>OV815982.1:12380000-14880000 GCA_929112965.1 Mythimna albipuncta
TTAATTTTGTTATTCGCACTTAGTCCTATGCGGACCATTGTACGTGGACTATGGCAGCCATAAATCATAAGTGGGCTTATTCTAACTAGCCCACTTCTCTCCAAAAACAGATTAGGCCTCTCAGGTTTTTCAGGGCGTCAATAAAGGAGTTCGGGGATCTTAAGTTTCTTGTGGGCATTTTAGTGACACCTGTGTAGCCCAAGAGAACTTGTGCAATTTTCTCTTGCTTCTCCAAGCATTCTCTGCACAGGGGATTATCTGTGATCTATTTTGTGGAGGTGTTTATTCAGTGTGCAGTGTCCGGTGATGGTCCTCGCCACCAGGCGCAGGTTGCTTCTATCCAATCTCATGACTTTTTTGGTGGGTGACATGCTGGGTTTTTTTGTTCTTCAGGGCAGCTGCATTATTCGAAACAGATACCACGGTTTTGAATGGCAAAGAAAAGCCAAAGGAGCACAATTGAGTTTAAGAGTGAAAGAAGTCATTTAATCCACTTTATGGCTAAAGTGAATAGGCTCATAATAGACTAGTGTGCCTCACCATCACTGCTTACCATCAGGTGGGATCACACTCAAGCACAAGTCATTTGAAAATAAAAGCAATAAAAATGATGAAGAAATGAGTCTGGTAAGGTACCTACTGAAGCCAGTGACAGTTCTAGACATGGCATGATTAGGCTATTAGGAATCTTCAACTAGTTATTTTGTCCCTAGAATGCAAAAGATAACTGGGGGAAAATCTTTCTTCTAAAAATAAAAACAATAAAAATAATCTATACATATAATAAAATCGTAGGAAAGTCAAAACTGAACATTGAATATTTTTTTAAAAGAATACTTGGGGCGTGATCTACAATCGATACCGAAGCCAAAAATATAGTTTTTAGAATTTTTGTCTGTTTGTCTGAATGTATGTCCGGGATAAACTCAAAAAGTACTGCATGGATTTACTTCAAATTTTGCATGAATATTACTAAGAGGTCGGGTCAACACATAGGCTACATATTATCACGCTATCACCTACGGGGGAGGAGCTGTGAGTCTTTATTTTTCTTACGCATTCTGTGACAGCGTATAATATAAGGACGCATATTTAAATGTTGTTTTTGAGTAAGCCATGCTATTATCTAGCTTTGCACCATAAAAACTACGCCATTTAAGTAACTTGGGCAGCGAAACATAGTTTAATGAATGTTAGTAGTATAAAGACAATTTTAAAGCAGTGCCATCTATGAGATTCCTTAAAAATCAAATCAAGTTACATGTTAACACTTTTTGAAAATTAATAATTTAAATTTGATTATGTAGTTAGTTATTCTTAAAATTCATAGATGGTGATGTGATGTGATGTGCATTTTCTTCATAAAAGTTGTATCATATAGTTCGATTTGACAAATTCAAGTTCCAACAAAACCCTGAAAAACTTGAGTGGAGTTGAGGAAGACAATTTAAAAAAGAAATAAGGTGTTAAGTATTACATTTGTGGTGTGAGAGGTGGAATTTCTCCAGCTCTGTGAAGTCAACCAGTTTGCGAGATTTCTTACGTATGACGAGGTGCCTTCATATTGTACGTACGACCAGCAAAGGGGTGTATTTAACTGACATCGACGAGGAGGTGCTGTGGAAGGTTTTCCGGGAATTTTCAAGGACGCCGCATTGGGTAGGGTTTACACCGTGTATCCGAATAATGGCAAATGCTATTTTCTACGGTTGTTACTTCACACTGTCCGAAGCCCAACGACTTTCGCCTTTCTGAGGACATTTGATAGCGTGGAGTATCTCACTTTCCACGCAGCCTGCGTAGCACGCCACCTTCTCGACGGTGACCAAAATTGGAATCCTCGCGGAGGCTAGCGTCAGTGACAGTCCCAGCCGCATGCGTCATCTTGGTGTTTTGTGGAGTCGCGAACCCAGTAGCTTTGTGGGAGAAGTATCGCCATCATCTGTCTGATGAATTTCTAAGAGCTTTGAGGCGTGCTACTGGAGACGAAGTCGAAGTAACTGATGAACGCGTGCTAAACACCTGTCTCAGTTCACTTCAAGATGTGGTCATTTCTATGGGCGGCAATCCACTGATTAAATATGGGTTACCAGCTCGCCAATCATAACCCCATCAAGGCCGTGGAAATCGGAAGTATAACGCTAAGACAAATTACGAGCTGGGCGAAATGACCACCATACGAAATGACCATGTCACCGTGTTCTCTTCAGAGCAAAAACAAATGACACCGTCCTTGAAAGCGTTGGGCAAAACCAGGGTAAAATGTTTTTCATGGATGCTCCTGGTAGAACAGGAAAAACATTTGTTACCAACTGGCATGCTTGCAGAGGTCAGGAGGCAAGGCAAAATTGCTATTGCTGTAGCGTCGTCGGAATCGCTGCCATACTGCTTCCGGGTGGCAAGACAGCACATGCCATGTTTAAAATTCCCATCGATTTAGAGAGCGCCGAAACGCCTGTTTGTGGTATGTCACGTAACAGCGATAAGCAACACGTGCTCAAGGATTGCTCTCTGATCGTATGGGTTGAGTGTACGATGGCAAATAGGCAGGCAGTTGAGACCGTGGACAGAACCCTGCAGGACATCCACAGGAACGAACATTTGTTGGGTGGTGTCACAGTTCTGTTCAGTGGCGTTTTTACAGCAAACACTTCCCGTAGCGACGCGGGGATCGAGGGCTGACAAGGATTCACCTCGTCAGCTTCATTGAAACGATCTTCGTTGTGGTCACGAGTTCGTACGCTGCGCTTGACCATTAATATGAGAACTCGGCTCGGCGGCAATGCACGTGCATTGCAAGAATTCTCCGATGTCCTTCTAAGTCTTGGCGAAGGCACTCTGACAGGTGGTGCTTCCAGAGTCTCTCGGTAGAGTGGTATCCAGCTTAGAAGAACTCATTTGCTGTGTGAACGGGGACATCAGTCGTATACTGCACCAGCTTTTTGGGTGTGTGAACGATAACGTCGACGCCCAAAAATGATCACGCTGCAGCAAATAACGAATGCATTCTCTCGGAAATTGAGGGGAATAAAGTGGTCTACACCTCGATAAACACTGTTGTCGAGCAAGATGACGCCACACATTATCCCGTGGTATTTCTGAACTCCCTGTCAGCAAGTGGACTTCCAGCGCATGCCATCAAGCTGAAGGTCGGTGTCCCGATTATGCTTCTTCGGAACCTATCTCCTCCGAAGTTGTGTAACGGGACCCGCCTTAAAATCATCTCGCTCCACAGACACATCATTGAGGCGGAAATTCTTACAGGTTGTGGTGTCGGCGAGGCAGTATTTATACCACGCATTCTCCTCATACCTCACAACTTCCCGTTCCATTTCAAGCGCGTACAGTTCCCCGTGACTGTTTGCTTCGCGATGACCATCAATAAGTCACAGGGGCAGACACTGAGGGCAGCGGGTGTCGACCTCAGGACGAGTTGCTTTTCACACGGGCAACTGTACGTCGCTTGCTCCCGCGTCACCAATACTGACTCTTTTTACATTTTGGCTCCAGGCAGCATAACTACTAACGTAGTTTATAGGGAAGCGTTGTAAGGTACGATACCTTTGTACGTATTTTTACTCTTTTGTGTGTTGGAATGTATTCCTGCATTCTTTCTCTATTTCCTTCAGTCTCATCTTATTACTGAACTCAGCAGGATTCCCTTAGAACTCTCTTCACTTGCTTCGTTTGCATTAAAACTTATATTTTAAAAGTTGTTAACTTATTATAACATAGCGACTCTAGCATCTTAGGTATTTTTGGTGCTGTAGAGCCTTCACGCAGACGATGTCGCGGGCAGCAGCTAGTTAAGAAATAAGTCTGGTAAGGTACCTACTGACAATAGTGACAGTTCTAGATATGGCATGATTAGGCTATTAGGAATGTTCAATAAGTTATTGTGTCCCTAGAATGCAAAAGAAAACTGGGGGAAAAACGATCCTCTAAAAATAACAGCAATAAAAATGGAATCCATGTTATTGCCCAAACTCATGAAAGCGGGTTAACTTTCGTATTGCTGCAGAGGTCGAATCTAAAGCCCAAACTGACTGATGGATTGTTCAAAAATATTACAATGGTACTGAAACACAAAGGGCAACGGAAATAACAGAGGTGAGTTTTAGTCAGCAAAAGTCTGACACTCTTACTCCATCTAGAGCTGGAGAAGTTAGATGATGATAAGCTATGCAAAAAACCGGCCAAGTGCGAGTCGGACTCGTCCATGAAGGGTTCCGTAGCAGCAAGTAACATAATATTAAAGTTCTTGTGATGTGTTGTAACTTTGATCGATGTTTTAATAATAGTGTATTTTTTTCGATTTATGACGCATTAAAAAAAACTACTTACTAGATTTCGTTCAAACCAATTTTCGTTGGTAGTTTTTATAGTAATGTACATCATATATTTTTTTTAGTTTTATCATTCTCTTATTTTAGAAGTTAGAGGGGGGGGGACACACATTTTACCACTTTGGAAGTCTCTCTCGCGCAAACTATTCAGTTTAGAAAAAAATGATATTAGAAACCTCAGTATCATTTTTAAAGACCTATCCATAGATACCCCACACGTATGGGTTTGATGAAAAAAAATTTTTCGAGTTTCAGTTTTAAGTATGGGGACCCCCCAATATTTATTGCTTTTTTCTATTTTTATGTAATAACCTAAATGCGGTTCACAGAATACATCAATTTACAAAGTTTCAACAGTATAGCTCTTATAGTTTCGGAAAAAAGTGGCTTTGACATACGGACGGACAGACAGACAGACAGACAGACGAATCTATAAGGGTTCCGTTTTTTGCCATTTGGCTACGGAACCCTAAAAAGGGCCCTACAGCTGTTATGGAGGGCTAGCGTGAATAGGCTCTTGATAAACTAGTGCAATTCATTATCAACAATTGCATTATTGCTTACCATCAGGTGGGATCACAATCAAGCACTAGTTAATACAGAGAACAGAAAATTCCTGTGTTCTATGAGCTCATTAAAAAAAAATGGAATCGTGAGACTGCAACAAAAAATGCCTGTGTCTATATAACGATGGTTTTCAATACACATTTACAATTTTTTCAACATTCACTCAAAAAAATAAACTTACTCTACGTCTGCATAATACGAGTAAAGATGTAAACGTTTTGTATTGTTTGATGATGATCTCTGTAAGTACTGGTCCGTTTGCTAAAATTTTTTCACCGATAGAAAGCTGCTTTATTTCTGAGTGACGTAGGCTATATTTTATGTACGCGGGCGAAGCCGTGGGCAAAATCTAGTGTATTTAATAACAAAACGTTGTCACAAATTAATATTTGACATGAGATATTAATGGATTTATGCCACGCAGAATTTTTTCATACGAAATGTTTCGTTTTTGCTACCATCTATCAACTGAATGTTTTATTTGATTTAGATCACAAATAAATCATAAAATGATTACTAATTTTAAATTAATGACTGATTTATGTATGAGCCTGACAATACATAACATAAAATACATAATCAACTCAAGTTCCGACTGCTGTGACTCAGGCCTTCTCTCTAGGAGAAGGAATGGGCTATAATCCACCCCGTGGGCCCAGTGCGGGTTAGTGGATGTCACGTCTTCGAATTTTTGGTTTTATAACTCATTGTGTTTTTCTTCATCGTTTTGAGAGCAGTACCTAGTAATGTAATAAATTACACAAAGCAACGCTCCTGGCTAGTTTACGATCAACTCCCGTAAATCGGAACCGTTACCATTAGATATACTGTAACTGCTTTTGACATCATTTTATTAAATCATATCAAATATCAAATGTCATTAAGTGGACATATTGCTCAAGGAAGAAAAAAAAAGATCACAGCTAAATATTTATTTGTTTAAAAAAACATTTTTCATTGTATAGTGTGATCTGTACCTACATAATTTATTCATCATCAAGACCATTCCATTCCAAAGTTCAAACACGACTTGGTTATCTTATTACGCTTATCACTGAGTTTCTATGGCCATCTTTCATCTCCATCATCATACCATGGTTACCATCTAGCACCAAAGTACTCACGACGCAAGTATCAAAAGAGATCAAACTCGATGGGGTTGTGTCGTATAACTACCAAGTTCCTATGGGTACCTCCCGGTTCTATCAGCTCCATGTCATAATAATTTTGCATTGCCATCTGATTTACATATGCATGCAAAATTTCAGTTCTACGGATTAAGTTCCGAGAAATGAAACAAAATTAACTTGCAAGATTTGATTACAGACAAGCAAAAATCGAGACAGATAAAGCTAAATAAAAGCTTGTAAAAAACCGGCCAAGTGCGAGTCGGACTCGCCCATGAAGGGTTCCGTAGCAGCAAGTAACATAATATAAAAGTTCTTGTAATGTGTTGTAACTTTGATCGATGTTTTAATAATAGTGTATTTTTTTCGGTTTATGACGCATTAAAAAAAAACTACTCACTGGATTTCGTTCAAACCAATTTTCGGTGGTAGTTTTTATAGTAATGTACATCATATATTTTTTTTAGTTTTATCATTCTCTTATCTTGGAAGTTAGAGGGGGGGGGACACACATTTTACCACTTTGGAAGTGTCTCTCGCGCAAACTATTCAGTTTAGAAAAAAATGATATTAGAAACCTCAGTATCATTTTTGAAGACCTATCCATAGATACCACACACGCATGGGTTTGAAGAAAAAAAAATGTTGAGTTTCAGTTCTATGTATGGGGACCCCCAAAATTTATTGCTTTTTTTCTATTTTTGTGTGAAAATCTTAATGCGGTTCACAGAATACATCTACTTACAAAGTTTCAACACTATAGCTCTTATAGTTTCGGAAAAAAGTGGCTGTGACATACGGACGGACGGACAGACAGACAGACAGACAGACAGACAGACAGACAGACAGACAGACAGACAGACATGACGAATCTATAAGGGTTCCGTTTTTTGCCATTTGGCTACGGAACCCTAAAAACGACTTCTGCATGCACTTTCAGAATTAATATTCTCTAGGCTTATGAAAAAATAATCACAGGGACATTTTAATCAAATTAATGCCGACGGCGCGTAGTCCCACGCACGCCTCAAAGCGATTTTTACCCATTTAAACGATATTTTTTGTATCTGATCTGTAAGTTTTTGGAAAAACCAAAAATGTTATAATTATAAAGAGATTTCAGCAAAATCGAGGGGCCCAGCAGAGCCAGAGACTACTGGGGCCCAGAGTTTGCACCCAAAGGGAAAACTGGGGTCCTGAAACGAAAGGCAAAGAAGTAACCTATAAGTAGATTTTAGTCAGCAACTACACTGCTCGCACGTAAGCCATTCAGGCCGACCTGTATCCTGATTCAAGTAACATCAATCAAGCCAAATATCGTTAGTTTTATAGTTAGTTGTTCGATCAAAGTCCTATCCAAAATCGGTATTCACGTGTTCCCGTGTTAGGGATGGATAGAACGACTACTCAACTGGTTCGAAACTAAACGTTACATTAATAAATATTCTACCAGGATAATGAAATACAGATCCTTTTTTTTTAATCGACTCTTCAATCAAACGACTTTAAAATCGGTGTCGTTCAAACTCGATTGATGGATGTGAATACATTACCGTATTTACTAAATGACTAAATCGCTATGATATCGTTACGGTTTTGATTACGTGAATCGGGCGCATCGATCTCCATATATTTTATAAGGAAACTAGACTTGTAAAGCTACACTTGATACACACCATGCGAGGGCACGCGACGTCGTTCAAATCAGGCGTGTTACACTTGTGTGTCGGTGTAATGTAGTTCTAACTTACAAGTCTGACACTCTCTCCAAGTTTTCTGATGATTTCCTAAATAAAAAAAATAATTATTGTTTTATATTATTATATCATTTTTATTTTACTAATCATGAGCCATTTGTAGAGGGGAGTCGATAAAAAAAAATTAGAAAAAAAAAATATTTTGAATATGAAAAGTAAGGGGAAATGACGAACGAATATTTACATTTCATCCGGTGATTATGCAAATATCCGTTGCAAGAGTTAGTTGGAGTCTTATTTGCATACACGACGCTTTGGTCTACCATCCACTGAGAATATTTAGTTTGTTAATCTAACTAGCCTTTTTTCAATTGATATAAACCAGTGCTTGACTGCGATCCTACAAGATGGTAAGCAGCGATACAATCGTTAATGGTGACGCACTAGTTTATTAGCGTATTCACTCTAGTCTTGAAGACACCTAATTATACTATTTTTCTAAATTTTGTCCTTCATTGCACGCGGTATAAACGACAAGGCGAAACGCTTGGTCCGGACCGTAGAAGTTTCAACAATGTAAGGGTGGATATTCGTCATATGACGGGTTTTCCGATGGTAGAAAGGAAATAGCGGAATCAAGTCATGCAATTCCTGCGCATACTCTCCAAACTGCATCCTTTATAATACCGAAGGGCAGGCTGGCTGGCTATCCTACGCCTGTGCTCAAGGCTTC
This sequence comes from Mythimna albipuncta, assembly GCA_929112965.1. Taxonomy (NCBI): domain Eukaryota; kingdom Metazoa; phylum Arthropoda; class Insecta; order Lepidoptera; family Noctuidae; genus Mythimna; species Mythimna albipuncta. Next base: position 12,388,471 of record OV815982.1, read on the forward strand.
ATAGATTTTTCAACTAAGTTAGCTTCAGTTTCCAGCCAAATCGAATAAAGCTGGGATACCAGTATTTTGCATAGAGCGACTCATCATCATCATTTCAGCCGAAAGACGTCCATTGTTGGACCCAAAACTCCCCCAAATGTCGTCACAAGAAATGATCTAAGCTAAAAGTAGACACATTAAGCATATTGTGGGAGACTGGTGCCTAGACTAAAATTTGGGCCTGTATTTCAGAACATCAGGTCTCCATCTTTTTTTTAAGTGGGAAATCATCCAATGACTTCTTCTGCTTTAGGGCGGAGCGGGAGAAGTCAGTCAAAGACGTGCCCTGATAGACTTTTACTGACTAAAACCAACTACTATGTTGCTTTTTTGCCTTGCGTTCCTAGACTCCGGGTTTTCCTTTCAAAAGCAAACCCATGGCCCCAGTAGGCTTCGACCCTGCTGGAGCCATGCTTTTGCTGACGTCTCCTTGAGGTGCGCGTGGAACCTTACGCACCGTCTACGCCTTGGGTTTGGTCTCAGATTTCTTGGATCAACGGCTTAACGTGCTTTCTGAAGTTTAGCAGGAATCTTTGTATGCTACATTAAAAAACACAAGTTTTCTACTAAATCCTATTGCAAACTAATCAAAGATAATAATTAGGTGTCTTCAAATCTAGAGTGAATAGGCTCTTAATAAACTAGTGCGCCCCGCTATCAAGGATTGCATCACTGCTTACCATCAGGTGGGATTGCTCTTGGGCGGAGCGTGAGATAGTGTCAGACTCTAACTGACTAAAAGACCCACCCCGTTCCTTCTAGCCTTCATACCGGGGCTCGAGCTATTTTTCGAAACTAACCCAGTTGTCATTGGATGATTCTTTCCCACCATAAAAAAAAAGAAAAAGTTGGGATTGCAGTCAAGCACTGGTTTATACCATTTAAAATAAAAAAAAAGATTCGCCGATTTAACTTCTAATATAATTCCATCACCAAAACCGTCCAGTCAATGTGTGTCTATTTTTTGTAATAATTATTTAATTCTGTTATATTTTAAACTTTTCTAATAAGTATTCAGTCAGAATTATGCTAGTACAGCGGCATGTTTTACTTTCAAAATAATTTTGTTGGCACATTTCTGACACTAACGAATTACAAATAAAAAACTGGCCAGTTGTATTCGAATCCGTGGAAGCTGAAACACCGACTGACTAGACTAATTCATCAAGTACACACAAAAACCCTGTTTAATATTTTTTTCATAAAGAAAAATATTTAACATTATTAGAGCAAATAGCTAGTGCCTAGTGAGGTTAATACGTAACGTTTAAAAAATGGCAATACCGCTTTTGTTAAGACTTTTTTATTTCAGAATTCCACATACCACATATTCCACAACTATCACACAGCACCGTCTAGTCCCAAGCTAAGCAGAGTTTGTGTTATGGGTACTAGACAACTGATAAACATACTTATATATTTCTAAACACATACATATTTTAGATAAATTACACCCAGACACAGAACAAATGATCGTGCTCATCACACAAACATTTGTCCTGGGTGGGAATCGAACCCACGACCTCCGGCATAGCAGTCAGGGTCACTAACCACTAGACTAACAGGCCTGTCATACTGCCTGTACATACAGAATTAGAAATCAATCGCTTCTGCCAACGGCTTTGCTGGCGATAAAAGAAGAAAATATAAAAGCCCATGTCATTAATTGATGCAGTAGCGTTTTACTGGTAAAAGAATTTTTAAACAAGTCTCGTGCTTTTACCAAAAATCGAAATGTTATACTAAATTTCAAGTATTTTGTAGAATACTTGTTTAGCATAGCGTAGCATAATCGGCCATGTAATGTTCCCACTGTTGGGCCTCAGGCCTCCTTTCTAGGTGAGGGAATAGGCCGTAATCCTCCACGCGGGCCCAGTTGCGGTATTTAAAATTTACTAAAACATTATTTTGTAAATATATTTTTTTTCTTTAATTTTATTGAATAAAAACTAACCTTGCTTTTCTGTACTACTACTACTACATAAAAGTAAATATAAATACTACGCTACTACTTAAAACTTACTACTTTTACTATATAAATAAAATTTGTATAATACAACGATAGTCTTTTCAGATCAGTCAGCAATTTCTTCCAGACAAATTATTCGATCGCAAATTTCATAAAAAGGTATTAAATGTGGTATATTAATTATACTTACCGAATATCTAGACCCTAACGTTATAGTACTTCTTATCGGTACACGAAAACTGTTTCAGTAAATTGCTAATTGAATGCTAGTTTTATCTCGTTAACTAAAATAACTTTGTCTGAGCACGCTTATTTGGTACAGTAGCCATCACGTAAGTTGCCAAATCAAATCAAAATCAAAATCAAAAATATTTTTATTTCACATAGGCCTACATGGGCACTTATAAAACGTCAGAAGTTAGTGCACGGTTCCAAATTGGTCGTTTCCTATGGAGAAGAACCGGCAAGAAACTCCATGGTTACTCTTTTAAAAAAGTGGTTGTTTTACAATATTGATAGATGTTATGTAGACCAGTCAAATATTGTACACAAAAGCACAATCAAAATTTTCTCAGTAAAAAACAAAGTAAGTCGTAATAGGAAGTAGTCTAAGAGTTCGTGGCAAGTATTTGGTATAGTAATGCTATAAAAATTACATTTATTGCAAAAAAAACTGGGCAAGTGCTAGCCCTGAGGGTTCTGTACAAACTTATCTATGTTAATAGTTCAATTCTGGAATGGAGTCTCGAAAATTTTTTTCGAATCAACCAGTCAATAAAACAGTTTTCAGATTTATTCCTATACTTTTGCTATAAGATCATATTTTTTGTCAAATTTCAGGATTCTGGATCAACGGGAAGTATCCTATGAATTTGATTTCCTCGAAAAAGTCGAAATGTATTTTTTTGGTGAAGTATCTTTTTTTCTTATTAACTTACAAGTTTGACTTTTTTGCAGTATATGGTTTTTATTTTATTTCGTTACCTCCATGCGTTCTCAAGATAAAGGATTTTAACAGAGAGACGGACAGACAATAAAACGATCCTATAAGCGTTCCGTTTTTTTCTTTTGGGAACGAAACGTTTAAAAATGCTCCACTACTTTAATGATATCTCAGTATTCTTATGGTTATTGCCATTCCACTAAGGTTTTGTTTTTTTTTTTATATGGTGGGAAAAAATCATACATTGACATCTCCCGCCCTTGGGCGGAGCGGGAGATAGTGTCAGACTCTTACTGACTAAAAAACCCACCCCGTTCCTTCTAGCCTTCATACCGGGGCTCGAGCGCCCTTTCGGATAACCCTGGCCCCAGTAGGCTTCAACCCGGCTGGGCCCCTGCTGTTGCTGACAACTCCTTGAGGCGCGCGGGAACAGTGCGCGCCGTCGACGACTTGGGCTTTGTCCGGACAGTTACCGGACGGCCGGACAGTGAGCTACCCATTGCTCACTGTCCGCAAGCCCGCGCCTACGTTGGCCGGAAATCGGGATCAGAATCTCGGTGGCACTAAGGTTTGGTTGCAATAAACCAAGAATTTGATAAAATAATTGAAAGAAAAAGTTATCCTAGACTGATTTTTTATTTTGTGACTATTATTCGCAGCTCGTCGGGAAAACATTAATCACACACATTATTATATTTTTAAAAACAAAACATAACATATTACCCAACATGTACTACACAATACACCATCTATCCAACATGCTTGCTTCTACTTCAAAAATCTTATATATTTTTATTCTTTTTCACAACTCAGCGAGTTTAGCTTAAAATATTGGCTCTACAAAATATATGAGACCTCTCACCCTTTGCCGCTCTAGCATATAATTTATCACGGCAAAATTTCCCTTTACTGCGAAATATTGGGGTACTGCTATTAAAAACCGTAATAGAAAATGATAAGACGATTCGCTTGACAGATTTCTAATTTATTTTCAGTTTTGAGTTTGTATAGCATAATTTGGAACGGAAATGGAAATTATTAAGGGATGGAATCATTTGTTAATTAACTGATTTAAACTGGTACTGCTGTTGGGTTATAGGTAAATGTACTTTAGGATGGTTCAAAAGAGTAACCCTTTGACCTTTTTTTGAAGTTGGAAATCATCTAATGACTTCATCCGCTTATGAATTCGGTCTTAGCAGAGAGTGGCGTGACGAGCGGGACAGCATCGGTAAGTAGACGGCATTATAAGCAGCTTCTCGAGGCGTACTTCAAACATTTTTATACTTTTGATTTTACCGCTCGCCGCCTCGCACTTAGCTACCGGTCACAGCAGCAAGGTCGTAAACGAGCCATTACGCCAAGATGGAGCGGACGTGTTAGATTTTTAGTGACTAAAACCACACCTATGTTCCCACCGTTGCCATGCGTGGTCCAAGGAGGCCAAAGTCTCTGTCAATTCGGCCTTCTGAGCCTATGGATAAACTCATCGGAGTTGAAGACCCAGAAGGCTTCGGCCCTGCTAGGCCTCTATGGCTTTGCTGAATGCAGAGGACAACTAAACCTGGGTAATTCGGGAACAGCTATTAGATGATTACCCTCTTTAAAAGGCTATATATTTAACTGTTGCATTCTGCTAGGAGGGCTGGTTCGAATATGACGTCTCTGTCGCTAAAACTAATTGTCAGACTTTAACGGGCCGTTCACGACTTTGTCGCTGTGAGCTGTAGCTTAGCGCTGCATGGTGGTAAGTTCAAAAGTATGGAAATGTTTGAAATACACCACGAAATGCCGCTCATAGCAAAAATGCTCCACTTAACGATGCCACCGCTCGCCGCGCCACGTTTCGCTAAGACAGAAGTTATGAAGAGGCTTCTAACTTCCCATAAGGACTGCCAAAGATCTAAATATAACAGCCGGAATTCACAAGTCTTCAGGGAATTCCTTTCTTTGTTATACCTGACAACGGAGATCAAAAAGAACGGTATTGTGTTTGTCCTCGTGTCGTCGTCCTTATGTCTACGAATTCATGTATGTTAGTTCCACTGTGACGCTCATACGCATTCACAAAGTTGTCCGGAATAAAGAACGTCATGTTATTGTCGAGCAAAAATGTGGTTCAATTTTAATGCTGTCAAATTATTATTTTCTTTGTAATAAATGAGGAAGTCTCTACGTATTCTTTGTGTCCTGTCTTTGTCAACATCGTTGATCACGTTATGTTTTTTTTATATCACACAGACGAGTAGTGTGATTGTAGGTACAATGGTCGCCTTTTACAAGAAAAAAGATTTGTTGAACTTATCCGCTGAAGAGATTAGAAACGCTGACGTTTTGTGTTTGAAAACTGTGCACTGTTCAGTGAGTGTTACAACCCCTTTGACTGGAGCAGAAGTCGCGAAAACCAGAAAACGCCACCCGACTGACACTTGAACCCCTGAGTTCAAAAGGTTAGTGCAGTTCCCTTCCTTTTACGAGCTGTTTTCTCTGTTTCCTAATCCTAAACGGCACCAAAAAGATCCATCATATACTGCATACTGTCAAGTACATGTCTGAAAAACTATAGATCATAATTACAGTCCACAACCAATCCATAGTAATATATTGCGCATTCATACACTAAAACGTTTTGGAAATACTTTAGTTATGTGAACAACTAAAAAGTGTATCTTATTCATTGGGTGCAGAGTGGTTTGAAAAATGCAGTTCTAATACGCAAAGAGCAACTAAAGGAAAACAGGTAGGTTTTAGTTCGTTAGACTTTTTTTTTATGGTTGGAAAAAATCATGCATTGACGTCCCCCGCCCTTGGGCGGAGCGGGAGATAGTGTCAGACTCTAACTGACTAAAAGACCCACCCCGTTCCTTCTAGCCTTCATACCGGGGCTCGAGCGCCCTTTTGGATAACCCTGGCCCCAGTAGGCTTCGACCAGTTGGTAAAGTCTGGCATCCTCTCATTCCTTCTAGAGTAAATTATTTAATGAATTTCCTGCGGGAATTTGGACTTCCTGGAAGCTTTAACTTTATGGTTTTTAAATCAGCAGTCAATAGATTTAAGAGGCTGCTTTTCCACTCGCCTATCGTAAAAATCGAGCATGGTTTAAAAGCTTGTTGCTTCATCTAACGCAATCCAATGATAAAGTGATAATCCCTGAATACTCTGTTGGCATTTAGTAGTTCCGTAATTTACTCGAAAATTTTACAGAACTTGCGACGAACTATATTTTTACCTGATGGTAAATTTTACATAATTGGTACCAATTCTGAGAAGTTATTATGTTAATGCTATAAAAACATCAACCCCATTTGACTATCTGATTGGAACGGGTCAATCGGAGCACCGAACGTCATAAACAAGCCGATCGCGTTCAGAATAAGAAGGAATAAATGTGAATACACAAAAGATGGAAGGATTGGAGGAAGGTATTTGCCCAGGAGTAAACAGAGTAGGCCAAAAAAAATGCACTTTGCTGAGTTGGAATCTACAAGACCTTCGACTCATAAGTTGGGGTCGTTACCACTGGGCGCCCACTACTCCCCTTTCTTTCTCGTGTCACTCTTAACAGAGTGGTCGTGGTTATCACGGAAGTAGCTCTTCGGAAGCTATCATGATACGCCGTATGACTTGCCGCCACTTTTGCCTGCTGGCGGTTATCCGGGTGCACTCGTTCTATGCCGCCAAGGACCGCCTTGATCTAGTTAGTCCGTCGCAACGGTGGTCGTCCACCTTTTCTTGTATAACTAGGCGTTCAATGGATCCATTGAACGCCTAGTTATACTTCATCATCATCATTATCATTTCAGCTGATAGCGTCCACTGTTGGACATAGGCCTCACCCAAGTGTCGCCACAGTGGATCCCCTTTCTTTTACACTAATATCTTAAAGAGGTAAAGTTTGATTTTTTGTAGAAAGTAATCTCTGGAAGTACTAGTCCGATTGCTATTTTTTTTTGCCGATAGAAAGCTGCTTTTTTCCTGAGTGAAATTAGCTATATTTTGTGTACGCAGGCAAAGCCACGGGCAAAAGCTAGTCTACTATATTGTTACAAAGATTTTCTTTTATTTCAGATACAAATGTTACGAGTCCCAGATGTTTCTAATATGAATTTGCGGTCTGTATGCAATTTCAAACAAAATTACTTATCATTACATGATTTTCTTGCAGTGCAAGATCCATAGATTTTAATAGAATGGTTTTCTACAGTATAGAAAATATTCTAGCGTGTTTATAAGTAAGCAATAATGTTGTGAAACTCAGAGCTTCCCTAGCCAAGTTACAACCGTTTCTATTCTATCGTCTGGTGTCAAACGCCTTGAGTTGGCCACGCCTCCGATTCTTTTGTTTGACGGCATCTCAACGCTTAATCACAAAGGAATAAGAGGCGCGGCCAACTCGAGGCGTTCGACACAAAAGAATAAAATAGAAACAGTTGTAACTTCGCTAGGGGGGCAGATACATGATAGGTCTATCTATACCAATATTATAAAGAGGGAAAAGTAAATTTGTAAGTAAAGCGTCATCTCTGAAACTACTGTAAGTACCGATTCTAAACACAGTTTCTTCAGTAGAATGGTCCTTGAACTGTGGCATTGTTCGAAAGAGTTACCGTAACCCTGAAACACAAAAGGCTACTGAAATAATACAAATGGGTTTTTCTCGGTAAAATTCTGACACTTCTCCTCACTTCACTCGATACGGAGTTATTTGATGATTTTTCTAAAGGTAGATTCAGACAAAGAACTTGTTTGTTGACACAAGTTTTAAGATCCGCCCAATGAATAAAAACTCAGTGAGACGAGAGTCAGATGTTATGGTCATGTTATCAGAAAATCTGAAGAACATTATGACTAGGCAAGACCTACACATGAATACTGGTCCAAAAGAGCGTTTTAGACCCCTTCTAACTTGGATGTCTGTAATTAGCAATGACTTAAAGAAAGCCCAAGTGGAGGACTCGACGACCCAGAGCCGAAATGTTTGACGAAAAATGACGAGGAGAGCTGACCCCAAATGAGATGGGATAAGGCTAAGCAAAGAGAGGGTTTCAGACAACGAATTTGTTTATTCATATAGTACATTTCTATGACTGGGCTGCAAAGGTCACTATTATAATCACACAAAATCTGTTGGTATGAAAAACTTTTTTGAACCTTTCAAAGCTTCCTAACCTTCCTTTTATCTATTGAAAGGTAATTTCATCACTTATTCCATGTTGGGCCATTGTGCGTCGGCCATAGCAACGATCATTCCGAGGTCTTGATTCCAAACAGATCACCTCTCTTCAAAAGCAATAAAATCTGACACGCTCTTTTCCCCCATACAGAACGTTTGATAAATTCGTTCCTCAACAAAGTTGCATGTTACTTTATAACTCAGTGACATAGGCTATATTTATTTTCTACTAACACGTAGGCACAGGAACTGGCAAAGGTTTGACTATTCATCTGACATAGTTATTCATCTGCATTCTGTTAGACTGATACCCAAACACGGTATAGATGGGCAAAGGCTTATGTTTTGATTTTACGAATGTATTCTGAGAATTGGGCGGTTCTGTGTTAGTTCTGCTGAAATCCTATTATCCTTTCCGTACTACGTTCGAGTTTGGCTTTGATCAAAATATTATTTTGTCATAGTAGTAAGGTTCAGATGGATATTTAAAAACTGATGCTTTATTAGTCTCTTGGTTGAACTACTGTTGAACACGAAGTACACCGGATTCATGCCAAATCATTTGATTTTTATAATATTACGCCCCGGTTACATAACTAACGGTTACTTAACTGAATCAAATTGGTTGTACAGATTGGTACTCATCTAATTAACAATATATTTCTTTACCAGATGTACAAGTTTGATGGAAATGCAAAACATCTGCAAATGTTTATGAAAAACCTGTATCAGGCAGCATTTGTCTGGTATTATTGTTAAAATTATTTTTTTAGTACCTATACGTCCGCAATGCATGCACAATTTATTTTGTAACGATAGTCATATTTTTTTTTTTTGGTGTGTACCTGGTGACTGGTACCAATTTTTTGTTTGGTCTCTTATTTTACACATTAAATGCAGAACAGATAACAATGTTACTGACCAAAGACCTGGCGAGAGTTGTGGAATAATAAAACCCTTTCTGACCGAATTCACAATGGATGTAAAATGCGTAGAACCGTTTGATGTTTCAATACCTGGGAAAGCCTTACAAGCAACGGTTATTGTCGTTCTGTATGAATCTAAATAATCATCAACAAATGAAATGCTATCATTTCTTCTTGTATCGTTGTCGTTATTAAGAAACTGTCTTCTGCTTACATTTTTGTCCGTACATTAACAGGTAACAGTGGCATTGATTGAACTGTAGATAGCCAGCTTTCAACTCCATGTTGCAGTGCTGCATCAATCGTTAGCTACGCTCAATCTACCACTAGTTTCAAAACTGATATGTTGTTACTAAATGCTTCGGGAACAGAAGAACCACTTAGAACAAAAAATGTTCCTACTGTCTTTTAAAATATTTTACTTACTGCAAAATCTAAACTAGATATGATAAAGGTAAGGCCGATTTTTTTGTTTTTTTGTTTTTAATTCAAGCTGAAATGATAATGAGGATAACAATGACGGGATTACTTATCTGATTACCAAAATTCTTCATATTATAGAAGACTTGTACTAATACTGAGTGCTAAACTACTTTTTATCTAGGGAGTTATGAAAATGACAGGGTAGCTATACTGCCGGAAAAAATATTTGTGCAGACTATAAATGTTTAAATTTCTATCCAAACAAACATGACATATAAATGACTTTATTATATTTTTTTTACATCGGATAAAATTCAAAGCTAAAGTAAATACGCTCTTAATAAATTGGTGCACCTCACTTTCAACGATTGTATCACTGTTTACCATCAGGTGGGATTGTAAACAAGCAGTTTATATCAAATGCATGCAATGCAATGCATGGCAGCTTTGGACTCGGTGGAAAGGCGTGTGAAGAGGCTGATTGGTGATCCAGATTTGGTTAAGTCCAATCTTCAAAGCCTTGAGCACAGGCGTAGGGTAGCCAGCCTTTCGGTGTTTTACAGATTGCATTTTGGAGAGTGTGCGCAGGAACTGCATGACTTGATTCCGCCATCACATTTCTATCATCGGACAAACCGACGCACGGCGAGTATCCACCCTTACGTTGTTGAAACATCTACGGTCCGGACTAAGCGTTTCGCCTCGTCATTTATACCGCGTACTTCGAAGGACTGGAACAGTCTGCCTGCTGCGGTCTTCCCGTCCGATTATAATTTGGGTGTCTTCAAGGCTAGAGTGAATAGGCTCTTAATAAACTAGTGCGCCTCACCATCAACGATTGCATCACTGCTTACCATCAGGCGGGATCGCAGTCAAGTACTAGTTTATAACAGATAAAAAAAAAAAAGAAACTAAACTCCTTCTTTTATACCCTACACATTAAAAGCAAATAAATCATAGTTAAGAAGTATTGAAAAGTTAATTTTTGACGCAATCTCTCTGGACTTTTTAAGTTTATTATATCATTGTTAGTTGGTTTTCGGTTCTTTCTTTTGTACTGTTAGTCACGATAAAAGCCACGAAAATCGATCTATAAATCATACAGCTCGGATTTGGGGAACGGCCCAGTTTTAGGGAAAGGTGGCAACGATGTAGTATCTCGATTGATGATGTGTTGTAGCCAGTATATGCGTTTATGGAAAGGCTCAGATTGGTTTGATAACAATATTGAACGTAACAAACCAAAGCTTGTATTTAATGTCAGCAGACGCTGTCCGGCCGTCCGGTAACTGTCCGGACCAAGCCCAAGTCGTCGACGGCGCGCACTGTTCCCGCGCGCCTCAAGGAGTTGTCAGCAACAGCAGGGACCCAGCCGGGTCTAAGCCTACTGGGGCCAGGGTTATCCGAAAGGGCGCTCGAGCCCCGGTATGAAGGCTAGAAGGAACGGGGTGGGTCTTTTAGTCAGTAAGAGTCTGACATTATCTCCCGCTCCGCCCAAGGGCGGGGGATGTCAATGCATGATTTTTGCCACCATAAAAAAAAAAATGTCAGCAGAAGTTTTACTACTGTACTGTAATGTGAAAGCACATCACTATACGCATCCTCGTTTTATCAATCATTATTAGAATCCAAGATAAATTTAATAGGCGGTACAATTGCTATATATTTCTTTTATTCATAATGCATTCAGAAGTACATATACAGACTTAAATATTGTCGATTTTAGTTAAATTTTTGGTACTCGTATTAGAAAACATAATAATAATGTTTCTTTCGAATAAAATCCACAATACAGGCCAAAAGTAGTTAAAAATCAAGGCTAGAAAAATAATATAAGATCAGACATTTAGATAAAATAATACTATTAAAATAAAACTACAATTATAGGAAGAAATTATACAACTTTAAATGTTTTCATAAATAAAATAATGAATAATTATTAATTAATTATAAGAATACCGGATATGCTTTTTTTTCGGTTATAAAATTATCCATGACATCTCCCGCTCTTGGGCAGAGCGAGACATAGTGTTAGACTCTTACTGTCTAAAACCTCACCCCGTTCCTTCGTGCCTTCAAACCGGGGCTAAGCTACTCTTTTGAAACTACGAGCAACCCTGGCCCCAGCAGGCTTTGACCTGGCTGTAACCCTGCTGTTGCTGACAACTTCTTGAGGTGCGCGGGAACAGTGCACGCCGTCGACGACTTGGGCTCGGTCCGGACAGTTAACGGACCGTCGGACAGCGAGCTACCCATTGCTCGCCAACTGCACCAGGGGCCTTTGCTAGTTGATTTCGGCCCGATTACGCGTTACAAAGGTTCAGGACCTCAGGGTCCTTTTTTTTCTGGTGGGTAAAAATCATGCATTGACATCCCCCGCCCTTGGGCGGAGCGGGAGATAGTGTCAGACTCTTACTGACTAAAAGACCCGCCCCGTTCCTTCCAGCCTTCATACCGGGGCTCGAGCGCCCTTTCGGATAACCCTGGCCCCGAAGGACATCAGGGTCCTGAGACAAAACAATAATAACAATAATTTTTAATTTGAATTGTGCATTTCATTTTAATTTAATAGTTGGTTTAAAACTAAATAGGTTCTAATCCAAAATCTCTTCTCTCTCTAGTCAGTATCTATTTTGATTATTATTATTATTGTGAATAATATGAGCATTGACAGCAATCAAAATGGTTCTCCAAAATATCCCAATGGATGCTGAACAAAAACATCATATGAGGAATGAGATTATTCTTCAAGAACAATTTAATTACGCGCCTAGTTGGATTAAGCGGAATTGTTCCCTATGAATACATTTTAACTTTCAAATTCCTTTGCCTACTGTTGTTTTAAAAGATATCTACATTGTTAGACTTTGTCTCTTAGCTTTTGTCTTGATTGTGATCTTGTTGTGATATTTATTATTAAAACTAAGAAAAGGAAAATTATTTTATTACTTGTTTTTAATTAAAACTACGTGAACAATTACATTTTATGCCCATTCCTTTCCAACCAGATTCCTAAAGCGGCCGAGTAGTAATGACTCCGACTTACGAGTTTTACGTCGCGGGTTCAAACCCTGCCTTTATTACTCTGTGTAATTTATTTCATCACCACTACTCTCAAAAACGGGAAAGAAAAACATCGTGAGGAAACCGGCATGTCTTAGAACCAAAAAAACCCTGGGTGAGAATCGAATCCACGACCTCCGGCATATCAGTCAGGGTCACTAACCACTAGACCAACAGGCCTGTCCAGATTTTAAACTACGAATTTAATATTGTGTTATCTACCTTAACGTGATATGCTTATACAAGATAATTTTTAGTATATTATATACGAAACCTGAATATAGTTTGTTCAGAATCAGTAACTGAATGGATTCCAATAATTTTGACACCATGTTATATTTTTTCCCAAAAATATTTTAAAAAGATCACAAGTTGGACACCGACACAAAGTACAAAACAGGTCACAGTAGGTCATAGCAGGCATTATGCCCCAGTGCATAGCAAGATGCGGAATCAAAACAACCCTTCAGTCATTCGGCCCGGTGACAGAGTATTTATGTCGCCAACCAGCAGGCTTACTCTCCAAATTAATTCAATTTCAATCTAAGGTCAATTCGATTGCAATGTCAATTTTGACGTTATGTGATTTAGTACTCTTGAAAACAATATATAATAATAATAATATTCCACAATTATCACACAACGCCGTCTAGTCCCAAGCTAAGCAGAGCTTGTGTTATGGGTACTAGACAACTGATAAACCTACTTATATATTTCTAAATACATACATCTATATATATAAAAGAAAGTCGTGTTAGTTACACCACTTATAACTCAAGAACGGCTGAACCGATTTGGCTGAAAATTGGTGGGGAGGTAGCTTAAAACCAGGAGACGGACATAGGATACTTTTTTTAAATTTTTTTTTTTTTAGGGTAGAGTAGAGTAGAGTAGGGTAGGGTAGAGTAGGGTACAGTAGGGTAGAGTAGGGTAGGGTAGAGTAGAGTAGAGTAGGGTAGGGTAGAGTAGGGTAGAGTAGGGTAGAGTAGGGTAGAGTAGGTAGAGTAGGGTAGAGTAGAGTAGAGTGTGGTTGGGTAGAGTAGGGTAGAGTAGGGTAGAGTAGGGTAGAGTAGGGTAGAGTAGGGTAGAGTAGGGTAGAGTAGGGTAGAGTAGGGTAGAGTAGGGTAGAGTAGGGTAGAGTAGGGTAGAGTAGGGTAGAGTAGGGTAGAGTAGGGTAGAGTAGGGTAGAGTAGGATAGAGTAGGGTAGAGTAGAGTAGGGTAGGGTAGAGTAGGGTAGAGTAGGATAGGGTAGAGTAGGGTATAGTAGGGTATAGTAGGGTAGAGTAGGGTAGAGTAGGATAGGGTAGAGTAGGGTATAGTAGGGTAGAGTAGGGTATAGTAAGCTGAAGTAGGGAAGAGCGGGAGCGAAGCCGCGGGCAAAAGCTAGTATTATAGATAAATTACACCCAGACACAAAACAAATGATTATGCTCGTCACACAAACATTTGTCCTGAGTGGGAATCGAACCCACGAACAATATTGTCAACATAATACGACTTCACTTAGTTCTCAAAATGTTCACGCAATTTTGAACCAATTTGGCGCTAGCATTGAATTCAAGGGTACGAAACGTCACAATCTCAATGTCGACCGATCCGAATTGAACTCAAGAGTAAACCTGCTGATACCATAACTGACTTATAACTTTGTGATTTTTCATAATACAGTTTTGTAATTTTGAACACAGATTCTTTACTTATAAATACTAGACCAGTGTTTTAGGTTTCGCATAAATAAATCAAATCTAAGAACTAAAACACTCTACTTTAGTGCTAAAGTTTGACAAGTTTTCACGCAAAAGAACAATTTGACAGGTTCTCGAAACCGAATTCTCAACTCTTCTAGTAAATTTAAGTAAGCAAAAACAACTTAAAAGCTTTTTGAATCAAAGAAATAGATTTTTTTTAGGTTAGAAAATCTTATAAATTTTTCAAGTAAGGACTCTGATAAACTCTTTTTAATTACAATACGCCAGAGTTTCTTCAGTTGTTCTGTGAATTTCGGTGGCATGATGGTCTTACAAATCTTGCAGCAAAGGCAGGCATCGACACTAATCATCATTTCTGCTGAAAGACGTCCACTCTACTTCAAGATGGTCTCCCGTATTGTCACCACAAACAACGGTCCTGTGCGTCTCGCATACATTGCATTCACTGTCATTGATGAAACGGGGGCTCAAAGTTTATATAAAGATACACACTTTTTCGCGGACGAAGCCGCTGGCAAAAGCTTGTAAATTATACACATAGACATAGTTGGCCTTTTAATGTTCGCACTGTTGGAACCCAGGCCTCCTCTCTAGGAGAAGGAATGGGCCATAATCCACTGCGTCTTCCAGTCCACAGCCGCTGCTCCAGAACCTTTCAGCCCAATCGACCGTCTGTTCTACGAGAAATATGCCCACTGCCACTTAAGTTTGGCGATTCTTCGGGCCATATCAGTGACGTTAGTCCTTCTGCGGTTACCTTCATTCCTTATACGATCGCGCAAGAAAACTCAGAGCATTGCCCTTTCCATTGCCCTTTGTATGACTTTAAGCCTTCTGATGCGACCCATTGTAAGCAACCACGTTTCAGTTTGTCCCCAATAGGCCCTGTCAATTACAAATGACTGACGATGTCAAAAGCTATTAAAAATATACTGAAAACTCGTAACTTCAAAACATCGGTTTCAACTCGATCTAGAACTCATTTTTCACCCGAAGTAACAGCTTTCAACCCTGAACATATTTGCTCGATAATACTTCACAAACTTTGTATCGATACAGTTCTTTACTTTGCGAAATCGATAGAGAAATGTTTTTAGTTTTGGATAGGGAAAATATAGGGGTGTGAAAGTATTTGGTGCAGAGTGTTCGTGACAAGTTTTTTGTTTAAAAGCGGTTGTGGAAAGGAAAGATAACTTTAAAAAGGAAGAACAGTTTCATACCCTGAAAAAGTTGAGTACGGATTTATAAAGCAGTAGAACTGAGATTGATATTTATTGCTTGAAACTCACTGACTTGTCGTCTGGGCCTTCATGCATGTGGTTGCAAATTCGAAATCGGGTAAGCACTGTTGTGAAATTGTCAATTCATATGGGCTTTTCTAAGTTTATGTAGGACATCAGGGAAGAGAGGTAAGGGCCTCGACTTACAACTTGAACGTCACGTTTTCAAACCCAGCTAGGCGCATTATTTTGTGTTATTTATTTCATCAACATTGCTCTCAAAACGATGAAGGAAAACATCATGAAGTAACCAGTTCCAGGATATCGTAGAACTAACTGTTCGAATTTGAACACGTGTGACATTTACCAAACCGCACTGGTCCCGCATGGTGGATTACGGTCCATTCCCACTCCTAGACAGCAGGCCTGAGTCTTAGCAGTGGAAACATTAAAAGGCTAATTATGCCATTTTGTATGACATGCCCCGGAAAGCCCGTAAAATAGTTGGGTCTCTTTTGTCACTTGTAGATATTTTCTTCGTTACAAGTATCCAAAGGATACCGTGTTGCCCAGATTCTGGATTGTGGAGGTCTAATCGGCAGTTGCTCTATGTAAAATTCTATATACTACTAAGGTACCCCAACACAGTTAGAAGAAGGCTAGGAAGGGGAAGGATCAGGGAACATTTCCTGTCAACATGACTCATGTATATGTATGTTTATGTATATATATATGTATAGCTTTTATTTGTTGTATTTATGTAGTATATTTATAATTATTGTGTGCTATGTAAATTATTTTGGTTTTTGTTGTGCATTTTTTTATGTTATCCTCTTATATAAAATTTCTAGAAAAATTAAGGTTTGCTGTAAGAAAACCCAATTTTGGGTTAAGCTCGCCTGTGTACATCGGCTTTCTTACTGTAAATGGTGTGTGAATTTATGTACAATAAAGAATATTAGAATATTAGAAGATGAGGTCATTCACTTACTTTAGGATATCTTGATTTCAAATTAACTTGATCACGCAAAGATACTCTGACCATAGGTAGCTCTCTGCTTTACCCTTTGAGTAACTTTAAGCCTTTAGACGAGGCTCGTTGTGAGCGGCCACGATGCAGTGCATTATTTCATCACTCTGTATCACATACACTGGTCATAGGCAGCAGAACCAAGATGGTGGATATAGCCTGAAGAATCTCTTTAATTATGTAACAGTGGACTGGACACGTTGCTCTTAGAACAGAGAGGGCCAAAAGGTTTTAGAGTTTTGACCGCAGACCAGAACATGCAGTGTTATAAAGCCTCCAACAAGATGGACCATACCAAGTGAGTGTCATTGGAATTTGATGAATGCAGTGCAGTGCAGTAATGATGAGTGAATGAGTGACGAGTGCAGTGGACGTTTTTTGGCTTAACATAAATGATGATGATGTCGATTTTTTTTTTTTCGATGGGAAAAATCATCCAATGAAAACCCCCGCTCTTGGCGGAGCAGGGGATAGTGTCAAACTCTTACTGACTAAAAAACCCATCCCGTTCCTTCAAGCCTTCATACCGGGGTTCGAACGCCCTTTCGGATAACCCCGGACCCAGTAGGCTTCAACCCGGCTGGGCCCCTGCTATTGCTGACAACTCAGGCGTGCGGGAACAGCGCGCGCCGTCGACGACTTGGGCTTGGTCCGGACAGTTACCGGACGGCCGGACAGCGAGCTACCCATTGCTCACTGTCCGCAAGCCCGATGATGATGACGATGACTTACTTTACTTATCAGGTCAATACTGTGGATATTTTGGAAATAAAAAATACTCTAAGAAACTATGACACTCGGAGCTGCTATCGTAACTTTCTTAAGTGAAAGAATTCTCGACGGGACTCTCGGTATTTTATTTTTTTAATCCTTTTACTTTGAAATATTAGCAATGATTTCAATTCTATCTTGTAAGAATTTTCATTGTCATTTTAAATTCCTTAAAAACCTTTAACAAATTCTTTTCTCTACCGAAATTCATTACAAGTTTGAAAAAAGTTTCAATCAGTTTCTTTCTTTTTTTTAAAAGATTAAAAAAAAAAACAATTTAAAACAAATAAACGAGTTAACGTAAGTGTCAATGGAGGGTAACGACACAAAAAAGCTTTTCGCAATACATCCTGAAAAGTTTTTTGGAGTGTGGCAACAAAACTGTCGGGTTTTAGTACCGATCGTATTTATTCTGTAATATCCAGTGTATTTTAGAATAAATACCAACTGGTAAATGAAACCTCTTTAAAGATTTAAATAAGCATGTCTTGAGATGGTGAGCGATCTGCGTATTTACCTAACTTAGGGAGATTTTTTATTTATTTTACGTGACCCGTTATTTTTGCAGCCAAGTATATAAAAGATATTAAAACAATAAATAATATTGGATGTCTCGTTAGTTTAGTTGATAAGTGCACTTATTGAAATGTAGAGGTTGTCTAAAAAGTCATACTACTTGGGTAATTTTGTTGACTCAATAATCAAGGTCGATTAAGAGATCTTGATCATAGTTTACTAATAGAAAGACCATATAAAAAGTATTGAATATACTTTTTTAATAATAATAATAATATTCCACAGCTATCACAAATCGCCGTCTAGTCCCAAGTTAAGAAGAGCTTGTGTTATGAGTACTAGACAACTGTTAACATGCAAATAAATTACACCCAGACACAGAACCCTTAATGATCATGCTCATCTCAGTTCAGAATAAAATAAATATAGTCATGCCAATCGCTATTTTCATGGCCAAACACAACAGCTCCCAAAGTTACTATAAAAGTGTTGGACCAATCAAAGAGTCAAACTGTATCGCAAAACGAATTTGTTTCCAAATATTGAAGTTTGCCACCAGAGGATGCTGTAGGCCGGTCGAAAACTTATCCCCGAGGGATATTGGGTTATAGGAAAGTTCAATAATATCTTGTATTATATGTGAGAAGAGATTATATGTGTGTGGATAACGTACGTAATCTGAAAACAAGTTTTCAATGAAAATAAAAAATGATTTTAGCAAGATCATAGCAAGATTTTGTAGCGCTTTTAGACCATTCTAAAAAGGCTATCATCTAGCTCCATTATCAGAACCTGGTTACCATCTAGAACTAAAGTATTCATCAAGATGAATCAAACGAGTCCAAACTCGATGAGGTTGTGTCGTTTAACTACCGAGTTCCTATGGCCACCATCAGGTCAGCTCCATGTCATAATAATTAAAAAAAAAAAATAACATTGTCATCTGATTTACGCCTGAATGCAAAATTTCAGGTCAATCGGTTACTTGGAAGTGTATCAAATTTAATTCGCAAGATTTTATTTCTGACATACAAACACCGGGAGAGGTGAAACTAAATAAAAGCTTGTAAAAGTGGAAAAACTGACAGACTGATATATAACGCACAGCCAAAACTACTGAGACTAGAAATTTTGCACAAGGTTGACTTTTGTGACGAAGGCAAGCACTAAGAGGATTTTTCATAATTCGTCCACTAAAGTGATGAAACAGGAGTCCAAAATTTTTGGATGGAGAAAGCTACTTTCGCGCGGTTTTTTTTTATGGTGGGAAAAAATCATGCATTGACATCCCCCGCCTTTGGGCGGAGCGGGAGATAGTGTCAGATTCTTACTGACTAAAAGACCCACCCCGTTCCTACTAGCCTTCATAACGGGGCTCGAGTGGGGCTTTCGGATAACCCTTGCCCCAGTAGGCTTCGACCCGGCTGGGTCCCTGCTGTTGCTGACAACTCCTTGAGGCGCGCGGGAACAGCGCCGTCGACGGGCTAAGCTGCTGGCAAACGTATTTTATGCAAGCAATATTGAATAAACAAGCAAAATTTATAAAAGTTATATATACGAAGGTCTCAGTAAAACAGAAAAAAAAATATTGTAAGACTTTTTTAAATGACACTACGATACTTTAAATTGGTTGCTAAAATAAAACAAAAAATATTTAAAATTTTGAAATATTTAAAACCTGAGACTCGTCTGGTTTTTTTTTAATTTATTCTCTCATAACTCTTAACATTCGTTTAACATATAAATGTAATTTGTAAATTTTGTAATTTTAAAATACGTGTCCCAAAACACGAAAATAAATTGCAAACTGAATTAAACTAAAAACTGATAAATAGAAAATGTCGTTCATATTCACGAGAATTCTATTTACAACTTGACGTCGTTCGAATGTCAAAATGATGTTTACAGAATAACTTGAACACAAAATAAATTACAAGACGTTTAAATAAAAAGCTACATAAAACTGATCTTGCTTTTCTGAATATGTTATTTGAAGAAAAATATATTACCTATTTAAAAGAAAGAACTTTTTTTTTCACTATATTTAAGATATTTTTTATGTTTAGGTCCATTCATAATAATCTATCATGCGTTAGTCAATATTCTGAAAATATTTCAGTTTTTCATTTATGTATAACATTTTTATTTTTTATTACACGAGTATATGTTGATAATAAATTATTGCCTATTGGGAAATAAGCACTATAAAAACAATATTTATAGGAGGCTCGGGCATTTAGAGCTGAAATTATATATGTATGGGTACAGTTAAACTTTAAAATTATTGTGTGTAAATATTCACAGCAGAATAACGCTTAAGGCAAAATAGCCTGAACTGTCGTGAGAAAAAGATGGTTTGGCCGTGGTGCTTTTTTGTTCACCTTAGCGCCTTTTTTGTTCACCTAATCTACGCTAATTACACTTCTGCACTAATATTATAAAGAGGTAAAGTTTTTTTTTTTTTGTTTGTTGAGGTAATCTCTAAAAGTACTGGCCCGAAAGCAAAAATTTTTTCACCGATAGAAAGCCGGTTTATTCTTGAGTGACATAGGCTATATTTTATGTACGCAGGCGAAGCTGCGGGCAAAAGCTATTTTTAAATATATCTGTTAGTCAGAAATCATTGATGACTTCTTGATAAAAGAATAAGTTAGTTTTCGTGCATGGAAATCATCATGCACAGAGGGTCCTGTCCAGCTCTTTCTGACTAACATTGCCTGGTACTTTTTAAGTACTTATTTTTGACTATAGCGTTAAAAGAGAACGTTAGTGAACGGCCTGTGTCTGTTCATGTTTCTGACTTTCCATGTCTCTCTCTCTTTCTATCTCCCGCAGTCATACGCTATAGCATAAGTAATAGAATAGAATAGAATATTTTATTTACTTAGAATGTAGGTACATAAAAATAAGATGTTAATAATAATAGAATCCATGTACATTCTGCCTTACACAGCATGCAAATGTGATACAGAGTTCAAAAAAAAAAGAAAAAAAATATTTGTTGGAGTATGAGTATAGTAATTAACTGGCCGTCATATTCATCCACAATCAGGTGTGCAAAAAAGTCACATTATAAGTAAGTAAGACGCAAACTCAAGAAATTATCAATTTTCAGTAAAATAAGTAAATTCAATGTTAATAATAGTTTAAAATAATAATATCGACATAGAAACTATACAAATACAAAATGTCAAGATAAAAAATATACAATTAAAAATGAACATTGTTGGCAATATTGCCCGAAGTGGGAATATTGTAATAATGTAATATTGCCAACAATATTCCCACTTCGGGCATACTCATGGCCTATGGTGGCTAGAAATTACGAGTTGAAGTCGTTCAGCGTCCCGTCTATATGCTAGAAAAAGAAGAAGGTACCTTCTTTACGTGTTTCGTACATTTACTGCAAATGTAGTAGCCAACTTATGTCTTCTCGTATGATAAGGAAAGTTGTAAATTACAAATCTTTAAAAAAAACTTCATAATGAAGCATAAACCGACTTCAAGAGTAAGTCTACAAGGAGTACCAAAATAAAAACAAGTAAAAGTAGTTCAAATTGGACTCTAGTGGTGACTTGGCAGTGTTCCAGTGTTAAAACTCTAAGTCAAACTTACAAACAAAATGTAACTACTGCCGCGGAGGAAATGCTAATGTCCGTTTCTTTAGACGATCAGTGTGCATGGCAGGCTGCCAGCTAGGTTCGCATAAAGTGGTCATGTGTATAAATAACCATTTTACACGATAATGTTCATGATTGAACAACTATACCAATATAACACGGGCTTGCGGACGGCGAGCAGAGGGTAGCTCGATGTCCGACCGTCCGGTACCAAGCCCAAGTTGTCGACGGCGCGTACTGTTCCACGCGCGTCTCAAGGGGTTATCAGCAAACCGTAGGAACCCAGCGGGGTCGAAGCCTCCTGGGGCCAACGGTTTGCTTCTGAAAGGAAAACTCGGCTCTGGTATGAAGGAACAGGAGTGGGTTTATAATCAGTAAAAAGTTGACACACCCTCTCGCTCCGCTCAAGAGCGGGAGATGTCATTGGATGATTTTAAAACCGAAAAAAAAATACCAATTCATATTTTTAACTAGCTTTTGCTTTCGTATCCCATCCCTTTTCTGCACTTGGCTAACTCAATTGTACGAGCGTAAAAAAACAAAGCTACCCGTGCATTCGTATAATGGAATGACATGTCGCAACCATACGCATTTTAATGGTGTTTTTTGACTAAGCATTTTGCCTCGTCGTTTATATCGTATACATTGAAGAGTGTCGAAGATTTCTTTGTAGAATAAAAACAATGGGTTATGACTAATTTGATTTGTAGCATAGAATTTAGAATGCTGGAACGTTTTGATCCTTCCCTTCTCTTCGATTTAAGCGACTCGTTTTAAGTGTGCTCGTATATTGCCGATAAGCACCAAGTTTCAGGTCTTTTTCTTATGATACATAACTATATTCTAGTGGATATTTATCTTTCACATTTTTTGTTTCCTCAAGGGATGTTAACAAATTCTACCCCTGACAATATTCACTGCCTATTGAATTTTGATAATACGGGATAATCATGGTTCTAGTTCAAAACGCAACTGAAGGAACATAGAATGTGGCTTTAGTCAATAAAATTCTGACATGTCTAGTCCTAAACTAGAGCGGGAGAAGCGACTTAACGCGGCCAGTCTGTAGCCTGATTCACTTAAAATAAAAACAAGCCAAATATCGTTGAAGTTTTACAGTCGTTCGATCGAACTCCTATCCAAAAGCAGTATTCACGATCTATCGACTTATTTCCAGTTACATTAATAAGTATTCTACCAGAATAATGTAATATAGATTTTTTTCAAACGACTTTAAAATCGGGGTCTTTCAAACTCGATTGATGGATGTGAATACGGAAATGGTCTAAACGACTAAATCGCTACGATATCGTTACGGTTTTCACTACGTGAATCGGGCTACTGACCTTTTATGATCGTCAATAGAAAAAAGAGTTTGTATTATAGTTATTTAGGGTATAAATAAATTTTAGATACATGTATACTCTTTGCACTCGTGTGAAGCTGGAATATCAACAGTTTCTGTCGTGTATTATCTAAAGTGTTGGTATTCTATTCTATTTTTTTTTATTTATAACAAAAAGAGCTGATGTCGACTATTCTGCCAATGTTAAAAGTAGATCGGATCTGCAAGAGTGACACAAGGAACTAGAATGTTAGAACAATAATAACTGTATGTATGTATTATAAAAATCTTCGATTGACTTATATTTGTTGAGTTAGTACTGGATGAAGTGTTGGTAGAGTCAAATGCTAGTGATATGAAGTATATTTGACACCTGTCAGTTGACATCCAGTGCTTGGTCTAAGTTTCGCCGCATAAGGGCCACATGCTACAGCCACAAACGCCCACAAGAAGCTAGAAGCTGCCACAAAGAAAATTGAAGCACGCAACAGCGACAAGTTTTAAACCCATAGGCGCTGTATCATAATGGACGAAGAAGGTTTAAAAGTGAGAGTGGCGTGTGACCGTATTTTTTTATCAGCGTTTAGTGGCCAGTGCGGGCGTTTCGTAGTATGTGGCGGCCACCTGCGTCAACCGTGTGCGGTAGATCCGTATTTAAAATGTATGAAACCTACAGGACATATGTCGGTGGCGGCGTTTTGTGGTTGTGGTCGGTGGCCGGTGGCCCGTGTGCGGTGACTCTAAGTGGTTGTGTGGCGCGAATACATGCGTGTCGTGCTATTAGTGACCCGTAAAATACTGCAATAAACAGAACAATACAGTTAAAGAATAAAAAATCCACAGTTCAGTTGGACTGATCACAATCATCATTATCCTTTCTGCCAAAAGACGTCCACTGTTTTTTTTTTTTATGGTAGGAAATATCATGCATTGACATCCCCCGCTCTTGGGCGGAGCGGGAGATAGTGTCAGACTCTTACTGACTAAAAGACCCACCCCGTTCCTTCTAGCTTTCATACCGGGGCTCGAGCGCCCTTTCGGATAACCCTGGCCCCAGTAGGCTTCGACCCGGTTGGGTCCCTGCTGTAGACGTCCACTGTTGGTCACAGGCAATTATGGCCATAACGACCGGTTTTATAATTATGTTACACTAGTTACACAAACATTTTGGATGAACTAAGTAGGCTTTAAATATTTACCTACTGTAAATATTAATTCATAAATGAGTTTACTTTACGGAAGTTGAGGCACATAAAATTTGTAAGTAACTTAATTTGATGGTATCTTAAATTGGCCTTCACTCAGATTTTATAGTTTATTTTCATGTTAGAAAATTATTAGGAACTTGGCCCAGTTTCAAAAGGCTTTTTTATTTGATTATCTGCTTTAAGCTATTTATTTTATGTTTCATAAAATTGGGATTAAACTGTTCCGCTTTTCTTTTCCGTTGTGTTTTTGGAAACACCGGTCATAATAGTAGATAAAGTGAGTAAGGGGATAAAGCAGTATCTTTAAGTCACGAGCGGTAAATTGAATTCCGAACGAAGCGAAGGTTGCTAAGTTTAATCCCGAACACGAGTGAGGGATGCATATAATTAACTCCCGAGTATCGCGAGGCAATTAACATAGAAACCTGAATGCAGTGAGGAATTCAACCCTCCCAAGACATAGACGCCGTGTTAGATACTCTACTTTTCACGCGCTCCATCGTCAACATCGTCGCTTTCCATCAGGTGAGATAGCAGTCAAGGGCGAACCTATCAGGAATTAAAAAAAAACACGTGTGAGATAATTAAAAGACAATTTACTAACTAAATTGCATATTATAAAATAGTAGTTTATGTGACTAGGGGATAAAGCAGTGTCTTTAAGTCGCGGGCGGCATGTTGAATTCCGAACGAAACGAAGGTTGTAGATTTTAATCCCGAATGATAGTGAGGGATTTATAAAATTAACTCCCGAGCATCGCGAGGGAGTTAATAAAGAAACCTGAGTGAAGTGAAGAATTTAAGCCACCCAAGATAAAGACAGCTTTATCCCCGTGTTGCATACTCTACTTTTTACACCATCTGTGAGGTAATTAAAAGAAAATTTGGTCGACCAAATCATATAATGGAGAAATATAAGTATTATGTTTACAAGTTCATCAAACAAACAAAATTCACTACTCCAAGATTCTATAGTTTCAATTTTCTATAATGCTCCCGTGTCGTCAGTACGCACGTTTTATTCTATTTTCTTTTTTTTTTTAGTGGCCAGTTTGAATCATAGTGACTACATACTCTTTGATTTGAATTTCGAGTCAACTTGTTCGATGCGCCTACATTTTAATTCACAATGTTGACGATTCTTGATGCTCCAAATTCAAAATCTCATTATTCCCTAGGGATCGGCCATACTGCATTATCTCCCTAGGCATATAATGACTTGCTTTAAGTGAGGTTTGTATGACGTGTAAAACGACATTATCGAGCAGGTAGTGTAAAAATGTAATTAATTCTTACACGTTAATCTTAACTATCACTCCAATCAATCTCAACTCCCGCTCTTTAATTAATTTTTTTAAACTTTTTATTGTTAGTGGCCAGCTTGAATTTTAAAAGAACTTGTTTGATGTACGTACATTTTAATTCAAAAATAGTTTTTTTTTTTTAAATGATGGTTTTGTAGTTCTAAATTCAAATCTAATTTTTCCCTAGGGATCGCCCATACTACATTATCTCCCTAAGAATAAAATGACTTACTTTAATTGACGCAGGTAGTGTAAAAAAAAAACAATTTAAAAAATAAGAGTTGCTGTTAAAACCTTTGACTAGCAAAGTGATAAGAAAGCTATACCAGGGAAACCGTGCAGGGATATTTTTAAAGATATGTTTTATAAAGGTCTTCAAATACCACAGCTTCAAACTTCAAACGAACATCTACAACATTAGTTTCAGTAATATGCGAAACCTGAAACACGTGTCTAGTATATTTTTATGTAAAGAATCTATGTACAAAATTTCATAACTGTATCATGAAAATTCACAAAGTTATAAGCTTTTCATGGCAGCAAAAATACATAGTCACCGGGCCATCCAGACGACTGAGAGGTTGTTTTGTACTTGCACCTAGTGATTTGCTGGCATCTAATACCCGCTATGACCTGCCGTGACCTGTGTTGTACTTGGTGTTGGACTGTTGATGGTGTCTATCTTGTGGCCTTTGGGCCATCCAGACGACTGAGAGGTTATTTTGTACTTGCACCCAGCTATTTGCTGGCATCTAATACCCGCTATGACCTGCCGTGACCTGTGTTGTACTTAGTGTTGGACTGTTGATGGTGTCTATCTTGTGGCCTTTGGGCCATCCAGACGACTGAGAGGTTATTTTGTACTTGCACCCAGCTATTTGCTGGCATCTAATACCCGCTATGACCTGCCGTGACCTGTGTTGTACTTGGTGTTGGACTGTTGATGGTGTCTATCTTGTGGCCTTTGGGCCATCCAGACGACTGAGAGGTTATTTTGTACTTGCACCCAGCTATTTGCTGGCATCTAATACCCGCTATGACCTGCCGTGACCTGTGTTGTACTTAGTGTTGGACTGTTGATGGTGTCTATCTTGTGGCCTTTGGGCCATCCAGACGACTGAGAGGTTGTTTTGTACTTGCACCCAGCTATTTGCTGGCATCTAATACCCGCTATGACCTGCCGTGACCTGTGTTGTACTTAGTGTTGGACTGTTGATGGTGTCTATCTTGTGGCCTTTGGGCCATCCAGACGACTGAGAGGTTATTTTGTACTTGCACCCAGCTATTTGCTGGCATCTAATACCCGCTATGACCTGCCGTGACCTGTGTTGTACTTAGTGTTGGACTGTTGATGGTGTCTATCTTGTGGCCTTTGGGCCATCCAGACGACTGAGAGGTTATTTTGTACTTGCACCCAGCTATTTGCTGGCATCTAATACCCGCTATGACCTGCCGTGACCTGTGTTGTACTTAGTGTTGGACTGTTGATGGTGTCTATCTTGTGGCCTTTGGGCCATCCAGACGACTGAGAGGTTATTTTGTACTTGCACCAAGCTATTTGCTGGCATCTAATACCCGCTATGACCTGCCGTGACCTGTGTCGTACTTAGTGTTGGACTGTCGGTGGTGTTCATCTTGTGCCCTTTTTTAAATATTTTTTGGAAAAAAATATAACATGGTATAAAAACTATTGGGATCCATTCAGTTACTGATTCTGAACAAAGTATATTCAGCATTCGCACAAACTAAAAATAATGTTGTATATAACCTTTAAATTGTATAATGTTTAAATTGTAAATGTTGTATATAACTGTCTTTAATGTCCTTTTCTTGTCTTTGTCTTAAATGTCTTTTAAGGACACGTTTTTTAAAGGTTTAAATGACACAGCGAAAACGAAAATCTACATTATCGTAATTTTTGTTCCCACCTACATCTCCATAATCAAAGAAAGACAGAAAAAAAAAACAATTTACCCGGGAAAAGCATGACGATGTTAGCAAAAGATACCATGGGCAACAGCTTGCAAGCAAAATTATAATTTCCTACACAGAACTCAAACCCCCATTTGTAGTCAACACTCGGTTAAAAACAGCGAAATCCTTTTCAAACAAATTTTGCCAGTGCCTCCGTAATTGTACTGTTTTTAGGGTTCCACACCCAAAGAATAAAACGAGAGCTTATTACTAATACTCTACTGTCCGTCTGTCTGTCTGCCTGTTTGTCTGTTTGCCTGGTGATAGACGACCAGGCCGTATCACATAAACCATGATAACTAGGCAATTGAAATTCACCAATGATATATTTTTGATGCCGCTTTAACAACAAATACTAAAAAAAAATTTTATTTTTGATAGGCTCGCGTTTGACCACCATCTCACCTGATGGTAAGCGATGATGTAGTCGACGATGGAGCACGCTTGCCTAGAAGTAACCTATTCACTGTCGACTTAAAAACCCCTAAGTTGTAGGTATCAGGAAATACAGACTCCGGCAAGGAATTCTACTCCTTGGCTGTGCGCAAAATAACTGAATGAAACAAATATTAACGTGGACAAACGTAATCTTTTTTTGCTACGAACTGTTCCGTACTGGGAACCCTTTGTGCCCAAGTGCGACTCGCACTTGGCTGGTGTTTATAAAACATTGATAAACATGTAGGGTTCCATTTTGCCGCAAATTTGTCGTGTCATTGTGTCACTCGACAAAACCGCAATGCGTTCGACCGCAGTTTGGACTGGTGACATTAAAGTCGCAACTAGAGATATCAAAATGGCCATTGTGAATATTGAGGCTGCTGTTTTTGTTGATAAAGCGCAACACGACATCGTGGCTTTGCTTTTATCTGCATCGTTGGTCAGTACTGGCGAGCATTACTTTTAGGCATATTTTTTATTGAGCAGTGGTGGCCGAGTGGTAACTGTTGTAGGTTGCGGGTTCAAACCTGGCCAGGTGCATTACTTTATGTAATTGATTTCATTACCACTGTCCTCAAAACTGTGAAAGTAATCATCGTGAGGAAACCGGCATGTCCTAGACCCAAAAAATTCGAAGACATGTGACCCGCACTTGGCCCGCGTGGTGGATTACGGCCCATTCCCTCTCTTAGAGAGGAGGCCTGAGTTCCATCAGTGGGAACATTATAAGGCCGACTATGCTATGTTATATTTGTTTTTTTTAGGTGGCAAATCATCTAATGAAATCTCCCACCCTTGGACGGGGCAGGAGGGTGTGTCAGATTTTTACTGACTAAAACCCACTCCTGTTCCTTCTTTATCTTCGTTCCAGGACGCCGGGTCCTCTTTTGCGTCACCCACGGCAGTTTTAAGCATAATAATCTGCCTGCTGCGGTCTTCCTGTCCGATTATAATTTGAGTGTCTTCAAGGCAAGAATAGGCTCATAAACTAGTGTACCTCACCATCAGAGATTGCATCACTGCTTATCATCAGGTGGGATCGCAGTTTAGCACTAGTCTAAATCAATTTAAAAAAACCGGCCAAGTGCAAGTCGGACTCAGGGTTCCGTAGCAGCAAGTAACGTAATATTAAAGTTCTTGTAGTTCGTTGTAACTTTGATCGATGTTTTAATAATAGTGTAATTTTTTTAGATTTATGACGTATTAAAAAAAATGTTACTAGATCTCGTTCAAATCAATTTTCGTTGGTATTTTATATGGTAAAGTACATCATATATTTTTTTTTAGTTTTATCATTGTCTTATTTTAAAAGTTACAGGGTTGGGGAACACAGTTTACCACTTTGGAAGTGTCTCTCGCGTAAACTATTCAATTTAGAAAAAAAAATATTAGAAACCTCAATATCATTTTTGAAGACCTATTCATAGATACATAGTACCGACGGTCTGACGAAAAAAAATTTTTGAGTTTCAGTTTTAATTATGGGGAAAAAATTAATTACTTTTTTTCTATTTTTGTGTAAAAATCTTAAAGCAGTTCACAGAATACATCTACTTACTAAGTTTCAACAGTGTAGCTCTTATAGTTTCGGAAAAAAGTGGCTGTGACACACGGACGGACAGACAGACAGACAGACAAACATGACAAATCTATAAGGGTTCCATTTTTTGCCATTTGGCTATGGAACCCAAAAAAGAGTCTACACATGTGAATTTCAAGTATAATAAAATACAAAACATATATCATCACCATCATCTTCCTCTCCTCCTCCTGTATTTCTTGGGGTCGGCGCAACACGTTTTCTTCTTCCATTCTGTACTGTCACCTATTATGCAATCACCAATTCCCTATTCATGAATTCCTATTAGAAATAGCGATTTTTTAAATTTCAAAAAGTTTACCAGAATGCTATTTCATCCTACCAAAAGAAATCCACTGTTGGACATACGCCAAGTGTTCCAAAGTGTCGTCACAATGACCAGTCCTATACGTTTTCAGATACCCGCGAGAATCTCGAAAACATCCTCCATTGTGGCTGTGAATAATTTCAGAGGGATGATATCTCCCGATTATATACCCCGCTGCAGAAGGATAGGTAAACTTCCCTATTTTTTTAATCAGTACGAAAAAATGGGCTTCTTTTCCGTATCCGTTACTGATCACATTTTTGTAGTCAAACATAAAGAAACCGAAATTCCAAAATTGTCCTCGAAAATTTGTCATAATTGATAAATTCATAATAGAATCAATCATTAATTACATTACCAGTAGAAAATACTACGTGCATTGTTTTTTCATTTTGATCGTCACTCAATATGGCTTGTACAATATTTCCATAAATTGAGTGACATTTTCAGATATAAACGTTTGTTTATATCCCAAAAAGTCAAATATCACTAATAATAATTTTGTTGTTTATAAATATTATTTATTGAGACTTTACTTGAAAAATAACAAGACCTTATTTAATAAGCTCTTAAAATATTTGTACCTACTAATAAAAAAATAGTGGTGTATAAATCACTGTATCTCGCTGAAGTCAGCCTGACATGGTCGCATTTTCGTACAATTACTTCAGCATTTATGTATCAATAGTTTATGCAAAGCATACAAACCTAACTACAAAACTGAAATTTAAACCAGTACCCAAAATATAAACCTGTCGGCAGAGGATGCCAATTATCATTGAAGCTCTTTCCAAAGACTGTTATGTGGGCGATGGCTGTGTATCGAGCAATAAACGACTATTCCAGATTCACACAACTGATTTATTATAATGCAAGCTTTAGGTTTTCACTTCACATAACGAGCCGTGAGACAGTCAAAACTAGACGTTGCACGTGACTAGACATTGCACGTCGCACGGCTGCCGACAGAGGAATGATTCGGGCCTCTGTGGTCGGCACCTTTATCTGCTCGGTTTATGCAAACGTCAGACCGGATTCTGTCAAAGTGACATGTGTCACTTGTCAATTAGCTCGTTCATTCGTTCTCAAGCTTCCGTACATTGACTTCACCGACAAACCTAACAATTTGTTTGCATACAAAACTAACTAATGATACTAGAATAACGGTCAGTTACATACAGGAACTCGTTACGAACAAAACACCGAAAATTGTCCCTCGAATTCGGAACGTCACAATAAAAACAAGCATACAGGCCATTGTACATGACAACCTCGAAATGCTACGCTTGCAAACGACTGGACACGAATGAATCCTTACTCCAACGTATATTTGGCCTTTAAAGAATGTTTCGGTATAAATAATAATGGCTATTCTTCATTCATAAAGCTGGTACTCTTAATAAAAGTTTTGCAACGCTTTTGGTATCACTCAAACTAGTTGATTGATAGCTAATCCAAGCTAACTCTTTCAGGGTCAGTGGTACGCTACGCTAACCACATATTTATTGATTTTTTTCTTAGGATTCCTGCTATCTAGCGGAAATCTTACAAACTATCTTGGAAATACACTTATCACTTGACTACTTTTTGTTGCCAGTGACGCCAGAATCCTTTCTTACGTCATTCACTCATCATTTCGAAAAGTAGCCCGATTCACGTAATGAAAACCGTAACGATATCGTAGCGATTTAGTCGTTTAGACCATTTCCGTATTCACATCCATCAATCGAATTTGAACGACACCGATTTTAAAGTCTTTTGAAATGCCCAATTTAAAAAAAAAAAACTGTATTACATTATCCTAGTAGAATACTTATTAATGTAACTGAAAATGAGTCGATAGATCGTGAATACCGCTTTTGGATAGGACTTCGATCGAACGACTATAAAACTTCAACGATATTTGGCTTGTTTGATATTACGTGAATCAGGCTAAAGGGTTATCATGGCTAGAAGTTGTATCTAAAATAGTCGGAAAAACATCAGTTGTTATACCCACCCACTCCTGCGTCTTCTCACTTCTAAGTGAAACTAAAATACACGTGCCCCTCTACTCATACTATAACTAATTTGACCTCTCCTGACCTCTGAATATAATCCTTGATTTAGGCTAACACCTACAGGTTTATATCGAAATAGTTGCAAAACATATTGAGTTTTGTTAGGTCAACCGTCCACTACCATGAATAATAATATTCCACAACTATCACACAATGCCGTCTATTCCCAAGCTAAGCAGACAAGAATAGTCAGAAAGAAGAAGCAAAAGAAGAAGTAAAGAATTAGAAGAGAAGTTTCGTCAGAGATTCTAGCGGTGGTAAAGGTTTGTCTTTAAAAACTCGCTTTTAATAAAAACGTAAACAAAAACGGTCATTAATATTAAATAATAATAATAAAAACCTTTATTTCAGACCATATAGAACCTTCACATACACACACATGCTTAACACAAACAAAAAAAAAAAATACAAAGATAGCTGGTAAAGTCGTGGTTCCTGGTGATCTCACCTTATGGTTGCCGAAGGATGAGGTTTATCTTATGATGAAATAAGTGGGCCCAGGAGATACCAAAACCTGTCCTGTTTAAAAAGCTGACGCGACATAGGTAATAATTACTGACAATCCCGACGAATTATTATGACCATGATGTGACGGTTCAATTTTTTTTCGTCACGCAAATACCATTCAAAACCAGGATTCTCCAACCAGACCGGTGTTGTATCATAGTAATTTTCCGCATTTACAGTCTGAGAAGAGAACTAAGTGGCAGTTCCCAGTATCGTCCGACTATGATGCGGTGATGTAGGATTCTATTTTTTAATCCCTATATGGTGTCATATACGTTGCTACATTGTGCTCAAAGCAGTTGTACATATACACAGATGTTATTAATACGGTGCGGGGTTTCATGTTCTGTGGTCTACTGCTTATGTAGGATTTGCTCCTCGAAACGGTTTGTCACGTCAGGTCCTCGGTTCGTTTTGTTTTTTAGCTAACCATTTAGGTATAGCGTAAGCGTCCAAATGTATGATGCAGTATACATTTTTATGCAAAGTAAAGCGAAGCACACGTTCATAGCTTAGCTGAAGATCCCTATGGATTGACACCTTTATTCTTGTATCAACTACCCTAATAATTTGGGCTCGAAACACGACTGGCGGCAAACATAGTTAAAATTTCCCTTAAATATGTTTGAGGTAATACGTATTTAACTTGACGGCCACATTAGGGTAGCCAAGAATTTTGAATATGTGGGATACAAAGTTAAAATATAAAGTTTAGAAATTCTTGTAACGACATAATCACAGTTATCAGTTTTTCTACATTAACACTTTAATGTAGTTTTTTTATTAAGTGTTTTTATTTATTTTTTGTTTTATTATTGGATTAGTTCCAACCAATAAACAAAATTTATCACTATTCGGGCGCCATCGGCTACCTTTGGCACTCGTCGGGCTACTGCGTGGATGACACGTACAGTGCGCGGGAACCAGCGAAGCCGAGATCTTTAGTGAGAATAGCTGACGACACACGCGTGCCTTGTACTTTCTATTTTTGTACATTTTCATTGGATATACTTTTATCAGTTTTTACAGTCCTTTGCCTTTTATTCAAGTCTTAGAGTTGAGTAAGACCCTAACAATCATTATTGAAAAACTTTTATATATAGTAATAATTTCAGTTACCTCCTTACTAACATAAATCATTTTCTTTCTGATTGATATTATTCCCGTGAGCTTCATCCTGTTTCTTATAATTAACTTACTTTGAAATAGGAATCAGTTGCATCCAAACTTTTCCTTTACGAGGAAGAACCCACGTAATTTAATTATCAAGTTTGTTAATCTAACTTTTAATGTTTAAATTGACACGAGATTCGCAACTCGTTCGTATGGCTTTACAGTTTGAAATTAGAAAAAAGTTGTGAGAAAAATGTGGACGTTACACTCATTTTTTTTGAGGTTCAAAATCATCTAATATTTTTTTCTGCTTTAGAGTAAAGAGATGGGGCTTATCAGACTTTTGCTAGAAGAAACGGGGTGGGTCTTTTAGTCAGTAAGAGTCTGACACTATCTCCCGCTTCGCCCAAGAGCGGGGGATGTCAATACATGATTTTTCCCCACCAAAAAAAAAGACTTTTGCTGTTTCCTTCAGAATTCCTTTGCGATCATGGGTTTCTTTTTCAAAAATTCACCGAGCCCGAACGTTATACTCATAGACAATGAACGAGTAGGTACCTATATCATTTTAAAATACTTACTTAGGGTACTTAGTATATAACATCCAAGATTTCATCAGAAATACTGGCGGAATTTGTGAATACTGAAAAAAAATGTAGTAATAAATTTAAAAAAATTGATCTTAGATCTCAATGCGCATGGATAGATTGTGAGAGAAGTGATAAGAAAAGAGAGTAAGTGATGGCATGATGGGCAACAGGACAGAAT
Source organism: Mythimna albipuncta (assembly GCA_929112965.1). Classification (NCBI taxonomy): domain Eukaryota; kingdom Metazoa; phylum Arthropoda; class Insecta; order Lepidoptera; family Noctuidae; genus Mythimna; species Mythimna albipuncta. The sequence goes on from OV815982.1 coordinate 12,422,501, forward strand.
GGAAGAAAAAATATATTACGCCGACTCCAAATAACACGAGACAAGGGCAGGAAGATGATGAGATCTTAATGCACAATGGTTAGTACTTTTCAGTAAAACTCTGTATTTATGAAAATCACCTCTCTTTTTTGGAGAAATAAAGAAATAAGATCATCAACATTGCATTTTTTTTCTCCAATATTAGAGAATCCTCTTTAAATTAATTTTCTGTTGACAATGACCGATAGAATCGAAGATTTTTCCGTTGATATCTTTATATTAAGAATACCTGTTTTTTTCTCACAAAACATGGTAACCCTAACCAATCCTCGACTTAAATTTACAGAATAATATTATGTTTGTGACTCCTGTTTATTGAATTACTTGATATTATATAACTTACGTAATATATCGCTTTATCTCAGTACCTCAATACAAACATGAATATAAGCCATTCAGAGAGAAAGAAGAATTGGTTTTGGCCTTTTAAAGGTTTAAGATCTCAGAGGCCTGAGATCCGGGCTTTGGTATAAGCCATGATCCGGAGCGAGGAGGAGTGGCAGGCGGTCACCTTCTTCTGCGAAGCAGTAATGCTAGCAAAGGAGGAGGCCGCACTCGTGAAGCAACAGCGTTTCCGCCCCAGTCGCCGCCGGGATTCTGATTCCGCTTTCCGGCCACCGTAGGCGCGGGCTTGTGGACGGCGAGCAATTGGTAGCTCGCAGTCCGACCGTCTGGTAACCGTCAGAACCGAGCCCGGGGTTTTTATTGGATGATTTTCCCCACCATAAAAAAAGCTCAAGCGACGGCGCGTATTATTCCCCGCGTGCCTCAATGAGTTGCAGCAAACCGTAGGCCCAGCAGGGTCGAAGCCTACTAGGGCCAAGGGAAAAGAAGATTCGGTCTCGGTACGAAAGGCAACGAAATAAATCATCCAATAAAATCTCTCGCTCCGGCCAAGAGCGGGGGATTTCACCGCGTAATTTTTCTACGTAAAAAAAGAAGTCTGAGATAGATCACACTAATAATATTTAAAGCAGTCTGTAATGGTGTGTGTGAGTGTATGTATGTTACCTTTATACCAACCAGCCCACCTCAGTCTAGAAGCTGATGAGTCCTTTCAGTTTGTTTCAGGGGTCTATGAACGAATTCGGCTCTAAGGTTTTTCTTATTCCAATGACGGCTGTGCACTCAAGGAACACGTGCGCGACAGTTTTCATCGACTCTACACATGCTCTGCCCAGAGGACTAAAAAAAAAGTCTTTACCATGGACATTGTTCCCTTGGGATAATTTGCTTATTTAACGTGGGTTAAGCCGCTGGCAGCAGTTAGTAAATATTTAGAAATATAATTCGTTTGTTCTTTGCAGGTCTAGGAAAAGATTTCCTCTGAAATAATCAGAAACTTTGTGTCAGTCTATCTATATTTGTACTTTTCGCTTTTGAGTACTTGTGTATGTCTCTCAATCTATTAGTTGAAGACAATTTATTGATCATTGTCTATTATAAGTAACCAGTTCATTAGTGCACATAAATTAAAAAGGTTTAGTACCAAAGTTGAGTAGATAGAACAAATTTAAATAAAGTAAAATATTTCTATCGGATCAACTAAAAAGTTGTACCGTTGGGAAAGAAAACAGTTGATACATTTCAAAGTTGATTAGATTGGAAAAAAATCCTTCACCAAGTTCCAATCTGATCAACTAGTTGATCAGTTCAGTTGATCGGATTGAAAGTACTGATCTCGTGGCCAGATTTAAAAATTGCTCATTTCATGATATGGCCCAGTAAAACTGGCTAGTAGCCCGATTCACGAAATGAAAATCGTAACGATATCGTAGCGATTTAGTCGCTTAGACCATTTTCGTATTCACATCCATCAATCGAGTTTGAACGACACCGATTTTAAAGTCGATTAAAATTCGTTGAAATAAAAAAAAAAATTGTATTACATTATTCTGGTAGAATACTTATTAATGTAACTGGAAATAAGTCGATAGATCGTGAATACCGCTTTTGGATAGGACTTCGATCGAAAGCCTATAAAACTTCACCGATATTTGGCTTGTTTGATTTTACGTGAATCAGGCTACTAATCATTTTAAACGTTAAAGTTTGATGATATGCAAATCCTCGTTTAGCTTACTTTCTTTAGATTTTTTATTGTCATAGAAATCCTTCATCAATGATATTACCAAACGAGTATTGACATATCATCAAACGCCAATGTTTAAAAGATCTGGCCAGTTTTAATCATATCATGAAATCATAAATTCTAAGATCTGGACATATATATACACAAATTAATAAATAAGCATTTAAAACGACATGCTCACTTTCAACGCGTACGTTGGTCGTTGACAAAATTGTTGCTAACACTAATTGCTCTGCAAATTTTCCAGGTCAACTTTCCACAGCCGCCATTTAATATTAGCCGTAACTGCGATGAATTTTGATACGAACTTTACCTGCATTTGCAGACGTTTCATAGAAAATCTGAATGACAGTTTTTAATTTTTAAGGGTCTATATTTTTAACGGGCTTAAAAAAGAAAGAAATTAGGTTTGACTGGCAGGCAGGCAGTAGCCCAAGGGCTGAAAGTAAACAAAGTACAATGGGTACTTTTGTATATATTCCATAACCAATGCTGTAAAGATATGTCAAGTTCTTTACATTAAAAAAAAAAAAAACATTTAAATGACACCATCTGTCTGAAAATTGTGTTGTTAGAATTATTATTATTTATTTTATTTTAGCGGGATATATATAATATTTTTTTCGTTTTATTAAATATTGTTATTTATTAAGTATTCACCAATTAACAAGTATTCTGAAAAATCTCTTATCCCAGTTACAATGGTCCTCAATTTAAAAAAAAAATTACAAATATGATGTAACGTTCACCTCAATTTTACATGGTTTGTTAAATTGAGGTGAGCATTAATTATATTTGTTCTTCCCTTCAAAATAATTTTCCATGCGTAGGTACTACAAAAGGTTTTCATTTAATTAATATGCCGTAGCTCGTTTACTCCAAATTATTTTCGAATAATAACTTTATAAAATGGACTGTACTGATTTTTAGAACCCATCTTACTGATATTAGGTATAAACGCGAAAATTTGTATATATGGATGTTTATCACTCTCACAAAAAAAAAAAAACTACGGGGTGGATTTTACTGTAACTTTACAATATTAAAGCTTAAATTAGATCTAATAAAAATATTTATTTGTCAGAATATGGTACAATAGGTGTTATAATTTTGGTTCCAGTATATCCTGGCATGCAATGGCGTACAAATATATACATAGGAATGAAGGCTTATAGTATTAACTTATTAATTAGTAGATATACCAAGTCCGTTCCATCATTGGACCACTAGACGTTCGTCATTGCGCCACCCGTACATGGTAGACATCCCTGTCAAACGCCTGAAAACGCCCCAAAACGCTCCGTGCGTATGGGTTCCCACCCAGTTTTGGGAACACATTTATTATGCGTACAACCTAGGAGTGGAATTTCCTGCCGGAGTCTGTGTTTCCTGATACCTACAATTAAGGAAATAAAGAAAAAAAAAAGGGAAAAGGGAAAACGAGAACGGAACTGAACTCGGGAACTAGGGAGGGGGAGAGGGGGAAGGGGGGAGGGAGGGAGGGGGGAAGGGGGGTAGGGGGGGGGGTTAATAAAGAATATAATAAATAAATAAATAAGGGGTCTTTAAGTCAAGAGTGAATAGGTTACTTCTAGGCAAGCGTGCTCCATCGTCGATCACATCATCACTTACTATCAGGTGAGATGGTGGTCAAACGCGAGCCTATTAATATTAAAAAATATAAATCAATTAATAAATTATATTGTAATACATCAGTAAATACATAGGCTATGTAGAAGAGTATTGTGTAAATTATCCAAAATATATCAATACGTATCGAGTATATACTTTGAGAAGAAAATAAAGCTATGCGAAGTCCTAATCCTGTGCAGACAAAGTTGCGGGACCACCCAGTTATAAATTCGAAAAATAATATCGCCTGTTTTCTAATGTCAGGGAACAATTTCGGAATATAAATATTGTTGTTTACTTTGTGTTTTGGATGTTTCTTTTTTAGTGATCAATTTCAATCGGTAAAAACGAAGCCTATTGGGGCCATGGGTTGACTGAAAGAAGACTCCGGGGTCCTGAAGCACACAGAAACATAAATATAGCATAATAGCAAAGAAGAAACATAAAGAAACTAAAGTTAAGAAACCCAATATGATTTAAAAGAGTGTCCATGGAGTTTCTTGCACTTTTTTCTCCATAGACATCTACGCTTTGGAACGCGCAATTTACTTCTGCTTCACTATTTTTGGACTGACCGACATTTGACTATTCAAAAGTACCTGCAAATGGTCTATTTGAAATAAATGCTTTGTTTTTAATGGTTTTTGGATCTTTTTCGTTCATTCGCGCTACATGTTTCTTGCCTAATTTTATGATTTCCAAAGTCAACAGGAAGTCCCCTGAATTGATTCCCTTGCAAGCGTTAAAATATGCACCATGAACGGAACGTACACAGCCTCTGTTATCTCCACACGATCCAGAAACGAACAGCAAAGTGATCCAATAAGGGTTTCGTTTTGCAGACTATATTTTTTAGGTGGAAAAGCATTCAATGACTTCTCTCGCTCTACAGCGAAGCAGGAGGGCGTTTTACTGACTAAAACCCACTCCGGTTCCTTCTTTGCCTTCTTTCTAGGGGTTCTCTTCATAACTCATACAGCTTAGTAGCCCAAGATCCTAGGTTTCGACTCTGCTGGGCCCCTACGGTTTTGCGTTGCGTACGGTTATCTCTTTGAGACTGGCTGGTGTTACTATAGTTGTCATTAGCATTTCAGGGCCAATCACGCAGCCCATCTTCAAACTCTTTATCTACTAACTAGCTTCTGGCAGCAGCTTCGTCTGCGTGAATGTAGGTTTCTTTAAACTTTAAACACCCGTTTCATCCCCATAGATATGCAAATATCATAACATAGTCGGCCGTATAATGTTCTCACTGTTAGAACTCAGGTCTCCTCTCTAGGAGAGTGAAAGGGCCTTAATCCACCACGCGGGCCCAGTGCGGGTTGGTGAATGTCACATGGCTTCGTATTTTTGGTCCTAGGACATGCCGGTTTCCTCTAGATGTTTTCCTTCACCGTTTTTGAGAGCATATAGACGCTGAATTTTGGAAAATCTTTTCTTAGTGCTTGCCTACGTCTTAAAAGGAAGCCCTGTGCAAAATTAAAAGCTCTTAGTCTCAGTAGTGCTGTGCATTGATATGTCAGTCAGTCAGTTTCTCTTTATATATAATTGTATATATACAAAATTATTTTTAGTTTATACAAAACCCAAATACAGTCTGTTCAGAATCAGTAACTGAATGGATACCAATAGTTTTTATACTATGAGTATATTATATTTCTTCCAAAAAATATTTAAAAAGGAAATAAGTTGGATACTGCCGACACTAAATACAACACAGGTCACGGCAGGTCACAGTGGGCATTAGGAGCCAGCTAGTAGCTGGTCGCAAGTCCAAAACAACCCCTCAGTCGCCTGGATGGCCCGCTGACTATGTATTTTTGCTGACATAACAAGCTTTGTGATTTTTCATGATATAGTTATGAAATTTTGTACAAACATTCTGTACATAAAAATACTATACATGTTTTTAGGGTTTCGCATAATATACTAAAATTAATGTTGTACGAGTGTAAGTTATAATTAAATTAGTCTAATTACTACTAATCAATTCAAGAGCCTCCAGTTGCTAAAGCTCGAGTGGTTTACAAAGACAAGTCATATCTGATAGATTTACATGAACAATAGGCATAATACATTTAGTTAATTGAGTAATTCTGGATTTGCATGTATGATTCTCTTAGACAGTAGTACTTATATAAGTATGTGGTTGAACTTTACTGAGTTTATAAGTATTTTACAAATCTGTCTGGTCCATCTTTTCAAGGTCATAGTAATTGACTTACTATACCCTATTCAGGGAGCCGTGAGACAAAGTAAACAAAACATAAAAAGTGTTGCTTAAAAACATCAGTGTACCTGAACCAAGTAACGTTTGCACTCTTACTTCGCCAAAGATTTGTGCAAAGAAAACGCCAATGCATTCAATAGAAAAGGAAACTTATTAATGTACTCGTGTTTAAAACTTGTACAAAAGTACTTATATTGTTTTTATTTAACACTTCCAATTTTACATATTTCTCTTAATATAAATTTTTCACAGACTACATTGAATGACAAACTGCATTAGATAACGTTATCGACTGTACTAGTATGAACTGTACCACAGCCGACAGCGACCTCCTTCCTATTTATTATAATTTTTATAATTTAATAATTTTTAATTCTTTTTTTGATGTGTTTGTAATTGTGAGGAGAAGGTTCAGGTAATGTAGAAGAGTAGAGCAGGGTAGTGTAAGGTAGAGTAAGGTAGAATAGGGTAGAGTAGAGTAGAGTATGATAGAGTAGGATAGAGTAGGGTAGAGTAGAGTAGAGTAGAGTAGAGTAGGGTAGATTAGGGTAGAGTAGAGTAGGGTATAGTAGGGTGGTGTAGGGAAGAGCGGGAGCAAAGCCGCACGGGCAAAAGCTAGTTGTGAGATAAACTCACCTGTGTTCATTAGTTAGCTCGTTTTGTTGGTTTAATAAAAGTAGAATAGAATAAACTTTATTGTACACCAAAATAAAGATATCGCATGAGAAATTATCGTAATTTAAGACACAATAGAAAGACAATGAGAGAGCGAACGCCAGCGTTCTCTTGGGGCTTAATGAAACCTCTATGAGCATGCGACCTCTTTGGACGCCACACTATCATACAAGCTATTGACGATTCAGCGTGAATTGAAACATGGTGTAATTATGATCAACAACTATATAACTTACGAGATTGAAGGCTGATTCTGCATTTATCGGTTAGTGGGTTTTATCGAAACCATTCTGTTGTATACGTGTAGGTATTCTCATACTAGAAGAACAATATTTGCTCTGATAGCAGGTTATCTAATATAATATGCGAAAATTTGATGAAAAACAAGCCAAAATAACCGGCGCTTTTTTAGCTAGAAAACAAGTTCGAATTTGGTAGCTGTTATTCCTACAATATTACTAAGCATGAATAATAGCATTATAAAAACCGGCCAAGGGCAAGTCGGACTCACCCATGAAGGGTTCCGTAGCAGCAAGTAACATAATATAAAAGTTCTTGTAGTTCGTTGTAACTTTGATCGATGTTTTAATAATAGTGTATTTTTTTTTAGATTTATGACGTATTAAAAAAAAAAACTACTCACTATATCTCGTTCAAACCAATTTTCGTTGGTAGTTTATATGGTAATGTACATCAAATATAATTTTTAGTTTTATCATTCTCTTATTTTAGAAGTTACGGGACGACGACACACATTTTCAATATTTTCTGAGAGCCTCAAGTTTTCTTTAAAACAAGCAGCATCTCTTAGAAAATACTCAAGAATTTATCAAAACTTCTCTCTTCCACTAAAAACAAAATAAAACTCAGTATCTACCCCAAACTGTCCTCCATTTAAATTTAAATCTTGTTTACTACCCAAACTGCTTGGACTACTCTAGTTAAAAACCCAAAAGATAAATACAGAAGGTTGCCTCCATGCAACTAGCGAAAACAGACGCACACACAGATATATGTTTCACGTACCTTTTGACGTAGTAGAACGAATGCAAGCGACACAATTAATCAAACTTTTTCTACAGTACAATTCACGAACGATGGCGGATGTGAAGTTAGCCTTTGCGAACGTTCGCGCATACTACACTCTTCTCGCACACGCACGGTCAGCATTTGGTTCCTAATACATGTTACTGCGCAGCCTTCTGCGCAAACTTCACGCCCGCCATCATTCGTGAATTGTACTATACTCTGTGTCTGTTTAAACGATTTTGACTTTTATTACGTTGGCATAATAAAAGGCGGCTGCAGTAAATAGTTCGTATTGTAACCACTTTTTTGCTTTTAATGCCATCCTTATGCCCACGGAATAGAAGTCAAAAACGGTTGACCGGACAGTAAAAAAGATTTGTTTACATGTGTTAGCACTTACAATAATCGACTATTAATTTATTTGCGGGTTGCAACACTCATTTTTGTCATTCAATTTATTTTATATTTGGCAACCCAATATAATTTTTTGAACATTTTTTTTTAGGGTGGGAAGAAATCATCCATTGACATCCCCCGCCCTTGGGCGGAGCGGGAGATAGTGACAGACTCTTACTGACTAAAAGACCCACCCCGTTCCTTCTAGACTTCATACCGGGGTTCGAGCTCTCTTTCGCATAACCCTGGCCCCAGTATGCTTCGTCCCGGCTGGATCCCTGCTGTTGCTGACAACTCCTTGAAGCGCGCGGGAACAGTGCGCGCCGGCTTGGTCCGGACAGTTACCGGACGGCCGGACAGCGAGCTACTCATGGCTCACTGTCCGCAAGCTCGTACCTACGGTGGCCGGAAATCGGGATCAGAATCCCGGCGGCGGCGGCGGCGAGAACGCCGTTGCCAATTTTTTGAACATAAAACAGCGCGATTTGTTTAAAATCCTTTTATTCCATGTTCAGCTACACACGGTATTAAAGAACTGAAGTCACATTCTTGTTGTTATATAAAATATTTTGACAAGTATTTACGTTTGGAATTCTTTCACTTGCCTTATTTTAACACGTCCCCGTACGTGTATAGCAATCGGCATTTGTTTGAGATCGGCATTTGTATATGTGGGCTTCACAAGATTTCACTCACTATATGGAGCCAACCTTCTGTAGTTATTTCATGATTTAAGTAACGAGTGAAGTTTTTAGTTAACTAATTAATTCTGGAGCACGGTGTTATCTTCGAGGTTGCTTGCAAGGAAGGACGGCGTTCTGTGAGAAGTAGCAAGTCATTATGTTAAATATTTGGTTGGTGGTAGAGATTGAATTAAATGCTGTTTTTTGGGGAATGTTAGTGGAACTAAAAGTTTTTCTATCGTCATTTGTTTATTGAGTAGCGTCTTTTACTTTTTGTTTTTTATTTTATTTCTTAACGATTGGTTTTTCATCTAAAATATCGATTTAAAAGTGAATACATTTAACAATAGTTCTAAAAAATAACACTAGTCTCAAAATATTTTCTTTTTTTAATACAACAGATATGAAAATATAAAAGTAAAAGTTCCGTCAAATCTAAATTTTCAGTTGCATCTTAGTTAAATTGGTCAAAAATTTCAATAAAAATACCCTTACATGTCTTTAAAAGCTTTAACATTTTTAACTGACCGTATTTATCTTATTTTGTATTTTTATGTTTATTTTCAAAGTAAATATAATAGTGTGTACATAGAACTAATTTAACAGTGTTTTAATATTTTTTTTTTAAATTAACAGATTTGGAGCCAAAACGTAAAAAATCCTTCCTACTGATGAATTTTAAACACGCTAATAGTGTTTTTTTTTTTAATTTAAATCATCAGGTTTTAAATCATAAAAATGATAATTCGAATTATTAACATACGCAATTACATTTGGTACACATTAATAATTATTAAAAATCTAATGGCCATTCCTTTGCATTGTGGTTGTAGACTAATGTATTTATATTATTACAGCTTTGTTTTATGAAAAGTAATATTTAAACACATTTATTTTACAACTAAAAATAATCATATTAATTCAACAACAGTTTTGCTCAACGTTCACGTCTAACCATCTCTAAAACAAACAAACCATTTAAATATTCGAAACCATTCTGTTGTACATACAATATATTTACATCAACGGATTCTATTGTATATGATTAATCCGTAGATATCATTTACGATCCCTAATTGGTATATCTCTTTGATCAGTGACTTGATACAGACAAATTAATAATCGAATGAACATCGGATTACAATTCAATAGTTTAAAATCAATTTGGATTTTGGAGCTTTTGAAAAGATTAAAGTCAGTAGTTGAAAATGATTGTATCGTTTTTTTTTTTGCTGTTAGCAATTTGAACACGTAATTAAGTATTGAAGTGTGAACGTGACTAGATTTTAAATTTTTTTATTTTGCAGAATTGGTTTTGTCCAAAAAGGATCGTATTTTAACTGAATTTACAAATCTGTCTCGCCCATATTTTCAAGGTCGCGGTCATTGACCCACCTAGCTACGGGTAGATGTTAAGCGACGCTTGCCGATACACGGAATAATTAGAAAAGTTGCGATTTTTTTTTTCTTGAAAATCTTTAAATACGAGAAGTATCGATTAAATACTACTCTGAGTGGAACGAGAGGGCGTGTTCGTCCTACCATTTGCATTCCAGAGTCCCAAGTAATCCTTAGTAGGTAAAATAGCGCATGAATCCATATCGATTGATTTTAGAATAAAAGAGAAAACCTATTCCTGGAACAGAATGCAAATTGTCACTTGTGATGTTTTTGAAGCTCGAATCATAATTTGTTTTCAAATCAATAATAATATCATTGCCACATATAGAATGTAGTTTTACCTAGAGCTCAGATTCATCTAGTTTCTGCGAATTTCCACACAGAATCGTATATTCAAAATATAAGTGCATGGCTCCTTCTCTCATACGCATACCAAAGTAAACCATCGAACACTGAGCAACGTGTTCCAACGCGTGCTTTATCGCATAAGTCTGGTAATTATTAGCGAGCCACGTATCTGCACACTTTATATCTATTTTCTTAGTAAGTGCAAAGAGAGATAGACTCAAACAAAACTAGCTTTTCGAGTTTGGCTTGGTTGAAAAGTCCAAGTTTTGTGTGTTGACACATTCTTGTTCGTAATCACGTGTTTATATCGTGAGAAAAATTTTAATGCAATCATTTTGAAAGAAAACCAAAAAGAAAACATTGATTGTACAAAAGATGCCGCTACCCAAACAGGAAACTGGAAAACTAGAATTTATCCGTTTAGTTCAAAAGTAACGGCGCTGATGCACACAGCGAGGTTAAAGACCAAAAAAGCGCTGTCCCTAATATGGGGTTAACCCATTGCCCTGATTACGAGGCAACAGAGTGCTCCCACAAAACCGGCTCTAATTGCGGTCCACACTTTTTTTCATCAAGGATTTTGAAGGAAATTTATATTCAGAAAAGATTGGCTGCTTGAGTTTAATTATACTGAAACTGAAAACCTTTTGTCAATTAACTATTTAAATGATCAACTTCACATAGTACACTTTCACTCTTCATAAAATACATTTATTTAATTCTCATAATATTATTATAATATGAAACTGTGGTGATTTTTACTCGACTGCGACAAAATGAGGATTAAAGGTTTGACCTAGCCTTCTTTAAATCTTATTAACTGTCGAGAAAGACTGGATCCTGCGACACGGGGTCTAAAATACCCTGCGGGATTTAGTGTCACACTTAATGAAAGTCTTTTTCAAACTCTTTTTATTATTAATTCTTAGTCTAATTTATGCTTCAATTTTTTTTTTAAACTTGGTGTCCGCTTGACTACATAAAGAACGCCATTATTTAATCACACTAATATTATAAAGGCTGACGACTTTGATTATGTATTTGGCGCTTGTGATTATGTAGGTATTTTTATTTGTTTGTTAGGAACTTCTAAACACTCGAACGGCTGACCTGATTTTGATGAAATATGGCTCTAAAGTACGCCAAAGCAATATCTATACATACACTCGGTAACCAAAACCCTCTTCAGTCTATGATTAAACTTATATTTTGGAAATCTTACGTTAACAATCCCTTTGCTAGGCAATCGTAAACGCGGATACAAAATTAAATTTTTAGTCACGTATGCCACCGAGAGGAAGTGGCTATTGAGTGACTTGTGGTCCAGTGAAAGGTTGAGGGTACCAGGCCACGGCCTATGCGGTAGACTGACCAAATAAAAGCGGTAGTGAATGGCGCATCATCACAGGACAAATGCACGAGCAAGGCGGCCATTAGAGAGGACTAGTGGCGTGAGAGCAGTGGTGGCCGAATGGTAACGGCCCCGACTTACGATTTGTAGGTCGCGGGTTCGAACCCAGCCAGGCGCATTACTTTGTGTAATTTATCTCATCACCACTGCTCTCAAAACAGTGAAAGAAAACATCGTTAAGAAACCGTCATGTCCTAGAACCAAAAATTCGAAGACCTCACCAACACGCACTGGGCCCGTGTGTGGATTACGGCCCATTCCCTCTCCTAGAGAGGAAGCTTAAGTCCCAGCAGTGGGAACATTAAAAAGGCAGGTGATGAGTGGCGTGTTGTCAAGCTTGCCATCAAGACATGATGTGATGATCATGACCAACAAAGAAGAGGATGCATAAAACCTCTATAGATATACAAAGCATTATTTATAAAATACAGTTTTCTTTAAAAACTCCTCCACATTTTTCAGCCAACACTTCTCATCATGATTTAATCAATCACGCTAAAGTCCTTAATCCCAGTGGCTTGGAGTTTTAAAAAGAGCCACAATATGACCTTGTGAAGATAATTCACTTGAAAGTTGCTCATTTCACTCCTAATCTTGTAAAGGAACTGGGAGTTGGTGAGACACGCGATGAGCTGGGATGTAGGTTTATTTGGAGAAGGCATTTGAATTCATTAAATCCAAGCGAATGCCGCGGTGTTCAGAAATTAGAAATCAGAAAATAGTCTTGACCAATAAGTGTCCCGCATACGGGCCACAAAAAAAGCCGCTTCAAGCTTGTGGCGGCCTTTTTTGTGGCTTGTGTGTGGCGGTGCTGCCACTAAAATAAAGCTCTAGCTTCTTTTTCTGGTGGCTTTTTTGTGGCACACTTACAAGCACTTTTGAATTGTCAAAATGTCGGTCAGTCAAACCAGTGAAGCTAAATTGCACGTTTCAAAGCGTAGATCTCTATGGAGAAGAACGTGCAAGACGTCGTTTGCTCTCTGATTATAAATAAATGATAAATGATCTTTATTTTGCAAGTAGGTTTTATAAAAACACTTTTACATGTCAATTTTTTTTTTTGTCGTCAAAGAATGCTAGATGAGGCCGGTGTTTCCTAGCCAAGAGGTTTAGAGGTTCCGTAGCCAAATGGCAAAAAACGGAACCCTTATAGATTCGTCATGTCTGTCTGTCTGTCTGTCTGTCTGTCTGTCTGTCTGTCTGTCTGTCTGTCTGTCTGTCTGTCTGTCTGTCTGTCTGTCTGTCCGTCCGTATGTCACAGCCACTTTTTTCCGAAACTATAAGAGCTATACTGTTGAAACTTTGTAAGTAGATGTATTCTGTGAACCGCATTAAGATTTTCACACAAAAATAGAAAAAAAGCAATAAATTTTGGGGGTCCCCATACATAGAACTGAAACTCAAAAATTTTTTTTTGATCAAACCCATGCGTGTGGGGTATCTTTGGATAGGTCTTCAAAAATGATACTGAGGTTTCTAATATCATTTTTTTCTAAACTGAATAGTTTGCGCGAGAGACACTTCCAAAGTGGTAAAATGTGTGTCCCCCCCCCTCTAACTTCTAAGATAAGAGAATGAAAAAACTAAAAAAAATATATGATGTACAATACTATAAAAACTACCAACGTAAATTGGTTTGAACGAAATCTAGTAAGTAGTTTTTTTTTAATGCGTCATAAACCGAAAAAAATACACTATTATTAAAACATCGATCAAAGTTACAACACATTACAAGAACTTTTATATTATGTTACATGCTGCTACGGAACCCTTCATGGGCGAGTCCGACTCGCACTTGGCCGGTTTTTTGTTAATAGTTGTCGTGTTGAAAGGGTTTCTAGTTAATTTAAGATCTTACGGCTCCTACCTTTTACTGAATTTTAATTTATTGGATTTTAATTGATTGAATTTAATTTATTTACATTTTGAAATTATTATTTACGATATTATTGTTATTCCATTAATTTTCTATATATAACACATATTATTTACATATTTAAATACTTCTTAAAAAAGCATTATTAAAAAAACAATATTATTATTTTCTTTACTAATCCGAAATAACCAATTCAATTTTTTTTTTAAAGTCGTAAAAATAAATATTAAAAATAGTAGTGTTTACTTAACTTACTTTAATAAGAACAATTATTTAAAGTATTAAAATCGGTAGATATTTCGTCGATCTATGCTGTAAAATGTACAAACAATATAGTAGTAACGCGTGAGTAAATTTTTTGTTGTCTGAATTACGCGCAATTTCCATTACCCTCATTTCGCCTCCACTATAATGCGGTAAGCCCACAAAACTGATAATTTTCGGGCCCAAATCGATTATCACACTATCGGCAACCTTCCTTCCTACCTCATAACGTTGAGTGTATTACATTCTGACCGCAGACAATCTGTGTATAGTAACTAAGTTAAACAAGAAACTAAACTTGAACGAAACTCGGTTAACCAGTGTTGAGGCTTGTCTCTTGGGAGAAAGCGATACAGCGTTAATACAGAAAAAAAAAATTTTTTTTTACGCCGCTTCTGAATGTGATTTGCTTTTCAAATTGAAAGTTTGGCGGTATAAATACTCGTAGAAACCCAATTATTATCTAATGTTATTTATGTTTGTTTGAAACATTAATGGAACAGTGGTGGCCGAGTGGTAACGGCCCCGATTTATCGAGTGGTAGATTCAAACTCAGCCAGGTGCATTACTTTGTGTAATTTATTTCATCACCACTGCTCTTAAAACGATGAAGGAAAACATCGTGAGGAAACCGGCATGTCTTACAACCAAAAATTTGAAGACATGTGACATTTACTAACCCGCACTGGGCTCGCGTGGTGGATTACGCCACATTCTCTTTCCGAGAGGAGGCCCGAGTCCCAGCAGTGGGAACATTAAGAGGCTGATTATGTTTATGCTTTGAAACATTATAAAGCCTTAATCGGTCGTCTAGACCGATCGTTACGATATTTTACAGGAAATTTACGTAACCTAAGCGATGCAGTGGGCAAGAGGTATTCTATGTATAGATGAGCTTGTAGCCTAATAAAATTTTTACACCACCTGCTTGATAATGCCCTTTTATTTGTACCGGGTACGAAGTTACGTTCTTATTCCTAATTTTATTAATGTACTCGGATGTTTCAGCATTCGTTCCCCATAGCATAATCTGTATGCCAGTTTCGTCCAAATGTCAATAAGTGATTGAGTTATATACTTCACATGCACCCAGAACAACAACGAGGGTAAGATATAGATGTATCCTCTAATATGGTACACGCACGATGCTACTGCCATCAATTTGACCCAAATCTAAACTCCGAGAGACCCTGAGTAATTCAAAACACAATTACAAACTCAGATAATGACAATTGTAATATTTATGAGATACTAGCTTCTGTTAGCGTCTTTGTCTGTATGAAAGTAGAAAATTATCCCAACGTACACATTTCTGATGCCAGGGGACCATAATCTCGATACCATGGGACCATAATCTTGATTCAATGGGACCATATTCCCGAGATTAAAAATATTCTATATCCTATCCAAGATGGCGGGATAAATTAAACCGATTTTGAACTAGAAAAAGGAGGCGCGTGTCTACTAAAGATGGAATGAGTAAAAGGGGATCTTTACTCAGAAGTGGAACCAAACAGGCTAACCAAATATAAATTTCCATTCCCGGGAAATGGGCTACCCGTATGATGAACCAGGCATACATGCCCCAGTTGGTAATGTGCCCCACTTGGAAAACTAAAAAACATGTTAATATTTAAAATTTGGTGCTTATTTGAGCCAATCTGGTTAGTATATAAGTACGACAGCGATGTAAACTATACGATGCAAGTTAAGCTTGCGTTGTATAGTTTGTGAAATTTTAAATGCGTGTCTTAGTTTTGCAAAGTGGAGCATGTTACCGACTGGGGCACGTATGTATGTTTTAATATCTATACCTAATATCCTCAAAATCCATGCTACCGTTTGATTACGAAGATTTAACAAACATACACACATATATAAACTATGTTATAGCTTCCAAGCCAACCGCTCCATTTAAGTAATGAAGGTTTCTACATAATTCATCGAACTACAAAGGCTTTAAATAGATCTTAGATCTAATTGACACATGTCACCGCATGATAGTTCTAATAGTATCGAATAACTAATTATTTACTTAAACAACAAATTGACGTCATGGCCGTCTTTTGGTAAAGTGTAGGATTAAATTAGCTTTTGAGATACTCGCCAGATTTCCAACCACTTTTCGACAGAATTCACTTTCGACAGCGAGATGCCTGCAATGACTAGATTATGGCATTATTTTATTTATGAGAATCGCTCTCGTCACTAACAATTTTAAACATCACGTACGGAGATGCAATAATTATATATTATTATTTTTCAATTATTAAAATTACTCACAAAACAACCCAGTTAATAAGCCACTTAATTTAATAATACTTAATTCCTTTTGAAATATCCATTTGTGCTCGCCTACAACATTTTTATCCTTTTAACCCAAAGGTCGACTGGTAGAGAATGCCTTTTTTGCATTAAGTTCACTTATGTATCACTTATGGTAATAATAAAAATAAATAAAATTAATGTAAAATGATAAATCATAACAATGTTAAATTCAACACAGCAAAAAGACAACAGAAATCACAACAATAGATTAAATCTACAGCAATATACTAAATTAATTAATTTCAATTAACCTTTAGTGGTTAACATTATTTACATTTATTTAATAAAAACAAACATTCATGTAGATTAATATCATTTTTAAACCCTGAAATTTTTTTGAAAAAAAAGAATATAATTGTCATTGAAATCTTGATTAAATTTGCAAAGCTTCTATTTTTATATTTTTTTGACCTTCTTAATTTTTGAGTACATCGTAAAGGGTTAAAGTTTATGCAAAACAACAGATTTTCTGAGCTCTGTACTGAATTATTTTTTAAACAACATAAATAATTTCAATCTATGCCTAGATGATATCCACAAAGTATCTAATGAAAAATGTGTAATAACGTCATAATCGCGTAAAAGCGGTTATATAAAAACTGTGAAAATGTATGTCGAATTGCATGCCTTTAAGGGCCAAGCGCCCGAAAAATTGCCATAAAACAGTGATTTTCTGAGGCCTACTCCTCCGTAACAGCTAGGTCAATTGGTTTGAAAAAAATATATGTTTATTATAGATTCATGAACAATTATAATATCAACATTTGATTTTTTCGTGCAATTAATACTTTTGTCTAAAAAAAATATTTAGCAGTTTCGCAACTTTTCCCTACTTCTTCGAAACGGCTTGGACCTTTAGAAACATTTTTACACATAAAAATTGGTGGTTAAATATTCTTGAAATTGAACATTGCATATGTAAATCAATCAATATCTCGCAGAGAAAATGGATTTAAAGCGCTTTCCGGGCGCTGCTGGCCGCAAATAAATGCACAGATTTGCGTACTGCCGCCTAGGCGAGTGCGAGAGTTGCGTTCAAATAATTTTGGTCAGATGGTTCAACGCCTTAAGTTACGGGTAAACATAAGACATAAGTGGATGTTCCCACCGCGCGCCCCACTCATTCTTTCTTAGAACAGTATTTGAATTGCTAATTGCTGCTTCATTTATTAATGAATTTTGATGGTGCTTCCTGGAAAAAAAAAACATTAGTGTAAATTAGTTTGTTGTTTTGTATAAAAATATTGTACGAATAAACAAGTTAGGACCTAGTTGTTGATTTTTTAAAAATCATCGCCGATTATTTACATTTTATAGAAAATCGTATTTAAAGCGGTCAAGCAGTTTTGAAGATAAATAGGAATATTAGTTTGCACACAAACATATATCTACGCCGAGGCACCTTTTTAGCCTTGCACAGATTTTAATGTTTTTTTTTACATATCTATTTTAAGTTTTCTGTATGTTTTTTTTTTCTTCTCCTGGCTTTATTACATATTTGATATTTATTAGTATATTTTATCTATTTGTGTTGTTATTTCTTATCAATATTTTTTTTTATGTTGTACACTGACAACCCTAAATCTTTCTCCTTTCTTTCAGTCCATCTAAAGGTTGTCTGTAAGAAATTGCCCTGTGCGATAAAACCACCCATTGTACATTTATTTTCATAATGTTTGTCCTGTATTTTTTGTATATGTGGTGTACAATAAAGAATATGTACCTGATAATAATAATAATAGTGTACCCATTTCTCAGTCCATGAACCATGTTAAGATTCACGTACTGAGAGTCGAAACGTTCGGAAACAGCGTTGAAGATACGATACAGTTGCAGTTGACTCGCACCCTTTCTCGCACCCTACGAATTATATATTTCTAAAACATGAAACTTCTAATTCAGATAATAAAATTTCTGAAGCAATTACTTTCGATTCTCCGGGTTATGTCACTTTTATAGCCATACGTATCATATAAATGTGAAAACTGAAACTTTATTATTTTAATCATTCAAACAAAATACGGTGAATTGTTATCAAAGCCTTGGATCAGAACCCTGCATTCAAAACATGCTATATCATATATCGCCAAAAAATTCGGATAGCAAAAACAAAATTCTAACATTACTAACTATGGATTGTTTCGGCAAACCCGTTACCGTGTGAAGAATGGCGTGAAAAAAGTGACGCTCTCTTTTTTATGTATTGTTGTTATTGGAATAGAAGCTGAATGAATCTGTACAATTTATATTTGGCAATAGACTTTATGCATCGACTTAAATGTGCTACGCACTAGATTAGGCGTGCCAAACACTCACTTCAGTCAACTCAGGTGTAATGTCGACTGTATACCTTAAACATTACACTATGTTGAACGAAACGCGTGAGTGCCACTAAATTCATGGCAATTAAGACGTTTTAAGAAAGTATCATCTAAAAGCTATTTAGCACTGCATGTTTAAATAGTTCTGTTAGACGACATAATGCCAATGTAGCGCTGCAGTGAGCTTTTGTTTTAACTTTTCAGTATTTTGACAAATAGTTTTCATAAAAAGGCTTGTTTATCACTAGAATATAAGTCAATGGCTTTATGTAAAGCGTAAGTATATGGAATATTAAATTATTTTATCTTTATTCTAACAATATTTGATTAGAAGTCTAATTTTACGTGTGGGTGTTGAATTTAACAATTTGTTTAATTGTGTAAATCACAGTTATTTAAAGCGTGTATTTGTTTTTGAAAATAATGCTTGTTTATTAAAAGTTTTGTTTTTTTTTTGCATTTGTTTAAGGGAAATTTTTAAGCAGAAATCTTTTTCTTCGCTAAAATAATAATTATACATCAAATATTAATAGAGTTTTTACAATTATTAAGAGACTTAGGGTAACTCAATTCTAAGCTTAGTTTAGAAGAGGATGACGATATTTTAGTGCACAATTAAGATTTTTAGTAGAGCTAAGATGACTGGTCTGTTAATTTGGTTGTGAGACTCTGACTACTATACTGGAGGTCGTATGGGTTTGATGGCCACCCAAAACAAATGTTTATATTATGATGAGCACGAACTTGTGTTCTGTATCTAGGTATAATTTTCAGATTTTGTTGAGATTATTCCAATTTTGTCGGAAGATCATAATTATGGTAGAGCTTGTTTTGCAAGCATTGTAGTCTAATTTGTATTCTTATTCAAATATCTGACTCCCACCACATTAAATTCGTTAGTTTTTCTTTTTTTTTGTTTGTTAACGTCTCATTTACTGACAGTTGTAATTATTATTTTTTTTCTACCTTTTTTTTATATAGCCTCTTTTTATAATGTAAATGGAAGAACACTGTAGACTCTACGAATTCTTAGATTACTTCATATTTTGACTAACTTTTTTTAAATGTTTATTTTTATTATGCTTTTGAGTACAATATAGACCGGTTTACACTGTTCTTAAATAATACCTTTTAGTACTGTTATATGGAAATATTGTAAGTACAACAATTTTTTTAAAAGAATAACTATGGAGTTTCTTGCCGGTTCTTCTCCATAGGAAACAACCAATTTCGAACCGTGCACTAGCTTCTGACGTTTTATAAGTGCCCATGCCCATGTAGGCCTATGTGAAATAAAAAACTTTTGAATTTGAATTAAAAAGCAGATTTCATAATTTGAAATTCCAATTCGGCATTTAACAGTCTCGTTCACTTCTCATCATTTCAGTCATTCAACTGTCGAATACATTTAAAATTCGAACAGCTCGATTTCAAGCTCATCTCTAAACTCCAGGGCAAGAAAAAACAAAACAAAATCGGGGCTATTCGGACTCAAACGCCATGGAGAGTCTATTATCGGCTGCCAAAAGCCGTCCGCTGCATATAGATAACCGAGTCGAAATGGAAATGTGCGACAGCTGTGTCTATGCAAATGCACTGGACAATTTAAATTTGGAATTCCGTGTAACCGCCCCTCGCTTCTAGAATGGATTTTAATATTGGAATCCCCAACTGGCTGGTTGGCAGATTAGCTTGAGTAGTTTTGGATTTTATGATTTTTAAGTTTTATTTGAATTTTGAGCTTGAGTTTTGTATGAAAAATTACGAGTATTTTTATACATGACTTCGACAAGCGCTTGACTGCGATCCCCAAGTGTAGAATTCAATAACTCTTTTTTGGTGGTATATCTTTTGACATAATCTAGTAATTTAGTCTTGCCAAAGAGTACTGTGTTTCTAGAACATAGAGTACTGAATGGTAAACAGTAACTCCATGAAAAATACCGGTATTATACCTTCATCAAGTTAGAGTGGCAACTAACGCAAACATCAACCTTTGTTGGAGTTGGCTTCCAATCTTAGTAAATAACACGAAACCCTTCATCAAAAATTTTTGGTATCTGACTACTGTTACAGCTGTGTAAGATCTCCAAACGTCGTTACCAAGGATTATAGACGTAGTTTTCAAGGCACAGAAGGGTTTTGGTGTGTAACGAATGGTCACCCATCCACGGACCAACCTCGGCAAGTGTTGCTTAACTTTAAAGATTAATTCGTGCATTTGTTATTATGTAGCTATGAATTTCTAGACAATTGACCTCAAAATAGTTGAGAAAAGGCTAGTTAGGTGATAATGATGACAATTTAAAAATCCTACACCCCTGCAGGAGATGCTCTGCAAGCTGCAGGTATCATGAGTTGCAGGCCAATTCCCGTCTACTGTATACGCAAGTATGCACATAGTGAACAATGTGTAGCTCACTAACCTAACCACCAGGCTACGGGATTTTTCAAAATAGTTATCGCAGAACACAAAGGGTAACAGATGGAACACAGGTGAGTTTTAGTCGGCAAAAGTCTAACAACTCCTCTTACCCCACCCAGTGTGCACATACACAAGCACACATACCATTACATACAGCACTAATATATAATCATACATATACATAACTACTGCAGATATTCTCAAGCTTTGCATGAAACATAATCTTAAAATCATCTAAGCAACATTACCCGAGGACCGCAAAAAAATAATTGAACAAACGTTTTTCTTTTTTCATATTTAAATTAGATAACATTCACAGTCACCTTGTAAAGTAAAAGTATTTATTACTATAACTATTTAATTATAAAAAATGTATGTATGCAAAATAAAAAGAATATATATTTTACAAAAAGACTGTATAATGTAGAGCGTAATCCCTTACGTAAATTTATGTAAACTTGCTGTGTGTTGAAAACAAAATATAAAAAAAAAAATGGAACTAAATTATTGAATTGAAAAATCTTATTAAAGTTTCGTACTACAACGACAAAGTTCTTACTGCTTTATTACGTTATTCTAAAACATAATAAAATTCTATAAATCTAATAATTAACTGCAAATTGCAAGGAAGGATAGTTTTGCATTAAAAATCATGCTGCTGTAAAAATTTTCTCAAAAATTCTAAAGGATTCTGATAATTAAACTACTAAAAAACTACAACACAACTCTTAAAATATATTATTTTTATTGCTAATTATACAAGAGAACCTTTCCTTACGGACAGCTGGCAAGACTTGGCCCATTTTGCCAAGAAATTTCCGATTCCACAAGTTTAAATTTGATCATAATCACTTGGTAGAACTCCAGTTATCTTGTAACATTGAATTTAGAAAGCCCTGTTTAGTGAAGATGATCTTTTAAATTAGAATTTGGTGGCGGGAATAGTCTCGTTTCTGTGAAACATAAAATGAGTTGGAGAATCATTTAGACATTGGGTAAAAAGTACTCATTTAAAGACAAAAAAAGAAAAAAAAACTTAAGCATCACACAATCGTGCAAAAAAATCTAAAAATAAAAATGAAACTGGTTGTCTGGTAGATATTGCCCTGTGCAATAAGACCACCTATTGTACACTTATTTTTGTAAATGTTTGTCCTATATTAAGGTAAGGTGTGCAATAAAGTTGTATAATAATAATAATGAAACACCTAAAACGCCAATGTATACAATGCCAAAAAGGTGCCTAACTTAGTATACGTTGCGATATATATAACGTATAGTCTGTCTAATGAGTCAACCGACTTGGGAATTTTGTATAATATTTAATCATTTAAAAAATACTAAGTCAGCCTCACAGTGGACGCATTTTGGAGAGAGTGCGCAGGAATCTCATGACTCGATTCCACCATCCTACTTCTACCACCGGACAAGCCGATGCACGGTGAGTATCCACCCTTATGTGGTTGAAAGCTCTACGGTCCGCCTCTTTGTTTATACCAAGGATGCATCATGCGGTACACGGTCGCCAATCCAGAATCTTTCATCCCCGACGACCACCTATTCTGCAAGTAATGCGCCCCGCCTTCTGCCACTTAAGTTTGGCAATTCTTCGGTCTTTGTCGGTAACCTTTATTTATTTATTTTTTTAATAATCAATAATTTTCTTCAAGAAGCTGGTCGTTAAAATGGCAGTTTGCATACAAAACATGAACTTGTAAAGTCATTGAATCAAAGAAGAACAATAGCTATTCAAAGACAGAGTAAAGTCACTAATTCACAGTAGTATATGGCTAAGCTACGCTTTTCTCAGTTATGTATGAAAAACATTGCAGTCCTGTCCGTGCCCATCCTTTGTCATGCATGGTTTCAAATTAATGCCAGATCGAAATGCGAGGTGAGTTGCTTGGCAGTAGCAAATTCGTGAGACAATGGTGGTTAGCTTTGAAGCTCTGCTCAACGAGCCGCTACTAGCCGACTTTCCACTCCTGCTAGTTCTGCCATGGCGGCTATTTGAACCCAGACTAGCAATCAACATAGTAGATGCTACAATACCTAGAAATACAAGTGCATTTTCACTTCTCTAACTTTTATAGCGTTATGGGACTTTTGCTTTCCTTTGACGTTTTACTCGTATAAATACCCACATGTAGGAGTTCATGACAGATTTTCCATCAAATTAATAACTTTTAGGATGGAGTCATGAAAGTGAAGAGAGAAAGCATGGTGTGACATGTTTGCTGATAAAAACCCACCAGCGTCCTTGAGTTGCCTTTTATGTACTATAGCCATGGTAACTCTTTCAAAAGTTTCCGCAGCTAACGCTTACTATAACAGTGGAAGGTTGACTTAACGACCAAC
This sequence comes from Mythimna albipuncta, assembly GCA_929112965.1. Classification (NCBI taxonomy): domain Eukaryota; kingdom Metazoa; phylum Arthropoda; class Insecta; order Lepidoptera; family Noctuidae; genus Mythimna; species Mythimna albipuncta. The sequence continues at coordinate 12,446,009 of OV815982.1, forward strand.
AAGAATCAAGCGCACTACGTCACGATATCCGTGATTCCATCCGCCATACTTCAAAGTTATCTGTGACACTAATAGGCCATTCCGTGCTTCGGGCGTAAGGATAGTAGTAACGCATGCACTTCGGGAAATCTTTGGCTGTGATGTGTTTGGTAGTTTGGGATACTGGTGATGTATTGTTTTGAAAATGTAAATTGATAGGTCGTGTTATTAAAATACTAGCATTTTCTTTTCTTTTGTGGCCTACCCCACATTTACACATTGTGCGTACAGCTAAGGATTGGAATTCTCTGCCGAAGTCTGTGTTTTCCGATGGCTACAACCCGGGAATCTTTAAATCAAGAGTGAATAGGTTACTTCTAGGTAAGCGCGAGGTATGGCTTACCGCGCGCTTACCTAAAAGAAATCATGAGCCATCGTCGACCACATCGTCGCTTCCCATCAGGTGAGATAGTGGTCAAGCACAAACATATCAACAAAAAAAAAAAAACAAAAAAAATCTCACCAGAACAGTATGTTTTTAGGGTTTCGTATTTCAGTGGGCAAACATAGAACCTGTATAAGACCACTTTACTGTCTGTTTGTCAAGACCCTTTTTCTTCAAAATTAGATGAGATATCGAGCATAAATTAGTCTACACTAATATAATGAGGAGGTAGTTTGTTTTCTTGTTTGTAGGATGTAATCTCTGAAAGTATTGGTCCGAACGCTAAAATTTTTCACCGACAGAAAGCGGCTTTATCTCTTAATGAGATAGGCTATATTTTATGTACGCGGGCGAAGCCGCTAGCAAAAGCTAATATTAAATACTTTGCTACTATACTTAGGGTAGTGTAAAAATTTACTTCTAAATCAACGCATTCTAAAGGCAATGCCGTTTATGTCACATATTTTAAAGCTCGCAAGGGAAACAAACCCGATTAGTGACTATCCATTGACCTAAAAACATGAAAGGTAAGTGGCACTACCATGTTGAAAATATTTACTGTTTTTTTTTACTATGCCGACCAATCTTCGAGATTTGATTCGGGAATCAAATTATTTACACAGAAAAAGTACTGAATCCTCGGTGCGCAAGATTGGCTTGCCTTTGACTAGCTTTTTAATAAGAAAGAAGGTAAGTTTTTCATCAACGAAACAAGAAAATAAAAATGTCTGTAATTTTTTTACTGTTTTCAAAGGTTTTGCAGAAAATAGAACATTTCCATAACCGAACTTTTTAAAGAAAAGGTCTCTGACCAAAACTCTCTAACAGCCGCCATCCCTTGGGAAAAGACATGAAGCGTTGAATTAGGCTCTAATATCTTCAAGAAAAGTTTTAATTATACTACTTTTTCTTTTCGAGTTGATTAACCTTACTTGGCTTGTGGTTTGTGGCAGATACTTGCTACAATTTCCAGGCTGATAAGTGGTCCCATTGACGTTCTTTGTAAATTTGGAATTACAATAAAAGTAAAAATAATCCGAAGTTATGATTAAAGGGCATAAAAGACTTACCGGTTCCAGATATCCAAATGTTAATAAGTTGAAGCAAGTTAAGAGCTTCAAGTATCTGTAGTGATAATACTAATACAATTAAAGAAGATGGATATTATTCTTTATTAGCGCGTTCAAACAAACAAACACTGCAGCTTTATTATATTAGTATTGATTATACACTAAAAATAAATAATGATGACGATGCTATCGATCAAAGAATTTTACCCAATCGGTTTGCTCTACTCATTAGAAATGTGAATCCTGGAGCTTGGAGATGTTCCTTATTTAATGTTCATAATGTTACCTTTGAAACATTATGAACATTAGATGGTTAAATCGTATTGGAAACACAAACTTCCCAAAGCCAGCCAAAGGCCTTTGTCATGAGACGTCAGCACAGAATAATGGCGCGTGCATGTCTCTAGAATATAGGAACAGTGATTAGCGAACCTTGCACATATTTTGATCTGAACTCTGGCAAATAAAACAAAAGCATGGCGGGATGGTTTGTACGCTTCTAGTATGTTCAAAATATACATGATACATGAAGTAATACGACATTAACCTCATGACTTGGAAGAAATAGAATCAGATGGAGACGTTTTTTGTAATGGCACATACAAGTCTATGAAGATTAGAGATATTAGAACAAAAAAGTGGACCGAAGACGTGGTGAGGGTTTCGAAAAACAGATAGTTGCAACATGCACAGAACCAGTCTTCATAGCGACACTTGGAGGAGACTTATGTTCAACAGTGGACGTTTTTCGACTTAAAAAATAATAATGACAAACAATACAACAACCACAAAGCTAGACCTCCAACCAGCTGTCATTTCTCATGACGCCAACCCTGTTCTGACATATCCAGGAAGAAAAAATGAAACTGAACTTGCAACCACCATGAGAAGCAAAAAAATACAATCACTGTGGCCAAATTAGCCGCAGTAGGTGACCATGTTAATAGCAGCGTTAATGGGGAGTTATTAAATCTTAATAGGCACAGGTGTGACACAGGTGTGGATACTTACAGCACTTTAGCCATATGGTTAACTTAACCCATATTGTTAAGTTTAGGACAGATTCACTGCATTCACACTTAATATTAACCCCTCTTTTATGGTGTGAAAAAATCATCCAATAAATCCCCCGCTCTTGGGCGGAGTGGGATATAGTGTCAGACTCTTACTGACTAAAAGACCCACCCCGTTCCTTCTAGCCTTCATACCGGGGCTCGAGCTCCCTTTCGGATAACCCTAGCCCCAGTGGGCTTCGACCCTGCTGTTGCTGACGACTCCTTGAGACGCGCGGGAACAGTGCGCGCCGTCGACGACGTGGGCTTGGTCCGGACAGTTACCGGACAGTGAGCTACCCATCGCTCACTGTCCGCAAGCCCGCGCCTACGGTGGCCGGAAATCGGGATCAGAATCCCGGCGGCGGCGGCGAGGACGCCGTTGCCTGATGCGTTCGGCCTCCTCCTTTGCGAGCATTACTGCTTCGCAGAAGTCAGCGACCGCCTGCCTCCTTAATATTAATCCCTCGAGCGGCGATTTTACATACGCCTGACTACGATAATCCGTCCGTATTGTACTGGTCTTAAACACTGTACTGATTTATTTATTTTGTACTAGTTATACTAAAACGATGTATTTTTTTTATTGTTGATAGGTTGGCGTTTGACCGCTATATCACCTGATGGAAAACGACGATGCATTCGGCGATGGAAAGCGCTTACCTATTCAATACTAGTAACTTATTCACTCTTGACTTAAAGATTCCCGGGTTGTAGCTATCAGGAAACATAGATTCTGGCAAGGAATCCCCACTCCTTAGCTGTACGCACAATGAATGTGTTCCCAAAACGTTTTGTGCGTATAGGTAGAATGTCCACCATGTACTGGTTACGTATCGCCGGCGCCGTGCGCCTGGTGGTCCAATAATGAAACTGTTATGTTAAGTTTGAAGTGCTATTTTTTTTTTTTTGCAAACATGTTTTAATGAAACACTTTTACACATCAATTTTGTTTTCAATCAGTTTAACTAGATGAGGCCGGTATTACCTAACTGACTACTTTGAAAAGAAATACCGAAACAAACTCAGGGCCCAAAATCTCTTTTAAAGTCCATACAGTTAACGTGTAATGGTCAAATCATATGAGAACTATGCAGATTGGTGTCTCAGATGGTCTTTTGAAGAAAGAACCACACAGATTTGCGTGAGATAAACTTAGGACTACTAAGGAGCTGATCGACTTGACGAACAATACCAAAGAAAGGACATTTGAGTAGGCCGTATCAAATACTCAAAACTGCCAGATATTATGTTAAAATAACGAAAAAGTAATCCACATAGTCCACATTCACTATAATAAAATAAAATTTACAAAATGTAACACATTTTTGAGTGTTATCATTAACATTCAAAAATGTGTTCCATTTTGTAAATTTTAGAGTTGTAGGTATTTTATATATTTGTTTTTTTTTTTATCTACGCCTTTAATCTACTTATGTTGTTTTCTTTATGTGAATTTATAATTCTTCTGAGAAAATAAATATCTTTAACTGTATTTTGAAAAGTTTTAAGCTGACATTAAAACTATATTTCAGTTCATTTATTTTTTAAACAATATAGTGTAAATGACACTGATGATAGATTAAAATTTTCAAAGTAATTATAACATGTTTACATTTTCTTTGTGCAAACTATATCACATCTCGTTATTTTACACCACTGAGCTGCAAAGTCTTGTAGAGTTGAGCTTTTGACAAACAAAAAGTTTTGTTGTCGGTTGAGTTTTTAGTTTGCAAATAGTTTGACAGTTCAAACATTGTACAAGGCAAGAGCCTTTCAGTTCTTGAATGACATTGTCAGGGAGATGCTGTTGGGTTGCTGGATTATTTAAAAGACTTACTGCATGTTGCTGAAAAAGTTATGAGTTTACATGTGGATGGATGGAGGGGGAGAGGGAAGACCAAAAAAATATTCGTTCTGTTTTAATACCACTAATTTAATACCACTGTTATTTGTTTGAACGCAATTTTATTACCTATTCTGAACGGAACCACTCTTTAAATAATATAATTTAATGTACGAACCCATACCAGTGACTTGAATTTAGTACAGTCAGCTCAAGTCAAACCTAATAAAATTTTGTTTTCCTTATATTTTTATACGATCGTAATATACAAAAACTTTCACTAACGAATCACTTTTTTTTTTAGATATGTCTGAGGAAGTTGTAATCAACCCTCAACATCTTCGGGGAAAACAGAAACCTTGACTTGCATAAAAAAAAATGGTGGTTTGTTGTTATTTAGAGCAGGTTTGCAGTACACAATTTATTATTAAAATAGACATTTGGTTAATAAATACGTTTTGTTTGGATTTTATTTCAATAAAAGATCATATACAAAGCATTCTGGTTGACTGTACCTTAGATCCTTAAATTTCTTTTAGTGTTAGTTGGAGCAATAGTATCCATTCGAAATAGACAATTAACACGGGTTAGTTAACAAATACCAGTGGTATTAAAACGGAACAAAACAAAAAAATATGGATGGATCGTCTGAGAAGTGATATGAAAGAAAAGGAAGTTAGTGATAGCGTGACGATTGACAGGACGGAATGGAAGAAAAAAACGTGTTGTGCCGACTCTGAATAAAACGGGACTAGGGCAGGACGATGAAGACTGACGCCTTGGAACGTAAAAGGCAATTGAAGAAACATGGATGGGTTTTAGTCAGTAAAAATCTGGCACTATTTTTTGCTTCACACAAAACAGGAAGAGACATTGAATATAAGAAAAGTGGTCAAAAAAGAACTAATAAGAAGAATTATTTGTAAAATTGTATAAGAAAAAAAAAAACAAGATTTATTTCGATTACGGGATCAGCGTTTCTTTTACTAGAATGATATAAGTATCTTTATTCTAATCTATCTGAATTGATCATAGATATGTTTAAACTTTCCTAACAACAGTAAAAATGGGGTTAAATATATTGTGAATGGTCTGCAATGGCACAACCAATTTGGTGTAATACTGAGGAACGTATATATTTGAAATTGTAATGCATAGCTTAGAAAAGATCTATGTAGGTTGATTATGATGCACTTATAGAGTCGAAACTCTAACGCCTTGAGCATCGCCGCCAAGTTGCTAGCCCGTCGGTTTTCTATCGTTTACTTTTGGAGTGTGCACTGGAATTGCACAATCTAATTCCGTGAAGGCTGTTCCATCATCGGAACACAAGACGTACAGCATTGCACCAGCAGTACAGCCAAGGAGTGGATTTCCCTGCCAAAGTCTGTGTTTCCTGATAGCTACAACTTAGGGGTCTTTAAGTCGACTACATCATCACTTACCATTAGGTGAGATGGCGGTGAAACGCGAGCCTATCATATTTGAGGGGTATGCGGAACAGAGGGATCCTTTTACTAGATGTTATGTCTGCTCCGGCCAACCGCTCAATTGTTGTTTTTGAGCAGTTATGGGTATGTTCTAATCGTGCGAAGAACTCTAATATTACGATGCAGGATTTACAATTTTTTAGTTCCAATGTGGCGCCATGGATACTAAACCTTACGAAGGATATATGAACTGTGGATATTCCCAGAACCAACAGATAAAACTAAAAGCTATAACTTTCATTTTATATGAACTGAAAAATATAGTTTAAATACAAACCGGTGCCCACCAATATATTTTTTGATGTAATTTACGTTGAAACGATTACAAAATTAATTCAAGGTAAAGGTGTTTTCTCACCGGTGATGTGCGAGGTTGTGTAGTGGCGGGCGGGTACGGTTCTGTGAAAAATGTGAAAATGTATAATTATGAACTTGCATGGTGCAAAAATTCTTAATAAAGTTGTGTAACTGAGCAGTGTGACGATGCGTAGCGCACTCTTTTCGACCATGCGTACAAATAATCCTTACTCAGGTCCTTCGCATACCTTTTTATATTTTTTTTTGTATGTACAAATGCCTAGCTCCACTAGCCTTATCCACACGAGCTGCGTTCATCATCATCATATCATCCGAAAGACGTCCACTGCTGGACATAGGCCTCCTTCAAGCGTCGCCACAACGACCGGTCCTGTGCGTCACGCATCGCGCATCGCGACCCTGACGAAGTCATCGGTCCGCCTTGTGAACGCTGCGTCTTACGGTATGTGGTCGCCACTCCAGAACCTTACGTCCCCATTGATCATCTGTTCTGCATGCAATGTGCCCTGCCCAATGCCACTTAAGTTTAGCGATTCTTCGAACTATATCGGTACAAGGAACAAGGATGCAAGGAACTCCCGAGACCCTTTCCATCGTTTGGGTGACTGTGACTGTAAAATTTCCGCTCGAGATTTGTCTATTGGACAGAGCCAGCTAAAAAAACTGAAAACCGACGTTGGCAGAGTAAATACCGTCAAATCTGAGCTTCTGGGAGAGATCGAGGCCTTTTATGGACAGTCATACGCGTCTATCACTAAAGCCGAACTGCTAAATAACCCCATTGACAGTCTATTTTTTAGCGCGTTGCCTAGCTACCTCACACTCTCTAGTGAAAAATCACATTTATTCCTATGTTTATTTTGTCAGAAATAACGATTTGTATACGAATAACCGGAACGCATCGTTATTTTAATTGTGACGGATTTCTGTAAAAGTGCAAATTGGATTCGTTTGTAAAAGCCCGAATAATTTGGTGCGAATAAATGGTCATGTGGGGACTGTGGGTTGGGTGGGTCATACATAGCCTAAAGGTTTGCACGCAGTTTTTTTTTATTAATTGATATATTTTTTTTTTTTATTGAAATACTTATTCTGCGATTTCGGCGGTGTCTCCAATCCAGTGCCTTTAGCTCTCGCCGGAACGCCCATACCGATTTGTTCCGACTTTCGGTACCTCGGGTCGCTCGTCCATGAGGATGGTGAGGTGGACCGAGACTTCCGAATTAAAGCGGAAGTGACGCCCGGGTGTCGCCACTGTGCGGAACGCTCGGAGGACACGGTGGAGCACACAATCGCGGTGTGCCCTGCTTGGGTGGAGCATCGCCGTGCCCTCGTGGGGGTGATCGGCGGCGGAGACCTCTCGCGCCGGGCCTTGGTCGAGGCCATGGTCCGGAGCGAGGAGGAGTGGCAGGCGGTCGCCGACTTCTGCGAAGCAGTAATGCTCGCTAAGGAGGAGGCCGACCGCATCAGGCAACGGCGCTCTCGCCGCCGCCGGGATTCTGATCCCGATTTCCAGCCACCGTAGGCGCGGGCTTGCGGACAGTGAGCAATGGGTAGCTCGCTGTCCGGCCGTCCGGTAACTGTCCGGACCAAGCCCAAGTCGTCGACGGCGCGCGCTGTTCCCGCGCGCCTCAAGGAGTTGTCAGCAACAGCAGGGACCCAGCCGGGTCGAAGCCTACTGGGGCCAGGGTTATCCGAAAGGGCGCTCGAGCCCCGGTATGAAGGCTTGAAGGAACGGGATGGGTTTTTTAGTCAGTAAGAGTCTGACACTATCTCCCGCTCCGCCCAAGAGCGAGGGTTGTCATAAGATGATTTTTCCCATCGAAAAAAAAAAAAGGTGGACCGAGACAGAACACGTCGAATCAACGCAGGATGGATGAAATGGCGACAGGTCATGGGAAAAACTTGTGACCCACTGAAAGTCCCTCAAGTTGAAGGGTAAAAACTACTAGTCCGTGATAAGGCCTGTTATACTGTATGGATCAGAATGTTGGGCTGTGAAAAAGACTGATGAAAAAGATTGCATGTAGCGGAGATGAGAATGTTAAGATGGATGTGTGGTGTGACGAGAATGCATAAAGTGAGAAATGAGTATATTAGGGGAAGTTTGAAAGTGGCGCAAGTGACTGAAAAGTTGAAAGGGAATCGTTTGTTTTGGTATGGTCATGTCAAAAGGAGGGATGAAACGCATGTTGCTAAAAAAGTTATAAGTTTACATGTGGATGGATGGAGAGGAAGAGAGAGCCTAAAGAGAAGATGGATGGATTGTGTGAGAAGCGATATGAAGGAAAAGGGAGTTAGTGATAGCGTGACGAGTGACAGGACAGAATGAAAAAAAAAAACTAGTTGCGCCAACCCCAAATAAAACGGGACTAGGGCAGGAAGATGATAAACTAGTGCTTGACTGCGATCCCACCTGATACTAAGTAATGATACAATCGTCGATGGTGCACTAGTTTATTGAGAGCCTATTATATTCATTCTAGTCTTGAAGACATCTAAATTATAATCGGACGGGAAGACCGCAGCAGGCCAATTGTTCCAATACCTCGATGTACGCGGTATAAACGACTATCGGAATAATATAATTTAAGAGCAGTCAGGATCATTTTTAAACCAAGATTGCCAATATAATCCAAAGAATTGTTGTAGGGCAAATAAATTACATACACCCTTAAATTTTGATCGTTTAAATCCCGTGGAGGGTCGATCCGGTACATGAAACACTATCGATTTGTAAAGATAAAATTAAAAAATAAAGTACTTTTTTTTCAAAACTCGTATTAATTTACGCATGTATGAAATTAATTTATTTATAAAACGTCAGCTGAGAGAGTCCAATGACCTGTAGGTAGTTGTCGGCGTTGCGTACAAACTACCTACAGATCATTGGACTCGATCAGCTGACGTTTTCTTAAAGAAATTAATATCGTACATGCGTAATACAAATTAATACGAGTTTTGAAAAAACAAGTACTTTATTTTTTAATTTTATCTTTACAAATCGATAGTGTTTAATGTACCGGATCGACTCTCCACGGGATTAAAACAATCAAAATTTAGCGGTGTATAACTATGTTTATGTGTGGTAAATAATAAATAAATGGCGTTCAGCGATCAAAATAATATATCAAATATACTATACCAGTAATGTAATGTACCATCGCTCAAAGAGATTTTATATTTCATTTAAAAAAAAGCGCAATATCCCAAAGTGATATCTTTTTTATACAGGATCAAAAAGCTCTATTAAAATATCGAAATAATTTGATGCATTGAGTTTTGTTGTTCCAATTTTTTATTGAAAAAAATTTGAAAGTCAATGGGCAATTTTATTTATTGCCAATATAATTTAGTTACTGTTTTTTTTGTTCAATGGCCAGAAACGTTCCATATAGATACATTGCAGGGTTCAATTTCCGGGTCTAACAATATTGTGATTGGGTTTTTTCAAGGTGGAAAAAATCATCCAATGACTTTTTAGGCTCTTGGACGAAGCGGGATTTGTTAGATTTTTTACTGATTAAAACCACACCTATATTCCTTCTTTGCCAGGCGTTCCAGGACCCCAAAGTTCGCTTTCGGAAGTCAACCCATGGCCCCAGCAGGCTTCGGCCCAGCTGGGCCCCTACGCTTTTACTGACATCTCCTTGAGGCGTGTGTGGAACATTATGCGCCGGCGACGACTTGGACTCATTCTGAACGGTTATCAGACTGATGGATTGACCCATTGCTCGCGTATCTTTAAATAACAGGAAGAAACTCAGGGCATAGCTCTTTCCATTGGTCTTTTTTTGCCTTACATTCAAGATCACTCCGTGTTCAATGCTGCGTCTTCCGGCACATAGTCACCACTCCTAAACCTTTCGGCTCCATCGACCGTCTGAGAGCAATGTGCTCAGCTGTTTCGTAGAAATTGCTCCTACAATATCAACGAACAATTAATTTAAACATTAACCTAATATAATTTTCAATTCGGTAATTTAATTTTCCTATAGAGTGTTCGAAGTTGATCATTAATTTTGGACAATGTACACAAACTGATTTCCCGGGAGCGCAAATGTTGATTTTGATGCTAATAAAATTATTCACAAATAATTAATTTATCTTGCTTTGTTTTGATGACAATACCCGATATCTAAACTGATTTTCCGTGTCCCGAATTACGTTGGGTTTAATTAGAGTCTAAGCAGTTGTGGGTGATGGAGAACCTAATATTTGATACAAAATCTTTTCAAAAAAATTATTTGTCGAGCTCTTGTCACCACCGGCGTACTTGTCGTATTAGACCCTAGCGGTTTAGTACGTGACGATGGGAAAAGACCAGATGGCATGACAACTCCCCTTCCACTTCACCAATCGTGGATGTTGGGTAGGCAGGCCTCTGGCATGGAACGCAACTTGTTGAACTTGGCTGCTGAGACCCTCAAACGGTGCAAATACTGAAACCTTCTTGGTAATTACAGTTTTGAGCCGTTGAGGGTCGAAACACTTGGGTCATGGGGTCCGAATGAGCGTCTTCTTTTTAAGGATATTTTGCGCCAGCTAATCGTCACTTAGCGTGATCAGAGGGCTGGCTCATTCTTCGCCCCAAAGAATTAGCATTGGCATTCAACGCGGCAATGCTGCCCATCTTCTGATCACATTTCACTGATGACAGCGATCTAGAGGAGTACTTCGACGCCTAAATGTATTTTGTGTTTTTAAATTGTATGTACATAGTTAGGTTTGGAACAAACTCTTAGTTTAGTTTATACTTAGATTTCTTATAAATATCCATGTGATTTTTTTTTGGTATAAGCCCATAGCTCGTGCCGTGAAAGCCGTGGAACTCTAATCCTTCTTCTTCTTTTCGTTTCGATGCTCTCAAACTATATTTTTTTCTGACCTATATTTGGCAACCTGGACAGCTCTATTGTTGGCCTCGTATAGAACTCCAATAGTACTGGAAATGACATAGAATGATACTGGCAACCAAGTTCAGTACTTTTACATGTATATGTTTAAACATTATTTTACTTCTCCAGGCTCAGAAAAGAGATATCCATGAGTACGAGTGCCCTGAAAACACAGCCTTACCTCATAAAATGATCATATTAACTGTACCAAATTGAGCAAAACTTTTCCACTCAGTGGAAACGCATTTCATTCCCATCCAATTAGAGAAAATGCACTCAATTTCTTTACAGGAAATGCGGAAAAAATCGTATGAAAATTTCATATTTGCTTCGGTCAAAGGCACGCTTCTCCCATATTAATATTTCAGAGATAAACAAAAATTTTCAGCCTTATACCCCGCACTACGGCCGCAGATATAAATCATAAATACAAACTTATTACAGCAAATGAAACCTGACCTTATTTCTTTATGTTAAAGTTTGTTATCGCTTGTTTACTACTAGTTTAAAGTTACTTATAAATAACTCGTGTCTTCGGGTTGTTTGTAGAGGATATAAGTTCCATTTTAGAAGCATTTTAAATCTTTCTGCAGCAGAGTAGGTAAATTTGCCGTGGGAAATGTTTCTGTCGTTTTGTTTTTTGTTGGAAAACCGGGTAGTTGGAAAACGTGATATTTTTTATATCGGTCATCTGGAACAATTTCATCTGCTTAACTTTTCCATTTGTGTTTTTTTTTTTATTCAGGTAAACTAGTGCTTGACTGCGATCCCACCTGATGGTAAGTAGCGATGCAATCATTGATGGTAAGGCTCACTAGTTTATTAAGAGCCTATTCACTCTAGCCTTGAAGACACCCAAATTATAATCGGACGGGAAGATCGCAGCAGGCAAACTGTTCCAGTCTTTTAGTGTTAGGGTCGCTTGGAGATCTTTAAGTCAAGAGGTTACTTCTAGGAATATGTTCTCCATCATTGATAAAATCGTCGCTTGCCATCAAGTAAAGTAGTTAGTGGTCATCTACATATACATCAATATTATAAAGATGTAAAGTTTGTTTTTGTTTTTAGAAGGTAATCTCTAGAAGTACTGGTCCGATTACTAAAATTTTTTCACCGATAGAAAGCTCCTTTATTCCTAAGTAGCATAGGCTATATTTTATGTACACGGGTGAAGCTGTGGGCAAAAGTTAGTCAAATATAACAAAAACGTTCTTGTCGAGCTGCATACTAGTACATACGTAACGGCATGACGAGATGATTAACAACCTCAAAAGAAAAAACTGACTGAAAAAATAAAATAGATTTATTGAACTACTTTTTACTCACTCATTTTGAACCCCATACACCAAAATATACCTACACAATCTTCTTGTTTTAAGCATGTTAAAAGCTTCGTGATTATTATTCAGAATCACGGAACGCGGCCGCGTTGTTGCGTATTAGACACGTTTTGATACGCTGCGTACTGGCGTATACTGTCGTATCGTGCGGCGTATTATGTAAAGATGAAGGGTTAAGAATAATGAAGGAAGTAGACGTGATTGAAGGGAAGTTCGGAGGTTGTTTGCAAGCAGTCTTATTATGGAAACAAGAAATAATCCAATTTTAGAAGTTTTACACCTCGACGACTGATTAGATTTGGATGACATTTGTACTGGGCTAGATTCGAAAACCTATAGAATAAATTTATTTTATCCCGAGAGTAACTACATTACTGTAGCTGACATAATGCGCTTGCAATTTATGCGTTTTTTGACGGCGTGCTACGGTGCCGATGTGGTGCGTTAGTCGACGGTTGTACTGTTTACGGACGATCGTATTTTTCATAAAAAGACGATCGTATTTCTATTTCATTGTTAACTTTGTATTTTGTGTGTACTAATATTTTCCTTTTACTTTTACACACAGTGTCTACTTATCTTTTTTCTTCATCTTTCCTGTCGCAGGTATGCTGGAAGAGATTTCATTAGAAATAAGCATAACCTTTGTACTATTTTTTCTGTTTCCTTCCACTTTTCTTGTATTTCCATGTGCGTACATAAATAGTTAAATAAATAAATAAAAAGCGTGCGGTGCGGCTACCATGCGGCGGACGGTCGACAACAGGACAGCAACGTCACAAGCTACTACAAACGTACGGCTGCCAAATACGTTTTGAATTTAGGCGCTTTTTGTCGGACTGTTAACGTACTGCAGCCCGACAGCTGCGTCACGGTAAACGTTCGGTCGCGGTCCGACACGTTAAAATTGAGCACCCAAAAACTGGTGATGAAACCTTTTTGTAGTGGATTCAAGCACCACACTCAGTTGATTAATTTCATCTCAAATAAGTGTATTTTAAATGGTGGCAATATATTAAGAGTATAGAAAAAATATCATTAATTTTATTTATGGAATTCAAAATTATAGATGCACGCATTTGTTTTTTTTATTCAATAAAAAGCTTTGCACGAATTGTTTTGTATTTAAAAAAATCTAATTGAACCTAATGAACTAGCTCAATCAAACCTATAACATTTTCATAACTGAGTTAAAACCTTCGCTTTGTGTCATGATTGTGCATATAGTAGAGGATACGACTAAGAGCGACCTTCCCCGGTCTGTTTAATGGATGAAACGTATTTTATGAGAAATATTGTATATTAAATAATATAACGCGGGTGGGTTGCCTGAGACATTCCTGGCTTAATAAAAAAAAAAAACAACCCTCATTTAACTTCGTCTCAATTTTGCATTTAAATTCTTTTACAAACTCTTTTAGCCACAAAAATGTTAAGTTCGAATAAATTCTCTTCCCCGTATTTCTTCTCGTTGCGTAGATAAACATTATCTTGGGGAAGGAATTAAAAAAATTAAAAAAAGATTAAACACTTAGTTGGTTTTGTTTTTGGGTTTAACTTCAAGATAACACATTTTGTGTTCAAATTCACAGGACACTTTTAATGCTATTTGGTTCATTATATTTTTTTTTTATATTTGGTGTTATCTTGAAGTTAACCCAAAAACAAAACCAACTAAGTGGTTTTGTTTTTGGGTTAACTTCAAGATAACACGTTTTGTGTTCGAACTCACAGGTCACTTTTAATGCTATTTGGTTCATTAACATTTTTTTTTGTATTGGGAAATTTATCCAATGACATCCCCCGCTCTTGGGTGGAGTAGGAGATAGCTTCAGACTTTTACTGATTAAAAACCCACCCTTGTTCTTTCTTTGCTATTGTTCTAGGACACCGGGGATCTCTTTCGCATCACCCCTACGGTTGCTAACAACTCTTTAAGGCGCGTGTGGAACACTACGCGCCGTGGACGACTTGGGCTCAGTCCGGATGGTAACCGGACGGTAGAATGGTAAGCTACCCATTGCTCGCCGTCCGCAAACCCGCGCCTACGGTGCCATCCTTTTGCTTTAATCCCATGTTATTTGGGGCCAGTGAAACACGTTTTCTTTTACTGGCACCACTTTTTGTATTCCTCTAATATAAACTGTTTCTCTTACTGACCAAAAAACCCATCCCGTTCCTTCAAGTCTTTGATCTAATTTAGTAGTAGCAGTGATGATGTTTCGAAAAGTTGCCACTTATATTTTTAGTAACTAAAGCTGACTACTGCATCGGCCGTTGGTAGTATCATTTTAGCCAACAGATATCCATTTCAGACTGGATACAGGCCTCTTCTAAATATTGTTTTATTGAGCGACCTTGTACGTACAGCTCCTCACCGCTTTTACTAGGTCAGCGATCTGGGAGGCATTCCAATTCTGAGTTTTCCGGTACCACTCCAGTACCTATCGAGTATCGGTCCCTTCGTCAATCTGTTCTGCGAGTAATGTGCCCTGTCCACTTCACTTAAGTATGACGATTCTTTGGGTTTTGTCATTGCTTTGATTTCTTTCTTTTACATTGCAGGTATCTTCAATTTTGGTTTGATCGCCAAAAAATCTGAACAACAGAGCATCTCCCGCGAGCAGAGAACTGTCTCCCTTTGAGTCTTTTTAGCTGGTGATGTACTTTATTTAAATTATTTAGTTTTGTCTTCATTAGGATTATTCCCCATCCCATCCTTCCATCCATTTGAACTATTTGTTATTATATATTTGTTTATTGTGCAAACCTACCACAGTGTTGTCTTTTTAACCCAAAGGTTGACTGGTAGAGAATGCCTTGTGGCATTAAGTCCGCCTATGTACCACTATTGTACATGAAGTTTAAATAAATAAATAAATAAATAAATTATTATTGATACTTACTTTGTCAATTATAATATAATCGTTTTATATTTCATTATTCAATTATCTAATTTGATTTTAAGCATAAACATAGTCAGCCTCTTAATGTTTTTTCTGCTGGGGTTCAGGCCTCTGGGCCGTAATCTACCACGCGAGCCCAGTGCGGGTTGGATTTGATTTTATATAAATTAATTATTTACCTTCTATAAACAAACGGCATAATAGTATTATTTATTGAGACTTTACTTTATATTAGGAAGACATTTTCTAATAAGAATATCTTTAAGTAATTACTAATTAAAAACTAATGACGTATATCACTAGGAAAACGTTTGTTTCACAAATCTCAAAAACTTACAAAACAGGAATTTATCTAATTAAAATTATAATATCAATGTCTGTATGTTTGTCATTCAGTCACTACTCATACTGAACAGTTGAACTGATTAAAATGACATTACATAACGCACGTTACCAAAAACGATACGTAGACTTTTTTAAACATTATTTTTAGTATATGGGAAACCTGAAACACTTGTCTAGTATTTATTATACAAAATTTTAAAACTGTATTATGAATAATTACAATGTTATAAGCCAGTTATGGTACTTGGTTGGCGACATAAATACATGGTCACCGGGCCATCCGGGCTATTGATAGCTGGTTTTGCTTCGCACTCAGCTGTGCGCTTGCTCCCAATGCCCGCTATGACCTGTTTTGTACTTAGTATCGGTGGTGTCCAAGTGACCTTCTTCAATATTTTTGAAAAAAAAAATCGATTCAGGTATTGATTCTGGACAAACGATATTCAGGTTTCACATATACATATTAAAAATAATGCTATATATCGGTAGTAAATTTCCATGGGATAACCTCTCGAGTTTCACGCGAACGTAACCAGAAGCAAAAACCACAGGAAGCAGCTCCAAATAATTTCAGTGCCTTAAAGTCCTGACCACACCTCGACAGCTTAAGCTAAATTTATTTGGAAACCACATCAGGATAGCTGTAATGCTTTTGTTCGCTTGAATACTTTAGATGTATTCTCTGATCCGTAGAAGAAAATGTGGTAGGACTACTTTATTTGGATTGGCTTTCAATCCATTGGCAATGTTTTAGGCGTTGATGATACATTTTTCTTTATTGACAGGCTCGCGTTTGACCACCATCTTCATATTGTTTGATATTTCCTTGTTTGATGCAATAAGAAATCGACCGCTGTCGATTACATGTCCACCACTCCACCGTGCATAGTGTGTAGGAAGGAAGCAAATTCTGAAGAAATTTTTGCACTACTAATTGTTGGTATGATTATTGCAAGGTGTTACATTGCGAAGATAAGTTAAAATATTTAGACCACCCACAGTATTGTCATGTATGTCACTTAACAAACCGTTGATGTGGTTGTCGATGCAATATGAAGCAAACATTCCTACATTTTGTGGAGTAAATGTATTATTTTGTTCAAGATCTCAGGGAGATAAATAAAATAAATGGACTGTATTTGTAGATGTATTCGAAGATTGACAATGATGAAGTAAGTAAAGAAGTAGTTGTACAGTAAGGTGTCAATAGAGGGACGCGTGTGCCGAAAGAAGAAAAGTAGACAATCAAGAACTGATTTCTTTCGGATGATGAATGTTTCTTATTACGTTTAGTTTGTTTCATTGATTGCTTATTTTTAGTATAAGATTTTGTTTTCTCTAAGCACCTTTTTTTTTTGATGGGAATAATCATCTTATGACAACCCCCGCTCTTGGGCGGAGCGGGAGATAGTGTCAGACTCTTACTGACTAAAAAACCCATCCCGTTCCTTCAAGTACGAAATTAATTTTCTAAGAAAACGTCAGCTGAGCGATTCCAATAACCTGCAGGTATTTAGTACGCAAAGCCGACTACTACCAGCCGAAAGACTTCAAACGTCGCCATAATGAACGGGCCCGTGCGTCCCGCAACCATCGGATTCCCGCAACCTTTACTAGGTTATCAGTCCGCCTTGTAGGAGGCCTTGTAGTTTCAATAATATCATTGGCTATCACACTAAAACCGGGTTATCACGTTTCATCACCACAATATAATATTTGAAATATGTATATACTCAACTAAAAAAATATAGTTCTACTGACTATAAAGTTCTATGCTCACTACAGGCCCCGTTTTAATCGAATAACGCAGCCGCTGTAAAAAATATTCACCCATATGTGTAAAAACTGAAAAAAATAAAAAAAAAATATACTAAAATTGTTACCAAAAGAACCATCAACGATCCATAAATAATCCTATGAGAGATCCGTACATTTTTCGTGCGTCCAATTTCCATCGTTCAATTTGGTTAGCTCAACGTCTCTATCTGAACGGGATAGGGTACATAATTCTTTGCAGTCTATATCAATATTGTAACCGATGGATTCAGTGATCGGGTTATGTTATATTGCATTGGCAATTTCTTGTGTGGGAAAACCTGGGTCGTCAAGTTTCCGCAGTAAGGGTTCGGTTATATGTTATGGGAAGGATTGCTTTGGAAATCTGCGAATGAAATAAATCTTGTTGTGGAGCTTAGTTTGTGAAAAGGGCAGGAGGTACGACTAGAGGCATAATGTAATAAGCGACAAAAGTACTTTGGCTAAGTAACTTTCACAAAAAAAAAAAAATATTTATATAAAATTCGAGGACTCGATGGAACGTTTGGTGGAGGGAAAGTCGAGGACAAAAGATCTTGTGGATGCTCTCCAACACGGTGGACGGACCTCATCAAAACCGTGACAAACTGCAACTTAAATGAAGGCTCCCAAGCCGCTAAACACAGAGCTGCATGGCGTCGTATCGCGACAGAGGTGGTGGTGCGGTACTCGACTGAGACATGGTCATCGGTCCACTTTGTAGGAGGCAGTCCATCGCTGCGTCTTTTGGTATGCGGTCGCTATTTCAGAACCTTTCGGCCCCAACGGCCATCTGTTCTGCGAGCAATGTGCCCTGTGATGACATATGTTTCCGAAACGTGGTCGCTCACAATGGGCCTCATCAGAAGGCTTAAAATCACCCAAAGGGCGATGGAAAGGGCTATGCTTGGAAAAACCTTGCGTGATCGTAACAAAACGAAGATATTCGCAAGAGAACTAAGGCTGCCGACATAGCACGAAGAATTGCCAAACTTAAGTGGCAATGGGCAGGGCACATTAGTAAACACTAATTTAATCCAAAAAAATACAGCTAATACGAAAAGAGCCACGATTTCGAAGCCAAAATTAAGATCGTATTTTAAGTCAGTATCTTCTTCAATGTGTGTCACTCAGATGATGCATCTGCGTCACGCATTGCGTGTACTCTCACATACATATAAGACATATTGATATAGTGTATGTATGTGATATTACATGTTGGTGAATGCACCTACTATACAGACTACACCTTTTTTTTTTAAGTTTACACTTAAGTATACACAAAAATAAGTAGTCAATAAATATATCAATACTCATCACATTTACAGTTTTGCTAACAAATGCAAGTTGATAGATTAGAATAGAATACTCTTTTGAGCACACCAAAATAGTAGTACAATTTAAGAGTTTGGTTTTGATTTGAATCTGTAGAATTCTCTCCAAAAAAAAATCTACTAGCAGGTTATTTATCTTAAAAAAATATCGTTCAAAAACATACCATCAAACGTCACATATCTTAATATATATAAATCTCGTGTCACAATGTTTGTCCTCAATGGACTCCTAAACCACTTAACCGATTATAATAAAATTCGCACACCATGTGCAGTTCGATCCAACTTGAGAGATAGGATAGTTTAAATCTCAAATTATAGTCACAATTTTAATTTATTGCTCCACAGCAACGCGTGGCCGAGTCAGCTAGTTTTCTGTATAAAAAAAATACATTTGAAATAAATTATAGATAAATTCGAAAGTTCGTATGTACGTCTGTGTCTATGTTTGTTATTATTTTACGTTCAAACGATTAAATGTATTTTGATACAATTTGTTTTACTATTTTATCGCAGCATAATATCTTCAAGATTTTTTTTTTTCTACTAGCTACTAGTGTAAATAATAAACCGTATGCTATCTATTTTATCTGTCTATCAACAAACGAATTTAAAACTTTCTCTCTTTATAAGATTTAAACTTATTTGCATCCTGCACAAAAACAATCTTCAAAACTTTATCAATATTCTACAAACACACACCCACAGCGCAACACACAATAAATCTTTTGAGAAGATTTATTTCGCCGCAAAGGGTACACGAAACGTTAGTATTTTATCTGATACAAACGCAAATTATATTTGCTAAAGTAAGAGCAAATTTTCATGCATTCTATCCTTACATGAATGGAGATGAAGGACTTGTAGATAATCGTTTTGGTGATGCAGAAATCGAAAAAATTGTGAATAGTTTTAAGGCACTTGGTGGCCTCAAATATTCCACACTTAATGTTTTTTTTGGCGTTATACGTAAGCAATGCTTTATCAATATTGTTTTGTTTATAAATTGGCCTAAAGGTGGATAGTGCCGATAAGGTGGACGCATACTACGAAGGCTTGCTTGTGGTGCAGTTCCAAGAAGGCTCAAAAAACCTTACCGAAATTAATCCAAAATTACCTTGGACTTAATCTATTGCCCTCTTATTTGTATAAAGCAAGAGATGCCTGTTTGGTCGTATAAACAGCTTAATGTGCTACTGAATGAATCCCTAGGTGAGCTTCTTCACATCCAAGTTTGTCCTTTCATCCGGCATTGTTCTGACAGACATGTTTCATTACCAATTCCAGAGAGCACTTTTGATTTAAATTTACTTTATTTGAGTTAAATATTTAATTTAATTGAATGTAATTGATTTTTTTTTTTTGTATTTTTCTTTGATTATGTGTAATTGTTCTATTTAATTTTATTTGTTTTAAGATAATTCTTTTTTATTTAGTATAATTTAATGTAATGATTTAATTTAGTTGTGGGATATAAGATGCAAAATGGCAATTTTTGTATTCTTATCTGAAAAAAAAAATATATTAATTATATACATAAAATAAACTTCAAGGCAAAATAACATTCTGTGAGTAACAACTGCCTGAAATACAAAATGTCTCCACCTCATGAAATTTCGTTAGTGAATTTTGAACTTATCGCTGACAGAATATCACTTTGCCTAGAAACCAAGGTAATTACGGTGCCCCTCGATCACACACCGGTAGTAGAACCTGGAATGATAAATGTCCCCGCTTATCTGTGTTTTCAGAGCATTACACACATTCAGAATTTATTAACCACGGTTGGGTTTTGTCTCACAATTATTTTTTTTGGCAATTTTTCTTATTTATCTGCATGGTTTGGTCTTTATGATGTCAGCATTATGGTGTAGAATTGTGTATTCTATAAAATTAACAATAATTACTGTTTTGGTAAAATGGAGCTATAAATAATCAGGTTTTGGATTTTGGAGCTGCGTAAACAAAGGATCTATGGAATTCGAGATGACATTCACAGATAACCAACCCAAGCTAGACCCACGTGGTGAATTACGGCCCTTCCCCTTTTCTAAAGCAAAGGCTTGATTTCTAGCAGTAGGAACATTATAATGCTATGCTATTTGTATATCTTTGACAGTCGTACTGGATAGCTGTAAGTCTAATCTTAACCTTGTTTCGACTCCTGCAAATCAACAAAAGGCAATATTTGTATAGACAGCAAATATGAGTGTATTTTTTTTCACACTACACTTGAGTGTAGAAAAAAATTCTTCCAAAAGGGCCAGTAGAAAGCAGGTCTATGAATGGTCTTGGATTGACTTTCTAAAGTTCCCTTTAGGAAGTCAATCCAGGACCCGGGTTCCTGAAAAGAAAGACGGAACATAGATTCAAGATTCAACAGTCATAAGAGTGGGTCAGTAAAATGGTCAGTAAAAGTATGACACACCATCCCGCTCTAATCTCAATCGCTTCAATCTCATAATTTAATTTCTTTCACCAACCCTACTTTATTCTTTTATTCATCCCTTTTTTAATGAAGTTGTGTAACATATTTTATATGTATTTATATATAATATTTATAGTTATGTATTGTGTTACATTATTTAAATTGTTAGCAGTATCCTACATACTACCCCTGTATTATTTTAAGTTCTTATCCTTGCTAAGATTGTCTGGTAGATATCGCTGTCAGCGATAAGATCGTCATTGCTGCCATAGATATAAGTTTATGTATAAGATGCGTTACTTTTTCGTAGACAATAAAGTTTATTCTATTCTATTCTCCGCCCTAGAATGAAATTTAAAAAAAAAAAACAGGCAATATACCGAAACCCATAAATACGACGAATAAGATAAAGAACTTTTTTATGGTGGGAAAATCATCTAATGACAACCCCCGCTCTTGGGCGGAGTGGAAGATAGTGTCAGACTCTCACTGACTAAAAACCCACCCCGTTCCTTCAAGCCTTCATACCGGGGCTTGAGCTATCTTTCGAAACTAACCCCGGTATAAGATAAATGCCGGTTTTTAGTACCTAGAACACAGCATTATGAATAATTTACGCAACATTCGAAGCAGGAAGCGCAGCAGATGTTTCTAAACAAATCAACGCTACGCATCTGCTAGCTTGCTCACATGAAATTCCTTGCCATGATGAAGAATCAAATATTCAGGAAAGATTTGCCCGCTCTAAGATACAGATGGTGCCATCGTAGTGATGTGGTATTTGTATGTCGATGATTTGAACTGTCGATATCGATTCTAAGTATTTTTGGTCGATAATAATAATATACCAAGCCCTACTTACGTACTTCACAATTTATATACAACACTAGTTTTCGTAAATGCGAAACCCAAAACACGTGTCTAGTATTTTCATGAAACGAATCTATGTAAAAAATTTCATAACTGTGCCATGAAAGATCACAAAGTTATAACATTGTTATGTCAGCAAAAATACATAGTCATCGGGCCCTCCAGGCGACTGAAGGGTTGTTTTGCACTTGCACTCAGATTTTTGCTAGCACCAAATAAGTAATACTCGCTATGACCTGCCCAACTTGCGACCTTTTTAAATAGTTTTGGGAAATCATATAGCAAGGTGTAAAAACTATTGGAATCCATTCAGTTACTGATTCTGAACTAACTGTATTCAGGTTTCGTATAAACGAAAAATAATGTTTGTATGTGTGTAGATTTATTACTCCGTCACGTCTGCCCTGGTAATCGATATAGCAGTAAGTCAAAAAAGGCGGTTTCGAGAAAACGGCGCGCGAAAATTTTTGTTACAATTTGAGCGTTTGTGATAAAACTCTACACTTGATTTTTATGTTCTATATGTCAAAAGAAAGGGAAAAATGTGTTTTTTACAGTAGAACAATGTTGTTTTAAAATCTTTCTCGAAACGGCCTTTTTTGACTTACTGCTATATCGATTACCGGGGCAGTATATGTGTGTAGATTTATTGCTCCTTCACGCATAAACAGCAGAAAATATTTAAATGAAATTTAGCACACAAGTAAATAAAACAGAATTATTTTTATTCCAGGGGTACGTACCATTGAAATATGCACTCAGATAGTACCTAAGTGACTTGATCTTAGAACAAGCCCTGGTCATAATAGGCGTCACAGCGTTTGAAACTTATTATAAATATTTCAGCCATTTACTTCACTTTCAAAGTGTATCCACAAAATAGATAGGTACAGAAAACAATCTCATGTACTTCACTTTTTATACCTACGCTCGGTGGACGCACACTAATAAGCGTTTGAGCCGGAACTGTTCGACGAGTGGTCCGAGACGCGACCGAGACATCGTGTCCGTGAGCGGTGTCTATGTGTGCGTTGCTCGAGCGCGCTTTGTATGTAGATTGACTTCTGTACCTATCTTTTTTGTGGTGTATCTCTCATCTGAGCTAGCCCTTGCCCGTAAAACGTTTTCACAATTCAAAAACTTTCTGATTATGAACTTAGATAAAACAAAAATATAATTTCAGTCCCAGACAATTAACTAAAAACTCTCCTAGGATTCACGAAATTAACTAAATATATTATATCCATAAAACTTTCTGTACACGTTATATATTAATTAGTTTGAAATACTTGAAACGCTTTAATTATCACAAACTTTTATCGTTCCCAACTATGCAGTGAAGTTTAATTAATAAAGTTATAGAAAAGTCTATTCAGTTATATTGGTATTATCTTTCTAATTCAATGTTGTGAATAAATTAAAAGTTTCATGGAGAATAATAAAAATATACATATTTCGAATTAAAAAAAAATACAAAAAATGAATGAGAACCTATTTTTCTGTTTCCTTCTTCTTTTTTTAGGGTTCTGTAGCTCAAAAGACAAAAAATGGGACCCTTATAGGATCACTTTTTTGCCCGTCTATCTGTTTGTTTTATCTCGGAAACGCGAGGAGATATCAAAGTAAATTTAAAACTACGTATTTAAAACTGTGGTCCTTGAAGGCGTAAAAAAATCAAACTTCAAGTCAATGAAAAAAAAAAATACGGCGACTTATATCGCAAAAGACGAATATTTCTACCCTTTCAAGGGAATCAAAATTCATAAAGTACTTCATGTAGTGTTGACCTAAAATGCTGAATTTTGGCATATAGCAAGGTTTTATAGCATGGGTATAGGAATAACTCTGAAAATTTTGTCGTTCTATCACAAAAAAATACTTTTTTATTGTTAACTAAATGTGAGTACATGATTAATTAAATAAATAATTAAGAACTGCGACAAATTCAATATTATTCCTTAGGAATTACCAAAAATTTAACTGTCAAATTTATTATTGTTGTTGAGTAAAGAGTTATCTTGTGATAAAATGAAATATCGATAAAACAAAGAACAACCCTATTGTTTATTTATGTATTCATGAAATGAAAATACATTAAACTTATTTGCATGAAATCTGACTTGTACTATTTTGAAATAATAAGGTGTAAACGCATCTACTACAGTTAGGTCAAAATGAGTTGGACTTTTCTCGAAAACAAATCTAAGAGACTCTCTTATGGTAACTTGTAACAGATTTTTTAGAAAGAGAATAGAGGATCAAAATTGTATTTTTTAAATAAGTTGATAAAGACAAAAGTTCATCATTGTGGATCACTAGCTACCGCTAGTGGCGTGAAAGCAGACAATTAGATAATTTGCACGTTATAAAATCATACCATCGATTAGTTTTTTCCAGAGTTTTTGATTCCACGGTAACAAAAAACACACACATACACACAAAAACTTTAAAAAAATCTGACGTTGACAGTCAAAGATTTTTTAAAGTTTTTTTTTTTTAATCTCTTTTTGAGAGCATTCCGTCAAGGATTTTTTTTTTGATTATTACCTCCAAAAATAGCTTTGTTTTAAACTATCTATTTATTGGGGACTAACTTATACAAGGTACTTTGCTTGTGTCTTGAAAGAAAAAAATATATATACCTATGTCATGCCTTCGTGATAAAAAAACATTCTACTGAAAAATAATTTTTTAAATTCAGTTTCGCAGTTTTTTAATTTTATTCATTAAGTTCACACATTATATTGGTATAGATTTGAAAAAAAATACAAAAGATAATCCAAAAACTATCGATAAATTACTTAATCCATCGACCTATCTCCACACTGTATACAACAATCAAAATGTAGGTTTTATTCAAATTCTGGATGTAGTACAGACACTGGACTCAACTGGCGGAGTTTTTGCAAGTTGCCAACTACCTACTACTGGAATTTTCATCAAATGCAAATGCATTGCGGACGGATGCCTAAGTAAGGGTCGGTGTCCAGTGCCTGATAAGTTTCACGGTACCATTTTGCAGGAGGGTTATTTAATGACGCGTTCAATTTGTAGACAGAATCTCTGGGAAAGAGAAGAAAATCATGCTAATATTTTAAAGACGAAAGTTTATGAGTGTGTGTGTGTATGTTTGTCACTTTTTCACGCCCGAACGGCCGAATGGATTTCACTGATACTTTGTACACGGATAGATCATGTCCTGGAGTAGCACGTATAATATTTTTATCCTAGGAGTATATTTTCTTTACATATATTTGTTAATATAATTTAATATACACACTTTAATGTAACGTAAATATCTTCAAGTCTGCTACTCTTTGGAGCATTAAAAAACTCAACTCACCATCATCAATTATATCACTGCTTACCATCATGTGGGATCCCGGTCTAGCACTAGATTAAAATCAAATAAAAGAAAACTGGACAAGTGCGAGTCGGACTCGCGGCCTGAGGGTTCCGTACAAACTTACCTAATTAAATAGTTCAATTCTGGAATGGAGTCTCGAAAGATCCGAATCGCAAAAAATATGACGTAACAATCAGTTTTCTTTTTTATTCCTATAAGACCTTACTTGATGCGAAATTTTAGGATTCTGGGTCGATGGTAAGTACTCTATGAATTTTGATGTCTCGAGGATAGGAGTGTCAAAATGTACGGTTTTTGCCACATAAATCGCATTATCTTTTTTTCTAGTTAATTTACAAGTTTATTTTTTTTACAACTTCAAGAATACGCAGATCTGAGTATATGGTTTTAATTCCAACTCGATACCTTCGCGCGTTCCCGAGATGAAGGGTTTTAACAGATAAATAGACAGACGGACAACAAAGTGATTTTCTATGGATTCCGTATTTTCCTTTCGAGGTACGGACCCCTAAAAAAGTAGTTACGTCACAAAAAACTTGTTTGCGATTTTTAGCTAAGTTTGTACAAAGCCTTTGTTGCTGTATCATTTTGTCAAGCGTACTCGAAACATTTGTACCAAACATGCTTGTATACAGAAGCATTATGTAGCTAAAAGCCGGGATTGCTCATTATAAACTAATTAGTCTCGAAATAGACTGCTTTAGCGTCACTGTAGGTAATGTATCGTGGCAAAATAGATAGCTACAGAAGTCAATCTCATGTATGTACTTCACTTTTTAGGGTTCCGTAGCCAAATGGCAAAAAACGGAACCCTTATAGATTCGTCATGTCTGTCTGTCTGTCTGTCTGTCCGTCCGTCCGTATGTCACAGCCACTTTTTTCCGAAACTATAAGAGCTATACTGTTGAAGCTTTGTAAGTAGATGTATTCTGTGAACCGCATTAAGATTTTCACACAAAAATAGAAAAAAAAGCAATAAATTTTGGGGGTCCCCATACATAGAACTGAAACTCAAAAATTTTTTTTTCGTCAATCCCATGCGTGTGGGGTATCTATGGATAGGTCTTCAAAAATGATACTGAGGTTTCTAATATCATTTTTTTCTAAACTGAATAGTTTGCGCGAGAGACACTTCCAAAGTGGTAAAATGTGTGTCCCCCCCCCTCTAACTTCTAAGATAAGAGAATGATAAAACTAAAAAAAATATATGATGTACATTACTATAAAAACTACCAACGAAAATTGGTTTGAACGAAATCTACTAAGTATTTTTTTTTTTTAATGTGTCATAAATCGAAAAAAATACACTATTATTAAAACATCGATTCAAGTTTCAACACATTACAAGAACTTTTATATTATGTTACTTGCTGCTAAGGAACCCTTCATGGGCGAGTCCGACTCGCTCTTGGCCGGTTTTTTACATCTAGATCGTGCTAGGGTCAGTGCGTTGTACGACTGCGACCGGGCGATTGAGCCGAGATATCGTGTCCAGCATGCTTAGCCAAGTTGTTATTCTGCAATCGTTAACGCTGTAGAAAAGTGATGAAACGTATGGGAATAACATTATCTCAACGTAAAGTCGCGTGGTCGGTACAAACGAATAGAAAATTCGTAGCCAAGTTCACATCGTTCAAAATAATAGAATGAATTTCTACAACGTTAAACGCTACATCCTTTGATAAACAAACGCTACATTGTAGAATGAGCGGCCGACGCAGGTGCGTCAACATGGCTACCAACTTATCGTTTTCTACAATTGCTGACACCAAAGCGTTACCGATTGGAGAACGGAATTCGACACGATACGGTTGTAACTTGGCTAGGGGAGCAGGAGCAGTGTTTATGTGTGCGTCGCTCGAGCGCGCTTTGTATGTAGATTGTCTTCTGTACCTATCTATTTTGTGATATAGTGGCGTTATAATGAACTCGTATGTTAGCAAGTCATACCGTTTGTAAATAAGTTAATTGCTAAGTTAAACAGAGAGAGAACTAAAATATGAACTTAGGACTCGTAAGGCAAGCAATGGGTAGTTCGCCGTTCGACCGTCTGGTAACCATCCGGACCGAGCCCAAGTCATCGACGGCGCGTAATGTTCCACGCACGCCTCAAGCCAACAGGGGCCATGGGTTTTGCAAAAGTGAACCACGGGGGCCTGGAACGAAGGTAAAGAAGGAATAGGAGTGGGTTTTCGGTCACTGTCCCGACCAAGCCCAAGTCATCGACGCGGATGGCGCGCACTGTTCTCGCGCGCCTTAAGGAGTTGTCAGCAACAGCAGGGGCCCAGCCGGGTCGAAGCCTACTGAGGCCAGGGTTATCCGAAAACGAACTCGAGCCTCAGTATGAAGGCTTGAAGGAAAAAAAAAGGCTTGTTTTTTAGTCAGTAAGAGTCTGAGACTACCTCCCGCTCCGCCCAAGAGCGGAGGTTAAAAAAAAGTGACCAAAAAAAAGTGGGTTTTGTCAATTAAAGTCTGTCTGTCAATTAAAGTGTGAGATGTCATTAGATGATTTTCCACCTAAAAAAACCACATGCAATCTTTTTTCATCAGTCTTTTTCACAGTCCAGCTTTCTGATACTAAATTCAACCAGGACGGAGCGAGAGAGCGTGTTAAAATTTACTGACTAAAACCCAATCTTCCTTCGTTCTGCCTTCGTTCCAGGGTCCCGGGATCACTTTCACACAATCCATGAAGATTGCATGTGGTGGAGATAAGGATGTCAACATTCTGATCTCCGCTACATGCTTCTTCTTCGTGTCTTTATCCCATGTTACTTAGAGTCGGCGCAACACGACTTTTTACGTCACACTATCACTAACTCCCTTTTCTTTCATATCAATCCTCACACAATCCTTCTATTTTTTCTTTGGCCTCTCCATTCATCTACATCTATACGTACTCAGCACTTTTTAATGAGATGCGTTTCATCCCTCCTCTTTACATGACAAAGACTTGATCTCCACTACATGCAATCCATAAAATTTCTTAAATCTTAGCTTCTAACTATCCTGCAGTGGAAGCCAATCCTTTGCACGCTCCAAATGCCACCGGAACTCATTCTTCTATTCAAATTGCTGGCGACTCAGCCTTTTAATTCATTTCCATATGAAAGTGCTGACACCTTGTAGCACGAGTATGTTCATAATAAGGTAGACACGTACCTACAATATAATTAATGAAAAGGATGAAGAATTAGGTCATGAGTAAAATTTTTTTTTAACTATCACTCAACGCCGTCAAGTCCCAAGCTAAGCAGAGCTTGCGGTATGGGTACTAGACAACTGTTAAACGTACTTGTATATTTCTAAATATATACATACGAGTATTATAGATAAATTACACCCAGGCACAGAACAAATGATTATGCTCATTACACAAACATTAGTCCTGGGTGGAAATCGAACCCACGACCTCCGGCAAAGCAGTCAGGGTCACTAACCTCTAGACCATCAGGCCAGTCAAAATCATGTTCATTTTAGTAAAGAAGTCGGATTTTCTGACCTTTTTACGGAAATTTGTGCATACAAATGAGATTCAGAACCATCAGGGCAAGGAAAAAATATCTAGGTTTCACATATACTCAAACTAATGTATACTATACAACATACGTTTTAGTATACATGTGAAACCCGAAACACATGTCTAGTATTTTTAACCGACTTTGAAAAGGAGGAGGTTCAATGTTCGGCTGAATGTATGTTTTTTTTTTATGTATGTTCGATCATGAACTTCGAAGATATAGAACTCTTCATAGGATCACAGCAGAACTGTCGTAACAAGTAAAATTTCTTTTTTTATACGTGTAGTCGATGACTGGCTGAAGGCAAAGGGGGAGGGGATGTATCGGACTAATCTGATGATGAAGCCAGAAGGTAAATTAATGTAATCTAACCGTGTTTCGGATTAGTAGAATCATTATGAGATGCACTCTGGCATAATATATTATTAATTCTCTTCTGGCATAGGTATTTAAGTTTGGCTGAGTGGTACTTTTTACTGGGGGATTTTTACTTTATACCATAACTAAAAAGTGTAAAATAAAAAACTTATTACAAAAAAAACAACCGACTTCAGACTTCAATGTTAACAAAAACACTGAAAAGTACAAAAATAAGTCGGTTGTATTTTTTTTTTTTCGTAAAAAGTTTTTTTTTATGTAAAGAATCTATGTACAAAATTCCATTACTGTATCATGAAAAATTACCAAGTTATAAGTTTTTTATAACCTGGTAATTTTTCCTGATTGTCCGCAAAAATACGTAGTCACCTGGCTATCCAAGCAACTGAGGGGTTGTTTTGTTCCCTCACCCAGCTGTGCGCTGGAGTCTGATGCCCGCTATGATCTGCCGTGACATGTGTTGTACATTGTCGGTGATGTCTAACTTTGACCTTTTAAAATTATTTTTGGGAAAAAATATGACATTGTGTAAAAATGATTGGAATCGAGTCAGTTACTGATTCTTAACAAGCTATATTCATGTCTCTTATAAACGAAAAAATAATGTTGTATGTGGAGAAGTACTACTAGTAAACAATCTTCTTCGTAAAGCAGCACCTTATAATATAATATTTTCAAGGGCAAGACTCAGCCAGGAAGGCCAACGTTCGCACGCCCCTCACACCCCATGGTTTAATATTCCGTGATACCTCAAGGGAATCTAATCAACAATTTGCTTACCTCCAAGCCAAAATCTTTGCCAACAAAGTCTCAACATTAGATAATAGAAAATTGTTACCACAAACATAATTCGGAAAACACTTTTGTAAGCAGGATCATCGTAAAGAAAATATGTTTTACCAGCAGGCTCTTGCCCGTTGCTTCGCATATATAAAATATAGTCTATGTTACTCAAGAATAAAGCAGCTTACGATCGGTGACAAAATTTTAGCAATCAAGTCTGCTATTTGTACTTTCAGAGATAACCACAAAGACACAAAGTTTTTTTTTGTTTGTAAAAAAAAAACTTTGTGATTCGTGTGAACTCTCTACTTTCAGATTTAGATGTCAAGGAGAAACATATTCCAGAATTTTATGATAGAGATAGTGTAAGAATTTAACATAATTATTATATTAATATGTTGGAAGGCCTCCTACAAGGTGGACCGATGACCTGGTAAAGGTTGCGGGTATCTGATGGATGCGAGACGCACAGGACCGTTCATTGTGGTGACACTTGTGTTAAATCATAAATTATAGAATGAAAACTGCTTACAGCGTGTTATCTTTGGTTTAAAAAAAAATCTGATGTCATAGTTAACAGATCAGATACGTTTATTGAAATAAAACGTTAATTAGAATTCTTACTCGTCTTATTTTTGGACCTCATAACAATAACTTGGAGGAGGCCTATGTCCAACAGTTTAGCTGTTTTCGTTTAGCGGCTAAAATGATTATAAACACATATTACACACTCAAAAACTTTTGTCTGTATAATTTTAGTGTGATATAGTTGTAGTATGATTAGTTTAGACTTAAAAGTTCTGTTCATTCTTCCAGTCACAAACTATTGCGGACTATGGCATTGTCCAAAAAAGTAAAGCTAGAACTACATTAGACCGACGCACTTTTGTATAGTCTGTCTTGGGAATTTTGTATAATATTTAAACATTTAAAAAATACTTGTATTCGATACATTTTATAAGGTTTTTCTGTTAGTAAACAATGATCTCTATCTCTTAATCAACCTTGATTTTTGAACCCGTGTCGAGTACATCAGATTTCATTAAATCCCAATAATTATCCAAGTCGTTTAAGTTACTAGACAGACTCTAACACGCCTAATTTGTTCGTAGAACGACGTCGCGTGGCGTCGATCAAGTGTAGCTACAAGTCTAGTTTCCATATAAAATGTATGAAGACCGTGTTACATCGGCGTATTGGCACACGTGAGACCAGTGTAGTTCTGCCGTTACGTGGCTATGGAACGCAAGGGGCAACTGAAAGAACTCTGGTGGGTTTCAGTTAGAAAGTCTCACACACCATCTCGCTCCAGTAGCGCTGGAAAAGACCTTTGTTAATTGTTCACCCAAAAAAAAAACAACCTCAAACAACACGGAAATAAGTACAACAATCCACTAACTCTTACGTATTAAGTATAGGTATCTCTGTCTGCCGAAAAAACGAAAGCAGACAAAATTAGTTAATCCGTCTCACTTAATTATATCTTTATCGTTCTGGAGCGAGCTTACTAATCCTCATAAGGCTGGTTTTACACCAGTGGTTTGCGTTTGCGAGAAAACGCTAACTACAAAACGTTTGCCACTTTTGGTTCTCTGGTTGGAAGAGCTTGGAGCGGGCCAAACTGTGTCACTATTCACTCTGTACCACAATATTCTAGAAGCTTTGTGGCAACGCCGTGCACTGTCCAAAATTTTTCTTAACTCATTTTGCTATACTCAAATCTAGTAAGTCTCTTTGTTGGTAATAAATGTTTTTTAATACACTTACTTTAAAATCTGCTTTTAGGCACGCAATTTAATGTTTTACGTTCTAATGACCCCCCACGTCGAGTCGTACGTCAAACCCCATTTATTTATTTCTTCGTTAGTGTATAGAAACGGCGTTTGATACACTTGGAAATGTTTTTCGCTCCAGAACACTCTCGCCTGTGGCTTGGGCGAATTCTGCCTCGCTCACCATAACTTTTCTCAACTAGTATCAAGATATACTATTGTTCTTTCTTTATTTTTCTACATTAAAAATTACACCTTATATTATTAAAGGTTTAGTTTGTATGTGTGTGTTTGTTACTTCGTTACATTCAAACAGCTGTTTGAAACTAGTAATTAATAAAAGACTGAAGGTTCTTTATTGTAGCCATTAAGCAAGACGGTTAAATTGATGGTAAGTGGTTACATCTGTGCTATGTGAGATATCGCAGATGCAGTGCGCCATCTCGAAGACTATTTTCAGTTGTTAGTGAGTTATTTTCTTAAAAACTATAAATGAGACTAATTCGTAGAAATCAGGAATGATTTTCTAAGCCTTTATTAGCCTTAATTTAATTCTGAAATAATTTAAATTTAATCCCATTAATTTTAATTTTTTGTACATCAATATCTAAACGTGTCATGTATTGCTAGCAGGTCAAGACAAATTGTGAACTAGGTGTAACGTTTAGGTCATCAAAATACGGGCTATGCCTAGTTTGGAGACCGTTGCTAAATTTTCAAGGCCTTTATTAATATTCTTCTTTGTCAACTTGATGTTAAATTTGTTAACTGTGTTCGATAAATAAATTATTATTTATTTATTATTATTATTTTGAGGTACAAACCCTAAAAAGATAGTCGACCAAGCTTTCAATCAAAAAGTGGTCGTTTTTCAGCTCCGCTTAGCTTTTCCTCATCTTTATCGCACACTGGTGAGCCAGTTTTATTTAGTCCTTATAATCTCGGACTTCGTTCCACGGAAGTTAATTAAGTTTTATGTGTACTTATAATAAATTATTCTTTCTCTTGATCTTTGTTTACGAATGTACTGTGTCTGAGATACGTCAATCTCTTTGGGAATATTTTGTATTGTCTGTTTTGTCTTATTTAAAGCTTGGCTTGGAGTTAAACTCTTGGGAATTTCCTTACAGGAAGGATGCCAGTGTCTTCGAAACTGGAACGTTATTATTGATTATTAGATGGGTAGGTACCATTGCTGTCAACGGTGGGTACTCATCATTTTTGGCACATATCAAACCGTATCTAGACATATTGTTAAATAACTATAATTACAGTAAATAAATAAATATTAAAACCCTACGCTAATTGAAACTAACTAAAATATGGCGTCAAAAAAATCTTCCACGTCGCTGTTGACTGGTAATGTGCCCAAAAGATAGGCTGGTTATTTTATCGAAAATAAAAATATTTCTCGTATGGTTTCGAAAACTAAACCCTGTAATAAGGAGTTGTTAGCAAACCGTAGAGGCCCAGCAGGGTCGAAGCCTATTGAGGCCAAGAGTCTGCTTCTGAAAGTAAGATTCGGCCCCACTACAAAAGGCAAAGAAGGGACAGGAGTGAATTTTTATTCAGTAAAAGTCTGACACTATCTACCGCTCCGCCCAAGGGCGTGGAGATGTCATTGGATGATTTTCCCACCTACTAAAAAGACCCTGTAATGATTTTTAGAGGTCTGAAGGTATACAGAATAGTGTGTAAAGTTTCGCAAACCTTCATTGAAAAAAGGAGGATCCTCCGACAAAGCGTATGTTTTGTCTCAAATCAAATCAAATCATTTATGTCATTTGATTTTAATTTTTCATATTTGGTTTTCAATTTCATTGTAGCCCTTTTGCAGGCACTTTTGAATAATCAAATGTCGGTCAGTCCAAAAAAAAAAATAAAGCTAAATAGCACGTTCCAAAGCGTAGATCTCTATAGAGAAGAACATGCAAGAAACTCCATGGATACTCTTTTAAATCATATTGAGTTACATATAATCTTGTCTGGTCCGGGCAACTGCCTGATAGTTTATTTTGGGCTGTTTTTATGGTCATAATACGCATAAAACTCTTCCCCAATATACTTTTAAATTTCAGTTCCAAATTGGCGTCATAGATGTCGTTACTTTTACAAATGAAGTAAAAAAAATCTTACTAATCTTACTCTGCTACTTTTAGGTATAAATGTGAAGGATTATTAAATATTAAGATAATTATATATTTAGATAATTAAATATTTATAAATCAATTTCTCTTCAATAACTGAGTGGATTTCAACCATACGTGACATGTATATACTCATGTGAATAGTCTGTAGTCTGGAATAGTTCGTAGGATACGGGCCCTGTTTGTCGAGGCAATAGCAGTGAACTTTCGTTCAAACTCAGCCAAGCGCAATACGCTATTTAGTTTATTTAATCGCCTCTCAAAATGGTGAAGGGAAACATTGTGAATATACCGGCATGTCCTATAACCAAAAATTCAATGTGACATCTACCAACCCGCACTAAGCCCGCGTAATAATTTTTAGCCCATTCTCTCTCCTAGAATGAAGGCTTGATTTTGCTAAAGGGAACTCAAAATATAATAATTATGTCAAAGACCCAAACCTAGTTTGAGAGGACTGTAAGTAGTAGTTCCAAATTTCACGCTTGAAGAATTTAGTTTCAGCTTTTTATCATAAGTATTTTCTCGTCCCTGTACTACAAAATATTACGCCGAAAAATACTATGTTTTCCCCCAATATGTCCCCAAACTTTCTTGCAAATAACTTATCCAAAATTAATGTCTGCGCAGTCACGCTAGAGAGTTTGTTAAAAAAACAAGTTAATTTACGAAAATAATGTTAGTACGGTAACATTTATAAGGGGAACTACGCTTTACCTTGTGGGATGAGATTAGGGGATGATTTAGAGGGTTACTAGTTTTCCCTGTTACTTTGTTAATTTTTGTGGTAGTAACTAGTTCATGACCTAGTTTAAGAAGGATGCATTTATATACAACATTATTTTCAGTATATCATCATCATCATCATTTCAGCCGACAGACGTCCACTGCTGGACATAGGCCTCCCCCAAGCGGCGCCACAACGAACGATCATGTGCGTCCCGCATCCATCGGATTCCCGCTACCTTCACCAGGTCGTCAGTCCACCTTGTAGGAGGCCTTCCAACGCTGCGTTTTCCGGTACGCGGTCGCCACTCCAGAACCTTTCGACATACGAGTATTATATTCGAAACCTGAATATAATTTGTTCAGAATTAGGGACTGATCGATTCCAATAATGTTTACACCAAGATATTTTTTTTTCCCAAAAATATATTAAAAATAGGTCACCAGTTAAACGCTACCGTTACTAAGTACAACAAATTTAATGGCAGGTCATAGCGGGTATTAGGTGCCAGCGCACAGCTGGGGGTGGGAGCAAAATATCCTCTGTCACCCGGATGAGCCGGGTTTTATTATAGTAGTATCATTTGTTCGGACATCCAGGTAACATAACAGTTTATAACTTTGAGATTTTTCTTGATACAGTTATGAAATCTACATAGATTTTTTACATAAAAATATTAGACACATGTTTCGCCTTTCGTATATAATAAAACGAATGTTTCAGAGTTTATTATTTACTTTATCTTGAAGCAAGCCAAACCAGGATATACAACATGTAACTGGAATAATGCATAAGCAAAAAAACTTCAGTCAGATATTTAAGTAATAATCATAATTTAAGCATTGAAATACTTACTCACTAATACTATACTAAATATATACTAATACTAATATAATACTTAAATGCGATTACATAGGAAGTTACATTTCTTTATGGTAACACTGGTAACCGACCAGATTGAGCCCAACGGGTACATCGGGCTGAGTCCGGACGGTTACCAGACGGCCGGACAGTTGAGCTATCCATTACCCGTCATCTGCAATGCCTTGCCTACGGTGGCTGAAAATCAGGGACAAAATCCCGGTGGCTGGTGCGTGAAGATATCCGTTCCCTCACGCGTGCGGCCACCTCCTTCACTAACATTACTGCTTTTTACATAAAGGAGGCGACCGCCTGCTATTCCTCCTCGCTCCGGACCATGGTCTGGACCAGGAACAAGTATTTGTCTGCAGGTTTTGCTCGCGTGATAGTCAAAATATTTTTACGTGGCCTTATTTTCGAAATTGAAAGATCACATGTCCCGAATCTAGGCCATAATTTTACTCGTAATTCCTTTCAAATTCGTTCATTCGTTGAGTAAAAATCATTCAGTAAACAAAAATATGACATCACCAAATGATTTTCACACATAGAAATAGAATTACGACTTTCCTACAAACATAAATATACTCCGATAAAATCGGCTTACCAACGAGTACATTTGAAGGTACCATTCATGAAAAAAACCATTCATTTTTCTGTTGAAAGTAGACTGAAGTAAGTTCCTTTTTGGACGTAATACTGTTTCAAAACGCCCACAGTTCGGTATTCACATTTAATATTGATTTCGTAAAAAGATATCGTAATGAATGATCCTTGAGACCTTTTCAGTATTGAATAGTTAGATAGAAAAACTAAATAAAACTGCTTATCTGATACTTTTCTTCTAATTTCTTAACGTAACAAAAATAGAATAATAGAGGCACTAAACAGAACGATAGACAAAAGGTCGACTTCGTATATGTACAAAAAGGGTTGATTCATCCCGGAAAGGCATGGGCATGCCACTCGTAGGGGCCCAGCAGGGTCAAAGCCTACTGGGCCCAAGGGTCTGCTTCTGAAACGATGGTGGGGTGGGTTTTTTATTCAGCGAAAGTCTGACACTATCTTCTGCTCTGCTCAAGGGTGGGGGATGTTATCTGTATGATTTTTACTCACGAAAAAAAAAACCATAATCATGGCTGTAAGTCCCCGCTGTGAGGAGTGGCTTTAGAGGCATCATGGCGTCCTGACCTTTCACATGATGCAGACATGGTATGTTCGGGCTAACAATGGCCAATTCACCGTCCAGGCCAAGCCCTAGTCATCGACGACGCCTAGTATTCCACGCGTGCCTCAAAGAAATGTTGGCAGAATCGTAGAGGCCCAGCAGGGCCCAAGTCCACTGGAGCCATAGTTCTATTTCTGAAAGGGAAACTCTTGGTCCTAGAATGTGTAGGACAACAGACGAAAAACGGATATGAGTTGAGTCAGTAAAAGTCTGATACACCCTCTCGTTCCGCTTTAGAGGAGCAGAACACATTAGATTATTTACCACCAGAAAAAAAAAACATGACCATCAGAAAGGCAGCAACGTAATGTGGCGCACGGCCTTCTTACCCCGTGCGACTCTAACGAAGAAGGTTTAAGGCCGCGTTTCCACTGACGCGGAGCTGGGCGGAGAGGAGCGGTGGCGAGCGGTGAAAAGTGGTCAGTGTTTCCACTGAAGCGGAGCTGGGCGGAGAGGAGCGGTGAAGAGCGGTGAAAAGTGGTCAGTGTTTTCACTGAAGCGGAGCGGAGTGGAGTGGAATGGAGCGGAGCATACTACATATTTTGGAATCGCGCATTTTTGCACTTAGTTACACTCAATCTCTCAGAAAGACTTAGAAATGTAGTCAGTCGCGTTTCCCATAAACACGAAAATTGTCTTACACTTTCAATGAACTTCTCATGCATTTTGATACATATGCTCCTAATGACGTAACGATGATAACTGAGGCACTGCGCGCGAGCCACGCACCGACCCGCTCCGCACCACCCCGCTGTTCTCCGCACAGCACCGCCCCGCTGTCCTCCGCTCTGCACCCCAATGCTCGTTGTCCTCCGCTCTGCACCCCAATGCTCGTTGTCCTCCGCACCGCATCGCCTCGCTGTATTTTTACTATGAATATCCGCTCAGCTATGCTCCACCCCGCTCATACTGTTTCCATTGAAGCGGAGCGGAGATTTCGAGCATAGTGATTGGTCAATTCATGCACCACTAAGCTCCTCTCCGCTCCGCTCCGCGTCAGTGGAAACCCGGCCTAAATGCACGAAGGCCGTATGACGCGTTTAGTGGCCAGTGCGGGCCAAAAGAATCGAGCAGCGGTGATTTGTAGCATGAGGCGGTCATCGGCGTCACAGCGTGCCTCGAATCCATATACATTTTATTAGAACTATAGGAAATAATATGACGGTGGCGGGCGTTTTGTGGTTATGGCCGGGGTGACCACCCGAACCAATACATACATAATTATATGCTTGCACAGGTGCGTTTGGCAATATCAAACAAATGCCGATCGTGAGTGTGCCTGCACTCGCTGTGTTCACGTGAAGCAAGTCTGTGTGAGTGTGTGTTTCCGTTCGTTTTATGGAGCTTCTGCATCTTTTACGGTAGCAGAAATGGGTTTCAAAAGCAATTGCGTCATTTAGGGACGACATCGCATTAGTAGATAGCTATTTGAAGAACATTTTCATTTAATTGACGTTTACGACTCATTGTAAAGGATGAACAGATGATCCATTCAGTAATTGGTTACGTTTTTGGATTTCTGGAACATGGATAAGTTTT
Organism: Mythimna albipuncta; assembly: GCA_929112965.1. Classification (NCBI taxonomy): domain Eukaryota; kingdom Metazoa; phylum Arthropoda; class Insecta; order Lepidoptera; family Noctuidae; genus Mythimna; species Mythimna albipuncta. Next base: position 12,484,447 of record OV815982.1, read on the forward strand.
ATTTTTCAAAGTTTTAGGTTTAAGTATTATCTCACCTGATGGTAAGCAAAGATGTGGTCAACGTTGGAGTACGGTTGCCCAGAAGTAAACTATTCACTCTTGACTTGAAGACCCCTGGGTTGGCGATATTTCTTAAGTCGTAATTATCAGGAAATACAGACTTACAAAAAGTACGCCTTTAACTATCTCACTGCAAGTGTGTATCCTTTTGTACATTCATATCACGAGTATTAAGGGCCAAGCGCCCGAAAAGTGCCATAAAACAGTGATTTTCTGAGGCCTACTCCTCCGTAATGGCTAGGTCAATTGGTTTGAAAAAAATATATGTTTATTATAGATTCATGAACAATAATATCAACATTTGATTTTTTCGTGCAATTAATAATTTCGTCAAAAAAAAATATTTAGCAATTTCGCAAGTTTTCGTAACTTTTCCCTACTCCTTCGAAACGGCTTGGACCTTTAGAAACATTTTTACACATAAAAATTGGTGGTTAAATATTCTTCAAAGTGAACATTGCATATGTAAATCAATCAATATCTCGCAGAGAAAATGGATTTAAAGCGCTTTCCGGGCGCTGCTAGCCGCAAATAAATGCACAGATTTGCGTAATGCCGCCTAGGCGAGTGCGAGAGTTGCGTTCACATAATTTCGGCCAGATGGTTCAAGGAACTATACGCCTTAACATGTGTAACTATGTTAAAAAAAAAATACATTTTGTATGTGTATTTGTTGCTTTTCTTCGGGATTATTTTGATGGTTATGTGATGACCTAGTAGAGTGGTTAAGGCACTTCTCATTAATTCTCATGTATGAGCTTGCGGGTTCAAAACTGGGCAAGTACCAATGTGAATTTTTACAAGCTTTTATTGAGTATCACCTGTCCCGATGTTTGTCTGTCATCAAATTTTGCAAATTCAATTTGATCCACTTCCCGGCTACCGATTAAGCTGAAATTTTGCATTGTAAATCAGATGACAATGCAAAATTATTATGACATGGATCTGATATGATGGAACCGGAAGGTGGCTATAGGAACTTAGAAGTTAAACGACTCAACCCTGTCGAGTTTGGGCTCGTATGATTCGTCTTCACGAGTATTAATTATATAGGTATATTATACCGTGATATAAAAGCTTGATATGAAAAAAATGTTTTCATTAAATACTTGTTTGTTTCATACGCTGACACCCCCCTGCCTCGGAAACTGTCCGAGGCACGTAAAGCCACTGTGCTACTTGTGAATCGTATTTGTCTTTGAAAATCGTAATAAGTGACAGAAATTTGACCATCATCATACTCTTTGTAGAGTATTGTGTTGCTCAGTAACTGAATTGTGGAGGTCTGATAGGTAGTCAATTTATATACAGGGGTATTCAGTTGCAATTAGTTAGAAAACAACCCCAAACTAATTGAACAAAAGCCACGGAGATGATGATGCATAGTTTTGATGGTCAGAGACCATTTTTTGCTTAGCATTTTTAATTTGGGGAAAATAACTTTTGAAGCAACTACAGTGAAACCTGGTTAAGTGAGACATCAAGGGACCTGCAATGTCGTTTCACTTATAGAGGTATTCCACTTACCCAGTGTCTCAGATATACAGGTAAATAAATATCTGTCTCATTTACAGAGGGTTCCGTACTTGCAATTACGTGTGGAATTTGTGGGTAGAATAAGAATGAGTAAACAAACAATGTTATCTCAGTTACAGAGGTTTATGCATATAAAATTTACTCGCTGTCTCAGTTATAGAGGTAACTATGATGATAAATCGAAAGAACAAATCTCAGATATAGAGGCTTACTTCGTCCCACTAACAGAGGTAATTCAGTGCCAAAGTGTTGGGACCTCAGCATGAGTTCCAGTTATGGAGGTTTCTCACTTATCCAGGTCCCACTTAACCAAGTTTCACTGTATTAGTCAAGAGATTTTTTCATGGTATTTTAATTTTCCAAAATCAGTGATTTCTAAAAAAAAGATTGAAGATTAGTAAGCAGAAAAAACTTGGGAAGTACCTACATTAGAAACAATGCTTGATTTCTATTATAACTAGCAGGAAACCAGTTGGGTTAGAAGTTTTCTAAGAATTTTTGGCCTTATCAGAGCCTAAGTACCGGAACATTTATGCCTTACTTAAAGATAAGGTGGTTTTTTTTTTTTTTTTTTTTTTTTCGATGGTAAAAATCATCTTATGACAACCCCCGCTCTTGGGCGGAGCGGGAGATAGTGTCAGACTCTTACTGACTAAAAAACCCATCCCGTTCCTTCAAGCCTTCATACCGGTGGTTTTGCCACATCTTAGAGACCTAATTTACGGAGATAAGAGTAAACATACGAGTATAAAGTTTTAAGTTAGAACAGCCTTTTTTAGACTCTTTTGGGCTCAGCGTCCAATCCAACAGAATGCAGCCAAATTCAACTATTTTGTTCGCTATTTCCTAACTGACCTCCACAGTCTAGTAATTGGTTATCGAGATACCTCTTTTCGAGATCGGTTTTTGGCTTCTAAAATATGAATACGAATGTCAGCAAAAACTAATAGGATTGAAAAAAATATAAGTCAAGAACAACTGCAGCTTAATCACATTTTTGTACAGTCTAAGTCTTAACATAACATTTTCCAAACTGGATAGCAGTTTGACAGCAGTACGCTCTTTTTTTTTTGTTTAATTTAACCTCTTAATCCCCGAGCAAACGCCGGCGTTCGCGCTAATGTCATCGCGCCATTCCGTCAAACCCCAAGCGAACGCCGGCGTTCGCTCTCACCCACTTCATTATAAGCCTTATTTTTAGTAACTTACAGACTACTTCTCTGTGAACAAGTTTGGATATTTACGTTCTTGGATAAATTTCCTATAGGTTGAACGCTTAATGCCAGACCCTGACAAACGCCTAACTCCATACGTCTAACTCAAATACCAGCCTTAGGAGTATACGACTAAGACCATGGCTCTAGAAGCAACGACTCTGCTTGTAGATACAGATAGAGCAATTGCCAACACAATCACAGTTTCTACACAAAAAAATATTATACTCAACGTCTATAAAAAGCGTCAACAGCCGAATATATCATCATATCTCTAGCCTTTTCAGCCAGTTTAACTTCTTCTTCTTTTCGTGTCAATGCTCTCAAACTATACTTCTTCTGACCAATATTTGGCAACCTGTACAGCTCTATTGTTAGAGAAGTTCGCGGCGGGATAGCCAGTTGCATCGAGAAGAGTAAACAGGAACGGGACGAACGTCACCCCCTGCATAAACACTAACTAATACCTGCACGTCTAAAGAGCCGTAAAAGTTTTATGCGATTTACGACCTCTTCGAAAGATAGTGCAGAGGACGAGAGATGCGCGCTGTGGAGGCACAAACATCCAACTCCTCCACTTTTTATCACCCCATCGGAATATCTTTCCCCTGGACACGAACTACAGTGACCAATTTAGAAATCTCTAAACCGACTGCGAACCCAGGTTGGCCGCTGTAAAAACAATCTGGCCAAATGGGGTTTCCTCGACCCATCATTAACACAGTGCCAGTGTGGAGCCTCTCCACAAGACATGCGCCACCTGCTATGCTGCCCATACCGCGTAACGACCTGCAGTTTTCAGGATCTATACGAGGCCAACAATAGAGCTGTACAGGTTGCCAAATATTGGTCAGCCAGTTTAACTAAATGTGGCTATATACCCATGGAGCTACATGGAGCGACTGTCTATTAGATTTCATCGACCCAGTTGCTGAGCAACACGATACTCCTTCACCAGCCGAATAGTATCAGAATAATTTTGAATGATGACCTACGTGACGTTGACATGAGCACTGAACTGAGAACCAAAACATTGAGGTGTGATTGATTAATATCTACGCATCCAAAAATATTGGCGCGGTAGTTGCAATGATTGAGTGAGTGCTGCACAGCGTGTCGGGAGGTTCATACCTTTTGTTTTTTTTTTTTTTTCGATGAGAAAAATCATGCATTGACATCCCCCGCCCTTGGGCGGAGCGGGAGATAGTGTCAGACTCTTACTGACTAAAAAACCCATCCTGTTCCTTCTAGCCTTCGTACCGGGGCTCGAGCGCCCTTTCGGATAACCCTGGCCCCAGTAATAACCCTGGCCCCAGTAATAACCCTGGCCCCAGTAGGAGGTTCATACCTCGATAAGCTGGAACAAACATGTGTTTGGTCTAAAGATACTTACTTTTTTCGGGGTTGGGGTATCTTGTGTAGGAACCTGAGTTCATATTTTTGTGACGGCGCCTACGGTAGGTACGGAAGAAATTCCTCCACACTATAAAGTAACATAATCTTTTTCTAAAAAAATATCTCATTTAAAACTGAAAAGTAACATGGAAATACACCTCGTTTCATGAAATTAATTAAAGGAAGGAAGGGTAGAAACGATGAAAAAACTTAACAATATAAAATGTTTTACAACTCATTTTATATGAGCGAGAACCATTTATCTTTTCAGGAAAAACGCAGCAATTAAAAGTTCGTAAAGGAAACTCTCATGAAATAAGAACTGCAGACTAAGATTTGCAGTTGTCTTTAAAACATCTTAAATATACTGTTGTTCTTTAAATTGTAAGCAAAGTTGGAAGTAATGCCTGAACAAGTACACTTACATTAAAAAGTTGCTTTAGTACCTAACTACCCGATAAAAATATAACAGAAATACTAGTCCATGCTGTATTCGCATAGAGTAGTATTTTTTTGGAAGAAATTTAATTAAAAACCCTTAAAAAATCATTAATTCATTAGCTGACAAGCAACGCTCAAATTCGCAAGATTTCCATAAAAATATTATCAAAGGTAACTAAGGAAGGATTTTTAAATATTCGGTCTCCTTAAGGAGTTTAGAAATTGAAATTTTTGCTCATGGGAAATCCCATCTGTGAATCGACTTTAGCATAGATTGTGTTTTTAAAGGATGAATTTAATTTATTTACAACATTTCAGGTGACTTTTTTTGTGACGAGTGACAGGACAGAATAAAAGAAAAAAAAACGTGTTGCGCCGACCCCAAATAAAACGGGACTAGGGCAGGAAGATGATGATGATTTCTAGTGATTTTTTTTAAGGGTGAAAATCATCCAATGACCGCGCTCTGAGTGCAACGGGCAGGCGTAACAGACTTTGTAGAAGGAGGCGACCGCCTGCCCTTCCTCCTCGCTCCAGACCATAGCCGAAACCATGGCCCAGCGCGAGGGGTCACTGCCGACGATTGCCTCCACAAAAACATGGCGGTGCGCCCAAGTGAGGCACATGTCCACCGTATGCTTCTCCATGAGAGTGATTTAACTTTTAGTATGAAAAGAACCGAGATTTGCAAACACAAATCAATGTACTAAATCATCCTCATTATCATCATTCCATGCAAAAGACGTCTACTATTGGATATAGCCCTCCCCCAAGTGTCGCCCTACCACCTATTTACTAGGTCATCGATCCACCTTGTAGAAGGCCTTCCAACATTGTGTCGTCCAGTATGCAGTCGGCACTCTAGAACCTTCGGCTCACAATGTATTTGTACATTTCAGGAAACCGTAAGGGCCCATCAGGGGCGATGTCCGCTAGCTAGGGTCGTCGGGAATTTCTGAAAAGGTAACCCATAGTTCTAGAACGCAAAGGGCAACTGAAGGACATAGGTGTGGTTTTAGTCAGTAAAAGTCTAACACGCCCTGCTGCTTCACCCAGAGCGGGAAAAGTTATTAGATGATTTGAAAGCCTTCTTGTTATGAATATAGGTACCGGCACGAATCTTGAGCGCTCGGCGTCAGAGTGGGGATCGCTTTGCGCATTCCATACATTGGCAAGACAATTGTCGTCGTTGTTAGATACATGTAGCGAGTGCAGGGAACGAATCACGAGTGACGTCAATGACACGATGGCGCGGCGAGCCAATCTCTAAGACTCCTCGCCCACTTCGTACCAATAAAGAGACAGAATATTTGACTTCTGCGTAACGTGAAGCTAGCGCTCAAGATTCGTGCCGGTATCAATAAATTTACACTGAAAATTTTCGTAGAAATCAAATTCATGCCAATTACTCGTATCAAAAAGAAGTGAACCTTCTTCTGCATATTTTTAAGTTGACATTTCAACAAAACTTTTAGCAATGGAACGAAGCCAACTGTCTTGCAGTCTTTGAGGTATGTCAGGACCATTTAGAAGTTCGGTCTGCCTGAGGAATTGACCGTATTTTTCGACAGTTAAATAAGACATTGTAGCTACATTCAATTTATTGTTACATTTTCAGGGTTCCTCAAAAGGAAAAAAAACGAAAGCCTTATAGGATGACTTTGTTTTCCATCTGTCTGTATGTCAAGGCCCTTTATCTCTCGCAAAGGAGGAGGCCGAACGCATCAGGCAACGGCGTTATCGCCGCCGCCGCCGCCGCCGCGATTCTGATCCCGATTTCCGGCCACCGTAGGCGCGGGCTTGCGGACAGTGAGCAATGGGTAGCTCGCTGTCCGGCCGTCCGGTAACTGTCCGGGCCAAGCCCAAGTCGTCGACGGCACGCACTGTTCCCGCGCGCCTCAAGGAGTTGTCAGCAACAGCAGGGACCCAGCCGGGTCAAAGCCTACTGGGGCCAGGGTTATCCGAAAGGGCGCTCGAGCCCCGGTATGAAGGCGAGAAGGAACGGGGTGGGTCTTTTAGTCAGTAAGAGTCTGACACTATCTTCCGCTCCGCCCAAGAGCGGGGGATGTCAATGCATGATTTTTGCCCACCATAAAAAAAAAAAAAGACCCTTTATCTCGGAAACGCGTTGAGATATCAAGTTGAATTTAGAACCATATACTAAGTTTGCAGTATTTTAAAGCTGTGAAAAAATCTATCTTCTAAGTTTAAAAAAAAAAGGTACGGCCGTTGATGTCGCAAAAAACGTATATTTCGACAGTGTCAAAGGAATCAAAATTCATAGGGTACCTACCGTTGTCCTGAAATTATAAACTGAAACACAAACTTTACCTCTTTACCCGACTTCGAAAAGGAGGAGGTTCCATGTTTGGCTGATTTTGAAAATTCTTTTTTTGATTGAAAGGTTATGCTTCCAAGTTGGTTTAATTGAAATATTATTATGATCTGATTATGAACTTCAAAGATATGGCACAGAACTCCTCATAGGATCACAGCAGAACTGTCGTAACAAGTAAAATTGCTTTATTTTTACGTGTAGTCGATGACTGACTGAAGGAAAAGGGGGGGGGGATGTAGCGGACTGATCTGATCTTTCTGATCTGATGATGAAGCCAGAAGGTAAATTAATGTAATCTAACCGTGTTTGGGATTATTAAAATCGTTATGAGATGCTCTCTGGCTATTTAAGTTTGGCAGAGAGGTCATTTTTAGTAGTGGTACCATAACGTAGAAGGTATGCTAATTTTACTTACACATTTATACAACTTAATAACTATAATTACAGTAAATTACAAAATAAATAAATAATAAAACACTACGCTAAAATACACTTTCTAAAATATGGCGTCAAAAAACTCTTCCACATCGCTGTCGACTGGTAATGTGCCCAAAAGACTGGCGGCATTGCCACGTTGTATGGCAATGCTTATCCTCTGTCCAAGGTAAAAGCCAGCCTTTGGGTCACGTGAAGTGTCAACTAAAAAACGTTATAGGAAAAAGAAATACAACCTACTTCAATGTTAAAAAAACACTGAAGAGTACAAAATAATTTTAATTTCGGAAGTCGGTGTTTTAATCTTAGTGTAGATATTGATATTGTTATTTACTTTTCATAAATAAACCTATCCATTCGATTAGGGCTTACATAAAATGAAAGTACCAAAACTTTCACTAAAATATTCCTAGAATACCGTTTTATAAAATAAGTTCCTTATCTATGTAAATCCTGGTTTTGCGTTACAATGTCGTTCCTAGATAACAGTTCGTTGAAATTGAAGCAGTAAAATTTCACGTAGAATTACTTTTATGTTCAAAGTTAAATAGGAATTCGTTTTGAATGTAAATAACTTCAGAAAATATATTGAATTTTTGAAAACTAATAAAAAAGCGGCAGCCCTTAGAATAATTTTAATTCGTTTTCCCACGTATTTTTTTCTTTATTTAAAGTCTCTGAAAAAATATATTGCCTGTTAGTACATCACCTAGAGCAGTGGTAGCCAAGTAGTAACGGCCCTGACTTACGAGTCGTAGATCGCGGGTTCAAACCCAGCCAGGTGCATAACTTTGTGTAATTTATTTCATCACCACTGCTCTCAAAACGGCGAAGGAAAATATCGTAAGGAAATCAACCTAGAACCAAAAATTCAAAGACATGTGACATTCATCAATCCACACTGGGCCCGCGTGGTGGATTACGGCCCATTCTCTCTCCTAGAGAGGAAGCCTGAGTCCCAACAGGAACATTATAGGGCCGACTATGACTTCATCTAGATGGATCGATGACCTAGTGTGGGCTGCGGGAATCCGATGAATGCGAGTCGCGTTGGACTAGTAGTAGTAGGATGATAAATTCATCTAGTCGCTCGCATTATCAAAAATTCATCTCAAACTTGACTGGACTGTGTCGTTTATTTATTTATTTATTTAACTATTTATGTACACACAAAAATAATAGAAAAAGATAATACATAAGAAACATTAGTACAAAGGTACTGCTTATTTCCAAAGAAATTTCTTCCAGCAGACCTGCGAAAGGAGAAATTAAAAAGAAATGTAGACAATAGTGTGTAAGAAGCAAAAGAAGAATGTGTGAAGTCTTAATCCAAAGTATCCTATAATTAAAAAAAAAGTCGTTGTTGCAAAGTGAAAATGCTCAGCGTGAAGTCCTGTGGGTTCTACTCCAAGGTCAGGTAAAGTGTCATTGGATTTATTTTTATTTGTAGCTCAGAGTATGAAAACCGGTGATGTGACACCCCCGAGCTCCGGAAAACATGTAAACACGTCATCATCATCATATCAGCCGAAAGACGTCCACTGTTGGACATAGACCTCCCCCAAGCGTCGCCACAACGACCGGTCCTGTGCATCACGCATCCATCGGATTCCCGCGACCCTGACCAGGTCATCGGTCCACCTTGTTGGAGGCCGTCCACTGCTGCGTCTTCCGGTATGTGGTCGTCACTCCAGAACCTTTCGTCAACACGTAGTTACATAAAAATACTAAACACGTGTTTTGGGTTTTGCATATATTGAAACTACTACAAATATATGCTGCTCGGCTAATCCCTGTTGAGTTTGGGCACTGTGTTCCAAATTCGGTTGGGAGGATTATTATCATCTAGAAACCAACAACCAAAGGTTTTTTTTTCAAAGTTAAAGTCAAATATTCATTTGTTACACATAGGTTTATATGATAATACATCATGGTGTTAGTTAAAAAAATAACGTTTCACTATGTGTTGTCTTACTGGGCATACAAATATTGTTTCACATGGTACATAAAACATTAGATAAATTCTTATGTTGTATGTTCTATGACTAATTAAAATTAAATCCTAACTAGAAAATATAACACATTACAAAAAAATTATGTAAAATTTTAAAATAAATCAAAGATACATCGCCTAAAACATCAGCTGAGCGAATTCAATGACCTGTAGTTAATAGTCGGCGTTGCTTACAAAGGTACAGGTCATTGAACTCGTTCAGCTGACTTTTTCTTAAAGAAATTAATTTCATACATGCGTAAACTAATACGAGATTTGAAAAAGAGGTAACTTTTTAATTTTATCTTTACAAATCGATAGTGTTTCATGTACCGGATCGACCCTCCACGGGATTAAAACGATTAAAATTTAAAGGTGTTTAAACCTTTGCTTGGAAAAATAAATTATTTCGGATTTTGTTTTAGGACAAACTTTTTCAATTTTGGTTATTCGTTTACGGTTGACTAGGTACGATTTAATTAGTTCTAAGACATTTCCTCTAATCCCTTTAAGAGTAGGATTTTGTGATCTACGTAATCAAAAGTTTCAATCATAATGGAAAACATATTTCAACAGTTTCACTAACACCATCAGTTCATAATCGTCAAAAATAAGCAGTCAATTTCATAAAAACAGAAACTATTTGACTGACATATTAACGTACAGCTGAATCCACAAAGCCTAGTAATGCCAAATTTTGCATAAGGTTTTTTCTTTTATGACGTAGACGACCATTAAAAAAGGATTTTCCGAAATTCACTCCTTAAGGGTAGACAGGGCTAGGCTAAACAGGGGTCCAAAGTTTGTATGGAGAAATTGAATTTCACACAGGTGAAGCCACTGGCAGAAGTTAGTCTCGACTAATATAATAAATCACTATTCCGATTGCTAAATTTTTTTCAGTGTTAAAAACCTTTTTGAGTGACTATATTATTTTGAGTGGCTATACTTTATGAACGCGAGCGAGACATAAAGTATATTGCTATACTTTATGATTGATTGTTATACTGTATGCTAGATTGTTTTATAACAAAATATCTGGGAATACCGATAACAAAACAAAAAGACGTTTTTCGATCGAATTCTACACTAATTTTGTGTATGTAAAATCACAGTTCCTAAGTAATTGGTCACAAATGCGATGCCGCGGGAACGGGATCCCTTCTTTTCAGGTTGGTTAGGTATATTTTTTGTTTTAATTTTAAATCAAATAAATTATTCAATTAATGTGAGATTCAAGAATATAAAAATGTTCTTTTTTTAATATTTGATTAGTTTCATTTGATTTTAGTTTGATTGTTTTAATTTGAGTATTTTTGTTTCATTTTAATGTTTGGTATGATTTAATTATTTTATATTTGTTGCCTATGTTGCTACGCCTTTACAGGCTCCACAACTGTACCTTAGTTATAAGCCGATTATAATATCTTTACAGTACAATTCACGAATGATGGCGGGCGTGAAGTTAGCCTTTGCGAACTTTCGCGCATACCACACTCTTCTCGCACACGCACGACGTCATTTGGTTCCTAAAACACGTTACTGCGCAGCCTTCTGCGCAAACTTCACGGCCGCCATCATTCGTGAATTGTACTATACTCACATTATGGAATGCAAATAAATGAAATGAATATTCCAAATTAGAATATCAAGTATTCTAAGCTGCGACATTATGAAATTTTAAGTCGTTAAACAAATATCTTTAAGACTCAACGAAAATAATTTTGAGCTCAAAACTTTGAGTCTGATTTCAAACTAATGAATGTAATTAAAATTCCTAATGTTTATCTAAATGTTATTAAAATGGGATACCTAACCAAGAAACTGCTTAATAATTTCATCTTTTAGTAAGTTTCAGTTTACTTTAACGAATGACGTCTTAACCACACACACACACACACACACACACACTTAAACACTACATAAATATTTCAATATCTATATCTACGAGTATCTATACCTTCTTATAATAAATCTGTAGAAGTGAAAATTCTGTACATTGAAAATATAAAAAAAATAAATAGCAGGGGGTGTTACTAGACCGACACCGAACCCAAAAATGTGATTATAAAATTTTTTGTCTGTCTGTCTGTCTGTTTGTTCAGGCGTCACGCAAAAACTACCGGTTCGATTACGATGAAACTTGGTATAATTATTCTTTAATATCCTGGGCACCACACTAGTTACTTTTTATCCCGGAAAAGTATATACAATAAAAAACAAACTTAATTTTGCGGTTCGATCCCTAGACCCGATTACTGTACCAACTGCAAATAAAAAGTTTGTTGTAGGTTACGTCACCCGCAGTGGAGTTCGTTAAGGGGAGTTCACTAACCCCCCACAGAAAGGGGAACCGTGTTACCTCGAATTTAACGTGAGCGAAGCCCCCGCGGCAAAAGGTAGTTATCTAATACTATGTTTTCTTCTTCTTTATTTTTGTTGTTTTTAGGGTTCCGTACCCAAAGGGTAAAAACGAGACCCTATTACAAAGATTTGGCTGTCTCTCCGTCTGTTTGTCACCAGGCTGTATCTCAAGAACCGCAACACCTAGACATTTGAAATTTTCAGAAATTATGTATTTCTGTCGTCGCTGTAACAACAAATAATAAAAACAAAATAAAATAAATAAATATGCTTTGCGATTATTTGCCCTTTTTTTTTCTATGGACGGTACAAAAAGAGAATCGAGTCAGACTCGCACTTGCCCAGTTTTTTGTTTTCTGTTCCTTTTCTGTATGTTTTCTGTCTTGTTTGTTTTTTTCTTGTCCTATTTTGTTGGTTTTTGGTTGCCTTACTATGACGACCTTCAGCCTAAGCAAATCCAGTTAAATACCTGTATTTTACTTGAGGCAAATGTTTAGTCAGTTTTAATCCAGATCATAGACTACGTGTTATTTAGTTTCCCCTTCTTGCGTGGTACTCCTCAATGCTGAGCGTCGTGATCATAATTTAGGTGTCTTTAAGGCAAGGTTCATAATAAACTAGAGCGCCTCTTCATCAACAATCCTAATCCACGCTTGTTTTGCCTCAGTATGAGAGAAAAACATTTCTCTCAGCTAAAAGGATGTGCGTTTTTATTGGTTCTACAAAATTAACACCGACAAATAATTCCATTACCGACCAATACTGTAAACGAATTCCATTCACACTTTCAATGGAAACCATATCAACAGTCATTAATATAAAGTGTTTACTATTTCCATTTTATTGTGAGCCTCACCCTCGTTCTGACAATTACGAGTGGCTTGTTCCTGTTATATGCCAATTGTTTTTTTATATTTATTTTTATTTACTTTGGAGGATTGATAGGTTTCACATACATTTCCTAGATCAACGGAAAAAAAAGGTTCTGGGAGTGGCGACCGCGTATTAATAATAATAAATAATAATACCTAATAATTTATTTTCAGGCATCAGAGGCCCATAGAAAAAATACATAAAATAATCTTATAAAATAATAAACTAATGCATAATATAACAACAAAACTTATTTAATAATTATACACGTAACGCGTGGTGTCGCGTAGCCGTCCTCGGAAACGTCGATACACGACACCTTTCGGCCAATAGTCCTCTCTCAAAAAGGTCTCCAGATGGTGGGTTGGAAGACGTAACGTTACTAGGCCTCCAACAAAGTGGACTGATGACTTTGTGAGGGTCGCTGGAATCTCATGGAAGCGAAATGTTCAGGACTGGTTGCTGTGGCGACACTTGGAGAGATTTATGTCAAACAATGGACGTCTCTATGCAGAAATGATGATGATAAGGATTTTGAAACATGAGTGGAGAGGGATGGGAAGAAGTGATATGAAAGCAAAGGGAATCAATGATAATGGTTGACAAGACAAAATGAAAAAATAATACATGTTACGCCTACCCTAAGTACAGTTGCCTTCATGGATCTTAAACGCTCGGACGATATGCGCGTGGAGATGCAACGGCGGGGTGACAGTCCTCTGCCGCGACAGGTCACGGCATGGAGGACAGAGCTCCGGCGGGATCTCATGGTGGAATGTCGTCAGCGACTAACGCAACCCCGTGCTGGGCACGCCTCAATTATGGCGATAAGTCCCCTCCTTGAGGCGTGGCTGGAAACACCTCACGGCGTCCTTACCTTCCGCATGACACAGGTCCTCACCGGAAATGGCAAGTTCGGGAGGTTCCTGTTCCGAATTAAAGCGGAAGTGACGCCCGGGTGTCGCCACTGTGTTCCCGCGCGCCTCAAGGAGTTGTCAGCAACAGCAGGGGCCCAGCCGGGTCGAAGCCTGCTGGGGCCAGGGTTATCTGAAAGGGCGTTCGAGCCCCGGTATGAAGACTTGAAGGAACGGGATGGGTTTTTTAGTCCTTAAGAGTCTGACACTATCTCCCGCTCCACCCAAGAGCGGGGGTTGTAGGATGATTTTCCCAATCGAAAAAAAAAAGCAGTGGGACAATATGGGCTAACTATAATAATAGCAATCACTCGGGTAAAGCCGCGAGCAAAAGTTAGTAAAACATAAACAAGTTTTATTTTATGATAGAAAACTTCAACTCATAAAAGACGACATTCCAGTTCCTTTAATAAAAATACATTTTAGTTGCTCTAACTTGCTTTTTCAGAAGCGTTAAAGTTCAGCAAAGCGTAATTCAAGGGGGCATCCAAGAAATTAAAAGCGAGTACCTTAGTTAGTGCTTCTTTGTGATGGAATATTAAATAAAAGTATTGTTAACCTTTTAGGTAGGTGGGTAGCGTAGGGTAGGGTAAGTATTACCACTTACCCTGTATATTTAAAACAAAATAGTTAATTCTATTTAATATATCAGTTACTCGTTTAGAGGTTTTTAAGACATTAATATATTTCATTATTGTACTTTTACAGTATAAACTACTATTTTTTAATTATTACAAATATTCGAAACGCTTATTAGAAATGGTCTTGCTATTATTTAAGTAAAGTCTCAATAAATAATCCACAAAGACCTATCAAGGTTTAGTAAAAATACAGTTCCATTATCATTGAATGACTACTATCATTTTCCTATATCATTACCTATTAGTTCATCTATTTCAGGCTATGGAATAAAATTGGAAAATGCAGTTGTTAAATAGAATATAATAAACTTTATTGCACACCAAAATAGTACTAATTTTACTTTTGATAAATAGAGCGATATTTATTTTTTTATTTTTGATAATAATATCAACCAGACGACCTTGGGGTTGACTATAAGAACTTAAACTAAAAACCGGCCAAGTGCCAGTCGGACTCGCCCATGATGGGTTCCGTAGCAGCAAGTAACATAATATAAAAGATCTTGTAGTTCGTTGTAACTTTGATCTATATTAATAATAGTGTATTTTTTTAGATTTATAACGTTTAAAAAAAAAAAACTGCTAACTAGATCTCGTTCAGACCAATTTTCTTTGGCGGTTTGCATGATAATGTACATCATATATATTTTTTTTTAAGTTTTATCATTCTCTTATTTTAGTAGATACAGGACACACACACACATTTTACTTCTTTGGAAGTGTCTCTCGCGCAAACTATTCGATTTAGAAAAAAAAAGATTTTAAATACCTCAATATCATTTTTGAAGACCTATCCACAGATACTTCACACTTTAGTTTCAGTTCTAAGTATAGGGACCCCCAAAATTTATTGCTATTTTTTATTTTTGTGTGAAAATCTTAATGCGGTTCACAGAATACCTCTACTTACTAAGTTTCAACAGTATAGCTCTTATAGTTTCGGAAAAAGTGGCTGTGACAGACAGACGGACATGACGAATCCGTAAGGGTTCCGTTTTTTGCCATTTGGCTACGGAACCCTAAAAAGGGGGTAATCTGCGGTGTTAAGCTAGCAATTATTAATCAAACAATAAGAGTTTTTCTAAATAATAGGATTCATAAATAAAATATATAGCTATACAAAAGATAACATTTCCATATGATTGTCATATGGAAATGTATTAGTAGTTTATTTGATAGAGAAAAACAAATTAACATATTCCAAACATTTCATATTTCACATGTTACATTTAAGGCCTATGTAAATATGGGTGTGCTTATTATTATAATTCGAACACAATGTAAATCCAGATTGCCCATAGGAAAACTCACGAACACTACAGGACTCGGGAATCATTACCATAGCCCTGCATCGCAAAAGGCAACTGATGGAATTTAGTGCCAATGAATTCATACCCAAAAAAACTGGGCAAGTGCGAGTCGGACTCGCGCACTTAGTGTTCCGTGCAAACTACAATTCCCGAATGGAGTCTCGAAGATTTTTCCGAATAGCTAAACTTTTTTTTGTGACGTAGGTAACAACAAATTTACTGTTTTTAGATTTATTCCTACATTTATGCAATAAGACCTTGCTTTGTGCCAAATTTTAGGATTCTGGGTCAACGGGAAGTATCTACCCTATGAATTTCAATCTTTGAGACGTATACGTTTATAAATAAAATACACATTTTTTTGCGACATAACGGCAGTATCTTTTTTATTCGTTAACTTAGAAGTTTGATTTTCACAGCTTAAAGGGACTGCAGACGGGTTTTAATTTCAACTCGATACCTCCATGCGTTCTCGAGATAAAGGGTCTGTACAGACAAACAGACAGACGGACGGACAACAAAGTGATCCTACAGTTTTAATTATCATCTTTGTAAAAACAAATGAAAATCTGAATTCCTTTTTATTATTATTTATAGGCTTGCGTTTGAACACCATCTCATCTGATGTTAAGTAATGATGTGGTAGAAGATGGAGCACGCTTGTTCACTTTTGACTTAAAGACCCGTAAGTTGTAGATATCAGGAAACACAGACTCCAGCAGGCTAGCAACTTGGCGGCAAAGCCCAAGGCTTTGGAGTTTATATTCCTTTCGGTCACGCCATAACTTTAAAACGACTGTACCGGTTTGATGCAAGTTTTTTTAAACCTTCCTTAACAAAAAAAAAAAATTGGAAAAAAAAAAACACTTATAGAAAATTGCGACCATTCAACCTTTGCATGTTACAGGATAACATAAAGCGTATCAGCTAGTAGATAACATGGATTATAAATCTGTTTCAGAATCCAGTTTAAAATATTTAGTTTCTACTAAAAATGTAGCACAAAAAATTGTGATAAACATCTCAACTCAACGAACGGAAAAAAATCTGCATAAGCAAGCGCTTGAAAGGGAATGTCTGTCTTTTTATCCAGCCACAAGCAAACGAGAGTGGGCAGTAAAAAATGACTAAAAAGGCTCGTTGTCGAGTAGTGGCCCAATTACAAACGTGAAGTGTGGAAAGTCGAGATTTAGTTTCGTTGGACAATTTTGTTCGAAATTGGAAACAAAATGCGGTAGAAATTTTGTTACAGTTCTCTTTAGAGATGAAACTAGATTACGGAATTTGAGAGTTGAATGCAACATTCAGTTTTTTTTTTTGCTGACAGGTGAATTTGAAAAAAAAATAGTTTCTCCTATTGAGATACTTTAACCTTAATATTAAAAAGTTGAGTATGTAATATGTTCACACACATACATACCATTCTTCATCATAGAGATAAGTTCTCCCTTTGAGAAATACCTGCAGATACGTCATGGCATCCTCACGTTCTGCTTGACGCAGGTCCTCACCGGACATAGTAAGTTCGGAATGTTCTTGTGCCTGATTCATGCGGAAGAAACGCCCGGGTGTCGCTATTGTACAGATCGTTCGGAGAACACTGTGGAGCGCGCAGTGGAGTGTGCCCCGCTTATGTAGATCACCGCTTTTTCTTCGTGAGGGTGATTGGCGGTGACGACCTCTTGACCATGATTTAGACTACAGTCCGGAGTAAGGGGTGAATGGTGGTCGTTTCCTTCTGCGAAGCAGTAATGATAGCGAAGGAGGTGGCTGCTCTCGTGAGGGAATGGACATTCCTCATACTCCAGCTATCGAGACTCCGAATCGGCGAGCACTGGGTAGCTCACCGTCCGGCTGAACACAAGCCGTCGACGACGTGTAGTATTCCACGTGCCTCAAAGAGATGTCAGTAAAATCGTATGTCGACCAACAGGGTCGAAGCTTAATGGGGCCATGGGTCGACTTCTGAAAGAGAAACTCGTAGACGTCTTAGAACGCAAAAGACAACTGAAGGAATATAATATGATTTTAGTCAGTGAAAGTCTGACACACCATCCTACTCCACCTAAAGCCGTTGTAACGTTCAATGCTCTTCTGATCAACCAAAATGGCCGGACTGGTACAGTCAAAAACACGTACACGTACAAATTGTCGGTCCACCGATCGGGCACTGAACGCGTCGGTTGACCGACGGCACGCATGTGGACGCGTCTGGCATACGGTCTTCGTAAGGAGTACGTAGCGATATATGCGTGCGTACGGTCGGGTCGAACACTGTCGCGACTTGTGACTAAAATTTTTATACAAATGACAAGCATGACCGACGTACGCACCATCGTCGTACAATCAATAAACTGACCTTAAAGTGGTAAAAGTCATTAAAATCTTCCCATAACATGATATTTAAGCCAACTGCCAATACGCAGATGTACTATAAATACACCAGTGCTCTTTTTACACTACAAAAGCTTTTCCAATGATTTCCAACATTTTATTTGTTTTAAAAAATATAATTTTCATACCTGAAATAGATGCGGCGGGAATTTCACAAATATGTTCCGCAGTTGATGAATACATGAATATAAAAATGCTTTTATTTGTATCCCAAAGGTATTTGGAAACAGCTGACGAACTCGTCGCTTTGTTTTTTGTAACTTTTTATTTATATGTATCTATGCAATATCTGCGAACAATGGACAGAGCACGTTGCTCGCAAAACAGATGGTCGATGGAGACGAAAAGTTCTGGAGTGGCGACCACGTACCGGAAAATGCACCGGTGGAGGGTTTCCTACAAGGTTGACCGATTACCTGAGAGTCGTGAGAATCGAGTGAATACAAGACGCACAGCACCGGTCGTTATGGTGACACTTGGGGAGGCCTAATGCATGTCCATCTGTGGACGTCTCTCCATTGAAATGATGATGATGATGATGTAGCATGCCACATGACGGGCAGAGGGACTTGGTAATGAGGTTCCGTTGATTACTCTTTGGATATGAAAACCTTAGTAAGTCAGTTTTTTCAGCCTTCAAAAAATTTAAAGGTAACTAGAATTATGTAAATCTTTGGGGAATACAGGCAGTCAGGTATAAAACTTAATATATACTAAAAAACAGGATGGAGAATGATAAGTGGAATCTGTACTTTACTATAAACATAAAACATACTAAGCATACACAAATTACACCCCAAAATACTATCAAACAAACGCTTTGAATAATTTAGCGTTATAAATGGCCCCACAGTTATTTGCAAACAAAATTAGGTGTTACTGCGTGAATATTCAAACACATTTTATTATACAATTTCGAATCGGTTTTAGCTGATAGAGATGGAGTGTTGGTTTTAATTAATACCCTGTTATTAAATCGGTAAAATAAATTAATGTTTATTTTGTAAGTAGTCCTTCGAGCCGGATAGTAACAATTTCTCGAACAATTTTCAGAAATTACATGAATATTTTGAGTTTGGTTCGTTAGAGAAAATGAATTTCAAAGAAACTATGGATAGAATTTGAAATATGGTATGACTAAAGAAGAATCGACTAGTGAGTTATAGACTAATCAAGAACGTAGATAGTTGATAGGACTGAAAGGATTTGAGAAGAGATCAGCGACCGTGTACCAGATAATGCAGTGTGGGCTCTCATAAGTTAGATCGATGACCTAGTAAGGGTTGAGGATATCATATGCGAGATGCACAAGACAGATCGTTGTGACAACACTTGAGTGAAGCCTATGTCTAGATGTATTTCAGCTGATAACGATGAATTCCATATAAAAGCAAGAAATAATGATTTTCAACAGACCGGTAAATGAAAAAAATGTAATAATTACCCGTATAATGTTCCCACTGCCGAGACTCAGGCCTCTGGTTAAGGAGAGGGCGAATAAGCGTAATCCAGCACGCGGGCCCAGTGCGGGCTCGTACACCCGTAAGGCACTAACCAAATCAACATTTCAACGAAACCAAGCCGTGAACCATGATCCTACTTACCTTTTTAAACGTTCGTTGTAAGCAAATAAGGATAAAATGCTTTTAAAATAAATTTTAAGTGGATTAAATGTCGTTTGCTTTGAGCCTACCCAGCAACCCGTAATACTAAAGGCTTTACCACTAAATAAAATATAGGTACTTACTGAGAACTCGCTTTGAAAAACTTGTGGGTAACATTGTTAGTACTGCGGTTCTGAAACTTTTCTACATTTTTAAACTAAGCTACATTTTTAACACTGCGAAACCACAGACAGTGGTAGGCCTGAATCGTAATGCGTTAATAAGTTATTCAATGATATTGTTTTTGCGTTTAAATATAGTCTGTCTTAAAAGTCAAACGAAATGCGATTTTTGTACAATATTTAATCATTTAAAAATTACTTATATTCAATACTTTTTATTAGTAAACAATGATTTAGATCTCTTAATCAACCTTAATTATTGAACCAGTGTTGATTACATCAGTTTTCATTTTACGTTAATATTTACACAGTTCGTTTGACTTTTTAAACAGGCTCTATGTACATATTCGCAAAATTCTGCAATACTTTGGTCTCATTACAAAGAAAGATGGTGGCAATCTCAAAAGGCCCATAGTGACTGCCGAAGTAGATGGGAAAAGGGCCTCGTGGCTTCAGCCGTTGGTCCGAACAGATGTGCACCGCTCTTGACTCTACAGTACGCAATGCCCTTCACACCGCCAGAGACAGAAACAGATGAAGGAATATCATACAAGTGAAGGTGATATGAGGTCACGACCCTCAGCATTGAGGAATACGATGCAAGGAGGGGGAAGGACCTACATAAAAAAAATATTAACATTTATTCAATGACAGAAAACGCACTGCCTCAACTTGACGGAAATAATTTATTAGTACTCATACTAATCTCATTTCACATTAACATCATAAAGGCAAGATAGTCCTATTCCTATATGAAAATATCGTTTGCTTGTGACAGACTTCATTCGAATCCGTTCACATCTTTAAGTATGAAGGAGTATCAAAAATACACACTCACATGCTTATACCAACTTTTTCCTAATTTCTGCCATTGGCTTTGCCAGCGTGAACACGCTTTTTGGAAACTGATGCAAATCTCACCTTTTCTACATTTGTACTGATGTAAATACCACTTTATCTAAACAGATGCAAAACTCACCTTTTCTAAACAGATTTACCCAAAGGTTGACTGGAAGAAAATGCCTAAGGCATTAAGTCCGCCTCTGTACTTTTATGTGCATGAAGTATAAATAAATAAATAAATTTAGATCCCACTTTTTATAAACAGATGCAAATTCCACCTTATCTTAACAAATGCTAATCCCACTTTTTCTAAACAGATTCTAATCCCACTTTTTCTAAACAGAGCCAATCATAGCTTTCCTAAACAGATGTAAATCCCACCTTTCCTAAACAGATGCAAATCCCACTTTTACTAAACAGATTCTAATCCCACTTTTTCTAAACAGAGGCAAATCATAGCTCTTCTAAACAGATGCAAATCCCACCTTTTCTAAACGGATGCTAATTCACCTATTCTTAACAGATGCTAATCTCACTTTGTCTAAACAGAGGCAAATCATAGCTTTTCTTAACAGATGCAAATACAACCTTTTCTAAACAGATGTAGCGATCCGAAATTCAAATACGAAGTACGACTCCGAAATAGCCACTTACCATGCAATACTCCGTAACAACTATTAAACGTACCGCTCTAAACAGAATACAGAAACAAGGATGGCATCTCCAATTTGCAAGTGAACTACCAACGACTTGAATGTGGCTGGAATTAATAAAATTTTCTTCTTTCCTCGTATTTAGCTTTTAAACTTTTTTTAGAATTTCACTGGTGGATACGTAAACTACCTATATCCAAGTTAACCTCTAAGTGTGAGTTGCACCATTTAACTATAACGATAACCACACCATAGCCAGCCGTGAAACGTTGTTATCGTTATAGTAAAATGGTGCAACTCACCCTAAGTTAACGAAAACAAAAGATACCGCTATTTTTTTATACGAAACTTTAAAGGGAATCAAAATTCATGGGGTACTTCCTGTCAATCCAGAATACTAAAAATAGATCTAATTTCAATTCAACACCTCCACACGTTCCCTAGATAAAGGGTCTTGACAGACAGACAAACGGACAACAAAGTGATTCTATAAGGGTTCCGTATTTTTCTTTTGAGGTACGAAACCCTAAAAATTCATCCGTATTACTTTTCATCACCTCATCACACGTGAACGGCTGAGCCAATTGTATTAATTATTTTTTGTTGAGTTTGTTATTTTCAAGAGAAGGTAAAATAAAAAAAATAAAAAAAAAATATCTTCATGGCTATTTAACGTTCATGCATATTTGCTGTTTAATCATAGGTAAGACAAGACAACGTGTCTATCGGGTAAGCTAATTTATTATAATAATTGAACAAAAATATACACTCCTATTTAATTAGTACTAAAAAAAGGTCCTATACGTACCCGTTACTGATCATATTTTTGTATTCAAAAGTAAAAAGAAAATGAAATTGTCCACGATTTGTCATAATTGGTAAATTCATAATTATATATATTATTATTCAATCATTCATAACAATTGCTACTTGAAAATATCACGCGCAGTGTATTTTCCATTTTGATCGTAATCTTTCCATTCATATTAATAGCGTGTACAATATTTTTGGGTGAGATTTTGGGATATAAACAAACACTAATAACTTTGCTGTTTATGAATATTATTTATGGAGACTTTACTTATGTATAATAACAAGACCTTTTCTAATAAGCTCTTCAAATATTTGTATCAATTTATCAATTAATATTTGTGGTGTATACAAGACGTATCTTCTCAATAATCCACATAAGCTAGAACCATAAAAGCCAATATTTCAATTGGGTTCCAAGCTCATCTTTTTATTGACGATCACTGATAGCAATACCAAATTTAAGGTGAGCTCTGACAAAGATCTTTATAGCTTTAAACAGTTTTCTTGTAACCAGCCGGTCACTATATAGATTTTATAAAAGCACTTTCTGAACCAACTAAAGAATTGTACAATCAATATCGATGTCTAGTTACAGTTTCGATACCGATACGATTCGTTTCGACCAATTGCGTCCCGTAATGAACGGTACTCGACGTCACGGAATCGAATGGTGTAGCCTGATTGTACGGCACTCGAATAGGCTCTCGGTTCAAAAAGTCTGGACTTAGAGAAATAGATTGAGTGTTGCCTATCCGACTAAAAAACTATTAACATTAAAAATAGCCTTCAATATAAAATAATAAAAAAAAAACTGAAAATAATTTTAAATTCGGAATTCAATGTTTCTATAATAGTTCTGTTTCTTTGTTATTTAACACCGTCTTCCTTCTTTCTGTCTGTCAACCAAGACCTTTTATCTTAGGAACGTGTGAAGGTATCGAGTTGAAAATAATAATGGCAAAAACGTATATTTCGACACTCCAGAGGGAATCAAAATTCATTCGCATTGACTTAAAATCCTGAAGTTTGGCAATAAGCAAGGTCTCATAGCCCAGGAAATAAGTCTGAAAACTGTAAATTTCTTCTACGTCACCACAATTTATTTATTTATTTTACAATTTATGTACACACAAAAATAACAGAAACAGATAATACATAAGAGATTTTTGTTTTTGCTATTCGGATCTATCTTTAAGACTCTATTTGGGAATTAAACTGTTTAATTAGACTAGTTTGTACGGAACTCTCAAGGTAATCAGATCAGGGAATCAGAATCGCACTTGCCTTGTATTTTTTTTACATTGGCGGTTCTACTTACACTTTTTATCATAATTAATTTACACTTTTTAGTTGTGGCAACCCTCAGCCAAACTTAAATACTTTTCACTTTTCGGCTCCATCATTTTGATGGTAACTTATAACCAGAGTGCATCTCATGAAACCTTTTAGTTGGGGAAGAAAATCCAAAAAGTAGGGGTTAGAAAAGGTGAAATCTCTTGCAGCGTGTAATCAAGGAAAGTGAGGGGAATGGAAAGGTGTAAGCACCATACATATACCTACCTAGAAGAATGTAGTTTTGCAATCCAAGAGTCTATATCACTGTAATTTGAACCCTATTTCAGGCCACTTAAAAGTCAAAGCCATTGGCACTGGCTGCTCATTGCGTTGTTTCAATAAATCCTTCAACTCATTTCGAAATAGGCTATAATAATAAACAAACATTACTAAACGGAGATCATATTTATTTTTAGTGGACTCGATCAAAATTATGTGAAAAAAAAATGGAAGTGATATTTTATAAAATTTATTGTTCAATTTGTATTTATCGTTGGTTTAGCCAACGATAAATAAAATAAAATGTAGAAAACGAAACTTATTTGTTTCAATTCGAATCAAATCAAAATACCTATTTACATACAAAATGTAGGTAAAAATGTTTCACTGGTGTAAACAACATGGAACACGTGACATTTTTATGAAATTTATCTGGAAGTTAATTATTTTGTTTTCGATTTTTTGGTAGTAGGTACGTAGAGATTCTTGAATTTTTATTTTGTGTTGTGTGAGTCTTATATCGCAACCGGAACGTAACATAATAAACAAACAACATAATAAAAATCTTCGAAACTCAATTCGGGTCAACAATACAACTCAGGTCACGGAAGGTCATAGCAGGTATTAGGCCAGCAAACAGCTGAGTGCAACTGCAAAACAACCCCTTTTTTTTTTCGATGGGAATAATCATGCATTGACATCCCCCGCCCTTGGGCGGAGCGGGAGATAGTGTCAGACTCTTACTGACTAAAAAACCCATCCCGTTCCTTCTAGCCTTCGTACAGGGGCTCGAGCGCCCTTTCGGATAACCCTGGCCCCAGTAGGCTTCGACCCAGCTGGGCCCCTGCTGTTGCTGACAACTCCTTGAGGCGCGCGGGAACAGTGCAAAACAACCCCTCAGTTTCACACATTGAATTGAATTTTGATTGATTGTTCACTCATTTTTTTTCTTATCGGTCACCACGCTCAAAAACAAATGAGTGGGGGGTGTTAGGTTATTTTCGTTACGGAATTTCTGGATTTGGTCTCCACGCTCAAGGCCCGCGATAGAAGCTATGCAATAGCTTAAAATTATAACTGTATCATAAAATATCATAAAGTTATAAGCAAATATACATAGTCATCGGGCCATACAGGTGATCAAATAAATAATTAAACCGACGGCTGGTCGTCGGAATTCAATTTTATTATGAAAAACTTCAATCCCGCAGACTTGCGGGATCCCGCATGAGTAATCCCGCATTTCCGATACCGCAAAAAAAGTGACTTTGGAGGCGCTTGCGGGATTGAATTCCTTAGTCGGTGGTACCAACTTGTGACCTTTTTAAATAATTTTGGGAAAAAAATATAACATGGTGTAAAAACTATTTCATCAATAAACATTAGAACAAACTATTCAGGTTTCGCTTAAACTAAAAATGTATTATACGAGCGTTTTTTTTAAAACGATTTTTTTAGCACAAATTAAGAGAAGTCTGTGGGAAACTAAATTCTAGACGAGCATCGTATGAGATAGTGGTCGTACAAGAGACCCTAAGTAGACAGATTAATATAGATGCAAATAAGATGGTAAAATTATGCTGAAAGACGCTAATATTGCCATTGTAGCAGCCAACCTTTCAAAGTATGCGCTTATACAATCTACCTAGTAACAACCGCTGGTGTCGCTGCCGTATTAGAACCTTGAAGTTTGGTACTTGATAGATAACATAACGTTGGTGATGTGGAAAGTGGATAAATCTCTAGTGTGGGACTGTGGGATCTTGCGTCCCACAGTCCCACACTAGAGATTGTTCCAAATATGGCAAGCCGTACCAATACAATAACCTAATTGGTAACTGCAGATTTTTAGCCGTTTGGGGTAGAAACATTTAGCTCATTGGGTCTGAGTTTGGGTCTCTTTTTTAAAAATATTTCTTGCCGAATGACTTGCTCGCTTGAATGGCTGGCTCATTCTTTGCTCAAAGAATTAGCATTGTCATAAACGTGACTATTCTGCTAATTTTTTGGGCATGTATATTGATGTTAGATTTGATTTTATATTTTAAAGGTATATATAAATGTGTATAGTTAAATTTTCTGTAAAAAAAATATTAAATATGCTTAAGATTAATACATTTTTAATAAAATAGAAGTTAAAAAAAGATCTATCTAACCTTTTCCAACATATTTTTAAAAATAATTCTTGATTCATAACTTCATTACAATTATTGTTATTAATAATACCTTTAATCCTAACGAACACAAGCGCTATTAAAGCTAATGTCACTAACGCTCTTTGGGTTTCAAGTATCGATACTCCAACACCCTTATAAATATGGATACGACTGTTTTGGGTAGCAAGTGGCTTACTTCTGTACGGGATCGCCTTAATAATGAGTATTACTGAATTAATTTTAAGACCTATTATTTATCTTATGGTTACTGTTATAGAGAGGGTTGAGATCTTGATTATAACAGTTGGACGGGTCGACATTACAGGTTTTCAAGCATCTCTTACTGAAGTCGATAACTATGTGGATGTTTATTTGTCACACACTATATTACAAGAGGTGTGCTACATTGAAACCGTAACGTCTTTTTTAATCAAAAACGTTCAGCTGGATTGTGGTGACGGTACCTGTACTTCCTGTACTTCTACAAAGCAGCTTTCAACGTGGGCTCCTTGCGTGGGCCTCTTATTTCTTTCTGCGGCTTCGAAAGTTCCCTAACACGAAAGCGAAAACAGTATTTTAATTATTTATTTATATATACTTTATTGCACATCAAGACTATAAATTTACAAAAGAAAACCATATAATAAAAAAACACACAATTGGCGGCCTTATCGCTGTAGGCGATTTCTTCCAGGCAACCTTGAATGGACAGGGATTGCCTGGACACAAAATCTTTTTCTTCTTTTCTATACTTGCTCACTTTAGCTTCCATAATTCTCTGCGAACTTAATATATTTATGGGTGTACTAATATGTAGATTGTTGATTAGACGAAATCATAGATCTGCTATTTTAAATACGAATATCTGTGCCTTATTTTTTTCGAATAATCCATAGTTTCACTTTATTGTGACACCGTCATTGATTGTGAAACCATTTTCTTGGCTGTTAATCTAGGTCTTGATCATCGTTACAGGTGTTCCGTACATCAAAAATTTTATATTTAGTCTTTTAAACAGGGTGTTACCTAATAACATACTGGTTTTTTTGAGGCGGGAAATTATCAAATAACTCATCGTGTTCTGGATGGAGCAAGAGGGAGTTTCAGCCCTTTAGTAATAAAAACTACCTGTGACCCTTTAGTTGCCCTATAATGCGTTCCAGGCCCTCAGTAATTCTTTGGAACTATCCCGTAGAAACAAACTGGCTACAAATAAGATTTTGATTTATTATTTGTTTAAACTATTATTTATTTATATGTCCTCGCGGGGGCGATCAGAGGCAACAACCTCTCGTATCGGGCCCTGGTATGCATGGAACATAGGAGTGGGTTTTCGTGAGTAAACCCACTCCTATGCGTAGTGCATTAGAAGTCATTGGATGATTTCAAACCTAAAAAAAAGGCTGTTGGAAATAGTTTATAGTTTCAGCGATATGATTTGTTTTCTTATGGGAAGACTTAGTAAACAAGGCAATGGCAGTATGCTGATTTTAGGAAACAAACTTACACCAACTAATTCTTCGAAATCCAAATAAACAACACCAAAAAGCCTTTTAAAATAAATCCAACGTGGAAAACAAGGAGATTTCTCACAAAGCGCTCGCCATTTCCTCATCTTGTCATTTGGAACTTAGGGAAGGTGCAAACAGAAAAAGCATTAGACACTAAGACATTTTGTCAATCCCTCTCTTGAATTTCAAGTGTCGACCTTGGACCAGATTCCTTTTGTAGAGTCTTTGAGAAGTCAGTTACAAACAGGGAAAAGGTTGCTTGGAGGTCAACACAGGAATTTTGAGACAGCTTTTTTATTATATTGAAAGTTTTTATTTTTTTATTTTTATTCATTTATGTACAATTTAATTAATTTAATAATTTATAAATAATCACTAGGTAATACATATACAAACTTAAAATAATAATATGTACAAACGATTAAAAAAGGCTAAAAAACGGGAAAAACTCACAGGGCATCAAAAAATTCGTCCACATCGATGTCAATGGGAAAAGTGCCCAGAACGCTGGCAGCATTGCCACGCTGGATTGCAATGCTGCCAGCCTATTGAAAGTTAAATTGTTTGCCTATGTGATACATGTACGAGTACTTTGTTACCATTTTACATGTACAGGAACTTTGTTTTCACTGACTGTATGTTATAACTTGTTTTGGTGAACAAAAAATTATTAAATTGTATTTATTTTCTTCTAAAAGCTGCAACATGTTGATTTGTGTTCAAAACAATAAGTCACTCTATTGGCTGTACTATTGTGTTTGAATTTCGTACTAGTTCTAAAATCAAGTTACGTTTTATACAGTATTAAAAATTGTTTATACTAAAATAGATTCTAGATATTTAGTATCTTCAAAGGCCTTTGCTATAAAGTAAAGATTAGAGTGATTTTATTATCAGAAATATCAGTCAATATTTGAGTATAATTCTCAGTGTCTAGACTCGTTGATCCTATCTTTCGAATAATTGCTTGTTCGTGTGTATCGTAAATATTTCAGTCAAATCGATAACTATTATTCGTATATGTTCATGTCATTACTAGTTGTTACAGCTAAGCTTGCTCGTGGATTGCACAGTGTTATTGTATTTTTTCATCTGAGATTTCTCAGCAGAAAGAATTTTCTTCGTATAAGTACGTTTTTTGGAATCTCTCTGCGACTCCCGACGACGCACATACGACTTTTTGCTTGAAAATAGGCAAAAGGGTAATACTACAATTTGACTTTCTTTGCTTAGTCGTATCAGAAATGAAGATATCCATAGGCGAACGGGATCGTTGCCATAGCTTAGAGAATCGCCAAACTTAAGAGGCAGCTTGCAGGGTATATTGCTCGTAGAGCAAGTAGTCAATTTTGCCGAGAAGTTCTGGAGGGACGACCACGATTAGGAAGACGTAACTTTTATTTGGGACCTAATTTGTGCAGAGCCGCGTCGAGTAACCAGATTATCTCAATGCCTATGGCAAATCCATGCGCCGCTAAATCGATCCCCACTTTGAGCGACTTCCTCTGCGCCAGAACCAGAGTATCATCCGCGTAGCAGACTAGTCTGACATCGTTTAGAAGCCCGGCCCGCAACCCCTAGTTGTACTCGGATGTTCCAAACAATCCAGATGATATCTGGGATATCGAGACTGATCCCTGCCTTCTGTCCCTTACCGGCTCCACTCTTCCCGGTGATCAGGGTGGATAACAGCTTTGTCCGTCAGATAAACATCCATTCAAGCGATAGACGTAAATTGGCATCTGGTGACACTGGATTGCCTTCCTGATGCAACTCTGGGGCAGGGTATTGAAGGCATTGGCAATGTCAAGATATATCATTAAGTTTACTCCACGCTGAAAAAGTTGACCAGGATAGATAATCTAACCAACGAAAAACATAATATAAAAATAAAAATATCACGAGAAGCAATCAAGCCTCAATCGTCTGGAGTTTAAATTGAAAAGAAAACAATTTACAGCCACAAATGACCTCATTTTCAGACTCTTAAGATTTCTACAAGCGGGTATTGGAGCGCTCAGTAATTACAAACCGACTCATTTCCAACAGAATTTCACTTAAAGCCTACGTTTTAGAACGCGGAGTAGTCAACAAATGGAGTGTCCGTGAAATACTTTAAACATATTTTATTTTATCAGATTATTATAGTTTTTGAAGTCAGATCATGTTGCTTTAAAATAAATTGTCTATTTTGTTTAATGAATGTAATACAATTACAAAAGCGAAGCTAATAAATTGATTAAATCTGTAAAAGGGTAAAGAAACATCGTTCTTTCACTGTTAGTGAAGCTTCCCGTTATGCCAATGCAAAATAATTTCATGAAGATCTTGAAAACATCAGTTAACTCACATGTTACCATAGTAGTGGTATAATAGTTTTTTTTTATTCCACAGTGACCAAAAAAATGCTAAAAAGTGGAGTCTGGAGACTGTTAAGCGCTAGAGAAATAAACTAGATAGCTCTTGTCCAAATTAAAAAAAAAAGAAGTTTGTGTTTCGGAATCGGAAAAATAAGCTTTTGCTTAGAACTGAGATATAGCACGCCAATTTAAAAAATATGCCAATAAAATCGTTCGCGTTAACAGTTAATTTGCTATCTCCTCCGTGATTTTGAACTATCACACTGAGTATTAAGGCCACCGTTTGTAGGCTTTATTTCCATATTAATAAACGGATTATGAGCTTACAATACACTGGTAAGCTTTGACGATGTAGTTGAGGTAATTTATGATAAATATAGTAACACGTCAATTAAGAAATAATGGTTTTAATGAATTTCTGGTAGCTTGCAGAGTATATAAATGAGCGTGTTCTATATCTAAACATTATATTTAAACTATTCAAACAAGAAATAAGTCTCCAAACTTCATGCATCATAATGTATAAGAATGTAGCACCTAGTACTGTTGCTGATGCTTTCTTCTACCTCTGCTGCTTGTAGCGTGAGGATTACCTCACGTTGTCCTTCTTCTCTTTCATGCATTACGGCTTTTGCAGAAGGAGGTAACTGCTTTCTGTGTTTACTTACTCCGTAGCAAAAAGCCTGGACGTGAGAGGTCACCGCTGATGACCGCCTCCCCGAGGTTAAGATCCCAATCAAGCAGGGTTGCCCTCCACCATATACCACACTATGTCTTCTGAGCAATTAACAACAGAAATCTCCCGAAACCACCGAATCCGGACTTGCACCAGATAAAAACTAAAGGCGCCGTGACCTCTCTAACCGCAAAAAGGTGTCTTTTATCGACTATTGTTGAAGTGACGTCAAAGATATACCGGAAATCTTTAAGAACAATACATCGGATAGGGGTCACACCAAGCATTCCAGTATTTGTGAGTGTCATTATTTACGGTTAATGCTTTACAACACAGTACGGTACGCAATATTGTTTGCGTTCCGAGGACAGTTGATGAGTGTTTTGTAAAGTCATAAACCAGAGTAGTTGGAAGAAAAACATCGGTATCATCTTTTTGAAGTTTTTTACAAGGTTTAAGAGATCTCAAAGCTTGAATAGATGCTTCAGAAGATAATATTGAATGAAATTATGAACGGGATTGAAAAAGTTGTTGTTTCATTCTCTTTCACCGGAAGATTTTGAATTACTGGTATCTTAATCATTTGGTTATCAAGACTGGGGAAACTTGGAAGACGTCACCACATCTTTATATTTATCTCAAAGCAAAGGTATCTATAGATACCAAAGTTTCGAGCTCAGTCAGGTCAAAATATTTATTTTTGGATGCTCCTGAAGGAACAAAAAAAAACTTTTATTACCACTAGCATCCTTACTGAGATCAAGAAACAAAGGGAAACACTTGTATATGTAGGTACATCAAACGTTCTTATATAATAAATTTGTTTCTAAAGATTTCTTTAGAATAAATATGAAAACAAAAATTGCTATCGCAATAGATTCTTCCCGGATCACTGCCTTAATATTTCCTAGTGTCAAAACAGCACACACCATTTTTAAGATACTTATCAATTTAGGAAGTAACGAAATGCCTTTTGCAGGTATCACGCCGTAGTGACAAGGTCCCGTACCTAGGGATTACCCTTTGATCGAGCCTGATCCAATCTTTTGATGAATACATTATGTATATATAGTTCCATACGTAAGTAACTGATAAGAATATTTAAGAAAGTCTTCCATGTTGGATCTGATCTTCGCTTATCATCAAATTCGAATAAATTGGCTATAAACGAAAACATGTCAGAAGCGAAATACATGAGATTAAAAACAAATATGATTAAATACGCATATTAGCCTTGTTAAATATGTATTTAGCATTCAATTGAAATAAGGAAGAGAAGAACTCTGAAAGTGATTGAATTATTAAATATATTTACTTTGATGACATGTTAATAGCGTCAAAAGGATAAAAAAAAAACCTTTTTTCTCTTACTTTTAGAAAGCTTAAAATGAAAATCATGCTATCTAAATGCTTCCCTTTTCGATATAGATTGAAATAAATATTGATGTTGGACCATTTGATAAAAGGGAACTGTAGATAGTTTGTGTTGACGTACGAAGGTTGGGGTACTATGCTAGCGATGGACATTTTTACAAGACAGCTAACTCTGCCTGGGTGAAAGTATTTTCAACATTGTAATTGTGATAAAAAATATACTATGTCCCAATCCAGATAATGTTTTAATGGTGTATTAAGTTTTTTTTGACTTTTATAAATTAATCATATTTTAGTTCATCAAATTTTCATGAACATTAAACGTTCTAAATATTACGAAGTCTGTGCAAAGGAAGCGATAGTACAATAGCGGAGGGGAACGACTCTCGGGCGGTGAGGGTGCTTCATGCGCTGCGTTATGTCATGCAAACGTAGGTAGCTATAGCAAAATACTGAGTTGGAATGTTTTAGATAGAACAACGAAATATTGAAAATTTGTTTTTGGTAAATTAATTATGTTTAGGAAAAAGTCTTAGAAAAAAAGTTGTTGTTTTTGATGTTAGTAATACAGTCTTTCAAGCTTGTTAGTGTTTTACAAATAACTCTGTATATGTCACTAGCTTTTGCCAGCGGCTTCGTCCATGTAAATAACGATAACGCAAACGCGTAATTAAAGCCAGATAATTCGTTTCTTGGGGTTTAAGCTTACTCCGTATCAAATTTAATCAAAATCAGTTCAACAGTTTATTCGTGAAAGACATAGTTACTTTCACACTTATAAGATTAGTAGAGATGTTTGAGGATTTTGATAGTTTTCAGAAAACTTCTTATTAAATAGTACATATTCCAAGTACACATTCAGACATACACGAACAACGTTGTCGAGAACTACAAGACTAATTACAACTCGTAAATTGTACAGAAACAATAGTAAACTAGTTTTCTCAACGACGTCGCCTTACCTGGAAAGTTAGGAAGTGATATCGGCCGTTATGTTAGTGTTGTAGTACATTTGTAGTTCGCTCAACTTAAGGGGCCGGCGACAGACGAATTTCCATACAAACGTAATACCACGCTCATTTGCAGTTGGAGCATATTTCCAACATATTATGATGATATTCGGTTATAGACAATATTTATCTAGGTTCCTAGGACCGGGGTTAACATTGCCAATTGTAAGTATTGTAACACTAATGAAAATAACATAATGTAACAAATGAATAATAATATAATAGTACTAGGTGACAGAATAACGGATCGCGTTCGAAACACTATACTGCACTCCAAAACGCAAATCATTGATATGCTTCAGAAAGCTACCCAGCTTAAATCGGACAGAACTGGACATATCTGCCGCATGCCGGTCGAGCGGTGGCCATTACACACAGTAAACACAAAGTTGATGCCCTAAAATAGCACGATAGGGTCGTAGCAGACCAAGAAGGAGATGATGGGACAATCAGATGCCTTCCTTGGGTATTGGCAATAACTGGCTCAAAGCCAGGAACAATGGAAAAAACGTAGGGAGGCCCAGCAATGGGACAGTATAGGCTAGATATAATTTAAAAAAAATGTAATTATAATAATTTTATTGTCTTTTTCTTTTTTCAGATATTATTAAATTAATTTTATGATCACAAATTATAAGTCCAGACCCACCAGTTGCCTAATCCATATTAAATCCAGTTGCTCTTTATAATAAATGAAAATTACGGAAGCGATCGGAAATATTTGAAATATTCTCGCTAAATATGTGACCCCAACTTTAGGGATGGAATATTACCTTTACCCAGTTACCAAAAATGTTAGTAACATCAATGGCCGACCGATATACTATAATCTATACCCGTTTGGGTTTCAACACTTTAATAAAGTAATTCTCCACAAAGCTTGTGTTTAGACTAGCAAAATATTGGTTCCTCGAGTTTAGAAAGGATTTTTGTATGTTTTTATTTTATTAATAATTTTTTCTACAAGTTATCACCCGTAGCTCGTAATTTTCATCCACTGCAATCGAAATAAATGAATCCCATGAATCACATTATGTTTCAAACAAGTTTTCAATGAAAATGATTTTTTATGGCAGGGTATATATATTTATATATATTTATATTTAGGGTATATATTACCTACCTATATATATTTAATACTCATCAAAACCATTTCAAAAAGCTTAAACACGATAGGGTTATGTGAGTTCCTACAGTCACCTTCCGGTTCCATCATCAGATCAGCTCCAAGTCATAATAATACTGCATTGCCGTCTGATTTACAAATCAATGCAAAATTCAGCTCAATGGGTAACCGGACTCTGAATCAAATTTATTTTCAAGATTTGATTACAGACATACAAACATCGGAACAGGTGACACTAAATAAAAGCTTGTTAAAAAAATGATGGCATGTTTCACACTTATTTAATGTCAACAGCTGTGAGATCTTACATCGAGCCTCGTCGGCTCTATCTGACACCCACCCTACATAAAGCAAACATTGTACTACTAAAAGAATTTTGAGTCCCTAAGTATTTAAATAGGTTTATATACGGATAAATAGAAACGGTTGCTTATTTTCGAAATTTACAGACTATGAAGAATTTCTTATTTACATTCTTATATACATAAACAATAAATAAACCCTCATTTTTATAATTTACGTGGACTTTTAATAATATTATTGTTCAACTAAACGACGCGCGAACGCCGGCGTTCGCTTGGGGTTTGTATAAGACTGCCTACCTACTAGGTAAGCTACCTCAAACCTTCTACCATGTATACTAGGTAGCACCTGTTAGGGAAGCTTGTATGGAAACCTGCACAGTTTTGCAAGATACACGCTCAGGTGTACCTGTAGGTACAGGTTACCTGCACAGGAAAACCTGTCAGATATACCCTAGCGTATATAGCGGGCATTACAGTGCGCCATAGAGTGTTCGATCGGCTTGCCATCGGAAGTTCAAAGGCCTATCCTGAATGAACTGATTGACCTTCACGTACACTTTTACCTAGCGCTTCTACCATTCGAGGACGACTTTTGTGGATCCCACGCGTCTTGCCTGTGTTGGAACACTGGCCATTTCCCACCCTTGGAGATAGCTGCTTCAATAGATGCCTTGGGGATATTTGACTGAATATAATGATTTTTATACGTACATATTCATATCGCAATCTCATCTCGGTGACAATCAATTTCAAAATGTATACACATTTGAAGGGTTTTTGAAAGTTTGCGATTGAGATCAAATACAAAAATTCCAAAATAATACTATATTCTTCTTTTTTTATTGCCAATTTGTACAAACAGTTTACACCACACATATAAACTATAGGCACACATTAATTAATAATCACTATTAATTAATGTTGAAAAACACACCAAAAACCATTTGAAAATCATGAACGTATTAATAATGAAAAATCACTAAAAGAAAGTCAAAGAAAATAAAATGAACAATAATAAAAATCATGTCAAAAAAAAAAAATAAGATCATGTCAAAAATAATGATCTCAAAAATAATTTCAGAACGAAAGATTGAAAAATTGATACGAGGGTTGCCTCTCCATCCTACGATGAAAGGTACCAATTATATTCCCATTTAATTTCTTGGCTAGCTAAATCTAAATATTATTGCTCTATCCTTACCCAAAAGCTTTAGTAAATACTCGCCGATAAAACCGATTCCCTTTACGAGGGCTTTAGTAGCCTCATAATATATTTATAAAAGTATCACCGGTTCGTTTTTATACCTTTACATCGCTCTGGGGTCAATTTGGTTGAACCTCTTTATGAGGTAGTTGGTAGGATTAGGATAAACTGTTTATTTTAAATGGAGTTTTGATTCGATTAGTATAGTTTGGTTCACAGAGAAATTAATTGCTTATGAAGTTGACTTATTACTCCACTTTGGCGTGAATCCTATCTGTAGTGAGAACAGTGGTAGCCGAGTGATAACGGCCCCGACTTACAAGTTGTAGGTCGCGGGTTTAAAACCAGCCAGGTACATTACTTTGCATAATTTATTATACACCACCACTGCTGTCAAAACAGTGAAGAAAAACATTGTGAGGAAACCGGCCTGTTCTAGAACCAAAAATTTGAAGACATGACATTCACCAACTCCCACTGGACCCGCGTGGTAGATTACGGCTCATTCCCTCTCCTAGAGACAGGAGGCATGAGTACCCGAAGTTGGAATATTAAAAGGGTGATTATGCCATTATACCTATCTGTTACGTTAACTTATCATAGTTCTCATACTGTCTTTTATTCATACAAAGATCTTGTTGATACTTCGCATGACCCAATGGCTGGCTTTTACCTTGGACAGAGGATAAACATTAGCAATTTTCGTAAAGGAAATATTTCTTGGAAATTACTATTTTTGTCTGCCCCATTAATATCTTGGTCGTAAGTGCATCTGTTGTTGTTGTTCTGTGTGTGTCTTGGATTCGATCTCTTGGTGCGCAAAGTGTAAAAATTTGTTTGTCCATAACGTCTTAATATAGGCCTGAGTAAGAGTTTTCTTTTTGGGGGTTAATACACCCCAGCCTAACAATAGTTAGGTATAAGGCCACTCTAAAGTGTCACCATAACAACCGGTCCTTTACGTCTCACTTCCATCGGATTCCCGCAACCCTCACCGTGTCATCAGTCCGCCTTGTGGTAGGTCTACTAAACGCAGCATCGTCCGGTACGTGGTTGTCACTAGAACCTTCCGACAGATTAGGTTAGGTTAGGTATGCGAAAGTGGCATTTTGCGAAAAGTCATTTTGCGAATGTGGCATTTTGCGAAGATGGCATTTTGCTAATGTGACGTTTTGCGATATGGCATTTTGAGAATATGGCATTTTGAGAATGTGGCATTTTGCGAATGTGGCATTTTGCATCAATATGTCATTTTGCGAATGTGGCATTTTGCGTCAATATGTCATTTTGCGAATGTGGCAGTATGCGTCTAATCCCTTTCCACCCCATCGATTATCTGTTCTTCGAGAAATATGCTCACAGCCACTTAAATTTGAAATCATGTTGCCCTTCAGCATTTCTGTTTCTCTTGTCATTGTGTCAGAAAATTGCTTAAGGTAAACGAGATTTTAACCATTAATAAGGCCTTAAGAAACACGATTTAGAATTAGCTAGTTAGAACAAAACAAGATGAAGTAAGAAGCTACAATATGTCAAATTAAGACTAATTCCTTAAACGAGTATCCTTTTGAACCTTGGAAGCTAAATAATTACTTTATTGTTTAATGTTAAGGTAATCAGTACTAAGGAAGTCTCTTAAAGAAGCTTAAAGTAAGAGCAGAAATCTTACGACGAGATTGAAGTAGGTAGTCGTTTCTGAGAATAGGCTAGTTGCCGTAAAAAATGTAATTAGTCCGTCTTTTAGATTACTCAAAAATAAGGGACACGTATTTTTTTATTTGTAAATTAAACCAAAAATGTCAAAGATAGCCCATTAAAGTTACGTATAACGTCACGCCGTGCTGCATTTTTTCGCACACACATTTATAATCAAAAAAAGAAAAAATACGTGTCCAATAGTTTTTTATAATCTAAAATATGGACTAAATAACATGTAATTATTTTGACCCTGGAAACTACCCTATGTAAAAGGTCGATGCTCTTTCGTTAAGACGTATACGCGTCACTTACATCATAAAACAATCGAATCAAAGTCAATGTACGGGCTGCACTTTGACTAAAGAATGAGAGTATAGCTGGAATACTGACGCGTGATCCTATCTTAATGTAATTTAAGTATTTTAGTGATCGTCACCGTACGAATGAACAAATCCTCCCTAGATTCCTCTCTTGCTTGATATTCGTATATATATATATATATATATATATATATATATATATATATATATATATATATATATATATACATATATATAAATATTATGTGTTTATTTTTAGTATAAGTTATATATAGTTATATAAGTATTTATTGGTTTAATTTAAGATTTCACATAATCTTCTTTCACATTTCTGCACACTACTGTCTACATGTCTTGTAATTTCTCCTTTCGCAGGTCTGCTGGAAGAAATTTCTATTTGAAATAAGCAGTACCTTTGTACAAAGTTTCCTAATAATGTTATCCTCCTCAGTATATTTGTGTGTACATAAATTGTAAAATAAATAAATAAATTTTATTTACACTTATAAAAAACTTAATAACTATAATTACAATAAATTACAAAATAAATAAATAATAAAACCCTACGCTAAAATACACTAACTAAAATATGGCGTCAAAAAACTCTTCCACATCGCTGTCGACTGGTAATGTGCCCAAAAGACTGGCGGCATTGCCACGTTGTATGGCAATGCTTATCCTCTGTCCAAGGTAAAAGCCAGCCTTTGGGTCACGTGAAGTGTCAACTAGACGTTTTGACAGATCTTTAAACAAACTGTGAGCACTCGGACCCCACGATCCAAGAGTTTCAACCCCAAACGGTTCGAAAATATAACTTCCAACAAGGTTGTTATATTTCCGCCGCTTGAGGTTCTCCGCAGCCGCAGCGGCAGCACCAGCACGACACGACGAGCTAGGAAGATGTGAAGGCGCAAGAGTATCGACACAAGTAGCGTCCCATACTAAAGGCCTTCCCATCTTCCAAGGAAATAACGACATGCCGTCCGGTCTCTTGCCATCGTCGCGTGCCAAGCCATGGGGTTCCAATACGGCTGGAACGCCGGCGGTGACAAGAGCGCGTCTGATTATGTCGTTGATATTCGCGTGTCGCGCTATGCGACCCGCACTTCGGCTGCATGATAGACCGTGGTGTCCGAGGCTGTTGACAACTTCGCCGCAGTGACAGCGATGAGGAGAACAGCAGGGAGCGCCTAGACGTAAGGCAACAGCGAGGCGGAAAGTATTATCGTCGAGCAAGGTGCCGATGTTCGACGACGGCAGTGCGTGAAGCCAGAGACCCGACTCCCACTCTCCCACAGCCAGCAGGCGCGCTCGCTCCGCAGGGGCAGTAAAAGTATCAATCAGGTTTTCCTGCACTACTTTGCAGAGCGGCTCATCCCACCGTCTTTGGGATGATGGTATGTCGGGTGGATTAGAATTCGGGCAAGCGAGTCTCCAGGCATTTATAGCCTCGATGAAGCACGGCACATTGAAATCAATCAGTGAGGGAGATATGATATTCCTGATTAATTTCTCAGTGCCGTGAACCGAGGATATAAAGGCTGGTAAACTAATACTAGAAATTTTGCGGACGCCGAGGCCACCCATACGGATAGGAAGAGTAGCCTGAGCCCAAGCTCGGTCGTCCATGGCCACGTTTAAAATAGATGTAAGAGTTCGCCGGATAATTTGGTCCATTTTATCCAAAAGATGAGGGTGTTTCCAAAAATGAGAAGCGCGAAGGAAATAAATTAATTTAGGGCCGAAACAGCAGAATCGAATTATAGTGATGGCCGAATGCATATTAATTTGTAGTAATCTTTCCGAAACATCATTAAAATTTTGAATTTTTTCCTCGACAAAGTCGGGAAAGGAATCCTCAAAAATAGGAGACCCCAGGAGACGAAGAGAACTTCTGTCTATAATTTTGATTTCCGGGGCTATTGCGTTAAATTTGGAAAGAGTCTGTTGTCTGTCGGTGGTGTCAGATAAGAATAGTTCACATTTTGAAAGGTTCAGATCAAGTCCTATAGAGTGAAGTTGATTTTTTAAGAAGTGTAGATCATCTAAAACTGTGT
Source organism: Mythimna albipuncta (assembly GCA_929112965.1). NCBI lineage: Eukaryota > Metazoa > Arthropoda > Insecta > Lepidoptera > Noctuidae > Mythimna > Mythimna albipuncta. Next base: position 12,523,801 of record OV815982.1, read on the forward strand.
CTGCATCGCCTCCAAGGGTCCCGTCGTCGAAATACCAAACGTTGAATTTGGAATTTAACTAATAAATAAATAAATGAAGAATGAAGCAATCGGTGTGTAGCAACATCTATGGCTTTACATAAGAACTAATCCTGCATTTCGCAATCTTTCTCTGCGCGATTTGAATATAAATGACAGCCCGAAATCATCTATTGAGCAGAAGCCTACCAGACATACCATTCGTCTGGTCGGAGGATCTTCCCTTTTCAACGAAGGTTTGCGGGAGTTTACTCTTACTTTCTGTTCCGCATACCTCCAAAGGTGCAATCAATTCTTTGGGTTCGATTAAGAAATAAATTTTATAGAGGAGAACGCCTGAGTTGTTTGTTGGTTAGAAAACAAACTGTTTGAATAATATATCCCTGTATAATTTTGTCTTTTGTTGCATTGTTAATAACGTCTGTTTTAATTTTGCAATGGTTTTTTTAAATGTATAAAAGTTGTATGCTACGGTGTCAGTGACAGTTGGACGTAATGAGTGTGGTCAATGAAGATTTTAATGATGATGGTACTAAATTGACCTGCTAAAGTTTTTAGCTTTTTTAACAGTAATTTACATGTAAAGATTTCAACTTTATCTTCATGTCAACACATGGTACTTTGATAAATTACTTTAACCCCATAATCACAAAACCATCAGTCTCTTTTAGACTCAATCATTTTACACAGATTGATTTTTTATTTAGTTTTTTTATTTTTATTTTATTTTGATGTACAGAAAATTTTATTATATTTTTTTATAATAATTTGTTTTACTGATTATCTTGAGTGTTACGGATGACAGCATTTTCGAATCAAATTTAGTAAACAATACAAATCATTTAAACACAAGATCATCAGCTGATCCAAAGGGATCAATTGTTGGGAGTAATGACTCGCCTGACAATTTTCATCTCTAAGCACTGAGCTAGGAATCCTAAGCACCTCAAGGTCTCTCTTGAGGCTTTGGCTCCAGTCCAATATGGTTCAACAAACATATTGACAAATGACTACACACTCCACTTGCTAGACCATTGAAGCTCGACGGATTTATTAGATGTTAAGGCAATTTTGACGAGGGTATGTTTTGTACAATATGACTGGATTTTGAATATTGCATAGCTATTTAAATACTTATGTAGTTAGTTTAGCTGCTATTGTGATTTGTTACTGAAAAGCTTTTATAGCCGTTGGTAATAATGATGTAATACTATATAAAAATAAACGCTGTTTCATTACGAATACGATGTTATAGTGTCGTCTGCAAAAAAATCTGGTATGAATAACGGTTGTGCATTTTTCTAACCTAAAATTAAATTTTTAATATTTAATAAATAATAGTTTAGCCAGGAATTTCTTAGGCAACCCACCCGCGTTAAATTATTTAATACACTAAATTTACCATAAAATACGTTTCATCCATTAAACAGACCGGTGAAGGTCGTTCTTAATCGGATCTTAGAATATTATATTTTAATGTTATTTTAAGACACTGGCATCTTAGGTATTTTTGGTGCTGAGAGAGAGCTAGAGCCTTCACGCAGACGACGTCGCGGGCAGCAGCTAGTGATGTAATAAAATCATCATTAATTCAGTGTGAGAAAAGGATTGTGCTATACGGTCTGTATAGCTTCGTTTTTCTGTCATACTATTACTATGGTGACGTCATGAAAGATTTTCAGAAAAATCTTCGTAACTCAATTCAGAAATTGAACTGTTTTTTTAAGTAGGCAAGTTTCTACGGAAACCTCAGTGTACAAATCCAACTTGCACTTGCCCGGTTTTTGTAAACCCCTCGAGCGCCGATTGTAAATACATCTGTACAACTTGGATGTCCTTGAAAAACGCTTAATTTTCGTTTTGTACACACGTTTGTGCGAAAGTTATTTGGCCGAAAATTTTGGTTTCTATACATAATTTTGGTTTCTATATATATTATACTACGTGGTTTCCTACAAAAATTTAAAAAAAAAAAATTCTTGACGTAAACAGTTCAATTTTCCGGGTCACGTGATCTCCTGGCGATCGAAGGGTTAATAAGACGTTGCTCCACACTAGAAGTTACGCCTGTATCGTGGGAGCATTCAAAAACATGTAAACTCACGTACACAAGACCCTAATTCGAAACACCTATCTATATGTCATACAAATATTTGTTCCGTATGGGAATCGAACCCACAACACGTTACGTAGCATTCAATCACACAACCACTACAATGCCCTAAAAATGACTGGATTGCTGAGGTCAGATAGGGAGTAGAGTAGTATGTTAAATATTACTATTCTGATAAGATTGGAAGCCGAACTCTACAGTGTTGGAACAAGGCTAAATAGTAATTGGACAGTAGACCTATCATAAATTAATATATACATACAATTAGAGTAGAATAAACTTTATTGTATACCAAAAAGTAACAGCTTATACAAAAATTTAAATTATGGGTACAATGGCGGTCTTATCGCTGACAGCGATTTCTTCCAGACAACCGTAATTAGCAACGAATTTGTTACTAATTTTATAAAATAGTGCAAAAAACTAGTTTTCATTTGCCTTTACTGATAATAATCTACTGGACACGATACCACTCTTGACGCCATTTTTTTTCTGTTTTATTATTAACAATTGAGTAAGGAGGCAACTTACTATCTTGGGCGGAGCATCGCCGTGCCCTCGTAAGAACGAGCTATGGGTAGCTCGCTATCCGACCGTCCGGTAACTGTCCGGACCGAGCCCAAGTTGTCGACGGCGCGCCGGATTGGAGCTTACTGGGGTCAGGTTTATCCGAAAGGGAAGCTCGGTCCCGGTACGAAAGGCACGAAGGAACGTGGTAAGAGTTTGACACTGTCTCCTGCTCCGCCCAAGAGCGGGGGTTGTCAAGATTTTTCCCAGCATAAAAAAGGCAACTTACTATTTTAACAATTTTTAACTGAAAGGGTCAGCTTTTGTCTACTACATAGCTAGCTTGCTTGGTCGCAGTAAAATATTGTATCCTGTTAAGAATTTGTGAAATTGGTACAGTATCCAGCGATTATTTATTTACCACAAACAAATAATTAGCTTAGATTTCATTTTTTTTTTACTCTATATTTTCTATGGTCCATCATTGCCAACACACTGTAAAATAACCTTGTTTTCGACCCTATCTTCGTCTCACCGATCCCTTTCTTGATCTCTGGACTTGTCAGACAGCTGATTTGCTCCGCATTTTTCTTTCAACAGATCATGGTAACGACGTATCCTAAACTGTCGTCCCCTACCCTTCGTCACTCGAGATTGATGGCTTGTAATCGAGTCTATGGGGCAGGATGAATGATGTGAGACCTTGACCTTTTTGTGTTGACAACTCAACTAGTCTTGCCATAGAGTGAAGAACGCCGCACTGGCTACGACTAGAAATACCATTGCTATCTTGTCGTGAATCTTTTTTTATTATAGATAACGCGAGTCGCGTTTGACCACTATCTCACCTGACGGTAAGCAATGATGTGGCCGACGATGGAGCACGTTTTCTTGGAAGCAACCTAATTACTCTTGAATTAAAGACCCCTAGGTTATAGCTATCAGAAAACACCGACTCCAGCAGGGAATTCTAATCCTTAACTGTACGCATAATGAATGTGTTCCCAAAACGTTTTGTACGTATGAGTGGAATGTCCACCATGTACTGATGGCGCAACGCCATACTTTTAGTAGTCCGGTGATGGAACGGATTTGGTGGAATTAAATTGTAAAATTCCAATAGACACTCCCCGAAATATAATCGATAGAAAACTGACGGGCCAGCAGCTTGGCGTCGATGCTGAAGGCTTTGGAGCTTGACTCGACAAGTGTATCATCATCGATGATCCTCTTGACTCGCTTCTCAATCGACTCCAGGGCAAGCTTATATTTTTGTCAGCAACAGCAGGGACCCAGCCGGGTCGAAGCCTACTGGGGCCAGGGTTATCCGAAAGGGCGCTCGAGCCCCGGTATGAAGACTAGAAGGAATGGGGTGGGTCTTTTAGTCAGTAAGAGTCTGACACTATCTCCCGCTCCGCCCAAGGGCGGGGGATGTCAATGCATGATTTTTCCCACCATAAAAAAAAAAAAAAAAAAAAAAAAGGGCAAGCTTATATTTGGCAGACCCATCGCAAAGATGAAAGCTGTATTCCATACACGATCAAACTTGCGCTTGGAAAAGGAAAAGATCTATGATGTGGCAAATGCACGATAGCCTGGTGGTTATTGTAGCCGACAAGTAGGGCAGCTCAATTAAATGATAATTATGGTAATGGTACTACGGTCCTTTTTTCATAGCATGGCTGACAGCAGGATAAAGGTAAGCATCTTTAAGATGAGAAAAAAAGATAGGTAACTACATTGCAAGAATTCGACAGCTGTCACCCACACCATCCTATAGTAATTGTAGTGTATATGACGACGAAAGTAAGTCATTTTGGTATTATGTTGAGTAAGACTTCTTTTTGTGTATTTTGATTTGTTACATTTGTGTGTGTGTTAATTAATTTTAATGTTAAATAATAAAGAATGAGCAAAAATATTTTTAGCAGCGTAACTTCACTGCGACGTAAGTTTGAATTATTGTAGCCGAAGTCAGAATTGGTAAATAGCATAGTACGAATACAAAAAGAGTTACGAATATACATGTGTATAGATGCAGAAATAGTGGGAAGCCAAAGAAAAGATGAATATATGGTGTGAGGAGTGATATGGAAGAAAAAGGAGCCGGTAATAGTGTGACTTTTGATAGGATAGAAGAAAAATCGTATTGATATGACAGGAAAATGATGATTCAGAAATATTGTGGATATACCCACGTATATGTAAACGGTAAATTTTGACAATGTCGTATTGGCCGCCAAGGCGCCTCAATGCTCTGTAAACCTATGTTTGAGGTTGTTTTTTGAGGACATGGTACGACTGGCGTTGTTTTAATGCTTGGTGATCGATCGCCTTCAAAAGTACGGAAATATGGACAGACAGATAGTTCTGTTGAACTGTGGTCGGTTTGGTCAAGGAAAAGCTATAGACTGATTTTTGGCCGATTACAGGCAAACAGCTATTGGGCTTAGTTGAGGATTAGCTGGTCTCATTACAAACTTATTATATTCCATTTCCTTCCTAGCATTCTTAGAATAACACAGGTAATCTGAGCCTAGATAGAAGTTCAACTCGTGTTGCCACATTCATCTCAGATTAGCGCCTAGCCAATCCTTGATATTAGGAACCCAATCAGTTGCCTTTTTGCCTAATTTTCTTATAGCATATGAAGGCATTTAAAGGCAGATGAAATGTTTATATAGATTTTTTTCTTACTTGGTCTTATTAGCATTTCCCCTGGTCTGATTAAAAGACTTTCTGAGAGAACGGTCATTTCGAGTTGTTGTCGATGGATGCTGATCAGAGCTCTTGACGACTAGTGCCGGAATTCCTCAAGGGTCAGTTCTCTCTGCAACTCTTTTTCTGTTGCATATCAATGATATGCTGATACCCGGTGTTTAGGAGTATTCAGATGATAGCACAGTTGTAGAGATATACTTGCCAAGTGCTCAGGCTAGTGAGGAGCAAATCCTGTCCGAACGAGAGGCTATGGTAGAGCGTACGAATATCTCACTTCAGGCAGTCTCCAAGTAGTGCGAAATCAGTCTGGTGGGATTCAACGCCACCAAAACACAGGCATGTCTGTTCACCGCCAAAAGGAGCCCGTTTACCCTGACTGCTATGCTGAAGGTCGTGGGTTCGATTCCCACCCAGGACAAATATCTGTGTGATGAGCATAATCATTTGTTCTGTGTTTGGGTGTAATTTATCTATTATATGTATGTATTTAGAAATATATAAGTATGTTTATCAGTTGTTTAGTACTCATAACACAAGCTCTACTTAGCTTGAGACTAGACGGCGTTGTGTGATAGTTGTGGAATATTATTATTATTTACCTATCGTTAACAAACGCATAGCCACTTGATACTCTCTTCAAACAAATTTAAGGTTCGTTGAATGCCAAGAAAATATTTTCTCTTCAGAAAACACAAAAGGCAAACTTTTTGTACCAGCCAAAGCACTTCGCTGGCTACGTAACAGGTTAAATTAACTTGGAGAGTTTTGTTTTACAATACCCACTTTCATGAAGTTTATCCAACCGATGTCAAAAAGGTGGAAAAAAAACAGTCTGGAACGAAATTCAAGAATTTTCTATTTGAAGGGCAACAAAGTTTGATTTTTCAATAAGATTTGTTAAATCTTGGTCTGAAAATAGTTTTAATTAAGGTTTGTTTGGTAGAGTTACAAATCTGTTTTTCTTTAAGGACATTCTATTCATTCATTTTTGAAATCTCTGAAAACTTGATTCTGCTCGCTTTTTGAACTTTTGCCTGGACGAAATCAACATGAATTCCAACAATAAATTGTCCTTGAAGTGAAATGTTTTTGACCCTATCACTGACGCGAGTCAACCAGATCCTAACATTGGGAACGTCTTTGACCTTTTTGTATTATAACAATACAACCTTTTTTTAGTATATATATGCCAATTCAGGTTTCGCATATATATACTAGAAATAGAGTTTGTTCAAAATCATTAACTAAATCTATTCCAACAATTTGTACACTATATTTTTCCAAAAATATTTAAAAATAGTCACAAGTTGGACACCACCGACATTAAATACAACACAGATCACGGCAGATTACAGCAGACATTAGACACTATCGCACAGCTGGATGCGGGAGTAAAACCACCCCTCGGTCACCCGGGTGGCTTGGTGATCATGTAGTTGTGCGGACAACCAAGTAACATAACAAGCTTATGACATCGTGATTTTTCATCGTACAGTTATGAAATTTGTACACAGATTCTTTACATAAAAATACTTGACACGTATTTCAGGTTTCATATTATATAGTATACCTAATGTTGTATAACTATTCAGTACAAAAAGACCTTCCTCAAGGCATTGAGAACAATTAAAAAGGATCATTGATTACTGTGAACATATCTAGTCAACGCTTCAAAGTCTTGAGTCGAGGTGCTAGTCTATCAGTTTTCTACTGGTTGCATTAAGGGGACTGAACACGGGTCCGTTCCATTATCAGACCACTAGATGTACGGGTAGCGATGCGCCATTGGTACATGGTGAATATCTCGAAATTGGTCGAACTTGTTACACATGAAAACATGACAAACCGGCAGTGTTTTTTATTTTTGAGGAGGCATTTCATTAAATAACTTCTCCCGCTCTGAGTAGGAAAAGAATCGGAATTTAGATCAGAAAACTGGCAGAATTTTACTGATAACTAACTAAGCAACATTTTAGCAATCGGACCAGTACTTTCAGAGATTATCTCCTAAAATAAATAAAAAAACAAAATTTACCTTTTTAATTGTCCTTTACATTCCCGGGCCACGGTAAATATTTCGAAAAAAAAAACCGCAACACAGTGTTACTTCCAGATTCATAATTTTAAATATAGATTTATCCACTGACCGCAGTTAGAGCGCGATAATTTTCCTTTAAAAAAAAAATTAAACTTGTCATAAAACGCTCCAAAGCTCTCCAGTCCTGTTTCAGAACTGTTTAAGTAAAGTTCTAAAGGTGGACCGGTTCTTGCTTTGTTTCGTTTCAACCATTGCGGAATTCATTTTGATGAGGACAGACACGATAACATTTATGATCTTTTTATTTCGCTTTATTGTTATCAAGCGAAATAAAACAATTATCTAATTCATCGTTGTACTTTTGACTAAACAGTCCCATAAGAGTTAATTTTGTAGGCACAGATATGATATTTCTGAAGGTCATACGCCACATTTCCCTGATGGCCGAAATTAATTTAGTAAGCACTAATAAAAATAAATTAAAAATTCAATACGGAATATTTTTACAGAAAAATAATGGCTGACGTTTTACGAAATTGCAAAAAAATAATAATTTAGAGTAACGTTTGGTTGCATTAAGACGAGAAGTAGATATTTGAATTCAAAAATCGAATAAATGATCAAATAACAAATGTACACGCAGTACCACGAATAGAAAAAATTGAAGAAATTTTCCGAATGCCGCAAGAAACCTATCAAACGGTCCATGATCACGACCACTCCGCTACAAAACAAGTATCTATATACCAACGAAGATGGTTAGAATGTAAACACAAAGATTCATTACAGAAAATTTCCTTCCTAATTTCCCAAGAATCCTGTGTTTATATTTTTAGTATACCAAACTTTTCCGTAACCCTCATGAACCTCATCGGGTGTTGTTCAATCCCCAAGAGATTCCCAATTAAGGTCCAAATTGGCTGTTTACACTGCAATACCAAGGGATCTTACAAATTGAGACATTTTATATTTTGTAAAGGAATTTCTTGGATATTTTGTTTCAAACAAATGAATAAAATGAACTATCCAAATACTCTTTCAAAATTGACTAATCTGTAGATAGATGCAAAACCACTGTGCAGACAATACCTGAGAGATAATACCGTAGTAACAAAAGGGACGCTGCTATTTGCTAAAGAACACTTAATCTATTCTCTTTACTTAGTGATTGAAAGATTTCAGAAGTTTGAACTAAAATACGCGAGGATGTTATACTCCATAGGGATTTGTTAAACTATGTTGTTCATAGTCCCATTCAGTCACTAAAAGTTGATAATCTATTCTTATTTCTTAATTAAATTTAAGTAGTCAGTCAGTATTCTTGACTATTTAAAACTCCATAAAATTGTAAAAAATCTCGAGAAATTGTCTACAATTTTTTTTCTAACTAAGACATGGTTATGTTAGAAATCAATGAATTCGTATGTGATTTATCGTAAATAGAACGATATTTTCGTAATAATATCGAGAAATTATAATCTGATAAAGATTTGTTATAATCATAAGGAGTTTGAAATTATCCGCCAACATACGTACATAAATAGCCGACTATAACTGTAGCTCCTATGTTTGTTACAAAAGACGAGAGGTAAATATATTATTCATTAGTTTATTTAGCTAATTTGACAGATCTTACATAGAATTTAAAGCACTAAGATGGATAAAAGGCTCTTTTCATCTATTAACACAAAAGGGAACTTGAGAATGGAGTTATCAAAACTAAATTCAAATATTAGATTTACTTGAAAAGCGACTAGAGCACTTCAACACCTGAATATAAACGAATCAAAGGTTTTGATGTATTTTAAAAGGCTTTTTTGATAGTGATAATTTTCAAATACGTCCTTTTGCAAAAGCTATAAGATTTACGCTACATTTTTTTTTTTTAATTTAAAATATCGAACAGTGTAAAAACTTTAAATAAACCTAATTATATTGCGTTAGGTATATTTACCTGATATATGCTGAGTTGAGCTCCCATTTGATGCAGCCTTGAAACGCACACTGCATTATAGTATTAACTTCTTATTCGTTTGTTTCACAAACAAAGTACCTACCTACCTATGTTTATGTGTTTAATGTTGGTACCAAAAGTTGTTAACAATGTTACGAACATTGATGTGTGTGATTGTTAATTTTTTTTTTTTCTTATTTCATGTGCTTAGTTTTGTAATTCTTTTGCGTTATTTTTCCATGTGCATCAATTATATGTTATATCTATGTATCTAATTATTTAAAAATCAAATATTTAAAGTCATTATCACAACCCTCATTTGACATATAACGCAGTACGATGACCTGACGGCAATGGAAAGACGATAAATGCGTGACGCACAAGACCGACTGGCAACTAATGACTTCTGACATTTTAATTTAGGTCTGACTTAGTTTGCTGCAGTCGTTAACTGCAAGCCAAATCTATTCCCAGCATAAGTACTGAGGGGTTTGAATATTGCAATTATTGTCGCCTTCCTTGCTGTACTACGTGACTTGACTTCCTTAACAATGTTCCTTGGTGAATTATAATGAGTTTGTGCTCAAACTTAACGTGTTTTGAAGTACATGGAAAATAACAGCAGAGGGAAAGGTTTGTCTGATAATATATTTTGATGGAAGGAAAAGTTACGAAACATGAATCTAACTTCGATAAACAAGAGTCTATCCATATTTTTCTTTTATCTTTTATGTTTGTAATACGGTTCAATATTGGTAATAAATTCATAGGTTAACACGGTTCATAGGGTTTTTAATATTGAGTTAACGTATAATTTCATAATAATAACCAAAAAACATTATCATCTTTCTGCCTTTGGGCCGTCTTATTTAGGGTCGGTGCAAAAATTTTTTTTTTCTTCCACCCTGTCCTGTCACCTGTCACTAAATCTCTTTTCTTTCATATTACTCCTCACACAATCCATCCATATTTTCTTTGGCTTCCCTCTACCTCTTCATCCATCTTTATTAAATATAAATTTTGAAAAATAAAGATATTTACTATTATTGTTTTTATTTGCACATTAGTGTATCTCAGAACCCCTAAAAGGCGTGCAAGGAGCCTAAATTAACTCGCAAAGACCCATGGACTGGTTACCAGTCCCCTGCCTGAACAATGTTATTGATTCCATCGATAAAAGACAGGGGGTGAATTGCACATTCAGTAAATGGGCCCCAAAACGGTCGCTAACACGAAATGACGTAGCAACAAGAGGGCAACATATACTGTGATGCTTGAGGAGTGGAGACGAATACCACGGCTATCAGGACTATCTCGGAAGTATTGTCAAGATCCCTTCCAGCACTTTACTGGACCTTACTATACATTCTTCTCCCAAACACTCTTACTCTTGCGAATCTCCACACAAACCAGCCAATAAAGTTAAGAGAGAGGTGGGAGCTCTGTTCGTTATCAATGATCACTACGACCGGACAATAAAGGCAATCCCGAGATGAACAACAAGAAATTGTTCTGATGAAAATGGCAACTTTGTGCTGATCTGATGATGATGCTAAAAGGTGAGCACTGGAACTCCGTGATGAATCAGTTTAGCCTTGTTTGTGCCTATTAGGATTGTTATAAGATGTGCTTTGGCTATAAAGTAACAAAAATAATGAAATAAAACCATATTGAGAATCTCCTTCTCTTTTGAAGTCGGTTAAAGAAAATGAACCAACGAATACACGTCTAAGAAAATCTTAGTGAAGCTTTCAATCAAGTTTATCTTTCGCTTAAATTCGATGAAGTTGGAGAAAAAAAAAGGATCGATCCACGGATATAAAACTTTTAGAAGTCGCAGAGTTGGTTGAAAGTGCGCGGTTGGATTCGTGTCTCTAAGGACAAACATTTACCCGCAATTGAGTCCTCAGTAGTAACTGAGAATTCTCACAATTTTCGCAGCGCCATTTTAGTTTATTTTCTAACTTTCAAGGGACGAATATTTTTTTTTTAAGTTTCTTTTTAAACATTATTTTCTATTCTTTACCGAAACAATGTTTAATGGTTTGGTCAAAACTTTATTAGTACCGCAATTTAGTCACTAACTCGGAGTTACTAATGGCATTTTGTCAAAACATAAATACGGATATTTCTGAATCAATCACAAGTCAATTACTAAATCAATTAGAATGACGTTTGGATTACAAATAAACCATGTCCTAGATTAAGACCTACTACATCCTTTGGGGCAATTTTCTGATATCACGGGTGAAGGCCAACAGAAGCTACTTTAGCTGACACATGAGTGATGTCTGGACTATTATCCAAACATATTCAGAAAAGTTCGTATTTGTACATACAAATACGAACTAAATACGAATTAGCTTAAGACTGGACCTGGAACATTCCAGGTCCAGTCTTAAGCTGACTGACGGTAAACAGGTTAGTGTCGTATGTTTCCTGTCTAATTTGTGTTGCATTTCCAAGGTCATGCATATTGCTCACTGTGTTTGGGATAACTATAACCAAACTTATATTTCCGCCTAAGTCATTGGTTTAAGGGCCAAGCGCCCGAAAAGCGCCATAAAACAGTGATTTTCGGAGGCCTACTCCTCCGTAACGGCTTGGTCAATTGGTTTGAAAAAAATATATGTTTATTATAGATTCATGAACAATAATATCAACATTTGATTTTTTCGTGCAATTAATAATTTTGTAAAAAAAAAGCAATTTTGCAACTTTTCGCAACTTTTCCCTACTCCTTCGAAACGGCTTGGATCTTTAGAAACATTTTTACACATAAAAATTGGTGGTTAAATATTCTTCAAAGTGAACATTGCATGTGTAAATCAATCAATATCTCGCAGAGAAAATGGATTTAAAGCGCTTTTCGGGCGCTGCTGGCCGCAAATAAATGCACAGCTTTGCGTACTGCCGCCTAGGCGAGTGCGACAGTTGCGTTCACATAATTTCGGTCAGATGGTTCAAGGGACTATACGCCTTAAGGCGCCAACACTATTTTATGGCGACGATATGGCCAACCGTAGTAAGTTCCCGTAAGGCGTCCCCCACATTAGGCGTGCCCGTTCCTCGGAAGTGTGAGAGAAGCGGGCGCCGCTTGAGCTGTAATGTATGTGTAGTAAACAGCAAAACGCGACGCTTACGCAGCGCGCTCGCGGCGCGTACTTGATGTCCACGCTACTCATACGCCCGAAGAACGCGCATGCCTAATTTGAGGTCAGCCTAAGAGGATTTTCGTATAAGCTTAACTGCAAAATATTCCCTCTAAGTCATTTCCATTGCTCTGTTTAGATATCTGTGTCTTCGAACGATCTATACGCAATTTCTTTGTCCCTAGAGGTGGAGTTCAAATCCCTTATTAGCTTTGTTATTGAAAAAGTTCTACTAATGAATTTAATAATAAACAAGGCATTATTATATCTTAGGTGTTTTTCTCGCTTCGTTAGGTATAAAGTTTTAGAAATTAATTTTATGGCAACAACATATAATAAGCGGACTATGAAGAAGAAAGCGTGTTTTCATTACACGTACAATATGTGTTTGTTAAGGTGTGCCATTTTATTACATAGTATAAAATAAAGACTTTACTTTCCCCGTCTTCCTTTTTATTAGGTGTAGGATAGCTTATGACGAGCAATAGGTAGCTCGCTGTCCGGCCGTCCGGTAACCATCCGGACTGACCCTGAGTTATCGATTCATGTGCGCCTTAAAGAAATTTCAACAAAACCGTAGAGGCCCAGTACGGCCAAAATCTGGTGGGGCCATGGGTAATCAAAAACAATTCTCAGGGTCCTGATACACAAGGCAAAGAAGAAACAGCAGGAGCCCAGCTGAGTCGAAGCCTACTGGGGTCAGGGTTAGCTCCGAAAGGTAGTTCAGCCTCGCTATGGAAGGCAAGAAGGAACAGGGTGGGTTTTTTAGTCAATAAGAACTATGCATGGGATATCGATGCGGTTTTTAAAAATCAACAGGGTAACAAATAAGAATGGTTTATAATATTAATTTTCAGCCGTACGGATTCACTAAATGTTACATAAATATCTATACTGATTAATTATTATTATTTATTAATTTATTTATTTGTAGTTTTTATTTACTAGTTTATTCTATTCTATATAAAACTGATGAGTTTGTAAAACTCCCTCAACTCAGGAACTACTGGTTCAAATTGAAAGAATATTTTAGTTTTGAATAGATCATATCGAGAAAGATTATAAATTAAAAATTCTATTTCAAAATGATTTTTATTTCACATACCTAGGCCTACATAGGCACTTATAAAACATCAGAAGCTAGTGCACAGTTCCAAATTGGTCGTTTCCTATGGAGAAAAACAGGCAAGAGATTCCATGGTTACTCTTATGAACAAAATTGGTTGATATTACAAAGTTTCTATATTGCAGTATTGATAGATATTATGTAAGAACATTGTAGACTAGTCAATATTGTACCCAAAAGCACAATTAAAGTAATCATAATTAAAAACAGAATAGAAAGTAATCTAGGATTTCATGGAGTGTTCTCACAATCACATTATAAGAAAGAGGCTACTCGTATGTATTTATTATTTATTTATTATATACTTTATTGTACATACAAAACATAACAAAGAAAAACTTATGTCTAAAACACGTACAATGGGCGGCCTTATCGCATTCTGCAATCTCTTCCAGGCAACCTAGAATAGACAGTAATTGTCAGAACATGATATGGTCTCGTTCGTATTAATTACATTGAATCTTTCAATTATATCAGTGTAATTGATTACTGATTTTTTAATTATTTATTATAGCCTGAAATCAATTACGCTAAAAACAATTATTAAGCTACTTTTCAAAAATAAATAATTCACAAAAAAACATTTTTTTTTCACTTGTATCCTGGGACAGAATTTGGAGCGCTTCAGTTTACTGATTGGTGTTGGCCTGTGGAACAAAATGCCCTATGTGTGCATTCTGGGCAGCACTTGGTCCAACTCCCATACAAAGATTGGCAATGTCCTTTAATTTAATTTGTTATTAATTTTTGTATTATAAAAAATTTTAAGTGGTTGAAGTCAAAATAATTAAAAAATATAAATATGAGCTATATAACATTAAACTATGACAGAGAGAAGTGGAAGCAAACAAAGACGCAGTTGAAACCGCAGGGGACTGATATTAGGATTAAATAAACAAAAGGACTTAAGGAATAACTTTCCCTATCGGCCACATCATTGTTTGCCATCAGGCGAGACACTGATCAAATGTTAGTATTTATTAATTAAATGTTCAAAACACAAGTATTCTTCTTGTCCTTATCCCATATCACTTGAGGTTAGTGCAACCTTTTTTTTTCCATTCTGCCCTATCACCCGTGACACTATCACTAACTCCCTTTTCTTTCATATCACTTCTTACACAAACTTTTTTTTAACAAAAAAATTCCCTACCTTTCTATCTACATGTATATTCAGAACTTTTTTAGTACCATGCATTTTATCCCTTCTCTTCACATGACCCATACAAAAAAAAAGGATTGACATTAAACTTTTCTGTCACAGGTGCCACTTCCTCTAATATTCTCATTTCTCACTATATCCGTTCTCGTCACACCACACATCCATTGCAACATTCTCATCTCCACTACATGCAATCTTTATTATACTACAACCTGTAACATCGTCACGTTCCCTGCTATCCTAACTATCCTTACTAGCAATTGATATTTTTCCAGGGCAATTGTTTTTCCACCGGGTGTTACAATCATGTTCCTGTATTTGCGTTAGTTGTTGGTTTATTCATGAATTAATAAGTTTTTTATATTGCTCTTAGTTTATTCTTTAAGTTAGTAGTGGCCCTAAAGTCCTAATGTACGAAGGTAGTTAGAATATTTTTTCTCGTTTTTGCACTTACGCAAAACAAAATATGTGATTACTTTATATACGGTAAATGACACAGATACGACGATTGGAGAGATCTTATTCGGAATAATGTTATGAACCATAAGTAATATCACTGCAGATACGCCAGTTTGTGAGATAGGACAGTTAGCGGGGAGGGCGACGATATGACTTCTTCTTCATTTTATATCGCTAAGCTTGGATTAAAATTTCTCTGACGTTTTGGCAACCTGTGCAACTCTATCATTATTTTCGTATAGATCTTGGAACATGTAGATGGCTATGCAGAACAGCCAGCAAAGCAAGTGACACATATCAGGTGAAGTGGAACATTGAAATAAGACATTTTAAATACAATTTTAAACCAATACAGTTATAATAGCATATAGAAAATATAACAGCTGCATCAACAAGATACCCTTTTTAAAAAAAATACTTAAAAAAACGAGGTAACCAGTTGACGCTGTCCTTACATTTCCATGCGATAATTATATTGGCGAAGGCGAATCTACTAGCCAAAGCAAGTCCAGTATAAAATTTATTTCATAAACAGCGGTGAATGCAAATGAATCATTATACATGCCTTTCAACCATACTGAGCTCTAATTCCAGAAATGATTTGACTACACACGGCATTAGCGTAAAAATATGTGCCACAGAAGTCGTTAGAAAGTGCAAAGCTGGCTTAAAAATTATAAACACACAACCAGAGAGTTGGGGATCGAGTTATAAGCTGGTAGAGGACTATACAGAGCATATTTTTAGAGTACGTTAACCTCCTAACTGGCTTACTATCCATAGCAATTTAAAAATACCGGAACCTGTGTTTCAGATAACTTTAATCTAGGGGACTTTAAAATCAAGAGTAATTAGGTTACTTCTAGACAGGCGTGCTCCTCTTTAACCACATCGCTTACCTTCAGGTGAGATAAAGGATAAAAAAGACTCGAAAAATTTACTGCGTGTGGTTTATGATTTTGTAGTAAAAAAAAGAAACAAGCTTCTTAGCAACTTATTTTTTAGCTATATTACAGGCAATTTTGAATTGTCAAAATGTCGGTCAGTCAAAAAAAAAGGAAAGCTAAATTCCTCTACTGTCTATGATATATATATATATATAAATATTACTTTACTTCTAATAATTGAAATCAATTAATCTAATAAATAATCACTAGGTATATATATACAAACTTAAAATAATAATATTATGTAATGATTTACAATAGCATTCGAAAGCATATGCCCTCTGAGTTTTCTGCGTTTTTTCTCGTTTGTACATATTATTACTTTAAGTTGGTATATATTTATACCAAGTGATTATTTATTAGATTAGCTATATTTCAATAAATTTTCATTTCTACACTAATATTACTCGTACAAAGAATATTTTTTTTTAATTTTTGTGTATAAATAATAAACTCAAACAAAAACCATTGATGCACTAGAACGATTTTAAAAATCCTTTCACCAGTTGGATATAGGTACTACATACTATTTTTTGTAATAAGTGACATAGGTTGTATACTTTCTACTGTCACGCATGCGAAGCCTCAGGCAGAAGCTAGTACCAAATATAGTCAAATCTTTTTCAAATCATTTATATTTTAAAGAAACTATTACTACTTTTGTATAAACATCATCTCTTAGATGCAAGGCTGTTCCAAGAAATTTGATGCACACTGTACACAAGGGTATCCATAAGGGATTAATGTTTTGTAAGCAATCTCAACTGAGACAGCTAGTGGTCTGGGATTTCGGATGGCAAAGCTGAGGGTAAGAGACAAACGGGCTTGAATGACTCGATTTGATTGCATTTTGGAGAACCATTTACATATCGTGTTATATTTGTTTGGTATTGAAATTGAGGATTAAGACAAGTTAGTTCTATAACAAAATAGATAGGTACAGAAGACAACTCATGTATGTACTTCACTTTTTATATCTACGCTCGGTGGACGTACACTAATGAGCGTTTGAGTCGGAACTGTTCGACGAGTGAGCCGAGACGCGACCGAGACATTTTGTCTATGAGCGGTGTCTATGTGTGCGTCAAAATCAAAAATATTTTATTTTACATAGGCCTAGAGAGAGAGTTCTAATATGAGCCCCCCACTGTAGTTTAGAATCGATAGTTACACCCATAAACACAGTTTCTGTAATAACATCCAGTTTTTTGCTGTTAAGAATTAGATTGACGTCAACTTGAGGGACATTTGGCAATGAAAACTTTATAAATTTATAGGCCTCCCTTAAGTGTCTCCACAACGAACGGTCCTTATTGTTTCGCATCTAGGGCATGCTTGCGATACTCACCAGTTCATATAAAAGAACTAGTAAATATATTTGTTAGTCGCCTCTCATTAATCATTTCAACACGACCAAACCATGTACTCTTAGTATTTAAGTGACACAGAAATCTCATTTAACTGTCGAGTTCAGATAGTCATTTAGATTAAACACTATTATAAATTTAGAAATTTTAATAGGTTCTTACAAAATAGTAATTATTTTACTGACTTTTACTAAGTCTTTGATTATTTTGATTACAAAGGTAGCTTAAGTTTACTTATTACGATTGAAATACGAACCTGTACTTGTTTTGTGTGTCCGCAGAAGAACCAAGGTTACCGACATCGCCCGAAGAATTGCTAAATTGAAGTGGTAGTTAGTGAGCAGGGCACATTGCAAGCAGAACAGATCATCGAAGGGCTGAAAAGGGTATTTCAACAGATTGACATGCGTAAGACTCGTTAAAAAATCAAAAGCTCGTTTTGACATTTGAGAAAGACTGGAATGTTACTTGGAACGAAACTGAAAGGATGAATAAATTAATAATTAGGAGTCCGATTAGTAGCTTCACTACACCGAACAAGCCGCTTTCAAACAAATGTCAAAACGTGCCTGTTATTTTTTGACAACTTTGTGGCGGCTGTACACTCTCACCCGAGTGCACTCGGGCGAGAGTGTAAATGATAGCGCTCGCCTCGCCTCGTGATGTCTCGCTCGCGTGGCGGTTTTTTGCGCCCGAGTCAAAGGGTTTCGGTATGTCTCACGCGGAACACAATTACACAGACGAGAGTGTACACGGTCACTCCGAACGCACACATCTCGGCCGAGGCGCCTCGGGCGAGACATAGCGAGTGCACTCGGACGAGAGTATACAGCCGCCATTACGGGGTAAAGTTTTACCTGACTTCGATCAACATCAGTTTTACTGATTAATGTTTATTTTTTAATCAAATCTTCTATAACTTAAACCATACCTAAAGTAAAAGAGAGTACATTTTACAGTAATTAAGATATTAAAGAGGCGAGTGTTCTGAGCCGTTTCGAGCACTCATTTGAAAGCGTAAAAGCCTAGAATTTTCAGGTTAAACCTCGTAATAGTAAAGGGTTTCTGATGTTTTCGACAAATACAGGAATATTTTAAAACGTGCAAAATTTCGAGATCCTTTTTACTGCATTTTACGGTAATATGAACGTACAAATGTTTTTGTTCATGCCCATGCCCCGAATGAAATGTTAGTGTACTTAAGAAACATTTCCGAGTGTTTTTAGAATATGTATGTAAAGGATGAGAGGAACTTTGGAACAAGGAGTTGTGTGAAGTACTGAATACCGCATCGTAGTGAGTTGTACAGTAAATGGGAATAGAACTGTTGCAGATCTAAACTTCTACCTAGACTTTAATTGGAAGTGGTTCCTTGAAGTTTTTAATTACTCCTCTTGCTGTTGTATACAAAAAGATACGAGAAGAATGAGCTTCTTAGCTTAAATGGCTTGGTATACGGATAAACCATGTGCTGGAATTTGGGATATTTTTTCATCCAGAGAGTCCTATAGTTTTTAAGGCTATTGTCGACGGATCATACCTTTAGAGACACGTATTAGTCATAATATGCTTGGTCTGCTCACAACTTAGATACAAAACTGTGAAACTTCAAAGCCTTGAGCACAGGCGTAGGGTAGCCAGCCTTTCGGTGTGTTACAGGATGCATTTTGGAGAGTGTGCGCAGGAATTGCACGACTTGATTCAGCCATCGCAATTCTACCATCGGACAACCCTACGTAAGGCGAATATTCACCCTTACGTTGTTGAAACCTCTAGTCCGGACTTAGCGTTTCGCCTCGTCATTTATACCGCATACGTCGAAGGACTGGAACAGTTTGCCTGCTACGGTCTTCCCGTCCGATTATAATTTGGGTATCTTCAAGGCTAGAGTGAATAGGCTCTTAATAAACTAGTACGCCTCACCATCAAAGATTGCATCGCTACTTACCAACAGGTGGGATCGCAGTCAAGCACTAGTTTATCTCAATTTAAAAAAAAATACCTATGTCAACGAAGCGGCAACAAAAAGACGGGACGACATTGCTGTTTTGCTACATTGCTGCAGGCGTACACCAAGCATATAATGACGAATACGCGTCTATGAAGCTAAGCGTTCCTAGACAGTAAGCCTTAGGATAATTAGCTATATTCACGCAGGCAAAACTATTAGCAGAAGCTAGTATTGATTAAAATATGTCTAAGTAATAATTACCGTATTTCCAAAGAACGTCAGAATTCTAATTTCTGTCGCAATCTGCCAAAAACTTTCCTAACTTATCTACATTTTAAGAAGTTTTTAACATTAACCGTCGTCAAGATAAGATTGGTATTGAAATCCCTAAGAATGTTTTCTTAAATATGAAAAGAATGACACTGATCTTATTTAGAGTATGACAGTGGGAAATCATCGAAATTGCTTTAGGTGTTATTTCTAAGAAAGCACAACTATTGTTGTTATTATTGTTATTTCTAGAATTTGACCTTTACAGAACTTGAAGACTGAAGAGCCCGAAGCAGCGATTAAATATTTCAGAAAGTATTTCCATCTAAAATGTTAAATCGTCAGCGGAGAACCCCTAAACAAACTTCTGAAACGTTCAAACTTCATTACTAAAACAGTAGTGCGTCAGAAACGCATGGTCATTATTCGTTCCCCAGAAAGGGTCTCCCTAACTCACCTCCAAGGAGCCCATTCTCAGAAACTCGGAGAAAACTTACAGCCTAATCTAAACATTCTTCTTAACTTCAGCCATTCGCATCTTACTACAGCATAATGCAACTTTGTTATACTAATGAGTTCCACTGAAGCGGCTCCAGCTGGAAGCGAACATGCTGATGACCCCACTAATGAAGTTTGAAACTTTAACAGAATAGTAATGTCACCCAAAGGAACATGTTTTCAAATTTCCAACGATTAGGTATTCTGACAAAATATTTGAAAAAGAAACTCTTTGTGGCCTTGTTTACAGTATATAATTATGAAGATGATTGGATTTCTGTTAAAGTAAACAAATTATGCGTTGATGAGAAGAATACTGATTCTTTTTTGTGATGAATGATGGAGGAAAATTTCGGTAGGGGCGTGAAGGGTTTTGTGTTGAGCCTAAGAATTTGTAAGTCTGTCCGTGTTTTTAGAGCTGCGTCGGGCGTCTGCATAAATATACGGCTGTCTTTGACGAATTTGTTGTGTCGTAAGTATAAATAGAACATGGAATTACATCGTCGCAAAAAAATAAAGGCTCGGCGTCGTCAGTGATGTTGTATATTTTAAGGTTCTCTATAGTTTTTCTATACTTATGCATATATATTTTGATTTGACAACCTATATTTCTTTTTGAAATATGTTAGTTTGTAAGGTCACCTGTACTGTATATCTTATACTAATAAATAAAAATAAATACGTGTTCTCGTAAATTGTAAGTATTTAATTGCAAATGAACTTACATATCAAACTCGTTTGTGGGGACAATAATAATGAGTGTGTTATACACATTACTATTGTCCCCACAAACAAGTATGCCACTTGTTTTTTTTATGTCCCTGGGCGAAGCGAAAGGGAGTTTCAAACTTTTACTGACTAAAACCAACCAGTGTTTCTAAATGTTCTTTGCGTTTCAAAGCCACAATAAGTCTTTTGAACAACCCCGCATATCTTTGCTACCACTTTCATCAGTCGACTGCAAAATTAACAAATTGAATTTGTTTATTAAGCCGTATCTTCACTCACCAAAAAAGCCCCTAGCACTGATTATAATAAATTTTCCTTTCACCAAAACATGAATAATATTTCGTAACCTATTTTGAACCAACGAGGCGTCCGCTTCAAACATTCCAGGTTCTTTGTCTAAAAATGTTCAACAGCTTTCTCCTCTAAGCCCTCTCCCATAAAATTACTGCGAGCACGCATTATATCTTTTGCTATTTGCACATCGTGTTATATAAGAAAGATTTCATAGCGCCACTGCACTTTGTGTAATGTGCCATAATATTTTTCAGGATATAATGCTAGACGCGACGTTTTATAGTGCGCCAAGGATATTTACAACGCCATCCTGTGAGAGTACTTTTATTTTGGACCAGATTCCGTTGCGCCTTTGTTTGTGCGGTTTAAAAGTTTTTCAAATTAAACTTTTTTAATTATTACTGGTGCAAATTTTTCAGTTTAGTTCGGATTACTTTTTTGAAGTTTTATGAAAAAAACATATTAGGAAACTTTTTATTTTAAGTTCTTACAGCTTATTGTTGTTATCTGGTAG
Source organism: Mythimna albipuncta (assembly GCA_929112965.1). NCBI lineage: Eukaryota > Metazoa > Arthropoda > Insecta > Lepidoptera > Noctuidae > Mythimna > Mythimna albipuncta. The sequence continues at coordinate 12,545,621 of OV815982.1, forward strand.
ATATCGCTGTCAGCGATGAGACTGCCGTTGTAGCCATAGATTTTAGTTTACGTATAAGTTTAGTCACTATTTTGGTGTACTATAATAGTACATTATGATACAAGTGTATAATGTTGGTGATTACCGCTGAGGCGGTATTTAGATCCGAGCCGGAGGCGTGGAATCAAAAAAAAAATCCAGTGCCTTTAGCTCTCACCGGAACGCCCATACCGATCTGTTCTGACTTTCGGTACCTCGGGTCGCTCGTTCAAGGGGAAGGTGAGGTGGACCGGGACGTAACACGTCGGATCTACGAAGGATGGATGTAAATGAAAATGGCGACAGGTCACGGGAACCACTTATGACCCACGGATGCCCCTCAAGTTGAAGGGTAAAATCTACAAGTCCGTGATAAGGCCTGTCATATTGTATGGATCAGAATATTGGGCTGTGAAAAAGACGGATGAAAAAAAGATTGCATGTAGTGGAGATGAGAATGTTAATATGGATGTGTGGTGTGACGAGAATGGATAAATTGAGAAATGAGTATATTAGGGGAAGTTTGAAAGTGGCGCCAGTGACTAAAAAGTTGAAAGGAAATCGTTTGTCTTGGTATGGTCATGTGAAAAGGAGGGAAGAAACGCATGTTGATAAAAAAGTTATGAGTTTACATGTGGGTGGATGGAGGGGAAGAGGGAGGCAAAAAAAAAGATGAACGAACGCACAAAAAAAACGAACTAAAAAAAAAGAACATCAGTATCTAAAAAATTAAATACAACACTTGTGCATTAAGGTTCTCTTTTGAATTATTTCAGAGCGTACATACTTAAATAGTCAGAGGTACAACACGGTTTAAACATAATTGACTTTGATTGAAAGGCACAGACAACCGCCTGACAGTTTTACTTTTCTGTTTGTTAAATTAAAAAGTATTCGCTTAACTTCTATGGTCCGGATAAACGTTTCGCTACGTCATTTATAGCGCTTACATCAAAGAACTGGATCAATTTGCTTACTGCAGTCTTCCCGTTCAATAATACTTTAGGTGTATTCAAGGCTAAAGTGAATAGGCTCTTAGGGCGTATAGTCCCTTGAACCATCTGACCGAAATTATGTGAACGCAACTCTCGCACTCGCCTAGGCGGCAGTACGCAAATCTGTGCATTTATTTGCGGCCAGCAGCGACCGGAAAGCGCTTTAAATCCATTTTCTCTGCGAGATATTGATTGCAATGTTCACTTTGAAGAATATTCAACCACCAATTTGTATGTGTAAAAATGTTTGTAAAGGTCCAAGCCGTTTCAAAGGAGTAGGGAAAAGTTGCGAAATTACTAAATATTTTTTTTTGACGTGTTAATTGCACGAAAAAATCAAATGTTGATATTATTGCTCATGAATCTATAATAAACATATATTTTTTTCAAACCAATTGACCTAGCCGTTACGGAGAAGTAGGCCTCAGAAGATCACTGTTTTATGGCACTTTTCGGGCGCTTGGCCCTTAATAAACTAGTGCGCATTACCATCAACGATTGCATCACTGCTTATTATCAGGTGGGATCGCAGTCAAGCAGTTTATATCAAGAAATATAAACATTGTACTGTTGAGTTATCTATTAGCTTTTGCCTGCAGTTTGCTTGCGTGAAAGGATAATTATAACATTAACCCAAGAAAACATACGCTTGAGATATCTTATATTCTACTTCAAGATTTGGTCTACCCGTGTGTCAAATATCATCTTAATCCGTTCAGCTATTTAAGCGGCTCTTTTTTAAAGTGGGAATACATCCATTGACTTCTTCTGCTCGAGGGCGAAGCGGGAGGGCGTGTCAGACTTTTACTGACTAAACCATACCTATGTCTCTTATTTGCCTTTGGGTTCCAGGACCCCGGTTTTCCCTTTCGGAAGTCAACCTATGGTCCCAGTAGATATCACTTTAAGGGGCGGATGATGTCGACGACTCGAGCTCGGACCGGACAGTTACCAATTGACCGGACGGCTAACTACCCATTGCTCGTCATCCGTAAGCCCACGCAACAGTTTAAGCGTGACGGAGTAACACCGGACAGTTACCAAACGGCCGAACGGGGAGATTGCTCTTTAACCGTAAAGAAGTATATGAATTTTTACTTTGTAATATTAGTATGATAAATTAGAAATAAATAATAATCTTACTTTCGACAAACAAAAACCAAATTACTTTACCCTTGTGTCTCTGTGTGAGAATAAACGTGGAATAGCAAGAATAGCAAACAAAAGACACGAGACATCTCTTCATTTATTCAAACACAGTGAAATATTATTTGTTAGTGTTTGTATGAATGAACTTCATAAACCTGTATTTTGTGTTGTCTGCTACGTGTCCTGTTGACATATTCTTTTTGGGTTCTTTTATTCATAGTTAGGTTTGTTAGGTTTTGCTTGCCGGTTTTTTTTTTCGATGGGAAAAATCATCCAATGACCCGCTCTTGGGCGGAGCGGGAGATAGTGTCAGACTCTTACTGACTAAAAAACTTATCCCGTTGCTTCAGGCTTTCATACCGGGGCTCGAGCGCCCTTTCGGATAACCCTGGCCCCAGTAGGCTTCGGACTCGGCTGGGCCCCTTTTTTTTTTTTCGATGGGAAAAAGCATCTTATGACAACCCCCGCTCTTGGGTGGAGCGGGAGATAGTGTCAGACTATTACTGACTAAAAAACCCATCCCGTTCCTTCAAGCCTTCATACCGGGGCTCGAGCGCCCTTTCGGATAACCCTCGCCCCAGTAGGCTTCGACCCGGCTGGGCCCCTGCTGTTGCTGACCACTCCTTGAGGCGCGCGGGAACAGTACGCGCCGTCGACGACTTGGGCTTGGTCCGGACAGTGACCAGACGGCCGTGCTTGCGGCTTTGTTCGTATGATTAAAGATTATATCACGAGATCTAGGAATTTTTTAATACTAGGAATAGGAACAAATTAGATCAAATATCTTTTCTTTAATACTAGGAATAGGAACAAATTAGATCAACCTCGATTCAGATTGGCTAAAGTACGTAGCTCTTTCATGGGGTACTGTGTAAAATTTTATAATAAAATACCAATTGAGATTCTACAACTAAATGAGTCCAAATTTAAAACATGCATTAAACGCACACTATGTAGACAAGCATATTATAAACTGGAAGATTATCTCCTTGACAAAAATGCTTGGCTAAATGCTGGTCCTGCTCCACAACTACAGCCACTTTTACCTTCAAATTAGTTTTTTTTTATAAATATATAAATATATTTCTAAATATTGGAAGAGATACTATTCCCCTTTTTGTATTTTTTGCTTTCGAAATGTATTTTTTATTTATTTGTTTATTTCAATAGAGCTTATGATAATTTATTACTTTTTTAAATTGGAAACTAAATAGCATTGTATAATGTAGAAGCACTTTCTTCTTTTTTTCAAGTTTTTGTGAATGTGAAGCACCATGGAGCATCTTTATTAGGTTACAACTTGTTTGACATTACGAGCATGGCAGTTGAGAGTTTGTCATGCTCACCCAAATGTCTTGCTGGTGGTGGCACGTGTTATTGGGTCATTCGGTTCCCTTTAAAATGGTTGAGCTGAGTGGGGCTGATGCACGTGTAATGCCCGTGAACGGGTGCCATCGGTTGAGACTGGTCATCTCTTGGCTGCCAGTGGCTTAATTCGGTTTCTATTTTTAATTACATTTAATAAAAAGAATAATAAACTATTATTATTACGTATCTACCAACATTGTGCTCACATATTAGAAGCGACAAGAAATATGTAACCAAGATCTATGTAACTCAATATATTTTAAAAAGAGTGTCCATGGAGTTTCTTGCACGTTCTTCTCCATAGAGACCTACGTTTTGGAACGTGCAATTTAGCTTCACTTTTCTTGGACTGACCGACATTTGACTATTCAAAAGTGCCTGCAAATGGTCTATTTGAAATAAATGATTTTGAATTTTTTGAGATCTGAATGTGTCACGATAAAAAACTTTGTACGAAGTATTAAGAATTACATTTATAGTATAATTTGTAATGTATATTTTATTGTTTAATTTTAATATGAAACATTCTTCAGTCCGGACCGTACAGACTGAAAAATTGTTCATGTAAAATTATGTAAGTGCTAGAACTTTGCTTGCTACCGGTACTTTCATAAAAATTAGCATCAATTAAAGATGTATGATGAATAAATAGCAATTTTTAATAGATGTGACAAATTTACGTAGAAGTTATGGAATTTACCAATTAAAATTTCGTGTCCAATTATAATTTAAGTGTCTTCAATGCTAAAAGAATAAGACTCTTAATAAACTTGTGCGCTCCACTATCATAGATTGCATTACTGCTTACCATCAGGTGGGATTGCAGTCAAGCACTATTGTTTACATCAATAAATAAAAGTATTACAAAAGTTAAAATCTGTAAGTATTTACGCGTGCCTGTGTGTGTTGGTTACTCATTCACACTCAAACACTTGAACGAATTTATGAGGAAGGAAGGATTATGAGCAAATTACCTTTTTTGAGATGGGGTAATAAGGACAGAGAGTTTTTAGTACCTGCACAAATATAGATACAAAAAATACAGCCTGAGGAAAATTAGCGATTTTCACAAAAACTTTTTTTGATAGTTATGTGTTTCGATCTAGCGAGTCCACTGACTTTAGTAACACCGAAAAAACCAGTGGCATTGCTTTGTTTGTTCAATTTACCTCATGAATTTACTGAAAAGATGTCGAGATCCTCGAACAGGACTCAGTTTACACATTAGCTGACCCTGTTATTAAAGGCTTTTTGGGCATCTGCAGAAACATTTGAAAGAAGTAATCCGTGTATGATCGAATTTGTTCTTGATACAAGTTGAGCCTATTCACTGTAGCCCTGAAGATACCCAAATTATAATCGGACGGAAAGACCGCAGCAGGCAAACTGTTCCAGTGCCTCGACGTACGCGGTATAAATGACGAGGCGAAACGCTTAGTACGGACCATAGAGGTTTTAACAACGCAAGGGTGGATATTCACCGTACGTCGGGTCCGATGGTAGAATTGAGATGGTGAAATCAAGTCATGCAATTCCTGCGCACTCTCCAAAATGCGTCCTGTTAAACACCGAAAGGCTGGCTACCCTACGCATGTGCTCAAGGCTTTGAAGGTTGGACTTAACCAAATCTGGATCACGAATTAGCCTCTTCGCACGCCTTTCCACCGAGTCCAAAGCTGCTTTTTCTATATATTTGATACAAAATTATTAATAGTAACCATAAAATAATAACGTAGCAAATATCTTATGGATCTAAAACTTGTCGCAAGTAAAATTCGTCCAAAACACGCGTAAAAATGTTTCAAATAAAAAACCGAAATCTTTCCCGATAAGGTTCAGCTAATAAATCACAATTTTGCCAAAAGTTCCTCGCAAGAACTTCAAGATACGGTATCAGGAGCTAATGGTGTAGGTGTTTCATAATTTTCATATGATATACGAGCTTTTGATAAGAAACTTTTTGGTGGACTGGTATGTTCGAATGTCGTGTGGATATGTTTTCTTTCACGGTTATTTTATCACAAGTTTTACATCATATTCAAACTCGAAGGGAACTTTACCTATACTCGTTGTTGCTTAGCAACACAAATAAAGTCACCTTTAATGTCCTTTTTAATTGTGTTTTGGGGTTTTTTTTATGGTTGGAAATAATCATCCAATGACATCCTCCGCTCTTGGGCGGAGTGGGAGATAGTGTCAGACTCTTACTGACTAAAAGACCCACCCCATTCCTTTAAGCCTTCATATCGGAGCTCGAGCGCCCTTTCGGATAACTCTGGCCCCAGTAGGCTTCGACCCGGCTGGGTCCCTGCTGTTGCTGACAACTCCTTGAGGCGCGCGGGAACAGTGTGCGCCGTCGACGACTTGGACTTGGTCCGGACAGTTATCCGACGGCCGGACAGCGAGCTACCCATTGCTTACTGTCCGCAAGCCACCGCCTACGGTGGCCGGAAATCGGGATCAGAATCCCGGCGGCGGCGGCGAGGATGCCGTTGCCTGATGCGTTCGGCCTCCTCCTTTGCGAGCATTACTGCTTCGCAGAAGTCGGTGACCGAATGCCACTCCTCCTCGCTCTGGACCATGGCCGCAATCAAGGCCCGGCGTGAGAAGTCTCCGCCGCCGATCACCCCCACGAGGGCACGGCGATGCTCCGCCCAAGCAGAGCACACCTCGACTGTGCGCTCCACCCTGTTCTCCGGGAATTCCGCACAGTGACGACACCAGGGCGTCACTTCCACACAGGGTTCCGTACCTCAAAACAAAAACGGAACCCTCAAGCTAGAACTAAATAGCAAATCTGGGCACTTCGGAGACCGACGATGCATTTTATATGGAAACTAGTCGTTTAGAGCCACACTTGATCCGCGTCACGTGACGTCGGTGTCGTTTTAAGTACAAATCAGGCGTGTTATACGTGTGCGTCGGTCTAATGTAGTTCTTGCTTAATAGAATATTCTGTTGTTAGTCCATCCACAGACGGATGGGAACAAAACACAATCTCGGAAATGCGTAAAGGTATCGAGTTGAAACATAAATATGAAACTACGAGTATAGCATCAAGTCTGCAGTCTCCTAAAGCTGTGAAAAAAATAGAATTCTAAGCCAAAGAAAAAAAAAATACGGCCTTTTATGTCTCAAAATATATATGTTTCGACGCTCTCAAGGGAATTAAATTTTATATGGTACTTTCCGTTGACCCAGAATCCAGTTTGGCACAAATCTAGATCTTATAGCACAGGTATAGGGATAAATCCAAAAACAGTAAATTTTTTGTACTTTTTTTGCGATTGTTAAAAATCTTTGAGACTCCATTTGGGAAAGGAATTGTATAGGTAAGTTTGTACGGAACCCTCAGTACGCCAGTCCAACTCGCATAAACCCAGATTTTTTATTATAATAATATTTTTTTTATATATTTTAAATGTTCTTTTTTATGGTTTTTTTAAGAATTATTTAAAAATATAATGAATATGTTGGTAAAGTTAATATAATTATGAAATAATAGTAATAATGATATATTTGTTATAAAAAATATTTAAAAATATCAAAATATGTACTATAAGAAAAATAAAGGAGATAATAATGATAGGTAAATAAAAATTTATTTGTACTTAAAAACAGCACAGATTATAGCATAGAGAAATAGGTAGGTTGTACAGATTAGTCAAAATTGTTGTCGAATTCCCGAGCTCCTAAACTACGTACGCAGACCTGTATCTTACGAGCCGGAGATTTTGCGGCTTCTTTTTATAATACAACTCAGAAAATGTAAAGAATGATTTGAGAAGTTGACAAAAAACTTCTAGAGTCTGTTTAAAAAGTCAAACGACTTGGGTAATTATTAGGATAGAATGAAATCTGATGTAGTCAACGCTGGTTCAATAATCAAGATTGATTAAGAGATCTTGATCATTGTTTACTAATAGAAGAACTTTATAAAAAGTATCGACTATAAGTACATATTTTCTAAATGATTAAATATTATCAGAAATTCCCAAGTCGTTTGACTTTTTAGACAGATTATAATACTCTGTATGTAGTAGGAGAGTCCGACTTTTACCGACTAAAACCCAGCCGTGTTTCTTCAGTTCAACTATTGTTTATTACTACTTTGATTTTCAACAACCTATCAGGTGCGTATTTGTAAGAAAGGATTTTTTGTTATTACTAGGTTTGTGCTTGAGCGCTATCTCATCCAATGGAAAGCGACGATGCGGTTGACGATGGAGCGCGCTTACCTAGAAGTAACCTTTTCAATCCTGACTTAAAGGTTCCCGAGTCGTAGCCATCAGGAAACACAGATTGCGGCAAGGAATTCCACGATAGAGTTTATTTCATTAAACCCCAAGCGAACGCGGCGTTCGCGCACCTATTGTCTTTCTATTGTGTCTGCAATTTCCACGATTGAAAGAAGGTTAAATGATATTAAATTACACTGATCACCATCAAGGACCTGTATTTTTTTACCGAATAAGTTATACTGGCAAACGCTGCGTTTCTTGATAAATAATATTTACAAGCAAGTAACTCATCTACCCGTGAAGCTTTGTTCACTAAACTGATAAGGATGACTTTGTACGGTCGAAAGTGGGTTGAGTCAATAAAACGAATATTTGTAATAAGTTAACATGTTGTTACACGTGTTTGGGACATAACAATAATTAAGAAGTCAAAATATCGAATCAACACAGCAACGCATCAGTTGCTAGCTTGTCGGTTTATAATCGTTTACATTTCGAAAAGTGAGCATTGGAATTGCACAATTTAATTTCGCCAAGTCCGTTCCATCATCGGACCACAAGACGTATGGTGTTGCACTATCGGTACATGGTAGACATTCCGGGAACACATTCATTAGGCGTACAGCTAAGGAGTGGAATTCCCCACCGGAGTCTGTGTTTCCTGGTAACTAGCTATAAACAAGGGATCTTGAAATCAAGAGTGAATAGGTTGCTCCTAAGCAAGCGTGCTTTAACGTCGTCGTCATCACTTACCACTGGTCAAGCGCGCGCCTAATTATAATAATAAAAAATAAACTATATACTATATAATAGTCCGGACCAAGCCCAAGTCGTCGGCGGCGCGCACTGTTCTCGCGCGCCTCAAGGAGTTATCAGCAACAGCGGGGGCCCAGCCAGGTCGAAGCCTACTGGGGCCAAGGTTATCCGAAAGGGAACTCGAGCCCCGGTATGAAGGCTAAAAGGAACGGGGTGGGCTTTTAGTCAGTAAGAGTTTGACACTATATCCCGCTCTGGCCAAGAGCGGGGGTTGTCATTGAATGATTTTTACCACCATAAAAAAAAAACAGAAATACATTATCGGTGAAAATTTCAACTGCCTAACTAATACGGTTTATGAGATACAGCCAGGTGACAGATGGACAGAAAGCGAAGTCTTACCTTTTGAGTTCGAAACCCTAAAAACGAACACTTCAGAAGTTATGCTGGCACCGTAGTTATAAAAAACTATTAAAACTAATATAAATCAAATTGTCCAATATATTACCAGCAAGTTCAACAGTCAGACACGAACCAAGCTACGTGAGAACTTTACCAGTTGGTAAAATAAAATTTATTTAGGAAAAATATATTTTTAACATCCAGGCTTTTAGACGCCTTGAAAAAATATTTTAGTTCACATTGCTAGGGATCACGGGTTTCTTAAAAGGAAAGGAAAATCTCAGACATTATGGATTTTTCAGATACATACCTTCCTTTTTTTTCTTTGGCCGGGTGGACCTGGCCATGACGTCACTCTTGAAGTCCAGCGGCCGTCACTGAGTCTCGCTATATGTCCAGCATATCGCTATTTTATTCTTAGCGCATAATTGAGAGCATCTATGACCATTGTTTTAAGTCTTATCTGAAAATGAGGAATCTTTTGAATTTTGCGTTTTCGTGATACTCCTTTCCATGCTCCTTTGACATTATAGAAACACATAAAACATAACATATATGAGGTGTCTCTGAGTAATCATACGCACCAGAATTAATTCATTAAACCCTAAACGTTCACTCTCTCGCTGTCTTTCTTTTGTGTCTCTAATTACAGTATTCAAAAGGTTAAACAGTTTCGGTTTTGAGGTGGGAAATCATCCAATCACTTCTCGCGCTCTAAGATTGAGCAAGAGGGCGTGTCAGACTTATTCTAAAACCACAGCTGCATCCTTCAATTGCGCTTTGCGTTCAATGATTACAAGTTTCCTTTTCAAAAAATCTCCGTTGCCTTAGCATCGGTCCTGCTGAGCTCCTACGGTATGGCTGATATGGCAGTATCATCAACGTCCATGCGCTGTACGTATGGACATAGTAATGATGCTGCCCGACCACATGCTGGAGCTACTCATCCACCACCATCGTTTGAGTACAAAGCAATTGTACCCAATTGTGAAATGCAATATTGTATTAGATGTTATACTCAATGCGAACCATCTAATAATATGCACTATAGTTAGTGTGACTAGTAGCATTCTGATAAATCGTTCAATAGAACAATGCATATTCAAACATCACTTAATGACTGATAGACCACAAAATAGATAGGTAAAGAAGACAATCTCATGTATGTACTTCACTTTTTATACCTACGCTCGGTGGATGCACACTAATGAGCGTTTGAGCCGAAATTGTTCGACGAGTGATCCGAGATGCGACCGAAACATCGTGTCTGTGAGCGGTGTCTATGTGTGCGTTGCTTGAGCGCGCTTTGTATGTAGATTGACTTTTGTACCTATATCTATTTTGTGGCTAGACTGACATCTCTTTGAGGAGCACGTGGAACAATATACGCTTTCGACGACTTGGGCTAGGTCTAAATGGTTACCGGATAGGCAGACGGCGAAGTCACCACCTCCTATCACCTCCGCGAGTACAAGGTGGTGCTTCGCACAAGCGACGCAAACCTCGACCATATGCTCCACCCGTGACTGTTCACACAATAGTGACAGTGGGGTGTTTCTTTTGCTTGAATCTGGTGCAGGAACTTCCCGAACTTACTAAATCACTTCAATTACATCATGTACTTGTATCACCATCATGAACGTTTTTAAAGTTTCCACTGCCAAGACTCCGGCCTCCTCTCTAGGAGAGAGAAAGATGTGCTTCTATATATTAACAATATTTCTATTAAACAATCAAAGACTACAAACGGACGAACATTATCGAAAACAAACCTCTACTACAATATTGACCATACTTATCTCGCCTGGTTTCCGTATATAACACACGTCGTTCAACTCATCTCTATCAGTTGCAACACGTCCACCCAGCGACGATGTAAAGGCATCTAGTATTACCAGGGCTTGCGGACGGCGAGCAATGGGTAGCTCGCCGTCCGGCCGTCCGGTAACCATCCGGACCGTGCCCGAGTGGCCCAAACGCCATTGTCATTGTTAGCTTTTTTTTTTAAATTTACTCTAATTAGAGTTAGATAAGTATTTTTTAAAGGATCTCATTCAAGGAAAGCAGAAGTTTGACCTTTTGCTAACAGAAGTGGGTATTCTAGCAACGTTGTGTATAAAGTACTTCTGATCCAAATTAGTTCGTTTGGAGCAATTTGGGATAACTATGAAGTCAATGGAACGCCGTCACATCTGTTCTTGTATCCTGGAGACATGCATCAGAGAATCTTCAACCTGACAGTGTACGAGAAGTTATATGAAGTACAACACTTACAGAACAGCAATATTTGCAAATATGAAAGAAGAAGAGAATACAATTTTAGGAAATATTTTGGATCAGACACAGTGAATATAAAAGAGTTTAAAAATAATGTGCATATGTTATCTCTGAATATCAATCCAATTTGGGAAGAAATCCGACCTGCGCCTCTGAGTGTCATACATTTAGGAGGATTGCCGGAGAAACCGCACAAAGATTTGCCTCAGGTAAGCTTTTTCCAAGCCACAAGTTATCTAAAAAGTTCTTGAATCAAAAAATTTGTAGATCCAAAATTGTGTTTTTTTTTTAATAATTTATTTTTATTTTTTATTGATTCGATGGCTTCCTTAAGAATTGGAATGAGAAAGCGTGGAACCGTGATCATTGGAAGGAGTGGAGGGAGGCCTTTGCCCAACAGTGGGACAATCTGGGCTAACTATAATAATAATGCGGCCCAGTGCGGGTTCCCTCTCCTAGAGAGCTCAGCAGTAGGAATGTTGAAAGGCTGATTATGCTATACATAACGTGACTTTTAAATCAATGTAACTTATTGCAGGATCTAAAAAGTTATCTGGACTCCTCAAAGACAGCGTGATCTACATAAGCTTTGGCATAAACGTCCAGCCTTCACTGCTTCCTCCAGATAGAGTAGAATTGATGGCTGAAGTCTTCTCTCAGTTACCATATGACGTCTTATGGAAGTGGGACAAAGATGAGCTGCCAGGACGCTCTAAGAACATCAGTATTTCCAAATGGCTGCCACAGTCAGACTTGCTAAGTGAGTAATTTGGTTTTAAGTGCATCATAGTAGTTAGCGACCCAACAGTTAATTGAACGTACAAAATTTCATTATTTGATTTCAAAAGTATTAAAACTGATTTATTTATTTATTTATTTAAACTTCATGTACAATAGTGGTACATAGGCGGACTTAATGCCACAAGGCATTCTCTACCAGTCAACCTTTGGGTTAAAAAAGACAACACTGTGGTAGGTTTGCACAATAAACAAATACATAATAACAAATAGTTCAAATGGAAAAATGTAAAATAAGTTATTTATAATAATAAAATACATACATATGCTAAAATAATAAACTAATAAATACTATGAAAAATATGAAATCACTATGATTAGTGGTATTTTGGAAAAAAATGTAACATTAACTATAAATTGGAAACTGTGTTCTTGTTTTCTATTGTTTGACAGTTTTCTCCAAACGCGTAGGTACATAGAATTCCTTTTAGGTTATTTTCTATTCTACATCTGATCAATTCCAATTCACTGCATATTCACACTTGCTGGATTATTACTAGGGAACAATTTAGATTAGAATTTATTTTTTTTCCACATCTACCACACAACGCCGTCTAGTCCCAAGCTAAGCAGTGCTTGTGTTATGGGTACTAGACAATTGATAAACATACTTATATATTTTAAAATACATACATATTATAGATTAATTACACCCAGACACAGAACAAATGATTATGCTCATCACACAAACATTTGTCCTGGGTGGGAATCGAACCCACGACCTCCTGCATAGCAGTCAGGGCCACTAACCACTAGACTAACAGGCCTGTCTGAATATGAAGTGAGCACTTGTAGAGATCTGAACGATTTAATCATATATATTTGAGCAGAAAATATTATTTTTATGATGTTTAGAATAACTTTATTATTGTTATTTATTTTAAAAGTTTACAATATGGTTTTACTAATCAATAATCTACATCAAATCTTAGTTATGATTACGAACAAGTGCTATGAAAGTTTAGACAAAAAGAATTTTTTTTCATGATTATATTATATAAATATACATTTTCAGGGCATCCTAAGATCAAAGTTTTTATAACCCAAGGAGGTTTACAATTGACAGATAGGCTATCACAGCAGGAGTACCTCTGATTGGTATACCAATGTTAAGTGACCAGTGGTATAATGTTGAAAAATATTTACACCATGAGATTGGAGTCAAACTTGATTCGCTCACAATGACTGCTGAAGATTTTAAGGCTGCTATTAACAATGTCATTGACGATAAAAGGTTGGTTCAAGATATTTATATCAATTTTGATCATGTAGTGTTAATAAAGGCCTTTATCATAAGTTCCCTTGAAGGAAACTTCCTTTACTCCGATCCAATTAGTCACTATGGCAACTGAATATATCCCTCGATTTATATTGACAAGCAACGAACTACCAATTTCTCGAGTATAGGAAATGATTAAAAAATTCATGATCGGAATCAAAATGTTAGGCTACTGTGGCTGGAGATCGCTCTGCGATTCCCTTTGCCTAGAAGTCATCTGTCGCGTTGGCTGTGGTATGGGGTTGTACGTTTCTTCACTCTTGTGGACTCTTTTTTTGCTAGCATTATTACTGTATGAATCTGAATGTTGGGCTGTAAGAAAGACGGATGAAAAAAGATTGCATGTAGCGGAGATGAGAACGTTAAGATGGATGTGTGGTGTGACGAGAATGGATAAAGTGACTGAAAAGTTGAAAGGAAATCGTTTGTCTTGGTATGGTCATGTGAAAAGGAGGGATGAAACGCATGTTACTAAAAAAGTTATGAGTTTACATGTGAATGGATGGAGGGGAAGAAGGAGGCCAAAGACAAGATGGATGGATTGTGTGAGAAGCGATATGAAAGAAAAGGGAGTTAGTGATAGCGTGACCAGGACAGAATGGAAGAATAAAACGTGTTGCGCCGACCCCAAATAAAACGGGACTAGGGCAGGAAGATGATGAGAAAGTTCATATCTAGGATGTAAAAAAAACTTAAATCACAATTATATAGTAATTATTTATATTCAGACGGATATAATCGTCGCTAAGAGATTTAAAGTTTCTCAATTGATTGCAGTTTTCGTGAAAACATCACCAAACTTAACAGCATGATGCGGGACCAACCCAGTCTATGCTGGAGTGCGCCGTGTGGTGGACGGAGTACATGCTTCGTCACGGTGGTGTCTGCACGCGCCTGCTGCCAACATGTCATGTGGAGAGTACTTAGAAATAGAACTACTCCTCGTTATGACAGCAACTGTGCTGTCTTTTATTCTAGTACTGTCACTCATTATAATTGTCGTATGGAGGTATTGTATAAGTCACGTCTACGTAAAATGAAAAGAAAATTAAACTACAGACTTCTTTAGCTTACATGTAATATATTTTTGCTTTTGAAAGATGAAAATTGTAATTTGTAGATTTATTGTATATTTACATGATTGAGTTCCATTTAAAAAATACTTAACTAACTATAATTACAATAAAATAAAATGAAAAATAGTTTGTGTTTAGTTATTTATAAATATTATTATTGTAATAATGCGAAAAAAAATGCAATAAGTTTGTGAAAATAAATATATGCCAGCTATGTATGCCAAAAGTGAAACATAAGCCATAATAATATCACAAAGCAATGCATAAGAAATCAATAGCAAAAATAATTATGTGTACCAACTGTAACCAAACGAAGTTGGAGACAATTTAGTAGGTTACTATTGTCTTTTTACCAGGAGTTATTTTATTTTTTTTAATATAAAAACTCAATAGCTGATATTTTAAGTTTCCCATTGTTAAATATAGGTATTTCGTGGTAACTCCTATGAGTTATTCAAGTAAAAAAATATAACAGTAATAACCAACTTAATCTATTTAATCAATGGAAAGCTCAAAATATTACGTTTCTCCATGTCATTATAATAGGTAACGCCTGTAAAAATATATTAGCAATACTTCTATAGGTATCTTCTTTAGATTACGGTTTAAAGACCTAGTTTTTTTTAAACTGATTCCTCGTCGTGTTCACATATAACCTAGGTTTCATTTCTGGCGAAAATATAAAAAGTTAATCATGGCAATAGGCACTGGCTTTTATAGTTAAAGTAATTAACCTAATAAAATATTTTTTAAATATTTTATTTCTCTTTTTATTTATACTTCCATCGTCCCATTTGTAAATAACAGTGGGAAACATTCCATGGGTGAAGAAGAATTTCAAGCAATTGAAGTAGGACCTCTCAGATATGTACAATTACCGAAACAGATCTTGAACGCTGGCTTCAAGTTGCGCAGAAGTCGAATATTCGGCAACTGGAGAGACAGAGATGTACTTATTTTAGGCAGTATTAGACTTGCTGTGGAAAGCTATGGAAAGTCGAAGATCCGATTAAGAACGACCTTCACCGGTCTGTTTAATGGATGAAACGTATTTTATGATAAATTTAGGATATTAAATAATATAACGCGGGTGGGTTGACTAAAAAATTCCTGGCCAGACTATTAATAATTAAAAATTGAATTATTTCCTTTTTTTTTTTAGAAAAATACACAACTGTTATTTATACCAGATTTTTTGGAGACAACCCTGTATCATCGTATTCGTAATGAAACAGCGTTTATTTTGATATAGAATTAGTTGTATATTAAAATAAACATACGTGTTTATACATACTTTTTATATCCGACAACCTATAGTTATACCAGGAAACAAATAGGCAACCCACCATTTTTATGTTCTAAAGGCTTCATACTTTCGGTTAGTATTAAATTTATTCGTTAAACACACCGGGGCACTTTAAAAATATGTTTTTTTTCTACTGAAAGAAAAGTATACCTTAGTCGTGATGGATCTTACAAGGTGATATTAATCATCATCATTTCAGTCGATAGACAGCCACTCTTGGACATAGGCCTACCCCAAGTGTCGCCACAATGAAAGATCTTTAACGTACCACATCCATTGGATTCCCGCAACCTTCACCAGGTCATCGATCCACCTTATAGGAGTGATATTTGCCTAGAATTTAAAAACTCTCTAAAGCATACAATTTATATGATAATTTGGTAATGAAAGAAAAATGCAAATTTTCCTATTTATAAGATGCATTTTTATTATACATATAAATAATATTTTGTGAAACTGTTCTTTCAAACAATAACCCTTCGATGTTTTTAACACAATGTGGTATACAGTGGTAAGTAAAAATGGCGGGTGGCAGCACCTTGAAAAATGGCATTGTAATCTTTTTAACGATATAGGGATTAATTCCCAGTTTAACAGGATGCACCAATATTTTACATAGATTGATTGTCAAACCCAGTCAGGCGCATTGCTTTCTGTAATATTTCATCACCAGTGCTCTAAAACGGTTAAGTAAAACATCGTGAGGAAACCGGCATGCCCTGGTACCAAAAATTTGAAGACATATTACATCTACCAATCCGCACTGGACCTGTGTACATTGGAGGCCTGAGTAACACTGGAAATGTCAAAAAGCTACTAATATAGATATCCAAACCAACCAAACGAAAAAGTAAATTGTGAAACACAGAGAATTGGATACAACAGAAAATATCAATATCTTGCCAGAAGCTATGATTTATTAGACCTCCACAGCCCTTTTATCAGGTAACAGGATGCCTTCACAGTAAGACTGGTAAAGACATCAAGGTTTTCAACTGCCTGTAATGACTGTCAAAATTTTGCGAATTATTTATCTCGAATAATTACATATAATGCTATCCAAGTTACGGAGAACTCTTAATAGTATTAACATATGTTCGGATTTAGTACAACGGATTTGTTCCATTCGTATAAAAACCGAGCGCAAAACAAGAGATTTTTCTTAAATTGATATAAACTACTTTAGCTAACTAGCTTCACTGTGATATGCGATCCCACTAGATGGTAAGTAGTGATGCAATCACGGTGAGGTGCACTAGTTTATTGAATGCCTATTCACTCTAGCCTTGAAGACACCTAAATTATAATCGGACGGGAAGACCGCAGCACATTGTTGAGTTAATACTAATTAGTAGTAACATACGCTTTGCAAGTCACGGCAAGATAGTATAATTTTTATTTTTTATTTTTGATAGGTTCGCGCTTGATCGCTATTTCACCTGATGGAAAGCGACGATGCGGTCGACGATGGAACGAGCTTACCTAGAAGAAACCTATTCACTCTCGACTGAAAGATTCCCGGGTTGTAGCTATCAGGAAACACAGACTCCGGCAAGGAATTCCACTCCCTAGCCGCACGCACAAGGAATATGTTCCCATAACGTTTTGTGCGTGTAATTTGGTCCGTTCGTAACAATGCTGAGCGTATTTTTCATGGTGTTATCTTTTATTTATATTTGTGGATTTCCAGAGATTCAAAAATGTTTAATTAGTGCCACTTCGCCTTAATATACAAGCAATTAACACGCATTTCCTACTGATACTTACTTCAGATAATTATAATTACATGTTTATTAGTCAATAAAATGATAAATTCGTTTACATAATCCGAGCTCCGATTATGTGACTTTAATTAGAATTTACATAATATTTATTATTTCTATCCAAAGCTGTCTTTGTTATCAAATAATAACATTAATTTACGTTATGTACATAGATCATAACCTAACATTCTTTAGGTTAATGACCTATGCACATATGTAACATAGGTAAATAAATCCATATTATTGAACCATTTGCTCTTGGCACGATTGAGTATTATCCTGTTGTATTTATTTTTACCCGACTACGGCAAAACCAAAGGAGGACTATGATTTTTTTAGCCAAAGGAGGTTCTGTATGTATGTATGTATGTGAGTATGTTCTCTTATAGCTCCTAATCTACTTATCGGAACTCGAGATATGAGGTATCGTTAGAACCGTCTTAATAGGGTAGTTTCCAGGGTCAAGATAATTACATTTTATTTAGTCCGTCTTTTAGATTATTAAAAAATAAGGGACACGTATTTTTTTATTTGTAAATTTTATAAATAATCATCATCATCATCTTCCTGCCCTAGTCCCGTTTTATTTGGGGTCGGCGCAACACGTTTTTTTCTTCTATTCTGTCTGAAATGACAAAGATATAGCCCTTTAATGTCACGTATGACGTCACCCCGTGCTGCACTTTTTCGCACGGGGTGACGTCACACGTAACTTTTGACTAATTACATTTTTTACGTCAACTAGCGTATTGTCCGCTGAACGTAGGCTACGTGACGTGTCACAAAACTTGATATGGCACCCTCTAGCGGACAAAAAGTAATCTGTTAAAAAATAAAAAATCACTGGTAATTATCAAAAAATATCTATAAATCCACATTATTGAACTATTTTATCTAAAACAACTCGCTTACATTTGTCTCTTGGTATGCTTGAGTAATATCCTGTTGCATGTTTTTTTTGTAAATGGGAAAATTATCCGATGACATCTCCGCCCACTTGGGTAGGAACTCAAGTGGGCGGAGATGTCATCCCCTGCTTGGCTCCTACGGTTTGCTGACAACTCCTTGGAACAATACGCGCCCGCATCGTCTACGTGTTGGGCTCAGTGCGGACGGTTACCGGATGGTTTGAAAGGTTTGTAAGCTATTAAATATCGAGTGGATTTGTTAAAACATATTCTATTCGTGATTTTAAATAGGGACAGTAAGTTCTTTGTGATACAAATATATTTTTTTAAATATTTTGTCAATTAATTCTGTTTTCTATGAATTCTGGTCAGTTCTTTCAGTGGGACTTATACCAGCATTTTTACGTCTTGATGCACAGTATAAGTGCGTAGTCAAAATAACGAGCAAGTCACAAAATACTCTTACAAAGATTTATTTAATAGAGACGTGGTTTACAGAAAAAGTATTATTTCAAAAAGAAAACTAGTGATTTGAATAAAATGGTGATCTAAAATATGAAACAAGTTAGAAAATAGGCACACTATACTGCTAAAAAAACAAAATCAATAAACCACATAGCATAGAATTTTGTAATAAATTCTTGAAAAAGAAGCAAATTATGTTATGATACTATATTATAATATACAATTTATATAGGACTCGCGCACTGAGGGTTCCGTGCAAACTACAATTACTTATTTTTATTTTATTATTATCTCTGCAATTACTGAGCATCATACACCCAGCGCTGGTTTTCAGCTGGCACCCCGCAGTAACACAAAGACGAGGGTAAACCAAACAGATGTTTAATTAAATATTGATATGTTGTTAACACTGTCCGATTGTCAAAGTAAACGTGAACCCTAATTAAACTTACTATGATGTATGTTTCAAGTCCAGTTTCATTATCAGAAACAGTTTTTATTTACCAGTGTGACTAAATAAACGAAATTGTTCGGAACAAAGACTGGAGAATCATCCTTCACTAATGTGGAGAGGATACTAACAGCGTACCCGATTCTGTAAAGCAGTCGCCAGGTTGCGTTCAAGTCGGCGCGCACTGTTCCCGCCTCAAGGAGTTATCAGCAACAGCAGAGACCCAGCCGGGTCGAAGCCTACTGGGGCCAGGGTTATCCAAAAGAGTGCTCGAGCCCCGGTATGAAGGCTAGAAGGAACGGGGTGGGTCTTTTAGTCAGTAAGAGTCTGCCACTATCTCCCGCTCCGCCCAAGAGCGGGGGATGTCAATGCATGATTTTTTCCCACCATAAAAAATGCAAATGAAATTCATAAATATGGTCATGAAGTTGTAGTGCTATGAAACTCCGGAAAATCTTACAGAAATGTCTACGAAATATCGTACGTAGTATGGAATGCATATATAGCATCAATTAAAGGAAGTCTTATACCATTAACAATACGAGTAAACGTGATTTTTGGATCAGTAAACAAACAATATTTTATAATTTAAAGAATAAAAAGAAAAGATCTTTTGTTAACAGAAGCTTGTATTCGGCTAACAGTGGCTTTCTCATTTATTATGTATATAATGTACTTTGATCTAAATAAGTTTTTTTAGTTTATTCAAAAACTATCAATGTCAAAGTCAATTCAAAGTTAAAGCATTAATTTCAAATAGACAATTTGCAGGCACTTTTGAATAGTCAAATGTCGGTCAGTCCAAGAAAAGTGAAGCTAAATTGCACGTTCAAAAGCGTAAATCTCTATGGAGAAGAACGTGCAAGAATCCTCATGGACACTCTTTTAATCATATGTATTACATACAATGCTTGATTACATATTACTTGGTGCTTCTATAATGTAGATAATAAAACAAAAATGTAAAATAATTAAAAGATATATCAGCAAACAGTTGGTCGACTCTTCGCGTGACCAGAGGGCTGGACTCTTCTTCAGTCAACGAATCAGCATTGCCATCCAGCGTGGCAATGCTGCCAGCGTTCTGGGCACTTTTCCCATTGACATCGATGTGGACGAATTTTTTGATGCCCTCTGAGTTTTCCCCGTTTTTCAAACTTTTTTACTTGTATATATGTACAAAGTTAGTTTTAGTATAAATCCTTAGTTAATATTTCAGATTCTTATGTAATATTGTTTGAAATTCAAAATAAAAAAATCTCATTTAAAGATAGAAACTGAATTAAGCCACTGGAGGCTAAAAGATGACCAGTCTCATCTGACGGCACCCGTTCACGAGCATGACGCGTCCTATCCAGTTATGAAAGCGTGCAAATTATGGATGGAGCCCGTTTAATAGTAACCTTTCACTTTTGCCTTAAAGACACCTAGTAGCTTTCAAAAAACACAGACTTCGGCAGGGAATCCCACTCCTTCTTAGCTTAGCTGTACGCACAGTAAATGTGTTCCCAAAACGGTTTGTACTTGTGATAAGATGAGTGGGATGCCTGAATCCGGTACAGGAACCAACAGAACTTACCATGTCCAGTAATTGTACAAATAACCTGAATTACATCATGTACTAGCATAAATCTACACTATATGAAAGTTTGTTTTTATGTTTGTAGGAAGTAATCTCTGAAAGTACTGGTCCGATTACGAAAATTTTTTCACTGATAGAATGCTGCGTTATTTCTGAGTGGCATTGGCTTTACTTTATGTACGCGGGTAAAGCCATGGGCAAAAGCTAGTTAATAATATTTCCATTACGCTATCAAAGACACACAAATCAAACGAACAGATCGAGAACAAACGAGGTCATCTACTTCAATATTGACCATATTTATCTTGATTGGTTTCCGTATATAACACACACCTTTCAACTCGTCTCAATCAGTACTAACACGTCCACGAAATGACGATGTAAACGCACCTAGTATCACCGCAGTCGTAAGATTGTGGACGGCGAGCAATGGGTAGCTCGTCGTCCGGCTGTCCAGTAACCGTCCGGACCGAGTCCAAGTAGTCGACGCGCGGTGTTCCACGTGTGCCTCATGAAGATGTCAGCAAAACCGTAAGGACCTAACGGGGTTGAAGCCCATGGGTTCGCTTCTGAATGGAAAACCCGAGATCCTAGAACGCAAGGCAAAGAAGGAACATAGGAGTGGTTTTAGTCAGTAAAAGTCTGACATGCCCTCTCACTCCACAATATATAAGTATTCACTCACAGTCACTGATGCGGCGAGGATATTAGCAGTGTACCCAAACCCGTCAATCAGCTACCAGGTCACGTTCAGGTCAATAACAATGGAACTCATCTAACGTGGTCATAAAGTTGTCGTCATAACAGCAGATCCTATGTTCAAGAAAGGAGAAGCTCCGAAGAATCTCAATGAAATCGATGTCCACGACATATCATATAAGGTGTGGGAGGAGTTCATGGCAACGGGAAGAGGAAACAAAGAAGATCTCATAGCACAAATGGTAATTGGAGCAAGAGTTGTTATTAACACAGTCGATGCACAATTAAGGAAATTATCTATATAGGAATATATATATATAAGATCTCATTCAAGGAAAGCAGAAGTTTGACCTTTTGCTAACAGAAGCTTGTATTCCATCAACGTTAGCTTTCTCACACGTGTACAAGTGCCTCTGATCCAAGTTAGTTCCTTCAGAGCAATTTGGTATAACTATGAAGTCATTGGAGCTCCGTCACATTCATTCTTGTATCCTTCAAATATGCATCAGAGAATCTACAACCTGACAGTATTCGAGAAATTATTTGAAATGTACAATACTTTCACGATAGTAACACTTGCAGGTATGGAAAAAGAAGAAGATAAAATGGTTAGAAAGCATTTTGGATTAGACACCCCGAATACAAAAGAGCTGAAAAATAATGTGCATATGTTATTTCTGAATATCAATCCAATTTGGGAAGGAAAGTGACCCGCGGCTCCGAGTGACACACATTTAGGGGGGCTGCCAGAGAAACCGCAGAAAGAGTTAAAGCCTAAGAAAGGTTTTTTCCAAATCACTGGTTAACTTACATCGATTTCGATAGTGAAACTGTATCATTTATTATCTGCTAGACGATATACGTCGAAAAAGAAACAAAAAACTGTACTGATCCGGTGGACTTTGTACCGCCAACAGTCAATGAATATAGATATTAACTGTCATCATTGGTTCTACTTTGACGTTGCGAGTTGCGAGTATCAAAATTGCGTGTAGTATGATATTTTACTTCTTGAACACTTTAAATTCATATTACATCTTTCGATATAGTAAACTGTTTCGATAAAACAAAGTAATATATCAAGTTACACACAATTTTAACGTATAAAAGTTATCTACAACAATGTAGCGTGATGCCCGTAGAACTTAGACTTTTCTACAGATTTATTATATGTATGTAGGTTTTAGTAATGATGGATGGCGTGACTTTGATCATTATCTCACCTAATGTTAGGAACTTTATCGCGTTCATCACATTATTTAATATTAGTTTCTACCAGAGGCTTTGTCCGCGTGAAATTCAATTATTGCGGACGTTAAGTCGAAGCAAGATATTATACAGTATCCTATGCGGGTTCAATATTATTATCTCAGAACTTTGTTTTGCCAAATCTGTTCAGTGGTATGACCATGAAACTACTAGTTTCTTGGACATTTTAAGTCGAAGCACGATATTATACAGTTTCCTATGTGGGTTCAATCTTACTATCTCAGAACTTTGTTTTGCCAAATCTGTTCAGTGGTATGACCATGAAACTACTAGTTTCTTGGACATTTATAATATTAGTATTTTTTCTTTAAGGTGGGAAATCAACCTCTCTCTGGGCGGAACTTATGGGCGTGTCAGACTTTACTGACTGATTCTACTGACTAAAACCATATCTTTGTCCTTCCTTGCCTTTTGTATTCTAGGACTACGGGTTTCCTTTTTGAAAAAATCTTCGCGGTCCTACCGGGCATCAGCTCTGCTGGGCCCCTACGGTTTGCTGATATCTCTTTGCATTGATTTTATTTGATATTTTTTGGCTCACTACGATTAGGCTCGGCCCAGTCGATTACCTTACGGCCGGACGGCATGCTACTCATTGATCGACGTAACTAGCGTGGCTGGTAGTTGGGGTAACCTAATAAATTGTATGCTGTTCGTACGGGATTACCAACAATAATTAAACTTTTGTTTTATGACAAACTTATGTTATAATAAGCATCATAATCATGGTAATACTTATGTAATTTATATTTATTATACAGTAATTTATTATCATAATAGTTTTTTTTTCTTTTGCTAACAATTTTAGTGTACATACATACATACAGTTTAAAATAAAATTATCTACGTAACTGATTTTTAATCGATGATACACTTTAATAAATAGTATTGTTCCAGCACTCAAATGTTTAATTTCATACTTTCCTACATGACGACCCTGGCAGTTGCAGATAAGACACGCGTTGTTTTCTAATAGTGTCTTGTGTCTTGAACAATATGCGTTTACTTGCAAAATATATAAATCTACGAAATTTCACCACAAATTTTATTATTTACTTCGCAAAGTGACAATCGTACAAATGGGTTTTCTAGTCTAGAACGCTGGTGCAAGAAACATTGCCAATATATGGAACATTGGAGTGAAAATGTACATTCAAACCATCATATACATGTGTAAGTATTAGTGTACTTATTATTATTATTATTTTTCCGTTTCATTATTCGTTATTTGTTTATTGTGCAAACCCTACCACAGTGATCTCTTTTTTAACCCAAAGGTTGACTGGTAGAGAATGCCTTGTTGCATTAAGTCCGCCTATGTACCACTACTGTACATGAAGTTTAAATAAATAAATAAATAAATAAATAAGTATCTTAATCTTGTATTTGGAGCAGTGGTGGCCGAGTGGTAACGGCCTTGAGTTACGAGTTGTAAGTAGCGAGTTCAAATCCAGCTAGAGACATATTACTTCATCGGAAATCGCGGGGAATACGGCAAAAAAACTTCGAAGACATGTGATACTCACTAACCCGTACGGGGCCCGCGTGGTAGATTACAGCCCATTCCCTCTCCTAGATAGGAAGCCTGAGTACCAGCAGTGGGAAAATTAAAAAGCTGATTATACTATGCTTATACTAATCTCATAAATGCTCTTTAAAGTTATCCAGGCGCCTTCAAGACAAAAATTAAAGCTATCGCGGAGGAAGTGTAGGAAAGATTTCCAAGGGTGAACTGCAATTACAGAAAAAAACTGGCATAGCGGCTAGAAGTGTGACATGGAATACGAAGGCAAAAACACAATTTTAGCTGAAAGACGTCCACTGTTAGATATATGCCTTCTCTAAGTGCCGCCACAATGATGCTCAAAATGCAAAACCAATATATACGTACTCAGAAGTCAAAGTCTTTCACCACAATACTGTCATAGTCATAATCAATTATTAGTAAGAGATACTTACATGTCATATACAGAATTTTCAAAATACATTATAGCAAACAAATTATTACAATACAATATCAAATAAATTAAAAAAATACAAGAAAAAAAATAAATAGAAGTCAAATCACAAATTGAAATTAAAATAAATCGTAATAAAAGTCACAAAAATTTTCAGCCAAAATGAATATTTAAATCGACCAACGAGCAAGCAAGTGAAGAAACACGGGTAGATTATAATATTCCACAACTATCATACAACTATCTGCTTAGTTTGGGACTAGACGCCCAAGCTAAGCAGAACTTAATGTGTTATGGGCACTAGACAACTGATAAACATACTTACATAATTATAGATAAATTACACCCAGACACAGAACAAATGATCATACTATCACATAAACATTTGTCCTGGGTGAGAATTGAACCCACTACATACGGCATAGCAGTCAGGGCCACTAACCACTAGACCAACAGGCCAGTCAAATCAAAGTTAAATTAAATTAAATTAGTCAAATTAATAAATAGCTTGCCCGATGAGCCATTTTTTCAAACGAGCTTTTAAGCTGCATAAAGTCGGGGCATCAGAGATAGTCGCAAGTAGTTGGGCCCATAACATTAGTCGTCTTGGAAGATTTGGCGAGCGTTCTCGAGACCGTTGATACTGACCCCTGCTTCTGGTGCAATATCAATGACGGCTGCCTAAAATTGAGTGAAGGAAAAGCACACCAAAGATTGTCACTTTGCTACATTGAATGGCAATGCTAATTCTTTGGGTCAAGAATAAGCTAGCCGAACATCATCGCCGTGCCCTCGTGGGGGCGATCGGTGGCGGAGATTTCTCGCGCTGGGCCTTGGTTGAGGCCATGATCCGGTGCGAGGAGGAGTGGCAGGCGGTCGCCGACTTCTGCGAAGCAGTAATGCTCGCAAAGGAGGCAGACCGCATCAGGCAACGAGGCTCTCGCCGCCACCGGGATTCCGATCCCGATTTCCAGGGCGCGGGCTTGCGGACAGTGGGCAATGGGTAGTCGTCGACGGCGCGCACTGTTCTCGCGCACCTCAAGGAATAGTCAGCAACAGTAGGGGCACAGCCGGGTCGAAGCCTACTGTGGCCAGGGTTATCCGAAAGGGAACTCGAGCCCCGATATGAAGGTTTAAAGAAACATCGTGGGTTTTTTAGTCAGTAAGAGTCTGACATTATCTCCAGCTCCGCCCAAGAGTGGGGGTTGTCATTGGACGATTTTCCCCGTCAAAAAAAAAAAGCTAGCCAAACATTATGATATCTCACGTTATGTTTCACCCTTGCAATTTATTATAAGCAACCAAACTATATAAGGTGAGCAATGGGTAGCTTGCCGTTCGACCGTCTGTTCGAATTCAGACCAAGCCCGAGTCGTCAACGGCGTGTAGTGTTCCACGCGCGCCTCAGGGAGATGTCAGCAAAACCGTAGGGACCCAGCAGTGTCGAAGCTTACTGGGGCCATGGGTTATGCAAAAGAAAACCCCAGGGCCCTGCAACGGACGTAAAAACAGACATAGACGTGGTTTTTCACTCGGCCGCTCCGTTCTAGAGCGGGAGAAATCATTGGTCAGTTTCCCACCTAAAACATTATATATTACATTTAATCTATGTTTTCCATTACTAATTATTACTCTCAAGCTTTGTTCTCGATATAAACACTCGTGCAGTTTAATCACGTTTAACTTACAGATTCACCTTTCTTTTTCGCCAAAAGAGGTGGAAAAAACCAACTATTTAGAACTATAAATATCAATCAAATGTAAGGTAGATTTAAAAATTTGTTCTTAACAGCGACATGCTCAGTTGCTCACTTAATCAGCTCAGTCACGTATTAGTGCTTCACTCATTGCATCGTCTTTTGATTTTTAAAGTAATTTAAATACGTTATTACATTTAAGCCCTCTATCAGCGAAAAGAAAGACTGATAAGTGTGCTAATTACAATTAATTCAGCAAAAAACTGAAAAATTAGAAATTCAAATATAAAATGGGCGATGTCACGTGTATTGTCAGCGGATGGTGATTTTTCTATACCAGCTCGGTGAGTCATTTACCTATTTGGTTTCCGTTTCTATTACCTAGACAACATTCCAACATTTTACCTACCACAGATGGCCATTGGGGCTGAAAGGTTCTGGAGTGACGACCTCGTACCGGAAGACGCCGCGTTGTAAGGCCTCCTACAAGGTAGACCGATGACCAGGTGAAGGTAGCGGGAAACCGATGGATGTGGGACGCATAGGAACGTTCGATGTGGCGAAGCTTGGGGGAGGCCTATGTCCAACAGTGGACGTTTTTCAGCTGTACTGATGATGAATGATGATAAAACTAAAGGCCGATGCTGCGTTAAGCATGCGCCCGCAACGGGCATCTTTAGCGTGAGAGCACGCGTGTATCGTGTGCGACGGTTCCCGTCACAGAAACAGGATTATTACCTGCACAGTATCGCTAATTCAACTTTTACGGTATGCTTGTACAATAGTCGTGTTAAAATATTATCAATTTCAACTTCACGAGTAATATGAATACTACAGAGTACTTACACTAGTCTGACTTTTTGTTTCGCTCACTGACGTTTCGGACACGTCATTTTGGGACACAGTGTCCGAATCGTCTCTGTATTTTATTCAGTGATGATTTAGACGCAATCAAATTAAATGAAGTTGTTCAGTACAGTAAGATATAAAAGTTTTAAAATATTAAATGAAGTAAAAATGCATTACCTATCTGAACTATTTTAAGGTGGCGTCTTAAAGCCACAGAAAAATGCCGCTATTTTGCAACACACTCACTCATAAGATTATTAAAATTAATTAAAATTAGTTATTTTCTACTACCTACTTAAAGAGTGGGCGCTACATGGTTGTTAATCATGATTTTGGTTTTATCCATGTTCATTTTAAGATCCACTTTTTTGAAAGCTCTACTGAGGTCATTGAGCATTGTGCTGAGCTCCTCCATGGCCTCAGCCGTGACTACTATGTCGTCAGCAAACCGAAGGTGTGTGATGAACTCCATTAGATAAATCAATCAATTTGATTGATTGATTTATCTAATTATGCGGCGAGATAGTTCTTATTTGATTGATTTAATTAGATTAGGTAATAAACATAAATTAATGTTTATCAAATAAAACTTTTTTATCTGACTTTACAAAACAGTTTTTTTTTATTGATGTTCGAATTGTCACCAAAAAAAGTATTGGAATTAAAAAGTGTCAATTCAGACACTGTGTCCGAATATGACGTATCCAAAACGTTGTCCTTTTGTTTTACGTCTACCGATTTTACATGATATTCTCTTTTTATCGAATAAGCACTCGGCACTATGATTAAAAATTATATAAATACCTGGCTTGTTCCTAATGGAAGATCGACCACACACACGTCAATCCGTCACTTGAAGCGTGATGCCTTGGTGCCACTATTGCTGCCGCGCCGCTTTCATCAGGGCTCCGGATGCAAATGTGACCTGCCCCCCTAGCCAAGTTACAACCGTTTCGCTTGCGTCAAACGGTTTGAGTTGGCCGCGTCGCCGAATCTTTTGTTCTGACCACGTGACTGAGCGTTGAGATGACGTCATTCCCGTACATTTGAAGCCTTCTACTAGCGTTAACTATTGCAGATTAGTAACTTGGCTAGGGGTACTGGTTATCCACATTTGTAGTATGAGGGGGCCAATTTTGTTGCCTTGTTCCTGTGGTTTAAATATTTTGTGTTTTTAGTTTGCCTACGTCCAATTTTTTCACAATGGAAACATTAGAATGGTGTTGTTTGAGATGTCTTCATGTGTTTATTGCCTTTTCGGGTTAAATTCAGATAGATTCACAATCAGAGTAGTATCCATTTTTTCTGGGAATACAATACAATCTTCATCCAACATTTGTTAGGAAAAACCCAGACAAAACCTCATCCGACTAATTAAAATGATAATGTAATGTGATGTATTGAAACTAGAATTTTTTTTTTTCAAGTTACCACAGCGGTGATGCCACCGGCGCTGATCACCTCCACAAGTACACGGCGGTGCTTCGCCCAAGTTGGGAACACCTCCACCGTATGAACCAACATATTATCTGGGCGGTTAACACAATGGTGACAGTCGGGCGTTTCCTCTACCTGAACCCATTGCAGGAACCTTCCGAACTTTTGATGTCCGGTGATTATAGAAATTACCTAAATTACATCAAGTTCTTGTGCAAATTAATGTGATATTTCTATCACGCTATCAAAAACTGTACAAACGAACGAATATATCGAAAACAAACTAGGTCGTCTACTTCAATATTGACCGTACTTACACTACCGTTCATAAGTATTTGGGCGCCCTTATATTCTACATGACCAGTATTTTTTTGCAATAATATGTGAAATTTTTATAATATTTTAACAAGTAACAGCTAAATATTCATTATGAACAAACAAAGTTAATAGATATTTTGGCTCAAGACGTGCCGTAAGTTATGTCACGTCTAAAGCCAAATAGTCAACTGTAGTTGAGCCAATCTTTAACTCTGTGACGATTTTGCGATTGCTGATGCTTACTTGGTGCTTTTCTATAATCAGAGCTCGTTTTTCAACAGGAATTTCCCTGGTTTTCGGCATTCTTCCAGACCAGTTTGTGAATTTACAAATATTTTAGCCGTTGCACTTGAGGAAACTTTGATTGCGAATAAAACAATGAAAACACTCTCAAATTAACGAAGTAATTATTATTATTTATTTAAATCAGATACATCCACATTATGTTAGTAGCACTTAAAAACTAAGTCAGTAACATTGCTCATTAAAATAAAATAGAATAAATATAATCAAAATAAAGTCAAAATAAATAATAAGCAAAATTAAAATCAAAATTAAAATTAAAACCAAATCAAAATCATACTCAAAATTAAAATCAAAACTAAAATAACATTAAAATAAAATTAAAAATGAAATTAAAATAAAACATAAATTATTAAAATTCAATTCATAAAACTATGAATATAGATGGGTAATGTAATAAATGGGTATGTAAATTTTAATACAAGAATTTATAAAACAATATTTAAAAAGGGCTCTGTAACTTTTAATACGTTTTAAAAGAAATCGTAACACCTAGTCAACCTACAGTTGACTAGGTGTTACGATTGTGAGTTTTCCAACGAGTGCAAGTTATGGCACGTCTTGAGCCAAGATATCTATCATCTTTGTTTGTTCATAATGAATATAATATAATAATATAAAAAATAACTGGTCATGTCTACATGTCTACATATAAGGGTGCCCAAATACTTATGAACGGTAGTGCATCTCTACTGGTTTTCGTATATAACACGCGTCGTTCAATTCTTTCCAATTAGTTGCGACACAACCACACAATGGCAATGTTAAAGCAACTAGTTTTGTGCTGTATTTTACCACTATTCGTGACTGATGCAGCGAGGATACTGGCAGTGTACCCAATGCCGTCTATCAGCCACCAGGTCACGTTCAGGCCAATGACAATGGAACTCGTCAAACGTGGTCATGAAGTTGTCGTAATAACACCTGATCCTATGTTCGAGAAAGGAGAAGCTCCGAAGAATCTTACTGAAATTGATGTCCACGATATATCATACAGAGTGTGGGAGGAGTTTCTAGCAACAGGACGAGGCAATAAAGAAGATCTCATAGCACAAATGATAGTTGGAGCAAGAGTTGTTATTAACACAGTTGATGCACAATTCCAAGTTAAGGAAATTAAAGATCTCATTCAAGGAAAGCAGAAGTTTGACCTTTTGCTAACAGAAGCGTGTATTCCATCAACCTTGGCTTTCTCACACGTG
This sequence comes from Mythimna albipuncta, assembly GCA_929112965.1. Lineage (NCBI taxonomy): Eukaryota > Metazoa > Arthropoda > Insecta > Lepidoptera > Noctuidae > Mythimna > Mythimna albipuncta. Next base: position 12,576,187 of record OV815982.1, read on the forward strand.
TACAAAGTGCCTCTGATCCAAGTTAGTTCCTTCGGAGCAATTTGAGATAACTATGAAGTCATTGGAGCTCCGTCACATCCATTCTTGTATCCTTCAAATATGCATCAGAGAATCTACAATCTGACAGTGTTCGAGAAATTATATGAAATTTACAATGCTATCAGGATAGTAACATTTGCAGGTATGGAAAAAGAAGAGGATGAAATGGTGAGGAAGCATTTTGGACCAGACACTCCGAATACAAAAGAGCTGAAAAATAATGTACATATGTTATTTCTTAATATTAATCCAATTTGGGAAGGAATCCGACCTGTGCCTCCTAATGCCATACATTTAGGAGGACTGCCGGAAAAACCGCACCAAGAATTGCCTCAGGTAAGCTTTTTCCAATAGCATAGACGGCCTTATAATGTTCCCATTGTTGGAACTCAGGCCTCCTTTCTAGGTGAGGGAATAGGCCTTAATATACCATGCGGCCTTAATGCAGCTTAATGAATATAACATGTCTACGAAATTTTGGTTATAAGACAAGGCGGTATCCTTCCGAAAGAAATTTTTCACCATTTTACTTATTACAGCAAAAAATTTTTTACCTGACTACTGTCTTAAATGATATTTAAATACCTTGCTAATGTCAACCCATAAGGTTAGATCATTTGTCAAGGTTTTTAGTAGGTCGTATCTCCTGGCTGAGTAGAGGCCTAGCAATGGGAACATTATAAGAATGACTATGCTATGCTATGTTTTTAACCGTCTCTAGTTAGGATTACATTACTTGGGTTTCCATTTTTTTAAGGAGCCAGGACCCACTTAAAACCTTGATAAATAACATTTACCTTCTGAGTTCTAAACAATTGATACTATTCAGTAAGGTGTTGAGAAATTATTCAAGATGAAAGCGTTGTGTGATGAGCATGATCATTTTTTCCTGTGCCTGGGTGTAATTTATCTGTAATATTATGTGTTCAGAAATACATAATCAGTATGTTTATTAGTTGTCTAGTACTCAGTACTCATGACACAAGCTCTGCTTAATTTTAGACTAGATGGCATTGTTCTAAAGTTATGAAATATTTTTTATTTAATTAATAGGTTTTCATACACAAGGTAACCCGCCACGCGAACTTAGTGGGGTACCCTCTCCTAGAGAAGGCCTGAGTCTCAGCAGTGGGAACATTGAAAGGCTGATTATGCTATACATAACGCGACTTTTAAATCAATTTAACTTATTGCAGGATCCAAAATCTTATCTGGACTCCTCGAAGAATGGCGTTATCTACATTAGCTTTGACACAAACGTCCAACCTTCACTGCTTCCTCCAGATAGGGTAGAATTGATGGCCGAAGTCTTCTCCCAGTTACCATATGACGTGTTATGGAAGTGGGACAAAGATGAGCTGCCAGGACGCTCTAAGAACATCAGGATATCCAAATGGCTGCCACAGTCAGATTTGTTAGGTGAGTAATGTGGTTTTAATGGTATCATAGTAGTAAGCGGCACAGCAACGTTCATAATTTAATTAATTTGGTTTCAAAAGAATTGAAACAGCTGATTAGTGGTATTTTAGAAATGTAACATTTACTATAAACCGAAAACTGTTCTATATGTTTTCTAAAAGCGTATACACATAAAGACCTTTTAGGTTATTTTTATTCTACATGCAATCTATAATAATTTCGCTACATATTCAACTAATATTAACAGTGCTTGATTTTACTAGGGACCAATTTAGATTAGGCTAAGAAGTTTTAGAAATTGGAATTGGAATATTGGCTTGGATATTTCTGTACCTCAGAGGTAAACAATAGTAACTCCACTTTTTTGAAAATATGTTTTTTTGCATTGTTAAAAACGTAAGAACTAGTTCTACATAATGGTGTATGGCATCAAGTCCTATGACATCTAGGAAGAGAAATATCCAATCGTATATGACAAAAACATATCGGGTATAGGACTTAAAATGATGATAAAGATTGATTACTCCTCAGCTTTACGCGCACTTAATATAGTTCTAATCTTTATTATAATTATGTGTAATACTTACTAATTCCATTTAATAATTATAAAAAATACAATTGAGTTTGTTTCAATATCTTTAAAGCAATTATGTCAAAAATACATTTAAAGTTTCTATCCGCTTGTTTTTGGCTCTCTGTAAAATTTACTTTTTGGCACATACTGTTGTTTACCTCTGAGGATTCAGATTTGTAATGAAAATGTTATTACTAATCAATCATTAATCTACATCAAATCTAAGTTACTATCACGAACGACTGCGATGAAACTTTAGACAAAAGGACACCAAGATTATATTTTCATTATTAAATTAAATAAACATGCATTTTCAGGGCATCCTAAGGTTAAAGTTTTTATAACCCAAGGAGGGTTACAATCGACCGATGAGGCTATCGCAGCAGGACTACCTCTAATTGGTATACCAATGTTAAGTGATCAATGGTATAATGTTGAAAAGTATCTTCACCATAAGATTGGAGTCAAACTGGATTTGCACACAATGACTGCTGAAGATTTTAAGGCTGCTATTAACAATATCATTGACGATAAAAGGTTGGTCCAAGATATATATATAAATTTTGATCATGATGTAAAGGTCCTTATCATAAGTCCTTTGACGGACATTTAAAAATCCTCGATTAATATTGACAAGCAATAAGCTGTAACTACCAATTATCGTAGGGTTGTGCATTCCTTCATTCTTGCGGCCTCCTCATTCGCTAGCATGGGTTCGCAGGTCTATATCTAGGATGCAAAATAAACTAAAGTCACAACTTATATATTTATATTTCTATCAGGAGATGGATATAAACGACTCTGAGAGATTTATGGTTTCTTGATGGATTGCAGTTTTCGTGAAAACATCATCAAACTTAACAGCATGATGCGGGACCAACCCCAGTCTCCACTGGAGCGCGCCGTGTGGTGGACGGAGTACGTGCTTCGTCACGGTGGTGCGAGACACCTGCGTGCGCCTGCTGCCAACATATCGTGGACAGAGTTCTTGGAAATAGAACTACTCCTTGTTGTGACAGCAATTGTGCTGTCTTTTACTCCATTCCTATCACTCATTGTGTTTATCGTATGGAAGTATTGTGTAATTTACGTATACGTAAAATTAAAACATTATTTTTAGTATTATTTAGATTTATTATAATTTGTTTTTTTTTTTTATTGGTTTTTGGTTGTGTTCTTTTTTTTTTGTGTGTGTGTGTTTGTTTTGTATTGTAACATTATTATTTGTTTTGTTTGTAGATAAGTATTTTAGTTTTATTTATTTGTCGTATAGAAGTATTTTAGTGTAAGTCGTGTACGTAAAATTAAAAGAAAATAAAACCACAAGTGATCTATTCTTCGTGTTTTAATCAAAGACTACGATTTGACAATACGAATTTTGCATGTTTTTTCCATTTCATAAATAGTGAGGTACCGCAACCGATACTAACCAAAAAACCGAAAAAAAATCGTAAAAATAATTTCGTTTTTTATGCAACTAATTATGATCAGCTTTTGTATTTCCTGAAAGTAATTTGGTAGACATATATATCTCTAGCATTCTACAGAAGTGAAAACCGCTTCGTGAGATCTTAGCCTAAGTAAAAGGCGGAGTGTTAAAAAATATGGTAATATTTTTGATTATTTTAGTTTTCAATTCATATTAGACTTTATATAAACACACACATACAGTATCTTAGTCCTATTTTCCATAAAGGTTCTAATGTTAAAAAACCGGTATGAAAAATCGAATTTGGAGACATCACTTTTACTAAAAATCTGGCAACATATTTTCAGAAATTGACATTTGCACATGTCAAATCATAGTCTTTAATTAAAAAATGAACGATAGTCTTTTCATAAAATATTATTATTTTTAATTTGTAGATAAGTATTTTATTTTTCAAAAAAGTAAAGTATTTAGTTTAGTTGTTAAGTTTGTAAAAATATTTTTATGTAGATATTGTATTTCAAAAATTAAGTAACCCAAGATTATTAGATAAACTTTAATTAATATACGTTAAAAAAGAGATCGTTTAATTCTGCTTAGAAAATCAATAAAATACTTATAAAATATTTTATTTCTCTAGTTTTTTTTTATTATTATTATTAGTTTCATAGTGTCATGTCGTACGGTATTCTATTGTGGAGAAATGCCGCCGATATCCAAACGATTTTTGTTTTGCAGAAAAGGGCCATTCATTCAATTTATAAATTAAGTCCCAGATACTCCCTGAGAGATAAATTTTAAAATATTAATATTTTGACTGTGCCATCTCAGTATATCTATGAAAATATTTTGTATGTTCAAGAAAATAAAAACATGTTTATAAATACAGTGACATTCATAACGTTAATACTAGGAACAAAACACAAAGCCCAAAAAAATAGGAAGCTCATTTAGATGCCAAAGTATATATTTTTATAATAAGCTTCCCAGTCCTATTCCGGAACTTAGCATTAATAAATTCATAACGAGTATCTCGAGGATAAAACGGCTTGGGATTGACCTGCTCCAGTACATACCTACTCACTATAATTGTTATCATTTGAAGGTTTTTTTGGTTTTAAGTGCCTTTTTTTATTGACGATTGTTGTTGTTTTACAATTATGACATGTTTATTTTTACTATTTGACTGAAATTTTTATATACTTTTTTTTTACAATTTGCAATATTTAAACTTTTGTAAATTTTATTATTGTGAATGTGAGAACTATGTGGATTACTCTTTCCTTTTCTTTTATTTTCACATCCTGACTGGCAGTTTTGAGTATTTTTTGTGGCCTACCCAAATGTCCTTTCTTTGGCATTGTTCGTCAAGTCGTTGAGCTCCTTAGTAGTCCTGAGTTGCGCTACACGCATGCTGACAAATGCTTGCACTGACTGGACAAGTCCACTTAGAACTGTGTGGTTCTTTCTTCAAAAGGCCATCTCAGGCTCAATCTGCATGGTTTTCATATGATTTGACCATTACATGTTTTGCTGTATGGACTTTAAAAGAGACTTTGACTCCCGAGTTTGTTTCGGTGTTTCTTCTCCGGCCTCATCTAGCATTAGATGACGAAAAAAAAAATAATTTACGAGTAAAAGGGTTTTTATAAAACCTAATTGCAAAATAAAGATCATTTATTTATCTTTTTTTTACAAGCTCCAGCTTGGAAAATTAATAAAATGCAATAAATTATTTTATTTCTATTTTTCTTTATATTTTCATCATTCCATTTGTAAATAATAGTTGAAAACTTTCCATCGTGGAAGAACCACTTTAAGTAATTGAAAAAGGTCCTATCAGAAACTAGACCTATCAGAAACTAAAACAGCTAGAACCAAAAATTCGAAGACATAATTGACATCCACCAATGCGCACTGGGCCCGCGTGGTGGATTAGAGCACATGCGAGAACTCTCAAGGCCTCTGCCTCGAATCTTGCGGGCTGCGGGGCGGCGGCGGCGGCGGCGCGGGAGCGGTAGGATCTAACGCGTAAAATCAAATGGACCGGCACGCTTAGCCAAGTTGTTATTCTGCAATCGTTAACGCTGTAGAAAAGTGATGAAACGTATGGGAATAACGTTATCTCAACGTAAAGTCGCGTGGTCGGTACAAACGAATAGAAAATTCGTAGCCAAGTTCACATCGTTCAAAATGATAGAATGAATTTCTACAACGTTAAACGCTACATCCTTTGATAAACCAACGCTACATTGTAGAATGAGCGGCCGACGCAGGTGCGTTAACATAGTTACCCACTTATCGTTTTCTACAATTGCTGACACCGAAGCGTTACCTATTGGAAAACGGAATTCGATATGATACGGTTGTAACTTGGCTAGGGGGGCAGTTCTCGAAAACAGCGGCGCGGCAGCGGAGCGGGGGCGGGCAACGAGCGGTGACCTCCCGCGCGTCTGCATTGCAGTGTTTTGCAATTTATTTTGGTCGTAGAATTTATCAGGACATTGTCTCTGTTCTTCATAATTTCTACAACTCGCCTTTCCTTTTCCTTACCCTATAGTCGGCATTCACTTCTTTTTTTGCCCACAATAAATAGACCGTTAGGAATAAATTTGAATCAAAAAGATGTTGTCACTATTGTTTAGACATTTTGTTCAGGAATAAAAACAAATATCTGGACGATACAACCACGAAAACAACACTACGCTGCTATATTGCCGCGCGATCTGCCCGCTGGTTTCGAAAACGGGTCTGCGTTGCCCGTTCCGCTCCCGCGCCGCCGCCGCCGCCGCCCCGCTGCCCGCAAAATTCGAGGCTGAGGCCTAATAGAGGAAAAGGTTCCTCTAGTAGATAGTGGGCCTGAGTCCTAGCAGTGGTAACATTAAAAAAAGCTGATTATATTATAGTTATGTTAGTTATAATTGCCCACATTATCTTCACAATTAATAACTAGATAAAATTGGTACCTAGACAATTGGACATAACTGAAAATATCAATAACTTTCCAGGAGCTATACTTTACTAGAGCTCCACAACCCAGTATCATGATACATCCACAGCAAGATTGATAATAAGCATCAGGGTTTTCAACTACCTGTAATCTCTCTTAGCCAAACTTATCCATTTGGATTCGGCTCTTCTCATCATTTTTCGCCAGACATTTCGGTTCTGGGTCGTCGAGCCATTCACTTGGCTTTTTTTCGGTCATTACAGACATCCAAGTTAGAAGGGGTCTACCACGCTTTTTGTCCTCAGTAATTTTGTAATCAGTATTCATGTGGAGGTCTTGCCTTGCTTGATTTCAACTACCTGTTTTGACTGCCAAAAATCTGCGATTGGTTATCTCGTTGACATATCTTGCTCTTCAAGTCATGAAAGTCAAGTGTTAACATATTCTCGAACTTGATACGACGGATTTGGTCCATCCGTACCAAAGTCAAGCGTGAGTTATTAAGCAGTTGAATCGAAATCTTGTTTTAATATAAAAAAAATATATGTATGTAATCAAAATAAAAAGGAACAGTTAATAGACACATTTACATGATAATGCAGTTAATGAGTTACCGGGAAAGCCACGTGTTCAGAGGCAGTCATTGCCAAACAAACGTGTCTTCAACATAGTCCTTGATCAGTAGGTACCTAGACACTTATCCAAGTCACGAAGAGGTCTTAATAAAGCGAACATACGCTCGAACTTGGTACGACGTACTTGGTCCGTCCACCAGTCCGTCCGAACGTCCGGTAACCGTCCGGACCGAGCCCGAGTTGTTGAGGGCGTGTAGTGGCGCCTTGAGGTGATGTCAGCAAAACCGTAGGGTCCAGCAGGGTCGAAGCCTACTGGACCATGGGTTATGCTAAAGAGAACCCCGGGGCCCTGGAACGTAGGAAAAAAGGTACATAGGCTTGGAGTTTAGTCAGTAGAAGTCTTAAACACCCTCTCACTTTACTCTAAAGAGGGAGTAGTCGCTAAATAATTTTCCTACCACTTAAAAAAAATCAAACATTATATAATTCATGTCTTCTATTACTAATTACTTTCAAATTTCGTTCTCGATATATAGCATAAATACACATATTATACTCATTTTATACTATTATGTTACGGCCACACTACCTTACCGTCTACCGGGTTGTTACCGCAATAATTATAGCATTTAATTACCGTTTAAATTACTGCATGAAGTGGTATGATTACACTAGAGTTTACCAAGATATGTCAATAAATTAGGCGGTAAAAATATCATTTTTCAAAATAGCGGTTAAAGCTGCAGCTGTGAGTAAAGTATGTAGGAAAATTTAAAAGTGGAAAAGTAAGGTTTTGTTCCACTTCCTCATTTATTACAAGAACATTGGAGTAATTCCAAAAATTCGAGCGCTTTTTCATTTGACTCCGTATCGGTGTGTGTGATTCGCGCACCGTCATTGATCTCGTGTTACATTCTGGACAAACGGTAGTGTGGTCATAAATGCGTTAATTACCGCCGTTGCTATTGTCTACCGCCATTTGCCATATTGATTGGCATTGTAAAATCTTGGCCATTAATCGTGGTTACACCTAGGCGTTATTGAAGTTATGGCAATAATTATTGGCATATCACGGTAGTGTGGCCGTAACAATACAGACACGCCGTTTAGCATTGAATTTATGAGACAAAAAAACCACTTATTAAGTAAGTAAGGTATATGTAGAACCTTGTTCTTCGCAATGATATTCTTATCTAGCCAGTTCAGTCATGTATCAGTGCTTCGCTCATCGCATCATCTATTTGTTTTTAAAGTTGTTCAATTATATTTTTATATTTAAGCAAGCCATATAGTAGCGAAAAGAAAGAGTTATAAGCGAGATAATTGCACTTATTTCAGCAAAAAAAAAAATCAAGCGACGGGCGTATGCACTGTCGTCGGATGGAGATTTTTTTATGCATTACAACCGGCAGGGTGAGTCGTTGACCTACTTATGAAAATAATGTTTCCATTTATGTTAATAAACACTAACGTTTCCATTCCCATTATATACCTACTTCTAGAATAGCAACCGCGTGGTTTCTCATATTTCGAAACCGTTACGTAATTTTGCACGTTTCTGCAACAGGTTTTAAGTATATAATTGAAACACAGGAAATCGGATTGCCTATTGCCTCATCCTTTGTACGAAGGCTGCTCGGATTAAAGCATAAGACCAGACGGTTGCAAACCAGCGTTCCAACCAAGGTCACGTTGGTTGGAGCTTGGTTTGTGTTGCGTGTTGTGGATGTAAACTACGCGCTAACAAGTTCGCAAATCAGTCACTGCAGTTGGGTAAATGCGCTCGCCAACCAAGGGCGTTAAATGCCATGGATTACAAGTGTTGTCTACATGGATTGAAACTAGCAAAGTCACTCCTGTTGGGAAGCTGGATTACAAACGTTTAGTCCATTTTTTACCTGAGCAGTTTTTCTATTGTATCATTATCATTTCAGCCGATATACGTTCACTGTTGGACATAGGCCTCCTCCAAGTGTAGCCACAATGATCGATCCTGTGCGTCTCGCATCCATTGGTTTCCCGCAACCTTCATCAGTCCAACTTGTAGGAGGCCTTCAAACGCTGCGTTTTCCGGTAAGCGGTCGCCACTCTAGAACCTTTCAGCCCCAACGGCTATCTATTCTTCGAGCAATGCACCCTGCACATTGCTTCTTAAGTTTGGCACTTCTTTGTGCTATGTCAGCAACCTTAGTTCTCCTGCGAATATTTTCATTTTTGATTCGATCACGCAAGGAAAGCCCGAGCCCCTTCCATTGCCTTTTGGGTGACTTACCTATTCTATAGCATGTACCTATGTTATTCTTACAGAAATAAATGAATCGTGTATTCTATCAACATTGGCTTTCTCGGATGTTTAGAAAGTACCTCTGATACATGTTACTTCATAGGGAACAATTTGGATAAATATGAAATCCTTGGAGCTCCACCATATTCATTCTTGTATTCTGAAAATATTCATCAGAGAATCTACAATCTGGTAGATTACGAGAAGTTATATAAAGTGTACCATTATTACAGCATAGCAATATTTGCAGGTATGAAAGAAGAAGAGAATGAAATGGTTAGAAAACATTTTGAACCAGATACTGAACATAAAGAGCTTTAAAGTTATGTGTATAATTGCATAACTATTTCTGAATGTTAATCGGATTTGGGAAAGAATCCGACCTGCCTCGGAATGTCAAACATTTAGGAGGACTGCCGATTGGACTGTAGCTTTAGGAATGCTATGGCGCACTTAGAGATGATAAGAAACCGTATAAAGAATTGTCTTAGGTAAGCTTTTTCTAGTAGTAATTTTTATAATGAAAATGTATTATCTTTTATACGACATACGTCAAAAAAGAAACAAAAACCGTGAGATTTTTATTTAAATATTGATTTTTTACGAGGTCTAATATGCCTCGAATGTGACTACTTTGTGGGTTTAGAAATTATATAAATATTAAAACTAAGTGCAGGGTTGTATTTTCTTTATAGAGTCAGTTTGACCTCATACCGCACTAAGGGTGACAAATCAACATCGAGCTATGCTGCGCTGTACTGCGCTGTGCTGTGCTGTATTTCTTAAGCTACGTTTTTTTAACAATCAACATCAAGCTGTGCTGCGCTTTGCTTAGCTCAGTATTAAAAGTAATCAGCACTCGTGTAGTCGTTTATCTCGTCAAAAATGACTTTATTTTCAAAAAAACGTAAACATTATGACATAATTGAATCCGTTGAAGATGAAACTCGTTCGTTCTTGTTTGTTTGTGCGCGCATACACTAGTTCGACACAGCACAGCATGGTAGAGCTCCATAAAAAACATAGCACAGTTCGGCACAGCGCGGCTCAGCACGGCGGGTAGCGCGCCTCGCTCGAGACTGCTGCGTTTTTAAACCGAGCGTAGCCTCACACAGCGCAGCACAGCATGGTTTGTTTGTATCCTCATTAAAATATTAGACGAGCGAGTTGACCAAACATAGCACAGCGCAGTACAGCGCAGCATAGCTCGATGTTGATTTGTCACCCTAATGTCAAAGTCAAGTCGTCCATCATTTACTTTTTTATTTATTTAAATTAGTTTCTAACAACTACTTTGCATTCCTGTGGCACCGGTCTCGGTTTAAGACCTCGTTTGAAAACTATGATATGGCGATAATTAAAATATTAGACGAGCGAGTTGACCAAACATAGCACAGCGCAGTACAGCGCAGCATAGCTCGATGTTGATTTGTCACCCTAAGAGGTACATATAGCTCGTCGTCTGACGATCTGATAACCATCTGGACTGAGCCCTAGTCGTCAACGACAACGGCGTAGTTTCACGCACGTGAGTCAATGTCAAAGTCAAGTCGTCCATCATTTACTTTTTTATTTATTTAAACTAGTTTCTAACAACTACTTTGCATTCCTGTGGCACGGGTCTCGGTTTAAGACCTCGTTTGAAAACTATGATATGGCGATAAGGGGCTTATTAGACGCCATAGTTTTTTTTTTTATATATAAACTAGTGCTTGACTGCGATCCCACCTGACGGTGAGCAGCGATGCAATCTTTGATGGTGAAGCGAACTAGTTTATTAAGAGCCTATTCACTCTAGCCTTGAGGACACCAAAATTATTATCGGACGGGAAGACCGCAGCAGGCAAACTGTTCCAGTCCTTCGACGTACGCGGTATAAATGACGAGGCAAAACGCTTAGTCCGGACCGTAGAGGTTTCAACAACGTAAGGGTGAATATTTGCCGTACGTCGGGTCTAGCCTACACCCAAATTATAACCGGACGGGAAGACCGCAGCAGTCAAACTGTTCCAATCCTTCGATGTACGCGGTATAAACGACGAGGAGTCGTAGAGGTTTCAAAAACGTAAGGGTGAATATTCGCCGTACGTCCGATGGTAGAATTGCGATGGTGGAATCAAGTCATGCAATTCTTGCGCATACTCTCCAAAATATAATATATAATATTCCACAACTATCACACAACGCCGTCTAGTCTCAAGCTAAGCAGAGCTTGTGTTATGAGTACTAGACAACTGATAAACATACTTAAATATTTCTAAATACATACATATTATTGATAAATTACACCCAGACACAGAACAAATGATCATGCTCATCCCAAAATGCATCCTGTAGAATACCGGAAGGCTCTCTCTCCTACGCCTGTGTTCAAGGCTTTGAAAGTTGGACTTAACCAAATCTGGATCAATTAGCCTCTTTGTACGCCTTTCCACCGAAGATTTTTTTCTTTTTTTTTTTAAGTATGGAACCTTAGGCGGAGCGTGGGGACTTGCCAGACTTTTACTAATGAATAATCTACACCTGATTCTTCTTTGTATGGGGCACCAGGGTTCCCTTTCGCATCACCCGTGGCCCCAGCTTCGACCCTGCTGGGCCCCTGCGGTTGCCGACATCTTGACACGTAAGGAATTGTCATGATCACTTTATTTAAACTAGTTTCGAAAACTACTTTGCCCGCGTAAATGTCGATAATTCTGGAAGCAAAGTCGAAGCTTAAGCTAAAGTACGAGTAGCACATGTCTTTTTTTGGAGTTCAAGCTTACTCCGTACTAAATTTGATCAAAATCGGTTCAGTAGTTTAACTGTGATAGCATAGCATATAGCATAGTCAGTCTTATAATGTTCCCACTGCTGGGACTCAGGCCTCCCCCCTAGGAGAGGGAATGGGCCGTAATACACCACGCCGGCCTAGTGCGGGTTGGTGGATATCACATGTCTTCTAATTTTTGGTTCTAGGACGTGCCGGTTTCCTCACGATGCTTTCCTTCACCGTTTTGAGAGCAGTGGTGATGAAATAAATTACACAAAGTAATGCACCTAGCTGGGTTTGAACCCGCTACCTACAATTCCTAAGTCGGGGCCGTTACCACTCAGCCACCACTTCTCTTAACAATAGATTAACAGAATTATATATTTTTACTACACTATTGCATTGTTCTATATGTATGTACATATATCTAATATAAAAATTAATGAGCCAGCCAACCATGATATTTCACGTCATGTTACAACTATTCAATTATTGAAAGCAATCAAAAATAATAATCTGTTTTCTTTTACTTAATACTCTCAAGCTTCATTCTTGATTTAAGCATAAACACATACTTGCTATTTCGCATTGAATTTAGGAGAAAAAATAAAACCGACCAAGTCCGAGTCGAACTCCCGCCCAATGGGTTCAGTACCATCCGAAGCAAAAAAAACTGGCAAAAACCATGTTTGGAATTTGTATTGAAGCCCCCTTTTAAATCCTGAGAAAATAAATTAATTCACAAGCTGCATTCCTACTTAAAATGGTTATGTTGCGGCAAAATGCTCCCCACGCGCTCAATGACGTTTCGTGAAAGGACGCGCTCATTCTTGGGTTAAACATTTATTCTATACGTTTTTTTTTTTTTTGTTGTTATAGTAGCAACAGTGAAGATTAAAAAAAAAATAGGAAAAATAAATATAAAAAAAAACTAAAAATAAAAAATAATAAAATAAAAAGAATAATTTTTTTTTTTTGTATCTATCACGGTTCATGACATACAGCCTGGTGACTGACAGACAGACAGACGGACGGGCGGGCATCGGAGTCTTAGTAATCAGGTCCCATTTTACTCTCCAGGTGCGGTATCCTGAAACAAATTATTAAAAACTGAAATAAATGTGAGGTGGATTTAAAATTTTGTTCTTGACGTGACATCGTGACATTCTCACCTAGCCGGTTCATTTACGTATCAGTGCTGCGCTGTTTCGCATATAATCTCCTATGCAAACAAGTTTTTATATTTAAGCCATATCATTCTTAAAAAGAGTGACAAGTGACGGTGGCGGGAAATTAGTGATACTGCGCGTAACTTGAAAAGAACAGAACTCGAACGATCGTGTTTATATGAAATGTATTATTATTTTTACTTTTAGTAATTGAGTCATTATTATTAGTATAAACCTAACTTAGAATATGCTATTATTAGTGGTGTACTAGAGCTCTTGCTCTCATTTAGTGCCATAATAAAACAGTAACTTTCTGAAGCCTGCTCCTCGGTAACCGCCGTCCGCAAACCCGCGCCTACAGTGGCCGGAAATCGGGATTGGAATCCCGGCGGCGGCGAGAGCGCCGTTGCCTTGCGGTCGGCCTCCTCCTTAGCGAGCATTACTGCTTCGCAGAAGTGAATAACAATAGTGTGAGTTACGCCTATACAAATATATTTTTATAAAGAGACTTGAAATGTCAAACGGTACTTCTTAGATTTGCTGTGCTATAGTTCTTAGGAAATCCCCAGCATGAAGGATCGTAGTGGAACATCGAGTGCTATATAATCCCTCGGGGGACTGAATTAAGGGATCGTAGTGGAACGAACGCAATTCTATTCTATTATTAGGTATAACATTATATACCTAAGTATTGATAAATAATAAGTGCACATCAAATCAATTTGATGTAGGTACATGCACTTCAGTTTATCGATAACTGACTATCATGTATGAAGAGTCAATCAAGAAATATACTTGAGATATTCTTGATATATATTTGTTATGCTATGCTTCAATTGAACTGTAGGGTTCTTAATATAGATACAGAGAAGCTTCTTTGATTTTATCTCTTTGTATTGGCAACATTTTTCATATCTATTTATTTATTTATTATTATTTATTATATTCTTTATTGTACACCGCATGAACAAAAAAGATACAGGACAAACATTATTCAAAATAAGTGTACAATGGGCGGCCTTATCGCACAGGGCGATCTCTTACAGACAACCTTTGGATGGACTGAAAGAGAGGAGAAAGATATAGGGCTGTCAGTGTACATAAAAAAAAAAAAAAAAAAAAAATACAAATATGAAATAACAACACAAATACATACATACATTACAAAAAATATACTAATAAATATTAAATATGTAATCAAGCCAGGAGAAGACAAAATCAAAGTGAAAGGTAATGCTCCTTCACCATTGTTTTAAACGTTGGTAGCGTTTGAGCACGTCTCACTTCAATAGGCAACGCATTCCACAAACGAGCAGCTTGGACTGTAAACGATTTGTCAAAAAACGATGTGGAATGCATACGAATACTTAATTTCAGATTTTCCGATGATCTCAAGGACCTAGAATGTGTGTCACAAAGGAACTGAAAACGTTCTTTAAGATAAAAAGGAGTAGAAGGATTAAAGAGCACATTATAAAGCAATGAAAGTATATGAGCATTCCGGCGAAGGCGAATAGGAAGCCATTTGAGCTGAGTACGAAATTCGGAAACGTGGTCATACTTGCGCAAGCCAAATATGAACCTAATGCAGAGATTTTGAAGTCGCTCAAGCTTGTCTAATTGTTCTTGGGTAAGATCAAGATAGCTGGCATCAGCATAGTCCAAGATTGGGAGAAGAAGAGATTGTGCTATCGCAATCTTAGTGTTGATAGGAAGCATGTTACGAAGCCGCCTCAAGGAGCCCGCCGAAGCAAACAGCTTTCGACTGACCTCCTGCAATTGTTTAGTCCAAGAGAGACTGCTGTCGATATAAATCCCCAAGTTCTTGACAACGTGACTTATAGAAATAATGGAATTGTTAAAAGAAACCTGGGGAAGTGTCGACCAATCGATCTTACAGACCGTACGGGGACTACCGACAATAATCACTTGGGTCTTGGTGGGATTGATCTTCAGCCCAAACTCAGCACTCCAGTCACCTATTCGTCAGTTATCTATTAAATTTTAAGACTAGATTCTACCAGTGGCTTCGGCCGCATGAAA
This sequence comes from Mythimna albipuncta, assembly GCA_929112965.1. NCBI lineage: Eukaryota > Metazoa > Arthropoda > Insecta > Lepidoptera > Noctuidae > Mythimna > Mythimna albipuncta. The sequence goes on from OV815982.1 coordinate 12,591,421, forward strand.
GTAGGTTTATCCATTCAAATTTTAGAACCCTCTTTTACCCTTTTAGGTAGTGAATTTTGGAAAATACCCTCTTAGAGCTTTTTTTTCGATGGGAAAAATCATCCAATGACAACCCCCGCTCTTCGGCGGAGCGGGAGATAGTGTCAGACTCTTACTGACTAAAAAACTCATCCCGTTCCTTCAAGCCTTCATACCGGGGCTCGAGCGCCCTTTTCGGATAACCCTGGCCTCAGTAGGCTTCGACCCAGCTGGGCCCCTGCTGTTGCTGACAACTCCTTGAGGCGCGCGGGAATAGCGCGCGCTGTCGACGACTTGGTCTTGGTCCGGACAGTTACCGGAAGGCCGGACAGCGAGCTACCCATTGCTCACTGTGCGCAAGCCTGACCCTCTTAATGGTCATTATGTCATAAAAAAAAAAAAAAACTATGTGCAAAATTTCACGCTGCTCGTCTCAATAGACTTGGCAGTGCGTAATTGATAATATGCGTTAGTCAATTTCTTTTTTTATAAAAATAGTTTTCTCTAACGAAGTAGTAAAATTGTATTTTTGTTTTCAAATTAATACAAACTAGTTCTTGACGGCCTGATGGTAAGCAGTGATGCAATCGTTGATGGTGAGGCGCACTAGTTTCTTACGAGTTTATTCACTCTAGCCTTGAAGACATCCAAATTATATATAAACGGACGGGAAAAGGCTTAGTCCGGACCGTAGAAGTTTCAACAATGTAAGAGTGGATACTCGCCGTACGACGGGTTGTCCGTATGTATGAGAACGTGTAGAAATGAGATGGTGGAATGAAGTCGTGCGATTTCCGCACTTTACAGGAAGCATTTTGGAGAGAATTCTTCAATCCACACCTTCCATTTAAGCGAGTCCTCGCTATCTTCCAGTTCCGGCGAGTTACATCACTTTTACTATACGTGAATGAATCGATACAATATTGTAATTTTCGTTCCCATCAGAGTTGAAAAGGGATGCTGAAATTAAAAGCAGGTTGCAGTCACAGAATATTTTGTGCTGACTATGAACTATGTCGACTTTGTGGCCCTTGTAATAGGGTCTTTATTTATATAATAAAAAAAAGTAAAGTAGGTACTATTCCAAACCTTGAATCTGTTTTTGCCAAACCCTTTTAAAATCAAGATTTATTATTCTAAGTAACCTTCAAATATTTCCATGACGTAATCTCGTATGTATACGCGTTTGAAATCGTAAATGAGTTACGTAATATTTTTTTTGAACCAACTAATTTATGTCATTTTTTTTATTTTAACCTAGCAGTTGGTCATATGGTAAATTTTCATGCTGTTATCCTTACTAATATTATAAAAGCGAAAGTGAGTTTGTTTGTTTATTTATTTGTTTGTTACGTCTTCACGCCTAAATGGAAAAACCAATTTTGATGAATTTTGGTACAGAGATAGTTGGAACCCTGGAGACGGACATAGACTAATTTTTTTATAAAAAAAAGTGTGATTGGAGAAAGAGGTCTGTTTGGCGGCTTGGGACCCTTTGTTTACGTGGCAGTGTGTCACCGTTTTGATGAGGTCCATCCACCGTTTTGGTGAGCGTCGGCGAGATCTTTTACCCTTGACTTTCCCTTGTACCACCAAACGTTCCATCAAGTCCTCGTTACGGGTAATTTGCCCAAAGTACTTGAGGATGAGTTTAGTACAACGTTTTCAGTGGCATGATCTTGCTTTACGGAGAGGACTTCTCCAGCTGCTTTCATAGTTCTAAGTCTTTGTTTTTACTCATCCAGTCATATCTTGCATTTATGTTACTACCCTACCTTTTATTCAGTCTTCCAACTTTCCTTATACCAGACATTGGCCCACTCCAACTTATTTCTCGATATGAATATTCAATCTAATACTACGTAGTTCAATCTTATATCATTTGTTGTAATTTTGTAATTTTTTCGTCTTAACTGCGTCCTGAAATACTTACAGGCTCGGCCTAGCTCAGGCGCAGTTGCACATTTCTATTTCTTATGCATTTGTATTAAGTAACCTTGAATTCATTGCTCAAAATTTGTACTATTTTTGTGTAGAAATAAATAATTATTATTATTACATTTATTTATATTTATACATATTAATTATATTTTTAAATATTTCTTATTAAAAAAGGAATAAAAAAAAACATTATTATTATTAAAAAAAAAATTAAGTCTTTATAAAGAACGAAAGATTATTCGTACCTCACACAATCGTATGCAGTTATCGTCTGTATTTTGCTATTTAGAAGTACATGCTTTTTGTTTAATTTAGAAAAAAAAATCAAATGACTTCTCCCGCTCTAGGAGCGGAAAACTGTGTTAGGCTTTTACCTACTAAAACCACTTCTATGTTCTTACAATTGTCTTTTGCGTTCTTGAACTACAAGTTTCTGTTTCAGAAGTCCTCCCATGGCTTTCGGCCAGGCTTTGACTCTACTAGGAACTGCTGAGGCCTGGGGTTACCATGACCCTGGAATGAAAACAGCAACTGAAGGAGCACGGGTGGGTTAATAAATAAAAGTCTACCACTCTCGAGAGAAAAGACACTCCACTCAGAACAGGAGAACTTTTTTGAAGATTGCATACGTCAAAAAAGACGGTACTGAGTATGATTACCTAGATCCGAGAATTAGACAGGTTGTTTTTTAAAGGCATGGTTAATTTTATTGATATTTTAACTTTGTAAAATAACGCCAGCGATAAGATTTTTAAATAATTTCTTATTATTATCTAATTAATTAAATTAAAAATTGACATAACTTTTCCTTAAAAAAAAAGTCGTCCACCAAACTGTCAAAATAATATACAGTTTGAAGGTAGGTAGGTATTGTAGCTAAAAAACTATTACGGCGAATATAAATCAAATTGTCCAATAAATTACTAGCAAGTTCAACAGTCAAACACGAACCTAGCTACGTGAGAACTTTACCAGTTGGTTAAATAGAATTTTATTTAGGAAAAATTGTTCTAAGAGTGAAAAATATATTCTAAAAACACTCTTTAAGAGGCTGCTTTTCCACTCAACTATCGTCAACATCGAGCATGGTTTGAAAGCATGTTACTTCATCTTACGCAATCCAACGCAATGTTTGACGAAAAGGCAACGCGAAAAAAGAAAGATGACGCCTGAAAAATCTGTTAGCATTCGATAATTCTGTGAATTTACTTGAATATTTTATAAAACTGTTCCAGGAAATACGTGTTTTTTTTTTAAACCCTTAGAAGTTTTTGAAAAACATTGTCATTATTTAGAATTTTGAAAAAATTTGCTAGGCTTGTATTGTTGTACTTTTATGACTTTTTAAATTTTTGAGTAAATTATGAAGTGTCAAAGTTCATAAACAATAGCAGATTTTCAGAAGTCTTAACTGGATTAGTTTTACAAAAATTTATAAATTGATTTCCATAGAAGCTGAGATAATATCCACAAGATACTGTGTTTCCAAAATATCTGATGAAAAATGTGTAATAACGTCATAATAGCGATATGTCGAGATGCATCCCCTTAAAGACTTGTAGACAACTTGAAAAAATAGTTTAGATGATATTACTAGAAATCATGGGTTTATTAGAAGGAAAGGAAAATCTAGACAGTATGGATTCTCCAGATATGTAGAACTTACGGAAAAAAGAACAAATAAACAGTCGACATAATATAACTAAGGTTCCAACTGTTACGTAGGGTTTTTTTATCTCCCTTTTGCTGACTAAAACTACACCTGTCTCCTTCATTTTAATACTTGCATATTTCTTTACAGAAAATCCTCACGGCCCTAACGGACATCAGCCCTGTTGAGACCCTATGGTATGCTGATATCTCTTTAAGAAGCGCATGCGCGTGCGCATTGTCGACGACTTGAGCTCGAACCGTATAGTTACTGGACGGCTGAATGGTGAGCATTGCTCGTAATCGGTAAGGTCACGCTTACCGTAACTGGTAATCGGGGTCAGAATCGGGGCGTCTCAAGTCTCAGGATGTCTGTTTCCTCACGCTTACAGACGTCGTCTTTGCTAGCTTGCTTCACAAAAGGAAGCGATCGCTAGCCATTCCTTCTCACTGCGGATAATGACTTGGTTGTCCAGTAAGAACCTGCGGGAAAGTGAGGACGCAGTGATGATTCTCCGGCCACTTCTAAAAGAGTCTTCTCTGTTAACATAATGATTATGGCGTACCGAAATAGTTAGGGTAGCGTCACATTTTCATTTGGTACGTCCAAATGAACACTTAAAAGCCTGTAAAAAAGAGCAAATTATCGCAATATCAAGATGACTAATTTTTAAATGCAACAACTACTGTATTTGCTATAACACTATTTATCTGGACAAACCCATCGTTTTAGATTGTCTATCATTTCATGCATATCATTTTTTGGGCATGTGATTATGATAATTTTATCATTTACATGTCATGAGGTTAACATTTGAAATTAAAAAAGAATATACTATGGGTATAATAATTATTAGTAAAAATACAAACTCCGGATGACTCGTCATATTTAAGACAGGTAGTAATAAAAAAAAAAAAACAATTTAACAATATTTCTATCACGCTCCCAAAGACTGTTCACAATGGACGAACACATTAAAAAAAAAACCAGTCATCTACTACAATATTGATCGTACTTATCTCGACTGGTTTCTGTATATAACACACGTCGTTCAACTCGTCTCAACTAGTTGCAAAACGTCCACACAATGGCGAAGTTAAGACCTCTTGTATTTTGTTTTCTTTTACAAGTATTTGTCACCGATGCGGCGAGAATACTAGCAGTGTATCCAGTCCCATCCATCAGCCACCAGGTCACGTTTAGGCCAATAACAATGGAACTCATCAAACGAGGTCATGAAGTGGTAGTAATAACAGCTGATCCTATGTTCAAGAAAGGTGAAGCTCCGAAGAATCTTACAGAAATTGATGTTCACGACATATCATACAAGGTGTGGGAAGATTTCATGGCAACAGGAAGAGGCAATAAAGAAGATCTTATTGCACAGATGAAAGTTGGAGTGGAAGTGATTATCAACACAGTAGATGCACAGTTACAAGTTAAGGAAATAAAGGATCTCATTCAAGGAAAGCAGAAGTTTGATTTGTTGCTGACAGAGGCGTGTATTCGAACAGCATTGGCTTTTTCACATGTATACAAAGTGCCTCTTATCCAAATTAGTTCTTTTGGAGCTATTTGGTCTAACTATGACGTCATTGGAGCTCCATCACATCCACTCCTGTACCCCGGAAGCATGAGTCAAAGAATTTATAATCTGACAATGTACGAAAAGTTATATGAAGTGTACAATAATCACAGGATAGAAAAATTATTTGAAAATATGGAAGAAGAAGAAAACAAAATGGTTAGGAAGCATTTTGGCCCAGACATACCGGATATGAAGGAACTTGAAAATAATGTGCATATGTTATTTTTGAACATCAATCCTATTTGGGAAGGAAGCAGACCCGTGCCTCCGAGTGTCATTCATTTAGGAGGACTGCCGGAGAAACCGCATAAAGAGTTGCCTCAGGTAAGCTTTTTGCAAACCACAAGTTAAGGTATTCTTTCAAATTGGTTATTGTATCAATGCTTTACTAGATCCAGAAATTGATAATTTGTTTAAGGGTGACCATGAAATTGAATTCTCTATAATACGACTCACGTCAAAAATAAAAATCAAACTTATAAAGCTTGATAATGGGTGGCTAGACTTTGATCGCAATCTAATTTACATACTTTATTATCCATCTTGAGATAATAAATAAATTAGATTTTATTGGATACTTACAGAATTTTATTAGATTCATTGCAGAAAATTCATATTATATTTTAATATTGTTTGTATTTATTTTTATCCAGTGCCTGCAACCAAATAAACTTTAAATAATGTGAAAACGTGTCGTATTAAATAAAATCTTATTAGATTTTTTTTAAATTATCTAAATATAGTCTTCACTAGTAACTTATACAATATCTTTACTTTACGTACGATATTATATTCTGTTAATAATATCAATACACGTTTGATTTTATGACATACTCTAAATTATAATAAGCTTCTTATTCTTATCACATCTTTATCATGTATATCTCTTATATAGCGGAAATTCTCTCACCAGTACAGAGAATTTTCTTTCATAGTTTTATGGAATTATATATAGGTTTAGATTAGACTAATCAACAAGACTCTAGATTTTTTTTATTATTTTATTTAATGACAATATATTAAATCGTTACTTATATTCTCAAATGACTGTAATTGCAGTGATTATTGGAACTGCGATGCTAGTAAATTGATGGCGATGCATTATTTATATGAATATATATGTTTGTAAATGCATCCACGATACAGGGGTAATTCCTAAATTAAAATATTTGAGTTACCTTCAAATTTTTTTTACATTTTTTTTTTATACTAGTTTATTTATGCGTCTTAAAATACGTTGATCCATACAAACTTTGGCCCGCAGTTCGTCTTTTTAGGAGATGCGTGAAAAATGCTTTCCTAATGCTCGCCTTTGTCGTAAGAGGAAACGTTGTACAAAAGTAAGTAGCAGTAATTTCGGTTATGCATTGATAAGGCATTGAGCCAGCTTCCCCAGTTAAATATCAAGATTTAAAAAAAAAAAACGAAAAGTACACCTAAACTTGACTCGTAAATAAATATAATACCATTCATAATGCTCATCTTATTACAATACCAGCGTAATTGTGACTAGTGATTTGACATTGACATATATAATTATAGCAGTTGCACCTTATCCTCATGGGTATGTTACAAGATTTTATTAGAACTACTGAACATTAAATCGTAACAGGCAATAAATTAATTTACAGTCGTATAATTCAGAAAAATAAGTCAAGCAAATTATATTGTCACACGATATTATTTGCCGGAAGAAAAAAAAGGAGTTTGTGATAGCGTGATGGGCGTGATAGAACCAAATAGAAGAAAAAAAAGAATGTTGCGGTGACCCTAAGTACTCGTAATTCGAAACTAGAGCAGGAAGATGATGACTAATACACGGAAAAATATATTATAAGTCTGAAACCTAGTATGGTTACAAAAACAGGTTGCAACTAATATCTACTCAAAATGATAAAAATATAAAGTAGTATATAAGTTTGAACAAGATAAAACCTGTTTAACAAGTGATCTAATAATTTTATCTTATCGCCATTAATATTTATGAGTAAGTTGACTTCTAAAAATTTTGCAAAATTATCATGATATTGACGGGTGCAAAGTAAAAAACGCCATCTAGAATTTTGCGATTTTGTGATAGTTGCAGTACCTAACTTACTAAAAAATTATATTCTAAGACATGACAAATGGTGTTTCAAGTGTCAACAATGAATAAATAATAGATTTTTTTTTCAATTATGTTTTTGAAAAAAAGAAAATTACTAAATAATTGCTTATTATTATTAGGTACTATCAGAAAATCGAAAAATTGCAAATAACTTTTATTACTTTGTACTCGTCGATATTCGATTTAGAACAAGACCTCATAGATGCCAGACATTACTGATTACGAAAATGAGTAGTCATAATAATAATATATAATTTGAACATACGTAATGTTAGTAATGTCTGGCTGCTCTAAGATCTTATATCTATCGTTGTTGACATTGAAATTAATTAGGATTCATTAGTTGATTAAAAAATAAGTAGATACTGTCAAATGCGTGATATTTTTTTTATGTTGCCGACTAATATTTTTCTACGTTATGAATGAATTCTAATATGAAGAGAAATGTTTAGTTATTAAATTATACACACATATTTTATTTTGGTTAGGAAATCAGCAACTTCTCTCAGTTTGAGTGGAACTAGAGTACTAAAATTTGACTCACTAAAAATCACTTGTGTTTCTTCAGTTACCTTTCCATTCCAGGGTGACGGTAACTTTTCTAACAATCCTGCAGCCTATTATCACACTCTTACAGATGCATTTAAGGCAAATTTGATATTTCCATAACTATATACTCGTACTTTACTATTGAATTAATAATATTATCTATTCTATACTATCCCGCTATTGGACAAAGGTCTGCTACCATCCTTGCCATTGTCCTCGGCTCCGAATCTTTTTTTGTTAATTTCAAAAGAAAACATCTAAGTCATTCCGCCACCTCCTTCGTGATCTGCCGCGACTCCATTTAATTAATTATTACAAAAATAAATATAAGTGCTAAGTTATAAGTCTAGACCTATTACAATTATTATTTGTGCCATTTCAACAAATCTTAGCCCGAAAATATATGTGATAATATATAGCTAGATAATATATGTGTCAAATAGATATAAATTATTGGTTTCATATTCATTAATATGAATATTATTATAGTTGGCACAACACGTATGCAAAAAATACATATAAATAATATACTAACGGTTTCTATTTTAATTTATAGCGTCAACTACTAATTACAACTGTTCATCACTAATTGTCAATTCTACTTTTTTCTAGGATCTTAAATCATATTTAGATTCATCAAAACATGGAGTGATATATATCAGTTTTGGTACAAATGTGAAGCCCAGCTTACTGCCTCCAGAGAAAATACAAACGCTGGTGAAGGCTTTCTCCAAGATGCCTTACGATGTCCTCTGGAAGTGGGATAAGGATGAATTACCAGGGAAGTCTGCTAACATCAGGATATCGAAATGGCTGCCACAATCGGATCTGCTTAGTAAGTAATCTTTATTGAATTAGAATTTAACAAAGAAGTAAAAATGATTGTTGCTCTATTAAAATGTTGTAAAAAAAAATTGAAAGAAAGAAGTATTTGTAGAGAATGAATTATTTTTGTACCAATTTTCGTATAGCTCGTAATCTGCTATCAATTCATTAACCTTTCAATTGTGATAATTGCAGACACAATTGAAAGACAATAGGTGCGCGAACGCCGGCGTTCGCTCACCTATTGTCTTTCTATTGTGTCTGTAAATTCCTCGATTGACAGTTCAAAAATATTTCACTGATTGAAAATTACAAAACCGTTTACTAAGTATCTATTATATAATAATAAGTATTTTATTTCGAAAGAAGCGATATGAAAGAACAGGGAGTTAGTGATAGCGTGACGAGTGACAGGACAGAATGGAAGAAAAAAACGTGTTGCGCCGACCCCAAATAAAACGGGACTAGGGCAGGAAGATGATGATGATGATGATTTTATTTCGAAAAAATATGCAGACTTCCCAATGTAAAATAAAATAAAAGTATTTAGTGACAACCACCAGGTATACACAACAGAAATAAAAAAAAGACACGAAAAAAATAATTTAAAACTAAATAAGACTGCCAAAAAGTAGTTTAATTCGGCAATGTGATTAGACAGATGTTGTCTGAGACTGGAAGACTAGCTTCAGAAGACAGGTCTTCCAATAAACACTGGTGGGCCACGGAAGTAAATACTCTTACAAACGAGTAAAACCTCCTTATAATATTTAAATGTTGTAATGTTTAACTAGATGACTCATAAATACATCACACACATCTAGTTTTTAGGGTTCCGTAGCCAAATGGCAAAAAACGGAACCCTTATAGATTCGTCATGTCTGTCTGTCTGTCTGTCCGTCCGTCCGTATGTCACAGCCACTTTTTTCCGAAACTATAAGAGCTATACTGTTGAAACTTTGTAAGTAGATGTATTCTGTGAACTGCATTAAGATTTTCACACAAAAACAGAAAAAAAGCAATAATAAATTTTGGGGGTCCCCATACTTAGAACTGAAACTCAAAATTATTTTTTTCATCAAACCCATGCGTGTGGGGTATCTATGGATAGGTCTTTAAAAATGATACTGAGGTTTCTAATATCATTTTTTTATAAACTGAATAGTTTGCGCAAGAGATACTTCCAAAGTGGTAAAATGTGTCCCCCCCCCCCCTCTAACTTTTAAAATAAGAGAATGATAAAACTAAAAAAATATATGACGTACATTACTATAAAAACTACCAACGAAATTTTTTTTGAACGAAATATAGTAAGTAGTATTTTTTTAATGCGTCATAAATCGAAAAAAATACACTATAATTAAAACATCGATCAAAGTTACAAACCATTACAAGAACTTTAACATTATGTTACTTGCTGCTACGGAACCCTTCATGGGCGAGTCTGACTCGCGCTTGGCCGGTTTTTTTATAATACTCACATGTTATTCATACAACGTACCTAATGTTGCCCATCTTATATTTGCCGACTCATAGTGACTCGATCACTTTATAAGTTAGACAGTATAATTATTGAAACAGCAAAGTCATAGCATGTGCTAATGACACTTGAACAGGTTATAATAATATTATTACCGTATAACACAACATACATCCGTCTTATAAAAAATCAAAACAAAAACCAGTTTTTGCATTTAGAACTCGTACATCATACATAGAATAACGTACTTAGATTGGTTGGACCAAAGTCCAATTGGGCCTTAAACATAGATTTTGTTAAGGCAGAAAAACATTAAATGACTTCTACCACTCTAGGGTGGAGCGAGAGGATGTGTCAGACTTATACTGACTAAAATCCATCTGTGTCTTTCAGTTACACTTTGCACTTTAGGGTCACGGCAATTAGAGGTTAAAGCGAAGTTGCACTAATTTTGAATTTGTTTGAACCCAAATATATAAGAAATGACTATTAAAAATACTTTAATAAAATTGACCATTATGTCCGACCATTATGCTTGATAAAAAAATCACAGATCCAACAGTAACTTACGATTTCAAACGTTAATATTTGTATCTATAAGATAACGTCACTAAAATATTTTATAAGTGACATAAAATAATAAAGGTTGCTTTTTCAAAAGGTCTTGCAAAAGCAAAAATCTTAAATAAATAATTTGTTACTCTGTGTTGAGAATTTTGTTGTAGTGTTAACTACTTCAGCGAAGTTTGCCGAGAAGATTGACTTGATACATTTGCTACCAAATAGGTACTACAAAATCATTAGAATGTGTACATCAATATTCTAATGGTAAACAAATGAACTATTAATTACGAAGACGTGGCTTAAAGGACTTAGTATCCAAGCTAAAACAATCAACAAAAAAAAACAAAGACGGAACAACTAGATGACCCGACATTTTTTTACAAGATCGATAGAAATGTAGGGTAGATTTCGAACGAATTGCGCGCAGTACACGAAGTGCATTTCAGATAATGAATCAGCCTGATTGAAGTAAAATGAACTTGTTACAATCAAAAACATTAGATTACGTGTTGAAAAAGCACTTTATGTCATAACTTAGCGTTGTATTAAGTAAATATATTTGGTTAACCTAGTAAAAAGCTAGCAAAGATTTGGTGTTTCTTGCACATTTTTACCATACAGATCTACGCTTTGGAACGCGTAATTAATTTTCACTTTTTTGACTGATCGACATTTAACAATTCGAAAGTGCCTTTAAATGTAATAACTTTTTCTGATTTCTGATAAATCCTTGAAATTAAAAAAAAAAATTAACGATAAGTCACGACCGAACCATTTATTGAAAATAAACACGCTTATTTTCACGCAACTTATTTTCAATGTTATGTTCAAAATTTACGATTTTAGAAGGTGGATTCATGCCGAATAAGTTATCTATATAAATATGGTGAACTGAACCTCTGTTAAGAGATTGGTGACGATAGCGGGTTGTACTTCCTCAGCCGGCCCTTGGAATAGTTCAATTCAATTTTTGACGTACACTGCCTTACTGGATCGCTGGTCACTAAGTTTATTCTATGAAAAAATCATGACACACCAATTACGTCCTCTTTTTACCTTTCAGAACACGCCAAGATTAAGCTATTCGTAACACAAGGAGGTTTACAATCAACTGACGAGGCTATTACAGCAGGAGTACCTCTGGTTGGTGTACCAATGTTGGGTGATCAGTGGTATAACGTGGAGAAATACGAGCACCACAGAATCGGAGTGAAACTGGAATTGGGATTGCTGAGCGAAGAAACATTTACCAATGCTGTCCAAAAAGTTATTGGGGATGACAGGTAAATTGATTTGAAAAAAATAATTGTAGTAAATATGCAAGCAAATATTTATTAAAAGAAATATTTTTTAGTTCAGGGGTGCTATTCTCTAAGAAAGCGCAGCGCTGGCACAGCGACGAGTCGTCAGCGCAGTACATTGAATTAACAACCCAATGCCCCTTTACATTGGATTGTTAATTCAATGTATTGCGCTCACGACTCGTCGCTGTGCCAGCGCTGCGTTTTCTTAGAGAATAGCACCCCAGGTACCTAAATAAATATGAATAACCAAAAATATTTTCGTCGACAACAACTTAGTAAGGGTCAAAGCTGCTTATAAAAAAAATAAGTCCAATACAGTATTTTATACCAAAGGCTACTTTAGGAAACGATGCCATAGACACGGCCGTCATAGAAAACAGTGTCTTCGCACAAATATATTTAATATTGTTATTATATCTCGTTTGCTTTTTTAGTAATTTTGATATTGTTTGCACTGTTAGTTTCAATAACAAATATTTTATCATGCATTTTCCCTATTTTATAAAAAAACTAATTTTGACGCAGCTTCGCCCGCGTACATAAATTTTAGGCTATATCACTCAAAAATAAAGCAGCTTTTTAACGATGAAAAAATTTTAGCTATCGCACCATAAACAAAAAAAAACTTTTCCTGTTTATAATATTAGTGTGGATTTAGATGAACCGTCTTTTGAAAGTCCATAGGTTACACAGAACACTACGTCAGAAGATAAATTATATGTAATTGCCAGTTAACATCCTAGATCAAGGACACTGATATTACAAGCAAAGTGATAGTCATTTTGTTTTTTGCATCTATTTTAATCACAACCACGGCATCATCATTACCCTCTGTACTATGTTCAACGCAAAAAATTGTGAAGATAATTTTTATACAAAAGCGGTTGTCAGAGTCAAACATATAATAAGAATACCAACAACATGCATTACCAAAATGTCACGTCTTAAGCATTTAGGAATTGCAGCTATTGCCGAAACAATGTAACTTTGCCCAAATCTCCTTTAACTGCCTTTTTACTTCCAAGGCCAAAGTTACTCTATTGAATATTCTCGCAGACCTGGCAAGCATTGGCCTTAGTAGACCCTTTCCTTGCTGACGTCTTCTAGGTCTACTGTCCACGGACGCGTAACTTCATAGACGCGTATTCGTCGAAGCTGCGACATCAAGCCCGTCGCGTCGCATCGTGTCGTAGCGGCTCCGCCGATAAAGTTTCATAGTTTTGTATGTAAACTTCACGCTGGCGTATGTCAAGGGTATACTGACAAATACACATCTATAAAGCTACGCGTTCGTGGGCAGTAGGCTTTAAAAGCGCCTATGGAACACGACGTGTCGTGGACCCAGGCTAACTTCTTCTCCTAAACCTAAGATAAGGTTTTCTGAAAGCAAATATGTAACCATAATTCTTTGAATTTCAGCTACCGCAAAAATATTATTCATCTGAGAACACTAATGCTCGATCAACCAATGAAGCCACTGGACCGTGGGATATGGTGGATAGAGCATGTTTTGCGTCACGGTGGTGCGAAACATCTCCGGTCTCCTGCCGCCAACATGTCTTGGGCTCAGTACCTCGAGTTAGAACTCATTGCTATGGTACTGTCGGCCTTATTAGCCATATTTTTAGTTGTAGCCGCTATAGTTTATAGTTTGTATAAGTTTGTTTCAACCAATTATATTATTAAAGCTAAAGTTAAGACTCCTTAAAATATTGTTAATAACTGTTTGGTAAAGTTGAGTAAGTAAGTTAGTAGTTAAGTTAGTAAACTCGCTTTTGTCACTACCACTTTTAGGCACGCAATTTACCTTTTCTCACATTAGTTGGGAAAAGTGCTGACGCTCACCCCGTCATAATTTATTGTATTTATCGTAAGAAAGGCTGAGCTCCATATTTACCAATACTATTTTTGTGTCGTCGTGCTTGAGGAATTGGTTTCTTCGTTATTTAGTTTCACGTGTAACAAGTACGCTGATCTGGGCGCGTCGATCTCCATACATTCTATATGGAAACTAGACTTGTAGAACTAATCCACGCTACCACCAATCAGGCGTGGATAACATATGCGTCGGTCTAATGTAGTCTAGGTTTAATAGTTGTTTACCGCACAAAATTTCTGAAAAAAGTGGCATACTGTAAGTGCTATTGATTGTTGGAAAGACAAAATACCCAGATAACACGGATGTTTCGGTTACAAATTTCAATTCTAAACGTTGTTTCAAAAAAGTTGATTTAAGGGGTGACCAGATGATTGTAAACCAACGTCTTAACCAAGGTGAGCTTGCTAGTTTCAAACCATGTAGACGGCAGTTGTAAACCATGACATTCAACGCTCTTGGTTAGGAGGCGCGTTTCCTCAACCACCGAAAGTGTTGGAGCGTGGTTTATGTCCACGTAGCCGTAACACAACCCAAGGTCACTTTGGTTGGAACAATAGTTTGCAACCGTCTGGTCATCCTTTTAATATCAGTCTATTGTTGCACCTTAGACACAAAATAGATAGGTACAGAAGATACTTTTTATACCTACGCTCGGTGGACGCACACTAATGAGCGTTTGAGCTGAAACTGTTCGATGAGTGATCCGAGACGCGACCGAGACATCGTGTCTGTGAGCGGTGTCTATGTGTGCGTTGCTTGAGCGCGTTTTGTATGTAGATTGACTTCTAATCTGTACCTATCTGTTTTGTGTCTTAGGGCTATAGATAACTTTATGGCTGTGTATATTTATGTGTGTTAACGTTCATAATAACTATAAGCTGCTTACTAAAAGTTAAGTAAGTAATACGAATAATTGTGATAATAAATTATAGTAAAATAATAGTATTTTTTAAGTGTTTCGTACAGTTAGAAAATAAATTGTGATAATATTTAATGATGACTTTTATTCAAAAATGTTTTATTTCACATACGCCTACAAGGGCACTTATAAAACGTCAGAAGATAGTGCATGGTTCCAATTTGGTCATTTCCTATGGAGAAAAACCGGCAAGAAACTTTATGGTTACTCTTTTAAAAATATTGGTTGATGTTACAATATTTGCATATTACAGTATTATTAGATATTATGTAAGAACAATTTAGACCACTCAATACTGTACCCAAACGCGAGAAAAATCAACCGTAAAACATCTACTGTTATACATAGACGGTTTTGTCACAAAATAGATAGGTACAGAAGACAATCTCATGAATCTACTTCACCTTTTTTACCTACGCTCGGTGAACGCACACTAATGAACGTTTGAGCCGGAACTGTTCGACGAGCGGGCCGAAGTGCTCCGAAATATCGAGTCCGTGAGCGGTGTGTATGTGTGCGTTGCTCGAGCGTGCTTTGATGTAGATTGACTTCTGTACATATATATGTTGTGGTTCTGTTCTCACTGTTATCCGCCAATCCGCACTGGGCTCACATGGTGAATTGTGGTCCTTACTTACTTCAAGAGACAAATGCAACGCGCAAGCACTGTTGGGACTAATCCCAACAGTGGAAATATTATAAGACTAATAATGTTATATGTTCTTTTCTAATTCATCGTCATTGTCATTGAGCCAACTTATGAAAGCCTTTTCAACGTCTGTTGAAAACTTTGGGTCACTTTGGTATCTACGAAGATGATACGTGCAATTTAGCTTCACTTTTCTTGGACTGACCGACATTTGACTATTCAAAAGTGCCTGCAAATGGTCTATTTGAAGTAAATGCTTTGACTTTGACTTTGATAATAATATAACAGTAACCTAACCTAAATAATCGGTAAATAAAAATACACACAAAAACAGTACACATTAAAAGATTTTGTTATAATCGATTTTCATCATTCAACTTACTTTATTCTACAAGAGCCCTAAATGTTAGATACTTTACTCGTATATCGAACTTTGTTATACATCGTCTTGTTTTTAGGGTTCCGTAGTCAATTAGGAACCCTTATAGTTTCGCCATGTCTGTCTGTCCATCTGTCCGTCCTCGCTTAATCTCTGTGACTGTTTGGTACCAATATGTTTATCGATCACGCCGACAACATGGTAAAATAAAAATTGGAAAAAAAATGGGCGGAGCGGGAGATAGTGTCAGACTCTTATTGGCAAAAAATAATATCTATGTTTTATTAGGGTAGCCCCCCTATATGTAAAGTGGGAAGTGACTTTTTTTTAATTTCAACCCTAACGTGTGATATATTGTTGGATAGGTATTTAAAAATGGATACGGGTTTACTAAGATCATTTTTTGATAATGTCAATAATTTCGGAAATAATCGCTCTAAAAGTAAAAAACAATGTGTGTCCAACAAAGTAGAACTTTTTAAGGACTTTCTAGGAAAATTATTTTGAACTTGATGTAAAGAACAGTTTTTGTACAAAAAAGATAAAAGGGTTCTACAAAATAATTTCTGGACTAAGTTTGTAGTATAATCGTATATGCAAGCATTTTTTAAACTCATAAGTGGGTACACTTATTGTGAAGGACGACAAACTACGGAACCCTACACTGAGCGTGGCCTGACACGCTCTTGGCCGGTTTTTTTTTATATCTCCTAACTCAAGTTTCATATTCTTTAAGGAAAATTTATACTAAAAGTCCTAGCATATGTAGTTCAAAAATGCATGGTTACAAAGATGTCATCAATCATAATTAATTTAGATCAAAAATTATCACCCGTATGACAAATCTTTATTTTTGCGACGTTGCCAAACTTTGCAGTACCTAGTATAGTGAAGTTAGAAAAAATATAACAGTGTAAATAATGACTTTAGATATATTTATAAAATGTAATGTCATATTTCACTGAGTGCTTAATCGTAAACTTATTGTTATTACGTATGGAAAATGAAAACAAAAAAAAAAATATAATTGAAAAACAATTCATAAATGCCAGTTGCTTTCTTGATGTAGGCGCGGGCTTGCGGACAGTGAGCAATGGGTAGCTCGCAGTCCGACCGTCCGGTAACCGTCCGGACCGAGCCCAAGTCGTCGACAACGCCTAATGCCCAGAACCCTACCGGGGTCCTGAAACAATGGCAAAGGAGGAACAGGAGTGGGTTTTTAGTCAGTAAAAGTCTGACATGCTGCATGTCCTGCTCTACCCAAGGGCGAGAGATGTCTTTTAGATGATTTTATATAAAACTAGCTGACCTGGCAAACGTTGTTTTGCCATATAAATAATTTTATTTTAATTTTATTTTTTTATCACTAAGGGGTATGAAAAATAGATGTTGGCTGATTCTCAGACCTACTCAATATGCTCACAAAATTTCATGAGAATCGGTCAGGCCGTTTCGGAGGAGTATGGGAACGAACATTGTGGCACGAGAATTTTATATATAACTAGCTGTGCTCGCGAACTTCGTACCGCCTATTTTTTTTTTTTATTATGAAAAATAGATGTTAGCTGATTCTCAGACTTACTCAATATGCTCACAAAATTTCATGAGAATCGGTCAGGCCGTTTCGGAGGAGTACGGGAACGAACATTGTGACACGAGAATTTTATATATAAGATATATACCCTAGAGTTAAGGAAAATAAATAACATATGTTATATAATAAACTGTTCAGGTAAGTTTAACGGTCACAACATGAATTTACCAAAGTCAGACATAGCATGAAATGTGAGCCATCTTTCCTTGTTCAGTTTCCTTATTGTCTAGGTTTGTACGACTTCATGATAATACGCGGTAATAATAGATCTCACAAATTTAAGGTTCGGAATTTTCCTCTACTTTGTTATTGGTGGCATTAATTATTAAGTATATTATTGTTAAATTATGTCAGTATTGGTAATTTATATATTATTTGGTCAATTTATCCTACTACGCGGAAGCTTATCAATTGAATACATATGGTACTATCGTCTAGTCGTTTTTTTTTAATTGAGATAAACTAGTGCTTGACCGCGATCCCACCTGATGTTAAGTAGTAAAAATTAGTAGTAGTTCGTATCATAGAAAATTGTAGTCTCTACTTGCTATCACAGTGGGTTTCATGGTGGAATGGCGACAGCGACTGTTGCAACCCAGTGCGTTGCACGCCCTAATTATGGCGGTAACTCCCCTCTTCGAGGACTGGCTGGAAAGACAACGCGTCCTTCTGAATGACGCAGGTCCACGCCGGACATAGTAAGTTCGGGAGGTTCCTGCATCCGAATATGGAATTCCATACGAATATGGAAGAAACGCCCGGGTATCACTATTGTGTGGACCACCTGAAGGATACGGTGGAGCATACGGTAGAGGTGTGCATCCCCTGGGCAGGGCATCGCCGTGTCCTCGTGGGGACAAGGTCACACCTGTTGGGACGCTGGATTACAATGTAGTCCATGTTTAATTTATTAACCCCAAAATGTACTTCAATCACCAGTTCTAAGTCTTTTCTCCATCAGTCATTTGCCATTGTTGAACGTCGCCTATGCCTGGCTAAACCAACTGACGATCTCTCTAATATTTTTTTAGCGATCTTTGGCCTGTTACAAAGCATCACACATAACACGAAATGTACGAAGCATCGCCAGACTTAAGTGGCAATGGGCAAGGCACATAACTTGCAGAACAGATGGCCGTTGGGGCCGAGAGGTTCTGGATTGGCGACCTCGTACCGGAAGACGTAGCGTTGGAAGACCTCCTACAAGGTGGACCGATGACCTGGAAAGGGTTGCGGGAATCCGGCGGATGCGAAACGTACAGGACTGAAATGATGATGATGATGATGAAAGCGTCAGACATCGCCCAGATTATTATTATCTATTCAATTAAATAAATCATTTTTATCAGGAAAAATATTAAAATTAATACATTATCTAAACAGTGGTTACAACACAGATAACGATGCTCTTGGCAAAGAAACGCATGTCATGGAAGATAAATTAAGGTCACGTTTGTAACTCGTGCGTATGTAAATATAGCTAGATTTCTACCGCTTGATATTAGGAGCCGCGTAAAACGGAATTTTTATACTTGCAAGCACAACTGCAAAGGTTTTAGGCCCCTTAACCACGGCGACTTTTTTTAACGCGTCTATAAAACGTGCGACAGCATCACTACTAACGCGTATTAGTCGTATTTAAACACTACAAATGTGCGATCGTGATGGAAGACATCAGGGAGAAAACAGGAGTGAAAAATTCTACATACAAAACTTTATATTTGTTACTGAATCGCGTTTGTATCGCCACAGAAGTGCGACTTTCGCGCGTTTGCATGGTGACGTAAATCGTGATGAGGGCGAGGGTAAACAGCTTGCAACAGCATCGCTACTGCATCGCTAAAAAAAGTCGTCTCGTGAGCAAGTGGCCTTAATGGGTGGTTTAGATATACCGTATGACATTAAGGACTACCAAACTCTTGAAATTTTTAAACTTGGTTTAATTGTATTTTTTTATTTTTTATTAATTCAATTCTTATTATTTATCGCTACAAATACCATCTTTGTGTAATTTAGGCTTTGTGTAATTTAAGCCAATTTTTACGGGCTTCTTTTGAACTTCTCAATGATAAATTTAATTAAATAGAGTTTTGATAAACTATAAAGTGAAAAAAACTGATTTTAGTAGTCGTTAAAAATTAATTAATTTGGCAGCATTAATATGATACTGGGCAGCCTTATAATTAATTTCATAGGAAATAAAAATATATCTACATCATTATTAGCAATACAGCGTGACTCGAATGTGGTAAAAATTTTATAAGCTGTCCAAATCATTTTGGTTTAATTTTTATATTTTGTGTATATAGTAATACCCAAAATATAAAAATTTAAACCAAAATATTTTGTGTATATAGTGGTAATCTGGTCAATTTGGTAACTGGTCTATACAACATAATTTTTAGTTTATGCGAAAACTGAATATAGTTTGTTCAGAATCAGTAACTGAATGGATTAAAATACCTTAAGAAGTATTAACTTCAGTCTTAGTACAACAGTTTTTGGTAACAAACTTAAACACGCTAAAAGCGCTCAAATCTTGGCTAAAAATATGACCTATAAGGCTGATAATACTACAATGAGTTCCAGTCTTGCTACGCCAGCGACAAGCTAGCGGTGGAAGGATAAAGATGTTTTGCACCACGGTGACGCAAACGTGGCATATGCTCAAGCCACCATATTCCACAGTCTAATAGGTTAATTGGCTGATCGTGCATAAGGTTCCTGAGGCGGGCAATATTCATGCAGTAGCTGAAATTAAAAAGAGAATGACAATTTTAAAACAAATATCTGGACTATTTTGTGTGTAACATTAATAAAGTAAGGAACGGCAAAAAGTAATTTAGACAAATGTTAATAAGACAGTGAAAATTATTTCATTTATCACTGAGTTTTAGTAAGTTAACTACAGTAGTTTACAATCACGAACATAACATTTATGTGTATGATTTTGAATTAGAGTCTGATTCTAGTTTTTGTTAAAGACCTATGAATGTTTGGATCAACTTCTAATTGTTTATAGGTGACATTTCATTATCTTCAGGATAAAGAAATAAATAAATGAAAAAATCTTATGTTATCTCATACATTTTAGTTTTTATTGAGAATCCATCAAAAACCTCTAGTCTATTAATAGTTACTCGTCAGATCGCTTAGGAGGTGATTTCTTTGGCAGCTTCTACTTTCAGAGATCATCATGCGGCATTTCAGAGAAAGTTTCACTAGCGCTTTTATCTACTCCGGGGGCAAAAAAGCTTGATTTCAAATTTGTACCAAAACTGATATACATGGTGTTCGATAAATCTAAATATTAACCATATTTAGATTTACCGAAATTGTATGATGGTTGAAAAATGTGTAATTACATGTCTTTTGCTTTGAGGGAATTTAGATTATTTATATTTATATATAATTATTAGTATTAGTATTTATTATACCAGCAGTTCGAATACTTCGAAGTTAAGGAACTGTTGCTGCCGTCGGTACAGTAGTAGTAGTAAAGATATTTTGTGACCTACTAATTCGTTAGTTTCGGCTATCTTACACTCTTTGTAGTTGCCATTGTAGTCAAATCTACAACATTGGTGTGTTTGTATGTTAGGTATTTGAGCTTGTGACTACACGGGTAGCCAGGGGTATTTTGTTATTGATTGTCTAAGATATTCTTCTTATTCAAGGCATTAAAGAATTGGATGGTATTCCATTCGTGGTTTGACGTCAACAAGCATTTGTTAACCTTGAACTAACCCGTGTATCTTTTTTTATGAAGACACGAGTCAAAATATGCAAATCACGTACTTGACAAGTTCTCATGCAGTGATTACTTTATCGGTATATTGAGCTCAAGTGATAGCAATGTCGTTTATATCCGGCACCACTTACGTGAATGACTCTCCAACGTAATCAATTACTTGGACATCATCGTGATTCTGCACAAACGAACTAACGTACTATTTTGTTATTACGGTGATTAGATAACTAAAACTATTAGTTATACGGAAATGTGTGTATAAGTTGATATGCTCAAATGCTGTTAACATTTTTATCATGTGCATAGTAAGCATAAGATAAAACAAGTCTTATCTTAAGGATCTAACTAGTTTTAAGGACCTTGATTATGTTTTGAGTATAAGTATATTTCAATCAGATAAAGTTCATATTTTGACAATCAACCTTGTCTTTTCCAAAATAAGCTGGAGTGGGCTTCCAGCTAAATGCAACAGTATAGTATCTGTTCAAGTAAGTATTTTAAATATTTGCTTAATTCATTGTACTATTTGATCACTAGACTTACGGCGCTACGCCACCGGCACATGTTCGGCAGACATCCCAGCCATACTCGCAAAATGATATTCCCTGCCGGAATCTTTGTTTCCTGGTAGCTACAACTTAGGAGTCAAAAGAGTTACTAATAGGCGTGTTCCATTGTAGAACACATCATTGCTTACTATCAGATGAGATAGTG
The DNA here is from genome assembly GCA_929112965.1 of Mythimna albipuncta. Classification (NCBI taxonomy): domain Eukaryota; kingdom Metazoa; phylum Arthropoda; class Insecta; order Lepidoptera; family Noctuidae; genus Mythimna; species Mythimna albipuncta. The sequence goes on from OV815982.1 coordinate 12,613,333, forward strand.
GTTAAACGCGAGCCTATCAATAATGAAAATAAAAATTTTTGATGACACGGTTGGAACAATGGCAGAGGTGTTCGCGTAACAAAAATGTCGTGTAACAAAAATGTTTGTATGGTCATTTAAACAGATATTGTTTCGGGTCGGACTGTTAGTCTATGTCAGTTTACAACATGTTTGAAAACTTATGAAAAATACAAAAGAATGAAAAGTTTTTTGAAATATAAATAATTATAGTATCGCAGATTACTCTAAAGCTTACCACAGGTACTTATGTGGTTTTTTGGGTAGTCCTCTCAAATGGATGACATTTGGAGACACGTGCCGACTTCCCTCCCAAATAGGATCCGTATTCAAAAACATTATCATTATTTGAAAGTTCCTTCACGACCAGCACGACTGATCCAAATTGTTTCATAATAATTTTATTCTTTATTTTTGCCATATTTGCATGTGTATTATCATTAAAGTATTTTACAATTCATTTAATTTCTCGTACATTGTCAGATTATAAATTCTCTGATTCAGGGGTTCAGAATACAGAAATAGATCTAGCAGTGCTCTAATCCTGGATAGTAGTTTGAAATAAGCCGAAATAGCTAATTTAGATCAAAACACCTTAAATGTACATGAGGATTAATCTATTATTAGCCAAACACACGCCTCTGTTAACAATAAATTATTTTTTTTCCGATGGGAAAATCATATAATGACGTCCCCCGCTCTTGGGCGGAGCGGGAGATAGTGTCAGACTTTTACTGACCAAAAAACCCACTCCTGTTCTTTCGTTGCCTTTCGTACCAGGGCTGAGCTATCTTTCGAAACTAACCTTGGCCCCAGTAGGGTTCGACTCAGTTGGACCTCTGCTGTTGCTGACAACTCCTTGAGGAGCGCGGGAACAGAGCGCGCCGTCGATGACTTGGGCTCGGTCCAGGCAGTTAGCGTTAACAGCGAGCTACCCATTGCTCGCCGTCCGCAAGCCTGTGCCTACGGTGGCCGGTAATCGGAATCGGAATCCCGGCGGGGCAGCTGAGGCGCTGTGACCACCGTCGTTGCCTAATGCGGTTGGCCTCCTCCTTTGCTAGCATTACTGCTTTGCAGAAGGAGGCGACCGCTTGCCACTCCTCCTCGCTCCGGACCATGGCCTGTACTCTGCCCAAGCGAGGCACACCTCTACTGTGTGCTCCACCGTGACCTCCGGGCGTTCCGCACAGTGGTGAAACCCGGGCGTCACTTCCGCACGAATCCGGTGCAGGAACCTCCCGAACTTACCACGTCCGGTGAGAACCTGCGTCATGTGGAAGGTGAGGACGCCGTGAGGTCTTTCCAGCCACGCCTCAAAGAGGGCACTTACCGCCATAATTGTGGCGTGCTCATGATAACAATAGATCAAATTTTCCCTTTGGACCAAATCCTTGGCTTCTTTTACTAAAAGTTAAGTGTCCACTGTTTAACAGTTATAGTTCAAATGTACTAATATCTTTATTAATGATATAATAACACCCTGTCCTTTGATTGGTGCTATAATCAATGCTTTTTTATGCTTCGTACGATATACCGTATATATTGATTTCCATAAGATTCTTTGGAACTTCCTCTTTCTTAAACATCTCCAGGTTTGACTGTGTACGCTGTCAATACTTAATGGCCACGTTTATGAGTTTTATTGTTATTGGCCTGAACATGACCTGGGGGCTGATGGGCAGAATTGAGTACACTGCTAGTAGCTTCGCCACATTAGTGACAATCAGTAGCTCTAATTTCGTCGTTGCGAAGACGTACTACTATGTGTTTTATATGAAAATCAGTTTGATAGACAATATGGAGATTATCGCTTTTATTATGACTCACTAGTTTGTTAATTCATAAACATAAATGGGTACTGATAATAAAACTAGACTTGGAAGATACGTCACAAATTTTAATTAGGTTACACGCTTACTTAGACAATCAGACCCATCATTAACCACATATCAATATTTAATTAAATATCTGTTTGGTTTACCCTCGTCTTTGTGTCACTGCGGAGTGTTTCTGACGCCTAGCAATTGCTGAGATGGTAACCATTTCGGTACGGGCATGCAGAGTAATTCATCAACTCGGTCTGCATGCCTTAGTTGATATTTTTTATTCTGCAACTCGACCCAGTTATTTTGATTACGGACAAACTAGTTCGCACTTAAGTGCCAAGCGACATAAAACAGTGATTTTCTGAGAGCTACTCCTCCGTAACGGCTAGGTCAATTGGTTTGAAAAATATATGTTTATCATAGATTCATGAACAATAACATCAACATTTGAGGTTTTCGTGGAATTTTTGTCAAATTTTGTCAAAAAAAGAAATTTAGCAATTTCGCAACTTTCATTTAACAAGCGCTTTCCGGGCGCTGCTGGCCGCAAATAAATGCACAGATTTGCGTACTACCGCCTAGGCGAGTGCGAGAGTTGCGTTCACATAATTTCGGCCAGATGGTTCATGGGACTATACGCCTTAATTGGAAAGTTGCTGGTCTAACTCCTATCGAAAGGGCTGGCCAGCATTCATAGAAAACAGAATTAGATAATGGACTGAATATTCCTCCTCCTGGCGTCGCTTATCCTCAATGCTGAGACTTAAATGAATTGTGCGTACAGGTAAAAAGTGGAATTCCTTGCCGGAGTCTGTGATTCCTGATCGCTATAACCTGGGAATCTTTAAGTCAAGAGTGAATATGTTACTACAAGGTAAGCGCGCTGCATCGTCGCTATCTATTAATAAAAAAAACATTGTGTCGTGTGTATAAAAGAGATAGAAAGACGGTCCCACTACACTGCTATTCGTCCTCATACCGCTATTGGGAAACTTAATTGCCGCTTCATTAGATTTGTTTCTATGCTATTTTCAGAAATCCATTAGTCTTTAGTTTAGTTTGTAGTTTCGTATACCTATATTGTATAAAACCTAAAATTATAACAGGATAATACTCAATCTTGTCAAGAGGCCAATTTAATTTAATAATGTGGATTGATTTACAATATGCGCTTAGGTCATTGACTCACATGTTAATTATATGATGAAATTTTTGATAGATAAGAATAAATGTCAATACTAATTAAAATCACATAATTTGAGCTCGTTATGTAAACGAATTTATCATTTTATTGGCTAACAAACATAATTATCTCGACATAACTTAAGTAGGCGTGGAAATGCTTGTTGTTTAATATTGTATGCATTAATGCGTTTAAGATATGAATCCCTTGGCGCAGGGTTTTTTCATTTAGGTGGGAAATCATCCAATGACTTGTCCCGCTTTAGGGCGAAGCAGAATGTTTGACTTTTACGGACTAAAACCCATTCCTGTACCTATTTCTTTTTTGCCCTTTTTCCATGACCATGAAGTTCTCTTTCTCTCAATCCATGGCCCCAGTAGGCTTCGACCCTGCTGGACTCCTACGGTTTTGCTGACATCTCCTTGAGGCGCGCGCACCGTCGATGATTCAAGTTCGGTTCGGACGGTTGGTCGGCTGGTTATGAGAGAAAAGGATAGATAGGTACTTATCCCTTTCTATTGTACTTATATATTGGTGCCTCCAGTAAAACTAGGAACTGACTTCTAGACATAGCTGAAACAATAACAAACCCATTTTGTAAGGTGCTGCCGCTCCCCATTTTTACTTGCCACCGCTTACCAAATTGCGTTGCAAATGGCGCATGGCAGGTTAAAACTATGCTGGAAAGGACGGTTTTATATTATTTCTAAGCATAATAAAAATGCATCTTGTAAAGAGGAAAATTTGCATTTTTCTTCATTCCCAAATTATCATATAAATTGTATACTTTAGAGAGTTTTTAAAATTCTAGGCAACATCACTCTTACAAGATCCACTACTAGTAAGGTTGGGTGTGGTATAATAATGGTAAGTCCCCTTTTTAGAGGTGTGGCTGGAGAGGCGTCCTCACCTTCCGCATGACGCAGGTCCTCACCAGATATAATAAGTTCTGGAGGTTCCTGTACCTGATTCGTGTGGAAGAAGCCCCCCGAGTGTGACCATTGTGTAGATCACCCGGAAAACACCATGAAGCCTCTTTCTGCGAAGTCGTATTGCTTGAGAAGAAAGCGGCCACATTTATGAGGAAACGGAATCCCTCACGCCCTACCGGACCCTGATTTCCAGCCACCATAGGCTTGCGGATGACTAGCAATGAGTAGCTCATCGTGCGGCCGTTCGGTAATCATCAAGAACGAGTCCGAGCTGTAGACAGCAGCACCTAGTGCGCCATGCACACCTCAATGAGATGTCAGCAAACTGTAGCCAAACAAGCCAGTGCAATGGCTTGTCGCCTTTCTAAATTCCCATTTTTGTTCAAAATTTAGGCTGTATAAAGTCAGTTTCTAAAAAAATGCGTATTCATCAGTGCGTCGTTATTATCTATTCCGTGGTTCCAACTTAAGGCCAGGTTCTACTCATTTTGTTTTTATTTAAATCTCAGGAAATCCAAATAAAATAAAGAAGACCATGAAAAATTATTTTATTAAAATAGATCAAATGACCAACTGCTGGGCAAAAATTAAAACATGATTTAGGTTGGCTCGATACAAAAAATAGCTTTTTTTTCTCAGGGTGGAAATCCTCATGGATGTCCTCCGCCTCGGGGTAGGTGGAGGGGTCTGTCAGACTCTTACTGACTAAAAACACCCCGGTGTTCCCTCGTACACTTGTGTCAGGGGCTGCGGGTGCAGTTTGACTTCCGCTGCCCCAGACTAGTGGTGACCCGGTCCTCATGGGTCTCCTTCTGTATTGGAGTGTGGCTTTCCTATACGCCTAAGAGAGGCGCGCGTGGAACACTACGCGCCACCATCTCGGGTCCAGGTTGATGGGCCGATGAATGTCCCCTAATCCGTCGACCGTGGACCTTTTTAGGGGGGTTGAAAGAGGGCGTTGTCAGCCCTTCCTCGACGCCCGGTGCGTCTGGTACGAGGTGGGAGAGAACTCTTCTCCTTTTCCCTTTCCGATACAAAAAATAGCTAATCTAACCCTAACTTAAGATTTCAAACGTGTATGTCTACGAGATTAAATCACGGAAATATTTGAAAGTAACCAAAAATAATAAAACTTGTTTATTAAAATGCAGGAATAAAAATCTTGATTAGTTATTGTTTTTCTGTTTTTTTGTACACCGCTAAATTTCCCGTGGAGGGTCGATCCAGCACATAAAACACTATCGATTTGTAAAGATAAAAGTAAAAAATAAAAGAATCTTTTTTTCAAAACTCATATTAATTTACGCATGTAGTGTAGTTAATAGTCGGCGTTGCGTACAAACTACCCACAGGTCATTGAACTCGCTCAGCTGACGTTTTCTTAAAGAAATTAATTTCTATTAAGAGCTGGTTGTAGTCACTGACTATTTTGTGTGAACTTCGCCCTGGTCTACGTCAATTTCGAACATGTTACAGGGCTTCGAAATCGTCATTTCCTACACTCGATAAATTGGTAGTTACAGCTTGTTGCCTGTCAATATTAATCGAGGGATTTATATAAATGTCATAGTAACTGATATGATTTGAATAGAAGAAGTTTCTTTCAAGGGGACTCATAAAAAAGGCTTTTTGTGGCGTGTATAATGTTGTTCTTAGGTAAGTGTGTATGGAGAGAAATCAAATACGTATTAAATTTATATATTTATTAAGTCATGAAAATATTACGTTAGAAGTATTTAGTGAGATCATAAGCGCATTTACAACATTATTAGTTTACATAAAATGAGTTCTTAATTAATTGCACTACAAGTTACAAAGAATTTGCATATTACATCATTTAGGTTCTAATGCAGCAAATAAGCAGATGTAATGTAATGACTTATTTATTGAAGGTTTCAAGTTGTATTATCACGCAATAATTACAAAAAGGTATGAGCTGTGTGTGGTGAAACATAATGGAAAATTATAGCTCAGTACATTTGCAAAATGATTTTACTTATTTGTAGCATAAAATTACAAGAACATGATTTGATTAGAACTGTGAACAATATAAATTTCTCAAAAAAAATCGAATTATTTTTATTAAGTTGGAAAAATCATCCAATGACATTTCTCGCCTTTCGTGTCTGTCTTTTACTAACTAAAAACCCTCTTCTGGTCCTTCTTTGCCTTCGTCCCAGGACTATGAGTTTTTCTTTCGAGGCCCCAGTAAGCATGCTGCTGTTTTAATTGTAATGTTGGTTCTAACTTATATAATAAATATCTTTTTTATTAATTTATTGCTGGGCCCTACGGTTTGCTGACCTCTTCTTGAGGCGCTCGTGAAACAATACGCGCCGTCGACGACTTGGGCTTTTTTATGGTGGGGAAAATCATCCAATGACAACCCCCTGCTCTTGTGTGGAGCGGGAGATAGTGTCAGACTCTTAGTGACTAAAATACCCACCCCGTTCCTTCAAGCCTCCATACCAGGGCTCGAGTTCCCTTTCGGATAACCCTGGTCCCAGTAGGCTTCGACCCGGCTGGGCCCCTGCTGTTGCTGACAACTTCAACGACCTGGGCTCCGTCTGAACGGTTACCGGATGGTCAGATGGCGAGCTAGCTATTGTTCGCCGTCCACTAGCTCACGCCTACGGTGGCCGGAAATTGGTATCAGGATCCCGGCGGCAACTTAGTCTATGTGGTTATCTTTCTAACATTCCACAATTGTGCGGTTAACTTTTAGTAAGGGACCGTCTTGACATTCAATATTTACATATACTTAAAATTAAAAACGTTAAGGTTAAGGGTAGTCACCATGACGACCTACTCTGCAATAAAAGAAATTAACACCCCTGAGAGTCCACAGTATCCGTCATGATGACGCCAACAAAAAAACACATTCACACATTTCAGATTCACTTACACTAATCCTTGTTTCACATGACTTGACTTGATTGGACGATGGACAATAATTTCTGCAGGCATTGCCAAGTAACGACCATTTCGTTTCTATTCTCTTGCGTCAAACGCCTCGAGTTGGCCACGCTTCGAATTCCTTTGTTCTAACGTCATCTCAACGCTGACATGTAGTCAGAACTAAGAAATCCGAGGTGCGACCAATTCCAGGTGTTAGACACAAGGTAATCGAAACGGTCGTAGCTTGGCTAGGGAGGTTGAGCTGGTTGTATTAGTGGATAACTTTAGGATTTCATGATATTTGTGGCTATTAAACTGGTCACCATTTTCTTACACCTTTGACGCACTTTTGTTTGCTGTTAACGTTAACTATCTTTATGATATCAATTACATTTAATTTATTTTCCACCTGTGCCACGATTGTCAAATTTTCAATGTTGCTTCTTGAATAGTGTCTGATATGTATTGGCTATTTTTTTTTTTTTTTAATTTCGGTATTTGTTAATCATGAAAAGTATTACGTCAAAAGTATTTAGTAACATTATAAGCGCGTCTATAGATGGTCTTGTTACAGGCGAGCCCAGTTTACTACAACATGATCAAAATTGATACATATAAATATCTTGGACCAAGCTTTTATCTTTAATGACATTGTTAATAGCAGTCCTAAATTCTTCAGCAGTCATTGTGAGCAAATCAAGTTTGACACCAATCTTATGGTGTAGATACTTTTCAACATTATACCATTGGTCACTTAACATTGGTATACCAATCAGAGGTACTCCTGCTGTGATAAACTCATCTGTCGATTGTAACCCTCCTTGGGTAAGAAATACTTTTATCTTCGGATACCCTGAAAATGCATGTCTATTTTTAATTATGAAAAAAAAAAATGTTGGCTTCCTTTTTTTTATAAAGTGTCAGAAGAAGATTTTAAATACTAGTTCAATAAGTTTTATGGATTTTAGTTATGAATTCAAGAGGGTGACACAATAAGCTTATTTACAAGATTGTTTGACTAATGCGTTTGGAAAAAGCTTACCTGAAGCAATTCTTTATGCGGTTTCTCCGGTAGTCCTAAATGTATAACACTCGGAGGCACAGGTCGGATTCTTTCCCAAATTGGATTGATATTCATTATCATTGATGTTTGGTATATCTGGTCCAAAATATTTCCAAATCCTTTCATTCTCTTCTTCTTCCTTGCCTGCAAATATTGCTATCCTGTCAGTATTGTACACTTCATATAACTTCTCGTACACTGTCAGATTGTAGATTCTCTGATGCATGTTTGAAGGATACAAGAATGGATGTGACGGAGCTCCAATGACTTCATAGTTGTCCCAAATTGCTCCAAAAGAACTAACTTGGATTAGAGGCACTTTGTATACGTGTGAGAAAGCCAATGTTGATGGAATACATGCTTCTGTTAAAAATAAGTTAGTAAATTTTGCTTTCCTTGAATGAAATCCTTAACTTCCTTAACTTGTAATTGTGCATCCACTGTATTAATAACAACTTTTTATGCTATGAGATCTTCTTTGTATCTTCTTCCTGTTACCATAAACTCCTCCTACACCTTGTGTGATATATCATAGACATCAATTTCAGCAAAATTCTTCAGAGCTTCACCTTTCTTGAGCATAGGATCAGCTGTTATCACTACTACTTCATGGCCACGATTGATGAGTTCCATTTTTAAAAGCCTGAATGATGAGACTGGGTACACTGCCAGTATCCCCGCCATATCAGTGACAAAGACTTGTACATGTGGAGTGGGAGAGAGTGTCAGACTTTCACTGACTAAAACCACTCCTATATTCCATCTTAGCTTTGCTTTTCCAAGACTCCGAGTCTTCCTTTCAGAAGCAAAACCATGGCTGGCCCCTGTAGGCTTCGACAATGCTGGAGTCCTACGGTTTTGTTGATATCTTCATGACACGAGGGGAACGGGCTGCGCGTCGTTGACGACTCGAGCTCGATCCGGACGGTTACCGGTCGGCGAGCTAACCATTGCTCGCCGTCCGCAAGCACATGCCTACGGTAATACTAGATGCCTTTACATGGTCGTTGTATGGACATGTTGCGACTGATTGAGACGAGTTGAACGACGTGTGTTATATACGGAAACCAGTTGAGATAAGTACTCGTATGGTCAATATTGAAGTAGATGACCTTGTTTGTTCTCGATATATTTGTCTATTTTGTACAATGTTTGTTAGCATGATGGAAATTTTATTAATTTGATGATACAAGTAAATGATGTAATGTAGGTAATTTGTACAGTCGCTGGACATGGTAAGTTCGGGAGGTTCCTGCACTAGATTCAAGTAGAGGAAACACCCGGCTGTCACCATTGTGTGAACTGCCCTGAGGACCCGGTGGAGGTGTGCCCCGCTGAGGCTAAACCCTGCCATGTACTCATGGAGGCAATCGGCGGCAGTCACCTCGCAGTTTGGCTGTCCGATAATCATCCGGACCGAGCCCTAGTCATAGACAGCGTTTCACATATTCCTCAAAGAGATGACAGTCTACCCGTCGCTAGGCGATATACGAAAACGCAGCTTCTATTGAACGATTTATAAAAAAGCCACTAACGGCAGTGACATATTTGTTGGTTCACATTGTGTATGACAGATAATACAATATTGCATTCTTCCAGTCACATTCGAGCCGTATAGACAAACTTTTAGAATAGAATAGAATGCATTTATTTGTCAGAATATTGTACAAAGTTGTTATGTTCTTATATATTATGATCATAATATTCTGCCGTTTCCAGCGGGCGTACAAATATGGTTAGTAAAAACTATGGGTCAACACATTACAATTACATTATTTACCACTAAAAATACAAAAAAAAAAAAAAAATATTGAGCAATAGTTATTACAATTATAATAAAAGACTTATTAATTATATAAGTCAAAATTTAATAATAAAGTCAAGGAGATAAAGATAAGAAACAAAAAAAAACTTATATTTTAATGCTATTTTAAAAGTTGTTTACTTTTTTTATGGTGGGAAAAATCATGCATTGACATCCCCGGCCCTTGCGGGAGATAGTGTCAGACTCTTACTGACTAAAAGACCCACCCCGTTCCTTCTAGCCTTCATACCTTCATAAGTTGTTTACTTACAAAGCTATAGCGACACTGGCACTTTAGGTATTTAAGTGCTGTAGAGGCTTCAAACAGACAACGTCGCGGGCAGCAGCTAGTAAGAAATAAAATTCATAGGTAATGTCAAATATTTTGGTAAATTTTTCAGTCATAAAATCTTCATTCGAGTAATAACATTTGCTTAAGAAAAACTTAAGAAAGTTAAATAACTTATTTTTAAATGTTTTGAGGTTTTGAGTTTTGAAGCCATCAGGTAATTTGTTATATATAATTATAGGCATGTAGTATACATTATTAGAAAACAATTTGGGCACAATTGCTTTTTACTCAAACCATGGCGGTGGATGAATAGCATCAGTGCAGCGTTATTCCTATGCCTATACGTACATTGCATGGATGCCAGTTATGGTATACCGCAGCCACATATCAGCATACCGTAGGTGGAATTCCACTTACGCACAATGAATGTTTTCTCAAAACGCTTTGGTGTGGGTGGGTGTCTACCACAAACCGATCGCGCAACGCCGTACTTCTTGTGGTCCGATGATGGAACGGACTTGGTGGATTTAAATTGTGCAATTTCAATGCACACCCTCGAAATGTTAACGATTGAAAAAATGCAGTCTAGCAACTGTTGCGTTTTTGTGTTAACTCGTTATTTGAACTATTTTATTATCGGTATACAACAAACGCATGTGACAATAAGTGAAGTTATTATTCGTTTAATTGACTCAGCCCAGTTTGGACAGTACAAAGTCTACCTTATCGGTTTAGTGAACAAAGAAAATAATTCGTGAACCGATAGATGAGTAAATTATGTGCAAATATTGTTCCACCAAGTAATGTGGCGTTTGCTAGTATAGCTAATTCGGTTAAAAACTAGAGGTTCTTGATTGTAATCAAAAGTCATTTCATTTCAATCTTATATACAATTTAACTCCAAACTTACATATAATAAAAAGAGCAGTGCTGGCTGAGTGCTAACGGTCTCGACTTACGAGTTGTAGGTTGCGGGTTCAAAGTCAGTCAAGCGCATTATTATTATTATTATTATTATATCTAGCCTATATTGTCCCACTGCTGGGCAAAGGCCTCCCTCCACTCCGTCAAGCGCATTACTTTGTGTAATTTTAATTACCATCAGGTGCACCAAGGCCCAGCGAGAGAGATCGCCGCCGCCGATGCATTTCCATTGCCGGCACGACAATGCTCCGCCCAAGCAGGGGGCGGCGTTGAATCCCACCAAATTGGCTTCGCCCCACTTTGTGACTACCTGAAGTGAGTCAGTCTTTTACCATAGCCTCTCTTTCAGACTAGATTAGCTCTTTAGAAGCCCGAGTACTTGGCAAGTATCTCTCTACAACTGTGCTATCAATTACATACTCTTATATACAGGAGATCAGCAGATTGTTTATATACAGGAGGGAGACAGTTGCAGAGAGAACCGACTCCGGAGGAACTTCGGAATTAGTCATCATGGGCTCTGAGGAGCAACCGTCGACATAAACTCCGAGAGAGCGTTCACTCAGGAAGCCTTTTACCCAGTCAATCAGACCTGAGGACATGCCGCACACTGAAAGCTTACTCAAAAAGCTAGCGTGCCATACACTGTCGAAGACTTTTAAGAAATCGAGGGCCTGACAAGTATGTGACATAAACAGTAGGTTCCCAGTAGACCGATTGCAGCGAAACCCGTGCTGTTGATCACTGAGGAGATCGGTACCTTCTAGGTTTGAAAAAGAAAGTCAAAAGTTAAAATTATAGAAAACACAGATTATAATGTTTTTTTTTTAGTAATTCAATTTTTATTTTCGGTGACGCCAGTAAGGAAATACAATTGTTCCAAAAACTGAAATGGGACTTGTGTAAAATGAAATTTAAAACGAAATACTCTCCTCCTCTTCAAATCTTATTCCTCATTATTGAGGGTCGTAAAGTTCCTGTTGGATTAGCTTCTTACTGATAGTGTCTTGTCATTTTTTTTTAAGTTTCTATTAGTGGGAAAATCATTCAATGACATCTCTGTGCCCTTGGGTGGAGCGGGAGATAGTGTCAGACTTTTTTTTCATTGCCTTTCGTACTGGGCCTGAATCTTCCTTTCAGGAGCAGTCCCTTGGACCCAGTAGGCTTTGGTCCTGTTAAGCCCCTACGGTTTGCTGACAACTCTTTCAGGCGCGCGTGGGACAACACGTGTCGACGTCTTGGGCTCAGTCCGGACGGTTACTGAACGGTTACCGGACGGTGGCAGGCCCGCCTACGGTGCGCCTACGGTGGGGCATGAACACCGTTGTCTCACGCGTAGTGTCTTGCCATCTGTGATCGTTCTTGGCGTCATTATGTGCAACGAGTAAATGGGTGTCCAGTGTAGAGCGGACCTAATCTGCCAGGAAATTCTATTACTCGATCCACTTGATTTTGACACAGTGGACCTATTGGCTGCTGCGTTACGTGTCGCAGATTAAATTCCCACAAGGAACAAATATTTATATGACCTAAAGACAAGCGTGTTACGTGGTGTTACTGGGTGTCCTGTATATGTGAGTTAGCATGTTTTAAAATGCACCTACAATACAGCAGTCATTCTTATTACGAGGCAGTATTTTTTTTTATTGCCAACTTCAGCATAGAAGGAATTATTTTTTATCGTGAGAAAATCTTCTAATGACATCCCCCGCTCTTGGGCGGAACGGGAGATAGTGTCAGATTTTTAGTGATTTAAAACCCACTCCTGTTTCTGCTTTGCCATTGTTCAAAGGCCCCGGGAATCTCTTTCCCATTTCTCTTTCTTTTCTGGTTCCATGGCCCCAGTAGGCTTCGACCCTGCTGGGCCCCTACGGTTTCTGACAACTTCTTGAGGCGTGCGTGGAACACTACTCGCCGTCGACGACATGAGCTCGATTCGGAAGGTTGCCGGACGGTCGGACGGCGAGCTACCTATTGCTCGCCGCCCGCGAGTCCGCGCCTATGGTGGCCGGAAATCGGGAATGTAAAGAGAAGGATTAAAACGCATATTTCTAAAAGTGTTATGAATACTCACGCATGTGGATGGATGGTGAGTGATATGAAAGAAAAGGAAATTAGTGATAGCATGACGGGTGATAGGATAGAAGCGAAGAAAAAACGTGTTGGGCCGACCCCGAATAATACGGGACAAGGGCAGGAAGATGATGATAGGTTTGAACTTAGGACACTAGAAAGTAATGGAAAACATCCAGGTAGAAATATTATACATATCCATTAGAATTGCTAGAAATGCTTCTTCTTTTATGCAAAGGCAGTATAAATGGAATGACGAAAAAAAAAAAGAAAAATAAAAATAAATATTTTATTATATATCTAAGCTGGATATTATTTATCCTTTATTAATGTCTGCAAAAAAAATGTTCTTCTAAGCTTAATAGATTTTACTATACAAATATAACATTAATTGTAAAATCAACATTACAAATAGTTTTACAAACATTTATTGCGACATTATTATTGTAATACTAATCTACAAATAACTAAATACAAACTATTTTTTTACTGTAATTATAATTAGTTAAGTATATTTAAATTGTCATGTTAATTGACAAGAAATCTACAAATTGCAAATGAATCATAAATGATATTTCATTTTCAAATAGGTTTTTAAAACCACTTTTACACGTCAATTTAAACTAGATAAGGGCAAACAAATTTAATCTTTCAAAAGTAAAATATATTTGATAGAACGTAGCCTAATCTGTGGATTAATTTTCTTTTATTTTATCATGTACTCTACTTGCATTAAAATACTTCCATACAGCGAATACAACGAGTAACAGCACTAAAATAAAAGACAGCGCCATTGCTGTTAAAACGAGGAGTAATTCTATTTCTAAATACTCCGCCCACGACATATTGGCAGCAGGCGCACGCAGGTGTCTCGCACCACCGTGTCGCAGCACGTACTCCGTCCACCACACGGCGCGCTCCAGCGGAGATTGGGGTTGGTCCCGCATCATGCTGTTAAGCTTGATGATGTTTTCACGAAAACTGCAATCAATCAAGAAACTATAAATCTCTCAGAGTCGTTTATATCTCTCTCCTGATAGAAATATAAATGTACAATTGGGACTTTAGATTTATTGCATCCCAGATATGGGCTTTCTGCAAATAGTAATGCTAGCGATGAAAGAGGCCGCAAGGGAGAGGGACCAATAATACACATAAACGCATGCCCCGCTGTGACAGAAGACACCCCGGTAATTGAGAATCGCAGAACAATCTGATGCAAATATTCTGATTCCATACGACTATTTTGAAATCAAATAGTGCATCTGAACGCAACAAATTGGTAGTTACAGCTTATTGCCCGTCAATATTAATCGAGGGCTTTATTTAGTTGTCATAGTGACTGATTTTATTGGAGTAATGGAAGGTTTCATCAAGAGAATTTATAACAAGGGCCTTAATTTATACAACATGATTGAAATTGATATAAATGTCTTAAACCAACCTTTTATCATCAATGACATTGTTAATAACAGCCTTAAAATCTTCAGCAGTCATTGTAAGCAAATCAAGTTTTACTCCAATCTTATGGTATAGATACTTTTCAACATTATACCATTGGTCACCTAACATTGGGATTCCAACGAGAGGGACTCCTGCTGTGATAGCCTCATCTGTCGATTGTAACCCTCCTTGGGTTATAAAAACTTTGACCTTAGGATGTCCTGAAAATTCATGTTTATTTAATTTAGTAATGAAATAAATTATAGTGTCCGTTTTTTCTGAAATTTCATTGCATTCGTTCGTAATTGTGCGTTAAATTTGATGTAGATTAATGATTCGTAAAAATATATTTTTATAAACCTTTGAAATAAATATCAGTAACTATCTGCAAAATAATATATTTTCATAACAAATATATCTATGTATCGTTCTAATCTCTAAAAGTACTGACATCTTAGCCTAATCTAAATTGGTCCCTAGTAAAATCAAGCAGTGGTTTATATATCAGATGATTATGTGGCGAAATTAATTAATTAATTAAAGGTCAGATGTAGATAATAAAATAACTTAACCTTTCAATTGTGATAATTACAGACACAATTGAAAGACAATAGGTGCGCGAACGCCGGCGTTCGCTTGGGGTTTAATGAATTAAATAACAATAAAAATAGTTTCTGGTTTTTGGTAAATATGAAATTTCTAAAAGATAAGTTTTAATATTTTTGAAATCAAATAATCAATTTATGTACTACGTACTACGTACATAAATTTATTAAAATCATATTACTCACTTAGCAAGTCTGACTGTGGCAGCCATTTGGATATCCTTATGTTCTTAGAGCGTCCTGGCAGCTCATCTTGGTCCCACTTCCACAAGACATCATATGGTAAGTGGGAGAAGACCTTGGCCATCAATTCTACTCTATCTGGAGGAAGTAGCGACGGTTGGACGTTTGTGCCAAAGCTAATGTAGATTACGCCGTTCTTCGAAGAGTCGAGATAACTTTTTAGGTCCTGTAACAAGTGTCATTTATTTTAAAAGTTTGCCAGTAAAATAATAATAATTCTTATTTTCTTTATTCATCTTCTTAACAATACGTTAATTTTTTTAAATAGTTCTTGAAAAAATTATAAAAATATAATTTGTTTTTAAATTTAAAATACATGTAAATATGATTATATTGTTTTTTTTTATTCGTTAAAACGGTACAGTCAACAGACATTATTATAATAAGCAAAACGAGGCCATTATTATTATTATACACCTAAAGAGAAAGCCTGAACCTCAACAGTGGGAACGAGAGTCATTTTTAATAAAACAGTGAAAATATACCTAATTAGTTTCTGCCGCGGTTTTGCCGGCGTAAAAGTTAGTTTCTCAATACAAATTGTCCCCGTTTCATCCTCTCAGGAGGTGAAATGAGGGTGAAATTTTGAAAAATCCTCTATTAAGGCTTAGCTCATAAAAGAAAACTTTGTGGAAAATTTCACGCTCGTAGTCACAGTAGTTTCGACTTTGCTTTGAATAATATAAACGACTAGCTTCTTCCCGTGTCTTCGCCCGCGTACATAAAATATAGCCTATGTCACTTAGTAGTAAAGCAGCTTTCTATCGATATCGGTGAAAAGATTTTAGCAATCGGACCATTACTTTCAGAGATTTCCTCCTACAAACAAAACAACATAAAAACAAAAGAGAAACAAACTTTACCTCTTCATTATTTAGACATAAGATAGTAATATGAGATAAGTATTTATATGTGTATATATTTTCATTTTTATTAGTTTGCTATTTTTACATCTAAGTTTCTAGTGGACCGGTCTAAGGAATACAATTTTGTACACAAACGAATTACCTCTTTTTTTAATCCTTGAAAAAGGGCAAATTCATTTGTTGGCACGCGGCGATGCGAGTCAGTCATGGAAAGAATCCAGCAATTGGGGCTTGGGGTGACACTGCACAAGTTTAAGGCCATGTATTTTCATGGCCCCCAGAACGTGCCGCCACCAGGTTCCCAAATACCGAGTCCGCAAAAAACGCAATTTATTTATTTAATACCTTCATGTCCATCATAAAGGTACTGAGGTGAAGATAATGCCTTAAGCATTATTATCCAGTCAACCTTTAGGCGATGCAGAGAAAAAAATATTTTTCTTTGCATCACTCATAGGTTAACTTTCTCTGAATCTTTTATTGAACCTGCCATTAGGCAGGTGTAATAAAAGAGAAAGAAAAACTTGAATATAAAAAAAGATATATACAAATGAATCGTAGATACAACACAATACATGCGGGGGAAGCCGTCGTTCCGAATCAAATTCAAGTCGTCCATCATAAAAATCATTATTTATTTTTTAAATCAATAACTTATAATAAGTTATTAAAAAGCTCAACATAAAAAAAATCATTTAATGTTGAGTTTTCAACATTTCGCGCTTTGTGTTTCGTTTTCTACGGACGTCGTCGGACAATCGAGTTTCATTTTCAAATTTTCCCAAACAATCAGTTTCTGGATAGGTAAACTATTGACACAACAAGCGTATTTGCAAGAATATTTTTACTGGTGGTTTGGAATAAACTTACCTTAGGTAATTCTTTCTGCGGTTTCTCCGGCAGTCCTCCTAAATGTATGACATTTGGAGGCACAGGTCGGATTCCTTCCCATATTGGATTGATATTCAGAAACAACATATGAACATTATTTTTAAGCTCTTTTATGTTTGGTGTGTCTGGTCCAAAATGTTTCTTAAGCATTTCATTCTCTTTATCTTCTTTATCTGGAATTGTTGCTATCCTATAAGTATTATACAGTTCATATAACTTCTCGTACATTGTCAGATTGTAGATTCTCTGATGCATGTTTGAAGGATACAAGAATGGATGTGACGGAGCTCCAACAACTTCATAGTTGTCCCAGATTGCTCCGAAAGAACTAACTTGGATTAGAGGCACTTTGTATATGTGTGAGAAAGCCAACGTTGATGGAATACATGCTTCTGTTAATAATAAGTCAAATTTTTGCTTTCCTTGAATGAGATTCTTAATTTCCTTAACTTGTAATTGTGCATCTACTACATTGATAACAACTCTAGCTCCAATTTTCATTTGTGCTACGAGATCTTCTTTGTTTCCTCTTCCCGTTGCCATGAACTCCTCCCACACTTTATATGATATGTCGTGGACATCGATTTCAGTGAGATTTATCGGAGCTTCACCTTTCTTGAATATAGGATCAGTTGTTATCACTACAACCTCATGACCTCGTTTGACGAGTTCCATTGTTAATGGCCTGAACGTGATCTGGTGGCTGATAGACGGGATTGGATACACTGCCAATATCCTCGCCGCATCAGAAACGAATACTTTTATAAGGAAACACAATACTAGATGCTTTAGGTTCGCCATTGTTTGGCCGTGTTGCAACTAATTGTGAAGAGTTGAACGAGGCGTGTTATATACGGATACCAGTCACGATAAGTATGGTCAATATTGAAGTAGATGACCTGATTTGTTTTCGATATATTCGTTTGTTTGTACAGTTTTTGATATCATAATAGAAATATTATATTAATTTGTACAAGAACATGATGTAATTTAGATAATTTGTACAGTCACCGGACATGGAAAGTTCGGAAGGTTCCTTCTGATGAGGTTTTTTTCTGGGTTTTTCCTAATCCTGCGCAACAAATGTAGGACCAAGATTGTATTGCAATCCCAAAAAAAAGAACGGATTAAATTACAACGTTCTACTCAGACTGTAATTTACTCTGATTTAGCCCAAAGAGACAAGTGCAATACCACATGGGTATTTTGACACTGAACACATGAAGACTTCTGACACAGATGTCAGATGTCTTCATCTGTTCTTATCATGTCTTCATGTCTATATGGTGGAAAATACGGGGCAGTGATCTCTCGCGCCGAGCCTTGGTACAGGCCATGGTCCGGAGTGAGGAGGAGTGGTAGGCGGTCGACTTCTTCTGCAAAGCAGTAATGCTAGCAAAGGAGGCGGCTGCACGCGCGAAGCCATGGCTCTCGCTCCCGAGCCGCGTCAAAAGGCAACGCAGCGAGTGACGGGTTTAGCTGTGTGTCGTCGGTCTACCATCAGGAACGAGGTCAGGTATTCACATTCTATTTGGACTGTGGTGCCGAATGCATATTCGTTAAAATGAGGGTGTCAAGTAAAATTGGTAAACGTAAAACAAAAAGGTATGTACTTACTCGTTACTGTTCATAATAGAGAGCGCCACGTTAAGTTGGCGCGTGGCTGAAATCGGAAAATAATCGTTTGCCGCTATCGTTAGATTTACAAGGTTCTCATGATATTTTTTGTAATACTTATGCTAATGAAAATAACTTGTAATTCAATCTATTTTTTTACTTTCCACCTAGATAACTAATTGACGGATCCTAAGAACAAAATTGTAATTGAAAAATTATCGATTTATGGAATGAGGTTTTGAAGTTAAAGGTAGTGTCCCGTTATGTGGAGTTGGATTTCCTAATCATGTGTCGCCATTTAAAATTAAAGTTTTATTCTTGAAATAAATACTTTCATGTCCATCTGGACATTTGATAGCCAGGTTGTTTGGGCTTTCCTCTTCCCGTCTTTCTTGTAGCGATGGAGAGGCACCTTTTAATCACGCGATCATCTGGTCTTCTCATAACCTGATCATACCATCGTAGTCTAGCCTCAGAAATTTTATGGGTTATGGAGGCCACCCTGAAGCTTCCCCTCACATGTCACACAGCGGTGCATACGCGTCTCCGTTGTATGTAATTTCTGCTCGTGACTCTTCGTTGGCGGCCAGACTTCACACATAGCCGTAGAATTAAGCTGGTCTTACCGTTGTTTTATATATTTTATCTTTGGTCTTAATAGTCATTTCACCGTCGCAAAGGACTCCGGTTAACGTGCGACACTTGTTACATCTAGATGTAGTCCTGTATGTGATGTTTGCCTCGATTGTCTCGTCTTTAGTGATGACCGAACCCAGATATTTAAAGTTTTTTGCTTGAGGGAGGTTCGTGCTGTCAAGCTTAATAGTGGTGTTGATGGGGTGCGAAGTTCCAGATCACACATTCGGCCTTTGTTCTACTGATGCGCAGTCCATTGGTTTCCAGTCACTCTCTTTATTGTTCGAGGTTTGCTTGAAGTTCGTGTGGGTTATTCGATATCAGAGCTACGTCATCGGCATATAAGATGTTTCAAGGTATTGGTTTTTGTATTTTAGCAGAAGGTAATCACCACTACACTGAAAAGTAACGGGCTCATTGCGTTGCCCTAGTGTACCCCTACTTTTACGTTAAAGCTCTCGGAGAAGCTTACAGGACTTTTAACCCGTGTTTGTACGTCTGTATACATGTACCTAATTAGTTAGACATATCATTTGGGTACGCCGTGAGCTGTTAGGGCTTGCCATATAATAAATCTCGGCACACGATCGAAGGCCAGTAGCTGTCCGGACCGAGCCCAAGTCGTCGACGGCATGCACTGTTCCCGCGCGCCTCAAGGAGTTGTCAGCAACGGCAGGGGCCCAGCTGAGTCGAAGCCTACTGGGGCCAGGGTTAGTTTCGAAAGATAGCTCGAGCCCCGATACGAAAAGCAACGAAGGGACAGTAGTAGGTTTTTAGTCAGTAAAAGTTTGACACTATCTCTCGCACTGCTCAAGAGCGGGGGATGTTATTAGATGATTTTCCCACCGGTGAAAAAAAAAACTTTGTTTTGACTAAGATTTAGTAAAAAAATATTTTTTTACAAAATCTTAGTCAAAATATAGTTTTTTTGCCCAGTATCACATTACAAATTTCCTCTTTTCACCGCCTTATGTGTTGAATTTTCAATAAACCCTTCTCAGTGTTTGTCTACACCCTAAAAAGAAGCTTTGTGCCAAATTTCGTATTCCCAGTAGTTTTGGTTATAGTTGATATGTCTGTCAGTCCTTTTATTTATATAGTTTATGTAATTAATAGTACAGAGCAATGGTGACCCCGATTTACGAGGCGTATTACTTTGTGTAATGTAATTTAATTTTGAGAGCAGTTTTGTCACCGATCTCAAAACAGTGAAAGGAAACATATTGGGGAATCAGGCATGTTCTAAAATAAAAAAATCGAAGATTTGTGACATCCAGCACCCCGCACTAGGCCCACGTGCTGGATTACGGTCCATTCCCTCTCCTATAGACGAGGCCTGAGAACCGGGTAGATTTTATAGCCGAATATTTTCCAATATAATTTGTGAGTAATCTCAAGCGAACGCAGCGTTTGCAGGTTTTGTGGTTAAACGCATAGATTATAAAATTTTGGCTACTTTATCTATAGTGTATTTATCCAAAAACGTAAATAAGAAGTTTTACATAAAGTCGTCTGTAAATATCGAAAATAAGCAACCTTTCCTTTATTCCCTATATGTATACCTATAGGTATCTATGAGTTAGTACATGTGGTTAGATTCAAGTAAGCGTCTCCTTTTCAAAGAAATTTCACGCCAGCTGATCGACATTTTGCGTGATCAGAGGGTTGGCTCGTTCTTCGCTCAAAGAATTAGCATTGCCATTCAACGTGGCAATTTTGTCAGCCTTCTGGACACATTTCTGGATGCAAGCAATGTGAACAATGTATACTTCGATGCCTGAGTGTCTTTTTTGTTTTTGTATAATATGAACATAGTTCGATTTTAGTATAAAAATATTTATAGTTAATTTAAATTAATAAAAACCAACAGAATTAGCAGTATCTCTTTTAGTTTTTACATCCTAATGTAGGGATATATAGTCTTCAAAGCCAAGCTGTCCGTATCAAGGTGCCATTATTTGCAAGCCTGTTTTGCTTGCTTTTTTACTATTTATTTTTGGAATGGTTGGTTGGAATTGAATAGTAATTTTCAACTTCATCTTACCCTCATTTATCAGTGACATTCTATACAATATCTGAATTTTATTCTTTAACGGTGATAGTTATATGAAAAAAAACTTACCGTTGGCAATTCTTTCACTGGTTTCTGATGTAATCCTCCCATGTATATAACACTAGGAGGCACTGGACGATTTCCTTCCCAAATGGGATGAATGTTTAAAAACAACATTTCAACTTTGTTTTTTAATTCACTTATAGTCGGTGAATTTGGTCCAAATAGTCTTCTGCTCATTTCATTTTCTTTATATTCAACTTCCTGCATAATGTTTTCCATTCTATACAGATTCCATAATTCCATTATTTTTTCCCAATGTGTTACGTTATACAAGCGTTTACTCAACATATCTGGGTACAATATCGGATGCCAGGCAGATCCCATAGTTTCCACATTATAATTCATGGGGCCGAAAGAAGACACTTGGATCACAGGTGCTTTAACCACGTGTGACATGAGCAACGCAGGTCTTGCACAAGCCTCCAAAAAAAGCAAATCAAACTTTTCTTCTTTTATAATTTTTTGTACTTTATCCAACTTCATCTGCATTTCGATGGCCTCAACCATTATATGGAATACTGCTCGCATTTGCAAATTCAAATCGTTATCGCCTGTAGAAGTAATTTCATATAGTTGTTTCCATTTCGTGTAAGACATTTCATGGACATCTATTTCTGTCAGATTTGCTGGTGCTCCTCCTTTTGGGAATACTGGATCTGTTGTGATGACCGTGACTTCATGTCCTCGCCTGGCAAGTTCTTGAGTTAGAGGTCGAAACACAACTTGATGACTGATAGACGCAACTGGGAAATATGCCAATATTTTTGCCGCATTATTAGAAGTAATTGATAACATTAATAACACCAAGGCAATTGATGCGGACATTATTCTACAGGCGATTGCAGATTGTTATGAGAGATTAATGTTTACGTTTTACTATATATCGAGTTATTATATACTACTTACCTATTCGATGACACTTGCAATGAACTTGACTTCGTTTGCATCACACTATCTTTTTCCGCAGCGAGTTTGTTGACAACTTCATATCTAATAGGAAAATTAATAGGTATATCATACTATACTACTTCTTTTATTATTCTTTGCAACGCATCTACTTTCAATTACATTTCATTGAGCTGAACAATCTTATGGAATGGTAATCGTGTCATTGTCATTGAATCAAATTTGCCAGTAGTTTGAGATTAATCTAGACAAAGTTTTTTATTTCTCATAAGACAATTCATGAACGTCTACACATTTCTGTTAGATTCGCTGGTGCTGCAATTGGGATGGCGGGATTTTTTTTAAGTGGGAAAAAAATTAAATGCTATCACCTGCTCCTGCAGGGATTGACCACGAACCATAGTTTGCTTTCTGTTGCCATTTAAGTGGGCTCCGGTAACTCACAGCCATCGGCTTTAGTTGACCCGACTAATCATGCTAGCATTTCTAAGAGGAACGTGTCGTCCAGATATTGCTTCTTACTCCAACGACTGGATGGCAAACTACCCATTACTTGTCGTCCGCAAACCCATTTATTTTTTTGTTAGGAAAATCATGTAATCCCTTCCCCTTCTCTTGGGTGGAGCAGGAGATAGTGTTAGACTTTATTGACTGAAAATCCTATTCTGCTTCAGTCTTCGTTGCCATAATTTCAGGGCCCAAGGGATCTCTTTCGTATCACCCGTGACCCCAGTAAGCGTAGAACACTACGCGCCGTCAACGACTTGTGCTCGGTCGGGCGCGAGCCCGCGCCTAAAGTAGCCGAAAGTCGGTATCGGAGTCCCGGCGGCTGGAAAGCGAGAGCCTTTGCTAGCATTACTGATTCGCAGAAGGAGGCGACCGCCTGCCACTTCTTCTCGCTCCGAATCATGGCTTGAACCAAAGCCCGGTACGTGAGATCGCTGCAGCCAATTGCCCCCATGAGAACACGGCGGTGCTCAACCCAGGCGGGGCACACCTCTAACGTATGCTCCATTATGTCTTTTGAGCGGTCCATCATCCACGAATTTGGTGCAAGAATCTCCCGAACTGATCATGTCCAGTGAGGACCTGCGCCATGCGGAAGGTAAGGACGCTTTGTTGTCTTTCCAGCCACTCCTCAAAAAGGAGACTTACTACCATAATAATGGCGTATTCAGCACTGGGTTGCGACAGTTACTATCGCCCTTTTACCATGAGATCCCGCTGGAATTCTGTCCACCATGCGGCGACTTGGCGCGGTAGCGAACAGAGCAAACCCTCATTTATGGTTTTCAAAAATCGTTCTGCGACTCTCGACGCTAGAAGCATCTCCCGCAGGTTTCAGGGAGTGAGGCTTACCTCCGTCCCACGGTTTCTCTTATCTATTTGGTTTTGGCTACCTCTCATTTCATAACATGGCCGGAAGCAAGAGGTCACCGCTACTAATTGGGCAGACCTTCTCCCTATGCTTCACTGTGACAAGATGGCCTTTGTACTTGGAATAATTCACATGATAATTAGGTATAAACCGTAGTTATAATTGTACCCTACCATAGTCGTAACAATAGTAGGCGTAGTACCGTTAGCAAGAGAAGAGACCTTATAATTTCTTTTCGATAACTTTTTTCATTTAAACTGCTATAGAAGCCATATTACTTCTCGCCCTTAAACACAACAGGTCTATTTGCGGCACTAGGTCATCTTGCTACGTATGCGGAGTTCAGTTTCATTGCTCGTAGTAAATTGGTTCTATATTACCACGCCATTTGATGCTTAAATAGCAATAATACTAATTTTGGTGTAACGTAACGAAGGAAGGTGTTAGAAAAACTGACGTTATATCTGCGAAATCTAATGACAATTTTATTACTGGGATTGTAAATTCCAGTGTTTAGTCTTATAATGTTCCCACTGTTGGAACTCAATGCTCTTCTTTAAGAGAGAGAATGGGTCGTAATCCATCATGTGCACCCATTGTGTGTTAGTGGACACCTACCTTCCATCATTTTGAGATTCACATTTGTGACATTCTAATAATGCTTGTATATCTTAACTTGACTTGACTTTGGCAAACTTTTCTAGCAATTAGCAATAAAAGTTTGCCAAAGTTAAGTTTCGGGTTTAGGATATACAAGTCAAAGTCATTTCAAGTCTTCAAATAAAAATAAATAATAGTCAAAAACATTTTCGTAATTTAATCATCTAAATAAAAAGTTTATTACAGTTTGTACATGTAATAATCGATAAATAATCAAAATATGGAATGTTTTATTTCAATCAAGATACATAAAAAAGAGTACGATGAAAGATTCATCAATTTGTCTTTATTTTTGTTTGTTTTGTACATAAATATAATTGCTTCCATAATTGATACAGAAGAAATGACGAAAGAAAGACAAAGCTAATAACAATTGCTAATAGCATCAGCATAAGTTCCAGTTCAAGGTACTCTGACCACGACAGGTTGGCTGTGGGCGCGCGCAGATGCTTCCCACCGCCGTGACGCAGCACGTGCTCCGTCCACCACACAGCACGCTCCAGTGGAGGCTGGGGTTGATCGCGCATCATGCTACCAAGCTTCAGAATATTTTGACGATAGCTGTGTGTGAATCATAAAAAGATGAATTGTTAAGCGGAATGTTCATATTTCAAAAAAATATGAAAATTGAATAAGTAAAGTTTCTTCATCACTATCATTTCAGCCGAAAAACGTCCACTATTGGACATAGGCCTTCCTCAAGTGTTGCCATAATAACCGGTCCTTGACCCGCATCCATCGGATTTCCGTTACTCTCGCTAGGCCATCAATCTACGTTGTTGGAGGCCAATATGACGTTCCTTGTGGTAAAACGATTTAAATGTTTATTTGATTGTTGCTGCTAGATATAAAGTAAAACTGTTACAATATAATATCCACAATGAGATTTTAAGAAACCAAGACTGAAAAATGATAACCATAACCCACCTTTCATCATCTATAACAGAAGTAACAGCATTCTTAAATTCTTCCTCAGTCATTGTAAGCAAACCTAGTTTGCGTCCAATTTTGTGATGTTCATATTTTTCAGTGTTGTACCATTGATCACCTAACACTGGAATACTGACCAGCGGTACTCCTGCTGTAATTGCTTCGTCTGTTGACTGTAAACCTCCTTGCGTTACGAATAGTTTTATCTTCGGATGTCCTATAAGTTAATAATCATTTAATTCATCAAAATTTTGATCCAATAAATTGCCTCCTAGTAAGCAAACAATATCAAGACTATCATCACTTACTTAAAACATCTGACTGAGGTAGCCATTTTGATATTTTAATGTTCTCACTGCGTCCTGGAAGCTCATCATCATCCCACTTCCAAAGCACATCGTAAGGTAATTGGGAAAAATTTTGGCAATCATTTCAACTTTATTTACCGGCAGCAGTGAAGGCCGGACATTCGTCCCGAAGCTTAGATATATCACACCGTGTTTTGAGGAGTCCAAATACGTTTTAAGATCCTGAAATTCAAAATTTTATTATGTTATTTAAAATACTTGATAAAAACCACCCATCAGCAGCTTGTCCTGTGATTACTAACCATTGGTAGTTCTTTCACTGGCTTTTGATGTAATCCTCCCATGTAAATAACACTAGGAGGTACTGGCCGATTCCCTTCCCAAATAGGATTAACATTCAAAAATAGCATATCAACGTTATTTTTTAATTCACTTATCATCATCATCATCATCATATCAGCCGAAAGACGTCCACCGTTGGACATAGGCCTCCCCCAAGCGTCAATAATTCACTTATAGTCGGTGCAATTGGTCCAAATATTCGTTTGGCCAGTTCATTTTCGGAATTTTCAACTTCATCCATTACATTTTCTAGTTTATAAAAGTTCCACAGTTCCACCAATTTTTCCCACTTTGTCAAATTGTACAAACGCTGGTTTAGAGTATCTGGATACAATAAAGGATGCCAGGCGGCTCCCACAGTTTGTGTATTAAAACTCATGGAACCGAAAGAAGACACTAAAATAACAGGTGCCTTAACAATATGTGAAAGAAGTAACGCAGGTCTCACGCAAGCTTCTAACAGTAACAATTCAAACTTCTCTTCTTTGATTACTTTCTGCACTTTATCTTCATTCAGTTGCATTTCCACAATCTTTACCGGCATTTCGTATGCCAACTTCATTTGTAAGATCAAATCACTATCATCAGTAATGAAATCATATAGCGTCTTCCAGGCCTCATAAGACATGTCGTGGACATCGATTTCTGTGAAGTTTTCTGGCGTTTCTCCTTTAGGGAAGGCCGGATCTGGTGTGATGACTGTGACTTCATGTCCTCGCCTGGCGAGTTCTTGAGTTAGAGGTCGAAAGACGACTTGATGGCTTATAGACGGAACTGGGAATAGGGCCAGTATTCGCGCTGCTTCGTTCGAGGTTATTGATGACGTTAATAATAACAACACTACCGGCGCGTACATATTCGTGCGTACGTTCCAGATCGCTGCGTGTGACTGTTGAAAATTTTTGCCTATTTACCGACTTGATTCGATAAAACTACATACACAGAATGAGATTGACGAACATTTTTTTCATAGATCTATAAAAATATTTCTTAGATCGGATTTTTTTTTTTGTGTTCTTTTAAGGATGCTAACACATCCTTGAAATATTTAATATAATATTTTATTTTATTTGAAAAACTCTACAGACGCTGTAAGTAAAGCTAACAGTGATTTTTGTTGCTCTGTATTTATAAATAGCTTAGTACTATCTGGTTTCGACACGATCGTTCGTAGCACTCGTGAAATTATACAAACATACAAAATAATCTATGATAAGATATTATTTGACATTATATTCATATTATTACGCATATCATTAAAATCTTATCTTCATACACGTAAAATAATAGCAACGTTTTATGAGTTAAATACACAATATGAAATCTAATTATTAAATTTCATTTAAGAAAAAAGGAAGATTGAAAGAAACATTTTTTTTTTT
Source organism: Mythimna albipuncta (assembly GCA_929112965.1). Classification (NCBI taxonomy): domain Eukaryota; kingdom Metazoa; phylum Arthropoda; class Insecta; order Lepidoptera; family Noctuidae; genus Mythimna; species Mythimna albipuncta. The sequence goes on from OV815982.1 coordinate 12,640,669, forward strand.
TGTTTAATAAAAAAATAAAAATATCTTATAATATGGTGATAATTTGTTTTACTTCAGTACAATATCCTTAAAATAATTCCATAATATAAACGGAAAAATAGCGATATTAATATAAATTTCATAATAATCAAAACATTATAAAGAAACGGAATTAGAATGACATGACATTACTTTTCGTTTCAATTCATCTTCAATTTATATGATTCCGCACGTAACTTTAATTGGTTCCACAAACAGTATAAAAGAAATGATGAAATAACAAAGAAGCCCAAAATAATTCCCAGCACAGTAAATACTAGTTCTAATTCCAGGTATTGCGTCCACGTCATGTTGGCGGAGGCCGCACGCAAGTGCTTTCCTCCGCCGTGACGTAGCACATGCTCCGTCCACCACACGGCTCGCTCCAGAGGAGATTGTGGTTGATCACGCATCATGCTGCCAAGGTTTACTATGTTCTGACGATAGCTGAAAATTAACGAAATTCAGTAACAAATCTTCCAGGAATTAAGTATAAAAATGATCGGAATAGAGACATTTCCTATAAGAATCTGCTTCAAAGTAATTTTATTTAGGAACAAGATACAAATACCAACCTCTGATCATCAATTACAGTCTTAATCGCTTTCTTAAATTCTTCCTCAGACATCGTTAGTATATCTAACTTTACCCCAATGCCAAAATGTACATATTTTTCTACATTGTACCATTGGTCTGACATCATTGGCATACCAATTAGTGGTACTCCTGCTGTGATAGCCTCGTCTGTTGATTGAAGACCTCCTTGTGTTATGAATAGTTTAATCTTAGGATGTCCTGAAAAATTATTTGCGTTTAGTAATTTTGTCCATAAGCGCATTTTCTATCAAATAGACATAAATGGCGTTTAGCAATTGCATGAAACTTGCAATTGTTTAACACATTTTTATTTTTTATTATTATTTATAGACTTGCGTTTGACCAATATCTCACTCACTATCTTACTCATCAATAATACAGTTAGTTTATTTATGATGTGCGATAAAGAGTATATCTGTCTTTGATAGATAGCTATTATCTATTTAATGTTTTTAGACTCCAAAATTATGTCATATGCTTTTAAGCTTTTATTACTTACTTAAAAGGTCTGACTGAGGCAGCCATTTTGATATCCTAATATTCTTGGAGCGTTCAGGCAGTTCATCTTTGTCCCATTTCCACAATACGTCGAATGGTAATTCAGCCAAGACTTTTACCATCAGTCGCACTCTTTCTGGTGGAAGTAATGAAGTCTGGACATTTGTACCAAAGCTAATGTAGATAATGCCAAATTTTGAGGAGTCAAGATAAGTTTGGAGTTCCTGGAAGCCAGTCATTTTGTAAACATTAAGTGCATATCGAAAATGAAAAAATAACTTGAGTATAAAATCTAAAAACCTGGTCTACAAGATTAGTATTGAAAATGCTGAATATCGATTATTTGACTTTCGGCATTTTTGATACAAGTGAAGACAGTTTGTCAGTTTGAAAGTTGAAATTTATCAAGGTCTTAGGCAAAAGTGTTGAGGAGCCAAGTACTCCAATGACAGATTTTAACGTGTACCAAACGTCATTTATCATTTAAAATAAATTGTGGCGCGGGTGAGCACCAGCACATTTCCACATTAGTGCGAAAAATATTAAATTGAGTGCTTAAAAGTGGTAGCAATAAGATCAGGTTTCAAAGTACCGCGTGTTTTGAAAAAAACTATTTTGGATCAAATTTACTTACCGTCGGTAATTTTTTCACAGGCCGCTGATGTAATCCTCCCATGTATATAACACTAGGAGGTACTGGACGATTCCCTTCCCAAATTGGATGAATGTTCAAAAACAGCATGGCAACGTTATTGTTCAATTCACTTACAGGAGGCACACTTGGCCCAAACAATCTTTCGGCCAATTTATTTTGTGCATCTTTATGTTCACTTAAAGCATTTTCTGTTTTATAAAAATTCCACAGCTCCACTAACTTTTCCCATTTTGTTAGATTATGTACTCGCTTGCTCAAAAGACTTGGGTACAGCAAAGGATGCCACGCTGATCCAACAGTTTTTACATTGAAATTAAAAGGTCCCAAAGAAGACATAAGAATCACGGGTGCCTTAAAAACATGTGACAACATTAAAGCAGGTGTTACACAAGCTTCTAACAATAACAAATCAAACTTTTCTTCTTTTAATATTTTTTTCACTTCATCGACGTTTAGCTGCATTTCTAAAAGCTTTAACATTATTTCTGATGCTAATCGTATTTGAAATATCACATCTTTTTCACCTGCAGAACCAACTTCACGTAGTATTTTCCAGTTCTCGTATGACAAGTCGTGAACATCAATTTCGGTTAGATTAGCTGGTGTTTCACCTCTTGGAAAGGCAGGATCTGTTGTAATGACTGTTACTTCATGCCCTCGCTTAGCCAGTTCTTCAGTTAGAACACGGAACACTACTTGATGACTGAAAGATGGAACTGGAAAAAATGCCAGTATTTTGGCTGCATTGTTTGACGATATTGTGAGTATCAGCAGCAATAAAGCTGCCAGGCCGAACATTTTAGTACTGCGTACTTAAGTTAAATGATTACAGTATTATTTGTTTGCTCCGTATAAAATTATCCGTACTAATAATAAAATAGTATTAACAGAATTATAATTTAAAGTTGTTTTAAATATTTCTTTTACTTGTTGTTGAAATAGTTTTTAGAATGTAGATTATTTTCGTAATCAGTGTTCCAGGCAGTCATTTAAAAAAAGACAATTTAATATTACTTAAAATTAAATTTACCAAATCAAATTTTACTATGACTAGATTAATACGCATATTTATTTCCTTCAAAACTTTTGGTCATACCTATATTATTATCTTTCTTTTTTTGAGGGACAATCTTTAATTTGCAAAAATAAAGTCAAGTCACAAGTAAATCTTATATAAAGACAATCAGTTGCTTGACTAATGAATTAATATTTAAACAATAAATAGTTTTTACGCGTACTTCAAGTTTACGTTCCGTAAAGATAAGGATAAAATCATTATAATTGATGAAGGTGAGAGTTCTATAATCAAATAGCAATTTAATAAATAAAATATTTAAAAACTCGACTCCATACAACAACTACAGTATTTTTTACTTGATCTTTTTTTTAAACAGTCTGATGTAGTTTATAGCAGACATTTCATTTTTATAACAGATTTGATGTCACCAACTACACAGTCTGAGGACTGCTTTAAAAGAAATCTTTTTTGATCCTAAAAAAGAACATTAAAACTACTAAGTTATAAAGATATGCGTATCTTTTCTTCTTCGCCGTCAAATACCTGGAAGCCTTTTTTTTTAATTTTGTTATTAATTAGTGCTTGAATGCGATTCCACCTTATCGTAGGCAATGATGCAATCATTGATGGTGTAGCATTCTAATTTATAAAAAAGTCTATTGACTTTAACCTTGAAATTTTCTGGAAAATAGAATCGTTTTTGTTGTTAGAACCGCCCATTATTACAACCTCTTCATTTTAAACTTCGATAGCTGTTATTTGTTAAGATATACAATATAAAGTACACTGTAAAGTTATTTGTATACGTATATCAATCAAATGTAATACCTATTTCAATCTCATCGAATTGATACTAGTCCACTATATACAAGACTGCCAACGCTGTCGTCAGGCGTCTGATTCGTAGATTTTTTTTTTATCATGGTTTTCCATCGGATAACACGTGTCAGCCGACAAACATGTTACAAGCTATTTTTTTTCCAATGGTAGTGGTGGTGGATTTGTCATTGGATAATTGTAGTCACCATTAGTTTACATAAAATAGTATAAGTTATAGTTTTGTTACTTTTATATTTGCACTCAGTGCAACCCTATTGTGTCCAGGTAATCTCTGTCCATTCAAGGTTGCCCGGAAGAAATCGCCTGGTGCGATAAGGCCGCCAATTTTGTATTTTTATAACTGTAGGTACATCTACACAGATAAATAAAATTGGAGTGTCTGTTTGTAATATTGAAATAACTGCTTTTTACTACATGCATATATACGGTACATACACCAAGATAACATTTTTAACAATTTTTGTCTGTCTGTCTGTTTGTCCGAGCTAATCTCTGAAATGGCTGGACCGATTTTGACGGGACTTTTTTGGCAGGTAGCTGATGTAATAAGGGGTGGCATAGACTCCATTATTATAGTTCCTTTATCTGAACATATTACTTTATTTAACAATAAATTTTATAACCCATTCAGCTATAACAAATGTCCTGTTTTATATTTTTGTTTGTAATTTTTTTTGTATACAATAAAGAATTAAGAATTTTTTAAGAATTAAGCTATAACTAGGTAGGTCCATTAAAAATTTGCTTTCATGAGACTATTTATAAATATACTTATACCTATAAAGTGAAATATAAAGTTTACCACCGTTTGCGATTGAAATCGTTAAAAGACACTGAAAAACTCGCTGAAAAAAAATCTTAATTTTAACCACTAACCAGGATAGGCAAAAATGTCATTTACTAAGGAAAAAATATAATTATACTTATAAATAATATTAGTACTAAAATATTACGATTTTTAATGTTCTTCATCTTGATCGTTTCACTCTTGCCAGAGTGGTCGTGGCTATCATAAAGGTAACTCTCCAGAAGCTGTCAGGGTACACTACACAACTACCCTCCACTTTTGCCTTCTGGCAGTCATCCGGGCGCACTCGTTCAATGAGCCACCAACAGCCGCTTTGATCTGGTCAGTCTATCGCATTGGTGATCTACAAAGTGGCATCGGCCCGTCCACTTTTCCTTGTAAAACAAGGCGTTTGATGTTGTCACTTCCATTCTATTTTGAGGTTGCTTACATCAGAATGTCAATGTTGCCTGAAGAGGTAGGCATAGTGAAACTGGGCATGAGTCTGGACTTTTACCCTTCATTCCAATCTGCGTCGTTTTTAGCAAGGAATAACAAGAGTAATACCAGTTGAAAATAAGAACAGTTTAATTTTTTTTCGTTTAGTTTTATAAATAAATATTTATAGTCTGTCTAATAAGTCAACCGACTTGGAAATTTTGTATAATATTTAATCATTTAAAAAATACTTATATTCGGTACTTTTTATAAGGTTCTTCTGTTAGTAAACTATGATCTCTATCTCTTAATCAACCTTGATTATTGAACCCATGTTGACTACATCAGATTTCATTAAATCCTAATAATTACCCAACTTGTTTAACTTATTAGACAGACTCTATCACAGTTATTCCTATACTAAAAACATTTCATACAAAAATATCTTATTCTACGAAACTTTGGATATTTTTATCGGCATAATTTCAAGCTTCACTCATGAAATTTCATTTTAATAAGTTTCGTTCTTTAGTGCTCATTTTTGTTTTATAAAAGTCTCATGCTTCTAACCCTAAATATATGTAGCTTTTGCCAATTTAAAATTTTCACTAATCAGATTTATATCAATGCACTTTAATTTTTTTATCGTCTATACTCGAACCAAAATAGTCCCATGATTTATATAACACAAAAGATAAAATTAGAACTAAGCTTAAGACTATAGCTAAGAAAATAAGTACTAATTCTATTTCTAGGTACTCTGCCCATGACATGTTGGCGGCGGGCGCGCGCAGATGTCTCGCTCCACCGTGACGAAGCACATGCTCCGTCCACCATATGGCGCGCTCCAGTGGAGACTCAGGCTGATCACGCATCATACTGCCAAGTTTCTTTATATTGTGACGGTAGCTGGAATGTATTTAAAAAATTAATAAGTCTAAGCCGAAAATGAGTATTATCTTCGAGTCATCATCATCATTATTTAAGACGTCCACTGTTTGGCATAGGCCTCCCTCAAGTGTCGCCATAACGACCAGTTCTGTGCGTCACGTATCTATCAGATTCTCGCAACCTTCACCATCCACCTTGTGTGAGGTCTTCCAACGCTCCAAAACCTTTCGTCTTCATCGACCATCTGTTCGATGAAGACGAATATGCCATGTGCCCTACCCACTTCCACTTAAGTTTTGCGAGTCTTCGATGTATATCGGCGATTGCTCAGGTCTTGGTCCACAGCAGTTCTAATAATTTCATGTGTCAATACAATATGAATCCTGAGGTCAGATCATAATAAAACTTAACATTAAGCTCCACAGGTATAACAGGGCTGGATTGTATTGTACACAAAATTTTTAAACGGTTGTGACTACAACCTAGATATTTTACTAAACGTTGTTTTTGTTATACAACGGGAGTAAACGAGAAAATATTCTAAAAATACATATTAAAACAAGTAGACACAGAATTTTGATAGACCTTGATGAAGATTAACAATTTAATATATTTGATGTTAAATTCTGTATGTCCAAAAATGTTCAGTTTCTGTTGTTTTCATTCTATTCGGCTTTTTATCCTTTTGCTGTTTCCTAATAGATGTTAGCTGGTTAGGCGTACAAAATACTGCATAAAGTGCTCGTCTATAAATGATGGGGAACTTGACTTGAGATCGAAATGTTTTCTTTTACGTGTAACAATGTACTCAATTGAAGAGCCAAATAAAATAAATGAATAAGATCGAAGAAATTCTCTCTACGGTCCGGAATAAGCGTTTTGCCTCGTCGTTTATACCGCGTAGGTCGAAGGACTGGAACAGTCTGCCTGCTGCGGTCTTCCCCTCTGATTATAATTTGGGTGTCTTCAAGGCTAGAGTGAATAGGCTCTTAATAAACTAGTGCGCCTCACTATCAAAGGTTGCATCGCTACTTACCATCAGGTAGGATCGCAGTCAAGCACTAGTTCATCTCAATAAAAAAAAAATAGACTACTTCAGAAATCAATTACCCCGTAATGTCAAAGACTGTGTGTAGAAAAGGGCGTTCTATTTCATTGCTGCGCATAGAAGTTTCACTTTCCCTTCCAACTATGGGATAAAAAGAATTGGTTTTAAAACTGATATATGAAGAGAGATAAAGAGTTCATTTACGCACCTTTCATCACCAATGACAGTATCAATAGCATTCCTAAAATCTGCCTCAGTCATCGTAGGCAGATTGAGTTTGACTCCAATTTTATGATGTACATATTTTTCAGAATTGTACCACTGATCGCCCAACATCGGTACACCAATCAGAGGAACTCCTGCTGTGATAGCTTCATCTGTTGATTGTAGACCACCCTGTGTTATGAACACTTTTATCTTTGGATGTCCTGAAAAAATAAAAGTTCTACTTAGTCTGGTAAACAGATCTTTAAAAAAACTGTAGAATAAATTAGCATTCCATAATCAGCCCTATAATGTTCTCACTGCTGGGGCTCGGGCTTTCTCTTGCCGGCCAAGTGCAGATTGGTAGATGTCACAAGTCTTCGAAATTTTGGTTCTAGGACTTGCCGGCTTCCTCAAGATGTTTTCCTTCACCGATTTGAGATAAGTGGTGATGAAATAAACTAAATAAAGTAATACGCCTGGTTGGGTTTGAATCCGCTACCTACAATTCGTTAGTCAAGGCCATCAGTGCTCCAAAATACAAGAATGTTATTGTATTTACTAGTAATATAAGAAAGGTCAATTTCAAAAACGTACAACGGCTGAGCAATATCGATACATAGTTGACTAGTCCATAGAAAAAGATAACGTGTCTGTCTCTACAATCACGTTTAACAGAGTTAGACAGAGTTATCGGCTGCCCAATAAATTTGACGGAATTTTTGGCACAGTGGTTGAAAGATTTCCGCACGGAACAAATCTTTGTATGACAAGAGAGGTATTTTGAGTCTGCGTGACTTGTATATGTTTATTTATATATTTATGAATGCACCCACGTTACAGGAGTAATTTCTATTGTGGGGTTACGGTAAAGATAAACAAAATGCTGTCTTTTTATGTACGTCGTTGTAATGAAAATGATACTACCAACTTTTCACGTAACGACTAATCAGAATTTTATAAAAAAGAACTACCTGCCAGATGATCATTTTGTCTCTTTCACATAAATGTTTCTGTCTGTATTCACTTTGCTGCTGGATAGGGAATGTTCAATTTAAGCTCTAATATGTACGTACGGTTCTTATTTTAAAATATATAAAAATATTTTACTTACTTAAAAGGTCTGACTGCGGCAGCCACTTCGATATCCTGATGTTCTTAGAGCGTCCTGGAAGATCATCTGTGTCCCATTTCCACAATACATCGTATGGCAACTCAGAGAAAGCTTTGGTCATCACCTCTACCCTATCCCGAGGAAGCAGTGAAGGTTGCACGTTCGTGCCAAAGCTGATGTATATCACGCCGTTCTTTGAGGAGTCCAGATAAGTTTTTAGATCCTGTAACGGATTTATTTTCATGATTATTATAATCTTATTTTTAATAAGTGTATTTTTTTTTGGAAAAGAAGAAACTGTAACAATACGTAAAAAAATAAACGTTATATTTTGTTGGTGAAAATGACAAAAGTCTTACTATGATGCGTGAGTAAAAATGTTAGTCGTACAAGTGAGAAAAAGTGATAGAGCAATACGTCTTATATAGCTCCATCCCTTTAAGCAGTTTAGATCATAAAATGGATCGCGGGTCTTATCGTTAAGGTTTATGAAAAGATATGGATTATCTAAAGAAGGAAGAATGTTACAAAAGATTAGGGGGTCAGTGATAGCGTGACGGTTAATAGGATGAAATGAAAGAATAAATTGTGCTGCTAAGCTCAAATTAAATAGGTCTACGGCATGAAGATAATAAATGTTGGAATCGAACAAAATAAAAACCCACCGTTGGCAATTCTTTCTCTGGTTTTTGATGTAATCCGCCCAAATAAACAACACTTGGTGGCACTGGACGATTTCCTTCCCATGTAGGATAAGTATTCAAGAACAGCATATCAACATTATTTTTCAGTTCATTTATAGTCGGTGCATTTGGCCCAAACATTCTTTTGGCCATAACATTTTCTGCATCTTCAACCTCCTGTTGCACACGTTCTATCTTATAATTCTTCCACAATTCCTCTATTTTCTCCCATTTTGACAGATTGTACAGACGTTGATTCAAAGCGTCTGGGTATAACAGGGGATGCCATGATGATCCTATAGTCTCAACATTGAACCTCATGGGTCCGAAAGAAGATACTAGAATCACTGGTGCTGGAACAACATGTGACAGGAGTAAAGCAGGTCTTACACAAGCTTCTATCAACAGCAAATCAAACTTTTCTTCTTTGATAATCTTTTTCACTGCGTCCACATTCATTTGCATCTCGACTAGCTTGGCCAACATAAAAAATGCCATCCGCATTTGTAAAATAATATCATTGTCACCTGTAGATGTATATTTGTACAACGTTTTCCAGTTCTCGTAAGAAAAGTCGTGGACATCGATTTCTGTGAGATTTGCTGGTGTGTCTCCATTTGGAAATTCAGGATCTGTTGTGATGACTGTGACTTCATGTCCCCTATTGGCGAGTTCTTTAGTCAGAGGACGGAAAGCCACTTGATGGCTGATAGAAGGAAGTGGAAAGAACGCTAGTATTTTAGCCGCATCGTTGGACGGTATTGATAAAGTTATAAATAACAACAAGGCTATCGGTGGCGACATTTCCTAACGACGTCTCGGACTGTTATGAAAACAAACTAATACGTTCGTTCATTTATATAATAGTTGTATTAGATAAAACTAGATATACTGATTAGTAAATGAATCTTTTTTTTTTTAATATTTATTTGCAGATATTAAAAAAATAATAATCTGATAATGTAATAAATCTCTTATGTAATTGTAATTACATTAAACTAACTAAAGTTGACAAAAAATAAAAGGTTTGACATTTGTATTTCGACTACCTAACACTTTGTACAGTGTAGTATAGGTACTACTACACCGGATCTTTAAATTTTATTTTTTTGTTTCCTTCAGTTTCGATCCATTCTAGGGTTTTTTCAAATGTCAAAACGGGCCATTTATTTTTTAAAGAGTTTAAAAAAAAACAAACTTCGGCGTCAATAAACTCATCTGCATTGCTGACGACTTATAGCTCCAAATAAAATATTACCAAAAATAAAACTGTGATAGGTATTACTCAGTCAAGGGCCGCAAGAGTCGTTACACAGATGGAGTTTCGTAGTGGTCTTTTAAGAGGTAACAGGACCTCTTATTATGATTATTGTGATCACCGGGAAGGTTTTACTGAGTTAAATATTCCACACTCAACCGACTAATCCTTAAAAGTCCTGGCGACTTTTAAAAGCTTGCCATAGAAAACAAAAAAATAAATAAAGATACCTGTTTATTGTGTAAACTCTATTGTCCTTTAGAAGCAAAGATCTGACAATTGAGTTGGTTGAAAAATCACAACTTCATTCGTACTTTAAGTGAACAATTAAATCGATTTATCTTCATTGTACATGTAGCGACATCTCTTTCGCCACGTAGGAACTATCCTGCAATGCAGTATCAGATTAATTCTCCGTGTGATTAGAACCCTAGAAAAGATGAAAGAAGTTAGAAAAGAAATTCTTTTCGATTTGTACTACAACAAGTATCGCCGCTTGTCTCACACACTTTAACTCCACTACTGGCAATAAACCAATACGAACGCGCATTTCACAACTAACATACAACGCACACTTAGATCGCAAGTTTGCAATTGGTAGTTGAATTATGAGCATTACCCTACTTTGTGGCATACCTGTTCCACCCACAAGGCCATTATACCCTCTTTCATGTGTTCTGTGATTAGAAAATCGACAACAGTCCAAAGTCAACTTATCGGACAGTTGCTGGAACCATCTGGTCAGAGTATCTTCAAGCGAGATAAGTGGGACTTTATATCCTATTCCACATATATCATAAGGGGCCGGCGACGGATGAATTTCCATACAAACGTAATACCACGCTCATATGCAGTTGTAGCATATTTCCAACATATTATGATGATATTCGGTTATAGACAATATTTATCTAGGTTCCTACGTCAAGAATATTAGAAATATTGTTATTTTTAATACAGGAAAAGCCAAATGGCATGTTTTGCCATTTACGCTGTAAAAAATTCGCTTAAATTTCATTTTGTTTTTTTTTTTAAAGAAAGACGTAGGAACCTAGATAAATATTGTTTATAACCGAATATCATCATAATATGTTGGAAATATGCCCCAACTGCAAATGAGCGTGGTATTACGTTTGTATGGAAATTCATCCCTTAATAAGTTTCAGATACGTAAGGTAATCTACTTGAACAAATGCAACCTACAACCATTTAAATCACTATAATAGTTACCCAATCAAACTGATAAACATCGTAACGTCATCATTCTATCAACACACTGGTCTATATTTAGACTAATGATGCTCACTTCGATCTTGAGCTAATTGATTTGATTCGTTTGACAGCTGACTGCAGTAGTTATTGTAATAAAAGTTACAGATTGTTGTCAATGATTTTATTTTGAGGTGGGAAGTCATCAAATGACTTATCGCACTCTAAAGTGGAGTGGCGGGCTCATCATCACTGCACGAATGCACAAAGAAGGCGGCCATCAGAGAGAAGTGGCGGCGTGTTGTGAAGCTTGCCACCAACACCTGGAGTGATGAGCAAGACCACTATGTCAAGAGTGATACCGACAAAGAAAAAGATGGTGCGAGAGAATGTGTCAGATTTTAACTGATTAAAAGCACACCTATACGCCTTTAGTTGCCCTAGCGTTCTATAGCCAAGGTTTTCCCTTTTAGAAGTCGATCTATAGCCTCAATAGGCATGGGAATTGCTGAGCCTCTATGGTTGTGTTGAAATCTCTTTGGGACTTGGGCTTGGGCCGAACCGTTACAGTGACTCGTCGTCCACAAACCCATACTTATTAATAGGTAGCACTCTACCAAATCGTTCGAGGAATACAGTTATTATGTGATGTGATGTTATGTTATATCAATATTGGTAAAGTTCACTCGAAGTCAAGGTAGATAATCTTATCAGTTTAGTCATAACATGAAGTGCACTGAAGAGTTCGCACGTGGGAGATACTACTCGTAAGTACAGTCACGAGCAATAAAATATACTCATTGTCACATTTTCTATCTATTTATTATTTATTTCTGTACATATAAACACTTAATACAGTATACATACATTACAGTATTTTAGAATTTATAAATGACAAAGTGTAATATTACAAATTTAACAAATATTTACTGACATTTAATAATTTTGACATTTTATAATTTTGACATTTTAAAATTTTGACATTTTATAATTTTGACATTTTATAATTAGAGGAACAATTTAATTCAAATTTGTAATTTATTGTTTAAATTTAAGTTTTAGTTTGTGTGAATTTAATAATGTTTTTAGCCTTGTTTAAATACCTATGAATCACTTTTCTAACCTGTATATTTGTATGCCACAAAGGCCGAACATGACGGATCTTTTTTGTTTATGAACAACCTGCATGCCTTATATGTATACCTACTCATGTTTCTACAAATAAATGTCTTATCTTATCTTATCTTATCTTATCTTAAAAATGAAAAAAAATACAATAGCATAAAACTTAACTTTTGCCATTCATGAGATTGTGAATAACAATTATTTTTAATTAATTATTTGTTAAATAAATAGAAACCATTTATCGTACATTTATTTCTTGAATAGTAGAAATTAAACATAAGAAGAAGGAAGGGAAAAAGAAAAAGAAGAAATTATGCAATAAATAAACAAATAAGTTCAGGTACGTAGAAAATGTAATAATGTTTATATATTATTGTTCTTGACAGTACAGTCACTATAATAACAGCAATGTCTGATTTTGTTGACACCAGACACGTCAAAATTTGCTGTACTGATTAAAAGGCTAAAGCGTAAGCTTAACGAACGCGTAGCTTTACAGACGCGTTTTCGTCATCATACGCTTGGTGCGTGAAACTTACATACAAAACCATGGAAGTCTGTCGATGCAGCGGCAACGAAATGACGGCACGGCTTACGTAGTAACTATTCAGTAATCTGTGGCACGGCGTTGTCGACAGAGTTTCATAGTTATACTTCTCCCTCTCTAAGACGGAGCGCTAGAAAAACATGCATGGGGTATTCGAATGAAACTAATATCCTTCGGATGCCCCATACGTTCTAGGACCAAGAGTTTCTTTATTAGAAACATGGATAAAAAAAAAATTGTAATTTGCCTGTAATGTCATAAGGCAACTGGCAAAAAAATAAGACGCGTAAAAGTGTTTTTAAAACTTATTTGCAAAATAAATATTATTTATCATTTGTCATCAGTTAATCACTTGCAAATTAATCTTTGTGACACAATTAACATTTCTTACAATTGTGAGTGATGAACCCATTTAGTTTTTTTTTTTGTTTAGTTCAATGAAATGCCTTTTATATAGTAAGCCAATGACCTCACTCGACCGTCGAAAGGTTAAAAAATTATGCAATTCATTGCGCAATCATATTTTGTAGGCGTAGGGCCGTCATAGTTATTACTAAATACATTTTCCCTATCTCCAATATTATCGCTCTTTATCTAATGTTATTTCGACAAGCAGAAACTGAACATATTTTTAACCTTATTTCAATTTAAAAAACCCTTCTGATTTCTTTCTTTCCTTAGTACGATGGTTTTTTAGGTGGTTATCAGCTAGTGACATCCCCTGTTCTTGGGCGTAGCGGGAGGACGTATCAGACTGTTACTGACTAAAAACCCACTTCTGTTCCTACAAATCCTTGGTCCCAGGTTTCGACCCTGCTGGGCCCCTACGGTTTGCTAACATCTCCTTGGGGCGCATGTAGAACAGTACACGCTGTCAACGACTTGGACTCGGTCCAGACGGTAGGCCGGCGAGTACCGATCGCTCACCGTCCTCAAGCCCGCTCCTGCGGTGGCCAGAAATCGGGATCTGAATTTCGGCGGCTGGGACGTGAGGGTCGCTTCCTAGCACGTGCACGTGCGGCCTCCTCCTTTGCTAACATTACTGTTACACTCCTCCTCGCTTCGGCGACGGGACCAGTGAAAGATCAGGTGCAAGAACAATAGCTTTTCATGATTTCTGAGGCACGGCGTAGTAACTAGCTTTCTAACTCCAGGCCGCTACTGAGAAATCAAATATGCTCAAAATAAAGAAGAACTCTTCACCATTAATAATGCATTACTAGTTACCATCAGGTAAGATTGCAGTCAAGCTCTAGAAATATATCATGTAAAAAATAAATCATAATGGAAAAAAAAATTATAGCCTATTTTGTGTCTCACAGCTGGTCAAAGGCCTCCCCTTTCTCCTTGCAAGCTTTTCTGTCTAGGGTGATCTCTGGACCAGTTTACCTCGTGAATATGATCAGATCGTTACTCCACCTTCGCCGCGGTTGACCTCGACCGCGACCTAGACCTCCTTCTGGCGTCCAGTGAGTTACAGCAGCATCCACCTGTCCGGGTGCATTCGCGCGACGTGGCCAACCTACTCTCACTTCAGCCTGGCTGTTTTTCTCCGACATCTGCTATTCGAGTTAAGGAGCGCAGCGTGGTGCATCTTACTAAAAACTGGAAAAGACGAATATACTTTTTTTTTGCCCGAAGTGAAAACCAATCCCTTATGCTCAGCAAACGTGTTTACGTCCATGAAACCTGCAAAAGCAGCCCCTTTCTATATTTTTTAATTGATCTTTAACTTGCTAGTCTTCCGTATATATTACACTAAATTATAAAAGGAGTAAGTTTGTGTGCAGTTACTCCTTGATGCTTAATGACAATTTTTATCAAGGAAATAATCGAATATCTTCTCCCGCTCTGAGGTAGCACGGGAGCCCATGTCAGACTTTTACTGACTAAAACCACACATATGTTTCTACTTTACCCTTTGCATTCCAGGACCACGGGTTTCCCTTTCAGAAGTAATCCAAAGTTTGCCGGGTCTTCTCCATGACTGTTGCAACCCCGTGCGTCGCAAGTTTGCCGGGTCTTCTCCACGACTGTCGCAAGTGCGTCGCAAATTTGGCCATCGCCTGGTGCGACCACAGAAAAGTTGAAAGAGGTTAGAATGGCCTTGTGGATCGAGCAGGCGTACCTCAAAATTATGATCATGCTCATAATTGACATAACCACATAGCAAACATGCGGTCTAAGTGTGCGTGCAGATCTGTTACTTACTTAATGCGCGTTCGTATTTGTTTATTGTCTGTAGTGGAGTTAAAGGGTGGGAGACAAGCGGTGACACCCGAAAAAATTAGAAAGCATTTCCTTTCTAACCCCATTCATCTTTTCTGCGGGTGCGAATCTCCTGCGCCAGGGCTCAAGTGGCATGGATCAAAGAATCGGATCGGAAAAGGAAGGCAAAGGATCGGACTGGAAGTAAGTTCCTTTGAGATAATTTCCTACTAATACGCAGGCGAACTAACAGAAGCTATTTAAAACATCCCTATGTAATCTCTCACATAGTCCACTTATTATTTCTTTTATCTTTCCTGTTCTACAAACACCAACCAATGAAACTAGAACTTTGTTCTTGTTCTTTTTATACAAAAACCCCATCAAAAACTACAGTAACTATTCCTGTGAGAAATGGCCAGTGAAAAACCGTACCAACCACGTATATTTTAGTTCTCTACCTAGTAACTTAAGCCGAACCTTTTACATCGTATCGCTGGCCTTTCAACCTGGTAGAATGGCTGGAATTAAAAGAGTAACTATTGGAGCTCTGTTCAAAAGAGCAGCTTTTTAAAAGGACTAGTGAACGATAAGGGTGCTTTTGAAACTGAGACTTAAGAGGTAACTAGGCGGCGTGCGAGGAAAAACCTTCATTGGCTTCGCCTCGCTTAGTACAGCTTTCGTAGAGTAGAGAGATTTTTACTAGCAGAAAAACAAGAGATATATGCGACGCGCTCATTTCACAGGTCGACACCG
This sequence comes from Mythimna albipuncta, assembly GCA_929112965.1. Taxonomy (NCBI): domain Eukaryota; kingdom Metazoa; phylum Arthropoda; class Insecta; order Lepidoptera; family Noctuidae; genus Mythimna; species Mythimna albipuncta. Next base: position 12,656,560 of record OV815982.1, read on the forward strand.
CCTGCACGCAATGTATTACCATTGCGAATTAAGTTTGGCAAGGCTTAACATGGCAGGTGCAACTTAATAACTAGACAAATCGAAGAGAGACAAAAATACAATAGTAAATACATACTTAGATATTTACAGTTGCCATCACGCTTTGCACATTCCATACACTGGCGAGCCAATCCTCTTCGTTGTTAAATACATACAGCAACGCAGTGAACGAATGAGGAGTGACGTCTATGACGCGATGGCGTGGCCAGCCAATCACTGACACTCCCCGCCCCCGTGTCGCACTTTGCACCACTGAAGAGACCGAATATTTGACTTCTGCGCAAGTGTTCAAGATCCGTGATGACAACTGTACATATATAACTACGTTATTTTTGTTTTATTTTAGTTTGATTTTAGTTAGTTGTAATAAGCGTAGGGTTTATTATTATTATTTTTTTAATTTACTGTAATTATACTTTTTAGTTGTGTATGTAATAAGTTAAATTGATTTAAACAGAAAACTTAAATTTTGCACTACGTTTTACATGATTTCTAATGGAAATCATCACAGACTTTCATAGCATCTCTACACATCCTCTTACCGCTTAGCAACCTCTAACATTACTTCAGTAATAGCATCCTAAGGTAGAACGTTTCGATCCAAACTGCATTTCACCATCAAAAAACTTTTGCTCATATCATCGATGAAGGAAATTGGAAAGTTGGAACGTTGAGTTAATCCGGTTGAGGTGATTGAAGAGTTACTGGATACTGGGAATTACTTTTTACCTAGTTTGCTAGCGATCCATTTCGATATGGGATACGATTATTATGTATGCAGTTGGATGAACTTTGTCATAATTTGCTTCGATTTATGCTTTATTATGATAGTAATAGAGGTAAATAACCAAATTGTAAAAAAGGTCATGACTTGGGCTTAAATAAAAAGCAGTGGACTGTAAAAACTAACAAACGAATATCTTTTTTTTTTATAATGTATAGGCTCGCGCTTGACCACAATCTCACCAGATGTTAAGCGATAATGTGGCCGACGATGGAGCACGCTTGTCTAGAAGCAATCTATTCACTCTGGACTTAAAGACCCCTAGGTTATAGCTATCAGGAAACACAGACTCCGGCAGGGAATTCCATTCCTTAGCTGTGCGCATAATGAATGTACTCCCAAAATGCTTTGTACGTATAGGTGGGATGTCCACCATGTACTGGTGGCGCATATCTAAAGGAATTGTACAGAAATAAATTATAATGGGTTGGCCACACGGTTGCAAACTAGCTTTCCAACCAAGGTGACCTTGGTTTGTGTTACGGCTACATGGATGTAATCCACGCGCCAACACGTTCGGTGGTTGGGAAATCGCGCCTCCCAACCAAGGGCGTCGAAGGTCATGGATTACAATTGCTGTCTACACGGATTGCAACTAGCAAGGTCACCTTGGTTGGGACGTTGGATTACAACCATGAGTTCACCCCAGTGTCGTCGCCGTCGTCTATTGTTCTCACTAATGAGGTGTGGTGGGCCCGCGGCCCGGCTTGTACCCGCGTGGCATCGCTCGCGCAGAGCCCGACGAGTGACGAAGGCAGCCGACGGAGCCCAACGAGTCACGAAGGTAGCCGACGGCGCCCGAACAGGTGACCATATGGAATTTGCAGTGTTCTCGTAAATAAATACTTCTAGGTGCAGTAAATAGTGCTCTTCTATCTTTTTAAAACACAATACTCGCGTACTGGTTTTAATTTGTCAGTTAACTCATTGAATGCCGTAATTAGAGACACAATAGAAAGACAATTGCTTATGTTGAACTGTGTAACTTAAGACATTCAAGAGGTTAAGTGAGTGTTGTGCTCACGATGAGAAGGAGTAGTTTTTTCCTTTGTGAGAAGTTTTTGAAGTAGTTTTTAATATGCTCGAAGATAAACGTGGATCAATTTTCAAACAAATTGGCTCTAGGCAGTTCGATAAATCGACACCTGAATTTATGATTTTTGTAAGTAGATTTTTTTTTTCAAATTTTTCTAAATTCCTATACACAGATTTGCAGTTCCATATTTGGGCACTAATTCAATAATTAGATCCTTCTAATTATATACTTTCAATAAATGTACACTAATATTACAAAGAGATAAAGTTTTTTTTTGTTCGTAAGAGGTAATCTCTGGAAGTGCTGGTCCGATTGCAAAATGTTTTCACCGATAGAAAGCTGCTTCTTTTCTGGGCAAAAGCTTGTAAATTATAAACTATATAGTTTCTGCTAGCACGACCTGTATGGTAGTAGTATAGCCAATGTCATACAGTGATTAAGTATCATTTTATTGGAGAAAGGATTTTTTAAATTGGTCTAACAGTTTGAGTTCATTCATTACTAACAAAAATACAAATTTTTCCTTTTTATAATATTTAGATAAAATAACACTTTCAAACAGTAATTACAAATAAAGTATTCCATTTATATAACTTCTATGATATTGTTATAATCACAAAAGTAAAATCATACTCCATAATTGGTTTCTATTCTCTAGAAGTTACTTGATTATTCTCAAAGGGATTAATATTGTTTGTTACGCAATTATATTTCTCAGAAAATTTTGATATATAAGGTTAAAGGTGAAATATCGGACTTTTTCCTAATAATAAATGTTATTACGTAAAAGGTTATTTCATTTTGGTCTGAATGAAATAATGTCCGCCCACTTATCGTACGAGGCTATTGTGTGAAAAATAGTAGCTATAAGATAAAAACAAAACGATATTATATAACAATTTTCACGTAAATCTATTTTAATAAAATCACAAAATTTTAATGTATTACACTTTTCACATTTGATATTTTTCTAGACAGTCACGATAATATTATAGACACACAAAATCACAGACGGTTCGAACAGCGAACCTTAGGTTCAGGACAAAGTGAAATTTTATCAGCAGATACGATTGTCAAGAAGACTATATCCTGCTCTTTGTACTAGAATGGAATAGAAAAACCTTTGTTCGGGACAGACGTAGCACAACAGTTACAAACACAAAGTAAAAGAAAACAAAAACACAGGATGCACCGAGCGTGCTCGAACTAAAACCAAAAATGCAGGGATGAACTGCCTGTAGCGATGTCAAACCTAATATGTCATAACCCAACAATTCTCTAAAACTTACAAAGAAAGAAAGATAACTTATTTGGCACACACAGATACACAAAATGCAGAAACAACATGTCGACATTAAAAAAGAACTAACATTGTGTGTCTCACGCCTGCGCCAGATACTAAGAAACAAACCGTAAAATGTTGGACCAAAATTATCACAGCTGCACACAAGAAGTAATATGTGTTCTTTACCATTTTTATTTTCGGCCGTAAATAATTAAATGATTCTTCTCGCTCTCAGTCAAGCGAAAAGGATACAAGTGCCTAATGTATTGAATGAAACCCACCTCTAAATTTTTGCCCATTATGTGCCAGGGCCACGTCAACTTTTTCGAAAAATCTCCGACCCGCACATATACATATTGACGCTAATGGCTCCCGTCTATTCCTTATGATTTAATTATAATAGCGTAGTTTCCAGGGTCAAAATAATTACATTTTATTTAGTCCGTATTTTAGATTATTAAAAAAAATTAGACACGTATTTTTTCTTTTTTCGATTAAACAAAAAATAACAAAGTTTATAGCCCATTAAATATACGTGTGACGTCACCCCGTGCGAAAAAATGTAGCACGGCGTGACGTTACACGTAATTTTAATGGGCTATATCTTTGTCATTTTTTATTTAATTTACAAATAAAAAAATACGTGTCATTTATTTTTGAATAATCTAAAAGTCGGACTAATTACATTTTTTACAGCAACTAGCCTATTATCGCTGATAGAACATCACTTTGCGAGAACCCCAGTAGAATCTAAAATAACTTCTTAAAATTACACAGCCGTTCTAAGCATATGCTTCCAGCGCAATTGAGCAATACTCTTGTCTAGCCAGGTCCTGAGAGCAGAGATCTTGGCGTAGACTCCGGGGTAGTCGGGTCTGGCGCACCCAAGGCCCCAGGATACGATGCCAGCTAGTTTGTTATTGTGGACTAAGGGACCACCGCTGTCACCCTGTGAAAGAAAATATTATTTTTTTAGTTTCATATTTGCTTAGGTCTTGAGGATTTAAGTAGCCTACCTAATTAAATCCTCAAGACCAGACCATACAAGTATAAACATAGATAAAGGGAAAGTTGCTTATTTTCGATGTTTACATACTACTTTATAAAAAAAAAAAAAAATCTATGCGGACTTTTAATAATCCTAGTGTTAACCAAATGGCGCGAAATTACGCGTGAACGCCGCTTTCGCTTGGGGTTTGAGAGGATGTATATAAATTAGTGCTTGACTACAATCCCACCTAATGGTAAGTAGTGATGCAATCGTTGATAGTCAGGCGCACTCGTTTATTAAGAAACTATTCACTCTAGCCTTGAAAATACATCCAAGCCTCCAATAATTGTTAATTTTAAAAAAAGCTGTCTGTTCCTTATGTTGTGGTCAAATTCCAGACTTGAATTGATTGCAGTTGAACATCAGATTTTCATTATTCTCTTATTATAGGTTTTCCAATTCTAGATTAAAGCATTGGAGGCCCAATAGCAAGGGCTCCAACTTATAGGTACAACGTACAAGTTAGATATAAGTAGGTCGTGGGTAAAAACCCAAACTGGCGTATTACTTTGTGTAATTCATTTCATCACCACTGCTCTCAACACGGTAAAGAAAACATTCTAAGGAAACCGAAGACAGGTGATGTCTGCACAGTAGCCTGATTCACGTAAAATCAAACAAGCCAAATATCGTTTCAGTTTTAAAGTCGTTCGATCAAAGTCCTATACAAAAGCGGTATTCGCGATCTATCGACTTATTTCCAGTTACATTAATAAGTATTTTACCAGGATAATGTAATACAGATTTTTTTTTTAAATCGACGAATTTCAAACGACTTTAAAATCGGTCTCGTTCAAACTGGATTGATGGATGTGAATACGGAAATGGTCTAAACGACTAAATCGCTACGATATCGTTACGGTTTTCATGACGGGAATCGGGCTACTGATCATTGCTTACCATCAGGTGAGATAATTGTAGCGACATCTATGGCGCCACATAAGAACAGCGAAGAATATACGAAATCTTGGATCACGTAATCAAAGTTCTCCACGCGATTTGAATATATACGACAGCTTGAAATCAACTGTCGGGCAGTTGCCCACTAGACATAACACCTGTCTGGCCGGAGGATCCTCCCTCTTCAATTGAGGTCTACGGGACTTTACTCTCTGTTCCGCATACCTCTAAATAATGGTCAATGGACAACCGCGAGCCTATAGTCTGTCTAATGAGTCAACCGACTTGGGAATTTTTTATAATCATTTAAAAAATACTTATATTCGATACTTTTCTTATGGTTCTTCTGTTAGTAAACAATGATCTCTATCTCTTAATCAACCTTGATTATTGAACCCGTGTTGACTACATCAGATTAAATTAAATCCTAATAATTATTACCCAAGTCGTTTAACTTATTAGACAGACTCTATCAACAATATTCATAAATCAACCTTTACCTGGCAAGCATCCTTTCCACCTTCACTGGCTCCAGCACAGAGCATGTTGCGTGTGATGCTGTAGACAGGCTGGTAGGCAGCACTGCATACCCTTTCATTTACCTTCGGCACGGCTACGCTTTGCAACATGGCTGGAATTCCGCCGCTTTCCTATAAAATAATTTGCAGAAAAAAATAATGAACAGATTAAATATTTATTAATTTAACTATTCATGTACACACTTAACTTATATAAGAAAAGAAGACAGAAACAGAAAAATAGGTACATAGGTGATGCTTATTTCTAACGCAATCTCTTCCAGCATACCCGCGAAAGGAGAATTGGAAAAAAAGAGAAGTAGACACATATTTCTGTATTACTAATGATACTATTTTGGAGTGAATTCTGATCCAATCAGAACGGTCTAAAATTACGCCCATTTCGGTAAGCTTCATTCTCCTTAGTAAATTCGTAAATAATGTATACAGAATGAAAACAAAGAGGGCACGAAAGGGAAGCATCACAAATATTCTTTCCTAAGATTATTACTATTACAATCATAGTACGAATTATATTATTTAAGGCAAAAGTTTGTATTTCTATGTATGTGAGTGTAGCTCTGTTACTCTCTCACGCTCAAACACCTGAATATATGTGGTGGAAATAAAATATCGGGTAGACCATATCCTGGAACAGGACAACGAAACTTTTTACCTCAGGAATTTATTTCTTGGGATAATTTAAATTAATAATTCATACAAACATACTTATAAGTAGTTATGTTTCTTTTGAGTTTTTATTTATAGTAGGTACGGTTAATCCAAATTCGTTCAGCTATTTGAAAGTAAAGGAGTAACAAACATACATAATACACACTCACACACATGCATTTTTTACGATGGGTAATCATTCAATTTCTTCTCCCACTCTAGAGCGAAATAGTAAGACTTTTAATGACTAAACCCACACATATGTTCCTTCTTTGCATTTGCGTTCCAGGATCATGGATTTCCCTTTCAGAAGTCTACGTATGAACCCAGCAGGCGGCCCTTTTTTTATGGTGGGAAAAAATCATGCATTGGCATCCCCCGCCCTTAGGCGGAGCGGGAGATAGTGTCAGACTGTTACTGACTAAAAGACCCACCCCGTTCCTTCTCGAGCACCCTTTAGGATAACCCTGGCCCCAGTAGGCTTCGACCCGACTGGTTCCCTGCTGTTGCTGACAACTCCTTGAGGCGCGCGGGAACGCACCAGGTGACCCTGCTGGGTCCCTCCAGTTTTGCTGACAACGACATCTCTTTGAAACGCGAGTGTAATACTACGCACCGTCGACCACTTGAGCTCGGTCCGGATGACTACCGGACAGCGTGATAGCAAGCTTCACAATGTTCGTCATTCGCAAGTGTCCGACCCAGCAGCTAGGATACAAACATGCATAATATAATATGATTTTGTCACTTACATAAAGATTACCCCATCCAGTCACAACAGTCAGTTCTCCATCATTAATTTCTTCATTCATCGCCATCATTTCTACCGGCGCCACTCGGTCACTGAACGTCAAAGGTCTTGAAAGCCACAGTATAGCAATGTCACTGTCCATCTTGGAGTAGTTGAAGTCAGGATGCCATAGTAAGTCTCCAACAGGGTATAACTCTCCACCTTTTTGATTAAATGAAGATCCTACACGGACTTGATACATTTCTGGATACGATCTGATGAAAAGATAAAAAGAATTTTGAAAACATTCAGGAACAACGATAACGGTATAGGTTTGCACACGAAAATTGATTGAGAAGTAATAATAATGTAATTTATTTAATCACAGAGATCCATCTTATAAACAAGTAAAACTAATATGTAATATAAGCAGCGACTTTGTCCGCTGTACTAAATTCCGCATTAGACAACACAATCGACAATCGTGTCTAGTAATGTAATGACATTCTTGTTCATGTTACTTGGAGTCAGTTAGGGTCGTAAATCTAATTTCGTAAGGAATTAGTAAAAAACATAACACTTCTTGTCAGTCGGGTACAAAGAAAAAGGGCCTATGCGAGGCTAAAAAGGCTCCTATCTCAGTGCAGCGCTGGTATTACCAATAAAAACCAAAAACAATTAATTATTTCATTTTTACTAATAAATATATATTCTAACAGAAACCGGTGTTGCCACGATAAAATGGGCAACTACATAATAATAAATAAACTGAAATAATTCAAAAATAAATGGATCGTCATGAGCAGCAGGCATTTTTATTCTATTGGAATCACTTCTTACAAATATTGTAACGTAAAAAGTTTATTATTATTATCGTTCATAATGAATAAACTCAAAAATTAAAGATTCGATTTTTTTTTTCTCCAATAGGATGGTATTTTATTCTAGATCCAACACGGAATAAATATTTTTATGGACTACTGATAGTTATTACCTATGGTTTTTTTTTTTCGATGGGAAAAATCATCCAATGACAACCCCCGCTCTTGGGCGGACCGGGAGATAGTGTCAGACTCTTACTGACTAAAAACCCACCCCGTTCCTTAAAGCCTTCATACCGGGGCTCAAGCGCCCTTTCGGATAACCCTGGTCTCAGTAGGGAACTATGGCTAGCCTAGGCTATGCCTGGCTTTATACTTACCCACTAATACAATGAGCAGCTGTGACCACTATATCGTTGGCAACTATGGCCCCTCCGCAGGAATGTCTGCCTCGCCTCACGAGGGACACCTGATATGGAGCCTCAGTAATGTCGATGTCTTCTCCGCCAACGATTTTAAGATCCTGCAAGGATTTTATCGTGGGTGTCGACACTGTAAAATAATTGTCAGTATTGAGTTTGAAAATCAATGCTTTGAAATGCTTAGTGTTAAACGGAGTTACAGGGTGACTCTTGGCGAATGTCAGTGAGGGATGGCGGGCAACGAGCAACAGATAGCCCGCCATCCGATAAAGACATTAACAAAATTTAATTTAAGAAATTAATTTATTAACAAGTATTTTTTTTTATATATATAATCTAGTTTAATCTAAGATTTCAATTTTTTGGAATTAATTTGTATTTTTTCTATTATAATTAAGTTTTAATTTTGACATTACTTTTATTATTGTTTGCCTTCAATATTGTTTTTTTTTCTCCTTATGTCATATCGCATGCCAATAACTTTTTCTTTATTAAATATTTACATAATTATTAAGAACACTCGGTTATTTTTTTTTTTTTATTGATAGGCTCGCGTTTGACCACTATCTCACCTGATGGTAAGTGATGATGTGGCCGACGATGGAGCACGCTTGCCTAGAAGTAACCTATTCACTCTCGACTTAAAGACCCCTAGGTTGTAGTTATCAGGAAACACAGACTACAGGTTATGCATAAGTTGTAGTTGAATATTAAATATTAAATATCAGTTTGCATTTAAGGATAAGGTTAGCTGTACTAATTTTTATTTCTGTAAGGTTTATTATTTTGTAACACTCATTGGTAATCCTTAAAAAATTTACCGTGGCCCTGGACGGACAGCAAAGATCAATATTAAAGGAGTACGTGTGGGATTTATTTAGTAAGATTGACACTCAATCTCATTCCACCAAGAGCGGAAGGAGTTATTTGCAGATTTTATAACCAAAAATTTTCAATTGAAGCGGGAGTTTGGAAGCTGATGATAAAACACCCTCATACTTCGATAAGCACTTCAAGCCATCAAATCAATTCCTAAGCTATCGACTATCATATTGTATTAACATCCCATCAGACAATTGAGACTAAAGTCAGATGAGAGAGTAGAGTCCGTCTAATGAAAGCGTGACCTGAGAAAAGGAGGTTACAACCAAAAATTTTGAATGTGGTATTATTGAAATAGTAGGAGAAAAAGGTTTTGATACTAGAGTATTTTTTGTATTTAAAACAATTTTAGAATAGTTGTACAAGAACTTAAATCCTAGTCAAAAACATGTGTGTAGACTTAATTATTTGGTGGGTGTATGGTAAATGTCAATGACACACAAAATGTTAGTATTCCAAATTATTTTATTTTATCTGATCTCTCAAAAGTCGCTATATAATATTTAAATAATATTCTTTATTTTCCATTTGGCGTTCTGGCAAGAATACCAAGTGCACAACACCGTGATAGTCAAATAAAATATTCAACATGATTTCAACTTCATCATGTCTCGCCAATACTATTAATGTGTTTCAAGATTGTTGGGTTGGAATCGATTCGTTTTAGTATAGAGAAAATTCAGATTTGTTGGGATTAGTAAAGTGGGAACATGTTTTATACTCCAGTGATTGTTTCAAAAAATACGGATCGACTCGTGAGACACAAAAAGTTCAGCAGCTATCTCTCTCAAACTTGAACTAGGATTTCCGCGATTTTAACTTCAGTTGCCGACTTTCATGCACTACCAGACAGAGTGAGGCAAATCTTTCATTACATCTCAACTGCTTTTGAACACATTCTACCACTCACTAGCATGTGTTTTTGATTAAGTCGACCAAAAGCCTTCGTTGTTCGATGTTTTTGTCCATTATGAAATTCGCAATATGCCAGATTATCTAAAAATATAAGAAAAAAAAAATCATTACATCCTTAATATAACTATCTAGAAGTCGACAAGGATCAAGATTATAACGTCATACTAACTTAAAAATCAAAAATTGTATGTAAACAATGTTGGTTTTCATTGAAAACACCTTCTTTCTCTTCTTGTTTTTGTTTGAACTTATTAATCATAGTGTGTAGCAGTTTTTGCACGTTACTGTTAATTCTTTTTCCCACAAATAAGCAATTATTCTTGAAAAATAAATATCAGTTTCCAAAAACTGACAATTGCAACCATAGACTTTGACGTGATTTTTTTCGGCAAAACAATGTTGCCAATTTAATTTAAAAAAAAAACTCCAGGTTACGCTTTCAGTAGACGCACTCTAGTCGCACATACTATTGCGCACTATAATAGACCAATCTCCATTGAGATTGACCATCGTGGCTAAACTTAAATCGACCAGTTTAGTTTTCAAAGCTTAAAATCTTTCTTTGATAAACAGAGAACTCGCTTACCATCAGGTGAGATAGTGGTCAAACGCAAGCCTATCATTAATAAAAAAAAAAAAAACTTGTTTAATTATACTAAATTAGTACTGAATAAACAGAAACACTTCTCAAAACCACTAAACAAAATGTTTTATTTACTATTTCCACAGGCTATAAACAAATTGACATTCCATAATTCGATTAAGATCTCATATTACTTATAATATATGATATAATTTATTATTTATATTTTATGATATTGTTCATCGATATCTAAAATTTTTAGAAATCCAAAATTAAATTGACCTACGCTGCCAACATACGGCAGCATAGGTTAATTTCATATGGCTATAAAGTTATGAGTTTTACTCAAATATAATACTAAAAGCAAAACGTCTTCACAAAGACATTTCCACGAAAAGCAGGTTTATCAAAAATCTCCTTTTATAAATTACTTTTTCTCCACAACGGTATCACCCGCATCTTTGGTTGGTGCTCTGCTTCCATGGATTGCAACGTGATATTATATAGCCTAGCCCATACTATTTGTCATTAAAATGGCTATCCCATATTTTTTTTTTTTTCAATTCGTTTGGTATTTTAGAAATTAGCGCGCGTACCGAAAAAAAAAGAAAAACTGTTCTGCTTCATTATACAACATTAGTATTAGTGCGAAACCTAAAACACGTGTCTAGTAATTTTTATGTAAAGATTTTTTGTACAAAATTTCATAACTGTATCATGAAAAATCACAAAGTTATAAGCTGGTTTTGTCACAGAGCAATCCAGGCGACTGAGAGTTTTTCTTTTTGCTCGTGGCTAATACCCAGTATGACCTGCTGTGACCTGTGTTGTAAATAGCTCATCGAATTCTGTAATTAGAGACACAATGGAAAGACTGCTTACGTCGAACTGTGTAACTTAAGACATTCAAAAGGTTAATGTGGGTGGTGTCCAACTTGTGACCTTATTAAATATTTTTGGGAAAAAATATAACATGGTGTAAAAACTATTGGAATCTATTCAGTTAGTGATTCTGAACAGTTTGTTCATTCATTGTATTCAGGGTTCGCATAAACTAAAAATAATGTTGCAAGAACATATATAGACTAGGTACTCCACTTTTAGATACTTATTGTAACTTCCAAGAAATAATTTTATAACTAAAATTCAGAAAACTCGGTTTTATTTTCGAGTTTTTCATACATTTTTAAAAATATTTTACAACTCACCGACATAACTGACGAACGCCAAAAAGTACAGAAACGAAAGCATCTCGACTTATTTACAACTACTGTTAATTGTTCGTCATAATTGTACATTTATACCTGAAAATTACAAAAGATTATTAAGGTCAACGTAATTTAACTGATAATAATTTGCCTTCACTGAACACTCGACTGATAAAGAAAGATTTTATACACAGAGTAGAAGGCTACAGAAGATCAACTCCAAATAATGAGTGAAAACAGGCAGTGGCACACACATAGACGCATGTAAGGCGATGTCAAACAAATGCCGATCGTGAGTGCACGTGCGCTTGCTGTACGTGAAACGTATCAATGTGTGCGTGCGTTGTCGCTTGCTGTATGTACCTGACCTTCTGTATTCTTTCTGTTTTGTGTCTCAAGTTTAGTGTTTATTTAGACAAGATAATTACATGAATCATAAGTGGGTGAAGTTTATTCGTGTTGTTATGTTTTAGGGTTCAAAAGATGGGATATGAAACCTTACTATATTGACATTCGCTGCTGCATTTGCTTTGATTGAGAATTGTTAGGGGTTGATTTAGCATAAAGTAGCCTTATAATGTGATTTACATCACGTAGCCTCAGTGCAAGTTATTGGAAGTCACAATAATGTCTTTGAATTTTAGGTTCTAGGTCATGCCAATTTTTAAGCTGTTTTGAGACCAGTACCCCTAGCCAAGTTGATAATCTGCAATCATTAACTCTAGTAGAAAACTTCAAATGTACGGGAACGACATCATCTCAACGCTCAGTCACGTGGTTAAAACAAAAGAATTGGGGGCGTGGCCAACTCTTCGACGCGTACGAAATGGTTGTAACTTTTTGGCTAGAAGAGCAGGTGATAAAATAAATTACACAAAGTAATGCGCCTGGTTGGGCCACCCACACCGTTTCCATCAGGCCACTACTGCTTTCAGGGGTTTATTGCTTTCACAAATTGTTAATACCTAGGTACTACTAAATATCTTATTTCATAAAACTGATTAAGTTCGTTGCTGACTAATTAAAAAAAGATTTAAAAACATAAAAAGCTGTCTGTCTCATGTTTTCAATCATAGCCATTTAGAACAAAAACCTGTTCCATTTAATTCATTCCAATTGTGTAATGTATCCACCAACCCGCACTGGGCCCGCGTGGTGAATTACGGGCCACTCCCTCTCCTAGAGAGGAGGCCTGAGTCCCAATAGTGGGAACATTATAAGACTGACTATCTTATGCTATGATAATGTGTTGCCCTACGTATTATATTCTCGCAGCGTGGCAAACAAATTCGTAATCCGTACCCATATACACCCCTACTTTTTAATTAGTACACAAAAAAATGGGGATGTATCTGTACTGATCATATTTTTGTATTCAAAAGTAGAAAAAATCGAAATCCTAAAATTGACTACGAAAAATTAAATCCATCATAGATTCAATCATACATAACAATTGCTAGTAGAAAATACTGCGGGCAGTGTTTTTCCATTTGAATCGTCATTTATTCATTCTTAATCAATAGCCTGCACAATATTTCCATAAATTGATAGACATTTTGGGATAAACACAAACGCTAATAACTTTGCTGTTTATGAATATTATTTATTGAGACTTTATTTAAATAATAACAAGGGCTTTTCTAATAAGCCCTTTAAGTATTTGTACTAATTAAAAATAAGTGGTGTATTATTGAAAAATATTTCTAAGTTTACTAAAATTTGAAATAGAAGGTACTTAGAGTGGTATGATCATCGTGCTATTCTATTGATAGTTTATGTGTTCAAAACAGGGAGATTAAAAAGAGCCAAGATATTAAGATTGACTTAAAATTTTGGGATAAAAATATTTAAGGAGACTATTGTTTTTTTTATTATAAGAGAAACCAATCCGAAAAACAAGAAAAAATCTTTCTTTATTTCTTACTAGCAGCTTCCACTAGAGACTGCATCCGCGTGAAAGTAAAAAAATATTATCGCAAAGAAAGCTACTCTCGGCATACAAGAAAAAAACTTTTTACAAAAAAAAAACTGACTTACTAAAAAAACACTAAAACTATCAAAATAACTTTAATTTCGGAAGTCGGAGTTTCTGTAATAGTTTTGCCTCTTCGTTATTTAACACCGACTTCCGAAATTAAAGTTATTTTGATAGTTTTAGTGTTTTTTTTAGTAAGTCAGTTATTTTTTTTTTTTTGTAAAAAGTCGGTTAAAAATGGTACGATCAGAAAGCATAAAAAAAAACATCGGACAAATATTTACAATACAAGTGCACAATTTAGTGGTCTTATCGCAGTGGGGACTTTTTACAGGTAACGCTTGAATAGGCTGAAAACAAGCAAAGACCGTACACATGAGTAAGTGGTATGTACTAGGTATCATGAAACCTTTGTAGGCCACTTTGTAGAGGTCTGAGGTGGAATTTAGGATGAATAGTAAATAACAATCTAAGGCCCCTTGCTCATGACGCGCTTATAAAACGCGCGACAGCATCGCTACTAACGCGCGTTAGTCGCATTTTCAAGCGCCATAGAAAAAATGCCAACGCGCTACTAACGCGCTACAGTATCGTGACTGTATTAATGCGAACGCACTCCAGCATCGCGACTGTATCAATGCAAATGCACTAGAGCATTGCTACAAAAAGTTGCCGTGTACGAGGAGCCTAAGCTAAAACAACCAAAAACAAAACAATCTAACAACAGAATTTGCTATACAGAACACATTTAAATTTAAATCAAATTAATTATCAAATCTTGATTTTGACCGCATTCCTCGTCCTAATTTTGTTTGCATGCATAATAACTATAATGTAATCTAATCAGATGAATTGCAGCAATTAATTGAGTAACAGCAAATCTTTCAAAATGTTTCCATTATTTTATCTGATAAAGAAACAAAGATAATAACTATTAGGTCTAGGTTACTAGAAAATTATTTGTGACATTTGCGCAATGTGATAAAATTTAATTAAAGTCAAACGGGGTGAATAGAAATCCAAGGAGTGAAATAGAAACCAAATCTTGATGGAAAGCCTATTATTTCAATACTAGCTGCTGCCCGCGACGTCGTCTGCGTGAAGCCTCTACAGCACTAAAAATACCTAAGGTGCCAGTGTCGCTATAGCATTATAAATAAACAACTTTTAAAATAGCATTATAATATAAGTTTTTTTTTCGCAAACGAAGCTAGTGAAGAGAGTTATATGGGAATCCTGCTGAGTTCAGTCATAAGATGTGACTGAAGGAAATAGAGAAAATAATGCAGGAATACATTCCAGGACACAAAAGAGTAAAAATACGTATAAAGGTATCATACCTTACAAGACTTCCCTATAAACTACGTCGGTAGTTATACTGCCAGGAGCCAAAATGTAAAGAGAGTCAGGACTGGTGGCGCGGGAGCAAGTAACATACAGTTGCCCGTGTGAGAAGCAACTCGTCCTGAGGTCGACACCCGCTGCCCTCAGTGTCTGCCCCTGCGACTTATTGATGGTCATCGCGAAGCAAACACACACGGGGAACTGTACGCGCTTGAACTGGAACGGGAAGTTATGGGGTATGAGGGGAATGCGTGGTATAAATACTGTCTCGCTGACGCCACAACCCGTAAGAATTTCCGCCTCAATGGTGTGTCTGTGTGGAGCGAGATGACTTTAAGGCGGGTCCCGTCACAACTTCGAAGCACAATCAGGCACCGACCTTCAGCTTGATGGTATGCGCCGGAAGTCCACTTGCTGACAGGGAGTTCAGAAATTCCACGGAATAACGTGTGGCATCATCTTGCTCGACAACAGTGTTTATCGAGGTGTAGACCACTTCATTCTTCTCAATTTCCGAGAGAATGCATTCGTTAATTGCTGCAGCCTGATAATTTTTGGGCGTTAAAATTGCCCGCTCACACACCCAAGAATTCTGCTGGTGCGGTATACGATTGATGTCCCCGTACACACAGTGAATGAGTTTTTCTAAGCTGGATACCACTCTACCGAGAGACTCTGGAAGTACCACCTGTCCACCT
This sequence comes from Mythimna albipuncta, assembly GCA_929112965.1. Taxonomy (NCBI): domain Eukaryota; kingdom Metazoa; phylum Arthropoda; class Insecta; order Lepidoptera; family Noctuidae; genus Mythimna; species Mythimna albipuncta. Next base: position 12,672,423 of record OV815982.1, read on the forward strand.
CTCTCTTCTGGTAGAGTGCCTTCACCAAAACTTAGAAGGACATCGGAGAATTCTTGAGCACGTGCATTGCCGCCGAGCCGAGCTCTCATATTAATGGTCAAGCACAGTGTACGAACTTGTGACCACAACGAAGATCGTTTCGACGAAGCATTCACCTCGTCAGCCCTCGATCCCCGCGTCACCTCGAGAAGTGTTTGCCGGAAATCGCCACTGAACAGAACTGTGACACCATCCATCAAATGTTAGTTCCTGCGGATGTCCTGCAGGGTTCTGTCTACGACCTCAACTGCCTTCCTATTGGCCATCGTACACTCATCATTAGAGAGCATTCCTTGAGCAAGTGTCCCTTATCGCTGTTACGTGACACACCACAAACAGGCGTTTTGGCGCTCTCTAAATCGATGGGAATTTTTAACATGGAAAGAAAGAAAAGAAAGAAAGAAAAACGTTTATTCGTGCCTCACACAATGAAAAGAAAGATATAATCAGTGTGAGGCCAAAAAGGCACCTAACTCAGCATATGCTACGTTATTTAAAACGATAAATAACATGGCATGTGCTACCTTGCCTTCCGGAAGCAGTGTGGCAGTGAATCCCGACGACGCTACAGCAAGTATGCCAGTGGTAACAAATGTTTTTCCTATTCCACCAGGAGCATCCAAGAAAAACATTTTACTCTGGTTTTGCCCAACGTTTTCAAGGACGGTGTCATAAATTTGTTTTTGCTCTCAAGAGAACAAAGCGACATGGTAATTTCGTATGGTGGTTATTTCGCCCGGATCGTAATTTGTCTCAGCGTTATATTCCCGATTTCCATGGTCTTGATGTGGTGATGATTGGAGAGCTGGTATCCCATATTCGATCAGTGCATTTCCACCGATAGAAATGACCACATCTTGAAGTGAACTGAGACAGGTGTTCAGCACGCGTTCATCAGTTACTTCGACTTCGTCTCTAGTAGCACGCCTCAAAGCTCGTAGAAAATCTTCAGACAGATGATGGCGATACTTCTCCCACAAAGCTACCAGGTTTGCGACTCCACAAAACACCAAGATGACGGCAAGCAGATGACGCATGTAGCTGGGACTGTCACTGACGCTTGCCGCCGCGAGGGTATCATCCCAATTAGGCAAAAGGCTGCGCAGTAAGTGGAATACTCCACGCCATCAAATGTCCTCAGAAACGCGAAAGACGTTGGGCCTGGGACAGTGTGATTAAAAACCGCAGAAAATAGCATTCGCCACTATTCCGGTGCAAGGTATAAACCCTACCCAATGCGGTGTCCTTGAAAATTCCCGGAAAACCTTTCACAGCTGCTCCTCGTCGACGTCGGTTGAATACACCCCTTTGCTTGTCGTACGTGTAATATGAAGGCACCTTGTCATACGTAAAGGATTTCACAAACTGGTCGACTTCACAGAGTCTGAGAAATGCCACCATGTAATACAATATAACACCGCATTTTTTTTTAACTGTCTTCACAACTCTGCTTCAGATTTTTAGGGTTTTGTTGGAACTTGAATTTGTCAAAACGAACTATAATATGAAGAAAATGCACACTACCATCTATGAATTTTAAGAATAACTAACTACTAACCTCGCCAAAATGATCAAATTTAAATGATTAATTTCCAAAAACTGTTAACATATAACTTGATTTGATTTTGATGAAATCTCATAGATGGCGCTGCTTTAAAATTGTGTTTATACTACTAAAATTCATTAAACTATGTTTCTCTGCCCAAGTTACTTTAATGGCGTAGTTTTTATAGTGTAAAGCTAGATTATAGCATGACTTACTCAAAAACAACATTTAAATTTGCCTCCTTATATTACACGCTGTCACAGAATGCGTAAGAAAAATAAAGATTCACAGCTCCTCCCCCGTAGGTGATAGCGTGATAATATGTAGCCTATGTGTTGACCCGACCTCTTAGTAATATTCATGCAAAATTTGAAGTAAATCCATGCAGTACTTTTTGAGTTTATCCCGGACATACATACAGACAAACAGACAAACAGACAAACAGACAAACAGACAAAAATTCTAAAAACTATATTTTTGGCTTAGGTATCGATTGTAGATCACGCTCCAAGTATTCTTTTTAAAAAATATTCATTGTACAGTTTTGACTTTCCTACGATTTTATTATATGTATAGATAATATAGATTGTTTACAGCATTTGAATACTAAAGAAGTGGTGTACTAAAAACAAAAATACTTTGTTGAAACTAAATGTGGTGTCAAATTAAAAATCTTAATCTAAGTTATGTTTCTATTGTGTTTCTATTCGCCCCATTGCATTGTATAATCTAAGAACTCATGATGAGGAAAGGTAATGATGAGAAAAACTCAAAACTAAGCAATAATCGTCACACTATGACGACCTTCATTTTAAAGCGATACTTACTAAAAGCGACCCACATATAGATCAACCAGATGATCCATACATAATATACGCCAAAGATAAAAATCCCACAGGATTGTTCGAAACAATCACCACGATCTTAGAACTCAAATTGCAGCTGACCACACATAGGTGGGTATAGTCAGTAAAAGTCTGACGCTCTTTCTCTCTCTCTCTCTCTACCCAAAGAAAAAGTTATTTTATGGTATCCAAAACCAGAAAAAACAAACAGTTACACACCAAGATTCGTCTATGCCTCAGGAAGCACGTTAAGCCAATGCCGTTGGTGCAGGCTGTCATTTGTAGACTGTCGCTATGGTTATTTAATCAATCAAATCAATCAATCAAAATCATTTATTTCAAATAGACCATTTACAGGCACTTTTGAATAGTCAAATGTCGGTCAGTTCAAGAAAAGTGAAGCTAAATTTCACGTTCCAATACGTAGGTCTTTAAGGAGAAGAACGTGCAAGAAACTCCATGGACACTCTTTTTAAAATATATTATGAGTTACTAATAATAATAAAAATCTGATACTAGCCCTAAGAATATCAGAATTCCTAAGAATATCATGACAATCGGTTACTCGGTATTAGAAGACAAAGCTACCGCCTAGTAGCTCTATTTAAACAATGGCTTAGCAGATTGACAGTATAAATAGACAAACTGTATAGATCTGTCTAGTCGCTGACCTCTTCTGGAGTCTGCAACTACACACTTTGATTTACTTTGGGTTGGTACCAGATAAAATTGCAATAGCGGTCAAAACACTCTCGTGTATTATTTTATGGACAGAATTAAAGACATATAGACATTTTCTGGAAATAAAAAAAAGTTCTTTGTTTGTTTTGCACGTAGCGCTATTTAAAGTACTTTATTGCAAATTTGTTTCACACGTTTCCACATAGTACATCTCGGCTTTCGTGGAGTCCGAGCCTAAACGAAAAAAACCTGTTAGGATTTTCTCGTAATAAACCTCGTTCTTTTAATATTTCTACAAAAGGAAATTAGCACAAAATTAAAAATAATAAAATGTGCGTTCAATAGTCTTAAATGTTCCAATATATTTGTTTGTAATCCAATCAGTATCTTAACAGTGGACTGAATTCGCATTCATGTCTCGATTCGCCCCAGGGCAACCTTTCGAGCATTTTTTATAACTTGCAATATTGTTTCCTGCTTCCCGAAACATTGTCCTTTTCTTTTTATTTCTTTCCTTTATCTAAGGATCAGGGTAGACTTGCTACTTTATCACTTGTGATCTGCGATTTTGGTCACTTTTCAGAACAAAAATAATAAAGAAAATATTTTAGTCTGACTATGCATTGCCATACAGCGTAGCAATGTCGCTAGTCTTTAGAGGACATTAGCTGTCTACAGCAAAGTGGAGAAATTTTTCAAAGTTTGAATCTAAATTGTTTTTATATACGTATTTTTAATACTCACCTCGTCATTTATACAGCGTAGATCTAAATACTGGAACAATTTACCTGCTACGGTCTGCCCTTTCGATTTTCTTTCTAATTTAGATGTCTTGAAGGCTAAAGTGAATAGGCTCTTAATAAGCTAGTGCGCAATTGCATCACTACTTGTCTCAGTAGGATCGCAGTCAAGCACTAGTTTATATCATTTTACATTTAAATAGTAAAATAAAAACTATAATGTGAAGCAATGGTTAAACAAACAACTTGTACCAAATTACTGTAAAATGTAAGACTGCTTTGATTGCTTAATTAGATTATCACAAGCTCAAAATTACGAAAAGTGGATGTGAAGATTAAAAGTAACTGACAATACCACGCTCAAATCGTTAAAAAGCATTGTAGCTTACGTTCTCCATTTGGCTAAGCCTTTCATGCAAATTAAAAGTTACAGCTTGCTTCTTAGTTATCGACTAAAAACTTTTTCCATCGACATGGCGACTAAGTTGAATAGATCGGAAGAAGTGTTTTTCCAAGATTAAAGGTCTTCATCGTCATCATTACAGCTGACAGACGTTCACTGCTGGACATAGGCCTTCCCCAAGCGTCGCCACAACGACCGATCCTGTGCGTCGCATCCACTGCGTTCCTGCGACTCTCACCAGTGGCATAATTCACGTAAACAAAACCGTAACAATATCGTAGCGATTTAGTCGTTTAGTCCATTTCTGCATTCATATCCATCGAGTTTGAACGACACCGATTTTAAAGTCGTTTGGTCGAAGAGACGATTTAAAAAAAAAAACTGTATTTCATTACCTGGTAGATACTTAAGATACTTAATAATGTAACAGGAAATAAGTCGTCGATAGATCGTTTCGTTTCGAGCCAGTTGCGTTGTCGTTCTATCCAATTCCGATTAAGAAACACGTGAATATAGCTTTTGGATAGGACTTTGATCGAACGACTATAAAACTTCAACGATATTTGGCTTGTTTGATTTTACGTGAATCAGGATACAGGTCACCTTCGAAAGCTACGTTTTCCGGTGCGCAGTCGCCACTCTAGAACCTTGAAACCTTATTTGAAGATAATATTAGCAAAATCGTCAACCCACTAAGATAAAGTAGCATGTCTACTACTACCCTAACCCACCTTCGCAGGTAATTTACGTTTTATTTTATTGTATCGCCGAAGTTTTTCTTAGTTCCCTTAGAAAGTTGTGACAGCCGATATTTGAGTGGATATTCCGAATATAAGCGATGTTCGGCGAGGCGTGTTCTTCCTTACTAACAATGTTGTTAACAGAAGTAGTTCTGGAAGTTTGTTTTTCTTTTGTTTCAAAGTTTTTGGGTAAGAATAGCTTACCTCTTTTTTTTGCGTCAGTGTTGGTGTTTCGGTTGAGTAATTTAGATTAACCTGGTCTGAGGCTATTTCAATAGCTGTTTCGTTTGTGTATACTTCTTTTGTATTTTCTTTTAGGATATCAGATTTTTTTTTTGTGTGTATCAATCACAGTTATTGATATTAGGAACAATTTATGTACAACAGTACTTGTTCTTTTACATGGTAAGTGTTGCTATAGGGTCCGAAATGAGGTTTCCATTAATGTACGTTGACTAAACTTAGTTCAACTGTAATCTCCCCCATTTGTGGCGTTACGTTATTTCTATTATGATAGAGCTTTGTTTGCCTATTATTATAAATATTGGATGCCGTTAACTTTATCCAATTTTGTTGCGACTTGCAACGAAATTGGGCAAAGATGACCACTGACTGGATCTTAGACAGATAGAATTGATGTACTGTTGTTGTTGTTGTTGATTGTTGTGTAGGCCTAGAAGGATATTGCGTAACCTATTATAACTGGACTAATGCTAAAATGGCGAAACGGATTTCATTATAAGACATCGACATCATTTTTGATTAAAAAAAATATTTCAAACCACTTGAAAAATATGGTAAATTTATCCCGTGAGTATATTCTGCTCCTTTAAAATTATTTTCTACAGTAACGCGGGCGAAGTCGCTGGCGGAATCTAGTCTATGACATTAAAAGAACGGAACAGAAAAATAGTTAAACGAATTTTATCCTTCTCGCAATCATAATGAAAGATGGCGATATTATCATCATCATGATACCAGTATCAGCTGAAAGACATCCACTGTTAGACATAGGCGGGAAATCATCCAATTACTTCTCCCACTTTAGAGCGGAGCTGGGCGTGTTAGACTTTTAATGACTAAAACCCACTCCTATTCTTTCTTTGCCTTCGTTTCAGGGCTTCGGGGCTTTCGCACAACCCATTGCCCCAGTAAGCTTCGACCCTGCTGGGCTCCTACAGTTTTGCTGACATCTCCTTGAGATCGCGTGGAAACCTACGCGCCGTTGACAACTCGGGCTCAGTCCAGACGGTTACTGAACGGCAAGCCACACTGTGGGAAATGGCGAATATATCAAAATATTAAAAGTGAATTTTACTCCAACAGTTAGTAAACTATACGGACTAGTTTCAAAACAGGAAACAAATGAACTAAATCTAAAGGCTTAACTCCAAAATTTAAGGTGCCATATGTCCGTATGTGAGCTGAGAGCGCTCACTGTGACGAATTTAACGTTCGCTTCGCCGAACTTTTAATGAAAACGGCTGCGGCGACGAAATCTCTTTCGGAAGGCATTTTAATTACAATAATTTCGCACATTTTGTTGACCATTAAGGGGATTTTTGGTGTTTGTAAGTAGATCTAATAAGAAGAATGTCATAACCCAGATTTTAAAATTTATAATTTTTTTAATTTTCTACTCTAATATGATAAAAATTGATATAGTTTTTTATCAGCCGATAAAAAAACAATATTAATTTTTAAAGTGAAAATGAAAGAAAAGAATATAATTTAAAAAACTCAACCTCTGTTATGAACTTTGTAAGCAGTTAGGCCACTCGCAGAATTAATATGCGTAATTATGTTCTCATTGACTAGCTACTACTTACTTAATGTAAGAGGGTAAAAATTAAATAAAAAAAAAATGTAATGTTATTGTTATTTTGTTGTAGTAATCAAACGCATGCAAATAAAAGTGTAGATTTTCTTATATTATTGTAAAAAAAATAATTGCAAAATCACATGGCTTTAGCACTTAAAAACACAATTTGATAAGGTTATTTTGAATTTATGAGGCGCTCTCCTGAGAATTGATGAAGTCTGGGTTACTGTGTTTTCCTTGCAGGCGTCGTGTTTCTGTAAAAGATCTGCGTGCGTAATCGCCGAGTTCTTTCGTACAGGAAGTGTAATGCGGTCAAACCCTTTTTATGCGACTTCGAAAACCACAAGTTTGTTTAGATTTTTTGATGTTTTCTTTTTACATGGCTCACAGTCTACATTTTTTCGATTGGTAGGCCATATCTTCGAACTAAGGTCACTGACATAGCCCAAAGAATCGCCAAATTTAAGTGGCAGTGGGGCAGTCAATGGGGCGAAAGTTTTTAAAGAGGCGACCACATAACGAAAAACGCAGCGTTAAAAGGCTTTCTACAAGGTGTACCGATGAACTAGTAGAGGTTGCGGTAATCCTATAGATGCGGGATGCACAGGATCGTTCATTGTAGTGACACTTGGGGGAGGCCTATCTTCAACAGTGGACGTCTATCGGATATGATGATGATGATGCCACGAATGGAATAATGATGATGATAATGCCACGTGACGAAAAACGCAGCGGTAGAAGGCCTTCTAAGAGGATTTCCGATGACTAGGTGAGGGTCGAGTGGACCGGTCGTCATTGCAACGCATTGAATGATGATTTACCTAAAACCCCGGAGCCATAACTACGACGATTAAATCGTAGCATTTGAGTTAAACAAACTAAATGCAGCTAGATATTATTATTGATGGAGTCATTGAACGGCTGCCTATCTGCTCTCACCATCATCACGTCAAAAGATATCCACTGTTGGACATAGGCCTCCCTCAAGTGTCGCAATAATAACGGGTCTCGCATCGATTCATTAAAGAGAATCAAATCTACACTAATTAAAGAGGTAAAGAAAGTTTTTTTTTTTTTGTTTTTATGTTTTTTTGTTTGTAGAGGGAAATTTCAGTAAGTACTGGTCCGATGGCTGGTCCTGAGTGATATAAGCTATAGTTTATGTAGGCGAGTGAAGCCGTGGGCAAAAGCTAGCATTAAATAAAAAATATATAATCTTCTTTATTGAAGAGGCATTTATAAAACAAGGGCACTACCGGATCTATACGCCTTAAAAATATTTGTCAGCAACCTATAACTTAACCACTGCGCTATCTGTCCCGACAAAATTGCCAGTACAAAATTTCAATAGACAAAATTATGTTCAACGAATCGTCCAAATCATCTAACAAAACCAATTTCAAAAATTTTCGAATTCCAATGGCCAGTCACAAAACTTCCTTTACAACTCGGGAGAAAAAAAAAAGACAAAAAAAAAGAAGGAACAAATTTATCTCTTTGAAGCCTCACGTAGATAATTGCACAAAGTGACAGATTATATTCCTTTTCAGTCTCACAGCTATTAATTATTATGATTCCTCAAAGGAATGGGGACGTGAACGATTCCACTGTTCAGATTTTGGTAGGCTCATCAATCAGAGGTAACATTTGATTGTTCATGATAGATGATAACGAATCTTGAGGGATTTCAGTTTTTTTTTTTTTGAATTGTCTTTTGTGATTTCCTGTTTGTTCGAGGATAAGTAGTTTTTAATGCATGGTAATTTTTTCTCATTTTTTTTTTATAAAAAAATAATTTGGGCTATAAACTAGTATACTTGAACACTATTTCGCGGATCTCGGATAAATAAAACACGGATACCTTGATAGTGGTATATTTGTATCGGATCTCGACGTGATCTCAATACCCAAATTCAAATTTAAAAAAAAATTACATTCGTTCACAGTTATAGATATTGACGGAAAATCTTAACATCGCGATGTAGAAACTACGTCTGAATAAACAATGCCATCTAGTTTTAAAAATGGAACTAAATTTTAAGACATATTGCATGAAGTAATGTAAATATGCTAATCAGATACTGACATATTTCTACTCTGGCGGACCGGTGGCAAAGGTTTTATATTGTGACTAGCTGTACCCTGCGGTTTCACCCGCATCTTTGGTTACTGCTCCGTTCCTGTTAGTCGTGGCGTGATGTTATATAGCCTATAACCTTCCTCATTGAATGGGCTATCTAATAGTGAAAGAAATTTTTAATTCGGACCAGTAGTTCCTGAGATTAGCGCGTTCAAACAAACAAACAAACTCCGCCGCTTTATAATATAATTAATTAATAATAATAAAATAATATAATATATAATATAGATTTTGTTTAATACCTTAGCGACGAGTGGTGCAAATAAAAAAGGTATCTACAATTTCGTGATTGCAGTTGTAGCCTACTAAAAATATGATTTTTTAGTAATGCCATGTCTTACCTGTCTGAGTAAACCCCCCAAATGTCCATTCCGAATAAGTATGTATTAAAATGCGTCAAATACGCACGCGAGACGCGTTTTTTTTTGCATTTTGAAATTTTCTGCGTGATGATATCCGCACGATATTAAAATGGAGAATTATAAAATGAGCGGAAAAAAATAAGTTTGCGAGTGACGATGCGATACTGTTTTAATAACTTTAGCGGTATGAATTTGAGTAAATGACAAATTAAATAAATATTGATCAATAATAAAATCCAGAACGAGCTTGCTAATTATCTAGTGGCAGGCAGATTCATCATTTTTTTAATTGGATGTAATAGGTCAGGTTAGGTTAGGACTGTGACCAACCGCGAAGAAGCCGAGTGAGCGAAGGGAACGGTACCGTGGCAGTGGCCGGCAAACGCTACGTCTAAGTCGCTGACAGATTTTATTTCACAATTTTCTAATCATCCGGATTTTCGCAATATCTGAATTATCAAATTACCTTGTGACATACATAATACATATATATTTAGGACATTTAATACTCTCTACTTTGATATTTAGGGTATTCGAAAACCTTCATTTAAGATAATGCCACTTAGTATAATTAAATCATTTGCTAAATATTGAAAAAGTGCAGATCTTAACGTTGACACTCAAACAAATACTCGTATTAGGTCGCTCAAATATTATGAAGTTTCTCATTTTGTACTTTGGGTTACTCAAATTGATATTTGTAAGTCGCTATTATATTGATTTCTCGTCACTTGCTGTCAGTCGCTCACTTACTAATTCTAAAATCCAAAATAATTATTGTTGTCACATAAAATTTTAATCTACAGTCACTCATTTAAATATTACCCTATTAAATCACCCTTATTTGATCTTATGCGGAAAATTGTAAGCTCATTAGGTTAGCAAATCCACATTTATACAAGCTACTTTACTGAAGCTTATAAATAAAATATTATTAACTTGGCGTGCGACCGTCTATTTCGTGCGTCCCCCGAGGGGAGGTGCGGGCTACTTGAACATCCGGCGTCACAAGTGAGAGAGGATGGTCTAATGACACCCAGCTTCCTTCACACGTCTCAACTCTGAAAGTTTTATACGGATTTTTACTATATTTTTATCCTTGCACTGGTTTCGTGTTTAATAAAATAACTTTACGGATATTATGTATGTGCAACAATACTTAATGAAAAGCGCAATTAAACAGATTAAATAGCACAAAAGTGCTGCTTATTTTAAAATGAATTTCTTCCAATAGACCTGCAACAGGAGAGTTGAGTAAGATTTGTAGATACAGTATGTACTAATCGGACTAGTACATTAAGAGATTATCTCCTACAAAAAAAAATAAAAAATAAACAAACTCTACCTCTTTATAATATTAGTGTAGATATTATGTTTCTGATTTATTTATCCATAAATCAGAAACTGTTTTAATTTTTACCTAGCGGATGGTCTTATGGTCTATTTTAATAAAATAATTTTTCATTGCATTTTCTTTTATATTCGTGAATTTCCCTAGGTTCAAAGAAGTTCAAAATGAGTATAACCTGGCTTTAAGTAGAAACTGAACTGGCCCAAATGTCGTAATACATTGTTTATTATTTTATTTTAATTATAATATTGAACGGAAACAGCTACATTAATTAAACATGAAATAATAACAAACCATTGAGTGTTTCCTCTCATGCATGAGAGCATGCAAATATTTGTATGACCTGCAGATAATTCCCGGTCTGTGTCTTATTTGTGAGTTTACATGTTCGTGAACGCACCAACGATATACGAGTGATTCGACTTAGTATGGGGCAATGTTTTAAAAAAACTGGGCAAGATCAAATCGGTCTCACGCACTGAGGGTTCCGTAAAAACTTACTTTTGAAAACAGTTCAATTCCAGAATTAAGTTACGAAGATTTTTCCGAATCACATTTTTTTTTTAGGAACTATAAACTTACAGTTCTCAGATTTTTCTATACATTTGTGCTATATGATCTTACTTCATGCCAAATTTCAGAATTATAGGTCAACGGGAAGTACCCTATGAATTTTGATTCCCTTTAGTGTATCATTTTTTTTTTTTTGCAAAATTAGAAGTTTTATTTTTTTCTCAGCTTCAAGCGACCGTAGACCTGAGTAATGGTATAAGGTTTAAATTTCAACCCAATACCTCCACGCGTTTTTGAGATAAAGGGTTTTGACAGACCAATATACAGACAATAAATCTATATGGGTTCCGTTTTTTCTTTTTATGTACCCTAAAAGTAAAAAAAGGAAAAAAGTGTTTATTTTGTAAAATTAATTTCAACAACTTTATTTATTTATGTTTAACTACTTATAAATCATATTATGTATTATATCGTTTAAATGGGTCACTTTTTTCAGATTTAATATCACTGCACTGTACTATCCTAATATTCAGGACATCGCCCAAACTCACAACAACATCCACATCTGTGCGAACTATAAAAACTAACCAGCTGCAGCAAAACTCTTTACATAAATCATTCCGACACCAAAAGTGGACAAATTTCTTCCTTGTAGCAAGTTTAGTATTAAAGCGCTTTTGGCTTATATGGTTATCTTGGGAATTTTGTTAAAATAAAACCCCGCTCATGACTTTGTGCGATGCAGCTTCGTCTTTAATGAAAAAACACTTCTCACAAAGTGACTCTAATTACATCGTATTTAGATATATGGAATGTTTCATGATACCAAACTATGATATTTTGATTACCATCAGGCAGTAACAGCAAGGACCCAGCCTACTGGGGCCAGGGTTATCCGAAAGGGCGCTCGAGCCCCGGTATGAAGGCTAGAAGGAACGGGGTGGGTCTTTTAGTCAGTAAGAGTCTGACACTATCTCCCGCTCCGCCCAAGAGCGGGGGTTGTCATTGGATGATTTTTTCCCACCATAAAAAAAAAAAACCATCAGGCAGTGCGATAATGCAGCCAAAATATTAAAAAAAAAAACATTTTTAGTTTTTTTTGTTGTAATAATAGTTTTGTGATTGCTTTTCTTCGCAAGTATATTGAAAAATATTGTATGAAAGCCGATGACCGTAATCACCAATAGTCACGTATATAAGTATTAGTGATTATCGTCGATAAGATCCTCAACTTAAACTAAAACTCAACTTAACAATAAACAATAATAAGTGGAAAGTGAAAGTTGGATTTTGGAGTTGGTGATAGCCTCAAGTACATTGAAATATACAAGACCTATATCTAAAGAGTTTGTTTCTCGACACTAGCTAATAGCGCCATCTGTGATTCCCCAGTGGTACTAATCTCCGTTGTGTTTACATATTATATCTAGTCGCAAAATAACGATTATGGCGAAGTGTGGGGGCTGTGGTCAGTTTTTGGCTAGGGCGGAGTGTATTCGCTGCACTAAATGTCCTGGGTCTTATCATCCCACTTGCATTGGCGTTACGTCAACAAAGGTGTCGCCTAATTGGTTGTGTCCTGACTGCAAGTTAAAGATTCCAAGGAAGGATAACTCGGCTACTCCTGTCAAAGGTCCCTCAGACGGTATTGCCGTGACCAGTCAGCCAAATGCAGTCCGGTCTTCGCCGGGTACACAGCCTACAGCGGAAAGCCAGAGGGCGCGGGCTGAGCAAACAACCGTGGAACCAGCAAACAGCCAGCATATTGTACCCCTCTCTCCTCTGACAGCAGAGTCTCAAGAGCTCAACGTAGCCTATGAAATTCGCTGTTTCCGTGAGGAACTAAGTGCCATGAGAGTGGAGTTGCGATTGTTCCGAGACGAAATGGCGAGTTTGAAGATTGATGTCGGGATGTGTGGGGAACGAATGGACATTATTGAAGGCAAGGTTTCCCACCTCGAGAGACGCTTTGAGGAGAGGGAGAAGGAGCCATCTTCTGTAGACCACCTTAAAGAAGCCATTACCGAGCTAAAGTTGCAGCTGAACGAACGAGATCAAGATCTTCTGCTCAATGATGTCGTCATTTCGGGCATTCCCGAAACAAAAGATGAGAGCCCGCTGCACATAATACATTTGGTATCGTTAAAGCTGGGAGTAAACATTGACGAGCGCGAAATTGTGAATGCCGAGCGTATTGGTATGGTTCGTCGTAACTTTACTGTGGCTGGCAGCGGAGGGGACTCGGCGGAACCGCCTAGACCGCGCGCGCTCGCCGTGCGCCTGTCGCGTCGCGCCGCCCGCGATCAACTGCTGCGGGCGGCGCGCGTGCGACGCGGTCTCACCACGACGGACCTCGAGCTGCGCGGGCCCTCTAGAAGATTTTATGTAAACGAGCGGCTTACGCCAATTAACGGCAGGTTATTTTATAACGTCCGCGAGGCTGCTCAGAAACATAAATATAAGTACGTGTGGACAAAAGATGGCCGCATCTATGTGAAGAAAGAAGATGGTGTACCTCCTCAACGCATTCGTTGTGACCTTGATATTGTCCAAATTTTTGGCAATGGTTCTGTTTAACCAGCCTTTTATTGATTTTAAAAGTCTATTTTAAAATACGCGTTAGTTATTTTACTTATAATGTTAACTTTTGTTATTTGTTTGTGTTTCTTGTTATCTATTTAATTTTTTTATTATTTTTTTGGTCGGTTATTTTATGGCCGCAGCTAGCCCAGACTAAGGGGTGTATTGTTTTGGTTGGCATTTTCCGTAGTGGTGCAGGTTTATTGGTAACTACCTCGCATCAAAACATATTGCACTTATATCCCGTCATATGTATAGTTATTTATTTATCACAATATTCTTCCCTCATTTACATTTCTTATTCACCCACAATTGCACTACAAGTAGCCACAATATTATTGGTATTTAATGACATTTTAATCGCATGTATATATTTTATTATAACATTTCAAAGCACTATTTTTGATTTTACAATAAAACTAAGTCTTTGTTATTATTTCGAAAAGCCGATTAATATTTGCCACCACTTTGCAAATAAATGTATCCAATGTTGCTTTGTATTGTTTAGTGACGCAGATTCACTGCGATGAGTACAAAGTTTTTTAAATTTGGTTTTTTGAACCCAGGCTCATTAGGCACTAACCATGATGAGTTCATCGCTGCATTGGAGCGTCATGATGTAGATATAATGGCTATAAATGAGACATGGTTAAAGGAAAATGAAGACGGGCGCGCGCCCGTCGTGCCCGGGTACCGGCTGCGGCATGTTCCGCGGCCGGTGAGCGTGCGCAGTGGTCGCGGCGGTGGCATAGGATTTTATATCAAACGCGGGATAAGAGTGCGTACTCATTCTCATCCGGTTGACCCTCTTCATGAGACAGTTGAACAAATGTGGCTAGTTTTAACCACTAATGGTGTGAAAATTGCAATCGGCACTGCGTACAGACCGCCATGGATGAATGCTGATTTATTCTTGGATGCGCTTACTTGTTCTATTAATTCCTTAACATTTTGTAAGCACACCGTTCTCTTGGGTGACTTTAATATTAATTGTTGGAACCAAACAGACTCCAAAACAATCAAGTTGAATATGTTTCTACAATGTCTTGACCTAAGCCAACTGGTAACATCTTCTACTCATTTTACCTCCACTAGCGAAACTCTTATAGACCTAGTGTGCTCGGATGCTAGGGCGCGCTCCATTGAGGTGGACTGGATTAGTGCGCTTGGTGCACATGCTTTCATAACGGCTGATTTTTATTTCAAAAAAGAGAAAATACCACCTATAGTTATAACTCGTAGAAATATAAAAAATATACCATTGGACAAGTTCAACGAGGATTTGGTCTCGGTGGACTGGCTTGCGATGGCTGTGTCAGGTGACGTAAATGCTATGGTGGCTGAATTAAATTATAATATTATCACGCTTTTTGATAAATATGCTCCACGTAAGACTCAGATTATTAAGGAAAGGTCGTATCCATGGATAACAAATAACATCAAACTCATGATGTCCCTGCGTAATCAGGCCCATTTACGATGCCGAAACTCACCCTCAGAGAGTAAAACTTTATATTACAGAGAGCTAAAAAGTTTAGTAAATAGGTCTTTATATCACGAAAAAGTGGCTTATTTTAAACATAATATTAATAATAAGATTAATCATCCCAAAACTCTATGGAAAAACCTGAAGTCAACCTTATTACCTTTTAAAATAGTGTCCGAATTGCCCTCTAATTTTAACGACCCTGATGTAATCAATTCGCACTTCTTGAATGTTCCGGGTGATAGTACTGCACCAGCATCATGTATATCGTACTATGAGTCCCAAAGATTTAATGAAGGTGTTTTTTCTATGAATCCTGTAGACCCAACTACCGTAATCAAAATTATATCAAAATTTAAATCTAATGCTGAGGGTTTTGACCGTATTACGCTTGACATGTTTTATCAGACACTTCCCCAAACCTTAGATATACTGACTTCTATTATTAATTACTCTATTTCTACGTCAACCTTTCCTGACCTCTGGAAGATTGCAGTTGTGCGTCCAATTCCTAAAGTCACCAGCCCAAGCACTTTAAAGGACTTAAGGCCTATAAGCATTTTACCCTTCTTGTCAAAAGTGCTGGAAAAAGTTGTAAATGCCCAATTAACGACCTACCTTGAGCAAAATGATATTCTCCCGGACGTGCAATCTGGTTTTAGGAAGGGTCGTAGCACTGCAACAGCTCTTTTAGATGTTACAGACAATATAATATCAGCTCAAGATGAGGGATGTTGTACCCTAGTAGTCTTACTGGACTTTTCCCGAGCATTTGATGCAATTAATTTGACTCTTTTGCTCTCTAAGATGAAGTATTATGGTTTTGACGCGCCTGCGGTTGCTTGGTTTAGGAGTTATCTAACTAACCGTAAACAGCTAGTTGAAATTCAAGATGCCAATGGTTCGTGTACTTTATCTAATATGACTCCAGTGGTAAAAGGCGTTCCTCAGGGCTCTATACTGGGTCCCCCTTTATTTATTATGTACAGTGCAGACATTGTCAAAGTTCTGAAAAATTGTAAATATCATATTTATGCAGATGACATTCAATTGTACCTTTCTTTTAAACCTAAAGATTATGATGTAGCAGTAAATTTGTTAAATGAAGATCTGGACAGGATAGTAACCTGGTCAAAACAAAACTCCCTACTACTTAACCCAGCCAAAACCAAATTTATGCTATTCGGTTCTAAATGTCAACTCAATACAATAACCTCTCCCCGTGCAAACGTAATCGTGATGGGACAATGTATTGAGCGTGTCAAACAGGCGAGAAATCTAGGTTTGATCATGGACGAAGACCTACGTTTTGAGTCTCATGTTGCAGACTGCGTAAAAAATTGCTTTTACCGGTTGAAAGTCTTGTACAAGATGCGTCCGTTTTTAAGCGAAGACCTGCGTGTACAGCTAGTAGAAAGTTTGGTTCTGTCGAAGCTAAATTATGCCGATACCGTCGTAGGACCTCGACTACTGTCACGCACCGCAAAACTAATACAACGGGTTCAAAATGCTTGCGCACGATTTTGCTTCAACATTCCACCAAGAAGCCACGTCACACCATTTTTAAACAAGCATAACATTTTAAAAATGAAGTCGCGTCGCAAGTTGCATTTGGCTTGTCTTCTTTTCGGCGTCATCAAGACTAAATGTCCATCATACCTGTACTCAAAGCTTGCATGGGTAAATAGTCACCGGCAACGCGAGGCTAGGCGTTGTGCTCAG
Source organism: Mythimna albipuncta (assembly GCA_929112965.1). Classification (NCBI taxonomy): domain Eukaryota; kingdom Metazoa; phylum Arthropoda; class Insecta; order Lepidoptera; family Noctuidae; genus Mythimna; species Mythimna albipuncta. Next base: position 12,689,393 of record OV815982.1, read on the forward strand.
CAGCTGGTTACTCCGCATCACCGAACTGCAGCTTTTCGAGGTAGTTTTCGGTACTCAGCCACTAAATGTTGGAATAATATTCCTCCTCCCATTAGGGACCTAAAAAATATTAGTAGTTTTAAGGCTAGACTTAAGCAATTTATTTTAAGTTCACAAATACAATTTAATGAAATTAATGTTGATAAATCTTTTATATAATTAAGTCAACAGTAATGCTAATTTAATATTTTTTAAGAATATAATAATGTATCTAATATTACCAATGACGCATTCTTAGAATTTTAATAATTTATTTTAAACAACTAATTTTATCCTGTATTTTAAACACTCACCTTCACGTTATGTACCTATTTCTAGTTTTTATGGAGGTAGCTGGTGGGTAGGGTCGTTGCGATGAGCCCTTTGCTAACCTCATGGGTTCACTTCACTTTTGTTCATTTCAGCCTGACTCCTTTCCATTTGCAATTTAAATAAAAATCACTTATAACTTTTTACTGGCACTTGTAAACATTTTCTAGACGGAAATGTTTTTCTTTATGTTTTTACTGGCTTCGAATATTAATTTATAGTTATAGTATTAGCCCTAGGTGACGGCTAATTGTCGGGCCGGGGCAGCGGTGGCTCATTATCATAGCGTTGAACATCGCGCCGCGCGTCGGCTGATGTTTTTTTATCGGAGTATTGTGGGTACTAAGTTATTTTATAGTTTTATCGTTTTATTCAATGAGGCACAAATTTTATTTTATAATATTTTGTTGTTACTTTTTATTCATCAAATAGTTATTTATGTATTTTATTTAAATAAAATTTTACACCCGTAGGTACACTTAATCAATATCTATTACACTTATGAGTATATATATATGCTTTACCCTAGTCCGTGCGTCACTGCGGGGTGCCAACTGAAAACCAGCGCTGGGTGTCTTACGTCCAGCAAATGCTGAGGTGGTCACCCTTTCGGTGCGGGCACGCTCGGCGTGCTTTGTACTTTTATTTAGTTTGTGTATTAATGTAACCGTTGTGCTGTGTCTGTACCGAATAAAAGTTTTTCTATTCTATTCTATTCTATTCTATTCAACTTCGTCTCCCAGCAATAATCACTAACATTACACACTTGTATGGTACAAGTAATCTAACTTTCATTGATTGTTCCTTCAGCACAATATTGTAAAGTATTAAAAAAACAGAAGTAGAATAAAAAAAAGAGAAGTAGAATAAAAAAAAAGAAAAGCACAGTATTGTAAAGTATTAAAAAAACAGAAGTAGAATATTTTAAATTAGTTCACAACTGACAAAAATATTGGTGAACATCCTAGTTTATAGCTTGCAATTCCTATGCACACTGAAATGTAAACAATAGATTGTTATTGTAGATAGCTTTCAAAGTAGACAGAAAATGCGAGAGAACTATTCTAGTTTATATTGCTTTTTTTACAGTTCAAACTGTTTATTTACTATCCAGTCTCGACTTGTTTTTCCGGTAAATACTTCACATTCGCTCCGAATGACGTAACTTCGTAAGTACCGTTAAGTTAACAATTGAAAAGGATTTTTTATTTATTTGGGTAAGTTTGCAGTCTGTTCAACGCAGTGGTTTCTTACCCGTGGTCCATAAAAGATGAAGTATGGTCAAAGAATTTGATACTAATTCGAATCCAACCAAAAAACATAATATAATAATGTAATATATAATATTTCACAACTAATACACAACGCCGTCTAGTCCCAAGCTAAGCAGAGCTTGTGTTATGAGTACTAGACAACTGATAAACATACTTATATATTTCTAAATACATACATATTATAGATAAATTATACCCAGACACAGAACAAATGATCATGCTCATCACACAAACATTTGTCCTGGATGGGAATCGAACCCACAACCTCCGGTATAGCAGTCAGGGTTACTAACCACTAGACCAACAGGCCTGTCAAATAATATTGATGTAAACTGATTTAATTCATTAAACCCCAAGCGAACGCCGGCGTTCGCGCACCTATTGTCTTTCAATTGTGTCTGTAATTATCACAATTGAAAGGTTAAGGCATCTATATAGGACAAATTGGGAGTCACTGGGCGATCTTCGGCCACCGTAGGAGCGGGCTGGTGGACGACGAACAATGTGTTGCTGGCCATTTTGTAAAAGCCGAGTTTGAGTCGTCAACGACGCGCGCCTCAAGGAGTTGTCAGCAACCGTAGGGCTCCAGCAGGGTCGAAGCCTACTGGGGTCATGAGTGATACAAAAGAGATCCTTGGGGTCCTGGAACAATAGCAAAGAAGGAACAGCAGTCGGTTTTAGTTACTAAAAGTCTGACACGACTTTCCGTTCCACCCAATGATCACCCGATGAATTTCCCACTCAAAAAAAAAAAAAACTTTAAATTTTACATTTTTTTTTTATCTACTCGAACCTTTCTATCTTCAATGGTGTACATACAAATCATGTATATGACGTTGACGCACTGCAGATAAACATTTTCCATCGTCTTGCACGAAATATTCTATAAGTAACAGTATACTATCACCATTTATAGGCAATGATACTCATAAGCAATCCACGCTATATTCATGTAACATTAGTTACGATGTAGTTGAAGATTCTGTGTCATAAATAAATCCGATATTCTTTGGTGCACTGATTATTATAATTTCTCCTAATATGTAGGGTAAGGTGATATATGGGTGGTATAAGTAAATTGGTGGGTTTTTTTTTAACAGACCACACGGTTCTAACCAACCACATTCATGATTCCATGGTAGCGAGTTGTTACGAGGAGGATAAATATCTTTTTCAATACACTTGCTCAGAAAGTGACTCTTATTGCACCGCACTTAGGTACGTATTGGCCCTTGTTACCAAACTGTGACGTTTTGATTACCATTACGCACTAGTGCTATAATGTAGTTAAAGCCTTATTGTTCAACCACTCCCTCGCCGTAATTATATTACATGTACCATATCAGGATGGGCGCAGGTCGTCCCCCACCAGTCGCCGGTCAACCCCCGTTTATTCATTTCAGTGAGTGTATTGAAAGGTATCTATAAAAAAAAATGGGCGCTCGTATGAAAACAGATTTTTACCGCCACAAAAGTTTACTAGTTTTACAGTTATTTTTTTCACAAGTGTATTGAAAAACGTCGTATGATACACATGAGTAATTAATGATACCGTTCTCGGCTCTCTTAAGACCCCCGCCATAGCTCGGGTCTAAATACCGCCTCGACGGTAATCACTAACATAACACACTTATATCATAATGTACTATACCCTCATACTAGTCACGCATCATGCGTATAGAATCATATGGTATTGCGAAAAAATAAAAATATTGTATGTATATTGGTGAAAAAGTTATCACCAAATTATTTACCACCCTTATTATATGTCGCCCTTTACTATACACAACATATTCAGCAAAGCAAACCTTTTTTTTGGTCCTTCGAGCCGGATCTTTACTTTCATGCTCTTTTGTAAGATGACTGCAACTCAGAAGCTCACATGATGCGTGACGCTTCAAGTTTTAGTAACTTCTTTTTTCTTTCAGTAAGTAAAGATAGAAAGAAAAAGTGTGAAGTGTGTGTGTAGAAAAAGTCCTATAATTTCTATAAAACATATTGTCCCCGTCGTTGCAGACTACAGAAGTCTTTATATTGTCAATTTTTAGTCTTGGTATTGGGTATTTATTTTATCTTAAACAAAAAAATACTATTTACAATAATTTTGAATTCTAATATTCTTCAAGTGATAAAAATAGATTTTTTTTCTTACTTTTTACTGTTTTAGTGTATAATAATGACCGATGGTGCAGCCTATTTTTAGCAAAACTTCATTCAATACACAATTCTTACTATGTTCCCACTAGTCAGATTTTGGCTTCCGATATAGAAGAAGAAATGTCTTCGATTTTTTTGTTTTTTTTTTTTATTTGTACCTACCAGTTTTTTCACGATGTTTTTCTTCACCGCTTTGAGATCATTGATGATAAAAAGAATTGTTAAAAGTAAAATGCCTGTCAGAGTTTCTTACTCGTAACTCAGGGACATTACCACTGAGCTCCCATTGCTCCTTCATCAAATTAGTGCATAATAACAGTATCAAGGCCGAGTCCAATTGTTCCGTAATAATTCCATTGTCGATCCACAATGTATTAAACCAAACCGCACCACTACTGTAATAAATTAGGATTTGATCCAATCAATACAATACAATGGCATTACTAATGACGTCCTAGACAATAGTGATGGTCTAATTAATCAAGGCTAGAATTAGGTGTGATACGATTGGGTTGTGGAGGTCAGATAGGCAGTCACCCAGTATGAAATACTGATTTTAGTTGTATCTGGTTAACCCCTCAAGCGCCAGGGGTTCATTGACCCGGAAAATTGCACTGTTTACGTAAATCACCGAAAAAATAAACAAAAAAAAAATTTTTTTCGCATTTTTCTAGGAAAAACAAATAATATAATATATGTAGGAGAATGTAAAAAAACCAAAATTTTTATTAAAAATGTAAAGAAACCAAAATTTTCGACCAAGTAACTTTCATACAAACTTGGGGAAAACACGAAAATTAAGCATATTTCAAGGACTTCCAAGTTGTACAGACGTATGTGATTGTACATACGTCTGTACAACGGCGCTCAAGGGATTGGAAGCTGACAGCTACGTTTTTATATCGTATATACCTACTATCTGTGTGCTCAATATTCTTCCTAACAAATCTTCTTAATTTTTTGTCTTTTATTCTATCTTTCTCATATTCTTGTGTTTATATCATGTTTTCTTTCCTTATTTCCCTCTTTCCTTCGTTTTTCTCGTTCCTTATTTGCATCTTTCTTTATTTCCTTGTTTTCTTCTTTCCTTTATTCCTTCTTTTAAAAAAAAAAACCTAGGCAAATTGAATAGTTATTTGATGATTGAAATACAATTAATAGATAAATGTTGTTCAGTTGCACTAAGACTTGTATATCAAAATTCATTTCATACATTGTAACTGTAAATAATTTTCAAAATAACACAGTACATAGCTATGTCAAACAGCTGCTTCGCTTTGTCTACATCAGTGGTTTTCAACCATTTTTAGAGTTGCGTAAGTCAGTCGGCAAAAACTGAACTCTTATAGGATCACTTTTTTGTCCGTTTCACTGTCTCTTAAGACCATTCTTCCTGAGAATGCGTAGAAGTAAAATACTGGAATTAAATTACAAATTCTCAAAACTGCAGTCTAAAGACAAGGCATAGTGTATATTTTGATATTCTCAAGGTAATCAAAACCGATAATTCTCGTTGACCCTTTTTTTTATGGTGGTAAAAAATCATGCATAGACATCCCCCGCTCTTGGGCGGAGCGTGAGATAGTGTCAGACTCTTACTAACTAAAAGACCCACCCCGTTCCTTCTAGCCTTCATACCGGGGCTTGAGCGCCCTTTCGGATAACCCTGGCCCCAGTAGGCTTCGACCCGGCTGGGTCCCTGCTGTTGCTGACAACTCCTTGAGGCGCGCGGGAACAGTCCGCGCCGTCGACGACTTGGGGATTCTCGTTGACCTAGAATCCTGTTTGTCAAGAAGTAGGTAAAGTCTCATCCAAACTCCAAACTAATATTATAAATGCGAAAGTAACTCTGTCTGTCTGTCCGTCTGTCTTTGCTTCACGCCTAAACTACTGAACCGATTTGTGTGAAATTTGGTACAGACATAGTTTGGAACTTGAGAAAGGACATAGGATAGTTTTTATTACAAAAAATAAAATAAAAAATAAAATTTATTCCGGACATACAGCGCCATCTATTGGTCAAGAGTCGGCATCGATTCAGTACTGAAAATTCATCCAAGTCACTATTCCACGCGAACGAAGTCGCGGGCAAAAGCTAGTAGCATTATAAGTAAAAAAGTAAAATTAAAAACGGTAAATTTTAGTTACGTCACAAAGATTATAATCATAGATTATATCCGAATCGCAAAAATTGATTCTGTAATCGAGTTAGTTAGTATGCGAATCTGACTAGCACTTGGGCAACGTGATTCTAAGGTCTACCACACCTTGAACACAATTGTAAAGCTTCCAAATAAAACAGAACCAACATTGCATAACATTGCATAATCAGCCTTTTTTAATGTTCCCACTGCTGGGACTCGGGCCTCCTGTCCCCACTGTAGTGACTTGCGGACGGCAAGCAATGGATAGCTCTACCCCAGTAGAGCCTTGGCCCCAGCCAAGGATTTCTGAAACATTCAAATTAAAAATATTTTTATTTCACATAGGCCTACATGGACACTTATAAAACGTCAGAAGCTAGTGGTCGTAAAGGAAGATTCGCCCCTGGTACGAAAGGCAACGAAGGAACATTAGAGGGTTTTTAATCAGTAAAAGTCTGACATTATCTCCCGCTCTGTCCAAGAGCGAGGGATGTCATTGGATGATTATCCCACCTAAAAAAAAGGCATCCTCTTTAAGAGAAGGAATGGGCCGTAATCCACCACACGGGCTCAGTGCGGGTTGGGGAATGTCATATATTTTCGAATTTAGTTTTAAGATATGCCGGTTCCCTCACGATGTTTTCCTTTACCATTCTGAGAGCAGTGGTAGTGAAATAAATTACACAAAGTAATGCGCCTGGCTAGGTTTAACCCACGACCTACAACTCGTAAGTCGGGGCCGCTACCAGTCAGCCACCACTGCTCTCAAAACAGAATTATACAGAGTGTCTTTGACATCGACGCACAATCAAATACCATGGATTCAGTACATACGATTCTGGAACCCTGGAATGGAAAAAAGTCGACGAATAATTCCATCACTGGGGGTCAATCATGTACTGAATCCGTGGTAATCGTTTGTGCATCGATGCCAAAAACACTGTGTATATTATTTCTCTGTTTTATATTTATGCCTACAGGCAAAACGAACTAAGCCGAAGCTAAGTCGTCAAACAACACACGTCTTTCCCCTACCTCTCAGGACTGCTAATTACAGGGATTACTGCATGGATCAAAGGATTGGGTTCTTTACATCAATAAGCTCGTTAGCTCCGAGAAATTATTGATGAGGTAAAACCAATTTGCTACTGTGAATTATTAATTTGTGATTAAGGAGGGTCGATGATTCGAGTGTGAAGAAATGTTTTGGAATGTGTTTATTACTTGCTAATGCTATGCAATGTTTATTAAGTCCTTTGTGATGTTATGCCAAAAGTTAGCGTATATTTGAAGTATTATTTGTTCAAATTTCCACTGACTTTGAACTTTGTATGCCAGTTGTAGCGAAATATAAAGGGATTTCTAGACATATAAATTGTCAACTTAAAATTCATCAAACAATGTTATTATTGACTAGCTTTTGCCCGCGGGTTTGCCCGCGTACATAAGATATAGCCTATGTCACCCAGGAATAAAGCAGCTTTCTATCGGTGTAATAATTTTAGCGATCGGACCACTACTTCCGAAGATTACCTCCCACGAACAAAAAAAAAGAAACTTTACCTTTTTATTAGGTACATATTAGTGTAAATAAAAAATAAAAAAATGTTGTCTATTTAGGCGGAATAAACATGATTTCTTTTTCTTTCTTCTTTATTTCTTTCTAAAACTATAAAAAATAATTAAATAAATTAAAAAAAAAAAATCTCAATTGGCGAGTACCAAAAACAACAAAAAATCCCTAACATCCAAATAAAAGTGCTTATAATAGTTGCTAGTAGAAATATATAGATACATTTTTGGTAAGTTTGAGAAAAAAAGGGTATTTATTTTAGGGGAATTATAAAACGAGCGACTAAAAAAAAAACTTAGCGACTAATGATGAGATACTGTTTTAATAACTTGAGCGGTATGAATTTTAGTAAGCGACACATTAACTAAACTAACAACAAATATTGATTAACAATAAAATCCAGAACGAGCTTACTAAAAGTGGGTTATTGAAATCCTAGTTAAACGATTAAATTAGTATGTGAGCGACTAAAATAATAAGTGAGCGACTAGAAATAAAAATGAGGTTTTAAATAAGGAATTTACGCTAGCAAATGTTTTCATCATTGTCTAATTATCTAGTCGCAGGTAGATTCATCATCGCGACCAGGGGGCCTACTTGCTTTCTCCGAAACGCAATTTTCGTAAACGAACGATATTCAAACGAAGTTTCGTTAGTGCACCTACTCTGTTTCATTTTCGGACACACACAAGAAGTTCGGACCCACAGACAATCTTCGTGACCGAATAGAATGAACTATATGATTTGGGTCTTTTTATAAGTCATTTAAAGTAAATTACGGTTTTTAAATTAATTTTAAATCTAGCTTTATTTTAAAATTTTGCATTTATGAGGTGGTTTATTAAATATTTCTTGTAATATTTCTAGATAAAACATAAATATGTCGTAAAAAATAATTTTCGATAAAATACAAAAAGACACCATAAAACAACCTTTTCTACGGTCATCGTTAACCGGCTTATTTATAGAGCGCTACTTTACTTCAATCATCGGTACTAACGTATGACAACTAAAAATATCTGTATAATCACACGTAACATGTCAATCTTTGAATGTCAACTTGAATTTGACTTTTAGTTTGAATTTTTTAAAAAAATATCATGCTGCCAGTGCTTTTTTACATGACACATTACGTAAGAAAGTCGGACTGTCGCAGTCTACCTTTTTGGGCCACGACAACTTTTCTTTACATTTAATACCTCTTTGATGTGATTAAATATTTCTTGTAATATTTATGCATAGAATACAAATGAAACTAAAAAAAACGTATTTATTATTGATGATGAGGCGGTATGGTCTTAGACCTTAGCCGGCCCAAATGGGCAAAAAAAAAACAATGTGTAACTTGTCAACATTGTCAACTTCAGTGCTGCCAATTTAGTATTATTATGGCTAAATTTAGCATTTTTCAAAGTAATTTGGCATGTATAAATTCAGTTTAGCATATTTTTAGCATTTTACTCGGAAAGTTTGAACATTATTTCTAAATGCAAAATAAAATCTTGATGTTTCTGTTGTTTGTGAACGCGACCCTAGTGGTTAGGGGAATCCCGCTTGGATTGAACCACATATGGTTTATTGCATCACTCGACGTTGTTATCAAAGGTAATTTAGTTTTGTTTGATTCTTATTTGGCTACGTGCGTTGAATAAGAGTTATTAAATTCACAATGTCAATAAATAACCTATAACCAAATTTATCGTGCAGAGTGGGAATTGATGTCCGATTTGAAAGAATAGCTTCTTCCACTCTGTTCAGACATCATACGAAGAGGATACACACGAGGGTCCAGTTATCAGCATAGTATTTAGCATTTTCCGAAAATTTTGGCATGTATTTGGCATTTTTTGAATGCAGATTTAGCAGAAAATAATTTAAGGAGTTGGCAGCACTGGTCAACCTGCATTGTTAATTTTGAAATCAAAAGATTTTTATTTGGACTTTACCTATACTTAACTCAAGTTACAAATAGGTATATTTTAATATACATATTTTGTCATCACGGTACGCTTTCTGTAAGAAAGTTTCAAGTAGAACTGTGGATGTCGCAGTCTTCCACAAGTTTTGTTGTGGATCTTTGATCTTTGTAAGTAATATTATCATAATTATACAATATAGTATGTACCATGTATGTACCTATTGGTTTTTAGTCGTGGGTAGTCATTCGTACAATTCTTTTATTTACCATCTTAGTTGTGTCCAAATTTTGTTTTAAACAATAACAATTGATTTTATTACCACATAGTATTAAAAGTAAAGTCTATCAATTCTTACCTATTTAATTTCAATATTTTATGATTCTATTAGGTATTTAATCTGTTTTATTTTCAGATCAATGAACCAATACCATCCACCTCCAGGCAATCAAGCTAACCTCCAAACTTTTCACAGCCCGAGGTAGCTGTGGACATACGACCCTGCCAGGAAATCGACCACTAGTGACATGAAAATCTCTGAATCCTACAGGATCTAAGTTAATAAAAAATATAAATGTATTTTTTAGTCTTTTATTAAAGTCTTTTTAAACAACAACAATTTAAGACAGTCAAAGTACCCTGCAAACACCATAGTAGTAGTCACCATAGTCCACTTCCAGTGCTTTGCTGAGGAGAAGCCTACAGAGGCTTTTTGGAGGTAATAAAGGCATTATTTCCTGTTACAACTCCCCAAATAATTACTGACTGTGTCTCACATTATTCACAACATGTAAGTCAGGAATTTGCGTAATGTTGAGCAGAAAACATCACAGTAGTACTCTACTTCCTAATGCTTTGCTGAGGAGAAGCCTACTGAGGCTTTTTGGAGGTAATAAACGCACTATTTTCTGGTACAACTCTTCAAATAATTGTCGATTGAGTCCCTCATTTCCCACAAACTGTGTGTCAGGAATTTGCATAATGTTGAGCTGAAAACATCACAGTAGTAGTCCACTTCCTAGTGCTTTGCTAAGGAGAAGCCTTTGGAGGCTTCTTGAAGGTAATAAAAGCACTATTTCCTGGTACAACTTCTCAAATAATTGCCGACTGAGTCTAACATTATCCACAACGTGTAAGTCAGGAATTTGAGCTGGTTGCCGGGTCTTTGTACGCTCTAAACATTCGTAATGTAGAGCTGCTTCAATTAAAAGCATTTTTGAGGCCATTTTTAGCACTTTTCTTACAAAATCAACACAAACGAAAATGAAAAGGTAAGGTTTTTGGTTTCGTCAATTTGACGTTAAAATTGCAAAATATTCGTATGTCATGATCATATTTTTTTTCGAAATATAACTAATTAGAGTAGGTTTAGAGATTCGGTACGTCAAATAATTTTCGTTCGTACGAAATTTCGGGAACGAAATGAACCATGGTAGGAAACACGCCGAATTTCAATCGAAACTTCGTTTTTCGGAGAAAGCGAGTAGACCCCCAGTGCCGCGGCAGCGGCCGGTGAACGCTACGACCAAGTTGCTCGCAGATTTTATTTCACCATTTTTTAATTATTCGGGTTTTCGCAATATCCGGATTATCAAATTACCTTGTGACATACATAATACATAAATATCGGTATTTAGGACATTCGATACTGTGTACATTTATATTTAGGACATTCGAAACACTTCATTTAAGATAAAATTCCGCTCAGTATAAATAAATCATTGGCCAAATCTGGAAAAAAATGCAGGACAAAACATTGACACTCAAACAAATATTAGGTCACTCAAATATTATGAAGCTTCTCATTTTGTATTTTAAGTAACTCAAATTAAAGTTTGTAAGTCGCTGTTCTATTGATTTCTCGTCACTCGCAGTCAGTCGCTCACTTATTATTTCTATAACCCAAAATAATTTATTATTTTTGTCACTTAAAATTTTAATTTACAGTCACTCGTTTAAATACTACCCTTTATTTTATACTATATTGTACATCAAGATAATAAAATATTGCAGTTTAAACAATCCTTTAAATTTAAAAACATAAAATTTGTCATATCGCATTCCTGAAAAACTTTCAGGCAACCTGGAATGGACAAAGATTGCAAGAACAGAAAACGGAACATCATTTTGTATCCAGGCAATCAACCGCACGCAAGTGCAAGCGTGCTTAGTGTATTTGAAAAGTAAACAATTGACAAAAAAGGAATGTAGTGAACATACACTAAAATAGATGCTTATATAAATATATTCACGGCAAGAAACCAAGTGACGATTACAATATTAGTACAGCTAAAAACGACACATAATTAGAACAGTAGATATAATTGCAGTAAACGTGAATTGTGTACGCGTGTGTGTGTGTGTGTGTGTGTGTGTGTGTATAGTGATAGAATGAAAGATAATCGGAAATTGTTTTTTAGGGTTCCGTAGTCAACTAGGATTATATTTTCGCCATGTCTGTCTGTCTGTCCGCCCTCGTATAATCTCTGGGACCGTTAGCACTAGAAAGCTGAAATTTGGTACCAATATGTATATCAATCACGTCGACAAAGTGGTAAAATAAAAATAGGAAAAAAATGTTTTATTAGGGTAACCCCTATATGTAAAGTAGGAAGTGATTTTTTTTTTAATTTCAACTCTAACGTGTGATATATTGTTGGATAGGTAATTAAAAATGAATAGGGGTTTACTAAAATCATTTTTGATAATGTCAATAATTTCGGAAATAATCGCAAAAAAAAACAAAAAACAATGTGTCCCCCCCTCTAACTTTTGAACCATAAGTTTAGAAAATATGAAAAAAATCTGAAAAGTAGAACTTTATAAGTACTTTCTAGAAACATTATTTTGAACTTGATGGAAAGAACAGTTTTTGTACAAAAAAGACAAAAAGGTTGTACAAAATAACTTCTGGACTAAGTTTGTAGTATAATCGTATATGCAAGCATTTTTTTAAACTCATTAGTGGGTACACTTATTTTGACGGACGGGAAACTATGGAACCCTACACTGAGCGTGCCCGACACACTCTTGGCCGGTTTTTTTTTTTTTGAATCATCCACAGTTTTTGTTCCCCTTTAGTATTGTGGCCTTTATCAAAATCAGAAAGCCGTTACCGTTGTGTGTCCCCAAACACCATAATCAGTCGATCCTAATGTTCTGGAGGCATCGGTGGTTAAGCTACTTTAGAGCCGTTTTAACGTTCCTTATGTCACCATCAAAACGGTGTAAACCGTTATCTTGTCATTATTAATGCTGCGCAAAAAGATACAGAAGGATCACAAAGATTTTCGTACAGAAAAATGTAGTAGCTTTTGTCGTAGAAAAAAAAATTGGAACCTTTTTACTGAGACATTATCACAAAAAAAAAATTACGGATCCTTTGAAAATTTTTATTAACCTTATGCTACATTATCAATGAAGGTTTCGTTTAAAAAATTTAGAACCAGAATTTATAAAAATATTAAGATCTGAAAAAAAAATGAATGAAAAAATATTGCACATAGTGGAAATAAGAATGCTTAGATGAATGTATAGAGTGACGAGAATGGATAAAGTTAGAAATTCTTATATTAGAGGAAGTTTCAAATTGGCGCTTGTAGCTAAAACGTTGAAAAAGAAGTGTTTGTCTTACGTACGTAATGTAAAGAAGAAGATTAAACGCATGCTACTAATAAAGTTATGTATAAATATGAATAAATACAGAGGAAGAAGAAAACAAAAAAAAGATAGATGATGATTAAGACAATGATCTTACTATAATAATAAAAATAATTTTAGTGACAAACGTACACTAAAATTAACTACACGCATTGACTTATGGAACCAGCAGTGGTTCAATTTATAAAAGACTAACTTCTGCGAGTGACATCACCCACATGAAAGTCAAAAATTATCACAAGAAAACTTACGCTCTGGATGAAAAACTTCGATGAGCTACTCCAGGATACGGTCTACTTTTATCCGACTCCTATCAAGCGTTCGTGCGTGAACAAGTAACAAACAAACACACAGACTTTCGCCTTTATAATATTAGTGAACGCAGTCATGCTCATAAACGGGCGCCGTCAGTCGAGACTGGTCATATTTTAGTTGCCAGTTGCTTATTTAAATTTCGTTTTTTTATTAGTTTTTTTTATCTACATTGCACAAGAAGCAACAAGATATATGTCATCAAGATTTATGTTACTCATAATATCTATATGATTTAAAAGAGTGTCCATGGAGTTTCATGCACATTCTTCTCCGAGATCTACGCTTTTGAACGTGTAATTTAGCTTCACTTTTTTTTTTACTGACCGACCTTTAAAGTGCCTGGAATTGGTCTATTTGAATTAAAAGTTTCTGATTTCTGAGTGTGATAAGTGTGGCGTTAGTTTTTATAACATTACTGTAATTTATAATATAAAGTTAGTTACAGAGATTCTATCTCAGAGCTTTACCCTTTGAAATGGTGTTACTTGTCCCATAGTTTAACGCCCGTATCGTTTATAGCTAAAGGACAGTATTACTTCGGTCAATATCGACTATGGCTTATATAATGGTATTTATAGGAGGGTAATAGGTTTTCATGTTGATGGCCTTAATTCAAAAGACATGTTCCTATATAGACGAACCATTTCTATCCGAAATAGTGTACTTACAGATACACTATTCGAGAGAGAAATGGTTCGTAATATACATGTGATTATATTTGCAGCTGAAATGTTACTTGGTGATGAAATAAAATATGGGACAGGATAAATGTAAATTTTTTGTTAAATATAGCACATCAAATTTCTTAAAACAACACCAATAATCGAAATTATGACCAAATGAAAAAAAAATCAGTGTCACCGTACAAAATGATAAACTTGATTTGACAATTTGTATGGCGAGGCCGATTTTTTTTCCTTTCTTGAAAAAAAAATTGTGTTAGGTTGTTCAGTTTCATCTACTGAGCATGCCCTTAAAGTTTGTGGAGGGCTGTCCTTACACCTTGTATGAATTCGACAGCTGTCACTCGCACCATCCTATAGCAACTATAGTATAGTTAGGGCAGATGTTCATCTAGAGTAACAAGGCTCTGGAACGCAAAGAGAAACTGAGGGAACACAGATAGTTTAGTCAATAAAAATCTGACACGCTCCCTCGCACTTTGAAAATATACGTAACCAAAGGTTGATAAGGCATATACATACGTTATCATTTTATTTTAGCTGGGAAGTCATCCAATGAATGTTACTGACTAAAACCGCATCTATGTTTCTTCTTTGCTTTACTTTGTAGGACCCCGAGGTTCCCTTTCGGACTACCCACGGTCTACGGTTTTGCTGACATCCCTTAGGGTGAGTTGCAACATTTAACTATAACCATAACAAAGCCGTTAACAGTTGTCAAATCGTCGAATTGACCAATAGGCGACGTCTCACGGCTGGTTATGGTTTGGTTATCGTTATAGTTACTGCATACTGCATATAGTGCAACTTACCCTTAGAGGCGTGCGTGGAACACTACGCACTGACGACGACTCGGGATCGGTTCGGATGATTACCGGACCGTCGGACAGCAAGCTACCCATTGCTCGACGTCCGCAACTCAGTGTCTACTGTGGCTGGTAGTTGTGGTCGGAATTTCGGCGGCTGGGGCGTGAGGACGTTTATTCCCTCACACTTGCGGCCTCCTTCTTCGCTAGTATTACTGCTTTGCAGAAGGCAACTACTGCCACTCCTCGCTCTGGACCATAGCCAAAACCAGGACCCGGCGCGAGAGGTGCACCCGTTGCTGGACCCCTACGATTGACTTTATCTACTTGTTAATAGGCTTGCGCTTGACCACTTTCCACCTAATGGTAAGTGATGATGTAGTCGTCGAACTGGAGCTTACTTACCTTAAAGTAACCTTGACTTAAAGACCCCTAGGTTGTAGCTGTCTGAAAATAAAGACTCCGGCAAGGAATTCTATTTCTTAGCTGAACGTACAATGAATGTGTTCCCAAAACCTTTATTGCGTTTAGGCGCGCTGTTCAAAAAGTACCGGTGCGTATCGGCGGTATGTACATATGTCCAGTGGTCTGATAATGGAACAGGCTGGTGTTCTAAATACTACCCTACTGAATAAATTTTTACCCATAAATGCTTATGCATTTGTTGTTCTAATCTGTTAACATTTGTGAAGAAGATAACTATTACATTCAAAATAAATACTCGAATACGAATCCACAGTACATAAATAATTACATGCAATTTAAATCTGCACAGTTTTTATAACATAGCTAATGTACAATATACAGAATTAACAACGCAGCCCAATTATGTAACTGAATATGCGACTAATCCTGCCAGCACAAATTCCGAAACATTGCAGTAAACATAATAAATTATGTAGGATTTTCAGCGCAACATAGAGTAATAAAATGGTGCAGAAGTTAAACTCAAAGTGAAGTCCCCTTTGTAAATGCATCAATCTACACTTAATATTAAAGAAAGTTAAAGCTTGTCTTATGTTTTTTTTTTTGTAGGAGTTAATCACTGAGAAGTAAAAAAAGACGTGTGGCACTCGGGGACTGCCGCGGTAAAGCTATTGCATAGCATTTTTATCAACTTATGCAATTATAATTGTTTATTTATTTTATTTATTCAGTATTTTTTTTCCTTTGTTTTTTTTTCTTTGATATTAATTGAAGTTACACTTTCACACATTGAATTGAATTTTGATTGATTTTTCACTCATTTGTTTTCTTATCGGTAACCACGCTCAAAAAACCAATGAGGTGTTAGGTTATTTTCGTTACGGAATTTCTGGATACGGTCTCCACGCTCAAGGCTCGCGATAGAAGCTATGCAATAGCTTAAAAAATAGTACTGGTCCAATTACTAAAATTTTTCACCGATAAATAGCTCCTTTATTCTTGAGTGACATAGTCTATATTTTATGTCCACGAGTGAAGCCGCGGGCAAAAGCTAGTAGGGAATATGCATGAAAAAGAAAAAACTGATATCTTTTTTTTTTAGATGGGTAATCATCCAGTGACTTCTTCTAGGCTTCCCGTGTCAGACTTTATACTTACTGACTAAAACTCACTCTTGTCTTTGCCTTCGTTCCAGGGCACCGTGGTTCTCTTTCGTACAACCTAAGGCCTCAATAGGCTTCGACCTTGCTGAGTTCCTACGGTTTGCTGACGTCTCTTTGAGGCAACGTATCGATCTTGACAGGGGCAGTTAACGGCTACGGGAAAAATGAAAAGCGACAGCGACATTGTGAATACCAATGAAGGGACTACAACTTTAACTATCTCTGATCTCGTTTTCGCTTCTGTGCACATATTAGTCTATGACAAAAGGCAGGTGCACAAAATCATACATACGCCACATAACATGCACCTTTATTTTATGTACGTGCGAATGAAACAGAGTATATCTTACATCCGCTACATGCACATGTAAGAACGAAATGCAATATTGTTTGCGCTCTATTCACGCTAAAGAATTTATTGTCGCGATATTGGCGAGAACATAGCGCTAATCAATTATGAAGGTAGTGATCGATCATTTTATGAGCAACATGGAGGAGTGTTTAGTTGTGGCCTCTTTACTGGAGAAAGTAGCTGGCGTATGAAGCAAGCGCGAGCGTTTACTTAGCCCGATGTGTATGGTGGAAAATTGCACAACATTATACTCGTAGGTGTTATTGTAAATATTGTTCCTGGTAATGATTTGCAGTCAGACATTGTCGGCAATATTTTATATTTTTCAAAGTTACATACCACTCTTTTTGAACTATTCTATCAAGCTTTTATTGTCATTTTAAAGTAAATCCTAGCTAGAAATTAAGTATGTTTTAAGCACTTAAAATTTTGCAAGTATTAGCGGCAATATGTTAAAGCCATTGTGAAAGGTAGTTTATCAGTTTGCTACTTAATTTATCGGCAGAAAATTAAACAAGTTTGATAGATAAAAAAATACACTTTTTTAACGAAAAATTATAATAATTCTCATCTTGTGCAAAAAGCTTTACTGAAGAAAACACTGTCTTTATTTTGGAAAAAAATATTTGTAGTCTCTTTTTTATTGCTGATAGGTTTGCGCTTGACCGCTATCTTACCTGATGAAAAGCGACGATGCTGTCGAAGATGGAGCGCGCTTATCTAGAAGTAACCTATCCACTCTTAACTTAATGATTACGATTAAAGCCATCAGAAAATATAGACTTCGGCAGGGAATTTCGCTCCTTAGCTGTACGCACAATGAATGTGTACCCAAAACGTTTCGTGCGTATAGGTGGGATGTCAATCATGTACCAGTGGCGCATCGCCGTACGCCTGGTGTTAGGCAAGTAGCTAGCTCGATCTAAACACTCCATATAAGCAACTATAGGTCGTACACGCTTGGCTTTTAAAGAAAAATCTCTTTAATGGCCCGGAATATCCGAGGCTAAGATTGATAGCAGTACAGTCGGCAGCACAGGCTGCACATTAACGTTTTTATACTCGCAACGTATAATTTACAAAAGCTGTTGGGCGCATTGTAAAAGTTTAATACTTTAGCATTGTGTGGGTGCAAGAATGTAAGTGGTTCCGCAGTTTTATGATACTGTTTTGCTTTTTGTACGTATCTTCTGTTTTAGTTGTTAGTGCAAGCTTGATTAATAAATGTTATATGTATGTGGCTTCAAGATCGGCGCCAACGATCTTTCGCGCCGGGCCTTGGTATAATGTAAAACGAGGAGGAGTGGCAAGTGGTCACTTCTTTCTACGAAGCAGTAATGCTAGCAATGGTGGAGGCCGTACGTTCACGCGCGAGGGAGCAGCCCTTATGCCTTAGCCGCTTGGATCCCGATCCCGATCTCCGGCCGCCATAGGCACGGGCTTGCGGACAGCGAGCAATGGGTAGCTCGCCGTCTATCCGTCCGTCCTGTATCCGGCAACCATCCGGACCGAGCCCAAGTCGTCGACGGCGCAAACTGTTTCACGCGCACCTCAAGGAGAGGTCAACAAACCGTAGGGACCCGGCAGGATCGAAGCTTACTGGAGCCAAGGGTCTGCTTTTGGAAGGAAGACTCTGCCCTGGTACGAAAGGCAACGAAGGAACAGGAGTGGGTTTTTAGTCAGTAAAAGTCTGACATACCCAAATTACCCAAGCCTTGCCCTAGAATGGTGATGGAAAAGTCTCTAGATCAAAACAAAAATGTGGCTTCAAAGTTCCAGTGAGTAAACAATAGAAAAGGAGTCAACGCGCTTGCTCGGAAATTGGCATATATTGGTCGAATTTAGGATCAAAATCTAGTGTATTTCTTTTTTACGCATGGTGTTTTATTTTTCATATAGGCACTAGAGTGTTAAAGTGTACGGACTTGCCACTACTAAAAAGTAATTGGCAGTTATGACAACACCATAATAATATTACACATGTTTATCCGGTGGAGTTCAAAAGTGAACTGCCTTAGCCGATACTTCAGTACACAATAGATAACGTTTCAGTGGCTTTACAAACATATTCTGTAGGACAAAGTTTGAGTAATATAATCAAGAAGGAACTTTGAAGTGTATGTAACACGAACATTGTGTTCAGGATCCATAGAAACTAAGTAGAAAGCGATCAACAATTCGGTTTTGTAACCTCAGGTCGTTGGTTCCCATAGCAGTAAGGGTAGCAAAGGAGACGGTCGTGCGCGTAAGAGAACGGACTTCCTCATGCCCCAGCCAGAGGATATCGACCTCGATTTTCAACCACTATTATATATTTCAATCGAAAGCCCGTCGTCCATCATCTAAGCTAAACGCTAAGACTAAACGTCCAGATCCAGACCGAGCCCAAGTCGTCGATGGCGCGTAATGTTGCACGCGCACCTCAAGGAGATGACGTCAGTAAAACAATAGGGACCCCGGGTCTAAGCTTACTAAAAATAGGCCGTTAGTTTGTTTTACAAAATTGTAATTTACCAACGTCCCACAGTGCATCTGAACATTAGGAAGGATGCCACACGGCCACGCCTTGAAACTATTCGTCCATCACCATCGTTTGAGTATGAAACAATTGGACCCATTTATAAAATGTTATCTGTCATTTTTTGACGAGGCTATAACAATAAAATAGATAGGTACAAAAGTCAATCTCATGTATGTACTTCACTTATTATACTCGTACCTACGCTAGGTGATCGCGCTTGGGTTAGTGCATTACGCCAACCTGTACGAGTTCGACCGATTGAGCCGAGATATTTTGTCCGTGAGCGGTGTCTATGTGTGCGTTGCTCGAGCGCGTTTTGTATGTAGATTGACTTCTGTAGCTATCTATTTTGTGCTATAACCATCAGTCATTAGTCAGACCACTCTTTTAATGTCGTCTTTTGCAGAACAAAGGCTTCATCGTATCTAATCGGTAATATGACTAAAGATTGCGTGCCCATACAAACACACTAAGGTTGACACAGAAAACAGTTTATGCTCACCGTCATTCTCAGAAACAATATCTTCGAATAAAACTAATAGTAACAATAAAAAGTTATCGAAGAACCTCAAAATCCACCGGACAAAGTAACCCAGAAAACCTTTATGATCGAACGTCTTACCGACTCAAACATTCACTATTGAAAATCAGAACATTGTATCAACCAAAATGGAGCACCATCAATATAAAACATACCCTAGTGCACTATAAAGCAACATTTTATGACACGATATTGACATGTTTCGCCCTAAAATACTAGATTTTCTCGGCTTTTCCCACGAAACACTAAAGGCCTGTTCACACTGGGATGCGACGCGATGCGATGAAACGTTTCTAAACGCATCATGACTCTGTGTGTTGTATTGTGAATATATCTAGACACTTCGATGCTTCTTAAAATAGTGAGCAAACAAACCACTTATTTTTACTTATATGACGCTTGTACAATCACAGCTAGAATTTGCCGTCCCAATCTGGAACCCATTCTACAGGAAGTATGAATATGAAATCGACAAGTTTCAGTGTAAGTTTCTGCGTAACATGCAGTACAGTACCCCTAACCAAGTTGCTAATCTGCAATAGTTAACGCTTGTAGAAAGCTTCAAATGTGCGGGAATGACGTCGTCTTATCGCTCAGTCACATGGTCAGAACAAAAGAATCGGCGGCAAGGTCAACTCGAAGCGTTCGGCGAAAGCGAAACGGTTGTAACATGGCTAGGGGGGCAGGTGCTACAAGACTTGCTTACCTTGTTCATAATTGTTAAGCGAATATAAACTTATTACTTAGAATCCAGATGTAGGGAAGTTCTTGGAAGCATCTGTACTGTATAGTATAATTTATAGCAACTTTGATCCGATGGACCTCACTAGTACGTTATCCTATGCAATCGCACTGCTAACAAGCGTAGCGTTCGTGTAGATACCTTGATGTAAATAGGTGTCGTACTAATTCTGGTTTGCACTTCCCCATGCGTCGAATGGTACATACATATTTGAGGTCGTCGCGTTTTTGGTCTAATTCCGACCTCCGTTTATTCTCAAAGCTAGACCACCAACAGCAATAGTGTATCATACCGTTAACCTTTTGAATGTCTTATGTTACACAGTTCGACATAAGCCATTGTCTTTCTATTGTGTCTCTAATTACGGCATTCAAAGAGTTAATGGTGTTCTGACATGGCCACTCTGTGACCGGAGTTTTTTGGTCAAGGTTGGATATGCAAGTCACATGAGGGCACATAACAGAGCAACAGATCTGAGCTCACAACCACAATGAAGAGTCAGGGAATGCGGTCGCTGTGGCCGAAATCGGCTAGATGGCATCATCATCATCATCATCACATATAATAGAACTTTTATTGATATCGATCAAAATGTAAACATACCTGACACTTACTTTGAGTTCACTCGATATACCCAGACCTGGAGAAGTTTTTTGTGGATCACTTACCTGAAAATAGCGCCGCGTCGCCTCTTGGTGTGAGCTCACCTTTATTCGTCCGTTTTTTCGGCTCGTTTCGTTATCCCGAGCGACTGGGCACAACATATGAGGTTTAGAATACCTTTCTCACAATTTTTTCGTCTAACACTGTGACCAGGCTATCATAATCCTAGATTTAGAAACGTTATTTTATATTTTTCTTTTATACAAGCCAGTGAAGTTCAAATCTAGAATAAAAAATAAAATACACAGATACACACAGTCACACACTGTAATGTTATTAATACTTACGTTTACTTTACTTAACAATAATCACATCTCTTTATAATATTTCTTATATATTTAGTTTGTTAATTTTCATTGATCACTGTCATCTGTCATGTCACTACTATTTTCTTCTATGTTTTTGATTAGGTATCAACAAAGAGTATTTTTATAGTCTTAGGTTTTATTCTTTTACTCATAATATTATTTATTTTGTAAACATATAATTTGCCATCAAATTATATGTTCTCTTATCTGAAATAATTCTTTAAAATTAAATTGTAATTTATATCTTTCTTGTGAAACAGCAATGCTGGCTGAAACCTGTTTTCAAATTTAAATTATGAATTGACAGCCAGCATAGCCGTCAAAATTGATTATAAAAACCATGTTTGTGAGTTTCTTGGTGAGTTTTCGGTCAGACTCTTGGTGCAGCTACATGTACAGTTCCTGGTGTCAGTTTTTCTTGGGTCAGCTACATGTGACAGTTACTTGGCTCAGCTCCTGATGTCAGTTTTCCCTGACTGAGCTCCTTGGACCATGAAGACCTCCTCAGAGAAGAAACTGAGGACCTCCTCTCTGTCTTTGCCGGCCCTCACGGCAGAGGACTGTTCTACTCATGGACCTGGCCTCTGAGGGCCTCCTCTACTGCTGCCCTTACGCTGGAGGGCTGTGACTACCACTATCTGTTGCTGCTCACTATCTGGCTGCGTAGCCTTCGCCGTCCCTCGTACGGCTGAGGGCTACGCCTACTCCTGCTGCTCCACTCCGCCTCTGACGCCGAGCCCGACTGAACTGTTTTTATATCTTTATATCTTTTTATATTTCTATTGTTTTTATATGCTTTTATTTGCATTATAACCTCACAAGGATTCATATCTATATATATTATTTCTCCCTCCATACTTTCCTCCCTCACTCAACCTCTCACTACTCACCACACGTGCCTTGCCAGTGCTACTCCCTGGAGGCACTTACACTTACACTTACTCCCCATACATGCCTTGCCAGGGCTACTCCCTGGAGGCACTTACTCACTACACTCCCTCTAGCACTCGCGTAACACTCTTTCTCTCCTCTTACTATACACTTACTCTTCTTACTCTCACTCTTTCTCTACACTCCTCACTCCCATACTCCTCCTTACCCTCTCATGTAACTGTTACACTCCTTTGTGTAACACATTACGTTACAACACCCGCGCCCTATAATGTGCGCACACAAAAATGGCCTGCTTTAAACTATGTGTATTATGATTTTCAAAAATATTATTTGTTCAATATTATTAATGGTTTAGAAATTATAATTATGCTTACATTTTTATTCTTTGTAACTTAATTTTTTTCTATGCTTAAGGTTTGTAAATCGTTTTTGAACCGTTTTAAAGCTAAAGTTATCCTTTATTATGAAAGATGCTAGTGCCTGTGATACAATGTTTTTCATTAGTACAGGCAATAACAAAACTCTTTATCTGTATTTACCACGTATCTATTATGTGATAAAAAACAAAAAACCTAAAACCAAGTTCTGTGTTCGAATCGATTGACGCCGTGTCTGCCTTCTCTGTACCTACTAATAAACTTCACTCTTGACTTAAAAACTTCCCGGTTTTTAAGTCAACAGCGAATAGGTTACCTCTGGCTCAATGTGTTCCATCGTCACTACTGTATCTTTCTAGCCTTTTTCCAATTGTTTTTTTTTTGATGGGATTGCATCTAATGACTCGCGCATGGTCGGTGCTAAAAGGTGTGTCAAACTTTTACTGACTGAAATACACTTCTGTTCCCTTTGCCACTTTTTATCTTTCACGTAACCCATGGCCCCTGTAGGCTTCGACCCTGCTGGGTCCCTACGGTTTGCTGAACTATGTGCCGTCGACGACTTGGGCTCGGTCCGGAGGGTTAGTGGACGGTCAGACAGCGAGCTACCCATTGCTCGCCGTCCGCATTTCCCAACTGTGTTGGGGTCGGCTTCCAGTCTAACTAAAAGCGACAAAATGCCAGAGTTTTTCATGGAGCGACTGCCTAAATGACGTCCATAACAGAGTTACTGACAATATACAGAGCAGTAGTGGCCGAATTGTAATGGCCCCGACTTACGAGTTGTAGGTTGCAGGTTCGAACCCAGCCAGGCGCATGCACAATATATTTTAAGTACTTATTTTAACCAGTGATCTAACACGTTTATTTTTCTTCCCTCAACATCAATTCTGACACAAACTGGTCCGACATTAAGATCGCTATCTCACTCGTAACAACTTCAGGAGCTCAGTGTCTTATCTTTGAAACTTTTATTAACTTCGCCAAGAGTAATTAGGAGCTCAAATCTTGAGAACAGACAGTCCGAGAAACCTTAGGATGGTTGGACGGTTCACCTTATTTTTGCAGATTTTTTTTAAGTTGGGAGGACCGTAAACTGTTGGTTTAATTGTTGTTTTGGCTGGTTGACAGCATGATAAGTTTTTTTTGGGGTTGCGAGCGTGACAGCGTGTCAGTCAGAAATTTACTGAGTAAGACCTACACCATAACTCTTTCGGAAATTCCCGATAAATTAGAAGTACGTGGGTAGTGTGTTTCCGATCCAAATGTGAAGTTAGAGCCTATCTAATAAGTCAATTTTGTATAATATTTAATTATTTAAAAAAATACTTATACCTATTCAATACTTTTTAGAAGGTTCTTGTGTTAGTAAACAATGATCAATATCTCTTAATAAACCTTGATTATTGAACCAGTGTTGACTACATCAGATTTCCAAGTCATTTGACTTTTTAGCAGCACTCGTCAATAAAAGCTAGCGTATTTAGTTGTCATTTTTTAACTGTTACTCACTAAGTTTCAGCCATTTTGAACGCGCAGTTGTTATTTGACAGTCATTTAAGTAAGCCCTCTCACACCTCAGCGGTTGCCATGGCGAAAATCTACGAATTACGGTTTTAACTGCTTGAACATCCGCTTTATTCACCAGATCTAGCTCTAAGCAAATTCTTTTTGTTCAATCATCAAATAATTACGCTAGGAAGATATAGATTTTCGTTAAATATGGAGGCAAACTTCGTGAAATATTTTGTAGAGAAACAAAATTTTAATGAAAATCATTTTTTCATAGCAAGCTTTTATAGCTCGGTATACCTATATAATTAATGCTAGTCAAGACGAATCATACGAGCCCAAACTCGATAGGGTTGTGTCGTTTAACTACCAAGTTTCTATAGCCACCTTCCAGTTGCATCATCAGATCAGCTCCACGTCATAATGATTTTGCATTGTCATCTGATTTACACATGCATGCAAAATTTCAGCCCAATTGGAAACCGGGAAGTGGGTCTTTAATTTGCAAGATTTGATGACAGAAAAACATCGGGACAGGTGAAACTAAATAAAAGCTTGTAAAATTGCACCATGACAACTCCACCATGACCTAATCCCCTCTTACATTTTGTGATTTCACTCACTACTGACTAAAATCACACATAATATAATGTTCCTTCTTTGCCTTTGCATTGTACAACCATGAATTTCCCTTTCGGAAGTCAACGTATGGCCTTGCTTGCAACGTATGCCAGCAAAACCGTAGGGGCCCTAAGGTTTTGCTGACATCTTTTTGAGGGGCATGTGGAACACTACGCACTGTCGACGACTCTAGCTCAATCCTTATAGTTACCATATATTTTTGATGACTTGTAACGGGTCTCAAATCATTATCATCATTTCAGCCGATAAATGTCCACTGTTGGACATAGGCCTCCCCCAAGGGTCGCAACAATGAACGATCCTGTGTCCCGCAACCATCGGAATCCCGCAACCTTCCATCCTTCCTATCCTTTCCATCCCTGCGTTCTGCGCCATACTCTCAAACAATCAGATATTACAAACAAAATTCTATCTAAGACTGTAGCACTTATTTTATTATTCAAACCAGAGTAAAGTTTTATTGAAATAAATTAACCCTTCTCATAAAAACTTAAAATAAACCAGGTGAGTTTCAATAATTAATTAATTCAGAACAATGTTGGTTCCGTCCATCCAGTACAGTGAATTTGAGTTTCAGTGTTTTCATTCCAGAAGGAAATTTCATAAATAACTTTAGCGATGAGAATCTGATCAGATGGGCACTGTTTCCGGAGAACGGATTAAAAGAACTTTAAATAGAAGACGAAAAAATCGTAGTTTTTCAGTAAAGACAATACCCGCCAGGACTACGGGCAATTCTTGAAAGGAACATCGTGATCCTGGAACGCAAAGGGCAACTAAAAAACACAGGTGGGTGTTAAAGAGTGGAAGAAGACGTTAGATGATTTCTTACCTCGAATAAAAATCAAGGCACAACTCAAAAGTTCCAGCATATCCATGTAGTGCTTGACTGCGATCCCACCTGATGGTAAGCGGTGATGCAATCGTTGATGGTGAATTGCACTAGTTTATTAAGAACCTATTCATTCCAGCCTTTTTTTTATGGTTGTTAAAATCATTCAATGACAACCCCCGCTCTTGGGCGGAGCGGGAGATAGTGTCAGACTCTTAAAGACTAAAAGCCCACCCCGTTCCTTCTAGCCTTCATACCGGGGCTCGAGTTCCCTTTCGGATAACCCTGGCCCCAGCTTCACCCGGCTGGGTCCCTGCTGGGTGTGTTGTTTTTATGAAAATTTGTACGTAGTGCAGGCTAGATCATATGGCTAACTCTGCATAACTATTGGGTCACCAAGATACAGGTTATGCCTAGTTTGGGACCCATCGATAACCTGTTAATGTTATTTTTAGTGTAATTTAGCTTCACTTTTCTTGGACTGACCGACATTTGACTATTCAAAAGTGCCTGTAACTGGTCTATTTGAAATAAACGTTTCTGATTTCTGATTTCTGATTTCTGATTTCTAAATTTCTTAAGATTCTGATGTAATTGTATCAAACTGTGTTTGTCTCAATGAATAAATAAAATAGCCCAAAGAATTATTAAACTTAAGTGGGGAAAATTGCTCGCAAAACAGATAGTGCGTTCATGCGTAAAATGATGAATTGAGTCAACTACCCGATAATGTTCAAGAGAAGATTTTTTGATACCGGAACCCTAAACAGCAATGCTACCGCAAAAAAAAATTAGTTTGAAATATTCTCTCGAAAATCGACAGGTAAAAGTAAAACAAAACCAAAAAGGGTTTCGATAAAATTTATTCTCGAAACAACTTAAAAAAAAAAGAAAAATAAATAGGAAAAAATCGTTTTCTCATTATCCGAAGGTAAGGTTCGCGTTCTGAATTTATTATTTCGACAGTAAATTGTCCGTCTGTCTGTAATTCAGTGGTCGGTCCCTATTTTAGGGTTCACTACGAAAAACTGTCAACAGAATCTAACAATGCTTCGGTTTATCCGCAAACAATTTTTTTTGTTTTACTAGAAGAATGATGAATGGGATTTTTAATTTAGTTTATTTCAGTAAGTTATGTTACTTTTATTTTAAAATTGATTGGGTAGCATACGGGGTATGTTGTTTTTACAATGTATGTACCAGTGTGCCAAATAAAATGTTTTCTTCTACGGTACAGCAAAATCAGCCTCAAAAGGTTACCGTTACTGAGACTCAATTCCGGGTTCAGAGCGTGTCTTAAATTGAGTATTTTAAGTAAAAACGTCTTTAGCCCTTTGAATAAAATTTGAGAAATACTCAAAATCAAATGTTTGCTCGCCTTCTAGCCGTCTGGTAACCGTCTGAACCGAGCTCGAGTCGTCGACGGCGTAGCGTTCCACGCGCGCCTCAAGGAGATGCCAGCAACACTGTTAGCCCAGCAGGTCCGAAGCCTACTAGAGCCATGACTTTTGAAAGCGAAACTTGGGGTCCTGTTATGCAAGGGCAAAGAAAGAACATGAGTGTGGTTTTAGGCAGTAAAATCCTGACACACCCGAGCTTTGGTAGTAGTAAAATTCTGATGCACCCGCGTGGTGAATTACGACCCATTCTCTTTTCTAGAGATGAGGCTGGAGTCCCAGCAGTGAGAACATTAAAAAGGCTAATGATGGTTTTTTTATGGTGGGAAAAAATCATCCTATGACAACGCCCGCTCTTGGGCGGAGCGGGAGATAGTGTCACACTCTTACTGACTAAAAGACCCACCCCGTTCCTTCTAGCCTTCATACCGGGGCTCGAGCGCCCTTTCGGATAACCCTGGCCCAGTAGTCGACCCGGCTGGGTCCCTGCTGTTGCTGACAACTCCTTGAGGCGCGTGGGAACATTGCGCGCCGTCGACGACTAGGGCTTGGTCCAGACAGTTATCGGACGGCCGAACAGCGAGCTACCCATTGCTCACTGTCCGCAAGTCCGCGCCTGCGGAGGCCGGAAATCGGGATCAGAATCGACGCCGTTGCCTGATGCAGGCTAATGATGATAATGATGTGGTTTGGATGATGTCACATTTATTCGAATTTACAGGGTTATTTGTAAAACACCGACAACCTTGCAGGACTGTATTACTAACATCATAAACAACAACTTTTGTTCTATGACTTTTTACAAAACATAAGTCATTTACTGAAAACAAACCTTCAAGATTCGTTGTTCTATCTAACACATTTCAACTCTGTATTTTGCTATACCTACCTAATAATGCTTGACGTGACGCAAGGGCATCAAGCACGCCCTCCGATCGATCCCGCTCCCCTCCGCTATTGTACTATTACTTGCTTCCCATTTTTGACTTCATAATATTTTGAACGTCTAACTTAAATATTTTTGTTTTTGTATGAAAATCTGATGAACTAAAATATGATAAATTTTTAAAAGTCATAGAACAACAGTGTCATAGTCTTGTCTTGAGAGGTTGCCAGTGTTTTATAAGTAACTCTATATAATAACTACAGAAGAGTACAAAACTAAAGAAGAGAATAGTGAGTTCCTGACTAGACAGTCGGTCGATATCTTAGGATTCTTGACTATATTTTGTATGTGTAATGCCTTAAAAACATAATTGCTGAAAGATTATCGGACTGTATAAATATGTGCTTAACTCACGGTATTTTCCCCGATTCGCTTAAAGTTGCAAGGGTCAGTCCTATTTACAAAGCTGGAAATAGAACTAACTACTAACTATCGACCGGTATCAGTCCTACCTGTGATATCGAAAATATTCGAACGAGTCATATACAACCGTCTAAACGAGTATTTAACTAAGAAAAAATTCCTGATTGATCAACAATATGGTTTCCGTTCTAAATCAAGTACCCTAACAGCCACAATAGATTTGATAACAAAAATAAAAACTAATATTGATCAGAAAAATTTTGCTGTAGGTATTTTCATTGACCTAAAAAAGGCCTATGATACAGTTAGCCATAAAAAACTACTACAGGAATTAAATAACATAGGTATTTCAGGCAGCGCCCTTAGTATGTTCGCTTCTTATTTAGAAAACAGAAAACAAGTAGTTAAAATAGATAACTTCACAAGTTTGATGCAAAACATAACATACGGCTGTCCTCAAGGTTCAATTTTAAGTTCATTATTATTTTTAATATACATTAATAACATTGATAAAATAGGTTTGAAAGGGCACCTAACGCTATACGCAGACGATACTTGCCTCTTTTATTTCAACAAATCATTACAAAACATTATATCTGATGCACAAGAAGACCTTGACCTACTAAATGAATGGCTAAAATATAACTTACTAACTATTAACACGTCAAAAACATCATTTATGATCTTTTCCGCAAAAAATAAACCTCTACCCGATTTCTCACCACTAACGATTGACGGAGAAATAATCAAACGATCCAGTCACGAAAAATATCTCGGGTTGTGGGTAGATGACAAACTTACGTGGAAACTACACATCGATCATGTCAAAACAAAACTGACGTCACTATTAGGAGCAGTACGAAAAATTAGAAACTGTATACCTAAAAAAGTACCTACAACAAATTATATATAACTCCCTAGTAAAACCTAACCTTGAATACTTAATTGAGCTATGGGGATTAGCCGCGAAATCTAATCTAAATCCACTACAAAGAATACAAAACAAAATTATCAAAACACTATTTCACTACAACTATCTATACCCAACAAAAAAACTATACGAAAAAACCAACCTACTTAATCTAAAACAACTTTACACATATTACACCTGCATTCTCATAAAAAAAATCACCACGAATTCTGTACAATCAAACATTCAAATACGTAAAAAGACAACAACATACAATACTAGAAGTAAAAACAAGTTTCAACTAATGACTGCAAGCGCTCGAACTAATTACGGCAAAAAAACAATACTGGTTGAGGGAGCACGGCTGTTTAATGATTTACCCGAAGAATTAAAGAAATGTGAAAATATTAATATATTTAAAGCTAAATTAAAAAAACATGTATACGACCTATGATGTCACCAACACACCAGATGTGAACATTGCAATACTTATAAACTATTTGTATCTCATTTTAAGTGAACTGTTATTGTTTTTATGAGAATAAAATTCTTTAAACCTATTTTACTCACTTTCAATATCTACAGAACCCTTCAGTTAAACGCGATTCTATCTACCCATGTCTTACCCCGCTCCGTTAGCCTGTCGCATTCGGGAAAAAACATAACAAATCTTTTTAAATTTATTCCTATGTGGCTGACTAGCTGTCGAGGAGTCTCAATGTGTTTCAAGCTAAATTGGGTGTTTTATACGTTAACGTTTGAAAATAACAATAATAAAATGTGGAATTAACTCTATCTGTTTGCTTATCTGTATGTTGAAATCGTAAAATACTCTCTCCTACTTTGTGTGGAGTGAGAGGCAGTGTCAAACTTTTAGCAACTAAAATCCACCTGTCGTCCCACACGACGTACGCGTTGCGCCACCGGTACATGGTAGACATCCCACCCATACGCACAAAGCGTTTTGGAAACACATTTATTGTACGTACATCTAAGGAGTGGAATTTCCTGCCGGAGTCCGTGTTTCCTGATATCTACAGTCGAGAGTGAATGGGTTTCTTCTAAGCAAGCGAGCTCCATCGTCGATCAAATCATCACTTACCATCAGATGAGATGGTGGTCAAACGCAAGCCTATCAATATTAATAGTAAAAAAAAAATTGCCTTTTGCATTTCTGGAGCACGGTAACTCTCTTGAACTATCCCGCAGCTCCAGTAAGCTACGTCTATTTGCTCCAATTGCTAGCATTTTTTCGATGCTCAGTCATTAATTTATTTGCCTTCGTTCTCTTTCACACAACCCATGGCCTCTGCTGGGTCCTTACGGTTTTAAGGGA
Organism: Mythimna albipuncta; assembly: GCA_929112965.1. Lineage (NCBI taxonomy): Eukaryota > Metazoa > Arthropoda > Insecta > Lepidoptera > Noctuidae > Mythimna > Mythimna albipuncta. The sequence continues at coordinate 12,720,194 of OV815982.1, forward strand.
CGCTAAGCGCTGTCAACGACTCAAATATGGTCCGGACGGTTATCGGACAGCTCGACGGTGTGCTACCCATTGCTTATTGTCCGCAAAACTGGGCAGAAAACGTTCGAGTAATCGATTAATCTCGATGCTTAGGGCGTCTTCTGCAGCGATATCTGGGGCATGAGAATGATCCTCTCCCCCGCGGTTTCAGCCACCTCATCAATCACACAGCTTTCCAATCACTCTAGCTCCTAATCAAGACCTAAACCAAGGCTTGATGCAAGAGGTCTACACAGTAAATATCAATGCCAAATTGCTAAAAAATATATACATATAAGAATTTTGAAATAGATATAAATTAATTAATTCTTGATTTGATTAATGACCTAATTAAAATACTGTTTTATGTACTAGAAGAACATTTTTTAATATTAAAAATGGAACCCATATGCCCTTTGCCACAGTCCGTCTTATTAGGTCTTCAAGAAAGCAATGCATTGTATATGTATTTTTCTATTCCAATAAAAGATTATTATTTCGTATATTCATTTTCATATTTTTAAATATTTTTAAAACACTTATAAAAAATATAAAAAAGTAGTAGTCCACTGGTGCCGGAAACGGGGGCCAAGCTACCGGTGGTTAGAGCTCCAGAGACAGGAACCTCTTCACAATGCGAGCCCTATACATGAAGTAATACGGTACCTCAGAATCCACTAAGTTGTATTTCAAAGCAAGTTGCTAGTGAATAATCCTGTTTACTTGATTATGCTTGTGCAAATACTCGCCATTAGCCAAACGAGAACTACTAGATATAATTATGTTTGATGGACTCACCCGGACGAAGGCATGCCCACTACAACCGTCGCAACCTTCATTATATTTCTCCGGTAGATAATCTTCAAGATAACTTTGTCCATAATCGCACAAACCAAACCTTCAGTTTCCCCAAAAAGGCTGCTGAAACGTAGCCAGGCCACGGATGCCAAAAAATCTACGTCAGGCTCGTGGAGAGCCCGATAAAAGCGTCCATGGAGCTCTTTATGAGCAGAGGTCTTTATGAGGAAAAGATTTTTTTTTCGATTTTTTTTGGAGCTTGACTGCGATCTCTCCTAATAGTAAGCAGTGATGCAATCGTTGATGGTGAGCCGCACTAGTTTATTAAGAGCCTATTCACTCTAGCCTTGAAGACAGCCCAATTATAATCGAACGGGAAGACCGTAGCAGAAAAAAAATTCCAGACCTTCCTTTTACACGGTATAACGTAATTATGTATTATTGAAGGCATCTCTATAATTCGCTGTCGGTACAATCATTTTGAAACTGTTGTGCTAACAAACAATGACTGGTACTTTGCTTTGAACACTATTAGATTTCAGGATAGCATGAGCTTCATAGAATCGTTAACTGAAACCCGGTGATTTGAGGCTAGATTCCTGATATCCCTATGTGATACGATACGTGTGTGAAGATGTACGATACACTGTGTTGTGAGTAGATGAGTGTGTCCGAATCGACATTTTTGAACATAACATGTTTTCTAAATAAAATAAAAATCTTTTATTCCAGACTAAACGGTCCACAACTCTGGTCCCAGTAGGCTTCGACCCAGTTGGGCCCCTGCTGTTGCTGACAGCTCCTTGAGACGCGCGGGAACAGTTTGCGCCGCCGATGACTTGGACTCGATCCGGACAGTTACTAGACGGTTGGACAGCGAGCTACCCATTGCTCACCGTCTGCAAGTCCGCGCATACGGTGGCCGGAAAACGGGATTGGAATCCCGGCGGCGGCTGGGGCGCTGTGAGCGCCGCCGTTGCCTGATGCGGACGGTTTCCTCCTTTGCTAGAATTACTGCTTGGCAGAAAGAGCCGACCGTCTGCTACTCCTCCTCGCTTCAGACCATGGCCTGTACCAAGGCCAGGCGAGAGATCGCTGCCGCCGAAGGCAAGGCATCTTGTAATGACTGCTCTTGCTTTAGAGCAGAGTGGGAGGGTCTATCAGACTTTTACTGACTAAAACCACCCGTTCACCTTTCACAGAAACAAGGATCCCTCTTTAAGAAGTCGACCCAGGAAACTAGCTTTCAATCATTAAGCGCCGTCGATAACTCGGGTTCGATCCGGGCGGTTACCAGACGGCTGGACAGCGAGCTGCCCAATGCTTGTCATCGGCAAGCAACCACATATGATAACTGTTATTCGGGGTCGGGGTCTCGGCGGCTGGGGCGTGTGGATTTCCATCCCTTCACGCAGCCGTCTCCTTTGCTAGCATAACTGCTTTGCAGTAAGGAGGTAACCACCACCCATTCCCCTTCGCTTCGAACCTTGGTCTGTATCAGGGCCCAACGTGAGAGGTCACTGCTGCCAACCACCCCCACGAAGATACAGCGATAGCTGAGTTGGTGACCCTTTCGGTTCAGGTACAGTCACTGCAACTGTATTGTATGTCTGTGCTTTTTTTTAATATTATTTTATGTTGTTGTGTATTGTGTTGCTTGCGCCGAATAAATGCTATTCTATTCTATTCTATTCTATTCTATTCTTCTATTCAGTGAGGAGGTAACCGCCACCTATTCCCCGTCGCTTCGAACCTTGGTCTGCATCAGGGACATGAAAGATCACCACTGCCAACCACCCCCACGAGGATACAGCGATGCTCCGTCCAAGCGGGACATACCTTCACCTCGAGCGTTCCTTACGCATAAATGACATGATAACGATGTTAAAAAAAAAACATGTTACGTAAAAGCAAAGTTTGCGAAAAGTGTGAATGTGAAGCGACTCTTAGTTAAATAGGGCGCCTTCGTTATAAAAAAAAGTCTCACTTGTAAGCTAAGGTGGAAACATACTTATGTTACGTTACCATGAGCGGGTTTCATTTTAAAGATTTTTATCATACGATAAAGTTTTTTAACGACGTTATTTACGGTTAAGAGGCCTTTTTCCACTCATCTATTGTCAACATCGAGCAATGTTTGAAAGCTTTATCTAACGCAATGTTTGACGAAGAGGCATTAAAAGTAGGTAACGAAATATCAGTTAATGTCCCTAATATTAAGTAACTTCATTACTAGAAACGCACTATAGGTCACTGATCTAAGGAACTGTCAAAATTGCAGATTACTACATACGTCATTCTATGTCACTTCTTTCAATGAAGTGCCAATGGGCCACCCAGACGACTGAGGTTTGTTTTTTCCCGCATCTAGGTGTGCGTTAGTGTTTAATGTCTGCTATAACCTCCCGTGATCTGTGTTCTATCTAGTGTCGGTTGAGTCATTTGTGACATTTCATTAAAAAAATTGAAAAAAATTATAACATGGTTTAAAAATTATTGGAATCGATTCAGTTACTGATTCTGAACAAACTAGAGAACAAACGCGCTTACCTAGAAGAAACTATTCACTCTCGACTTAAAGATCCCGGGTTGTAGCTATCAGGAAACACAGACTCCGGCACGGAATTCCATTGCCTAGCTGCACGCACAATGAATGTGTATGGCCTGCATGGTGACTAAATATAATGTTGTATTAGTGGACTATCAAACTTGTAAAATCTATGAAGTCAATAATAGATCATTCTAACACTATTGTAATAGCAGATTTGAGGTTCAGATCCAATGTAGCAATAGCTGGTTGACTGTATTCCCTTTATTTCAGCATTATAAAGGCATACAAACATCCACAGCATTTGTAACTGCATTGAATTGAAATGATATTTCAAAACGACGCCAACTGTCCCAGTCGGCTAACCGAGCTAAATAGGTCACTATCCATTCACAATGAACTAACTATCACCAACTACTAAATGTGCAAGTGCTATGATATCATAACTACTAGTATACAATCATACATGGCTTAATTTAAACGAATTTATCATGTGAAATGAGGTTTTGTTATTTTAATCAAACAGCCAAGCCTTTTGCAAGGCACGTTGGGGTCAAGTTTTCTATTTAATCTGATGTAAATGTAAGTCAGTATAAAATATTGCTATCTGGATGATTTTTAACAACAAAAAAACTTAATAAAAAAAAAAGTTTATACGGAACCTTTTCTTTTTGACCTTCAGTGCGCAAGCCCAACTCACACTTGTCTAGTTTTTTTCTCTGCAAATCTCCTAATATTTGACTCCTTTAATCACAAAAGAAAACTCCAGAACACAGCAATATTTATTGAAAAAAGCGTTTACGTGACGTAACGTTAGCATACACTTCGTTTTCCTTTCGCAATTATCTCAGGGCGTCACCCCTTAATCTTACGTACAAGGCATTCTTGCTACGAGTATATTGAGTTTGTTCGTATATTTATCTTCTGTTTAAAAAAAAATACACTGAATAATGTTTGGAAGAACTGGTAAATCTTTGGGCTAGAATGAATAAGGCAATTTATTACTGTAAACATTTTGAGGTGGCAGTGGACAAGGTACATCCAAACTTAAGTTGCAGTGGACAAGGCACAGCCAAACTTAAGTGGCAGTGGACAAAGCACTGCCAAACTTAAGTGGCAGTGGACAAAGCACTGCCAAACTTAAGTGGCAACGCAAAACAATATACGTGATTGTCTTCTAAACGGTAAACGATTACACAGACACGACGATTAGAGACAACTTATTCAAAATAATGGTATGAATATGATGAACACGTTGATAATTAACATCAGTGCAGATACGCCAGTTTGTGAGATAGGACAGTTAGCGGGGAGGGCAACAAGTGGACAAGGCACATTGCTCGCAGACATCACAGCGACAGTCACAAATACAAATCCACGGTTCATCTCATATCTTGTAAAGGCATTAGGCCTTTTTTCCGTTCAGAAACTTTATTAGCTGACAATGCCTACGTATATTCTATACAGAATATAATGGATAACATTACGGTATCTTGTAAAAGTAACGGGCGAAAAAAAACTGGCTAATATAATCGAGATTGAATACAAACAAATATATCAGGTAAGGTGACCATGGTTCACGGGATAAATATTTAAAGTGGAGTTTTCTTTTAAAATATGACGGGAGTGTCAGGTTTTCTCGTTCTACCCAGAGGAGAAGGAATGAGTTTCTTATTTACTTAAAAAATCTTGTTATGAAAAAAGTCCTTCAGTGGGACTGTAACACACAAAAGCGTCTTCTTTTTCCAAAAAATTACAACAATGAATAATGTCATTCACATTTTGTTCATGACTCATGATTCTCCATATTTCTCTACAATATCGTGTCTGGTCAAAAATGAAGGTATTCGCAGGAGTGCCAAGGTAGCCGACATAGCCCAAAGAATCGCCAAACTTAAGTGACAGTGACAGAGGGCATATTGCTTGCAGAAATAATGGTCTATGGAGACGAAAGAGAGTGGCGCCTACGTACGCAGTGTTGAAAGGCCTCCCACAAGGTGGACCTGGTGAAAGTTGATGAAAATCGACGCATAGAACCGGTCTTTGTGGCGACACTTGGCAGAAGCTTATGTCCAAGAGTGGAAGTCTTTACATTACACATAATGATGATAAACGTGAGATACGTTTACGCTTTACAAGGAAAATTATGGTCACCCGACTCGAAGAAGAATACCGAGGCCAAATATTATGTTTCTTTTATGGGTAGCATAAAATTACCTATTACCGGATTTAGAAAGAAAACACAATGTTTTATTATTTAATGCCATACTTTTGTTATTTTGGTGTTATCCATTTTTTTTTTTCTGGTATTGTGAATTTTATCATGGTTTTTTACATTCAAGGTTATTTTTAACTTATTAACTTATATTAACTTATTGTTTTGAGTGTCTACAGAGCTCATGGTACCATCAAAGACATATCCGCCTGACCACCCCTAGTTCATTTTTGCTTGCACTCGAAACGAAAACTGCAAAGAGTTTGGTTTGGTGCCGCGCTACAAGATTCAAGCGAGTTTTTTTTAAGTGATCTGGCAGAAATGACCACGATGGTACCTGATGCAATCAAACCTGTTTTTTTTTAATCATTCTTAGGCTCGCGCTAGTCTATTACCTTACCTGATGGTAAGCGATGATGTGGTCAACATTGGAGCATACCTAGTATACACTAATTTATGGTTTTGAGCAGGGCTTTCTATAACGTTAATTTGGTATCGATACCTTCATCATACGAAGGTAACGTTATTAGTAAAGGTAACGTTATGCTTGGTAACGGTACTGAGTTAACTTTTACCGGTAATCTGAGTAACGTTAACGGTGATGTTATCGGTAAAAAGTAAAGTTACCATGCCCAAGGCTTGATAACGTTACCAAATGCGTTACTATAAGAACCGTTAAATAACATTATTTTGTTAAATCTCTTTGTTTCTTCTAGATCAATGCAGTGATTATTTTGATCACGTATTCAACAACACATCCAAAATTTAATATTTTTCATTGTACATAGGAATTAGGTACATTTATTCTATAAAACGTCAAAAAGTATACGCAAGTTTAAAAGGAAATACTGCGCCGCTTAACAACGCATTAATTAAGTAACAATAAAGGTATCGATACTTGTGACGTTAATTGGTAACTTTATTTTATAAATTCAATACCAAAGTATCGTTACTCGTGTTACTGTTAAAATGAAAATAACGTTACTTATCGATACTTAGGGTGTGAATTTAGTAACGTTAACAAGTCCTGGTTTTAGGTGTCTGTGGAGCTCATGGTTCTATCAATAAAACAATTCTTGGAATTTTATTAACACCTTTTGCAAACATACCGCTTGCTTAATTATAAATAGACCTAACTAAAAAAAAAAGGTATTTGAATCTAGAACAAATATATCGTCTGCCTTCTATCTTCTAGCCTCTTTTTTGTTTATTCCGTTTTAATACCACTGGTATTTCTTTTGAACCCGTGTTTATTTTCTATTCCGAATGGATACCATTGTTTCAACAAATACTAAAATAAATTTAAGGATCTAAAGTGGGTTAGGTTTCTTTTTTATTAAGCATGCGTACCATATAACACTTTTAGCTCATCACTATAGACTAGTTTACATTTTGGTACTTATAAAAAAAAAGAAAGGATAGGGTGGACAAAAAGTAAATGTGTTACAATATTTTACCGCTATCCAGTAATGTAGACAAAACACTTATCATGGCGTCTGAAATCCAATTATTATACTGCAAAAACAGTACCTTTAAGTATGAAGAAGACAATGCTTGAATTGACTTCGCCGCAGAAAAAGAAGCTAAAACATTTTTTTTTTTGTAGGATGTCGTCAAGTAAGTTCTGAATGCTACTGGAGCCAGGGTTATCCTACTGGGGCCAGGGTTATCCGAAAGGGAACTCGAGCCCCGGTATGAAGGCTAGAAGGAACAAGGTGGGTCGTTTAGTCAGTAAGAGTCTGACACTATCTCCCGCTCCGCCCAAAGCGGGGGTTGTCATTGTATGATTTTTCCTACCTTTAAAAAAAAAGTAAGTTCCGAATGGAATGAGCAGGAGTATTAAAAAATTGCCAGATTTAAAAAGTTTGCTGTGCTCTTTAAAGAAACAGTACAGAAACTTTGTATTTCTTTAGTTGCCCGTGGCCTGGGCCAGGGTTACTCTTTCGAACAGTACCACAACTCGGGAGGATCGAAGTCAATATTTCCTAGCTGACTATTCTGACAATAAACCACGCACTTGAGCTGAATAATAATAATAATTATTATTGTATAATATTATTATTATTTATTTCAGGTTGTTACTAAAGCCTTAGATATACATTCAGTCAAATAAGTTTGCGGCCCAATACGCGACTATCGCGCGGCTAATTATCGCGTCGTTTAACTAGGCTCTAAAGCGTCTTGGCTTATGATAGCTTGTATCATTCATACTCAAACTATAAGACCCAAAGTTTTACGCGAGCAAAGGTTCTACCGTCTCCCGTATACCACAACGAGATTAATCGTAAATGAAACCTTACCTTTTCTCCGAGACCAACTTTTTGAATATTATTGTACACTTGTTTGAAAATGTGTTTACCGTCTGGTAAAAGATAACTCTGAAAGTTGAAGGCATTGTCTAGATAGCAGTTATGCGGGTTTTTAATTCAAATAATTTTATTAGTATGAAAAAGGTGAGGCTGTCTCGTTGGTTTTACCTAACTTGAAGCTTTGCGTTTTATTCCCGGGTTGATCAATGTGTTATTGGGTTTATCCACTTTTTTTTGGGGTTGAATTACATCCAATCACTTCTCTCGATGAAACGCCAAACTTAAGTGGCAGTGACCAGGGCACATTGCTCGTAGAACAGATGGTCGATGAGGCCGAAAGGTTCTAGAGTGGTGACCGCGCACCGGGAAATGCAGCGTTGGGACGCCTCCCACTAGGTGGACCGACCACCTGGTTAGAGTCGCGGGAATGTGATGGATTCGAGACGCATAGGATCGATCGTTGTGGCCTTGCTTAGAGGAGGCCTATGTCCAACAGCGGACGTCTTACGGCTGAAATTATGATGAAGCCTTCTTTCGCTCTAGGGTGGAGCGAGAGAATGTGTCGGAATCTTACTAACTAAAACCACACCTATAATCGAATGCCTTTTGCATTCTAGGACCACGAATTTTTCTTTTCAGAAATTCCCTGTGGTGGGTTTATTTATTAAGGATTTTATGTATTCTAATTGACTCGCTTCCTGTCACTTTTTATAATATGGGAGTTTAACTCATTTTTAGGGTTCCGTACCTCAAAAGGAAAAAACGGAACGTTTATTAAAATCACTTTGTTGTCCGTCCGTCTGTCTGTCTGAATGTCTGTCTGTCAAGACTCTTAATCTCGAGAATGCGTGGAGGTATTGAGTTGAAAGTAAAACCATATACGCAGGTCTGTGGTCCCTTCAAGCTGCAAAACCAAATTTCTAAGTTAACGAATAAATAAGATACGGTCGACCGCAAAAAAAAATCGTATATGCTCTCAAAGATCGAATTCGAAGGGTACTTCCCGTTGACTCAGAATCCTGAAATTTGGCACAAAGCAGTTATTTTAGCACAAAGGAAAAAATCTGAAAACAGTATTTTTTTTGTTGTCACAAAACCAAAATTACAATTCGGCAAAATTTCCGAGACTCTATTCGGGAATTGTAGTTTGCATGCAACCCTCAGTGCGCGAGTCCGACTCGCACTTGCCCAGTTTTTTATACATATTTTCACTGTTTTTTCAACCCATCGAATTAAAATGTATCACACTAATGAAAGGCGAAAGTTCGTGAGTATATGTGTATATTTGCCACTTCTTCACGCTCGATTTGATGAACGCATTTGGATGACATTCGGCACAGGTAGATCATTTCCAAGAAAAACACAAAGGATACTTCTTTGAACAATCCATAGCCATGGCAACTTTTAGCAAATTTGGTATCAGATATGGCATGACTGCCAAGGCTCTCCCAATGACATCTGCTATCAACACCTTATCGAGCTTTTATCGAACCAATAACTTCAAAATCTATCGATAAAAACCTTCTGTCTAACCATACTTAAGCCAACACTACCTATCCTAAACATACGATCCCAAATTTACCATGATTTACGTCTGAACAGAATAGGTAAACGTCGGTCCCCGCGGAAATTAAATAATTTTTGCTCAGAAACTGACAACACTCGTAGGGTTGCTAGGTATAATACAAAGTTTTGGGATTTAGAACTAAGTTAGGGTTGCCGAAGTTATTGTACCCTTGTTTTTGTAACTGTTTGTATATATTGGTAGTAGGTAAATTAATCTAAAATGAAGCCTTTCAACATTATTATGCGGAAAGACGTCCACTTTGGATATAGGCATCCCTTTCTCCTTGTGAAACACTGTGTTAAGTCGGATTTAGGCAGTCAATCATTGAATGCCTCAAGGATTTCAAACCGACGGCAACAATCTTTAGCGTTGGGCCTTGGTACAGGCCATGATCCGAAGCAAGGAGGAGTGTAATGTTCGCTAAGGAGGAGGTCGACCGCATCAGGCAACGGCGCTCTCGCCACCGCCGGGATTCCAATCCCGATTTCCAGCCATCGCAGGCGCAGGCTTGTGGACAGTGAGTAATGGGTAGCTTGCTGTCCGGCCGTCCTGTAACTGTCCAGACCAAGTCCAAGTCGTTGACTGCGCGCATTGTTCCCGCGCGCCTCAAGGAGTTGTCAGCAACAGCAAGGGCCCAGCCGGGTCGAAGCCTACTGGGCCAAGGGTTATCCGAAAGGGAACTCGAGCCCCGGTATGAAGGCTTGAAGGAACGGGGTGGGTTTTTTAGTCTGACACTATCTCCCGCTCTGCTCAAGAGCGGCGCTTGTCATTGGATGATTTCACCACCGAAAAAAAAGAGGGGGGGCCGCATGCGCACTCACGATCCGATCGACGGATCTTGATCCCGATTTCCGGACATCATAGGCGCGCGCTTGCTAGGCGAGCAATGTGTAACTCGCCGTCCGAACAACCGGTAACTGGTCTGCTTCTAAAAGGACGACTCGGCCCTGGTATGAAAGGCAACAAGGAATCATCATCATCATTTCAGCCGATACACGTCCACTGTTGGACATAGGCCTCCCCCAAACGAAGAAATAGGAGTGGGTTTTTAGTCAGTAAAAGTCACACCCTCGCGCTCCGCCCAAGAGATAATGATTTTCCTACCTAAAAAAAAAGACGTGTGGCACTCAGGGACTACCGCGGTAAAGCTATTGCATAGCATTTTTTATCAACTTATGCAATTATAATTATTTATTTATTTTATTTATGCAGTTTTTTTTACCCTTTGTTTTTTTTTCTTTGATATTAATTGAAGTTATACTTTTTGAGCGTGACTGATAAGAAAGCAAATGAGTGGGGGGTGTTAGGTCATTTTCGTTACAGAATTTCTGGATTGGGTCTCCACGCTCAAGACCCGCGATAGAAGCTATGCAAGCTTAAAAATAACACAAGTAGTATAGTTTCCTATCAGGGAAAAAATATATTTTACCAGAAAGATATCCTGGTAAAGAAAATTCTTACGTGTTGTGAATTTCTCTGAATTCGTTTACGTGTTTGTTGTTGTTTGTTGAACGCGACTACGTTACAGGAGTAATTCCTAGTACGGGAAAATACAAGATCCTTGTGGGAATGTGACGCGATTGTAGCAGTTTTGGTGAATGCTAATGATACTTAAAAATAAGAAAATTGCTTTTCAGTTACAAATACTTTCAGGAATCAACTTTTACAAACATTTATAATAAGCAATTATCATCATCATCATAATCAGTACCTCCCTTTTTTTCGGCGGACAGAAATCATTCAAATGACAACCTCCACCCTTGGGCGGAGCGGGAGATAGTATCAGACTTTTACTGACTGAAAAACCCACCCCGTTCCTTTGTTGCCTTTCATACTGGGGCCGAACCTTCCTTTCAGAAGAAGACCCTTGCCCCCAGTAGGCTTTGACCTTGCTGGGCCCCTACGGTTTGCTGACATTTCATTAAGGCGCGCGTGGAATAGTATGCGCTGTCGACGACTTGGGCTCCGGTCCGGATGGTTATCGGACGTTCGCCAGCTGCGTGAGGACAGCTCCGACCTCCTTTGCTAGCATTATAGCTTCGCAAAATGAGGCGAACTGAATACCCGTGTATTACATGGAGCGACAGCCTATCAGATTTCCACAACCCAGTTACTGGCATAACACAATACTCCTTGGATAGACTGATTGATGATCAGATTTTCTGGCGTCTGACTACCTGTCTGACTGACAAAGATCTACAATTGACAACAGGGACCAATGGCTTTACAAGCTTTCCGAGGCAAGAGATGTTATTAATGCATTCGATAATCTTAGAAAAGTACATAATAAATTTAAAAAATCAAATTGGTACTTGGTCTCATGCATGAGGGGCGGGTGTCTTAACCATCAGGACACAAAATTAAAATTATATGTTACTAGCTTCTGCCAGCGGCTTCACACACGTGAAATTTGGTTTCTCCATACTAACTTTGGACCTCCGTTTTACCCCCTTAGGGATGGTGTTTCGTAAAGTTCCGTTCTTACCAGACGTTAACACTCTTTAAGGAACCTATATGACCAATTTTAAGTTCGTATGTGTTATAGTTTCTGAGATATCGTGATTAATCAGTGTCTGGTATTTCGCGTTTATGAACGTTTTACCCCCTTTTAGGAGTTGAGTTTCGTAAAATCCGTTCTTAGTAAATGTGTACACCCCATAAGAAACCTACCTGCCAAATTTTAAGTTTGTATCTGAAATTTTTAATTAATCAGTGAGTGGTTCTTAGCTTTTATGTATATACTCGTAAATTCATATTAGATATTAATATGATAAAATTCTCACTTCATTTCTCATACAGAGAAGGACATCCCTAAAAACGTATTCGAGAAAAATGTAGACGAATGGCAACCTTTACGAAAGCCGTTGAAGCTCGAATGTAAATTCGATTTGCGAGTTTCAGCTTGCTACTTACAAAATGCATCTTTTTGAAGTGATGCAGTTTATTTGGTAAGGTGACAGGATTCGTAAATTGTATTCAGAATATATATTTTTCAATACATTTATTCGAAATCCTGCTTGCACCTACCGCTTTTAGGCACGCAATTTACTGTTTTCGCTCTAGTGCGAAAAAGTATGTGTGCTCGCCCCGTCACAATTTTTTACGTTTGTCGTATTGGGCTAGGGGCGGCGCGACCCCCATGAGTCACGTGTCAATTTCTTTTATTTTTAGGTCTTAGTTAATGTATTGAAAAATACCACCCTCGCCAACGGCTCAGGCGAAAACAGCTTTGGTCGAATTGACATACTTTCTCCACCTATATCAAAATGTTCTCCAGTGTTATTGCGTAGGGTAAGACGGCAAATGATGAATGAGGGTACCTAGTCATAGATGAAGATGGATTTGTACTTTTTTTTTATTTCTTAAAAAAAATTGGAGCTTTTTTAAAGCACAGCGTATGTCGTACCCTAAGACAATAATAATACCTAACGAGATCAATGGATCTGCCCCCCTAGCCAAGTTACAACCGTTTCGCTTGCGCCAAACGCTTCGAGTTGGCCGCGCCGTGCCGCCAATTCTTTTGTTCTGACCATGTGACTGAGCGTTGAGATGACGTCATTCAAGTGCATTTAAAGCTTTCTACTAGCGTTACCGATTGCAGATTAGCAACTTGGCTAGGGGTACAGGGCCGTAAAGATGAACAGCTTTTGCCTCGCATCATCGGAAATCGACTTACTTAATATTTGATTGAATGTGCCTATATTGTTCTTGTTCAATTTCAAAACCCCGAATAACTTACTTCTATCAGCCATATTTTAAAACAGTAAAAATTCCGGAATTTTGTAGATACGTCACTTTTATTTATTAAGTGTTGCGGAAGTAAAACCTAGAGTTCTTTTTTAATATAAAAAGAACGGCAACTATCTACCCTTACATTGTTGAAACCTCTACGGTTCGGACTAAGCGTTTCGCCTCGTTAATTCAACCGAGTGCATCAAAGGACTGGATCAATTTACATACTGCAGTCTTCCCGTCTGATTATAATTTGGGTATCTTCAAGGCAAGAGTGAATAGGCTCTTAATAAACTAGTGCACCTCACCATCAACGATTGCATCACTGCTTTCTATCAGGTGGGAACGCAGTCAAGCTCTAGTTTATAATAGTTATAAAAAAAAAAATTGCACTCCGGGAGTGCCGGCAGAAGTGAAAACTTGATTATTAACGTTGAGCATGTTTGATATTTTGGAATGGTTAGGGAATAATTTTGCACCAATTGCTTTATCAGTATAAAAGTACTATCATTTATGTGGTAGAATACAATATTCATTTATTGCGCTATCGTACACAAACATGACAATTTATATTACATTAAAAATTTAACACTTTAAAACTATTACAATAAATTATTTTACATTAAAAAGTTTACCATCCGTCTTACGCTTTTTCGATCAGGTCACGTGTCCTGACGCGAGTTTAAGATTTTATACCCATTACAGAAAAAGTGCTCAACGCCGCTAAAGAAGTTTTCACTTCAAAAAACAGATAAACCATGGAACGGCTCTTATGGTGAGCACCATTTAACTATAATTATAACCAAACCATAACCAGCCGTAAAATTCGACGATTTGACAACTGTTAACGGCTTTGTTATCGTTATAGTTAAATGGTGCAACTCACCCTTATTTGAATAATTCTTTTGTTTTATTTGCAGCCAGTAAATATGAATTTCACATGACAAACTATTTCAATAAAATGCGAAATCAAAAACTCATTTAAACATTGTGTTGGAAAGAGTTGAGTGAGCAAAATATAAGGACCGCATTCTGTGCATAGTTTTGAATTTGGAAAAGCATGATTTCGGATGTTGCCAGGATGTTTATTTGTTATTTTTACATTCGCCCATTTCATGTTCACTCCATTTACTTATAACAAGTAAATGGACTGAACAAATGATTTAAAATAATTGTGATGATTGTGCAAGTGATAATATAATGACATGTAATTGTGTCTTATAACTAAAGATATACAAAAAAAAAAACAATTCGTCCTTTGCTCTGTCAAAACGCTTAGCATCAACGTCAACGTCAAACGTTAAGCGTCTTGTACCTATACGTTTTCAAAAGTAAGTGCCGCCAAACGGTGGTTTCCCTACAACCCTCATTCAATTTTTTGATTATAGCATACGTATATGACATAATTGTTCAAATTTGAAATTGGAACAATGCTCAATACTTTTATGTAAACAACCGCAAGCCAATTCATCTTCAACCAACCTACATGCATTTCTCAAGTTTTCTGAACCCTCCTAGATAGATGTTTTACTACCGGGATTTTTCTCTCTATTTTAGTAATTTTTTTTTTCGTACGATCGTATTCCCCTAGCACTTTATTTTTCAAAAAATAAATAAATATGACCACACATCATAAATATATCACTCAGGATTTAAGGACGAATCAAATGACACCTCATTTGTCACAACCCTTCAAGCCGTTTAATCCATGCTGAATAAACTCGCATACACTCGGACATTTTGATTATTTTATCTACTTTTTATATTCATTCTGAATATTTTAATGATTTTTTGTACTTTGATATATTGACTTCTTCCACTCCGAGATTTTTTTTTTTTTATGGTGGGGAAAATCATCCAATAACAGCCCCCACTTTTGGGTGAAGTGGGAGATAGTGTCAGACTCTTACTGACTAAAAGCCCACCCCGTTCCTTCGTGCCTTTCGTACCGGGACCGAGCTTCCCTTTCGGATAACCCTGGCCCCAGTAGGCTTCGACCCGGCTGGGCCCCTGCTGTTGCTGACAGCTCCTTTAGGCGCGCGGGAACAGAGCGCGCGTCGACGACTTGGGCTCGGTCCGGACAGTTACCGGACGGTCGGACAGCAAGCTACCCTTTGCTCGCTGAACGCAAGGCCGCGCCACGGTGGCCGGAAATCGGGATCGGAATCCCGGCCACTTCTGCACGAATCCGGTACAGGAAACTCCCGAACTTGCCATGTCCGGTGAGGACCTGCGTCATGCGGAAGATAAGGACGCCGTGAGGTTTTTCCAGCCACGCCTCAAAGAAGGGACTTACCGCCATAATTGTGTCGTGCCCAGCACTGGGTTGCGATAGTCGCTGACGCCATTCCACCACGAGATCACGCCGGAGCTCTGTCCGCCATGCCGTGACCTGTCGCGGCAGAGGACTCCCACTCCGAGGTGGAACAAAAGGCGTGTCAGACTTTTCTTTAATGACACAGACTAGTGCTTGACTGCGATCCCAGCTGATGGTAAGTAGAGATGAAATCGTTGATGGCGCAATAGTCTTATTTACTATCTGAAACCCATCTGTCTTTCTTCATACGTCTTTTGCGTTCTAGAGCAACGATAAAGATAGAACTAGTTGCTACATGATAAAATGTATGGAGATCGAATCCCTCAGATCGGCGTGCGTGGCCAACATGTGCGCAGTGTAGTTCTACCTTTAGAGGTAGAGTTACACTAGATCAGGGATGTTAGGGAGCTCCATAGCCGTAACCGAAACTATCGGATATCTGATATAAAATAATATCCATAACCGTAACCGAATCCGAAATAAAAGTTTCGGATAATATCGGATAGGGGCGGAGCTTAATTGCGACACGTTATGACAGGTTATTTTGTTTATGGTGGCCGACACACGCACGCATTGTTTGTTTTCTTCTGCGGTTTCCACCAAATAAAACCATTTTATTAGCTATTTATATTTTACTTCTAAAATTCCTTAGAAATCTAATATCCGTAACCGAAATTATCCGAAACTAACGGATAATCTGAAATAATTTCATATCCGTATCCGTAACCGTATCCAGTATAATAATCATTTCTATATCCGTATCCAATCCGTATCCGAAATTTAATATCCATAACATCCCTACACTAGATCCACTCTACCACGCAACGCACCGCTTCATACAAATCAAGCGTGGTCGACGTGTGTGTCAGTCTAGTGTAGTTCTCGCTTAACTTTCTTTACCGTTACCGCAGTGACAAAATATGGTAACAATACGTTACGTCATGTCACAAAGATAACATAATATCGCCGTCATATTTTGTCGCGTCAATAAAACTGTTGAGTGAATACGTCGTTTGTGATGGCTTGAGTTCAAGTTATCAAATGGTTTGATCGTAAAATAGCGTTTGTTTAGCGTCAGTATTGATGGATTGTTGTTTTTTATGTTTTTAGTGGGGGTGGGTAAAGTTTCAAGTTGAATTCAAGCTAAAAAAGGTCATAGGGTAAACTGAAAAATGTTTTTTTTTTTTTTTAATATTTATTAGACTACCAAACATTTTCGCATACTGTGTTCCAAATATATCACACTGTTATTGTACTCGTAAAAGTGTTTTTTTTTTATGTATGCTTGTTTGTGTTTGTTACTCCAAATATGGTACCAGGATAGCTTATAACCTGGATTCATATTTAGTCTAAAATGTATCATCGTCATCATCATCATTGCAGCCGATATACGTCCACTGTGGGACATAGGCCTCCCCAAGCGTCGCCACATCGAACGTTCCTGTGCGTCCCGCATCCATCGGTTTCCCGCTACCTGCACCAGGTCATCGGTCCACCTTGTAGGCCTTCCAACGCTGCATCTTCCGGTACGCAATCGCCACTCCAGAACCTTTCGGCCCCAACGGCCATCCGTTCCGCGAGCAATGTGCCCTGCCCATTGCCACTTAAGTTTGGCAATTCATCGTGCTATGTCGGTAACCTGGTATGTATATATATATTACAAAATTTTAATGAAATTCCTATAAAAGTACTGCACTATTTCTACAGTTAATTTCATGATTGGAAGTAGGTATTTCTGAAAACCTTTTTCTTAAGAACTTTTAGCTGTGGTAACGGGACCATTTCAATCTCTGGACTGACTTCATAAAGTTTTCCTTGCAGCACAGTTTTTATTTTTAGAAAGATCCAGAAATAGCACGTAGCTAAATTACTAATCACGACTGTGCTAAAAGATTAAAACGTATCAGAGGCGATTGAATTTTATACAGCATGTAACGTTGAATGCGCAAAACCTCAGCCACCCCAAGTGATTTTTAATTTTTTTTTTCCACAACTATCATACTACGCCGTCTAGTCCCAAGCTAAGCAGAGCTTGTGTTATGGGTACTAGACAACTGAAAAACATACTTATTCTTCTTCTAAATACATACATATTATATATCATAGCCCGATAATTTAAATAAAATTCCAAAACCTGTGCAATCAAATATTGTCACTAGTACATATAAAAAATGTAAACTTACTTTGAAAAAGCTTTATATTACTGGTAACATCACATCTCAAAAATTATAGCATTAAGCTAAATTATATAAATTTTAATGTAACATGCTGCGATCGAGCTTGCTACCTTCACTTTGTCACATAAACCTTTAAAAGGTTTCAGACAAGTGTTTTTGTGTTAACAAATGTAAGAAAGAAAACGTACCTAATGAACAATAAAGAAAAAAAAAATATAAATTACACCTAGTAATTGATTTAATTCAGAGAGAAAAAAAAAAACTTAAAAAAATATAGGTAATGGTTTCATGTGCTGTTTCAGTTTGTTTAAAATTCGTATCTGGATTTAAAAAAGAACCATTATAATCCCGATTATGAGAAAATTTTAATTGGGCAACAACCATTTGTGTTTGTGTCAAACCTATTTGGGCGGATTTGCGCACATGATGGTAACATTTTTAATGAAGATTTTTATTTTAAATGTGACCTACTTTAAAAAGTGTTTAATAATAATATAATATTCCACAATAATAATATTCCACAAACTATCACACAACGCCGTCTAGTCCCAAGCTAAGCTGAACTTGTGTTATAGGTACCAGACAACTGATAAACATACTTATATATTTCTAAATACATACATATTATAGATAAATTACACCCAGACACAGAATAAATGATTATGCTCATCACACAAACATTTGTCCTGGGTGGGAATCGAACCCACGACCTCCGGCATAGCAGTCAGGGTCACTAACCACTAGACCAACAAGCCAGTCAAATAAATCATCAATAATCAAATAAGTGATTTAATTGATTCTACTCGTTATTCTGTTTAAACTATTTTCAGGATTTGTGCACGTTAAATAATACAAATACGTAGTTACATAGATTTCAATAGACTGACATAGATTTTAGCAACAATACATTTCTTTACTTCGAAAAAATCCTATAACTCTCCTATAAGGGACTCACGGGACGAAACAGCAGATAATCCTTTACGAGGTATCCAGAAAGATACACAACCATATATCGAAGTAAAAGTAAAATCGAATCTTCAGTGTTTACTATTAGATCTTAGATACCCGAACACATTTTTTCTTTTGGTCTTTTATTTACCTTCAAATTATATCTTGTTTGGAAGCGAAGGAAGAGAAAAACACGTCAGCAGAAATTTTGCAAGATACAGGTTACGATAGAAATTTTGTAAAAATAAGGGATGGCCCAGGATCTGATTGTGTTTGTAAAAATAATGGCAAGGAACGCAAAGGGTAACTTACTGAAGGAGATTATGGATTTATTTGAAGAATTCCCACCTTAATAATGCTTGTGGGGGTGATCGGCGGCGGAGGCCGCTCGCGCTTGGCCTTGGTTGAGGCCATGGTACGGAGCGAGGAGGAGTTCTGCGAAGCAGTAATGCTCGCTAAGGAGGAGGCCGACCGCATCAGGCAAGGGCACTCTCGTCGCCGCCGGGATTCCGATCCCGATTTCCAGCCACCGTAAGCGCGGGCTTGCGGACAGTGAGCAATGGGTAGCTCGCTGTCCGGCCGTCCGGTAACTGTCCGGACCAAGCCCAAGTCGTCGACGGCGCGCACTGTTCCCGCGCGCGAAAGGGGACTCGAATCCCAGTATGAAGGTTTGAAGGAGAAAGAAGAGTCTTATGGCCCATTTCCTCTCCTAGAGAGGAGGCCTGAGTCCCAACAGTGGGAACATTGAAAAGGCTGGTGATGATGAAGAGTCACACACTATCTCTCGCTCCACCCAAGAGCGAGGGTAGTCATTGGATGATTTTTCCCACCAAAAAAAACCCTAATAATGTTTTAGGCACGCCGTGTCTTCGTGGAGGCAATTAGTGGCTGCGACCTCTCACACCGGTCCCTCGTTCAAGTCATAGTCCTTTGCGAGAAGGAATGCGAGGCGGTCACCTCTTTCTGTGAAGAAGATGGCCTTATGCGTGAGGGAACAGACATCATCACGCCCCAGCCGCTGCAACCCCGGCTCCAACTACTAGCCACAACTACTAGGCACGGACTTGCAGATCCCGAGTCGTCAGCGGTACAATTACCGGCACGGATCTTAAGCGCTGGCTTCAAGTTGCGCAGAAGTCAAATATTCAGTCTTTTCAGTGGTGCGAAGTGAGATGCGGGGGCGGGGAGTGTCAGCGATTGGCTCGCCACGCCATCGTGTCATAGACGTCACTCCTTATTCGTTTTCTGCGTTACTTGCGACTGCCGCGAGCCAATGTATGAAATGCGCAAAGCGATCACCACTCTGACGCCGAGCGCTCAAGATCCGTTCTGGTAATTGTACGTAGTGTTCCATGGGCGCCTCAAAAAGATGTAAGTTTACCGTTGGAACACAGCAGGGTCGATACCCACGGGGATTTTTCGAAAAGGTAACCCATGATTCTAGAACGCAATGGTCAACTGAAGGACACAGGTGTTGGTTTTAGTCGGTAAAAATCTGACATGATGGAGAAATCGTTGGATGATCGCAAAAATCAAAATTTGTATTGAGATATTCTTTTCTCTATTGGCACCTAAAAGGATTCTTAAAAATATAAACTTTAGACTCTTCACTAGAACGAAAGAGGTTATTTTAAAATTTCCCACAAAAACAAAAAGGAATACTAAAGTCCTTCGCAAACACAAAACGCTGTCCTTCCATCGTTGCCCCTAAAGCCTGCCGCGACATCCTCGTCAATGTCCGCACCGTCCCTTGCTCGAGCCAGTCCGCACCATTGTGCCTGTAATCTTAAATTCGTCCCTAAATAATCTAAGTTCGGTCCAGCCTGTCCCTTGCTGTCTACACCTTTAGTGTGCAGTCGCTTAATTACACATTTTTCTAACTCCTGGCATTTTGTGAAGCTCATCACTAACAAGGCTGGTTACACAGACTATAACTTCTTAAGTTGACATAAAAGAAACCCCAGGGAAAAAAACTAACGTGGGCCTGTCGCGATCCTAATCCAGCGGTGAACGCACGCTTTAATTAGATCAAATTATTTATCACATTTTATGTTATCGTGTTTTTTGCTAATATATCCTCTGTTTTCCTTTTAATTCATTAAACCCCAAGCGAACGCCGGCGTTCGCGCACCTATTGTCTTTCAATTGTGTCTGCAATTATCACAATTGAAAGGTTAAGACTCATAAATATATTTAACATTCTATTCTTTTTATAGATACGACTGTATATTTATTTATTTCTATTACAGGTACTCTCTGCACTAACAGATTTCTGGTTTTGGACAACTGCCTGATAGATGATTACGGGCTATTGTGTCTGTTCAGGAAAAGTAGATGGCCAAATATTCAGGGACAGGAGTCCAATACGTTAGTCTGACCAAACCACACATTCATGCTACACTGGAGACCACAGTCTGCGACGCCATCTACATCACCGAAGATAGGACAACATGGCGAAATATAGTCCATAAGAAAGTTATCCTTCGAGGTCACGACCCTCAGCATTGAGTATAAACGACGCAAAGAGGCAGGTATATGTTCAAATCGTGCGGAAAACTAATTGTACTATGTAAGATTTCGAATGTTTTAGTTCCTATAGTATAGCGGCGCCGTAGATGTCGCTACAATAGGATATGTTTGTATCCCAATAGTCCCTTTGGGATAATTTTCTTTCAGCACACAGACAGAATCTAGTATTGTTACATAGTACGAGTATCAATAAAGAAATGCCCACAAAAAGTTTGTTGGCCGAACTAAAAGTCCTTTATAACGAAAACCTATGTAACAGATAAGATAAACAATGTAACATATTGCTTAGGCAAGCTGGCGCCGTCAAGAAGATTTATATCTATCAGTCTTAATATTGTAAATGCGAAAGTCTAGCCTAA
Source organism: Mythimna albipuncta (assembly GCA_929112965.1). Taxonomy (NCBI): domain Eukaryota; kingdom Metazoa; phylum Arthropoda; class Insecta; order Lepidoptera; family Noctuidae; genus Mythimna; species Mythimna albipuncta. The sequence goes on from OV815982.1 coordinate 12,741,711, forward strand.
TCAGATCTGTGGATAGATATGAAAACCCTGATGTATTACATTATCTGTGTTATTTATGTATGTGGTTTTCTATTCAAAATTGAATTTGGTGTGAATCTCATTCCAGACATTCGATTGTTTTAAAGTATAAATAGTATTGTGTCCCTGTTATTAAGAAGCCACCAAGAATTCAAATCACATCGTGTCTAGAGTAGTAACTGGAAAGACGTTATGGGTCCCTCATTATTTACAAGATGCTGGTCCTCACCGGACATAGTAAGTTCGGGAGTTTACTGGACCTGAACCATCGGGACCGAGCCTGAATCGAAGACGGCGCGTACTGTTCCACGTACGCCACAGTAAGGGCCTAGCAGGGTCAAAGGCTGCTGAGGCCATGGGTAGTCCGTAAGGAAACCCTGGGGTCTTGGAAAGCCAGGCAAAGAAAAAAAAGGCTGATACGCCGCGGGAGACGTGCGAGAGAACTCATTGATTTATTACCACCTTTAAAAAAGTGCGTCTAAATTTGAGACAGCCGTAAGCAATAAGACATTGCTTACGGTTGTCTCAAATTTTGAGTTGAGCTACACGCATACTGACAAATGCTTGCACTGACCGGACAAGTCCACTTAGAACTGTGTGGTTCTTTCTTCAAAAGACCGTCTCAGGCTCAATCTGCATGGTTCTCATATGATTTGACCATTACAAATGTTTTGCTGTATGGAGTTTAAAAGAGACTTTGACCTCTGAGTTTGATTCGGTGTTTCTTCTCAGGGTAGACAGCTAGGAAACACCAGCCTCATCTATTATTAACTGACGAAAAAAAATTGATCTGTAAAAGTGTTTTAATAAAACCTACTTGCAAAATAAAGATCATTTATCATTAGTTCTGTTGACACTAAGAGGTGAGACACTAAAAAATACAATTAATAAATAAAAAATTTCGTTATCAACATGTTGACAGACCGGACCATAAAAATAATGGCCCATAAAGTCTCAATAAATCATCAACAAAATGGAATTATAATTGCTGAACCGACAAACGATGGAGTAATAAAGGCTGAAATAAAAATGTCTAACATACTTTCACGACATGATCCACTAAATACTTTAAGCTCAAATATGGCCGCTAGATTAATAAAATGAACGTTAAAAGTGTATGCGTCCTTGTAGCCTGAATTCTGAAAACATTATGAGTAAATTACTTGGGGACAATTTTCTCTACGGGACTGGGCAGGACATGTCTGCCGCATGTCTAACGAGCTGTGGGCGCGTAAAACGCTGGACTGGTGCCCGGACACAGCAACGCGAGGCCGAGGCAGACCACGAAGGAGATGGCGGGCTGACCTGGATGGCTTCCTTAAGAACTGGAATGAGAAAGCGAGGAACCGTGATCGTTGAAAGGAATGGAGGGAGGCCTTTGCCCAGCAGTGGGACAGTGTGGGTTCAGTAAAAAAAAAATCTACATGAATTATTAAATTAATATTTAGAAAATCGTTTATTTATTTATTGAGTACAGCCACATTACAATACATTTAACGTTAAAAAAGAATCAATTCCATCACATAACATTAATTTGCAATTCATTTGCTTTGTGATAAATTAACATTAAAATATGCGTTTCAATTTAAAATTACAATTTACCACAGTTATAAAATTCACAATGGAAATTACTGAATTTGTTCTGGCTGAATAATAATAATATTCCACAACTATCACACAACGCTGTCTAGTCCCAAGCTATGAGCTGTGTTATGAGTACTAGACAACTGATAAACATACTTATATATATCTAAATATTTACATATTATAGATAAATTACACCCAGACACAGAACTAATGATCGTGCTCATCACACAAACACTTGTCCTGTGTGAAATTCGAACCCACGACCTCCAGCATAGCAGTCAGGGCCACTAACCACTAGACTCTCAGAAACTCTGTAAGCTATACACCAAAGTAATTGAAAAAAAAAAACTTTTTCCCACTAAAATACGACTGACTTCGATAAAAAAGTTCGCCTCTATGCCAATACCCGAATTAGAAAAATGTTTTTTTTTTAAATGTTATAGCTTTTTTCTATTCACTTTTTAGTGTTTCTTTAGTTTAAGTTTATATTTTAGTTTTTTTCAAAGAGATTTGTGTTATGAAGAGGTTATATGACCTCCTTCATAATTATTACATTGAATACGAGTAATAAACAATGCAGAACAATTAATAATCTTTATTGTAACATCACATCACTAACTACACTCAAATTATAAAGGCATTTTTTTATGTATATCATTTGCGTTCAAACAGCTAAGCCAACGGGTAGACTATATCCTAGAATAGCAGATAGGTAACTTTTTATCACTTGAAATATTTCTGGAGTGATTTTCTACTTTTACACGAATAAAGTCGCCGGGAAAATACATTAATAGTGTACTTTATATTTGTTTATATTTTTTTACTTTCGCATTTGTCGTGCATGATCTCAATGGAGCATGCCATAATCATGGCGATAAATCCCCTCACCGTCCTCATGACGCAGGTCCTCACCTGATACGGTAAGTCCAAAAGGTTCCTGCATCAGACTCAGCCGGAAGAAACGCTCAGGTTTCACCATAGCGCGGATCACTCCTAGAATACAGTGGAACATAGCCAGAGGTGGAGGGTTAGCCTGTGGGCAGAGCACTATAATTTGGATGTTTATGAAAATAAGTAAGCAAAATATGTGAAACGCTTGGAGAAGAAGACCTGAATCTCTGCTGTGCGCATATATATAAGACTTTTATTTTTGATTGATATAAACTAATGCTTGACTGCGATGCCACCTGATGGTAAGCAGTGATGCAATCGTTGATGGTGAGGCGCACTAGTTTATAAGCCTATTCACTCTTGCCTTAGCACTGCACTAGTTTATAAGACATTCAAGTTATAATTGGACGGGAAGACCGCAGTAGGCAATTGTTCCAGTCTTTTGACGAACGCGGTTTATACGATGAGGTAAAACGCTGAGTCCGGACCGTTGAAGTTTCAACAACGTGTGGGTGGATACTCTCCGTACTTCGGACTGTCCGATAGTAGCAATGAGACGGTGGAATCATGTCATGCAATTCCTGCACATACTGTCTAAAATGCATCCTGTTAAACACCGAAAGGCTGGCTACCCTACGCCTGTGCTCAGAGCTTTGAAGATTGAACTTAACCAAATCTATATCACCAATTAGCACGCTTTTCCAAAGAGTCCAATGCTGCCAGGTGCTGCAACACCAGCCATATGTGGCTGCAGTACTTCACACACGATCGATCATAGCCTGATGACATTTGGACATTACTTATGAAAATTTACATATCTATAAGTAAAATATGAAGGAACTATTAATTTCAAGCCGCGTCGTCCAATGACTTTTTGCTTCGTCAAATTCAGCCCTTGATTCGAACAAATTTGTTGATCGAGTCCTGCCAAATTCAATTCATGTTTTTTGGTCCTCTCTCGAATTTGGGTCAGAAGCTCCGGGCTTACTACAAATAGACGGTTATGTCTTATTTGCATAGGTTTGGGTACGTATATTGTTTGAACACATACATCCAAATAAGATCGTGTGAAATGGCAAACAATCGGCTAGTTACTTCATTCCAAGCTTCGAGATATACATGTATTGGAATACGAATACCTATTTAAGAATACTCAAATACTATTTGTTTTTATGTGGGAAAGCATGCACTTCTCCCTCCCTAGGGCGGAAGGAAGGCGTGTCAGACTTTTACTGACTAAAACCCACACCTTTGTTTCTTTTTTGCTTTTGCACAACCCGTAGCCCCAGGTGACATCGACCCTACTATGTCCCTATGGTTGACATCTCCTTGAAGCAAGTTTGGAATATTACGCGCCGTCGTCAATTCGGGCTCGATCCGGACGGTTACCGGACGGCCAGACAGCGAACTACACATTGCTCGCTGTCCGCAAGCTACTATGATACAGCTACCATGATTTTTACTCCTTTTTTGTAGTTGAAATATGTGTGATGATGTGATAACTTAAGTGCTATATTTTACCGAAACACCATTTTTTTTTTATTGTGGGAATCATGCATTGACATCCCCCGCCCTTGGGCGGAGCGGGAGATAGTGTCAGACTCTTACTGACTAAAAGACCCACTCCGTTCCTTCTAGCCTTCATACCGGGGCTCGAGCGCCCTTTCGGATAACCCTGGCCCCAGTAGGCTTCGACCCGGCTGGGTCCCTGCTGTTGCTGACAACTCCTTGAGGCGCGCGGGAACAGTGCGCGCCGTCGACGACTTGGGCTTGGTCCGGACAGTTACCGGACGGCCGGACAGTGAGCTACCCATTGCTCACTGTCCGCAAGCCCGCGCCTACGTTGGCCGGAAATCGGGATCAGAATCCCGGCGGCGGCGGCGGCGATAACACCGTTGCCTGATGCGTTCGGCCTCCTCCTTTGCGAGCATTACTGCTTCGCTGAAGTCGGCGACCGCTACCGAGACACCATGGTGGTGCGAGTAGTCACCACCACTATCATCTTCCTGCCCTATTCCCGTTTTATTTGGGGTCGGTGCAACACGTTTTTTTCTTGCATTCTGTCCTGTCACTCGTCATGCTATCACTAACTCTCTTTTCTTTCATATAGCTTCTCACACGATCCATCACCGCCGCCAACAAAATGTATACAGCTCTATAGTGAGTTACTCACCTGATGTCCGTTCGGTTGCGCAACCAATTTTTTTTTTTTATTGAGATAAACTAGTGCTTGACTGCGATCCCACCTGATGGTAAGTAGCGATGCAACCTTTGATGGTGAGGCGCACTAGTTTATTAAGAGCCTATTCACTCTAGTCTTGAAGACACCCAAATTATAATCGGACGGGAAGACCGCAGCAGGCAGACTGTTCCAGTCCTTCGACGTACGCGGTATAAACGACGAGGCGAAACGCTTAGTCCGGACCGTAGAGGTTTCAACAACGTAAGGGTGAATATTCGCCGTACGTCGGGTTGGAATTTCGTGTGGCGACTCTGGTATGGTGTTTAGTTTGGTAGCTTAGGGCTATATTTTACCAGGACACCATGGCGGTGGAACTAGTCATGCATATTGAAGTTGATTTTAGCTATTTATAAATTTCTCAAAAGTTTGGTCCAAAAATATCTGATGAGCTAGCAGTCTCAATTTAGTTAATAACTGTGTAACTACCGAAGTCCGGTTGCTAAGATTTTAATGTCTTTGAATATTTTAGTGTCCTTAAATATTTTGAGATTTAGTTAAGACTTACAAACGATAAAATTATTCATTAAATTGGTGTTTCTGAATAAAATTAACTCTATTTCTGTAGATATATATTCAAATATTTATATATAATTATCTTCAAGTTATGCTCTTAATTATGTTTTCCTCGTATTCAAAGAGTTCAGTTTTTTAGTTTTTTTATGAGCTAGTGACATAGCGGTCAGTAATAGTACTACCAGTTGCTCTCGTTGTATCGAGATAACTAACACTGCTAACGCTTGCAGTGGCAAGGTTGTAAACGGGGCGTAAGTCAGCGTCATCCAGCTTATCAGTGACCCAGTGTTCCAGATATTTAAAACAAGTGATTGACCACATCATCGCTTACCATCAGGTGAGATGGTGTTCAAACGCGAGCCTATCAATAATCATTGTCATCATCATCAGCCTTTTTAATGTTCCCACTGCTAGGACTCAAGGGTCGTAATCCACCACGCGGGCCCAGTGAGAATAGAATAGAATAGAATAGAATAGAATAGAATAGAATAGAATAGAATAGAATAGAATAGAATAGAATAGAATAGAATAGAATAGAATAGAATAGAATAGAATAGAATAGAATAGAATAGAATAGAATAGAATTTTTATTTTGCAAATATGGGTAATACATAGTTCTTAAGATTACATTCAGCTCAAACACATTTTACCAATAGGTAAGCAAAAAAAAAAAAATTTATATGATTATTATTTTAATTTTGTGGGTTGGTGAATGTCACATGTTTTCGAAGTTTTGGTCCAATTAATTCATTAACCTTTCAATCGTGGAAATTACAGACACAATAGAAAGACAATAGGTGCGCGAACGTCTGTAACTTCCACGATTGAAAAGTTAAACTCCCCCGCAGGTAATCGGTAATAATGCATAAGCGCACATTTACATCACAATTCTAGCCTGTTGATGATGGACATCATTCTCACGACAAATAGAGACACTTTAATTTAATATAGACCATTAATTGTGCCCTCTGGTAACAGCAGTGTGATTCTGTAAGACTTCATTCTAAACTTCGAATCTGAATCCGCTGTGAGTTCCTTGATTGGCATTCTAAAACTCGGTTGATAATTCGAATCTACACTAGCGCTACTCTTGCGAGCGTGTTTGCGAGTTGAACTAAACTGACCGTGAGATTTTGACAGATAAAGTATGAGATGACGTAAAAAGTGGCATTCTGTAAGGTAATTCCCCCGTCACTTCGACTCTCACTTCGCACTCGAACCCGATTCAAAGTGTCAAATTATAAGCATCTATTTTACGAGTGAAAATAGAAGAAATCATAGTTAAATAGTGTTTAAATAAAGTTTTTAAAGTTTTAAAAGTGCATAAGTGCCTACCTACTTAAGCGATAACGATGGCAAGAATGTTTTTGTTTAAAACTATATTAGAAGAAGCTCATGCATTGGATAGACTAGTAAAGCTTCGACAATCTACCAAAATTCGAAGTTTATCTTTATTACCCCGCGATGACGACTATGTGAGCGTGTATAGATTGTCTAAGGAGCTAATTGACCAACTGGAGTATGAGTTACTGCCTCTGATAAAGCCCACAAAACGTCGAGGCAAAGGACTTTCAACTCGTGTAAAAGTAAGTACTACATTTTACTAAGTATTAAGTTAATTTTGTAAGTATTTACACAGTTTATAGCTGAAAGATTTATAACCAAGCAAACCATAATAAGAAAAACACTTCATAATAAGGAGGAGATATTCCCTTTAGGTTTTTTCCCTGCTAGCTATATGTTTTCATGTTAGTCTAAGGACCCTGTACTTATAAATAGTTATTATGCATGAAAATAACTAAATTGGTTCCTATTTTGTTTTTACTAGATCTAGATTAAGTCCGTATTTAATGTTTTTATTGATTTATTGTTTCAGTTATTATGCACCTTGTCATTCTTGGCTAATGGCAGTTATCAGAAAATAATTAAAGAAAATATAAGAACATATTTATCGCAACCATCAGCATCTCGTTGCATAAATGAAGTAGTGGAAGCTCTAAATAATCCGGCAATAGTAAAAAAATATATAAGGTTTCCTCAAAATATACAAGAATGACAAATGTTAAAAAAAGGTTAGTAGATATTTTATAATTAAAGTGACCCTTAGACATTTTCTGTGACAGTAACTCATGTCAGTGTTTAATGTAAATTACAGGTTCTACAAAAAGTTTGGCTTTCCAGCAGCTCTTGGGTGTATTGATGGCACTCTGGTGGCAATGAAAAAACCAGCAGAGAATGAAGAATGTTTCTACTGTCGCAAAGGCTACCATGCAAGAAATGTGCAATTGGTAAAATGGATTTCAATGTTGTTGTCGATTATCATTAGGTATTCAATTAGTCTTTTTAATATTCTTTTTTTCAGCTAACAGATGCAGATCTAAATATTTTAAATGTGGATCCAACATATGGTGGCACTACTCATGATAGAGTCATTTTTAACTATGGTGTTATAAAAGCCCACTTGAGACATTGTTTTGCTTGGTAAGTTAATCCCTCCCTGACTCTCCTACTTCAGAAAATAAATCTAATTACTAGGTATAAAAACTACATACTTATTTGATATTTTTTTTTTTTCAGGTGATTCAGGATATGCTCAGCGCGCCTACCTTATGACATCAATTAGTGGTGCTGAAGATAATTCCCCAGAAGCTTTTTACAATGACCGTCATTTAATTGCTCGCAATTCAGTAGAGAGAACAATAGTTCTCCTAAAAGGACGATTCAGGTGCTTGTTTAGTGCTTGGATTTGCCATCTAACGCCGATTTAGCCCTAGGGCAATTACGTAGGCGAAACATAGTAAATAGGCTTTGCCTTTCAGGTCATAATTAATTGATTGGTGGTGTCGTTTATTGTATGTATTCTGTGGTGTGTGAGGCGGGTCTTTCAATAAAACTGCAGTATATTTGTTACTTAAGTGTTTAATTTAAATATCAAAAAAATCTGACTGAAAAATCTTAGTTTAAAAACTAAAACACGACTACTACTAAAAATAAAAATAAAAACAAGTTCCATCAAATCGCATCATCACAGTCAAGTTATATTGCTACACCCTATCTCTATTCATGGCTTCTGCCACAGCTTCAGCTAAAATGTTATCTGTGTCTGCACTCCTCTCCAGAAAGGACTGCAAGATCTGTGCATTTGATCTTTGTAACTCCAGCTGCTGTTCTTCCACCCTCAGGAATCTCTTGGCGGTGGTGGAGAATTCCGTTCTTCGTTGTGACGGTGGAGGAGCAGCAACTGAAGCTGCGTGACGTGAAGCTAAAAAGATAAATATTTACATAACTTATATAAAGGTCCTTTAAGTTGGCAGCTCTGTTCCTAGTACCTTTAAATTCAAGTTTTTTTACTTAGGTACAAAATAAAAGTACAAATCAACCCAAATATATTATGAACTGAGTTCATCATTGATCATAAGCAAAGCTTTTTTTATCAGACCAATTATAAAAAAATGCTGTTATTAAATACACATGTATTATTCAAACTAGGTACAAAAATCTCCATTTTCTTATTATAGTCAAGAATTAAAAATAACGTAAAATTAAAATAGGTAAGATTTTTATGAAATCAAGGAACACACTTTAAACCAAGATTCGTCGCACATTTTACGTGGTTTGGTTTAAGGAATGTTAAGTGGTTCTAACATGTAAAAAAAAAGCACTGCTAACCTTAGTCCACTTGCACTGTTTGTATGTTTTAATAGTGCCACCTATACTATTTAGGCGCACGGCTAGTTCCTCCCACTGGCGTCGACTTCGCTTTCTGTCATGATTATTTCACAATTATTATCGGCACTGAACGATCGAAAAACAAACAAAACAATGCAATGTCAAACGTCAAGTCAATGAAAATATTGTCCACAGATTACTAATGATATTGTCTCACGGCACGAATTTAGAGTTTTTGGTTTTTCTTTTACTTATTAGCTGCCTCAAATTCTATAAAATGAGATATTTTAATTTAAACATCACAATAGCTAAAATTCTGTGTCAAAAACTGGTAAAATAAAAAACCGATAAATCTCAACTTACATTTTGTTGAGTGTGGCAGTCACTAGTACAGTATTGGTCGCTTCGAAGCTCACTTCACTTCGCAGGTGCCTAGGTGATGCTTACAGAATGCAAAATCAAGGTCATTTTGAACCTTATGCGAAGTGAGAGCGAATAGCGAAGTGAAATGCGAGTTATTGTTTGAATTTTACAGAATCGACGTACAGTATCTCTTTGTCTCCTAATATACCTTAATCTCCATTTGCCTCAGTGATTACTAGAACCTTAATCAAAGCCTAATTCAGTTCAGCCTTTACTGCAATCAATACAGGAAAACGAAATTTGGTTCCCATTTTTTTCCTGGATGGAAAAATTAGCAATTCAAATGTATTGTTCAACAGGTTCTATCAATTTGTGTTAGAAAGGAAGGTTTTTAATAAAGGAATAAATACTTTTGGGATGATATATTCATTTTGGAGTTGAAACTTTTTGATTCGAATCATTGCTATGTGTAGAATTTGTTGTTCATTGTATGTATAATAGGCTGGGTGTCAGTAGTACCACACCAGTATATGTTTTTTTTATGGTGGGAAAAATCATCCAATGACAACCCCCGCTCTTAGACGGAGCGGGAGATAGTGTCAGACTCTTATTGACTAAAAGACCACCCCGTTCCTTCTAGCCTTCATACCGGGGCTCGAGTTCCCTTTCATATAACCCTAGCCCCAGTAGGCAACCAGTATATGATGGATTTTTATTTTGTTGATTTGTTCCATACTAAGCCGTACATATACATACTAAGCTAAGTTTAACAACTAAGTGGTTCCTCAGACATGAGGTAGACAGGTCTGTATAAAAGGTCTTCTTTTTTTTGATATTATTATGAAGACCCCGCTAGGATTGATACCTGCCAGGGTGGTGGAATTGGTCGAAAGAACCTTGGAACGTCAATGGATAAAAATAACACAAGTGGGTTTGAATCAGTAATATTCTGACACGTCATCCCGTTACAAGAAGAGCGCATGAAGATATTTGATTGATTTCTCACCTCAAAAAAAAAAGCCTATTCTAAAATATTATTACCATTTATATATTTATACATTATTATTATCATCATTATTTCAGCCAAAACAAGTCAACTGTTAGACATAAGCCTCCCACAATTGTCACCACAGCAAACGTTCCTGTGTGGCTCGCATCCATCGAATTCCCATGACCCTCATGAGGACATCGGTCCACCTTGTGGGAAACCTTCCAATACTGCGTCTTCCAGTATGGTTTTTTGATTCATTTATTTGCTTTTATGGTGGTGAATGGTATTTTTTTCCGTAGTTTTTTTTTTCATCTGCACTTCCGCTCCTTGCTCGACTTAGAAGGCCTTCTTTACATACTTAAATAAAACCTCATTCTTGTGATACCCAAACCACTCTACAAAAATGTTAAGCCATATATCTCCTTACATATACGACCCCTACTTATTCCGCACAATGTCGGGCAAAGGCAACTTGCCAACTCGGTGAGCGGTTAAAATGTGTAGCATACATGTACAAAGGATGGATTAATTTGATACTACCCTCAGCGAAGTTGGTCTTCAAACTACTGGCATGTTTTATCCCCAAGTTATGTTAAATTTTAGTAACATATTAACTGCACTTCAATTTCTTGTGTGTTCGAATCGAAACTTAGCTTTGCAATTGCTTTATGCTACTATTCCGTCAAAGATGTGCTATGCTATTAAGGAATGCAAATCTCGCGAGATTGGGGCTCAAGCGAGATTATGAATATCAATACTGCGAGATCTCGCCAACTTCGAGATCTCGCGAAATTGGCAGTTTTGTATGTTTTTTTTTTGCAAAAAATCACAATATTTAAATAAATTAGAGAAAAATAAAATAAAATTATAAGTAGATAAACATTTATTTTCACGATTTTTTCAATGAACTTTTATGCACCAAACATGTGAAATTGTCTATAATTTTTCAACATACGTCCGTGTCAGTCCGCGCTTCGAATAAGACGTTTTTATGCTCGAGTGCAATCTCGTTAAACTCGCAAGATCTCGCCCTTTTTCCGTCCGAGATCTCGCGTGAACGAGCTCTCGTGAGAACGAGATTGCATTCCATATATACTATGTTACTATGGTTGCGTTTGATATCCACCAATCATATTCATTTGTGCACATAGCTTAGCACTGGTGGAAACAGATTCAACTAAGATATGTTATTTAAAAACCCCACCCCGTTCCTTCGTTGCCTTTCATACCGGGGCCGAGCCTTCCTTTCAGAAGCGTCGACGACTTGGGCTTGGTCTAGAAGGACCAAGGACTGGACGGTCGGACTGCGAGCTACCCATTGCTTGCCGTCCGCAAGCCCGCAGCTACGGTAGCCAGAAATTGGGATCAGAATCTTGGCGGCGACTGGGGCGTGAGCCGCCGTTGCTTGATGCGGTCGGCCTCCTCCTTTGCTAGCATTACTGCTTCGCAGAAGGAGGACCATGCCCTGTACCAAAGCCCAAGTGGGGCACACCTCTACCGTGTGTTCCACTGTGTCCTCCGGGCGGTCCACACAGTACCGACACTCGGGCGTCACTTTCCAACAAAGCTGTAGATACTTACTGTTTTTCACGCTAGCGCGGAAAACCGCACGTGCTCGCCTCCGCCGCAATTTATAACATTAATCGAATCAAGCTGGGCGCAAAGCAGCACCCAAGAGTTGCCCGTCAAACCCCGTAAGTGTATTAAAAAACGTCTTTTTATACACATGGAAATTTATCATTGCAACACTCGGCTCCATAACACCCTCGCCTACGACTCGTGCAAAATTCCAAACTCTCTCCACATGTAACAAAATGTACCACCAATCATATTCATTACTTTCGAATTAGAACTCCTACCCAAGTCGTCGACGGCGCGCACTGTTCCCGCGCGCCTCAAGGTGTTGTCAGCAACAGCAGGGACCCAGCCGGGTCAAAGCCTACTAGGGCCAGGGTTAGTTTCGAAAGACAGCCGTTATGAAGGCTAGAAGGAACGGAGTGGGTCTTTTAGTCAGTAAGAGTCTGACACTATCTCAAGAGCGGGGGATGTCATTGGATGATTTTGTCCCACCATAAATAAAAAATAGAGCTCCTATATTCTATTACATGAAACATAATACTTACATCAACTTGATTACCTAAAGGCAACGAAGCAAAATTAGTGCTTGATGAAAGTTGTTATTTTAACTAAAACAACTTTCAATTAGACAACAACAGGTTTCAATTAAAACAACAATTTCCCATTTAAACGTTTATTCCTTCCCATAATACAAACAACATTGCTGGCTTATTTCTCATTATTAATTAGTATTTAGTACATTTTAATGATACAATTGAGTGGTGTATTTGCGTGGATGTTTATGAGAAATCGTAAATTAAACTTATTTACTGTTATTGTTTTGATAGGCTGACAAATAATACAACAGAATAGAATAGAGGCTATATTTCACTGGAAGGCCCAGCGCACATCACTGGAGGCGCCGCGGAGCGCATTTGAAGACAACAATTTAATATAAACCTTAACTACCTTGACATACGGTCTAGCGCGCATGCTCTTGTAGTAGCTTGAAGGCGCTCGGAGCGCCGCATGCGAATTTATTCTTTTCTAGACCGTATGTCAAGGTAGTTAAGGTTTATATTAAATGCTGGGCCTAACACTGTAGCGGCGCGACCAGTTGCGACGCCACGGTGTCCTGGTGAAATATAGCTCTAAGCTACCAAACTAGACACCAGAATTAAGATTAATTAATCTTAGAGTGAGAAGAGTGAATGAGTTTCTTCTAGGTAAGCGCGTTCCACCGTCGCCCGCATCGTCGCTTTCCATCAGGTGTAGCGGTCAAGCGCGATTTATCAACAATAAAAAAAGAGTCGCCACACGTCCGAGCTAGTCGCGCTACCAAATTGGCTACGCAACCAAATGGACACCAGGTAGGTAACTCTCTATAGAGCTGTATACATTTTGTTGGTAGCGGCGACTGGTCGCGCTGCCATGGTGTCTTAGTGAAATACAGTTCCTAAGGTAGAACTTAAGAACTTAAGGTAACACTTAAATCTATGATCACAATGGTGGTCTTATCGCTGACAGCGATAGCGATATCTACCAGTCAGCCTTAAGATGGACTATAAGAACTTAAACATATTTAGATGGAGCTAATCGTCATATACAATTGCATCCCATATTAAACTCACTCATTAATAATATTAAAACCATAATAACAATATATCCTGTTAACAAATATTTAAATATTTAAATCATTGTTTAAATAATAAACATGTAGGTAATATTTAACGGGCTTAAATACCACAAAATTTTACATACACCGTTCAGCATTATTGATGGGTGATACAAAATGAAGCTGTACCGTACATTATACTATTAATGTGATCGTTGATTTGTAATTCTGTTTTATGATTAACTAGCTTTTGCCCGCAGTTTCGCCTGCGTACAAAATGTAGGCTATACTTTATATCACTCAAGAATAAAGCAGCTTTCTGTTAAAAAAATTTAACAATCGTACTAGTATTTTCTAAGATTATCTCCTACAAACAAAAAAAAATTACCTCTTTATAACATTAGTATAAATTAGTAACCAAGCAGAAGTGTATTTCATGAAATTATAAGTTTTATTTTTTACAGCTATTTCAATATGAGAAAATGTGCAACGTAATTGAGATTTCTTTCATTGATTCTATTTTCTCAAAATACTTTCTTTCTTTTATTTTCTCTGTATTTTTTTTTTTAATTTAAATATTAGGTTTTACCCGCGGCTTCGTCCACGTAATTTAACAATAGCCTATGTCAATCAGGATTCAAGAAGCTTGAAAAAATTTGAAGAAAAAATTTTAGCAATTGATCCAGTACTTTCAGAGATTACCTCCCCCACAAACAAAAAAAAAACAAACTTTACCCTTTTATAATACCATTGTAGATAAACAGGAGGGACGCAAAGCATGTTACTTAATATAGATAAAGAGAGAAAGTGAGACCAACCGATGAACAGTGTGAAGAGAAAAGAGAAAGAAAAGAGAGTCAGTAATACCGTGATGGTTGATAGAATAGAATGAGAGTGAAAAAACGTGTTGCGCCGACCCCAAGTAATATGGGATAAGGGCAGAAAGATGGTGAAAATATTTTTTAAATAAGTATTGATAATTATTTCTCATTTATCTAACGTATACAAAAATAGAAATAAACTAATGGAGCACAATAATAAAGAATATTAAAAAAAAAACAATTTTACAAAAGCACCGCATAAACTATTGATACAGCCTTTGTGGAACACTGCTAAAATAATTGTGATACAGAATAGCGTTGTCCAAATCACAAAGGATAATAATATTATAATACATGTCGCCTATCAAACAATCAATAACATCATATCGATAAACAAAGTTTATAATATTAACAAAACGTATCAAAAACACTTAACACAAACACACCACTCTATAACAGAATTAAGTTCGATAAAATATAACAAATTTACATAATATTTCAATTAAATATAGATGATCTTTCAATTAAATACAAAACAACTTTCAATTAAATATAAATTAACTTTCAATTAAATATAAATTACCTTTCACTTAAATCTAAATTGCAACAAAACTAATTTCACAGTTTGAACTAGTTGTTTGTGATATTTAGAATTATTTGATGACTGCCGCTGTTAAAATGAAGCTATGAAATAATTTTGGTACGTTAAACTGGGCACATATTATGTGTGACAATAAATTTTTGCGGTCAAATAAGTACAAAGGACCATTGTTTATTTTTTATTACCTGACTACGTGGAAGGAAGGGTGAGTGACAGTATATCTGCCTAGTCATATTAGCAGCAATTTATTAATTAATCCTTATAAAAATAAGCTGGTTTCACAAATAGATAGGTACAGAAGACAATCTCATGTATTTACTTCACTTTTTATACTTACGCTTGGTGGACGCACACCGATGAGCGTTTGAGTCGGAACTGTTCGACGAGTGCTCCGAGACGCGACCGAGATATCGTGTCTGTGAGCGGTGTCTATGTGTGCGTTGCTCGAGCGCGCTTTGTATGTAGATTGACTTCTGTATCTATCTGTTTTGTGCTGGTTTGTCAAAACATTTTTCGCTTTTTGATGCTTATTATTTGGACGAATGGTAAAAGCGATAATTTGAAACTCGTTAGCGTACAGAAATATAGCAACGAACACTCAGTTTGTCTAGCTAGCCGAGCGAAATGTTAAATCGTCACAGCTGTGTGCTAACGAAGATGTGTTTAACTAGGAAATCATCAGCTAACTTCTCTTGCTCTGGGTTGAGATTACTGCGGCCCAGAAAAGCATAGGGGATATATTCTGTAGGTAGACACATCATATCAGCCGATAGACGTCCACTGTTGGACATAGACCTCGCCCAAGCGTCGCCACAACTTTATTTTTATTATTATTTTATTTACTTTAAAATACACAGAAAAAGATTTTTACAATGCTCTAATTACATAGGAATTTAGGTTAAACTAATCTAATAGTAAAAAAAAAAAATAGTTTAAATGGTATATTCGCAACAATTTATCGCAACACGTGTAGAAAGCTTAACCACAATTTTTGAAAAGAAAATAATCAACACACCACAAATTGAATGCAAGAAATGTGATAAATGTTTCGGAGGGTCTCACAAGGTAACAGTATGTGTACGTCAAGTAATGTACGTTTAACGAAAAGTGAGTTTATAGCTCTCTGCATTTCACATTTTTCTTTTTATTTATTAAATACAAATACTTTTTTAATGATATTGTAAATAATTGTCAGTTATATTTAAGGTCTCGCCTAGATTTTTAGGACATAGTAATTTCGTCAAGCCAAGTTGATATTTTAAAACACCAAAAAAGCTGACCTGGTAATTTTTCAACCGAAAAATCAGAATTACTATCCAAATAAAGTGATGCCAGTCTTTTAGGCAATTTTTTAATCGGTATTTATTTACATCATTCATAATTTCGTCATTATTTAAACTCGTTAATTATTTTGCAATGTGTAGTGATGATATTGACTATGTTATAAAAAAATAATAAGTGGAAGTTTTGTAAAAAGTTGAAATTCTTAGGTTATATTTAAAATAATACATTATGTTTTACAATTTCTTATAAAAACTTTTCCTAAAGCGATTTAAAATAAAACTTAAAAAAATGGCTTAATTAAACAGTGTATTTAGTTACAAACATTGCATAGTAAAAGTTTCAGAACATAATCGCATTTTGTTGAGCTGCGCGAGTCTTCGCAACTTTGCGGATTAAAACTTTCAACAGAAATCGCTTCGTTTACAACCAGCTTTATTTTAAATCAAGCCTTTATATTTGTGGTACATCGTTTAAGTTCTGGTACATATTTTTTAAATAATGTGGTACATCAATTCAAATTATAATGTGGTATATAATTTTTAATTTTATTTATTGTAACTTGAATTATAAGCGGCAGTCATCGATATTTTTACTGTTTTCAAAAGAAAAATAATATAATTTAAATGTGAGGACTAAATAGTAAATAATATTATTAACACCATTATTATTACATTGATTTTATATTAGTTATAGTTTGGGAGACAGCGATATTGTTTTAAATAAAATTCAGTTCTTATTTGTAACTTACAGTTGTATTTAAATAACAAAAAAAATATCGTAATTTTATTTGAATTGATTTATTATTACAAAAACAATGTATTTGAAATGCTTATTGGGTACTTTGTGATCAGTACCCCTAGCCAAGTTACTAATCTGCAAAGTTAACGCTAATAGAAAGCTTCAAATGTGCGGGAATGACGTCTCCTCAATGCTCAGTCACGTGGTGAGAACAAAAGATTCAGCGACGCGGCCAACTCGAAGTGTTCGACGCAAGCGAAATGGTTGTAACTTGGCTAGGGGGGCTGATGAGACAGGGAGAGACATCTCATCTGACAGCGATATGATCGACAGTTGAGCACACTTGCATAGAATTATCTAATCACTCGTCGATGTTTTATAAGTGCCCTTGTAAGCCTATGTGAAAAGAAAACATTCGTTTTTATTTTTAATATTGGTTTAAAAAAAAATGGTTTTTGTCAGAACAAAAAATGGGCTGTTGCACTTATTGTTTAATAGAATAGAATCAGTATTCTATTTTTATTTATTTTTTTTCAAATTTTGCCAATCGATAGCGATCATTCAAAAAAGTAAAGACAGTCACTTTAGACAATTTTCTTCAAAAATTTCAAAATCTAATATTCCAAAAACCTAGTGGTTTAGGCTCCATTGTCAATCAACAAATTAATTGATCATCATATCTACAGAAAATTGCTGCCCATTTTACTAAAGAAAATCATACCAAGTAAAATCAAAATCAATTTTAATGTTAAACATCGTTCAATAACCCTAAAACATTGTTTCACAACCAATAAATGATCAATTAGCAATTGGAAATTAAACTCAAACATTCACAAAAGAGATATTGATTTAATTCAAAACAAACACCTCGATTCGTTCGAGAAACTAATTAGAAAAGATAACAATTTCCAACATCGCTATCTCCCATAAGTTTGAATGATAACTACCTACAATTCCTTTATCTATTTACAATGTAAATAATCCCTATTTACATATAAATGTTAATGTTACATACAGTTAGGGACAAAACTGAAAGTAATAAAAACTTCGGTAAATTTTAACTTTACGATAAGCTTTATGAATTAGGGTACATCGCTGGTTATTTAAGTGCTAAAGTGAACACGTGGTGTAAGCTCGGCCGTAAATATGACCACTTTTTTTTAAAATATGACACACAGGTATGAGCATAGACGTAGAGAGCTGGAGTATTGCCATTACAAAATTCGTTAATTTGTTCAAAGAAATCTGTGACGGTTAATATGTGAACAACAACGCAACGGTCTCTTCTTTGTAGGTCGTAGTGAAGTAGTGGAGGTGACACTGTCAACCTGTAGCGTTTACCAATTAGAACTATAGATAAAGAAAATAACAGGCTACGCGATCACTTTGTTTCTTTAACACTTTTCTAAGCGTTCTCATTTGACAGCTAGACAGTGAACGCGTTATCCAGATCTTTATGTCTGTGAAATGTATTTATCAAAAGACTATCGCATGTGACACATACGACTCTCTGCAATACAAACTATATTTCAAACTGAGCCATATTAACATCTTATATATTTAAAATTACGAACTTTTTGCAGCCCTAATTAACGTAAAACATTCAGCTAATTTGTCAAGCTAGCATTGGCATGTGCCAGCATTTAATTAAAACTTGCGTATTCCACGGAACCGGGCTTATTTTTCAACCCGAATGACTAGCGAGGGATGAGAGGACGTGCCAATGATACGTCGACATCTCGTGAAGAATAATAATTAGGAGAACCTTGAAATGTCAGCCTTACAAAAAAGAGCAATAATTTACGTTACTTTCTGACTGAAGTAAGTTTATTTGCAGAATTTTCTCGAACAAGAAAAAGGAAATAAGTCTTTTTTGTTTTCAGAAAATTCAGAAAATCTATTTGTTTTGAAAAGTTAAGATTATGTAGTTGACATAAAAATCTTGATACTCTCATTTATTTAAAAATAAAAATAATTGTCACAGGCTTTAAAAGATTATAAATAAACTAATGAAAACTAACAAAGGTTCTAAAAAATAATTTTACCTGAGAGTAATTAATTAAAACCAAATTAAAATTTCAAAGCTTCGCGTTTGCTTTTATTAAAATTCCAAATAATTTCAGTCACATTTAATCACGCCAGTATGATACCGACCCTAACGATTCACCTGAACCCGACCGATGTCCGATAATTCTCGAAAACCGTGAAACAATCGTAAAATGTCGAAATTTATTTGCTTTCGACTCGATTAAAATTCTATTCGATTCGGGGCACGTAATTATCGATATTGAATAAATTTTGCTCAACACAATTATATCCAATGGAACATTACGATACAGTGTGAGAATCCTAGCTGTATTTAAATTGGGTATTGAATTTTAATATAGTTAGAATATTATTTTAATAAACAAAGGCTATTTTGGGAAGCTCAATAATAGAATTGTTTCTAAAATAAGTGTTAAAATGATAGTTCATTACAAACTAAAATCAAATATTGAAACTAGTTGTTCTATAAAACTTAATGTAAAGGTCTAAATTTTTAATCATGTTCTATAAAATTTAATGTGAAGGTCTAAATTTTTAATCAATCACGCTTCGCTGGCTGAGTGTATTTACTGTTCCCGCATACGTGCCTTAAAAAAACGCCGTTACAAAAAAACGTTCGAAGCGGCCACAAAAAACAGCTGAAGCGCGCGACACCTCTTGTTTTCGGTGAAGCTTGAAGCCCCTTCAAGCATTTCTTTGAGGTGGGACTACCGCACACGAGCCACAAAAAAAGGCCGCCTAAAAAATAAAGCTTGAAGCAAATTTTTTTTTAAGCCCATGTGTGGGCACAGTTTGATGTAAGTTGGAACGTGAAGAAATCATTTTGTATACATTTTTCTTAAAGCATTTTTAGTGCACCAATACATGACATAAGTTTAGTGGCAGTGGGCAGGGCATATTGCTTGATTGCTTGTAGAAGTGATGGTCAATGGGGCGGGAAGATTCTGGAGTGGCTACCGCGCACTGGAAGACGCAGCGATGCACACTCGTAGAAAACCGACAAGTTAGCAAATCAGCGTCAATGCTCAAGCTTGAAGCCTCGACTCGACGAGTGCATCATTGCCAATGATCCTCCTGGCTCGGTTCTTAATTGTCTCAAAAGCATCAAGCTGGTATCAGGCACACTTCTGGCTATCCGCAAGTAGTATCTAGTATTGAACTAAAATCAAACGTTGAATGAGTATTATTTTCAATCTGACTAAAGTCAATAGAAGAGGATCAGAATAGATGTGCTAGTTCAGAACTTATTATTGAACCATTGGAAACTTTGTTGTTAGAACAATCTTTGAACTTCTTCGATGATTGGTTGTGAAGTTGATGCTAGTAATGTAAAATAATCATGTGATTATTAATTATACATGTAAAACACTAATTATATATGTATGTCATCATCATCGTCATTTCAGCTGATAGATGTCCTCTGTTGGATATAGGCCTCCCACAAGTGTCGCGACAAAGAACGATACTGTACGTCTCGCATCCATCGGATTCTCGCAACCTTCATCAGTTCATCAGTCCACCTTGTAGGAGGCCTTCCAACGCTGCGTCTTCTGGTATGCGGACGCCACTCCAGAGCCTTTCGGCCCCAACGGCCATCTGTTCTGCGAACGTCCTGTTCATTGCTTGGCGATTCTTCGTGTTATGTTAGCAACCTTAGTTCTTCTGCGGATATCTTCATTTCTGATTCGATCACGCAAGGAAACTCCGAGCATAGCCCTTTTCAATGCCTACTAGGGCCAAGAGTCTGCTTCTGAAAGGAAGACCACCAAACCAACCAATCACCAAACCGTAGGGGCCCAGCAGGGACGAAGCCTATTGATGCCATGGATTTGTTTCTGGAAAGAAAACCCGGCCCTGGTATGAAA
The DNA here is from genome assembly GCA_929112965.1 of Mythimna albipuncta. Lineage (NCBI taxonomy): Eukaryota > Metazoa > Arthropoda > Insecta > Lepidoptera > Noctuidae > Mythimna > Mythimna albipuncta. The sequence continues at coordinate 12,762,512 of OV815982.1, forward strand.
GGCAATGAAGGAACAGGAGTGGGTTTTTAGTCCATAAAAGTCTGACACATCCTCTCGCTCCGCCCAAGAGCGGGAGATGTCAGAGGATGTTTTTCTCACCTACAAAAAAAACTAACGATAGAGTAATAATTCCTATTGTGAGGCAAGATTAAAAAAAAGTAATGGAACGAAAAATATTGTATTATAGTACTCAATGGAATTGTGCCAGAACAACTAATCTTTTCTTTAGTTTACTATTCTGTGTTGCTGATATTAAACAAAAACAACTCAATCAAGCAAAAATTAATTAACTTGACAAAATAGACTTCCATTTTATCCAATCAAATATGATCATAAAATAGAGATTATTTTTGACGTGGCTTTCTCCTAAGATTTGCCCTACAGCAGAAGATTACAATATAAAACCAAAATAAAAATTGAATATCAAATTATAGCATAGTGGACTTTTTAATGTACCCACTGCTGGGACTCAGGCTTCCTCTCTGGGAGAGTGAACGGGCCGTAATCCACCACGCGGGCCCAGTATTGGTGAATGTCACATGTTTTCGAATGGTTCTAGAACATGCCGATTTCCTCACAATGTTTTCCTTCACCGTTTTGAGAGCAGTGGTAATTAAATAAATTACACAAAGTAATGCGCCCGGTTGGGTTTGTACCCGCGACCTACAATTCGTAAGTCGGGACCGTTATCACTCGGCCGCCACTGCTCTCAAATAATATAGATTGCAATAAAGTATTCAGTATAATAATATTAAAGTACAGGTTCACATTATAAAGTACAGGTTCATATTATAAAGTACAGGTTCATATCATAAAGTACAGGTTCATAACAAATAATTTAAAAATACACTGTTATTTGTGGCCGAAAAACAGGCCGCCCTTGAGCCTTTATATTTTGTTTTCCTCTCTTTATTTCAAAGAATGCCGATGTCCTTTTTAGGGTTCCGTAGCCAAATGGCAAAAAACGGAACCCTTATAGATTCGTCATGTCTGTCTGTCTGTCTGTCTGTCTGTCTGTCTGTCTGTCTGTCTGTCTGTCTGTCTGTCCGTCCGTCCGTATGTCACAGCCACTTTTTTCCGAAACTATAAGATCTATACTGTTGAAACTTTGTAAGTAGATGTATTCTGTGAACCGCATTAAGATTTTCACACAAAAATAGAAAAAAAGCAATAAATTTTGGGGGTCCCCATACATAGAACTGAAACTCAAAAATTTTTTTTTCATCATACCCATGCGTGTGGGATATCTATGGATAGGTCTTCAAAAATGATACTGAGGTTTCTAATATCATTTTTTTCTAAACTGGATAGTTTGCGCGAGAGACACTTCCAAAGTGGTAAAATGTGTGTCCCCCCCCCTCTAGCTTCTAAGATAAGATAATGATAAAACTAAAAAAAATATATGATATACATTACTATAAAAACTACCAACGAAAATTGGTTTGAACGAAATCCAGTAAGTAGTTTTTTTTTTAATGCGTCATAAACCGAAAAAAATACACTATTATTAAAACATCGATCAAAGTTACAACACATAACAAGAACTTTTATATTATGTTACTTGCTGCTACGGGACCCTTCATGGGCGAGTCCGACTCGCACTTGGCCGGTTTTTATTGTATCCAGTAAATAATATATTGTCTATTGTTTATCTGTTGGGGATTTGATCTGTCTCTGACATCAATAAGTTTCGCTGATTGTATATTATTGTTTTTGTGCTTCTTTTCCGAGAATATTTACGTGTTATTAATTTGTTTGTTCATCTATACACCATTGTTTTTAGTATATGCAAAACTCGCTCCAGGCTTTGGTTGAGGCCATGGTCCGGAGCGAGGAGGAGTGGCAGGCGGTCGCCGACTTCTGCGAAGCGGTAATGCTCGCTAAGGAGGAGGCCGAACGCATCAGGCAACGGCGTTATCGCCGCCGCCGCTGCCGCCGGGATACTGATCCCCATTTCCGTCCACCGTAGGCGCAGGCTTGCGGCGGGCGTCTGGTAACTGTCCGGACCAAGCTCAAGTCGTCGTCGACGGCGTGCGCTGTTCCCGCGCGCGTCAAGGAGTTGTCAGCAACAGCAGGGGCCTAGCCGGATCGAAGCCTACTGAGGCCAGGGTTATCCGAAAGGGCGCTCGAGCCCCGGTATGAATCCTTGAAGGAACGGGATGGGTTTTTTAGTCAGTAAGAGTCTGACACTATCTTCCGCTCCGCCCAAGAGCGGGGGTCGTTATTGGATGCAGAAGCCGGTCGCAGAAGCTAGTCATACATACGGCTTAAAGGAACTCGTAGCTATGTAATAACATTCACAAAGGTCGACCTCCAAGGTTAAGCAACACTTTCTAAGGCTGGGCCTTGGATGGGTGGCCAACTCAACATACCGAGATTTCTTAGTGCCTCGAAAAGGCTGTCATTTGAAAATGTATGACAGTGATTAAGAATATTCAGTCACAATGGGCTTCATTAAAAGGCTAAAAGGTCATCCAAAGGGCAATGGAGAGCGTTATGCTCGGAGTTTCCATGCATGATCGAATCTACATACCACACTAATATTATAAAGACATCATTTTTTTTTTTTTTTTGTAGAAGGTTTATCACTGAAAGTAGTAGACCGATTGCGAAAATTATTTTATCGATAGAAAGCTGCTTTATTTCTGTGTAACATAGGCTACTCTATGTAGGTATGCTGGTGTTATATATGGTAACGAATGTAATTATACTTATATAGCACGACCGTATGAAGACATTATGTATGACGCAGTTAAATCAGGAATTTTCATAATTCACGAATATTGTTTGTTGTATTTAACTGTGTCATACATAATTTCTTCATAAGGTTGTACTATTTATAATGACATTCGTCACCATGTAACACGGGCGGGGCAAAAGCTAGTCAAAAATAAAGATATTTGCAGGAAAACCAAGGTTACTGACATGGACTAGTCACCAAACTTAGAGTGAGAAAAGCAATTTAATGATTTTATAACTTCATAAATAAAATGTAAAACGGTTGAAAACGTATTTAGTACACATCGTGCGGTTTCGTGACGTCCCTGCTTTATTAATATGTGTCATATTAATATCGTTGTCATTGGAATTGATCAACATTTAAAATTATTAATCTATTATTATAACTGAATTAAAGCCGATACAATTGTGCGGTGGAGGTCAATGTATAGAATAGAATAGAATAGAATAGAATATCGTTTATTTAATAAAAGTGGCACATTTAAATAAAAATACAAAAACAATTTTAACGCATACATTGCATTTGTTGCCTGAACTAGGTTGGACCTGTATTTCAGGCTAAAAAGTACAAATAACCTCAACTAATAAATTAACAATCATTAAATTAACTATACTAAATAACATACATTTAATTTAAATAAGAGCAAAACATATTTTATTTACAAACTATTAGGAGATCTTCCGTCTCTCTGTAAGAGATGCTGAGTAAGTATTGCACAATAATCTTTTTACAGTTATAATAATTTAATTTGTACAAACCTAATTTTCTATTTAATCTATTGTACAGAAATGGGCCTAAAAATGTGAAAAACCTTTTTACAAAGACATATTTTGAAAAAGTATTGGAATTGCATACAATATCATTCCTTCTCTTACTAGTAACTTCAGGGTGGTAGGAAAGCATGGTGTGTTGTTTTAATACCAGACGCATGATGAAAAGCTGGCGAACAGTCAGTACGTTGCAGGACTTATATAGCAAATCTGTGGGATAGAGGAACGGATGAAAATTGGCTACTTTTAAAATGGCTCTCTGAGCTCTTTCAAGAGGTAACAAATAAGTTTTTGGTGCTCCACCCCACGAGGTATTACAATATTGAATTACAGATTGTCCGAGTGCCAGATAAACTTGGGTGATCAGTTTTGAGTCTGCAATTGTTCGCAATTTTTTAAAAATAAAGATTAATTTTCGCACTCTTTTAACTAAACTTTCAATATGTGGTTTAAATGAGAGTGTTTTGTCAATTATAACCCCGAGATATTTAATGTCGCTTGTTTTGAGGATAAAAGGACAATTGCATGTACTGACTGAGCGCAATCCACATTTGTGGGCATAAAGATGAGAATTAGTAGTGTTAGATTGAAGGTCGCGCATGGAGAAGTGAATATATTTAGTCTTGTCAGCATTTAATGTTAGTAAATTGCTTTGAAGCCAATTAGTCACACTGTTTAAACCTAATTGAGCATATTCGTATAATTCATTGCTGGATTTAGCGGAAAAAATTAAGGCTGTGTCGTCAGCATAAGAAATAATTTTGCCTTGTTTAATGTTCAAATCACATAAATCATTAATATAAATCAGGAAGAGGGTTGGGCCCAGTATGCTTCCCTGGGGAACACCAAAACTAGTGTTTTTTTGTTCATCGCTCATGATATTGTCAATCCTAACACATTGGTATCGATCGTCTAAATAGTCGACTAAAAGTTTTAGCGGTGTTCCCCTAATTCCCATGGCTTCTAACTTGTTTAGGAGTATAGAAACAGATACAGTATCGAACGCCTTCGCGAGGTCAAGGAAGACCCCTAGGGTCTGGTTTCCTTTAGCAAGTTCCACGGAGACATGATCGGTCAAGTTGTGCACCGCATCGGCTGTAGATAACTTGGCACGAAAACCAAATTGCGAAGATGATAGCAAATTATTTTTCTCTAAATAGTTTACTAGTCTGCTGTTAACAATTTTCTCTAGTATTTTGGAAATAGATGGAAGTATCGAAATTGGCCTATAATTATTAACTAAGTCTTTGTTTCCGTTTTTAAAGATGGGGACTACAACTGCCTTTTTCAAGCATTTAGGGAAAATACCTTCAGAAAAACAGAGGCGAAATATATGCGTTAAGGGAGGTACCAGAATATGCTTAAATTGTTTAAGGATCTTACTGCTAATATTATCCCAGCCCACCGCACAGTCATCCTTGAGAGCACAAATAATTCGTGTAATTTCGTCTTCGTCAGTGTCTAGCAAGCCGAAAGATTTTAGGGGACAATTAGCACGCATGTTTGGGGAATAAGGTTGAGCATAGCAATGTTTTGAAATCTGTTCAGCAAGAGTTTTCCCAACACTCACGAAGTAGTTGTTAACATGGTTGGCTGACAAGAGTGGCGTAGAATTAGTAAGCAGTAAACTCGAATTTGATTCACGCCGTTTTGTCATATATGTGATGTTTTTAATATGTTTCCAAAGACGTTTGCAATTGTTTCCTGCATTTGTTAATTCATTTTTATCGTAATTCCTTTTTAAGTTCTTTAAGAGATCGTTACAATAATTCCTGTAGCGTTTATAGGTTATTTTAATAATAAGATCGTCTGGAAATCTCCTCGTTTTCTGATGGAGCTTATCTCTTTGCCGCATACACCGAATTAGGCCAGGTGTAATCCAAGGTTTTAAATTATGAAATTTTTTGTTTACTGTAATAACAGTTGTACTACATAATATTGCTGATTGAACATTTTTTATTAGATACGATAAAGCAAAATTCGCGTCAGTTGAATTGTAAACTGGGCTAAAGTCAAGGTTGCATAAATCCTGTTCGAGTTTGTTTGTGTTTAATTGCGTTTTGGTCTGGGTACGAGTTAGCTTAGGCAGCGTTAAGTTTAGGGTTAGTAGAACAGCGTGATGGTCAGTAATTGTCGAGTTAGTAACAAGCGTAACATACGGTAGACTGGATTTGATAATCATATGATCAAGGCAGGAGCCACTTTGGTGGGTCGGCAGAGTGTGTGCTGGAAGATAACCATAGTATGAACAGATATTAAGGTATTCTTGGGTTCCCGAGTCACAGAATTCAGAGTTAATATTTATATTTATGTCACCCGTTAATATAACATTTTTAAAAGAGTTTAAGTTCTGAAGAATCTGGTTCAGGGAAGCGTGAAACGATTCCAAGTTTCTAGCGGCAGGGGATCTATACATAGCGATTATTGCTGTGTCTGCACCTATTTTAATTATCAAACAATTACACATACAGTCTCGGAGGTTAGGTTCCTCTACTGTAACCGTTAATGATTCCTTGTAATAGACCACTACACCATCATTTTGATTATTGTGTATGTTAGTACATAATAGGTTATAACCTGGCATTACCGGTAGGTTATCTTGGCGATTAGATAGCCAGCATTCAGTTAGCACTATTATGTCACAATCTAAGCTAAGTCTGTGAAGAAAAATGTTAAAGTTGTCTATATTCTTATAAATACTGCGAATGTTTTGAGTTAGTATAGTTAGTGGCTTTACATAATCAGAAATATATTGTTTGCAGTCCTCAACATCACATGTCTTTGAAACGGGTACAAACGTATTGTCTATATCGGTAATTAAGTTGGAATCCATACACTTAAAATAAATAATACGAAAAGTTAAAACAGAAAAAATTAAGGCTAAAGTATAAAAATATATGAGGCGCTCTTAGGCGCCTTCATAATCTATCGAATTTATATACCTATGTTCAGCAGCTTTTTTAGCAGGGCACTCTTGATCTCCCGTCTTGTGATTGGCAGGTTTTTTGAAGCGCAAACAAGTTGCGCATTTAGGTGGCTCGCCTTTTTTCGTGCAATCTTGCATAGAGTGCCCTTCTTCACCGCAATGGCCGCATGATGGGGTAGAAACTTTGCAGGTCTTAGCAGCGTGACCGTACTGCTGGCACTTGTAACATCTTGTTACCAGTGTGAAGTCTCGTACTGGGCACGATGTCCAATTAATAAATAACCGGTCCTGTGTGATGAGAGCCTTACGAATTTGGGCGGTAACTTCTAATATGTAATTGCAATTCTCAGAAACTTTTCTGCCGGATTTGTGGCTAAGTTTTATTGAGGTCAAAAATGTATCTCTAGACATAGTCGGAAGTTTGTCGGCTAAATTTTGTTCAAAAATACATTTGTAAACCTCATTTTCAGGCATTGAAGCAGGAATTCCAATCACTATTATGCGCGGTTTGCGCTTTTGAGGTTCGTCGACGGTAAGGGATGGCGAAGCAAGTTGGACCGATTGCTTGAGCTTATCCAGGTCCTCCTTGGTCTCCGTGCTGATGATGAGTCCTCCTTTTCCAATTTTGCGTATACCTCGGACTTTTAACTTCAATTCACCAGGGCTAATGATTTTTTGGACAATGTTTTTTGTTTCGTCACTGGTCTTTGAGTGGTCACGAGGATAAATCGCCACGGAGCTAAAAGAGTTAGGACGAACAAAACTATTGGACCCTTTCTTCACCATATCTGCAAAAGATGTTGGTGCAGTTGTCGCCTGCAGGGCACAAGATTTATTGATTGCTTCTTTCATCTCCATGATACAGTCCATTAAATTTCGTTCCTCAGTCAAAAGGTTTAGGGAGTTATGGGTTCTGTAGGCAGACTGTTTTAAGGACTGGTATTGAACAGCCAATTGCGAGACTCCATGTCCAACCTTGCGGCAAAGAGTATTTATTTTAAATTTTTGATCAGAGTTAAGCTTACCATCGGCCGCAATACTGCATACTTCTTGTAGGCACTGGTCAATGGAGCTCATCCAGTTCTGAATCTCAGGAGTAGGTATAGCCTCCATTTTCTCGTCTTCCTTAGCTTGGTCACGTCTTGGTAGTTGGGGCTGCGTCGGCGTAGGTGTTGATGGAGGGCTGCGTGGCGTCAACCCGCTGCGATTGAAGGGGCTGCCTTCCATTTTTTAGTAAACAATCACACAATCATTATTTTAACTTATCAGCACTTATTAACAACTCGCTAATACGTAGGTAAACAAAAAGTAGGTCACTAATTATGCAGAGGCGTTAATTTATTTATATTTAATTGTAATGATGAGCACGTCAGTATGCCTCGAGTGCGAAATACCGAATCAATGTATGTATTGACGTTGACATTTTATTATTATTATTTAATTATGGGTAGGCTCGCGTTTGACCACTATCTCACCTGATGGAAAGCGATTATATAGCCGTCGTTGGAGCACGCTTGCCTTGATGCAACCTATTCACTCTTGACTTATAGACCCCTAGGTTATAGTAATCAGGCAACACAGACTCCGGCAGGGATTTCCAATCTTTAGCTGTACGCATAATAAATGACTGATTATGACGAGCAATGGGTATCTCAATGTTCAACCGTCCGGTAAAGAATGAGCTCGAGTCATCGACGGTGCGTGATGTTAGCAAAAAGGTGGGCGCCTAGCAGCACCGATTTCCGCTGGAGTCACGGGAAATTTCTGAAAGGGTAACCGTAGTCCTAAGATGCAAAGACCAACTGAACTACACAGTCAGAAAGACTGTCACGTTCACTTGCTCCACCCAATAGCGCGAAAAGTCCAACAACAGAGTCCTAGAAAAGAAGTTCCAACCCCGGTCCGAGCCCAAGGCGTCGACGACACGTAGTGTTCCAAGCGCGCCACAACGAGATGTCAGCAAAAGCAGCAGCGTAGAGACACATCATGGCCGAGGCCTACTGGGCCCATGGGTTCCTTTACCCTGCGTTCCAGAAACCCGGGGTTTGCAAGGTTTACACAGGGTATAAAAAGATCATTAGAGTAGGTTTTACTCAGTAAAAGTCTGAGTTTAAACTCTAGGGTGAGCAAGAGAGCTCATCTTCACCTTAAAAACTCGGTTTAGCTGAAAATTGACTCAACACACCCTTGTCAGTCTCTAAAGAAAGTGAGATCCTACTAATTTCTTTAAATAATTTAGTCACTATTCAAAACATCACTAATAGCTTCATTTAACAACCATGTACATAAAACGAAAAGCCTTGGAAATGAAAATAAATACCCACAAACATATCAGATTAGGAAGGTGATTAGCTTAATGAGCCGTATCGGGGAGGAAAGTGAAATTACACTGGGTATGTGGTATACCCACCCACCCTCGCATTAGGAGAACATAGATCCGATCAATCTTGTTTGTTACTACGGATATAGAAATGAGGTTTCGTTAAAGAGTAGGTTTTTTTTCGGCGGTTAAAAATCATCCAGATGTCATACCCCGCCCTTTGGTGGAGCGCGAGAAACTGGGACTAAAAAACCCACCGATTCCTTCTTGCATTTCATACTGGCGCCAAGCTTTTCGGAAACCGACCCTAGACCCAGTAGGCTTCGACCGAGCTGGACCCCTATGGTTGCTGACAAATCCTTGAGGCGCGCGGGAACAGTGCGCGCCGTCGATGACTTGGACTCGATCTGGACAGTTACCGGATGGAAGACTGATGCGGTCGGTCTCCTTTGCTAGCACCGCCTGCCACTCCTCCTCGCTCCGGACCAAGGCCTGTACCAAGGTCCGGCGCGAGAGATCGTCGCCTTCGATCGCCCCTAGTTAAAGAGTAGGTCTAAAATTCCATGCAAGCGAAACCAAAATGCGGTTAGATTGACCTACTTGGGGTCTTAACAGTCGTGGCGTGTTAAGATATCAATAGTACGAGTGAGTAATTAGTAGAGGAGGTCGGGATGCTAAAGCAGTTACTAAAGCGTCATTTGGTACTGTTAGATTGTGAAGATTAGGTACTAAAACGAAAATAATTCTATGACACGTTTCCATTTTAGAGCGGGTTTAAGTCTGAAAAAGTTTGATACTCCCTTGGAGTCGTGCCGATCTTTTTCCCGGAATTATAGACACTGAACACATTTATTAACGTGATGAAAATACATTTGTGTCAATCATGAAATTTAAAAATAAAATATGACGGCGCTTTTGTATTTAAATAAGTTTTTAAAAGATATTAGGTATTGCGCTAGTTGTTTAGAGCGGCGCTAGTGGTTAAGAATGACGTATATTTATATATTACTTTTAACGGATAAATATTTTTTTGGGGAGCAGTGGTGGCCGAGTGGTAACGGCTCTGACTTACGAGTTGTAGGTCGCGGGTTCAAACCCAGCCAGGCGCGTTGCTTTGTGTAATTTATTTTCATCACCACTGCTCTCAGAAACCGGCATGTCCCAAAAATTCGAAGACATGTGACATCCACAAACCCGCACTGGGCCCGCGTGGTGGTTTACGGCCCATTCCCTCTTCTAGAGAGGAGGCCTGAGTCCCAGCAGTGGGAACATTAAAAAGGCTGATGATGATGATGAAATATTTTTTTAATTTTATTACTAAGTTCGAGCGCTTTTAATGAAAAACCTTTTATATTATAAAACGGATAACAAATTAATACCATAGACTTGATATGTTAACATATTAAGTTAGGAAAACTGACGTATTCTCGGTTAAAATATTTTCTCAGAAATAAATAATAGACCTAGTAATACTTCGAAGCATCGATCATATAAGTCTAGCCGCAATTTATCATGACGCTAATAGTCTACCAGTCATTCTTCTTTCGACTAACAGTAAAAAAACCTTGTAATATTTTTATACGAGCAAAACTGTGTGAAGCCCTATTCAATTTCTGTTTTTAATTAATAATTGAATTCGATTCGATTTTTTTTTCCTTCGATATCCTTTCAATATATTCGTTGTTATGGTTGCGTATCAAAATGCCACAAAAAGAAACTTGTGAACTATCTGTTTTGGCTACTGAAATTATTACTTTTCTTAATGATATCTGTTTTTATTTATTTATGTACACACAAATACTTAAAAATTAAAAAACAAAAAACACAAATAAATACAGATAAAAGAGCACAAAGGTACTGCTTATTTCAGATGAAATTTCTTCCAGCACACCTGCGACAGGAGAGTTAGAAAAGAGATGTAGACACAGTGTATACGAATAAATTACAAAATAAAAATATGCAATTAAAATCTAAATTAAATCATTTTAGTTATTAATCAACTCATTTTCTCGTAAAAACTCACTCTTATCCCGCTTTTAGGCACGCTATTTGCTATTTTTCGCACTAGTGTCGAAAAGTGCGCTTACTTGCCGGTCACAATTTTATTTTATTTATTGTATCAGGCTAGTCACGGCGCGACCCCCGCATATACATATATGCTTTCGTAAGATTATTGAAAAACCTCAAGGTGAGTATTTTTTAAAGTGTATCGAGATACGTTGAAAAATTGACACTGCAGCCCTCGGCTCCATAATACTGCACCACTGAATGTCGCCTTGGTCACAACGACCAACCTTTACCAAAATATGCTATTTTGGCTCGTGCTTGGCCAGTATCTTACAATTGCCGTCACGGATCTTGAGCGCTCGGCGTCAGAGTGAGGATCGCTTTGCGCATTCCATACATTGGCGAGCTAATCGTATTCGTTGTTAGATACATGCAGCAACGCAGGGAACGAATCAGGAGTGACGTCTATGACGCGATGGCGCGGCGAGCCAATCACTGAATGTTTGATTTTTGCGCAACCGCTAAAGATCCGTGACGGCAATTGGCGGTAAGCGATGTTGTAGTCGATGCTAAGGCTTGCTTACCTAGAAGTAACGCTCTCAACTTAAAGACCCCCATATTTTATCTATAAGGAAACACAGACTTCGGCAGCGAATGCCACTCCTTAGCTGTACGCAAAACGAATCTGTTGTCAATGAAACTGCGTATGGACGGGATATCCACCGTGTACCAGTGGTGCATAGTTAGTGGTCTGACGATAGAACGGGTTCAGTGGAAGCAAGTCATGCCTTTTCTTCGAAAAGCAACCGGTAGGTTAATAATATAGTCTGACTGAATATTCTTTGTTCCACTACCATTAAAAGAAAGAATTTTGCAGCGTTATTTACTGAAGTCATTTATGGCCCAAGCGCCCGAAAAGTGCCATAAAACAGTGACTTTCTGAAGCCTACTCCTCGGTAATGGCCAGGTTAATAGGTTTGAAAAAAATATATGTTTATTATAGATTCATGAACCATATTATCAACATTTGATTTTTACGTGCTATTAATACTTTTGTCTAAAAAAAATATTTAGCAATTTCACAACTTTTCCCTACTCCTTCGAAACGGCTTGGATCTTTAGAAACATTTTTACACATACAAATTGGTGGTTAAGTCTTCAAAATGAACATTGCATATTATGTAAATCAATCAAAATTTCGCAAAGAAAATGGATTTAAAGGTCAGCCACGTGCTTTCCGGGCTCTGTTGGCCGCAAATAAATGTACAGATTTACGTACTGCCGCCTAGGCTGCGAGAGGTGCGTCCACATAATTTTGGCCAGATGGTTCAACACACCTGATTTGTACGTAGAATGACATCGCGTGGCAGGTATCAAGTGTAGCTCTACAAGTCTAGTTTCCATATAAAATGTATGGAGACCGACGCGTCCAGATCGACGTGCGTGGCACACGTGTGTCCGATTAGTGCTACCTTAATTGTTCAATTGGCTTTAATAAAGAATATTTATATTTAATTTATATTAATTAAAAATATTACGGTATAAACATATTTCGGCTTTAACATTGAAGTGACAGTGAAAATTGTAATTAATTGGAAAATTAAAATATTACGTTACAAGCAACCGGCATTTCTAAATTGCATTTTTTTTTTGTTGTTTTATCGGTAAATGAATTTAATCCTTTAAGTGACAGCTAAAATATAATTTATTTATCGCATAGTTTTGTCAGATAAAAATAAACATTCTTTGGAGTTATTCAAGGTTCAATCCAAAAAAGAAAGAAAAATGAAAATTGCGTTTATTGGCATTATAAAAACGAAAACACCTTAAAATTAAACAAATAGTAGGTACATTGAGAAATACCAAAATGGCCTCAGCTCCACATAGTGCCAAATGATAACACGAGGCCACCACCTGATGCTGATTTTCAGCTGCAGCCCTTGAGTGCCTAATCACTTCTACCTACATCGCAAACAAAACAATCTTATCGGGAGTTGTATGATTGGTTTGATTAACATATTAAAGCCAAAGAACCGAGCGCTCATCGAGATTTTCGGGACATCAGCATACAGCTTGGCAATTTTACCAGCTGGGCTTTTCTTTGACCAACGAATCAGCATTGCTATTCAACGTAGCAATGCTATCAGAGGCATTTTTTCATTGACAACCAAGGATGGTTTTTTTTATAAATTATTTTTATTCACAATACTTTATTACATAAGTTTGTATATGATATATTAAACCTATTAAGTTATTTATATTAATTTAGTTCTTTATAAGAGCATTGTTGTTACAAAGATTTACATCAACATTAAAAAAACAAAGGAAAGGATACATTTTATTTCACGAGATTCAAATAAAATTAGGATCTGCAAAAAGTAATTCTAGTCTCAACCATCTTTTTGAGGGCCACTTAAAATAAAAATGGTAATAAAAACACAGTTACGAAAACTTGTAAAAAATATGACGATACTTACTAGCACAGAGTTTTGACATGTCTTAGCGGTCACAATTAGCCACTAGTGTCCAACCAATCTTTCGGTGTCGGCCTAATTAAAAAAAAAACGTGTTTCGGCTTAGTTCATGTTTCGGCAGTTATCCAGCCAAAACCAAAACTGAATTCGAGAGGTTTATACAAGAAAACACAACCTTATTTTAAAGTTCTGGTTTTCTTTTCAGTCAAAATAAGACCAACCCAAAATTTGGTTTTGGTTGCGGCCATGAAATCTACTTTCGGCAATTTCTAGTAGTATCCAACACTATTATAGATTGCACTGTCAATTTTATAATTATAATCCAAGCATGTCAGTGTATGTTACCTTTTACTTAATATAAATTGATGGCCAGTGATCTTTTTGACACTAAAGGTGAGTTGCACCATTTAACTATAACGATAACAAAGCCGTTAACAGTTGTCAAATTGTCGAATTGACCAATAGGCGGCCGTTTCACGGCTGGTTATGGTTTGGTTATCGTTATAGTTAAATGGTGCAACTCACCCTAAACAGCTGAAACTTGTGGTCAGTGCAACTGCGCGGTCATAAATACTGTCAGCAACGTCGTCTTTAGTTGATACCGTTACGGCGTTCCGTGTTCTATCAACACAACACTCAAAGATGTACCCAATTCATTTTTTTTTAAACCAAACTTCACCAGTAAAGTTTTTTAGTGGTCTCCAAAAACTCAAAGTGTCAACGAAAAGGATATTCACACAACCGACAACGAACTTAACATGCTAAGGAATAGAGTTTAAAATTATTTTTTTATCATTTAGAATTTTAATACCTTAAGAGAACGTACAGTCAGATTCGCCTGCGGATGTACTTTTAATGACTTCGCCGTTATTTATTTTTGTATAAAAAGTTGTTTGAACTTTGAGTAAAATGAGAATTAATGGCTACAAATTACAGTACTTTCGGATTGTTTTTGAAGCTATCTGAAAAGTAATGGCAGTTGAGAATGTTATGGATGCTAAAGATCTTTATGGGGTGTTTGAGTTCTGAATACTCAGTTACTGGGAATATACCATACGATTTATTAGATGTTTTATTCTCAGTAACTGGGTTTCAATTAAATCTAACTGTAGGGTTGTTCGGAAGAGTCATCGAGGCCTGTGAACAACGCTACTCACAGAACACTAGTGGGTTTTAGTTAGTTAAATTATGATACTTTCCCTCTCTCCACTCAGGCCAGGATAAGTTATTTTGAGATTTCCTACCACACAAACTATCAATAAAATTTCTATGAAATTTTTGACAGCAGAACTTCATTTTTCTTATTTTCTTTACTTTTTTACTATATACTATAACATTATTTAATAATGTCAAAATTTTATAAATGAGTTCCGACTTTGCGGATTCTTAAAATTTTTGAAAAGATTCTTAGATTCATCAAATTCTTAAATCAAATCTGTTATCTAAAGAAAAAGGACACCTAAACGAGCTCATAAATTCAAACTCACCTACGAACATATATACTAACCATCCGATCGACAAATCACATTCAGATAACCCAATTTTTATGGGTAATAAATAAAATTTGACAAGTCATTACTTTGATGAAACTTGTGGGCGAAAATCGTGTGGAAATCTTTAATATGCGATGCATGTATGCGTGCGTGAAAGCGATGGGCTATAAAAGAGCCATAAAGATTCCCCTGTTACCGGCTTAGGCCGTAAACTGTATGAATCTTGAAACTGCGTCGACAGACGAGGAGTGCCTTTGAATACTTTTTTACGACTCCGAGTTGTTGTCAATGTCAACGGCCATAATTTTCTTCACCAAGTGATTTTTCTGAAGCTTCTTGATAAACTACTTACAGAAGAAGTAAATTCCGAACATTCGGCAAACACATCCCTATTTTTTTTATTAGGTCAAAAATGGGGCTCTATCCATACTCGTTACTGAACTTAACTTTGTATCCAAAATTGTCCACGAAAATTTTTCATAATTATTGGTAAATTTAGAAATTGATTCTATTATGAATTTACCAATTATGACAAATGTTATTGTATACCATTCATAACCATTGCTACTAGAAAATACTACGCGCAGTGTTTTTTCAATTTTGATCGTCGTTTTTAATTTGTAAACCTGTACAATATTTCCATAAATTGAGTGACATTTTGGGATATAAAAAACCGGCCAAGTGCGAGTCGGACTCGCCCATGAAGGGTTCCGTAGCAGCAAGTAACATAATATAAAAGTTCTTGTAATGTGTTGTAACTTTGATCGATGTTTTAATAATAGTATATTTTTTTCGGTTTATGACGCATTAAAAAAAAACTACTTACTGGATTTCGTTCAAACCAATTTTCGTTGGTAGTTTTTATAGTAATGTACATCATATATTTTTTTTAGTTTTATCATTCTCTTATCTTGGAAGTTAGAGGGGGGGGGGGGGACACACATTTTACCACTTTGGAAGTGTCTCTCGCGCAAACTATTCAGTTTAGAAAAAAATGATATTAGAAACCTCAGTATCATTTTTAAAGACCTATCCATAGATACCCCACACGCATGAGTTTGAAGAAAAAAAAATTTTTGAATTTCAGTTCTATGTATGGGGACCCCCAAAATTTATTGCTTTTTTTCTATTTTTGTGTGAAAATCTTAATGCGGTTCACAGAATACATCTACTTACAAAGTTTCAACAGTATAGCTCTTATAGTTTCGGAAAAAAGTGGCTGTGACATACGGACGGACGGACAGACAGACAGACAGACAGACAGACAGACAGACAGACAGACAGACATGACGAATCTATAAGGGTTCCGTTTTTTGCCATTTGGCTACGGAACCCTAAAAACGCAAATAACTTTGCTGTTTATGAATATTATTTATTGAGACTTTACTTAAATATTTAAATTTTTGTACTAATTAAAAAGTAGTATATCTTTCAAATTAGAGCTAGCCATATGAAATCATGATTTGACGCTCTGTTACTGTCAGTGAATGTGATATGAAAGTACTGCACATCTTTCGTAATTCTGTCCACCAAGTAATATTTCTAAGACCTCTTGATATACTACTTACAGAAGAAATAAATTCTGAAGAATCAGCAAATATATCCTTCAAATTAGACCTAGCGTCGTGAAATCCTTCGGTGAAAATGGAAAAATCTAGAGAAGTGTGCTGGAATCGCTTCGGTTTGACCTCATTTCTGTCCGCTCGTTACAATTTTCCTTCTAGGAAACTTGTGTGGAAATCAAATATGTGAGCTATCCTTTTTGATTAAGGCAATATAAATAATCAAACACCCAAAAAGACCTTTTAATTACGTTGGATTTATCAGACACTTTCGCATTTATTACAACAGGGTCACACATTCACGACCAAATACTCCATCTCGTCAGCTCTTCTGTCACCTATGAGGATAAAAATAAGGAGGTAAATGACATGGAAAACCAAGTCACAAACTCATGACCCTGGCGAATAGATAAAACACTCGTTGGACTAATTTGATGGAAACGATTAAAGGGTTGATGAAAGATCAATAAAGGCGAAAGTCTTAAATTACAACCGCAAGGAAATATTGACTGAGAAAGATGTCTCTAGCGTTAACGAACATAGTAATTGCGACTAAATTTTACGCAGTGTTGCGCGTCCATAACGCGCTGGCTAAGTGTCAGCTGATGAAAGCGACGAATATTGCCAGCAATGAATTGGAGCAGCTCGCCGCACCGCCTCGTTGCATTGCTAGCGGGTTTTCACCTGAAAAGAAAAGAACATTTTAGTGCTAAGTCATCATAATTTATATTATCATCATCTGAGTAGCCTTTTTATAGCTACGACTTTTTTGCCTTTTCAGTAAGCTTATATTTGAGATGTAACGTTGATTTGATTTGTAGGGTTCCGTAGCCAAATGGCAAAAAACGGAACCCTTATAGATTCGTCATGTCTGTCTGTCTGTCCGTCCGTATGTCACAGCCACTTTTTTCCGAAACTATAAGAACTATACTATTGAAACTTTGTAAGTAGATGTATTCTGTGAACCGCATTAAGATTTTCACACAAAAATAGAAAAAAAGCAATAAATTTTGGGGGTCCCCGTACATAGAATTGAAACTCAAATTTTTTTTTCATCAAACTTATGCGTGTGGGGTATCTATAGATAGGTCTTCAAAAATGATACTGAGGTTTCTAATATCATTTTTTTCTAAACTGAATATTTTGCGCGAGAGACACTTCCAAAGTGGTAAAATGTGTCCCCGTCCCCCCCTGTGTGATTTGCTTTATGACTTTACATACTCTTTTTTTATTCTGTTTTTATACATTATATTATTTGTCGTTGCGTCTTCCAGTCAACAAGGTGGACCGATGACCTGGTCAGGGTCGCGGGAACCCGACGGATTCGTGACGCACAGGACCGGTCGTTGTGGTATTTCGGCTGATATGATGATGATGATGATTAGTGGTCGATAGGGCTGAAAAGTTCTAGAGTGGCGACCACGTACTGGAAGACACAGCGTTGGAAGATCTGTCACAAGGTGGACCAATAACCTGGTGAAGGTCGCGGGAATCCGATGGATGCGAAAAAAAAATCATAATATTAGTATATATAGTATGAATTAGTATGTAAATTATATATTAGATTTAGTTATGTAGATTTATATTGTGCACTGCAACTTTCCCTCGAATTTATTCTCTCCCTATAAGGCTGCTATCAGAAGGACTGCATCGCAGCAACCGCACGCAGTCCATATATTCAACTGCATACAGTTGGATCTGACTTCGCGCAGTTGGCGCCACGCATCTAGCCAAGGAGCTTAGTGTATGATTTGATCTTTACATGCCACAAAATAAAGTAGACAATGTCAATATGCGTTTGCTCTTTGTAATTAACTGCACACTGACTGTATGCGGTTAGCGATGGACAGCGTGCGTCGACACTACACGACTTTAGCCGACCGCGTAAAGTTGAAGGCACGACTGCATGCAGTTGATATTGACTTCACTCGACTGCAGTTGCAGCAGTTGATATCATGACTGCAAGAATTCAAACGTACAACTGCATGCAGTTAAATAGTCCGTCTGATGATAGTCTAACTCAAAGGTTTGCTGGGAAAAAACTTATTGCTGAGTTAAGCTTGCCTTTGTACCTACATGAACTGTCTGTACAGTACAATTCACGAATGATGGCGGCCGTGAAGTTAGCCTTTGCGAACGTTCGCGCATACTACACTCTTCTTGCACACGCACGTTGCCATTTGGTTCCTAAAACGCGTTACTGCGCAGCCTTCTGCGCAAACTTCACGGCCGCCATCATTCGTGAATTGTACTGTATCTTCATGTAATATGTTGTGAAAAAAATGTGGTTACGTAGCATTTGTCAGTAAAATACGAGTACTTTGATATTTAAACTCATTTAAACATTTTTATGTTGACGTTTTTCCTGGTCAACATTTTATATCGGTATTTGGGGCAAAATACTTCGGTACAAATCGCTGGAAAATGTCCTCAAAGCGTCGACAAAAATACAAAACCGAAATGGTCGAGCTTTACAAAGCTTTGAAAATAACATTTCGTACAAGTGTATTTATAATGACGGAAAAATTTACTACGGAGCTAGAAACTTCCACTTGACCAGACATACCTATGTTTCTAATAGACTGGACAGTATTTCTAACATCAAATGCATGAACTGGTGGACCAATAATCCATTGGAATGAAAAATGTATGAAAGCGACGTGAGAAGAAAATATACTAACAGACAATCATGAGTTCAAATTGCAACTAAGAAAAATGAACGACAAACTATGGCTTATGTTTTTGTAAGGATACTTTAACAGCCACGTATCAAACGTCGATGTATTTAGTACTACGGTTAAAGGAAATTTGTAGTATTAAACAAATTACTATCGTTTTTAGGGTTCCGTACCTCAAAAGGAAAAAACGGATCTCTTATAGGATCACTTTGTTGTCAGACCCTCAGTTCATCTGTCAGTCTTGCAAGACCCCTTCCCCCTAGCCAACTTACAACAGTTTCGCTTGCGCCGAACGTTTCGAGTTGGTAAGTCAATCAAAGAATTGGCATTCTTTTGTTCTGATGACGTGACTGAGCGTTGAGATGACGTCATTTTTTTCTACCAGCGTTAACGATTGCAGATTATCAATCTGGCTAGGGGTACTTATCTCAGAAAGACATAAAAATATCCATTTGAAATTAAAACCATATTTTATAATCATGTTTGCGGATTCTTGAAGCTGAAAAAAATCAATCTTGTAAGTTAATAAAAAAAAAGATACAGCCGTTTATGTCGCAAAAAATGTATATTTCGACACTCAAGCAATCAAAATTTATAAGGTACTTTCCGTTGACGTAAATTCCTAAAATTTGGCATTAAGCAAGGTCTTAAAGCACAAGTACAGGAAAAAATCTGAAAACTGTAAATTTGTAGGTATGTCACAAAAAAAGCTTTTTGTGATTCGGAAAAATCTTCGTAACTTAATTCAGGAATTGTTTTCACAGGTAAGATTGTACGAAACTCTCAATACGCGAGTCTGTTTTTTGTTTATTTTGACAATAACAGTAACGACTAACATAGAATGCTGGGCACCCTAAAAGGACTAGATGACGTGCACATTTGCGTAGACGTCTTCTTTAGACACACCCAGTACTTTATTTAGTTGAGTGTTACTGTCAATAGTTTTTAACCCCCAAGAGAAAAGAGGGGTGTTTTAAGTTTGAGGTAATTTGTCTATCAATTTTTTTGATAAACAAACAAGATTAGAGGGACGATCTAATCTATTCTACAAATTACTATCGTTTTTTTTTCGTTGTAAAATTTACGACTTCCGTAGAACGCTGGAAACCCTAAGAGAAATAGATGACGTAGTAATTTTCTTAGCTTACGTTTTCTTTAGACACGTCCAGCGTCCCGGAAACCAGAAGTAACTGGTTTTATCCGGTATAGGATACGATATTTTGATATTTGTGGTGAACGCTGTCGTACTTTTATTAGTATATGTGACACCTGTTGTATAAGGTTTAGCAGTAATGATACTGATTTATTATACGGAACCAAATGCTGGACAAGATAAAAGCAGTGGTGGCCGAGTGGTAACGGCCCCGACTTACGAGTTGTAACTCGCGGGTTCAAACCAAGTCAGGCGCATTACTTTATCTAATTTATTTCATCACCACAAAGAAAACATCGTGAGGAAACCGGCATGTCCTAGAACCAAAAATTCGAAGACATGTGACATCCACCAACCCGCACTGGGCCCGCGTGGTGGATTACGGTCCATTCTGTCTCCTAGGGAAGAGGCCTGACTCCCAACAGTGGGAACATTATAAGGCCGACTATGCTATGCTGTCAACAGTTTTCAGAAATAACAATAATATCAACCACCTAAATTCGGGCGGAAAACGCGAAGAATAATCAAGACGCTAGCTGATTCTATTATAATATTCAAAAACATGGTGTTGGAACATATTTTATAGCTTTTTTATATGGGTACTAATCGAACTGAACAAAACATACTTAAAAAGTAAGCAAAAATCGTACAGTTGAAATATACAATACCGTACGGTTAAAATACACTGACAAAATGACTCGGAAACGTCTTCATAAATATTTACCATCAGTAACTCAATGTATAACACATTTCACACAACGCTAACTTCAAATAGAACATTATTTCGTCAATCCTTGTCACTTGGAAGACGTATTACGAATATAAAAGCGTCGATCAATCTTCCACAAATTCTTTCGAATGAAGAAAATTCAGTTAAAATCGATTCGGCAACTCGATAGATTAGATTCGAAATTCACTTCGCTTCATTTGGCTGTTCGATTTGTGAATGTTAAAAAAAAATAAATTGCGTAGATACAGTCACAGTCTTCTTTGTATTCATGATTCCAATTTCAAATGTCTTTTGTTCAAAATTCAAGTAGAAACTACATACTGTCCCCACAGTAGAAGCGGCAACAAAAAAGAAGCTAGAAACGGTCGCAAAAAACATCTGAAGTGCGCGACACCTTGTGTGTCCGGAGAAGCTTAAAGCCGCTTCAAGCGTTTTTTTGTGGCGGCACCGCCGCATACGAACCACAAAAAAATGCCGCCTCAAAAAGAAGCTTGAAGTGGCGTTTTTTTGAGGCCCGTGTGTGGGGACAGTAAGACCGCATAGATACAGTCACAGTCTTCTTCATAGTAGGTAATGAAGATTCCAATTTCAAATGTCTTTTGTCAAAAATTCAAATGAGAGCTATATTAGACCGTGTAGATACAGGCACAGTCTTCTTTGTATCAATGATTCCAATTTCAAATGTCTTTTGTGCAAAATTCAGGTGGGAACTACATTAGACCGCGTCGATACAGTCACGCTCTCCTTTGTATCGATGATTCTAATTTCGAATATCTGTTGTTCAAAATTCAAGTGGGAACTTCATTAGACAGCGTAAATACTGTCACAGTCTTCTTCTTCGTATCGATGATTCCAATTTCAAATTACTTTTGTAAAAATTCAAATGGGAACTACATTAGACCACGCAGATATAGTCTCATTCCTATTTTTATCGATGATTCTAATTTCAAATACCTGTTGTCCAAAATTCAAGTAGGAACTACATTAGACCGCGTAAATACAGTCACAGTCTTCTTGTTCGTATCGATGATTCCAATTTCAAATGTCTTTTGTCCAAAATTCAGATGAGAACTACATTAGACCGTGTAGATACAGTCACAGTCTTTTTTGTATCGATGATTCCAATTTCAAATGTCTTTTGTCCAAAATTCAAGTGTGAACTACATTAGACCGAAGCACACGTGTGCCACGCCTGAATTGTACGTAGCGGTGCAATGCGTGGCGTGTATCTAATGCAAGTGTACAAGTTTAATTGCCATATAAAATGTATGGAGACCGACGTGCCAAGATTGGCGTACTTGGCCATGTGTTCCCAATATAGTTCTACCACTGCATACTATAGAAGGCGCCAGATAACCGTGGAATAAAGTACATTGACCTTTCATAATATCTCTGCGTAGTTACCCGAAAAACCCAAACAATGAATTGCTTTTCACTACTAGATCATGTAAAGGATCACGACACATGTCGATTCAAGACAGCTTTATGTCTTTAGACCGTTTTTGAAATTAAGAATGTGAACAAATATAGGAGGGTCAATGACCCCTATTCCACGTTTATCTGGCGCCTACCTTAATAAAGGTCTTCCAAAGTACAAATGTTGCTACACAGCGGTTGGTGAGTAGTACCTTTGCAGTTTTTACTTCAAGACCCACAGAACTGAAGGTAGTTCTCAGCATCTTTAGGTCTATTTTTGCTTGCTCTGCTCACGAACATAATTAGTTTTTCCTATCCATTGCTTTACCATAGTGTAAATTATATAAAATGACACTTAGTTCCTTATTAAAAATATTTTTTTAAACCCTTTGGTTACTACCGACATAACCCAAATAATTGTCAAACTTAAGTTGCAGTGGACAGAGTACATTTCTTGCAGAGCAAGTCAGACCGCGAGCTATCCATTGTTTGTCGTCCGTAAACCCAAGCCTACGGCTGCTGAAAATTGGAGTCAGGGTTCCGTCAGCCGGGACGTGAATGTGGCATAACTTCAAAAGACACCATGCATCTTGATATGATAGAGTTTGAAAAGCAACAAAGGTCTCAGACGTCTCGATTGACTGTACATGTAATTTGGAACGCCATTGTAGAATGTATTTTGAGTTGGGTTCATTCAATTGAATGGGAATGAGGGTAAAAGGGTAATTTTATGAAGGTCATTTTCGTTTTATGTCGAAGGAATTCCGAAATCTTTTTTATTGGTTTTGTTGATTTTTTTATTAAATGCTTAATTAATTATTGTACGTAATAAAATCGAGATATAAAGCATGTTTAACAGTTATTTATTTTAGGTGAATATTTCAGGGTAGACTTTGATATATTATAAGGAAATAAATATACGTTACGTTATGTTATCAGCATTGCGATCAGAAAACCTGGACTCTGTGCACACGAGTACGAGTTAAATGTGATGCCATATGATTTATTTTTTTGTTTTTGTATGATTTGTATAACGCATAGAGCACACGTTACTATTTTGATAACTTTTATCCTACTTAAAACAAAAAAATAATATATATGCGTAACACGCCCGGTCCGTTTTTGTGACTAAGTGAAATTAAGCCACAGGGGCTTGATTTCAGCAGTCAACGAGCTAAAGGTGCGTCACCTATTTTCCGCTGTTTTGATTTAATAAAAGAGGGTAGCCTACTCATTTTTTTATTGTTTTTTGTAGGTCAGTACCAGGTTCTATGTACCTACGTGAAATTATGATTTGCGACCGTAATATATGCAAACACGCATTTATATGACATCGACAGCACGCACTGTTGGCACACGAAGTTGTCAGCAACAGCAGGGGCCCAGCCGGGTCGAAGCCTACTGGGGCCAGGGTTATCCGAAAAGGAAGCTCAGCCCCAGTACGAAAGGCAAGAAGGAACGGGGTGGGTTTTTATAGTCAGTAAGAGTCTGACACTATCGCCCGCTCCGCCCAAGGGCGGAGGATGTCAATTGAATGATTTTTACCCAAAAAAATACACGCATTTATATTTGGGTTTATAATAATTAAAATCATCAAAATAATCCTCTCAGTATGTCTAACCCTATTGAATGAAAATTCAATGAAAAGGTAATTCAATAGAGTTAGCTCAAAAACAGCTGTCATACTTGGAACGAAAACTATCGAGAAAATAATGACTATCACTGCCAATTAAGTTATTAACAGCCATCGAAATACTCGACGTAAATTAAATTCACGCTGTTCCTTCCAGAAACCTGTTAGTAATAAGACAGAGGATTAAATAATTTGCTGAGCTTCGAAGAATCGTTCGTAATTAGCACCAAGTAATTTCCAATATTACTTTAGTCGGAAGACACCGAACAAAGCTAGCTTTCCAACTGTAAGAGACTATTAAACTTAGCCTAATTCATCACGAGATTCCAAGAATAACGAAAGACAACAGTTAAGTAGCATTAAACATTTACAAAACACGTTTCGCTTTCATTATTAAATACTTAGTGCCTTCTTATTCATGATAATTATAGTAATTTCGAACAAAGGTCTTTCTAAAGGTGATCTCACATTTATCCAAACCGAACGCGTCAAACGAATCGAAAGAAAAGAATTTTACAATTCTTTATATTTGATTGGCCTGTTGGTCTAGTGGTTAGTGGCCCTGACTGCTATGTCAGAGGTCGTGGTTTCCACCTCGGTAAAATATTTGTGTGCCAGGTAAAAGAATTTACCCTGTCTATTCATTAATAGGTCAAGTGCAAATAGTAATATTGCCGTGAAGTGGGAATACTGCTGGGAATATTGCCCGAAGTATGAATATTGGTGAGAACATTGCCAGCAATATTCCTATTTTGCCGGCAATGGCACATCTCTTAGCGCAAACCCGTATAAATAGGTAAACAAACACAAATGGTTGTAGTCCAAACAAATTTTCTCAAACGCGGGATAATAAAAGTTCTTATTTCAAAGCAGATACGAATTGTAAACCAACTAAAACTGCACATAAAACCTTTGATTTGTTTAAATGTTTTTTTTTCTCACAAAATTACTCAATTAAATGAAAAATCATTTGGGATGTCTGAGGTTTTGCGTATTTAATGTTACATCTTGTATATCCTTTTAAATTTCGTATATTACACAGGTCGACATAAGCATTGTCTTTCTATTGTGTCTCTAATTACGGCATTCAAAGAGATAAGTATGTTTATCAGTTGTCTAGTACTCATAACACAAACTCTACTTAGCTTGGAGCTAGATGGCGTTGTGTGATACTTGTGGAATATTATTATTATTATATGAAATCTATGAACCCTTGCACACTTAACCGCATCCAATTGTCTGAATCTAGAAGGACTTCAGCATAAAGAATTCTAAAATTCTTTTCTTTCGATTCATTCGACGCGTTCGGCGTGGATAAGTGTACGTACACCTTAATTCATCACCTCTAAGAGAAAAAACAACAATTAGCAATTTTGCAACTTTCCCCTACTCTTTCTAAACGGCTTGGATCTTTAGAAACATTATCTATAATTTAGAAAGGAATCGCTAAATGTGTTGTTATGCAAAAAAAATGAAAAAATAGGGTCTTGTAGGGTAGTATAAGATAGAGTAAGGTAGAGTATAGTAGGGTAGAGTGGGGAAGAGTTGGGTAGAGTAGTTTAGAGTGGGAGCAAAGCCGCGTACAAAAGCTAGTTACACATAAAAATTGGTGGTCAAATATTCTTATAAAGTAAACATAGCATATGTAAATATTTCGCAAAGAAAATTGATTTAAAGGTCAGCGGGGCTCTATCCGGGTGCAGCTGGCCTGAATTTAATGCACAGTTACTTGTACTGTCGCTTAGGTGGGTACGAGTGTTGTGTTCATTTAATTCTACTACTAACTACAAGCACATAAGTCAATCTCATGTACATCACTTTTTATACATGCGCCAGGCAATTGCGCTAGGGTCAGCGCGTTGCGCCGAACTGTATAAGTGCGACCGGGTGATTGAGCTGAGATATCGTGTCCGTGCGCGGTTTATATGTGTGCGTTGCTCAAGCGCGCTTTCTATGGAGATTGACTTCCGTACCTATCTATTTTGTTTTAAAGATCAGCAAGACTATCCGGGCGCAGCTGGCCAGAATTAAATGGACAGTTACTTGTACTGCCGCTTAGGTGGGTACGAGAGTTGTGTCCATTTAATTCCGGTCAGATGTTCAAGGGTCTATAAGCCTTAATAAGAACAGAAAGAAAGAAACATCTCACCTCTCAGCACATGTACAGATACAGCAGACGCCGCAACGTCTGCTAGTGAACACGTGTAGTTCCCAGAATCGTTTCTGTTGGCGTTCGCTATGTACAGGCGAGATAGGGCGCCGTTGGCTGTAGCTTCTGTCTTCACACTGGGGACAAGAGGAATAGAATTAGTGAGAAATGAGTGTACAGAGTGTCTTTGGTTTTGTTCTTCGTTCGGCCCACTGAGTTTGGGCCCACAATAAACAAATCCTGGTTCGTCCATACCTACAAGGTTCCTTCGTCCCACTATATTCACGCACAAATGAATACCATGAACTTTTTGTCGGCTCTTCCTAACTTTTTTTTTTAAATAATTTTTAATTTAAACTGTATTAAGTCGTTATTCTAACATTTTTAATGAATAAATTAAAAATCAAAAATGTCATCGGGGTTGATGACATTTTTGTTATTATAGTAGTGTCCGACGGAAACTGGTATTTCAACCGAAACCGAATTACGGCAACAGTCTCAGTTTGACAGAAACATTGTATTAGTCAGTGCTTTTAAATTTAGGTATATATTCGTTGACTATATTGAATTTTACTACACTCGATTTTATTTTGGGAGTGGGTAAAACGAACTGCAAACACTAGCCAGTCACGAAATGATTAGGCACGTGGGCACGGCAAATTATATCTTCGTTGCTTACTCGCTTGGAAGGAATTGAATGCGTTGAACATGACCGATCACAGCGCGAGAACTCCCGAGCGCAGATACGGTTTCGGGCTTAGTTTCGGCTGGTTTGCCACAGAAACCGAAATTAAACCGAAACCAATTCTCAAAAAAACAAAAAGGATTCGGTTGGACACTAGTACTCGTTAGTGGCTAAGCAAAAATTTTCGAATCATGCGTTAGGCACGACTGTTAAAAAACTTGAGATGCCTTGGTCTAAACAAACATAACGGTTGAGATCCCAAATTAATCTATCCCTGTTAATATCTAGGGTGAGAGACTAATGGTATGTTAGACTAATGTAGGTTAAAAAGGAGGTCGAATAATCCAGTTGAGTTACTTTGTCGATTTTCGCAGAAAAGCTTTAACGAAAAGAAATAAAAAAAAATGGCGATAGTAGTAATTTTCTCGAACGAAGCTGCAAAAGCAAGCGAAACGATTTTAAATAATTATGTTAGCATCGCCTCGCTTAGGCTAGTTAAGTTTGAGTTACACCATTTACAGTTAACAGTTGTCAAATCGACGAATTGACCAATAGGCGGCCGTTTCACGGCTGGTTATGGTTTGGTTATCGTTATAGTTAAATGGTGCAACTCAGCCTTAGAATTTTCACTTTCAAATTTTATCTGTTAAATTATTTCATTGTTTAGTGTAGCATCATACCATGAAACGCATGTTACTAAAAGAGTACACATGTGGATGGATGGAGAAAAAGAGAAAGTCCAAGGAAAAGATGAATGGATTGTGTGAGAAGTGATATGAAATAAAAGGGAGTTAATGATAGCGTGACGAGTGACAGAAAAGAATGGAAGAAAAAACGTGTTGCGCCGACCTCAAATAATGCGAGATAAGGGTAGGGTGATGATGATGATGATGAGTGTAGCATCATACCAGTAAAACAATTTTTTTTATTTATTTTATAAATAGGGTGACTGGTAATTAGTGACCGATATTATACAAGTGATAGCGATAGTGCACCCTTGTCGCTTGCAAACCCATCAGTGGTATGTAATCAGTGTAATACCTACATGTTCCGGTTAAATAATATAAGTTAAATAATGAGTGTTTCTTTGGGAAAGTTGCTAGTAATCATGAGTCCAATAACGTGTCTTAAATATTGGTTAATTACCAGTCACCCTATATAGGGAAGTAATTTAAGCTAAATTAAGTTACTACGAGGATTGAGCTGAGTAATATAAATAAAAAACGTCCGTTTAAGAATGTTTTGATTTGACAGACAAATCGTAATGGCAAAACTTCCATTAAACCAATTAACAAAGAACAAGACATATTGTTAGTTCAATGAAAAAAAATTCTAGAAGTCACACACGCTTGAATCCGTTCCAGCGCCAACCTACCTGGTTGGAACCTGTTGATGTTATACTTCTGAATTTGTCGGAAATTGTGATGCAGATTTTTTTTTTATCTGTTATAAACTAATACTTGACGATCCCGCCTGATGTAGATAATGCACAGTTTTGCTGTCAACACAGTACCAAATATAAAAGTATGGCGGCAGTGTTAGTAGACCACTGCTGCACCGGTCTTCATTGCCCTACCATACGTACATATTGCCAATGTTTTATGGAAACACTATAATTTTTTTTTTTTAATGTTGCTGTGACTCTTACCAATTCCTGGTTCATTAGAAACTATTATTTGGACCATATACTAGTTCCTTACGTTTTATAAGTGCCCATGTAGGCCTATGTAGCTGGGTACGGGTACGGGTATGGGTACGGGTACGTATCAAAATCCTGAATTTTATAAGACCGAATTTTAAAATACCGACGGACGAAACACCGAAAACTGAAACCCCGAATTGTCGTTTGGCCGCAAGTTTAAAATCCCGAAAGTTCATTTGACCGAAAGTTTAAAATCCCGAAGTTTAAAATCCCGACATTCAAAATCCCGACTTGTCCGTGTCGGGATGCCCTAAGGTCCCGATCTGTTTTATTTTGAGAAGTAGCGTGTTTGGTCACATTCTAACCTAAACTAACCTATTTCAGCCAGTTCGAAATAAAGAATAATTCGGGATTTCGTCCATTCGGGATTTCGTCCATTCGGGATTTCGTCCTTTCGGGCATTTGAACATCGGTATTTTGTGTTTCGATATAACGACTATCGGCATTTAAAACTTTCGGTATTTTGAATTTCGGTGTTTTGGACGTCGGTATTTCAATCATAGGTATTATGAACTTTCGGGATTTTGATACGTACCCAGCTTATATGGAGGTATAATTGAAATCATATAGTAAAATGTTTTCAAACATATATACATTAATTAATCAAATGTATGTGTGTACTATAATAGCGTGTATATGACAAGAACGAATTTAGCAAAGACGTTAACAAACATGAAAATATAATATGAAACACACCACATTTTCATTCACAATTGTATCAAGAACAAGAATAGATAGAATGTCGAAACAAACGTAGCAAACAAGATCCAACAATCGCACACAATTTAGAGACGTACTCTCTCTCTGTGAAACAATTAAGAACAGACACAATCGATATTTGATTAAACGAGAACTTGGTCCAGTCTGTTCAGATAGATGCTGCTGTCAATCCACCTGATTGGAAAGAGGAATCCTAACCTACTTTAGAAGCGAATTCGGTTTTTTTCGACAATCCGCTTTCCGAACGATCGCTTTTTTTTAAATCAGAACTTTGGAAATGAACTAGTGAACATTCTGGTGTGAAATGGATTTTGATGTTGCTTAAATTTTTGTTAGGCTAGTAGGTAATGCAGTAATATTAGTAGAGTCTATCTAAAAACTTAAGCGACTCGGGAATTTTTTAAGGAATATTTATGTTACTACTTAAACTTATAGTCGGCCTTATAATGTTCTCACAGTTGGGACGCAGGCCTCCTCTCTAGTAGAGGAAATGGGCCGTAATCCACCACGCGGGCCCAGTGCGCGTTGATGGATATCACATGTCTTAGAATTTTGGGTTCTAGGACATGCCGGTTTCCTCACGATGTTTTCTTTCACCGTTTCGAGAGCAGTGGTGATGAAATAAATTACACAAAGTAATTCCCCTAGCTGGATTTGAACCCGCGACCTACAACTCGTAAGTCAGGGTCGTTACCACTCAGCCACCACTGCTCACCAACCAGTGTTGACTACATCAGATTTTATTTTACTCTAATTAACCAAGTCGCTTGACTTTTTAGACAGACTCAAGTAGTATTAGTTTATACCTATTACTTTAGAAGCGCTTTCTATTTATGCGACGACGTTTTTTGATGCGGTGCGTTAGCCAATTGAGTCGATCATATTTTTCATACCAAAACACGCAGTGCGGTAACCGTGCGGCGAACGGTCGACAACAGGACGCTAACGTCACAGGCACCACGTGTTCAATTCAGTGTTGAATATTGCGATGTTGAATGGCACATCACTGGCATACAAACGCACGGCAGTCAGATACGTTCTCAATTTAGGCGCTTGATTTTGAACTGCTAACGTACTGCAACCGGTCGGCTGCAGCACGGTAAACGTGTGACAGTGGTCTAACATGAAACGTCTAATTTGAAAGCGCCCTAAAAGGGTGAATTATTGAAAATAACATATATTACCCAATTTTAAAGTAAGTTTCTCTTCTAAACCATATGTTGTGTTATTAAGTTCATATTTTTTTTTTTATCTGAAACAGTATACAAAATTGGTTACAATTACGATTACGAGTAACCTTGGTTTCATCGATAAATACAACTGTCTAGAAACTTTTTTCAAACAGTGACTGACAGGCGACAAATGGACTAGTCACTTATTTTTAATGATTTGAACTATAACTGTAGGGCTTGTAAATAAATGAGTCAAGAAAAGATTTTTTCGGGAGTTCTATATCGAGTGATGAGCCCTTGAAACAAAAAATTGATGCCCAGAAATCGCATGACGGGGAAGACCACTTAGGAGATAGCAAGGTGACTTTATGTCTTATAGAATTGATAAAGCCGGGAACAATCGAAGGAATGTAGGAAAGTTTTTACTAGGCAGTGTGACAATATAGACTAGATAATATCGATTATAAATAAATAAATAGAATAAAAATCTTTTAATTCCAACAAAACAGTCCATAAAAGCTGTTAACAAGAATTTAATTTATAACTGTTGTTAGTAATAATCCAGTAATACTCGTAATATAAAGCTCTCAAAACAGTGAACGAAAACATCGTGAGGAAACCGGCATGGCCTAGAACCAAAAAATTGAAGACATGTGACATTCACCAACCCACACCGGGCCCTTGTAGTAGATTACGGACCATTCCCTCTCCTAGAGCGGAGGCCTGAGTCCCAACAGTGGGAACACTAAAAAGGCTGATGATGATAATGAATTATATAAAGTTAGACACATCATCTACCCCTGCACAGCAGGCTCACCAGTCTCGCAACATATGGAGTTCAGTGAACGCACTACGCAGAACAGTATCAGTTCTATCGCCAATCATCCTCAAGACGCTGCTCGGGCTTCCCCGTACTTTTCCCTCCACCGACGCAACTTTTTGCGCATAATTGCATAAATGTTATCTACGTTGGCGTCAGCAAACATGATGCACTATCGAGGGAGCCTAAACAGAGCCCTGAGCACTTCTCACACACTCAATCCATTCATCTTTTCTTTGGACTCCCTCTCCCTCTCCATTCATCCACATGTAAACTCATAACTCTTTTCGCAACGTGCATTTCATCCCTCCTCTTTAAGTAGTAAGGAAATCATTTGTCCTGGTATGGTCATCCATACCAAGACAAATGATTTCCTTACGATTTCCAAATAAACTAAGAAAATATAAGCAAGATAGTGATGAGTGTGTGTTATATGATTACTCATCAAAACAACATCATCAAGCGTGACCAGACCTTCAAAATACCAATAAACTAACTGGAAACTAAACTATCCTAGAACATCCACACGTACATACTCACAACAAAATACACTACAGTTAAAGTATTTCACTTAAACTTAACTTTGGCTTTTGATGAACTACACCACAGAGCTTGGAATCAACATTCTGGCAGAGAAATCATCGAATAACTGCTCTCGTTCTGAGTGGAGTAAGAGCAAGTGTCCTACATCTAGCTGCGTTCCTTTAGGTGCTCTGTGCGTTCTAGCCACAGTAACTCTTTCGAAAATTCCAGTAGCCTTAGAATAGAACAGCAGAAACGCGGGACAGACACAGCACAATGGTTATAAACACAAAGTGAAAAAGAACAAAAGCACAAAGTGCGCAAATCGTGCCCGCACCGAAAGGGTGACTACCTCAGCATTTGCTGGGCGTTAGATACCCAGCGCTAATTTTTAGTTGGCATTCTCCAGTGATGCGCTGACTAGGGTAAAAATTTATATAATACTCGTATGTGATTATTTGTTTATTTATGGTTTTATTTTAACAAAAACGGCTATTCGCCAATTACATTAGTTAAAGAGATTATACAAAAAAATTCACACACTTATCTCACAAAACTCCAGACACACTGACATGATCGTCTTCCATTCGTCCGCGAACACATCACAGTCAGGGTGCGTGTCCAAAAGAGTGTTGAGCGCAGAAAGAGTGCTTAAATACATTATATAACTATTTCATAAATAACACAATATTATAAAATAAAATTTGTGCCACACTACACATTGCACCGGTACGAGTATTGTCAAAACCTAACGAGATTTTGACAATGCCGGTTCTAGCAGCGTCCGCAATGACGTTTCTATAGTCTGTAGACTATACTAATCGCCTTGCTTGACTTAACATTTTAATTAAGCCCGATAAGGGATAAGCAAAAAGGGCACTCTGAAAGATAAATCTTTTGTTTACATTATTTTATATATGTTATTTCGGGATGTTATCTTCGCGGCTTACATTAAACCTTATTTTCCGGTAAAAAGGATTATGAGGATTATCATTGAGGGTGAGAGTTTTAATCATGTTGATTTAATACGGCGTAAAATCTGTTTTATTTTGTTGCTACTGGTAAGGAAGCCAAAATATATATTATGGTCCATAAATCAAACAGCGAATGTTGAAGAAAAAACAGCTAAGGAAAAGTGAGAATGGGCTTTTTTTTCGGTGAGTATAAATCGAATCACGCAGTACAGATGGTCGATGAGGACGAAAGGTTCTGGAGTGGCGACCACGTACCGAAAGACACAGCGTTGGACGGCCTCCAACAAGGTGGCCCGATGATCTGGTCAGGGTCGCGGGAATCCGATGGATGCGTGATACACAGGACTGGTCGTTGTGGCGACGCTTGGGGGAGGAATATGTCCAACAGTGGACGTCTTTCGACTGATATGATGACAATGATGGTGATGATGTTTGTTTAGTTTCTTCCACTTAACAAATTATACTCATGACGATCAAAAATTTTATGGTGTAGGAGGGAAATGAAAAAAATTTTTACAAAAAAAAAATAAATAACTTACTTACTAAAAAAACACTAACCATCAAAATAACTTAAATTTTGGAAATCGGTGTTAAATAACGAAGAGGATTTCTATTTTAGAAACACCGACTTCCGAAATTTTTCATCTTGTCGGTTATTTTTTTTTTTTGTTTTGTATATATTTTTTCAGTTACCGACACCGAAAATGTTTACGTGTGCGCAGAGTGGATGATTTCATACTGGTTCTATAGAAATCAAATATTCATCGGTAGCTTGTATCTGGCACAAAACACACATTTGCGCCCTGCCTAAGCTGATTTGGAATCATCCAAATCAGCTTAGGCAGGGCGCAAATGCAACGCAAATTTAGCAGATGGGACCATGTCCTAAAACAGCACTAGGATATGTAATTTTTTCCTAAGACTGTTCGTTTACAATATTTTTTTAATGGTCATCATTAGCTCAGTTCGTTTACAATATTTTTTTAATGGTCATCAAAACTCGAGCGCCAAAGGGTCAATGACCCGAAAAATTGCCGTGTTTACGTAAATTGCCAAAAAAAAAAAATTATTCTCTCGAAAACAAATAATTTTTATATATATAAAAATGAATCCCTATTTCCTTGGTCACGCCATCACGCGGGAACAGCTGGACCCATTTCGCTAATTCTTTTTTTTTGTTGTATTGTTATTGTAAGGAGAAGGTTCTTATAGAAAAAAAAATGAAAATTAGGATAGTGTAGGGGTAAGGTAGAGTTGACAGCTTAGCTAAAAGGTATCAAACATAACTATTGGGCGAGCGAAGTTCACCGGGTCAGCTAGTATAATAAAATAATGCTACGCGTTCCAAATGAGAATAGGTCCGATTCCTATGTTTTGACATCTCGTCGTAGGTACTGTCAAATCGAAGAAATTTTGGCAAAACTTTTTTCGTTCACATTTGATAAATAAACTTCATTTTTCCTAAATTAAAAATTTCTATCCTCGATTGTACAGTAAATCGTGATGTCTCAACATGACGATCCTATTCTCATTTGGAATGCATTGTATTTTCGGCCAAATAACGTTCGTACAAACGTGTATAAAAACGAAAATTAAGCGTTTTTCAAGGACATCCAAGTTATGCACACGTATGTACAATCGGCGCTCAAGGGAACTAGAATTGTCATAATCCCTAAATACCTTCCAATAGAAAGTCCCTAACTCCTCTCAAGTAGGAAACAATGAAAATAGTTAAGAAATTATTGTTACCACGCATTAGAACTTACCCTTAGGGCCAAACAAAACATATTTCAGTCGTTAGCTACCCTTTAGTGGCTTTACACATAATCCCTTCTTAAAGTGTGCTCCGGTACCGTTAAATTAATTATGTATATTCAGCTTGTGATTATAATTAATTAAGTTTTTAAGACGTTATAAGCAAACAATGTCTTGAGAAAAGAAAGTGATTGAGTCGAAAGGATTGGCGGTAATGTCTTTTAAATTTAATCTTTACAAGGCACCAGATAAATCTATACATCTATACATATAAATATATTTTATATATATATATTTGTGTGTTTGTGTGTAAATAAAATTGGAGTGCCACTGTGGTATGTTTGACGAGAAGATACCGCGTAGCTTCCCGAACGCTGCCCAACCGAGTTGGATTCACGGTTGACCTCTTTCTCGAAGTTAGACCTACCCAACTGGACTGTCTGTCCGAGGTAGACGTAATCGTCCACAACTTCGAGACTCCGTCGTCACCACTTTGTCTTCAACTTCCTTGCGTGACCGAATAAAAAATGAAGATATACGCAGGAAAACTAATGTTGCCGACATAGCACAAAGAATTGCCAAACTTAAGTGGCAATGGGCAGGGCACATTGCTCGCAGAACAGATGACCGTTGGGGCCGAAAGGTTTTGTACTGGCAACCACATACCGGAAGACGCAGCGTTGGAAGGCCTCCTACAAGGTGGACCGATGACCTGGTGAAGATAGCGGGAAACCGATGGAAGCGGGACGCACAGGAACGTTCGATGTGACGACGCTTGGGGGAGGCCTATGTTCAACTGTGGACGTGTATCGGTTGAAACGATGAAATTTTTCAGACCACCCGCGTATTTAGTTATTCCTTCAGGCTCAAACGGATGAACGGATTCAACATACGAGTAGTCCATGTCCTGGAAAAGCATATATAATACTTTTTTATTTCAGCCATACATAGTTCGCAAAACTTTTTCGGTTTTTTGTTCCTCACTACGTATGACCTTTGTAGAGGAAACGGTCATGACATGAGATTTAAAAAAGGAAACTTGATGTCACTGGATAACAAGGATAATAAAATTAATGTTCCAACAGACAGAAGAAATATGTTTTCTGGAAGCAATGAATAAAATCTAAATATAGAAAATGTCTTGTCAAGACAAAAAGATTCGACAAAGATGGTTGTGAATCAAAAGTAAACATTATAACGTGTAATCTTAGTGAAATCAGACGGAATTAATATAAAAAGATTTTTTTTTCAATTTTGAAATCTCCAGATTTGAAGATGAACAAGGAATTTCAGGAAAAGAAAAATATGTTCTGTATTTGTTTATTTTGGTGCATAAAAGAAGCCTCTCATGTGGCGTGACAATTCTAAGTATCCGACTCAGCGTGGACAACTAACTCATGGTTACGTAGAATCTAACTAACAAACTCGTCGAACTAACAAACTCTAAGACGCTACTCGGTAGTTGTATTGCAGAACCATTTAATAGAAAGCAATCCTGTTAACATTTACGGGACACAAATTTAGGTTCCTTTTGACCAACCCCAAAGATGTATGGAATTGATCATACTAAAAATGTTCTAAAATTTCCAAAATATGATTTCTTATTACACTCATCGTCATCATCACTTTTGCTAAAAGATGTCCACTGGACATAGGCCCCCAATATATCTCCTAACCATTGCCACGCCTGGTCTTGTGCATGTCATGTCATATCCATTCTCTCCATGAATATCTTATAATATTCATTAAATTGAAAATCTCGCCTGAACTCAATCTGATTGGCCAAAAACATTTTGCAATCATAAATTCAAACGATGCCGAGATCAGCAACTTCAAAACTTTCGTAATAAGCGAAATTAAATTAGTGAAAAGCTTGAAAATCTATGTAACAATCTAAATCGTCTGCTAAATTTGTATTTAAAGGAATTGATACCGGCTCTGTAATAAAATTTATTGGAATATAGTACAGATTGAAACTATAAAAGTGCCAAAAAAAAAAATCACGTCTCTTATATGTTTTTTGCTGGAACAGTAGTAATAGAAACACATATTGGCTTCATTGTTTTTTATAATAGACACGCAGCTATTGATAAATTCACTGAAAATGGACAAAGTGACGCATCATAGAATATATAAATTGTACTGAAATTGATTCTTCAAACTCGCATAGACGACAAAGGAGAAGCCTAATAATAACATTTTACTATTATTTAAGTCTATCATCGGTGACGAGATAGGCAGACGACATTGTTGCCACCATAGGTAGAAGCTGGATGAGTCTGGCATAAAAACGTAGAAATCAGCACAAAAAGAAAAAATTATAAGTGATCCTAAAGTTTCCTGGTATCTAGACATCGCTGTTAGCGATAAGACCGCTATTGTAGCCATAGATTTGTTAGTTTAAAAATTTTGTTACTATTTTGGTTTTCAATAAAATTTATTCTATTCTATAATCTTCAAATCTACGTCATACAAATTTTATGCTAGCCACAGCATGATATCAAAACCGTACCGTAGTTTCTAATAATAATAGGGTGCTAATTAAACAGAGTTTTTAACCGACTTCATTAATAGCACTATTCACCAAAAAATTGATACTGCCGTCACAATTACCGTGTGTCTGAATGATACTATCTTAGCCACTAGCCATCTACTATGTGGTTATAAAGAAAAACTTACGAAAGTTAAGGTATGAGCTGCACTCCACCCCGATCCTGCCTTAACCTTCTAACTTAACCTGTCCGTGTCAGAGTGCCCTACAATTTCAAACTCGTTTCCCTCTTGGACTGAAAATTTAGTAAAATAGACAAATTAGTTTATTTACAGGCTATCTCATTTCTCGTTGCATAGTCATAAAATGAGAAGTTTGATCACGTGGCAAATAAATAAATGTGTGGCTTGACTTATAATGTCTCATTATAATTTTTCTTCTTTCTTTTTACATTAAGAATCTCTTCCCTTAAGAAGTTGGCTAAAGTAACTGGTTAATTTTAGGTCCCGAAAATTTATTAACGCTGTCCCATGCTCATCCAATTAAGAAGACAACAGCCAGACTTATTCCAACTAAATCAATGTGCTTATAATTACAAATTCAACGTCGACTTTATAAATTCATGTTATTTGACTTTCTCAGCTTAACTTCTACCTATTCGACTAATTAAATATTACCCTACTAAATCAGAGAGGTAGCGTTGTGCAAAACAAATACACCAATTTTACACCCCATAAATTTTGGGGGGCTGAAATACGATGCCATTGATCTGAGGGAAACATTTAGTTGAAGAACATTTTAGTAGTAGAAACCCTTGTAATATATGATAAGGAAGGCTAAAGATTCAAAGAGTGAATTGAATTGGATATAAAAGTTGTATCTTCCAATCGATTTTTTTTTATTAATGATATGCTTGCGTTTGAATTTCAGTCATGGCAGTAATATGCACATGAATATTTGTTGGCGGGTATATTAGGGTGGCTGCTACAGATCCAGAAAATCCCAAAACGGCGTAAATATAATACAGCCGCTTGGAGCTGAAGCACTAGGCCATGGAGTCCGAACACTCATCGAGTTGTTCATGATATCAGAAAATAGCTGGTCGACTCTTCGCGCAACCAAAAGGCTCGACTCTTCTTCGGTCAAAGAATCAGCATTTCTATCCAATGTGGCAATGCTTCCAGCATTTTGGGTAATTTTCCCATTCTTATTATCAGATACATAATGTATTTTTTGAAGCCCAATGAGTTCTTTTTCTATTCGTTTATAATCGCATTATTAATTTTAATTCAACTTAGTTTATGTTGACGCACATTGTTCAGTATAATTATCGTGTGTATAGTTGTCGAATGTTTTAAATCTACCATGTATGTTGTAAAGTTAATTATTATTATTGCAACACGTACATTAAAATATAAATAATTTTGTTAATTGTGGCAACACACTCCTTGCTTCAATATACACGAAAATAGAGATACGAAGCAAATAGAAATAGATATACAAAGGCTCACAACAGGTCATTTATAAATTCCTATGAAAAATAAAAATAAACCTTTTAGGAACACAAAACCCATACTGAATATTTTATAAGCATTGCCAGAAATATCACAGTCGGCTAAATAATCCTGCAGAACCACTTTAAATTAAACTATTTCAAAACCAACCTCGTCTAATATTCATCACCGTTGATTGAGAATCAACCTATTGAGTAAGGCGATCATTCCATAACGCTAAATAATTAATTCTAGAGGAATTCCTTGGAGCATAGCGTTGGAAGGTTATTGTGTTAAGGCAAGTTTACAGATATCTAAGTGAATATCCTGCGGTGCTTTTCCCGGAACAATGTCTTAGGAATAAGCGTAGGATGAACGGCAGTGGTGTGGAGTTAAGATTTCTAATTATAGGGTAAAGGGTTATTCACGTTACACATCTTGTAGATTTTGCTTTCTTGTAGACTGTATAAAAAACAAATTAGGAAGAAGTCGTAGAAAATATTATAATTAATGTGAAAGTAACGCCAAAACATCATCATATCATCATCAGCCTTTTTAATTTTCCCACTGCTGGGACTCAGGCCTCCTTTCTAGGAGAGGGAATGGGCCGTAACCCACCACGCGGGCCCAGTGCGGATTGGCGAATATCACCATGTCTTCAAATTTTTGGTTCTAGGACATGCCGGTTTCCTCACTATGTTTTCCTTCACCATTTTAAGAGCAGTGGTAATGTTATAAATTATACAAAGTAATGCGCCTAGCAGGGTTTGAACCCGCGACCTACAATCGTAAGTCGGAGCCATTACCACTCGGCAACCACTGCTCGACGGCAAAATTTACCCCATTTAAAGCCAATGCCTGGTAGGGTGTAAGTCTAACACTACGTCTCGCTCTACCCAAAAAGGGAAGACTTATTTGATAATTTCTTATCGAAAACAAAAAGAGGTAACAGTTGGACATGGTTTACAAAGCGCAAAAAAAAACAAGGAAGTACAAGCATAAGTGAGGATAAATAGTAAAACGGAGCTCACCTCACACCGCCTCTCTTCGTATCATAATTCAGCAACCTTGCCCCATGTTTCCAGTTGACTTGTCTCGTAGGCTGTGGCACTTCACTCACCACACACCGCAGTTCTATAATAGAGCCTTCCTTGTAGAACTTGTCTTGAAGAGGTCTTCCGCGTTCATCAACGATCTCCACCTTTGGCACTGTGAAAGAAATTGAAAGAGTTAAATAGGAAATCATACGTAGCTAAAATACTGGTCGTGATAAAAAAAAGAAAAAATATGGGGACAATTGGTTCACATATAAAATAACAAATCATTTAGATTTTTTTTTTATCGTTATAAATTTGTGCTTGACTGCTATCCCATCTGATGGTAAGCAGTGATGCAATCATTGATGGTTAGGTGCACCAGCTTATTAAGAACTTATTTACTCTTGCTTTGAAGACACCTAAATTTTAATCGGAGGGAAAGACCGCAGCAGGCAAATTTATATAACCAGCCGATTATGTCTCATGGCATCTTCACTTTTCGCTTGATGCCCGACGGTCTTTACCAGACATGGTTGTTTCAGACAGTTCTTGTGTCGAATTTTAGGGATCTTTTGCAACCAATCCTGGTCCATGCATGGTACGTAGTGAGAGTTAATAGAAGGCAGACGCCTCCTACGAAGCAGTAATGCGAACAAAGGAGGCAGTGGAAAGCGTGATAGTACCTCCAAGAAATGTAAGCAAAATGGACGGCGTTGAAGACCAAGATTATATACAAATGTTAGCTAGTTTAAGGTGTTTTCTTCGTGTCATGGAGGGTTTTCTGTATAAAATGGCAGGTGGTCACCAAATCATGGGCTATACTTGGTGAGCCTAGTTTAACTTTATTGATCAACTTGTGCGGTAGTTCGCTGGGACTCAAGCACCATTTCCAAGGTCAAAGTAATAGTTTCAAGAGAACTATCACTTTGAAGGTCAAATTATTTAAAGTAATTATGGTAATATCATTTATGTGCTATTCTCGTTCATGTTTTACCTATGTACTAAGTTTTATGGAAAAAAAAGGAGTTTTTGC
Source organism: Mythimna albipuncta (assembly GCA_929112965.1). Lineage (NCBI taxonomy): Eukaryota > Metazoa > Arthropoda > Insecta > Lepidoptera > Noctuidae > Mythimna > Mythimna albipuncta. The sequence goes on from OV815982.1 coordinate 12,802,967, forward strand.
GTGATATAGTAACAAACATCCATACAAACAAACTTTCGCGTTTATGATATTAGTAGGATGTTTTCGATGTTTTGGGTTGTAAATTATATGTCGGTTTTCTCAAGACGTTTTCTTTCACCGTTTCGAGAGCAGTGGTAATGAAATAAATTACACAAAGTAATACCGTGGCTAAGTTTGAAACTAAACTGGGCCATCACCGTTCTTCTGTGTGTCCTCTCTCGCTCCGTGTAATACTATTACTTATCCCTACATAGCTACTATATTCAACACACGTGCTTTTAGGTCCCAAGTAAACCAATAAAGACCATGTGCGACTTAATAGATATTTAGTTCAGGGAAAAAAACATGGCTGACCGTTATTTATGTAGGTCCAAAATCCAAGGTACTGTTTATTTATGAAGGTAATAATCTTAATCAAAGTAGTCTGTAATGTAAGAAAAAATGATTATTTTTTTGCGTTTTGTAATAATTTTGCCGTTCGGATTTCGATCATGGCGACCAACTCAAATCTCCTACATGGGAACTTATAAAACATCAGAAACTGATGCACGGTTCAAAATGCTCGTTTCCTATGGAGAAGAATCAGCAAGAAACTTTAAAGTTACTTAACAGAAAATGTGTTTATAATACTTCCATATTAAAATATAAATAGGTATTTAGGGACAATGTAGACCAGTTATTATTGTACACAAAAAAAAAAACATATAATAAAAAAGTGGGTCAACATAGAAAGTAATCTATGAATCCGTGGCGTCTACAGTATTCTCAAATTCAAATTATAAAAAAGAGGCTTTATAAGAATAAAAATAAACCGTTGACAAATGAAGTTAAGGAGGTTGAATAAAAGTCTAAATAATTTTGCAAAAGCAATGTAATAAAAGAAGAAAAAAAATATAGTTAAAAATCTCAACGGAAAGATTAACCGGATATGCAGCAGATAATTATAATAATGCTGAATGGTATGCGCAAACATAGGTGCACTCTATATAGGCAATCCGACACGACCAAGGAAAAATCAGATGTAAGAACAACGACACTATGTCACGTATTTTCCGGGGTACTGGGGTATCACACCACAGAGTAACTCATAATAGAAAAACTTAATAGCACTTTTTTCTTGAAAAACTTACAAATTCCGGCCACAAACTAATTTCAACGACAATCAATGTCAAAAATTTAGCCGAATTTAAGAAAATTAGAAGTGTTTTTGTCAAAATGGGGATAGAATACGAATTGTTCTTTAAAAATTTAGGACTTTCATCTCTGACCTTCAATTGAAGGTATCATTTATGTATTATAAGACTCAAAATACTATTTACTAGTAATTAAGCTATTACAATCTAAAATAGCTAACCTGTTTCCATTCCAATAAACACCAGAATACTGCCTAATCAAAATTAATGAATAAACGTTCCAAATTGGATTCTATTACTAAGTAACCTTTAGGTTTAATTTACCGAGAATGGCCTGCGCTTTTTCAATTACACCACTGTTACTTAATAATTCAGTCGTTCTATTTTCTACGTATGATCAGGCCATATTGGATGAAAATGTTCCTTAATTTGAATTTAATTGTCACCTTTGTGGGTTAATTCTGATCACAACCACACGCTCGCGTTTGCAGACCATGCCACAGAGAAAGTGTCATTTTACAATCGAACGCGACTGTGAAAAAATTGTACTAAAACAGTATGGTTGGTTTATAACAAAAAATACTGCGATGCAATTTGTTTTGATATGACTAATTGCTAATTGGGATCTTCTATGTATTGTTTACTCTCAGTTTTTTTTTTTGTTCTAACGCTTCGCCACTACCTCACCTGATGGAAAGTGACGAAATAGTCGATAAAGAATCGCGCTTACCTAGAAGAAACATATTCACTAATCTTGACTTGAAGAGCCTCAGATTGTTGCTATCAGGAAACACAGACTCCGCAAGGCAAGAAGGGCTTTTACGTCATTGTATATCTAGTGTCACTCAAAAGGTGATAAAGAGGGCTATGCTTGTAGTTTCCTCGCGAGATTGAATCGAAAATAAATATATCCGCAGAAGAACCAAGGTTACCGACATTCCTAACTCGAAGAATTACTAAGTGGCAATGGGTAGGGCAGGTTGCTCGCAGAACAGATGCTCGATGGGGCTGAAAGGTTCTGGAGTAGCGACCGAGTAACGGTAGCTGCAGCATTGGAAGGCATCCACAATGTAGACCAATGACTTGATAATGACTGTGGGAATCTGATGGTGAACAATCTCAGCTGTGATGCTTGGGGGAAGCCTATATCCTATAGTGGATGACTTTCAGATAATGATAATGACGTCTATCGTCTACTTCTTGCTAGAATGGCTTGCTATGCGCTATTACCACCTAATCACGCCCACACTCGCCCTATGACTAGGGTGACCTGCGCGGTCACACACACAAAGCCCGAGGCCGTGGCCCAAGCAATTAGCCGTAAATAAATGAACGATGGATATTGTGTTACTACAGTAATTGAAGTATCACTCACTATTGTTGTATCAACTACATTTTATTAATTCAGTTCTTGAAAAGCATTTACTGTTGTTTTATGATACGATAGTACACCTACTGCTTCTTTCTTTCTTTTGCTTTTCAGATTTTGTTTTAATATATTTTTTATTAAAAACAGCATTTATGAACAAAAAAATCTTACTCTCTAAACATTAAAAAAATAGTAATTATTCATTAAAAAAAATATGAAGAGAAAAATTCAAGTACATTGATTTAATAGTTCCTTTTCATATTGATGATTCTATATTAATCACACTAATACTATAATGACAAAAACTTATGTACCTATATATGTGTGAGTGTGATGTTTGTTACTCATTTATGCTCAGATAGCTGAACGGATTAGGATGGACCCTGGCATACAGATAGACCTATAGACATGGTCTATATAGTTATGACATCAGACACTTTTTATCTCGAAAATTGAAGAGTTTTCTTGAGATAAATTCTTACTTTCGCGTGGGCGATACCGCTGTCAGTATCTGGTAAAAATATTTTAGAAAAATACCTCTAGTCTTTGAATCATATGGCTAACACACATTTTCTAAGCTCCTTAGTACATTCATTTGAAATCTAGTTTTATATTAGAATCAGTTCTGATGGATTCTGATGGATGCCGGAAAAATATCACCAAGATACAAAAAGTATAATGACATGAAATAATAAGTCTCGAAAAGTTATTTTTTTGAATAAGTTTTGGTAAAGGAGTTTTAATTTCCAGTTGATTCTTTATTGTTGCAAAAACCGAAAAATTACTCATGGATAAATACACGCAAACATTTTTAAATGTAAACTTTCATTTGATAATAACCGAAACGTAAGTCAAGTGGTTATTTGCAGAAAGAACCTTTTTTTATCAGAAACCCTTTGTATAGACCTTCTTAAATTGATATTTAATAAAAAAATAACGACTTTTACGATACGGCGAACATAACGATGATTCGAAAGTTAAAGGTGTTTTGCCAAAAATTTTGTCACATTGAAAGCGTTAACTTCATAATGATCTGTTCGGCAATTTTGATTGAAAGAGTCACAGCGGCTCTCGAACGTAAAAGTCAACTAAAAGACCACGGGTTAGTTTTAGTTCAGTTTAGTTCAAAAATTTGACACTCCCTCTCGCTCTTCCCAGAGCGTCAAAAATTAATTGATGTTTTGTCACCCTTAAAAAAACAAGAATATGGTTTATCAAAGAGTAGGTTTTATTGAACAAATAGTATGAGAAGAAGTATGACATTGTTTGAGAGATTTTCTAGGTGGAAAATTATCAAATAAATGACTACTCCCTCTCCAGGATGGAAAAAGAGGGCGTGTCATACTTTTAACTGACTACAACCTATCTACGTCTTTCAGACGGCCTTTGCGTCCTAGAGTAACGTTCACTATTTCAAACGTTCTTGTAGCTTTAGCAAATATCAACTCTACTAGGCCCTTCAGTTTAACTGATATCTCTTTAAGGTAGCTCCTCAAATGCATTGAGATTCATTGAAACAGTATCACATTAATAAGATGAAACGTTTATGCATAATGCTCAATATATTAACATCCAGTCTTTTGTAACAAACCAGTATTATCGCTATATATACGGAATAAAAAGTAGCCTATTATATTACATTTAAAAGGATCCGTGACTGGATCAGTACTTTCAGAGAAAACCTTTTACAAACAAAAATATAGATTTAGATAACTCTAGTGAAAACATTTTTCATTCCTAACAAGATTTCTCGGAAAAGAACATTTTACTTCTATCTTACAGCAGCTTCGGCCTTGGAAAAAACATCTATCTAAAATCTACACGTGCCTCCCTTTTTAGTAATACGATTGTTAGCTTCACTAAACATTCCAAAAATACCATTTCAACCCTTATCCACATACATGTCGGTTCATTTGTAAACACACCCACATTTGTATTCGCAAAGTGTCCAATACAAATAAACAATACAGTTTCTGTTTAAACGTACCAAAAATTTTCGAAAAGTAGTTGTGACGCATATTTTGCAAACAAATATCGTAGTTGCTTGTGTGAATCCCAAACACGACGGGAATGTTCAAGCAGTGTTGTTATTAATATTTAGTGGCCATTCATGTGGTTGCTGTTGAGGTTGAAAATTAATGTTTTTATCAGCATTTTATACTAGAAGTTATTTTTTATCTTAACTTCACGAATATTTTATGAGGATTATGTCCCAATTAAAGTATTAAATTTTTACGCTTGATGATAATCTTTATTCATATTAGATTCTTAGATTGAGATCTTAGACATTATTGATTTAAGGAATTTTATTATTTAATATATATTTTATTGCACACATCATCATGTGGACAGGATAAACATATACAAAAACAAAGTGTACAAGGGGCAAATCATTGAAATAGCAGAAATTATCTCGGTGCAGAAAAAATGCAAAACATGAGATTTCATAACGAGTATCGAAAATTATAAATTAAAGTAATTAATAAATTTAAAAAATAAGATTATTTTCGTGCATTTTTGTTTTGTAAATTGCTATAAGTTCTGATATAAGCCATTAACTACCGGTGACCTTGTACAATTGCGTCCTCCAGCCAGTCTACCGTAAACGTCCCTAGGTCAACACACCGGAAAGCAACAAAGGGAATGGGGGAGATCGTTGCCTAACAGTGAACTAAAACAGTTTGATTGAGATACCTATAGTATGGTCTTTAGTTAATTCAGACAGTGTCTCGTTGGTCTCAGTCTATTTTTTTCAAGCAAGTTATCAAAATTATTGTAAAGTCAAATTTTAATTACATCCAGGAAGTAATATGTTCAAAATCATCTACCAAATCGATTTCAGCTATTTTAAAAACATTAAAAAAAATCTTGATAAATCTTATCTTGTCTTGGTATGTTTGTGTGTGCAACTAATTTTTATAATGCGTTGATGTCCAAATTATTTGTCTACTATTGTGATCAATAAATAATTTATTAAAAACAGCCAGTCTTAAATGTTACTTCAGTGCACTTAGGTGCACTGAAGTAACATTTAAGTCCTTAAATTTCTTAATGTCTTGACTTTATTTTCTAATTGGTGGGTATTATTCTAATTAGCTACATGTTGTACATGGCAAAATCATGAACACTGCCAAGCATATTACTGGGTTAGCATATATATCATATTAGTTTTATCAATTACAACTCATTCGATGTACTATTAATTTGTGTAACTAAATGTACTGATATGAGATTTCCATGTTTCTTAAAGAGACGAGTTTATCTAATTCGACCCTTCAGTAATAAGTAATCATAGTTATTATGTCTCTTATTTTTTCATTTATCAATTCAATGGCAGGTGTTTCGTTACTAACATTGAATTTAACATTAATATCAATAATAATATCTCATAAATCAACAAATATCAAGACTTACGTGAAGCATGTAAGCTCACGCGAATTATTATTAGCTGTACTAAAGTATTTCATGTAGGATGATCCCCTATTCCATTTCTACGATACCTACTTAATTCTAAAAATAGACTTACTCCCTCAGGCCTATCAATGGTTGTTAACTACCTATTCAGACCCGACAAAAGTGTCTAAGCTTCTACCTCAAATACCGAATCCTAAAAATACAGTTACTATGAGCCCGATGCCATTAAGTATGTGATTCACGTTTGTGGCCTATATGTAGGGCACATGAATTGTAATCAGCTTTTATAGATACTCCACGTCGAGAATATAAAATATCCCGATACATTTTGCTTTAAGGTTTTATTAAACAGATTTATTCTGGGTTTTTCGAGTTGAAAAGAAAATTTTCGCACGCGTTTTTCGGTTTGCGTCGGTATATAAATTCGGGCTGAGATTTCGTGGCATATTATGTTGAATATTTTTATGAAATGTTTGCAGCATTTCTGAAATATCTTTGTCATTTGGTAGATACGATTTGTAAGGTCGGTTTTGTAAGTCGTAATGTTAGGAAAATATTTTTTAACAAAAATATAAAACAGATTAAAAAACAAGTGCGAGTCGGACTAGCCCATGAAGGGTTCCGTAGCATCAAGTAACATAATATAAAAGTTCTTGTAATGTGTTGTAACTTTGATCGATGTTTTAATAATAGTGTATTTTTTTCGGTTTATGACGCATTAAAAAAAACTACTTACTGGATTTCGTTCAAACCAATTTTCGTTGGTAGTTTTTATAGTAATGTACATCATAAATTTTTTTTAGTTTTATCATTCTCTTATCTTAGAAGTTAGAGGGGGGGGGACACATTTTACCACTTTGGAAGTGTCTTTCACGCAAACTATTCAGTTTAGAAAGAAATGATATTAGAAACCTCGGTATCATTTTTGAAGACCTATCTATAGATACCCCACACGCATGGGTTTGATGAAAAAAAATTTTTTGAGTTTCAGTTCTATGTATGGGGACCCCCAAAATTTATTGCTTTTTTTCTATTTTTGTGTGAAAATCTTAATGCGGTTCACAGAATACATCTACTGACAAAGTTTCAACAGTATAGCTCTTATAGTTTCGGAAAAAAGTGGCTGTGACATACGGACGGACAGACAGACAGACAGACAGACAGACAGACATGACGAATATATAAGGGTTCCGTTTTTTGCCATTTGGCTACGGAACCCTAAAAAAGACAACAAATTTGCAAAAGCTTTTTTTCTTTCTTGCCCTTGTCGAGATAACAATCAATAAACAAAGTCGATATTATTGTATTGACTATTTACTCTATATCTATTGTTCTTCATTTGATCTACACCAAATAACAAGACTACCTTTAGAGTATATTCATCAAACAAATATGTTTTTAAAGAATCGGTGAATTTTCACAAAAAGTCGAATCTAGAACTTTTTTGGAATTGGGTTAAAATGTCGGAAAATCTAGATAAACTAATATTTATTTTGAAAAAAGCTTCATCCACTCCACTCAACTTAGGTGCCATCTATAAAATAAGTTTTAACTGTTGATTCGATTGAGAAGAGTAGGCATAAGTCGAGTACTAGAAAAAAAAATAAGTGGATTATTATGAGTGGTGAGCCTTGGTGCTCATCCATCTGTATATTTTGTTCTTTTTGTTTTAATAATAAGTGTTTGTGTGTACAAATATATTGACGACAAAGTTGCCGTAATGGTTGAGCGATGGACTGCTGTAATTCATGAGTTTGATTTTTTTTATGTCCTCTCCGCAGGTCAACCAGACCAGTGCGTGTAGCCAATAATGACACATGGCTCCGAAAAGCGGTCACTTAGAATTGGGCCTCATCAGAAGGCTTAAAGTCATCGGGGCTGTGCTTGGGGCTCTCCTTGAGTGATCACATCGGTAATAAGGAAATCCGCAGGAGAACTAAGGTTACCGACATTGCTCGAAGAATTGTTAAACTTGAGAGGTACTTACTCGTAGAATACATGATTGACGGGGACGAAAGATTCTGGAGAGAAAAACTACGTCTCGAAAGACGCAGCGATAGAAGGCCAATTTTGGTGGATGCAAGACACACTGGACTGGTTGTTATGGCGACACTTAGGGGGTCTGTGTCCAATAGTAAATGTTTTTTGGCTGAAATAATGATAATGATTACTACAGTCAAGTCCAGTTAAGTAGACACTAGACGAAAACCTCATAGATTGAGATGAGAAAGGACACATAAAAAAAAAGTAGTCTTAATCACACAACAGATTCAATCAACATCATCGTCGTCTTCCTGCCCTTATATTTTCTTCCATTCTGTCCTATCACTCGTCACGCTATCACTCATTCCTTTTTCTTTCACTTCTCACATAATCCAATATTTTTTTCTTTGGCCTCCCTTTCCTTCTCCATTCATCCACATGTATACTTTTACCTCTTCTAGTAACATGCATTTCATCCCTTCTCTTTACATGTCCATACCAACTATCACTGGCGCAACTTTCAAACTTCTTCTAATATACTCCTTTCTTACTTCACTATTCTCGTCACACCACTCACCCATCTCAACATTTTCATTCCACTACATGCTATCATTTTTCATCCGTCTTTTCACACACTACCTACAGATTCAATGACAAAATATAAAAGAGACAGCCGTTCGCTACTACAAATAGGGTTAAACAGAGACAAGTTGGCAAAAATAGACAACTGCGGAACTTTTACAGCAAAAGCAGCTACAATGTATTTTTCTTGAATACCATTGTCAACTCACTTTACCAAGTTGAAATTGAGAAGCGAAAATAAAAATATATTCAACAATCCAATTTTCGTTCTACTGCTCGAAAGAATTTCATAATTTTTTTGCATTTCAAAAACGACAATTCCTGATTTGGTTATTGCAATAATAAACAGGAAATTTGGCAACCGATTCCATGTTGTACCAGCAAATTGCTGTGACCCAATTTCTTTGTTCTTAGGTAATGTCGTAGCTGTCTTTAGGGTTCCGTACCTAAAGGGTATTTAAAAGTGATGCATGAATGCTCTGCTGCAGTTCATTGTCGAGGGTCATCAGTTTGGAGGTATGCGGAACAGAGTGCAAAGTCCTGTGAAGGTTCACGGGCAACTTAGCTGTCGCTATAGATAAAATAGGACTCTATTACTAAGACTCCGCTGTCCATCCATTCATGTCTGTTTGTCCGTTTGTCACCTGACTATATCTCATGAACCGTGATAGCTATACAATTGAAAATTTCACAGATTATGATAGAGGTTCCTGTTGTCGCTATAACAATGAATACTAAAATAAGAATAAAATAAATATTTACGGAGGCTTTCATACAACACACGTGATTGTTGCGCCAGTTTTTGCTATGAACGGTACGGAGCCTTTCATGTACGAGTATGATTCAAACTTGGCCGGTTTTTTGTCCTTTTTATACGCAGCTTAAGTCCAGATATCATAAAGATGAAATGCAGAATCCTCCAATTTATTTGCAAATAGGAAGGAGAATGGTATGGACATAATAAATCGTACGTCTGTGGTATTTTGTACTACTTTATTATACTTTTTACAAGCAGCTTAAATAAGTATATCTTTTTGTTTTGGATTTAACTGACTGGGTTCGAACCCAGCCAGGCGCATTACTTTGTGTAATTTATTACATCAGCACTACTCTTAAAACGGTGAAGGAAAACATTGTGAGGAAACCGACATTTCCTAGAACCAAAAATTCGAAGACATGTGACATTTACCAACCCGCACTGGGCCCGCGTGGTTGATTACGGCCAATTCCCTCTCCTAGAGAGGAGGACTGAGTCCTAACAATGGGAACATTATAAGGTCGGCTATGCTACGCTATGCTACTGACTAAAACTCTGTGATGGTAGTCTATTTACTAAAATAGACTACCGTCACAGAGTTTTACACTAAGATCATCATTGCTTCTATTTGTGATCTCACTCTTTTTTAATAATAATAATAATAAACGTTTATTTCAGACGATTCCATCCATATGTACAAAACACTATTTAAACAACACATACAGTATTAATACAACACACAACGATTACAAAAATAAATAAACATAGTTTACAATACACAAACAAAAAGAAACAAAATAAAAACATACAAAAACTGCACACATTTTGTGCGGTGAGGGGGAACCGCCCAGTGCTCACCGTGCAGCGTGCAAGCGTATCCAGTGGTGCAGCAGTGGAGAGTCCCACCTGTCCGCAAACACGTTCACAATATGATTGCTACTGGCCCTAACACGGCTGAGCAGTGACGCACACTGCTTCCTAATAAGGGCTTGAAAGCCATCAGTGTGCGCTTCTGCAAACATGGTGGAGGCACTGCAGAACCGTGGTAGCCCCAGCAACACTCTAAACGTGTTATTGTATTGAACACGTAAGGCGCTATATGCTCCCAGTGTGTAGTTAACCCACAGAGTGCACGTGTAAAGTGATTGGCAGTAAGACTTAAAAAGAGTAACTTTCACTTGATTACTGCCATGTGCAAACCTGCGGGCCAACATATTACACCGGACAGCCAACGCTAGGGCGTGCTCTCTCTATGTCTGCGTTATCTCTAAGGTCTTCGGAAACCCAATGGCCCAGATACTTAAACTGTGTGACTCTGTTTAAAGTGGTACCCGCCAAGGTGACTGAGGGTACAGTCAAATAACTTTTACCGCGCCCTTTAAAAACTAGCATTTCACTTTTCTGGGCGTTGTATCTGAGCCCATGGGCTTCCGCATAAGACTCACACAATCGCACCAACTTTCGCAAACCACTTATCGATGGACTCAGCAGTACCATGTCATCTGCGTAGCTGATAATGTTGGCACATACACCGTCTATATAGCACCCGACGTTGGCACTGCTGAGCTCACCGATGAGTTGGTTTATGTACAGGTTGAAGAGCTTAGGTGAGGTCAGACCACCCTGCCTCACCCCGCACTGCAACCTGTATTTTTTTTTTTAGAATGAATTATTTACTTTTTTATGTTTGTTTCGTAGATGAGAGATTACGTCATAAAATATTTTTCAGCCTGCTACTACCACCCTTCATTTTATTTTTATTTTTATTTACGTATTTTTGTTTCTATTTATTCCCAATTTCTTTGATCTTTATATATTGATGGGGCTGATGCACGCGTCATGCTCGTGAACGGGTGCCGTCAGATGGGACTGGTCATCTCTTAGCTGCCAGTGGCTTAATTCAGTTTCTATCTTTTAATTATTTTACATTTTTATTTCACTATCGACATTGTGCTCACATGATAGAAGCAACAAGTAATATGTAATCAAGCATTATATGTAACACATATATGATTTAAAAGAGTGTCCATGGAGTTTCTTGCACGTTTTCTCCATAGAGACCTACTCTTTGGAACGTGCAATTTAGCTTCACTTTTCTTGGACTGACCGACATTTGACTATTCAAAAGTGCCTGTAAATGGTCTATTTGAAATAAATGCTTTGATTTGATTTGATTAGAGGCGAAACTGACTAACTGACATATCAACGTACAGTCGAAACTATTGAGACTAGGAACGTGAAATAGGCCATCCAACGCTGCGTTTTCCAGTGCTTTCGGCCCCAGCGACCATCCGTTCTACGAGCAATGTGCCCTGCCCACTGCCACTTAAGTTTGACGATTGTTCGGGCTATATTTGTGACCTTGGTTCTCCTGCGGATATCTTTATTTATCACATTTATCACAAATAAGACGCGCGACTGCAGTGTTATACCCACTCTGCAGCCGCGCATCAGTTAAACAAAATGATCATGCTCAAACCTAGCGGTTGCAGCGCGGCATCAACGCTGCAGGCGCGCTGCCACCTTAGAGCTCTATGCGGCTAATTTGAAGGCGCCTTAAGGGGTAAAAAAAAAAACATTCTCGAAAACAAAGTTACGAGCAAAGTGCTAGCCTACACGTGTTTTTTTGATTGCAGGAGGTAATCTCTGGAAGTCCAATTGGTAAATTTTTATCACCGGCTATATTTTATGCTTTTGGCTATATTTTATGTACGCGGACGAAACCGCGGGCAAAAACTAGTAATTTATATTCAAAGTCAAAGTCAAAAATATTTTATTTCACATAGTGTATTTTTACATTAGTATTTTATCTCACACATGAGCACTTATAAAACGTCAGAAGCTAGTGCACGGTTCCAAATTGGTCGTTTCCTATGGAGAAAAACCGGCAAGAAACTCCATGCAGAACAACGTTTGTTGGGCAACTTTGCCACAATCCCTTGCATTTATTTTTGTTTCTTTTTTCTCACTTCATTATCCGTATCCCGTATCACCAATAACTTTAGCAAGTTATTGGAAAAGACTGCACGTCGCGAGTCTGAATCTAAAGAATCGAAAGTTTTTAATATAGGAGCTAGGGGGATTGGTTTTTCAGTAAGTCATTATCAATGACTGGCTTTTACGTATTAGTCTGTAAAACAGTAAATGGATGGTTAAGAAAATAAAGGTTTTTTTTTTCATTCCACAACTATCACACAACGCCATCTAGTCCCAAGCTAAGCAGAGATTGTGTTATGGGTACTAGACAACTGATAAACATACTTATATATTTCTATATACATACAAATTATAGATAAATTACACCCAGACGCAGAACAAATGATCATGCTCATCACATAAACATTTATCCTGGGTGGGAATCGAACCCACGACCTGCGGCATAGCAGTCAGGGCCACTAACCACTAGACCAACAGGCAAGTCAAAATATGGTGAGCGTGCTCCATCGTCGACCGCATCATCGCTTACCATCAGTTGAAATGGTGTTAAAAAGGGAGCCTATTAATAATGATAATAAAAAATCAGTTTATAAGATATTTTGCCAATGAGTTCTAAATCATCGTTTTTGATAATGAGTTGCTGATAATTAGTTATCAAAAATAACTCGTCCTATACTTATTTTCGGAATGGCAGAAGTTAAGGTAGATAGAAAATGTGACAATGTATATATCATTTTTCTCACGACTTACATAAATTACTTATATACGAGTATCGAGAACATTCCTACTGGGGCCAGGGTTATCCGAAAGGGCGCTCGAGCCCCGGTACGAAGGCTTGAAGGAACGGGATGGCTTTTTTAGTCAGTAAGAGTCTGACACTATCTCCCGCTCCGCCCAATGCAGGTTGCGATAAGATGATTTTTCCCATCGAAAAAAAAAAAGTATCGAGAACATTACTAAGAATAACGAGAATGGCGTCTAAATGCTCCGCATCTCTGTGATCTGAGCACGACGAAAACTTGGCAAATATTTTAATTAATATTTAAGCGTAATGAGTATGTATTACTTACATGTAATATAATATAATTTCAACAAACTGATCGCTAATAAAGTCAAATATCATACTAAGAGCCACCAATATTAGATTACCCAAGTCAGAAGCAAACTCACGAAAGTTTCGATCATTAGTTAAAACTTTGAATTTCATGACTGCTTCATTAGACGCCTTAGATAAGTTTCGTATGATGAGCAAGTAATGTATGCTAGTTCATGCGCGTGAAAGTCCCGTGCGGGCTTCCTACGTGAATGTTGAAAATTGTTGCTGCGAACTCTTTTAAGGAGGTGTGGTATGCGGTTGCCTCTTTCTGGGAAACAGTAATGATAGCAAAGATCGCATCAGGCAACGGCGCTCACAGCGCCCCAGACGCCACCGGGATACCGACCCCGATTTCCGGCCACCGTAGGTGCGGGCTTGCAAACGGCGAGCAATGGGTAGCTCGGTGTCCGACGGTCCGGTAATTGTCCGGACCAAGCCAATGTCGTCGATAGCGCGCACTGTTCCCGCGCGCCTCAAGGAGCTGTCAGCAACAGCAAGGGCCTAGCTGAGTCGAAACCTACTGGGGCCAGCGTTAGCTCCGAAAGGTAGCTCGGCCCTGGTATGAAAGGCAAGAAAGAACGGGGTAGGTTTTTTAGTCAGTAAGAGTTTAGCACTATCTCCCGCTCCGCCCAAGCCCAACCTTGATGGATGTCATTTAGATGATTTTTACCCACCAAAAAAAAAAAAATCGCGAACTCATTTTCGAACGTTCGAATCAATGGTTGGAATATTTTATGTGAAAGACTAAGGCAATTATCACACTGCTACGCACTACGCAGCGTAGTACGTAAATGCGTGCTTGTAAGCACGTTGATTGTAAGTATCTCCGTTTGTATACGAAACACGCACAGTCCAACACACAGAAAATGCATCCCCGCGATCATTCAGATGATGGCACGGGGTGAGACGCAAGGTTATAGCACACCGCAGACGTGAAGTTCTGCACTGCACTGCACTATCACTCGAGCGATTGGCATTGAATGAAATAAGTCAGAGCTGCTGTGAATCCACAAAATGCTACGCGCGTGATTGCGAAAAAAACCCACACTACGATGCAGATCTGCACTCCCGCAAGTACGCGCGCAGGTGCGTTGACACCCAACACGCAGCGTGGCAGTGTGATAATTGCCTAAATGTCTAGAGTGACCTACCAGGAAAACGTAAACTCCGGCCCTTGCTTAAGTCTATCTGGAACCTATTTACTCTTGATTTAAAAAAAAAAAGTATCTGCACACTTAAAAAAACTCTAATCTCACGTGGGTGCATTTACAAATTAATATGTAAACGTATATACACAAGATAACCGGAACAAGGAACAATGCACTGTAGGCCATGCAATAATCATTACCCCACTGCGCCGCTTGTGTCCATGATACCTACAGAACATACAGACTTCGACAGGGAATTCTACTCCTTAGCTATACCTTCGCTCAATGGATGTGCGCCCAAAGCGTTTTGTCATATGTTGATAATGAAACCGGCTTGACAAATAAAACTGTACAATTCTGACTTTATATAGCTTTGTATTTAGAAATGATTGATCTTAATGTCTATAGTTATTAATTTAAAAATATAAATTCATAACTTATGACTAAAACACTAACATAATTGTAAAAGCGTAAACAATTAAAACAAACGCACTAGTTACACACAATCCACTGTAATTAAAAAAAAAATCACTTTAATCAGGTTTGTATTTCCAAAAATTACCGTAAAACAAACGAGTGAACAAAATTTCCATAAATAAAATACCTAGTACTGTATCAAAGATCACAAAGCATGTTTTTTTATTAATCATTAACTGTGTTCAAGAATCAAAAAGCTTGACCTATATGAACCAAGCCGAAGAGAAAACCTGGTAACCTATTTATCCGTACATTGTAACACCATTTTTCCACTTTCTCTCTCAAACGACAATTGCTAACGAGTCACCTTTGGCAAAGAACAAAGCTAAAACAGATGTGTCACTTCTGTTCCAAATATTTTATGCTCTTAAATTATAATTTAAGAGTATAAAATATCTGGAACAGAAGTGAAGAGAATAATTATTAATCTATACTAATATAATAAAGAAGTGTTCCAGGTGGTCTGTTGAGGAAAAAGCAATGCAGTTTGAATGTAATGGAGAAAAACGGTTTTTTACGGCTTTCTGTTTATTTTTCCAATTTTTTGTTCTTATGAAGCTTATTAAGCTTCCAAAAAGAATTAAAAACAAAATATTTACATTATTACATTTTTGATAATCATTGATAAAAATTTGAGTCTATAAAATGTTAGGGCATAATAACGTTAAAAAGTTTCAAGTCTATAGATGCTATCGGTCATCAACAAAAGATTAATTAGTTTTAGTTGAGAAGACCTAAGCAAATTGACTTTATTTCAGCGAAAACGAATTTCAAAGGGCCATAAATAAAATTGTTCAATTAATAAATTATAACAATCATTCCGGTCGATCTCCACTTTAATCCTTAGTCGGATTGGTCCGATGAGTGTTTCATGTCTAATTGGCCAGTGTTGTGTGTTTACCACTGGGTACTTCATCTCCTTCTTCAATCCCCATAGTTGATAGACGAGCTGATAGAGTAATTTGGTCACGGATTGCGACCATGGTAGAATATGCATCAGCAAATACGCGCTACGTGTTTAGTCTCAATCATTTGTAACTATCACCAATTGAATTTTAAAGGTAGGAAGACTTTTTCTCGACTTCTACCGGAGAAACACAGCAAAAGTAGTATTACAAGCTGTATAAGAGCTTTATAATGGTTCATGCGTACACCCCAAGCTGAAAAGAGTCTGTTGAGTTGTTTTTATGATGTTAGTATTGTAGTGTTTGTATTAGGAGTATCTATACTTAAATATAGATATACGCTGTCTCGGGCAAGCGACGCCTAGGTGAGCCACGTAGTTACGAGAGAGCTGTGAGCGAGAGTACACGTGGTTGTTGCTGCGCGTGCGTTTGCGAGCGAGCCAGTGTTTGTACGAGAACATTACAGTGGACAGAGGTCCTACAAGTATCATAGTCTTGAGAGGTTGCCAGTATTTTGCGAATAACCCTGTATAGCTTTTATAATTGCAAAAAGTACCTCAAAGCGTATAGAGTGGTAAGCAATATTCAGCAAATTTACCACATGCTCAAAGGAGTTTCACTTCTGACCGAATTTTTTATTCTTTGTCATAGGTCGTTCGGTCGAGCGATTGAGTTCAGCGGGTGAGCATTAGTTGCAATGACGATCGATAAGAAGTTCACAGGAGCGTAGGTTGTGGGTAGATGAGATTTTTTAAATTAAATTTGTTGAATAATTCATTTGAAGACTGGCCTTAGTCTGGACGCATACAATTTGGGGATAGATTTGCTTTTGTAATGACAGTTAACTTTAAGTGAAGATGTTTGAAAATCTATTCTCCACAGGACTTAACCTTCAAATGGGTGCGCGGTTAATCGCAACGTCAGCGGTCGCGCGTGGCTTCAAAGACCTTTGAGAGATTTCAAGGACTTAAAAAACCGATTAATAGATTATCTTCATAAATTCGGTTAGTGTCTGTCTTTTATTTAAGAGATATATATTTTTTTTTTAATTCAAAAGTTTGTTTTGAAATTAAACGGGTTATTCCAACAACATTTTTGAAGTGAAAACTTCTTTAGCGGCGTTGAGCACTTTTTCTGTAATGGGTATAAAATCTTAAACTCGCGTCAGGACACGTGACCTGATCGAAAAAGCGTAAGACGGATGGTAAACTTTTTAATGTAAAATAATTGTAATAGTTTTAAAGTGTTAAATTTTTAATGTAATATAAATTGTCATGTTTGTGTACGATAGCGCAATAATTGAATATTGTATTCTACCACATAAATGATAGTACTTTTATACTGATAAAGCAATTGGTGCAAAATTATTCCCTAACCATTCCAAAATATCAAACATGCTCAACGTTAATAATCAAGTTTTCACTTCTGCCGGCACTACCGGAGTGCAATTTTTTTTTTTTTTACTTTTTGGTTTTGGTTCTATTTTTCATTTACTTAATTCTATTTTTCTTCAGAATAAAGCTTTTCGTCAATGTTTATATGACAAGAAACAGATTATTTTTTTCTGGTTTATTCAAGACTAGCTTTTGCCCGCGACTTCGTTCGCGTGGAATAGTGACTTCCGGCAGATTTTTGGTTTTACCCACATAGTTCCCTGAATTGATGCCGACTCTTGACCAATAGATGGCGCTGTATGTCCGGAATAAATTTTATTTTTTATTTTATTTTTTGTAATAAAAACTATCCTATGTCTTTTCTCAAGTTCCAAACTATGTCTGTACCAAATTTCACACAAATCGGTTCAGTAGTTTAGGCGTGAAGCAAAGACAGACAGACAGACAGACAGAGTTACTTTCGCATTTATAATATTAGTTTGGATTTGGATTTACACATAAATGCTGCAGTACAGTTTGTCGGCAGTGTTCCCATAGATAGTCTTATTGAATAAATAATTGACAAAACCAGTAAAAAAGTTATACTATAAGTGTAGTAAGAAATAAATTCTTATGAGCACTCGCCCACCAAGCCAGTTTCTAACCAAATACATAGTGTGTCCGTCAAAAAGGGTCAAAACCAGGCTCTACTAGAGCTGTGATATTGTGCAAATGAGTCACTACGGCTCTAGAACGTGAAGGGCGACTGCCTCTTTTTTGGAGGTAGGAAAACATCAATATACATTCTCCCACTCTGGGCGGAGAGTGAAACAGAATGTCAGACTTTTACTGATACTGAAACTCACCTCCTTCATTTGCCCCCTACTGTGGTGTCAGGGCCACTACATTTAGCACGCCAGAATATTGCTACGATAAACTTTCACTTTAAAAAGTGGCCACAGAAGTGTCATGGCGTCTTCACTTTCCACTTGACGCAGGTCCTCACCGGGAATTAGTGTTTCGGAACGTATATATTTTGCATTCGGCAGTAAAAACGTCCGGGTGTCAAAATTGAGCAGATCGATGATGCGGTGAACCTTACGGTGGAAGTCTGCCCTGCAAGGGCGGAGCACCGTCGTATTATCGTCAATTTAGAGTCAGAATTTAGAATTATAACGTAAAGGACAACTAAAGGAACAGTAGTAGGTTTTACTCAATAAAAGAAAGAAAGAAAAAAGAAAGAAGAAAGAAAGAAAACTGTTTTATAAACTATATGTTTTTTTATCATTTTAAAGGATCAAGAACGGGAGGAGTTATTTAATACTTTCTAACCACAAAGAGATGATTTACAAACAAAATAAATACATGTATCAAGAAATTCTGAATTAATGAACGTAAATATGTTTAGTGTGGTCGATTAGACGCCGCGTGACCTCTTAAAGGTTAAATAGGGTAAAAGTTTGGATAGGGCAAACCCATCGTTCATGTGGTTTGCTAATGGATAAAGGCTATAAGATTTTATTTAGTTATACTTACCGTATCATACCACGAACATAATATAGTAAACGCCGTCTAGTCCCAAACTAACCAGAGCTTGTGTTTTGAGTACTAGATAACTGAAAAACCTACTTATTTCTAAATACATACATATCATAGATAAATGACACCCAAACATAGCACATTAAAGATCGTGCTCATCACACAAACGTTTGTCCTGAGTTGGAATCGAATCCACGACCTCCTGCATAGCAGTCAAGGCCACTAACCACTAGACCAACAGGCCAGTCGAAATATAATATGTCGTCACGCGAAAAAAATTTGGAAAGACACTGTTATAATATACCTAATACAGTTTTGTTAGTAATAGAAATACAAGAACATGAGAGGTGCTCGACACTTCCAAATATATCTCATAACTCTTCATCATCTTACTTCAGCTGAAAGACGTCCTCTTTTAGACCTCCCCCAAGTGTCGCCATAATGACTATGCGCTAGCGCT
This sequence comes from Mythimna albipuncta, assembly GCA_929112965.1. NCBI lineage: Eukaryota > Metazoa > Arthropoda > Insecta > Lepidoptera > Noctuidae > Mythimna > Mythimna albipuncta. The sequence goes on from OV815982.1 coordinate 12,822,140, forward strand.
ATGCGTCTTGCATCCATCGCCGGGTTCCCGCGACCATCACCAGGTCATCGGTCCACCAACGCCACTCCAGAACCTTTCGTTTCCAATGACCAATCTATTCTACGAGCAGTGAGCTCTTCCAACTGTCACTTATGTTTAGCGATTCTCGGAACTACGTCGGACGTTCCCCGCTCACTCCTAAGTGTTATAAAAAAGGGACCGGACGCAAACGTCCGACTCTAACCCACTCAAGTGCAATGACGACAGTTCTGTATTGTCCTCTTTTTGAAGCACATATTTCCTAAAGCAACGGCGAGCAAATATATTAGTTTCCAAAAAAGCAACTATGGCTAAAAAGCTAACATTTGAAGGAGCACAGATCTAAGTACAATTAAATGGTAAGAAATCTCTAATTCAACGAATTCAAAATCTTCTTTGGCTGTTTTTTGACCTAATTTAGTATTTAAGTAGACATTTTATTAATATTTACTTATCATACAGGGTAATTTCTAAAACACTGTCAACCTCTCAGGACTACTAACATCATAAACAACATCTTTTGTTCTATGACTTTTAAAATTTACACTAATATAATAAAGAGGTACAGTTTATATTTTTTTTTGGTTTTTTTGTTTGTAGGGGGTAATCTCCGGAAATGCTGATCCGATTGCTAAAATTTTCTCATCGATAGAAAACTGCCTTATTCTTGAGTGACATAGGCTATATTTTAAGTACGTGGGCAAAGCTGCGGGCAAAAGTTAGTCCTAACTAATATTATCAATGTGAAAGTGTGGATGTTTGGATGTTTGTCACGCAAAAACAACTGAACGGATTTGGATGAAATTTGGCATGCAAATAGCCTTTGATATGGAAAAGAACATAGGCTACTTTTTGTCCCGATTCCTTAAGCACCTAATGCTACGCGGGCGAAGCCGCGGGCAAAAGCTAGTTTATCATATTTTAGTTCATCAGATTTTCATACAAATACAAAAAAAGAAATAATGTCTTAGTAATTATATAGTCGTGCAAAGTTGTTAGTGTTTTCCAAATAACCCTGTATTCTTTATTATACACATCATAATGTCGACAGGATAAACATTTGCTAAAATAAAATTAAGTGTACTTATGAACGGTTTTATCACATAAGGCAATCTCTAACAATCAACCTTAGCATGAAATGACTAAATTGAGATAAATTTGGGGCGGTCAGTGTACAAAAATCATAAATACTGTTGGAGATAAAACCTTCTTGCAAGCTTCCTAAATTATATGAAAAAATATGACACTTCTATTTGTCACTTGTCTTCACTTGTTTCTTGTAAAATATATTGTTCACACCGAAAATTATTAAAAACTAATTTGCATTGAGCATCCAGTCATTGATTTTCATTCAGAATACCCATAATTCTCGCACATGGTCCATAACGAGCCGGATGAAATATAATTAAGAAGATCAGCGATTATTTTCAAGAAAAAGAATAGAGACTGACTTCCACGCTGAATGGAGGTTCATGAGTTCACTGCTGGAGAACTGGATTGATTTCAAGCAAGTTAGTTAGTGGTGTACAGTTATAATTACGCTAATATCGTCACCCAACACTCAGGTAGTATATATAAGTAGTCATACTAAGGTCAGTACTATTTTATTAAATTACCAATTATATTGTGTTTGAGTAAAATCATTAGGTACTTTGTTGCATTGTGATTAGTATTTTATTCAACAGCAATGTTAAGTTTAAACTCATACTTTTAACAGTATAGTTAGCTATTTTGCTACATTATTAAACTTACATTATATTAAGCTGTAACTAATTACATAACTACTTAACAGTGGTATTAATTTTTAACAAGTATCTTGACATAATAAAAATATTTGAGTGTTAGATATTAGTACAAGTCATTGTTATAAATTATAGTTAGCAGTCAGAAAGGGCATAGACTACAGCTAGGCGTATAATTATTGAAATTATATTGTTGTTTTTAATTTTTATATTCCTGTATCAATGCCAGGTTGACAACACTCGTCTCCCAGAATGTCTGAGGAAAAGGATTTAATTAAGAAGCGAGGCAGCTTCAAAGGTCGCTTGACTAGTTTCCTCAATTTTCTGGACTCATTCAAGGACAAGGAGCTATCTAGCTGTGATGTGTCCGAGTTGCAGTTGCGCATGGGCAAGATAGAGGCGTTGTATGAGCAGTATGATGAGGTACAGTTACGTCTAGAATGCATTGTTGACGACATCAACTTACAATATTCTCAGCGTTCCGAGTTTGAGTCTATTTATTATAAAACCTTATCTAGAGCCCAGAATATTCTGACTGACTACAATAAAGATAATAAATCGATGGAAAGTTGTAAAAGTACTCGTGTTAGCATAAAGCAGCCGGTTAAATTGCCAACGATTCAGTTACCAAAGTTTAGCGGATTATATTGTAATTGGCTTGAATTCCGCGACACCTTTACTAGCCTAATTCATTGTAATGATGACATAGACGCAATCAATAAGTTTCACTACTTGCGAGCATCACTTGAGGGAACAGCTGCTATAGTTATCAAATCCATTGAGTTTTCTTCAAGTAATTACTCTGTGGCATGGTCATTGTTATGTGATCGGTTTGACAACAAAAGATTACTGGTTCAGAATCATATAAGTTCATTATTTACTATTGAATCAATTACAAAAGAATCTTCTGTTGCCATTAAGAATTTGATCGATCAGTTAAATAAAGACTTGCGAGCTTTAGAGTCATTAGGGGAGCCTGTGAAACACTGGGATACACTTTTAATCTACATTGTCACACGAAAACTTGATCAAAAAACCTATCGTGAGTGGGAGGAGTGCAAAGGTAGGATAGACAAGGATGGCTTAATCACGTTTAACGCATTTATGCAATTCTTACGCAATCGAGCCGACCTCATCGAGACCCTGGAACTCCCCCGCAATCATTATTCGCAATCACCAGGTAAATCAGGTCCTAAGATCAAGTCAATGGTAGCACAATCTCCTATCAATTCTAGCACTGACTCAGCTTCTAAACCTTGTCCTAAATGTAATAACAACGATCACACATTAAATAATTGTCCACAGTTTCTCGCATTGAGTAACGATGACCGTCTCAAATCATTACCTAGTTATAAGGTATGTTTTAACTGTTTTCGTTCCGGACACTATGCTAACAAATGTAAAAAACCAGGCTGCAAACTATGCAAACGTAGGCACAACACATTAGTTCACGTACATTCTAATGGCACTGTATCGAATACACCTAGTGGTAATTCGATGAATAACTTGTCTGCTACGACTGAAACGAATAACGTAGCTTTATCCGCAAACATTGCATCTCCGTGTGGTCATACGCAACGAGATGTGTTGTTATCAACCGCTTTGATCAAATTAAGAGACCACAATGGGTGTGTGCATCTCGCTCGCGCGGTGCTCGATAGTGGTAGCACGTCTTCACTCATAACAGATAGGTTGTGCAATAAACTTAACTTAAAAACTAGCCAGGTAGATAGATCAATCCTTGGAATCAATAACGTCACTTCGCACGTAGGTAAAATATGTCGGGTTAAGGGTACGCCATTAGATGATAGCTTTGTATTCGAACTAAATTGTTTTGTTCTTCCGTTCATTACGAGTAGTGTTCCGTGTCGTCAGATAAATATTTCTGATTTCGACTTACCCTCGAATATTACTTTAGCTGATCCTACTTTTTATAACCCTGCCGATGTTGATATTTTAATCGGCGCTGATCTTTTTTGGGATTTGTTAGGATCTCAAAGACTAAAGTTAGGTACCGGGAAACCAATATTATGTGAAACCCGTCTAGGATGGATAGTTTCCGGTCCAATTACTCAGAATACTATCTCACTGCTGACGAATGACGTAAAGTGCAATATGTCTAAAATGGTTGCCGACAGCGATGGTGACTGGGAAAACCTCAAGTCAGAATTGACAAAGTTTTGGCAATTAGAGGAGGTGAATGCGAAGTCTTCCAATTCTTATATGCCTGAAGAGAAATTGTGTGAAGACAATTTCGTTACAAATACGACACGATTGTCTGATGGTCGTTTTTGTGTTCGCATCCCCCTTAAGAAAGATCCTTCAATTTTAGGAAATTCTTTTAATAAAGCCACACATTGTTTACATTCTTTAGAGCGTAAATTAAAGGTTAAGACGAACTTTAGTAGAATGTATCATGACTTTTTGTCAGAATACGAGTTACTTGGTCATATGACAAAAATTAATAAACCTAATTTATGTTTGGGTTATTTTATTCCACATATGGGAGTTTTACGCGAGTCGAGTACCACGACCAAACTTCGTGTTGTTTTCAACGCTAGTGCTTCTACTTCGACGGGAGTGTCCTCTAATGACCTACAGATGGTTGGGCCAACCGTACAGGACGGTCTATTGTCTATACTTCTTCGCTTTAGAGTCCACAAGTATGTTTTATCTGCGGATGTGGAGAAGATGTATAGACAAATAGTCGTCCACCCGTCGGACAGATATTTACAACAGATTGTTTGGCGTGATAATGTTAGTGATCCTATTAATGTTTATCAATTAAACACCGTCACGTACGGTACGGCCAGTGCGCCATTCCTTGCGACACGATGCCTTAAACAAGTAGGACTCGACTGTAGGAACCCTAAGATATCGGAAATCATCCAACATGACTTCTATGTCGACGACTTGCTGACCGGAGGGGATGACTTAGATGAAGTAAAGTTCATTCGCACTGAAGTCACCAAAGCGCTTGCGTCGGCATGTATGCCATTGAGAAAGTGGAAGTCAAATGATTCTCAATTATTGTCGAATGCTGTCCCTGCGTCATACGATTTGAACATTGGACAAAATGAGCCAGAAAAGTTGCTTGGTCTCTGTTGGCATATCGGCACTGATGAGATAGGGTTTCCTATAGGTCTGACTAAATCTTCGACTAGGTACACAAAGCGTGACTTGTTATCCGTTATTGCGCGAATCTTTGATCCCTTAGGTCTGTTAGGTCCTATTGTTATTACTATGAAGATCTTGCTACAGAAAATGTGGTTAGATAAATTATCATGGGATCAACCATTACCTAATGAGATTTGTAAACAATGGGAGATTATTATTAAATCTTTACCTCTTTTAAATCATGTTCGCATTCCGCGACTTGTAGTCTGCAATTCATTTACGGAGTTAGAACTCCATATTTTCACAGACGCGTCTGAGTCCGCGTACGGTGCTTGCGTCTACATTCGCAGTGTTAATGCTAAGGGTGAGTACATGGCTCGCTTGTTAATGGCAAAGAGTCGAGTTGCTCCCATCAAGCCTACGACAATTCCGCGACTGGAGTTATGTGGTGCGGTAGTCGGTTCTCGTCTTCACGAGAAGGTGATGAGCTCACTTCGAGTGAAGATCAGTCGGGTTTATTGTTGGACTGATTCAACCATTGTCTTGGGATGGTTACAGATGATGCCTACCAGACTTCAGCCCTTTGTGCGCAACCGCGTTGCTGAGGTTTTGGATAAGTCGGGTAACTGTACTTGGAGGCACGTCCCAACAGATCAAAATCCAGCAGACCTAATATCTCGTGGCATGGATATTAGTGATCTGCAGGAGTCAGATCTGTGGTGGAAAGGACCAGATTTTTTAAAACTAGATTCGTCTGAATGGCCTTCTCAAATTACGAGCCCAGGACTACAATCGTTACCGGAGACTCGACCTAAAATCATATTACATGTTGTAAACGATTCGAAACCTGAAGTTTTAATTGATTTTAGGCGTTATTCCAATTACACACGGCTCGTACGATCTGTTGCCTACGTATTACGATTTATTAAGTCATGTAGAAAGCATTACCCTAAAACCAAATACTTGTCACATGATGAGGTACAAGATGCACTAACTCTTGTCATTATTAAGAGTCAGATTCAGTCATTTTCTGAATACCAATTATTTTTGAACAAAAAGAGTTTACCTAAAAAGAGCGCCCTTCTAAAGTTTAATGTTTATTTAGACGATAATAATGTAATGCGAGTAGGAGGACGTCTCGATAACTCTAATTTTGCTTATAGTAAGAAACACCCTATTTTATTACAGTCCACTCATGATTTCACTAAACTATTATTTAATTTTGAGCATAAAAGGCTGATGCATGCTGGCCCACAATTATTATTAGCTTCCATTAGGGAAACTTATTGGCCAATAGGAGGTCGCAAGTTGGCAAAAGCCTGTTATCATAAGTGTGTTTTGTGTCACCGTATGAAGGGTAAGGTTGTAGCTCCCTTAATGGGTAACTTACCACGAGAACGCCTTCGTCCAGGTTATCCCTTTGAAAGCACAGGCGTTGATTACGCTGGCCCTATTATGTGTGCTAGTCGCCAGGGCCGTGGATGTAGGTTAGTAAAGGTGTATGTCGCTATTTTTATTTGTTTCACAACCAAGGCCATTCATTTGGAGCTCGTTGGTGATTTAACTAGCAATAGTTATTTACTGGCTTTGTATCGGTTTATTTCTCGGAGAGGTAAACCTGCTGATATTTTTTCCGATAACGGTACCTCATTTGTCGGTGCATACAACGACCTTTCCAAATTTTTAAAATTAAATAGTTTGTCCTTGGGTGAAAGTGCAGCAAACGACGGAATAAGGTTCCATTTTATTCCCGCCTACACCCACATTTCGGTGGACTCTGGGAGGCGGGTGTCAAGTCAGCAAAGTATCACCTTCAGAGAGTGTTGGGAAATTGTAACTTGACTTTTGAGGAGCTGTACACCACACTAACCAAGATTGAAGCCATCTTGAACTCTCGTCCATTGACGCCGTTGTCTTCAGATCCTGCAGATTATACTCCGCTCACGCCAGGACATTTTCTTGTGGGACGGCCACTTACTTCTTTGCCGCAACCTGATTACCAGGATAGCTCTGCCAATTATCTGTCTCGTTACCAGAGGATCGAGCAGCTTCGCCAGCATTTCTGGAGCAGATGGAGCAAGGAGTATGTTGCAGAATTGCAACAACGCTCCAAATGGCGTTCCTGCAAGGATGGCTTGATGCTGAACTCCTTGGTGGTGATCAAGGAAGACGATCTTCCTCCGTTGAAGTGGAGACTTGGACGGATCGTGGCTGTTCATCCAGGAACGGATGGTATCGCCCGTGTAGCTGACATTCGGACGTCTACTGGAGTCGTTCGACGGGCATTCAACCGAATCTGCCCTTTGCCTGTGTCTTCAGAATCTGGTTGAAACCATTGGTTTCAACGCCCGGGGAAATGTTGGAGATAAAACCTTCTTGCAAGCTTCCTAAATTATATGAAAAAATATGACACTTCTATTTGTCACTTGTCTTCACTTGTTTCTTGTAAAATATATTGTTCACACCGAAAATTATTAAAAACTAATTTGCATTGAGCATCCAGTCATTGATTTTCATTCAGAATACCCATAATTCTCGCACAAATACTATTAATTAGACTTAATAATAAAAATACTTAGTTATAATATTATTTTCGAGTAAACGACTAGTTATGTTTTAATAAATTTCCAAATTCAAATTTTTATTGTTAGGCTATTTTTAAATTGTGTTAAAATAATCTAGGTCCCTTGCCTAGGTAGTTTATCCACCAAACTATTCTTGAAAATAACATAAATCCTATTCACCCATTCATATATAAGTCGATCGATCAAAACGATGTCCACAATGGCTCAAATATGCTATCTTTTTTCAAACACGCTTGAAAGATTCTATTATGCCAGGATCCTACCCGAAATCATAAAAAAAGGACTAGGGAGATACTAAAAAGGTAACTTAAGTCTACCTGTATAATACCCACCTAAAAATATCAGAAAAATCTTTTTCCATTACCCTAAGTTGACATCGGCCTTTGGCTTATCATTCAGCCAATTTATTTTCCGACTTAAAATAATCTTGGCATATTTACTGCTAAGTGTAGGTAGTACCTTACCTTGGTTCAGCTAGCTGTTGCTTTGAAGCTGCTAAAAAGTTCAATTTTGAGATAAGTATACATGTTTAACACCTCTAATTTTTAATTAGTACAAGTACTTAATGGGCTTATTAGAAAATATTATCTTGTTATTATTTAAGTAAAGTCTCAATAAATAATATTCATAAACAGCAAAGTTATTAGAGTTTGTTTTATATCCCAAAATGTTATTTAATTTATTGTAATTATAAATGAATGTATGGTGATTACAATGGAAAAAAATATTGTGCGTATTTTCTAGTTTTAATTGTGGTGAATGATTGATTCTATTATGAATTTACCAATTATGAAAAATTTTCACGAATAATTTTGGGATTTTATTTAAAAATAAATGCTTTATGGTCAGTAACGGGTACAGATAGATAATAAAAGGGTAAAAATAGGGGTGTATATTAATACAAAATATAAGGAGCACAAAGTGAGTAAGTTATTTCAACACAGTTTTATTTCAGTCGTATATTATACCTTCACTTGTTTGACTGATCGACATTTTGTTAATTCAAAAGTGGATGTAAATGGTTTATTTGAACTATGTTTCTGATTGATTGATTTATATTCCTAACACCAGTTGAGAAAAGCTTTTGACGAAGTAAAAGTGTATAAGTCAAGTAACATATAACGGCACTTTTGAATATCAAAATTCTAATGAAATTGAGCCTTGTTCATTCAAAAGTGCATAGTTTATTTGAAATATATAATTGTTTGTGATTTTCATTTATATTCCTAACACCAGTTGAGGAATGCTTTTGACGAAATAAAAGTGTATAAGTCAAGTAACATATTATAACGGCACTTTTTAATACGAAAATTCTAAAAAAATTGAGCCAGCATGAATTTCAAATTCGAAATTCAAAATCTACCGAATAGGTTTTGAATTACGCTGCCCGCCTACATCAGATTTCTTGTAGGACAGATAATCGGGCCGATTTTGTATATTTGTAACATTGTTCTGTTTTCTGACCGACTTTTTGTAGGACGTGTGCGTTGCACTATTGCTATCAGTGTGTTCTATTTTTCTCCTACAAAAAATCGGTCACCGATTATCGGACGTGGGCGTGCAGCCTTACAAACACAAATAACCACGTGATTAGTTTATAAGCTAATTGGCAGATTCTATATTCAAATTTTTCAAAGTCAACTTCGAATTCAGAATCAGATGATCAGTATTTAAACTGTGGATAATGGTTTGGGAGTTTTATAAACATGAATATTTAACTAACAATGTAATCAGCGAGACTAAAAATAAAAGGCATTGTGATTCTATTATACTTATTTCAAAATGTAGATTTTTCTAAAGAAGAATTAATAAAGACTCTACACTTGCTAGTTTAAAGTAAAATGCTTTAAAATATATATAATAGCTGCATAAACTTATTTTTTGTTTAATTTCCGCAAGTTGCTCTAGCAACTACTTAAGGCAATGAAGTTTTTACGGTAAATAGAATTGAATAGATTTATGTGGCTGAGCATTTACTTCAGTATTTATAAAATTCTACCAGAACTTGGAGAGTTTTTGTGACTGGCCCTGTTAGTCTAGTGGTTAATGGACCTGACTGTTATGCCGGAGGTCATGGAGTCGATACCTACACAGGACAAACGTTTGTGTGAATATATAAGTATGTCTATTAGTTGTCTAGTACTCATATCAAAAGCTCTGCTTAGCTTGAGGGTAAATGGCGTTGTGTGATAGTTGTAAAAAAAAATAATTTAAAAACTACTAGTTCGATTTGACAAATTAAATTAGTATTTTTTTTTTTTTTTTTTTTTTTTTATGGTGGGAAAAAATCATGCATTGACATCCCCCGCTCTTGGGCGGAGCGGGAGATAGTGTCAGACTCTTACTGACTAAAAGACCCACCCCGTTCCTTCTAGCCTTCACACCGGGGCTTGAGCGCCCTTTCGGATAACCCTGGCCCCAGTAGGCTTCGACCCGGCTGGGTCCCTGCTGTTGCTGACAACTCCTTGAGGCGCGCGGGAACAGTGCGCGCCGTCGACGACTTGGGCTTGGTCCGGAAAGTTACCGGACGGCCGGACAGTGAGCTACCCATTGCTCACTGTCCGCAAGCCCGCGCCTACGGTGGCCGGAAATCGGGATCAGAATCCCGGTTGCGGCGGCGGCGGCGATAACGCCGTTGCCTGATGCGTTCGGCCTCCTCCTTTGCGAGCATTACTGCTTCGCAGAAGTCGGCGACCGCCTGCCACTCCTCCTCGCTCCGGACCATGGCCTCAACCAAGGCCCGGCGCGAGAGGTCTCCGCCGCCGATCGCCCCCACGAGGGCACGGCGATGCTCCGCCCAAGCAGGGCACACCTCGACCGTGTGCTCCACCGTGTCCTCCGGGCGTTCCGCACAGTGGCGACACCCGGGCGTCACTTCCGCATGAATCCGGTGCAGGAAACTCCCGAACGAACCATGTCCGGTGAGGACCTGCGTCATGCGAAAGGTAAGGACGCCGTGAGGTCTTTCCAGCCACGCCTCAAAGAGGGGACTTACCGCCATGATTGTGGCGTGCCCAGCACTGGGTTGCGATAGTCGCTGACGCCATTTCACCATGAGATCCCGCCGGAGCTCTGTCCGCCATGCCGCAACCTGTCGCGGCAGTGGACTTTCACCCCGGCGTTGCATCTCCACGCGCATATCGTGCATGTGTGCAAGGAAAATTAAATTAGTATTGAATAATCCATTTGTCGAGAAGGCTATAAGATTTATCACACTATGACCAATAACAAGACAGCAGCAATCAAAGATGCGGATGAAACCATGGAGAATAGCTATTGTATTTAAATATATGTAGACGACTACCTACAATAAGAACTTAAAACATACATTCAGTCGAAAATAGAACCTGCTCCTTTTCAAAGTCGTTTAAAAAGGTGTTCATTTGATAACACGGTTGGTACAGTACAGTAGTTGAATGATTGGCAGCTGCGTTGGGGTCGCGATTTTGATCCCGGAAGGAACATATATTTTTGTATAGCCTACAAATAGGTGTTTCTAGTCTAAGTGTCTTAGGTATATGACTTTACATGTTTGTGAATATCCACGATACAGAAGTAATATTCCTAGTGTGGGGCTAAGTTAAAAATTAAATCAATAAAGTTATATCTTGGAGTCGCGATGGTAAATCTCTGCCTACCATTCCGGATGAAAGGCGTCGTGGTATGTCGTAAAAATCCTGACAAATTCAGGTCACAAAGTAGGTAAGAAGAATGCTTAAAATCTCCGCCCGAAGAGCCATTTGAACAAACTGCTTTGGTGGAAGTTGTAGTAAATGGAATGCCAATAAGTTTTGTAGGTGTAGTCAAATATTTATTTTTGTTCGAACTTTTTTTGGGGTTCGTTATTATTTTTTTCGTAGGAAAATACTTTAAAAAACGCTTTCAAATCACTGCAATATTAGTCTTTTTTTAAAAATTAAATACTCTAAAGTTAAGCTTAAGTACGATATAACATTTTACAAATTGCTTATTTCTACTAGCCATAGTCTAATCGTAAGCAAAACAGAAAGAGGTGACTCCATCAAACGTCTTGTTTTACAAGAAATAGTGGACGGAACAAGGTCGCATGGCAGATCATCGATGTGATGGGCTGACCAATAAAAACGGTTGTTGGCGGTTCAATATTGAACGAGTGCTGCCGAATGAATGCCTGCAGGCAAAAGTGGCGAGAAGTCGTGGAGCATATCCTGACGGATTTCAGAGAGCTACCTTCGTAATAACCACGACCACTCTGGCAAGAGTGAAACGACTAAGAAGAAGAGACAAAATAAGAATAAGTCCTTCTTGTTTCTTAAATGATCTAGTTGACCTGCATAGCATTTTACAAACTATATTGGGCAGGCTTCCAATCTAATCAGCTAAATAATTTAAAAAGCACTGTTACCAATCTGATTTCTAAAAGTCAGTAGCTCGGAAACACGATACCCCTAAATATAATAAGACTAGCCTTCAGACTGCACTAGGCAGTCTGGCGAGATAACTTGAAAAAGTTATCACAGCTCTGGAACGGATAAGCAGCTGAAAGAACGCATGTAGATTTTATTTAGTAAAAATTGACACTCCCTCTAACCTCAGAGTAAGAGAAGTCATTTGATTATATACCACCCCACCTCAAAAAAGACTAAAGCTAGAACTACATTAGAACAAAGACGCGTGGCGTCGCGTAGCGTAAATCATGTGTAGCTCTACAAGTCTAGTTTACATATAAAATGTATGGACACCGACGCACCTAGATCGGTGTGTATGGTAAACGTGTGCGCAATGTATGTAGTTCTACCTAAAACTAGGCAGGTGATGCTCATTATGTCCGATCAAAACCTACTGTTTTCTCTCAACCAAAATTTCTACTTTAAACATCCATTTGCTACAAACTCCGTGTCCTACCCTCCGTTGACATCGGAACGTGTAATTGAACGCGAGGAAGGGATTATCTCAAGAAGACTGTCGTATCAATTCCAGTGTACCTACTTTGAGAAATTGTCTTTGTAAATGTCTCCAAGCTACGCAAGTACGCAGGTTTGGTATTTGCATGTTTGAAGACTCCGATCGGAATAAAATGGAATGTATTGGCTTTGATCTTGAGAGGATTTGTTCAGGGGTAAAGGGACTTTGAATTTGGTGTGCTGGAGTATTAAATTGTTACTTATGTTACTTAGGAGACTGATGACTGGTATGTACTAATTATTTAGCGGGGAAAGGCACTTTGTAGACTCGTGATGTCATTTTAATAAACTACATATAGTTACTAACGTGTCATGTCGTATAGCAATAAGTAGACGGCCGACCGTTCGGTAATCGTCCGGACCAAGCCCAAGTCGTTTCGATGGCGCGCACTTTTCCTGCGCGCCTCAAGGAGTGGTCACCAACAACAGGGGTCCAGCTGGGTCGAAGCTTACTGGGGCCTGGGTCTAGTTCCGAAAGGGAGGCTTGGCCCCGGTATGAAAGACGACAAGAAACGGGTTGGGTTTTTTATTTAGTAAGAGTCTGAAACTATCATCACACATCTAAGGGCGGGGGATGTCATTTGGTTGATTTTTACCCACCAAAAAACAATTCCCAGTCATTGACGGTGCGTTCGGCTCAAGGAAATGTCAGCGAACCTTAGGCCCCAGGTCGAAGCCTACTGGAACTACAGGTCAATGAGAGGTACTCTAGGTACAGGTTTTGATTTCCTAGAGCGAGAATAAACGCTAGAACGGTTTCATCTTTAGATTGCGTTAACTTAGAACTTTGATTTTGTCTCTGCTGCTTAGAGTATCAGACTTGAGCATTTGATATTAATTTCAGCTTCATACCTCCACGAGTTCTTGGGAAAAAGGGACTTGACAGATGGACAGACGAACCACAAAATTATCCTATAAGGGTTCCGATTTTGCCAACTTAGGTATGAAAACCTAAAGGTGTTTTCAATATCGTGCGGATTTCATCACGCATGCGGGATTGCACCGCATGCGTAGTCCCCACTAATGTCCTTTTCATACAAGTATTTATTGTAATGCGTGGAAGACGCACGAGGGAAGTACCTACATTTAAGTAAATTTCACGGCGGGCTGTGCTGGGGCGGCTGCTGCAGTTGCAGAAAACCTCAAACGGCGTAAATATATTATCCTCATTGGAAGTTATGTGTTTGAGTCGTTTGGGGTTGAAACACTAGGGCTATGGGGTCCGAGCGCTCATCGAGTTGTTCGGGATATCAGCAAACAGTTGGTCGACTCTTCGCGTGACCAGAGGGCTGGACAATTCTTCAGTCAGCGAATCAGCATTGCCATCCAGCGTGGCAATGCTGCCAGCGTTCTGGGTACTTTTCCCATTGACGTCGATGTGGACGAATTTTTTGATGCCCTCTGAGATTTCCCCGTTTTTCAGCCTCGTTTGTACATATTATTATTTTAAGTTTGTATTTGTATACCCAGTGATTAATAAAATTTCACTGCTTAAATTGTAATTGTAAGTTAATTTTCTAATTGAAGTGTACAAGTGTGTGCTATATTCCACTTAAATGTTGTATATGTACTTTGTTTGAACAGTAAAGATATTAATATAGAAGTTGGAGTAGTAATCTGCGAAGATATTATTATATAAGCTGGAGGAGAACGTCGTTCCAACAGCGAGTAGCCAAACACAGTTGCCTTAAACACACTCAGATACATTTCACGTAAAGATCATATTTCATCTCTGAGGATATTTGCTAACGGTACCACATCGTACATGTTTGTGAACATGAATCTACCCATTTTGTACGTTGACAGTGTTTATTAATTTATCATTTTACTTATGACTGTGTTATTGAAATGAGTAAGCATTTACTGTGACATTTATTTGATTACGCGGAATCGTAGGTGGTGTAAGTCATGAAGTAATTGTTACAGGTTCTCTTTTTATTTTTTTTCTTCTAAGTCGCTTAAAAGGCTGCCAGACTCAAATGGGATTTTGTGGGTCACGTCAACCGCATGAGCAGTGACCGCTGGGTAAGTGTCGCCACGCAGTGGGTTCTTACAAAGGGAAACCGCATTCGAGGTCGCTCTAGAAAGAGGTGGCGAGATGGTCTGTTGCCTGATTCACGTAAAATCAAACAAGCCAAATATCGTTGAAGTTTTATAGTTATTCGATCGAAGTCCTATCCAAAAGCGGTATTTGCGTGTTCTTTAATCGGAATTGGATAGGACGACAACTCAAACGGCTCAAAACTAAACAATCTATCGACGACTTATTTCTAGTTACATTATTAATAAGTATTCTACCAGGATAATGTAACACAGTTTTCTTTTTTAAATCGACTCTTCGACCAAACGACTTTAAAATCGGTGTCGTTCAAACTCGATTGATAGATGTGAATACGGAAATGGTCTAAACAACTAAATTGCTACTATATCGTTACGGTTTTGATTACGTGAATCGGGCTACTGGACAGATATTACGAGAACTGGTTCGAGACAGCGTGAGAAAAGAATGTCTGGAAGAACCTTTGCCCAACAGTGGGACAGTAATGGCTAGCATAATAAAAGTCGTGCACTCTTGACAGTGTGATCGTGGTCATGTCTCGGTCGAGTCCTGCATCACTGCCTCTCTTGCGATACGACGCCGTGCAGCTCTGTGTTTGGCGGCTTGGGAGTTTTCATTTACGCTGCAGTGTGTCATCGATTTGATGACGTCCGTCCACCGTGTTAGAGCGTCCACGTGACGGTGTTATTATTTTTTATTCTTGACTAAATGAAAAATTTTAACCTAATACCACTAATCCGCATGGTGCTCATATGATTTGGCCATCACGTATTGACTAAAAGAGATTTTGACTTTCTTCTCAAGATAGTCAGCTAAGAAACGCCGACTTCATCTACATAGTTTAAATTGATGAAAATATTGACTTGTAAAAGTGTTTTTAAAGCTTTTTAGCAAAATAAATATCATTTATTATTTATAAATTATTTTGTGATCACCGTTTCGTAGCATGAAAAATATAATTAAATTTTCTAGTAAAAACACGATTAAGAATAAAAAAAGTTAGTTTAACGATTTTTTTAGTTATTTTCCGAATATATTTTTACGTAAGCAGTCGGCACCCTTGCAAAGCTGTTATTTTTGGGTTTTCCTTCAAAATTTTTCATTATTTTCCTCATTACTTGAGAAGGTAGCTTAAATATATTTTCGCTCGAAAATGTGCTTTCAGCGCCTGTTTTGAGGAAGGAAATCAACAAATAACGTCTCCCTACTGGGGCAGGATAAGTTTCGAAAGAGTAACTCAGCCCCGGTATGAAGGCACGAAGGAACGGGGTGGGTTTTTAGTCAGTAAAAATCTGACACTATTTCCCACTCTACCCAAGAACTGGGGATGTCATTAGATGATTTTCCTACCGAAAAAAAGTCTCTCCTGCTTTTTTTTAAGGTGAGGACATTTTCCAATGACTCTGTGAGATATATTATCATCCAACAATTTCTCCCGTTCTAGGGTGGAAGAGAGCGTGAAAGACCAAAGAAGTAACGTTAATGGGCTATATTTTTGTTATTTTTTGTTTAATCGAAAAAAGAAAAATACGTGTCCAATATTTTTTTTTTATAATCTAAAATACGGACTAAATAAAATGTAATTATTTTGACCCCGGACACTACCCTATTCCCGACGCCTAGGGTGTCTTCTGTAGTAGCGGCAAGGGCATAAGGAAGTACGTTCTCGAACTCTTGTGGCCGCTTCCTTTCCCTTCCGCTTTGTAGAAGAATGTGACCATATTCCGTTCCTTCTCACTCTAGAGCAAGGCCTGAACCAGGGCCCGGTGCGAGAGGTCACCGTCGCCGATGGTGTCCACACTAGGACAGCCATACTCCACCCAAGTCGGGCACACCTTCACCATATGGTGGACTGCACGGATGACAGCGTAAGCTCCATTTCTTCCAGGCAGTCCGCACAATAATGACATACGAGCGTTTCTGCCGCCTAAATCCGGTGTAAGAACCTCCTGAACTTACTATGTCTGGTGAGGACCTGCGTCATGCGGAAGGTGAGGATGCCGTGACGCCTCTATAGCCATTCCGCAAAAGACTTACCGCTATAATGATGGTTTGCCCAGTCTTTAGCTGCTGTATGGGCTTAATTATAGCGCGAGTCCTTTTCATGAAGTGGAAAATCGTCAAATAACAATTCCCACTCTAGAAAGAGCAAGAGAAGATGGCTTTTACTGACTAAAACTCACAGTGTTCCTTCAGTTCACTTTTGCTTTCCAGTACCCCTAGCCAAGTTGCTAATCTGCAATCGTTAACGCTAGGAGAAAATTCAAATGTGCGGGGATTACGTCAAAGATTCGCGAGCGTGGTCAACTCGAGGCGTTTAACGCAAGCGAAACGGTTGTAACTTGGCTAGGGGGGCTGGGCCACGGTAACTTCTTCGAATATTTTAATGTGGAAATATTTCATCGTCATCATCATTTCAGCCGAAAGACGTCCACTGTTGGACATAGGCCTCCCCCAAGTGTCACCACAATGAACGGTCCTGTGCGTCTCAGACCCATTGAATTCCGGACAAAAAAATATTTAAGACATTTTCTTTATAAACTGAATAAACAAACATTTACAAAGAAGCTACCATAATAAGATCTCTCTGAAAACAAAACAGATGACTGGGATCGCTATTATTTTTACGACAACACCCCCCAACATACGCAGACACATTTCACGCAAAGATCATATTTCATATCGCAGGATATTTGCTAGCATAACCGCCATAGAGTAAATATATCAGAAGGAACGTGTTTGTTAGATGTGGCAGCATTCTCATGCATAGAAAATATGAAAAACAATGAATATTTAATATATGCAGTTGTTCTAAGTGAACGTGTTAGCGTTGGTAACATTGAAACGATGTAAAGAGGTTTTTTTGAAAAAAGAACGGTTGTATTTTCCTTGGAAAAGATTTTGAAGGATGGTTTTTAATATTCAATGCGTGGTATGCATAGAACACAGAATTGTCTCGCTGGCAATACCGAGTCTTATAAGAAAGAACTATTCGGACATTGCCAGGTTTTGCTGGCATTTCTTTGATGCATGAGTGGAACACTACGCGTCAGTACAGGCGGTGGTTGGAAATCGGGGTCAGGGTCCTATTGAGTGGGGGTGTCAGAACGTCAATTCCCTCACGCGTGTTGCCACCTCTTTTGCTAGCATTACTGCTTCGCAGAAAGAGGCGACCGCCTGCCAATCTTCCTCGCTCCGAACCATAGTCTGTACCAGAGCTCGGTGCGAAAAGGAACTGCCGCCGATTACCACCACGAGGGCATGGCGATGCTCTGCCCAAGGGAGGCACACCTCTGCCGTATGCTTCAATGTTGTCTGGGCAGTTCACACTATGGTGAAACCTGGATGTTTCTTACGCATGAATCAGGTGCAGGAACCAAACTTACCATATCCGGTGAGAACCTGCGTCATGCGGAAGGCAAGGACACCGTGACGTCTTATGAGCCACTCCTCAGACAGGGGACTTACTGCCATGATAATGACGTGCCCAGAATTGTTGTTTACGATGTTCTAACTGAAAAAGCTTAATAACTTACCATACTATTGCTAACATTATTAGTTAACTACATTTCTTCACAAACATTTAAACTCATTATGCACAAGATACCCAGACCCAGAACTACTAACTGAAGGCTAGACAAATATCTATTTCGCGTGGGAATTAATGCCAATGCCCAAGCAGTGCCATAAAATAGTGACTTTCTGAAGCCTACTCCTCGGTAACGGCCAGGTTAATAGCAGTAACATTACCAAGTAATGATTTTTTCGTGCGATTAATAACTTTTGTTTAAAAAATATTTAGCAATTTCACAACTTTTCTCTACTCCTTTGAAACGGCTTGGATCTTTAGAAACATTTTTACACTTAAAAATTGGTGGTTTAATATATCTCAAAGTTAACATAGCATAATGTAAAACAATCAATATTTTGTAAAAAAAATGGATTTAAAGTTAAGCGGGGCTCTACCTGGGCACAGCTGGCCGCAATTAAATGCACAGATAGTCGAACAGCCGTCTAGGCGGGTACGAGATGTCCATATAATTCCGGCCAGATGTTCAAGGGACTATAAAGGTCACAGCTCATTAGAGCCACCCTACACCCACTCCACACCGCCTCGCCTCCTGCTCCTAGTATTCTTTATATAGACTTGTATGGGTATGCACTCACTATATCAACTCCGTAGCGTCACCGGATCGCCCCGGTCGTAAGCCATCCACACGCGGAAGGCGGGTGGACCACTGGGTGACAACTCGCTGCTCGCATGCTTGCCTTGCGTTGACTGCGCATTGCCCAAGCTCGGGTCCCGAGTGGACCGCGCGCTGCCCGCGAATGATTCACGCGAGGACGAAACTTAGCGATGCACCGCTCCCCACCCTCCCTTAATCCTCAGCGTTTCTTTCGAACGAGTCGGACGTATCGTTTTTGCTTTCAAAATGAATAAAGAAACACTACTCGAAAATTCCTGGACCAAGTGACGTCCACTCGTTGACCACTCGGCGTTCACTCGTTGACTGCGCGGGGTAACTGATTGACCGCGTGACGTTTATTGGTGATAACGCGGCGTCCACCAGTGGACCACCTGTCGACAATGAGTGGACGGCGTGCGAAAAGGCGGTTCGGGGTGGGTGCCAGGTGGCTCTAATGAGCTGTGATCTTTTATACCTTAAACCTGCGACACACAACGCAGCAACTATCAGCTCAACCAATGCGCAAACCGTGCCATTTTGTTTTTAACATAAAAAAGGAGTTTGGAATTTTATTTCTCGAATCTAAGCTCACTTTATCTACCATATTATAAATCCAATCGCACTTTATATCCAACGTTACACCGCATCGGCTACATTCGTGCTTGGGACTTGAATAAGGCGATTTAGCTCACGGAGTTGGGAAAACATGAATATTGATTACATCCACACATTGTTTGTAAGTTAGACTTACATAGAACTCGTATGTAATCTAGACCTATCTTATGTACTAACTGTTGGAGACCTATCTAAAGACTGAATAAAAAAATGGACTATAATTTAATGGATTGTAATTCCCGAATAGGTACAATACTTAAGATGTAGTACTTTCAACATCTGGCCAGAGTTAAATGGACACATACTACTACGTAGGCGGCAGTACGAGTATCGCAAGCACGCGAAAATCATATCTTCATAATGTTGTACAATGAGTTATAGATATATTTTTTTCAAACCTAGCCGTTACCGAGGAGCGGAGGAGTGGGCTTCAGAAATTCATTGTTTTATGGCACTGCTGTGGCGCTAGGAACTTAACGTTGGTAAGCGTTTGGAGTGCGCACGCGTCGCGATTCTTCGAAATATATCTCCCGACCTTGGTTCTCCTATTAATATGTACCTTTTGAATGTCTTATGTTACACAGTTCGACTCGACACAAGCAATTGTCTTTCTATTGTGTCTCTAATTACGGCATTCAAAGAGTTAATAGTACATTAGAGAGCAGTGGTGGCCGAGTAGTAACAGCCCCGACTCACGAGTTGTAGGTCGGAGATTGAAACCCAGCCATTACTTTGTGTAATTTATTTCATCATAAATAAATAAATAAATAAATCGCCACTGCTCTCAAAACGGTGAAGGAAAACATCGTGAGGAAACCGATATGTCCTAGAGCCAAAAAATTCCAAGAAATGTAACATCTACCAACCCGCAATGGGCCCGCGTGGCGGATTACGGCCCATTTCCTGTCCTAGAGAGGAGGCCTGAGTCCCAGCAGTGGGAATATTATAAGGCCGACTAATCTACGAACCGAACTCGAAAGCCTTGAAGACTTCTGAAACCTTGAAGGCTTTGATCATTTAGCCAGGAGCTCAAAATTGAGCACATCAATAAAGTTTATTTCCGTCCACAATCAGCTTCCGTGCTCATTTTAATAAAAGAATGTTTGATACTGTTTACCAAACAATTTACTGAGCTTTAAAAATACAACATTATTTCTACAAAGGAACGTTCCTTTACAAATTGTATGCCAATTTTATAGCCCACATTATGTCTGTTACGGTTCTTATTTACAACGATGTAAATGTTTTCTTAATGTTTTGATGGCAGTTGTTTGAAAAGAAAGAAAACAGTGTATTCCGTATAAAACTCATAGTGTTTATTTAGTTGGAATTAGCTTAGCAAATAGGCAGATTATTTTAGTGTAGTAACAGTTTCCAATTATGACGAGTTTTTTTTTTGCGACTGGCCATTATTTATTTTTATTTTATTTTATTTATCAATTCATCACTTAACTTATATAAGAAAAGAAGACAGAAACAGAAAAATAGGTACATAGGTGATGCTTATTTCTAACGAAATCTCTCTTATCTTGATTTGATAAAACTTAGTCAATTATTTCGTTGGTATACAACATTAGTTTTAGTATAAATGTCAAACCCGAAACACGTATCTAGTACTAATTTAAAGAATCTATGTACAAAATTATGTTACCTGATTGTCCGCACAAATACATGGTCATCAGACCATCCGGGCGACTGAGAGGCTGTTTTTTGCCCGCACCTGTGGGCAGATGCCTAATGCCCGCTATGACTTACCGTGATCTGTATTGTACTTAGTGTCACTAGTGTCTAACATGGTGTAAAAACTTTTCGAATCGAAAATTTGTACATAGATTCTTTACACAATATAACTAAAGTAATTTAGGTGCAAAGAGTACCTTCCATTCTACGTAGGTGTCATCGACTACAAAGGAATTTTGACAAAAGGTAGCTACGTCCTTCCAAGATACCTGTGTCACGTTTGAACCGAATTACGGTTCTAAAACGGTTTACCGTGTGTGCTGTGAACCGAACGAAATTGTTAAGGTGATATATAGCTAGACTACGTTTGGGCCTGTGTGACGTCACAAATTTAAAAGTGGCACGAGTATGTACCTATGAAACGTGCGACCAGGCTTACGAGAAAATGTTCATTAAAAAATTACAACACAATGCTGTTTTTCCGTCCCTCATATCAGATTTGCCTGAGCGCGTCAAAAGAAATGTTTTAAATTTTATCACACCGAAAGACGGTATAGATTTTTTTAGACCGGAAAACACAGCGAATGTAGGCCTACCACAAGGTGGACCGACGACCTGGTGAGAGTCGCGGGAATGCGGTGGACGGACAGGATCGGTCATAGTGGCGACGCTTGGGGGAGGCCTATTTCCAACAGTGGACGTCTTTCGGCTGAAATCATGATGATGACGATGATTCTGTGTGGAACACATAATTTACTAAATAGGGGTCCTGACTGCCTTCTTCAAATTTGTGTCTTCATAAACTCTTCAAATGTTCTGTCTCTTCCACTTGTAAGAGCACATAAATAAAAGTTTTTAAGAAAGGACAATATTTTGTTTCAATAATAATTAAATTTATTGATTTGTTAGATTATTATCATTAAGTGAAAACTAAAGAAGTAAACAATTTTGGTTTTTACTTTTATTGATTGATTTACTTGACCACTATCTCCCCTAATGGCAAGCGATGATATGGTCAACGATGGTCCGATTATTTTTAACGCGACGACGGTAAAAACATAAAAATACCAAAATAAGAACGCTGTGTGTACGAGCTTCACTAGTATAGAGCATTTAGCTCCACCCAAATGCTCCAGGTCATTGATGAGTCTATGCGCCTTAATTAAATTTCTTGTCTGGCCCAGTATTCGGCACAATACATTTATTGTGCGTACAGCCAAGGAGAGGAATTCCCTGCCGGACTCTGTGTTTCCTGATAGCTACAACTTAGGGGTATTTAAGTCAAGAGTGAATAGGTTACTTCTATGAAAGCATGCTCCATCGTCGGCCACATCATCGCTTACCATCAGATGAGATGGTGGTGAAACGCGAGCCTATCAATAATAATAAAAAAGTTTCAGACATCTTAATTTTTTTTTAATTACTGTTGCACTCACGTTTGACCACTATCTTCCCTAATAAAAAGCGATAATGTGGTCGACGATGGAGCACGCTTACCAAGAAGTAACTACATAAAATATATTAAGAATATAAAGAAAACCATTTTCCTTACCTGTGACCTAAAAAAAACATTCAAGCAAAGGTGGTATAAAAATATTCAGTACCTACCCATCAACAATCTTCTGTTGATTTATTAGTTTCAGTATACAGGTTGTTTTTAGTATCGGGAGCTTAAACATCACGATCAGTTAGATGTTTATAGGTTCGGCGAAGTATGTTTTTATTGATGACTAGCTTTTACCCGTGGCTTTGCCCGCATACATAAAACAGCCTATGTCACTCAGAAATAAAACAGCTTTCTAATGGTGAAAAAATTTTAGAAATCGGACCAATACTTTCAGAGATTAACTTCTATAATCATAAAAACAAATTTTAGTTATTTATAATATTAGTGTAGATTTTTGTATCGTGTATATTGTATTAATCTTTTAATTAATTGAACCCAAGCGAACGCCGGCGTTCGCTCTCTCATTGTCTTTAAGGTAATACCCCTGTTGGCATAAAATTATATAAAATTAAGGCTATTAAAACTTTGGCATAATGCAAAGGTTAGCATAACTATTATTTAGTCTAAAATGTTTTGGCTTAAGTTGGTTAGGTGGCAAAGTGGTAAAAGTTGGTGCTCTGAAACAGTGCGTCGGGGTCGCGGTAGACCGCGAAGGAGATGGCGCGACGAACTAGATAGATTCCACCAGAACTGGCAAGAAGAAGCCCGGGCGCGCGAAAAATGGAAGGGAGTGGAGGAAAGTCTTTGCCCAGGAGTGGGACAGAACAGGCTAACAAAAAAAAAAGGTTAGGTTAGATTAGTTATGCTTCAGTATTATTATGCTAGCAGTATTTATGGTAACATAACAAGCATTATGGCAAAACATTTATGCCTAATAATATTATGCGTATTGATCTTTAGCTAAATTTCATTATGCCAATGTAAATTATGATAATATATTTTATTCTTAAAAATAGTAAACCTGTTAGAGACACTCTAATTACGGTATTCGAAAAGTTAATAAACAATATATATATTAATTTTAACCTAGTATTACAATTTGAATTTCATAATTCAATGCTTATGGATTGGTTTCGAAAATAAATGAATTTGTTTATTATTAGTAGCATAACGGTTTGCACTGGCAATCCGTGAGAGTTTTGTATTCCCTCCGCTATAGCGTGCGTAGTTAAATTTAACGCATGGCTGCGACCTGCGACGCGATCGGCCTTTAACAAACTAATATTTTTCGTAAAGAAAGTCCTAAATGCTCCGGACTAACCGTGTCACCTCATCGATTATACCGCGTACATCAAAGAACTGGAACAATTTACCTGATGTTTTCCCGTCCGATTATAATTTAGGTGTCTCCAAGGCTACAATGAATAGGCCCTTAAGGCCCAAGCACCCGAAAAGTGCCATAAAACAGTGACTTTCTGAAGCCTACTCCTCGGTAACGGCCAGGTTGATAGGTTTGAAAAAAATATATGTTAATTAAAGATTCATTAACAGCATTATCAACATTTGATTTTATGCTTTTGTCTAAAATAAATATTTAGCAATTTCGCGACTTTTCGCTACTTTTCCCTACTCCTTCGAAACAGCTTGGACCTTTACAAACATTTTTACACATAAAAATTGGTGGTTAAACATTATTCAAAGTGAACATTGCCTATGTAAATCGATCAATATTTCGCAAAGAAAATTAAATTAAAGCTCTTTCCGGGCGCTGCTGGCCGCAAATAAATGCACAGATTTGCGTACTATACCGCCTAGGCGAGTGCGAGAGTTGCGTCCACATAATTCCGGTCAGATGGTTCAAAGGACTATAAGCCTTAATAAACTAATGCGCCTCACCATCAACTATTGCATAACTGCTTAGCATCAGGTGAGATCGCAGTCAAGCAGAAAAAAATATGTATAATATTGCGATTTTCTTTTTTTTTTCCTACAAAATACAAAAAAAAACCTATAGGTAAATATTTTTCATAGGTACAAAATCAGTGCCGTACCAAAAAGCTCATAACTCTACCTTTAACTTAGAAGAACTGCCATAAAGACGCGAAGATAAACTTTAGTATCCATAAGCTACGGGTGCTTACCTAACTTAGTTTTAGTGGAGAATTAAATTAACTGGTCCTTCTGTTATTCAACTAATTGGACTAAAGTTATTTAGTTGTTGTGATTTTGTATGAGTTAGGTAACTGTCCCATTACTAGTTGTTGTGATTTCGTATGAGGCGGGTGAAACCCTACAAAAAAAAAAAAATCTTAGCTTAAACATCTCATCTCATCATCTTTTGGGGGATGAACTGCTCGCGTCCGTAGGATTTACTTGACTCTTGATCACCCTACACGTGTCCCCTGGGTAGTGCTAAACGAGCAGTAAATACGGTGGTAGGCCATAACATCGGCTGCCGGCTTAAAGGTTACCACCCACCAGGTATAGTCATGCCGCCAAGCGATCCGTCGTGTTCCGGCATGTTATCTGGTGAAGCCGTAAGGTGGAGGATAGGTCTGAACAGTTGTGTTGCGATGTACGCCGGGTATGATGCACCAGTTGCTGTTGTGTCGGAGGTTTGATCATGGAGGGTAGCGGGATCCGAAGCACGGTGCTCCGCTGGCCGACCGCAGATAGTTGGGGGCCCAAGTAGTGTGCCAGCCACACACGAAAGGCTGCCCCGCCAACTGCGAAAAATCCCAGGGTGGCCCCATCGTGCCGGTTGGCGACCGGGCGAGAGGACCCGATGGCGATCTCTGGGGGGGTTCGGGCGTCCCCGCAGTCTCCAAATCAACCCTCCATTGGCGCAGCAGCTCTGGTTGTGTTGTTGGGTTTGACATCGCATCACCTCGCTCAACTGCCATCTTCCACCAGCCCTATTCACTCAAATTAAACTCATGAAAGTTAAAAAAAAGGAAAAGTAAGTGTGTACAGCGGATGCACGTCCTCTCGTTCCATGTGCACCTCTCAAATATACGAGGACTGCACTCCAATCTCGATGCAGTCCACCACCACCTCGAGACTGACAAGCCCCACTTACTTTTCTTGACGGAGACGCAGATCAGATGTCCGTCTGATGCGGCGTATCTCGACTACCCGGGATACTCATTGGAGCACCATTTCGTGCAGCGTGCCGGGGTCTGTGTATACGTTCGCAATGACATCTGCTGCCAGCGTCTCCGTCACCTTGAAGACCCTAGTTTTTCAAGTTTATGGTTACTGGTGGACACCGGTGTGGACAAAATTGTCTACACCTGTGTTTACCGGTCGCACAGTGGCGACCAGGAGACGACTCGGCTGTTTGGCCACCTCAGTGAGGGCGCCGATGAGGCTTTGCATCGGCACCCTGATGCGCAGTTTGTCGCTCTGGGGGATTTTAACGCCTGCCATCAAGACTGGCTTTTCCCATACCAGAGGACCGACCACGCTGGGAGGGAAACTCGAAACTTTGCAGTGTCGCTGGGCCTCTCCCAATTGGTAAAGCAAGCGACGAGGGTGCCTGATGTAGTTGGTCATACTGCCAATTGTCTGGACCTACTGCTGACCACCGATCCGGATAGATGTGTCGTAACAGTTTCCTCACCACTTGGAACTTCAGATCACTGTCTGGTGAAGTCTGTATCGTCCTTCTCCCCACCTGACCGCGACTCACGTGGCGAACGGCGATTGTGGCGATACAGGTCGGCAGATTGGGATGAGATGCGGCATTTCTTTGCATCTTATCCTTGGCAGAAGGTCTGCTTCTCTTCTGAAAATCCGTCGAGCTGTGCGGATGCTGTAACCGATGTGATACGCCAAGCTATGGAGTATTTTATCCCTTATAGCGATGTACACATCGGTGGCTCAGCTCACCCGTGGTTCAACGCCGATTGCGTTCAGGCTGAAGAGCGTAAGCATTCGGCGTTTCTCGCCTGGGTTGACGCTCGTGACCGCAAAGCTCCGGATCTGAATTCTAAGAAGAGAGCCTTCAACCATGCTGCCAAGTCCTACAAAAAAGCACTAAAGAAGGCTCGCTTCGACCGCATAACCCATATTGGCAAAAAACTCTCTGCACAGCCGTCCGGTAGTAGAGCATTTTGGTCTCTTGCCAAGTCGGTCGAGGCGAACTTCTGTCGGCCCACTTTGCCTCCGCTGGTAAAGCCTGATGGAACACTGGCTCATACGGCAAGAGAGAAAGCAGGACTCTTTGCATCTCTCTTTGCCCATAATTCTCGTCTTGACACTAGTAATGCTGCTCCACCGACTCTGCCTCATTGTAACTCTTCAATGCAGAAGGTTCACATGAGGAACAGAGAAGTTCTGAGAGAGCTGCGTCGTCTAGACGTGAATAAAGCCAGTGGACCAGATGGCATACCAGCGATTGTTCTAAAGGCTTGTGCGCCCGAGTTGTCTCCTGTATTGACGCGCTTGTATCGCCTCTCATTTAGGACTGGTATAGTGCCCAAGTCCTGGAAGCTTGCCAACGTGCAACCCGTGCCCAAAAAGGGCAGTCGTGCCGATCCTGCCAACTATCGGCCGATTTCGGTAACCTCCATACTCTGCAAGATTATGGAGCGTGTATTGAACTCGCGCCTCATGGCATACCTGGAAGGTAACGATCTCCTCAGTGACCGACAGTACGGGTTTCGCCGCAAGCGGTCTACTGGGGACCTACTGGTTTATGCCACCCACTTGTGGGGCGAGGCCCTCGAGAGGAATGGGGAAGCGATTGCCGTTTCCTTAGACGTCTCGAAGGCCTTCGACAGGGTATGGCACGCTAGCCTATTGAGTAAGCTTCCAGCGTACGGCATTTCCCCTGGTCTGATTAACTGGGTAAAAGACTTCCTGAGTGAACGGTCTCTCCGAGTTGTTGTCGACGGATGCTCATCAGAGCCCATGACGATTAATGCCGGAGTTCCTCAGGGGTCTGTTCTCTCTGCAACTCTCTTCCTGTTGCATATCAACGATCTGCTGGTGCCCGGTATCTATGGGTATGCAGATGATAGCACAGTTGTAGAGAGATACCTGCCCAGTGCTCGGGCTAGTAAGGAACTAATCCGGTCTGAAAGAGAGGCTATGGTAGAGCGAACGAATATCTCACTTCAGGCAGTCTCCAAGTGGGGTGAAGCCAATCTAGTGGGATTCAACGCCGCCAAAACACAAGCGTGTCTTTTCACCGCCAAAAGGAGCCCGTGCACCTTGGTTCCTACTTTTCGGAATTTATCCCTGGAGTACACCGACCGCCTTCAGCTCTTGGGGGTTGAAATTCCCTCAGACCTTAACTTTGGGCGGTTCATTGAGTCCAAAGCCAAGGTAGCTGCTAGGAAGCTGGGCGTTCTTGCGAAGGTCCGGCGGTACTTCACACCGGGACAGCTTTTAATGTTATACAAAGCACAGGTCCGTTCGTGTGTGGAGTACTGCAGTCACATATGGACTGGTGCTGCAAAATGCCACCTGGCAGCTTTGGACTCGGTGGAAAGGCGTGCAAAGAGGCTAATTGGTGATCCAGATTTGGTTAAGTCCAACCTTCAAAGCCTTGAGCATAGACGTAGGGTAGCCAGCCTTTCGGTGTTTTACAGGATGCATTTTGGAGAGTGTGCGCAGGAATTGCATGACTTGATTCCGCCATCGCAATTCTACCATCGGACAACCCGACGTACGGCGAATATTCACCCTTACGTTGTTGAAACCTCTACGGTCCGGACTAAGCGTTTCGCCTCCACGTTTATACCGCGTACGTCGAAGGACTGGAACAGTCTGCCTTCTGCGGTCTTCCCGTCCGATTATAATTTGGGTGTCTTCAAGGCTAGAGTGAATAGGCTCTTAATAAACTAGTGCGCCTCACCATCAAAGATTGCATCGCTACTTACCATCAGGTGGGATCGCAGTCAAGCACTAGTTTATCTCAATTAAAAAAAAAAAAAAAAAAATCTTATTCTTGTCGACGGTAAAAACATAAAATTTTCAAAATAACGCAAAATGTAGCCTCACAGGTTTAGTACATTTAACTCCACCCAGATGCTCAGGGTCATTGGTGAGTCTATGCGCCTTAATTAAATCCCATTCCTGTCCCATTATTCGTTTTTTAGTTGTTGTGATTTCGTATGAGGTGGGTAATGGTATTAAAACAGTAAAAACTTCTTACAAAAAAATAAATTGATGGTAAAAACATAAATTTTCAAAATAAGAACGCTGTGTGTACGGACCTTACAGATATTGGTAGTGTATTTGACTTCGTTGTTGACGACACTATGCGCCTTAAGGCTTATAGTTTCTTGAACATTTGGGCGGAATTAAATGGACACAACACTTGTACCCAACGCGGCAGTACGAGTATCAGTATAAAGTTTTTTTTTGTTTTTGTAAAAGGTAATCTCTGAAAGTACTGCCCCCCTAGCCAAGTAACAACCAGTTTGTATCGAATTCCGTTCTCTAATCGGTAACGCCTCGGTGACAGCAGGTGTAGAAAACGATAAGTTGTTAGCCATGTTGACGCGCCTGAGTCGGCTGCTCGTTCTACAATGTAGCGTTTGTATAACAAAGTATGTAGCGTTAAACATTGTAGAAACGATTTTGAACGATGCGAACTTGGCTACGAATTGTATATTCGTTTGTTCTGATCACGCGACTTTACGTTGAGATGACGTCATTCCCACACGTTTCATCGCGTTAACGATTGCAGAATAACAACTTGGCTAAGCGTGCTGGTCTGATTGCAAAAAAATTTTTCACCGATCGAAAACGATACAAAAAAATTTGCAGATACGATTTCTTCGAATATTATACAAAAAAAAATTAGTTGCACCCTTTTTAATTACGACGGCAGAACTGTACCTACTCTTTCAGCCATACGTATTCGAGCTAAAAAGCCTGGAACACACAACACCCACTCCCAAACGCAATTTACTTCACTGTCATCACCTAGATCCTACCTAACAACTCAGACACAATACAATAACTATTTTGGCAGCAAATTGAGCACAGTTAACATACACGTCGGCCACAATTTGTAATACTAAGACAGGCCTGATGGTATTGTTATTGCTGGGAAGACAAGATCTAATGTAGTGGGGTGTGTAAGTGTGTTACTGCCCTAAATTATGTTAAAGGTTGGCCAAGGTTGTAGGTAGGTACAGTGCCAAGTGTGTTGTTGACGATTTGGGCTAGAAATTAATGGTCTGGTTTGTTATTTGTGAATGTTGAAAATATGTGCTCATTTTGTATTACTATATTTACGTACCTAGATTGATGTCAACGTAGTTCAGACATTTTCGCATAGATGGCGTAAATTAAATTAGTTCTTAATTCGATTGATAGATGGCGCTGTGTAATGACGTCATAATTTTACTAACCAAAGCCCATCTGTGTTCTTTCAATTGTCTTTGACCTTCATAGGTTTCTTTTTTTCACACTATTCATATGCCAAATCCACAAACGCCGCTACGAGAAGCTAGAAGCAGCCACAAGCCAGTGGTAGCTTTTTTTTCCGATGGGAAAATCATCCTTTGACAACCCCCGCTCTTGGGCGGAGCGGGAGATAGTGTCAGACTCTTACTGACTAAAAAAAAACCCATCCCGTTCCTTCAAGTCTTCATACCGGGGCTCGAGCGCCCTTTCGGATAACCCTGGCCCCAGTAGGCTTCGACACGGCTGGGCCCCTGCTGTTGCTGACAACTCCTTGAGGCGCGCGGGAACAGCGCGCGCCGTCAACGACTTGGGCTTGGTCCGGACAGTTACCGGACGGCCGGACAGCGAGCTCGCGCCGGCGCGGGCTTGCGGACAGTAAGCAATGGGTAGCTACCCATTGCTTACTGTCCGCAAGCCCGCGCCTACGGTGGCCGGAAATCGGGATCAGTATCCCGGCGCCGGCGGCGATAACGCCGTTGCCTGATGCGTTCGGCCTCCTCCTTTGCGAGCATTACTGCTTCGCAGAAGTCGGCGACCGCCTGCCACTCCTTCTCGCTTCGGCCCATGGCTTCAACCAAGGCCCGGCGCGAGAGGTCTCCACCGCCGATCGCCCCCACGAGGGCACGGCGATGCTCCGCCCAAGCGGGGCACACCTCGACTGTGTGCTCCACCATGTCCTCCGGGCATTCCGCACAATGGCGGGCGCGGCACACCCGGGCGTCACTTCCGCTTTAATTTGGAACAGGAACCTCCCGAACGAACCATGTCCGGTGAGGTCCTGCATCATGCGGAAAGTAAGGACGCTGTGAGGTCTTTCCAGCCACGCGAGAGGGGACTTACCGAAGCCAGTGGTAGCTGGTGGGTTCTACTTTTTTTTTACCCATACGCGCAGTATGATAATGCACTCTGACGAAGAAGGTTTACATGCGCGAGTGGCGTGTGGTGGCGTTTTGTATCGGCGTTTAGAGGCCACCGCGGGTCACAAGACGCGATCAGTGGCGCTTTGTCGTGTTAGGCGGGCACCAGCGTTAACGAAATGCGGCGAGTCTGTGTAAAATGTATGAAAACTACAGGAAATATGCCGGAGGCAAGGTTTTGCGGTTGTAGCCTGTAACTCGTGTGCGGCGACGCTAAATTAGGGTATAAAATCGGGTTTTCCAGGTCATTTAACGCTTTCAACTTTGCTTAAATGACCAATTATTTTAAGGGCTCTAGTACAAAATATCATTTTTATATCTTTTTTAAGAATCACCAAAGAGTGTTGTAATGTTAGTGATTTCCGACGAGGCGGTATTTAGAACCGTGCCGTGGCGAGGGTCTTAAGAGAGCCGAGAACTGTAATTATTAATAAAATTACTCACGGGTATCATACGACGTTTTTTAATACACTTGTGAAGAAAACATCTGTAAAACTAGTCAACTTTTGTAGCGATAAAAATCTGTTTTCACATATATTTATATGCGCGCGTTTTTATTTACCTTTCAATACATTTACTGAAATTAATAAACGGGGGTTGACCGGCGACTCGTGGAGGACGATCTGCGCCCATCCAGATACTATACATGTAATATTTTGACTGGCCTGTTGGTCTAGTGGTTAGTCTGTGACCCTGACTGCTATGCCGGAGGTCGTGGGTTCGATTCCCACCCAGGACAAATGTTTGTGTGATGAGCATAATCATTTATTCTGTGTCTGGGTGTAATTTATCTATAATATTTCTGAATTTAGAAATATATAATCAGTTGACTAAGACTGATAACACAAGCTCTGCTTAGCTTGGGACTAGTCGGCTTTGTGTGATAGTTGTGGAATATTATATTAATAATCATGTTCATCACCCAAACATTTGTCCTGGGTGAAAATCGAACCCATGACCTCCAGCACAGCAGTCAGGGTCACTAACTACTAAACCAACAGGAAAACCATTTTACACATAGTTTTTGCAAATGTTTTTCCTGTTCACATTATTTGAATAGAATAGAAAAGAATGGACTTTACAACACAAACGATGCGTAGGTACAATAAAGTATTCGATAAATAAAAAAAAAATAAAAAAAAAACAAATAAAAAAATAAATAAATTAATAAAATAAAATAATAAAATTTTGTCGTACATTCGAAATTCTAACGGCCAGATACATTGAATAATATTTTTTTTTTTTTCAAAACATATTTTCTATTGTAAAATATTACATTTACTGTGGGATTATCATCATCAGCCTTTTTAATGTTCCTACTGCTGGGACTCGGGCCTTCTCTCTAGGAGAAGGAATGGACAGTAATCCAACACGCGGGTCCGTTAAAAAAAGGCACTTACCAACAACACTAAGGTGCACCCTCCTAACTAAAGGGGGATGAGTAGAGATCTGGCACTCGTAGAAACCCTCGTCTCTTTCACTGACGTACTGGATCAGGAGGCGCCAGTCATTGGGATGTTCGAAGGCGAGAGAGTACCGGGAGTCTGCAGAGTAAGTATGGCGACCGAAGGAAAGGAGGTGGAGTTCTTCACCGCGACGTCGTACCCACGATATCTGTGAAAAGGAGAGATGAGTATACATTAGACTTATGGTATTACACTTAGGGTGAATGGCACCATTTAACTATAACGATAACCAACCGTGAAACGGCCGCCTATTGGTCAATTCGACGATTTGACAACTGTAAACGGCTTTGTTATGGTTATAGTTAAATAGTGCAACTCACCCTTAATACACAGGGTTATTTTGTAACACTAACATCCTTGCAAGACTTTGTTACTAACATCATTAACGACAACTTTTGTTCTGTGACTTTTTACAAAACAATTCATTTACCAAGTACAAACCTCCAAGATTTCACTGTCGAATAACTTAATTTCTGATGTGATCACACAAGGAAACTCCAAGCATAGCCCTTTTCAATTATAAATTAAAATAATAATAATAAACGTGATGGCCATTGACTCTACAGCAAACAGCCTCGACTAACATTTGAGGAAGCTCTCTTTGGGCAGTTGGATCATGGGCTTGATCCAGAAAGGCGCCTCCTAAAACCGGTGCGTGTTGTTAGGATTTCTCTTTCAGGAGCCTTGATCACCGGTAGCTAGGACCGTATTTCCGATGCCGATTGTATTATATTTTCTTTAAGATATATTTTAAAACAATATGTAGATCTTCAAGGCAAGAGTGAATAGGCTCATAAACCAGTGCATCTCACCATCAGAGATTGCATCACTGCTTACCATCAGGTAGGATCGCAGTCAAGCACTAGGACTAGTTTATATCAATTAAAAAAATATGGATATTTTTTTTAATAGCCTATACTGTCCCACTGCTGGGCAAAGGCCTCCTCCTTAAGAAAATATGTGGAATAAAAATAAACATTAATTAATAAGTGGGTTAAACATGAGTGTTCTGGTTTACGTCACTGTTACGTTATCGTCTTGTTACGGTCACGTCATGATCACACCAAAGTCACCTCATGGTCACGGTTACGTCACGATTACGTAACTAAACTGTCAGTTAACATTAATATGGAGCAACAGATTTTTTTTGTCACCTTGCTATTATAACAGACAAGAAAAGCTTACTATTGTTAAAATGACATGTAATCGTATTGTTGTGATAAGAAGTCATAGGTTACATCACTTTGTCGAAGAAATCTTTGTGATTACATTTTTTTTTGGAGTACTTTGCCCAGCAGTGGAACAGTGTGTCCCACTGCTGGGCAAAGGACTCCCTCCACTCCTTCCTCGCTTTCTTATTCCAGTTCTTAAGGATGCCATCCAGGTCGTCCCGCCATCTCCTTCGTGGTCTGCCTCGGCCCCGCGTTGCTGTGTCCGGGCACCAGTCCAGCGTTACGCGCCTACAGCTCGTTAGACATACGGCAGACATTTCCTGCCAGTCCCATTTAAGTTGGGCAGCCTATTGAGCCACATCAACGATTTGCGTTTTGGGGCAGTGCTGTGTTTCGAACATGATCTGTTAATTTATCACCTAGTATGCTGAAAAATCACAAAGTCATAAGTTTGTTATGTCAGCAAAAATACATAGTTACTGCGCCATCCAGGTGACTGAGGAGTTTTGCACTTGCCCCGCCGTGACCCACCCGCTATGACCTGCCGTGACCTGTGTTGTAGTGTCGGTGGTGTTCAACTTGTAACTTTTTAAAATATTTTTGGGAAAAAATATAACATGATGTAAAAACTATTGGAATCCATACAGTTACTGATTCTGACCAAAACTATATTCAGGTTTCACATGAACTAAAAACAATATTGTATAATAAGTATTAAGAATTGTA
Source organism: Mythimna albipuncta (assembly GCA_929112965.1). Taxonomy (NCBI): domain Eukaryota; kingdom Metazoa; phylum Arthropoda; class Insecta; order Lepidoptera; family Noctuidae; genus Mythimna; species Mythimna albipuncta. The sequence goes on from OV815982.1 coordinate 12,856,239, forward strand.
ATGAGAAAACGAGGAACCGTGATCATTGGAAGGAGTGGAGGGAGACCTTTGCCCAGCAGTGGGACAGTATGGGCTAATTATAATAATAATAAGTTTAAGGATTTCAGGGGGATATATACTTGGGAGGAGCATCGCCCCGTGCCCTCGTGGGGGCGATCGGCAGCGGAGACCTGTCACGCCGGGCCTTGGTTGAGTCCATGGTCCGGAGCGAGAAGGAGTGGCAGGCGGCCGCCGACTTCTGCGAAGCAGTATTGCTCGCTAAGGAGGAGGACGACCGCATCAGGCAACGGCGTTCTCGCCGCCGCCGCCGGGATTCCGAACCCGATTTCCGGCCACCGTAGGCACGAGCTTGCGGACAGTGAGCAATAGTTAGCTCGCTGTCCGGCCGTCCGGTAAGTGTCCAGACCAAGCCCAAGTCGTCGACGGCGCGCACTGTTCTCACGCGCCTCAAGGAGTAATCAGCAATAGCAGGCACCCAGACGAGTCGAAGTCTACTGGGGCCAGGGTTATCCGAACGATAACTCGAGCCCCGGTATGAAGGCTAGAAGCAACGGGGTGGGCTTTTAGTCAGTAAGAATCTGACATTATCTTGCGCTCCGGCCAAGAGCGGAGGTTATCATTGGATGATTTTTACCATTATAAAAAAGGGGGATATATACAGAATATTTTTAATGGAGTAATAAAAACCGAGGATTACAAAGCAGCATTTACCTTACTTGTAACACTACTGCAAAGAAGAAGGTTTACATTTGACAATGTGAACAAATGGAAGGACAGTGTTTTCTAAAAGTACATTCATATTATTTGTTATAGTAGAAAGCACTCTCAACTTCAAACAATATAAGCATAAAAACACACGCTAGAAGAAACATGAGTACTAGTTTTATTACCTTTTTGCTCATAATAACATAATTCTAATGCATGAAGTAGATGGGAGCATTAATAAAATAGTACACCCTTGTCACTGCATCAGTAAGTACAGAAGTACTAGATGCATACAACGAGCGACAATGCAGGCAACCATTCAGATGTATACATACGACGATGTCAAACAAATGACAGTCGTGGGTGCTCTTGTACTTTCTGTACGTGAAGTGTGACTATTTATTTGTTTATGTACATACAAATAATGAAATGCTAAAACAAAACATACAGATAGAAGACCACAAAGGTGCTGCTTATTTCAAACGAAATGTCTTTCAGCATATAGCAAGGGAGTCGGATGAGAACTGTAGACATGGTGTGTAAAAATAAGATAGAAAAGTAAAAAGTAGACTCAAGGGAGATAAGTTTTATGAAATGCAAAATTGAGATAGTATTTAAAGTGGGATCTGCATGAAGCATTAGACAGGTCGTGGGTTCGATTCCCACCCAGGACAAATGTTTGTGTGATGAGCATAATCATTGGTTCTGTGTCTGGGTGTAATTTATCTATAATATGTAATTATTTAGAAATATATAAGTATGTTTATCAGTTGTCTAGTACCCATAACGCAAGCTCTGCTTAGCTTGGGACTAGACGGCGTTGTGCGATAGTTGTGGATTATTATATTATATTAATATGTTGGAAATATGCTCCAACTGTAAATGAGCGTGGTATTACGTTTGTATGGAAATTCATCCGTCGCCGGCCCCTTAAAAGTAAAATAAAAAAATTTCATGGTCGTATTACAGGTATGCGCTGCACTTTTTGTGTGAACCCAACCTTCTGTATTCTGTGTCTAATGTTCCTATCTATTCTGTGTTCTGGTGTTGTTTGCAGCATAAAATGAGATAGAACAGATGTTTAACTTTGCGTCTCCGAGTGCGTAATGGGTTTCTGTGGTTCTTTGCTGCGTATTAATGTTTATATGAATGGATTTAATATTATAATACTCTGTTGAACTCATGAGTTATACGACAATAAGTCGTGTTGTGGCTAAAAGTTTACTTGTTAGAACGCTGAGTTGATTACCCAACATGAAACTGTAATCATGCATATCCATAAACACCCTAATTACAAAATTAAGTTACAATCATAATTTAAGTAGGTACTGAAATTTTACTAAAATGCACCTATGTAGTATTTTAGCAAAAACAATTTTTTATTTTCTGGCACCAAAACCATAGTGTGTTAGTACTAACACTTAAAGAACTATTTAAGCTGGTTATCACAAACAGACAGGTATACATAAACTATCTGATAATCAGAAACGTTGATCAAGCTCCATGCAATACATGCAGCTTGTATAAACCTGCCCAATGTAGGCCCATCCAGCCTTTCCGAAGGTATTTACTTTCAGGTTGCCATTGCTATCCTTTTTGTAGTCAAATAATATGGGCATCGACGTATTGCATCGATATTGCTAAAAACACGCAAACAAGCTACTAACGCAATCAAGTATTACTATATAAGTATTTTTTTTTTTTGTTAAAATTAGTATTGCTACCCAAATATGGCTAAATTCTTATTAAATCCATTGGATTCTTGCAACCTTTACGGGGACATTGCTCTACCTTGTTCCCGGAGGTCATACAATACTACCTCTTGCAGTCATCACTCCAGAATCCATTTTTCCTCAGTTTTTGTTTCAGGGCACATTGCACGCAGAACAGATAGACGATGGGGAAGAAAAGTTGACCACATACCGGAAGATGCAGTTTTGGAAGACCTCCCACAAGGTGGACCAATGTGAGGTGAGGGTCACGGGAATCTGATAAATGCGAGACGCACAGGATGGACCAGTCGTTGTGGTGATGCTTGGAGGCTTGCCTATGTCCAACTGTAGTCGTCTTTGATGTTCGGCAATGTAAAAAAAAAAAACAGTAAATAACTTACCGTTTTCTCTCCCAAGTCATGCACTCGACAGTGCAAATGCACGCGACTGCCGAGCTGAGCTGTCACATTATTAGTAGAAGCATCATCTTCGAAGAAAGGTAGAGGCTCTGAAGTAGTAGTAGAAGGATCCTCTTCGTGGTCTTCATATGTTTCTGTGAAGACTTCGTGCCAGAAGGGACCGTTGATGATTTTCTTGTCACCGGTTTTGAAATCTGTTGGAGAAAATTTTAAATTAATTTTCATCGTTAATTTAGCTGCATGGTCATTCGAAGTTACAAGATACTTTGAAAGATTTACTGCAGCTCTGGAACGTTAAGGGCAACTCAAGGAACACTAGTGGGTTTTAGTCAGTAAAAATCTGACACACTCTCTTGCTCCACTCAGAGCGGGAGAAGTTATTTAATGCTTTCCAATCTCAAAAACAAAACGAGGAGTCAATGTCATGAGGAAGTGTGTTTTAAGTAAGAAAGTCATTGGTTATAGGGATAGAAGAAGACCAGAAAAACGATGGATGGATTTGTTAATAATGATTTAGCTAGACAGGCAGTAATGAATGAGATGGCGGAAAATAAAGATGAAAGTACTATCTCTCACTCTGCCCAAGAGTGGGAGATGTCATTGGATGATTTTCCTACTTAAACCAAAATAAGGTATAAATAAGAAGACATGCTACATTGATTCCAAATAAATAGAAATAGTGCAAGGGAAGATGATGGTTATGCTAAATATACTGTGTCATATGTCAGATCACAGATGCCCAAAATGCTTTAATTTTTATGTTGGAATAAGTTAGACATATTTGTCGCATAGCAGATGAGAATAACTAAAATAACCTTCTATTGAATCAATCGCTAGAAGACATCGCGGCAGAAAAAATAAAGGAGAAGAGGTGAGGTTGTTAGTTGTTGTTGTTGTGTACTTGGGACTGCTCTGCAATTGTTGAATATAGACATGTGAGGAACAATGAGAGAAAAGCTTTTGCCTAGCTGTCAAAAATTACGGGCTAATAAGATAACTTTGATAGATAATATCAAAAATTTTAAACTCCCAACTGCAAGTCAGTTAAAAGCAGATATAAAATCATTAAGTAAAATAACCATCACGTCTGCACAATTTTTCTACTCAATATAATTCGAGCCTGTATACTAAGCTCAAGAAAAGTCTCGTTAAGACAAAATAAATCTAAAAAAGAATTATTAAGACCAGCCAGTAATAAATTTCGAAACTGCCACGCATAAAGTAATTACTTAACAAAAGAAACGAGCATTGATGACAATGCTCGATTACGTTGGGCCATTAAATCCAGGTTTCCACGCGATGTTTTCCTCAAATGAAAACCAGTGTCTTAAATGTGCGAAGAATAACAAAATTGTGCAAAAAAATATATATTTTAGGATATGGTCTGAAAATTGTCCAAAAAATCTTATAACAGGATATTCTTTCTTTGTGTGTTATATTTGCGTTTGAGTATGAAGAAAGAACACGATCTAAATATTATGTTGACCTCTTTGATTTTTTCGTTCCAGATTATTGTAAATGCACTTTTTTAGAGAAATACATATTCGCCATATGACTTGCCCTTTTACTGTCTGTTCCAACTTGCCGTTCTATTACGTTGTTCTATTACATACTCCAAGTCGCTTATTCTTTGGACATTAGTTGCAATTAACACTCCTGAATTCAAACACAGGTCTTGATATGTTTGCACATGAATGTAAGATGGAACTGTCAGAATGTTTGAATTTTTTTGAGAAGGATGCAAAACTGAGTTGAATATATAAATATAAAAATGAATGGCTAATTGTGTTGCTAAGCGCAAATCTCGAGAACAGCTGAACCGATTTCACTATTTTTTTTTTTTCGTAATTGTTTTTTACGGTGAGGAGAAAGTTTTTATGGAAAAAAAAAATTAGGATAGTGTAAGGTAGTGTAGGGTAGTGTAGGATCGAGTAGGGTAGAGAAGGGGAGAATAGGATAGAGTAAGGTATATTAGGATGGAGTAGGGTAGAACAAGAGCGAAGCCATGGGCAAAAGCTAGTTAAGTATTGTATTTAAGTAGTATAATTGGCTTCGGCCGTTGTATTAAATAGAAAATGATTCATACGCATTATGCGGGCAGCCGCAATGCGGCTAGCCGTGCGGTTAACCGCAAGCGCAATTATGTATGTAAGATTCTTTTCTATGCGTACTGCGATGCGACTACCCGCAGATCGCTCCGGTCGCTCGGAGGGCTGCAGCCCGAGTGACGGCGAGCCGGACAGTTGCTATACTTGCCTGCGGCTGCTCGCCATTGAGTGATACAGGCTCGATATAACCACAAATTGTAACGGTTCTTCAACCGCACGTTGCGGTTGTGAATGCAGCTCCCGCGATTCGGCTGGCCGCATTCACAGCCGTCCTCTACGGTCAGCCGCAAAACTAGCCGCATTGCGGCCACCCGCATAGTGCGTATGAACCTTAAATAAACATTCGCCTTTATAAATTTAGTGTGATATATGAGCCCGCTATTGACGACTATCTCAGCTTCTCTAGAAGTAATTTTCATTGTTGACTAATGAAAATTCTCATGATATTAGAATACAAAGAATCCGACAAAAAATTTCATTCTTTAGTTGTGCGCGCAATAAAAATATTTCCAGAAGTAATGATTAAAGGAAGCAGACAGCCTTGATCTGAATGGTTCACGTAAGGATCGTACACACTAGAAATAATACTGTTCTTACATAAAAGATATTAATAAAATTCAAGACACTAGAAGCTTGTTGAGACCGAAATGAGATTGCTAAAATTACTTATAGAATATTTGTAGGTTGAAAGTGCTCCAATTTATCTTTGATATATTTGAAGGATCCTAGTAATATTATGAAATTGCCGTTTTTTAAAACAGGTTGTATTGAAGTATTATATATCTTTGGATTGACTAGGAATTATAAGTTTAAATATTCTTTACATTAACCCCTGAGTTAAGGTTCGTTATTCCTTTTTTAAATTACGTATTTATAGTTCCTTTGTGTTTTTTTTATTTTCTTTAATCTGTTTGACGTCATTTTTAAACGGTTTTATAAATTGTCAAATACCCAAGTTAGTCGGAATTTTTTTTTAATGCTCTACAAAATGAGTATCCAATGAAAGGACTTGAAAAATATGGAAATACTAGCTTTTGCCCGCGCGGCTTCGCTCCCGCTCTTCCCTACTTCAGCCTACTATACCCTACTCGACCCTACTATACCCTATCCTACCCTACCCTACTCTACCCTACTCTACCTTACCCTACTCTACTCTACCCTACTCTACCCTACTAAACTAATCTAATTTCCCCTTAGATTTTTGTATTTTCAGCTATTTTTTTCAAATTTACTTTTTGTATAACTGTAAGTACTAGATTGTGATTTTTGGGTTCCTTCTAGCTTTTATACCGGGGCTCGAGTTCCCTTTCGGATAACCCTGGCCCCAGTAGGCTTCGACCCAGCTGGGTTTCTACTGTTGCTGACAACTCCTTGAGGTGCACGGGAACAGTGCGCACCGTCGACGACTTGAGCTTGGTCCGGACAGTTACCGGATGGCCGGACAGCGAACTACCCATTGCTCACTTTCCGCAAGCCCACTAGATAAAGATGCCTCTTTTTTCTTGTGGCGAGATGAACTAGATAAATGCCATCAAATCTGGTTCATAGGGGCACGGGAGAAGAATATCCAGAAGTATTTATTAGGTGGAGGCCTTTGCCCAAATGCAATGGTTCAGTAATGGCTAGGAAAAAGGCACAAATGATTGCGTGGTTTATTTCGTTGTGACAAAAATGTCTGTTGAGCATGGAACTAAGATTCGCAGATGACTTACCAAAGGCTATAAGATTTTTCGATTAAGAGTTACCGTGTAATATAACTTGGAATTTATGAGGAGGGAGTGTGATACCCAAGTATCTTGAAAAGCACGTATGATCTTACACCCTGATCTTTCTCTGGTCGCGTCGGATTGCTCTCCCATCAGACTATAACAACAGACACATTGAAGACACAGAGAGGGCAATAATATTCGTGCGCACACCTGTGCACTATATACTCGAATACATAATAACTCATGCGTACTTATTAGTTAATTCGGGCGAGAGGGTTAATATTATTATAGGTAGATGAAATTTTGTTTGGCTCTAATTAAAACTTTTGGAGGGCATAGATCAGGTGATGTTAGCTTGGGTACTTTAAAATTATGATTGAAAACAACAACATATAATATTTTTACCTATGAAATTGCTGTTTTTTTTAGTGGGTTTCTTTGAACTGTAAGGCCAACAAATGGAGCAAGTAACCCTGTGGTACCCAAGAGTTGGCGTCAATAACAGGGTCACCCAATGAGAAGAAGGGAAGACGACATCCACCTGACCTTTGGTCCAAATTAGACAAAGGTAGCAGAGGGCAGAGTCCAATAGAAGCAGTTGGAGGAGGTCTATGCCAAAAGACACTCTGAAGTGAAGGACATACTCTAACTTAAACTACAGTAACCCAAAGAGAAAATGTGTCACCCCAGTTTGTAAATATATGTTTGCTTGGGTTTTATATTTTCTGTAATATCGCTGTTTTTATAACCATGAAATTTAATAAAAATAATGGGTTTTCATACTCCTTGCGTTGTATTCCTCAATGCTTCATCACTTTACTTTTTATGGTGTTTTTCTATTTATTCCTGTTTCTGGTGGTGTAAGGAGCCTTGTATACTGTGGAGTCAAGAGCGGTGCGGATCTGGTCAGACCAACGTATTGGGCTGCGCCCGCGAGGCCGTTTTCCATCAACTTTACCTTCTTTTTTTTGGTTTTTCATAATAGGAGTTCAAACATAAAACTATTAATTTCATAGGGCAAGGAATATCAATGACATATGCATATGACTTTTATCTGTAGCCTGTCAATTTAGTCGCTTAAAAAACATATTTATTTAAATGAAATAAACCATTGCTTGTCTGCGATCCCACCTGATGGTAAGCAGTGATACAATTGTTTATGGTGAAGTGGATTAGTTTATTAAGAGCCTATTCACTCTACCCTAAAAAACACCTGAATTACAAACGGACGGGAAGACCATCGCACGCAAATATTGTTCCAACCCTTTGATATACGCAATATAAACGACGAACCGAAACGCTTAGTCCGTACTGTACTGTGCAAACTAAACAAAGAAATAGCAACCTATTCATTTTTCCAACAACCGAAAGCAACACTAAAAAAAAAAAAACAATATCATCCCACGTAATTTTTATCTACAGTAGACCAAATTGCCTAAACAAAGCTTCCAAATTGGACAATATTTACCCGCAAAAGCAACACGATTTTTTTTTCTTACAAAGATCACAAATTAAGGGAGCCAAGCATCAGAAGCTTAAAAGAAATCTGGCTAATTACTAATTAGGGTGACTTTTTCTCCGAAGGAAGTCTGTGGCACATTGAGAGTGGAATTAGGAGCTACCATAATACACTTTTGTAGGTAGTGGAGCAGAAACCCGGCCGCTGCCAAGATTTGTACTTAATGCTAAGGAAGGTTTTGCAAAAAAATGCAAAATGTATATCAGCTTGAGACGTTCAAAGTAGTGGTAAGAATTTGTTGGAAAGTAAAATATAGACAAAGATATAGCAGGTATTTGTAGAAAAGAAAACAAACCGGCCAATTGTATGTGCTCAGCAAAGGATTTAGTAGTGATAAAAAACCAAATATGTTTTGATTTTGGAAGATAGTGTTCTTGTCATCGCAGGGAGAACCTGGATAATGATAGTATTAAAACTAGCACAACAATCTATGCCCAAAAGCGGACAAAGTTGGACTGTGGATAATGATAAAGTTTGTATTTCTAACAGATACTTTGAAAAGGATGTTATGAATTTGGCTTTAACTTGATATCATCGTTTCTGCCGAAAGACGTCACTACTGAACATACGCCTCCCTTTAGTGTCGCTATAACGATCGGTCCTATGAGTCTCGCTTCAATTGGATTACCGCGACCCTCACCGTCGCCGTATTCGGTTCACATTGCAGGAGGCCTTCCAACACTACGTCCGGTACGTGGTCGCCACTTTACAACCTTTTGACTCCATCATACTCCTTCTCATTATTATTTTAGTGTTTCCATACTCTTCTTTTTTTTTAAAACTTCTCTATTTTTGGCGGTCTGCGACCAAGTTTTGTCCATGTTCAACATCAGATTGTCACACTATCTTCGCCACGGCCTACCTTAAAGCCTTTCCTAATCCTATTTTATTGTTTACAATCGGCATTGTCTTTATTTTCATGAGTCTTACTATATACATGTATCCACCGTCTTCTTAAAAGTTTCCTTTTTTGTAGTAACATTTTTCTTTCAATTCATTCATCGTTTTTTGGTCTTCATCTTTCACAAAAACAATTTTCATACAAAAAAAATGATAAATTTTACCTCTTAAAATAATTTCGCTTCAAAATTCTATATTAAATGATATAGAAAATGTTATAAGAATGAAATCATTCGTAAATATTAGAACTCGGATTAGAGACGATTTATAAATTATTTGTTTGGATAAATCCTTTAAGTCGCTTACAGGTTTTTGCCAGGTATTTTTTATTTTAGGATTATTTTGGGATTGTGATAAATAGTAGAATAGAATAGAATAAACTTTATTGCACACCAAAATAGTAACAATTAGAAAAGTAGGGTAGGGGTGGGGTAGGGTTAGTAGTATTTAGTAGTTAGTATTATTAGTAAATCTTAAATTTAGTAGTATTTCTAGCAAGGTCGTAAATACAATTTTTCAAGTGCGAGTTATAATATATTTTTGTAGTATGATTGATGTTCATTGATTTGTGGTTTAATTTGTGAAATTTTATATCAAGTTGTAGACGACTACCTTAATTACTTGGCATAGATAGACGAGCCAGCAAGGTAAGTCTAATTGCAAGATAAGTCAACTAGCTAACAAGCTAGTTACAAGATCTAACTGAGCGGGTTTGCGTTCAAGAAATTGTGCTTTTCTTCTTCTATCCCACTCTTGGGCAAAGACCACCTTCCATTCCTCCCATCTTCGCAGTCCCACGTCTCCCCTTTTCAGTTCTAGCGAAATTTGTCCTGTTTTTCTGTTTTATTTCAGTTATTCATTTTAATTACACTTGTAAATGCTCACTCTGAACAATAAAATAATCATAATCAGCCTTTTCTTATGTTCCTCCTGCTGAGACTCAGGCCTCTTCTCTAGGAAAGAGAATGTAATCTAGGATGGAAATGGGCCGTAATCTACCCACGCGAATAAAAAAAACCGGCCAAGTGCGAGTCGGACTCGCCCATGGAGGGTTCCGTAGCAGCAAGTAACATAATGTAAAAGTTCTTGTAGTTCGTTGTAACTTTGACCGATGTTTTAATAATAGTGTATTTTTTTAGATTTATGACGAATTAAAAAAAAAACTACTTACTAGATCTCGTTCAAACCAATTTTCGTTTGTAGTTTACATGGTAATGTACATCATATATTTTTTTTAGTTTTATCATTCTCTTATTTTAGAAGTTACAGGGGGGGACACACATTTTACCACTTTGGAAGTGTCTCTCGCCTAAACTATTCAATTTAGAAAAAAAATATATTAGAAACCTCATTATCATTTTTGAAGACCTATCTATAGATACCCCACACGTATGGGTATGATGAAAAAAAAAAATTGAGTTTCAGTTCTAAGTATGGGGACCCCCAAAATTTATTGCTCTTTTTCTACTTTTGTGTAAAAATCTTAAAGCGGTTCACAGAATACATCTACTTACTAAGTTTCAACCGTATAGCTCTTATAGATTCAGAAAAAAGTGGCTGTGACATTCGGACGGACAGACAGACAGTCAGACATGACGAATCTATAAGGGTTCCGTTTTTTGCCATTTGGCTACGGAACCCTAAAAAGCGAAAACTATTGTCTCCTACACATTAAAATATTGAAAATAATTTACATATGCCTTAGATCGGCTTCTACCGGTCGCAGCAAAATATTTTAGTATTTAACATAAATCGACTGCTGATATGACCTACACAACCGAATCTAAGTTCTGATTACCCGTAACCAGTGCCATAGACCTACAAATGGCAACCAGGACGAACAGCTTAACGTGCTTTTTGAGGCATGAAGGGGTCTCAGTATGTAATGGATATTTACTCATCCGTGGACCAGCCTCGGTAAACGCTGCTTAACCTTGTAAATCGACCCTTGTGGCTTTTATTATTTGGCTTCAAGCCCCTTAGCCTTAGCCCCTACAAGCCACCATACCCGCAGTTATTAATCAATCAACAAGGTCAAGCATAGGTCACGTCAAAGTCATTTACTATCATAAGAATCACTTCCAATATTGCTGATTTTCTCGGACAATAAATAAACATCGTATAAATCCTTCACTCCAGTCCGCATAGAGTAGAGAAAGATATAGATAGGTCAACGTGATTCGATGTGTCTGTTAAACTGGAAACCGACTAAAGGAGCCTGCTGGATAGATGTATTTTTATTTGTAGTATCTACTTAGAGTCTGTCTAAAAAGTCAAATGACTTAGGAATAATTACAAAGTCGATATGTTTTATATGGTTATATTAGTAAACAACCTCTTAACCAACCTTGATTGTTCAAGCCGTGTCGATTACATCAAGTTTCATTGTACCCTAATAATTACCAAAGCCATTTGATTTTTTAGACAGACTACAAATCTATGTACATCTACAGTACAATTCACGAATGATGGCGGGCGTGAAGTTAGCCTTTGCGAACTTTTGCGCATACCACACTCTTCTCGCACATGCACGACGTCATTTGGTTCCTAAAACACGTTACTGCGCAGCCTTCTGCGCAAACTTCACGGCCGCCATCATTCGTGAATTGTACTATACACTAATATTATAAAGAGGTAAAATTTGTTTCGTTTTTAGGGTTCCGTAGCCAAATGGCAAAAAACGGAACCCTTATAGATTCGTCATGTCTGTCTGTCTGTCTGTCTGTCCGTCCGTCCGTATGTCACAGCCACTTTTTTCCGAAACTATTAGAGCTATACTGTTGAAACTTTGTAAGTAGATGTATTCTGTGAACCGCATAAAGATTTTCATACAAAAATAGAAAAAAAGCAATAAATTTTGGGGGTCCCCATACATAGAACCGAAACTCAAAATTTTTTTTTTCATCAAACCCATGCGTGTGGGGTATCTATGGATAGGTCTTCAAAAATGATACTGAGGTTTCTAAAATCATTTTTTTCTAAACTGAATAGTTTACGCGAGAGACACTTCCAAAGTGGTAAAATGTGTGTCCCCCCCCTCTAACTTCTAAGATAAGAGAATGATAAAACTAAAAAAAATATATGATATACATTACTATAAAAACTACCAACGAAAATTGGTTTGAACGAAATCCAGTAAGTAGTTTTTTTTTAATGCGTCATAAACCGAAAAAAATCCACTATTATTAAAACATCGATCAAAGTTACAACACATAACAAGAACTTTTATATTATGTTACTTGCTGCTACGGAACCCTTCATGGGCAAGTCCGACTCGCACTTGGCCGGTTTTTATTTTTCGTTTGTAGTCTCCACTAATGTTATGAATAGGTAAAATTTTTCTTATTCTTTGATTTTGTTTTTTTTTTATTTGTAAGCCGTTGAAAAGCAGTTTTTATGGACACAGATCGTATAGTTAGGAGCTCTCTTTCACTGGAGACCTGACCGAGCTGATTCCTGTTCCCGTTACGGTGGCATACCGTTTTTTAATTTTTAAATGTTCTTCTTTTTAATTAAAATTATTAAAAATGTTATTAATAAAAATGAATATGAGAATAATAAATATTATACTTAGATAGATACACTTTTAGTTTGTATCTTTGAAATTAAAACATGGACACGACATATGTATAGAATAGAATGTAAGATACTTTTTATCGCAGTAATATGCTCCCATCAGTTCTTTTATAATATTAGTTGGAAAGTAGATACGAAAATTACTGCCACGTGTACTTAGAATACAGATTAAAACAAAAAGAGACAAGTATATTAAGAACACGGCGTAAGGTAATTACGCTCTGTCTCCCACACGAGTTATGTTACATTATTATGAGTAATGGCCGTTTTCGTGTAAGTGAAGCACTTTTATGAAAGAAAGAAAAGAGAAAAACATTTATTTGTGACTCGCACAGGACAAACAACAATAAAATAAATAAATACTACATTAAAAAGAAAAAAAGAACAAAACATGACCTAGGCGACCCCAAAAAGGCTCTTATACAGTTTACGCTGCGATATTTTAAACAAAAAGTACTTATTCTAATTGTGTTGGTACCTATGGACAAATACGTAGCTAAGATTATCGCACAACGGGTAGTCAATCTACATACAAAGCGCGCTCGAGCAACGCACACATAGACACCGCTCACGGACACAATATCTCGATCGCGTCTCGGATCACTCGTCGAACAGTTCCGGCTCAAACGCTCATTAGTGTGCGTCCACCGAGCGTAGGTATAAAAAGTGAAGTACATACATGAGATTGTCTTCTGTACCTATCTATTTTGTTGAAAAGACCAGAAACAAAGACAGTTAGAAAGATACAGAAGAGGCCGTTGAGAATATCATAAAGAGGTAAAGTTTTCTGTTTTGTTTGTAGGAGGTAATCTCTGAGTGAGTACTGATCCGATTGCTAAAATTTTTTTACCGATAGAAAACTGCTTTATTCCTGAGTAACAAAGGCTATAATTTATGTACGCGGACGAAGCCGCAGGCAAGAGCTAGTACGTTATACCTAATGGGATTTTTTTTTTATTTTTTTCTACATTAATTTAGAATGTCTGTTTCTTTCAATGTCTATGGCTTCACCAATCTCGACCAGTACGAAGAGAAAATTCCAAGAAAATGGTTGCTAAGCAATAAATAATAAAATAAGGCCTGTAATAAATCTGTGCGAACTGTCTGTAGACCAAGGAATTTATGGGATTAGTAATAATTTCAGCGAAGGTACAAACAGAAAGGCTAATTAGGGAACAATGTGATGTAATAAAGTGATGTAAAGGTCTGTGTTTCCTGATAGCTACAACCCGGGAATCTTTAAGTGAATAGGTTTCATCTAGGTAAGCGCGTTCCATCGTCGACCGCATCATCGCTCTCCATCAGGTGAGATAGCGGTCAAGCGCGAACCTATCAACAATAAAAATAATTGTTCAGATAAATACCTGGAAAACCAGATATATGTTTTTGAGGCTAAAACCTTAAACGACTGTTTTACGAGTCTATACGAGTAAATACTGGCCTCAAAACGGTAAAGGAAAACATTGTGAGGAAACAGGCATGTCCTAGAACCAACAATTCGAAGACATGTGACATTCACCAACCCGCACTGGGCCCGCTTGATGGATTACGGTCCATTCCCTCTCCTAGAGAGGAGGCCTGAGTCCCAGCAGTGGGAACATTAAAAAGGCTAATGATGATGATGACTTTTTTTGGACATTATTCTTCTCTCGCTCTAAAGTGAAGTAAGAGGGCAAGTCAGACTTTTACTGATTAAAACCACACTTATGTTTCTTCTTTGCCCTTGGCGTTCCTACGCCTACAGGATCTGGAAATCGAGGACAGGTTTTCGGCGGCACGGGCGTGAGAAAGTCTGTTCCCTCACGCTTACGGCCGCCTCCTTTGTTAGCATTACTGCTTCGCAGAAGGATGCGACCGCTGGCCATTTCTCCTCGCTCCAGACCATAGCCTGTACCAGGGCCCGGCGCGAAATGTTGTCGTCGCCCATCGCCTCCACGAAGTCACGGCCGAACTCCACCCAAGGGGGGCACACCTCCACCGCATACTCCGCCGTGTCCTTCGGGAGGTCCACACCAAAATATTATTAATGTGAAAGGAAGTATGTCTGTCTATCACGCTTTCACGGAGAAACTGCTGAACTGATTTTGATGAAATTTGGTACGGAGTAAGTTTAAACCCCAAGGAAGGACATGAGCCACTTACTACTTGGCTTTAACTTCGAAATTATTTTTTATTTATTTCTCATGTTAGTCGATATCAATCGCTCGCTATTACTTTTTTTTATATTTTTGATAGGCTCGCGTTTGACCACCATCTCACCTGATGGTAAGCGATGATGTGGTCGACGATGGAGCACGCTTGCCTAGAAGTAACCTATTCACTCTTGACTTGAAGACCCCTAAGTTGTAGCTATCTTTATTTTACTAACGTAATATCGCAAGAAACCTAATATATGACTAATATTCAGGTAACCTAATATAATATGAGGATTAACGTAGGTATCCTAATACGACTATTATAAGTGCTTGTAGGGACACGTAACGTAACATGAACGGGCCTGTTGTGTCGAAGCCGGGAGCCGCACTGCCCCGCCGCTCCGCGCGTAGCCTATGCGTCCGAGTGGGAGTTACGCACACAAACATGAACACGCCAGTGTGCTGTATAGCTTAGATATCACTACTGTACGAATGCTCCCGTTGTACGAATGCACCCCACTCTCCCCTATTATACAGTGTGTATGTTGACTACGACGCACAAACGAATCTACACTATTATAATAAAGAGGTAAAGTTTGTTTTTTTTTTGTTTATAAGAGGTATTCTCTCTGAAAGTACTGGTCCGTTTGGTAAAATTTTTTCACCGACAGAAAGCTGATTTATTCCTTAGTGACATAGGCTATATTTTATGTAGGCGGTCGAAGCCATGGGCAAAAGCTTGTAACGCATAAACTAATAGATATTAAAAATAATATTCTAACAGATATTCAGTGCTGGTTGTATTGGAGTGCATAGGTAGAACTGTTATAGGGCAGTCATTAGACTAAATAAAGCCAAACAAAATCTCAACTCAAAATATAAATATATAATATAGTAACCAACTAATTACATTATTTTGTAAAAGTCAGACGAAAGTCATTCATAAAGTAATTACATTTTGTTAAACTAGAAACCTAACACGAAACAGTTGGCATATTGGTTGAGCGATTGACTGCCGCACAGCGTGTTGCGGGTTCAATTCCCGCACGGAACAAGTAGTTCTTTGGGCTACAGTAAGGTGTTCTGGGTGTGAGTGTCTTATTTTACTTGTTTGTCTGACTTAGCTGGGCAGTGCTTGCGAAGCTTAATCAAAGGGTCAAATTTTATTTGCAAGTTTTGATGACAGACAAATTTCGGGACAGGTGAAACTAAATAAAAGCTTGTAAAATACAAACAAAACTGAGCACATAAATTAACAAAAAAATAATAAATAGTAAATGTAAACAATTACAGATATCAATGTTATGAGTACATTGAATTATATATATAAAAAAAACAATGACGAAGATGGTTACTAACTCCGAAAAAAAATGACAAAGAGTGTTAAAAAAATTAAAGGCGTTGGTCCAAATAATGTTGACCAAATGTCAACTCAAGATAGCTTAGTAACCAACGAACTACGTCACTTCGTGAAAGTCAAATGAAAGTCACTCCTACTGTAATTAAGTTTTGCTAAGCTAGAAGCCTAGTGCGACGTTCATTGAAAATAAATGAAAGAACTCAGCCAGTAAGACCGTAAATCCGTAATTGATTTACAAATCTCGGATTCGACGGAAAAACGACGCAATTACATGTTTTCATTTTCACAAGACGAAAATTCATAGATTAAGTGGGTACCCCAACGCATACATACATGAGAAATTCAACGTAAATGTGGTTGCGAAGCCTTCCGATGCAAGTTTATATAATCGGCCATAGGCATGCGATTTACTGTTTACTAACTTTATAAGCTTAATAAGTTAGCAAAAATACATAGTCACCGTGCCATCTAATCCTCTAAGGGATTGCTTTGCACATACACCCAGCTGTTTGCTGGCGCCTAATAACCGCTATGCCCTTCCATGACCTGTGTTGTACTTAGTGTCAACTTGGTGAAAAATATAACATGACGTAAAAACTATTAGAATCCATTCCGTTACTGATTCTGAACAAACTATATTCAGGTATCGCATAAAATATAAAAAAAATATAATGTTGTATGAAGAAATGGAACGGGTATTTCTTGTAAAATCTTTTGACATCTCTCACATATTTTTAGTTTTTTACAAATGAAAAACGGTGCATAGGCAGTGTATTATTCAAGTTTCCAAGCCCTATAATATCTGTAGCTCGCTGTCCGGCCGTCCAGTAACTGCCCGGATCAAGCCCAAGTCGTCGACGGCGAGCACTGTTTCCGCGCGCTTCAAGGAGTTGTCACCAACAGCAGGGGCCCAACCGGGTCGAAGCCTACTGGGGCCAGGGTTATCCGAAAGGGAACTCGAGCCCCGGTATGAAGGCTTGTAGGAACGGGGTGGGTTTTTTAGTCAGTAAGAGTCTAACACTATCTCCCGCACCGCCCAAGAGCGGGGGTTGTCA
Organism: Mythimna albipuncta; assembly: GCA_929112965.1. Classification (NCBI taxonomy): domain Eukaryota; kingdom Metazoa; phylum Arthropoda; class Insecta; order Lepidoptera; family Noctuidae; genus Mythimna; species Mythimna albipuncta. Next base: position 12,873,437 of record OV815982.1, read on the forward strand.
TTGGATGATTTTCTCCACCAAAAAAAAAGCCCATAATATCTAATGCTCCTATAAAAGGCAACACCCTCAATCATCACGCCAAAACGAAACGACTATAAGTATCTACAACAATATTCTCACGGAACTTTTTCACTAAAACGACCGAAAAACATGTCAGACACGACCACGAACCGAGCAATCGCCATTACAATACCAATTGAAAGGGAAATATCGTGATAACTAGAAGTAAAAATATTCTGACTACTCGTTCTACCGAAACGTTGTATTTCGTGAACATTCACTAGGGATAGAATGCTATGCGTTATAGATTCCGTGGAGTTTTTTTTGTTTGTATTATGCAATGTTTATTATTTTTTATACTGATCCTGAATTGGAAACTGGTGATTGGCAGCCGTCGGCGAGTGTGTTATAAAGCCGCTGCAGTGACAAATTAGGACGTGTATCAAACAACTTTTTCAATACACTTATGAAAAAATAATTAAACGGGGTAGACCGGCAACTCGTGGGGGTCGACGTACGCTCAGTCTGATATGATAAATGTAATAAAATTGTGTCGGGAGAAACAATGAGAGATGAAGAATATGAGTTAGACCAAAAAATCGTTTTTTTTTTTTTGCCATTTGAAAATTTCCATAAATGGTATAAGTCGAGTTTTAATACTTCTCACAGGAAACAGAGTTAATCAGTTATAAAAAAGCCCAACCCACCTGGTATCTGAGGAGCGATAACGCATAGTGTCCTTGTGAGCACGGAGCAGAAGACGAAAAGACCAGCCGACGTCATCTTGTCAGCCCCTGGAGTTGGGAGCCATAGAGTTCATCGGGACAGTTGCCTTCGCATCTGGAAGCAAAGAAAAAAAAAATTTAGATATATCGATAGATATACTCTTCATTGTACACCTAAAATAAAATTACAATAGCAACTTAAAATTAATAGGCTGTCACAATGAGCGTCTTATTATAGACTATCTTTGGATGAATTTGACAGAGAAGGAAAAAAGATGAGAAAGAGATAATTTAGTGAAGCACGTAGTGTGTCATTCGTAGGTCTCTTACAATCTAACGGTATTTATGAGTTTACGGTGGCGTATACAAACTGAAAATAATAAAATGTACAAACGGGTAGAAAAAGAACTTCATAAAAAAATATCCACATCGATGTCAATGGAAAAATGCCGTGAAGAATGCTGGCAATATTGCCATGTTGGATAGCAATGCTGATTCGTTGACCAAAGAAAATAAGAAGATAGCGGAGTCGTTTCAACACCCCCCTTCTGCTACTTTATATAAATATATATGTAGGTATATATTATATTAAATATATATGTATGTCTATTTTAGTTATATATATACATTTGCACCCTTATTTTTAATTAATAATCCATTTTTTTGTTGTTGGTTTTTTTTGTGCACCTGCCATGTTTTTCTCTTCACCACCCTAGGTTGACTGGTAGAGAATGCCTAAGGCATTAAGTCCGCCTTTGTACCTGTGCGTTGCATAAAGTTCTAATAAATAAATAAAGAAAAGCCCAGCTCTCAGGTCAGGTCACGCAAAGAGTCGACTAATTGTTTGCTGATAACACGGACAGAGATCAGAGAAGGCATCCTTAATTTAAGAGTAGGTAAATAGATTACTTCAAAGCAAACGGGCTCTATCGTCAATCACATCGTCGTTTTCCATCAGGTGAGATGGTGGTCAAGCAAAAATCAATCTAAAATAATAATAAAAAAACAACTCGATGAGCGCTCGGATCCTATCGCCCTAGTATTGACATAATACTTTATGAAACTCGTAAATTACTACATAAAGCTCAATTTACAGGTCAAAAACAAACATTTTAAACGTAAAATTCAATAAAACATATCTAGCCGTTCATACAGTGTTTGAACAAACATTGCCAGTGTAGAACTTCCGATTTTAGGAACATATTCAGCTGAACTTTGGCTAGATTAAATTAGTTGCTAGATCTATAGCTCTAACACTTGTGGTGAAGAGCTATGGAGTATTATGTTCTGAGATTTAATAACGTATGCTGAAGTGGTGTTTCACAATGAGATGCTTTAAAAGATACTTGTAGAGACGACATTGAGAAAAATGTCTATACAATGAAAGCTAAACATAACATAACATAACGTAATAAATTGTAAAAGTGAAATACCACTCAATGATTAATCACGAAATCTCAGAAATAATAACACCTACAAACTTAAAATTTGGTAGGTAGGTTCCTAAGAATGGTTTTTACGAAACTCTTCCCTTAAATGGGTGAAACGGTAAGTTTGTATGGAAAAACCTATTATCACGCGGGCGAAGCCTATGGCAGAAGCTAGGTATCTTTTCTATGACAGTGAGTGGGCCATTATGGCGCGATTAAATCAAGTTCGTCACCGAATTCGGAGACCGTTTTCGGTTTAACCGAATAGATTCATCGAATTGAATTGGGTTTGTTTATATTAAGTCACCGAATACAGCGGCCATATTCGTTTAAAGCTGTCGGTTTACTAGTTTGCCCAGCATTCAGCAGAACTTTGTACACTAGTGTTGAAAGCATCATGAACGCCTTAAAACGGTCTTTGATCGAATACTCGGTATTCGACCAAAGACCGTTTTCGGTGATAGTATTTTTTCAAACGGAAAATTATATACCAAAATCGATTAACTATTTGCCGAAGACACCACCGAATTTAATAAATATATTAAAAAAAATATCACGTCTACGGGATTTCGCTAAACAAGTTAGTAGTTGAGACCCTTTTTTTGTTGACGTGGAATATAATCAAACAACTTCTTCCTCTCGGAGTGAAAACGTAGTGTCAGACTTTTACTGACTAAAACCTACCTGTGTCCCTTCAGTTTCTCTTTACGTTCAAGGGTTTTTTTTTAGGTAGGCAATCATCCAATGATATTATTATGTCATTAAGGTATATCAGACTCATCCAATAAAATATCATTGGATGAGTCGGATATGTCGACTCTAGGGCGGTGCGAGAGGGCGTGTCAGACTTTTACAGACTAAAACCCACTTCCATGTTCCTTCTTTGCCCAGCGTTCCAAGACTCATTTGTTTCCATTTTGAAAGCCAACCCATAGCCCCAATAGGCTTCAGTCCTGCTGGGTACCCTACGGTTTTGCTGATAACTCTTCGAGCCACGCGTACAACACTACGCTTCGTCAACTACTCGGAATTGGTCCGGACGACGAGCTACCCGTTTCTCGTTGTCCACAAGTCCAGATTTGTAGTAACAATCGTCGTTTTGAGCAATCCAGACACCTAATAATTCTGCTATCCTAATACAGACCCCTAAAAAGTTTTACAAACTAAAAACGATCGAACTGCACGATTCGATGTACCAACAAGATGTTTACAAAGACCGATTACATCGTAGAAGACAGGAACCATTCATTGCGACTATTGCCGGCCACTTATCTTCTGCAACAGTAGTTAGAGTCAGTGAGAGAAATAAATTGCTTTAAATAATTGTATTCCGAATGCAATAGTAGTGGAATTGCTTCGTTACGGCGGAAACAAGTATTGTTTACTTAGTGTAAAGCTGCTGTTGTACAGATGTTTAGTTGTTTTTTTTTTCAGACTGGAAACTAAGAATGGGTAACATTTTTATTGTTTTTTTTTTTTTTTGAGCGAACCTCAATCATCTATCGAATTCTCTCGTTTTAAAGTGTAGCGGGAAAGACTTTCGGCACGAAGTATCGCCATACTTAAATGGCAATGGGCAGGGCATATTGCTGGCAGAACGGATGGCCGTAGGGGCCGAAAGGTTCTAGAATGGCGACAACGTACCGTAAGACGCAGCGTTGGATGACCTCCTACTAGATGGACCGATGACCTGGTAAGGGTTGCGGAAATCCGTTGGATGCGAGACGCACAGGACTGTTTATTATGGTGGCACTTGATGGAGGCCTATGTCCAACAGTAGACGTCTTTGTCTGAAATGATGATGATGGAAAAGACATTTATTGACTAAAACCTCATCTGAGTCCTTCAGTTTCTCTTTGCATTCTAGGACTGTGGGTTGCCTGCGGCTCTAGCAGGCATTAGCCCTGCTGGGCTCCTACTGTGCATTCAGGAGAAAGATGGCAATCTATTTATTTCGCTGGTTACTAAGTTAGATTTGACGTGACGGGTTGAAAAATAGGTCAGAACGACTCATACCTTAAAAGGAAGATTTGCACAGTACCTGGTTATCTTAGGCACAGCTTAACACACACGATGGTATGGTTTCTCGAAGCAAAAACACTAAAGCGTAATGGCAAACTCTAGAACAAAATTTTGCTGGGATATTTTTTTAGTGGCAAGAAAGGAAAAATATACAGAAGTATATGCATTGTTAACAGAATCCTATGAATAGAAGATATTCCAGTTTGGTGAGATTACGTATATTATGTCAATGATACCTACGCACCTCCTTATTAATTAAAAAAATCAGTAAACACACTTTTGAGCGAATGACAAGTTTTCATGTCATAATGTCGTCTTTTTTATAAGTCTTTAGACTGGATGACAGTTGAAATATCGTAATGCCATGTTTTTTTCTGGCGATGTGGCTATACATGAATTGTACTACGATGTCATAATTATGTGTCATTATAACCACTTCTAAGCACAAATAATTCTTTTTATTTTTATGTTTATCATCTAAGGCGAATATGTATTACCCAAGTATTTTAATGCAATACAAAAAGAAAAGCATATTATGTTACTTGACCAAGATTTATGTTAGTGGCAATATTTCAACAAAGGTCCTAAAGACAAACAAGCAAAAAAGAAACTAAGCCATGATTATTTATCAGAGTGAAAAATGTAGTCATTTTTCCAATCATGACGATTTTTTTATTTGATTTGATAAAACTTGGTCAATTATTTCGCCGGTATTATAATAATGGTATATTTTTGATATATTTATGTAGAACAATCAACAATTCCCTCTCGTTATTCTTTCACTCAAACAGGCCACTCGAGCCAATCCGGCATGAAATATCTACCTTCAAACACGCCAAACTGTTGTCGCAAATAACATTCAAACCAAAAATAACTGTAAGTAAATAATTTTCTAAGCAAAAAGACAAACATTGCTTGTTACTGGCAGTCACAAAGAAAATTTCATCTGACAAGCTTTTGAACAGATGAAACAAAAATCCTTACAATCAGTCAGAATCTTCAGGCGTTTTATCTTTTATAAGAAACAAAAGCAAAGCAACTTATTGACGCAAACTTGAGATGACGAATTGCGTAATTTTGTGCCAAAAACAAATGTAATTTAGGCAAGAAAACGAGTTACTGGTACAGTCAACGACAAAGTTTCCTGACATATGAACATGTAATCAAAAGGCGTAGCCTACTTTTACAATGTGGGGGGGCTTCAAGTCAAACCAAATGCCGCTGAATACTAACCAGTAATTACGAACACATAATTAGTAATTACCACAACTACAGCCTATCTGTTCCTCTAGAAACCAGTAACTGAGGAACACGAAACCTCTTAGCATAATTGGTGGCAAACTGGCCACTAATTACATTTAACGAGTACAGTATACAAGATCTGCAAATATCAGCCAGGCTCGATCGCTTAAGGGGTTGCAACTCGACATATATTTTCACTGTTTTTCATACAACCGCTCTTACGTGATTATGTCGTTATTACACATTTTTCATTAGATATTTTGAAAACACAGTATCTTGGGGATATTATCTAGGTTTTTATTGAATTTAATTCATTAAACCCCAAGCGAACGCCGTTCGCGCACCTATTGTCTTTCTATTGTGTCTGTAATTTCCACGATTGAAAGGTTAAACTTATTTTATCATCCTTTTTGTACGTTGTCTTTTCGTCAAACATCACGTTGGATTGCGTTAGATGGAGTAACAAGCTTTTAAACTATGCTCGATGTTTAGGATAGGCGAATGGAAAAGCAGCCTCTTAACGTGCGTTTAGCGGCATGTAGGAGTATCAGTATGTACTTATTTGTGTAGTGACCCACCCAACCGTTGGCTCAACCTTTATGTCCACGACAAACCAGAAAAATTTGATGAGTCCAACAGGGTCGAAGCCTGCTGGGGCCATGTGTTAGCTTCTGAAAGGGAAACCTGGGGTACTATAACGCTAGGCACAGGAGGAACATAGAAGGATGTTTAAGTCAGTAAAAGTCTAACATGTCCTCCCACTCCGTCCTACAGCTGCGGCAGAAGTCATATTGGTCGATTTCCCACCCAAAAAAAGCTTCGAGCTTTTTCGACATGATATATACTAGTACACACAGATAACCTTTGAGAGTGGTTACGCAATAAAAGAATAAATGATTATAATAAAATTAACTAAGACACCGAAATGTAACACAAAAATGTACCTAATAAAAAAAACACGTAGGTACACAGTTGTTGACTGTACATTCTCAAACGATTTCAAACACCATCCTGTAGTTCCAATTTCAAAATAAGCAGCCATTTTTTCTTTCGTTTATTTTCAAAATTGGAAGCTTTTGCTTTTAAATTGCAACGGCATCTCTGCATAGTTCCAATTTTGAGGAAAATGTAAGGTAATTTTATACTTCTGTACTGTTCCAAATTGGGGAGATATAAAATGGCCGACATTTCTGCCGTAATAAGCAGTTTGGAGGGTAGAATAGAAATGTTAGTATGTGATGATGTCGCAAATAGAAAATTAAGTCGCGTTAGAACTGAAAGGTTCTTTAAGGAATACTGGAAAATAAAAACGTTCTAACAATTCTAATCATTAGCTAAATATACTTGTTTTTCGTATTTATTTATTTTACTATTTATGTATACACAAAAATAACAGAAACAGATAATACATAAGAGACGTTAGTACAAAGGTACTGCTTATTTCCAAAGAAATTTCTTCCAGCAGACCTGCGAAAGGAGAAATCAAAAAGAATTTAGACCATAGTGTGTAGGAAACAAAAGATGAATGTGTGAAGTCTTAATCCTAAGTCATATATAATTATATATACCTAAAAATAATATATACCTACAGCTATAAATTTATACCATAAATTTTTTTGTAATAAGAGCATTGCATTTCTGATGCTAACAATCGTTTTTATCAGGACCCAAGTCTCTCTTTGTGCTTGAGTTCTCGAGTGAAGTTTAGAGGCTGTCTTAGTTATTCGCAATTTGATTCCTAGATATTTTGATGTAAAATTGGCGTTGTTTTGTACCTCAAGATTCATTGAAACATGTGCAATCTCTATATAAATTAGCTGAAAATTTTGCCCGGAGGACACGGTGGAGCACACAATCGCGGTGTGCCCTGCTTGGGCGGAGCATCGCCGTGCCCTCGTGGGGGTGATCGGCGGCGGAGACCTGTCGCGCCGGGCCTTGGTGGAGGCCATGGTCCGGAGCGAGACGGTCGCCGACTTCTGCGAAGCAGTAATGCTCGCTAAGGAGGAGGCCGACTGCATCAGGCAACGGCGCTCTCGCCGCCGCCGCCGGGATTCCGATCCCGATTTCCAGCCACCGTAGGCGCGGGCTTGCGGACAGTGAGCAATGGGTAGCTCGCTGTCCGGCCGTCCAGTAACCGTCCGGACCAAGCCCAAGTCGTCGACGGCGCGCGCTGTTCCCGCGCGCCTCAAGGAGTTGTCAGCAACAGCAGGGACCCAGCTGGGTCGAAGCCTACTGGGGCCAGGGTTATCGGAAAGGGCGCTCGAGCCCCGGTATGAAGGCTTGAAGGAACGGGATGGGTTTTTTAGTCAGTAAGAGTCTGACACTATCTCCCGCTCCGCCCAAGAGCGAGGGTTGTCATAAGATGATTATTCCCATTAAAAAAAAAAGGTGAAAATTTTACTATAGTATTGACCACCTCGATGAAGTTTGCCTCATACCGCATTTGCTGACAGAAAGCGCAAAAACGAAAACGTTACAAAAAATTAATAAAAAATAAGAATCTTATAAGATTTGAACCAGCTCAAAACAAATAGCACACAGATTCCTTAAAGTCACACAAAATATACGATCCTTTTGTGATTCTAAGACAGATAGTCGAATATCTCCAGCTATTCCGTACTAAGGTAAGTAGCGTATTTGAATCCCGTAACGATTCTGTGCGCAGCGCAGATATTTATCACTCTCAAATAGCGGAGGATACATTGGAGAGAAAGCCATATGTCAGATGGGGTAAAATGGTGGAAACTATGGTTCAATCTTTATATGGTTAGATGCTGGCTGAAATAATGGTCTGACTTCCCTCCCCTTTAAAATGGTTTAGTAGAAAGGTGCTACGTATGAACCACATTCGTGAACGGGTGCTGTGAGATGAGACTAGTATTTTACAACCTTATAATTGGTTTCACCTGTCCCGTTGACTATTGGTGTGTAATTAAATCTTACAAATTAATATAGATCTACTTCTCAGTTATTGATTGAGCTGAAGTTTTGCTTGCGTCTGTAAATCAGATGACAATGCAAAATTATTATGACATTAAGCTGATCTGGTGATGGTATCGGAAGGTGGACATAGGAACCCAGATAACCCTATCATGTTTGAGCTTTTCGAAATGGTATTGATGAGCACTAATAATGTAAGTATATACTGCGCTATAAAAACTTGCTACAAATTTCATTGAAAAGTAGTTTCAGTTGAAACTGATCAGATGGTGAAAATATCAAGCAAAATTAGAGCTAAAAAATAACCATTATAATATTATTGTTATTAGTGCTCCAAGAATGAATGATAGAGTTACCATGGTTCAGGAACACAAGGATCAAATAAAGGAACATAGACGTATTTTAGTAATAAAATCCTTACACGGGCTCCACTTCGCCCAAGAACGGCAAAATATTTCATGATTTCCGACATCCAAAAAAAAATTCATAAATTTTCGCGTATCACAATATTAAAATCAAGCAAAAAAATAATATTCCTTGTATGGAAACTCCCTTTAATTTTATTTTGTTTTAATGGCAATAGAAATACACATTCTGTGAAAATTTTTAATTATCTACCCCTAAGGGTTTTTGAGAAACCATCCACTGACAAACAAACGGACGGACGGACGGGTAGTGGAGGTTTAGTTAGTAGAGTTCTGTACCCAAGGGTGTCAGAGGGACCCTAAAAAAGGTCGTGTATTGTACATTTATGTATGTATCTCACGCCCTCAATTAGGCTCGATTCAATGGCTCCTTACAGAATAAGCCAGTTACAAAGTTTGGCCAAAACTTTTCTTTTGTCTGTAATACGATAAGGCGCTTACTTAACGAAAAAGTTCTTAATTACTTACAACCTTTGTAGACACAAGCATGTAATGAACGTAAACATTATTTTAGTACATTTCTGGGCTTGTTCGGGGAACAAGAAAATCGTTGTTATTCTTTTAGAAGAATCGTGATTTTTGTTCTAATATTTTTGATGCTAAGTGAGTAAATTGATCTCGTTAATAACCTCTATTTGGTTTTAGTAGGCACGAAAAGAGCAGTGGTGGCCGAGTGGTAACGACTTACGAGTTGTAGGTCGCGGGTTCAAAACCAGCCAAGCGCATTGCTTCGTGTAATTTATTTCATCACCACTGCTCTCAAAACGGTGAAGGAAAATATCATGAGGAAACCATCATGTCCTAGAACCAAGAAGACATATGACAACCACCAAGCCTGGGCCCGCGTGGTGGATTACAGCCCATTCGCTCTCCCTGAGAAGAGGCCCGAGTCTCAACAGCAGGAACATTATAAGGCCGACTATGCTATACTACTATCTCACCAGATAGTAAGCGATTTTTAAGCTATTGCATAGCTTCTATCGCGGGCCTTGAGCGTGGAGACCGAATCCAGAAATTCCGTAACGAAAATAACCTAACACCCCCCACTCATTTGTTTTTTGAGCGTGGTGACCGATAAGAAAATAAAATGAGTGAACAATCAATCAAAATTCAATTCAATTTGTGAAAGTGTAATATCAAAGAAAAAAAAAAACAAAGGAAAAAAGATACTGCATAAATAAAATAAATAAATAGTTATAATTGCATAAGTTGATAAAAATGCTGTGCAATATCTTTACCGCGGCAGTCCCCGAGTGCCACACGTCTTTTTTTTCTTTGATATTAATTGAAGTTACACTTTCACACATTGAATTGAATTTTGATTGATTGTTGTTGTCAAACAAAGGGAAAAAAATACTGCATAAATAAAATAAATAAATAATTATAATTGCATAAATTGATAAAAATGCTATGCAATAGCTTTACCGCGGCAGTCCCCGAGTGCCACACGTCTTTTTTTTTTCATTGTAAGCCTGACGTGTAAAAGTATTCTTTTAAAAACATTCACAAAAAAAAATATTATAATTTACTTATACTAAGCTAGGACGAGCCACTAGTTTTCAATAAGTGCAAACATGTATAATTATACTAAAAGATTTCCATCGTGCGGTTTTCATGTTACGTTCCAAAGTTTTCCACAGTGTGCAAGACGTCAAAATGTTGTCATAAGTTAGACAGAGTTTGGAGTCTCTTCAATGTTCGCTTCAAGATTGTAAATGAGCTGTAGTCTTTAACGTCTGTATGTAAACAGCCTTATTTTTATACTATAAACTTTTAATTAATTCATTATATACACATGTACAATGTATTTATAGAAAAAGACTTAATAAAAAAAATAGGCAAGTGCCAGTCGCGCACTAAACAAACTCGCCTAGGTAAATAATTTTGATTTTTTTTCCGAATCGCAAAAAAACAAAAACGATTTAAGGCGAGAGTGAATAAGTTTCTTCTAGGTAAGTGCGTTTCATTGTCAATTGTTTCGTCACTTTCCATCAGGTGAGATAGCGGTTAAGAGTGAACCTATCGATACTAATATTATAAAGAGAAAAGATTTGTATTTTTGTATGTAACGAATAAACTCAAAAACTACTGTGCTAATTTCAAAAATTCTTACACCATGGGAAAGCTACATTCACCCTGAGTAACATAGGCTATATTTATTGCCCGTGCGAAGCCGGGACGGGCCGCTAGTCAATAATAAAAAAAACGTTATTTTTTGTGACGTCACAAAAATGTACCGTTTTCAGATGTATTCCTATACATGTGCTACAAGACCTTTCTTTATGCCGAATTCGAACTTGAATTTAATAGGGTTTTAATTTTAACTCGATACTTCTAGGCGCTCCCAAGATAAAGGGTCTTGACAAACAGACGGACAAAAAAGTGATCCTGTAAGAATTCAATTTTTTTCTTTTTGAGTTACGCAACTGTAAAAAAAACAAAACATGACCTGTATGGAACTTCAAACCAGTTGTAGGTAATTTCCTACATCATTTGATGCTCCTGAACTGCACAACGAGCTCTGCCAACTGTTTGCTCTGATTAACTATAGCCCTAATCGGAGGCACCGACTGTTTGCTGTTTCTGGGAGTCAAACCGTCGCCGGAGCTCAGTCTCCTATCCCTCGTACAATCTCCGCGCTCAACGCTCTCTTGGATGCCAAACACGATTGTGACGTGTTCGCAGATGAAAGGAAGAACATTTTGCCTGTCGGTTTGGAGTTTTCTTAGGTGTATGAATGACTGTGGTGTAGTTATTATTTTGGTATTGTTACTTCGTAATTTTTCAAATATATTATGTCTTTAGGTAGGTAATTGGCCTTTGGCCGTGTTATGTTAAAGTAAATAAATAAATCATTTCTTGTTTACTCTCTAATAATAGACATCAACAAATATTATTGTCAAGACAAGGAAACTGAAACACTTACAGAAACTATAATCAAAATCTCTCCTTAATCCAAAATTAATCCCTCTTGGCAGAAATTCCTCCTCCACAATACGTTGATGGCTAAACTACAAATATTAATCAAATATAACGAGAAGTTGCTTGTCTGTTATGTCTACAAACATAATAAATAATGTTTTGCTTACATCTTAAGTTTTATTAATGACTTTGGCAGTCCAAGTGTTCGTGACATAAACGGGACATCAAATATATTTTTTTTAATATACTTACTCGAAAAGTCTTTTTTTTTCTAGAACCCGCTCCTATCCATACCGCCTTTAAACATGTTATTTACTGTTTTTCGCACTGGTGCGGTCTAAGTGCGCGTGCTCGTCTCCGCGACATTTTTATTAAATTATTATTATTATTATTTCGTTTATTCAGATATTTACATATATAAATATATTTTTAAATATTCAATAGAAAAAAAAAACATTTAAAAATATAAAAAATAGTAGCCCACCGGTATCGGGAACAGGGTCCAAGCTACCGGCGATCAGGGCTCCAGAGAAAGGAACCTCCTGACTATACGAGCCGTGTCCAGCAATACTGCTTTCTGAATCAAGCCCTTGATCCAGTCGCCTAACGAGAGCCTCCTAAGATGTTGGTCGAGGCTCTTGGCTATTAAGCCATTGGCCGTCACGACTATCGGCACAATGATTGCTCTATCCACTTTCCACATGTCGACAACCTCGCGAGCCAAGTCAAGATATTTAGTTTGTTTATCTTTCTCAGCTTATTATTATTAAATTTATCAACAACATATAACGTATCAGGCTGGGCGCTAAGCGACCCTCACAAGTCAAGCGTCAGCGCCCATTTATTTCCTTGGTTAAGGCAATGGTCCGGAGCGAAAAGGAGTGGCAGGCGGTCGCCGACTTCTACAAAGCAGTAATGCTCGCCAAGGAGGAGGCCGACCGCATCCGGCAACGGCTTTCTCGTCGCCGCCACCGCTGGGATTCTGATCCCGATTTCCGGCCACCGTAGGCGCGGGCTTGCGGACAGTGAGCAATGGGTAGTTCGCTATCCGGCCGTCCGATAACTGTCCGAACCAAGCCCAAGTCGTCGACGCCGTGTACTGTTCCCGCGCGCCTCAAGGAGTTGTCAGCAACAGCAGGGACCCAGCCGGGTCGAAGCCTACTGGGGCCAGGGTTAGTTTCGAAAGACAGCTCAAGCCCCGGTATGAAGGCCGGAAAGAACTGGGTGGGTCTTTTAGTCAGTAAGATTCTGACACTATCTCCCGCTCCGCCTAAGAGCGGGGGTTATCATTGGATGATTTTGATGACATGATGACAAACTTTGTCCACTTATATCAAAATCTATATAGCTGTATAGTATTTTCACCGAAAGGCCTTACACTAGGTGGACCGATGAATTAGTGAGCATCGCAGGAGTTCGAGGGATGTGAAACGCACATCACCGGTCGTTGTGACTATACGTGCGTCTTTCGCCTGATATGATGATGATAGTTTTTTCTTTTATCAGACCCCAAGCAATTAAATAGGTATAAATACGGAAAAATGGAAAGGTTGCTTATTTTCTAAATTTACAGACTACTCTAAGAAGAATTTCTTATTTACATTCTTAGATATATACCCAATAAATAAAACGCTCAAAATTTTTATAATCTACGCGTACTTTTAATATTCTTAGTGTTCAACCGAATGGCGCGAAATCACGCGCGATCGCGTTCGCTTGGGGTTTGAGAGGTGTTCTATCTATCATATTCTGTTTCTGCACCACCTTAAGGTCGACTGGTACGATATACCTCAGGCATAAGATTCGGCTTTGTACAGTGGTTCTTACTGGTGCATAATATTTTATTAAATAAAATCTATTCTTAAATTACATTGTATTTTCATGTCATGTAATAAATATCCCCGTCTTTTCGCCTCGCGAATGTCATCCTCAGAGGACATTGGCGTCCACTTTAAATTGCTGTCCTCAACTAGCTCATATTTCGTTTGGAAACTTTCCAAGACACTGGGGGACAGTTATATCGCTACGACGATGGGGACAAATATTACTGTTTTCCTTTATGACGTCACCCTCTTTTGTTTTCACGGCTTTTCGGCGAAATGGCGGGTAGGTTTGAATTTGAATATTATTCCATTCGTCCGTGCAATTCTATGGATCGTTGGTTGAGTTTTGTTTTCTTTTTGTATCTTTTGAAATTACTTTGGAAAAGAAGGTGTACTTGTGATGTGAATAGAGAATTTTAACAGCCTGTTTATGAAAGAAATTGAAAAGCAAATGATTGAATTGACTCTTACAAATGAATTCATCCAATCACATAGCGTGTTTGACACTTTGTTTAATTTTTTTTGCGATTATTTTTGTTAGTTATAGGTAAGTAGGACTGTTTGCTTCTAAAATTATTATTGAATGTTTTAAATCTGTATCTAAAAATAAATTTTAAAATAAAGATGAAATATTTATATCCTTTCAATTGTGGTAATTAGAGACACAATAGTAAGACAAGAGGTGCGCGTAGCTCCCTTGGGGATTCATGAAATATTTAGTTAATGATAAATATGAAACGGTTCCAATGAGCAAAAAATACGACACATTTGAATAATAGTAAATTGACAGAATTACTTCATTTACTTTTAAACTTAGAAAAGTCGTCAGAGTTTACAGTAGTAGGTATTACTGGAAACTTTAGTATTAAAGTTAAATATCAAATCATCTTCTTTTTACTTAAATTATTACTACCGACAATAAGATGAGCTCAATAAGGTACTTTCCAAGGTCAAAATAATTGCATTTTATTAAGTCCGTATTTTAGATTATAAAAAATAAGGGACATGTATTTTTTCTTTTTATCGATTAAACAAAAATTATCAAAGATATAACCCATTAAAGTTCCATGTGACGTCACCTCGTGCGAAAAAATTGCAGCACGCGGCGTGACGTTGCACGTAACTTTAATGGGCTATATATTTGTCATTTTTGGTTTCATTTACAAATAAAAAAATACGTGTCCCTTATTTTTGAATAATCTAATAGACGGACTAAATATCTACATTTTTACGGCAACTAGCCTATTCTACAGTAACTATCTATCTAACTCTTCTTATTATTACAAAAGAAATGCTACCAGCACTTTATACGTCCGCAAATAAAAAAAAAAACAAATGACAAACACTCATAGACACAAAGACAAACTTTTCATTCCATCCCTTGACGTGACTTTCAACGCTCTTCTACCGATCGCAAAGCTTTTAAACCTGGGGTGATATAACCTCGGTTCATTTTCCTAGCGCTCGCGTGGTGTGGTGAATATGAGGTGGGATCGGGGCCAGCTTGGTGTAACTTTGTTAGAAAATTCTAAGTTTAAACGTTTTGAAATGAAGACGCTACATCCGCATGTCAAATATTTATTATATAATATACTGGTATAAGAACATTCGGGAATCCGATGGATGCGTAATGCACAGGACCGGTCGTTGTGGCGACGCTTGGGGGAGGCCTATGTCCAACAGTGGACGTCTTTCGGCTGATATGATGATAAGAACATCATTTTCTCAGCAGAATTAACAAATAATTCACTTACTGAAAAACTATACAAATACAATTGTTAATGTTGTTATGAATGTATAGGGACAAGTTAAAAGTAATTTTATTCAAAGAAAAAATAATGTAGGCAAGCGATCACATAAATGTCTGTCATCAACCAAGTGAGCACGGATATAAAGAAGAAGTACATACTAGATGTGGCATGCTTATATTTTTATTATAATGATGAACTTTGTCGATTTTTTTTATGGACTTTTGTTAAAGGAAAAATGCAATATCATGCCAAGTTCTTTTTTTTTATTGTTGATAGGTTTACGCTTGACCGTTATCTCACCTGATGGAAAGCGACGATACTGTCGACGATGGAGCGCGTTTACCTAAAAGTTAGCTATACACTCTTGACTTAAAAATTTCCAGGTCATAGCCATTAGGAAACACAGGCTCCGTCAGAGAATTCTACTTAGCTGTGCGCACAATAAATGTCTTTCTAAAGCCGCGAACAGACATCGCGAGACGTGCGGTGCGAACGGCGCACAAACAATGCTTCGCAAGCGTATGCCTCGCCACAAACATGAAGACAAACATATTAAGCATCGCGGGCTTGCGGACAGTGAGCAAAGGGTAGCCCGCTGTCCGGCCCAGCTGGGTCGAAGCCTACTGGGGCCAGGGTTAGTTTCGAAAGACAGCTCGAGCCCCGGTATGAAGGCTAGAAGGAATGGGGTAGGTCTTTTAGTCAGTAAGAGTCTGACTCTATCTCCCGCTCCGCCCAAGAGCGGGGGTTGACATTGGATGATTTTTTCCCACCATAAAAAAAAAAACAAACAAATAAAGCTTTGCTTCGCATGCCATGGCTCAACCCGCTTCGCTGTGTGCCGTACGCACCGCACGCCTCGCGATGTCTTTACGCGCCTTAATACTTTTTGTACGTATAGGTGAGATGTCCACCATGTACCGTGTCGACAATCGCGGCGGTTAGTACCTCTATGAAGAGTATGGAGTTTCCGGAATGAAAATTACTTCTGACTTATGTGAAGTGCACGTCAACTACTGCGCTATTTTCTTTAAAACGGCTCGGTTGGTGCAGTGGTTGAACGATCGGCTGCTGCGCTGCGTGTCGCGGTTTCATTACCCGTCGGAACAAATATTTTTAAGGCCTACAGATAGGTGTTCCGAGTCGTCTGGGTGTCTTGTGTAAGTGAGTTTACATACCTATTTGTGAACGCAACGCACCCACGATACAGGAGGTATTCTTAGTGTGGGGCGAAAAAAATCTTGAACATCAATCGCATTTTACTTGCGATATTAAATTTGCAATAATTTGCGTTCCAAGGACTGATAGAACTCGCCTTCCGACCGTCCGGTAATCGTCCCGATCAAGCCCAAGACGTCGACGACGCGTAGTGTTCCACGCGCGCCTCAAGGTGATGTCAGCAAAATGTAGAGACCCAGCAGAGTCGAAGCCTACTGGGGACATCGATTCACTTCTGAAAGTTCTCTCGTATGAAAGACAAAGAAGGATCAGGAGTGGGTTTTTAGTCTATAAAGGTCACACCCGCCCTAGAACAGGAGATAGTGATAGATAACTACTTATAAAAATTGTCAAATAATTTTTCTTTACGACTCAATTCGTATAAAAAGACCAATTGTCATCCATTAGTACAAAGGCTAAAAAAACAGAAGGACCATTGTGCTTCATATTTCCGCACGATTTATGCTTTCATTTTTTATCCTTGCGATATTGCGGTGTGAGACTGTGACTTACTGTGAGCCTAGGGGTGTAACGGTATTCCGCATTTGTATTACAAATCCGCATTTGTATACAAAAATGTATTACAAATGCGGAATACCGTTACGCAGAACTTCCGCATAAAACCACACCTCTGCAATCGGTCGCATCATCGCATCTATCTTCGCATGTTTATGTCATATAAACAACGCGTAACATTAAATGCGCAAAACCTCAGACACCCCAAATGATTTTTAATTCAATTGACCTAATTTTGTGACAAAAAAAAAAAACATTAAGAAAAATTATAGAATAATTATTTTAAATGCAGTTTCAGTTTAGTTTGTTTAAAATTCGTATCTGCATTGAAATAAGAACTTTTATTATCCCGCGTATGAGGAAATTTTATCGGACTATAACCATTTGTTTTTGCTAACCTATTTAGGCGGGTTTACGCACGTGGCCTGACCTTTTAATAAATAGACAAGGCAACATTTAAGAATAAAAAAAAAAGAAAGTGTAGTTCAATTGATTCTGTTCGTTATTCTGATCAAACTATTTTTGGGTTTAACGTTAAGCCGAACAGATAAAAGTTCCGACTGCAGAGAGCCGGGAATCTTTTCTCTGTCATCAGCCGTGCGAACAACATTTAGTCTCGGGGACTATCCCATGACTCATTATGTGAATGAATACCTAAAGATTAGCATGCTATGCTATGTTAAGCTTTAGGTATTCACTTCACACAACGAGCCGAACTGATAAAAGTTCCGACTGCAGAGAGCCGAAAATCTTTTCTCTGTCTTCAGCCGTGCGAACAACATCTAGTCTTTAGGACTGTCTCACGGGTAGTTGTGTGAAGTGAATACCTAAATCTTACATCATAATAAATCAGTTGTGTGATCTGGAATAGTTTGTTTGTTGCTCTTCACCTAATTATCACCCACAAAACAATCCCCGGACAGAACTTCTACGGTAATCGGCATCCTGCACCGATATATTGCCTGTAAAACTAATAAATAATTGAAATGAAACTAAATCAATATAATAATTATATAAGAAACGTATTGTATTTTACGATTGTACGAAATCCTTCTTATGCGAACCTAATTCGCTCTTGGGTAGGTAAAGTTTTGCACCTTCGCTTATGGCTCCTTATATATTCGAGCTTCGGTGACATCCTTACCGAGATCCCTCATTTTTTTACCTGCCTCATATGTACTCCTATTCAGTATGATAAAATATTCGGTAATAAATTACGTAGAACTCTGAAAATTGTGCTTGCTTTTGCCGTGATTTCGATTCTAGGAACTTTTTGCAGTTCATTTTGAAACCAATTGGGTTACCCACTTATTAAAACACACCCTTAGCTGTATTCTGTACGTGTATGTCTTTTGAGTATTTGATCTACATTTTCAATATAATTGTTACACGAGTGTAAATTTTTGTGATATTTTTTTTTTATTACGTATTCGCTCGCGTTTGACCACTATCTCACCTGATGGAAAGTGATGATGTGGCCGACGATAGAGCACATTTTCCTAATATCACTCTTGACTTAAATACCCTAACCACCACTATAACTAACACCATTGAAACTCCAAAAATGGGAATGGCTATTTCACTTAAATAAGACTACGGTCCTTTAAATTAAGAATCAGTCATGTATCTTGAAAAGGCTGCTCGCCCTCGTCCGATAATCAGTGACCGATTTTTTGTAGGAGAGAAATAGAACACACTGATAGCAATAGTGCAACGCACACGTCCTACAAAAAGTTGGTCAGAAATACAAAACAATGTTACAAATATACAAAATCGGCCCGATTATCTGTCGCACAGAATCGTGCATTGTGGCGACGCTTGGGGAAGACCTATGTCTGAAAAGTCTGACGTGGGCGAGCAGCTAAAGAGTGAAAATTGTCAGTGTTAACTGACAATGTAAACCAAAAGTTTAAATTAACAGTTTAAACCAACGAATTCAACTAGCAGTGTAAACAAAAAATGTAAAATTAATGTTTAAATTAACAGTGTAAACTAAAAATGCAAAATTAACTTTTTAATTAGCAGTGTAAACTAATGGTATAAAGTAACAGTGTGAACTAACAATGTAAACTAATGGTATAAAGTAACAGTGAGCCGAAGCCGTTTAAACTAACAGTGAAAACTAACGAATTAAACTAGCCATGTAAACTAACTCTGTAAACTAAAAGTAAGTAAGGGTAAGGGTAAAATTCAAGTATCGATAATATCAATTTTTAATATAAATTCTAATCGTTTACTCACATATTCTATTTATTATGTTAGAAACTTCTGCATTGTTAGTACTTCTACATTTGTTTTCTTTAAAACCCTACCGTCATAAATTTCTGTAGAACAATTTTCTCACGCTTAGCTTCAAGATATAGCAGGTAACTGACGTTAGCAATAAACTTGCTGTAACACAATTTTATGAAGTGTACGAGATGAATTAAATTGAAGGAAAAGAAAGAATTGCTTTAGTTTAGAGACGGACTGCATCGCAGCAACCGCACGCAGTTCATATATTCAAGTGCATGCAGTTTGATCTGACTTTGCGCAGTTGGCGCCACGCATCTAGCCCAGGAGCTTAGTGTATGATTTGATCTGTAAGTGCCTCAAAATAAAGTTGTCAATGTCAATGTGCGTTTGCTCTTTGTAATTAACTGCACACTGACTGTATGCGGTTAGTGACAGACAACGTGCGTCGACACTACACGACTGTAGCCGACCGCGTAAAGTTGAAGGCACGACTGCATGCAGTTGATATTGACTTCACTCGACTGTAGTCTGTCTGATGTCAGCCTAAGTTAATGTTCATGGCAGAGTAATGAGATTACACAATATTTATTGTAACTCACACAGTAATAATAACACTCACCAATTTCTCGTCCATGAATTTGTCAGACTAAAAAATATCTTTTTCTTCACCGTTTTGAGAGCAGCGGTAAGGAAATAAATTAGACAAAGTAATGCGCCTGGCAATTATGTGAAAAGAAAATGACAAGGCTGTTAATCATACCTAGATTTTTCAATTATTAAACAACCCATATACTGAGTCCTTGAATGTGTAAAAAATATAACCGATTAGCTTAAATTTCCAATACCTTTACTCCATAATGAACGTGTCACTAAACTAAATCGATAAACACTTCGTTCGGAAAAATCGGTCCATTACTCGTTTAGACGCAAGGAAGGTACACAGGTACACGTAAAATATAATATAATTATAAACCTGCTGTAATATTGAGCCAATATAACGTAACAAGCTTTTAAACCACCATTGCCAAGTTTTGGTCCTTGTGTACAAAGTTATTATTGGTCCTTTGAAATATGTTTTGACAGTTTTACACAATGTATTAGGCTGAAGCTTAAAATGAAACCTGACTTAATCTTGATTAAATTTACAAAAAAATATTCACAAATGCACGTGTAAATTTTGACCATTTTACTAAATAAATATTACCTCTCATTACGTTTTAAATAAAATCTGAAATGTTTATTGAAAATAATAAATATGTTTAATAAAAAAAACAATAGTATGGCCCCAGTAGGCTTCGACCCTGCTGGGTCCCTAGGCTACGGTTGCTGACATCCCCTTGAGGAGCGTGTGGAATAGTACGCGTCGTCGACGACTTGGGTTTGGTCCGGACGGTTATGGATGGTCGGACGGCCAGCTACCCATTGCTCGCCGTCCGCAAGCTTGCGCCCGACATGACTTTGGATATTGTAAACAAATAAAAAATAGACACAGACACGAACAAAAAATATTACGATTTAAAAAAAAAACAAAGTATCACAATGAACTTATGCAATACTATTAACCTGATTGAACAAACCCAAAACATACTCAAAACCTCAATAAACATAACACTAGAGGACAAAATATTTCCAATAAACAATAATAAAACACTACCAGCAAAATTACTGTTTATAAATTACTAATTTAACCGCGAATCAAAATGACTAATTGAGTTTCAACACTGTTGGCATGTATTACTGAGTTTCCTGTAGCAATATGACAATTCAATTATTTGAATATAACATTATTACCATGAATTAAATTATTACAACGCGCTGACTATTCGTCCATATATTTGATCGCCAATGTAATTACATTGACAAAACAATACGGCGTTCATCATTTCTGTACCTCAGAGGTAAACGGAGGTACCAAAAAGTAAATTTTACAAGAAAGGCAAGAACGCGCGGATAGAAAGTTTAATTGTTTTTTAACTTTTATAGTTCCTTTAAAGATATTGAAACAAACTCAACTGTATTTTGTATAATTATTAGATGCAATTACTATGTATTACACATAATTACAATAAAATTTACAACAAAATTAAGTGCGCATAAAGCTGAGGAGTAAACCATCATCAGGTTGACTGGTAGAGAATGCCTTGTGGCATTAAGTCCGCCTATGTACCACTATTGTACATGAAGTTTAAATCAATAAATAATAAATAAATAAACATCATTTGAAGTCTCATACCCGATATGTTTTTGTAGATTTAATGTCATTGCTTAGGTCTCCTCCTAAATGTCGTAGAATTTACACCATTACGTAGCTGGTTCTTGCGATTTTAACATTGCAAAAAAGTGGAGTTGCTATTGCATACCTCTGACGTGTCTCTTTTTACTCTGTTTTTGATTAAGAACTACAAAATAGGTTCGCTAAACAAAATTTCGACATTGACTTTTCCCCTACTTTGGGATAAAATTATACTCATGTTACTTACTTAGATTATATCATTTGTTTTGGGATATTCATTTTTTTTTCCGATGGGAAAAATCATCCTATGACAACCCCCGCTCTTGGGCGGAGCGGGAGATCCACCACGCGGGCCCAGTGGTGGTGGTATATGTCACATGTCTTAAAATTTTTGGTTCTAGGACATGCCGGTTACATCACGATGTTTTCCTTCACCGTTTTTGAGTGCAATATTAATGAAATAAAATTACACAAATTAAAGTGCCTGGCTGTGCCTGCAACTCACAAGTCAAGGTCATTAGTGCAGTGCAATGCGGAGTCAAGTACGGACGTGTTTGCGCTGCTCGATACGAATTTTATATTCGCGTGTTGCACGGCAGTAGCCGTTGCCCGTTTGTCGACGCTATGAGTCAACCACTCATAGCCAACGAGCTGTTGGCATTCATCAAACATGCCATTGATTACATGGACGAGGTCAGCATCCTGCAGATCTGCAAGTCCAGTTTCAACGAGGAGGAGATTAGCAGTGCCAAGCTGCTGCTGTTCCAAGTGCTGGGCAAAGTTGACCAGATGCAATCCCGACGGAGGGATGGCTGCCAGAGAAGTGTGCAGGACATCATCACACTGATGAAGAGCACCGACCCGGACGACGTGCCCGCTTTCGTGGTGAAGGAGCTGCATAAGCTGCCTCCTGTCACGTTCGACCACGTCGATGTCACCAGGTTGCTGAAGGACATAACATCCCTGAAAGCAAGCTTGGCCGATGTACAATCCAAGCTGGAGGTATCGAATACCACCGTGAGTGCGCTACGTGCCGAAGTAGAGTTGTTACGCAACGCTGTTTCGGAAAGTAGGGCGCCTAACAACGCCAGCGTGAATAAATGTCGCGGAGCACGAAATGCATCCATGGGCAGTTTTGAGTCGGCGAGTTGCAGTGCGTCACCCGCTGCCGATAATGCTTGCGCTGCATCTTGCTCCGTCGCTGCCGTCGCTGTATCGTCACCGGTCGAAATGGTGACGCATGTAGGTACGTCGACCCCTAAGCGTGCCTACTCCGCTGTTGTTGCCGCAAAGAAACCTGCTGTATCGCAAACAACGCGGCAAGCAGGAAAAACGAAAAGGGGCAAGCAGAGCGATGAGGATGGCTTCACTAAGGTAGAGAAGAAGAAGAAGAAGAAGAAGCCTACTTGTCAGAACCAGTGCGGTACCGCGCTGGCAGGACCAAACATGCTGCTGCGTCCAGCAATACCCACGACGCAGCTGTACGTTTCGAGGCTACATCACTCCACGAAGGTTGAGGAGATCGTGGAGTATGTTCGAGTCAAGACGAACTGGACTTTGAGAGTTGAACAGTTGGAGCCGCGCCATAACACTAATTTCAAGTCGTTTGTGGTGCGGGTTCCGACTCATCAGTTAGACACCTTCCTCAAAGGAGAGTTTTGGCCGAAGGGTGTCGTGTATCGAAGATTTCGCGGAAGGATACCGACCTCGCAGCGGAACACGTCGCCGTCACTTCGTGTACAATAATTTAGTTTAATAATTAGTTATAGAATCTTCTATGTATTAGTTCATTATTTTGTAAGATTATTTGTGTATTTTATCTATGGGCCTTAGTTGCCTGAAAATAAAGGATTATTATTATTATTATTATTATTACCACTTGGCCACCACTGTTCTTACTTACTAAAGAGGTTATCTACTAAATGTATCCAATGTGGCACTGTTCAGTTGTTCATACGTTCCACTCAAGCTAATCTACTAGATATTGCCCTTCACAAGAGGTGTCGAAATATATCAAGTGTCTCAAACCAATCCCGAAATACTACTGCAGGAATTGCTGAAGTGACGACGGCTGCAGTAGTATTTTATCAGCATCATCATCGTTTCAGCCAAAACACGTCCCCTGTTGAACATAAGGCTCGCCCATTGGTTGCCACAACGAAAGGTCTTATGCATCTTGCATCCATCGGACTCACATCCAGCAACGCTTACTAGGTCATCGGTCTAACTTGTGCGAGGTCTTTCAACACTACGTCCTCCGTATGTAGTTGCCACTCCAATTCTCGCAATGTACCTAATGTACCCTGACTACTGCCATTTAAGTTTGGCGATTCTACGCTTGGACGGTAAGCAAAAATGCAATGGTTGATGGTAAGGCGCACTAGTTTATTAAGAGCCTTATTCATTTTGCAAGTTGTTTAATCCCTACATTTGGCAAAGAAGATCCCTAAAAATCTACACTATTAAAAAAGATGACGATTATTAAAATCTACCATCACCGACTTACATACCTAAGTTTGCCAAAGAAAAAATAACGTGTCCAGAATAAAATTTTATGATCTCAATATACATAGTGTTTTAAAACTCCGTTTCCCTACTAAAGAACGTGAATTTGGCTAGAAGCCATTTTTGAAAAAAAAAATACATATTACGAATATTATTATGAAAACTTAAAACTTTGTGGCTTTATTAGTACAGATAGATTATCTTCAGTCTAGTAAGCAATTCTAGATAGAACGTTACGGCTTTTTTTTCAGGTGTGAAATAATCATTCAACTCCCCCCGCTGCCTTTTATGTTTCAGGGCCGCAGTAACTCCTTTGAACAATTTTGCAGCGCAGGCATTCATGTAAAAGCCTTAAATTCAATCCATGATAATCATGTTATTTCAAGCTTTTTTAAGGCCTTTTTTGGATGTGGGTAATCATCTAAGGACTGTTCTAATCTAGGGTGGAGCGGAAGGTGTCTATCAATGGCTGTTTGATTTCTAGGATCACAGAATTCCTTTTAAATAAATCCCTGTGACCCTAGCGGGCATCGGCCCTGCTGCGGCCTTACGACTTTGCTGACATCTTTTGAGGTGTGCATGGAACACTACGTGCCGTCGACGACTTAAGGTCATAGCATACTTACACGACTCTGTTTCCACCCGGAAAAAAATATCATTCAAATATGGGCTTTAAATATTGCTCTTTAGATATATTTTACATTGGCATTATAAATTAGCAGATAGCTTTCAGCGAGCTTGCTGCCGTCAGACTACTCGGTAGTTGACGTCTCGCTGGCCGCACGTTATAAACGAGTGGTTGGCGCGGTGTCTGCGCACTCACTGCTAGCAGTCGCCACGCCATCGTCACTCGGTCGGTCAGTATCTACACGAAAGCGAGAGTGGTCGCCGGGTGGACAGCTGGCCGTCTGCTAGCTGTCACCCCGTGGACTGCTGGGTGCCTGCTAGTTGTCGCCGCGTGGACTGCGAGCAGTCGTCTTAGTTTAGGGCGGTGTTGGAGCAGAGTCGTTTAAGTGTGCTATGACCTTTAAGTTCCGAATTGTAAGACCCATTGCTCATCGTCCTCAAGCCCGAAACTAAAGCCTATATCGCAGACTAGCTTTTGCCCGCGTCTTTGCCCGCTTACATAGAATATAGCCTATGTCACTCAAGAATAAAACAGCTTTCTATCGGTGAAAATATTTTAGCAAATAGGATATATATAGGAATACTTTCAAAAAAACAAAAAAACATAGATTATACTGTTCGGGCTTTGCCCAGCAGTGGGGCAGTAATGACTAAAGAGAAAAAAAATACTAATCTGTATTGCAATGATTATATGAAGCCAATGTTGTCTAATTCAGATACATTCATAAACTTTGAACTTCATACATTTCACTGAAAACATTTTGTGAATTTGTTTTGTTAGAAAAAGACGAGACAGGTATAATTATATATAATAAATAATTAGGATTCCTGTCTGAAACGGAAAAACAAGGCTTCTTGTCATCGTCTCATTTTACTGGAGCCAGAAATAAACTTACCTACAAAATAAGAAAATTCGCTTAGTAACCATTTTTCGTTATCAACGAAACGTCAAATGACAGTTTGCTGTCAACAAAAAATGTGACCTATAATCTAGCAGACTTACTACGAATTGGTAAAAATAAATTTGATCTTTTTTTTTAATAAGCCAGTTTAAAAATTCAAGGAAACCGAGTGACGCAAGAGTAAAAGTCTATTAATGCGGGCTTATTGGTCCTTTGACACTCAGGACCAAAAAGGTCTGGCACGGAAAATAGAAAAAGGTTTTTTTATAATTACATACAATCGAAATGAATCCATTTTATTTATTCTTTTGAGATGGAAAAACAACAAATGACTAATTTCTCCCGCTGTAAGATGGAGTGAGAAAGCACTTTTACTGACTAAAACCTACCTGTATCTTAAAGTTGCTCTTGTGATGTATTTCTTGTAATATCTATATCTCTTGTAATATTTGACTATTTAGACTATTATATTTAGACATTTGACTATTTAAAAGTGCCTATTAATGATCTATTTGAAATAAATGCTTTGACTTTGACTTTATCTATTTTATTTTTATTTTATTTTTTGAGGTAGAAAAACATCAAATGACTCATTGCTTGCAAGTGGTTTATTTATAATTTCGATTTCGGTCACACATATACTGCTAAATTGCAAACTGGCAGGATAATTTTAAAAGCATAGGTGTTCATGTTCGAAAGAAGATTGATTAGAGATGTCAACACAAGTCTAGACGTAATTTTATATTAAAATATACTATAAAAAAGTTCTTCATACAATATAAATAAAAGTAGTTTAGTACACGAAGCCTTTCATTCGATCTATCCCCACAATAATTTTAAACATCTTCTCAATCCATACGTGACAAAATGGCGTAAAAGAAAATTAAATATCCTTCCTTCCCACGGCCCGAAAAACTTGAGCAATTCCTTCTTTTACTTTGAGAATACCAAAAACTTATTTGGTGGTCCTCCGGCAAAAAGGTAATCCGTATAAAATCTATAAGGGCGGAATATAAAAGGACATTTTGAATTACATTAAAAGTAACTACTTATAAAAAAAACTTACTCGCTTTGGCATAAATAACATTCGAAGAATTTGCGTACAAAATTTTTCTTTTACCGTAACAATACTACGTTCTGAGAAGACTTCCATTCAAAACAAGTTTTTACTGAAAACCTTTTTAACCTTCCCTCGATAAGCCACTCAAGACCAAGTGGCCTTTAAAAGGTATTCATTTTTATTGTTTTGGGTCTAGAATCAGAAAAACAATTGCCTTATTCAAGTTAAATTTGGTCCTCCGATCCAAAAAGGACCAAATACAACCATTGAAAAAAACATGTCAACCGTCAATTGGTTGCCAAAAAGAGAGAAAAAAATATAAATTGCTTTTGTAACTCAAATTACGTAAATAAGCTTTTTAAAATTCAAAAAAGGAACATTCACACGATGTCGACGTAATGCCGCATTGCGTACGAAGCCACCGTTTGCTTGGAAAACCCGCCAAAATATATTATTCGTTATCTATCCCCCGGGTGCGGTCCATTTACTCTCGTGAACATGAAACACTATTGGTCCGCATACTATTATATTTAACACATGGACCCAACATCTGATTCTTATTAAGAACTATTGTAGTTCCACAACCCACCACTGATTTATAATGGCGCTAGTGTCTCAGGTAAATTGGTTATTCAGTATAAAATTATGCGAGGTAATTCACTGGATTTTGAATTAACATATTTTACAAAGATAAGTTTATTTTCATAAAATTATGAGCCTTTATTTAGTGGCAAAAACGTTTTTAACCCTAAAATGCAAATGAGTTTTTGAGTTCAGCAAAATTGTTAATAACCAAATGATAATATGATTAACACTTAGAAGTTAATGCCAAATGTCAGAAGCAAGGGTTGGTACGTTAATTGAGATAGCGGGTGAACATTCTAGATTAATCTGTTCGTAAATTTTAAACCCAATTAGTGGGGGTGCTCAAACACACTGAAGATAAGGTTTATTGATCTGACGTTTAGAGTAAAAATGTCTAACAAACTAGAATTAAAGGGAATCTAGTTCATTAAGTACGCTCTTTTGTAATTGGCTCAAGAAAGCCTCTTCTCGCATATTAAACAGATTTAATCTCCATACATGCTGACTGAATGTTAGGAATTTCAAAATCTAGATGTTTTTTAAGCCCTAACAATGTTAAGATATTAGATAATAACTTATACAATTCTAATTAGAATTAGTTTTTCAACATTTGTTTCACTATTTTTTTTTTCATATTCAATTTCATAGTAAAATATAATTAAATGATAATTATTTTAGAAATAGATTTTTTTAAAACAATATTACACGACTTTGTTTTCGTCAGCTTAAGCTAGATATTGAACCAGCTGAACTACCCTGAGAAGAAACACCGAATCAAACTCAGAGGTCAGTCTCTTTTAAAATCCATACACCAAACATGTAATGGTCTAATCATATGACAACTATGCAGATTATAATCTGAGATAGTCTTTTGAAGAATAAACCAATGTTCTGAGTGGACCTGTCCAGTCAGTATGCGTATAGCTCAACTTAGGATTATTAAGGAGCTCAATGATTTCACGAACAATACTAAGGAAAGGACATTTAGGTAGGCTACAGAAATATTTAAATTTTCGTATGACGTATGTATAGATACGTCAAATAAACTCAAAAGAAAAAAAAATGGTCCACGTAGTCCTCGTATTCACAATTATAAACAAAAATATATAAAACAAAACGTAGAAAAATTTAATAAAAAAAAAATATTTATGTCAAAAATGAATTTAAAAAGTAAATAAATTCATTTTGGAAAATAAAAAAAAAATGCAATGTGAAATGGTAAATAATACATAAAAATATAAAAAAAATGCTTTGCTAGCAGATGTAAGTAATGTAAGCTAACGAAAATACAAACAAGAAAAAAAGTTGGTCCTTCGAGCCGGATGCCACTATAATCTTTTTCTAAATCTAAAGTAAAGATCAAAGTCACTAGCAAAATCAAGTGACACATTTCTAAAAGAAATACATCACCAACCAGATAAATCCAGTCGTTAGTACAAAATCCGCGAATCAATCACTCGAGTCTAGAGCAAAGGCAGTACATTTGACTCTTATTACGCCTCTCAATCATTTTCCACCAGTCTTCAAGAGTGATGGATTGAAGAGGCTGCATACGTCAATTGCTACCAATCTGTCATTCGATGCAATGGATGCTGGGATGCAAACGCGGATAAAACTTGGACAGTTGATCGATTGAAGTGGATAGAAGAGTTTTATGGGATATTGAGACGTTAGTCTGTGAAAAATTGCTTGGGTTAGAGATTTGTAACATAATGTTGCTGCGTTCGAAATTCTTTTGGAGGCAACGCGATATTTGGTTGTGATAAATTCATGAACGAATAAAAAATCGTGATTGTCAACAATATGTAACTATGATCTTTCGTTCAGTCTATAAAAAGAGTCGATATATTATTTCTAAAATTATAATGTATTTTATTGTACAATGTTTAAAATAAATCTTAGCTAAACATGTTAGTGAAACCACACTAATATTGTACAGGTGAAAGTTTATATGTTATTATGTGTGTGTTCATAGGTATATTTTCATCTCAAACATTTGAAAGGATTTGCTAAGAAGATAGAACAAAAACTTATGTTACGTTTGAAGGTGTGCAAATATTTAATAAATTGCCAAGTGATAAAGGGTAGTGAGTGGTTTTATTTACAAAACCAAATAAATGAGTTAAGTTAAATTTTTTAAACTTATATACAATAGCTTCTATCGCGGGCCTTGAGCGTGGAGACCGAATCCAGAAATTCCGTAACGAATATAACCTAACACCCCACTCAATCAAAATTCAATTCAGTGTGAACATATTGAATTGAATTTTGATTGATTTAACTTCAATTAATATCATAGAAAAAAAAAATAAAGGAAAAAAAATACTGCATAAATAAAATAAATAAATAATTATAATTGCATAAGTTGATAAAAATGATATGCAATAGCTTTACCGCGGCAGTCCCCGAGTGACACACGTCTTTTTTTTAAAACTTATATACGGACAGTAATCCGACGTAAACTTTTTTTTAAATGTTTTCTTTAACTTCAAATTTCTGAGGTCTTGGCGCTATGGAAGATGTACAAGGGCCGAAGTTATAATAACCTACAAAACCCACTTAGACATTTATCATTGAATATAGTAGCATCAGACAATTGGGTAATTGTATTGCACAAGGGTTCTTGCATGCTACGCTAATGCACCTAAAGATGACCCCCAAATGGTGGCAATATGGAATATATGGAAAACAAAAATATAGAGCGGTGGTTATGGGAGGTTTTAGTGGACTAGTTATCAAGAACTTGGTTAAGATTATATATAGCCCCAGCCTAAACAATGTCTTTAATATACATTGAAAAAAACGGCCAAGAGCGTGTCGGGCCACGCTCAGTGTAGGGTTCCGTAGTTTCCCGTCCATCACAATAAGTGTACCCACTAATGAGTTTAAAAAAATGCTTATATACGATTATACTACAAATTTAGTCCAGAAATTATTTTGTACAACCTTTTTGTCTTTTTTGTACAAAAACTGTTCTTTCCAACAATGTATCACACGTTAGGGTTGAAATTAAAAAAAAAATCACTTCCCACTTTACTTAAAGGAGGGCTACCCTAATAAATCATTTTTTTCTAATTTTTATTTTACCACATTGTCGGCGTGATTGATATACATATTGGTATTAAATTTCAGCTTTCTAGTGCTAACGGTCACAGAGATGAAGCGAGGACGGACAGAAAGACAGACAGACATGGCGAAACTATAAGGGTTCCTAATTGACTACGGACCCCTAAAAAGGCAAGGGATGAATTTGCTCACTCAATAAATGATTCCCCAAAAATGGTTTTATAATTATCAATATAAGCACTCTTTCACACAATCATATACAAACAATAGTAGGTACTAAAATCTACGTCACGACACTAGATACAGCACAAAGCGCATCTCGTTAAAATCGAAGCCAACCCGGACGCCGCTAGGAAAAGGCTAACCGAATGTATGTGTGAATAATGATCACCTTTCCAAAGACGTGACCACATCTGCGAGGTTTACTCGCTCAGCTCGATCGATTCACGTGATACGGAGCGAGCTTTTGAGGGAATATTTTTAGGCTATCCATCACGAAAGCTCTTTTTATCTAGAAAATTGAGATAGCAAAAATTTGAGGCAAAAAATTTGTGTAGTATTTTTTATACAACATTTGCTATAGTATACATACTATAGATAAATTACACCCAGACACAGAACAAATGATCATGCTCATCACACAAAGATTTGTCCTGGGTGGAAATCGAAACCACGACCTCCGGCATAGCAGTCAGGGTCACTAACCACTAGACCAACAGGCCTGTCAAAAGGTTGTCACTGTCTTAAATAATTCTCCAGGGTAGCTTTCGCCTAATTAGATTTTTTGTACGTTTTCTTTGTAATTTGCAACGAATTATCGGATATTATGTTAGGTAACAACAATTATATTTACGGTAATGACATTTGTATGTATTGACTTACATAAATTTCAATATACTCATTAATTCATTAAACCCCAAGCGAACGCCGGCGTTCGCGCACCTATTGTCTTTCAATTGTGTCTGCAATTATCACAATTGAAAGGTTAAAGCCTGCATCATAGTAAAATTATACATCTTAAAGTAGAGCTAAAATGTACCATTATAATAATAAAAATAATGTTTTACCTTTTCTAAGTTAGAGACTCGTAAGTACCAGAAAATTATAATAAAAAAATTGTTTAATACTATCTATACCGCTAGGGGCCTATTTGATCTTACACAAGTTTTTATTTATTTGATAATTTTACTTTAGTACAACTAATTAAACACAAATAATTATGTATTAGTAGTTTTGCAACTAATTGAACACAATTAATTAGGTTCCCTAATAAGTCTCCTTTACCAAAATTCATCTGGGTAACGTGGCACTTAATAATTGCTTTCACTTAAAACCCAATTAACCTTCATAATTAAGATTTCCCCAAAGAAAACGACCTTTTGCTCCAACCAAAAATCTTCTTAAGGACCACTAAGCCCGCCCATAATAAAAAGGAACACCGCCCCTAAAAACCTACTCAATACAAAACAAGCGATGTCCCTTTAGGTAATTACGAACATTTGTCACCGAATTGTTCTAATAAGTTGTCCTAAGCCAACAACTGCGTACACGGGGTACAGTCATGCCGTAAATTTCAGCACAATTAAGTCCCGGCCCC
The DNA here is from genome assembly GCA_929112965.1 of Mythimna albipuncta. Taxonomy (NCBI): domain Eukaryota; kingdom Metazoa; phylum Arthropoda; class Insecta; order Lepidoptera; family Noctuidae; genus Mythimna; species Mythimna albipuncta. The sequence goes on from OV815982.1 coordinate 12,905,258, forward strand.
TTTGTTTTTGATTAAGTATCTGCGCGGAGGGGTGTACACTTACAGGTCTGGCTTATACGATTAAACCGTGCTGACAGCCCTGTTCCAGGTTGGTGATAGTTTGATGCGATGTGATCACATCAGAAATGAAGATATCAGCAGGAGAACTCAGGTTACCGACATAGCTCGAAGAATTGCCAAACTTAAGTGGCAGTGGGCAGGGCACATTGCACGCAGAACAGATGGTCGATGGGGACGAAAGGTTATGGAGCGGCGATCACGTACCGGAATACACAGTATTGGAAGGCTTCCAACAAGGTGGACCGATGACCTGGTCAGGGTCGCGGGAATCCGATGGATGCGTGACGCACAGAATCGGTCGTTGTGGCGACGCTTGGGGGAGGATTATATCCAGCAGTGGACGTCTTTCGGCTGATATGATGATAGTTTGATGCAGGACTATTGAAGGTGGACCTTCTTTAGTGTTCTCTAAAGGTATACACGCTAGGGCATGCCTGACAGGTTTATCTGCACATTTTTTTTTTGTTGTATATATATATCACCGACCATTATTAATAATGCCCAAGAGCGATGGGCAAAGTGATTAATTTATCACTTTGACCGGCCATTATTAATAATGCCCGACGGCCCGTGGTCCATGTAATAAGTCAGTGTTTGAGATGGCTTGAATTTATCACTTGGACAGGGCAGTATGGATAATTCCCTAATTGTAGCCGGGCAATGTAATAAATTGAACCGCGGCCGTGCCTTGCAACATGCGAGGGGCGCGTACGTGCGGGAGGAGGGCAGCGCGCGCACGCAGCGACGTGTTTGAGAAAGGATACCAGATTTAGATCGAGCCAATACTGATAGTCGTAATATAATTGCTATTAACATATTGGTCGTAAAAGAAAAACTTTACAAACTTGGAACTAAACACGGTATTTTAATTCATTAAACCCCAAGCGAACGCTGGCGTTCGCGCACCTATTGTCTTTCAATTGTGTCTGCAATTATCACAATTGAAAGGTTAAACCAACTGTACTCCAGAAATGAGTTTACTGTGTGTAAAGAAAAGTTCATTTCGATCGACGATATTCCAAAAGTTGATATTACTCTTCAAGAATGTGCTCGAAGAGACTCTCATTTTGATGGAAAAGGCTTCCAGCATTGTAACTGTAAAGGTGACTGCAATTCAAAACGTTGTAAATGCAAGAAATCAATCATTTTTTTGCAATTCCAATTGTCACAAAAGCTCATCTTGCAAGAATAAATAATTCTAAACCTAATAACTTTCTTTATTAGATATTTCTGTTGATTTTTCTCAGTTTACTAATTTTTAAACTATTGTTCTTGAGTAATATTTTTATTAAAATAAAAGTAGGTAACTAATGATGTTATTACATTTTTAACTGTTTATTTTTAACTACTATGTTCAATAGTTTATTTTTTTGTTAACTATTCATAAAAATTTGCAAGTTTAATTTTATTTAATAAACAAAAACACTACAGTTCTACTATTTTATTACTTTGCCCAAGATAGAGTGGACATTATTCATAATGGCCGGGAAAAGTGATTAATCATGCTGTTTTAATCACATTGCCCAATTGAGTCGGGCATTATGAATACAGACCGGTCATTATTAATAGTGCCCGGACTTATCAAATTGCCCGTAACATATATATATATACATATGTGTGTTTTTTCCCTTGTTTCCTAATTAATCTATTCTTTTTTTATGCCTGTCTTGTTTTCTCTTCACCACCCTTGGTTGACTGGTAGAGAATGCCTAAGGCATTAATTCCGCCTTTATACTTTTGTGTTGCATAAAGTTTTAAAGTTAAAGTCAAAAGTCAAAACATTTATTTCAAATAGACCATTTGAAGGCACTTTTGAATAGTCAAATGTCGGTCAGTCCAAGAAAAGTGAAGCTAAATAAATAAGTACCATCACAACGCCTGATTCGATTAGCGCTTGACCAGTTTCTGTTAGTTTTCTTAAACAGACGACATCACTGAAGACGGTTAAGTGGGATGTGTCATCTTACCTTTTATTAAATGACAGTAATGTTTACCTAAGTCACATAGCTTTTTTCTGTTAAAAGCATTTCATTCCTACTTATATTGCAAATACGACAGTTGTGAGTCTTCCTATTTTACTGTTTTCTACGTTTTCAAGTGAGAAATACTCTCTGATTGTAGACAGAATGACAGGAAATAATTTTACAGGGTTTTATAGCTCTGGAAGTCGGAAATCATCGAGTGATTACAGGCCACCGTAGGCATGGGCTTGCGGACAACGAGTAATGAGTAGCTCGCCGTCTAGCCTTTCGGTAACGATCAAAATGTACTTTATAGTAACATTTGATATTAAGAGAATTGTGACTATTATACTATGGAAGAAATCATCCATCTGAGCCTGTGTGGTGGATTACGACCCATTCCCTCTTCTAGAGAGGAGGCCTGACTCGCAGCAGTGGGAACATTAAAAAGGCTGATAATGATGATAATTTACCTAAACCGATACGTTAAGTAACTAAAAAATGATCTTGTATGTCTCAAAAAGACATATCAAAATTGTTTACGTTTAGTTAAGTACCTAAACAGATTGAGTTTAGATAATTTTCTACATTCACGTGGACGCAGGCAAAAGCTTAATAAATGATAAAATATCACACAAATATTTTCCTGCAGCCTTCCATGTACCGTAAGAACAATAAACATTGTCCCAATTAACACTACGATTTCTCATTCCCTTTGTTGATTGGAACCATTTACGTGAGATAGCAAACAGCTGTTTTCTCTCATTTTCTTCGTGAGAAATGGTTCTCGTTCGATAAGGTTTTTACAATAAGTTCCATATGTTATAAGCGTGAATGGTGGAACATCTCGATTGAAACGCTTTCAAGCTAATTAAAGAAAACTAAAAATGTATTTATAGTTTAAAACATATCTAAAATTATGAATTAATAAAAAAAATTATAAAATTTATAAATTGGTTTCTTTAATTAATTAATTAAAAAACCCAATGGCTTGGCACGTGACGATGGGAAGAGGCCAGATGGGATGACTATAATGCCTTGGAAATTGGGTAGGCCTTTGGTGTGGGATGCAACTTGTGTCGACACCCTTGCGCCATCCCATGTTCTGAGTACGGCGGGCTGTGCTGGGGCGGCTGCTGCAGGTGCAGAAAGCCGGCGTAAATATAATAACCTCATTGGAGGTTATGTGTTAAAGCCGTTTGGGGTTGAAACACTAGGGCTATGGGGTCCGAGCGCTCATCGAGTTGTCCGGGATATCAGCAAACAGTTGGTCGACTCTTCGCGTGACCAGAGGGCTGGACTCTTCTTCAGTCAACGAATCAGCATTGCCATCCAGCGTGACAATGCTGCTTTTTCAGCCTTTTATACTCGTTTGTGTATATTATTATTTTAAGTTTTTATATACATATCTAGTGATTATTTATTAGAAAGTTAGTTAAATATATAAAATGTCTCATTATTATGTTTAAAAAAAGAAAGAACACAACACATTAAACCTTCTTTAAACAGGCTTTATTTTTACATGGTAAACTAAAAAAAATATAACACTAATAATATACAACATTATTTTTAGTATATTATATGCCAAACCTGAATATATTTAGTTTATTCAGAATCAGTAACCGAATGGATTTTTTCCCAAAAATATTTAAAAAGGTCACAAGTTGGACACCACCGACACTAAGTACAACACAGGTCACGGCAGGTCATAGCGGGCATTAGGCACCATCAAACAGATGGGTGAAAGTGCAAAACAACCCCTCAGTCGCCAGGATGCGGTGACTATGTATTTTTGCTGGCATAACAAGCTTATAACTGTGATTTTTCATACAGTTTTGTTTTTTTTTTTTTTTTATCTGTTCTGCGATCCCGCCTGATGGTAAGCAGTGATGCAATCGTTGATGGTGAGGCGCACTAGTTTATTAAGAGCCTATTCACTCTTGCCTTGAAGACACCCAAATTATAATTAGACGGGAAGACCACAGCAGGCAAACTGTTCCAGTCCTTTGTCCTTTTTCCATGATTTTGAGCTGTGATGGCCGTGTTCAAACCCAGCTAGACACATTACTTTATATGATTTATTTCATCAGCACTGCTCTCAAAATGGTGAAGGAAAACATCGTCAGGAACGTTATACTAGAACCAAAAATTCGAAGACATGTGACATTTACCAACCCGCACTGGTCCCGCGTGGTGGATAGCGGGCCATTCCCTCTCCTAGAGAGGAGGCCTGAGTCCCAGCAGTGGGAACATTAAAAATGCTGATTACGCTTATTTTATGCTTTCGTACAAAGATTTTTTACATAAAAATACTAGACAGATGTTTTAGGTTTCCCATAGATGTACTAAAAATAAAGTTGAAAGGTGAAAGTTCGTGAGGAAGTGTATATGTATGTCTGTTACTTCTTCACATTCGAACGACTAAACAGATTTCGATGGAACTTGATATACGGGTAGACCATAGCCTGGAATAGCACAAAAGATACTTTTTATCTCATGAGTAAGTTCTCTTAGGACTATTTTCTATTATCACGAGAGCGAAGCCGAGAGTAGCAGCTAGTTTAAAAAATACAGAACTAATGGAGATAAAAAGAAAATTGTATTCAGTATAATGTTTAACATGAATGCAGACCGGAACAATAAATTAAAATAGTTGAAAGGATTTGTTTTCTGGCATTATAATTTTAAGAGCAAAGGGAAATACCCTCTTCTTTACAAGTATTTATTTTAATACTCTTTGTCCTTTTCAAAAGACCACAACTCCTTACCAAAACAATACCAAAGTCACAATCATTCACAATATTCATGTCCCATTTTTACTCCCCAAGATCCCAAAGTTACATAAATCGAGACTCATACAATGGTGTATTTTGTTGGCAGACCCATAGCCACTAAATAAAAAGAGTACAGAAGGTCGAATCCATACAATGAGCGAAAACGCACGCACATAATAATTATACAAACCCCCCTTCATATACGGTGAGTGGAAGAGTACTCGCGATTTTTATTTATTTGAGATCGCCGTATATATGTACGCAACTATTCATAACGGTATAACATCAAAATATTGATTTTTATTCGAATTAGTATGCGCGTTGAAACAAATAAAATCCTTTAGTTTTATAATATACTAGCTTTGTCCCGCAACATAAATATAGCCTATGTCACTCAGGAATAAAGCAACTTTCTATCATATAATTTAACCAATCTGACCAGTACTCCCAGAGATTACCTCCTCGAACAAAGTATTTAGTAAACATTACTCAATCATACGTCGTGAGACATACAATGTTACTTTTTATTTTATTTTATTTTTTTGTTTTGTTTGTCTTAAGTTTTTACTAAAAATAAAAATAAATAAATTTCTTTCTTTCTTTCTCTTCTTTTAATCGATTCTCTCAAGCAATACGAAGTCGAGATTTTGACAACATATTTGTAATAAACTGATTTGATTTGATTTGACCTTCTATGCCGATCTGTCTTGTGCCATAGCATAATCAACTCTATGAACGGCCCAATTACATGTCCCTCTATTTGATTGTAACAATTTGTTTGGTATAATAAACTATTGCGATATTCTATTGTTTTCTTTCATTTTCACTCAATGTTTTGCCATTGTTTTGTTATTCTTATTCGGTTGCGACAAAATATGTGAGAATAGATTTTTTCGTACTTTTGCTTCCGTAACCTTACTACAAGAAATTTTGTAAGTATATGTCAGTATGTGTGTCTCCCATTATCGGCTTTTAAGATCATAACCCTATTTCTGGATTCACTATTGTTGGTTATAAAGTCACTTATAAACGTTATAATATTCTAAGAGACCCAATAATAATTATAATCCCATACGCCTACACAACATTGTTTTTAGTTTATGTAAAACCTCAATATAATTTATTCAGAATCAGTAACTGAATGGAATCCAATAGTTTTTACACCTTGTTTTTTTTTCTCATAAATATTTAAAAAGGTCACAAGTCGGACACCACCGACACTAAGTACAACACAGGTCACGGCAAGTCATTAAGGGTATTGGAGCCAGCAAACAGCTGGGTGTAAGTGCAACACAAACCCTCGCCTGGATGGCCCGGTGACTATGTATTTTTGTTGACGTAACAAGCTTATAACTTTGCGATTTTTCGTGATACAGTTTTCAAGTTTTTTACATCGATTTTTTACATAAAAATAAAAATAAACCACATATTTTGGGTTTCGCATTTATACTAAAACTAAGGATTGTGTGAGAAGTGATATGATAGAAAAGGGAGTTAGTGATAGTTTGACGGGTGACAGGACAGAACGGAAGAAGAAAACGTGTTGCGCGGACCCCAAGTATTATGGTATAAGGGCAGGAAGAAGAAAAAGAAGGATGCATTCACTGTTTTTTTTTTTATATTGTAAAAGACTATGTTGAGGACCAAACTGCTCGGATTATAGCTCCATTTAACGTGCTATAATTATTGTTGTCATTTTACAATTTGAAAAATAATTCAGAATAATTGATTTTGGCAAATATTACATTTTGTAAATTTTATTTTACATTACTTATCTTTTATTATTGTAAATATGGGAACTACGTAGATTGTTCTTCTTTGTTTTCAGTAATTTTGACATAATTATATCTGTCAAATAGAGTACTAAATGCAGCCTACCCAAATATCCTATCTTTAGCATTGTTCGTCAAATCTTTAAGCTCGTCAGTAGTCTTAAATTGAGCAAAAGAAAGACTGATAAACGCTTGCACTGACTGGATAAATAGCCTCAAATCAATGCAGTGCTTTCCTCAAAAGACCGTCTCAGATATTTATCTAATGGTTCTCATATCATTTGACCATCACGTGTTGGTTGTATGGACTTTAAAAGAGATCTCCGAGTTTGTTTCGGTTTATTTTCTCCAGAAACTCTTTTGCAAAAAATAATAACACGGAATCAGTTTTCACCATTTAGTTAAACGAAACTCTAAAAATAGAGACTTGTTTTGCAATAGCCCTCGTCTTACGCCCCATCTAATATTAAATGTGAGATGTGGTTCCACAATTTCTGCTTTGCGGCGGCAGAACTATGTATTGCGGTCACACACCACAGAATTGTTTATCCACCCTGTTTTCACATACATCTTCTATCATTACTATAACTGAATATGAAACTAATTAATCACAGCTTATAAGGAAAATGTTTGTTTTGAAAATGGCAATAAGTAGGTACTCAGATTAGCTTATTTAATAGCATAGTACAATCATCATTTGTTTTTATTTTTAAGCTATTGCATAGCTTCTATCGCGGGCCTTGAGCGTGGAGACCGAATCCAGAAATTCCGTAACGAAAATAACCTAACACCCCCCACTCATTTGTTTTTTGAGCGTGGTGACCGATAAGAAAACAAATGAGTGAACAATCAATCAAAATTCAATTCAATGTGTGAAAGTGTAACTTCAATCTATATCAAAGGAAAAAAAAAACAAAGGAAAAAAATACTGCATAAATAAAATAAATAAATAATTATAATTGCATAAGTTGATAAAAATGTTATGCAATAGCTTTACCGCGGCAGTCCCCAAGTGCCACACGCCTTTTTTTTTATTTCAGATTTATATACAACATTATTTTTATTTTATGGAATCTTGAATATCGTTTGTTCAGAATCAGTAGCTGAATAGATTCCAATAGTTTTTACATCATGTTATATTTTTAACGTCACAAGTTAGAACGACACTAACAGCTCAGCTGTCGCGCTAGCAGGACCCAACATGCTGCTGCATCCAGCAGTGCCCAACATGCTGCTGCGTCCAGCAGTGCCCACGACGCAGCTGTATGTTTCGAGGCTACATCACTCCACGAAGGTTGAGGAGATCGTGGAGTATGTTCGAGCCAAGACGAACTGGACTTTGAGAGTTGAGCAGTTGGAGCCGCGCCATAACACTAATTTCAAGTCGTTTGTGGTGCGGGTGCCAACTTATCATTTGCATACCTTCCTCAAAGAAGAGTTTTGGCCGAAAGGTGTCGTGTATCGACGATTTCGTAGAAGGATACCGACCTCGCAGCGAAACACGACACCGTCACTTCGTGTGCAATAGTTTAAATAATAAGTAGATGTTATTCATATGTAATAGTTTATTATTTTTAAGATTATTTTATTTATAGTGTCTATGGGCCATAGCAACCTGAAATAAAGAATTAATATAATTTTTTTAATATTCTGGACTATACTCTGTTCAAAATAACATTAGAATTTTTAATTTTGAAAATTTATAGTGTTCGTTCAACGGATTTTGACTTTTATTACGTTGGTGGCATGACAAATGGTGGCTGCAGTAAATAGTTCGCGTATTGTAACCACTTTTTTTAATGCCATCCTTATGCCTACGAAATAGAAGTTAATATATCAGTTGAAAATATAGGAAAAAAAAATCTTTAAATTTCTGCACTTAACTCAAATAGATATAGTTTCTGCCAGCGGTTTCCAACACCGAACACTGTGAATAGTAAATGATAAACGATTTGATACAAAGTAAATAAAGAATGAAACTAATTCCATCACATACGACTTGTAATCTGAAGCCGTTACCACTGGGCCACCAATGCTTTTAGTCTCAGTATATTCTCCAAATCTTATGTATGCGGGTGTGCCTCATAGCTTAATATGACCCACTTATATATTTAGTTTGACGGCAGGACCCTAAAACCCTCTTTCCCCAACCGGAGAGCAAGGGTACCCATTAGGATTTCTACACAAAAAAAAGTACATAACATAGTACAGGGGTGGCGAACGTTTGGTACGAATTCTAGGGATGGTACGCGCCAAAATAATACGCGCAAGTCAGTGTCATCATCATCCAGCCTCCTCTGTAGAAGAGGGAATGGGCCGTAATCCACCACGCGGGCCCAGTGCGGGTTGGTGAATGTCACATGTCTTTGAATTTTTGATTCTAGGACATGCTGGTTTCCTCACGATGTTTTCTTACTCGTCAGTTTAAGATGTACAAAATGTTTATTAAGTGATTTGAAACAGCAGTAATCGCACTATTTTTATGTCTTATTTCACTAAATAAACCAATAATTGTAAAATTCGTCCTGTTCACGATTTCAGTTTTAAGGCGTATAGTCCCTTAAACCATCTGGCCGAAATTATGTGAACGCAACTCTCGCACTCGTCTAGGCGGCAGTACGCAAATCTGTGCATTTATTTGCGGCCAGCTGCGCCCGGAAAGCACTTTAAATCCTTTTTCTCTGCCAGGTATTGATTGATTTACATATGCACTTTGAAGAATATTTAACCACCAATTTTTATGTGTAAAAATGTTTCTAAAGGTCCAAGCCGTTTCGAAAGAGTAGGGAAAAGTTGCGAAATTGCTAAATATTTTTTTTTTTTGACAAAAGTATTAATTGCACGAAAAAATCAAATGTTGATATTATTTTTCATGAATCTATAATAAACATATATTTTTTTCAAACCAATTGACCCAGCCGTTACGGAGGAGTAGGCCTCAGAAAGTCACTGTTTTATGGCACTTTCCGGGCGCTTGGCCCTTAACGGCAAGCGGCGTGGCGAGCGGGGCGGGATTGGTAAGCGGGCGCGTGGAGCTATAAACGGTGACTCGTGGCGTGCTTCTAACATTTTCATGCTTTTGATTTTACCGCTCGCAACGCCGCGCTTAGCTACCGCTCACAGTGGCAAGATGGCAAACGGACCGTTACGCTATATGAATAATTATCGAGTTTCAAATTAAGAATTAATTGTTCTTAGTTTGAATATTTGTCCATTAAATTTATCTATCTATCTTATCATTTATTACATAGTCAAGATTCTTTGGTAGCACATCATAACTACTTATTTTTTCAAATACAATATTAGTTTTATTATATGCTAACCCGAAACACGTGTCTAGTATTTTTATATAAAGAATCTATGTACATTTCATAACTGGAGCATGAAAAATCAGAAAGTTATAAACTTGTATTAACTGGTTATCCGCACAAATACATGGTCACCAGGCCATTCGGGCAACTGAGTGGTAGCTTTGCACCCGCACCGTTCACAGGTTCTAATGGCCGCTATGACCTGCCGTGACCTGTGTTGTACTTAGTGCCGGCAATGTCAACTTTTAACCATTTTAAAATATTTTGGGATAAAATAAAAATGGTGTAAAATATATTGGAATCAATGTGGTTACTGATTCTGAACAAAATATTTTCAGGTTTTGCATATACTAAAAATAACGTCATCAGAAATGAAGATATCCGCAGGAGAACCAAGGTTACCGACGTAGCTCGAAGAATCCCCAAACTTAAGTGGGAATGGGCAGGACACATTGCACGCAGAACGGGTGGTCGATGGGGACGAAAGGTTCTGGAGTGGCGACCACGTACGGGAAGACGCAGCGTTGGACGGCCTCCAACAAGGTGGACCGATGACCTGGTCAGGGTCGCGGGAATCCGATGGATGCGTGATGCACAGAACCGGTCGTTGTGGCGACGCTTGGGAGAGGCCTATGTCCAACAGTGGACGACTTTCGGCTGATATGATGATGATGATGATGAAAAATAACGATGTATTTGTGGCACATTCTAAAATAAAGGTTCATCATCCCTGTCACAGTACAAGTTAAAGAGCATAAATTTGGAAACTCTTTCGCAAAACGAGAGGGTCAATCGTTTCGTCCTCGCTAATGACCTTTTGGCAAGCCTAAAACAAACAGAACAAAAATAACAAGACAATCCCATTAAGTCTTCCAAAATAACCGTCTTAGTCCGTGCCATCAAAACATGCGACAAATTTGTCGCATCTTGTCGCATCTATCACGACTAAGCACACTTAACGAACAATATTAGTATTCCACTTGAGTACGCTGTTTATCAAACGAAATTGCAAGATGTACAGAAATGTAATTGAGGACCAAACTGAGGGCAGTCATATTTGTTCCTAACAATGTACTCTGATTTATGTGACCTTCTCCTTTGAGTATTAATGGAGTAATAGAGCGCTGGAATTAGCTCGCATGCAGTGTACCAACTGTTGTGGTAACATGTGTCAGATGGGATTAAGTTTGGTTTTCAACATTTGTCAAAGTTTTATGGTTTGAGATATCTTTGATAACATTAGTGTATATTTCTTGACTTTTATTAAAATACTAGCAACTACACAAAAAAAAAATAAAATAAAAAGGGTGCTCCTTAAGCCGACTTCTGTTTTAGGAGCATTATTTGCCTCTAAAAATGTACATTACCTTCTAAATTTTTTGGTCAGTCACAATTGAAATAGAATGATACTATCTTAGCCACTAGTTATCTTCTATGTAAACCACTTGCTGATAATTACCCCTATAATAAAATAAACACATTGGTTCTAAGTTACCCTGTCCGTACAAATCAGAGCTGGCTTCGCTTGCTCTTGGACATTTAGTATCGTTGTAAAAAATATAAATTAGTTTTGTTGAGGTTATCTTATTTTCTCGTTACTTAGTTAAAAAATTAAATTGCGCTACGAAGGAATAACTATTGATTTTACTCTTCAACATTTCCTTGAAGCTACAAATGACAAATCTATTTAGTTATTGTCATATTGGCAATAGTATGAGTTTTGGGATTCTTTTTCTTTATTGTTGATAGGTTCGCGCTTGACCGATATCTCACCCGATGGACAATGGAGCGCGCTTACTTAGAAGTAACATATTCACTCTTGAATTAAAGATTCCTAGGTTGTAACCATCAGGAAACACAGATTCCGGCAAGGAATTCTATAAGGATTCATTATTTCTAAGGATTTTCTTCTTCATACTCAAACATTCAGATTGGAGACAAAACTATTGTTTACTGATTACAGAATTAGTTTGCAAGATGTTCGGCTGTAGTTTTTGCCCCTATTCAGAAGATATTCATTCTACTAACCAAGATGGTTTAGCTTTGAATAGAATATGCATTCAATTTAAAGCGGTAGACGCTGGAAGCTGATCGAAAACGCTCGGTATGTTTACAAGGGTTTCCTTGGATATGGCTATTAATCCTTTTGAGATACTCTCTTAGTTAAAGAGCATTTGGACAACACTAGCTTTTGCCTGCAGGTGTGCCTGCATACTTAAAATATGGCCTATATCACTCAGGAATAAAGCAGCATTCTATCACCGTAAAAACTTTAGCAATTGGACCAGTCCTAGCCAAGTTGCTAATCTGCAATCGTTAACGCTAGAAGAAAGCTTCAAATGTACGGGAATGACATCATCTCAACGCTCAGTCACGTGGTTCGAACAAAAGAATTGGTGGCGCGGCAAACTCGAAGCGTTCGGTGCAAGCGAAACGGTTTAACTTGGCTAGGGGGGCAGTACTTTCAAAAATTCCTTCCTACAAACAAAAACATTAAAAAAAACTTCACCTCTTTACTATTTCAGTTTAGATTACTTTTAGTCTTTGCGAAACCTTCAGAATCAGCAACTGAACAGTTGCCAACAGTTTTTAAACCATGTTTAATTTTTTTACCCTTTTTTTTTTAAAGGCTCATAAACAATAAGTACAACACAGGTCACAGCGGGCATTAGGCGCTAACAAACAGCCGGGTGCAAGTGCAAAACAACCCCCCACTCTCCTGGATGGCCCGGTGACTATGTATTTTTGCTGACCCAATAAGCATAACTACAACACAACTTAACGTAACAACAACATAACTTTGTGATTTTTGATGATACAGTTATGAAATTTTGTACATAGATTCTTTACATAAAAATACTAGGCATATGTTTATCAGTTGTCTAGTACCCATAACACAAGCTCTGCTAAGCTTGGGACTAGACGGCGCTGTGTGATAGTTGTGGAATATTATAATAATATTATTATACATTATACTAGCTGCTGCCCGCGACGTCGTCTGCGTGAAGCCTCTACAGCACTAAAAATACCTAAGGTGCCAGTGTCGCTATAGCATTATAAATAAACAACTTTTAAAATAGCATTATAATATAAGTTTTTTTCGCAAACGAAGCTAGTGAAGAGAGTTATATGGGAATCCTGCTGAGTTCAGTCATAAGATGTGACTGAAGGAAATAGAGAAAATAATGCAGGAATACATTCCAAGACACAGAAGAGTAAAAATACGTATAAAGGTATCATACCTTACAAGACTTCCCTATAAACTACGTTGGTACGGATACTGCCAGGAGCCAAAATGTAAAGAGAGTCAGGATTGGTGGCGCGGGAGCAAGTGACGTACAGTTGCCCGTATGAGAAGCAACTCGTCCTGAGGTTGACACCCGCTGCCATCAGTATCTGCCCCTGCGACTTATTGATGGTCATCGCGAAGCAAACACACACGGGGAACTGTACGCGCTTGAACTGGAACGGGAAGTTATGGGGTATGAGGGGAATGCGTGGTATAAATACTGCCTCGCTGACGCCACAACCCGTAAGAATTTCCGCCTCAAAGGTTTGTCTGTGTGGAGCGAGATGACTTTGAGGCGGGTCCCGTCACAACTTCGAAGCATAATCGGGACACCGACCTTCAGCTTGACGGTATGCGCCGGAAGTCCTCTTGCTGACAGGCAGTTCAGAAATTCCACGGAATAACGTGTGGCATCATCTTGCTCGACAACAGTGTTTATCGAGGTGTAGACCACTTCATTCTTCTCAATTTCCGAGAGAATGCATTCGTTAATTGCTGCAGCCTGATCATTTTTGGGCGTCAAAATGGCCCGTTCACACACCCAAGAATTCTGCTGGTGCGGTATACGACTGATGTCCCCGTACACACAGTGAATGAGTTTTTCTAAGCTGGATACCACTATACCGAGAGAGTCTGGAAGCACCACCTATCCACCTCTCTCTTCAGGTAGAATGCCTTCGCCAAGACTTAGAAGGACATCGGAGAATTCTTGAGCACGTGCATTGCCGCCGAGCCGAGCTCTAATATTAATGGACAAGCGCAGTGTACGAACTCGTGACGACAACGAAGATCGTTTCGACGAAGCATTCATCTCGTCAGCCCTCGATCCCCGCGTCACCTCGGGAAGTGTTTGCCGGAAATCGCCACTGAACAGAACTCTGACACCATCCATCAAATGTTAGTTCCTGTGGATGTCCTGCAGGGTTCTGTCCACGACCTCAATTGCCTTCCTATTGGCCATCGTACACTCATCATCAGAGAGCAATCCTTGAGCACGTGTTCCTTATCGCTGTTACGTGACACACCACAAACAGGCGCTTCGGCGCTCTCTAAATCGATGGCAATTTTTAACATGGCATGTGCTGTCTTGCCTTCCGGAAGCAGTGTGGCAGCGATTCCTGACGACGCTACAGCAATAGCAATTTTGCCTTGGCTCCTGACCTCTGCAAGTATGCCAGTGGTAACCAATGTTTTTCCTGTTCCACCAGGAGAATCCAAGAAAAACATTTTACCCTGGTTTTGCCCAACGCTTTCAAGGACGGTGTCATAAATTTGTTTTTGCTCTCAAGAGAACAAAGCGACATGGTAATTTCGTATGGTGGTTATTTCGCCCGGATCGTAATTTGTCTCAGCGTTATACTCCCGATTTCCACGGTCTTGATGTGGTGATGATTGGAGAGTAGGTAACCCATATTCGATCAGTGGATTGCCGCTGATAGAAATGACCACATCTTGAAGTGAACTGAGACAGGTGTTCAGCACGCGTACATCAGTTACTCCGACTTCGTCTCTAGTAGCACGCCTCAAAGCTCGTAGAAAATCTTCAGACAGATGATGGCAATACTTCTCCCACAAAGCTACCGGGTTTGCAACTCCACAAAATACCAAGATGACGGCAAGCAGATGACGCATGTGGCTGGGACTGTCACTGACGCTTGCCTCCGCGAGGGTGTCATCCCAATTAGGCAAAAGGCTGCGCGGTAAGTGGGATACTCCACGCCATCAAAAGTCCTCAGAAAGGCGAAAGACGTTGGGCCTGGGACAATGTGATGTAACAACTGCAGAAAATAGCATTCGCTACTATTCGGGTGCACGGTATAAACCAATGCGGTGTCCTTGAAAATTCCCGGAAAACCTTTCACAGCACCTCCTTGTCGACGTCGGTTGAATACATCCCTTTGCTTGTCGTACGTGTAATATGAAGGCACCTCGTCATACGTAAGGGATTTCATATATCGCAAACTGGTCGACTTCACAGAGTCTGAGAAATGTTACCATGTAATACCTAACACCGCATTTTATTTTAATTGTCTTCCTCAACTCTGCTCAAAATTTTTAGGGTTTTGTTGGAACTTGAATTTGTCAAATCAAAACGAACTATAAAATGAAGAAAATGCACATTACCATCTATGAATTTTAAGAATAACTAACTACTAACCTCGCCAACATGATCAAATTTAAATTATTAATTTCCAAAAACTATCAACATATAAATTGATTTGATTTTTATGTAATCTCATAGATGGCGCTGCTTTAAAATTGTCTTTAAACGACTAAAATTCATTAAACTATGTTTCTCTGCCCAAGTTACTTTAATGGCGTAGTTTTTATAGTGTAAAGCTAGATAATAGCATGACTTACTCAAAAACAACATTTAAATATGCGTCGTTAGATCACACGCTGTCACAGAATGCGTAAGAAAAATAAAGATTCACAGCTCCTCCCCCGTAGGTGATAGCGTGATAATATGTAGCCTATATCTTGACCCGACCTCTTAGTAATATTCATGCAAAATTTGAAGTAAATCCATGCAGTACTTTTTGAGTTTATCCCGGACATACATACAGACAAACAGACAAACAGACAAAAATTCTAAAAACTATATTTTTGGCTTCTGTATCGATTGGAGATCACGCCCCAAGTATTCTTTTAAAAAAATATTCAATGTACAGTTTTGACTTTCCTACGATTTTATTATATGTATAGATAACAGCTAGTCTTGAATAAATAATTCTTACTACTCGTAAAGAAAATCAAAGACTGGCGCTTAAAACCGAGTTCACCTCAAACTAAACTTATGTGGTTTTGCTTAAGACACACTTACTTGAAATCTCTAAATAATTCAACTGATTAATTATTCTAGCACTTTCAAATGTATGAGTTAGGCCGAACGCTGCGTTACGCGGGTGCCAGCGCGCCTGCGCTACGGAGTTCTTCATCGACATGACTACATGCCCACCGCTAAAGTTGAACTAGCGGCACTGCGCAGTCTCCCCTTTTTTTTTCGATGGAATAAATCATCTTATGACAACCCCCGCTCTTGGGCGGAGCGGGAGATAGTGTCAGACTCTTACTGACTAAAAAACCCATCCCTTTCCCGAAGGAAAAGAAGAGGAGAAGAAGAAGGCTTGAAAGCCTTCATACCGGGGCTCGAGCGCCCTTTCGGATAACCCTGGCCCCAGTAGGCTTCGACCAGGATGGGCCCCTGCTGTTGCTGACAACTCCTTGAGGCGTGTGGGAACAGCGCGCGCCGTCGACGACTTGGGCTTGGTCCGGACAGTTACAGGACGGCCGGACAGCGAGCTACACATTGCTCACTGTCCGCAAGCCCGCGCCTACGGTGGCTGGAAATCGGGATCGGAATCCCGGCGGCGGCGAGAGCGCCGTTGCCTGATGCACTGCGCAGTCCCCCCTGAAAAGTTATAACCGTTTCTACTCTATGCTCTTGTGTCGAAAGCCTCGAGTTGGCCACGCCTCCAATTCTTTTGTTCAGACGTCATCTTAACGCTCAGTCACAATGGAAACGGAGCCGTGGCCAGTTTGAGGCGTTCGACACAAGAGAATAGAATAAGAACGGTTGCAACTTGGCTAGGGGGGCTTGTAACAGTCCGGTTTACGGGGACCGCCGCAAACGACACGCGTGAATTCGCCCGCTGTACGCAGTGCTGGCCTTAATTGTTTAAGAATTATTTAGAAATTACTCCCCACAAAACTAAGTACGCAGTTTCAACTCCTTAAAAAAACATAATTATACACAACAGTAACTTTAAACGCAATAAAAATCGAGTTATTCACTCACTATAATAAACAAAGGCATTAAAATGAGAACTAAATATTCCCAATTATTCAAATGGCTCATAATTCTACAGAAAAATCTGGCTAAACCATTAATTCTAGCTTATCAAACCATCTAACTTCAGTAGGAATTCAAGCCGAAAACATTTTTCGTTCGAAAATCATAGAAAAATAATTATCAGCAGCCATCTTGGTTTTAATGTGGCCATTGAAATTTCTGAACGATTACGCTGCGATAAAATCTTAGATTAGACCTACTTATTTGTAGATTTATTTTGATAAAGCACCTTATATTTATGGTAGGTACTATAAAATAATTTCTTTGTTGACGGTATGGATTTTTTTACTTGTTTTATAATAGGTGATTTGTTGTTGCTGACTCTATCTTTTTTCGTAAATGGCGCTGAATTATTATTAATTTTTTGTTTATTTTAGTTTTTTATTAAACACATGTCAGATAATCAGCCATCAGCAACGGCGCTCTTACCGCCGCCCACCGCCGGGTTTCCGAATCCGATTTCCAGCCACCGTAGGCGCAGGCTTGCGGACAGTGAGCAATGGGTAGGTCGCTGTCCAACCGTCCGGTAACTGTCCGGACGGACCGGACCGAACCCAAGTCGTCGACGGCCCTGTTCCCGCGCGCCTCAAGGAGTTGTCAGCAATAGCAGGGACCCAGCCGGGTCGAAGTCTACTGAGGCCAGGGTTATCCAAAAGGGAACTCGAGCCCCGGTATGAAGACTAGAAGGAACGGGGTGGGCTTTAAATCAGTAAGAGTCTGACACTATCTCCCGCTCCGCTCACGAGCGGGGGTTGTCTTTGGATGATTTTTCCCACCATAAAAAAAAAGCTATCAGTCAGAATTATTATTTCCGGAGGAGAACTAAGGTCTCTGACATAGCCTGAAGAATTGCCAAACTAAAGTGGTAGTGGGCAGGGCACATTGTTCGTAAAACGGATGGTCGATGGAGTTTTGGAGGTATGCGGAACAGAGAGTAAAGTCCCGCAAACCTCCGTGGAAAGGGAGGATCTTCCGACCAGACAGGTGTTATAGTCTGGTGGGCTACTGCCCGATAGATGATTTCGGACTGTCGTATATGTTCAAATCGCGCGGAGAACTTTGATTGCGCGATGCAAGATTTCGTACTTTCTTCGTAGTACTTATGTGGCGCCATAGATGTCGCTACATCACTCCCCTCCAGAGATCGGAGATCGATGGTTCTTGATGCGCGCCAGGCCAGCGTAGGTTGGTTCCAGTGGGTCGGAACCGATGCCGCATAGTTCTCGGTGAGTCGGAACTGTCTGCGGTGATGCCCCAGTGAGTCGGGGTGTTGGTATCCCAGTGAGTCGGGATAATGCCCCAGTGAGTCGGGGTGATGATGTCCCAGTGAGTCGGGATGATGCCCCAGTGAGTCGGGGTGGTGCTGTCCCAGTGAGTCGGGATGATGCCCCAGTGAGTCGGGGTGGTGCTGTCCCAGTGAGTCGGGATGATGCTGCAGGCTCCAGTGAGTCGGAGTAGTGCTGCTGGCTCCAGTGAGTCGGAGCGGTGCTTGTGCGACGTAGGGCTTGACTGTTGGCGTCGACCAGGAGAGGTTGTTCATGGCTCTTCATGTGACTGGCCGAAGGTGCGGTGTGCCAAGCCAAGGTCGCTGATGAGGCTGAAGGTGATGACCAGGTATGACCAGGTAGGCATGCTGGTGGTCAGGATACCCTCTATAGCCGTGGGTGCTGGCTGTATGGCTCGCTGCTCGAAAGCTTGAGGAAGTGATGATCACGTCGGGGTCACCAGTTTGGAGGTATGCGGAACAGAGAGTAAAGTCCCGCAAACCTCCGTGAAAAGGGAGGATCCTCCGACCAGACAGGTGTTATAGTCTGGTGGGCTACTGCCCGATAGATGATTTCGGACTGTCGTATATGTTCAAATCGCGCGGAGAACTTTGATTGCGCGATGCAAGATTTCGTACTTTCTTCGTAGTACAGGGTGACCCAGAAAGAAATGCACTTTTGAAAATTCAAGGAAAAAAAACCTGTATAATTTTGAAGAACTTTATTTATTACAATCTAAAGAAAATTAAATGAAATTTATTTTTAAATTTACTTTATAAAAATTACATCGTCTAAGTGATTTCCTTGGCGGTTACAACATTCATCCAATGTGGTGTCAAAATTTTGGAAAACTTTTGTTGGACTTATCCTCAAACTGGATTCCATTTCTTTGCAATTATTCAACTTCAATTGCTGCAGGGTGGTTGAGCTATCGGAGTGTACTCTTTTTTTAAGGTAATCCCGCATAAAGAAGATTGCTGGAGTGAGATCAGGGCTTTTTGGTAACCAGGAGATGTTACCCCTGCCTAAAATTATTTTTTATAGAGACTTGCGCATTTCATTTACAAATCTCAATCTCGATTCGAAATCTGATGCCTTTAGTTCTTGTACCAACCGTATCTTAAATGGATGTTATTTCAAATCAAGCCATAAAAATCGCCGCAATGTCAATCTAAACAATCACAAAGTTGATGAACTTTGCGCTCCGGCATTCGCGTATCCAGATTCACGAACTCGCTTAATGTTTTCGTCGGACCGTGATACTCTATGACGACCGCGAGGCTGCATTTTTTGCGTCGATCTTGTCCTTTCGAATCATTCAATCCATTGCTTAATTAAATTAATGCTTGGATATTCACTGATGCGCCGCAATTCGAGCTATGCACTGTAGAGTCGTCGAATAGTCACATAAGATCGAGCTCTCTCATAAAATGCGCGGATACAAAACGCGCGCAGCACTATAGTGTAACAACCTATGGTGACAAAAAGTATAAAGTCCGCGCTTTGTACTGACACAACTCCCGCGCGCCACTATTTTGTTGTTTAAAAATGCGCGCAAAATCAAAAGTGCATTTCTCTCTGGGCCACCCTGTACTTATGTGGCGCTATAGATGTCGCTACAGAGTCGAAAGATTCTAGAAGAGTGGCCACCGCGTACTAGGAAACGCAGCGTTTGGAAGGCCCGCTGACGTCATTTCGTCGCTCAGACACGTGGTCAGAACAAAAGAATCGGAGGCGCAGCCGACTCAAGGGCTTCGACGTAAAAGAATGGAAACGAAACGGTTGTAACTTGGCTAGGAGGCCGAGATTCATCATTGCGCGGACGACCCGGAGGACACAGTGGAGCAAGCGGGGCACACCTACACTGCATGCCCACCATGCAGCATGTTGCATGCGATGCTTATTTATTTATTTATTTATTTATGTATCCTTTATTGTACACCAAAATAATAAATTACACATTTGAGCCTTATATTGCACGATGCTTGCACGGAGTACCGCCGCGCCAAGTACATATTCGGTTGCAAATAACCAAAGGTTTAACCATTTCAAAGCCACACCTGCCCTGCTGCCTGGCCTGTTGGTCTAGTGGTTGGTAGCCCTAACTGCTATGCCGGAGGTCGTGGGTTCGATTCCCACCCAGGACAAATGTTTGTGTGATAAGCATAGGCATTTCTTCTGTGTCTGGGTGTAATTTATCTATAATATGTATGTATTTAGAAATATATATAAGTATGTTTATCAGTTGTCTAGTACTCATAACACAAGCTCTGCTTAGCTTAAGACTTGACGGCGTTGTGTAATAGTTGAGATACAGCCAGCCAGCCATTAAAGCCTTGGAGGAGATTTAATTATTATGATTTTTTCTGGTGAAAAAAAAAACCATTACGTATTTTTTTTTTTAGGTGAGTATACATCTAATGATATCTCCTGGGCGTGTCAGACTTTTAATGGCTAAAACCTAATCCTGTTCCTTCTTTGGCTTTGTTCCAGGGCCCCGGGGTTCTCCTTCACACAACCTATGGCTCCAGTAGGCTTCGACTCTGCTGGGCCCCTACAGTTTGCTGACATCTAGAGGCGCCCGTGGATCACTACGCGCCGTCTACGACTTGGGCTCAGTCCGGATGGTTACGGGACGATGACCAATAAAAAATGACAATCCTATTATATCATAAATAATGTTTTATTAACCATAAATATCAAAATTCTGTTTCATTGAAAATAGACGCCAGTAAATTCTAATTTGCAAATCATAAATGGTATTTAAAATATCGACATTTGGTCGCATTACGTGCTTTCTGTAATAACTGAACTAACCAAACGCTTCGGCAATAATTATGTTCATCGCTATTGAGAGGCAAATATTAACATCGATACTGGTAAATTTAGTAACCTGTACTTAATTGAGTAGGTACGATAAAACAATTTAGTTATATTCGACCAGTCAATGCATCGCATAAACACAAAATAGATAGGTACAGAAGACAATCTATATACAAAGCGCACTAGAGCAATGCTCACTTAGACACGCCTCACGGACACGACATCTCGGCTCAATCGCTTGGTCGCACTCGTACAGTTCGGCGCAATGCGCTGACCCTAGCGTAGATATAAAAAGTGAAGTACAAACATGAGATTGACTTCTGTAATTATCTATTTTGTGGCATAAGGTAACATTTTCACAAATATATTTAGGTTTTTAGGACCCAACACACGAACTATAATTATTAAAAATCCTACATCACGGTATCAGAATTCTCTGTGTAATTAAAACATATACAAAAGCCCAAAATCAACTATTGGGGCAGTTGCCCGACCAGACATAACAACCGTCTCGTCGGAGAATCCTCCCTATTTGATTGAGGTTTACAAGACTTTACATTCTGTTCCTATACTTTTAAATGTTTTGTAGATTCATAATTAATTTTCTTCGGCCGGCTGTTTCTCTGGCATAAAAGTTGAAATTATTATCATAAAACTGGGCAAGTGCGAGTCGGACTCGCGCACTGAAGGATCCGTGCAAAGTACAGTCCCCAAGAAATCTCGAAGCGTTACGTAGGTAACAACAAATTTACTATTTTCAGATTTATTCCTATACCTGTGCTATAAGACCTTGCTTTGTGCCAAATTTCAGGATTCTCAGTCAACGGGAAGTACTCTATGAATTTCGATCTTTGATAGTATCAAAATATATGTTTTTTTGCGACATAAACGGGCGAATCTTTTTTATTCGTTCCTTATAAGTTTGATTTTTCACAGCTTAAAGGGACCGCAGACCTGAGTTTAAGTTTTAATTTCAACTTGATACCCCCACGCGTTCTTGACTCGCGAGCCTTGACAGACAGACAGACAGAGACAACAAAGTGATCCTATAAGCTAACAGCTTGCTGTCCGACCGTCCGGTAACTGTCCGGACCAAGCCCAACGGCCCGTGTCGTCGACGGCGCGCACTGTTCCCGCGCGCCTCAAGGAGCTGTCAGCAACAGCAGGGGACCAGCCGGGTAGAAGCCTATTGAGGCCAGGGTTATCCGAAAGGGAAGCTCGGTCCCAGTACGAAAGGCATGAAGGACCGGGTTGGGCTTTTAGTCAGTCAGAATCTGACACTATTTCCCGCTCCGCTCAAGAGCGAGAGTTGTCATTGGATAATTTTCCCCACCATAAAAAAGCAGACTTGACAATTTTCTTCTATTAAGCCGGTGAAATCTCTTTTCAAAAGATAGTAATACGAGTACTTATAATTGGACATGTCTTACCCATAAAACGCTCGAGGAAATATCAATGAGAAAATACCAAAATACAAACGAACGATCGATGTCACAAGCAAAGCGACTGTCAGTAAATAAGAAACAAATTAAAATACACGGCTCACTGCTTCCAGACTTATTCCTTTGAGTCATACGAATTGGAGTTTGAATGGAATCGAATTACTGTCAGTATGACATTTAGCTATTCAAAATGAAGTCGCTTGCTTAGATTAAATGTAAGGTCTGATTCAAACTGAAATGACAGTGACCGACAAAGACTGATAGTGACATGACGAGCACTTTTAGAATGGTTTTGAACTTTATCTTCATCCTTAAAAAATACCAGTGTCGCTTAAAATCAGCCTATAATGTTCCCACTGCTGGGATTCAGGCTTTCTCCTAGGAGTGTGGGCAGTAAATTCTCTAGGCAAGCAAAAGCAGGTTCAAGGATGTCAATTTATCTTCGATTTTTTTATTCTAGGACATGCTGGTTTTCTTATAACATTTCCTTTTACCGTTTTGAAAACAATAGTGACAAAATAAATTACACAAAGTAATGTGTCTGGCTAGGTTTGAACTTGCGACCTAGAACTCGTAAGTCGGGGATTACCATAACGACAACTTTAACTTTCTGTCACTAATCCATTTTCAGACCTCAGAAAACATTTCTTAACCATGAAGGCCAACCCAAGCCTCGGGCTCAAAAATTTACCAACCAGTTAAGCATAAATGAATATTATTAGTCTTCAAAATATCTTTTCATGCTCAACCGATCATAAAATAATTTTCCCCAAGCACAACAAATTCTCTAGTTTCCAGGAAGTTTCCTACTGTCCGTACATACTTAATAATAGGTAATTAAAACCAACTACACCGACCATAAACTTACCTGGTTTAATATTAAAATAACCAAAGAGGTGTTACAAAGCATCTCTAAGATCTTGGAAAGCTTATTAGTAAAATGGACTTTGAAAACTAAAGAATAAAGTCCTTATTTGAAGACTGATTAAATTTCGCTCGGAG
Source organism: Mythimna albipuncta (assembly GCA_929112965.1). NCBI lineage: Eukaryota > Metazoa > Arthropoda > Insecta > Lepidoptera > Noctuidae > Mythimna > Mythimna albipuncta. Next base: position 12,928,810 of record OV815982.1, read on the forward strand.
TTTCCTTGCGTGATCGCATCAGTAATGAAGATATTCGCTGGTACCATTCCAACCAAGGTTGTCGACATAGCACGAAGAATCGCACTAACTTAAGGGCACGTTGCTTGCAGAACAGATGGCCGATGGGGCCGAAAGGTTCTGGAGTGGAGACTGCGTACCGGATGACGCAGCGATGGAAGGCCTCCTACAAAGTGGACCGATTACCTGGTGAAGGATGCGGGACACACAGGACCGTTCATTGTAGTGACACTTGGGGGAGGCCTATGTCCAGCAGTGGACGTCTACCTGCTGAAACGATGCTGATGATGACAGTTATTGTTATATTCAACGTGTTATTGAGGAGAATCCTAGTCTATAAATATTAAAAAAAAGTTGCTTCTACCAGCATCTTGGCTTGCGTGACTGCAGAAGATTATCCCAATGGTAGATATTCCCGAGATAATCCTATATGATATTTCAGAAAATGTTCTGTCTGATCGCCAAATTTCATCCAAATCCATTCAGTCCAACAAAAAAAAATCAAAAGTCCCAAGTCGAGTTTTTTTTTTTTGTTTTAAGTCTTTTTTTGTTTGTAGGAGGTAATCTTTTGAACTACTGGTCCTATTGCTAAATTTTTGTACCCATAGAAAACTGATTTATTTCTGAGTGATATTATATATATTTATGTACCTACGCGGGCGAAGCAGCGAGCAAAAGCTAGTAAATAATAATATTATTAACTGTCTCGAAAAATTCCATAGCCCGCTATTTTGTTCGCAAAATGTGAGAAAAAAAAAACAGCAGACGAAAAACCTAAAATATTTGATTTCTCAGCCTAAAAGGAACATCTTGTAAGCAGAATCTAGCTTCACAAAATCTCTGAAAGTCCCCAGAATACAAATAGGATTAGGTTTCCGATCCCAGACTGCTTTCACTCGTTTTATACCCGACATTTCCTGCTTTTTTGTTTGTATTTCTTGTCTTCTTACACTACGATGATGACAGTGAAAGAGGGTTAGAGTTTGAGGATGATAACTGAGTCTTTTCTGCCATATTCTTTAGGCAATTGCAGTTGAGCACAAAGGTCAGACAGTACTTCACGCCAGAACACCTGCTTATACTTTATCAAGCGCAAGTTCGATCATGTATGGAGTATTGCTCTCATATTTGGGATGGATCTGCCCGATACCAGCTTGAAGCGCTTGAGGCAATTGAGAGACGAGCCAGAAGGATAATTTGCGATGATACACTCGTCGAGTCGACGCTTCAAAGTCTTGAGCATCGACGCCGACTTGCTAGCCTGTCGGTTTTCTACCGGTTACATTTCGGGGAGTGTGCGTCGGAATTGCATAACCTAATTTCGCCTAGCCCGTCCCATCATCGGACAACCAGACGTACGGCGATGCACCACCGGTACATGGTGGATATCCCATCCACACGCACAAAACAATTTGAATTTTTTTCACCGATAGAAAGCTACTCTATACCTGAGTGACAAAGGCTATATTTTATGAACGCGAGCGAAGCTGCAGGCAAAAGCTAATACATCATAATCCTCTTCCCACTTACCACTTCCGAGAATGTCGAGTATGTTAAATATGCTTATATGAGCACATTTAATCCCATAATAGCATAGCATTATCAGCCTTATAATGTTCCCAAGCTGGGACTTAGGGGCCTCCTCTCTAGGAGAGGGAATGGGCCGTAATCCATCATGCGGGTGTAATGTGGGTTAGCCACACCAATATTAAAAGAGCCGTTATACAACACTAGTTTAATACCTATATGCGAAACCTGTAGTTTGTTTGTAATCTGTAACTTAATCGATTCCAATAATTTTTACACCATATTATATTTTTTCCCAAAATTATTTGAAAAACGGTCACATGTTGAACACCACCCACACTGAGTATAACAGAGGTTATGGTAGGTCATAGCGGGCAACAGCGCATAGCTGGGTGCTGTTACAAAACAACCCTTCAGTCGCCCGGATGGCCCAGTGACCATGTATTTGTACAAACAACCAGGGCCTCAAGTCTGCTAATACAATAATGTCAAAATGGTCTATCATTGATGTCATAATGGTCGTTTTGGACAGGTTTGGTAATCTACTAATATAATGGCGTCATTATGACTTTCCAATGGTCAACCACTGACACTCCATTGAAAGAAGTGGCACAGAATGGTAATCTCGTACATATTGACAAATGAATATTTGAAGTTTGCGGTAATCTACTAAAACTTTTCCAGTTTATTTGATCAGTGTTTTACCATTAGAACGTTATTGTGCAGTTATTGGTTTTAATTATGCTCGAAATTATCATTCTACCACATTTCTATTACAAGACCATTGACCGTTCAATGATCGATCATTATGAATTAGCAGATTACAAACTTTTAGCAAAATGACAATGAAATCGTGTTGGAATGTCGAATTTATAAAAATAGCAGACTTGGGGCCCAAGTATAGTCTGTCTAAAAAGTCAACCGCCTTGGAAATTTTGTATAATATTTAATTATTTAAAAGATACTTAAGTATATTCGATACTTTTTATAAGGTTCTTGTAGTAAACAATGATCAAGATCTCTTTATCAACCTTGATTATTGAACCAGCGTTGCCTACATCAGATTTCATTTTACCCTGTTAGAACTAGTATAAACCAAACAATGTAAATTGTCGTAGTTGTCTAAATAACTCACTAGTTGGAGCTACTGTCTATGCAGCGATATTGTCATTCTGTTCGGTCGTATTATAATCAACCTTCTCTTGTTTCAACTGTTATAATGTGCTAGCTGGATTCTAAATAAATCTCAGTCATCATCATCATCATCATTTCAGCCGATACACGTCCACTGTTGGACATAGGCCTCCCCCAAGCGTCGCCACATCGAACGTTCCTGTGCGTCCCGCATCCATCCGCAGGAAAACTAAGGTTGCCGATATAGCACAAAGAATTGCCAAACTTAAGAGGCAATGGGCAGGGCACATTGCTCGCAGAACAGATGGCCGTTGGGGCCGAAAGGTTAGGAGTGGCGACCTCGTATCGGAAGACGCAGTGTTGGAAGGCCTCCTACAAGGTGGACCGATGACCTGGTGAAGGTAGCAGGAAATCTCAGTATACCAATTTAATCCTTTATTATTTTCGCCTAATCCCATCATACCCTAATAATTACACAAGTCGGTTGACTTATTAGATAGACTCTAGCTTTACAAGCTTATAACTTTGTGATCTTTCGTGATACAGTTATGAAATTTTATACATAGATTCTTTAAACAGAAATACTAGACATGTGTTTCTGGTTATGCTTAAACTATAAATGATGTTGTATATATACAGTTGCCATTACAGATCTTGAACACTTGCGCAGAAGTCAAATATTCGGTCTCTTTAGTGGTCGGGGAGTGTCAGTGATTGGCTGGCCGCGTCATCGCGTCATAGACGTTCACTGCGTTGCTGCATGTATGTAACAACGAAGACGATTGGCTCGCCAATGTATGAAATGCGAAAGCGATCCCAACTCTGACGCCGAGCGTTCAAGATCCGTGATGGCAACTGTACGTGTTTATGTATGTTTGTTACTCCTTCTCGGTCAAACGGATTTGAATAAACTTTTTGACACACAGGTAGATCATATCCTGGAATAAGATAACACAGCATGACATAGCGTAATCAGTCTTTAAGTGTTCCCACTGCTGGGACTCAGGCCTCCTCTCTAGGAGAGAGTATGGGCCGTAATCCGGCCCGGAGTATGGCCCAGTGCAGGTTTGTGAATGTCATATATCTTTGAAATTTTTGTTCTAGGTCATGCCAGTTTCCGGCACAATGTTTTCCTTCACCGTTTTGAGAGAAATGGTGATGAAATAAATTACACTAAGTAATGCGCCGGCTTACATAAAGTAAGGAATATTGATCAGTTATTTTCTTAACTATTATGTAAAGGTAGAATGTAAGCATAAACAAAGATGCAGAATAGAATAGAATTCCATAAACTTTATCGTACATCAAGATAGCTACGTAAATTAACACACACAGGTACTTTGTGGAAATGAATTAAGTACTAGACTTGGCATTGCGCCTAATAACCTGATGGGGGAAATAGGTCAAGAGAACTGACCTAACCGGAATGTAGTCACTTGATGGACTGTACAGTTTTTTATTGTTGATAGGTTCGCGCTTGACCGCTATCTCACCTGATGGAAAGCGACGATGCGGTCGACGATGGAACACGCTTGCCTAGAAGTAACCTATTCACTCTTGACTTAAAAACCCCTAGTTGTAGATATCAGAAAACACAGACCACTAGAAGTAATAAACAATTTTATTTAGTCCATGAAATAAAATCTATCTTACCTGATGGAAAGCGACGATGCGGTCGACGATGGATGCGCTTACCTAGAAGACATCTATTCACTGTTGACTTAAAGATTTCCGGGTTGTAGCCATCAGAAAACACAGACTCCGGCAAGGAACATTTACATTAATTTGTATGTTTTTTTTTTACATCTGTATCAATATTCTTCAGTGTGTTACCAAAAAACTTAGCTCTGCTGCATACGCTGTTAAGCAAATTCTAAATTTTTACAGTTTTTTACAGTGCCCGTTGAGTTTAGTTACTTGTATAGTGACACGTCAGGCGGGGTACTAAAAGTTTCCTAGAGTACGGACATCATTTTGGCTATACAAAGGCCAATTAGATAGCAAAACACAGTATTTTCAGGGAAAGACCACATTTTTCTAAAGAAAACTTAAAGAGAAACAGGTTTTAGTCAGTAAAAGTCTTATATTTTATCTCGTTTCACTTAGAAAAATAACGAAAAAAGACAATTAATTTATGTGTCATAACTCAAGGCACACAGACAATAGTTATGTAAACACGAAACGAAACAAAAGAGAAGCAAAAACTACAATTGTGTGCCTGGCTAAAATAGGTCCAGTTCACACATTTATTGTGTGTACAGCCAAGGAGTGGAATTCCCTGACGGAATCTAGGTTTCCTGATAGCTACAACTTAGGAGTCTTTAAGTCGAGATTGAATAAGTTTCTTCTAGGCAAGCGTGCTTCATCGTCGACCAAACTCAAACGGTCGGTGGTCAAACGCGAGCCTCTCAATAATAAAAAAAAAAGTTCAATATGAATACCAGACTACTAAAGTGCCTGACGCTGGTATTCACTTGAACCTGAGGTTGTGACGTAACGAAGGAAAAACATTAGAATTTTTTGTGCGGGGGTAGTAATTAAGGCTTATAGTCCCATGAACATCTGGCTGGAATTAAATGATCACAACATACGTACCCACCTAGGCGGCAGTACGAGTGTCTGTGCATTTAATTGCGGTCAGCAGCGCCTGGATAGAGCCCCGCTGACCTTTAAATCCATTTTCTTTGCGAAATGTTGATTAAAATCAGTCAAAAAATGCTCTCCATATCAATCAATATTCTTCAAAGTGAACGATTTGTATTTATGGTGGGAAAATCATCAATGACAACCCCGGCCCCGTTAGGCTTCGACCCAGCTGGGCCCCTGCTATTGCTGAAAACTCCTTGAGGCGCGCGGGAACAGTGCGCGCCGTCGACGTCTTGGGCTCGGTCCGGACAGTTACCGGACTGTCGGACAGCGAACCACCCACAGCTTGCCGTCCGCAAGCCCGCGTCTACGGTGGCCGGAAATCGAGATCAGAATCCCGGCGGTGGCGAGAGCGCCGTTGCCTGATGCGGTCGGCCCCCTCCTTTGCTAGCATTACTACTTCGCAGAAGGAGGCGACCGCCTGGCACTCCTCCTCGCTCTGGACCATGGCCTGAACCAAGGCCCGAAAAGTAAACGATCATATGCTTTTTTTTTTTTTTATTCGATGGGAAAAATCTTATCCACCAATATTCATGTGTAAAAAGATCTAAGCCGTTTCGAAGGAGTAGATAAAACTTACGAAATTGCTAAATATTTATTTTAGACAAAAGTATTAATCGCACGAAAAAAATCACTAGTTGATAACATTGTTCATAAGTCTACAATACACATATATTTTTTTCAAACCTATTAACTTGGCCGTTACCGAGGAGTAGGCTTCAAAAGTCAGTGATTTGTGGCACAGCTCGGGCGTTTGGGCCTTAAAGCTAATATTTCGTAAAGAAAATGGATTCAAAGGTCAGCCGCGCGCTATCCAGATGCAGCTAGCCGAAATTAAATGCACAGATACGCGCGCTGCCGCCTAGGCGGATACGAGACTTGTGACCTTTTAATTTCGGCCAGATGGTTCAAGGGACTATAAGCCTTAATGAGCAGCAAAAAAAAAAAGGAACGTGTACATATTTCAGTGGTCCATCTTGTAGTGCCTAAGTTTTCCGAACCATCCAAGTTATAAAATTAGAATTTGACGGAAATTGGGTTCCGTCAAATTATTATTAACCAACAAAGTTTAATCAAGGGAAGCCGTTCTGGAACCGGCAGCTTCCTCATTAAAAGCAATCAAGTAATTAATTTGCTGTAATTTAGCCTTATTGTGTAATTAAACTTACAAGTAATCATAATAATATAGACGTTGTTTACGGAAATATTGAATATTTTATCGTTTAGGTTCTATCTTCGTAGAGCACTATATATATATATATATCATCTAGAAGATTTTCAATAATTTATGTAAACTTATTATATTATTTATATAGACTAAAATAAATCTTAGTGTCAAAAGAGCCGATAGAATGAGGAACACCACGCTGCGTCAAAAGACGGGGATTTTAAACGTAGGAAAAAAGGCTACCAGGCTAAAATGGGAAATGGAATTGGGCGGGTCACATCAGCCGCATGCACTCTGACCGTTGGGCAAGAGTCTCCGCAAAGTGTCACATCTCCGAGGTCAACCTGGGAAGAGGTACGACCTAGATGCCTACCGCAAGGTCTGGTTTGAAGTTGCTCAAGAAAAGAATACCTGGAAGAAGTTGGGGGAGGCCTTTGCCCAGCAGTGGGACAGTAAAGGTTATTACAAAAAAATCTATATTCATATTGTGAGGTCCTGTTGAGGATCGTGGGAATCCGATGGATACGAGACGCACAGGGCCGGTCATTATGGTGACACTAGGGGGAGGTCTATGTCCAGAAGTGGACTTCTTTCGGCTGAAATGATGATGATGAAATCTATATTTCCAAAGTATAAAAGTTGCCATTTTATTAGATACCGTTCACTACATACAACCATGATTGATAAGAAGTTAGTTTCAACCACCACAGTGCTCACGGGAACATACTCCTGAGACAAAAAGTATTATATCTGCTATTTCAGGACATGGTTTACCCGTATACCTAGTTTAATTGAAATTTGTTCAGCTGTTTAAACATGAAGAAGTAATAAACAAACATGCTCACACATACATCCTCAGGCTCAAGCCGCCGCCGGCGCGGGCTTGCAGACGGCGAGCAATGGGTAGCTCGCTGTCCGACCGTGAGGTAACTGTCCGGACTGAGCCCAAGTCGTCGAGGGCATGCACTGTTCCCGCGAGCCTCATGGAGTTGCCAGCAACAGCAGGGGCACAGCTGGGTCGAAACCTACTGCGGCCAGGGTTAGCTCCGAAATGTAGCTCGGTCCCGGTATGAAAGGCAAGAAGGAACGGGGTTGGTTTTTTTTGTCAGTAAGAGTCTGAAACTACCTCCCGCTCCGCCCAAGGGCGGGGGATGTCATTTGAATGATTTTTACACACCTAAAAAAAAATACATCAAAACTTTTGATTTTTTAATATTAGTGTGATGATAGGAGACTCAACCCCACCAAACGTGGAAAGAGGCAAAGAAGAAGAAGAAGAAGTGTTATAGCAACTCCTTCTGTTCGTCAAGCATACAATAATCAAAAATCTTTGTAAGCCTTCTATTGTATTAACTCTTAAGTTGACCGGATCGACATTTAGAACAGATTAACATCAAATCAAGAACCAATTTCGAAGTTTGCGTAACATTTAAACAAGTTTAATTGTTCTTTAAATAATTGTTCGTTAAGATTTCTGGATAAACTTTACAGCTTGAGTTATATTGAGCTGTTAACTCCTGCAAGATCACGGTTTAATGCTGTCATAGCTTTTATACCCTTAGATCTTTCTGTATCCCTATCATTACTACTATAATTTAAAGTTATACTGCTAAAAATAAGCCTTCCCAAGACTCACAAGTTCTACTCATTTTTCTTCTATACCCTTAGATTCTTTTATATCTTCACCATTTTTAAATTTTACTGCTAAAAATAGGTCTCTCCAAGACTCACAGGTTCAACTCATTTTGCTTCTATACCCTTAGATTCTTCTGTATCATTATCATCACCATCTTTAAGTTTTACTGCTAAAAATAGGTCTCTCCAAGACTCACAGGTTCAACTCATTTTGCTTCTATACCCTTAGATTCTTCTGTATCATTATCATCACCATCTTTAAGTTTTACTGCTAAAAATAGGTCTCTCCAAGACTCACAAGTTCTACTCATTTTGCTTCTATACCCTTAGATTCTTCTGTATCATTATCATCACCATCTTTAAGTTTTACTGCTAAAAATAGGTCTCTCCAAGACTCACAAGTTCTACTCATTTTGCTTCTATACCCTTAGATTCTTCTGTATCATTATCATCACCATCTTTAAGTTTTACTGCTAAAAATAGGTCTCTCCAAGACTCACAAGTTCTACTCATTTTGCTTCTATACCCTTAGATTCTTCTGTATCATTATCATCACCATCTTTAAGTTTTATTGCTAAAAATAGGTCTCTCCAAGACTCACAAGTTCTACTCATTTTGCTTCTATACCCTTAGATTCTTCTGTATCATTATCATCACCATCTTTAAGTTTTACTGCTAAAAATAGGTCTCTCCAAGACTCACAAGTTCTACTCATTTTGCTTCTATACCCTTAGATTCTTCTGTATCATTATCATCACCATCTTTAAGTTTTACTGCTAAAAATAGGTCTCTCCAAGACTCACAAGTTCTACTCATTTTGCTTCTATACCCTTAGATTCTTTTGTATCATTATCATCACCATCTTTAAGTTTTATTGCTAAAAATAGGTCTCTCCAAGACTCACAAGTTCTACTCATTTTGCTTCTATACCCTTAGATTCTTTTGTATCATTATCATCACCATCTTTAAGTTTTATTGCTAAAAATAGGTCTCTCCAAGACTCACAAGTTCTACTCATTTTGCTTCTATACCCTTAGATTCTTCTGTTTCATTATCATCACCATCTTTAAGTTTTACTACTAAAAATAGGTCTCTCCAAGACTCACAAGTTCAACTCATTTTGCTTCTATACCCTTAGATTCTTTTGTATCATTATCATCACCATCTTTAAGTTTTACTGCTAAAAATAGGTCTCTCCAAGACTCACAAGTTCTACTCATTTTGCTTCTATACCCTTAGATTCTTCTGTATCATTATCATCACAATTTTTAAGTTTTACTGCTCAAAATAGGACTTCCCAAGACTCACAGGTTCTACTCATTTGGTTTTTAGCGATAAGACCGCCCATTGTGACACCCGGTTAATTGTTTACTTCTGTAATTTTTATTTTTGGTATAGAATAAAGAATATGTCTAACTATCTTACTATTTTGAACCTCTGGAAATCCACAAATATAGTAAAATAATCCGGATAAACATTACTGTTAGGATAATTTTCTTCATGCACGCAGGCGACGAGTCAAAAACTTAAGGCCGTACTAGATACTAATTTTGCACTTTTTTGAACCAATGGAAGTCCACAAATATAAAAGAGAACACCATGAAAAATATTTTATTAAAATTGACCATGTAACCAACGGCTGGGCAAAAATCAAAACTTGATTTAAATTGATTGATTGTTTGATTGATGGATTTGATTTAAAAAAATCGCGAATCTGACCTTAACTGACGATTTCAAATATCTACGAGATTACGTCACGGCAATATTTGAAAGTTAAAAAAAATTATAGGTTTTCTAAAAGGGCTTCGCAAAAACCAAAAGTCCTGAATAGTTATTGTTTTTTTTTTATTTTTTCATAAAAATAAAACCGTTGTTTCGGAGCCGCGAAATCTACATGAACCGGCGGCCTCAGTGACTACAACCGGCTGTTAATTAAATAAACCCCAAGCGAACGCCGGCGTTGGCTCTCTCATTGTCTTTCTATTTAATTGTGTCTCTTATTACGGTATTCGAAACTGTTAATCTATTATTCGATTTATAAATACGAGTACAGAGCTAACAATCAACGTTTGTTTAAATTCTAAGAGCAATTATTCGTTGTAAAGATATATTCAATTAATAAAGACCAAAATCATTTTAATTGGAGTAAATACGGCTATTGTAAAGTGATGCTTCTTTTGTTTGTTTGAGGCCGATTACAATTTGAAATTTGAAGATTATGATTACAAGTCTATTATGAATTTGAACCTTCAGAATTTTCAAAGGATCTGCAAATTGGTAGGATTCAATAACACTTGTTTCTACTTGAGAATCTGACCTTTAATTTCGTCTTTGTCAGCAATATTATCTATTCAAACATTTAAATCTCTCTTATTACAAATAAGATTTATTTGCAGTTTGAGATGTTTCTAGAACATTCTAGCGTTTAACTTAATGATTATCTCACTACTTCCAGAATACAAAGTATCCTGTGTTATATATTTCAGGTCATGGTCTACTCGTGTACTAAATTTCATTCGAATCCATTCAGCCGTTAGAGTGCTAAGGATTAACAAATATATATAATTTTTTTTTTAATTGTGATAAACTAGTGCTTGACTGCGATCCCACCTGATAGTAAGTAGCGATGCAACCTTTGATGGTGAGGCGCACTAGTTTATTAAGTTTGTAAGTAACATACATACGCACAGAAATATATAAAAAAACTTAATAGCAGTTACCCGCATTTTCTTCCTGTCCTCCTAATGCTACTCCAGGGCAGGAAATTATACGCGTTCGCGATGTCCAAAGATACGGCCAAGACGAACCTGCCGTGAGACACCGCATTCCTCGTCGTGAGGGTTCGGACACGCATAATGGCGTCCACCGTGGAACGCATCCTGCGCAAGCCGAACTGGCCGTCCGCAAGATCTGGCCCCACCCGTGCTAGGTGCGCGACAAGGCGGTCTGCAATTACTCTTTCAAAGAGCTGGCCAACCTCGTCGTAGGCCGATACGCGGTCGGAGAGACTAGTTTCTTCGTCTTCCAGTGAAGTGGGAACTGGCTCCTCTCTATGCTTGCGCTGAAAAATTCTTTAAATTAAGAAGAGAACATTGGTTCTCCTCCGGATATCTAATTTCTGATGCGATCACGCAAGGAAACTCCAAGCCTTCTAATGAGGCCCATTGCAAGCGACCACATTTCAGAGCCATATGTCACGCACTGGCAACATACACGAACAAAGTATTCCCCTGAAAATAATATACCTCAAGCATTTTATATCAATAAAACCTTGTAATAAATAAAAGAAATAACTTAGGCATTCGCTTCGCAAACTTAAACTGCTACGATGCCATTTCGAAGTTGCTAACTGCGAAATTATTCATGAAAGTGTTGTTACATACATCTAAAGTGATTTGTTATTTGGAAATCACTCGTAGGTATGCGTGACAACTACAAATAAGGTGACACCGACGTGTGTATAATTTTTTTAAGAACGCACCTAAAATATAAAGAACCGGCTAAGAGCGTTTCGGGCTACGCTCAGTGTAGGGTTCCGTAGTTTCCCGTCCGTCAGAATAAGTGTACCCACTTATAAGTTTAAAAAATGCTTGCATATATGATTATACTACAAACTTAGTCCAGAAATTATTTTGTACAACCTTTTTGTCTTTTTTGCACAAAAACTGTCCTTTCCATCAAGTTCAAAATGATTTTCCTACAAAATCCTTATAAAGTTCTACTTTTCTGATTTTTTTTTCATATTTCGCATCTTTACTCACTGCTCAATTCAATTCAAAGCAGTAGTTCCTTGTTCGTTTAGTCAGAAATCATCAAATTAGTTCTCTCGCTCAAAGATGATGTGGGAGCCCGCGTGTCAGACTTTCACTAACTAAAACCACACCTAAGTCCCTTCAGTTGTTCCAGTAGGCAAGCGTACATCAAGTGTATAATGACAAAAACGCGTCTATGAAGCTATACGTCCGTATACGGCTATCATTTATCTCCCATGATGCTATTTCGCCGGATTTCATAACTCCTTCGTCAGTTACTAACCTCCTATGTGGGTTCATATAACGTTATTGGCAATTAAAGCGTGAACTCGATAACTTCATATGTACGGATTTTATAACGCCAACCTGTACTGAGTCTGCGTGGTGGATTAAGCCTCATGCTTTCTTTTATAGAGGATCCCTGAGTGCTTGAGCAGTGGGAACCTTTCAATCGTGAGAATTAGAGACACAATAGAAAGTCAATGGGTGCGCGACCGCAGGCGTTTCTTAGGGGTTTAATGAATTAAAAAGCTGATTATGCTATTATTAGATACACGTTGTAATGGGCCACTGTCATCGATATATATGTACTACGCGCTAGATTAGGCGTGCTGAACACTCACTTCAGTCGATTCAGGCGTAATGTCGACTGTACACCTTGTTACACTATATTGAACGAACCGCGTAAGTGCTACGAAATTCATGGCGCTTAAGACATTTTGGTCACAAAATATTATTTTTTCGCGACGTTCAAAGCTATCTTAGCGCTGCATGTTTTAATAGAGAACTATTAAAACATGCAGCGCTAAGATAGAAGTTAGACGACATAATGCCAATGTAGCGCTGCAGTGAACTTTTGCTTTAACTGGCTAGTATTTTAACAAATAATTTGCATGAAAGGGCTTGTTTATCACTAGAATATAATATGTCGATGGTCACCGTAGTTTACATAGCTCGTGGTTTGACACGCGCTTGACCGGCTGTTTATGAAATAATAGTAGATTATGTGACTAGGGGATAAAGCAGTGTCTTTAAGTCGAGGGCAGCATGTTGAATTCCGAACGAAACGAAGGTTGCTGATTTTAATCCTGAACGTCAGTGAGGGATTCATATAATTAACTCCCGAACATTGCGAGGTAGTTAATAAAGAAACTTGAGTGAAGTGAGGAATTCAAGCCGCCATAAGACAAAGACAGCTTTATCCCCGTGTTGCATACTTTACTTTTTACACCATCTGTGAGATAATTAAAAGATAATTTGGTCGACCAAACCATATATTAGAGAAATATAAGTATTACAGTTACAAATTTATCAAACAAAAAAAATTCACTACTCCAAGATTCTATACCTAGTTTCAATTTTCTATAACGCTCCCGTCAGTAAGCACGTTCTATTCTATTTTCTTTTTTTTTTATTAGTGGCCAGTTTGAATTTCGAGTCAGTTTGCTCGATGCACGTACGTTTAAATTCACAATGTTGACGATTTTTGATTTTCTTAATTCAAATCTCATTATGCCCTAAGGATCGGCCATACTGCATTATCTCTCTAGGGATAGAATGACTTGCTTTAAGTGAGGTTTGTATGACGTATAAAACGACATTATCGAGCGGGTGGTGTAAAAATATCATTTTAGTGATCGTCAAGTTACCTAGTTTTACAAAAGCAATATACTAAATCTAAGTAAAGGAAATTTTCGCAGCATTCAGGATCACCGGTATTGTTTTAACCTCAAAGAAAATGTTAGGGATATTCCAGAATATAAGGTGAATATTCCGGCGTCACAAGATTCCCGCCTCTCAGATATTGCTTTGCGTTTATCCTGAAAACAAAGACGGTCACTATTCTCTAAATTGTTGGTCCTTTGATCTTGACGTAGTTGAAAACTTCTGGGAATGTTTAACAGAGCCATTTTTAAACGTTAATGTTATATAAATTCAAACATCACTACAGGAAACAGCTATTTATTTTGTAGCATTTAAAAAAATATCTTCCACTTCACTCGACTCTATTGCCAAGATAATAAAGAAAATCCCTCGATTCACTATCATCATCATCATTTAACCCCTCGAGCGCCAATTGTGCATGCATACGTCAGTACAACTTGAAGACCTTGAAAAATGCTTATAATTTGTATGCCTGTACGAAACTTATTTGGCCGAAAATTTTGGCTTCTAAACATTATTCTATATTTATTTTTCTATATAAATTCTATATAAATTTTCTTGAATGCTACATTCAAGAAAATTTCTTCCACTTCACTCGACTCTATTGCCAAGATAATAAAGAAAATCCTTCGATTCACTATCATCATCATTTAACCCCTCGAGCGCCAATTGTGCATGCATACGTCTGTACAACTTGAAGACCTTGAAAAATGCTTATAATTTGTATGCCTGTACGAAACTTATTTGGCCGAAAATTTTGGCTTCTAAACATTATTCTATATTTATTTTATTATTTGTTTTTACAAGAAAAATAAAAAATAAAAATATTTTATTAGTTATTTACGTAAACACGGCAATTTTCCGGGTCATTAAACCCTGGCGCTCGAGGGGAGCAGAAAAAAGTTAACTGCTAGACATAAACCTCGCCCAAGATCGATCAAGAGTCGAAATATTTATGTATCTTGAAAGAAGACCATATGTTTCCCTCTTGGAAGTCAATCCATAGCCCAAGGAGGCTTTGGCCCTGTTGACATCTCTTTGAAGCGGGCGTTGAACGCTACGCACCGTCGGAGACTAGGGCTTGATCCGGACGTTTACCGGACAGCTGGACGGCTAACTACCAATTGCTAGTCATCCACAAGCCTACGCCTACGGGGCCTGGAAATCGGAGTTAGAGTCAAGGCAGAATCGGACTTTATATTTTTTTAGAAAGCCCATCAATGTTCCTTCAGTTATCTTTTACATTTCGGGGTCACGGGAACTCTTTCGAGCAATATACACCACTAATTTTTAATTAGTACAAATACTTAAAGGGCTTATTAGATAAGGTCTTGTTATTATTTAAGTAAGGTCTCAATAAATAATATTCATAAACAGCAAAGGTATTAGCGTTTGTGTTTATCCCAAAATGACTCTCAATTTATGGAAATATTGTGCAGGCTATTGATTATGAATGAATAAATGACGATTAAAATGGAAAAACACTGTCCGTCTGTTGTACTAGCAATTCTTATGTATGATTGAATCTATGATGAATTTACCTTTTCGTAGTCAATTTTAGGATTTCGGTTTTTTCTACTTTTGAATACAAAAATATGATCAGTAACGGGTACAGATACAGCCCCATTTTTTTGTGTACTAATTAAAAAGTAGGGGTGTATTTTATACAATTCCTAATATTATACCGAAGCCAGTTTCAAAGAGTGCTATTTCAGGGTCTATAATTATTATAATATCGTATTTCTTAAGTACTTTCGTGGGACTAAGCAACTGTTTGCCTACGAAAATCACAGGCTTCCTTTGTCTGATATATTTGAGATGTAATGCCTTTTATATTGGATATTTTGGGCCTTAGAAAGGTATATCTTTTCTGTTCATTAACTAGAAACTAGACACAGGATATCGTTGATATTTATTGCTAAGCATGCTATGTTGAGTTAGCTATAATCTCCAGGTTAAACTTGAAGAGGTTGCCAAAGTCGGTTACAGAACATAGGGACGAAAAGTTCAAAACCTACATCAAGCGTGTCCTTTCCAACAAAGCGTGTTACAGGATTAAAGACTACGTTGAAGACACGCTTGTTTGGTAATGAGTGCTTCTGCACATGTAACTTGCTTGGTAGCTTATTAACTGCATATCATGTAAACGTCTATTAACTGCTCCATCATCATCTTCCTGCCCTAGTGCCGTTTTATTTGGGGTCAGCGGAACACGTTTTTTTCTTCCATTCGGACAGAATGGAAGAAAAAAACGTGTCCATTCTGTCCTGTCACTCGTCACGCTATCACTAACTCCCTTTTCTTTCATATCGCTCCATCCTTGTTTTAATTTCATTATTTTATTTTATTTATGTGTAAAAATAATCGGCGTCTTCACACAACATTATAAACTTGATTGGACAATTTGTAAAGAGAGGCTGATATTTTTTTTTTCGATTCCTGAAAAAATATCTTGTGGAATTTGGTACAGTTTTATCTACCTACTAAGCAAGCCCTTACAGTTTATCGGAGACCTGTCCCTTAACACTCTGTAATAATTACACTCGTAGTTCCGACACTACTGGGTAGTTTTAGAAAGAAAGAATGACTGGCTAGCTGGCTGGCTGACATTCAATTTCTACTTTTTTACACTATAGATAGTAATAATAATATGTTTATTCAGGGTAAAATTTGGTAAAACGGTTACATAAAATCTTAAGAGTAATTACAAAGGTAAATCAAAAGTCAAAGTCAAAAGTCAAAAATATTTTTATTTCACATAGGCCTACATGGGCACTTATAAAAATGCTATGTTATGTGCCTGTACTAGGATAAACCTGTATCACAGACGGTAGAAGCTCTTATTGTAGTTTTTTCGGACAATCCTATTAATAACAACAGAGATATGATAGATGATATGAGTTAGTAGTAATAAAATAATAGCCAGTTCGGACACAATCATTATATTTTCAGTCTATCTAAAGTCGCTTCAAAAATATAGGTAGGATTTAAAAAATATCTAGCAAAATATAATTTTACGGGATATAAACTGTCTATCTCAGTCATGACGTTTAACAAATATAACAGTAACAGCATAAACGTGTTTAATCTATATTTTCCAGCCCTATAAATACAGTTTATGAGCAAATAATTGGGCTCTTCAGTGGCAATATACCCTTAGCAGGGAAATATTTTATTTCATGGACTAAATAAAATTCTTTATTACTTCTAGTAGTCTGTGTTTTCTGATAGCTACAACTAGGGATTTTTAAGTCAAGAGTGAATAGGTTACTTCTAGGCAAGCGTGCTCCATCATCGACCACATCGCTTACCATCAGGTGAGAGGGTGGTCAAACGCGAGCCTATCAATAATAATAAAAAAACGCGTGTGTGAGTGTGTGTCTGTTTGTTTCTCCATCACGCTCAAACGGCTGAACATATTTGGATGAAATTTGGCAGACGTATAGTCCGTGCAAGACATGGACTACACGTGTGCCAAATATAGAATACTTTTCATCCTGGGAATAACGGACTTTTTTTGTTACGCGGGTGACGCCTGGGTTGTGCCTGCTTGGGCGGAGCATCGCCATGCCCTCGTGGGGGCGATCGGCGGCGGAGACCTCTCGCGCCGGGCCTTGGTTGAGGCCATGGTCTGGAGCGAGGAGGAGTGGCAAGCGGTCGCCGACTTCTGCGAAGCAGTAATGCTCGCAAAGGAAGAGGCCGAACGCACCAGGCAACGGCGTAGCCGCCGTCGCCGGTATTCTGATCCCGATTTCCGGCCAACGTAGACGCGGGCTTACGGACAGTGAGCAATGGGTAGCTCACTGTCCGGCCGTCCGGTAACTGTCCGAACCAAGCCCAAGTCGTCGACGGCGCGCACTGTTCCCGCGCGCCTCAAGGAGTTGTCAGCAACAGCAGGGACCCAGCCGAGTCGAAGCCTACTGGGGCCAGGGTTATCCGAAAGGGCGCTCGAGCCGCGGTATGAAGGCTAGGAGGAACGGGGTGGGTCTTTTAGTCAGTAAGAGTCTGACACTATCTCCCGCTCCGCCCAAGTGCGGGGGATGTCAATGCATGATTATTCCCACAATAAAAAAAAGGGTGACGCCTGGGAGAAGCTTCATCAAATGATGAAGCTAACAGCTAAACAAAGCTTAATTAGTTTTGCCATCGACATGCTAAGAAGAAGACTAAAACCCACTATCTCCCTCCAGTTGCCTTTTACCCTCCAGGACCAAGCCAGCTTTATCGGTCAAACTCACAGCCCTGGCAAGCTTCGGCCCTACGAGGGGATTTCTGTCTAGACTAACAAAACAATTCTAATCTAAACCAGTCGCACTAATTAGTCTCACAATTAAAACCGCACAAAACTTTTCACACACAACCTTCACAAGTTCATACGGCGTAACATTTTAAGCTGGGTACAGACTGTAGTAACGCAACTTGCAATGTAACATGGAAGGAGCTTTTCATAAGTTGGGCGAAGCGCGCGCACGAACCGAGCATATACCTACTCCCATTATAATTGAAATGCTCTGTTCGAGCGCGTAATGTGCACGGATCGCACGCAAAGCCTCAACCCCGAGTTTCTAACCTATCGGATTTCTATCGTTTACATTTCGGGGAGTGTGCATTGGAAATACACAATTTAATTCGGCCAAGTCCGTTCCATCATCGGATCACAAGACGTACGGCGATGCGCCACCGGTGCATGGTGGATATCCCACCCACGAACAAAGCGTTTTATTAAAACATTCATTAGTGGGATTATGCGTACAGCTAAGGATTGGAATTACCTGCCGGAATCTGAGTTTCAAGAATGAATAGGTTGCTTCTAGGCAAGCGTGCTCCATCGTCAGCAACATCATCGCTTTCCATCAGGCGAAATAGTGGTCAAACGTGAGCCTATTCGAAGTAAAAAAAGTCGTCCACACCGTTGGAATTTTGTTACATTGCATGATACATTGCTACAATGTGGACGGCAAATTCTTTCATTGCGTGTTACATAGCATGTTACGTTACAACAGTTTATACTCGGCTTTATATTCAAACTTATCTCCCGAGAGAAATCCAAGAAGATTAGGTACACACGCCAAGGTATTTTAATTTAAAAGGGCTCAAATACAGGTTTAATTTATACACTAGATACTGGTATTATTCATAGACGGTGCTGCAAAATGAGTTATTTGCAAATCTCCGCACATGTGCGCGAGTGTTATAAGTTGGCGAGAATTGATTGCGTGTTCCAAATGTTGCTGAGAATTTACGTAAAGGTTTCTAAGGCATTTTACTTAGTCAATTCAGTCTTGTGATTTTTTTAGTCTCTTTTGTATAAGATCTAGTCTTTTTTTTAGGTTGGGAAAATCATTTAATGACATTTGCCGCACTTGAGCTGAGTAGGAAGGTGGATCAGACTTTTACTGACTAAAAACCCACTCCTGTTTCTTCGTTGCTTTTCATACCAGGACCGAGTCTTCCTCAGCAGCGTCAGGCACTAGTTGTCTGGCATTCATGCTAAACTGGACCTATTTTGGTGCAGCCATGATTTTTTTATTTTATTGCTTTTTTGATTCTTTTACTTTTTATACGTGTTTTCGTTTATCTTTGTGTTTGGGCCTTGTGCTGTACCAAATAAATTATTTTTCTTTCTTTCTTTCTTCTTTCTTTTCCTTTCAAAAGCAGAACCTTGGCCCCAGTAGACTTCGACCCTGTTGGCCTCTACGGTTTGCTGGACTAAGCCTGGTTCGACGGCGTGTAATAATCCATGCGCGCCACAAATAGATATCAGCTAGGTTGACGGAGCCAGTAAGGTGTCTATGTTGGCCCGGACTGCGGATTGTTAGAAAGAGTTACCGTAGCCTTAGAAAGCAAAGTAACTGAAGGACACAGGTGAGCTTTTAGTCAGGACGATTATCACACTGCCACGCATCACGCCGCATGTTGCGTGTCAACGCACCTACACGCGTACTTGCGGGAGTGCAGATCTACATATCGTGCGGGTTTTTTACGCACTCACGCGCGAAGGCGCATTTTGTAATTTCACGCAGTCTCTGACTCATACATAATCGCGCAAGGCACTACGAGACTCAGTGTGTCATACCTTGCGTGTTGCCCCGCACCCACGCGCGTGAGCGCATATTTCTCAACATGTAGGCGCGTGATCTGCATGAACGCGCGTGGATGCATTTTATGTATGTTGGACTGTGCGTGTTTTTATATAAATGGAGATACAAGCAGCGTTAAAACACGTTTTCAAACACGCGCTACGCTTCGTGGTGCGTGGCAGCCTAAACGCCTAGGAGGAGGCCGAACGCATCAGGCAACGGCGTTATCGCCGCCGCCGTCGCCGGGATTCTGATCCCGATTTCCGGCCAACGTAGACGCGGGCTTGCGGACAGTGAGCAATGGGTAGCTCACTGTCCGGTCGTCCGGTGACTGTCCGGACCAAGCCCAAGTCGTCGACGGCGCGCACTGTTCCCGCGCGCCTCAAGAAGTTGTCAGCAACAGCAGGGGCCCAGCCGGGTCGAAGCCTACTGGGGCCAGGGTTATCCGAAAGGGCGCTCGAGCCCCGGTATGAAGCCTAAAAGGAACGGGGTGGGTCTCTTAGTCAGTAAGAGTCTGACACTATCTCCCGCTCCGCCCAAGGGCGGGGGATGTCAATGCATGATTTTTTCCCACCATAAAAAAAAAAAGCCTAAACGCCTAATTTGACAATTTCCTAACAAAAAACAATTCGTTGGTCCACCTGTTGAACTTAAATTTTATTTAACCAAAACTAAGCAGGTAGAAAAAGCCTCGTTTTCAAATTAGCCCTCCACTTAAGAAAACATAAACTAACCAAAAACTACCCGGCTAACTACCCTAGACCCACAGACCTTTGGATAACCTAACAAAACAATAAGTTTCAGGCCACAAGCCACGTAATTAGCTGCTGGACCAAAGCCAGGTATTAAATACACCTACGTTCAATCTAAATTGGTTAACTGTAATCTTATTTTGCAATCAGGTTTTTTTTTCGTGGTTGGAAAATCATCTAATGACATCCCCCACTCTTGGGCGGAGCGGGAGATAGTGTCGTATTCTTCTGACTAAAAACGCACTCCTGTTCCTTCGTTCACTTCGTACCGGGGCTTGAGCTATCTTTCGAATTAACCCTGGCCCCAGTAGGCTTCGACCCAGCTGGGCCCCAGCTGTTGCTGACAGGTCCTTGAGGCGCGCGGGAACAGTGCGTTCCATCGATGATTTGGGCTCGGCCCGGACAATTACTGGGCAGTCGGACAGCGTGCTACCCATTTCTCGCCATCCTCAAGCCGGCGCTTACGGTTGCCGGAAATCGGGATCGGAACCGCCGTTGCCTGATGCAGTCGGCCTCCTCATTTGCTAGCATTACTGCTTCGCAGAAGTCGGCGGCTGCCTGCTACTCCTCCTTGCTCCGGGCTATGGCCTGTACCAAAGCTCAGCGCGAGAGATCGCCGCCGCCGATCACCCTCACAAGGGCACAGCGATGCTTTGCCCAAGCAGGGCCCACCTACAATCAGGTTACCCATTCATACGTATAAAACGTTTTGATAACACATTAAAGCTACGCCTGGTTTCTATGTAGATTAACGTCGCGCGGCGAGTTCACACATTTTTTCATTTTTTAAGCTGAAGCTGTACATGTCTAGTTTCCATATAAAATGTATGTAGATTGACGTGCCTAGATTAGCGAATATAGACCATGTGTGGGCGGTGCAGTTCTACCTCTATTGTGCATACAGCTAAGAGTGGAATTCCCTGCTGGAGTCTTCACTATCACTACATAGTATAAAACAAAGTCGCTTTCTCTGTCCCTATGTCCCTTTGTATGCTTAAATCTTTAAAAATACGCAACGGATTTTGATGCGGTTTTTTTTATAGATAGAGTGATTCAAGAGGAAGGTTTATATGTATAATAACATCCATTAAATAGTGGAGAAGTACTGTTATTTTTGAGGTTTCTAATGTGATATCGTAAATAATTACATTTTTTCCGCTTACATTGCAAACGCAGGCTGAACCCTACGAGTTTTATCAAAATAATGTACTAAGTATTGTATACATTGAAAAGGTCTACAGAAAAGTCCGTGATGGTATATGTCTATCTCTTATGGATACCCCACAATAACTTTTTTTTGTCATTTACTTTTACGACAAATAATGGCTAATTTTCGAAGCGATTTTAACCAATACAGCATTAATTCTTTACCAATTAAATACCTTGAATACATTGTTCATTTAATATAGATCTATATGACCCTTTACACCGTATGATTTAAGTGAATATTTTCGAAGATATTACAGATTTAAAAATTGCGGGAAGTAGCGTTTGCGGCGTTACCGGCCGGCCGCCCGGTGCGGCAAGAGCATTGCACCCGTGCGAAGTCGGGGCGGGTCGCTAGTTTTCTAATAATTTAAAATTAGCCTATACCTCAGGACTCAGGAATAAAACAGCTTTCTATTGGTGACAAAAAATTTAGCAATCGGACCACTACTTCCAGAGATTACTTCCTACAAACAAAAAAACAAACTTTACCTCTTTATTATATTAGTGTAGGAGTGTAAATAAAAAAGTCGCACTATTTAGACTTGGAGTAGTTTCAAATAAAAATCGCATTGGATGTACGTAGTGTAAAAGTACAGTAATCAAACTTAAACTTTAAAAAACTAATTTAATAAAAATGTGAAGAAAAAACCCCGCGCATTGAGGAGTGGGAGATTAATTAGCGTAGTTCAAGTTTAAATGAAGACGGAGTGAGGAAATATTCTTTTATTTTTTGATTAACCACATTCGAGCACTGAGCAACCACTTTCACTTCAGTTTGAAAACGGTCCTTCGAGCCGGATTACAAAATTCTCCACTAGATTTTTCGTCGAGCAATGAGAATTTACTAATCATCTATCAAAAACTTATGATGATAGTGAAAAACTTATCTAAACATCACAAAATCATACTACCTCCACTCCACACACTCACTACATACTACACGCGACTATAAGTTAGGATAAGTAAATATTATAATATATAATAAGATATGGAACTACTGCTATTTTTATGTTTCTGGATGTGGACGTTGATAACTGCGCCTCAGTTTCAAACTATTGCAGCTACCATTCATCAATTTTAAATAAAGATTTTAATAATTATTATTATGATCTTAATAACCAGATGTAGTCAGATTTAACTCTAATTTAAAAATAATCCTTCGAGCCGTATTACAAACTTCTCCACTAGATTTTCCGTTGAGCAATGTTCATTCGCCAGCCAGCTTATAGAGATGCAGTGAGATTTAACTCCAATTTAAAAATAGTCCTTAGAGCCGGATTACAAAGTTTTGCACTAGATTTTCTGGCATTATCCTATCTATTTATAAATTCACAGATGACAATCGGGATTAAAAGTTTAAAGTACTTTCCATCGAATTCAGCAGTAAGCAGCAGTGTACGAGTGGTTTCCACATTAAATTCGTTAGTTTTTCTTTTTTTGGTTGTTAACGTCTCATATACTGACAGTTGAAATTATTATTATTATTTCTACCTTTTTTTATATAGCCTCTTTTTATAATGTAAATGGAAGAACACTGTACACTTCACGAATTCTTACATACATACTTCTTATTTTGACTCACTTTTTTTAAATGATTATTTTTATTGCGCTTTTGAGTACAATATAGACCGGTTTACACTGTTCTTAAATAATACCTTTAAATACTGTTATATAGAAATATTGTAAGAACAACCATTTTTTTAAAAGAGTAACCATGGAGTTTCTTGCCGGTTCTTCTCCATAGGAAACGACCAATTTCGAACTGTGTACTAGCTTCTGACGTTTTATAAGTGCCCATGTAGGCCTATGTAAAATAAAAAACTTTTGACTTTGACTTTGGCTTTGAATAAGATTGTTGGACACTTGACTCTCTGATTGATTGCCTAGCTTAGAGTAAAGATATGTTAGAATCATAGGGGCCCAGCAGGGTCGAAGCCTACTGGGGTTATGGTTGATGCGAAAGAGATCCCTGGAGCCGTGGAACAATGGCAAAAAAGGAACAGGAGTGGGTTTTAGTCAATAAACGTTTGACATTCTCTTTCGCTTTACGCAAGGACGCTTTACGTCATAAATGTGTCGATCCCGTATTATTATTATATTTTAAAACAAATTCGCACTGGGTACTCAGGACTTTGATCCACCTTGTGGCCTTGTGTCGCTTTAGTAAATAATAAATAGTTATATTTTTAGATCTGTTCTAACCTCGTAAAACCCAACGACCTAATTTAATGATAAAAATATAGAGACACAGAATAGCTTAAGATACTTTTTAAAGTCTTAAAATTATAGCCAAGCGACCTAAAATTATGACATGATATTTTAACGTATTTTTTGGTTTATAAATTCAAAAAAAGTATTTACCATGATATATTATTTCAATATTTTTTTTTCCATTAATTATTTAACTTTAGGTTAAAAAAAACCGCTTAAAAAAATCAGCCAAAAGCATTGACCTTTTGAATGTCTTAAGTTACACAGTTCGACGTAAGCAATTGTCTTTCTATTGTGTCTCTAATTACGGCATTCGATAAGTTAAAGAAAAAAGTTTTGGGCCGCAAATACTTGGGACTATTTTTAGTACATTAGGTCTGTGGGTCGTAATAAAAATCGTCCTAAATTTAGGTCAGGTCTTACAAGGTCAAATTTTGAGACCCGCCCGTTTCATAGCCTTCAACTCTATCTATAACCTTAACGAACATCTATGAAGGCTACACAACAGTCACTTTGTAAGTTTGTAGAAGTTGTAGACAAACAATACTGGCTTTGTAAAAAGGCTTTGAGACAAAAGAAACTCAGATATATGACAAAATAATATGAGCGCACTCGTGTTTTCATATAAAGATTTTGCTAGAAGTAGTTTTCGTAATAACTTTTATTTAGGACAAAAATGTTGATCCTTTTTCGCTGAAACAAGATATTTTATTCCACTATTGGTAAAACAGCTGACGGTTTTTTTGGGCAGAAACTATACATTCGTTATTTTTATCTTTATCTCCTTTACATATTACTAGCTTTTGCCCGTGACTTCACCCTCGTACGTAAAATATAGCCTAAGAATTTAGCTATCGGACCATTACTTCCAGTTACCTATCCTACAAAAAAAAAAAAACATGAAAACAAACTTTTCCTCTACTGCGTCTTACGGATATCACAAAATAAGTATCCGGATATCTTCTATCCATCTAAGGCACTTTGTGTTCGGTAAGTTCGTTCAAGAAGAATGGACATGTCTAAAATTCTCTGTTTCAATAATGGAATAATGAGAGATCTCTTTTGACAAGATCCTTCACTGAGCAAAAGCAATTACTGCTTCGCAGAAGGAGGCGACCGCCTGCCACTCCTCCTCGCTACCAACCATGGCCTGTACCAAGGCCAGGCGCGAGAGATCGCTGCCGCCGATCGCCCCCACGAGGACACGGCGGTGCTCTACCCAAGCGGGGCACATCTCAATCGACGGTACTCTGCTTAAGCAGGGCACACCTCAGGTCCACACAATGTCACCATTGTCCATTGACCCAGGCGTCACTTCCGCACGAATCCGGTGCAGAGGTTAGATTTCATTTCAAATTCTGTGACGACAGAAAGGCAACTTAGTGACAATTGCGGAAAACCGACGGATATGAGACGCACAAGGCCAGTCATTGTGGTGACACTAAGTGGAGGCATATCCAGCATCAACAAACTTAAGAAAATTATGTGTGCTGGATTTTTCGAAGACCGCTGATAGTTTCAGCGATCTTCGAGAAATCTAGTGCACATACGTTTAATTTTTCTTGCTATAATTAATTATGTACTTGCTCCGAGCGACTCTCTCTTGTTCTGCTCTAATATTATCTGTAAAAACTTGTAATTGGCCTTCTTTCAATATTTTTTATCTTAGCTGTAAGTCCGAAAAAAATAAACATCTGCTGATGGAATAATGATAAGATGTCAATTCCATTATCATATATCGGGATTTTGGATAATCGTTACCGGCTACTATTTTTTTTTTTTTGGAAATTGGAGTCGATATGGGTTTAGACAAAGTCATATTTGTCTAAGACCCATCTCGACTCCAATTTAGGTCAAAACCAAATTAGGATAATTACCATTTCTAATTTCACACAGTGCAAAACAAAGATGCTTTCCTACATATAATAATTATGTTTTAAATAATTGAACATCGTTCATATTACGTACAGCTAAGGAGTGGAATTCCCTGCCAGTCTGTGTTTCCTGTTAGCTATAATTTAGGCGTAATTAAATCAATACTGAACAGCCCCCCTAGCCAAATTACAACCATATCGTGTCGAATTCCGTTCTAAAATCGGTAACGCTTCGGTGTCAGCAAATGTAGAAAACGATAAGTGGCTAGCCATGTTGACACACCCGCTTGTTCTACAATATAGCATTTGTTTAACAAAGGATGTAGCGTTAAACGTTGTAGAAATTCATTCTATCATTTTGAACGATGTGAACTTGGCTACGAATTTTCTATTCGTTTGTTCCGAACACGCGACTTTACGTTGAGATGACGTCATTCCCATACGTTTCAGCTCTTTTCGACAGCGATAACGATTGCAGAATAACAATTTGGCTAAGCGTACAGGTTACTTTTAGGTAAGCGTGATCTACCGTTGGCCACATTATCGCTTACTATCTGAAGAGATAGTGGTAAACGCGGCTGTAAGGGACAACCCTCCACAAACTTTAAGGGCTTGTCAGTATACAAAACTGAACAACCATCCACAATTTTTTTTTTCAGGAAACGAAACAAAACATCGGCCTACTGTCCAATCAAGTTTTTAATTTTGTATAGTGAGGCTGATTTATTTTTTTTTGTTTTCTTAAAAAGATCTTGTCGGTTGTTCAGTTTCGTCAACTGAGCAAGCCCTTAAAGTTTGTGGAGGGCTGTTCCTTACACCTTGTATATCAAAGAGATTAGAAGAAGTTAGGATATATCTAAGGTCGACGGATGAAGAAAATGAAAAAAATGTCTAAGGCATTAAGTCCGCCTATGTACATAAATGTGCATAAAATTTTAATAAATAAATAAAAATCCATCAAGACAGAATATTTAAAATAAATAATATAAAACGCTGAGATATCATAGGTAAAATAAATCCCGGAAGAGCCTCCTTAATTTACTTAAGCCTTATTTTAGCTGATACTCAAAATCTCTGGTGACTTTTTTAATACGACCTCATCAGCTTTGAGTGTTTTAGGTTCATTATTCAAGTCTTCAAGACCGAGTCTTTCGACAGTGAAAAAATTATCTTTTTTTGTGGTTATCAATTGGCTGGCGCTTGATATTTTAGTAGCCTATTCACCCTGACTTAATATCCTTAAGTTGTAACTAACATTCCTAAGATAAAAAATATCAATCACGCTTACCATCAGGTGGGATAGTAGTCAAACGCAAGCCTATCAATAATTCGCTAAGGAGGAGGCCGACCGCATCAGGCAACGGCGCTCTCGCCGCCGCCGGGATTCCGATCCCGATTTCCAGCCACCGTAGGCGCGGGCTTGCGGACAGTGAGCAATGGGTAGCTCGCTGTCCGGCCGTCCGGTAACTGTCCGGACCAAGCCCAAGTCGTCGACGGTGCGCGCTGTTCCCGCGCGCCTCAAGGAGTTGTCAGCAACAGCAGGGGCCCAGCCGGGTCGAAGCCTACTGGGGCCAGGGTTATCCGAAAGGGCGCTCGAGCCCCGGTATGAAGGCTTGAAGGAACAGGATGGGTTTTTTAGTCAGTAAGAGTCTGACACTATCTCCCGCTCCGCCCAAGAGCGGGGGTTGTCATAAGATGATTTTTCATCGAAAAAAAAAAAAAAGCTTATCAATAATAATTAAAAAATAAAACAATAACTAACGTGAAATGTTATCACACGAATATTATAAAGGCAAAAGTTTGTGAGTGTGTTTGTGTATGAATGTTTGTTACTTCTCTCTCTCTACTCTAGTACAGGAAGGAATGGATTTAAATGAAATTTACCGCACTGCAATTTGCCCATGTCCTGAATTTCTTTTAATCCCGGTACTATGTTCGCTTGTGATAATTTTCTACTACCACGCGAGCAAAGTGCTTGGTAGCTAGTCCTAACTAATACTATAAATGTGAAAGTGTGGATGTTTGGATATTTGTTAGTTAATCACGCAAAAACGGCTGAACGGATTTGTATGAAATTTGGCATGCATATAGCCTTTGACATGGAAAAAAACACAGGCTACCTTTTATCCCGATTCCTTAAGTACCTAATGCTACGCGGTCGAAGCCGCGGGCAAAATCTATTTGTTCATAATTTGTACCCATGTGAAACCTGGGAAAATTGCTAGTAAAATAAATAAAGAGAAAATTTAAATCAAGCCACACACTTCTTTATGAATCCAACAAGCCACATGATCTAACTTATTATTCCTCCTGCCTCTAATAAACTAAACAAAACACAAATTGAATGTTTTTAGTCAAAGAGCGAGCGAAGGGAGCTCGAACACAAAATATTTAGGTACAGAGACAGCCAGTGACCGCCTTCAGCTCTTAGGTGTCGAAATTTCCTCCGACCTCAATTTTGGGCGGTTCATTGAGTCCAAAGCCAAAGTAGCTGCTAGGAAACTAGGCGTTCTCGCAAAAGTCCGGCGGTACTTCACACAGAGACAGCTTTTAATGTTATACAAAGCACAGGTCCGATCGTGTGTGGAGTACTGCAGCCACATATGGGCTGGTGCTGCAAAGTGCCACCTGGCAGCTTTGGACTCGGTGGAAAGGCGTGCGAAGAGGCTGATTGGTGATCCAGATTTAGTTAAGTCCAATCTTCAAAGCCTTGAGCACAGGCGTAGGGTAACCAGCCTTTCGGTATTTTACAGATTGCATTTTGGAGAGTGTGCGCAGGAACTGCATGACTTGATTCCGCCATCTCATTTCTATCATCGGACAAACCGACGCACGGCGAGTATCCACCCTTACGTTGTTGAAACATCTACGGTCCGGACTAAGCGTTTCGCCTCGTCATTTATACCGCGTACTTCGAAGGACTGGAACAGTCTGCCTGCTGCGGTCTTCCCGTCCGATTATAATTTGGGTGTCTTCAAGGCTAGAGTGAATAGGCTCTTAATAAACTAGTGCGCCTCACCATTAACGATTGCATCACTGCTTACCATCAGGCGGGATCGCAGTCAAGTACTAGTTTATAACAGATAAAAAAAAAACAGAAGTCAATCTACACACAAAGCGCGCTCGAGCAACGCACACAAAGACACTGCTCACAGAAACGATGTCTCGGTCGCGTCTCGGTTCACTTGTCGAACAATTCCAACTCAAACGCTCATTAGTGTGCGTCCACCGAGCGTAGGTATAAAAAGTGAAGTACATACATGAGATTGTCTTCTGTACCTATCTATTTTGTGGCTCGAATTTGTAGGCCACTCCGACACAGACAGGTTAGGTTAGGATAGGATGGAAGGCTAAGACAAGAGTGATGCGGAGCGGAGCTCGCTCTGCACCACTCCCGCCTTTGTGATTTTATTTTTATATAACCTCTCAGAAAGTGGCTTATATAAAAGCGTAGATAACCAGTGGCAAAGATAGTTTTATTATTTACTTAGCAATTTAAAAGGCAATATAGATGTTCTGCGGCGTTTTTAGGGTTCCGTAGCCAAATGGCAAAAAACGGAACCCTTATAGATTCGTCATGTCTGTCTGTCTGTCTGTCTGTCTGTCTGTCTGTCTGTCTGTCTGTCTGTCCGTCCGTCCGTATGTCACAGCCACTTTTTTCCGAAACTATAAGAGCTATACTGTTGAAACTTTATAAGTAGATGTATTCTGTGAACCGCATTAAGATTTTTACACAAAAATAGAAAAAAAGCAATAAATTTTGGGGGTCCCCATACATAGAACTGAAACTCAAAAATTTTTTTTTCATCAAACCCATTCGTGTGGGGTATCTATGGATAGGTCTTCAAAAATGATACTGAGGTTTCGAATATCATTTTTTTCTAAACTGAATAGTTTGCGCGAGAGACACTTCCAAAGTGGTAAAATGTGTGTCCCCCCCCCCCTCTAACTTCTAAGATAAGAGAATGATAAAACTAAAAAAAATATATGATGTACATTACTATAAAAACTACCAACGAAAATTGGTTTGAACGAAATCCAGTTAGTAGTTTTTTTTTAATGCGTCATAAACCGAAAAAAATACACTATTATTAAAACATCGATCAAAGTTACAATACATTACAAGAACTATTATATTATGTTACTCGCTGCTACGGAACCCTTCATGGGCGAGTCCGACTCGCACTTGGCCGGTTTTTTTAATTGATATAAACTATTGCTTGACTGCGATATCACCTGATAGTAAGCAGAATTTAAAAAAAGAAGGTATTTAAAAAAGATCGGTCGTTGTGGCGACGCTTGGGGGATGCCTTTGCCAACAGTGGACATCTTTCAACTGATAAGATAATGATGATGATTTTTAATTAGCACACATAAACAAATAAGGAAACTATTATTCAACTCATAGTTTTTCTGTCATAGTTTCAAAAGGAAGAACAGTGAATGCATGAATGGAGGACAATACAACGCGACACAATGGACGCTCTTACGGCATTCAACTATTTCTACTGGCCTCGTGAAGGATAAACATTCCACACGTAAACAATAGTATTATGAGTCTTGACATCTAGACACGCGGTAGCGTGTCAAGCCAAGTTCAAGTAATAGAACTTATTCAAGTACAGAAAAAGTTCAGGCGAGCAACACCGTGGTGTAATATTACACGAACCATTTGGAGCCACTTTTGACCCCCTCATAACTCAAAAACTATTTCACATAACGTGTCAAATTTATCTATTACATTATTATATATTGCAAACCAAGTCAGACCTTAGGCTACGATATATTATCCTAAGTTATAAGAAGAAATGATATTTTACGTTGTTATAAATAAATTTCAGGACTGACCATTGAACTTGGCACCCATTTAGATTTCACTTATTATTGTCATTGAAGACTGCAATCAAGGCATGTATCATAATATTGAACTTGGCTCTCATTTCACATTTATGATTTTGATGGGATATATATTTCACAATAGAAGATGCAGAATAGTCGTGGAATAAAGTACATTGACCTTTTCCTAATATCTCTGCGTAGGTGCCCGAAAAACAAACAATGAACTGCTTTTCATTATTAGATTATGAAGGATTCAAGACAGCTTTACGTCTTTATTTCCGTTTTTGAAATTAAAAATGTCAAGAAATTACAGGAGAGTCTAAGTTATCTGGAGCCTACCTTAGCTGCAGAAATGAACTGTCTGAAATGAAGATATCCGCAGGAGAACCAAGGCTACCGACCAATTCTTTGGGTGCGATGCCGTGGGCGAGGGCTCACTTCGCCTATGCCTCAAACTTTCATCTTTATAAACACAGCGATATCGACGTGTGGCCACGAGACGAGCATGTCATTGCAACCGAGGTGGAATTCGCTGGAGCCACAGGCGATGGCGTTATGGAATCGCTATCATTTCACAATATTGCCGAGACCTAAATCGAAGTCCAGAAAAAGTATTGCTTTATAAAAAACGTTGAAAAACCTCCTTTCAATCTGTGATAGCTGAAACTAACTTGTTATCAATCATGGTTGTATATAACGAAGGGTATCTAATAAAATACCAGATTTTATCCTGTAAAAATTGTTGGTTTATTTTTATTATAACTTTATTATTAATATTTATGCGAAACGAGAATATATTTTGTTCAGCATCAGTACGTAACTGAATAGATTACTACAATTTTATAAGCTTTCATTTAGTTTCACCTGTCCCGATGTTTGTCTGTCATCAAATCATGCAAGTTAAATTTTATCCACTTCCCTTACCGATTGAGCTGAAATTTTGCATGCATGTTAAAAGCGGATGACAATACAAAATTATTATGACATGGAGCTGATCTGATGACGAAAAAAAAAGGTGGCCGTAGGCGAGTTCCTACGGCTACCTTTTTTTTTGTCATCAGATCAGCTCCATGTAGTTAAATGACACAACCCCATCGAGTTTGGACTCGTATGATTCGTCTTGACGAGAATTAATTATACAGGTATAGTGCGCTATAAAAGCAGCTTGCTATGATAAAAAGATTTTCATTAATAACTTGTTTACATTATGTTTAATTTTTTCCCAAAAATATTTTTAAAAGTTTAAACGTACGTATAATCAAAGCAATTTTACTTGTTACGACTGTTCTGCTGTGCTTCTATGAGAAGTCCTGTTCCGTATCTTCAAAGTTCATGATCAGATCATATAATATTTCTATTGGAAGAAGACCTTCCAATCAAAATAATAATTTTCAAAATTGGTCTACAATTAAATCGATCCACAATTTCCCGAGATATCGGTGACCATACATAAAAAGTTTAATTTATTAAACCCCAAGCAAACCAGCCGGTGTTCGCGCACCTATTGTTTTTCTATTGTGTCGGTAATTTCCACGATTGAAAGGTTAAACTTTTTCGATGTCGATTAAAAATTAATAAACTACAATGGTTGAAAATGAAACTATTTTAAAATACGTCTCCAAGGATACAAGCTTTACCAATTTTCACTTATAAAATCTCTTTCGTTTTCACACTTATTTTTCACTCAAATCGTCGCTTGATGGCTTTAAATTTCAATTTTGCGGCATAAATTGTTGAAATTACCCACCTCAGATATTTTTAGACGTTATCCTACTTTAATATCGCTTTCTTCAATTCCAGGCAAGTTTTTAAATTATTTCTAAAACATATTTATAACCATTTTTGTATAATAAAATATTGGTACCTACAAAGTAACTTATGGCTCTTATGTCTCTTGAACACCTGGGCAAAATTAAATGGACACAAGACTCGTACCCGCCTAGGCGGCAGTACGAGTATCTGTGCATTTAATTTCGGCCAGCTGCACCCGGATAGAGCCCCGCTAACCTTTAAATCCATTTTCTTTGCGAAATATTGATTGATTTACATATATGCTATTTTCACTCGTTGTTCGTTCTTTTTCCTTTCTTTCAGTCCATCCAAATGTTGTCTGTAATGTTATGGCCACAGTACCGTGATATGCCAATAATTATTGCTATAACTTCAATAACTGTACGGTGCAACCGCACATTGCGTAAATGCTCTCTCATCATAATTGAGTTGTAATTAATTTACACACATTTTACATCAACTTCAGTTCACATTAGGACCGCGTCATAGCAACACCTCATTTATCATTAGTTAAGGTCGTGGACTCAATACACGTATCAAGTGAATTACATAGTTTTACTTATAGCATTCAGCATCCCTATCAAACAAAATCAATCAGCAAAAGACGCATGGTAACAAATCATACAATAACACCCAGGTGTAACCACGTTTATGGTCATAATTTTACAATTCCAATCAATATAGCCAATGGCGGTAGACAATAGCTCCGGCGGCGGTCTTTTTTAACATATCAAAGAAGATTACCACAGTAATTAATGCGTTTATGGCCACACTACCGTTTGTCCAGTGTGCAACATGAGCCCAATGACGACGCACGTATCGACCTACATGGAGTGATAAAAAAACCGCTTGAATTTTTCGAATTATTCCAATATTCTTGTAATAAATGAGGAAGTGGAACAAAACCTCACTTTAACACTTTTAACATTTTCCTACAAACATTACCCACAGCTGCAGCTTCAACCTCCATCTTGAAAAATGATATTTTTACCGCCTAATTTATTGACATATCTAGGTAAAGTCTAGTGTAATTTAAACGTTAAATAAATGCTATAATTATTGCGGTAATAACCCGGTAGACGGTAAAGTAGTGTGGCCGTAACATAAGAAACTGCCCTTTGTGATAAGACCACTCATTGTTCACTTATTTTTAATAATGTCTGTCATGTATTTTTTGTTTCTGTGGTGTACATTAAAGAATATAATAAATAAATAAATATTTAACCACAATATTATGTGCGTAATTTTTTTTCTAAAGATCCAAGCCGTTCGTAGGGGTAGGAAAAAAATCAATAGTTGATAATGTTGTTTATGTATCTTTAACAAACACATATATTTTCAAACCTATTAACCTAGCCGTTAGGTAGTTGAAAATTTTACAATACTTTGAATTCTATTGTTGACGTAATTATAAAAATTATGCAGAACCCTTCGCATTCAAGTTAAACTGCCCAGTAGACCGTTTTATTTTAATAATAAAATACTTATAATTTGGTTTAAACAAAGTAAGTGGTTTGTAAAAACGAAATCTCATTTTTTTTATAATGAAGGTCTCCTAATAAAAAGCCTTTCATTTACTATTTATAATAAAACTTGTTAAGCCGTCTCTTCAAATTGAAAAGAACACTTTATAATAAAAATTTAAGTGTGCTCGACTTACATGAGGTACAATAATGGAAATTTTATTACGGTCGACATTCATATGAAATGCTGTACTAACAATGAACATGGAAACTCTAAGGCATCAAGAAATATTGTTATTAAAATCATTCGGAATGGCACAGCATAGTCGGGCTTATAATTTTCCCATTGTTTGGGACTCAAGCCTCCTCTCTAGAGAGGGAATGGGCCGTAATCCACCACGCAGGCCCAGTTCGGGTTGGTGAATGTCACATGTCTTCGAATTTTTGGTTCTAGGACCATTGAGTGGTGCATGAGGGTCGTTCCCTCGCGCGTGCGGCCATAAAAGGTGACCGCCTGATTTGTTACGATTGTAAGGCTATTTACCTCAAACCTATATCGAGCAATCATTTAACCTCTTCGACAACGCAAAAAGAAAACAGAAAACTCAATAACTCCATACAGTAAATTCTAGTCGAACCGTTTACAAGGCAGCGGCCATATTGGATTTTTCGAAACGTCATTTATCATGTGTCAGTGTCTAGAAAAATGCGATTTTAAAATACGACGTACATATTTCAATTTATTTGCCGCAATATCAGTAGAGGGATCGCAAGAAAAAGTCTGACGTTTGAAATTGCATACAAATGAAATATTTTCTGTGCCCGTTGTCGCAGAAAGTCGACTCTTTGTCTTGTCGGATGAGTCATTAGAGTAAGAAGCGTTTCTTTTCTGTTTTACTGACATCTCTTTGAATGCTAGGTAGTGTTATAAATGAGACTAGTCGTGATATGAAGGATCAAAATAGTCGTTTTTATTACAGCTGGATACTTACTTAAAAACTTGTTGCAAACTAGCGTTCCAACTAAGGTGACCTTGCTACGCCGGGCCTTGGTTGAGGCCATGGTCCGGAGCGAGGAGGAGTGGCAGGCGGTCGCCGACTTCTGCGAAGCAGTAATGCTCGCAAAGGAGGAGGCCGAACGCATCAGGCAACGGCGTTATCGCCGCCGCCGTCGCCGGGATTCTGATCCCGATTTCCGGCCAACGTAGACGCGGGCTTGCGGACAGTGAGCGATGGGTAGCTCGCTGTCCGGCCGTCCGGTAACTGTCCGGACCAAGCCCAAGTCGTCGACGGCGCGCACTTTTCCCGCGCGCCTCAAGGAGTTGTCAGCAACAGCAGGGACCCAGCCGGGTCGAAGCCTACTGGGGCCAGGGTTATCCGAAAGGGCGCTCGAGCCCCGGTATGAAGGTTAGAAGGAACGGGGTGGGTCTTTTAGTGAGTAAGAGTCTGACACTATCTCCCGCTCCGCCCAAGGGCGGGGGATGTCAATGCATGATTTTTCCCACCATAAAAAAAAAGGTGACCTTGCTAGTTTCAATCCGTGTACATAGCAGTTGAAATCCATGACCTTGTTGAAGGTCTTTGGTTGGGAGGCGCGTTTTTCCAACCACTGAAAATGTTTGTTTTTTTTTATTATTATTGATAGGCTCGCGTTTGACCACTATCTCACCTGATGGTAAGTGATGATGTGGCCGACGATGGAGCACGCTTGCCTAGAAGTAACCTATTCACTCTCGACTAAATGTTGGAACGTGGTTTACGGTCCATGTAGCTTCAACATAAACCAAACACACAAACCAAGCTCCAGAACGAAAGAACGCCAGTTTGCAACCATGAACCCTTTAAAATTGCGATTTTCATTGTTTTTTTTTAACCGTTGCAGTTGAGAATCTGCGTTCGATGTTTAAAAACCGGGCAAGTGCGGGCTGGACTCGTGCACCGAGGGTGTTGTACAAACTTACCTATATTAAACCGAAAACGGTTTTTAGAACTTTTCCTTTATTTGAGCTTGATTTTTGTTAAATATCAGTATTCTTGGTCAAAGAGATGTATCTTTTTGGCTTTGATTTCATTGCTAATGTCAAAATATGCGCCATAAACGACCTATCTTTAGATCGAAGTATGATTGTTTTCTGCTCTGCTGCTACAAGGGGTTGCAGACTTGAGTAATTGATATTAATTGCATTTTAATACTTCCAAGCATTACTGAAAAAAAAGGTCTTGACAGAAGGACATACAGATAACAAAGTAATCCTAAATAGGAATTGCGTTTTTGCCAATAATATTATTATTATTGTATTATATTGGCGGAACCTTAAAAACTACATATATAAGGTAAAAATTTACTCTTCGATACGTTTTTATCGGAATTTTTGGTTTTCCTATCTTCTGTCAAAAAACATTCCATAATACCCTCGATTCTATTACACACATTTTTACTGATAAAACGTAAAGACCTTCTTTTTAATCATTCAAAGAATGTAATTATTAAAGTCATTTTCAAGGCGTAAACTCCGAAATTCCTACGGACATCCCTGTTACGTTACCTAAATTAAATTCATTCAGGACGCTCTTACATTTTTCTACAAACTTCAATTGTTTTCAGGTACCATTTTAATGAGTAAAAAATAAAAACTGAATATATTGTGGTCCGAATCACATTAATTTTCACACCTTAAACAAATTAATTTAAAACAAGTTTGTAATGAAAATATATTTTTCATTGCAAGCAAGATTTATCATCATCGTCATCATCATTATCAGCCTTTTTAATGTTCCCACTGCTGCGACTCAGGCTTCCTCTCTCTAGGAGAAGGAATGGGCCGTACTCCACCACGCGGGTTGGTGAATGTCACATGTCTTCGAATTTTTTGTTTCTAGGACATGCCACTTTCCTCACGATGTTTTCCTTCACCGTTTTGAGAGCAGTATCCTTTGTGTAAGGTTTTATACACGGTATAATACCTATATAATGAATACTCATCAAGACAAATCATATGAGCTCAAACTTGACGAAGTTGTGTCGTTTAACTACCAAGCTTTCCATCAACAGATCAGGTCCATGCCATAATAATTTTGCATTGACATCTGGTTTACACATGCATGCTAAATTTCAGCTCAATCGGTAGCCGGGAACATACTGGCAAACATCGGGACAGGTGAAACTAAGTCATCATTATCATTGTTTCAGCCGAAACACGTCCACTGTTGGACATAGGCCTCCCCCATGTGTCGCCACAATGAACGGTCCTGAGCGTCCCGCATCCATTGGATTCCCGCAACCCTTACCAAGCCATCGATCCAGCTTGTTCCAGGAGGCCTTCCAATGCTACGTCTTTTGGTTCCTGGTCGGCATTTCAGAACCTTACGGCCCCAACGGCCATCTGTTCTGCGAGCAACGTGCCCTGCCCATTGCCACTTAAGTTTGGCGAAACTAAGTAAAAGCTTCTAAAATCATTGTCGCCCACAAAACATACCCAAGTTTCAGACTGTATGAAATGATTTCTCTTTTCAACAAAATTATGCACAAAGAAATGGCTAGCCGCAGCGTCAGTCCTCGCGTACCAATTTACGGGATGGTATTTTAAGCTTGCAAGTTTACGCTTATCCCGCTATTTCAAGCGTGCAGCGGCTGCACTAAGGCGCTGCGCAAACGGAGACACTTTTTGGTCGCCATGAGCATGTGTTAAGTGGAAGCAACTGGACACAAACAATGTTTACGTATTCGCGGGGAGTGAATAATTTCATACTGGTTCTATAGAAATCTAATATTCTTCGGCTGCACTAAGGCTTTGCGCAAACGGAGTAAATTGGTCGTCATGAGTATGTGTTAAGTGGAAACAACTGGACACAAAAAATGTTTATGTATGCGCAGGGAGTGAATAATTTCATGCTGGTTCTATACAAATCTAATATTCTTCAGCTGCAGTAAAGCTTTGCGCAAACGGAGTAAATTGGTCGTCATAGTATGTGTTAAGTGGAAGCAACTGGACACAAAAAATGTTTATGTATGCGCAGGGAGTGAATAATTTCATACTGGTTCTATAGAAATCAAATATTCTTCGGCTAAACTAAGGCTCTGCGCAAACGGAGTAAATTGGTCGTCATGAGTATGTGTTAAGTGGAAGCAACTGGACACAAAAAAATGTTTATGTATGCACAGGGAGTAAATAATTTCATACTGGTTCTATAGAAATCTAATATTCTTCGGCTGCACTAAGGCTCTGCGCAAACGGAGTAAATTGGTCGTCATGAGTATGTGTTAAGTGGAAGCAACTGGACACAAAAAAATGTTTATGTATGCACAGGGAGTAGATAATTTCATACTAGTTCTATAGAAGTCAAATATTCATCGGTAGCTTGTATCCGACACAAGACACAAAAGTGTCCACGTTTATGCCCTGCCTAAGCGATGGTTTGTACGTTTAGCAACTTGGATATATGTATAGATATTCTATATAACTCCTAAGTTATTTGTTATTTCAGAGATTTCAGACTTGATTCCGCAGTCAAATTTGTACATACATTGAAGCTAAAACTACATTAGACCGACATACACGTGGGTCACACTTGATTTGTACGTAAAACGACGTCGCATAATGTCGCGTGGAGTTGCTTGGCGTGGATATAATGTAGCTCTACAAGTCTAGTTGCCATATAAAATGTAAGGAGACCGACGCGCACAGATTGGCGTGCGTGCGCACGTGTGTGCAGTGTAATTTTACCTTAAGAGTACTTTTAATACGCTTTTTATTTTATGCTCTTACTGCAATTTTGTATACTGTTCAATAAAGAGTTTATTTATCTCTATTCCCAACAAACGTCTTCATAGCATATCTAAGCATAATCAGCCTTTTAATGTTCCCACTGTTGGTAACCAGTTCTCCTTTCTGGCAGAGGGAATGGGCCGTAATCCACCACGCGGGTCCAGTGCGGGTTAGTGAATGTCACATGTTTTTCACCAGCATTAAAATAGAAAATTATTCTAGAATATAGTCTGCCCGTATGTTAAATTTTATTCAAAACCGTTTAGTCGTTTGAGCGTGATAGGATAACAAACAAATTTTGGCACACTCACTAACTTTCAAATTAATAATGCTATAGTTTCTACAGCATAGTATTATTAAGTTGAAAGTTAACTTAATAATACTATCGTTTCTACAGCATAGTATTATTAAGTTGAAAGTTAACTTAATAATACTATAGTTTCTACAGCATGAAATTAAGAACTATTTAAGTTTGGGACTCAGTGATTAAGTAGCATTCTACTAAAAAAGATTAACCATGAAGTTTCTTGCCAGTTCTTCTCCATAGGAAACGATCAGTTTGGAACCGTGCACTAGCTTCTGCCTTTTTATACCCATGTAGGACTTTGTGAAATAAAAGTATTTGAATTTTGAACTGTTAAAAGAATTTTCAAAATTGCCCTTTAGTTTTTGTGTTTTTTTCATTACAAGGAAAAATATAAATTTTTCCTCTTTTTAATATTTTTTATAAAGGTATTGCTAATGAAAAGCCGTCCCGTAAATTTCTCTTCAGGCGATCACAACACGCAAAATAGGATTGTTTTCAATTTATTTTTTGACAAAAGGTTTAGCCTTCCTGGTAAATCAGATACTATAATGAATTTAACATTTAATCTTTTTTTCAAACACAGTTAAATCAGCGATCGTTTGATCCCACCCTAAGGAATTATACAGACCAAACGTATTGTCACCGTAGGCGAGGGCTTGCGAACGGCGAGCAATGGGTAGCTCGCTGTCCGACCTTCCGATAACTGTCCGAACCGAGCTCAAGTCGTCGACGACGCGCACTGTTCCTGCGCCTCGAGTAGTTGTAAGCAACATCAGGGGCCCAGCCGGATCGAAGCCTACTAGAGCCAGGGTTATCCGAAAGGGAAACACGGCCCCGTTACGAAAGGCAAGAAGGAACGGGGTGGGTTTTTCTTAGTCAGTAAGAGTCTGACACTATCTACCTACAGGTCATTGGACTCGCACAGCTGACATTTTCTTAAAGAAATTAATTTCGTACATGCATAAATTAATACGAGTTTTGCCAAAAAAGGTACTTTATTTTTTAATTTTATCTTTACAAATCGATAGTGTTTCATGTACTGAATCGACCCCCCACGGGATTAAAACGATCAAAATTTAGCGGGGTATTATTAACTAATCGTTCATACCGAACCGAATGCTGACACTGGGGCTACAGTGAGCATACTAACAGTTGGCGGCAGACAATACGTTTAGTGTGAACGATGCTTAAATGTGCTCATTCAATATGTATTTTTACAACTTGAGCCTTAGCAGCAACAAAGAGGGAAAAGGAATTACATTTAAAATAGGTAAAGGTTTTTTCAACTCTTTTATTTATTTACACGTGCCAATTATGAAAGAATATTTCAAAATTTTTATGTCTCTAGGTATCGTTAAAATTATTCAAATAGCATCAAGGGACGCAAGTCAAGGGTATTCGGCCCGTATTACTGTTTGGATATTACTTTTATTCCCAATACAACTTGACAACTACGCACTTTTTTTTTATTGTTGATAGGTTCACGCTTGACCGCTATCTCACCTGATGGAAAGCGACGATGCGGTCTACCTAGAAGAAACCTATTCATATTCACTGTTCTTGACTGACTTAAAAAGGAGGAGGATCTCAATTCGTTGCAATCTTTTTTATTAAGCTATTGCATAGCTTCTATCCGAATGTGGAGACCGAATCCAGAAATTCCGTAACGAAAATAACCTAACAACCCCACTCATTTGTTTTTTGAGCGTGGTGACCGATAAGAAAACAAATGAGTGAACAATCAATAAAATTCAATTCAATGTGTGAAAGTGTAACTTCAATTTATAACAAAGAAAAAAAAAACAAAGGAAAAAAATACTGCATAAATAAATAATTATAATTGCATAAGTTGATAAAAATGCTATGCAATAGCTTTAACGCGGCAGTCCCCGAGTGCCAAGATGATTTTTCCCATCGAAAAAATAGTGCCACACGTCTTTTTAAGCTATTGCATAGCTTCTATCGCGGGCCTTGAGCGAGGAGACCGAATCCAGAAATTCCGTAACGAAAATAACCTAACACCCCCCCCACGCATTTGTTTTGAGCGTGGTGATCGATAAGAAAATGAGTGATGCTATGCAATAGCTTTACCGCGGCAGTCCCCGAGTGCCACACGTCTTTTTTATTTTATATGTACTAACTTGTGCCCGCCGCTTCACTCGCGTACATAAAGTATAGCCTATGTCATTCAGGAATAAAGCAGCTTGCAATTGGTGAAAGAATTTTAGTAATCGGACCAGTACTTCCAAAGCCATACTACGATTACGTGTGCATGTAATTCTAGATAGATGTTCAAGGGACTTTCCACTTGCTGCCCTGGCGGTGTAGTGAGACTGTTTTTTTTTTTCGGTAAACATCATCCAGATGACATCCCCCGCCCCTGGCCAGAGCGTGAGATAGTGTCAGACTTCTACTGACTAAAAAACCCACCACGTTCCTTCGTTGCCTTTCATACCAGTGCCGAGCCTTCCTTTCAAAAGCAGACCCTTGGCCCCAGTAAGCTGCGACCCTGCTGGGCCCCTACGGTTGATGACAACTCTTTGAGGCGCGCGGGTTGAGCACAGAGTTACTCATTTCCACGAGCGCTTGAGGATACTTAAGGCATCTTTCTTGACTCCACTGACCCTGTATAATTTAGATTAGATAGTGTCTGAAGTATTTCGCAGTGTCTACCTGCTAAGATGTTAATTATTTTTTCAATTTAACTAATATAATTCAATCATTTATCTTATCTATTTTATTTTATGTACCTGCTGTAACAATCTAATTTAATTCCATAATGTTTCTATGCATAAAATAAACGATAAATTAATAAATACAATTCTAAAATATAGCTAACTCGCTTTTGCCCGTGACTTCGCCCGCGTGCATAAAATATAAATACATTCAGGAAAAAAGTAGCTTTCTATCGGTGAAAAAATTTTAGCAATCGGACCAATACTTTTAGAGATTTCCTCCTACAAACAAGTAAAAAAAAACCTTTATAGTCTGTCTAATAAGTCAACCGACTTGAGAATTTTGTATAATATTTAACCATTTAAAAAATACTTATATTCGATACTTTTCATAAGGTTCTTCTGTTAGTAAACAATGATCTCTATCTCTTAATTAACCTAAATTATTGAACCCGTGTTGACTACATAAGATTTCATTAAATCCTAATAATTACCCAACTCGTTTAACTTATTAGACAGACTCCACGTCTTTATAATATTAAGTGTAGATGTAGATAATTTTAAAACCTTTAAATTCAAATTGTCGCTTACGATTTTCTTTCCAAAAAGGTTTGATCGTTTGGTCGAATTAGCTGAATACAAAAGTTGAATTAGCTGAATGCAAAAGTTGAATTAGCTGATTTCATTCAATAAAATTAAATTCTAAAACCTTCATAAATCCTTATGTTCTTTATATTCTATTGTAGCAAGGGTGAAAGGCATTTACAAATCAAAATAACGAACAACACAACAAAAGAAAAAAAGAAAAAAATTTACAGACATTAATAATAAAAATGTGAAATACCAAAATCTGTGTTAACGTCTGATTCGAAGCTTTTAAATCTTAAACGCATTTTTCTTCAAATAAATGGACCTTGTTTTTGACTGCTAAAGCGTGTTCAGACGGCAAAAGCGTTCCAAGATAGTTACTGGCGCGACTTGATAAACTTGCAAATAATCTACATTTTTTTATGGTGGCAATATCAAGTGGCTTCTCTTGCGATTGGGTAAAGTGAGAGAACGTGCCAGACTTTTACTGACTAAAAACCACCTCCTCTCCTCCAGGACACGGTGGAGCACATGGTAGAGGTATGCGCCGCTTAGGCGATGCTACCATCGCCATGTCCTTGTGGGGGCGATCGGCGGTGGCGATCTCTCGCACTGGGCCTGGTTACATTACAAGTGGTTCCGAACCCGATTTACGGGCACCGTTGATGTGGGCTTGTGAACGATGAGCAATGAGTAACT
Source organism: Mythimna albipuncta (assembly GCA_929112965.1). Lineage (NCBI taxonomy): Eukaryota > Metazoa > Arthropoda > Insecta > Lepidoptera > Noctuidae > Mythimna > Mythimna albipuncta. Next base: position 12,971,608 of record OV815982.1, read on the forward strand.
CGCTGCCCGACCGTCCGGTAACCATACAAAGACGATAGTCGTCCGAAGATAAATTAACCATTGTGACATAGCGGGGAAAGATTTAAAGATGGCAGCTAGAATCATCGGGTTAACATGCTTTGTAGTAAATAATGGTTCACCCATCCTCTGACTGACCTCGGTATGTGTTGCTTAACCTTGAAGTCCGACATGCGGCTTCTATTTTAACCTGGCTGCTTCGTGCAATTTCTCGAAATTGTTATTTTCTTCGCGTACCTTCGTAAACAAGTGTTTGTTAATAAGAACGAAATTGGAAATGTCTAGAGTAATTATTTTAGATTTATTAAGGGCCAAGGGCTCCAAGTGTTTAATTTTGTTTGTGTAAAATTGTATTATTTTATTGGATTAATATTTTGAAGACGTAGAATTTGGTTTTAATAAAACTAAGAATTAATTTGAAGATATTTTTTATTCTAGCTGCTGCCACTGTCTTTACCTGCATAATAGTAAAAAAAGTATCCTATGAAGGGAACATAGTGTCAGGGTAAAAAGTATTGTATATGCTATTCCAGAACATAGTCTACCTGTATGCCAAGTTTCATCGAAATCCATTCAGCCATTCGAGGATGAAAAAGTAGCAAACACACACACAAACTTTCGTGTAATTAGTGTGATTACTTATTACACGGTTTAGATTTTTTTTTAAATTAATATAAACTAATGCTTGACTGCGATCCCACCTGATGGTAAGTAGCGATGCAATCGTTGATGGTGAGGCGGACTAGTTCATTCAGAGCCTTTTCATTCTAGTCTTGAAGACACCTAAATTATAATCGGACGAGAAGAACGCAGCAGGCAAGTTGTTCCAGTCCCTCGATGTCCATGGCATAAACGACGAGGCGAAAAGCTTGGTCCGGACCGTAGAGGTATCAACAACGTAAAGGTGGATACTCGCCGTTCGTCGGGTTGTAATTTGTACAAATACTTAAAGTTGTGTGTGTGTTTAAAAAAAACCGTCAACACGATTTTTTCATATGCGAAGTGAGACGCGTGGGCGGGGACTGTCGGTGATTGGCTCGCCGCGCCATCGCGTCATAGACGTCACTCCTCATTCGTTCCTTGCGTTGCTGCATGTATCTAACAACGAAGACGATTGGCTCGCCAATGTATGGAATGCGCAAAGCGATCCCCATTTGACGCCGAGCGCTCAAGATACGTTGTGCCTAGAAACAAGATATCGAAAATCCAAAACACGTGTAATCTAATCCCTTATTTACTTTAATACTTTATAAACTAAGTCCGGAGAGGAAACTTCTTCCACTCGACTCAGTCGCAATGTCAGCGAAAATATTTTTCGTCCAGGAAGTTAATGTTAATAAATATCGAGCTATAACAGTAAATTTTATATAAAACTAGCGTTTACCAGCGCTTTCGCCCGCATAAATATAGTAAATAATAACCTATGTCAGTCAGTGATAAAATAGCATTATAATGGTAAAAGGATTTTGAATACCGATATCGAAATTCATTTTTTTTTTTTTTTACCAATACCGATACCGATACAGGTACCGATAACGATATTGATACTTGTATCGACAGCGATTTCGATACCGATACCGACATTGATTCCGATACCGGTAACTATACCGATACCGGTACAGAAACAGATACCGGTATCGGTTCATGAGTTACAACATTTCATTCACATCACATTTATAAGTTTATTACAAACAAATATACTAATCTTGTCTCTACTAATACTTGAATAAATAATATTTAGATTTGGATGAGTCTTCTTTTTTAATTAAAAACACTTATAGACCTGTAGGTAGGTAATTCTTTTCTTTACCAGTAACATATTTGTTTTAAGTTTATTGGCTAACAGAAAAGCAGTGCTTGACAGAAAAATAATCCTACTAATTATTCGGTTTGAGAAAACATTCATTGTGCGTGCCTACGGCTAATGAGTGAGCCTGCCGGAGTCTGTTTTCCTGATAGCTACAACATGGGGATTTTTAATGCCTAAATTACACGTACCGAGTAAACTGGCGAGACAGTGCTCTCGGCCGAGGACTCGGTACGTATTGACAAAGCGCCGAGTACTCAGCCGAGTGTTTAAGGCGTGGACCCATGTTTACGGTACGGCGCCGTTTGCAGTTCAACGGAACGGCACCGCCGCCGGCGGATGGCGCGGCGCCGTGCCGCGGACGGTGCGCTGTGCATTGCCCCCATTCAACGCGCACACCAATAGCGAAATATCGACTGAATGGGCGTCCATCGGCCGGAAGCCCGGTTTCCACTGCGAAAGGGTAATGTGCGGAAAATGGTTAGGCGGAACGGACTCCTTTTTAATGAAAGAGGTTTGCGTTTCCACCAACGAAGAGTTGGTCATTTGATTTCCTCCCTAGAACTGAGCGAGCTCATTTCTACTCTTTCTACACGCTCGGCTCTTTCCGTCCGACTATTTGTTGGTGGAAATACAAGTATGCAGTTTGCGTTTGCGAGTTTAACGAAGTCATTAATGGGTCCGTTCCGCTCGCGGTGGAAACCGGGTTATATATCTACAACTCGCTTACATCACTGTCTCAGACGAGCAACATTTTACTGTCTCGCCCTTTTACTCGGTACGTGTGATCAAGGCATAAGTTAAAAGTGCAAGCGTGCTCTATCGTCGACCACATTGTCACTTTCCTTCGGGTAACATAGTGGTCAAGCGCGAGCCTATCAAAAGTAAAAAAAGTTACTGCAAAAAAATCTAGTTATAAATCATTAATCTTACCCTCATCCCAATTTATTTGGGATCAGCGCAATGTGTTCAAAATAAATAAATAACAAATTAAGGTAACTTAAACTCTACTCCTTCAATTTCACGCCTATAAGCTCAATCCAATTTGATTCAATATTAATTTTGCAGTATCGCTTTTTTTTTTTCATTCATACAAAGATATATAATACGAATAAATAAATATATATATTTTTTTTTTTCTTATTTTTGGTTTTCTAATCGAGTTTAAAGTTGTGCTATATGATTACTGATAAGTGTGTGTGTACTGAGTAAATCAATTTTCTGTGTCTCTCTCATTAAAAAACCACTTATTCTTAACGTAACAATGACAAAAATAGATTATTTTAAAATTATATTCCTTATTTACTTGAGTTTTTTGCAGATTCCTCTCTATAGAGATCTACGCTTTGGAATATGCAATTAGCATAATTTTTCTGACTGACTGACTTTTTTGACATTTCAAAAGTGCCTCCCTTCAAACCCCAAGCGAACGCGAACGGCGTTATCCGGTATAATTCTATTTGCTGATGACACCTCTCTTATTTTTAAAGTAGACAGAAAAGATGGGGATGTCTTGCATGTCAACGAGATTCTGGCTGTCCTTTCGAAATGGTTTGCAGCTAATAATCTCTTATTAAATGCAACTAAAACTAAATGTATAAAGTTTTCATTGCCAAATGTCCCTCAAGTTGACGTCAATCTAATTCTTGACAGCAAAAAACTAGATGTTATTACAGAAACAGTGTTTTTGGGTATAACTATCGATTCTAAACTGCAGTGGGGTACTCATATTAGAACTCTCTCGGGAAGACTAAGCTAAGATGCATATGCAGTAAGAAAAATAAGGCAATTGACAGATGTAGCCACAGCTAGGTTAGTTTACTATGCTTATTTCCACAGTATTATGTCTTATGGCATTTTACTGTGGGGACCTGCAGCTGACGTAGACTCAATCTTCATATTACAAAAGAGAGCAATCCGGGCTATTTATAAAATGGGCCCTCGCGAGTCCCTCAGAAATAAATTCAAAGAAATCGATATACTTACTCTGCCTTCTCTTTACATCTTGGAAAGCATTTTGTATGTACGTAAAAACTTAGGACTCTTTAAAATCAGAAGCGATTTTCACAACAAAAATACACGTAGTAAACACGAAATTGTCTTACCCAAATGGAGACTAGCTAAGACTAGCAAGTCATTCTTAGTTAACAGCATTCGCTTTTATAATAAGCTGCCAAAGGCGGTAACAGAACTTAGTGAGGGAAAATTCAAAAGTCATATCAAGCGTGTCCTAACCGAAAAAGCATATTACAAGGTTAAAGACTATGTCGAGGACACGCTTGTTTGGCAATGACTACCTCTGCACATGTGGCCCCCTGGTAAATCATCAATATTTTGTCTATTAACTGCTCCACCTTTGTTTTAATAATTATATATACATTTTTTTTTCTCTGACACATTGCTTTTGCAATATTTTTATTTTTATTTCAACTGTCATAAATTTGTTAGTAATTTATTTTGTTAATATTTTATTGATAGTTGTAAGTATTATATTATTCCTGTTTTTTTTTTATATATATAGCCTCTTTTTGTATTGTAAATGTGAGAACACTGTATACTCCACGAACTCTTAGACTACTTCCTATTACGACTTACTTTGTTTTTTACTGAGAAAATTTTGATTGTGCTTTTGTGTACAATATTTGACTGGTCTACACTGTTCTTACATAACATTTATCAATATTGTAAAACAACCACTTTTTTAAAAGAGTAACCATGGAGTTTCTTGCCGGTTCTTCTCCATAGGAAACGACCAATTTGGAACCGTGCACTAACTTCTGACGTTTTATAAGTGCCCATGTAGGCCTATGTGAAATAAAAATATTTTTGATTTTGATTTGATTTTGATTTTGTTCGCGCATGATTTTGCGCCATTCGGTTGAACACTAAGATTATTAAAAGTCCGTGTAGATTATTTTATTTATTGGTTATGTATCTAAGAATGTAAATAAGAAATTCTTCATAAAGTAGTCCGTAAATTTCGAAAATAAGCAACCTTTTAATTTTTCCCGTATTTATACCTATTTAAAGGCTTAGGGTCTCAGGGGTTAAATGGTTTATTTACACTTAATATTATTATAAAGAGGAAAAGTTTGTTTTTTTTTCGTTTGTAAGAGGTAATCTCTGAAAGGATTGCTAAAAGTTTTTCACCGATAGAAAGGTGTTTTATTCGTGAGTAAGTAGTATATACGCTACGGTGTTGTCGGGTAATGCAACGGTCTAATGAGTATATTATATACGAGCAGCTTTACTTTTACACTATTTAGATTATTTCTTTACTTGACATATGCCTAGCACGGTCTTGTTCGCGGTGTAATGAGCAAAGTCTTTTATAAGCCCTTTTATGAACTTTGAAGTCTTAGTTTCTCAAGGAGTTGTCAGCAACAGCAGCGACCCAGCCGGGTCGAAGCCTACTGGGGCCAGGGTTATCCGAAAGGGCGCTCGAGCCCCGGTATGAAGGCTAGAAGGAACGGGGTGGGTCTTTTAGTCAGTAAGAGTCTGACACTATCTCCCGCTCCGCCCAAGAGCGGGGGATATCAATGCATGATTTTCCCACCATAAAAAAAGTCTTAGTTTGCTTCATTATCTTTACTCACAGTTATCTGCTATAAAACCTCTTACATTGTAAAAAAACGACCGTGGATTGTTTTTTTTTTTGCCACTCTGTCTGATGACATATTGCATTCAACGCCCGCCGGCTATCTCTGAAAACCAACTGTATAATTTTGGCTCGCAAGCAAGTTTTAGCATTGTAGAGCGATAACCATACTGCATGATGAATGTAACGCATATTTTTCATTCTGTTTTATACAAAATTATTTTTAGTAGATAAACCTTTTTTATGGTGGGAAAAAATCATCCAATGACATCCCCCGCTCTTGGGCGAAGCGGGAGATAGTGTCAGACTCTTACTGACTAAAAACCCACCCCGTTCCTTCTAGCCTTCATACCGGGGCTCGAGCGCCCTTTCGGGTAACCCTAGCCCCAGTAGGCTTCGACCCGGCTGGGTCCCTGCTTTTGCTGACAACTCCTTGAGGCGCGCGGGAACAGTGCGCGCCGTCGACGACTTGGGCTTGGTCCGGACAGTTAGCGGACGGCTGGACAGCGAGCTACCCATTGCTCACTGTCCGCAAGCCCGCGCCTACGCCGGCCGGAAATCGGGATCAGAATCCCGGCGACGGCGGCGGCGGCGATAACGCCGTTGCCTGATGCGTTCGGCCTCCTCTTTTGCGAGCCTTACTGCTTCGCAGAAGTCGGCGACCGCCTGCCACTCCTCCTCGCTCCGGGCCATGGCCTCAATCAAGGCCCGTTAGTAGATATACCTATGCGAAACCCAAAACACATGTCTAGTATTTTTATATAAAGAATCTGTGTACAAAAAAAGACAGTATCATGAAAGTTATGCTATCTGGTGGTCCATACAAGTATAACCCGGCTATTTGGGCGTCTGAGGGGTTATTTTGCTCCCGCACCCAGCTCTGCGCTGGCGTGTAGTGCCCACTATGACCTACCGTAATCTGTGTTGTACTTAGTGTCGGTGGTGTCCAATTTGTGACCTTTTTAAATATTTTTGAGAAAAAAATATAACATGATATTTTAGGTATTGGACTCGATTCAGTTACTGATTCTGAACTAACTATATTCAGGTATCGCATATATTAATAATAATGATTTATATATTGTTTTCTTTTGACATGAATTTTGGACTTTTTAGATGGCAATAGAGAGGGAGTGCCAGAATTTTACGCACTAAAACCAGACCTGTGACCTTCAGCCCATTGTGTTCTAAAATTACGGGTTTCATTTTCAGGAAATCCTCGCGGCCCCATCGGTCATTGGGCCTGCGAAGCCTTGACGGTTCATCGCCATCTATTTGAACACTACGTGCTGTCGACGACTTGGCCTCGGTTCGGAAGATTACGGGTCAGACGGCGAGCTACGAGCTACCCATTTCTCGTTGTCCGCAAGCCTGCGCCTACCGTGGCTGGTAGTCAGGGTCGGGGTCTCGGCGGCTGGGTCGTGAGGATATCTATTCCCATACACGCACGACTGTCTTCTTCGCTAGCATTACTACTAAAGAAGGAAGCGAACGCCTGCTATTTCTCCTCGCTACGCACCATAGCCTGAACCAGAGCCTGACGCAAGAGGTCGCCACCGCCGATAGCCTCTACGAGGACACAACGGTGCTCCGTGTAAGCGGGGCACACCTCCACCATATGCTCCACCTAATCCTACATTTTACCGACTAAAACTGTTTGTATTCCTCCAGTTTCCCTTTGCTTTTCACGGCGAGAAGAATATGTATCATCATGGTAATATCTGCATAAACACTTAAAAAAAAATCTTAGAAAATTAAACTTAGCGATGGTCAGGTGGAAGTGTATTTGATGGTACCCAAAGAAAGAGTTTCTTCTCGTTTCTTTGAAATTATCGTTTCGAGTGCAAGCAGAAATGAATTTAGCGGTGGTCAGGCGGAAGTGTATTTGATGGTACCGTGCAAAACTGCTTTTCATTCTTTTTTAACAGTTTTTAACTGCCAGTATCATTATCTCTACTAATCCCGTCTAAACAAGACATTGACACGCCTCAAGCATAAATAAAATTGGTTACAACAGGCACTCAGTCTTATTACTTTTTGTTTGAGCCCTGTATAATGAAACAATTTAGACTTTTAACTCTCAGTGTGAAAGAAATGACCTTTCTGGGAAATAAAATCAGATTGTAGTCGCTTTCAGAGCCTTAAATGTTCTTGAAATAAAATATTCAACGGGCTTCTGTTTATCGTTTTGTTGGTAATTTTGGAATGGTGCTGGTAATGGTTAAAATTATTTTGTGAGACAACGGAGTAAGTGAGAAGCAACGGTGAGGATTCACCAGAGATTCAGTCTCAAGCTCGAGCGACAACCACCGGAGGAACTGATACACAATGGCCTAGGACAGACATGTGAGTCCTTCGCCCAGCAGTCGGACTTATAGGACTAGCTAACTAACTTATTGAGAGGGAGTTTCAGACCTTTACTGACTAAAACCATACCTGTGTGGGTCTCAAGTTAGAACTTCACTGCTCACACGTGTGCCACTTACGCCGATTTGAGCGCGTCGATCTCTATACATTTTATAACCAAACTAGACTTGTATAGCTACACTTAATCCACACCATGCGACGTCGTTCTACAAACCAGGCGTGTTACACGTGTGCGTCGGTCTAATGTAGTTCTAGCTTCAGAGTGGGGACTCTGTCCACCTACCAAGTGACTTCAGGAAAGACGGTGGCACAGTGATCATGTGCTGCCGTGCACGACGGGGCGGGGCTGAGAGAAAACCCTTCAGTCTCCTCAGGCACTCAGGCATGTGCCCATTGCGCAAAGGGGGTTCTTGAGTAGTTTCATCCATCTCTTCCGTGTGCTAATGGTGATCACTGGGGTGGTTTTAGTGAAGTAAGAATCCCACACTCCCTTTTGCTTGTCTTTTTCCCGAAAGTCCATGTACCAGTGGCGCAATGCCGTACATCTAGTAGTCCGCAGAAGGAACGGAATTGCCGGAATTAAATTCGATTCAATAATACAAGAGGAACTGAGAGGGCTGTATTGATGATTTTAATTCCACAAATAGATACGTATTACGGTCGCTAATCATATTTTAATGTACATACAACTAAACTCAGAACTAAAAGAAAGAAAACTATTTTATTTGGCATACACACTCCTAGATACACACAACATAGTAACAACACGTAGACACAAATTTAAAAAAAAAAAAAAAAAAAAAAAAAAAAACTAAAAACAACAAATTACAAAAAACTAAATTAAGAAAATTTGAATTTAGTGGGCTACTTTTGGGCCATCCCCTAACTCAATATAAGAAATCGCCTTTTAATAACATCGCAAAGACATTAGACAAAAGTCGTACTATCGCCTATCAAAACATAATTTCCTCTCAATATTTTACGTAGAAACAGGATATTAACATCACCTACTTCCTGCACATTTCCTCAAATACAAAAGCATACCAAGCTTCTATGAAATTTCTTTAGCCGGGAGGCACACTATCATCCAATTTATATATTTTTCTTTTTATGAAGTTATTTTGTTGTTTTTTTACTATTATATCTTTGTTTCTTTTACATTTGTGTTTTCAATCTTGTGCTGTCTGCCTTAGGGTTTGTGTCGAATTGTATAGAACAGAATAGAATAAAATAAACTTCTGTACCCCAGAAGAGTAACTCAAATTATAAATTACTAGCGGCCCGTCCCGGTTTCGCACGGGCAATAAATATAGCCTATGTTACTCAGGATGAATTTAGCTTTCCAATGTTAAAGGATTTTTTTAAATCGGCACAATAGTTTTTGAGATAAATAGAAAGATCATAGACAATCAACAATTTGTTAACCATAAATGAACATTTTCTGTGGTACAACTTCGTTTAATAAATAATAAAAAACTATAATAATAAAACTACCATACGTACAAAGCGTTTTGGGAACACATTCATTATACGTACAGCTAAGGAGTGCTATTCCCTGCCAGAGTCTGTGTTTCCTGATAGCTATAACCTAGGGGTCTTTACAATATATTCCACAACTATCACACAACGCCATCTAGTCTCAAGCTAAGCAGATATTGTGTTATGAGTACTAGACTACTGATAAACATACTTATATATTTCTAAACACATTCATACTATAGATAAAATTACACCCAGACACAGAACAAATGATCATGGTCATCACATTTGTCCTGAGTGGGAATTGAACCCACGACCTCCGGTATAGCAGTCATGGTCACTAACCACTAGACCAACAGGCCTTCTTTAAGTCAAGAGTGAATAGATTGCTTCTAGGCAAGCGCGACAGAAGTGGTGGCCGAGTGGTAACGGCCCCAACTTACGAGTTGTAGTTCGCGGATTCAAACCCAGCCAGGTGCATTACTTTGTGTAATTTATTTCAACACCACTGCTCTCAAAACGGTGAAGGAAAACATCGTTAAGAAACCGGCATGTCCTAGAACCAAAAATTCGAAGACTTGTGACATTCACCTACACGCACTGGGCCCGCGTGGTGGATTACGGCCCATTCCCTCTACTAGAGAGTAGGCTTGAGTCCTAACAGTGGGAACATTAAAAAGGGTGGTGATGAGGCAAACGTGCTGTATCGTCGGCCACATCATCGTTTACTAGATATAGTGATCAGAGATAGAGATAGTGGTCGAAAGCGAGCCTATCCATTATAATAAAAAACCAACCCGCACTGGGCCCTTGTTGGATTACGGCCCATTCCCTCTCCAAGAGGGGAGGCCTGAGTCCCGACTGTGGGAACATTAAAAAAAAGGCTGAGGATGACTAAATATTAAACAATTTTTTTTTTTTTTTAAATTAAGGGCACCCTGATCTGCATACTACTAAATTGGATTTGGAACATGCCTGTCCTAATGATTTGACGAGACAAATAAAAAAAATTGAAAATGGCGCCAGTGACAGGAAAGTTGAAAACGAATCGTTTGGTATGGACATATGAAGAGAAGAGATAAAACGCATGTGAGTAAAAGAGTAATGAATATAAATGTGGAGTTATGAATATAAAGAGGCAGCCCAAAGAAAGGATGGATGGATTGTGTTTGGGTTGTTGTGAAAGAAAACAGCCAAGTGCGAGTCGGACTCGCGCGCTAAGGAGCCAAAATTTTTTTTTTTAAATACTTTTAGGTTTTCGGAGATCGGGAATAGTCAATTTTTTTTTCTATAAATAACTATCAAAATTTTTAATTATTCAAAAAAAAATTATAATCCTCATAATATCCTCTCATATTTGATACTTCGCACGCTATATTTATAAAAACTGTTTTTTTTAGCACCCCAAAACTGACCCCACATATTTCATATCCATATAATTACGTTTATACTTCCAATTTTGAGTCACAAAACAGATGTGTACTAAATTATAATAAACCTGTAGAAGTTTTTAGTTGTGCGCGTAAAATGTACAAAATCGATGTAGATAACTTTTATATCAATTAAAATTGTATGTAACTTGGGCTTTTTTTTCAACGCAATTGGTTGACTTTAGCGAAAGATATACTTTTTTTTTAATGCGATCCCGCCTGACGGTAAGCTGTGATGCAATCGTTGATGGTGAGGCGCACTAGTTTATTAAGAGCCTATTATAGGGTGACTGGTAATTAGTGACCGATACTTATACACAATATTGATTTCATGATTGCAAACAATTTCCCAAAGAAACTATTTTTATATACTCATTAGTTTTATCACAATGCACGCGCGCAACTGCGACCTCTCAACTGTTAGCCGCTTAACGCCGTTGTCTCATGTACCTTATCTACAATAGTGACAGTGCACCCGTTCCGCTTGCAAACCCATCGATGTATGTAATCAGTGTAGGTACCAACATGTTCCGGTTATACAAGGTGCAGTTTTAAAACTGCACAATATTTTAGGAGGTTGTAATAAAACTCATAAATAATCATGTGAAAAAACGATACCTGGTCAATAATCAGTAATACTTCTTATTTTATTTTTTAATTATACTAAACTAATTCGATTGATCAATGGCAGCGGGGGCGTGGCTAGGGTGTGGCGTGCGGGATGATGATTGAATGATACATTATTTATGAAACTAACGTTGCGAGTTAGTATGGGTGAAAACTTCCTTTATTTTTCCGTGTTTGTGTGTGTGAAAGAAAGCGCGGTTATAAGGCAGGTATCAGACTGGCTGCTTTTTAAGAAACGTAGTTCACACATACCGATTTTCATAAATAAGAAAGAAAAAAAAAATTCCTACTCATTTTATTATTGATTCGGGTCGAGAATCACTAACATAATTACCTCCTGAATAATATAAGTTAAATAATGAGTATAAAAAAAAAGTTTCTTTGGGAAAGTTGTCTGTAATCATGAGTACAATCACGTGTTTAATTATCGGTCACTAATTACACAACTCTACAGAAAAAAAAATTTTCTTTGTCCTAAAGTTTATTTTGTGATTTTTCTATTCACTATGCTCTATTATAAAGAAAAAATACCAATATTCCTTAAAAAGTTTGCTTTTGTGGTGATTATGACAATAAATATTTTTTCTTGAGTTAGTATATTGAAAAAAGGTATTCAATTATCATCATGATGTTTTTAAAAATACCGCGAGAAAATTAAGAAGCCGTAACTGTCACACAGCATCTACTGATGTTACTTAAGTGATAAACCAGAAAAAACTGGTTTTTAGAAGACTCAAAGAGGTTAAAATGTCATCTAGAAAGTGTAAATATGAAGCTGATGCATTGAGCTATATATGTGGTACATTTATATAAAGTCAGAGAGATAACATTTTATTTAAATACGTGTGAAAACTTCATGAAGCCTACGAAGCTTATTTTTAAATGCCCTGCTCTTAATTTATATATACCGTGGGTTCCACGTGTTGCTTGCAGTAATTGCAAAAGATGTTAAGAAAGCAGGTAAAGAAATGTTTAGTAAAAAAAAAAACATTTCTTTTATATAAACATTTTTTTAATGTTATCTTTATTTACTTTAGGTTGGTATCCAAATGAAAATATGACATACTCCGTTATGAAATTCACAGTACCAAGAATTTGGCGATGACTGTTATTTTTACGTGCTTAATCCTGCTGAAAAATGCAAAAGCCAGTGAAAACATATCCTGATCTTACTTAGTCTTCGGCTCCAATCTCTTACAGCCCACAACTTCCAGCACCTGAACCTCCTACAAAATTGTCTCATTCAAGCTTATCTCAGAGTTTAAATAAAAATATTGAAGACGAAGAATAAAAGAATAAAGAATTTGTACTCTCACAGACTGTTACCGAGAGCTAGTTGAAAACATGTTAGAAGATTTTAAAACTATGGGCTGCAGAATGTCTTTAAGGGTACATATGTTACATGCTTATTTAGATACCTTTAAAAACAACATGGGGGCGTATTCATTAGAACAAGGAGAACGTTTTCATCTAGACATCATAGACTTCGAAAGCTGTTATCAGAGTCAATACAACGAAAAAATTATTTGGGACTACATTTGGAGCTTAGTTAGACCAAATTCTTATAAACATTAAAGAAATTGTAAAAGAGTTTACCTTTAAACCTTACCTTAACCTATTTTGTAATTTGATATAATATAAAAAGCTGATAAAAAATATACATACAAAAATTAACTTGTTTCAATTTTTTTATTAAAAAAAATTGTCAATTTTTTTAAAATATTGATCAACCATTCCCCTGGATACAAAAGCAAACTTTTTCAGGCTATATGTATTTTTTTGGTTAAATTATCGATAAATCTATCGATATTTCAAACTCTCTTATCAAAGACAAAATTGTGTTGTCTTGTTGTTACCAGTCACCCTATATACACAATTGCTCATATACATAAACTTATCCAAAATCTCACTCATTGTTTTTATACAACTTATATAATTTTAAATATTTTTTAATTCTATAACAATATATTCTTGTGACTATTTATTGCATTTCATCCCAGTGTGGATCCAGGAATTTGTAAAAAACTTGGCTCTTAAGGTTCTTATGCATTGCAAGATCATCTAAGAATAAAGTTATTATTACTTAATAAATTACACGAAGCAGTAAATGGATATGCATACATTTTTTTTTTATTCTTTCTTTCCAGGTACATTTACATGTAAAATTATATTTTCCAGGAACCTATTCATTTTAGAACGTACAAAATAAATGGGGAAACCATATCGATATCAGTATATCTAAATAAAAATATAATTACTAGGTTTTCCAATCGACAAAAAAAAAATATGTTTCAGGAAATTAAGTTAATGATTTATGGTTCTGAGAAAATTGAATATTTTTTTATCTTTATCTAATATCGTGTCAGTGGTTAAGATACATTACTCGCAGAACTGATTGTTGTTGGGGCCGAAAAGTTCTGTGGTGGTGATTGCGTTCAGGAAGTCGCAGCGTTTGAAAGCCACAAGGTGGATCGCTGACCCGGTAAGGATCGTGGAAATCTGATGGATGTAATAGTCAAGTCTTAGTATTTATTAGTGTTTTTTCGTGATACGTTTCTTATAGTAAATTTATGGTAACTCAAAATTCTGCCCATTGGTCATACACTATTTCACAATATAAAAATTTAAAATTGATAAAACATACAAAAACAATATGTCAAGATTTAGATCATATTAAATGCAAATTATTGTTCGTTTGTTATGGCAACATTTGGGGAAGTCTTTGTTTTTTTTTTTTACAAAAACAATAGACGTGTTTCAGCTGAAATGATGATGATCATGATGTTGAATAACGTTTCATTTGGAACATAAACACATCATCATCAGCCTTTTTTAATGATCCCACTGCTGGGACTCAGGCCTCCTCTCTAGGAAAGGGAATGGGCCGTAATCCACCACTTTGCCGATTGGTGGATGTCACATGTCTTGGAATTTTTAGTTCTAGAACATGCCGATGTTCTAGAACCAAAAATTCGACATTTCCTCACGATGTTTCCATTCACCGTTTTGAGAGCAGTGGTGATGACATAAATTACACAAAGTAATGCGCCTGGCTGGGTTTCAACTCGTGACCTACAACTCGTAAGTCAGGGCCGTTACCACTCGGCCACCACTCATCATAATTTCAGCCGATATACGTCCACTGTTGGACATAAGCCTCCCCCAAGCGTCGCCACAACGAACGTTCCTGTGCGTCTCGCATCCATCGGTTTCCCGCAACCTTCACCACCACTGTTCTGATCTAATCTCTGCAGATACGCAGGTAGTTCGTGGTTACTATTTACATATTATATAATACATAGTTAATAAAACTAATATAATATGTACACACTATTATAAAATAATTAATTATCGACACTTATAAACAACTTAATAACTATAATTACAGTAAATTAAAAAATAAATAAATAATAAAACCCTACGCTAAAATACACTATCTAAAATATGGCGTCAAAAAACTCTTCCACATCGCTATCGACTGGTAATGTGCCCAAAAGACTGGCGGCATTGCCACGTTGTATGGCAATGCTTATCCTCTTATTAATATAATATAAACAGTCTATTTAATTCTTTCCCAAAGTTGACTATAACAAATAGTTGCATGACAGCAAAGAATAAAATTGAAGTACGGGTTTATCCGTCAAGGGTTTGCCAAAAATACATCAATCAAAACCCCCTGTTAGAGGAATCCACATAAATGCCTTTTTCTCCCGGGGATAGGAAAGGTTTCAGACGATTACTTTACCCTGAAATTCGGTACAAATATTCTCCCCATATTTCACATTTTTTTCCCCGACTTCATTTAAGTTACCCACTGGAATTGTGCATTTTTTGCGAGTGTTGCTTTATTTCAGTAAAAAAATTATCGTAATCGGATATGTACCGGGTTTCGGAAATTTTAAAAAGATTTATTGTAACCCAGAAGCGTAAAAAGCCGATTTATCCAGAGCTAGAAAAGTTATTTATTTTGATGACTGCAAAAAAACAAAGAGACTTAAGTCCCAGCAGAAGAAATATTCCTGCCAACTGGAGGCGAGGACTGATAGAGAGACGATAAAGACAAAGCTCAGGTCCATGGCGCCTTTGGACATGCCACAATTATGGCGGTAAGTCCCCTCTTTGAGGCTTGGCTGGAAAGATCTCACAGCGTCCTTATCTTCCGTATGACGCAAGTCCTCACCGGACATGGCACGTTCGGGAGGTTCCTGCACCGGATTCGTGCGGAAGTAACGCCTAGATGTCGCCACTGTGCGGAATGCCCGGAGGACACGGTGGAGCACACAGTCGAGGTGTGCCCTACTTGGGCGGAGCATCGCCGTGCCGTCATGGGGCGATCGGCGGCGGAGATATCTCGCGCCGGGCCTTGGTTCAGGCCATGGTCCGGAGCGAGGAGGAGTGGCAGGCGGTCGCCGACTTCTGCGAAGCAGTAATGCTCGCCAAGAAGGAGGCCAACCGCATCAGGCAACGGAGCTCTTACCGCCACCGCCGGGATTTCGATCCTGATTTCCAGCCACCGTAGGCGCGGGCTTGCAGACAGTGAGCAATGGGTAGGTTGCTGTCCGACCGTCCGGTAACTGTCCGGATCAAGCCCAAGTCGTCGTCGGCACGCACTGTTCCCGCGCGCCTCAAGGAGTTGTCAGCAACAGCAGGAGCCCAGCCGGGTCGAAGCCTACTGGGGCCAGGGTTATCCGAAAGAGAACTCGAGCCCCAGTATGAAGGCTAGAAGTAACGTGGTGGGCTTTTAGTCAGTAAGAGTCTGACACTATCTCCCACTCCGCCCAAGAAAGGGGGTTGTCATTGGATGATTTTTCCCACCTTAAAAAAAAGGTCCATGGTGCCTTGTGTTTCACGCGCGCCTCGCCTCGAGATCACGAAAGTTTGACGGAGCTCATCTCATTAAGACCGATGAGGCGCTAGGGCTGCGGGTATGTTCAAAAGAGTTACTATGACTCTTGAACGTAAAGGGTTTCTCTTGTTTTACCCAGAGCGGAAGGAGTCATTTGATGACTTTAACGTAAAAAATAACCAGATGGAATTCTTTTACCTCAGTCGTGGACTCATAACAGAGTGGTCGTCAATGCTGGAGTGTGTCTCAGATTTCTTTTTTGTTTTCGTTACGAGTGATATGTCTGAAGAACTTGAGAATTTGTATTTGTACAAACGAATATAATCTATCTTTGATAGTGAGTTCTTTCAGTATCGAAACATTGGTTAGGTGTACAATCCATGGAATTCTAAGCACGCGTTACCAGCACTACGTTTCAAGTGCGTCAATCTTGTGACAGTTTTGCATCCACAGCGTCCACGTCTCCTTTCCATATTATTTTTCAATTCAATGCTCTCAAACTATTTTTTTTCTGACCATTATTTGGCGCCTACTTAGACCGTTTTTATTCTATATTCTTTTTTGTGTTCAGCTATCACTCGGTTACGCAGAGTCTAGCTCACTAATTCTTTCACCACAGTGCCTCAAACTCTCGATATAATTGAAGAAGGAATATTAAACACTGATTTATTAAGCCATGTATTTTACTCTCACAATCCTATATTCAAAACAGTTTATCCAGTAGACCTCCAAATCAAAAGACGATCAGTAACCCCTCTTAATCAGCTCAGACCCCTATATTATTTACCAACCCACATAATCCCAAAAAGGACATAAATAACGAAGAAGAAAACACATTCAAAAGATATTTAAATTATATTCTTTACAACACATTATCATTTCAACTCGACAAAGGACCTTATTGTCGCATGAATGTTTAAATGTAAAATTTACATTGCGAGAAATGATTAAAATTTTGAATAGACTAATTATAACTTTACTGGGATGCTGGTGCTGTAAAACCACTGGATATGTGAAATACAGAAGATGAATTCCAGAAAACATTTGCTGGTTTTCACCGTCCTACAAACAAGGTCGCGGCGATAGATGATGTGGCTTTAAAGGCTGTCCAACTTAGATAAGACTGGATAAGGCATATCTGCCACATGCTTAACTAACTTGAAGCCAAAGTAGCATAGAGATAATTCGTCATAGATAGGTCCTCAAAGCGAAGTTACCACATCTCATAACACCATAATTGATATGAGGTAAAAAACTGTCCAATTTAAATAAGATTAGATGGAGAATATCTACCGCATATTTAGCAAACTGTGTGCAATGCTACTTTGGCATAGAGGTAATGCCCTAAGGTACCGTCATAGGAAGGTACTCAAAACGTCACATCTCTTAACACCATATGTGATATGACGCAAAAAACTGCCCAACTTAGATTGAGTAGGGTATATCTACCGTATACTCGGTAAACTGCGTGTCAAAGTAGCACAGAGTAAATCCTGAGACAGTGAGATGGTGGGTAGAAATGGAACGATTTCGCCAGAACTGGAAGATCTGTAGGACCACCTCCTTCGCTAGCTTTATTATTGCTTCGCAGAAGGATGCAACCGCATCCCATTGTTTCTCGCTCCAGACCATGGCCCGTACCAGGGCACGGCGCGGGAGATCGCCGCCGCCAGTTCCCAGAACTGTAAGTTCTGAAGAACCGTCTCCTTCGCTAGCATCACTGCTTTGCAGTAGGATGCAACTGCGTCCCATTGCCTCTCGCTCCGGACCATGGCCCGTACCAAGGCCTGGCGCTAGATGTCACCGCCGCCAGTCACCAGAACTGGAAGGTCTAAAGGACCGCCTCCTTTGCTAGCATTACTGCTTTGCATAAGGATGCAACCTCTTGTGTCCTCTACTATGGACTATGGGATGTAGCAAGGGCCGACGCGAGAGTACCTACGCCACCGTTAATCGCCTCCACTAGGAGACGGCAGTACTCCTAGGTAATGTGACAATAAAGTTTTAACCTTCTTCGAATTCATCTGCATTGTGTCCAGCTGTTTTACAGTATCTAATTATAATTTTGTAGGCAGGAATAACAGTACTTTTCGAGTTTGTAGTGTTATAGAGAGATATGCTAATTTAGAAGCGGGAATAACTACTGGTGTATATATATGTTCTGTTTTAAACATTATTTTTTATTAGGTTAGCTGTTTGTTAATCTACTAAGTATAGTAACTAGCATGTTTAGCGCCTGGGGTGTGAGCTTCTGTAACTGCCCCCTTAAAAAGGTTTTAAATCTAACTCATCTTGAATAAGAAAAATAAATGATTAGATATTTAATTCATTAAACCCCAAGCGAACGCCGGCGTTCGCGCACCTATTGTCTTTCAATTGTGTCTGCAATTATCACAATTGAAAGGTTAAAAAAGAAGGTGAAATGAGTAACTACGCAATTGGCACTCCATGGCACTATAAGCAGCTAGTTGGCCGTGCCCTTGATTCTTTTGTTTTGACCACGTGACTGAGCGTTAAAATGACGTAATTCCCGTACATTTGAAGTTTTTTACTCCTCCTCCTTAGTCGTTCACTCTTGACAGAGTGGTCGTGGTTGATAATATAGCATTTTCATTTGGCGAGTGAGGCCCTCGCGATGAGTCTTCATTTGTCCCTGTTTACGGCGTCTCGAGAACTCTGAACTGAGGAGGTTTGTGTTGTTGGAGTTTTTTACTAGCGTTAACGATTGCATATCAACTTGGCTAGGGGTACTGCTTACATTTTCATACTTTTGATCTTACCGCTTACCGCCCCGCGCCTAGCTACCGCTCACATCAAGGTCGTGAACGGGCCGTAAGTCAAAAGTCAAAAGTCAAAAATATTTTTATTTCACATAGGCCTACATGGGCACTTATAAAACGTCAGAAGTTAGTGCACGGTTCCAAATTGGTCGTTTCCTATGGAGAAGAACCGGCAAGAAACTCCATGGTTACTCTTTTAAAAAAGTGGTTGTTTTACAATATTGATAAATGTTATGTAAGAACAGTGTAGACCAGTCAAATATTGTACACAAAAGCACAATCAAAATTTTCTCAGTAAAAAACAAAGTAAGTCGTAATAGGAAGTAGTCTAAGAGTTCGTGGAGTATACAGTGTTCTCACATTTACAATACAAAAAGAGGCTATATATATAAAAAAAAAAAAAAACAGGAATAATATAATAATTACAACTATCAATAAAATATTAACAAAATAAATTACTAACAAATTTATGACAGTTGAAATAAAAATAAAAATATTGCAAAAGCAATGTGTCAGAGAAAAAAAAAACGTATATATAATTATTAAAACAAAGGTGGAGCAGTTAATAGACAAAATATTGATGATTTACCAGGGGGTCACATGTGCAGAGGTAGTCATTGCCAAACAAGCGTGTCCTCGACATAGTCTTTAACCTTGTAATATGCTTTTTCGGTTAGGACACGCTTGATATGACTTTTGAATTTTCCCTCACTAAGTTCTGTTACCGCCTTTGGCAGCTTATTATAAAAGCGAATGCTGTTAACTAAGAATGACTTGCTAGTCTTAGCTAGTCTCCATTTGGGTAAGACAATTTCGTGTTTACTACGTGTATTTTTGTTGTGAAAATCGCTTCTGATTTTAAAGAGTCCTAAGTTTTTACGTACATACAAAATGCTTTCCAAGATGTAAAGAGAAGGCAGAGTAAGTATATCGATTTCTTTGAATTTATTTCTGAGGGACTCGCGAGGGCCCATTTTATAAATAGCCCGGATTGCTCTCTTTTGTAATATGAAGATTGAGTCTACGTCAGCTGCAGGTCCCCACAGTAAAATGCCATAAGACATAATACTGTGGAAATAAGCATAATAAACTAACCTAACTGTGGCTACATCTGTCAATTGCCTTATTTTTCTTACTGCATATGCAGCTGAGCTTAGTCTTCCCGAGAGAGTTCTAATATGAGTACCCCACTGCAGTTTAGAATCGATAGTTATACCTAAAAACACTGTTTCTGTAATAACATCTAGTTTTTTGCTGTCAAGAATTAGATTGACGTCAACTTGAGGGACATTTGGCAATGAAAACTTTATACATTTAGTTTTAGTTGCATTTAATAAGAGATTATTAGCTGCAAACCATTTCGAAAGGACAGCCAGACTCTCGTTGACATGCAAGACATCCCCATCTTTTCTGTCTACTTTAAAAATAAGAGAGGTGTCATCAGCAAATAGAATTATATCGGATAAATTAGCCATCATGAAGGGAAGGTCATTAATATAAACTAAAAAAAGGAAAGGGCCTAGAATTGAACCTTGAGGCACGCCCATCTTTACTAAAGACCCCGAGGACGTCACCCCATTAATGGATACTTTTTGCTGCCTGTAAGATAAATAGGAAAAAACAAGATCAGCAGCTCGTCCACGAATTCCGTAATGATGTAATTTACAGATCAGAGTATTATGGTCAACACAGTCAAATGCTTTAGAGAGGTCACAGAATATGCCAATAGCATCCTGGGACTTCTCCCAGGATTCCAAAATGTGACTGATGAGTTTCACTCCTGCATCTGTTGTTGACCTTCCTTTCGTGAAACCAAACTGATGACTATGCAGAATCCCACTTATATTAAAATGAGACAACATCTGGTCGAGCATGATCTTTTCATAGATTTTACTCAATGCTGGAAGCACAGATATTGGTCTATAATTAGAGGGATCGCTCTTACTACCTGATTTAAAAATTGGTACTACTTTACTGTGTTTCATTAAATCAGGGAACGTACCACTGTCTAAACACTGATTAAATATGCCTGTCAGGACAGGAGCAATTGTTTCAATAATTTCTCCAAGAATCTTAACGGATATACCCCATAAGTCTTCAGTGTTTTTTATGTTAAGACTTTTGAATGTTTTCATTATTGTATCCACAGAAATACGCTTAAATTCAAAGTTTGGTATATCCTTAGTGAAATGTTTTTTTAAAAAAGATTCAGCTAACAAAGACGAAGAAGGGAGAGGTTTCGTAACTTCTATTGGGATGTTGGTGAAAAAGTTTTCGAACGTCTCAGCTACTTTTGACCTATCAGAGACGATTTTATTATCAATTTTTAGTGAGAATTCATTCCGATCTCGTTGGCTTGTCTTTCCAGTTTCCTTGTTTATCACCTTCCAGACAGCTTTTATTTTATTATTAGAATTTCCAATTATCTTACTTATTGATTTAGATTTAGCTTGGGCACAGACTCTTTTGAATATCTTTGAATAGAGTCTAACATGGTTATGCAAATTAGGATCAGACGACAAGGATTTTTCATGATATAGCTGATATAAAGTGTCTCTGCTTTTTCTTATTCCAGCAGTAGCCCATTCATTAAATTTGGATTTATTACCGATTTGAACTTTTTTGACTGGACACGCCTTATTAAATTCTTGGCATACTGTAGAAAATAATGTTCCATAGTTTACATTGGGGTCTTGCGAATCAAAATTGGCTGTTGAGAGACTACTGACGACATTGTTGTTAAAATTATTTAATTTATTTTTAGTAAGCGGTCTAAGCTCTGCAGTTGAATCTAATTGAAGCTTTTTGACTAATTCGAAAGATACAAGTTGACCACTATGGTCAGACCTCACGCCACTAATTATGGATGAGTCTTTTATAACACAGTTAGTAAATATATTATCTATGCATGAAGCTGAGGTAGGTGTTATTCTTGTTGCCTCATTAAAAATACATTTTAGATTAAAAGAACTAAACAAAGAGAGAAGTTTACATTTATCTGGTGAATTTACTAGTAAATTAATATTTAAGTCCCCACAAACGAAAACTAATTTGTTGTCTCTAATAAGTTTATTTAGTATTTCTTCAATTATTATCAAAAAAGATGCTAGATTTGATGCAGGTGGTCTGTACACACATAAGAAAGTTTGGCCTTCAATCTCTGCACATGCTACCTCACATAAGCGATCAACAGAGCAAGCAGTGATATCTTTCCTTTCCTTATATCTTAAAGAAGTATTACATAATATCAAGGTACCACCCCCTATTGATGATCTGTTGTACGCACTGGCAACTAAAAAACTATTCACATTAAACATCATTCTATCTGGTTTTAACCAAGTTTCACAAAAACATAGGATATCCATATGATATTTATCTATTAACATCTCTACATCTAGAATTTTGCCAGAGAAGCGATTTATATTCTGATGGTATAATGAAATGTTATTATTAGGCTTCCCTTTTGTCGTTTCTAATAGTTTAAAGAAAAAGAAGAATCAATAACAGTATTATTAGATACACTAGATAATACGGGTATAAGGGTTAACGTTAACATTTGAGTTGTAAACTTTTCTCACGACATTTTCCACCTTCAAAATAATAGTACCGTACTAACTACATCTTGAAAATTACATTCACAGGTACTCCAGTCCTCTTCAAGTTTTTCTAAAGTTTGGAGTGTACAAAGTCCATTGTCTGTCAGTCTACTCCAACAACACAAAGGGTACCTCGGTTACAACTAACTTTATAATGGACAGTAAGTACTTAAAACATTATTATTTTCTTAAGAAATAAACTGTTCATCGTTGGTAGCTTGAAGTTTGTCCAAAATGTTCTCCTTTGTGATAATAGAAGCTACTTTAGTTCTAGTTCGTGGGGGTTCTTGGGGTCTTTGAAAGGGTTCTCTTTCTGTAGTAACTTCATTGTAGTAACGAGCTCGTAGCGATGTCATTAAGAATAACAGATATAAGTTGAAACAACACCTAACTGAGGTCGGTATGAAATGGACGTCGATACATTTCAAAACGAGACACGACATGATAATAGGCTAGTTGCAGTAAAAAATGTAATTAGTCTGTCTTTTAGATTATTCAAAAATAAGGGGCATGTATTTTTTTATTTGTAATTTATACCAAAAATTACAAAGATATAGCCTATTAAAGTTACGTGTAACGTCACGCCGCCGTGCTGCATTTTTTCGCACGGGGCGATGTCACACGTAACTTTAATGGCTATATATTTGTTATTTTTGGTTTATACAAAAAATTAAAAAAATATGTTGATGATGTCTAAAATACGGAATAAATAAATGTATATGTGTATCGATTTACCAGACCAACACGTGTTAGGCCGAAATTTAGTTGTGGTAAGACTAAAACTAAAAAGTACCCCACAGCCAAACTCAAATAGTGTGCAAATTATTTAGTAAGGTACCTATATAATTTAATGATTAAAACGTCGCATAACAATTCCAATAAGCCAAGCCCAGCCCTACCTCCCGACTTCATCGTCAGATAAGCTAGATATAGCCGGCCCCTCTTCTTCAATCAGTCATCGACTATATTATTAACAAAGCAATTTTACTTGTTACGACAGTTCCGTTGTAATCCTCTGAGGAGTTCTGTTCCATATCTTCGATGTTCATCATCCGATCATCACAATATTTCTATGGAACCAACTTGGAAGAAATGAAAAAAAAAAATATTTTCTAAATCGGTCCACAACTGACCGAGAATACCAAAGAACAGACGAAAGAGGTTAGAATGATCTAGTGGGCGGGGTAGGCGTGCCACAAAGTAAGGCAATGCTCATAGTTCAACTACCAATAGCAAACTTGCGATCTAAGTGTGCGTGGTCTGTTAGTTGCGTAATGCGCGTTCGTATTGGTTTATTGCCTGTAGTGGAGTTAAAGGGTGCGAAAGAAATGGCGACACTCGTAATACAAATCGGAAAGTATTTCCTTTGTAACTTTTTTCGTCTTTTCTGTAGAGAATACGATGAACCAACTTTTAAAACAAAAATGCATATTGCCGAACATAGAAACTTCTTTCTGAAGTCGGTCAAAAAATAAACATAAAGTGCGTCTACTGAAAGCGTAACCTGGAGTTTTTTTTTTAGGCAACATTGTTTTGCCGAAAAAATCACGT
The DNA here is from genome assembly GCA_929112965.1 of Mythimna albipuncta. NCBI lineage: Eukaryota > Metazoa > Arthropoda > Insecta > Lepidoptera > Noctuidae > Mythimna > Mythimna albipuncta. Next base: position 12,995,707 of record OV815982.1, read on the forward strand.
CAAAGTTAACCATAGACTTTGACGCAATTGTCATTTTTTGGAAACAGATATTTATTTTTCAAGAATAATTGCTTAATTATGGAAAAAACAATAAACAGTAACGTGCAAAAACTGCTACACACTATGGTTAATAAATTAAAATTAAAACAAGAAGAGAAAGAAGGTGTTTTCAATGAAAACCAACAATGTTTATATTCGATTTCTGAATTTTTAAGTTAGTATGACGTTATAGTCTTGATCCTTGTCGACTAATATTATTAGATATTGAGAACATAATGATATATGTTTTTCTTATATGTTTAGATAATCTGACATAATACGAATTACATAATGGACAAAGACATCGAACAAAGAAGGCTTTTGGTGAATCGACTTAATCAAAAATATAGCATGTGTTTTTGATTAAGTCGATTCAGTGTGTAGTGCGAGTGAGTGGTAAAATGCGTTCAAAAGCAGTTGAGATGTAATGAAAGATTTGCCACACTCTGTCTGGTAGTGCATCAAAGTCTTCAACTGAAGTTAAAATCGTGAAAGTGAAGGAAATAGTGACTGAAATCTTAGTTCAAGTTTGAGAGAGATAGCTCATTTGAAACAATCACTGGAGTATAAAACATGTTCCCACCTGACTAACCCCAAAAGAGCTGAATTTTCTCTACGCTAAAACGAATCGATTCCAACCCAACAATCTTGAAACACATTATCAGTGTTGGCGAGACATAATGAAGTTGAAATCATGTTGACTATTTTATTTGACTATCGCGGTGTTGTGCACATAGATAAAGAATATTATTTGAATATTATATAGCGACATTTGGGAGCTCAGATATAAAAAAATAATGCGGAATAATAACCAACATTATGTGTGTTATTGACCTTACACTCACCAAATAATTAAGTCTACACACATGTTTTTGACTAGGATTTAAGTTCACAACTATTATACAATTGTCATAAATACAAAAAATACTCTAGTATCAAAACTTTTTTCTCCTACTATTTCAATAATACCACATTCAACATTTTTGGTTGTAACCTCCTTTTCTCAGGTCACGCTTTCATTAGACGTACTCTACGCGTTTTTATATATTTATACCGGTATTTTGTTTTTGCAGAAACCGAATTCAGCTGACAGAAGAAAGTGTTACAATCTCTTGCCATAATTAACAGTTTACTGGAGGGTCGTTAAAACGGGCTAGTGATGCGCTCACTCGTAAACGTGGGGACTAGGGACGTAACTCATTCATCCATAGTGTCGTGATTTTCCGGGTCTGTGCTAAACGATTGTTCTTTGACCGAAGTGATAAAAATGTTATATTACTATGTGGAGAATAAGGGTTTTCTTGATAATTTAAGTGCTACTTTGGGTGTAAAAAAGTCGCATAAACCACGTAAAATCTTCCAAACGAAGTCGGTATCGACAAAGCTCAATTACTGAAGAGTTCTATACAATTTATTTGTAATTGAAAATTTATTTGTAATTGATTTATGCAGTGGATTTTTCATAAAACTCGACTTTGGAAAGTCAAGTATTACTAATCGTAGACAGCGAGCAATGGTTAGTTCACTGTCCGACCGGCCGGTAACTGTCCAGACCGAGCGCTAGTTATCGACGGCGCACACTGTTCCCGCGCGCCTCAAGGAGTTGTCAGCAGAAGCCCAGCTGGGTCGAAGCCTACTGGGGCCAGGGTTAGCTCCGAAAGGTAGAGTCTAGAGTCTGATGCTACACCCGCTCCGCCTAAGAGGGGTTGTCATTGATGACTTTCCCACAAAAAAAAAGTGATAAAGATGTTATATTACTAAGTGGAGAATAAGGGATTTCTTAATAATTTAATCGCAACTCTGGGTGTAAAAAAGTCGCTAAAACCGTGTAAAATCATCAAAACGAAGTCGGTACCGACAAAGCTCAATTACTGAAGAGTTCTATAAAATTTATTTGTAATTGATTTATGAAGCTATTTTAAATTACCCTTTTTATTTATTATACAACAAAAACCTTTTTTATTAACCTTTTAATACCTTTTTTATTTATTATAATACAGATGCACATAAAAAAAAACTTAAATACTAATTAAACTATTTATACTAAAACCAAACTATGTACATAAATATAATATAAAATGACAAAGTACGCTCAGGCGTCAAAGTACTCCTCCACATCTCTGTCATCCGGAAATGTGCTCAGAAGACTGGCAGCATTGCCACGTTGAATGGCAATGCTAATTCTTTGAGCGAAAAACGAGCCAGCCCTCTGGTCACGTAAAGTTTCAATCAGTCGGCGTGAAATTTCCTTGAAAAGGAGACGCGCTCTCAGACCCCATGAACCAAGCGTTTCGAACCCAAACGGCTCAAAACTGTAATTACCAATTTATGAAGTAGTTTTTTCATAAAACTTGACTTTGGAAAGTCTAGTTTCACTAATCGTATTTTTTTCATAAAACTTGACTTTGGAAAGTCTAGTTTCACTAATCGTTATTTTTTATGCATCATCTATTGTCGTTTCTAGACACATAAGAATTCGTGGTACTAGAACGCAAAAAGTAAAGAAAGGACATAGGTGAGGTTGTAGTCAGTAAAAGTCTGACACACCCTCGTGCTCTGCCCTAGAGCGTGAGAAGTCATAGGATAATCGATGAGTCACCACAGCCTTTTTTTAGAGTGCGACTTAAAATATTCGTAAACTTTAGTGGCGTGGCAATGCGCACATTGCTCGCAGAATAGATAGCCGTTGGGGCTGAAAGGTTCTGTAGTGGCGTCCACGTACCGAAAGACGTAGCGTTGCAAGGCCTCCTACAAGGTGGACCGAAGACCTAGTAAGGGTTGCGGGAATACGATGGATGCGAGACGCGCAGGACCGCTCATTGTGGCGACACTTGGGGGAGGCCTATGTCCAACAGTGGACGTCTTTCGGCAGAAATGATGATGATGATGACTTAAAATAAAAAAGCTGTCGTGAGTCTTTTAAATACTTTCGCAGTCATGACATCTTCAGAAAGCCCTAAATTCAACCCCATTATAATCATATTTAATACGTCTTACCCCAACAAATAATTACCTAAAAACCGTAAAACCTTCCACATACGAAACATTGCCCTTACAACTCACTGCCTTAATTAAAATCTCAATTTTAATTAACTTAAGTACATCCTCGAGATGTAGTCCTACATAATATCATATATGTTCAGAGTGGATCATTTACACGTGAAAAGTTTCTTGCTTCGAACAGGCGATTATTGGAAGTACAAGACAGTTGACTTCCTCCCAAATTTGCAAGTAATAATTTTGTTCGATAGAGTAAACGCGGCTTTGGAAAGCCGTGTACGCACGTACGAACAAAGTCATGGCAGATTTTCCAACAAAATTTTGCTGGCATATTTTTTTAGCATCTAGTGTTGAAAAATTTACAAAAATATATAGATTAATTTCCAAACAATTTTGTCTCAGACATCACTATTAATAGACTCCGTGTATTAAAGATATTCCAGTTCAAAGTTGGTGCGATTACGTATAATATGTAAATAATACTTACGTACCTTATGAGTTTTAAAAATGCATTTTTGAACCAACGAAACGATGTCATGTCAAATGTTATATTTTCGTTTTCTTTATGTCATTAGGCTCGATGGCAGTTGAAATGTCTAGTGCAATGTATTTTTTCTGTTGATGTTTTTCTCGATATTGTATTTATTGTAGTGACAATGTCATTTTGTGTCATTTTAGCCACTATATTCTAATTTTTAATTTTATGTTTATTATCTTATTTCGGAAATGTAGTTTTTTAAGTATCTATCAATGATAATACTTATGTCAAGGATATATGTAACTTGACCAAGATTAGTAGCAACATTAAAAGTTCAATTTATCCAAAAGCCATGAAATCAAGCCAGTAAAAAAACTAAGCCTTTCGTAAAAAATCTCGTCAATTCAGTTTTCAATTATGACGATTTTATTGCAGTCCTTAGACTGGCCATAATCTTGATTTGATAAAACTAAGTCAATTAATTCGTTGGTTTCATCAACAATTTCCTCACCGTCGTTCTTTGTAGCGTTGCATGACACGCTGCAACTTGGTTCGCACGTGTGTACTACTAACGAACATCGAACACTATGTTTGTCAAACATGTTTGCGGCGATCCTATTAGTATGTTCTGTATGAACGATGTTCTTCATGAAACAATGCGAACACCGAAAAACTTATCGCAACTTCACAATCGACCACTTCTAACGATGCCGCCATGACTAATAAGAAAGTTCACGATTGTTATGCGCGAAATCGATTCGAAGTATGTTCGAATTCGTGTTCGAATTTGGCATTCAAACGAACAAACCATATGTTCAAGTTTGAACTTACTACTCGTAAGTCGGGACCATTACTAGTGAGCTACCACTGCTCTACAATATTTACTCTCTGCTTAGCAAATATATGGAATCATTAAAACAGACGTGATAGCGCTAAAATGAAACTGAAAATTTTATTGCAATATTGACTTCTCTTTTAGGGCTCCGTAGCCAAATGGCAAAAAATGGAACCCTTATAGATTCTTCATGTCTGTCTGTCTGTCCGTCCGTATGTCACAGTCACTTTTTTCCGAAACTATAAGAGCTATACTGTTGAAACTTTGTAAGTAGATGTATTCTGTGAACCGCATTAAGATTTTCACACAAAAATAGAAAAAAAGCAATAAATTTTGGGGGTCCCCATACTTAGAACTGAAACTCATTTTTTTTTTTCATCATTCCCACTCGTGTGGGGTATCTATAGATAGGTCTTTAAAAATGACATTGAGGTTTCTAATATCATTTTTTTCTAAACTGAATAGTTTGCGCGAGAGACACTTTCAAAGTGGTAAAATGTGTGTGTCCCCCCTCTAACTTCTAAAATAAGAGAATGATAAACCTAAAAAAAATATATGATACAAACAAAATACAATACAAACTGCCAACGAAAATTGGTTTGAACGCGATCTAGTAAGTAGTTTTGTTTTAATACGTCATAAATATAAAAAAAAAATACACTATTATTAAAACATTGATCAAGGTTACAACAAACTACAAGAACTTTTACATTATGTTACTTGCTGCTACGGAACCCTTCAAGGGTGAGTCCGACTCGCACTTAGCCGGTTTTTTTTAGGTGAGAAATCATCCAGTGACTCAACTGGCTTGTTGGTCTAGTAGTTTGTGACCCTGACTGCTATGCCGAAGGTCGTGGGTTCGATTCCCACCCAGGACAGATGTTTGTGTGATAAGCACGATCATATCTATATGTAATTTATCTATATCTACGTATGTATTTAGAAATATAATTTTACTTAATTATTTTTATCAGTTGTCTAGTACTCATAACACCAACTCTGCTTAGCATGGGACTAGACAGCGTTACATGATAGTTGAATAAAAAAAAAACATTACTTCTCGCGCTCTTTGGCGGAGCGGGAGATAGTGTCAGATTCTTACTGACTAAAAAACCCATCCCGTTCCTTCAAGCCTTCATACCGGGGCTCGAGCACCCTTTCAGATAACCTTGGCCTCGTTCCAGGACTGTAAAAGACTGATGATGGTAGGTATACCATCGTCATTATTTCAGTCTTTTACAAGCCTCACAAAGCACTCACCTTCGGTTTGCCGATACAGTCATAGCTGAGACTACGGAAGAGCTCAGCGCAATGCTCAATGACCTCAGTAGACCTTCCGAAATTTGTGGGTCTTAAAATGAACATGGACAAAACTAAAGTCATGATAAACCACCATGTAGAGCCCACTCCCATCAAGATCGGAGACTCTATACTCAAGTTGTGGACTATAACGTCTACCTCGGATAGACCGTGCAGTTGGGTAGATCTAATTTACGAGTTCAATGACCTGTAGTTAATAGTCGGCGTTGCGTATAAAGTACCTACAGGTCATTGAACTCGCTCAGCTGACTTTTTCTTAAAGAAATTAATTTCGTACATGCGTAAATGAATATGAGTTTTGAAAAAGAGGTACTTTATTTTTTAATTTTATCTTTATAAATAGTGTTTCATATACCAGATCGACCTTCCACGGGATTAAAACGATTAAAATTTAACGGTGTATATATAAATGAAAAAACAAAAACGTAAAAAGGGATCATACGCTCAACAGTGGTGGTTGCGTCTACGAAACGAATGAAAGACTCAATGTACTTACAATGTAAAAACAGGAAATTAAATTAACCGATTAATAATAAACAATTGAATAAATACGGCGATATTTCAACGATTCGCAGATTTTTTTTAATTCAGCTATAAACTTGAAAATTCGAGAGTAAAATGCAATTTTGCTTTTAAATAAAATATTTATATTAAAAATTTTACAGGTTAAACAATGCTCCTCTCACAGTCAGAACCTACAGTATTTAATAATACTGGCAATACAACATATTATCGTCTTTTGAAGTACCATAAAGATTTGAGTGGACCTGTCCAGTCAGTGCAACCATTCGTCAGTATTCGCCAAGATTAACTCAGGACTACTATGAAGTTCAACGACTGGTTAAATGCACAAATCGCGCGAAGCCACACTCGCAAGAGTTACACTCTCTCACCAAGGGTTCCGTACAAAATTACTTATGTAAATTCCAGAATCGAAGATGTTATCCTATCGTAAAAAAACTATTTTTTTGTTACGTAACTTTTTTTTTAGGTGAAAAAATCACGATCTTGAGCGGAGCGGGAGATAATGCCAGACATACTGACTACAAATCCACTCCTGTTCTTTCTTTGCCATAGTTCCAGGGCCCCGGGGATCTTAATCTTAACGTCAGTTTACGGTTTTTTTCATCCTAAACTTGTGCTATGAGACCTTGTTTCTTGCCAAATTTCAGGATTCTAGGTCAACGAGGAGTAATTAATTATAGGTTTGATGTCCTTACGAGTATAAAAGTATGCGACCAAACGGAGTATAAACGGCTTGGCGACCGTAGGCGCGGGCTTGCGGAAGGCGAGCAATGGGTGGCTGTCCGACCGTCCGGTAACTGTCCGGACCAAGCCCAAATTGTCGACGGCGGGGCGTGATCCCGCGCGCCTCAAAGTGTTGTCAGCAACAGCAGGGTTAGTTTTGAGAGACAGCTCAACCCCGGTATGAAGGCACGAAGGAACGGGATGGGTTTTTAGTCAGTAAAAGTCTGACCATATCTCCCGCTCCGCCCAAGAGGGGTTTTCATTAGATGATTTTTCAACCATAAACAAAAGTATAAACGGCCTTATCCCTAGATTTTGTTGACTTAGAAGTTTTTTTTTACTTCTTCAAGGAGCAGTGGTGATGGTGGCCGAGTCATTATTGTCAAAATTTATGTATTGTATTTAATTAATTGTGACATTATATATGAGAGCAGTAGTAGCCGAGTGGTAATGGCTCCGACTTATGAGTTGTAGGTCGCAGATTCAAACCCTGCCAGGTGCATTACTTTGTATAATTTATTTCATTACCACTGTTCTCAAAACGATGAAGAAAAACATCGTGAGGAAACCGGCATGTCCTAGAACCAAAAATTCGAAGACATGTGACATTGACCAACCCGCACTGGGCCCGCGTGGTGGATTACGGTCCATTCCCTCTCCTAGAGAGGAGGCCTGAGTCCCAGCAGTGGGAACATTAAAAAAGCTGTTGATGATGGTGAGGTGGTATGCCAGCCATACACGGTCAAACCTGTCGTCCAATCGGTATGACGCTACATATTTGATCAAACAGATTTGACCATGTATGGGAGTGACAACATGTTGACAACATGTTTGACGGCACAATAGAATTTCAATTCTTTTGGTTTGATCAAACCGATTGGATCATACAGATTGGACCGTGTATAGGGCTGTCCAGTCGATTCGACTGTGCCGTCAAACATGTTGTCAACATGTTGTCACTCCCATACACGGTCAAATCTGTTTGATTAAACATGTAGCGTCATACCGATTGGACGAAAGGTTTGACCGTGTATGGTGTATAGAGACGAACTAAAGGTTTGATCAAACATGTAGCGTCATACCGATTGGACGAAAGGTTTGACCGTGTATGACTGGCATTATAATGTAACTGTTTCTTGCTCCTTCTTTTATAAATTAAAAAAATAAAATGTTCACCGGTTAGCTTATTTCCCAAAAATGTGTACTGTTGAAGTACTGCCGTGTCCCTATTAAGATATCCAATAAACCAGGAATGTTCAACATTTTATACAATTCAACCACTTGAAGTGAATATTCATATATTTTTTTAAGGTCTTGAATAAAAACTGGGTTATTAAACATTTTTATAGCGACCCTTTCAGCAAGAATTTATTTGCATATGCAAAACGAATGTACTGACAGTTATTTGCGCCTTTTTTATCTTGAATTATGTATTTGGTAGGTAGTTTGTTAATATGACTGGCCTGTTGGTCTAGTGGTTAGTGGCTCTGACTGCTATGCCGTAGGTCGTGGGTCCGATTCCCACCCAGGACAAATGTTTGTGTGATGAGCACGATCATTTGTTCTGTGCCTGGGTGTAATTTATCTATAATATGTATGTATTTAGAAATATATAAGTATGTTTATCAATTGTCTGGTACCCATAACACAAGCTCTGCTTAGTTTGGGACTAGACGGCGTTGTGTGATAGTTGTGGAAATATTTGTGGAAATATTTGTTGAAATATTTGTGGAAATACTTCGATATTTAGGACATTCGGAACAATTAATTTAAGATAAAATGCCGCTCAGTATAAATAAATCATTGAAAAAAATGCAGGACGTAACGTTGACACTCAAGAAAATATTAGTTCGCTCAAATATTACGAAGCTTCTCATTTTGTATTTTATGTAACTCAAATTAAAGTTAGTAAGTCGCTGTTCTGTTTATTTCTGGTCGATCGCAGTCAGTCGCTCACTCATTATTTCTATAACCAAAAATAATTATTTTTGCCACTAAAAATTTTAATTTACAGTCACTCGTTTAAATACTACCATTTTTTTAGTTCCCTTTCTCACCTGATACCTGCCAAGATTCCCCAAGGAGGAGCTCCACAAGCACACAGATTTTCAAAGCAAATGAGACGCTACTGAGAACCTAAGTTTTCATTCATGTGAAAATAAATTACGTCAGGCAGCTCTGGGATCATGAACACAACGTTATGTTCAGTACGTGGAACAGAACATAATTAACCCATCACTATTTTCTATATTACAAGACTTTCAAAAACGAACAAAGAACGCTAAATATTAACGAGAACAACAAAAGTTCGATCTTCGTCACCGCCTTTCTACTGGAAGCGGTGCATACAATCGCGGTAGTGACCTATATAAGAGAATGGAGACGTTTCTAGCATACAATTTATGTCTTCAGTTGACCTGAAAAGGGCTATTCAGTGTTGTTCATACTATGGATGAGTATGACACTGTTTTTTATAATATTTTCTAAAATGGTGAAGGAAAACATCGTGAGAAAACCGGCGCGTCTATAACCAAAAATTCGAAGACATGTGACATTCACCAACCCACACTGGGCCTGCGTGGTGGATTGCTGCCCATGACTGAATGCGAGAAATCTATAATCGCTACCTGATGGAAAGCGATGATGCATTCGATGATGATTATAATTCACCCATGTTCCTTAACTCAAATGAATTTAATAACTTCCAAAAAATATGGAAATTAGACATGTTTGACTCAGAGAAGAAGAGTTTTGACTTGGATACTAAGTCTTTAAAGCCATGTATGAATAGTTCATTAGTTTACTATTAAAATGCGAGTACAACACATTCTAATGTATTTGTTGTATTTGGCAGCAAATGTATCGAGTCAGCCTTCTCAGCAAACATTGCTGAGGTAGCCAGAATAACAATAAAATTCTCAGCTCTATTTTAGCGAGATCGCGCTTGTTTCAATGATTCCACATATTGTCCAGTTGCACAGACACTTGAGTTGTTGACAGGCCTGTTGGTGTAGTGGTGACCCTGACTGCTGTGCCGGAGGTCGTGGGTTCGATTCCCACCCAGGACAAATATTTGTGTGATGAGCACGATCATTTGTTCTGATTCTGGGTGTAATTTATCTATAATAGGTATGTATGTATATAGAAATATATAAGTACATTTATCAGTTGTCTAGTACCCATAACACAAGCTCTGCTTAGCTTAGGACTAGACGGCGCTGTGTGATAGTTGTGGAATATTATATTATATTATTACAAAACTTTTCCAATTTTACATCTCAATACCTACTAGGAATCAATTTGTGAATAATTAAAACAGTGATTTTCACTCTAAGATATCCCACCAAAAACTTGCAAATGTTCCTAAAATATACGGGAAATAACTTATTCCTTGTTAGTCTGGTAGCAAATACTAATTAAATTATAAAAATAACTAAGTTAATGTAATAAAATAATGTACAACTGTTTTTTTTTTTAATATTTGTGCAACGTTTTTATGAGGTGTATAACAATAAATATAATAAATACTTATAGCCAGCATAAATTTCCAATTCACATTTTTATAATGTTATTCATTAATTGCATCAAAATTTATCATTTCATATAAATAATTTATCAAACTCATTTCATAACGTAATTGGTTGAAATTTAAAATGGCGTCCATTTCGTGAAAATCACGTTTACAACTGAATATGAAATAAATATATTTGATTAAAATTTCGTTAAATTTAAAATTAAACAATTCCATTTTAATGTGGTTCTATTTTTATAAATAAAATAAGATTTAAAAATATTTTCATCAAATGAGATTATTGGGTTTGACATTTTTTTCAAGCCTGTTGGAGATGAATTGAATACAAAGCACATGGCGAGGAAATTGTTAATGATGTTATTAAGTGTCTTTTTATATAAGACAAGTACTTCCTTGTATATGTTACCTTGACATCCAACGAAATAATTGACTTAATTTTATCTAATCAAGATTATGGCTGATAAAGGACTGCAAAAAAAGTCCTCATAATTGGAAACTGAACTGACTAGACTTTTCTCGAAAATAAATAAATAAAGTTTTTTTTTATGTGGCTTTCGTAGCTTTTGGGTAAATTGAACCTTTAATGTTGCTACTAATATAAATCTTGGTCAAGTAACATAACTTTGCTTTACGTATTGATACTAAATACTTCGGAAATACATTTCCGCTTTAAATTTGTGCTTAAAATATAGTGACTTGGCTAAAATGACACAATATAATATGATGTTGTCACAACAATAAATACAATATCGAGAATCGCATTACCAGAAAAAGCATGGCATCAGACATTTCAACAGCCATCCAGCCTAAAGTCATAGAGAAAAAGAAAACATAACATTTGATATGATATCATGTCGTTCGTCCAAAAATGCGTTTTTAAAATATATATGGCGATACGTACGTAGGTATTATTGACGTAATGTACGTAATCTCACCAACTTTAAACTGGAACATTGTTATCGGGTACTTAGTATCTCTATTAATGTCTAAGATAAAATTGTTTCGAAATTTAATCTGTATATTTTTTATCACAAGACGCTAAAAAATATGCCAGCAAAATTTTGCTCGGGACTTGCTTGATTAAGGTTTTGTAAAATTACAAATATTACCAACAATTTATTGAATACCATCTAAGGTTAATATCAAAGATTTATGTCTTTAGCTAGTCTAAGCTTTAGCTTCGACTGTCCGATGAAGAATACAATAGAATAGAATATACTTTATTGTATTCCAAAAGTAAAATGACATAAAGTTATACCCTATTCGCGTTAAGATTAGGCATTTAAAGAAACCTTTCTTATTTTCTGTTCAACCGATTTTAACTTTTATTTCGTAGATATAAGGATTGTATTAAAAGCAAAAAAAAGTGGTTGTAATACCAACTATTTACTGCAGCCGCCATTTGTCATACCATCAAAATCGGAAAGGACAGTAATAAAATATGTCCAATGCTATTTTCCGTGAACCTGGAACGCAAAGGGCAACTATAGGACACAAGTGCATTTTAGTTTGAAGTCCGAGACGCTCTCTCGTTTCACCCTAGAGCGAGAGAAGTCAGTCGAAATCGTTAGAAATTAACCTCAAAAAGATGATTTAAAACTTTTGTCCGAAATTTTGTATTCTATAATTATGACAATACTCGTTACATTTTATTTTGAAGAAGACAAGATTTTCTTTTCTCTTTCGGCTGGTCGTGCTAATAACAAATAAAGTGGTCCCCGATAAATAAAAGGTTTGGAACCACTGATCACCACCGAAATGTCAGAAAATCCCTTTATTCAATCCATTCTCTCAACTACAATACGGAGTTGTCTCGTTGGAAGCTGTTTCAGACAGTATTGTCAACACTTTGCAGACAAGCTTGTCAGTGATTGTATCCGATTACGCTTTGAAACTGACGGCCCATAATACTGTACTGTTCTCGTAACCGAAAATATATCGGCGCATTTTGTGCGGGTGCAAATATTCGATCGTTTGAAAATGCTTGTCTAAACTAGCAGCATGGTGCGGGTGGGGGAATGAGCGCGAATTGCTTACCACACTGACAGCGGCGTGGGTGCCACTCGTCGCCCGCACACTCACAGTGGTCATGGGTAGCTCACTGTCCGGACCTAGCCCAAGTCGTCGACGGCGCGCACTGTTCCCGCGCGCCTCAAGGAGTTGTCAGCAACAGCAGGGACCCAACCGGGGCCTCTACGGTCCGGACCAAGCATTTCGCCTCGTTGTTTATACCACGTACATCGAGGGATTGGAACAATTGCAATTGCATTTGCCTGTTGCGGTCTTCCCGTCTGATTATAATTTAGATGTCTTTAAGGCAAGAGTGAATAGGCTCTTAATAAACTAGTGCGCCTTACCATCAACGATTGCATTACTGCTTACCATCAGGTGGGATCACAGTCAAACACTAGTTTAAACCAAAAAAAAAAAAGTTCCGCATGATGAACATTACACGAGCCATACTACCGTATCTACCAGTCCAGCAATTTCTTATTCCATGTTCCCCAACTAACCCAAACTACATAACATATTCCTTTCCACGTGGCTAACTAATCAGAAGAGACACATGGCTCCATTAGGTAAGTACTCCACAACTTCTTCAAGCAGACTAACTGCATTTCAAGTTGAACGATTCATGTACATGATCTATGAGCGCGCTCTAATAGGTTCGCAAACTAATTTATACAAGCAACACTACGGTTACTACTTTGAAGGTTAAGAGACGAAGTGAAAATGGTGGTAGATGCGGTGAAACAACATGTTAAAATATTAATAATAACTACTAACCGGTGGTCGTTTCAATAACGAATAATTTTAAGTACCATTTTTTGTTCAGCACCGTAACAACCGTTTTCCATCCTGCGACTAAACAGTCTTTGTAGCACAAACCAGTCTTCGAATTACTGTATGCGAATTATTATCTTAATATTAAGAAAATTACGTCGAGAATCAACCAACCAGTTATTGCAATGAAAAATGAACATTATGGCTCTGAAATACAGCACAAAATTTATTTTCACTCTTAAACCGTCCTTAACCTTTTGAATGTCTTATGTTACACAGTTCGACATAAGCAATTGTCTTTCTATTGTGTCTCTAATTACGGCATTCAAAGAGTTAAACTAGTTGCGACAACAAACGTTTTCTGCAACTACTTCACTCAACGATAGTTTCGTCTTCAAACCAGTCGCGACAAGGACCGTTTTTAAACAACCGTTTCTGTCAACGCAAGACCGGTTGCGTTTCGTCGTTCAAATATTCGACAGCGACCCACCACTAATAATAACAATTTAGCTTCACTTTTCTTGGACTGACCGACATTTGACTAGTGAAATGTGCCTGCAAATGGTGTATTTGAATTAAATCCTTTGACTTTGACTAAAACAGAGGTAAGATGACAGAAAGGTACACAACCAAAAAATATTCTTGATTCTTTTAACTTTATGAATAAATCAAAACATTTTACACCTTATTTATTTTCCAGCTGAAAACCCTGTAAAACTTTTTGACGACCCAAAAATAGAATTTAGGACACCCATAGGATATTTACACACCGTCATTCATAGCCAATGAAGCGGTAAATGTACCTACCTACACACAACACCTAAATGTGGTAACCAAACGGCCCGCATTGACTATAGAGTTAGGAACTTGAACTTGAGAGGTCATTGTTGCTAAATATATTTGTTGCCACGTAATTATATTGAGCATAAGGTTACGGCTGTAATAGCTAGTGTTGCCAGGTCGGATTAATATCAGGGCACATGTTAAAACAAATCGGAATTTTGGGCTTAAATCGGGACTTATGTTATATTTGTTAATTTTGATAATCTAAACTAATATTATAGAGGTAAAGTGTGTGTTATTTTTTGTCTGTAGGAGGTAATCCCTATTTTTTTACCGTTAGATAGCTGCTTTATTCCTGAGTCACATAAGCCATATTTTATGTACCTATGCGGACCAAACTGCGAGCAAAAGCTAGTTATAGTTATTTTTAATAAATTTATTGATTTATTGGGATATTTAGCGTCACGATCAGACGCAAATCGGAATGTGTCTCAGACCCTTGAAAATTGGGACGTCCCGCGCAATTCGGGACACTTGGTAACCACTATCACAGGGAACAATCGAGGATCGCGCGGCTGATCTCCAATGAGATGAATGAAGCAAATAAATCTGCGCAGTTTAATTTCATCCATGTTGTTAAAAGAGTGTCCATGGATTTTCTTGCACGTTCTTCTCTACGCTTTGGAACGTGCAATTTAGCTTCACTTTTCTTACACTGACCGACATTTGACTATTCAAAAGTGCCTGCAAATGGTCTATTTGAAATAAACGTTTCTGATTTCTGTTGAAGTCGACTTCAAGTCAAAACGCTGGAAAACTTGAGCTCCACAACATAGTAAATAGATATCCCTTGACTTCTTGGTACGTCTTCAGGTACCAAGAAGTCTGGATATAGAATATATAGAGCAAATGATTACATTTATATAAAGTAGAAAACTGCAAAACGGTAAAAGAAAACATCGTATGGAAACCGGCATGTCCTAGAACCAAAAATTCGAAGACATGTGACATCCACCAACCCGCACTGGGTCTGCGTGATGAGGACGGCCCTGAAAAGGAGGATTAAATTCTGAGTAGTGGGAGTATTATAAGGTTGGATATGTACACTAATATTATAAAGAGGTAAACGACTCAGGTTTTACAAACTTTTTATTTTATTTTTACTTTCCTTGTTTTCGTAATGAAAAGCACAGTGCTTACGTCGGGGTGAAAGTAACTAATTTAGTCCCTCGAATTAGCGACCTCGCTTCGCTCGTCCTCCAACTCCTTCTCGGGACGAAATGAGTTACTTTCACCCCTAGTGTAACAATCTACTATTTTTGTTTGTAGGAGGTAATCTCTGAAACTATTGATCTGTTTGGCAAATTTTTTTCACCAATGGAAAACTACTTTATTTCTGAGTTACATAGGCTATATTTTATGTACTCGGGTGAAGCGCGGGCAAAAGCTAATGGTATATAAAGTAGCAACATACACACAGCACAGTATATAAAGTAGCACAGGGCTTAAGCCCCAGTAGTGAGAACATTATACGGCCGATTATGCTATATAAAATGCTACATTACGGCACGTCCATGGCTTAATTTTTAACAATGTCGTTTCTTGCACCGCCCGAAGTGTCGCCTCAATGCTCTATGGCACTAACCAAGCTTGGTAATCAATTATATTTGATGGCCGCCTTGTCAAAAATGAGCGATGCCCGAAGAGTTCCTAATTCCAGCAGCAAACACACGGACGTGTTAATACATACTTACTCGTAATATCATAACCCCGCAACTCCTAGCGTGAGCCTGCGTGCCGCCCAGCCGAACACTCCCGTGTACATCTCTCGCCTGCATCACACGACAAAGGTGGAGGACATCGTAGAGTACGTGCGTCAAAAGACGAAGTTCGCACTGAGGGTCCAGTTGTTGGAGTCGCATCGTAACGTCAATTTCAAGGCGTTCGTGGTGCGAGTCCCGAACACTTTCTTGCCTCTCATGCTGAAGGAAGACTTTTGGCCGCAGGGCGTGGTGTTCCGTCGCTTCCGCGGACAGGTGCCACAGAACAGCACGAAGTGAACTTAGTGCAATGTGAAGTGTTACTAACATAATCCTAAGTCTTATTTACTAACAACAAGTTGTATTTACTCTATATATATGTTAGTCTGTAAGGTATATATCTATGGGCCAAGATGCCTGATAATAAATGATTTATTATTATTATTATTATTATAAAGCTGAAGAGTTATTATAGGTTTATGATGATGCGGTCTCGTTCCCAAAAACAACAGGACAATTAAGACCAACATAAAGATTGTATTGTCTACAACGACATTATGTCATTAAAACACCAGCCCCCCTAGCCAAGTTACGACCATTTCGTTTCGATTGTCTTGTGCGTCGAACGCTTCGAGTTGGCCACGCCTCCGATTCCTTTGTTCTGACCACGTGACTGAGCGTTGAAATGACGTCAGAACAAAGACATCGGAGGCGTGGCCAACTCGAGGCGTTCGACGCAAGAGAATTAAAACAAAAAAGTCGTATGGCTAGGGGGCCTGTAGTAGCGCGGCCTTGCTGTTATAATACATACAATGCGTTCCAAATGAGAATAGGATCGCCCGCCATGTTGTGACGTCACGATTTACTGTCAAATCGAGGAAAGAAATTTTTAAACACTAATTCATTTACGAAAAATTTAATTTATTTATGAACTGTGAACGAAACTAGTTTAATCAGAATCCAGTTCTTCAATTTTACTCATCTCTGAGTTCTTTCATTTTGCCAATTTTTTTTCGATTTGACAGTACGACGAGACGTCAAAATATAGGAATCGGTTCTATTCTCATTTGGAATGCGTAGTACATAGTGTTGGGATTTTATCCGATTAAATACTCAAAATGAATAAATACTCAATAAATACTCGTTTTTGATCGAGTATTTATCTAATAAAAACGAGTATTTATTGAGTATTTAATCATTTTGAGTATTTAATCGGACAAAATCCCAACACTAGTAGTACAGTTTTTCACAACCAAGTCGATACCAGGTGAGGTACCCTCCATTGACCTGGATATTTTTTTTTAATGATGCGAGTGACTACTCTGCCACTGGCGTCCTTAAAACTTAAGAAATAAGCATCAAAAATCTTTCAACGACCACTCTATCTATTCCCAGACAAAAGTCATCATCATCATCATCATTCCAGTCGAAAGACTTCCATTGTAGGACATAGGCATCCTAGGGGATGTTTATGTGTATGTGTGTATGTATGGGGATGTGTATGTGTCGTGAATTTAGGAATTCGGCTATGAATCTCCGGAGATGAAAAAACCTTTTTTTTAATTGATTTAAAGCTGACTGCGATCCCACCTAATGGTAAGTGGTGATGTAATCGTTGATGGTTAGGCGCACTAATTTTATAATCGGTCGGGATAACCACAGCAAGTCAATTGTTCCAGTCCCTCGAAGTACGCGGTATAAACGACGAGGCAAAACGCTTGTTCCGGATCGTAGAAGTTTCAACAACCTAAGGGCGGATACTAACCGTTCGACAATTTGTCCGATGGTAGAAGTGAAATGGTGTAATCAAGTCATCCAATTCATCATCATCATCATTTCAGCCGAAAGACGTTCACTGTTGGACATAGGCCTCCCCCAAGTGTCGCCACAATGAGCGGTCGTGTCTCGCATCCATCAGATTCTCGCAACCCTTACGGTCCACCTTGTAGGAGGCCTTTCTACGCTACGTCTTCCGGTACGTGGTCGCCATTCCAGAACCTTTCGGCCCCAACGCTCATCTGTTCTGCGAGCAATGTGCCCTGCCCATTGCCACTTAAGTTTGGCGATTCTTCGTGCTATATCGGTAACCTTGGTTCTTCTGCGGATATTCTCATTCTTGATACAATCACGCAAGGAAACTCCGAGCATAGCCCTTTCCATTGCCCTTTGTGTGACTTTAAGTCATCTAATGAGGCCCATCTGATGAGTCATGCAATTACTGCGCACTATAACAAACTAATCGTGATACTAATTGCAAGCCCTCCCGATAAATTCAGATAAGAGTGGGTTCACGTCAGTCGTAACCGAGTGGGGTGCAAACGACCCCCTTACTAACCAATCCGACACTTTAAGCCTCAACTGGGGTTCAGAACCACGATACGTGGTTTCGGGTATCAACGTTATTACGCCATGTCTTGAATTAACATACAAATTATGGATGTGTTTTAGCACTAGATTTTGTTAGCGACTTCGCCTGTGTAAACTTTGAAATAGTTTTTTGAGAACATACTCCTGAAATAAAAAGAATGTTATAGCCTAAATTCATGATCATTGGCAATGATGCACTCGTCGAGTCGAAAATCCAAAGTCTTGAGTCTATCCAAGGACTATCATCATGTTGCCTAGTAATTGAATTGCCTAGTAACTGAGTTATCTGATAGGCAGTCATGTTTTACACGGAGCGACTGCCTAGGTATTTAGCCCGTATAGGTATTTAGCCTGTATAGATATTTAGCCTGTATAGATATTTAGCCTGTATAGGTATTTAGCCTGTATAGGTATTTAGCCTGTATAGGTATTTAGCCTATATAGGTATTTAGCCTGTATAGGTATTGTGACGACTATGAAGGTCACATATTAATTGGGGTTAAAACTGCATTTTATTTTTAATGGACCTTTTAAAGTTTATGGTAATGAAAAAGAATAGTGATTTTTATAATGATGGATAGTTGTCAATGAAGAAAAATAGGATTTTAATTTTGTATTACAATATAATTTAAAGGCTTCATACAATATAATAAGTTAAAGTTAAACATAAAGCCTTTCATTAGCGTCACCCCACTCTACAGTATTTAGCATGTAAAGGTATTTGGCCTGTATAGGTATTTAGCTTTTATGGGTATTTAGCCTTTATAGGTATTTGGCCTCATCTTTTTGGACTGGAAACCGACCCCAAGCTAAGTGGGAAAAGGCTAGTGGGTTGATGATATTACTGCTAAATTGTTAACACCTGGATTGTTCTAAGGCTGAAATAAATACTTTACAGATTGACTAATTAGGGATCGGACCCTTGCCTTCCTTTCAATGACGGCGTGACAGACGTGTGACGTCACAGCGAACATTTGATAATCCTTTGGATCAAAGACTTTCCGGATCAGTTGACAATTTAAGTGGCTTCAGTGCCAAGGAAGGTACAAGTGCGTTGCTATAAGGAACATAACGTGTTCCTTATAGCAACGCGCTTGTACCTAAAGATAACTGTATAAGTAATCTTGTAGCATGTTTATTATCTTTTCCTACTTCTAGCTATTGCCTGCGACTTCGCCCGCATACATAAAATATAGATTATGTCATTCAAGAATGAAGTAGTTTTCTATCGGTGAAAAAAAATCACAATCGGACTAGTACTTTCAGAGATTTATTTTTGTACTATTAGTGTAGAAGTGTAGATTAATTACTGATGAGATCAATTGTGCTTCATCAGAAGGCTTAAAGTGATTTAAAGGACAATAAAAATGACTATGGTCGCGATTCTTTATCGCATCAGGAATCCGCAGGAGACCCAAGGTTACCGACTTAGCCCGAAAAATCGCCAAACTTAAGTGGCAGTGACATTGATCGCAGAACAGATGGTAAATGGAGCCGAAAGGTTTAAAGGGCAACTTTAAAAGACCCCACACATGGTGGACGAATGACCTGGTGCACAGAACCAGTCGTTGGTGCGACACTTGGGGAGAACTAGGTACAACAGTCGACGTCTTATGGCTGAAATAATGATGATAATGAGATTTATATTTCACGAGGGTGTATAAATATCTCATTCTGGATATTTCTTCATAAATTGCACTTTAACGACTGAACGTATGTTAGTAAGTTACCTGACATTGATATATTTATTTAATTTAGACATTTTAATTACTATCCTAATTTTTATGCATTATGTATATATTGTGTTTTGTTCCTCCTCTTCCTTACGTCGTATTCCTCAATGCTGAGGGTCGTGACCTCCTTTTTTCATCACCCTACTTTTTATGATGTTTTTCCATTTATTTCTGTCTCTGTTGGTGTGAAGGGCCTTGTATACTGTGGAGTCAAGAGCGGCGCGGATCTGGTCAGACCAACGTATTGGGCTGCGCCCGCGAGGCCTTTTTCATCTACTTTACCAGTCACGATTATTTGTGTTTTGTTATAACTATCTTATTTTAATATGTTAATTAATTCTTATTTATAATAATTACTAACTACGAGAAAGAGTATACGTATACAGATATACCGGTAGACTTTTAAGGAAGTAATAAATTAGATATTATTAAGATCTCATGTAAAATGTACCAAAAGTCACAGTAATAAATGAATTTTGATATTTTTTATATAAGACCTAAATAAAAACTAATGAATTTGTTCCAGTTCTCGTGGACTAGTTTTCAACCTACACGAGGGGCCTTTGATTTGAAATGCTTGTCATGATAATACAATTAAATGTAAATAAATGACCCGATCCGGTTCGTAGGACTATCTCATTAAGAAGCTGTCACTCGTAAAACTGTCCTGCGGATAAAAGTAGGTCAGGACGACTCATGGGTCTTCATTATTCTTAGTAAAGTAGTGACTACAAAATCCCAAGTATATTTGGGTTTTTATTTTCGAATCGATAGTTTTCTTTTACCTCAAAGTTTTTTGGTCCAGTCACCAAAATATCACACGTTTTAGTTTCACGCATCAAAATTGTAACAAACAAACGAACAAAAAATGAAATCATTCCTCTTTATAATAGGTATTCATTTAGATATAGCTCCAAATTTCTTCATTCATTCCGTCAAAGCCACCTTCAGGTTCACCGATCTTTTTAATAGGGCAGGAAATTATCAAAAACCTTCTCCCACTCTGGCTGAAGCGAGAGAGTGTCAAACTTTCAGTGACTAAAAATCACCCGTGTGTTCTTTCAATTGCCTTTTTTATGGCCTCGGTAACTTTTTCGAATAATCCCAACGTCCATATGTTCTGGATGATTTGGTTGACTTTTGGTTGGCACTGTGTCATAGGATTTTGAAATGAAATGCGTCTGTTCATTACGAGGCTTAAAGACAACTAAAACAACATAAGTCATGCTTCTCTTTATAAATATGAAACCCCACCAAAAGACTATAGATAGTCCTTGATAAAACACAGAACTGCCTGAATTTAAGGATGAAAGTCACTAAATTAAAAAATAAACTTAAAGACACTCCAAGAGCAATGACTCTTCACCGAACATAATCCACAAACGCCTAAAAAACTCGTAAACTGATTACCAAACTCAGAAACACTTTTGATCAATTACTTGTGAAGTCACTACGAAAAATTATTCCCCTACCCTCATTGTCGACCTAAAAAAGTAAAACTCCCATCAAAAGTACATAAAAGTTCACGATTCCAGTCAATAGAATATTTTCTGTGTAAAAAGCCGAGCCGAGCATTCTTCGGAATCGATTGCAAGTGAATAGTGGACTGCTTGAATCGAATGAAAGATATCGGGTGCTCTGTAGAATCGAGTCGCATTGTGACAAATGCATTTTTTCCTCGTCCACACAAATGCTCCGGAATTTAATAATAGTTGAATGTGAAATATTGCAGGCAGCGATTTTGTTGAGATTAATGGGGATTGAGGGAAAGCTATTGGGTTACGTTACATCCGATGAATTGGTAGAGGAGATAGGAAGACGACTAAAAGATCCGGCTCGAAGGACCAATGTTTTTTTTTATTTGGCGTGAAAATCATCTAATGAAATCTCCCGTTCTTAGGCGAAGCAGGAGATACTGTCATACTTTTACCGACTAAAAACCCACTCCTGTTCTTGCTCTGCCATTGTTCCAGGGCCATGGGTGATGCGAAAGAGATACAATAGGCTTTGACCAAGCTGAGTCTCTACGGTTTGCTGAACACTCCTTGAGGCGTGCGTTGAACAATAAACGCCATCGACGTCTTGGGCTCGGTTCGGACGGTTACCTGACGGTTGGATGGCGAGCTACCAATTGCTCGTACTTCCGAGGGCCAAAAATCGGGGTCAGAATCTTGGCGGCGGCTGGGGCGTGAGCGCCGTTGCATCACGCGTGCAAAAGAGCAATGTTTGAAATTGGGCTAGGATAGACAATTAATATAGAATGAGATTACTAGAATGGTATAAATGAGTCATTCACATCAAATGACGTCAGATTGTAAAAAAAAACAAAATAAATATTAATACAATAACTGTTTCAATAATGTAATGATCAAAAATCACAAATTGTGTCGATGCAGTAAATATGATTTCTCTAGTAGAACGAGTCGTGTAACTAACTTATATAATCATTAGATAGTAAAGTACGCCATTAAGAAGTTTGAGTTGGAAGCAATAGAATGCCTTGTGGGAATTAAGTTAAATCGTTTATTTCAATTAAATTATTGAAATGTTACGCTTTCGAATTGATACAGCGGAAGGTTTTGATGACATGAATGATATTGTGAAAAAACCGGCCAAGTGCGAGTCGGACTCGCTCATGGAGGGTTCCGTAGCAGCAAGTAACATAATATAAAAGTTCTTGTAGATCGTTGTAACTTTGGTCAATGTTTTAATAATAGTGTACTTATTTTTTTAGATTTATAATATAACTTATTAAAAAAAAACTAGTTACTAGATCTCGTTTAAACCAATTTTCGTTGGTAGTTTACATGGTAATGTACATCATATTTTTTTTTTAGTTTTATCATTCTCTTATTTTAGAAGTTACAGGGGGGGGGGGCACATTTTACCACTTTGGAAGTGTATCTCGCGTAAACTATTCAATTTAGAAAAAAAATATATTAGAAACCTAAATATCATTTTTGAAGACCTATCTATAGATATCACACACGTATAGGATTGACGAAAAAAAAATTTTGAGTTTCAGTTCTAAGTGTGGGGACCCCAAAAATGTATTGCTTTTTTCCTATTTTTGTGTAAAAACCTTAAAGCGGTTAACAGAATACATCTACTTACTAAGTGTCAACAGTATAGCTCTTATAGTTTCGGAAAAAAGTGGCTGTAACATACGGACGGACAGACAGACATGACGAATCTATAAGGGTTCCGTTTTTTGCCATTTGGCTACAGAACCCTAAAAACGATGGCAACAAACCAAGCGTGTGATGATTCTATCACTACCAAGTAGCTGTCTGGCATTTTTGTTGAACTGGACCTATTTGGCACAGCCATGAGACACACGTCGTTAGTTGTCTCTTTATTTTTTATAATCATTAGTGTCTACATGTTGTTACTACATTGTGTATATCTACGAGTGTGTATGCCAAATAAAATAATTTTCTCTCTTTCTTTTCTATTAACTACTTTCGAATGTGTTCTCGTGCTTTCACTTTAAAGTGGAACTGACTTTTTGCCGAAAGACGTCCAATGTTGGACATAGGCCTCCCCAAGAGTCGCAATTAACGGTCCTGTGCGTCTCGCATCCATCGGATCCCCATAACCCTTACCAAGTCATCGGTCCACCTTGTAGGAGGCCTTCCAATACTACGTTTTCCGGTACGTGGTCGCCATTCCAGAACCTTACTGCTCCAATGGCTATCTGTTCTGCGTGCAATGTGCCCTATTGACACTTAAGTTCGGCGATTCTTCGTGATATATCGGTCACCTTGGTCTGGTCGGTATTGGATTGTAAATATCGAAGAAAACTCTTCCGCCTTTACAGTCTACCCAGAGCTACAGTATGCTTATAAAAAGAATGTCGGGAGTCGAATTCTTCGTTTCCTGATGGCTACAACCCAGGACTCTATAAGTCAAGAGTGAAGAATAGGTTTCTTAAAGGTAAACGCGTTTCATCGTCGACCGCATCGTCGCTTTCCATCAGGTGAAATAGCGGTCAAGCGCAAACCTATCAACAATAAAAAAAAACTTTTTTCAAGTCCACATGCGACATTCCTACGGACGACCACTGCGTTGATACATGATCATACTGTTACGGATGTTAAAGAAGAATCAAATGCAGTGTTTATTCTGTAAACATCTCACTGTGAAAATTTAAGTGAACTGAATTCCCATTCCTCTAAATGCTGGAGCCGCATTTGTGTGTATCGTCGCAAAACTTCGTGCTTTGACACGATACCCGATGTAACCGACTATTATCAGCTATCATAGCGAATGTTCGTGCTGATTGTTCGTCTGCGGGTGTTATCGCGTCAGTGGTGGTACATCAAAGAGTTTTAGCATGCTAACGTATTGCGGACATCGTAGTTTTGAACATGTATATTGCGGGATTCGTGTGTTCAGACTGATCAAACGTGTTGCCTAAAATATTGGAGTGGAGTAAGAAAATAGTGTCAGAGTTATTGCAACATTTTGAATCTAAGTTCATTATAAACGTGCATAATATCATCATACATGATTCTACTTCTTCTCAGTTCGCTGTTTTTCTTTCCTTTCATAGTTCTTAGGCCCAGTACGTTGTCACGTTTATAGCAGCGTCAGTGACGTTTTTTAAGTCTTTCAAAGTGCATATCTAGGGTTTTTGTCATTCATAGTTAACCGTAGGAAGTTGTGCTACAATTTTCAGCCATCTTCGATAACAGCACGATAAATCACGATGTAAAATTACATAGCCGCTAACGTGAGAACCGCACTATGGCGAGTAACCGCGATAACTTATTAGCGTGCAAAACACACAAACCTTTGGCACGAACTACGTCGTGACTTTACACGAAAATGCGGCCTCAGCATTAAATCTAGTAGTTGGCAGCTCACTTTAGTTTTCACGGTCCCGATGAGGTTTTTACAGAATACCACTACTCCACCCTACTAAGTCAGTGAACGCGCGAGGGCGCGGCCCTCACGCCCCAGCCGCCGGGATTGCGATCCCGATTTCCAACCACCGTAAGCGCGGGTTTGCAGACGACGAGCAATGGGTAGTTCGCCGTCCGACTGTCCAGCAAGCGTCAGGACCGAACCCAAATCGACGACGGCGCGTACTGTTTCACGCGCGCCTCAATTAGATGTCAGCAAACCGTAGGGGCCCAAAAGGGTTGATGCCTACTGGAGCCAAGAGTCTTCTTCTGAAAGGAAGACTCGGCCCTGATATGAAAAGCAATGAAGGAACAGGAGTGGGGTTTTAGTCAGTAAAAGACTGACACACTGTCTCACTCCGTCCAAGAGCAGGGGATGTCATTGAAAAAAAACCCTATTTAGCCAATAGGCGGAAAAGGGTTTTGTAAATAGTGATTGCCGTCATCTTTATGACGTATACACTAAACTAGCTTTTGCCCGCAGCTTCGCCCGCATACTTAAAATGTAGCCTATGACACTCAGGAATAAAGTAAATTTCTATCGATGAAAAAAAAATTAGTAATCGGACCAGTACTTCCAAAGATTACCTCCTACAAACAAAAAAACAAACTTTACTTTTTTTATTATATTAGTGTAGATAAAAGCTTCTGCGTGCGGCTTCACTGGCTTGGCATGTTGGTAGAAAGTATATCAAGACTTTTTCCATTTCCTAGACTATATAGTATATGTACCAAATTAAATTCCTTAAGGCTTTTCTTTTTGGCTTCTTAGACGTCTTCACGTAACAAACACGGGGAGTGTGCACTAGAGTTTCACAATTTAATTCCACCAAGTCTGTTCCATCATCGGACCACAAGACGTACGGCGTTGCGCCACCGGTACATGGTGGACATCCCACCTATACGTACAAAGCGTTTTGGGAGTACATTCATTATGCGTACAGCTAAGGAATGGAATTCCCTGCCGGAGTCTGTTTCCTGATAGCTATAACCTAGGGGTCTTTAAGTAGAGAGTGAATAGATTGCTTCTAGGCAAGCGTGCTCCATCGTCGGCCACATCATCGCTTACCATCAGGTGAGATTGTGGTCAAACGCGAGCCTACCCATTATAAAAACAAAAAAAAAAGAAACAGATTTGCTTTCGCATTCATAATGTAGGTACAAGTACATATAAGTACACATTGTTTTTTTTTTAAATACGGTCAGTATTACGGGATTTTTGAGAAACACTTTGATGTTAAAAACGAGTATTTCCAAAAAAAAAATGAGATACCTCTTTTTGATAGGGTTTCCTAGTTTCCTAGTACTGAACTACCCTACATCACTGAGATGCTTCAGTCGGCGCTGCCAGAGCTGGCATCGTAAAAACTTCATACCAACCAAGCATTATAGAGAAAATTACCGTTTAGGTACTTATAGAAATTGAAGATGCGTGACGATTCTGACTTATGTTACATAAAATACTACTTTTATTAGTTTGTAATCTTTAATTTTTATTGATTTGAGTCAAATCAATGAAAATTTAAAAACAAAAAAAAAAAACAAAAACTAATTAAAATATGTACGTTACATCATTAAACAATTAATTTTAATTAATTTAATTAGTTTTTTACTTCATTGTAATGTATATTATTATGACTAAAATATGAATCCCTCACCAATACATTCTACGACTATGCTATGACTACTATAATGACCTTTTACTGCACTCCAACATCTTGTATTTAAAAAGTTTTAATGCCATTAAAGTTACAGGCACATAAGACTTGGAGTTTGAGATAAAAGACGTGTGAACGAGGCATGGCCAAGTCCCTCTTGGACACAAGTCTTACTAGGTGTTACAAATTGTTGGCAGAAGTTAGCGTTTAACGTAAAACGGGACTTTTGCCAGATTTTTCAAATCAGACCATTTATTTTTGTTGTAGAGAAATTCTATGTTTAGGTGCATTGAGAAAGTCCGAATGAGTATTGATACTTACTTAAATACACCACTATTTTTAAATTAGTACAAATACTTCGACTGGCCTGGCCTGTTGGTCTAGTGGTTAGTAGCCCTGATTGCTATGCCAGAGGTCGTGGGTTCGATTCCCACCCATTACAAATGTTTATGTGATGAGCATAAGCATTTTTTCTGTGTCTGGGTGGTGGTATATTTATGTATAATATGTATGTATTTAGAAATATATAAATGTTTATCAGTTGTCTAGTACTCATAACACAAGCTCTGCTTAGCTTGAGACTAGACGGCCTTGTGTAATAGATGTGGAATATTATTATATTATTACTTAAAAGGCTTATAAGAAGAGGTCTTGTTATTATTTAAGTAAAGTCTCAATAAATAATATTAACAAACAGCAAATCACTTAGTTTATATAAATATTGTACAGGCTATTAATAATTATGAATGGAAAACAATGGAAAAACACTGCGCGTAGTAATTTTTTAGTGCAAATGTTATGAATGTTTGGTTCAATTATGAATTTACCAATTATGATTTTTCGAGGACAATTTTGGGGTCATATTTTTTTTTTTCTTTTGACTACACAAATATGATTAGTAACGGGTACAGATAGAGCCCATTTTTTGTACTAATTAAAAAAAATCGTAATGTCTAGTAATGTATTCCTATTTCCAACGTTAACTTTTTTATCTAAAAAAGTGGGAAGTGTCAAAATTTTATTGACTAAAACATACAATCCTTCTTCAAGTCCCTTTTACGAGGGTCTCGGTAATTCTTTCAAACCATTTGCAGCCCTCTACTGTCCACTCAGCCGTATGTTAAAATTAATTATAAATGATATTTATTTTGTAAACAGCTTTAAAAAACACTTTTAAGGTCGATTTTTGCTGAGATAGTAACCTTTTTGGTCTTACACAGGAAATATTGTGTTTATAGTCTGTCTAAAAAGTCAATCGACTTAGATAATTATTAGAACAAAATGAAATCTGATGTAGTCAACACGTCAACACTAGTTCTACAATCAAGGTTGATTGAAACATCTTGATCATTGTTTACTAATAAAAGAACCTTCTAAATAATATCGAATACTTACAAGTATTTTTTAAATGATTTAATATACAAAATTTCCCAAGTCATTTGACTTTTTAGACAGACCATACTGTATTTTTTTAGACATTTTTGATATGGATTAGTTAACATTTTTATTTCTCTCTTTTGTTAGTCCTGTGCGATTTTTTTTTTAATTTCAACTAGTGCTTGACTGCGATACCTGATGATAAACTTTGTAAAGAATGTATTGTTTCAACTTCTAGTCATTAAGTCTGACACTTCCTCTCGATCAGATTCCGTGATGGAGAAACTATTTGAGCATACACCCTCAAAAACAAAAAAAAATGTTTTATTATCTGATATAAACTAGTGCTTGACGACTGCAATCGCACCTAATGGTAAGCAGCCATGCAACAGTTGACGGAAAGGCACACTAATGTATTAAGAGCCTATTCACTCTAGCCTTGAAGAAACCCAAATTATAATCGGACGGGAAGACCGTAGCAGGCAAATTGTTCCAGTCCTTCGATATACGCGGCGAACCGCTTAGTTCTGACCGTAGAGGTTTCAATAACGTAAGGGTAGATACTTGCCGTACGTCGGGTTGTCCGATGGTAGAAATGAGATGGCGGAATCAAGTCATGCAAATTCTGCGCACACTCTCCAAAATGCCTATAAATAACTTAGGCACTACTAGTCTTATATTCTTAAAAATCTACGATCAATTTATCATCGTAAAGCTTCTGACGAAATATCAAAGTTTTAGTCTATAAATAAGACTGTCTGACCTTTCAGACCGGCTAATATTTCAGCGACGGCATAAGCTATTTGATAAGGAGATAAGAAAAATCTGTTCACAAAAATTTTTCCTTTTACACAGCACATGTGGAATATAACAAAAAAAAATAGAGTAAGCCCCTAACTAAATATGATATTTGTATAAAAAATCCCAACGCTTCCAAATAAAATTATTTACTTATCCAATCCGCCCTTCTTTTTCGCACAAAACGCGGCCCATTTCTTTGCTTTCTCAAATGTAATTTATACATGAAGTAACATTACTAAAGCTCTACAAGCCTTGACATTTCAATAAACATAGACTTTTTTATTCCCAAGAATAAAATCGTGTGATAGATAATTCATGGCAAAAATGTATTTGTCACTGTCGAAGATGTCCTGAAGGCTTGAATAATGAACTTACGACATTCGTATCTGATGAAGTCGTATTAAAAAAGTCGCCAGAGATTTTGAGTATCAGCAAAAATGAGGCTTAAGTAAATTAAGGAGGCTTTTCGGAGATTTCTTTTCCTTCTGAAGCATCACTGTTTTTAGGGATATCTGTGAGTGGTGTTAATTTTTTTTTTATATATGTATTTTTATTGACGAGTTAGAAGCCGCAACTTCTCCGCATTAGATTCATATAACACCACAATGCCACTTATTTACAATTTCAAAAAGTTTCTTTTGTGCAGTGTATCAGCTACATTTGAGCAAAACTTCTGTCAAAATCGGTTCAACTGTTTCGGAAATTAACAGGAATAAACAGGCAGACCGACAAACAGACTGACCGACAAACAGACTGACCGACTGACAGACTGACAGACCTGCAGACAGAACTACTGACAGACTGGCTGACAGCCCGCCGACGAAAACTCAGTCAAGCCATTTCAGAGGAGTTCGATAAAAAACACTGTGAGGCTAAATTTTTATATTGGTATATTATACTAGACTACAGGCCATCCGGTAGCTCTCCGGACCGAGCCCAAGTCGTAGACAGCGCGCACTGTTTCCACGCGCCTCAAGGAGTTCCTACTGAAAAGGACACGGAAACCTACTGAGTGGGTTTTTAGTCAGTAAGAGTCTGACACCATCTTCCGCTCCGCCCGATTTCATTTGGATGATTTGTCCATCGCTTTTTGTCCTCTGACCCTAGCCAGAGTCTAGCTTGCTCTGGTTATGGGTGTGAGAAGGCCATTAGACCCATCACTGATCTTCCTAGTAACTACAGCAATTTTAACCTCCTTGTGTCCACCGTAATTTAAAGCTGACCATTCGGGACAGACCTCAGAAACTCAAGGGAAATAAGATTTTTGCTGTACAAACTACTAACTATGAGAAAGTAATTAATTTAATACTATGTTGTGTATCTCCGGGGAGAAGTTTAAGTGTAGGAAGGAATGAAAATGGTAGTAATTATAGGACGGTTACTAAATACTTGTTTGTTGAAGGGCTGTTAGTGGGTGTTTACTACATACCTTGTATTTCCGTATTTTGGCGACCTTGGGTTGCGGAAATTTCGGAAAAAGTTACGATCTTGCCGCTGTTAGCGGGAGCTAAGCGCGGGGCGGCGAGCGGTAAGATTAAGGCCCGTTACTAAACCGACGAATGCAAAATAAAAAAGTTATCTCCAATTTTTCGATTTTCTGATAGTAATAATAAGTAATTATTTAGTCATTTTTTTTTCAAAATCGTAATTGAAAAAAAGAACTATTATTTCTTCATTGTTGACACTTGAAAGACCATTCGCCATGTCTAAGAAAATATACATTTTTTAGTAAGTTACTTGCAGTATCAGAAAATCGAAAAATTGGAGATAACTTTTTTTACTTTGCACCCGTCGAAACGTTCCTCAGCCCGAGATCTCGTACTTGATACCAAGCTGGAGGTCTTGATCGTATTAATAAAGGATACGCAAGCTCAAGCTCAAGCTCAGCTTCAGTTTACGACATCAGCTGTAAGAGTATGTAAAATGTTTGAAGCAAGCCACGAGACGCCGCTCATAGCGTCCCGCGCCGCTAAGATTGAAATAGTGACCAAGCCGTTACAATGCCCAACGCAAAAGGCAACTGAAGAATACAGGTGGGTTTTAGTCGGTACAAGTCTGACACGCTCTCTAGCTAGAGTGGAAGAAGTTATTTGAAGATTAATATTTTTTTTAGATTACATTACAAAAGTTTAGTTACAGTCAGTCAGTCTTTTTTTGGATAGATAGAGGATAACCCCTATCCATGAAAAAAGCCTGCCCATGGGTTTTTTCCGATGGGAAAATCATCTAATGACATCCCCCGCTCTAAGGCGGAGCGGGAGATAGTGTCAGACTTTTACCGACTAAAAACCCACTCCTGTTCCTTCGTTGCCTTTCACACCGGGGCTGAGCTATCTTTCGAACTAACCCTAGCCCCAGTAGGCTTCGACCCAGCTAGGCCCCTGCTGTTGCTGACAACTCGTTGAGGTGGACGGGAACAGTGCTGCACCGTCGACGACTTTTGCTCGGTCCGCACGGTTATCGAACGGTTGGACAGCGAGCTACCCATTGCTCGCCGTCCAAGCTCCAAAAGGCTTGAAAATACAACTGCAGACTAAATCAATTTAATGACATCAGAAATGTAAGATGGACTTTAAAAAAAAATATCTTGCCAACTTTCTACATTTTTATTTTAAAAAGATAAGTAAACGATAGATTCGTGAAAGCTTTTAAAAAGGAATTGCGTATAATCTTTACCTATACATTAAATCTATAGAAGTTTATAGTTTTGCGCGCATCATTTAAAATGTACGAATTGATGTAGATAACTTTTATACCTTAATATTGAGTTACTTTATACATTACATAAGCTTTGTTTCATCGCAGTCGATTGACTATATACTACATTCATTGGCTGTTAGGAGGCGGTACAAAGTTCGCCATGTCTAAACTAATATTTTAAGTTTGTATAAACCTAGTGATTATTTTGTAATAAGTTAAATTGATTTAAATTATATACCGGATACTCAATGTAAAAAAAAAACTAATATTACAAACTGATTGATTAATTTAAGGTTTGCAAAAGATGAGTACGTTCTCATCTAATCAATCTACTTATTCCAATTAAGGTCTTTTTGGTGGGATCTATTGACTTCTTACGCTTTAGGTCGGAGCGTGAGAGCGCGTCAGAATTTTACTGGCTTAAACCCTATCCTATGTTTTTTCTTTGCCGGGGCTTGCTGGGTTTCCCTTACAGACTAACCATGACCCCAGTAGAAGAAAAAAAATGGGCAAACGATTAAACCAGCTGTCCTACCCGAAAATGATATCATAACCTCAAGAGACCACTATACTAACAATCGGCAAAAAATCTCAGCCGTCACTGAACTGGAAAAATAATTTCTATACAAAAACTCAGCCAGCGACGAGAAAAAGTAACAGTAGAGCACTCGGCGAAACAAAGGTATAACTGGTTCAAGGGTAAAACTCGCGAGCTTTGATACTAAGCGCCGTGAAATAAAACGTGCAATGGATCTGAGTGGAGTCTTGGAAACTGGAGAGTGGAATGGAAAGAGGTATGCAGTAGTTGCCAAACATAAGTGGCAGTGGGCCAGGCATATTGCTCGCAGAACAGATGGTTGATGTGGCTGAAAGGTGCAGCTTGGCAACTGAGGCCTTGCCACGCTGCATGGGACAAAGGGGACCAAAGACTTGCTGTGAGTCGCGGGATATGCTGTGAACGCGAGATGCACATGACCGTTCGTTGTGGCGACACTTGGGGTCGCCTTTCGGCTGAAATGATGATGGCTTGGTGTAATATATTTCATCACCGCTGCTCTCAAAACGGT
Organism: Mythimna albipuncta; assembly: GCA_929112965.1. NCBI lineage: Eukaryota > Metazoa > Arthropoda > Insecta > Lepidoptera > Noctuidae > Mythimna > Mythimna albipuncta. Next base: position 13,028,096 of record OV815982.1, read on the forward strand.
GAAGGAAAACATTGTGAGGAAACCGGCATGTCCTAGAACCAAAAATTTGAAGACATGTTACATCCAGCAACCCGCACTGGGCCCGTGTGGTGGATTACGGACCATTGGCTCTCCTAGAGAGGAGGCCTGAGTCCCAACAGTGGGAAAATTATCAGGCCGGCTATGCTATGCTATGGCTATGATGATGGCTCAGGTAAAGCCACTGGCAGAAGATATTTTCACAACATAAATCAAATCACAAAACCCTTTATCCCATCCGAAACACACTTCCTCAATCACGATTTCGCCAACGTCAAAATACTAACTCTCAAAAACCTGACAACAAAACTTAATGACCAATCTAGCAACATTACATCCTGACAAAGGCACATAATTGTCAACAATTACACAGCCTCACACATTCTGCTCGCAAAGAGGCTCAAACGAGCCATTGTTCTCGCAAAACGTTTTTGTGCTCAGGCGAGGACATCAAGATGTTATCATCTTGACGAGAGCCAAACGGAAATGAATGGATCCGTATTTATATGGAGTTTTTGGGGCTTCTAACGTAAATGTAAGTGCAGAAATGCCACTGTCGAGGTTTAATTTTAAGAAAAGTCAACATTTTTGTAATAAAAATTACCGCAAAACCATCATTGAAAGAAGTCCACTATTGGACATAGGCCTCCCCCAAGCGTCGCCACAACGGCCGGTCCTATGCGTCACGCATCCATCTGCGGCCCTGACCAGGTCATCGCACAAAGAATGTGGTCAATTGTCAAATTTGCATTTTTTTATTGTTGATGGGTTTTGCGCTTGACCGCTATCTCACCTAATGGAAAGTGACGATGCGGTCGACGATGGAGAGCGCTTACCTAGAAGTAACCTAATCACTTTTGACTCTTGTAGCCATCAGGAAACACAGACTCCGGCAGGGAATTCCACTCCTTAGCTGTGCGCACAATGAATGTGTTCCCAAAACGTTTTTTTTTATTGCTTCATCTTGTCTTTTGCGTTTGATATTTGACTTGGCGTGGCTTGTATTTAAACACCTACCATAAATGCATTTATTTTACTATCTCAATTCAAAATACATGGAAAAGGAGTTTTGTAGCAGTGGAAGTATATTTGTTTGCTGTATGAACTTTAAAAAAGACATTGACACCTGAGTTTGCTTCGTGTTTCTTTTCAGAATAGTCAGCTAGGAAACACAGGCTTCATCTAGTTTAAATTGACGTGTAAAAGTTTTTTTTAAAACCTATTTGCACAATAAATATCATTCATTATGGTAGAAAGGAAGGTATTTTCCTTTTTATCCCAAAAAAAATATATACGAAACGCCTTTAAAGCTAATTTCAGACGGCTTGGGTTGGAGGACCCTTCCTCTTCAATGGAAGTTTGCGGGATTTTACACCCTGTTTCATATACTTCTAAGAATATGTATTTTCATTCCCCATAAAGATTTCCAACCGTCTTGAGAGTATTCACGAACGGACACCGTCTGTTCTTTTTTGTTCTCTCAACTATTACAATCTATTTTAATTATTTGAATCATTTTTTTTCGAATAAGGTCGCTTTTAACGTACATGTATTTCATCACGTCGTTCTCACATGTTATACACCGTTAAATTTTAATCGTTTTAATCCCGTGGAGGGTCGAACCTGTACATGAAACACTATCGATTTGTAAAGATAATATTAAAAAATAAAGTACGTTTTAACAAAACTCGTATTAATTTACGCATGTACGAAATTAATTTCTTTAAGATAACGTCAGCTGAGCGAGTTCAATGACCTTTAGGTAATAGTCGGCGTTGCGTACAAACTACCTACAGGTCATTGAACTAGCTCAGCTTGAAAAAAACGTCGGTCGATGCGGTCGGGTTCAGATCAATAGTCAGTTTTCTGGCAGGACAACATCTATCGGGATCGCTTGTAGATGTCTAATTTCTAAATGAATTATGGTACGAGGTATATTAATATAAAAGAGTATCCCTATTTCTAGCACGTTCATCTCAATAGATATAAAGATTCAAAATTTGCAAATAACTTTATCTTCTTACTAGACTGAACCGGAGAATTCAAAAGTGTCTGCAAATAGTTTAATAGAACTGATTGCTTGGAAGTTTTTTCTTAACTAGCTGTTGCCCGCGACTTCGACCGCGTCAAGTTTGTAAAAATGTACAAACGTAATTAATCATTCTGTGCTTGCAATTTTGCCGTAAGCAACTAATTTATTTATTTTATTTTCACATAAAACGGTTAAAGGTCAAAATGGAAATTACCTTCAGTAAATTTGTTTTATAAAATGTATTTTTTAAATTCAAATATATTTTTTTATATTATATTTATAAGGTTCACCAATACTTTTTTTTTTTATTTCACATACCGGTCTACCTTTGCACTAAAGTTGTTTTCATGCATAGACCGAAGTGATACTTCTTCTTATTCACTTCGTGTAAGAAGCTTTTCAAATGCGGCCCGAAATGTACTAATGTGGGTGATATCCGAATCTTATTTATTCTACTTACATGTTATATGCCTGTCGAGATAAGAATATTTTTTTAAGGACAAGTTTATCATAATGTAACTGGAATAATCTAATGATGCATATTTGTTTATTTATTCTTCATACACAAAAGAGTACAAAGAATATGCCTTAAGGCATTAAGTCCGCCGACTTAATGCCTTAAGGCATATTCTTTTACAACATTATTTTAAGTTAATGTGTAGTAGTACAGTTTGTTCAGAATCAGTAACTGAATGGATTCCAATAGTTTTTACACCATGTTATATTTTTTCTCAAAAATATTTAAAAAGGTTACAAGTTGGACACCACCGACACTAAGTACAACACAGGTCACAACAGGTCATATTCCTTTGTTCTCACCTCGTAACTGAGCATTGAGATGACGTCAGAACAAAGGAATCGGAGGCGTGGCCAACTCGAAGCTTTCAACACAAGAGAATAGAATAGAAATTAAAAATCAAATTCAAAAGAAGAAATTCAAAATCATTTATTTCAAATAGACCATTTGCAGGCACTTTTGAATAGTCAAATGTCGGTCAGTCCAAGAAAAGTGAAGCTAAATTGCACGTTCCAAAACGTAGGTCTCTATGGAGAAGAACGTGCTAAATATAAGGCTCAAATGTGTTATTTTTTATTTTGGTGTACAATAAAGGATACATAAATAAATAAATAAACGTGCAAGAAACTCCATGGACATTTTTTTTTAAATTTATTATGAGTTACATTAGAAAACGATTGGCACTTGGCTAGGGGGGCTGGTGTCTATGCAAGCACACACAAATTCGATTTTGCACACGGAAATATTTGTAACTACAGATATTAATTGTTCCGGGTCTGGATGTCTAGTGTATGCGACAAACTTCTAACGTTTTTTAAGTGCCCATGTAGGCATACGTGAAAAAAAAAATTTCAAATTTTGTTTTTTTTTTTTTTTTAAACAAACAAACAAAAGATCTGTTTGCGGATGAATAGAAGATGATTTTATTGGCATGTCAGAAGTACAGCGAGAGGAATTGATGTACGTGTTGTTTATACTTTTACTTTTACTCTTTGTTTAGTTATTGTAATTGGTTGTTTAACCTTAGTAATTAATAAAAATAAATAACTGGAGTTTAGTGCTGTGTGTGTGTTATTTCATTAAAAAAAATATCTTTCTTTCTTTATGTAAGCAAACATATTTAATAACCCTATTTATTATTTTTTTTTAAAGCATAAATAGTCGCTAGTTTGATTACAGCTAGCAAACGTAAGTTTGCTATCTGCTTTGAATATAGTCTCTCAACTGACTAAATGTCATGTTTATAAAAATAACTGACACTGCTTGCAAACGGCCATTCGTATTCCAACTGTCGTCGAGTTCAGTCGGGTTACATGTTAAGTTTAAGACTGTGTATAACGAAGTATTGTGTTTATGAATGTGTTGAACAATAAACCTGAGAAATATTCAAGTGAGTTGTTATTTCCAAACTGGTGCTGATAAAGGATTTTTGGAGTTTGATTACATCTCAGAAGTGGGATAAACCCAAATCTATTCTGGATAATTGCGCCCACTAGTAAAAGGTACGTAAATGTTAAAACTTTTTTTTTAAATACTTTTTCTGTTTTCCGTTACATTAGTAAATCAATTTAAATGTTTAAGCTTTACAATACATATCTTTAATTTAGAATTAGAATAAATAAACGTTAAAATTACTACAAGATATACATAGGAATAGACGCTGGTGTGTTTTACTTTTTCTCTTTTCCGTATTACCCTCATTATATATTACGCACGTATTTTAGTAATAGCTTACATTTCTATTTAATGATCCTTCTTCCAATATTTAAGTGAATTATCGATTTAGGAATTTCAAATGAACTTTCCACTTTTTTTTTTTCTTCTTTTGTGTATTTAAATACCTACCTATTAACTAAATCATTCTTCTTTACGCTGTCGAGGTTATATCAAGATGCCAAAGCGTAGACGCAATGAAAACAGAGCGAGTGGCGAATTATTGCGAAGTCGAAGCAGTTCTGGTGAAAGTCGGCAAGCACACGACGCGCAGCGTCGAAAGCATCGCTCAAAGAAATCAAAGCGGAGTACTAGGAGTAGAAGCCGTGTGGAGCGAGATGGTTCCCAGCAACGGCGCTCGATATCTAGCCGTCGGAGTAGACGTCACCGCAGTCCTACATCGTCATCAAGCGAAGTCGAAAGCCGTTCAAGACGTGAATCAAGGTATGCTGAATCTCAGAATAATTTCTTTGATAAGTTTATAGATGTGATAAAGGACTTTAAGGGCATTAACAGTAGCGAACGTGACAAAATTCCGGTACTTAATAATGTGTTGCCGGATTTTGATCCGTTATGTAAAGAACAGTCGGTAGATACTTGGATAAACAAAATTGAAGAATGTGCAGAGATTTACAGTTGGGACGACAAACATACAATTCATTATGCTTTACAAAAACTAACTGGGGTTGCTAAGACCTGGTACCAGGGATTGCCTACTTTATTGTACTCTTGGGCTGAATGGAAGATTAAGCTAAGGGAATCCTTTCCTTCACGTGATAATTATGCAGAGCTATTAACAGAAATGTTGAATAAGAGGGTCAAATTTGGGGAATCACTTGAACTATATTATTACGCGAAAATGAACTTGCTTAATAGGTGCGAAATATCGGGTAAACGAGCAGTAGACTGTTTGTTGTTCGGTATAGAGGATAGGGGTGTCAGGTTGGGGGCCCAATCAGCCGGTTTTACCGAACCTGAACATGTACTTAGATTTTTGAAAACAATTAAAGTTGGTCAAGATAGGACTCCGACCGACAATAACGTCAATAAGGACAGGCGTAACAAACCTACTGCGACTGGTAGTAATGACACTCAAAGTAATAATACTTCGCGAAAGGACAATAGGTTTGAAAACGTAACGTGCTTTAATGGCAACGAGAAGGGCCATACATTTTATCGATGCTTGAAGCCCAAATTGCGATGTAGTAATTGTAGACTAATGGGTCATTTAACGGATAGCTGCCCTAAAGCCAATCAAAGTAAAAGTGAAGCTACTAATGTGACTAAGAATGTCTTGCAAGTGGAAACTTTTGGAAACACCAATTCTAAATATAAAATGCCGGTTAAAATTAACAACGAAATTGTTAATGGCTACGTAGATTTAGGTAGTGAAGGTACTCTGATTCGTCATAGCGATGCTCAACGTCTAAAGTTAGACTGGGCCCCAGCGGTAGGACCTATGCTTAAGGGGTTTGGTGGTACTCCTTATTGCCCAATTGGCTTGGCTTTGTGCACTGTAGAAATTCAAGGCTTACAGGAAAAAGACGTTGAATTGCTAATAGTAGACGACTACCTCCTAAATGCTCCTGTGTTGGTAGGTCACACGTTTACCGAACGACCATCAGTCAAAATTGAAAAGACCAATACAGACGTTATATTTAAAAGGAATAAAGAAACTGAAAGCGTAAAATACCCATTATTCTGTTCTGCCGATACTATTGTAAAAAATAATGAGATTAAAACTATTCCCGTAAAAAGTAACGAAGAATATACTGGATGTGTTTATGTACAAGGTTCCCTAAGGGGTCGCGAGGGCGAAGAATATTACTTGCTACCTGGCGAATACAATTTAAATAAAGGTTTAGGATTCGTGTTAATTCAAAACGTATGCTCAAAAAATTTAAAATTTAATACACAAGACCTGATAACACGTAGTCTCGTTGTAAATAAAACTTTACGTGTGAATATTGTTGAACAGAATGATGAGCGGGGTTTAGATGAATCATCATTGAAATGTGGAGAAGGCTTAACCTCGCAGCAAAAAGATATTTTGAAATCGGTCATTGATAAATACCCCACTTGTTTTTCCTTTGGCCTACATGACCTGGGTTATGCTAAGGAAACTGAAATGGTGATTCAGCTAACTGACTCCGAACCGGTAGTTTATCGCCCATATCGATTGTCTTTTAGTGAAAAACAATTAGTAAGGGAAATGGTCAAGGAAATGTTAGATAGCGGTATAGTTAGAGAAAGTAATTCGCCTTATGCCAGCCCAATAGTTTTAGTTAATAAAAAGTCTGGGGACAAACGGTTATGCGTAGATTATCGTGCACTGAATCGTAGAACAAAGCGTGAACATTACCCTTTGCCAAGAATCGAGGACCAGCTCGACTTACTTATTGGTAGCTCAATTTTTATAACTCTCGATTTAGCTTCAGGCTATTATCAGATACCAATTGCAGAACAGTCGCGTGATAAAACTGCTTTCGTAACGCCTGATGGGCAATACGAATATTGTAGGATGCCGTTTGGTCTCGTGAACGCTCCGTCAGTGTTTCAACGCACGATGAATAAGGTTATCCAGAATTCCCCTGTTAGGTCGTATGTGCTTCTATATATGGACGATATTCTTATCCCAGCTAGTTCATTCGAACAGTCTATGTCCCGTTTAGAAGAGGTTTTAGCTGTATTAAGAGATAATGGTCTAACCTTGAAATTAAGCAAGTGTAACTTTTGTTTTGAGCGAATTGACTATCTCAGTTACGAAGTAAGTGCTAAGGGTATAAGACCAGGATCTCTGAAGACTGAAGCCATTTCGAAGTTTCCCGCCCCAAGGAATGTCCATGAGATAAGGAGATTCCTAGGACTAGCTAGTTTTTTTCGACGGTTTGTTAAAGGTTTTGCTCTGATTGCTCGCCCATTAACGAATCTCTTAAAGAAGGACGTTCCTTGGAAGTGGAGAGAGGAAGAATCTAATGCGTTTAAAACTTTGCAATCATGTCTGGTAGAAAGACCCGTTCTCGCCATATATAATCCAAAAGCTGAGACCCAGCTTCATACCGACGCAAGTAAGTCAGGGGTAGCTGGGATTCTATTGCAAAGAGACGAGTCTACTCTACTTAAACCTATTGCTTATTATAGCCGTCAGACTACTACCGATGAGCAGAAAATGCACTCATTCGAACTGGAAACATTAGCCGTCATAGCCTCATTATGCAAATTTAGAGTGTATTTATTAGGAATTAAATTTAAAATTGTGACAGACTGTAATGCTTTACGTACCACATTGACTAAACGTGACATGATACCACGGATTGCTCGTTGGTGGATTCAATTTCTAGAATATGATTGTGAGATAGAATATAGGTGTGGGGAGAAGATGGCTCACGTAGACGCTCTTAGTAGAGCGGCTATCGAGAATGATGAGACAGAACAGCACGTACTTGATATTTTGAACATAAATAATAACGATGATTGGCTTATCACAGTTCAGCAATCTGACGACGAAGTAAAGCGTATTGCTAGTATATTAAACGATCCAAAAACAAAAGAGACTACTGAAATCTTTTTAAACTATACATTAAAAAATGGCCGCGTCTACCGCGTTATAGATGAAAACACCGAACGTTGGGTAGTTCCTAAGGGTGCCCGGTGGCAAATTCTAAAAAGTAATCACGATGATGTAGGGCACTTTGGATTCGACAAAACCCTGTCTCGTATAAGATCCACGTATTGGTTCCCAAAAATGCGGCGTTTCGTAAAGAAATATGTCTCTGCTTGCTTGGGCTGTGCGCATCATAAAGTCCCAAGCGGTACCTTGGCTGTTGAACTGCATCCCATTCCCAAAATAAATATTCCATTTCACACCATACACGCGGACCATCTAGGGCCTTTCATACGAACCAAACGTGGTAATATGTACATACTGGTTATAGTCGATGCTTTCACGAAATTCGTGAACATTACGGCTGTACGTAATACTAAATCTTCTACGAGTATAAGGGTCTTTCGCGAGCACATAAGCTACTTTGGAGCTCCGACCATACTTATCACTGATCAGGGTACAAGCTTTACTAGTAGTGCGTTTAAAGCATACATAGAGTCGACCGGGATCAAACACGTTTATAACGCTGTAGCTACCCCTCGTGCAAACGGTCAGGTCGAGCGTTACAATCGGACGATCTTGGCAGCACTCGGTGCTATGAATCATGATAAGTCCAATGGTATTTGGGATGAACATTTACCCCAAATTCAATTGGGTATAAATACAACGTTACATGCTACAACACAAAAGACTCCAACTGAGTTGCTATTTGGTCGTACTGCTACTAACCCATCCGAGGGGATTTTAAATGACGTTATAAATGACATAGCTTCCGATAATAGTCAAAATTTAGAAAACATAAGGGCAACCGCATCTGAGCGCATTAGTATACAACAAAATAAGGATAAAGAACGGGCAAGCAAACGTAAAATAAGAAAAGTTCAGTTTTCTGAGGGTGATTTAGTTAGAGTCATAAGAGCAAGTACCGGTATTGAAGGACAATCTAAAAAGCTCGAACCGAAATGTCAAGGTCCCTATCGCATCAAAAAAAATACTTCCGAATGATAGGTTTGTTATAGAGGATACACCAATTACACGTAAGGGCAAGCGGTACGAAGCCGTAGTAGCTGTAGACAAAATATTCCCCTGGCTGGTCTTCCAAAAGCCTTCGTCCTCCGAGTCTGATGTATCTGACGCTATGGAGAGCAATTCCGATAATAATGATTAATAAGGAAATATTTGTAAAACAATAAGTAAGAAAGTGGGTACTAGTTTTGATTGATGTTTGTACCTTGTTTGTAACAGGATTCACTAAAATAGACCTAAGTTGATAATATTGTATTATGATGATCTAATTAAGTTAATTATTGCATTCACACTAGTACTACAAGTCTGGTCACGGGTTTGGGTTCGACGCGTGGTTTGCCTTCGTAGTAACGAACGTTGACATCGCGAGCGAGCTTGAGTCCCGAGTCATGTATTTCTAGCTGTGAGTGATAATACATATCACTGTGCCAGGTCACGGGCTCAGCCAGGTCACGGGCTATAGTGGTATATGTGCCAGGTCACGGGCTCAGCCAGGTCACGGGCTATAGTAGTATATGTGCCAGGTCACGGGCTCAGCCAGGTCACGGGCTATAGTAGTATAAGTGCCAGGTCACGGGCTCAGCCAGGTCACGGGCTATAATAGTATAAGTGCCAGGTCACGGGCTCAGCCAGGTCACGGGCTATAATAGTATAAGTGCCAGGTCACGGGCTCAGCCAGGTCACGGGCTATAATAGTATAAGTGCCAAGTTATGGGCTCAGCCAGGTCACGGGCTTAGCCAAGTCACGCGCTATTATTAATAGAAAATATTAGTATTATTTAGTATATTCGTTTTGTTTTATATAATGGGCATGTAGCATAAGATAGCAATGATTTTGTTATGTATTTTTGTTAAATAAGAATTGTTTTTTTTTCTCTTTACTAGAATTAGTCATACAATTTGTTAAGCAAACGGTTGTTTCAAACACTATGTAATTGTTATTGTATTAAAATAAGCAGGAATATGTTAATAATGTTATATGGATCGATATTGTAATATTTTTCTAAGTATCGTGTATAAACGAGGGGACTCGTCTAATAGCGGATGGCCGAGTTGTAAGCAAACATATTTAATAACCCTATTTATTATTTTTTTTTAAAGCATAAATAGTCGCTAGTTTGATTACAGCTAGCAAACGTAAGTTTGCTATCTGCTTTGAATATAGTCTCTCAACTGACTAAATGTCATGTTTATAAAAATAACTGACACTGCTTGCAAACGGCCATTCGTATTCCAACTGTCGTCGAGTTCAGTCGGGTTACATGTTAAGTTTAAGACTGTGTATAACGAAGTATTGTGTTTATGAATGTGTTGAACAATAAACCTGAGAAATATTCAAGTGAGTTGTTATTTCCAAACTGGTGCTGATAAAGGATTTTTGGAGTTTGATTACATTTACATATTTGTGAATTCAGCCTACTGGGGCCAGGGTTATCCGAAAGGGCGCTCGAGCCCCGGTACGAAGGCTAGAAGGAACGGGATGGGTTTTTTAGTCAGTAAGAGTCTGACACTATTTCCCGCTCCGCCCAAGGGCGGGGGATGTCAATGTATGATTTTTCCCATCGAAAAAAAAAAACCCTTTTACCTTATGAGGTAACGTTGACAAAAACAGAAAAAAATATTTTTTTTGGGTCATAGCGAGTAATTATCCGGGTGATCTATGAAAACATATTTCAGGCACCACTCTCATACTTGGTTGAACCCAAACCGCCCCTCAGTAAATGGTAAATATTTAGCCTTAGGTTACTTTGTGAAGAAAAAAATAAACTTTTATATTATTACAGTTACCTAGCTGCCTCGGCAAGCGTAGTTCTGCCACATAAATTATTATCAAAGAAAAAATGGAGAGTGGGTGTAGGAGGGTAAACAAAAAACTGGGCAAGTGCGAGTCAGACTCGCGCACTGAGGGTTCCGTGCAAACTACAATTCCCGAATGGAGTCTCGCAGATTTTTCCGAATAGCATTTTTTTTTTTTGTGACATTGGTAACAACAAATTTACTGTTTCAGATTTTTTCCTATATATGTGTTATAAGACCTCGCTTTGTGCCAAATTTCAGGATTCTGGGTCAACGGAGAGTACCCTATGAATTTCGACCTTTGAGAGTATCAAAATATACGTTTTGTTTTAAGACTAAACTATCTTTTTTATTCGTTAACTTAGAAGTTTGATTTTGTACAGCTTGAAGGGACCGCAGACCTGAGTATATGGTTTTAATTTCAACTTGATACCTCCACGCGTTCCCGAGATAAAAGGTCTTGACAGACAGTCAGACGGACGGACAAAAAAGCGATCCTACAAAGGTTCCATTTTTTCCTTTTAAGGTATGGAACCCTAAAAATAGCTTACAACCTTTTCTCAGACCTACCAAATATACACTGTTTTTATATAAAAATTGTTCAAGCCGTTTTGGATAAGTTCGATAACAAACACCGTGAAACAAGATTTTTTAATATTAAAAAAAAATTAGGCACCAGTCTACCACCGTAGGCCTACACTAGCGATTGATCCCGAGTTGTTAACGATGCATATTTTTCCACGCGCGCTTAAGGACCAAGCGCACGAAAAGTGCCATAAAACAGTGACTTTCTGAAGCCTACTCCTCGGTAATGGCCAAGTTTATAAGTTTGAAAAAAATACATTTTTATTAGAGATTCATGATAAACATTGCTATTAATACTTTTGTCTAAAAAAATATTTAGCAATTTCGCAACTTTTCCCTACTCCTTTGAAACGGCTTGGATTTTTAGAAACATTTTTACACAAAAAAATTGGTGGTTATATATTCTTCAAAGTGAACATAGTATGAGTAAATTAATCAATATTTCGCAAAGAAAATGGATTTGAAGGTCAGACGCGCGCTTTCCGGGCGCTGCTGGCCGCAAATAAATGCACAGATATGCGTACTGCCGCCTGGCGGCGGGTGCGAGAGTTGCGTCCATTTAATTTCGGCCAAATGGTTCAAGGAACTACAAGCCTTTAAGGAGACGTCAGCATAACTGTAGGGGCCCAGCAGGGTCGAAGCCTACATGGCTGTGTGAATGAGAACCCCGTGGGCCTTTTTTTATGGTGTGAAAAAATCATCCAATGATAACCCCCGCTCTTGGGCGGAGCGGGAGATAGTATCAGACTCTTACTGACTAAAGGACCCACCCCGTTCTTTTAGCCTTCATACCGGGGCTCGAGCTCCCTTTCGGATAACCCTGGCCCCAGTAGGTTTGCTTCCCTGGGGTTGCTGACAACTCCTTCAGAACCCCGTGGCCCTGGAACGAAGGCAAAGAAAGAACATAGGAGTGAGTTTTAGTTAGTAAAAGTCTGACACAACCTCCCACTTCGCCCTAGAACGAGAGAGAAGTCGTTGGATAATTTCCCAACCAAAAAAATTCTCTCACTTAGAAGAATGAATTGCGAAACAAATGACGAACGCGTTTTTTGGATTGCAACGTGATATTTTAACGAGTAATTTATTTCGTTTTGAGAAAAGATATACAAAGCCCGGACGTTTCTAAGATATACAATTACATTAGGAAAGAATATACACTCACTTAATGGTATTTTATTTTGCTCAGAACGAAGTCTGTTTTCGTTTTTGTTGGCGCAACAGAGTATCAATATTTTTATGGCTTGGCGTAGACCCGGATGTTTATGAGCTCAGTGACGTTAAATGTGACCTTGCTTTGAATTCGACCTTGTTTCCTATGGAAATCTGGTAAAAAAGCTGCAAACGTTTGGTAAATTCATCGGATCGATATCGTAAATAAAATTAAAAAATAGCAGTGGCCAAGTGGTAACTGCCTCGGCCTCAACTTACAAGTTCTCGGGTTCAGATCCAATCAGGTGTCAACTTACAAGTTGTAGCTGGTCGCGGGTTCAGATCCAGTCAGGTGCATCTTCATCATCATCATTTCAGGTGAAAGACGTCCACTCATAGGCTCCCCCAAGCGTCACCATAATGATCGATCCTGTGCGTCTTGCATCCATCGGATTCCCGCAACCCTTACCAGGTCATGGGTCCACCTTGTTGCATTTTTTTTTGTTAGCCTGTTCTGTCCCACTCCTGGGCAAATGCCTCCCTCCACTCGTTCCATTTTTCGCGCGCCCGGGCTTCTTCTTGCCAGTTCTGGTGGAATCTATCAAGTTCGTCGCGCCGTCTCCTTCGTGGTCTTATGTTTAGTAAGGCAACAAGGTCGCGGTAGACCTTGTCGCATTACTTTATGTTATTTATTTCATCACCACTGCTTTCAAAACGTTGACGAAAAACATCGTGAGGAAATCGGCATGTCCTAGAACCAAAAATTCGAAGATATGGAACAACCACCAATTCGCACCGGGCCCACGAGGCCTTTTACGGCCCATTGCTTGTCCTAGAGAGGAAGCCCGAGTCGCACCAATGGGAACATTACAAGGTAGATGGTAAGCATAAGCCTTCTCGCTCCGCCCTAGAGTACGAACAGTTACTGATGATTTCCCACCTTAATAAAAATAAGAACTAACGACGACATTGAAGCAAATATCTATTTTACGTGCGAATCCTCAAGTTCTTCGGGCATATCACATGTAACGAGGACTTGATGGAACGTTTGATGGCTCAAGGGAAAGTCGAGGGCAAAAGATCTGGTGGACGCTCTTCAACCCGGTGGCTGGACCTCATCAAAACCGTGTCACACTGCAGCGTAAATGAAGGCTCCCAAGCCGCCAAACACAGAGCTGCATGGCGTCGTATCGCAAGAGAAGCGGTGGTGCGAGACTTGACCGAGACATGACCACGACCACTCTATCAAGAGTATACGACTGAGAAGATATTTTGCGTGCAGACAGAATGGACGAAACACACCGAAATACAAATTAGTATACTGATCTGCCCCCCTAGCCAAGTTACAACCGTTTTGCTTGCGTCGAACGCTTCGAGTTGGCCGCGTCGCCGAATCTTTTGTTCTGACCACGTGACTGAGTACATTTGAGGCTTTCTACTAGCGTTAACTATTGCTGATTAGCAACTAGGCTAGGGGTACTGAAGTCGACAGAAAAGAATTAAGATCCACTTAACAGAACTTCTGGCTGTGACACAATCATTTCTTCTAAATCATCTATCACTCTCCTAAATGTCCAATCACTAGGTTCTCCTACGGACGGTTGAGCAATTCCATTAAAACTCCAAAATCCTTTTAAATTACATGTAAACCTATTAAGGCTAGGTCAACTCACACAAATTGCATTCTTATCTGACATCACTCAACAGAAAGCGATAATTATCAAATTTTGTTTCGTCCCGTCCTTAACATGACGCTCACGCAACGAAGTACGATGTTTAGAGTGTGTTTCCACTAAGCGGAGCTAGGTCGAGTGGAGCGGAGAACAATACTGAAAAAATCAATTGTTTTTTTTTATCTGTTATAAACTAGTACTTGACTGCGATTCCGCCTGATGGAAAGCAGTGATGCAATCGTTGATAGTGAGGCACACTAGTTTATTAAGAGCCTATTCACTTTAGCCTTGAAGACACCTAAATTATAATCAGACGGGAAGACCGCAGCAGGCAAACTGTTTCAGTCCTTCGATATACGCGATATAAATGACGAGGCGAAACGCTTAGTCCGGACCGTAGATGTTTCAACAACGTAAGGGTGGATACTCGCCGTGCGTCGGTTTGTCCGATGGTAGAAATGAGATGGCAGAATCAAGTCATGCAATTCCTGCGCACACTCTCCAAAGTGCAATCTGTAAAACACCCAAAGGCTAGCTACCCTACGTCTGTGCTCAAGGCTTTAAAGATTGGACTTGACCAAATCTGGATCACCAATCAGCCTCTTCGCACGCCTTTCCACCGAAATGTTTCCATTTTTTTGGTTTAATTATTTATTTCACCATAAGCCTTCCGCTAACGCCCTGACTTCTAAACTAGGTGTATGTCTCTTAAGCTTAGGAGTCAGTGCAAAGCAGTTGAAAGAGCCAAATTTTACCATTAAAGCGAAGTGGGGCGGAGTGTCCTGTCCTGGGGCCTGTAAACTGTCAGGTGTGCCTTCAAGAAAGCTCCATCCCTTTAGCAGTTCAGTTTAGGTCGTCAAAAGCATGGCTTTAAGAGTTCGTAGTTGGGCTTTTGTCCTAGAGTGACAAGTCCACCGTACCCGTCTAGTTACGCACCACTCTACTCTGCTCCACTCTGCTCTACTCTGCTCGAATCTGCTCTACTTCGCTCAACTCTGCTCTACTCTGCTCCAATCTGCTCTACTTCGATCAACTCTACTCTACTTATACTGTTTTCACAAATGCGGAGTGGAGATTTCGAGCACTGTTATTAGCCAATGCACGGTCCAATCTACTGCGTTAGTGGAAACACACCCAAACGCGCCTTATCTTAATGACGTAATCAGCATGACGTCACGGCGTCGAAATAAATCACGTCATGTCTCGCGCTGTTGTCGTAAACGAGAGAGAGTTGACGCGATTCGTGTAGCGTATAATCAGATACTGGATCTTTTTTTTTTCTTTCTTTTTTTTTGGTGATATGGTTTGCAATGTTTAAATGGTATTTGGGGCTATTCAAGTATTATAAAACGAAGTAAATGCAAATTGAGCAGTTTCAGTTACATCTTTGATTATTTTTCAAAATCATAACAATTACCATACAAAGATGGTTGACTAAGGCTTATGTCAAAATATTTTTTTTTCTTTGACTGTATGAAGTCAAAGAAAAAAAAATTGTGCATTTAGCCAAAGTCACATTCAGTTTATTTATTACCAAGTAAAGGTAAGTAAATAAAAATACATGTAAAAAATATTAATTTATGCATAGGATAGATGAAGGATTAATTTAATGGTGATAACGAAGTTAATAATGAGCAAATTACAACGGCTAAAATTACAACTTAATATTATTTAAGTTGATGAATGTGACTATATTATATTTAGTACAGGTAAGCTATTTGTATGAAGTTAAGAAAGTATTGCGGTATGAAAAGGAACTTCAACTTCAACACTTTTTAGGGTTCCGTAGCCAAATGGCAAAAAACGGAACCCTTATAGATTCGTCATGTCTGTCTGTCTGTCTGTCTGTCTGTCTGTCTGTCTGTCTGTCTGTCTGTCTGTCTGTCTGTCCGTCCGTATGTCACAGCCACTTTTTTCCGAAACTATAAGAGCTATACTGTTGAAACTTTGTAAGTAGATGTATTCTGTGAACCGCATTAAGATTTTCACATAAAAATAGAAAACAAGCAATAAATTTTGGGGGTCCCCATACATAAAACTGAAACTCAAAAAATTTTTTTTCATCAAACCCATGCGTGTGGGGTATCTATGGATAGATCTTCAAAAATGATACTGAGGTTTCTAATATCATTTTTTTCTAAACTGAATAGTTTGCGCGAGAGACACTTCCAAAGTGGTAAAATTTGTGTCCCCTCCCCTCTAACTTCTAAAATAAGAGAATAATAAAACTAAAAAAAATATATGATGTACATTACTATAAAAACTACCAACGAAAATTGGTTTGAACGAAATCGAGTAAGTAGTTATTTTTTAATGCGTCATAAATCGAAAAAAATACACTATTATTAAAACATCGATCAAAGTTACAACACATTACAACTACTTTTATATTATGTTACTTGCTGCTACGGAACCCTTCATGGGCGAGTCCGACTCGCACTTGGCCGGTTTTTTTTTTTTCGATGGGAAAAATCATCTTATGACAACCCCCGCTCTTGGGTGGAGCGGGAGATAGTGTCAGACTCTTACTGACTAAAAAACCCATCCCGTTCCTTCAAGCCTTCATACCGGGGCTCGAGCGCCCTTTCGGATAACCCTGGCCCCAGTAGGCTTCGACCCGGCTGGGCCCACTTCGTTAATGGCATCTATAGAAGACACCACAATTTTGCCAATAACAAGACCATCAAACGTCGGAGAATATTTAGCGAGTAATAACAGTATAAATGTTAATGTATTAAAATTCAAAATAGAATAGGACATTGCCGATCTTTGTATGGGAGTTGGACCAAGTGCTACCTAGAATGCACACATAGTGCATTTTGTTCCTCAGGCTAACAGCAATCAGTAAGCTGAAGCGCTCCAAAATCTGTCCCAGGAGTCAAGAGAAAAAAATGCTTTTTGTGAATTATTAATTTCGAAAAGTAGCTTAATCATTGTTTTTAACGTAATTGATTAATTGACTATAATATATAATCAGTAATCAATTACACTGAAAACTCCGCAGAAGCAGACTGACATTATGCCTACGTGTAAGTGACAGAAACTCGTCAAAGTGAAAAAGACAGACAAAAATAAATATTACAACTTAATTTTATTCATTTCTACGAATTATGCATAGTTTAAAATATAAAACGAGTAAACGAAAGGAATGAGGAGGGACAAGAGACTGCCGAGGAAATGTCAACAACTTTCCCGCTATTTTTGGCTGACAGCTTGGTATGGCTGCAAGAAAGTTTTACATTGGTGGGCATGGCAACAAGAAGTGCACAGACAGGTAGTGCGTTGGTAGCTGCGTATTGACTGGCGTAACTTTCTGCCATACGATTTCAATTAGGTACCTGCTAAGCAGAATTACGACCATTTTTAATTATTCTAAAATCGATTTTTATTTTAAAAATTGTTTTTTTACGATTACGCTAAATATGCGACGATACAGGGGTCATGTGAGTATTTACAAAGACTTAAGATGTATTGATATAGTTTTGCAAAATATTTCTAATAAAAACTGGATCTTAGATTTTCATTACGTGTAACCATAAAATATTAGGTTAGATCTAGTCACAGACAAACATTCAATTTATATCGTAATAGTCAAGTGAACAACTGGAACACACTCGAAAACTTAAAATTATTGACTTACTGTATTTATTGAATAGCTGAAAATGTTCATAGATATTCTTGAATATGTCTTCTGAAATCTTGTGAAAACTGAGGAAGAGTCTTACCTGAAACAAAGTAGAAAAAAAGATATTTACTAATTTGGATAAAGGATAATTAATCATTGCCGTATGGCAATGCCACCAACCAGCCTGTTGGGTACATTACCAGTCGTCAGCGATGCGGAAAAAATTTTTTGACACCACATTTTAGGTTGCATTTGATTGGTTTTAATTAGTGATGAGTTTTTGTTACATTTTTGTTTTTATATAGGTCTGTAGGTATACACCAAAACAAAAATGTAACTACCCTATAGTTTTATAATGTTCTTATGTTTCTGGAGGTGGGCGTTGATAGCTGCGCCTCAGTTTCAAACTATTGCAGCTATCATCGTGTATAAATAAATTGTTGAATGTGTTTTTAGTTTCAAATAAAGATTATTATTATTATTAAATTATTAATTAACTAACTAATGTATAGCGTATATACTGTTGTAGTGTATATGTTGTACCGTATAGTTTTATATAGTTAGTCTATACATTGTAAGTACCTGATATACTTCCAAAGTATATTATTTCAGCACACGTGACCCGTGTGCCAAACATCGAAATCCGTTTGAGCGTGAACACACACGCTTAAAAACATTTTATTTTATTTTATTTGTGTCCTATAATTCTTTATTGTACACACAAAAACTTAACCTTAATACATTCATAATTAACAATTCATGTACAAAGGCGAGCTTAACTTAACAATGAGATGATTTTTTATTTTTTTAATGATGAATTTTATATACCTTTCTGTACATAATCATTTTATTTTCATTATCAGTTCTTACACTCCTCTGCACATGCAATATTCCTAAAAATCATCACAAAGTTCAATTAATAAATCATATTTATAGATTTTTAACATTCCATTTTCATATTAAACAATTCCAGAAATCTCAGGAAGCGAGCTATGTACCGGGAAACCACAGACAGATCTAATACCTATATCTTTCACATAAATCGGTAGTACCATACAATAACTTTAGAATTTGGCAAGCGTCCAAGCCAGAACATTCCACTGTACAGTCAACTACACATCAATGGTAACCGTTTAACCTTGGACTAAGTAATCAACGAGTAGATCTTATTTTGTTCACCCTTACGTTGTTGACACATCTACAGTCCGGACTAAGCGTTTCGCCTCGTCGGTTATACCGCGTACATCGAAAGACTGGAACAATTTGCCTGTAGCGATCTTCGCGAGGCAGAAAAAAAAGCTTCACTGCGAGCTTCTTTTTCTCTAAAATGATGACGATAATGATTTTTTTTTTCGCATGCCTTTTATTTAAATCTGCCACATTTACATTAAGAAGGCGTAAGATAATAAAATATGTGTACAAATTACTTACAAGTTAAACAAAAGCTAAATGAGATTCAATTATCTACATATTAGGGCTTATCGGATTTACTTATTCTCAAATTTCACAGAAGCCACATAAGATTTCAAATCCTTAATAAAAACAGAGATGGCATTAGATAAATGGTGGGATTACACCTTCGTTCGTTGTTGGAGCTTGTTTTTGTACATGAATTTTTTTTTGTGGATAGGTTCGCGCTTGACCGCCATCTCACCTGATGGAAAGCTAAGATGCGATCTACGGTGGGACGCGCTTACCTAGAAGAAACTTATTCACTTTTGACTTAAAGATTCCCAGGTTATAGCCATCAGGAAACACAGAAGGAATTCCACTCCTTAGCTGAAATTGCTAGAACTGAAGCAAGGAATTCTAATCCTTAGCTGAAATTGCTAGAACTGAAGCAAGGAATTCCACTCCTTAGCTGTACACACAATAAATGTGTTCCCAAAAGGTTTTGTGAGTCTCTGTCTATCTAGACCAGGGTAGATGCCTTCAAAAATAATAAAAAGTGAAAAATAATAATAGTAGGATGAAACCCATCACAAAAGGAGGAGAATATTATAAAAATGAAAGGAAAAATAATTTACGGGCGATCTGAGGTCGGGAAGGGGGTGGGGGTGACTTTTTAAGGGGAAAAAACGGTTTTTCTCGATTTCCGGCAAAACTAAAAGTCCTATGGAAAAAAGTCAAATGGCAAAGTTGTAGATAATAAAAAGATCTAAAACTTTTGTATTAACACTTTTTTCACATAACCTCAAAATTTATGTGAAAAATTCAAAAAACCATGTTTTTGTTTTTTTATTTTTATCTCTTTCAAAAAACAATATTTTATCACGAAATTTGGTGAAAACTTACCTTTTTATGTCCCAAATACGCTGTAATTTATTTGATTAGAAATATTTATTTTTCACCTTATTTTGAATAAATATCGAAAAATCACCCTAATTTTCAATCGAAAAATCACCCGTCAAAATATCTTTTTTTTAAAAAAAGTTTATATGGTGTCTGTTCGTTGAAATCTCTACTTTCCGATGGTGAAAAAAAATATATATGTTACCATAGTAAATCTTCTCAGCAAATGCAAAAAACCGAAAAAAACTCGAATTCGAAATTTTTTTTCAATTATTATATTGAATGTAGAGCTATTTATTAAAATTTACACTTTAATTACTCGAAAAACGTAAAATTACATGTTACATAGATAACAAAAAAAATTGCAAATCAAAATATAGTACTATAATTAACAAACAAATAAGTTGATAAAATTAATACTTAATAAGACGTCTACAATATTTGGAGAAAGGAGTCGAATCTTCTTTAAGTTATATGCGTAGATGCCTATTTATAACTATTTTTAGATAACTTATATTTATCTGAGTGACCTACGAAAAATTTTAGCCCATCAAAAGGTATTTCATAGAGGAGTGGGGAAGGGGCTAGGCGGGTCCGGGTCTTACTACATACATACCTAATATTTCGTAGCAGCTGTAACAACCGTTAGCCTAGCCAGTATTCGAAATACAGTATAGTATACAACATCGTTTAAAAAAATACACGTGCACGTTGAGTTTCTTGAAGATAATTGTGACAAGTTTACAAAAAAACTAAGAAGATTAAAAAAATAATAATCTCCTTTATTTTGCACAAACAAACTTAGTTACTCCCTAAGATGTATAAAATACACATCGTAAATATATTTTTACTAACTAACTTTTGGCCGATTTTCATATATATATTATACATTTCAAATATATTTCAGATATATTCAATTTTTTTAATTTTATTTTTAGCTATGTTTTTTATGTCTTTTAGGATATATTTTGAATGTATCTAAAATAAATGAAATATATATGAAAATAGGCCATAAGTTAGTTATTAAAAATATATTTACGATATGTATTTTATATATTTTATGGGAGTAACTAAGTTTGTTTGTGAAAAATAAAGGAGATTATTATTTTTTTAATCTCCTTAGTTTTTTTGTAAACTTGTCATAATTATCTTCAAGAAACTCAACGTGCACGTGTATTTTTATAAACGATGTTGTATACTATACTGTATTTCGAATACTGGCTAGGCTAACGGTTGTTACAGCTGCTACGAAATATTAGGTATGTATGTAGTAAGACCCGGACCCGCCTAGCCCCTTCCCCACTCCTCTATGAAATACCTTTTGATGGGCTAAAATTTTCCGTAGGTCACTCAGATAAATATAAGTTATCTAAAAATAGTTATAAATAGGCATCTACGCATATAACTTAAAGAAGATTCGACTCCTTTCTCCAAATATTGTAGACGTCTTATTAAGTATTAATTTTATCAACTTATTTGTTTGTTAATTATAGTACTATATTTTGATTTGCAATTTTTTTTGTTATCTATGTAACATGTAATTTTACGTTTTTCGAGTAATTAAAGTGTAAATTTTAATAAATAGCTCTACATTCAATATAATAATTGAAAAAAAATTTCGAATTCGAGTTTTTTTCGGTTTTTTGCATTTGCTGAGAAGATTTACTATGGTAACATATATATTTTTTTTCACCATCGGAAAGTAGAGATTTCAACGAACAGACACCATATAAACTTTTTTAAAAAAAAAGATATTTTGACGGGTGATTTTTCGATTGAAAATTAGGGTGATTTTTCGATATTTATTCAAAATAAGGTGAAAAAATAAATATTTCTTATCAAATAAATTACAGCGTATTTGGGACATAAAAAGGTAAGTTTTCACCAAATTTCGTGATAAAATATTGTTTTTTGAAAGAGATAAAAATAAAAAACCAAAAACATGGTTTTTTGAATTTTTCACATAAATTTTGAGGTTATGTGAAAAAAGTGTTAATCCAAAAGTTTTAGATCTTTTTATTACCTACAACTTTGCCATTTGACTTTTTTCCATAGGACTTTTAGTTTTTCCGGAAATCGAGAAAAACCGTTTTTTCCCCTTAAAAAGTCACCCCCACCCCCTTCCCGACCTCAGATCGCCCGTAAATTATTTTTCCTTTCATTTTTATAATATTCTCCTCCTTTTGTGATAGGTTTCATACTACTATTCGTTTTTTTTGTTTTAAAAATTATCGACACTGGTCTAATCACCATGTACTATGTTATGTGTTTTATGTACAACTAGCTTTTGCCCGCGTGGCTTCGCTCCCGCTCTTCCCTACTCCACCCTACTATACCCTACCCTACCCTATCCTACTCTACCCTACTCCACACTACTTTACTCTACCTTACTCTACCCTACTCTACCCTACTATACCCTACTTTACCTTCCCAAACTTCACATAAACCATCTACTAAATACTCCGAACAAAGAATAAAACATTTGGTTTAGATAGGTGAGCCCGTTCTTGAGTTATAAAATTACAACAAAAAGTGGCATTGATTTTATATATATACTCGTAAAGTATAAAAAAAGTATCCCATTTGGGCGAAGCACCACCGTGTCCCCGTAGAAGCAAACGGTAGCAAAGACCTCTCACGTGGTCTGGAGTGAGCGAGAATGGTAAGCAGATAACTCTTTCTACAAAGCAGTAATGCAAACGAAGATGATGACCGACACCGTGAAGAAGAAGACATCCTCGTACCCCAGCCGCGGCCATATAATATGCCAGGGGCGCCAGAAGCAGCAGGACGGTTCCTGGCTACTCTAGGTGCGGACTTATGGGTAACTTGCCGGCCGTCTGGTAATGACCAAGTCCGAGTCGACAGAATTGTGTTCCACACGCGCCTGATGGAGAGGTCAGCAAAACTGAGGAGGCACAGTAAGTAATGTTCAAAAGAGTTACCGAGACTCTGGAACGCAAATGGAAGAAGAATTAGCGATTGAAGGAAAACGAATTTGTTTTAGTTTTGAACCCAAGACTGAAGGAGTTATTTAATGTTTTTTTTGTAAATTTTCCGTCACCAAAAAAGGTTTCGTTGAGTTATACCTTAGGTAGCTGCACCTGATTAGAATTAAATAAAACCGATGTCATAGTAAAAAGTAAAAGAGGTAAAAGTAGAAAAAAG
Organism: Mythimna albipuncta; assembly: GCA_929112965.1. Taxonomy (NCBI): domain Eukaryota; kingdom Metazoa; phylum Arthropoda; class Insecta; order Lepidoptera; family Noctuidae; genus Mythimna; species Mythimna albipuncta. Next base: position 13,051,295 of record OV815982.1, read on the forward strand.
GCCCCACAAAAACCGGCGTCAAAGTAAAAGTAATTCAAGGCAAGAGTAAATAGGCTCTTAATAAATTAGTGCGCCTCACCATCAACGATTCCATCACTGCTTACCATCAGGTGGGATTGCAGTCAAGCACTAGGTTGGAATGGGGCCATAAATTGACTTTGGGGCACTGGTTGACTTCTTAAAGGGAAACCCGCGGACCTGGAACGCAAGGGCAAAGAAGGAACATTGGTGTATTCGGACACGCTCTCCCGCTCTGCCCTAGAGGGGAAGAAGTCATTAGATGATTTCCTACCTCAAAAAATATATACACTGTATACATAATATCTGTATACATATTTAATACTGTTTATATCAATTAAAAAAAAACATAATTAACCTTTTAATGTTCCCACTGCTGGGACGCAGACCTCTTCCTTAGAAGAGGAAATGGGCCGTAATCCACCACGCGGGCCCAGTGCGGGTTGGTGAATGTCACGTCGTCAAATTTTTTTTCTAGAACATTCCGGTTTCCTCACGATGTTTTCCTTCACCATTTAGAGAGCAGTGGTGATGAAATAAATTACACAAAGTAATGCGCCTGGTTGGGTTTGAACCCGCGACTTACAACTCGTACCGCCAACACTGCACGAATGGCTATCAAATGGCTAACAGATGAAGTTTATTAAGAATTCTGAAAGAAAGAAAGAAAATTTATCTGTCACAAAGCAAGTTTTCCCTCTCCTAGAGCAGAGGCCTGAGTCTCAACAGTGGGAACATTATAAGGCCAACTATGCTAAGCTAAGTTTTCGTCATGTTCGCATGCGGTTGACTGTACAATTCCAAGCTCATTCTACTGCTTTGTAGCTCAATAATACAGGATTTACGAACATTGGACAGTTGACTTGCTTCGTCAGTAAAGACGGAATGTATCTTTGTTTTGAGGAATCGGGTGATTGGATTTGCAGAACGAAAATGTTCCTTTAACAACATAATATAAACATGTATAACTTCGACTGGACCACGTCGAGATGTTACGAAGGCTACCGCCAGATAAATTTGCAATAACAGTGTTTACCCTTTTTTATGGTGGGTAAAATCATCCAATGACAACCCCCGCTCTTGGGCGAAGCGGAAGATAGTGTCAGACTCTTACTGACTAAAAGCCCACCCCGTTCCTTCTAGCCTTCATACCGAGGCTCGAGTTCCCTTTCGGATAACCCTGACCCCAGTAGGCTTCGACCCGGCTGGGTCCCTACTGTTGCTGACAAGCTTGAGGCGCGCGGGAACAGTGCGCGCCGTCGACGACTTGGGCTTGGTCTGGACAGTTACCGGAAGGCCGGACAGCGAGCTACCCATTGCTCGCTGTCCGGCAGTGCAGTAACTGTCGCGCCTACGGTGGCCGGAAATCAGGATCGGAATCCCGGCGGCGGAGGCAAAAACGCCGTTGCCTGATGCGTTCGGCCTCCTCCTTTAACAGTTTTTAACCTCGGAAGGTTAAAATAGAAAAATAGGAAAAAGAATGGAATGGGAGAAATATAGGTATATTTACTATCTTAATTTCAAATATGGATATAAAGACATATTCCGCAGAACAGCACACGTTTTGTTAAATAATAAATACTGCAATCCGCCCACTGCAGTATAAACTTGTTTATTTTAATTGTTTTTTTTCCGCAATCAGTAGCCTGATTCACGTAACGAAAACCGTAACGATATCGTAGCGGTTTAGTCGTTTAGACTATTTCCGTATTCACATCCATCAATCGAGTTTGAATGACAGCGATTTTAAAGTCGTTTGAAATTCGTCGATTTAAAAAAAAATCTGTATTACGTTATCCTGGTAGAATACTTATTAATGTAACTGGAAATGAGTCGATAGATCGTGAATACCGCTTTTGGACAGGACTTCGATCGAACGACTATAAAATTTCAACGATATTTGGCTTGTTTGATTTTACGTGAATCAAGTTACAGGGCTTATTCGTGTAGGTACAGTTTTGTGAATTTTGGACATTTTAAATTAATAGGCTTTGTACTCATATATCATCATCATCATCATCATCAGCCTTTTTAATGTTCCCACTGCTGGGACTCAGGCCTCCTCTCTAGGAGAGGGAATGGCCCGTTATTCACCACGCGTGCCCAGTGCGGGTTGGTGAATGTCACATGTCTTCGAATTTTTAGTTCTAAGACATGCCGGTTTCCTCGTATGTAATGGATCTGAAATGGTCTGAAATAAGGTTAATTGTTTTATTGTTATTATAAAGTAATGTTTAATTACTCATTCCTTTGAATTGTCAAGCAGTCACTCAAAGTGCAGATCTCATGGCGAAGAACTTGCAAGAAAGTCCGTGGATTATTAGGTTTTATTGGATTTTTGTTAATGAAAGTTACACTCCCTCTCCTAGCACCCAGATACATCAAGTTTCAAAGCAAATAGTAATACTTAAGAAGCGTTTCCATAAATTTGGTTGTTCTGTTTCACTTCTAGACAAAAGCCTGTATGCTGTGCTAACCTGAACCTATTTTGGCACAGCCGTGAGGCACACAATTGTATTTTTTTGCTTTTCTTTAGATTACTTTCGTGTTTACATAACTTTTCTGTGTTGCATTGTGATAAAATAAATTCATCTTCTTTACTTTTCTTTCACTCTTTTCACCGATGCGCTCTTGCCAATTCTGGTGAAATTTGTCCAGTTCGGCCTGCCATCTCCTTCGTGGTCTGCGTAAACTTATGACCAACTAAAATATTCTAAGTAAAATAAATTCACCGAATCTTGTAGTACCTTCTCGTACCTAAACACACAAGGACACACTTCACCAAGCTCTCTCAAGGGTCTTATAAAATAGAATAATGAACAAGAGTAATCTTCATAGACATTACACAACTCCATACATTACTTAAGGAGAACCATTTCTGAGGAGGTTTCATTATGAATGATGACACAAATTGTATAGTGCCCGAGTGTTAATATAACTTGACTCTGGACTTAGTGACATAATTGGGATCGCCAGTACTATAAAATATTTTGGTTGAACTTGGTTTTTGTTAAGTGCGATACCATCAAAAAACATTTCCCGGCCCGAGCGGAGAGAGAGAGGGAATTTTACTGACTAAAACCCACACGTGTTCCTACAGTTCCCTTTGCGCCCTAGGGACACGATAACCCTTTCGTACATTCCCGTAGCATGCTTAGTCAACCACCACCGTATACACCATTTTGTACGGGTATATTATTATAATGGTAGCAAAAAAAATGTGAAAGCTAATTTTAAAAATAAAAATGAAAGAAAAAAATAAAAATACGTTTTACATTTTTGACAGTTTGATATTGGTATAGCAGGATGACACATTATTTAAGCAACGATTTCTAGCATTTTTATCAGACATACTGAACCTAATATACTACAGATAAAAGTTAAAAATATGAGTATTTCCTTACGGGTTACCTATTGAGAAACGAATGGTGGGGAGGAGATTGAGGTAAAAAAAAATAAGATGCTACAATACTTACATTGTACCTTCTAACACAGTTGTACTCAAACTGCGGCCCGCGGGCCGTACGTGGCCCACCAAGCTTTTCTATATGACCCTGTAGCCTAGCACAGTAGGTACTAGCGCCAGGTTACCTATATTTATTCAGTGCTTACTGGGTCATTCATTAAAGATGTGTGTAGACTTTACCTACTCGTTCGGAAATGACAAAGTTGATCTACGAGTACGTCATAGGATGTAGCAATTCATGTGCATTACGATGTAGCATTATCAAAAATTACTGTTCAGTTGTCAAAAAAATTAACCTCAATTAATTTTGGGGCGTAGACTCCTAGTTTATAGCTAAAGCGCAATATTTCGATACTTGGTATTTTCGACATTGTCTATCTGAAAGTGAATAGAATAGAATTAAAAAAAAATATTGTACACTAAAATAGTAAAAATAATCCAATTCTAAAATTCAAATTCTGTTCAAGATCCTGTCCTGTTTCCTTCTGGAAACAGTAATATTTAGTTGTCTAATTCAAGACAATACTCCGTCTTTAACACAATATCCCCATCCATTTCAGCCGACAGACGTCCACTGCTAGACTTAGACGACCCTCAAGTTTCACCATAATGACAAGTCCTTTGCGTCTCGCATCTCAGTTATTGCGGACCCTCATGATAAAAGTATTCTGTGTGGCCCAAGAAAAAAGATTGAGTAACACTGTCAACTACGTCTGCCTGCCCCTAAAGAGATGTCGTGATGTAATGTAATAATGACAAATGGTTCCACACACGATATTTTTAATATTGATGAATGATCGGTCCTAGTGACATGTTTACATTTACTTACATTATGACGTGACCTGTCACGCTACTTTTTATCCCCAAATGGTTCCGTAAAGGTATTAGGACACGCCCTTTGTAATTACTAAATAATTATTACGTGTTTTTGAAGGTTCAGATGGCTCGATTATGTTTATAAATTATTGTGTTTACTGTACCTTAATTACCAGTAGGTTATAGAAGTTTTTTTTTAAGTGAGACATTATCCAATGACTTCTCCCGCTATGTGTGGAGCGAAAGGATGTGTCAGACTTTTACTGACTAAACCACTAAACCTGTGTCCTTCAGGAACCCTTTGTATTCTAAGATCACTGGTTTCCTTTTCAGAAAATCTTCGGGGCTCTTGTAGGATTCGGCCCTACTGATCCCTATGGTTTGATGACATAGCGGCCGGCACGAGAGGCGAAGGTCGCTGCCGTCGATTGCTGGGGACACAGCGGTGCTCCGCGCAAAGGGGGCCCACTCCCACCAGGTCCTCCAAATAGAGGTATATTTAAAAAGGGAATTTGGTCTATGAGTTTGCCTCGTTTTTTTATTTTTGAGAAGAACCAGCTAATAAATACTGGCCACAATTGCTGTATTTTTTTTTGTTTGAAAATCATCAAAGCTGGCTTCTCCTACTTTGAGTAGAGTGAGAAAGAGAGAACTTTCACTGACAAAAAACTCACCTATGTTTCTTTAATTAGGGTAATTCTTTGATACAAGAGTTACCACCACAGAACAGATAGGGCAAAAGGTCATTTTAACCTCTTTAGGTTAAAATGACCTTGTGGGCGGGGCAGGCGTGCCACAAAGTAGGGCAATGCTCATAGTTCAACTACCAATAGCAAACTAGCGATCTAAGTTTGCGTGGTCTGTTAATTGCGTAATGCGCGTTCGTATTGGTTTATTGCCTGTAGTGGAGTTAAAGGGTGGGAGACAAGCGGCGACACTCGTTGTAGTACAAATCGGAAAGTATTTCCTTTCTAACCTCTTTCATCTTTTTTGTGGTTACCACTGATATGTAATGATTCCAAACCAAATTGTCTACCGCATTTAAAGTGCAAAACGAAAATGATTTTGATTCCATTTATCTTGTCACACAGCTAAATGCATTGCCGTGTCTCGAATGTATTTAAACTGACAGGTCTATTTACTGGGAAAAATTAAGTTATGAATATTTACAGAAATAAATCGTTATTTTAGTTTTATTTGGTGGCTAATAAATAGCAGCAGCTAAGAGAGCCTTACTTATAACGTGTTAAAATGTTAAATGTGCGAAAGAGATAGAGGGATTTTTTAATGGTGGGTAAAATCATTTAATGACATCCCACGGTCTTGGGCGGAGCGGGAGATAGTGTCCGATTCTTACTAACTAAAAACCCACCCGCTTCCCTTCAAGCCAGGGCTCGAGCTATGTTTCAAAACTAACCCTGGCTCCGGTAGACTTCGACCCAGCTGGGCCCCTGCTGTTGCTGACTACTTCCTGAGGCGCGCGGGAACAGTGCGCGCTGTTGACGACTTGGGCTCGGTCCTGACAGTTACCGGATGGTCGGTACGGTATAGAGGGATGGAATTATACACCCTACATACACAAAATAGATAGGTACAGAAGACAATCTACATACAAAGCGCGCTCTAGCAACGCACACAGAGACACCGCTCACGGACACGATATCTCGGCTCAATCGCCCGGTCACACTCGTACAGTTCGGCGCAACGCGCTGACCCTAGTGCGATCGCCTAGCGTAGGTACAGAAAGTGAAGTGCATACATAAGATTGACTTCTGTACCCATCTATTTTGTGCTACATAGCTTTATCCCTTTAGCAGTTCAATTGAACTCGTCAAATGGCTCGCTTTGAGAGCTCGTGGTAATCCCGAGAACGAAGGCAAGGAAGGAACAGGAGTTGGTTTGAGTTAGTAAAAGTTTGACTCACTCTCTCGGCTCGCCCAAAAGCGAAAAAATTACTGAATGAATTCCCAACAAAAAACAACAGGCAATCTACACTAATATAACAAAGAGACAAAGTTTGTTTTTTAGTTTGTAGGAGGTAATCTCTGGAAGTACTGGTCCGATTGCAAAATTTTAAGAAAAGCTGCTTTATTCCTGACTGACATAAGCTATATTTTATGTACGCTGGCAAAGCCGCAGGCAAAAGCTCGTATTCAATAAATGAACAACATTTATTTAATAAAAAAAAATGCAGCCAGTAAATTCTCAAAAACTAATTAATAATAATAATAATATTCTACAACTATCACACCACGCCGTTTAGTCCCAAGCTAAGCAGAGCTTGTGTTATGGGTACTAGACAATTGATAAACATACTTATATATTTCTAAATACATACATATTATAGATAAATTACACCCAGACACAGAACAAATGATTATGCTCATCACACAAATATTTGTCCTGGGTGGGAATCGAACCCACGACCTCCGGCATAGCAGTCAGGGTCACTAACCACTAGACCAACAGGCCCGTCATCAAATTGATAATGGATTTACGCAGCAGCCGTCTGCAAGCGTCGGTAACTCAATCTCCACGAGTACAATCAACGGTCAAGAGAACAACATAACATAAATGATAAAATACACTTTGAATTCAGAATATTACGTTTCCAGAACAATCAGTCTTGATTGCAATTCCGAAACTCCGTTGATTTCGTAACTTCATAACAAGAAGTTGGTAACTATTTCGCTGGAATGTTGGAAGTCTTTACAGATTAAAGACTTAGAGGTTGGAGGGGGGATTTCTCTAGTAAACGGTTGAGGGATCGAAACCGAATAATTTAGATATTTTCTGTGTCATATCGCACTATTTATTTATTTATATATTGGAACTTCATGCAACACACAGGTACAAAGGCGGACTTAATGCCTTAGGCATTCTCTACCAGTCAACCTAGGGTGGTGAAGATAAAACCTGGCAGGCACTATATTAGTGTAAAGGCAAAAGCTTATAAATATATGTCATGGCCAGATCTTACAGTTGATCACTTCTTGATATGGCCAGCTTAAACTGGCCAGATCGTTTAAACGTAAACATTTGATGATATGTTAATCCTCGTTTGGTCAAATCATTGAAGTAGGATTTCAATGATAATATAAAGTCTAAAGAAAATAAGCCAAACAAAGATTGAAATAACATCAAACTTTTACATTTACGAGTAAAACGATCTGGCCAGTTTTATGTGATATGGTCATAAACTGATCAATTTCTAAAATCTAGCCACGACATACATACCTACCAAGTCGTCAAAGGCGCGCACTGAACCCGCGCGCCTCAAGGAGTTGTCAGCAACAACAGGGGTCTAGCCGGGTCGAAGCCTACTGGGGCCATGGTTATCCGAAAAGGCACTCGAGCCCCGGTATGAAGGCTAGAAGGAACGGGGTGGGTCTTTTAGTCAGTAAGAATCTGACACTATCTCCCGCTCCGCCCAAGAGCGGGGGATGTCAATGCATGATTTTTTCCCACCAGAAAAAAAAATACATACCTAAGTCTGTTTTTTTATTTTTTTGATAAAAACTAGTGCTTGACTGCGATCCCACCTGATGGTGAAGCGCACTAGTTTATTAAGAGCCTATTCACTATTCAGCCGTGTGTAAGTATGTTACTGCTTAACGCTCTGTTCGGTTTTGGAAGAAATTTGGTACCCGGGTAAACCATCTCCTAGAATAGTAGATAGTATACTTTTTATTTTTATCCCAGGATTATACACCCCTACTTTTTAATTAGTACACAAAAAAATGTCGCTGTATCTGTACCCGTTACTGATCATATTTTTGTATTCAAGAGTAGAAAAAACCGAAAACCTAAAATTGACCACGAAAAGGTAAGTTCATCATAGATTCAATCATACATGACAATATTGCTAGTAGAAAATACTGTGGGAAGTATTTTTCCATTTCAATCGTCATATTTTATTCGTTTATAATCAAGAGCCTGCACAATATTTCCTTAAGAGAGACATTATGGGATAAACACAAACGCTAATAACTTTGCTGTTTATGATTATTATTTATTGAGATTTTACTTCAATAATTACAAGGGCTTTTCTTATAAGCCCTTTAAGTATTTGTACTAACTAAAAATTTGTTGTGTATACCCTTGAATTAATTTTCTGCTGTCACACGGGCAAAGCTGCTATCACAAATTTTCAAAAAAGAAGCATTTCTGTAGCCGCTATAACAACATAATATACTAATAAAAACAGAATATCTACGTCTACACTATGGTAAAATTTCTCCACCGATAGAAAGCTGCTTTATGCCTAAATGACATTGGCATTGGCATATATTTTATGTACACGGGCGAAGCCGCGGGTAAAACCTAGTAATAAATATTTAAGTGAGGGCTCCCAATGATCCCATATAAAAAAACGTGTTTTTTTGCCATTATTTACTGCGAACGGTACGGACCCCTTCGTAAGCGAGTGTGACACTCACTTGACCGGTTTTTTTGTATAATCATTGAACATAGACACCGTTGAGACTGCTGGACAAAATAGAATAGGTATACAGTCTTAACAAAACCGATTTTAATTAAACATACAAACAACTAAGGAAACACAGATGAGTTTTAGGGTGAGTTGCACCATTTAACTATAACAATAACCAAACAATAACCAGCCGTGAAACGGCCGCCTATTGGTCAATTCGACGATTTGACGACTGTTAACGGCTTGTTTATAGTTATATGGTGCAACTCACCCTTAGTCAATAAAATTCAAAGACGGAGTTATTTAACGATTTCCCATCTCAAGTAAAAAGAAAAGTTACGAACAAACTCTAGTGCTACATAAACTATCAAAATGCGGTTATTGACTGTGAAAAATTCTAAAGAAAAGTATACGTAATTGACGTTAAAATATTGGGTTCATAATTTACCTAAAGAAGCGATGGAAAATTTATTTCCCAAGCCATAAGATATCGTCTAAATGTTTATTGCGGGGAGAACTTAACATAAGTAAATAGCATAATAAGCATTATCAGCCTTCTAATGTTACCGTAGGCGCGGGCTTGCGGGCAGTGAGCAATGGTAGCTCGCTGTCCGGCCGTCTAGTAACTGTCCGGACCAAGCCCAAGTCATCGACGGCGCGCACTGTTCCCGCGCGCCTCAAGGAGTTGTCAGCAACAGCAGGGACCCAGCCGGGTCGAAGCCTAACTGGAGCCAGGGTTATCCGAAAGGGCACTCAAGCCCCGGTATGAAGGCTAGAAGGAACGGGGTGGGTCTTTTAGTCAGTGCGAGTCTGACACTATCTCCCGGTCCGCCCAAGAGCGGGGGTTGTCATTGGATGATTTTTTCCAACCATAAAAAAAGCCTGAAATGTTCCCACTGCTGGGACTCAGGTCTCCTCTTTCTAGGAGAGGAATTGGGCTGTAATCCACCACGCGGGCCCAGTGCGAGTTGGTGAATGTCACATCACTTCGAGTTTTTGTTTCTAGGACATTCTGGTTTCCTCACGATGTTTTCCTTCACCGTTTTAAAAGATGAAATAAATTACACAAGGTAATACGCCTGGCTGAGTTTGAACCTTCGACCTACAACTTGTAAGTCGGGGCCGTTACACTGCCACCGCTGCTCCATATGTAGATGGCCCACACTCACGTCACGGTACTTACCATGACGTGTTAAAAACGAAATAAACATATTTTCTTTCTTTTCTTTCTTTTTTTAAATACTACATTAAACTAAATAAAAAAAACCAATACAATACCAAATACCTTCGAGTACCAGTAGTCGACTCAAACTTCAACGATTCACATAAGTCCACACTGGGAACTGAATTGAGTATATCTGGGACACTGGGCGGTGATCACACATGTACGAGTTCAGAACTTCAGCGTCTGTTACAAGATTCTATTACGGCTAAGAGCTATCGAATTCTCGTGAATAATTAATTCACAATGGGATACCTTTTCTAGGAAGATCGTTACCGTTCTTGGAAAGCATGTTAAGCCGTTGTTATCGGCTGATATATAGGGTAATAATCTGATGACAAATACCGATAAAGAAAGAGAGAAATCAAATAGGTCAAAATTTATTTCTACAACAAAATATGCTCTATGCTCAACTAGGTGGTTTACAAATACCGTGAAGGGGACAGCGGGGTCTGTGTTCGCTAGCTTCGCTCGCTCACTAGACCCCACCATCCCCTTCTTCTTACCTTTTTTATTATGGATAGGCTCGTATTTGACCTCTATCTGACCTTATGGTAAGCGAGGATGTGACCGACAATGAAATATTCAATCTTGATTTAAAAACCCCTGGGTTGTAACTGTCAGGAAACATAGACCCTAGTTCGGAACTCCACTCCTTAACCTTTCGAATACCATAATTAGAGACACAGTAGCAAGATAATGAGAGAGCGAATGCTTGGGGTTTAATGAATTAAATAGGAATTCATTTAATGACTTCTCTCGCTCTTGGGTGTAGCGGGAGGGCTTGTCAGATTTTTTAAATTAAAATATCCCTATTTACTATATCCCAAGGACAAAATAAAATTATGAACTACAAATCCAAAGCAGTGTGCTAAGGAAACCATCTGTAAAATCTATTTGCCTGCGGATTTTGATCCCGAGAAATGTAAGGAGCTTACGGTTAAGCTGGGGTCGCCATACGTGATCGTTTTAGAGGACAAGTCTTGGATTATTTTGGAATGGGGTGTTGAAAAACTTGGAAGGTTGCTTAATGCTTGTTTAGGTTAATACAGCCTTTTTGATGGTTAGATTGTATCTGAAATAATAAGCACCCCATCGAGCGCCGATTGTACATATATCTATACAACTTGAGTGACGTTGAAAAACGCTTAATTGTCGTTTTGTACACACGGATGTACGAAAATTATTCGGCCGAAAATGTTGGTCTCTATATCTTCGTTTTTCTTAGAAAATTCCAGAAAGTTTTTTTTTGTTATTTTACGTGAAAATGCGCTTTTACGTAATAATAACAACCCAACCCCCTATACGCGCAAGTGTTTAAACAGCCTAAATTAGAAAATTAAGTTACAATCGGTTCTGAAATTTTACAATGCATTTATGCATGCAATGCATTTATAATAGGGGCATTAACGCACTATATTGTTAGTGCGTTCGTGTTGATTAGTATTTACACACGTATATACAAACACGCTAGTGATACAATTTAGATTTATCAAGAAGTTATCAGAATGAGTTATTATAATTCTTGATTATATTGTATAAATAAAAACTAATCTTTATTTACTTTAGTCACACCATAATTGAAAACGATTAAACCATTTCTTTCACCTTTTAAAAAAAAAAAGTTCTTGGTAGAATTTTCTTAAAGAAACAAAAAAATCAAAAATTGAGTTGAGTTTATAAATTACAAACAAAAATACAAATATTTCGTCGTCGTAAAATAGTATATATAGATTAAGAGCAATCCTTGAGAATCTACAAAGAAACTAATTAGAACTTTTGCTAATTTCTCGAATTTTAATGAACTTTTCTAGTTCAAGATTGTTTGAGTTCCAAACTAACTGAATACTTAAATAGTTACAGATAAGAATATTTTGTAGTTTTATGGTCTACAGGAGAACCAAGGTTACCGACATTGCCCGAATAATTGTCAAATAGAATATATTGCATGTAATACAGATACTATGGTCTCATATGCCTTCAGCTTTTTTTTTTATCAAATATCCCTCTAGTTTTGAGCGAGGCAAGAAGCAGTCTCATACTTTTACTGATTAAATTCCACCTTTATCTTCAGTAAGCCTTTTCGTTCCAGAGCTGGGGTAACTCTTTCGAACAATACCGCAACCGTGGACTTTCCTTTCTGGCTTGCAATACAATGGTTCTTCGTACCGTTCGACCAAAAGGTATGGTTCGGGCATGCTTTTATTCAAAAGAATCTTAATGTGCTTTAAATCTGCTATTTAAAAATTAAAGTCCTTACTAACTCACTCACTCATCATCGCCCAGCATTTAATCCCTTAGAGTTTAACCTAGAACGCTTTTTTATGATACATACAAAAAATATGAAAGGAATTTTCTAAAATTTACCCCATATGAGAGCAAAACGGGGTTCTAAAGATTTTATGGAGAAACGTATGTTCACGTGGACGGAGTCGCTGGCCAAACCAGTACAATCTACACTAATATTTTTATATTATAAAGAGATGAAGTTTGTTTTCTTTTTGTAAGAAGTAATCTCAAAAGAACCGATCCGATCGCTGAAATTTTTTCATCGATTGAAAGCTGCTTTATTTCTGAGAGAAATAGGCTATATTTATGCACACATAATGCATGTAAATATCAAGATGGATCAGCCGAAAAGTAAGATACCATTACTCCAGGAAAGTCTTCCAAACACCAAAACTCATAGTAACCCTACCTGCCATCTTATAAGAACTCCATCATATTATATCCTAGTTCGTTTCCCGAAGAAGCAGGGGCTTCATATTATTCAAACTCATATAATATATTATTTCACTAAGAAAATATTTGTTCACTTCAACGAGGAGATGTATTAGGAAAAAAAATGTCTTCCCCGCTTCTGATATTTGAACATCGTGATCGAAATACGAAAACGTATTTCTTTTTAAAAACATCTCGTAAATAACGAATTGTAAGTAGTAATAGCCTGAAGGTAATAGGATTTCTTTTTGATATATTTTCCTACTAAACGGGTTTGGACCTGGGGTGCTATTCTCTAAGAAAACAACATTGAGCTCAGCGCTGGCACAGCGACGAGTCGTGAGCGCAGTACATTGAATTAACAACCTAATGCCCCATTACATTGGATTGTTAATTCAAATCAAATCAAATCAAATCAAAGCATTTATTTCAAATAGACCATTTACAGGCACTTTTGAATAGTCAAATGTCGGTCAATCCAAGAAAAGTGAAGCTAAATTGCACGTTCCAAAGAGTAGGTCTCTATGGAGAAGAACGTGCAAGAAACTCCATGGACACTCTTTTAAATCATATATGTGTTACATATAATGCTTGATTACATATTACTTGTTGCTTCTATCATGTGAGCACAATGTCGATAGTGAAATAAAAATGTAAAATAATTAAAAGATAGAAACTGAATTAAGCCACTGGCAGCTAAGAGATGACCAGTCCCATCTGACGGCACCCGTTCACGAGCATGACGCGTGCATCAGCCCCACTCAGCTCAACCATTTTGAAGGGAACTGAACGACCCAATAACACGTGCCACCAACAGCGAGACATTTGAGTGAGCATGACAAACTCTCAACTGCCATGCTCGTAATGTACTGCGCTCACGACTCGTCGCTGTGCCAGCGCTGAGCTCAAAGCGGTTTTCTTAGAGAATAGCACCCCTGGTAAGAATCAATCTTCAAACCATCATCATTGTTTTGCCTTTTTTTACTGTAGTAAACGAACCTGCCGAAGTTGCCGACATAGCACGAAGAATCACCAAACTTAAGTGGCAATGGGCAGGGTACATTGCTCGCAGAACAGATGGCCGTTTGAGCCGAAAGGTTCTGGAGTGGCGACCGCGTACCGGAAAATGCAGCGTTGCAAGGCCTCCTAAAAGATGGACCGATGACTTGGTGAAGGTTGCGGGAATCCGATGGATGCGGGTCGCATTGGATCGTGCATTGTGGCGACACTTGGGGGAGGCCTATGTCCAACAGTGGACGTCTATAGGTTGAAATGATGATAGTGATGACGAAACCAACCTGGCACATGGGTAGAGTATATTTTAATTATTTATTTTATTTTATTTAAACAGTTGACCGAAATAATTTAGTGTTTGGCAACGTCGCAAAAGTAAAAAAAAATCCAGACTTAAAACCCACTCCTGTTCCTTCGTTGCCGTTCATACCGAAGCCGAATATTTTTTTTAGAAACAAATCCTTGGCCCCAGTAGGCTTCGACTCTGCTCGGCCCCTACGATTTGCTGACAACTCCTTGAGGCGTGCGTGGAACAATATGCGTAAAGTACCCGTTTAAGAGCGCTCATTGCAACCCGAGATATATATCGATACGGCCGCTCTTACGTGATTATGACATTATTACACTGATATTTTGGAAACACATCTTGTGGATATTATCTAGGTTTCTATTGGATTTAAAACTTTTTGTCTAAAGCTAATACAGTAAAGACCTCTGAAAATATGCTATTTTGTGTGAACTTTGGCCCTTTATAATGTACTCATAAAACAAAAATAATATCTATAAAAACCAGAAATATTTATCGAGACTGTGAATGACGAAATTTGTTTCCAAAAACTTTTACAACGTAATTCATTAAACCGTGGGGTTTAATGAATTACATTGTCTTACTATTGTTTCTCTAATTGGACGGTATTCGAAAAAGACACGTATTTCCTGGAACAAGTTTTATGAAATATTCGAGTTTCGAGTGAGTGGGCGAAATTACCAAATGCCAACAGCTTCCTTTTTCATCAGAAATGGCGTTGTATTGCATTGGATGAACGAAAAAGCATTTTAACCCATGTGCGGGTAATAACCCGGTAACGATAGACGGGTCGGCAAGGGCCCTCTTAAAGACAAAATAATCATTTTCACCTCCTTACTACAATTTCAAACACTCTCTTTGGCTTCAAAATCTCTAACAATATCTTCTAATAGGGTCCACATAACGAGCTTAGGGCCGCAAATTTTCAACAACAATGGGGTATAAGTACGTAGTTTCTTCCGGGTGTTACTTTTTTGAGGGACATCATTATTTTTTGGACATAGGAGAAGTGGGGTAAAAAATAAAAGTACTCAATAGGTGTTAGAGACACAAGATGTCATTTTTTACTGTGTTGCAATAGTTCCATAACAAGGATTTTTATTCCAGAATCCAGACAATTATTAATCCCACTGTTTGTGTTTTTTATTTGTACTTCTCGAAGTTGGTTGTATTTTCTCCATTTCTGCATTACGGGGCGTTTAAGACCTCGTTTGAAACCATGATAATTACAGTAAGGGGCCTATTAGACCCCGTAACGTTTAAGAAACTAAAACCTTTTTGCTGATTTAGGTAAAAAATCAAAGTGACAAAAATTAAAAATGATAAAAATCATCTTAGATAAAAAATATCTTTTTTCTAAACTAAACCAAACTGAAGATAGATAGATAATTATACTCTTTATTGTTGTACACCATAAATACATAAAACCACACGTAAGTCTCCTTGAAGTTATGGCCTCCACACGGCATGTTTTTGAAAACCAAACCACAACGAAGACACATACGAGGTGTATTAAACCTCGTAGCACCGGACTTGCGGACAGTGAGCAATGGGTAGCTCGCTGTCCGGCTGTCTGGTAACTGTCCGGACCAAGCCCGAGTCGTCAACGGCGCGCACTGTTCCCGCGCGCCTCAGGGAGTTGTCAGCAATAGCAGGGACCCAGCCGGGTCGAAGCCTACTGGGGCTAGGGTTATCCGAAAGGGAACTCGAGCCCCGGTATGAAGACTAGAAGGAACGGGGTGGGTCTTTTAGTCAGTAAGTTTAGTCAGTATAGTCTGACACTATCTCCCGCTCCACCCAAGATCGGTTTTCATTAGCTAAAAAAATACCTCGAACCACACTGAATGTTTTAACAATTACATGCCTACAGAACCAGTACATGAATTCATATTTGTCACATTACGAAGAATACCATGATTAACAACTTTCAATATTTGCGCAATGAACACAAATTCTCAAATAAAGTAATTCTCTTTATGTGACCATTAAGTCGAAACGTTTTGGTACGAATCCAAGCCACCGCTTATTTTTGGTATTGGTACCATTGGAATCACACTCCAGGTAGCATTTGTCATTTCACGACTCGATTTATGTTGTACTAAATCTTTTGATAGAATCATAGAGCATGGAAGCGCTGCGCCGTCAGCAACTAGAGGCAAAAAAAAAACAATCTTTATCTTCCCACTTTTTTTTAAGGTGGGAGGAAATCACTTTTTTTTAACTGAAATAAACTAGCGCTTGATTGCGATCCAAAGTCAAAGTCAAAGTCAAAATATTTTATTTCACATAGGCCTACATGGGCACTTATAAAACGTTACAAGCTAGTGCACAGTTCCAAATTGGTCGTTTCTTATGGAGAAGAACCGGCAAGAAAGTCCATGGTTACTCACCTGATACAATCGTTGATGGTGAAGCGCACTAGTTTATTAAGAGCCTATTCATTCTTCTAGCCTTGAAGACTCCCAAATTATTATCGGACGGGAAGACCGCAGCAAGCAAATTGTTCCAGTCCTTCGATGTACGCGATATAAATGACGAGGCGAAACGCTTGGTCCGGACCGTAGAGGTTTCAACAACGTAAGGGTGGATACTCGCCGTACATCGATTGATCCGATGGTAGAAATGAAACTCTCAATGATTTCTCCTGCTTTAGGGCGTAGAAAAAGGGAATGTCCGTCTTTTACTGACAAAAACCACGTCTATATTCCTGCTTCGCTCTTTGCGTTCCAGGACCACGGGTTTCCCTTTTAGGAAGTAAAGCTATGGCCCCAGAAGGCTTCGGCCCTGCTGGGCTCCTACGGTTTGCTGACACCTCCTTGAGGCGCGCGTGGAAAACTATGAGCCGTCAACTATTCGACGGTCGGACGGCGAGCTACGCATTGCTCGCCGTCTGCAAGCCCGCGTCAACGGTGGCCGGAAACCGGGATCGGAATACCGGCTGGGGCGTGAGGGTCGTTTTTGGGGTGCGGCTGCCTGTTGCTGCTAGTAGGAAAATATATCAAAATATTTGCTAGCAGTACCTACTGCTTCTCAGAAGGTGATGACGGCCTGCCACTCCTCCTCACTTCGATTCTTACAAACAGAGAAAAGTGGCATTATTTTTAGATTGGCTTGATTTAGAAGTTTGATTTTTTCACTATTTCAAGGAGTAGCTGACCCAAGTATTTGATATCATAATCGGTCTTATAATGTTCCCACTTTTGGGACTCAGGCCTTCTCTCTAGGAGAAGGAATGAGCCGTAATCCACCACGCGGGCCCAGTGCGGGCTGGTGGATGTCATTTCTTCGAATTTTTGGTTTTAGGACATGCCGGTTTCCTCACTAAGTTTTTTTCACCATTTTAAGAGCAGTGGTAATGAAAGAAATTACACTAAATAATGTGCCTGGCTGGGTTAACCCCTGACCTACAACTCTTGAGTCGGGGCCGTTACCATTCGACCACCACTGCTCATTATTATTTATAGCATTTTAGCGTAATCTCTTCACGTGTTCCTGCAAAAAAGGGTCTTTGCAGACGGACAGTTATACAACAAAGTCATCCTATAAGGGTCCTATTAGCTGCAGCAGCCACAAAGGTGTCTCAATACTCTATGGACACAATCGTAGAGGGATATATTGGGAGTTAGGTGGGAGGCTCTCGGCCATGTTGCTTAGTCATCGGTACCAAGGTCTCGAGGATAGTTGAATGGCTTTGTAGCAACGGTTAAGTGGGATTTATAGCGCGTTTGGGTTCTATAATGGGAATATCAACATTTCCGGGTGACATAAATTTCTGTTGAGTCTAAATTTTTTTGTAGTATTTTAAGTTTTGAACATCTACTATATAAAAACCGGGCAAGTGCGAGTCGGACTCGCCCATGAAGGGTTCCGTAGCAGCTAGTAACATAATATAAAAGTTCTTGTATTGTGTTGTAACATTGATCGATGTTTTAATAATAGTGTATTTTTTCGATTTATGACGCATTAAAAAAAAGTACTTACTAGATTTCGTTCAAACCAATTTTCATTGGCAGTTTTTATAGTAATGTACATCATATATTTTTTTTAGTTTTATCATTCTCTTATTTTAGAAGTTAGAGGGGGGGGGGGCACTTTGGAAGTGTCTCTCGGGCAAACTATTCAGTTTAGAAAAAAATGATATTAGAAACCTCAGTATCATTTTTGAAGACCTATCCATAGATACCCCACACGTATGGGTTTGAAGAAAAAAAAATTTTGAGTTTCAGTTCTAAGTATAGGGACCCCCAAGATTTATTGCCTTTTTTCTATTTTTATTTGAAAATCTTAATGCGGTTCACAGAATACATCTACTAACAAAGTTTCAACAGTTATAGCTCTTATAGTTTCGGAAAAAAGTGGCTGTGACATACGGACGGACAGACAGACAGACAGACAGACAGACAGACATGACGAATCTATAAGGGTTCCGTTTTTTGCCATTTGTTTTTTAGTAAACTTAACCTGAAACACATGTGTATTATTTTTATGTAAAAAAATCTGTGCACAAAGTTTCATAATTGTATCATGAAAAATCACAAAGTTATAAGCTTGTTACGGGACCTGCTTATGCGCACAAACACACGGTTAGATTGTTTTGCTTCCGCACCTGGCTGTGCGCTGGCACCTAATGCCCGCTATGACCAGTCGTGAGCTGTATTGTACATAGTATCGGTGGTCCAACTTGTGACCTTTTTTAAATATTTTTGGAATTTATTCAGTTAGTGATTCTGAACAAACTACATATATTCAGGTTTCGCATATATGGTCATGTGGGTCAAGTGTGCGCAGCGTCTAAGTGTGCGCATTCAAAATATCTCGAAAACTATATAGAGCTAAGGAACGGCCACCCCCCTCTGCAGTAACCCGCGGGACGTCCTGCGAAGCGCTCGCACCACAGCGGCTGCTCGCGCGCCATTTTGATCTGACAGGAAAATGAAGATTTTTGCTAAAATATTTACGATATTTTGTCACATTTGACGCGTAATCTTTTTAGGGTTCCGTAGCCAAACGGCAAAAAACGGAACCCTTATAGATTCGTCATGTCTGTCTGTCTGTCTGTCTGTCCGTCCGTCCGTATGTCACAGCCACTTTTTTCCGAAACTATAAGAGCTATACTGTTGAAACTTTGTAAGTAGATGTATTCTGTGAACCGCATTAAAATTATCACATAAAAATAGAAAAAAAGCAATACATTTTGGGGGTCCCCATAGTTAAAACAGAACTCGAAAATTTTTTTTTCGTCAAACCCATACGTGTGAGGTATCTAAGGATAGTCTTTAAAAATGATACTGAGGTTTCTAATATAATTTTTTTCTAAACTGAATAGTTTGCGCGTGAATAGTTTGAAATGTTTGTGTCCCCCCCCCCCTCTAACTTCTAAAATAAGAGAATGATAAAACTAAAAAAAATATATGATGTACATTACTATAAAAACTACCAACGAAAATTGGTTTGAACGAAATCTAGTAAGTAGTTTTTTTTTAATGCGTTATAAATCGAAAAAATACAGTATTATTAAAACATCGATCAAAGTTACAACACATTACAAGAACTTTAATATTATGTTACTTGCTGCTACGGAACCCTTCATGGGCGAGTCCAACTCGCACTTGGCCGGTTTTTTAGTCATGTAAACTTTTTATAAATATGCTATTTGCTATCAAGTGCAACATAATATCTAGTTTGTTATTTGCCAGTGTTTAAGTTGTTATGATGACGTAATAATCAACGACATTCGTCATACAATTCTGTTTCGATGGTTTGGGTTAAGTGTGCGCAGAAACCTGTCGTGTAAGTGTGCGCATGCATTATGCATTATGTGGCGAAAAGTATTCTGATCCACCTACTGAAGACTGGATTGAATGTAGCCTTTGTGGAGCCTGGTGGCACGAACAGTGCACCAGCTTAGAACACGGCACTTTTATTTGTGATACATGTATGACGAAGTAGATAAGGATTTCTAAGTTCAAGTTGATCTCATATTTTGATTTAAGATGATTATTATGTTGATTACTTTAAGTACCTATGATGAAAATTTTAATAATTATATAATATTGCTTATGTTCTAAAAATAGATAGCTCATTATTTCTTTTTTTGTCGTTGCGTACACTTACCCACAGTGCTGCGCACACATACCCCTACACTGGGGCAAGTGTGCGCGTAAGGAACGGTCTTTGTTTTCTATAGTTTCTTTAAATATAAGCTACTGACAATACTATTATTGTGTCTAAGTTGATTGCAAATAAACAGTCTTACTAATTAACACAGTTTTGTTTCATTCTACAAATAATTTTCGAGTTTTTGAAGCGCCAAAGTTTAAATGCGCACACTTGACCCACATGACCTAAGTATTAACCCGTTGTAGCCGAAACGCAGATCTACGCGAGACACAATGGCTTTTTAATTGTGTCTCTAATTACGGCCTTACGAGAGGTTAAAAATAATTTTGTATTATCGAAAACCTCCTCGACTGATTTTTATGATTTTCTTGTTAGTAGTATCATCTTGTTAGTTGTATTTAGTAGTATCAAGCAATTTTTACCCTCTTAACCACACGTCCCATTTTTCGTATTGACAGATATTTAATATGTAAATGGCAGAATAACGCTTGTCGGGTCACTTTAGCATCGTGTCTTCTTTCTATAGAGATAATGTTGGAGGTCTGAAATTTATTTATCGTATTAGTTACATAATGAAAGAAAGAGAGAAAAAGAGTAAGAAAGTTTGCCTTTGTACGAGTATAATCTACTAATCAAAAGGTTTAAATTGATATAAACTTTAATTACGAGCTTTTGCCTGCTGCATCACCGGTATACATAAAATATAGTCTATGTCACTCAGGAATAAAGCAGTTTTCTATCGGTGAAAAAAATTTATCAATCGGACAAGTACCTACTTCCAGAGATTACCTCCTACATACAAAAAAACATAGAAAATACCAAACTTTACCTCTTTATAATATTAGTATAGATAGTATAGATAAACTAAATTTAAACTAATATAAGTCTACTGTTGCCTACTGCTGGCCTACTGCTGTAACAAGTTACAGTAACAGGTCACTGTACTGAGAGGGGCGTGGGTTTATTTCCTCCTTTTTTTTTCTTACTTTAAAAAAAAAGTATTTCGTAAATAAAACACCGACAATTTATATTTGGCGCTTAACGGGCTAAATGGCGTTTACACATGTGCACTTCAGAGTTCACGCTCCGAAATTGGGTGGCAATTAGGCTGGCGTGTTACAAATTCATTGATCAATGGTACGTACAGTAGCTTCATTTCGATCGAACACTGTTTTGGGCTTTAAGAGCGTCCTTTTCGAGGTACATTTTCATACAACCGCTCTTATATTATGATGATATTACACAATTAAAAAAAAAACAATTAAAAAAAAACAATATTACGTAGCCGTGGTTACTGACGAGTAAAAAAAAGTAAGGAAAAAGCGCGAGCAATAAAGATAATTGAAACTATAGAATCTTATAGTAGAAAAGATTTTGATTTTGATTTCAAATCTCACATGTTGAGTGCTAGTTAAGATTAACTTGTAAATAATACTTACATTTCTCTAACATATGATTTATTATACGAAATTGTCTTTTAATTATCTCACAGATGGTGTAAAAAGTAGAGTATCCAACACGGGGATACAGCTGTCTTTGTCTTGGGCTTCTTGTATTCCTCACTTTACTCAAGTTACTTATTAACGCCCTCGCAATGCTCGGGAGTCAACTATATAATTCCCTCACTGTCGCTCGGGATTAAAATTAGCAACCTTCGTTTCGTACGGAATTCAACATGCCGCCCACGACTTAAAGACACTGCTTTATCCCCTAGACACATAATCTACTTTTATTTCTAAATTAAACATATGATGTTAGTTTTTTTTAGTCAGACCTTTGGCTACAATATAGTATCCTAAGTTATAAGAAGAAATAATGTTTTATGTTGTTATAAATACATTTTAGGACTGACCATTGAACTTGACACCCATTTAGATCTCACTTCTTTAGTCATTGAAGTCAGCAACCAAGGCATATATCATGCTATTGAACTTGGCTCTCATTTCACATTTATGTTTTTGATGGGATTGCGAAAGTTCGGAACAATGCAAATGAATAGCTCAGCACTTTTATCTTCGTGCATTTTCAAACAACTAAACTAATTTATTACAAGTCAGCGCATATTCGATCATCTATCGCGTAACTCAAACCAGACCAAAACCAATCAAATCATCTTTTAGATCAAATCAATTTAAGATCAAATCAAAATTATAGACAAAAGTTCTCTTCGTCTCCTGGGGTCTCCTATTTTTGAGGATTCCTTTCCCAACTTTGTCGAGGAAAAAATTCAAAATTTTAATGATGTTTCGGAAAGATTACTACAAATTAATATGCATTCGGCCATCACTATAATTCGTTTCTGCTGTTTCGGCCCTAAATTAATTTATTTCCTTCGCGCTTCTCATTTTTGGAAACACCCTCATCTTTTGGATAAAATGGACCAAATTATCCGGCGAACTCTTACTTCAATTTTAAACGTGGCCATGGACGACCGAGCTTGGGCTCAAGCTACTCTCCCTATCCGTATGGGTGGCCTCGGCGTCCGCAAAATTTCTAGTATTAGTTTACCAGCCTTTATATCCTCGGTTCACGGCACTGAGAAATTAATCAGGAATATCCTTTCTCCCTCACTGATTGATTTCAATGTGCCGTGCTTCATCGAGGCTATAAATGCCTGGAGACTCGCTTGCCCGAATTCTAATCCACCCGACGTACCATCATCCCAAAGACGGTGGGATGAGCCGCTCTGCAAAGTAGTACAGGAAAACCTGATTGAAACATTTACTGCCCCTGCGGAGCGAGCGCGCCTGCTGGCTGTGGGAGAGTGGGAGTCGGGTCTCTGGCTTCACGCACTACCGTCGTCGAACATCGGCACCTTGCTCGACGATAATACTTTCCGCCTCGCTGTTGCCTTACGTCTAGGCGCTCCCTGCTGTTCTCCTCATCGCTGTCACTGCGGTGAAGTTGTCAACAGCCTCGGACACCACGGTCTGTCATGCAGCCGAAGTGCGGGTCGCATAGCGCGACACGCGAATATCAACGACATAATCAGACGCGCTCTTGTCACCGCCGGCGTTCCAGCCGTATTGGAACCCCATGGCCTGGCACGCGACGATGGCAAGAGACCGGATGGCATGTCGTTATTTCCTTGGAAGATGGGAAGGCCTTTAGTATGGGACGCTACTTGTGTCGATACTCTTGCGCCTTCACATCTTCCTAGCTCGTCGTGTCGTGCTGGTGCTGCCGCTGCGGCTGCGGAGAACCTCAAGCGGCGGAAATATAACAACCTAGTTGGAAGTTATATTTTCGAACCGTTTGGGGTTGAAACTCTTGGATCGTGGGGTCCGAGTGCTCACAGTTTGTTTAAAGATCTGTCGAAACGTTTAGTTGACACTTCACGTGATCCAAAGGCTGGCTTTTACCTTGGACAGAGGATAAGCATTGCCATACAACGTGGCAATGCCGCCAGTCTTTTGGGCACATTACCAGTCGACAGCGATGTGGAAGAGTTTTTTGACGCCATATTTTAGATAGTGTATTTTAGCTTATGGTTTTATTATTTATTTATTTTGTAATTAACTGTAATTATAGTTATTAAGTTGTTTATAGGTGTAAATAAAATTATTTTAACTAATATTATAAATGCGAAAGTAAAAAAAAAAAAAAAAAAAAAAAAAAAAAAAAAAAAAAAAAAAAAAAAAAAAAATTAAGATTTATCTAATTGTTTATCATCAGCTCATCAGCAATTATTCAGCCGATAGACGTCCACTGTTGGACATAGGCCTCCCCCAAGTATCGCCACAATGAACAATCCTGTGCGTCCTGCATCCATCAGATTCCCGCAACCTATACCAGGTCATCGGCCCACCTCGTAGGAGGCCTTTCAACGCTGCGTCCACTCCAGAACTTTTCGGCCCCAACGGCCATCTCTTCTGCGAACAATGTCCCCTGCCCATTGCCATTTAAGTTTGGCTGTTCTTCGTGCTATGTCGTTACTTTGGTTCTCCTGTGAATATGTTCATTTCTGATTCGATCACGCAAGGATACTCCGAGCATAGCCCTTTCCATTACCCTTTGGGTGACTTTAAGCCTTTTGATGAGGCCCATTGTGAGCGACCACTTTTCGAAGCCATATGACATCACTGGCAACACGCACTGGTCATAGACTTTCGTCTTGAGACACTGTGGTATTAAGGATGACAAGATACCGCATAGCTTCCCGAACGCCGCGCGCCGCCCAGCCGAGTTGGATTCGATGGTTGACCTCTTTCTCGAAATTAGATCTACCCAACTGGACTGTCTGTCCAAGGTAGACGTAATCGTCCACAACTTCGAGTAAAGAGTCTCCGACCTTAATATCAATTGTTTATACCATTAACTAAAGTCGTATCATTATCTCAAACTATATATAAACTTTCGTCTATATAATATCAACATAATCTTACAAGCTCACCAAACGCCACAAAAACGAAAAAAAACTTAAGGAAAAAAAACCATTAAGTTACCGAAATATCTTAGAATAGAACTGCCATTTTGTAAGCTGAATTTACCAATCAAAGAGACAGTGGATTAAACACAGTCATTAAAGGAATTATTGTGGATCAAATTGACAAGCCATTAATGGAGACAACAAAATATAATACAGCTCACTCCGATATTACAATGATTTGAGTCGAATAGAATTAGATTTGATCGAATTAGCATCAAATTACCATTTATCCGATAGACACAAATTATCGAGTAGTATCTGATCAAGCCTTGATTCATAGACGAAAATCATAAAATTGTCGATTGAAAAGTAGTATAGCATAATAGTACATTATGATATAAGTATGTAATGTTAGTGATTACCGTCGAGGCGGTATTTAGACCCTCGCCATGGCTCGGGTCTTAAGAGAGCCGAGAACGTTAATCATTAATTACTCACGTGTATCATACTACGTTTTTCAATACACTTGTGAAGAAAATAACTGTAAAATTAATAAACTTTTGTGGCGATAAAGATATGTTTTCATAAGCGCCCTTTATTTTTTTTTTCCTTGTGGGGACGACGCGCTCCCATCGTGATACGATAAATGCAATAAAATTATGGCGGGGGAGAGGTTGAACAAAAAGATTTTAACTACATTACAGCACTAGTGCAAAATGGTAATCCAAATGTCACAGTTTGGTGACAAATGCCATTATATACCTAAGTGCAGTGCAATAAGAGTCACTTTATGAGCAAGTGTATTGCAAATGTAGTTAGTGAAGATATCCGCAGGAGAACCAAGGTTACCGACATAGCACGAAGAATCGCCAAACTAAAGTGGCAGTGGGCAGTGCATATTGCTCACAGAACAGATGGCCGTTGGGCCGAAAGGTTCTGGAAGTGCGACCGCGTACCAAAAGACACAGCCTTGGAAGGCCTCCTACAAGGTGGACCGATGACCTGGTAAAGGTTGCGGGAATCCGATGAATGCGAGACGCACAGAACCATTCATTGTGGAGTCACTTGGGGAGACCTATGTCCAACAGCGGAT
This sequence comes from Mythimna albipuncta, assembly GCA_929112965.1. Taxonomy (NCBI): domain Eukaryota; kingdom Metazoa; phylum Arthropoda; class Insecta; order Lepidoptera; family Noctuidae; genus Mythimna; species Mythimna albipuncta. Next base: position 13,076,873 of record OV815982.1, read on the forward strand.
GTCTTTCTGCTGAAACGATAATGATGAAAAGTAGAAAGCTCCACGAGCTGTTGGAACTTAAGTTTAAACAAATTAGATCTGAGCGAGCTTACACATGACGAGATGACAAAAACTAATAAAGCAAAAAGAAAACCGAGCAAAACGAACTCACTTTAGTAGCAAGAAAGCGAAGCTAGACAATAAATAGCACGAGTAAAGTATAGTTAAATTACTCAAGCAATGGCCAAAGGAAGGAAACCCCTCCACCCAAAAGACAAGATAAGATAACTAACCCACAACTAAAGCGAGCAAGCTCGGTGAGCTCACTTTCGCTTCGAGTGAGCGAAGCGTGCTTCTACATGATAGGAACGAGCGAAACGAGCTCTGAAAAACAGCAAGTTATATGCCTTCTTCAGAACTGACATGCTCCTATCCTTCATACCTTGATGTAATGTAACTTATTCTTATAAACACACTTCACAAACATATTTTACACGCTTTTAGGCTTGGAGGCTTTGCAGACAATATTAATTGACGACGTTGTTTACGAAATCCATTCATGTATGTAAGATCCTCTTCATCTATCACATAGTCAAGGTTCGTAATTTATTACTTAATGTTCTAAAATAGAGATTGTGTATATTGCTAAGGCTGTAGGATATTGTTCGCTAGTTTTAGTTTTTTTTACTAAGCAAGCTACTATATTGTGTTCACATCAATTATAATTTCTAAAATATCGTTTATTTTTTTATTGTCGATGGGTTCGCGCTTGAGCGCTATCTCACCTAATAGAAAGCGACGATGCGGTCGACGATGGAGCGTGCTTACCTAGAAGTAACCTACTCACTCTTGCTGATTCCCGGGTTGTAGTCATCAGGAAACATATATTCCGGCAAGGAATTCCACTTCTTAGCTGTACGCACAATGAATGTGTTCCCAAAACGTTTTGTGCGAACTAGTGTGGTTGATGTCAACTATGTACCGGTGGCACATCGCCGTACGTCTGGTGGTCAAATGATGGAACAGGCTAGGCGGAATTAGGTTATGCAATTCCGACTCACACTCGCCGAAACGCAACCCAAACCTAAATCAATTTATTTACTTTTTGATTTACTGTAAAGAGATCGGCTACCTATCTCAGAGTATGCTGAAAATCTGTGGTCTTTTTCGTTAGTTTCAATTCATAAAGTGATTCTCTTTGAACTCTTTTTTTTATGAATATATCTATCTACCATCGTTTCTTCGATTCCTCATACAGAGCATTGTCAAAACCGGATTTTTGATAAAAATAAAAACAATCTAGGAAAAATCCAAATCGGATTCATTAATGAAGAAGTTTCCAGTCGAAATAACAAACACAAAAGAATACAACCGGAATGAAAGCCTCCTTTTTGACGTCCAGCTGAAATTGAATAAAAATAAATCGATTTCGAGCAGGTATTTTGTCCGTTACCTTGACGATCGGCCCACGCTTGATTGATCAGCCACCAGTTCCACTCAAATCTGTTAAACTCTACATTGTTATTCTTAACTAGCACTGCGCCCTGACTTCGTTTCCAAAAATAATTTCATAAAAACTTTAACACCCGAGGCTGCTTTTCCACTCGCCTGTCGTCAACATCGAGCATGGTTTAAAAGCTTGTTACTTCATCTAACACAATCCCAACTCCGACCGTCCGGTAACTGTCCGGACCAAGCCCGAGTCGTCGACGGCGCGCACTGTTCCCGCGCGCCTCAAGGAGTTGTCAGCAACAGTAGGGACCCAGCTGGGTCGAAGCCTACTGAGGCCAGGGTTATCCGAAAGGGAACTCGAGTCCCGGTATGAAGGCTAGGAAGAACGGGTGGGTCGTTTAGTCAGTACGAGTCTGACACTATCTCCCACTCCGCCCAAGAGCGGGGGTTGTCATTGGATTTTTCCCAACGAAAAAAAAAATGCGAAGTTTGACAAAAGGGCAACGTGAAGAAACCTGAAAGTGATTTACTCGAGTATTTTATAAAACCTGTACAAGGGTTACGTACAACTCGTAGGTCGAGGCCGTTACCACTCGGCCACCAACCAAGTGTCTAATCTTTTTGTGTAAAGAATCTATGTGAAAAACACAACTTAATAAAAAAAAACGTACGTACAATAAAAAAAAACTTTTTACAAAAAAAAAGACAACCGCCTTCAATGTTATTTTGTACTTTTCAGTGTTTATTTAACATTGAAGTCGGTTGTATTTTTTATTTTACACTTTTTAGTTATGGTAAGCCAAACTTAAATACCTTATAGCAAGAGAGCATCTTATAACGATTCTAATAATCCCAAACAAGGTTAGATTACATTATTTTCCTTCTGGCTTCGTCATCAGATCAGTCCGATACATCCCTTCCCCCTTTTCCTTCAGCCAGTCATTAACTACACGTATAAACAAAGCAATTTTACTTGTTACGACAGTTCTGCTGTGATCATATGAGGAGTTCTGTGCCAATTCTTCGAAGTTCATGATCAGATCATAACAATATTTCAATGGGACCAACTTGGAAGCATAACCTTTCAATCAAAAAAAGAATTTTCAAAATCGGTCGACAATTGACCGAGATATCGGTGAACATACAAAAAAAAAAACACATTCAGCCGAACCTTTTCGAAGTCCGTTAAAAATCACAAAGTTGTAAGCTTGTCATATTACCTGGTTGGCCGCACAAATACATGATCACCGGACCACCCGGCTCACTAAGGGGTATTTTACTCTCGCATCCAGCTGTGTATAATGTCCAATATAACCTGCCATGACCTTTTTTTTTTTTTTGCCATGACCTGTGTTGTACTTAATGTCGGTGGTGACAAACTTGTCACCTTTTTTAAATATTTTTGGAAAAAAATGTAACATGGTGTAAAATTTATTAGAATCGATTCAGCTACAGCTAGAACTGATTCTGAACAAACTATATTTAGATTTCGCATTATATACTAAAAGTAATGTTGTGTATAAATATAAAATGTTATATAATTAGCTCCCAAAGCTTATTTGTTGTTCGATTCCTCCGACAAAAATCCATAATCGTATTTTTAGGGATCCCTACCAAATTATATGTAATAACAATAAAATAAGGATCTGATTTTCAATTCAATGTGTTTTTACACTGTTGAGTTTTATGTTGGACTTTCTGGATCCAAATTCAATAACTATAAAAGACAATAAGATGATAATGAAAGGAAAATTCTGTAACGAGTTTCAATATTAGGAACGGTTTGTTCTCTTTTTTCTGTTACCAATGGTTACCTTCCTTATAAAGTATTAGGTATCTTTAATTTGTTCTATCTAGGTACACTGATACTCGTAATATTATAGAAGTGAAGTTTGTTTTTTTGTTTGTAGTAGGTAATTTCTGAAATTACTAGTTCAATTGCTAATTTTTTTTTACCAATGGAGAGTAATTCCTGAGTGATATAGGCTATATTTTATGTACGCAGTCGAAGCTGCGGGCAAAAACTATTCATATTTTATAGAGGTAAAGTTTTTATTTTTATCTTTTCGTTTGTAGGAGGTCTGAAATTACTAATCCGATTGCTAAAATTTTTTCACCAACAGAAAGCTGCTTTATTCTTGAGGGACATAGGGTATATTTTATGTACGTAGGCGAAGCTGCGGTCAAAAGGTAGTCACGTATATAACAATATGGTCACATGACAGTAACGTGTGGGCTAGCGGGCGACGAGCAATGGGTAGCTCGCCGGCCGGTCTTCCGTTAACCATCCGGACCGAGCCCGAGTCGTCGACGGCGCGTAGTGTTCGACATGCGCCTCAAAGAGATGACAGCAAAACCGTAGGAGTTGTCAGTAAACCGTAGGAGTTGCAGTAAACCGTAGGAGTTGTTAGTAAACCGTAGGAGTTGCAATAAACCGTAGGAGTTGTCAGTAAACCGTAGGAGTTGCAGTAAACCGTAGGAGTTGTTAGTAAATAGTAGGAGTTGCAATAAACCGTAGGAGCTGACAGTAAACCGTAGGAGTTGTCAGTAAACCGTAGGAGCAGTAGGGTAGAAGCCTACTGGGGTCAAGGGTCTGCTTTTGAAAGTAAGAAATGGTCCCGGTACGAAAGCCAACGACGAAATAGGAGTGGGTTTAAGTCAGTAAAAGTCTCTCGCTCCGCCCTAGGTCACGGAGATGTCATGCTAATATATTATCATAAATTATCTTATCTTAAAAAAAATTTTAGTCAGTAAAAGTCTGACACACCCTCCGGCATGGCCCTAGATCCCGCAGTCATTGAATGATTTCCCACCGTTAAAAAAACCATGATTAAAAACAATTTTCCTTATTCTGTCTGACTATATAATACTTAATACCGTAATTATCTGTAGACTTAATAAAACCGTAACTTTGACTTTTCTAGATCGCAAAAAAGTCGTTATTTTGGAACGTAACTACCAATTTTCAGACTTTTCCTTGACTTGTGCTATGAGACCTTGCTTCTTGCCAAATTCCAAGATTCTAGGTCAATGCAAAATAGGTACCAGGGTGCTTCTGGTTGATGTAGGTTTTGATTTCCTTGCGAATGGCAAAATATGTGCCATAAACGGAGCCAAAGCGGCCATATCTCTTGATTTCCTTGAATAAGAAGTTTGATTTTTTCTGCTGACTATTTCGAAGGGTTGTAGACGTAATTATTTCATATAAATTTCATCTTAAAGCGTGAACTACACTAGACCGACACACACGTGGACCACACCGGATTTGTACTTTTTATTAGGCAGGAAAATCATCTAATGATATCCCTTGCTCTTGGGCGGAACGGGAGATAGTTTCAGACTTTTAATGACTAAAAACCCACTCATGTTCCTTCTTTGCCATTGTTCCAGGACCCCGGGGATCTCTTTCGCATCACCCATGGCCCCAGTAGGCTTCGACCCTGCTGGGCCCCTACGGCTGTTAACAACTCCTTGAGACGCGCGTGAAATACTACGCGCCGTGGACAACCTGAGCTCGGCTCGGATGGTTTTCGGACAGTTGGACGGCGAGCTACCCATTGCTCGGCGTCTGCAAGCCCACGTCTACCGCCGCTGGTAGTCAGGGTCGGAATCTCGGTGGCTGGGACGTGAGGACGTTCGGTCGACGCGTGCGGCCTCATCCTTCGCTAGCGTTACTACTTAAGGTCGCTGCCGCCCATTGCCTCCACGAGGATATGGCGGTGCTCTACCCAAGCGAGGCACACCACCACCGTGTCCAACTCCTCATGATAAGGTCCAGATTTGCGTAGACCTGTCCAGTCAGTGCAAGCATTTGTCAGTATTTGTATCATCATCATTTCAGCCGAAAAACGTCCACTGTTTGACATAGGCCTCACCCAAGTGTCACCATAATGGCCAGTCCTGTGCGTCGGAAGTCAGAAGAAGACGAAGACGCAGCGTTGAAAGGCCTCCCACAAAGTGGACCGATGACCTGGTGACGGACACGGGAATCCGGTAGATGGAAGCGGGAATTTATAGAGGTCAACTTAATTATAGTAATGTCAATTTAACTGATTATACACTGGACACAATACCCTACTTGACAACCTATGGTTCGGATGGTAATGAGCTGAAAATACGCTTGTAATAATTTAATTTTAATGCAATTATAGTATGGAGATTGCTCTGATACAATTATGTAGTACTAGCTGAGCCCGCGACTTCGTTCGCGTGGACTACAGGATTTTGAATTTATTTTTTTCTAAAATAAAAGTAAGCCTATGTTACTCCTTATTATATCAGCTACCTGCCAAAAAAAGTCCCGTCAAAATCGGGCCACCCACTTCAGAGATTAGCCCGGACAAACAGACCGACAGAGAAAGGTTGTAAAAAAGGTTATTTTGGTGTATGTACTGTAAATATATATATATATATGCATATGCATGTAGTAAAAAGCAGTTATTTCAATAGTACAAACAGACACTCCAATTTTATTTATATGTATAGATGTATAGATTTTGTTTATTCTAATAGTCGATACACGACACGGATTGAAAATCAGTTTACACAACAATACATCACTAAATTTTAATTATTTAAAGGACTTTTTTTATTATTATTCATAGGTTTGACCACTATCCCACCTGATGGTAAGCAATGATGTGGCCGACGATGGAGCACGCCTGCCTAGAAGTAACCTATTCACTCTTGACTTAAAGACCCCTAGGTTGTAGCTATCAGGAAACAGAATCCGGCAGGGAATTTCAATCCTTAGCTACACGCATAATGAATGTGTTCCAAAACACTTTGTACGTATGGGTGGGATATTCACCATGTACTGATGACGCAACGCCATACGGCTTATTACAAAAGGTCTTCTTTTTATTTAAGTCTCAATAAATAATATTCGTAATATGAAAGAAAAGGGAGTTAGTGATAGTTTGACGGGTGACAGGACAGAATGGAAGAAGAAAACGTGTTGCGCCGACCCCAAGTAGTATGGGATAAGGGCAGGAAGAAGAAGAAGAAGAAATAATATTCGTAAACAGCAAAGTTATAGTCTGTCTAAAAAGTCAACCGACTTGGGAATTCTATGTAATATTTAATTATTAAAAAAAAATACTTATATTCGATACTTTTTATAAGGTTCTTCTAGTACTAAACAATGTTTAATATCTCTTAATCAACCTTGATTATTGAACCAGCGTTGACTACGTCAGATTTCATTTTACTCTAATAATTAAACAAGTTGGTTGACTTATTAGACAGACTCTATTAGCGTTTGTTTTTATCCCAAAATATAACTCAATTTATGAAAATATTGTACATAGATTATTATCAAATTATTAATGACGATCAAAATGGAAAAACATTGCGAGTAGTATTTTCTAGTAGGAATTGTTGTAAATTATTGATTCAGTTATGAATCAATCATTCACAATTTATCATAATTGGTAACCATTATGACACATTTTCGAGGACAACATTGGGATTTCGATTTTTTTACCATTGACTACAAAAATATGTTCCGATCAAATCAAATTTTCACTAATATAATAAAGAAGTAAAGTTTATTTTTTGTTTGTTTGTTTGTAGGAGGTAATCTCTGAAAGTACTGGTCCGATTGCTAAAATTTTTTCACCGATAGAAAGCTGCTTTATTCTTGAGTGACATACGCTATATTTTATGTACGCGAAAAAAGCCGCTGGCAAAAGCTAATAGGGGTATATATTAATAACGTTTTTCAGGCAGGGGCCGTTGCCTATACATAAAAATAGAAAAAAAACTTATAATCGGACAGATACAACACAACGGTGGCAAACACAATGTAAAAAAAAAAAAACAAAAGTACAGAATGCGCCGAGCGTGCCCATACCAAAAGAGACACCCAGCACTTGTTTCAGCTGGCACCCCGCAGTGACCTTTGTTCACATTCACGTAATAATTACAGCTTTGTTTTAGGTTTGAAGTCATCCAATGACATCTCTCGCCCTTGAGCAGAGTGGGAGGGTAAATCAGACTTTTATAATAATAGTAAAAAAATAGTCATCTGCCGATGTTGGGTGCAGAGTCGAAGCTTCCCAAGAAAATGCAACCCGAATCGAGTAATCTAAACGTGTAATAGAAAGCTTCGAGAGATGGTTGTCGAGGCTTTTTGCCATCAGGCCTTTGACAAAAACGATATCGACAATTCAACAATACCTATTTGTTGCCTGAAGTTGAACTTTGTTGTAGAGCAAACCCTGATAGATAAACTAAGGGTCTTTAAATTTTAAAGACCAAAAGTGAAATGATTATTTCTAGGCAAGTGCTCCATCGCCCATGTCGTCACTTACCATCAGTAGTTCATAATCTGCAATTGTTAATGAAAATAGAAAACTTCAAATGTACGAGAATGACGTCATCTCAACGCTCAGTCACGTGGTCAGAACAAAAGAATCGGGAAAGCGAAACGGTTGTAACTTGGCTAGGGAGGCAGGTCAGATAGTAAATAAACGCGAGCCTATCAATCTATTAATAATACAATAAATATTTTATAAATTCGAATTTTCAAACAAATGTTAAAAATGCACTTACACTTACACAAATTGCTTTACATTGCGATTGACGGCCCATCGAATAAACATGCCTTCATCTAACCTTTATGATTGGTCTTTCTTAAACTCCATGTTGAACGGTCAGTAGGTATATTACGAGCCTTCGTATGTAAAGAATTTATTTCAACACACCGAAACAATAACCTGAAGCCACAAGCCTTTAACATAATTGTTGTTCAAAAGAAATACTACTAAAGAAAACATATCGATATCCCCAAAGACCAAAACAACATCCACTTAGGTACAGGCGATTTAGTTCAAACCTAACAAAGAAAAAACACCAAAAAAAATCAAGTATCAGATAACAATCCAAAAAGGCTCGGTAATAAGGTCTCAATTTCTAATAAAGGGACCGGAATAACGTTTACACTGTATTTCATGCAATACCAAAATGTTTGGTTGCCCAAACGGCGGTTATAACCGGCTAAAACCGGCTCAAACCGCCGCCGGCCGGCAATATCCAGTTGATACCGGTATTGGACGAAAACGATTTAACAAAAACTTTCCTATCGTATTTACCTTTTTGGTGTATTTTTTCGCTTCAAATAGGTTTCAGGTGCGGTGTTGTTTGGTGGATTTTAATTTCAGTGTTTTTTTTTTATTTCCTTTCTTATTTTGAAGGGTGTGAAAGATAATGCCTACCATACCTATCTATTTACCGGTCTATATTACAATTTGCGTGCAGTGGTGGCCGAGTGGTAATAGCCCCGACTTACGAGTTGTAGGTCACGGGTTCAAACCCTGCCAGGCGCATTACTTTGTGTAATTTATTTCATCACCAAAACGGTGAAGGAAAACATCATGAGGAAACCAGCATGTCCATTCAACAACCCGCACTGGGTTCCCTCTCCTAGAGAAGAGGCCTAGGTCCTAACAGAGAACATTGAAAAAAGGCTGATGATGATGATATTACAGCCTCACAATTTGGACCTCAAAGAGATGTCAGCAAATGGACGGGGCCTAGCAAGGCCGATGTCTACTAGAGCTTTGGCAACGTTTAAAAGCATTACGGAAGCCCTGGAATGCAACTGAAAGAATACCAGTAGGTTTTAGTCAGTGAAAGCCTTTCAGTCAGTCGTGCGGCCTTCTCCTTTGATGGCATTACTGCTTTGTAAAGGAAGCGACTGCTTGCCACTCCTCCTCACTTTGGACCATGGCCTGTACCAAGCAAGGCCCGGTGCGAGAGATCGTTGCCGCCGATCGCCCCCACGAGGACACGGTGGTGCTCTGCCCAAGCGGGGGCACACCTGTACCGTATGCTCCACCATGTCCTCCAGGCAGTCCACACAGTGGTGGCACCCGGGCGTTACTTCAACACGAATACGGTGCAGGAACCTCCTAAGCTTGCCATGTTCCGTGAGAACCTGCGTCATGCGGAAGATCATCATGCCGTGATAACTTTGCCGTTAACTATTAGGTTATAACTTGATTGACATTACGAGCTGCTTACTTAAATGTTTCGCTGTAGGTGGCACGTGTTATCGGGTCATTCGGTTCCCTTCAAAATGGTTGAGCTGATGCACGTGTTATGTTCGTGAACGAGCGCCATCAGTTGAGACTGGTCATCCCTTGGCTGCCAGTGGACTTACTTCGATTTCTATCTTTTAATTAATTTTAATTTTATTTTTTATTATCTACATTGTGCTCACATAATAGAAGCAACAAGAAATATGTAACCAAGAAATGTAACCCATAATCTGATTTATAAGAGTGTCCATGGAGTTTCATACACTTTCTTCTCCATAGAGATCTACGCTTTGGAACGTGCAATTTAGCTTCACTTTTCTTGGACTGACCGACATTTGACTATTCAAAAGTGCCTGCAAATGGTCTATTTGAAATTAATTATTTGATTTGATTTTTGAGGTCTTTGCAGCCACTCTTCAGAGGTGACTTAACGCTACAATTATGGCGTGCCCAGTAATACGATGGATACGAGACACACAGGACCATCTGTTGTGGCGATTCTTTTGTGACGTGAACAGAGGATGTCTTTCGGCTGAAATGATGACGGTGATTCACAGTCAAGGTGTGCCCTGCTTGGGCGGAGCATCGCCGTGCCCTCGTGGGGGCGATCGGCGGCGGAGACCTCTCGCGCCAGGCCTTGGTTGAGGCTTGGTCGAGGCATGGTTCGGAGCGAGGAGGAGTGGCAGGCGGTCGCCGACTTCTGCGAAGCAGTAATGCTCGCAAAGGAGGAGGCCGAACGCATCAGGCAACGGCGATATCGCCGCCGCCGTCGCCGGGATTCTGATCCCGATTTCCGGCCAACGTAGACGCGGGCTTGCGGACAGTGAGCAATGGGTAGCTCGCTGTCCGGCCGTCCGGTAACTGTCCGGACCAAGCCCAAGTCGTCGATGGCGCGCACTGTTCCCGCGCGCCATCGACGGAGTTGTCAGCAACAGCAGGGACCCAGCCGCGTCGAAACCTACTGGGGCCAGGGTTATCCGAAAGGGCGCTCGAGTCCCGGTATGAAGGCTAGAAGGAACAGGTTGGGTCTTTTAGTCAGTAAGAGTCTGACACTATCTCCCGCTCCGCCCAAGGGCGGGGGATGTCAATGCATGATTTTTCCCAAAAAATTACGGTGATTCACGTCAATAAAGAAAAGAAAAGAGATACGGAACCTTTATTAAGCTGGTTCTAATAAACAAACCGAAATGGAGCAAATATTCGATACACATTGATTGATAAACTGGTAGTTATTTGGGATAGCATTCATTACTTGGTAATTGAGCGATTCGGATTAGCGGTCGGTAGTTTTTGATGGAGTTATTTGGATTTTCGGAAGTTACCTACATTTTCTTTTTTTTATTATGCGTAGACACGCATTTCACCACTATCTCACCTGATGGTAAGCGATGATGTGGCTGGCGATGGAGCACGCTTGCTTAAAAGTAACCTATTCACTCTTGACGTAAAGACCCCTTTTTAGTTTAGGTGGAAAATCAAATTAAAAAAATCAAATCAAAAATCAATCAATCATCCAATGATATCACCCACTCTTAGTCGGGGCGGGGTTTTACTGACTAAAGCCCACTCTTAGTCAAAGAACTAGGAGTGGGTTTCAATAATGGGCAACGAAGGCCTTGCCTTTCATACCAGAGCCGGTTTTCCTTTCGGTTACCGGACGGTCGGACGGTGAGCTACCTATTGCTAGCCGTCCGCACCCGTGCCTACGGCGGTGGCCGGAAATCGGGATCGCGATCCCGGCGGCTGGGATATCTTAAAAACCACTAGGTCATACCTATCACGAAACAAATCCGGCAGGGAATTCCACGCCTCAGCTGTATACACAATGAATGTGTTCCCAAAACGTTTTGTGTTGCGTTGATTTAAAAAAGCAGATTATAGACTTTCATCCGCCTACTGGAAGATGCAGCGCTGGAAAACCTTCTAAGGTGGTCCGATGACCTGATGAAGGTCGCAGGAAGCCACTGGATGTGAACAAAACTGGTAATCTTCTACACTAATATTAGAAAGAGGTAAAGTTTTTTTTGAAGTGAAAACTTCTATAGCGGCGTTGAGCACTTTTTCTGTAATGGGTATAAAATCTTAAACTCGCGTCAGGACACGTGACCTGATCGAAAAAGCGTAAGACGGATGGAGAGTAGACAGCTATCCCCTCTCTACGGCGCGGCGAAAATGTATGCCTGGGCCTACTGTTTCAAATATATAGATATATATAAATATATATATATATTTCAACGTATATAGATATATTATACAAGGTGTAAGGGACAGCCCTCCACAAACTTTAAGGGCTTGCTCAGTAGACGATACTGAACAACATTCCACAAATTTTTTTTTCAGGAAACTAAAAAAAAAATCTGCCTCACCATACAAAATTATAAACTCGATTGGACAGTTTGTATGGAGAGGCTGAATTTTTTTTTCGTTTCCTGAAAAAAATTTTGTGGAACGTTGTTCAGTATCGTCTACTGAGCAAACCCTTAAAGTTTGTGGAGGGCTGTCCCTTACACCTTGTATATATATATTTTTTTTATTTTTATATATATATATATAAATATATATATTTCAACGTTAATAATCAAGTTTTCACTTCTGCCGGGACTCCCGGAGTGCAACCCGTCTTTTTTTTTGTTTATAGGAGATAAAATTTTTCACCGATAGAAAGTTGCTTTATTCCTAAGTGACATAGGATAGGCGAAGTCACGGACAAAAGCTAGTCGATCATATTGTACTCGCACAACTTACTGACTAAAAGAGTGACTGAGCTATACACCCTATACACTTCCAACCCTTTAACAGTTCAGTATAGGTCGTCAAAAGGATCGCGTTAAGAGCGTGTGGTAGGATCTCTAACCTAAAGAAACTTTTCCTTAAAACTCCACAAAAAAAAATCATAAAACTCTTAATAATTTCCTTTGTTACACAGCGCCATTTTGTCTAGAAAGGAGCTACAAAGCCAACCCCTTCAACTCCGTCATTATCATACTATTTCGATCTTCAGAACTAACGCAGAGGTTTGCAGCTTGCAAAAGTACTTGAAACTTGCCTTGCAGCGGCTTGAGCGCTTTTACGCTAAAGCTGTAGCGACGTCAAACTAAAGCTGTAAATTGACAGCGCTCCCTTTGCTGTAAGTTAATAAATTTATGAGACTGAACTAGTTAGCCCTAAGATTGCTTGAGCATAGAGCTAGAGTGCATTAATTTGGTTCTCTTTTAGGTTTTCGTACCTCAAAAAGAAAAAAACAGAACCCTTATAGGACCAATTTGTAGTGCGTCCGCACTACAAAGTGATGGTAAGTTCTATAAAGGTCCTATAAAGGTCTATAAGATCCTATAAAGGTAAGTCTGTTTGTCTGTTTGTCAAAACCATTTATTTCAGGAACACGCGGAGATATCGAATTGAAATTAAAACCATATACTTACTCAGGTCTGAGAGCAGCGGTGGCCGAGTGGTAATGGCTCCGACTTACGAGTTGCATGTCACGGATTCAAACCCTGCCAGGCGCATGACTTTGTGTAATTTATTTAATTACCACTGCTCTCAAAACGGTGAAGGAAAACCAAAAATTCGAAGACATGTGATATTCACCAACAGGGCCCGCGTGGTGGATTACGGTCCATTCCCTCTCCTAGAGAAGAGGCCTGAGTCCCAGCAGTGGGAACATTAAAAAAAAAGATGATGAAACGATGATTTATAGTTATCATCGTGAAGTCGAGTTTGATTCATCTTCCATACCTCCTCTCACTGTGGCCAAGACACCTTTAACCATGATCAGTCCTATGAGCCTATGGGATCGGCAGTGAGAAAACCATTTCCTGTGTACATTGCACGACGTACACAAACCTCTACGCCTACCTCACTTCCGTCTGTTACCTTAGGTCTTCTGGTAACAGAATCCTCACATGGAAATCTAACGTAACTCACGTTTGGTGTAGTTTGCATGATAGGCGTTAGGGTAATTACGGTGATAGGTAGTTGTTATAAGGTAGGTAGGCCGCCGCCGCCGCCGGGATTCTAATCCCGATTTCCGGCCACCGTAGGCGCGGGCTTGCGGACAGTGAACAATGGGTAGCTCGCTGTCCGGCCGTCCGGTAACTGTCCGGACCAAGCCCAAGTCGTCGACGGCGCGCACTGTTCCCGCGCGCCTCAAGGAGTTGTCAGCAACAGCAGGGACCCAGCCGGGTCGAAGCCTACTGGGGCCAGGGTTATCCAAAATGGCGCTCGAGCCCCGGTATGAAGGCCAGAAGGAACGGGGTGGGTCTTTTAGTCAGTAAGAGTCTGACACTATCTCCCGCTCCGCGCAAGAGCGGGGGTTGTCAATGGATGATTTTTTCCCACCATAAAACAAAAATGGAGAACAATGTGCAACGAACGAACAAACATCCCTTAACACTTCTAAATATTGACAGCACTAAAATCACGTAACGACACTTCTCTTTTTACAACGGAAGACTCGTAAAAATAAGCCATAACAACAAATTTTATATTTCTATATGAATTCAATAAAAACATTACTCCTCCTTCTGGGGCAGTTGGGTAAACCTTCCGAGAACTACCGGGGTTGATCACGGACGTTTTATGGCTGTGATTCGTTGCCAGTAAATTTTACGACCTATGGCGACTAGGCAGACATACTTCTTATCGTATAAAACGGGAACTACATTAGAAAACGCACGTGTTCCATGCCTGATTTGTACGTAAAACTGCGTCACGTGGTTTTTATTTATCTATTCATTGCATTCATGTCGTTTACAAGGTCTTATTACATAAAATAAGTTTCGTACATGAACCCTGCTAGGGCATCGCAACATATGTATTTATCATTTATTTTTTATTTGCATGCAATACTATGTAAAATTATTTTAAGATATTATTACATTGTCCATATACTATTATCATTATCATGTCATTTTTTAATTAATTTATTATTGGATGTCTTTAGTACATTATATCATGGTGAGTATCTAATGTAGCTCTACAAGTTTAGTTGCTATATAAAATGTATGGAGACCGACGCCCAGTAGCCCGATTCACGTAATGAAAACCGTAACGATATCGTAGCGATTTAGTGATTTAGACCATTTCCGTATTCACATCCATCAATCGAGTTTGAACGACACTGATTTTAAAGTTGTTTGAAATTCGTCGATTTAAAAAAAAAAATCTCTATTACATTATGTTGGTAGAATACTTATTAATGTAACTGGAAATAAGTCGATAAATCGTGAATACCGCTTTTGGATAGGACTTCGATCGAACGACTATAAAACAACAACGATATTTGGCTTGTTTGATTTTACGTGGATCAGGCTACAGATCGGCGTATGTGGCCATGATATGTGCCCAATGTAGTCTTCTACACCTTTAGTGATTAGTGGTAATCACCGAATCTAGTTTCCAACGTATACGACCGTTTCGTATACGTTGGAAACTAGATTCGGTGATTTTTCTAATAACCCACAAAATATCTAGAAGGTAATAAACTCTTTATTAATGTTATAAAGAGAAATTCTGTATTTTTCTTAAGGTTCCGTACCTAAAAGGACCCGCTGTCCGCTTGCCTGTTACCAGGCTGTATGTAACGAACCATGATAGCTAGACAGTTGAATAGTTTCACATATGATGAATTTTTGTGTGTGTTATAACAACAAGTAACAAAAACAGAATAAAATAAATACTTTAAGTGACACTCATAGACAACAAACGTGATTTTTTTGCCGTTTTTTACAACGGACTACGAAACCTATCGTGCGAGAGTCCAATTTGCACTTGGCCGATTTATTTTTAATAAATACACTCAAAAACTACGGACCGATTAAAAAAAATATGTTACCAGCTTTATATAGAATGCTACATATTATCTGCTTAGCGAAACTAGTGGCAGAAACTAGTTAAAACTTAAAGATAAACCAATTCACATAGGTTAACTTTAAGCAAGTCTGCTTAAAGGTAACTTGGATGGATAATCGACGTTTGGTCCCACATTCCATAAAAAAAAATTAAAGGATCTCTGGGCTCGGCTCCTTGTTCGCCTTCCAAAAGTCTGGCCCCCGGAGTCTTGAGATAAATAAATACATAAAAACATGTAATCAGCAGAAATCAGAAATTTTATTTCAAATAGACCAATAACAAGCACTTTTGAATTGTCAAAATGTCGGTCAGTCAAAAAAAAAATTAAACTAAGTTGCACGTTCCAAAGCATAGATATCTATGGAAAAATTTGCAAGAAACTTCAAGGAAACATCTTGGTTACATATTTTTGTCGCTTCTATTATGTGAGCACAATGTCAATAAAGAGGATTAAAAAAATATAAATTGGAAAAAGCCACTGGCAGCTAAGAGACGATGATGAAGCCTAGATAATCTTATATTATCCTCGCCATAATGCGATTCAAAGTCTAAACAGTCGCAGAAACGCACAGTCTTTGCGACTAAACGACTACGGTACTGAGGAAGTCGCAAGTCTCTCTCTCGTCTATAACGTAAGTTTACGACTCCCCTGGTCTCTGGTGACAGTTTTATTAGTGTAGGTTATTTTTTCTTCGTACCGCTAGTTGAAGTTCAAAACTGTGTTGTTGACTTTTTGATTTGGCTATAAAGTATTAGAGTATAGATCCTAAACAAATAAAAATCTAGTAAAAAAAAAGATTTTCTTTCTTTCACTCTCGGTTTTTTTAAGGGAAATCATCCAATGATTTTTCCCGGTCTGGGTGGAGCAAGACCAGAGATGTCTGACTTTTACTGACTAAAACCACACCTGTGTCCTTCAGTTGCCCTTCGCGTTCTAGGACTACAGCTTTCCTTTTCAGGAATTCCTCGCGGTCCTAGCTAGCGGGCATCGGCCCTGCCAAGCCTCTACGGTTTGCTGTCATCTCTTTGAGGAGCGCGTATGTCACTACTTACTGCGCGCTGTTGACGATTGGGCTTGGTCCGGCTAATTACCAGACAGCCGGACAGCAAGCTATCCATTGCTCAATGTCCGCAAGCCACGGTAGAGCTGGCAGTCGGAGTCGAAATTTCGGTGGCTGGGACTTTCGGCTTAGAATGTATGAAATCAAACTAGTAATAAGCAGAAATAGTTTTTGAGATATTTTATAAGAGTCACTGAAGCCCTGAAATATAAAAAGCTACAAAAAGAAGATAGATAGATGGAGATGGGAGAAGTAATTTCATGATATTCTGCCTACAACATAAAAAGATAGTGTAGATTACTTTAAGTGAAAGAATTATTGTAATCCGATCAGTACTTACAAGTAGGACTCAGGTCTGCGGTCCCTTGAAGCTATGAAAAAATCAAACTTCCGAGTTAGCGAAAAAAAAAACCGGCCAAGTGCGAGTCGGACTCGCCCATGAAGGGTTCCGTAGCAGCAAGTAACATAAGCTCTTGTAATGTGTTGTAACTTTGATCGATGTTTTAATAATAGTGTATTTTTTTCGATTTATGACGCATTAAAAAAAAACTACTAACTAGATTTCGTTCAAACCAATTTTCGTTGGTAGTTTTTATAGTAATGTACATCATATATTTTTTTTAGTTTTATCATTCTCTTATCTTAGAAGTTAGAGGGGGGGGACACACATTTTACCACTTTGGAAGTGTCTCTCGCGCAAACTATTCAGTTTAGAAAAAAATGATATTAGAAACCTCAGTATCATTTTTGAAGACCTATGGATATGTGATGAAAAAAAAATTTTTGAGTTTCAGTTCTATGTATGGGGACCCCCAAAATTTATTGCTTTTTTTCTATTTTTGTGTGAAAAGTAGTTTCGGAAAAAAGTGGCTGTGACATACGGACGGACGGACAGACAGACAGACATGACGAATCTATAAGGGTTCCGTTTTTTGCCATTTGGCTACGGAACCCTAAAAAAAGATACTACTACTACACAAGTAATTAGATTTTGCAATAGGTAATTTTCCTTAGCCTGTACCATTAGTGTTACCCACGGTTAGTCAAAGACAACCTCCCAGTTCAATCCAAAGCTAATGAAGGCGTTTGTTGGGATCAGTTTAGAATAAGCACAATCAGCTCAGTACTGGGACTCAGACCTCCTCATTAGAAGAGATAAATGGGCTGTAATCCACTTCAGTTTGATTGTTTGGTTCTAGAATATACCAGTTTTTGTTTCATGAAATAAACCAACACAAAGTAAAGCGGTTTTAAGATTTGACGCTATCTTAAAATTAGTTCCTCAGAACGGATCAGTTTAAATATTTACAATAATCGACCTTGTAATGTTTCCACTGCTGGGGCTCAGGCCTCTTCTCTAGAAGAAGGAATGGGCCGTAATCCACCACGTGCGCCCAGTGCGCCTTGGTGGACGTCATAGGTCTCCGAATCTTTGATTGGGCAGGACGGTTTCCTCACTATATTTTCCTTCACCGTTTTGAGAGTAGTGATGATTAAAAATTACGCAAATTAATTCATTAAACCCCAAGCGAACGCCGGCGTTCGCGCACCTATTGTCTTTCAATTGTGTCTGTAATTATCACAATTGAAAGGTTAAATTGCCGAACCCACGACGTACGACTTATAAGTCAGGGCAGTTACCATTAGATCACTTTTGCTCCCCAGAGAACTAACCAGGGGCCTAAGTCTGCTATTTTTATAAATTCGTCATTCCAACACGATCACATTGTCATTTTGCTAAAAGTTCGTAGTCTGCTCATTCATAATGATCGATCATTGATCGATCAGTGTTATCGTAATAGAGTTGTGGTAGAATGATAATATCGAGAATATTAAAACCAATAACTGCTATTTGTTTCTAATGGTAGAAACAAATAAACTGCCAAAGTTTTAGCAGATTACCGCATACGTCAAATATTCGTTTGTCAATATGTACGAGATTACTATTCTATGCCACTTTTTTCAATGGAGTGTCAGTGGTTGACCATTGAAAATTCATAATGACGCTATTGTATTAGTAGATTACCAAACTTGTCAAAATCGACAATTATGACATCAATTATAGACCATTCTGACACTATTGTACTCGTAATAGCAGACTTGAAGCCCTTAATCCATTTGTAAAGATAAAGTTCAGTAATGTCATAATGTAATAAATACTGCTAACTCCTAAGCATAATCGATCTTCTGTAAGTCCTAATCCTACATTACAGTACAATACCGTTGGCGTGTGGGTAGATGCTGCCCATACACTAGTAAATCCCGACCCTTTAAGGTTTGGTCAGGGTGATAAGCTTGCGTGGGTGCCAAACACAGGCAGTGTTTGGCACATGTGCAAGTAAAGTAGTGGTTGTTGTGTGTGAAATATCATACAGATATTTTTGCGCGAACTTTTGGGATGCGGTGGCTTGTTATTAGGGTTCCGTATAGGGTGTATTGTGTGTGAAATATCATACAGATATTGCACGAACTTTTGGGATGCGTAGGCTTATTTTTTTATTATATGCTTGCGTTTGCCCACTATCTCACCTGATGGCGCGGTCATCAGAGAGGAGTGACGGCGTGTTGTGAAGCTTGCCACCAACACCTGAAGTGATAACCATGATCACTTTGTCAAGAGTGATACCAATAAAGAAGAGAGACTCTATTCTGTTCTGTTCTGTTTTGTTCTGTTCTGTTTTATTCTATTCTATTCTATTCTATTCTATTCTATTCTATTCTATTCTATTCTATTCTATTCTATTCTATTCTATTCTATTCTATTCTATTCTATTCTATTCTATTCTATTCTATTCTATTCTATTCTATTCTATTCTATTCTATTCTATTCTATTCTATTCTATTCTATTCTATTCTATTCTATTCTATTCTATTCTATTCTATTCTATTCTATTCTATTTCATTCCATTCTATTTCATTCCATTCCATTCCAATCCATTCCATTTCATTCCATTCTATTCTATTCTAATCGCAACCGTCTCCGCGCTCGCTACCGCTCCAGTCACCATGATCACCCTGTAACAGGCCTAACTGTACCCAACGGACAGGAATGGAAGATTCTTTGTAGTCACAGAATAAGGATATATTCTTTACATTACTTCGGAATTTTATTCGATGAATATCTAAAGGCTTTATAGTCAGTAACGTTATTGGCGGAACATAATGACGGGAAGATATTTCTATTTCAATGGAAGAGGGTTTCCGGCTTAGTGTAGGACTGGGTTGGATGAATGAAGTACAGCGTAAAAAAGTATACTTCAACTAACAGAATTTAGGTCATAGAGTAAATCTCACAGGCGACCAATAGCTATATCGATGCGAGAGATTTTATTGTGGACCAGTATGTGTACAAATACAGGAACAGTATGCTACCTGCATGAATAACGAAACATTCCTAAGTATTTTAAAGTTTAATTAATCTAAATATCAAATAATATGTTGCTGTGCCCAAACAGGGTCTACAATAATGCATATCTCTAAACCTGTTTTGTACCATCTTATCAACATTGTAGATGGAAATAAATGAATATGAATACCTATTAGCTCACTTTCAAAATCTTATGGGGCCTCCATCCTAAACGAGGTACATAGTGTCGAAGGCCTTACTTAGGTCCAAGAATATGCGGATACATTTGTTTTTTTTTTAACGAAAAAGCTCTAGATGAAGTTAATACGTTTTCAACCACAAATCAATTTGCACAGAATCACTTATGACATAATATCTAGAGTCAAATAAACTCCTACAGTAAAAACATCAGCCTCAAATGCCAACCCACCCGGTGACCTGGTGAGGGTTGTCAAAATCCAATGAATACGAAACGCATAATGTAGGACCGGTCATTGTGGCGACATTTGGGGCATGCCAGCATAGGCAGGCAGGTCAACAATGGACGTCTTTCGGCTGAAATGATAATGATGATGAAGTTTGATAAGCAACTATTCTAAGTAAAAAACCTGATATTCATCTGCATCCGCTTAGACTTATTACAATATATGTATTTAGTTGTCTAGTACCTATAACACAAGCCCTGCTTAGCTTGGGACTAGACTGCGTTGTGTGATAGTTGCGGAATTTTATATCATTATTTGTATGAAAAATGTAATTATATAAGTAATTGATAATATTGCACCAACCACAATTTGTCTCTGCATCACCCGAAGGTTGACTGGTAGAGAATCTTTTATGCATGAAGTATAAAATAAATAAATATACATAGAAGCATTGTAGAAACAATCATTTTTTTTAAAGAGTTACCATTGAATTTCTTGCTGGTACTTCTTTATATGAAACGACCATTAGAAACGGGGCACTAGTTTCTGACGTTTTATAAGTGCCCATATAGCAGTAGGCTTATGTAAAATAAAAATATTTTGAAAATTTGTCTGGAAACCGATCCTGATATAGTTAAGATTATGTTACTTGTACGCCGTCAAGGGGTAATGAATCACGACCGAAACAGTAAAACATTTATAGCCGTGAAGTAGTAACTGTCCATAAAAAAACCAGTTAGACAAAAGCCATTGATAGATGAGTGTGACTTTGAGCTTAGCTTCATGTGATTGCGTTCCATATTTCTGTTATAGTTATTGCTAATCATGAAAGTGGTGATTTGTATGATGGTTTGAATGTTTATAATAATGATTTTCGATTTCACCACAAAATAGAGGTGATTAACTGTCCCCGCCTCAAAAAAACGCCGCCACACAAAAACGGCCACAAGAAAAGCTATACCTAAGCTGCCGCAAAATACCGCTGAAGCGCGTGACACCTCTTGCGTCCGGAGAAGCTTGAAGCCGCTTCAAGCGTTTTTTTGTGGCGCACACGAGCCACAAAAAGAAGCTTGAAGCGGCGTTTTTTGTGGCCCGTGTTCGGGGACAGTTAGTGTGTAGGGGATGGACTAATATTAAAATTCAAGGCTTATATTTTTTTAAGCAATTAGTCATCCGTCGACAGTAGCAAATACACAACACAGATCAATGATTAAAAAGATAAATTTAAAAATGAGTTAGTGTGACTTTTTAGTATAGGTAAAGTTTTATTCTATTCCAAAATTTTAATAACACATTTTTTTTTTCACCAAAAGCTGATGATAAAAAAGTCTAAAAACATAAATAAAAAGCCTGACCTGGTGACGGTCGTGGAAATCCGATGGATGCGTGACGCACAGAACCAGTCGTTATGGTGACATTTGAGAAAAGCCTGCGTCTGTAAAGAGTCTTTCGGTTTAAATGATGGCGATTAAGATAAAGAACGCAGTTCTTTATTATTTCGATAAAACCAACGAACGAAGATTGTATGGTTTTCACGACCTGCATAAGATCAACCTCCTTAAGGCTTATAGTCCCTTGAACCATCTGGCTAAAATTATGTGGACGCACCTCTCGCACCCACCTAGGCGGCAGTACGCTAATCTGTGCAATAGCGCCCGGAAAGCGCGCGGCTGACCTCTAAATTCATTTTCTTTGCGAAATATTGATTAATTTACATATGCAATGTTCACTTTGAAGAATATTTAACCACCAATTTTTATGTGTAAAAATATTTCTAAAGATCCAAGCCGTTTCGAAGGAGTAGGGAAAAGTTGCGAAATTGCTAAATATTCATTTTAAACAAAAAAAACCCAAAAAAATCAAAAGTTGATAATTTGTTCATGAATCTATAATAATTTTTTTTTTTTCAAATCTTTTAACCTGGCAGTTACCGAGGAGTAGGCTTCAGAAAGTCACTGTTTTATGGCACTTTTCGGGCGCTTGGGCCTTAATAATGAAAACCCTTAGAGCAAAGTGGCCCCACTCATACATAAAACAAACAAACACTGTTTACTATATGTTAGCTATTTCGTACTGTAGTTTTCTCTCGATATTTTCCTTGTACTATATCTAAGTCAATGTTGTCTGAGAATTATTTGACCCCCGATTTATTGCGATGTTGAATCTCTTGCCGACTTACAAGATTACTTAGTTGTGTCAGTAAACGAAAGATTTTGGTACTGATGCGGACTTTGTGAAGTTAATAAGTTCTTCCTCTAGCCTAGTTTTTTACCAACTGTTTTGGCGTCTATTTCCATCATAACAAGATGCAACTGAGTATCAGTATTTTAGAAAAATTTAGAAAGAAAAGAAAGAAAACTATTTTATTTGGCATACACACTCATAGATACACATTGTAGTTACAGCAACATGTAGACACTAATAAATTATTATATAAAAAAAAGAGAAACCTAACAATGTGTGTCTCACGGCGGCGCCAAATAAGTCCAGTAGCCCGATTCGCGTAATGAAAACCGTAACGATATCGTAGCGATTTAGTCGTTTAAATTAGACCATTTCCGTATTCACATCCATCGATCGAGTTTGAACGACACCGATTTTAAAGTCGTTTGAAATTCGTCGATTTAAAAAAATATCTTTATTACATTATCCAGGGCCCCAAATCTGCTATTAAAAATGTGTATGTGTGTGTGTAATGTGTATGTTTTATAAATTCGTCATTCCAACACGATTCCATTGTCATTTTGCTAAAAGTTTGTAATCTGCTAATTCATAATGATCGATCATTGATCGGTCAATGGTCTTGTAATAGAATCGTGGTAGAATGATAATTTCGAGCATATTAAAACCAATAACTGCACAATAACGTTCTAATGGTCAAACACTGATCAAATAAACTGTCAAAGTTTTAGCAGATTACCGCAAACGTCAAATATTCATTTGTCAATATGTACGGGATTACCATTTTATGCCACTTCTTTCAATGGAGTGTCAGTGGTTGACCTTTGGAAAGTCATAAGGACGCCATTATATTAGTAGATTACCAAATCCTGATACTATTGTAATAGCAGACTTGAGGCCCTGGTAGAATACTTATTATTGTAACTGGAAATAAATCGATAGATCGTGAATACCACTTTTGGATGGGACTTCGATCGAACAACTATAAAACTTCAACGATATTTGACTTGTTTGACTTTACGTGAATCAGGCTACACTTCAGCAGTAATGCCAGACAATAGCATGCTAGTTGCCTGCCGCTAGTATTATACAAGAAGCAACTCATCTTCTTCTAACTACCCTTATCCCATATTATTTGGGGTCGGCGCAACACCTTTTTTTTCTTCTGAAGCGACATCTTATCTAATTTCTTTTTGGGGTTGGAATAAAAATTACCCTTTTTAGGGTTGCGTACCTCAAAAGGAAAAAACGAAACCTTTATAGGATCACTTTTTTTTTCACTTTCGTCTGTCTATCTGTCTGCCTGTCTGTCTGTCAAGTCAAGACCCTTTATCTTTGGAAAGCATGGAGGTATCGGTATGAAATTAAAATCATATATTCAAGTCTGTGGACCCTTGAAGCTGTGACTAAAAATCGAACTTCTAAATTAACGGCAAATAAAGATACGCCCGTTTATTAGGACACAAAAAAAAAATTTCGACACTTGATTCAAAATTCATAGGGTACTTCCCGTTAACCCAGAATCCTGAAAATGGAAATGGCATAAAGCAAGATCTTATAGCATAAGTATAGGAAAAAAAACTGAAAACTGAAAATTTGTAGTTACGTCACAAAAAAAATACTTTTTCTATTCTTCGGAAAAATCTTCGATACTCGATTTGGAAATTGAGTTATTTACATAATTTAGAGTCGAACTCGACTCGACTGTCACTCGCAGACTGGACAGTAGACTCGCACTTGCCCAGTTTTTTATTTATTTTAAATTATTATGGTCTATCATAAGGCTATCTGGTAGATGTCACTGTCAGCGAAGACCACCATTGTGCCCACAGATTCAAGTTTCTGTTAAATTGTTACTATTTTGGTGAACAATAAAGTTATCCCCACCTTCCAGTAATTAAACGCGCATGTACTAACTTTATCAACACCTTTTCATACACACGACTGTACTCCTCTGTTCGTGCCCACGGCCCAACAATAGCGTGGTGATATATGACAAGCGACAACTTGGCTGCTCTCCAATAGGCCGCACATTAAAGTCTATGTCATAGAGAGAGCGGAAGCGGGAAGCGTGTTATTATTTTTTTAATACACTTACTCGAAAACTCGCTTTTATCTCACCGCTTTTAGGCACGCAATAGACTGTTTTCCGCACTATTGAATAAAAGTGCGCGTGCTCTCCTCGAAAGAATTTTGTTACGTTAATCGTAGCAGCTTTTTTCCGATGGGAAAAATCATCCTATGACAACCCCCGCTCTCGGGCGGAGCGGGAGATAGTGTCAGACTCTTACTGACTAAATAACCCATCCCGTTCCTTCAAGCCTTCATACCGGGGCTCGAGCGCCCTTTCGGATAGCCCTGGCCCCAGTAGGCTTCGACCCGGCTGGGCCCCTGCTGTTGCTGACAACTCCTTGAGGCGCGCGGGAACAGTGCGCGCGTAGCAACTGGGTGCGCGACGACTCCACGAGTCGAAGGTCAAACCCTGTTTACTAATTTATTCATTAGTGTATTGAAAAAAGGCGTTTGACACACGAGCAAATTTGTCACTGCAGGCCTCGACTCCATTATACACCTGCCTCGTGTGGACTCCACCTCGGTCGCAATGACAAACTTTCCACACTCGTATCAAAATGTACTATTTTATTATTATTATTGATAGGCTTACGCTTTACTACTACCCACCTCACCTGATGGTAAGCAATGATGTGGCCGACGATGCAGTACACTTGCCTAGAAGTAAACTATTCACTCTTGAATTAAAAGCCACCTCTAGGTGGTAGCTATCAGGAAACATAGACTCCGGCAGGGAATTCCACTCCTTAGCTGTACGCATAAGAAAACACAGACTCCGGTAGGGGAGTCTGTGTTTCCTGATAGCTACAATGAATTAGTAAGTTACTTCGAGGTAAGCGTACTCTACCGTAGACCACATCATCATCATGATAAGATAGTAGTCAAGCGCGAGCCCATCTACACTAGTAATATAAAGAAGTAAAGTTTCTTTTTTTTTGTTTGTATAAGGAAATCTCTGGAAGTACTAGTCCGATTGCTTAAATTCTTTTACCTATAGAAAACTGATTTATTCCTGAGTGGCATAGGTTATATTTTATGTACGCAGGCAAAGCTACGGGCTAAAACTAGTCAATAATAAAAAAAATATTCTGAAACGCTCCCGCTCTCAACATAGCGAAGCCTTAAAACGACCGACCGAACGTGTAAGGAGGTCCGCAAACTTTTTATAATGTAGATCAATTTGCTCGCCCCTACAATATATCTGAGAAAGCAATTAAAGTTGGTAGTTTTTGTATGTATAGCGGGGACAGCCTACTTTATGTGACGAATAATGTTACATGACAAACATATAGAGGAGGTCATTATCGTTGCCTTATAGAATTATATAATACTAGTTTCTGCCATCGGCTTTGTTCGTGTGAAAGTAGAAATTTTAGGATAATCAAGGGAGTACACTTCATTGAATAAAATTATTCTAAAACATTATTTTTAGTTATGTAGGTAATTCAGCCGCCAAATTAAAATGGAACTGGGCAGGTCACATCTGCCGCATGCTGCAACAAAATTGGGCGAAAGCAACTACTGACTGGACTCCGAACAGCGGGCGCCGGCGACGCGGTAGGCCCAGAAGTAGATGGCGTGACGATTTGGACCTTAAGGATTGGCCAGAAGTGGCTAAGGACAGATAAGTGTGGAATAACGGAAGGGAGGCCTTTACCCTGCCGTGGGACACAATGGGCTCATATTAATAATAATATGCGAAAACCTAAATATAGTTTGTTCAGAATCAGTAGCTGAATGGATTCCAATAGTTTTTACTCCATATATATTTTTTCCCATAAATATTTTTAACAATCACAAGTTAAAGACCACTGACACTATAACACAGATCACGGCAGGTCAAAACGGGCATTCGACGCCGACGACGGAAACAGCTGGGTGTAAGTGCACTGGGTGACTATGTATTTTTGCTGACATAACAAGCTTATAACTTTGTGATTTTTGATGATACAGTTATGAAATTTTGTACATAGATTTTTTACATAAAATTATTATACTGATGTTTCGGGTTTTGCAAATACTAAAACTAATGTTGTAAAGAAAAGAATAGAATAAATTATTATGAAATAATTGTAGTAACTAAACTTTTCATTATCATCCAAAAGACGTCCAACGTCCAAAACCCCCCAAGTGTCACTACAACGAAAGGTCCTGTGCGGTTTGCATCCATCTGGTTCCCTTGACTCTCAACGGATTATCGGTCCACCTTGTTCAGGCCTTCCAACACCGCGTCTTTCGGTTCGAGGTCACCACTCCAACAGAATTTTTACACAGTTTATGGGTTTAATGACGGTCTTATAACTAACAGCGATATATAACCACATAGTAAGGACCCAGCCCATGTAGCCGACGCCTCAAAGAGAGGTCAGCAAAGTTGGTGACCCACAAGGGCCATCGACCCGCTAGGGCCACAGGAACTTTTCAAAGTGATGTGGTCCTGGAACACAAAGAGCAACTGATAGATACTAAAACCGTTTTACAACCACGGGTTCAGTTGAAAATCAGCATCAGGCTCTAGTTGTCAGGCATTCATGCTGAACTGGACCTATTTTGGTGCAGCCATGATACACAAAACTATATTTTTTTGCTTCTTTTATTTTTGATTCGTGTTATCTACTTGTGTTTGTGCATTGTGCTTAACCATTTTTTTTCTTTCTTTATACAGATGAGTTATAATCAGTAAAATTTTGACACGCTCTTCTGTTCCAGGAGAAGTCAGTCACAAGATTTATAATCTCAAAAAAAAAAGAAACCTCTGTGTCAAGCCAGATTGACGTCAATCAATTTAGTTATGTACCGTCCTTCATAAAGATTATTGCATTGCATGATCCAAATAGCAAAAAAATCCCTTCCTAAAAGGACCTCCCATTAATTTCGTACCCCAAAAATTCGGTAAAATACCGACCAATATACGTTGAAAGGCACTCAAGTATGAGAGTCTTAACTCGGCCATTTTCCCCAATCGACTGCCACAACTTACAGGCACTTTACTAGCTGATACACGCTATGTTTTCCCACGATCCTGTATCAACACAGAAACAAAGGTGTAATATATATGTTAGACCAGGTAAGGATATGTTTATGGTTGCCTTGGAGACGCATAATTGGTGCCTAACTGACTTCTTTGGCTCTTGTGACCTGTTTTAACTAATATAATAATAAGAATAATAATAATAATAATATTTCCACAACTATCACACAACACCGTCTAGTCCCAAGCTAAGCAGAGCTTGTGTTATGGGTACCAGACAACTGATAAACATACTTATATATTTCTAAATACATACATATTATAGATAAATTACACCCAGACACAGAACAAATGATTATGCTCATCACACAAACATTTGTCCTAGGTGGGAATCGAACCCACGACCTCCGGCATAGCAGTCAGGGTCACTAACCACTAGACCAACAGGCCAGTCAACTCTTTGAATGCCGTAATTAGAGACACAATAGAAAGACAATTGCTTATATCGAACTGTGTAACATAAGACATTCAAAAGGTTAATTATTGAGAATTGAATGCATTTTAGTGATAATGATATTTAAGGGGATGCAACTCGACATACATTTTCACTGTTTTTCATACAACCGCTCTTACGCGATTATGACGTTATTACACATTTTTCATTAGATATTTTGGAAACACAGTATCTTGTGGATATTATCTAGGCTTTGATTTGTAAATTTGTGTAGAACTAATCCAGTAAAAACCTTTGACACTTTATAATTTACTCAAAAATTCAAAAAGTCAAAAATGTATAAGAATGAGCCTTAGGCTGAGTTGCACCATTTAACTATAACGATAACAAAGCCGTTAACAGTTGTCAAATCGTCGAATTGACCAATAGGCAGCTGTGTCACGGCTGGTTATGGTTTGGTTACCGAATGCCAACAGAATTTTCAGGCGTTATCTCTCTTTTTTTGCATTGCCTCTTCATCAAACATCGCATTGACATCCAGCGTGGCAATGCTGCCATCGTTCTGGGCACATTTCCCATTGACATCGATGTGAACGAACGTTTTGACGCCCTATAAGTTCGTTTTGTTTTTTACCCGTTTGTACATATTATTACTTTAAGTTTGTATATATTATGTACCTACCTATCTACATATATGGAAATGAATCCCTATTGCATTGGTCACGCTATCACGCGTAAACGGCTGGACCAATTTCGCTAATTCTATTTTTGTTGTGTTCGTTATTGTGAGGAGAAGGTTTTTATGGAAAAAAAAATGAAAATTAGGGTAGTGTAGGGTAGAATAGAATAGGGTAGTGTAGCGTAGAGTAGGGTACAATAGGGTGGAGCAGGGAAGATCGGGAGTGAAGCCGCACGGGCAAAAGCTAGTTAGTTTGTAATATTTAATCATTAAGATGTATATATACATTTTCGTGTTTAAATGTATGAATATAGTACAATAAATATATATACATCTTGTATCATAATGTACTAATAAAAAAGGACCTAAATATTTTATTTCATCGATACAGGGCGTAAACGGCTTTATCTTTAAATTGGATTGACTTAAGTACCTATTCGATATTAATAAGAGTTTAATATCTCCACGCGTTCCTAAAATTAAGGGTGTAGACAGACGGAAAAACACTTAGACGGCCAACAAAGTGAAGGATCACTTTGTTGGAAGAACGTTGAAAAAACAGAACCCTTATAGCAATAAGGGTTGCCAAATAATCGTTGTAATTTTTATAGTAGTAAGAAACTCAGAGCATTTATTACAATGAAACGAAGCACTAATGAAATGTCTAGGAGTTAGTCAATTAAAAAGAAGTCTTAAGCGTTCAGACCCATTACAATAAATAAGACTGGGTTCGTGACCTATTGCAGTGTAATTGTGACTAGCGTTTAAGGCCCAAACGTCCGAAAAGTACCATAAAACAGTGACTTTCTGAAGACTACTCCTCGGTAACGGCCAGGTTAATAGATTTGAAAAAAAAAATATGTTTATTATAGATTCATGAACACCATTATCAATCAACATTTGATTTTTTCGTGCTATTAATGCTTTTGTCTAAAAAAAAATATTTAGCAATTTCGCAATTTTTCACAACTTTTCCCTACTCCTTCGAAACGGCTTGGATCTTTAGAAACATTTTACACATAAAAATGGGTGGTTAAATATTCTTCAAAGTGAACATTGTATATGTAAATCAATATTTCGCAAAGAAAATGGATTTAATGGTCAGCCGCGCGCTTTCCGGGCACTGTAGGCTGCAAATAAATGCACAGATTTGCGTACTGCCACCTAGGCGGGGGCGAGAGGTGCGTCCATATAATTTTGGCCAGATGGTTCAAGGGACTATGGGCCTTTAGGCTCATTTTCATTTGTCGTTATAACTCGCATTCGGGGTGCAGGTGATGTCTGTTCACGCATGCTGTAATAGTTGTTATTCGGCGATAGAGCCCACATGCGGGGTACGAGATATTTCTGTTTAAACTTACCATAAGGTCAGCTACGCGAAAGCGGTTTTCATTAATCGATTAAGCCGGTTGCGTATTACTGATTATGTTAAGTATGAATAAAGGTACCTCATACCCAGTGCTACTTATTCCTTTAGAGAATAGGCGTTATTTAAAATCAGTTTCTTAATTTCAAGCCTTATGTACTCTGCCTGTTCCTTCTTTACCTTTGTTCAAGGGTTCTCTTTCGCATCACCCATGGCTCCAGTAGACTTCGACGCTGCTGGGTGAGTAACTTATTTACTCTGCAAAAGCTGCAGGATCGTTCGAAAGAGTTACTGCGGCCCTAGAATGTAAAGGGCAACCAAAGAACACAGGTGGATTTTAGTCAGTTAAAGTCTAACAGTCTCTCTTGCTTCATCCAGAGCGGGAGAAGATATTTGATGACATCCACCTAAATATAAAAAAAAATCCTATTTAATAAATCCGAACCGAGCCTATTGTCATCAAATCGGACCCGAAATCTACAATAAAAGTTCTAACGAAAAAACCCAAAACATTTTCCGTAAGACCTGCTGAGCAGACCATTAGACCGACGAGGTAATCAAGCAAGTAACTCGAACAAGGAACCATTGAAACAAAACACGCTCTAACAATACTTCAGGCGCTCTCGTCTGAATGTAAGCATACAGTCACTAAGGGAGAGTTTATACTGGAACGGAGCGAGGCTGCGGAGCGGAGAAACTTAGAAATATTAATGACTAGCTTTTACCCGACTAGCTTCGCCCGCGTACATAAAATATAGCCTATATTACTCAGGAGTAAAGCAGCTTTCTAGAGGTGAAAAAAATTTAGCAATCGGACCAGTACTTCCAGAGATTACGTCCTACAAACAAAAAAACAAAAAAAAAAACTTTACCTCTTTATTATATTAGTATAGATTAGGATTGCACAAAATCAGAGAAGCGGAGATTTTAACCAATAGAATTGCACAAAATCAGAGGAGCGAAGATTTTGTGCAATCCTATAGGTTAGTATTTCTCCGTTTCTCCGCTCCGCAGTCTCGCTCCGCTCCTGTGGACAGGCAGCCTAAGGGAGCCTTTCTACTGGAACGGAGCTAGGCTAAGTGGAGCGGAGAGGGGCAGTAAAAAGTGGCATGTGTTAAAATAATAATTAAAAATTGTGTTTAATTAAACTGCATTGAATTAAATAAAAATATTGATTTAAATTAAATGGAATTAAAAAGAATTGAAATAAATTATACAAACAAATGATAAGTGACATTAATTTTACAAATAGATTTTAAATAACACTTTCTTTACATTACATGTAAATATTTTTCGTCCGTTTAAACTAGATGAGGTCGGTATATTACTCGTAATTATGAAATATAAATAATTTGGTTTTACACAAAGCTTTCGCAGAAGGCATTGTATTCGGTAAACCCTTACCAATGTTCTTCACTTCTATTTATTTATTTCTATAACAATTTTTATACACACAATAATAAAATAATAGAAGAAGGAGACAGAAGAATCGTACTTCTGTTCTTTCCACTCGACTCCATTTTGTCCCACTCGGGGCCGCGGATTCATTTGTTTAATTTCAAAGTGCGATCAGTTCCAGTCTCTTCTTCAACTGTTTCTGAGTGCAAATTGCAAACAAATGTCATCACCATTTCAGCCCAAAAATGTCCACTGTTGGTGCGTAGGCCTTTCCTCAAGTATAACCACAAAGAACGGACCTGTGCGTCTCGCATCCAGCGCTGCGTCTTTCAGTGCGCGGTCAATGTGATTGGTCAATACACAGTCCGCTCCGCTCCACTCAGCCCAGCTCCGCTACAGTGGAAACAGTCCCTAAGTATAAGTCGACTGGTTCGGAATGAGCGCACTGCACTTTCTGTAATTAGAGCAGAGGTCAGTTTATTTGTGTCAGGAGTGACTTGCATTTAATGGTTCATTTAAGAATAATAATAGACTGGCCTCTGTCATTCGTTAAAGCCGGAAATTACATTAAGGGAACTTATTACATATACAATGTGTAACTGGAATGGTGTGTGCTATGAGAGCAGTGATGGCCAAGTGGTAACGGCCCTGACTTACGAGCTGTAGGTCGCGGGTTCGAACCCAGCCAGGCACATTACTTTGTGTAATTTATTTCATCACCACTGCTCTCAAAACGGTGAAGGAAAACATTGTTAGAAAATTGACATGTCCTAGAACATCAACCCATACTGGGCTCGCGTGGTGGATAACGGCCCATTTCCTCTCCTAGGCCTGAGTCTCAGCTGTGGGAACATTAAAAAAAAAGATGATGGTGATGGTGTGTTCCATATGCATATACTATGTTGAGTTTTTGTATACAATAAAGAATTAAGAATTAAAATCACCCTATATTTCTAAAAAGTAACAACAGCAAACATCATCTGGCTCACGCTTGAGGGAACGGACCTCCTGACACCCCAGACGCTGGATCTCGACCCCGTTTTCCAGCCACCGCAGACGTGGTGGGCTTGCGGACCGCAAGCAATGTGTAGCTCGCAGTCCGACCGTCCGGATCGAGCCCAAAAGGTCGAAGGCGGGTATTGTTCCATGCACGCCTCAAAGAGTTGTCAGCAAACCGTAGGGGCCAAGGATTTGTTTCTGAAAGGATGATTCTGCCCCGGTACAAAAGGCAACTATGGAACAGGTGTGAGTTTTTAGTCAGTAAAAGTCTGACACTATCGCCTGTTCCGTCTAAGAGCGGGGAATGTTATTGGATGATTTTCCCACCGAAAAAAAAGATAATATTTCTTAAAATACTAACTTTTCAGTAGGTAATACTTCATAATAATATTACCTGCCGTGTTTTACAAAAACCATTAAACCAACAAACATAATGTCAAACAAACCTAAAAGAAAACATATAAACCGTTTTACCTCTACAACGGAACAATCACTTTTCAAAAATAAACGTCCACTTCAAAACTCGGCTCGTTCACACAAACAATTTCAAACGTCACTGACTATCACTGAACGGGTAAAGTGAGACACGGTGTCAATTTGCCCCAGAACCACGACCACTGAACGGGTAAAGTGAGACACGGTATCAATTTGCCCCAGAACCGATACATGTCCCCATAGAGTTTTGTAACAGTTTTTTCTGAACTATTGAACCAAACAACTCAGGTTGTTTGACAAATGGCAATTTTTATTCGTTTTTGAACCATGTTTTTATTGCTTCGTTGGAGGACGAGGAAGGTAGAATAGGTTAGTTGCCTTAAAAATGTAATTAGTCCGTCTTTTAGTATATTCAAAAATAAGGGACACTTATTTTTTATTTGTAAATTAAATAAAAAATGACAAAGATATATCCCATCAAAGTTACGTGTAACGTCACGCCGTGCTGCATTTTTTCGCACGGGGTGACGTCACACGTAACTTTAATGGGCTATATCTTTGTTATTTTTTGTTTAATCGAAAAAAGAAAAAATACGTGTACAATATTTTTTTATAATCTAAAATAGAGACTAAATAAAATGTAATGCCCTGGAAACTACCCTATTTTGAAGTTATGGATTTCTTAATTGGCACACATTTAGGAGTGCAACAGGAGTAGAAGAACCGAGGTTAACGACAAAGCCTGAAAAATCGCCAAACTTAAGTGACAGTGGGCAGGGCAGATTGCTCGCAGAACAGATGGTCTAAGAAAACGAAAGGTTCTGGTGTGGCGATGGCTTAGTGAGGGTCACGGGAATCCGATGGATGCGTGACGTGTAGGACTGATCGTTACGGCGTCACTGGGAGAGGCTTGATTTCTTTTGGCTGAAATAATGATGATAGGAGTAGTGGTAGCGGCCCCGACTTACGAGTTGTAGATCGTGAGTTCTAACCAGCGCTTCCTTTGTGTAACTTATTTCATCACTACTGCCCCTTAGCCAACAGGTCATTCCTTCACCTTGTAGGGGAACGTCCAACGCTACGTCTTCCGGTACGCGGTCACCACTCCAGAACCTTTCTGGGTCCAATGGCCATCTGTTCTGCGAGCAATGTGCGCTGCCCGTTGCCACTTAAGTTTGTCGATTCTTCGTGCTTCGGCAAAAAACATGTGTGCAGAAATCGAACCCGCAACACGCAACGCAGCTGACGATCTCTCAACCACTGCGCCAAGCAAACCGACAAGAATATTTCTGATTATAAGAAAAACATTTCTAAATCTTAAAAATACAAGGTGATTCTGAAAGATGTATCTTTTGTATCTAAAAAAAAAAAAAAAAAAAAAACGAAAGCGTTGTCTTTTACACAGCAACACGAAATTCCTATTTTAAAAGGTAAATAAAAATAAAAGGAACATAGACTATGAAATTCAGATGGTACACTCGACCTGATTGCTTTTAAGCTAAATGAGAAATCGTAAAATTTTGTATTGGACTCTCTACACGTAGCGAATTCGGGACAACGCAATGTTGATGGATAGGTAAGTTTAACTTATCTATGGAAACGATTGTACCTAAGTCATCGCCCTACCTACCTTCTTTACTATTTTTAGGGTTTTTGGGTACCTCTAAAGGGCCTAACGGGACCCTAAAGGCTATATTCCATCGGGACACCATGGCGACGCGACCAGTCGCCGCTACCAACAAAATGTATACAGCTCTACCGCCTGTGATACAGGTTTATCCTAGTACAGGCACATAACATAGCATTTACCTTTGTAATTACTCTTAAGATTTTATGTAACCGTTTTACCAAATTTTACCCTGAATAAACATATTATTATTATTATTATAGCTCTATAGAGAGTTACTCACCTGGAGGCCATTTGGTTGCGCAACCATTTTGGTGGCACGAACAGCTTGGACGTGTGATAACTCTGGTGTCTAGTTTGATAAACACCACACACCACCGATCACTTACTGCGACACCAGGATCACTTACTTACTACTTTTAGGATGTTTTGTTGTTTTTCTGTCTGTTTGTTCGCGATAAACTCAAAAACTGCTAAACTAATAAAATATTACAATGTAATAGTTGTTGTTGATGAATTAAAGTGACGCTTAAACACATCACATCTCATCCTATTGTTTTTCACATGTTCACCAATAGATTAAAGAAGAATGTTTTAATACGTGTCATGTTATAGAAAACCCCAGAATTTAAATTATTTCACCTCTTTTTTTAGGTGGGAAAATCATCTAAATGACATCTCCCACCCTTGGGTGAAACGGGAGATAGTGTCAGACTTTTACTGATTATAAACCCACTCCTGTTCCTTCTTTGCCATTATTTCCCGCCCCTGGGATCTCTTTCGCATCACCCATTGCCCCAGTAGACTTCGACCCTGCTGGGCCCGTACGGTTGCTGACAACTCCTTCAGGTGCACGTGGAACACCACACGCCGTCGACGACTTGGGCCGAACGGTCGGTTACCGGACGCTTGGACGGCGATCTACCCATTTAGAAATATATAATTATCAGCTGTTTAGTACTCATAACACAAGCTCTGCTTAGCCTGAGTCATAGTATGCTTAATGCGTTGTTATATATTGAAAGGCCTGTTGGTCTAGTGGTTAGTGACCCTGACTGCTATGCCGGAGGTCGTGGGTTCGATTCCCACCCAGGACAAATGTTTGTGTGATGAGCATAATCATTTGTTCTGTGTCTGGGTGTAATTTATCTATAATATATGTATTTAGAAATATATAAGTATGTTTATCAGTTGTCTAGTACTCATAACACAAGCTCTGCTTAGCTTGAGACTAGATAGCTTTGTGTGATAGTTGTGGAATATTATTA
The DNA here is from genome assembly GCA_929112965.1 of Mythimna albipuncta. Taxonomy (NCBI): domain Eukaryota; kingdom Metazoa; phylum Arthropoda; class Insecta; order Lepidoptera; family Noctuidae; genus Mythimna; species Mythimna albipuncta. The sequence goes on from OV815982.1 coordinate 13,112,479, forward strand.
TAATAATTATAATATTTATAATTATGCTTATCAGCTGTCTTGTACTCATAACACAAGTCATAGTATCCTTTAATGCGTTGTTATATAGAACGCGTTGCTAAAAAGCCTACTTTAAAATAAAACTATTTCACGGTCAATTCAATCGAAATCGCACCGTACAATCAAAACTAACAACGCCTCTCAAAATGCGGTGGAAATGCGAATTTCATTGGAAAGCAGCGAATGCGCTCAACTGTACGATCGTGGTCTGCGGGACAGTTCGGGTCATTACATTTTTCCGCTCGAGACCCATCCCTTTTAATACTCGCGAAATTACAAGCATCCCTCAGGGAACAGGCTGATAAATCATGTTACTTTTGCCTAAAAAAAAGACGGATTATACTTTTTTTATGCTGAATTTGGACATGGTTCTAGACGTGTTTTTCCTTTGTTTAGGGTTTTTTTTTTTCGATGGCAAAAATCATCTTATGACAACCCCCGTTCTTGGGCTGAGCGGGAGATAGTGTCAGACTCTGACTAAAAAACCCATCCCGTTCCTTCAAGCCTTCATACCGGGGCTCGAGCGCCCTTTCTGATAACCCTGGCCCCAGTAGGCTTCGACCCGGCTGGGCCCCTGCTGTTGCTGACAACTCCTTGAGACACGCGGGAACAGCGCGCGCCGTCGACAACTTGGACAGTTACCGAACGGCCGGACAGCGAGCTACCCATTGCTCACTGTGCGCAAGCCCGCGCCTACGATGGCTGGAAATCGGGATCGAAATCCCGGCGGCGGCGAGAGCGCCGTTGCCTGATGCGGTCGGTCTCCTCCTTAGCGAGCATTACTGCTTCGCAGAAGTCGGCGACCGCCTGCCACTTCTCCTCGCGCCGGACCATGGCCTCTACCAAGGCCCCCGTACCCAAAGGGTAAAACGGGACTCTATTACTAAGACTTTGCTGTCCGACCGTCTGTCTGTCTGTCCATCTGTCCGTCTGTCACCAGTCTGTATCTCATCGAATCAGCAATTGAAATGGATAGTGTCGCCATACTTTATTCAAAAATAAGTTTTTAGTTTTCAAAAGAAAAAAAAAAACACGGCAATTGTTAAAAGTAACATTATATCAGTTAATCTCGTTAATATTAAGTAAATTAAATTGCTAAAAATATAGCAACACTGTTTTTCTGTATTACTAACATTACAGCAAAGGGATTTTTTGCGTAAAACGCACTATAGGTTTCGCACCCATTCGTCAAACGAGATAACATTAAGGTACTAAGTGTTTTCCGAACATAATAGCACCAAGAATTTATTTCTAAAACTCAATGGGCCGTATTAAGTAGGCGTTCCTCTGTTGTGTTAAAGTTTTCACATAATATAAGAAAATGTTAGAACATTAAGCTCCAAAAAGGTTATAACAGTCAGTGAGTCAGCCATATTTTGTATCCACGCCATAAGGCATTGGGCACACACTATAAAAAGTGACATCAAAAGTACTGAGGCGTCTATCTAGCAATTCAGAGGTCATTACTCTGAAACTACTCCTTAACATAGCATAGTCGGCCTTATAATGTTCCCACTGTTGGGAATCAGGCCTCCTCTCTAGGAGAGAGAATGGGCCTTAATCCACCACGCGGGCCCAGTGCGGGTTGGTGAATGTCACAAGTTTTCGAATTTTTGGTTCTAGGACATGCCGGTTTCCTCACGATGTTTTCCTTCACCGTTTTGAAAGCAGTGGTGATGAAATAAATTACACAAAGTAATGCGCCTGGCTGGGTTCGAACTCGCGAGCTACAACTCGTAAGTCGAGGCCGTTACCATTCGGCCACCACTGCTCTATCTTCAAATCACTTCGTTGGCATACAATTTTGTATTAGAGTTTCTAATCTAAAAATGGAAGTATTTTTGAAAAGTTAGCTTCTAATAGGGTTAAATTGTGGATGAAAGTTTATGTAGAACTTCGTATTTTTTGCCGTTTAGAAATCCCATTGGGCAGACCACTTTAACTTAAATTTACCCTGACGGCATTTTTTATATAAATTACCCCGGACCCCTAATTTATTATTTTATTGTTTCGTTCAGTTTTGTTTCAAGTTACATTCTGGTCTAGGGTCATTAAATTTTTATCGTTTTTTTTTTTAATTTATGTGTTGAGGCTTGTAATTAGCTGTTTTCTAAATATAACGATTTTATAGCCTATATGCCTTCTGCAAATAAATAAATAATAGACATACATACAAACACAAACTTTCGGTTTTAAAAATATATATATTAGTGAGAATGACGTCGCGACTCATCATTAATTAGGGACTGCGTTCACTTGAGACAAGACGTCTTACGCTGCCCGCTCACGTTAGACTTTTTGTAGTACAGATAATCGGGCTGATTTTGTACATTTGTAACGTTGTTCTGTATTTCTGATCGACTTTTTGTAGGACGTGTGCATTGCACTATTGCTATCAGTGCGTTCTATTCTTCTCCTACAAAAAATCGTTCACCGATTATCGGACGTATGCGGGCAGCCTTACCCCCGGGCCACAGCCAAGCGCCGCGCGGATTGCGGCGCGGCGTGAGGCGCGGCCAGCTATGAGCAGCGAAAACAAATGGTAGACAACCTATTAGGCTGCCGAACAATGAAAACAGAACAATGTAACAATAATACAAAATCGGCCCGATTATCTGTCCTACAAAAAGTCTAACGTGAAAGGGCAGCTTAAGACGTCTGGCCTCAAGTGAACGCAGGCCCTTATTCCCCCTATCTCCAAAAAAAACAATGAATCATTAAAAAAAAATCTAGCAAGGAAAAAAAAATAAAAGCCAGATTCGAAGCACTGAATTTTATAGGTAATTTACCAACGAGAATTACCTTTAAGCCAGCTATTTATATTCGAAAGAAAAAAGTTAAACATCCCTATGGGAAATTAAAAATAAACTGCACGGGAAAGTTGAGAATTCTTCGTTTCATTTCATTTTTATATAGATTGCGAGTAGTTTACGGTTTACATTTCAAATAATCCATTCTCTTTTATTACAAGCTTTTATTTATTTTCACCTGTCCCGATTTTTGCCATCATGTCTGTAATCAAAACTTGCAAATTAAATTTGATCCATTTCCCGGCTACCGATTGAGCTGAAATTTTGCATGCATGTGTGAATCAGATGACAATGCAAAAAATATTATGACATGGAGCTGATCTGATGATGGAACCGGAAGGTGGCTATAAGAGCTCGGTAGTTCTAATAAAAAATATATCGTAACTAATCTAGTTTTAAAATATTTTTACTCTAATGGTTTATTTTTAAGTCTTTGGAATTATTGTCTTCGTTTTAATTTAGCTTTCATTTGTATTGTTGTTATTCTTTTTATATTTTTGATGTACATGGATGGCCTAAAACACAGGTTTTCATTAACCTAGATCAGGCAGATCTATACTACAGTTTGATTAAAATGTATGTCAATTGTAATTAATGTAAATTATAATGTCGCTTACTTTATACCTAAATAAAGAATTATTATAAAAAATTATACTTCAACGATACAACCCCATCGAGTTTGGACTCGTATGATTCGTATTGACGAATATTAATTATATATGTATTTATACCGTGCTATTCGTAAAAAAACTAAAAAAGCTAAAAACTATAATTACAGTACATTAAAAAAACAATAATAATAAAACCCTACGCTAATTACAACTAACTAAAATCAAACTAAAATATGGCGTCAAAAAAACTCTTCCACATCGCTGTCGACTGGTAATATGCCCAAAGGCTGGCGGCATTGCCACGCTGTATGGCAATGCTTATCCTCTGTCCGAGGTAAAAGCCAGCCCTTGGGTGATGTGCCAATAAATTTATAAAAGAATTCCACAGAATTATTCGATACTTTGGAAATCATGAAAATGTTTTAGTTACAAATTGTGAGGAGGCAACACAATGTTCTGATTGACATTTGTTTGCAATGATGTTATTTTGGAATAATAACAAAAGATTTCACACATTAAATCAGTAAAAAGGAGTTCAATTTCCGAATTGAGTTACGATTTTTTTTTTGTAACGTAACCAGTTTTCACATTTTTTCCTATATTTGTGCTAGAAGACCTTGCTTCATGCCAAATTTCAAAATTTTAGGTCATCGGGACCCATGAATTTTGATTCTCTTGAGTGCCGAAATACACTTTTTTTGCCACATAAACGGCTCTATCTTTTGTTTACGTTAACTTACAAGTTTGATTTTTTATAGCTTATAGAGTTCGCAAACCTAAGTATATGCTTTTAATTTCAACGCGATACCTTTACGTGTTCCCGAGATAAAAGGTCTTGACACAGACGAACTGACAGTCGGACAACAAACTGATCCTATAAGGATTCCGTTTTTTACTTTTGAGGTTCGTAACCCTAAAAATCTAACTGAATTGAGAATCATTAACGACTGCATTACTGCTCATCATCAGGGATCGCAGTCAAGCACTAGTTTAAATCAGATTAATAATATTCCACAACTATCACACAACGCCGTCTAGTCCCAAGCTAAGCAGAGCTTGTGTTATGGGTACCAGACAACTGATAAACATACTTATATATTTCTAAATACACACATATTATAGATAAATTACACCCAGACACAGAACAAATGATCATGCTCATCACACAAACATTTCTCCTGGATGGGAATCGAACCCACGACCTCCGGCATAGCAATCAGGGTCACTAACCACTATACCAAAAGGCCAGTCAAAACCAAGATTAAAAAAACCTTCTCTTTTAATTGCAGTTGGTTGAAAAGACACAAACAATATTTTACTACAAGCTAGTGCGGACTCTGGGCTATTTACTATAATAATAATAATTTGCCACGATAACATTAGGTGCAAACATTATGGCAAGCATAATAACGTTTATAGTCTGCATAATATTGCAATGATGGTAATATGGCCGACATCAGGGAAATTATGTTATTATAACCAGAATGGCCGTATTTGGGTTAATCTATACGAGAATTCACCTTTCATTTTCATTGTGGTTAATGGATTATTTGACGCCACCGTTTGGTCGATTGGTAAAGAGGTCGGCTTTATTTATGAGTTTAAACTTTTTGGGCAGTTGGGTCGCCTGTTGGTCTAGTGGTTAGCGGTCCTGACTGCTATGCCGGAGGTGGTGGGTTCGATTCCTACTGAAGACAAATGTTTGTGTGCTGAGCACGATCATTTGTTCTGTCTACTTTGGGGGAAATTGCCTGGTAGCCACAACTTTGTTGATCCTTAAATCTAGAGTCAATTTTAATAGATTACTTCTAGGTAAACGTGCTCCATCGTTGACCTCATCATCGCTTACTACTTCCATTGTGTGAGATATTAGTTAATCTTGAACCTATCAATAATTAAAAAAAACCTAAAAAAAGAATCTGAAAATTAACGAAGCTTCGATTAGTACGAGGCGTTTTGGGAACTCATTCAATGTGCGTACTGCTAAGAAGTGGAGTCTGTGTTTCCTGATAGCTACAACTTAAGGGTATTTAAGTCAAGAGTGAATAGGTTACCACTAGACAAGCATGCTTCATCATCAGCCACATCATGTATACCCGCCATTCTGACTCTCACGACGTCATCGCTTACTATTAGGTGAGATGGTGGTCAATCGCGAACCTACCAATGATTAAAAAAAAAATGGTGATTCTGAAAATTAACTTGCGAGGCGTGACGGCGTTTTGTCCACCACAAAATATTTAAAAACCCCTCCTCCTCTTTATAATCTCTGCCTGAATTTTAAAAGCATTTTACACGAACTATCATAAGTTAGCATTAAAAACTTATATCGTTGATAATATGATAATAAATAAACGGTAATAGGTATATAATTACACGTTTTGGTATTAAGGGCACTTATTGGAAACTTGTTAGCGTGTATAGTGTGGCTTGGTCGCATGTATCATTAAACTTAGTACAAATAGTGACCATAAACTTGTATCAGACTAAAAACTGGGCATATTCGAGGCGGACTAGCGTGCTGAGGGATCTGTACAAAGTTACCTATATAAAGAATTCAAAATCCTAAATAACGTTAAAAAGTTAAGTTAAATGTTTAGATAGTAAATTGTAATAGGCTGTAACATTAGTTTATCTTTAAGTAAAATTTTTGTAAAAGAGCTGTGGATTTTGTTAATAAATAAATAAAGTTTTTTTCAGATTTGTTAGTTTACCTGTGCTTTAAAACCTTGCTTTATGCAAAATTTCAGGATTCTGAGTCAACGGGAAATACCAAAGAATTTTGATTTCATTGAGAGTGTCAAAATACACGTTTTTTGCGACATAAATGGCCGTATCTTTTTTTTTCGTTATCTTAGAATTTCGATTTTTTCACAGCTTCAAAGGACTGAAGACTTGAGTATATGGTTTTAATTTCAACTCGTTACCCTCACGCGTTTCTGACGTAAAGGGTTTCGACAGACAGACAGAAAGACGGACTCAGTGATCCTACAAGGGTTCCGTTTTTTTTTCGTTGAGGTACAGAACCCTAAAATCACTGCATATCGTCATTATAGCCAATAGACGTTCACTGCTGAACATAGGTCTCCCCCAAGAGTCGCCATAACGACCAGTCTTGTGCATCTCACATCCATCCATACTGCGACGCTCACCGAGTCATCGGTTTACTTGTAGGAGACCTTCTAACGCTGCTTGAAAAGAGTGTCCATGAAGTTTCTTGCACGTTCTTCTCCATAGACATCTACGCTTTGAAACGTGCAATTTAGCTTCAATTTTTTGTTTTTGACTGACCGACATTCTGACTATTCGAAAGTGCCTATAATTGGTATATTTGAAATAAATGTCTCTGATTTTTGCTTGTTGCGGTACATGGTTCAGCTCCATGAATCGACCATCTGTTCTCCTCACTGCCAATATCAAGTTTGGCGATTCTTCGAGCTATGACGGCTCCTTGGTTCTCCTGCGGATATCTTTATTTCTGATGTGTTCACGTAAGAAAACTCGAGCATAGCATTGCTGTTTGGATGATTTTAAGCCTTCTTGTGCTAGGTTTACTACTGATAAGCATAAAATACACCACTATTTTTTAATTAGTAGATACACATACTTAAAGGGCTTATTAGAAAAGCCCTTGTTATTTTATAAGTAAAATCTCAATAAATAATATTCATAAACAGCAAAGTTATTAACTTTTTTTCATTATTAACTTAATTATTAACAGCAAAATGTCACTCAATTTATGGAAATGTTGTGCAGGCTATTTATTGATTAATGAATGAATAAGTGACAATTATTAAGGAATAACACTGCCCGCAGTAGGTATTTTTTACTAGCAATTGTTATGTTTGATTGATTCTATGATGAATTTACCTTTTCGTGGTCAATTTTAGGATTTCGGTTTTTTCTACTTTTGACTACAAAAATATGATCAGGGACGGGTACAGATAGAGCCCCATTTTTGTTTGTACTAATTATAAAGTAGGGGTGTATATAGTCATAATTTACATTGTCATAACGAAAATGCAGCATAATGATCATTATGCATAATATTATTAGGCATAAATGTTTTGTCATAATGCTTGTTGCCATAAATACTGCTACTTCGCACTTCTCAATCTCTTCCTTCTTAGTTTATCTAAGACATTACTGACTCCCCATGCTTCGCAAAATACGTAAAGCCGTTATAAACCTAACCTAACCTTTACATTATGCCAAAGTATTATTATGCAGCAGTATTATTATATTGTAACGATGCTCAGCTCACGATAGGTTCGTGTAGGGATTTTTCTATAGAATGAAACACACGGGCCGAAACAATATTATATTTTCTTATTTGAACGCACAAGCTTTTCTTACAAAGATCACTTCAACACTGAAAAAACAACACACATTCTTTTTTCTACAAATTTTCAAACCTATTCTAGAACAGCATAATCCTTCAAAGTATATTTTACAAGCCAGGTCGTTGGTCCTGCTGATCTCACAAAAATAAAGCAGTGACATGATAACAAAAACAAATGCCAAAATATTTACAAAATTCTTATAATATAAAAGTATAATTTTATATAATAACATAATTCAAAGGCTTCATACAATACTAGCTTCTGCCAGCGGCTTCGCCCGCGTACATAATATATAGCCTATAGTACTCAGGAATAATGTAGCTTTCTACCATTAAAGAAATTTATAGAATTGGATCATTAGTTCCAGAGATTACCCCCTACATACAAACTTACAAATTTTACCTCTTTATAATATTAGTATAGATAATTACCTAAGTAAAACTGAACCAAAAGCCTTTTATTTGCGTCTCCCCACGCCGCAATACTAATAAAAGTTATGCGAAAATGTTATGCCAACAAGGGTGTTACCCTTGTGCCACTGTGGTAAGTGGGACGAGAAGATACCGCGCAGCTTCCCGATCGCTGCCCAACCGAGTAAATGCCGCCTATCAGCACAGATACTCCATATAACGAACGGTTAAGCGCACACATACGAGATAATATATATAGACACTCATGGACGGCACTCTCAGACAAATGCACATTACGTCCCACCTATAGCATATACAAAATTAGTTTTAGTATGAGCAAAACCCGAAACACGTGTTTAGTATTTTTATATAAAGAATCTATGTACGAAATTTCATAACTGTATCATGAAAATCACAAAGTTATAAGCTTCTTATATAAGCAAAAATACATAGTCACCGGGCCAACCAGGCGAATTAGGGCTTGTTTTGCACTCGCAATCAGCTGTTTGCTGGCGTCTAATACCCGTTATGACCTACCGTGACCGTTCTACTTAATGTCGGTGGTGTCCAACCTATGACCTTTTTAAATAGTTTTAGGAAAAAATATATGTAACTTAGTGTAAAAACTATAGAATCCATTCGCTTACTGATTTCGAACAAACCATATTCAGAATTCGAAAAAATATTTAAATAATGTTGTATAGGTATAGATTTGATATTTACACACTTTCTCAAACATGAAAACTTTTAAACACTTTTTAATAAGGTGGAAAACAGTCGAAAATTATTCTAAGGAAACATACTCTCGGGTTTGTAGCGACATCTATGGCGCCACATAAGAACCAAACTGGAAAATTCAACATCGCGATTTTATCTTGCTCGCCCGATTAGAACATACAAGGTGTAAGGTACAGCCCTCCACAAACTTTAAGGGCTTGCTCAGTAGACGAAACTGAACAATCTTCCACAAACTTTAAGGGTTTTGCTCAGTAGACGAAACTGAACAATCTTCCACAATTTTTTTTTTTTTCAAAAATAATGGAAAAAATAATGAAATAATTTGTGGAAGGTTGTTCAGTTTTCTCTACTGACCAAGCCCTTAAAGTTTTCGGAGGGCTGTCCCTTACACCTTTTATATCTCCCGAAATCAACTATCGGGTAGTTACCCAGACCCTTTTTAAAGGAGATTGTCGGTTATTTTCACCCCATTCGTACATGAACGTCAGCGCAGTCTTCGTACAGCTACTACATCGAGACTTCATCATCCCTTCCACATGCTAAGCTTTCGAATACCGTAATTAGAAAGACAATGAAAGAGTGAACAAGCTAACCTGACATCATCTTGAGTGAATGTGTGAGTGTGTGAGTGAGTTCGCTTGGGGTTTAATGAATTAATGTATCCTGTAAATCCTGTACAGAATTTTCGTCCAAATCCGTTCAGCCATTTCAGCGTAAAAGAGTAACATACATAATAATATTCAACAACAATCACACAACGCCGTCTAGTCCCAAGCTAAGGAGAGCTTGTGTTATGGGTACTAGACAACTGATAAACATACTTATATATTTCTAAATACATACATATTATAGATAAATTGCACCCAGACACAGAACAAATGATTATGCTCATCACAAAAACATTTGTCCTAGGTGGGAATCGAACCCTCGACCTCCGGCATAGCAGTCAGGGTCACTAACCACTAGACCAGCAGGCCAGTCAGAATATTCACAAACTTTCGACTTTTTAATATCAGTGAGATAATCTGACGATACTCAAAAGTAATCTTGACTTAAATACGCCAAGAGTTACAGACTGCGTTACTAATTTTATTTGAAAAACATTAGAAACATAAAGCATTTACCGAATGGCTCCAGTTATTTTCAATAAAATTCCTCGACAAATAAAGAATCTGAATAATAGTATGTTTAAATTATAATATTCCACAGCTGAGTTTATAGAGGACACCACTGAATTAGTCTATTGCAATGCATGTCACGTTTAGATCATTGTTATTTTGACATAAAAACAGAAGATGACATGTTAGTTGATAATATATATTAATTTTGAATTTGTAATAATTTTTAATTTACAATAACTTTTAATATACTTACTTTATAAGAATTTGTATGCCGTAAGGTAGAATGTAGCGGATAACGGTCATTTATATATCATCTCCAGAGGTCGGAGTAGGTAGATTGATTTTATATACTTGCGTCAAGAAATTATAATATGGACATGCCATTTTATCCAAAATGTGCGGGAAGTACCGGAAAAAGTACCGGGATTGGAATTATGGAATAAAATAAAATAAAAAACATACCGATAGGCAAACAAATTCGTTTATTATATGAATGATTGATTGAATTCAATGAACAATTATTTTTAATTTGTATAAAATAAAATACTGATTTCTTTCACACTGGCAGCATAGATTAATATTATTAATACGTTTTTCATCTTAAACATAAATTCGTGCTAATTTCAAAATTCCGGAACAAATATCGCAATAAATATGAAGTTCCGGTATTTTGGAGGTATATCCATATTATCCTCTACATTTGACGTCAACGACCTTAAATCAATCTACCTACTCCGACCTCTGATCATCTCACAATGGTACCTACATTGTTAGCAAATAAATATCTGAATCTGAATCATAAAACCTATTCTACCGTAGAATAAAAGCGACGTGTTCAAAATCTAGCCCAAACAAATACCACGCCAGAAAAAAAAAGCAAAAAAAAAAGTATTTAAAATAGCCGTCAGCGTTCCCACAAAGAAACCACAGCCAAATTCGCCACATTTATAAAAACGTACAACAAAAGGGTTTCTGAAAACATCACACACAGTACTTATAATGGAAACATTATGAAAACATTTAATGAGTGCTGTTGAAATGAAAAAATATGGAACGTACCATGTACTGAATTTAAAATATGTTGAAAAACTAAAAGGTCACTAAGGTTAAAAAGGGTTCATACGTGAGGGAACGCACGTCCTCACGCCCCAGCCCATTGGATCCCGACCCTGATTTCCAGCGGATTTAGCGACAGCTCGCCGTCTGGACTGCCCCCAAGACTTCGACGACGCTTAGTGTTCTACGCGCGTCTCAATGAGATGTCAGTAAAACCGTAGAGATCTAGCAGGACCGAAGCCTTCTGGGGTCAAGAACTGACTTCCGAAGGGCTTGCGGACAGTGAGCAATGGGTCGCTCGCTGTCCAGCCGTCCGGTAACTATCCGGACCAAGCCCAAGTCGTCGACGGCGTGCACTTTTCCCGCGCGTCTTAAGAAGTTGTCAGCAACAGCAGGGACTCAGCCGGGTCGAAGCCTACTGGGGCCAAGGATATCCGAAAGGGAACTCAAGCTGCGGTATGAACGCTAGAAGGAACGGGGTGGGCTTTTAGTCAGTAAGCCCAAGAGCGGGGGTTGTCATTGAATGATTTTTCCCGCTATAAAAAAGGGCTAACTTCCGAAAGGGAAAACCTGAGTCGAAGTCGAGTCCTGAGAGAAAAACGAACATAAGAGTGACTATAGTCAGTAAAGGGCCATACACGCTAGGGTATACCTGATAGGTTTACCTGCACCTACCTATACCTGTCAGGTAAGCTTGTATGGAAACCTATTGCAATACAGACGCTTTTTTTTTTCGATGGGAAAAATCATCTTATGACAACCCCCGCTCTTGGGCGGAGCGGGAGATAGTGTCAGACTCTTACTGACTAAAAAACCCATCCCGTTCCTTCAAGCCTTCATACCGGGGCTCGAGCGCCCTTTCGGATAACCCTGGCCCCAGTAGGCTTTGACCCGGCTGGGCCCCTGATGTTGCTGACAACTCCTTGAGGCGCGCGGGAACAGCGCGCGCCGTCGACGACTTGGGCTTGGTCCGGACTGTTACCGGACGGCCAGACAGCGAGCTACCCATTGCTCACTGTCCGCAAGCCCGCGCGCAATACAGACGCTCAGGATAACCTGTATAAGTCACCTGTACAGGCAGACCTGTCAGGTATACCCTAGGGTCTATGGCGGACATTAAAGTCTGACAAAAATGACTTTCCATCTTGAGAAAGAAGAATCAAAAAGTGTAGAAGAGTTATTTGATAATTAGACAATTAAAACTCACGAGGTTTACTGTCTACACTACTCTATGCCCGTTTGACATACTTCGCTTAACCGTATTTGATCAAAAAGTCTTTTTAGCATCCCAGAAACGCTTGTCTTGGTAGTCAAACGCAAACTGAATTAATTTTATTTACATCAAACCATTTACAAGCAGTTTTGAATTTTCAAGGATTCTGTTAGTCAGAAAGCCTATTTGAAATCATAGATCTGCATCAGGCAACGGCGCTCTCGCCGCCGCCGCCGGGATTCCGATCCCGATTTCTTTCCAGCCACCGTAGGCGCGGGCTTGCGGATAGTGAGCAATGGGTAGCTCGCTGTCCGGCCGTCAGGTAACCGTCCGAACCAAGCCCAAGTCGTCGACGGCGCGCGCTGTTCCCGCGCGCCTCAAGGAGTTGTCAGCAACAGCAGGGGCCCAGCCGGGTCGAAGCCTACTGGGGCCAGGGTTATCCGAAAGGGCGCTCGAGCCCCGGTATGAAGGCTTGAAGGAACGGGATGGGTTTTTTAGTCAGTAAGAGTCTGACACTATCTCCCGCTCCGCACAAGAGCGGGGGTTGTCATAAGATGATTTTTCCCACCGAAAAAAAAAAAAAAAAAATCATAGATCTCAAATGACAAGAACGTTTGTAGTTACGTCGGGGCTAGATATTAGAATTTATTACTTCATGAACATCATCATCAACCTTGTTAATGTTCCCACTGCTGGGACTCAGGCCTCCTGTCTAGGAGAGGGAATGGGCCGTAATCCACCACGCGGGCCCAGTGCGAGTTGATGAATATCACATATCTTAGAATTTTTGGTTCTAGGACATGCTGGTTTTCATGATGAAATAAATTAAACAAGCAATAGGCCTGGCTGGGTTCGAACTCGCGACCTACAACTCGTAAGTCGAGACCATTACCACTCGGCCACCACTGCTCGATATTTTATTTCATGGTATATTATGATCAACTAAAAGTGGCCTGATCGTTTAAACGTTAGGTTTTAACGAGAGTTTGATGATATTGACTGGCCTGTTGGTGTAGTAGTTAGTGGCCCTGACGGCTAAGCCGGAGGTCGTGGGTTTGATTCCCATCCAGGACAAATGTTTGTGTGATAAGCAAGATCATTTGTTCTGTGTCTGGGTGTAATTTATCTATAATATGTTTGTATTTAAAAATACATAAGTATGTTTATCAGTTGTCTAGTGCCCATAACACAAGCTCTGCTTAGCTTGAGACTAGACGGCGTTGTGTGATAGTTGTGGAATATATTATTATTATATTAAATGTCAATCCTGGTATGGCTTCAAAAATCTTATAAAAATAGCAAATGTCATTGTACTATTTTACGAGTCTGCAGCAGTCGAAGTCGCGAGCAGACGGGTAATAAATAATTGTATTTATTTATTTTAGTTTTTATATTAGTAATTTATTAGGTACTATACAATAAAATATACTAATTAGAAGTGTGTATGTGTGTTACTAGAGCCAACTATCACTTAGCAAACTGTGAAGCTCCACTTAGATCAATCTTGATGCATTCTAAGTTAATGTAATTTAATAGGTATGCTTACAGCTCTACTTGTGAAGTCTAATGTATACCAAAGCCTAGCCAGGACACAAGAGGCTCTCAAGTTATAAGCACACTCGGAGACAGACGGAGGAGGGTGTCGTATTCTGTGATGCGGAACTTGGTTGTTCGAATTTCATTTCATTCGACTTAATTTTTTGTTGTTTTGGTGGGAAAATCATCCAACGACATCCCTTGCTCTTGGGCGGAGCGGGAGATAGTATCTGACTTTTACTAACCAAAAATCCGACTTCTGTTCCTTCGTTGCCTATTCCCGGGGCCGAATCTTCCTTTCAGAAACAAATCCTTGACCCCAGTATGCATAGACCCTGCTGGGCCCCTACGGTTGCTAACAATTCCTTAAGGCGCGTGAAACGATACGCGCTGTCGACCTTTTAGGCTTGGTCTGGTCGGTTACTGGACAGTCGGACGGTGAGCTACCCATTGCTCGCCGTCAGCAAGCCTGCGCCTACGGTGGCTGGAAATACGGATCGGAATCCCGGCGGCGACTTCAGACTTTGATCCCTGAGTTTATTTCGGTGTTTCTTCTCAGGGTAGTCAGCTAGGAAACACCGACCTCATCTAATTTAAATTGATGATAAAATAAACGGGTAGAAGTGAAAAAGTAATTTCATTTTTCGTTATATGTGTGACAAGGTTTAAGCATTACGGTGTTGATTTATTAGTGCATATTGAGACATTTATTTACTTTGAAGTCGATGACATAAATATGCCATAATGTAACCGCGAGTCGTACGTCCTGGTTTTACCCATCTCTTGCAAGAGATATTAATATAAAAGAGAAAAAATAAATTCTAAAGTACTGCGAATATATTTTCTCTGATCCCTACAATACATACACATTAATCACATATTTAGAAATAATTTCATAGAATATCGGCTCCACACGTCAGTCACGTATCAGGTTTTCACAAACAATCCCTAACGTTGACGTAACTGATGTGAGTATGAATCTTTCAACGTCAAAAATAATGTGTAGTTCAATAGACACCTTGCCTTAGATGGTCTAAAAAAAAACAGTGAAAAGCTGGTAATATTATAGAGAGAAAAGATTTCTATTTTTGGTCTTTCGTTTGAAGTAAACAAATGATCATGTCCGGAGAGGATCTGCGTCATGCAGAAGGTGAGGACGCCGTGAGGTCTTTTCAGCCATGCCTTAAAGGGACCTTAGGGACCTACTTCAAATAGCACTTATTTAATAGTACTTGGAATCTACTGTGTGTCAATATGCTTTTTTGACATACGAATCGTTTTAAAATCTTACTTTATTTTACCGTAATATAAAATGGAAACCTATATAAACTAACGCCTTTTCCCGTGGAGTAAGTAACTAATTAGATCGCCAACTGCTGCGATCCTTACATATTCCTTTGGCTTCGTTTACGTTCACAAGGTAACTGACTTTTTTATTTACAACTGTCAAGTGTGATAGAAAAATAAATGAATTGGTTCCTTTTGGTTGGTATTGGTTTGCTATTGGTTGTTGCTAACCTGATGTAGACGAAGTCACGGACAACAGCTAGTAGTGAATAAACTCAAAACATACTGAACCATTTCAAAAATTATTTTACCAGTGGAACGATACTCTATCACTGAACGATGCAGGCTATACTTTTTACTTTCACATTTGTGAAGCTACTGGCAGACGTTAGTCATTCATAATACGCATTAATTTAGGCTGTGATGTTGTACAAGTAAATTGTAAATAAATAAATAATATGTTCATTGTCATCATTTGCCTTTTTTTACGTTTAAGTGACACAAACTAGTGCTTGACTGCGATCCCACCTAAAGTCCCGCCTAAGTCTGCTATTTTTATAAATTCGTCATTCCAACACGATCCCATTGTCATTTTGTTAAAAGATTGTAATCTGCTAATTCATAATGATCGGTCATTGATCGGTCAATGTCAGTTATAGAATTGTGGTAGAATAACATTGTCGGGCTTATTAAAAATACTAATTGCGCAATGACGTCGTAATGGCAGGTCACTGATCTAAGGAACTGTCAAAATTTTTGCTGATTACCGCATACGTCAGATATTCATTTATCATTATGTACGAGATTACCATTCTATGCCATTTCTTTCAATGGAGTGTCAGTGGTTGACCATCAGAAAGTCATAATGACGCCATTATATTAGTAGGTTACCAAAACTTGTCAGAATCAACAATTATGAAATCAATGTTAAACCATTCTGACACTATTGTAATAGCAGACTTGAGGCCCATGGTAAGCTGTGATGCAATCGTTGATGGTGAAGCGCACTAGTTTATTAAGATCTTATACACTCTAAACCTTGAAAAAATCTAAGGTGATAATATCCTAGCTTTTTCCGTACTATGTTGGAGTCGGCTTTCTGTCTAATCGGATTCAGCTGAATATCAGTATTTTACCCGGAGCGACTGTTATTCTGACCTCTACAATCTATTCACTTACCAAGTAAAGCCTGTCTAAAAACTCAAGCGACTTGGAAAATTTGTATAATATTTAAACATTAAAAAAATACCTATATTCGATACTTTTTATAAGGTTCTTCTATTATTAAACAATGATCAAGATCTCTTAATCAACCTTGATTATTGAACCAGTATCGACTACATCAGATTTCATTTTGCCCTATAATTACCTAAGTTGTTTGTCTTTTTAGACAGACTATCACCGTTCTTAATTCGTTGATTAATCTTTAATAATAGTACGTATAAGTTCCTAAAGAAAAAACAGTTATCATGCTTTTTTTTAATATAAACTAGTGCATGACTGCAATTGACATAAAAGTAAGCAGTGATGCAATCGTTGATGGTAAAGCGCAATTTATTAAGAGCCTATTTACTCCAGCCTTGAAGACACCTAAATTATAATTAGACGGGAAGACCGCAGGCAAATTGTTCCAGAATTTAAATATGCTAGATATAAACGGTATCTTATTATTTCTTTTAATTCATTAAACCCAAAGTGAACATTGGCGTTCACTCTCTCATTTTCTTTCTATTATGTCTCCAATTACGGTATTCGAAAGTTTAATAGATGATGATAAAATAACGATAGCTTCTTCGCATAAAGTCGTGACATATGAAACATCTACGGTCCGGACTAAGCGTTTCGCCTCGTCATTTATACCGCGTACATCGAAGAACTGGCCTGCTGCGGTCTTCCCGTCTGATTATAATTTAGGTTTCTTCAAGGCTAGAGTGAATAGGCTCTTAATAAACTAGTGCGTCTCACCATCAATGATTGCATCACTGCTTACCATCAGGCGGGATCGCAGTCAAGTGCTAGTTTATAACTGATAAAAAAAAACATATATTTTGAATAAACATGTAGTATAAAAATTATAGTAATTATTATTTCTTATTATCTTGCGTCTGGTACTGTAATTTTAAACTGATTATTGATTACATAATGTAAAAACATCGGTTAAAATTGTTTAACAAATAACTTATATCAAAAACAGCTCTCCTGAAAAAATCACTTTTTCATAGGAGTTATCGATATAATTATGCACCGTTTCGTAGATTCTCATAATTAAAAATAATGATACCTCGTTAGATTTGTATAACTGTGTCAGCAAAGGATACAATCAGGATTTTTTAATAAGTATATAATCCTATAAACATGAAATATAATGAACGCATATTCAAAAAGTAGTGTTTCCAAAATCAGTTACTGAATTCATTTTAGTTGTTTTTAAAATCGTTTTTTTTTTTTATTGAAATAAACCAGTGCTTGACTGCGATCCCACCTGATGGTAAGCAGTGATGCAATCTCTGATGATGAGGCGCACTAGTTTATTAAGAGCCTATTCACTCTAGCCTTGAAGACACCCAAATTATAATCGGACGGGGGGAAGACCGCAGCAAGCAATTTTTTCCTAAAATAATCAAGAATTTAGAAAAGTTCTTGATAAGTCTTGATTGCGTGATTAGCGTATTTGTTTGAACGTGCGTAGATACTATCAATGCAGTTGATGACCATATTTTTGTCTACAATTAAGGTTACTAATTCCTTAAAAAACACTACCTAAGTACATTGTAAAATTGTTAGTTAGTTAATTAATTATGATTCTAGCTCAATTTTCTAATAGGAGTGTATCTAAAGGTCTTCGTTATTTCAGTTTTGTATATACCCTATTCCTATTTATATATCATAGTATCCTGTTGATAAAATAAAATAAAAAAATATTTTAAAATGTAAGTTTTTTTTTGTTAACATAATTTTTTTTAGTATTGCTTTTAATTATTATTTATTTTTGGGCCCTTTTACAAGCGTAAAATATTGTGCTATAAGACACAGTATGCATTAATAATATTAATTTATGTTACATGTTGTAAAGGCTATAGAGAAATAGTGTTATTTTAACATAGTAATGTCGCATATAAAAAAAAAGTTATTGATTTGTAATGTATGTATACCAAAAGTGCACTACATGACTGACATGACTTTTTTTTTTTGGAATAAAAATATTTTTTTATTTCCAAGTTCTACTTATTTTCCTAAATTCCAAAATATAAACTTAAAACTAAGTTGATCTTAAAATATAGCTTCAAAATTATTTCGATTTGCTTTTTAATGGACAAATATAATTATATTCTTATAATTTCCGGATTTTAATTAAGAAACTTACGACAGTAATTAATTATATCTACACAGGGACTAAATTTTTACCTAATAAAAATATATTATAAATTCACCAACATTACTTACAGGGGTTTCAAATATTCACTCACGTAAAAGCTACTGTACTCTTTGTAACTGCTCACGATTGTAGAATGGAATAAAAACTCCAACAAACTATTTAATATAAAGGAAGCGTCTAAAACAAATTACGGATTCCAACTTACCACTCAACACATTATCCAACACAGAAGACGCCTTGAATATTCAGCGCAAAAAAAAAAAATTCGAAACCAAACTTTTTTATTCACAAAACACTCGAAACTCAAAGTTGTCAAAACTTTTTCACTTGGAATTACCGTCACCTACTTTTGCGTCACTTTAAAAAAAAACACATCTGTCACTTGCACGTCACTTTTGGAGGAAACACTCTCGTAGTCGTTGCTACGCGGGGGCTACGGGCAGCGCTACGTGGTCCCGCTACGAGCGCGAATCTACAACTGTGCGTAGACCCCAATACGCCCTCTAGCGGACATTTCCAGAACTTATCTTCGTCCGATTCCTCACAAGTTTTTTTTTTTCAAAGTTTTCTTTACTTTATTGATACATGAACCCTTCGGGAAAATTGAGGGAAACCAAATAGTGTTTGGGGATCATCGAATGAGGGGGGCGGGGTTTCTTATGTTAAGCGTGTGGCATCTTACGAAGATTTTCTGTGGGTTTTCGGACGAACGAAATAGAATGGTTGACGAAATGTATCGGATAGTTTTGCATAAGGAATAGGTATTGAACTTCCTTGGCGATGACTTTGAACAACACAACAACATTTCATAAAGAGAAGAACCACACGATCGTACATGACAGTCATACAGATTTTTACAAGATGTCATCACGCTAATATTATAAAGGCAAAAGTTTGTATGTATTATGTGTTTGAATGTAAATAGGCATATTTTATTTAAATTGATTTAAACTAGTGCTGACAGTGATCCCACCTGATGGTAAGTAGTGATGTAATCTCTGACGATGAGGCGCACTAGTTTATGAGCCTCAATCACGCTCTTGTTGACTTTTCGCTTGACCTTAGCCTGCTACCAGCAGCAGCTTCTACCTGGATAAGCATTGCCATACAGCGTGGCAATGTCGCCAATCTTTTGGACATGCGGAGCAGGGTTTTGACGCCATAGTTTAGTTTGTTCTGATTAGTTCAGTGTTATTTTTTATTACTGTTTTTTTTTTTAGTTTTAGTGTAATTGTAGTCGGTTGTGAGTGGTATATAATTAGCATAAGCATTGCTATACAGCGTGGCAATGTCGCCAGTCTTTTGGGTACATTACTTCGACAGCAATGTCGACGAGTTTTTCGACGCTATATTTATTTTAGTCGGTTAATTATAAAAAAAACATTTTTTTTTTCTAGTTTAGTGTAAGGTGGTATATAATTACTTTGCCATACAGAGTAGCAATGCCACCAGTCTTTTGGACCAGTCGACAGCGATGTGGAAGAGTTTTTCGACGCCATATTTAAGTTGCTTCTAATTAGTTTAGTTTGTTTTTTTTATTACTGTTTTTTTTTTTTTGTTTTAGTGTAATTATAGTCCGTTAAAGGTGGTACATTATTATCATAATCATTGCTATACAGCGTGGCAATGTCGCCAGTCTTTTGGGTGCATTACTTTGATAGCAATGTAGAGGAATTTTTCGATGCTGCATTTTAGTTGGTTTTAATAAATTTAGTGTTTTTGTAGTTGTAAAAAACATATTTTTTTATTCTTGTGTAATTACAATAAGTTAAGGGTTTTAGTTTTATCATGCTGAATAAAGAAAATGAATTAATAGTCTCATTTACGTCCCGCCTCTATTTTTTTTTGTTAAAAATAAATGTGGTCGTTGTAACTTTTTATTTTTATGAAATGTTAACTCTATTTACTTAATTGTATCTATTAGTCTTTTTCAAAGTTAACTAGCTTTTTCTAACGACTTGGTCTGCATAATAAACTGGGCACTAGTTTCGTATTGCGTCTTATTGCAAAGTCTGGTTTAATTTTTCTCTATTTTACACAATGCCCGAGTCTCGAAAAGCATATTATACTGTAGCTTCTGCTCGGCTGTCATTCGTGGTGCTTATATTTCCACTTTGCAAAATCAATATGTACAAGAGGACTGCTTATACCAGTTAACATAGTATCAAAAAATAATGTAAACGTATTAAAAAAGTGAATCAAAATAGAAAATTACATATGAGTGAAAAATATATATGTGGAACTATTTTTTTTTATACCGCAAATCACTTGACCTCTCAAAAAATAATGAAAATATTGTACTCATAGGAACATGAAGTATTTAAGTTTTCAATTTATTAATAAAATAGTCCAAGATCCTAAGGCCGCCAGACGTCACGTATTTTCTGACGAACGAAATGTGGACGATTGAGTACTATTAGTATGTACTAAGAACGCATGCCTTCCTGCTAGCTTGCTTAGATGGCCAATTTTCAGGCATCAGGTAATCAAGGTACATAAAATTATTACTTCCCTCACGTAAATTCTCAAAGCTGATTTTTACGTATTTTGTAGGCAATATCTTTAAAATCAAGTCGCCAATACCCCCAGACACATAATATATTCCACACAACTATCACACAACGCCGTCTAGTCCCAAGCTAAGCAAAGCTTGTGTTATGGGTACTAGACAACTGATAAACATACATATATATATTTGTAAATACATACATAATATAGATAAATTACACCCAGACACAGAACAAATGATCATGCTCATCACACAAACATTTGGCCTGGGTGGGAATCGAACCCACGACCTCCGGCATAGCAGTCAGGGTCACTAACCACTAGACCAACAGGCCAGTCGTACATTCCGTCGGCCATATTGCTTAACAGACACTTTAAAGCTGCCAAAAAAAGGATGTAACTTCAAGTATTTTCTCAAAGCTGGTTTTTACGTATTTTGTAGGCAATATCTTTAAAATCTTTAATAGACACATTCCGTCAGCCAAGCATGAGAATTTACGTTAGTTATATCATTTTTTTGGGAGCTTTAAAGTGTGTATTAAGCAATACGGCCGAGAAGAAGCTAGTATTATTATGAAGCTATGTATGTATCTACTGTAGTTAGACACACAACGTCCGACGTCGAATAGCCGAGTAGAGATCCTTCAAATTAATTCGTAACCCGTCCTTCGTTAGAGTGTAACCAAACTGATGTAATGAGAATTGTGTCCGTTTGTTACTCTAGGAATAAGGGCTATATTAATTGAATATGCAGTTGATAGGGTTTGGTAATGGCCCTAACATAACAGATGTATGTCGTGGAGCATATTTCCAACATATTATGATGATATTCGGTTATAGACAATATTTATCTAGGTTCCTACGTCTTTCTTTTTTTAAATAACTAAAAGAAATTTAAGCGAATTGTATTTCGCACTTTTTTACAGCGTAAATGGCAAAACATGCCATTTGGCTTTTCCTGTATTAAAAATAACAATATTTCTAATATTCTCGACGAAGGAACCTAGATAAATATTATTTATTGAAAATTATTATTGTAAATTTCTTTTTATCCGTTCACTCCAAATAACAGCAACAACAGTTGAAAACCAGCGTCAGACAACTACCCGCGGTAGTCTGGCATTTCGATGAACTGGACCTTTTTTGGCGCAAACGTATGACACACAATGTTACTTTTTAGTTATTTTTTTTTGTTTGGTGTTTGCCTTAAGTTTTTGTTGTCTACAATGTTTTTTTTTTGCGCCAAAATAAATACTTTCTTTCTTTCTTTATAAATATTGTCTATAACCAAATATCATCATAATATGTTGGAAATATGCTCCAACTACAAATGAGCGTGGTATTACATTAATATGGAAATTCATCCGTCGCCGGCCCCTGAAGTGTTTAATTCGCATGGCGGACAGAGCTCCGGCGGGATCTCATGGTGAAATGGCGTCAACGACTATCGCAACCCAGTGCTGGGCACGCCACAATCATGGCGGTAAGTCCCCTCTTTGAGGCGTGGCTGGAAAGACCTCACGGCGTCCTTATCTTCCGCATGACGCAGGTACTCACCGGACATGGTTCGTTCGGGAGATTCCTGCACTTGATTCGCCCGGAGGACACAGTGGAGCACACAGTCGAGGTGTGCCCTGCTTGGGCGGAGCATCGCCGTGCCCTCGTGGGGGCGATCGGCGGCGGAGACCTCTCGCGCCGGGCCTTGGTTGAGGCCATAGTCCGGAGCGAGGAGGAGTGGCAGGCGGTCGCCGACTTCTGCGAAGCAGTAATGCTCGCAAAGGAGGAGACCGAACGCATCAGGTAACGGCGTTATCGCCGCCGCCGTCGCCGAGATTCTGATCCCGATTTCCGGCCAACGTAGACGCGGGCTTGCGGACAGTGAGCAATGGGTAGCTCGCTGTCCGGCCGTCCGGTAACTGTCCGGACCAAGCCCAAGTCGTCGACGGCGCGCACTGTTCCCGCGCGCCTCAAGGAGTTGTCAGCAATAGCAGGGACCCAGCCGGGTCGAAGCCTACTGGGGCCAGGGTTATCCGAAAGGGCGCTCGAGCCTCGGTATGAAGGCTAGAAGGAACGGGGTGGGTCTTTTAGTCAGTAAGAGTCTGACACTATCTCCCGCTCCGCCCAAGGGCGGGGAATGTCAATGCATGATTTTTCCCACCATAAAAAAAAGTGATTAATTCCGTTTTTGAAATTAAGAATGTCAATAAATTTAAGAGGGTCAATGACCGTAATTCCACGTTTATATATGGCGCCTACCTTACCAGAAAACATTACGTTAGTGAATATGTCGCCGTCGCTTTCATATACAATTACGTATGTGTCTACTGTTGAACACACAACGTTCAACGGTCCAATAGTGAAGGAGAGGTCCTTCAAATTAATTAGTAAGCCGTCCTTCGTGGACGTGTGACCAAACTGACATTTGTAGTGTTGAATGATGAGGATTGTGTCAGTCTATACTGCGCTAGTAATCGATCTATACTTCTGTACTCAGTATTATAATGAGAGATTGCAAACTTTATAAGTTTGTATATAACGAGAGTGAATAGGTTTCTTTTAGGTAAGCGCGTTCCATCGTCGACTGCATCGTCGCTTTCCATCAGGTGAGATAGCGGTCAAGCGCGAACCTAACAACAATAAAAAAAAACTGTGTTGAGGAAAAAAACTGATTTATTTTGGTTAATAATATTTTTTTAACTGAATCCAAAAAAAAAGAGAAGGTTCTCAATTCGGTGGTATTTTTTTATTCTGTTTATTTTTACGTTTATTACCTCAGGACTCCGTCATTTTTTTTCTGGATTGGCGGTTCAAAATCCAAGATTTGATGATGGGATCCATGAGAAACCGAGGGGAATCCTCGATTATCATAGGCAACTACATAGTGATTTTGGTGTTTTCATCGAGAACGCGTGCATTTACAGTCAAAAAGTAACATTTGATGAAGTAAAACTGGTGAAGACGACCAGAAATGACCAACAGAACTTTACACTTACATAGATGTCATAATGAAGATAGTTAAGCAACTATGACAACGCAAATAAGTAAATAGTTCTGAATAGTTATAAATAAAATGGTATCATCAAAGAGATCTGTTGATAATGATAATGATGAAACAAAAAGAAAGGCACCGGAACTCCGTAAATCAATATACCCTAGCCGTATAAAGTACACTCGAAATGATCTGATGATTAAGCCGGAAGGTGGAAGGTATGGTAACTTCATAATTAAACAATGTATCCTAGTAGCATCTGGTTTAATTAGAATTATTTTGAGAAATACTCGTAGATAATCTGGCTATAAGTGTATCACAACTAAAAACTGTAAAATAATGAAAACTTTATCATGTACACGATACTGCGCTGTGCAAAAGAATAACTAGGTATTATGCAAACCTTTCTTTAATGACGAATCTTCTCTGATCTATATATTCCATCAACTAGTTAAATCTATACCCACAGCACTGACTTAATTTCAAATATTTCGCAATCTTTCACCTGAAGCGCGCAAACAAAGATTTAGACGTGTTGTTTAGACCTTTTGCTTATTTTACTTTGACTTTAAAACTGTATAATAACTTTTCCAGGTAATACACTGTTACTATTCAAAAGCAAATCTTTACAACAGAGGACTAAGGTTGGTACAGTATTAATAAATAATTCAACACGGTATGTACCAAGTCTAGCCTGAGTTGTTTACCCGAGATAGCGGTATTTGTATTCAGTATCGATATACAAAGGCTTCAGGAAAGTTCGTGAAAAGATGCGCAGAGAAGAGATGATTTTTAAACGTCTGGTTGAGGTTGAGGATCTGTTAAATCTATAGATGTATCTAGAGTGCCCCGGGCGAGTTAAGCCATGTATTCACTGTGAAACAACTGTTTATAAACTCTAGTTCAGAAACAAAATCTACTTGTTTCTGAAACAAGTAGATTTTGTTGGTTCCAGGAACATATAATTTAGCCAACGCGATTGAAAGCGAAACACCTGGATAAGATCCAAGACCAAAGTTAGAGCTGTGGTTCAGGTCATGGCGGAAAGAAAATGGAAATGTGCGGGACACGTTGCTCGAATGGATGGCGGGCCTGTTCGAGTGGAGACCACGTGCCCATAAAAATAGAATAGAATAGAAGAATAGAATAGAATAGAATAGAATAGAATAGAATAGAATAGAATAGAATAGAATAGAATAGAATAGAATAGAATAGAATAGAATAGAATAGAATAGAATAGAATAGAATAGAATAGAATAGAATAGAATAGAATAGAATAGAATAGAATAGAATAGAATAGAATAGAATAGAATAGAATAGAATAGAATAGAATAGAATAGAATAGAATAGAATCATTTATTTCTGAGTACATGGTGCATGAAAATCTTAATATTAAACAGAATCACATATACTACTTTTACTGGTGTAGAAATATTACACATAGTTACAGATCATGCAGTACTAAATAACATTTAAAATTAAACCAACCAAACACAGAAGAAAAGAGACCGCAAGGGAAACCATCAGATAGAAGGACGACGTTGTTCGACACGCTGGACGGGATGGGATGTCGATTGCCCGAGACCGTCAGGAGTGGAGAAGAATGGAAGAGGCCTACCTCCAAAGTTGCATATAAAGAGGCTGCTATAGATAGATAGATAATTTAGCCTACTAGGGCCAAGAGTCTGCTTCTGAAAGAAAGGTTCGGCCCCGGTATGAAAGGCAAGAAGGAACGGAGTGGGTTTTTTAGTCAGTAAGAGTCTGACAGTACCGCCCTTGCCGCCCAAAGGCGGGTGATGTCATTTGGATGATTTTTACACACCAAAAAAAAGTCTAAGTACATAGATTTGGTTTATTTTATGTGATACGTACACAACTAAAAAAATCTACAGATTTATTATATGTATAGATGAACGGATGGTCTGATATTTTCAAGAAATAAAAAGGTGGTGGTTAGGTTCTATCTTTCAGTTAAGTAACAAAATATATAGGTACAGAAGTCAATCTACATACAAAGCGCGCTCGAGCAACGCACACATAGACACCGCTCATGGACACGATACCTCGAAGCGCCTCACTCCGCTCGTCGAACAGTTCCGGCTCAAACGCTCATTAGTGTGCGTCCACCGAGCGTAGGTATAAAAATTGAAGTACATACATGAGATTGTCTTCTGTACCTATCTATTTTGTGACGTTACTACTTTGTCGCATACAATGCACAGTGCGACCATCGATTATGCATAACGCCGCGACTCTACAGCATTATGCTGAGACCCTTTTAGCAGTATTACGAAGCACTGTCTTTGAGTCTAGCTATTATACAAAAACACAGTTGAATTTTAACTCATTGGATCATTCTGGGGGTGAAAGCACTCGTAATTAATATGAAAATATTTAGACAACACCTCTGCAATAGGTTATTTTAATCTATATGAGAAAATATCTAAAAATATATTATTAAGATAGCTTAAAGGCAAAAAGCAGTCGGTAAGTGTTAATTTTTAAATTCAATTCAAATTTTCAGTTTTTTGACGTGACAACGTCTTAAATTAGGTTGCGGCTGGGAGTCACTTATGAAAAAGTGTAACGCTCGGTAACGTTACGATGAGTCACCGAACGAGAGAGAGGCCCGCCGAATGCCTTGCGTCTCTCTCCCACTCAACTATGATCGGTCTGCCGCGCGCGCAGCACTAGAGACGTTGTCACGTAAAATCTTCGCCCGTAAAACCGACTTTACAGGCAACCATTTTTTTTTTTTTTATCTGTACTTTATCACCTTGAAAAAGCCACCATGTTAATACGTCATTCAGCTGTGTAAACCAACTGACGTCATATCACTACGTTCTGCATTACGCGCGAAATATGAAAATGTCAATTTTAAGTGCATTTTTAGGGTACTTAGCGTCTGAATAAAAATTTTGTGTATTTGTTTTAATGGTTTATTTGCTAATGTCTTTCTTCTTCTTTCTTTAAAAATGTCTCAATTAGATTCTATACTGCTGTATAGAATCTGATTGAGACACTTTTCAAAAATGAGTGTAATACACACACAAATAAGTATGTACACAAAAAAGTATGTTGTTGTAGTTTGTTTTAGGTGGTAAATCATCCAATGACATCTTCCGCCCTAGGGCGGGGCGTGAGGATACGTTTTAGTCAGTAAAAGTCTGACACACTCTCCCGCAGTCCCGCCACAGCCAGAATGGAAAAAGTCAATGAATAAAAACCCCACATTAAAAAAAAGGCTTCACCCGTGCCGAGACGTAAAATCGATACGAGTATCATTGTAAGAAAAATTTCATGAAAGAAAAATCTTATGAAAATATACACGTAGTTTATTTTCACCAAAAAATCTATTAAAATTCAGTCAGGATAAGCCTCAGCTCTAGGTATACTTACACCATTTTATCCAGATGTGGAGCTCCAAACATCTTAAATATATCGTATATAGTGTAAGGGACAGCCCTCCACAAACTTTAAGGGCTTGCTCAGTAGACGAAACTGAACAACCGAAAAAAAAATTCGGCCTCTCCATACAAACTGTCCAATCAAGTGTATAATTTTGTATGGTAAGATGGATTTTTTTTTCGTTTCCTGAAAAAAATGTTAGTGGAAGGTTGTTCAGTGTCGTCTACTGAGCAAGCCCTTAAAGTTTGTGAAAGGCTGTCCCTTACACCTTGTATACTATCTACATTAATAATAATAAAGAGGTAAAGTTTGTTTTTTTGTTTGTAGGAGGTAATCTCTGGAAATACTGGTCCGATTGCGAAAATGTTTACACCGATAGAAAACTGTTTGATTCCTGAGTGACATAGGCTATATTTTATTTACATAGGCGAAGCAGCGGGTAAAAGCTAGTAATATTATAAAGAAGTACTTTTTTTTTGTTTTTCTTTGTAGGAGGTAATCTCTGAAAGTACTTACGATTGAATTTTTTCACCGATGGAAAGTTGATTTATTACTGAGTGACATAGACATATTTTTATGTAAACGGGCGACGCTGCGGGTAGGGGCTAGTGTACTTATAAAAATACTCGTATTCCTGAAATACAAACCTTCAAAAACATCATAAGTAGGTGAGTAAGTATTGGTCCTTTGGTCCCAACATTTGTGCCCAACGTCTTACACTCCAAAGGACAGAAAAGGTTCTGAAGGGATTACTTACGGTACACTGGTTACAGTAATAACTTGTAAGTAACTAAGTAGCATTCAATCAGAACGGTTAAAAATAGTTTCTGGTTGGAACGTTTGAAAGAGTGGCCGTGGCTGTGGTACGTAAAGGGCAACTGAAGGACACAGGTGTTGCAGGCTTGCGGACGGTGAGCAATGAGTAGCTCTAGTAACCGTCCGGACTGAGCTAAAGTCTCTAGCCTGGACACGAGTTGCCATGGCCAACCTCGATAACTTTAAACAAACTCCGTATTATGTTCAAATCGCGTGGAGAACTCCTCGCGGCCTCGCGGTGTAGCCGAATACTGGGCCAAACAAGAAATCTTATTTTGAAAAAACCGGCCAAGTGCGAGTCGGACTCGCCCATGAAGGGTTCCGTAGCAGCGAGAAACATAATATAAAAGTTCTTGTGATGTATTGTAACTTTGATCGATGTTTTAATAATAGTGTATTTTTTTCGGTTTATGACGCATTAAAAAAAAACTACTCACTGGATTTCGTTCAAACCAATTTTCGTTGGTAGTTTTTATAGTAATGTACATCATATATTTTTTTTAGTTTTATCATTCTCTTATCTTAGAAGTTAGAGGGGGGGGACGACACATTTTACCACTTTGGAAGTGTCTCTCGCGCAAACTATTCAGTTTAGAAAAAAATGATATTAGAAACCTCAGTATCATTTTTGAAGACCTATCCATAGATATCCCACACGAATGGGTTTGATGAAAAAAAAATTTTTGAGTTTCAGTTCTATGTATGGGGACCCCCAAAATTTATTGCTTTTTTTCTATTTTTGTGTAAAAATCTTAATGCGGTTCACAGAATACATCTACTTATAAAGTTTCAACAGTATAGCTCTTATAGTTTCGGAAAAAAGTGGCTGTGACATACGGACGGACGGACAGACAGACAGACAGACAGACAGACAGACAGACAGACAGACAGACAGACAGACAGACAGACATGACGAATCTATAAGGGTTCCGTTTTTTGCCATTTGGCTACGGAACCCTAAAAACTAGGCAAGTGCGAGTCGGGTCACGCTCAGTGTAGGGTTCCATAGTTTCTCGTCCGTCGCAATAAGTGTCCCCACTTAAGAGTTAAACAATGCCAATGAGAGATCAACCGAACAATTCGACAATATACCTCTTATACCCGTCCCGACCCCATCAGCTCAGCAAAAATCTTAACAGCGCGAAGTAGCCCAAAGTACAGCGCCATCTCTCGGAAAATTGGGATACTAATTTATACAAACTAGACGGGTTATGTATATTGGGTTTTCGGCAGTAATTTTGGATTGCGTGAATCGATTTTAATAATTCTATTGTTATTTGAAAGAAGATACGTTCAGGATAATAAAATATGTAAAATAAGTAAAAAAAATGCAAGCTTACACGGTTAAATTACAAACTTAATTCAAAAATTATTTTGTACAACTTTTCAAAAACTATTCAACTCATAAAGTTCAAAATAATTTTTCTAGAAGGTCTTTATAAAGTTCTACTTTTGAGATTTTTTTCATTTTTTCTAAACTTATGGTTCAAAAGTTAGAGAGGCCCGACACATTTTTTTTTTTACTTTTGGAGCGATTATTTCCAAAAATGTTAACATTATCTAATAATGATTTCGGTAAACCCCTCTTCATTTTTAAATACCTTTCCAACAATATATCACACGTTAGGGTTAAAATTAAAAAAAAAAACATTCCTCACTTTACGTGTAGGGGGGGTACCCTAGTAAAACATTTTTTACACTTTGGATTTTACTACTTTGTCGGCGTGATTGATATACATATTGGTACCAAATTTCGACTTTATAGTGCTAACGGTCACTGAGATTATCCGCGGACGGACGGACAGACAGACATGGCGAAACTATAAGAGTTCCTAGTTGACTAAGGAACCCTAAAAAGAACTAATTTGCCATTGACACGCTAAGAAGATGTCAGGGATTAGAATAAACCAGTTAAAAAGATCAATTGGTTCAAGGTCAAGCCAGACATGACGTCTTTTATAGTCAAAACAATTCCCAAGGGTCATGGAACTTGAATGTCAAAACACAAAGCTAACAAGAATAAGTTATTGTCTAAGAAACACATTTATATGGATTGATTTCCTGGAAATCACACGAGGATTCCTTGTATCGTGCGATCAAAGTTCCTATTGTTACGTTTACATTTTGTTCCTTATTATTATAAACACGTAAAGGTAAACGTCTGTATGTAGTATATACCCTTAAATTTTAATCGTTTTAATCCCGTGGAGAGTCAATCGAGACATTAAACACTATCGATTAGTAAAGATAAAATTAAAAAATAAAGTACCTTTTTTTCAAAACTCGTATTAATTTACGCATGTACGAAATTAATTTCTTTAAGAAAACGTTAGCTGAGCGAGTCCAATGACCTGTAGGTAGTAGTTGGTGTTACGTACAAACTACCGGATCAACCCTCCACGGGATTAAAACGATCAAAATTTTGCTGCGTATATGTTTTTTTAAGTAGGATCGTTAAATGTTATTTCATACCCATTAGATCCAATTCATAACATTTACATAAATAATTATTTTTGAAAATGTTTTGAATTGGATCTAATTGGTGTGAAATCATTATTGTAATTTATATTTTTGTCTACACTATCGAATTGGATTGGTCTGTAATGATAGCTGTATGTACTTTTCCAACAAATCCTAACTAATATTATAAATGTAAAAGTGTGAATGTTTGGATGTTTGTTACTTAATCACGCAAAACCGGTTGAACGGATTTGGATGAAATTTGGCATTCATATAGCCTTTGACACGGAAAAGAACATAGGATACCTTTCATCCCGATTCCTTAAGTAACTAATGCCACGCGGGCGAAGTCGCGGGCAAAACTAATAATAATAATTTCAAATTCCCCACATATGCACGCTTCCTTTGGTAACACATTCTAAGAATTCAACTTAGGACTTCTCCGATCCCAACTTAGTCCCATTAACCCAATCGATAAGCTCCGCTAACCTACTTTCACACTTTATTCTGAGTAAACAACAGTGCATCAATTCGATTATGTTTTAATCGATTTCTTTCTTGATTCTCAATACGATATAATCGAATAATCTTGTGTATCTAAGATACACCTTAAATCGAGCGTGAGACTTTTCTAAGTCTTGATTTTTTTTACTAACAAATTACGAGGTTGTTTCATTGTCCTGAAACACAGCTGGTTTATTTAAATTAACCTATATATCGGGACGGTTCACTATCAAACGTTGCAATTCCGAACCAAAATTAATTGTATTAATTGAATAATATTTTAGTTTTAGTATATTTTTATTATTGTATGGAAAACCTTATCAAGGCTTTTTTTTATTTTTTATTATGATGCAATAATCATCAATGACAACCCGGACCCCGCTCCCGGCCGGCCGGCCGATCCCGGCTCTTGGATGGAGAGGGAGATAGTGTCAGAGTCTTACTGACTAAAAACCCACCCCGTTCCTTCAAGCCTTCATACCGGGGCTCGAGCTATCTTTCAAAACTAACCCTGGCCCCGGTAGGCTTCGACCCAGCTGGGCCCCTGCTGTACTGTTGGTTTTTTGTAAACGTTTTTTGAATAAAATGTATTATTTGTTTATTGTTGTATTCAAGGCCGTGCCGTTTTTAAGCTCCCGCTCTAGGGTGAAATGAGAGGGTGTGTCAGGTTTTACAGAATAAAACCATAGATGATGTTACTTCAGTTGCCTTTTGCATGATCCTTTTAGTACTTTTCCGCAGACCCTGGGATTAGTATAAAACTACACTTAAAATGGACGTACCGGAAGACGCAGCGTTGGAAGGGTGAAAACGGCAAGTTGAACCGATGACCTTGTGAGGGTCTTGGGAATCCGATGAATACGAGACGCACAGGACCGTTCATTATGGCGACACTTGGGGAAGGCCTATGTCCAACAGTGGACGTCTTTCGGCTGAAATGATGATGATGAATGGTGACCCTTAAAATCTTTATTCCATAATATTTAATTTACTGACATTTTATTATTATTGTATGACATTTTTATTTCAATGCAGTTTAATTTATTGTCATTTTTTAATTGTTATTTTATGGCTTTTAATTTAGTGACAATTGTTATATTTTTTTTTCCAAATTTCTTAATTTACATTACTTACATTTTTTTTGCCATACAACGAAAACCTCTCAGGGTTTATCCGTATTAATTTAATTGTGAAATTTTATGGGAAGAATATAAAAACAGTGTAATATTATTAAGCGTCTGAACTAATACTATATACTATTAGTTTCAATCAAATCAAATCAAATCAAAGCATTTATTTCAAATAGACCATTTACAGGCACTTTTGAATAGTCAAATGTCGGTCAGTCCAAGAAAAGTGAAGCTAAAAAGCTAATAGTAATAAGCGATATTAACATATGTAGCCTACAAGTAGTCTTTAAATAAATAATCTATTAATATTAAAGGGTGTAATTTATCTATAATATGTATGTATTTATAAATATATAAGTATGTTTATCAGTTGTCTTGTACTAATAACACAAGCTCTGCTTAGCTAGACAGCGTTGTGTGATATTTGTGGAATATTATTATATTATTATTCTTATATATTATTATATTAAAAATACGTTTTAAGGAGTGTTAAAGTTTCTACGAAAACATGCTTGAGAACAAAGTCACTGGCAAAATGCAAGTCAAGTATCTCTACATACAAAGTATATGTAAAGTATCTTCATCTTCACACACTTAAGTTGCAAGTTTTGTTTAAGTGCCGTTGTGTAAGAGCCATTAAACCAGACCCCGGGCTATAAATAACAAATTCCACACACACACACATTTACACCCATAGACCAGGGACCCAGCTGGGTCGTAGCCTGCTGGGGCCACGGTTAGTTTTGAAAGACAGCTCGAGCCCCGGTATGAAGGCTAGAAGGAACGGGGTGGGTCTTTTAGTCAGTAAGAGTCTGACACTATCTCCCGCTCCGCCCAAGAGTGGGGGATGTCATTGAATGACTTTTTCCCACTATAAAAAAAAAAACCATAGAAGCATAATCAACCTTATAATGGTTCCCACTGCTGGGACTCAGACCTCCTCTCTAGGAGAGAGAATGAGCCGTAATCCAGCACGCGGGCCCAGTATGGATTGGTGAATGTAACATGTCTTCGAATTTTTGGTTCTAGGACATGCCGGTTTCCTCACGTTGTTTTCCACACAACGTAATGCGGCTGGGATTGAACCCGCGACCTACAACTCGTATTGTCGGGGCCGTTACCACTCACCAGTACTCCTATACTAAACTTTATTTGTTACCCAACCAATCTATCAATAAGTATACAAAAATAGTAGAAAAGCAAACGTTTAAAATTGTTAGATAAGAATTTCAAACAAATATATGTCTCTCTCGCCAAGACGCCGTTTTCTATGGCCGCGTGATGAACTTTTTACGTCAAAGTCCATGTCGGACTTTTCCTTTTATTTGCTATATAACTTTGTTGATGATGAAAATAATTATTTAAAGATTTCTTTTATATGTTTGTTTACTAAAAACATTAACTATTTTATTCAGACGTTTCGACGGATCTTTAAACAACTTGTGAGCACTCGGACCCCACTATCCAAGAGTTTCAACCCCAAACGGTGACCCAAGGGGTAGCTTTTACCTCAGACAGAGGATAAGCATTGCCATACAGCGTGGCAATGCCGCCAGCCTTTTGGGCACATTACCAGTCGACAGCGATGTGGAAGAGTTCTTTGACGCCATATTTTAGTTTGATTTTAGTTAGTTGTTAACGCAGGGTTTTATTATTATTATTTTTTTAATTTACTGTAATTATTGTTTTTATTTGTGTATGTAATAAGTTAAATTGATTTAAATATTTAATTCAGCACATAAAAAAATTGCATGCACATTCCCTATCCGAGAAAAAATGCTCGCAACTAAAATTTTCGAACACCCAAAATAGTTTCGATACCACGAGATGATATACTATAACAATAGAAGATAAATGTATCCCATAACTATGAGAAATGTCGTAGTGGTCAAATAGCTACTATATCGCCGCGCGAACATATATCGTGTTAGAATATGCCAAAGAGTGTCATACATCCTTATTCGCATTATGGGGTACATTTTTTACTGTTTTCAAACAGTACAACAGTGAAAAATATACCCCTTTTTCACCGTTCGAGTTCTAACGTTTTTAGGATTCCGTACTTTAAAATGAAAAAGCGGAACCCTTATAAGATCTATGTTGTATGAAGAAACAATTACCGGCACGGATCTTGAGCGCTGGCTTTTTTTTTTTTTTTCGTTGGGAAAAATCATCTTATGACAACCCCCGCTCTTGGGCGGAGCGGGAGATAGTTTCAGACTCTTACTGACTAAAAAACCCATCCCGTTCCTTCAAGCCTTCATACCGGGGCTCGAGCGCCCTTTCGGATAACCCTGGCCCTAGTAGGCTTCGACCCGGCTGGGGATAACCCTGGCCCCAGTAGGCTTCGACCCGGCTGGGAGCGCTGGCTTCAAGTTGCGCGAAGTCAAATATTCGGTCTCTTTAGTGGTGCGAAGTGAGACGCGGGGGCGGGGAGTGTCATAGACGTCACTCATGATTCGTTCCTTGTGGCTCGCCAATGTATGGAATGCGCAAAGCGTTCCCCACTCTGACGCCAAACGCTCAAGATCCGTGACGGTAATTGTATATGTTAAATTAACAGATACAATTACCTATAATAATAATTTGCATGCTGCGGTCTTCCCTTCCGATTATAATTTAGGTGTCCACCTTTCAGATACCGTCAATTTGAGACACAATAGTAAGACAATAGATGCGCGAACGCGCATATTATGCCGCATTGAAAAAAAAATTACTTTGAGCACCGACGTCGAGTTGCTAGCCTGTCGGTTTTCTACCGTTTACATTTAGGGGAGTGTGCACTGGAACTGCACAATTTGTTTCCACCAAGCCAGTTTTATCATCTGATCAAAAGACGTACGACGTTGCGCCACTGGTACATGGTGGCATTCCATCCATACGTCCAAAACGTTTTGGAAAAATATTTATTATACGTAGAGCTTTTTAGGGTTCCGTAGCCAAATGACTAAAAACGGAACCCTTATAGATTTGTCATGTCTGTCTGGCTGTCTGTCCGTCCGTATGTCACTTTTTCCGAAACTATAAGAGCTATACTGTTGTAACTTAATAAGTAGATGTATTCTGTGAACCGCATTAAGATTTTTACACAAAAATAGAAAGAAAAACAAAAAAAATTGGGGGTACTTAGATTTTTTTTTCCATCAACTTACGTGTTGGATATCCATGGATAGGTCTTCAAAAATGATATTTATCTATATTTAGAATGAGGTTTCTAATGTAATTTTTTTCTAAACCGAATAGTTTGCGCAAAAGACACTTCCAAAGTGGTAAAATGTGTGCCCCCCCTGTAACTAGAACTTTTATATTATGTTACTTGCTGCTACTACGGAACCCTTCATGGGCGAGTCTGAGTCGCACTTAGCCGGTTTTTTTTATTAGATGGGAAATCAAATGAAGACGTCTCCCGCACTTACGTATCAAATTCCTATTGACTAAAATCCACTCCTGTTCCTTCTTTGCCTTCGTTCCAGAGCCCCGACGTTCTCTTTCGTATAACCCATGGCTCCACGCCAGTAGACTTCGAACCTGCTGGGCCCCTACGGTTTGCTGATATCTGCTTAAGGGCGCGTTCACACGACACGCGCACGCTCAGCGCACGCCACCCGCGTCCAGCTCGCATTGAAATTTATTAAATAAGAATTTGAGTCTTATAATCCATCAATAGATCTCAAATTGCATTTAACGAAGTCTACACGCGCACGCCAAGCGCACGCCCCGCGCCCGCCTCGCGCCAACCCTGCGCTCGCCCTGCCCACGCTCTGCACCCTCCCCGCGTACGTTTTGCGCCCGCGCTATGGCTAAATGCCTAGTGAACGAAGGAGTTCAGCCACTAGTACTATAAGTGGGCGCAAGGCGTGTGCGAGGCGGACGCAGCGCGTGTGCGGGTTTAAGGCGGGCACAACGCGTGCGCGGGTGCTGTGCGTGATCGGCGCGTGTCATCTGAATATGCCCTAAGGCGCGCGTAGAACACTACGGACCGTCTATGAGTTGGGCTTGTACCGGACGATCGGACGGTGAGCTACCCATTGGTCGCCGTCTGCAAGCCCTCGCCTACGGTGGCTGCAAATCGGGATCGGTATCCCAGTGGCTCGGGTTTGCTACCGCCAACTTTGCTACCATTACTGCTTCGCAGAAAAAAGCGATTGCGCCTGCGATTCCTCCTCGCTCTTGACTATGGCCTGTATCAAAGCCCGGCACGAGAGAAGAGGAATCCGGTGCAGGAACTTCCCGAGTGACCATGTCCGGTGAGGACCTGCGTCATGCGGATGGTAAGGATGCCGTGTTGTCTTTCCAGCCACTGCTCAAAGAGGGGACTTACCGCCATAATTGTAGTGTGCCCAATTATATTTACAGCTAAGGAGTGGAATTCTCTGCCAGAGTCTGTGTATCCTGATAGTTATAGTCAAAGAATAAATAGGTTACTTTTAGGTAGGTAAGCGTGCTCCACTGTCGCTTACCATCAGGTGAGATAGGTATTGGTCAAACACGAGTCTATAAACAATAAAAAAATACAGACACAAGTACAGACGAAGAATGACGAAGAGAATATATACACACAATTTGTACAAATTAATGGAAGTGTAAAGTGTAAATAATTTCCCGTATCGCTAATTAACTTTAAACATTAATTTAAAATGAGCTAATTTTCTATTTAAATTGTAAATGAACGTAAATATTGGAGCGCCTGTTTATGCGCATAATTGAATCCTTTGATGTTCAATATTATTTTAATAGGTAATTCAGCAAACTTTTATATACTCGTCAATAGCGTTGCCAGGCGGCCGGATAATTTCGGACACTGTCATGTTTTTAGGTTGTGTGTCCGGCCAAATAAGGCGTAGTCCGAGCGACCTGTACGGCTTTGGTTATTTTTTTTTTTCGATGGGAAAAATCATCCAATGACAACCCCCGCTCTTGGGCGGAGCGGGAGATAGTGTCAGACTCTTACTGACTAAAAAACTCTTCCCGTTCCTTCAAGCCTTCATACCGGGGCTCGAGCGCCCTTTCGGATAACCCTGGCCCCAGTAGGCTTCGACCCGGCTGGGCCCCTGCTGTTGCTGACAACTCCTTGAGGCGCGCGGGAACAGTGCGCGCCGTCGACGACTTGAGCTTGGTCCGGACAGTTACCGGACGGCCGGACAGCGAGCTACCCATTATCCGCAAGCCCGCCCCTACGGTGACTGGAAATCGGGATCGGAATCCCGGCGGCGGCAAGAGTGCGGCTTTGGTTAGGTTTTTTAAATTATAATTATTTGATTTGATCATCATATCAGCCGAAAGACATCCACCGTTGGACATAGGCCTCCCCCAAGCGTCGCCACAACGACCGGTCCTGTGCATCACGCATCCATCAGATTCCCGCTTCATTCATTCGAATTCATTGTTTGGTTCGATCGCGTATGGTGTATTGCTCTCTTCTTTGGGAAGGATCTGCCCGATACCAACTTTGAGGCAGTTGAAAGGCGAGCCAGAAGGATAATTGGCGATTATACACTTGTCGAGTCGAGGCTTCAGAGTCTTGAGCATCGACGCCGAGTTGCTAGCCTGTCGATTTTCTACCGGTTGCATTTCGGGGAGTGTGCGTCGGAATTACATAACCTGATGCCGCCTAGCCCGTCCCATCGTCGAACTACCAGACGTACGGCGATGCACCACCGGTACATGGTGGACATCACACGCACAAAACGTTTTGGGAACACATTCGTTGTGCGTGCAGCTAAGGAGTGGAATTCCTTGCCGGAGTCTGCGTTTCCTAATAGCTACAACCCGGGAATCTTTAAGCCGAGAGTGGTTTTTTTAATAGGTCTCTTCTAGGTAAGCGCGTTCCATCGTCGACCGCATTGTCGCTTTCCATCGGGTGAGATGGCGGTCAAGCGCAAACCTATCAAAAATACAAAAAAAACCTTTTTTAGATTTATCATTGTGTTCGGCCTTACCTTGTATTGCCAGCGCAAGCAGAGCGAATTTAGTGTTGTTTAATTAGAATTTAAAATGATTTTACAGTCAATAAAAAAGGCGTTCTTTATTTAAAAAAAATCTCGGTCATTTTATCCATAAGTCCGGCAAAACTGGCTGGTCTGTCTGGCTTTACCGTTTTGAAACCTGGCAACCCTACTCGTGAATAAATTTCTATAAACATTAAAAGCTGTAATTCAGAAATGCAGGTCTTCCTTATTCATTTATTTGGCAACTCGACTTGACATTGTTCTTCCACAAATCTTTAAACGAAATGACAAAGTGGCAAACTCTTTAAAACACCATTACTCATCCAAAATGTTTGGAAACCGTTGCACATTTCATTTCGTTATCAAATAATAAACAAGACAAACTAGACTCACTGGAAAAATATGAAGAGAGGTTTGTTGGCAATCTTTCACACTACTACAAATAAATATTAAAGCTCAACTCACATTGGACACAGCTTAAGGTTCATACGCTGGATGCGGTTGCAAATGCGGCCAGCCTGGTCGCGGACAGCCGCACTCGCAATCGCAGCGTGCGGTTGAAGAACCGTTACGATTTGCAGTTATATCGAGCCTATATCACTCAATGTTTTAGTTTTTGTATATTTTTAGGCACTGAACTGAACCTTATTACCGTAGGCTTAATGTTCCTTTTTTGTTAACGTTATTTGAATAAATTTATTATTATATTTTTTATTTAATGGCGGGCAGCCGCAGGTAAGTATAACAATCGTCCGGCTAACACTCGGGCCGCAGCCCTCCGAGTGACCGTAGCAGTCTGCGGGTAGCCGCATCGCAGTGCGTATAGAAATGAATATTACATACATGTGCTTGCGGTCAGCCGCATGACTAGCCGCATTGAAACTATCTGCATAGTGCTTATGAACCCTAAATCTTCGGCTATGCTGAGCCTCTACTAGGGTTTTGCTGACATCATTTTGAGGCGCGCTTAGAACACGATGCGCCGTCGACGACTTGGGCTCGGTCTGGACGGTTACCGAATGGCTGGACAACGAGCTACCCATTGCTCGCCTTCCGCAAACCTACGTTTACGATGTGTATTCGCTTAGTTAATTTAAGTTTTTGGAAACCCTGGTTATAGGCTTTAATTTATATATATTATATTTAAGCCGCCACACACTAGTCAGGTCAAGCAGACGACAACGTCAAAGGTTGATCTACAAGAGACAACTCAAAAAAAATCCTCTTTACTCTGCGCTAGTGTGAGTTGAGCCTTACGCTCGCTGTCTTTGCGACTGTTTAATAGCAAAAAGATGGCTGTACCATCTGCCAATGTAGCTTGTGGTGAAATCATATCAGCTACATGGGTCAATCCTTTTTAGGGTTCCGTAGCCAAATGGCAAAAAACGGAACCCTTATAGATTCGTCATGTTTGTCTGTCTGTCTGTCTGTCCGTCCGTATGTCGCAGCCACTTTTTCCGAAACTATAAGAGCTATACAGTTGAAACTTTGTAAGTAGATGTATTCTGTGAACCGCATCAAGATTTTTACACAAAAATAGAAAAAAAGCAATAAATTTTGGGGGTCCCCATACTTAGAACTGAAACTCAAAAATTTTTTTTTCATCAAACCCATGCGTGTGGGGTATCTATGGCTAGGTCTCCAAAAATGATACTGAGGTTTCTAATATCATTTTTTTCTAAACTGAATAGTTTGCGCGAGAGACACTTCCAAAGTGGTAACATGTGTCCCCCCCCCCCCCCCTCTAACTTCTAAAATAAGAGAATGATAAAACTAAAAAAAATATATGATGTACATTACTATAAAAACTACCAACGAAAATTGGTTTGAACGAAATCTAGTAAGTAGTTTTTTTTTTAATGCGTCATAAATCGAAAAAAATACACTATTATTAAAACATCGATCAAAGTTACAACACATTACAAGTACTTTTATATTATGTTACTTGCTGCTACGGAACCCTTCATGGGCGAGTCCGACTCGCACATGGCCGGTTTTTTTTTATTATCGATAGGCTCGCATTTAACCACAATCTCACTTAATGGAAAGCGATGATTTGGCCGACAATAGAGCACGCTTGCCTAAAAACAACCTATTCACTCTTGACTTAAATAGTAGTAGAAAGTCGGGGTCAGGTTCCCAACGACGAGGACGCCAGGATGTCCATTCTCATCTCCTTCGCTAACATTACTGTTTCGCAGAAGAAGGCGACTGTTGCCCACGCCCCCTTGCTCCGGACTATCGCCTGTACCAGGGTCTGGTGCGAGAGATCGCCTCCACCGATCGACTCCTCGTGGAAGCCCTAGTGGGCACAGTGGTGCTTCGCCCAAGTGGGGCACACCTCCACCGTAGGCTCCTCCGACTTTAATAATGACTTAGTAGACGAGAAGAGACGAGTGGGTACGATATTGATTGTGTTTTTAGCACCGAAAGTACTCAAAACAGCTGAACCACGACTTTATTTAAAAAAAATGGCTATAGTTTTGAACTATCAAAGACCGAAATGAAATAACTCTATTTGACTGGGTCCCTGAATGGTTTGAAATACAATTGATTGAACCCGGTAGATAGCGCTACAATCGGATTCTCAATTTTTTATTCTGACGAAAAGCTATCTTGCGGATGGAACTACCACAGAAAAGATATAAATACTTTCCGATTTGTACTACGAGTGTTACTACTAACGAGTGTCACCGCTTGTCTCCCACCCTTTAACTCCACTACAGGCAATAAACCAATACGAACGCGCATTACGCAACTAACACACCATGCACACTTAGATCGCAAGTTTGCTATTGGTAGTTGAACTACGAGCATTGCCCTACTTTGTGGCACGCCTGCCCCTCAAGGCCATTCTAACCTCTTTCATCTGTGGGAACAACAACGTCTATCGGGACCGCAAGTTTAAGCATATTTTTTTCTCAACACACATTTCACTACACCAAATGGGTCGTTGCATAAAAACAAGACAATTGAAAAACGCGAAGCCGATACGGATATCGCTACACAAAAGATTTGGAACAATCTCTTGAGGGTTTCTCTGCAAACGATTCTCCATTTTAGGCACTCTATAGACCGAGCAACTTTAGTTGACGCATCAACAAACTCATAACTGTTGCGAGCTGCGACAACAAAACTACCCACATTTGTTTTAGTTTGTTATGATTGGAGCATAATGAGACTGGCACGTGCGCACTAGCACAGGTGCACTAGTTTCTGACGTTTTAAAAGTGCCCATAAAGGCCTGTACGAAATAAAAATATTTGATTATTTTTTTTGACAGCCGCTGAAGACAACTGGAAGAGTTGAAATGCTGTTTTTCTTTCTTTTTTTAAATGTTGCGGTTACTGGTTGTGAAAGCAGCAATATGACACAAATGGTAAAAAAATATGAGTTGTTAAATTTAGTCATTTTGAAAATTTTAGAATTGAATATTTCACAGAGTCCAGCTACCGATAACTTGGGCACGCCACAATTTTGGCGATAAGTCCCCTCTTTGAGGCGTGGCTGGAAAGACCTCACGGCGTCCTTACCTTCCGCATGACACAGGTCCTCACCGGAAATGGCAAGTTCGGGAGGTTCCTGTTCCGAATTAAAGCGGAAGTGACACCCGGGTGTCGCCACTGTGCGGAACGCCCGGAGGACACGGTGGAGCACACAATAGCGGTGTGCCCTGCTTGGACGGAGCATCGCCGTGCCCTCGTGGGGGTGATCGGCGGCGGAGACCTCTCGCGCCGGACCTTGGTCGAGGCCATGGTCCGGAGCGAGGAGGAGTGGCAGGCGGTCGCCGACTTCTGCGAAGCAGTAATGCTCGCTAAGGAGGAGGCCGACCGCATCAGGCAACGGCGCTCTCGCCGCCGCCGCCGGGATTCCGATCCCGATTTCCAGCCACCGTAGGCGCGGGCTTGCGGACAGTGAGCAATGGGTAGCTCGCTGTCCGGCCGTCCGGTAACAGTCCGGACCAAGCCCAAGTCGTCGACGGCGCGCGCTGTTCCCGCGCGCCTCAAGGAGTTGTCAGCAACAGCAGGGGCCCAGCCGGGTCGAAGCCTACTGGGGCCAGGGTTATCCGAAAGGGCGCTCGAGCCCCGGTATGAAGGCTTGAAGGAACGGGATGGGTTTTTTAGTCAGTAAGAGTCTGACACTATCTCTCGCTCCGCCCAAGAGCGGGGGTTGTCATAAGATGATTTTTACCATCGAAAAAAAAAAAAAGCTACCGATAACTGTTGTCTGTCACTGAAACTTGCATTTGAAATCGTTTTCTGTGCAGTTTCTTTAAATGTAGGGAAATTGTTTATTTTTTTCATTACGTTACCCCAGAAATCACTTCTGTATCGAAAACATCTGGATCCGGAACAACTAAATGTAGGCCTTTTAAGCCCAGCAGCATGGTCTTAGATGTATTTGTTAATATTTTTATAAGTATACACTATAAACTGAATTATATTCTCTAATGTGGTCTCTCTCTCTCTCTGTCACTCAGTGGTTTTGGCCGAGATACTTCATTGTTGAGTTAAACTCCTCTTTGTACATCACCATCTTATCGCCCTTGACTTGTGTTATTTGGGGTCCGATTTTTGTTGTTTGGCCTTCACCCACCTCGTCTTTGTACATGAATTGTCAAATTAGTTACTGTGTCTAGTTTCGAGTTAAATAAAGAATAAAAAATTTCAAATATTTGTTTCGACTTCAATATCTACACTTCTACACTAGTTATTTTAAATAGGTAAAGTATTTTTTTTTTTTTTTTGTTATACGAAGCAATCTCTGAAAGAACTGGTCCGATTCCAAAAATTTTTTCGCCGATAGAAAACTGCTTTATTCCCGAGTGACAGGTTATATTTTATTGGACAAAAACTAGTATATTATGTACTTCTTACTGCGAGTTGCCAGTTGCCGCAACTCGTAGATAAAAGTTGCTCCATCTGTGGAACGCCTTACGTCGAGAAAGCTCAACCATAATCATACAGCGATGACGCAGCAGCAATCGCCTAAATTGAAAAAGCGATGTAGCGCTCCATGTTGAGATGTTCGCCAATATGAACGGAACACCTTTGAGTTTAAGGTGATTGCTACGGGTTGTTCGTGGCCATTTTCCCGCTAGATGGCGCTGAAGTCAACATTTATTCATTTTTTTCAGTTTTATTTAGTTTTGAGTGTGATTGGAACAATATTATGTAACAGAAATAATAGAGCTGAAATGGGACATTCCGCTTTACCGAAATTAGTCAAATTAAAGCCTCAAAACCCATTTGATTCGCCATATTTCTTAGGACTAATATCCAACTCTGCTTACAGTATCGTTTACACACACATAGACATGAGCGACTACTTTAAAGTCAAGAGCATTTAGCAAAGTTAACCACTAGATGGCGTGAATTTAA
The DNA here is from genome assembly GCA_929112965.1 of Mythimna albipuncta. NCBI lineage: Eukaryota > Metazoa > Arthropoda > Insecta > Lepidoptera > Noctuidae > Mythimna > Mythimna albipuncta. The sequence goes on from OV815982.1 coordinate 13,156,163, forward strand.
AAGTTATTAGGCTGGACTCTAGTAGAAATTAGAATTAATTGTCTGGGGGGTAAGTTTATCCTAACGTCATGCGTTACAATTATAATATGAAATAAAAGGAGTCATGATTACATAATAAAAGGTGGTATTTCTGGGGGTAAACTATTTAAGTGATTTATTATTTTAAGAATCAAATGAATGTCAAGAATGCAATGTAAGATAGTTTTATTTATATTACCATATACATTATTTAAAACAACATATGTACCAACTAACAATAATTACAAGTATTTATAGTGACAATTTATGTCTTGCTTGATACATAACTGTTTACTAAAAAACAATCTTTTTCAAAATATTTAGTCCCAAGTCAAGTTTGAAGTAATTGAAAGTATATTATTTACAACAATTATACACCAGTACAAACGCAAGAAATTATAAATCATAAGAAAACAACAAATTTAAAACACAATTTAGAATGAGAGATTGCAACCAGGAAGGTGGAAAATGTTTGATAATGTCCAAGCATCCATAATCACGTATGTTTTTCAGAAATCAGAAAAAGAGTCAATGTATTCATCACATTATGGACATAATGTTCATCATGATGAGCACACCATGATAACCAAAAAATATGATTGTAAACATTGATAATGTAGATTCTAAACAAACTACTATAAAAGTACAATTAAAACAAAAATCATTCAACATGTTGTTTTCACTCGTTCTGAAGTTCTTTTTTTTAAATGATTTCGTACAGATTTGTGTTGTGGATATTAAATTCTGAATCTGGATACAGATACGGATATAGAAATAATAATAGAATAGAATAAACTATATAATATAATAATATTCCACAACTATCACAGAACGTCGTCTAATCCCAAGCTAAGCAGAACTTGTGTTATGGGTACTAGACAACTGATAAACATACTTATATATTTCTGCATACATACATATTATAGATAAATTACACACAACAAAAGATCATGCTCATCACATAAACATTTATCCTGGGTGGGAATCGAACCCACGACCTGCGGCATAGCAGTCAGGACCACTAACTACTAGACCAACCGGCCAGTCAATCACTATGTATGTATATTGTACACCAAAATAATAACAATTCCACAGAAAGCCACCAGAAGTCCGCTTAAGCCTTACATCATCATCATCACCATCAGCCTTTTTAAAGTTCCCGTTGCTGGGACTCCGGCCTTCTAAGGAAAGGGAATGGGCCGTAATCCACCACGCGGGCCCAGTGCGGGTTAGAGAATGTCTCATGTCTTCGAATTTTCGGTTCTATCCCGGTTTCCTCATGATGTTTTAAGCCATCCAAAAAAACTAACTAAAAAAAAACTATTATATATAAGTTACTAGTTTTCCACCAACCGGGGTTGTCCTTGGGTGCATTAGCATATATATGTACGTACGTACACCTAATATCTTTGGTTGGTACCATGTTCCACGAAAATTATCTAAAGAGCCTCTCTTTTTTTTAAATGTTGTAAATCATCCAGTGACATCTCCCGAACTTGGGCCTCGTGACTTTACTGACTAAAACCCACTCATGTCCCTTCTTTGCTTTCGTTTCGGGGCCCCGGTGTTTTCTTTCGTATCACTCTTGGCCCCAGAAGGCTTTGACCCCGCTGAGCCCCTACATTTGTTGACATCTCCTTAAGGCGCTTGTGCAACACTACGCGCCGTTGATGACTTGGACTCGGTCTGGACGATTACCGGACGATCGGACAGCGAGCTATCAACGCTCGCCGTCCACAAGCCCGCGCATCTATAGTGCCCCTGCGAGTTAGTTTCCGTTCCTCGTATGCCTTCTAAAAGTCCAGGAGATATCCATCATCAATATCATCATTATCAGGAAATAATATTAAGATTTTTATTTCAGACGTAGTCCATATACTGTAAGCAACACAAAACCCACCAAGCCAAAACCAACAAAAACCCGTCGTAATCTTAAATTTAGACTCTAACCTACAAAACTACCCAAAACTTTTAAATCAATTTCGGTTCATCGAGCTCCATCACATTCCTGAAGTTGAGAGTTGGATACTACTCACCACATATTATGTGTATTATTTATTTATTTAAAGCTTTATGCACAAAAAATTTTACAAAGGCGGACTTAATGCTTTGTCTTCACCTCTGAAATGATTGCCTTTTGAAATGAATAGTTGTTAGTGTAGTGTGTTGGATTTGTTTTTTCACTACAGTATTGTTTATTTATATGTATGTATCTAAGTATGTATTTAATATTGTATATATTTGTTTCTCTTCTGTTTTGCCTATATATTCAGTTGCACCTGCCATGTTATGTTTCTGCACCACCCTAAGGTCGACTGGCAGATAATGCCTAAGGCATTAAGTCCGCCTTTGTACAGTTTTTTTGTGCATAAAGGTTTAAATAAATAAATAAATAAATAAATAGTTTTTAAGATGGAACTCAAACGTTTGTTTTATTAGCTTTCATAGTTAAAGGTACTTACTGCGATATTACAGGAAATAAAAAAGACGTATGGCACTCGGGGACTGCCGCGGTAAAGCTACTGCATAGCATTTTTATTAACTGTTCACACATTTGTTTTCTTATCCGCCGCCCGCGATAGAAGCTATGCAATAGCTTAAAAACACAAAGAAACCAATAAATACCTAATTTCGAAAAAAGAATAATGTAATATGTATAAAGTTTTTTTTTTTACTGTTTACAAATCGCGCGCTTAAAAACGCCCCCCTCCTTGTAATGTTTCGTGATTTTCACTGAACGTCCCCCCCCCCTCACCCACCACCCCACCCTCACGTGAGCCCCGAAAGGGGTTTTCTCACGTGATTAATGAACGATCAAGATTCACTTGATTGAATCACTCAACAGTCAGTCCGAAATTGCCAACCCGCCTAGAGCCTGTTTTCATAAAATATTTTCTTTTAAAAATATACCAAAATAGAATAAGAATAGATAATATAAAAGCTGAAGGAAGGTGAAGGAAAGAATCGTGAGGAAACCGGTATGTTCTAGAACCAAAACATTCGAACTGGGCCCGCACTGGGCTCGCGTGGTGGAAGGCATCGTCTCCAGGAGAAGGAATGGGCCGTAATCCACCACATGGGCGCAGTGCGGGTTGAAGAATGTCACATGTCTCAGAATTTTTGGTTCTAGGGTATGCCGGTTTCCTCACGATGTGTTCCTTTATCGTTTTGCGAGCTACGCGTATTACTTCGTGTAATTTATTTGATCAGCTCTTTCAATTAAATTACACAAAGTTGTACACCTGGCTGGGTTTGAACCCATGATCTACAACTCGTAAGCCGTGGCTGCCACTGCTCCTCCTCAAATAGATCAAACAGTAAGTAAATGGCAACACTGCTTACCATTAAAAAAAAAATGTTGAACTTTTTGCTTTACTGACTAAAACCTAACTAAAACATCAGTTGCCTTTTGTGTTCTAAGGCTCTTTACTCGTAACTCTTTCGAACAATCCCTGAACAGCCCTGAACTCTATCAGTCAGAATACACAGGCCATCTGTCTCTTAACATATCAACGTGATCAAATCTACAAGAACATCAGAACAAGCTACCAAGAATCTCCATCATATAACTCCAGCTCAAAATCTTCAGTCTATATACAGATTGGAATTCTAATCGACTCGTTCCAAACACCCCAATTTAGCCAAGCACCGTTGATCAGCAGTAATGTTGTACCAAATATAGACTTAGAAGAATGGACGGAGCGACAGCATGAACATAATGTTATATTTAGATAATAGAATAAAATTTATTTGTCACAGACTGTACGGTCAGCATCCGTACATTGGACTCGGACCTAGTTAGTATTTGCTGTAAATCGGGTAAAATTAGGTTTGCTGTATCGTCACGTAGACAAGTGCGTCAGTAGTACGTTTGGCACTGAACTCTCATGAGATTTTAACATCTTATATTTCAACATTTACTAGTCTTTTTAAATAACATTTATTTTAACATTTTTTAAGTAACATTAGATTAGCGAAGTGTTTTATTAAACATTATTCATAGAACGTTAATGTTCCTTTCATTTATAACATTCAACATTATATGGTTTAAAGGTTTCTGCCCTTACACAGACAATAAAATGCTACGGTAACAATACAAAATAATAATAAAAAACCGGCCAAGAGCGCGTCGGGCCACGCTCAGTGTAGGGTTCCGTAGTTTCCCGTCCGTCACAATAAGTGTACCCACTTATGAGTTTAAAAAAATGCTTATAAATAATCGTATATCGTATATTATACTACAAACTTAGTCCCGAAATTATTTTGTAGAACCCTTTTGTCTTTTTTATACAAAAACTATTCTTTCCATCAAGTTCAAAATAATTTTCCTAGAAAGTTCGTATAAAGTTCTACTTTTCAGATTTTTTTCATATTTTCTAAAGTTATGGTTCAAAAGTTAGAGGGACACATTGTTTTTTACTTTTGGAGCGATTATTTCCGAAATTATTGACATTATCAAAAAATGATTTTAGTAAACCCCTATTCATTTTTAAATACCTATCCAACGATATATCACACGTTAGGGTTAAAATTAAAAAAAAAATCACTTCTCACTTTACATATAGGGGGGCTACCCTAATAAAACATTTTTTTTTTCAATTTTTATTTTACCACTTTGTCGGCGTGATTGATATACATATTGGTACCAAATTTCAGCTTTCTAGTGCTAACGGTCCCAGAGATTAAGCGAGGACGGACAGACAGACGGACAGACAGACAGACATGGCGAAACTCTTAATACCTAGCTAGTTGACTACGGAACCCTAAAAAGGAGTACAAAAATACAGTACAGTTACGCTGAGCGTGACAAGATCGAACAAGCTGGTACTCCGCACACTCTGATGGAATACAGGTTATGTATGAAACCCACCAGGTGACCCAGTGTAAATTGGTAAATTAGAATACCGACACAAAATTGGTTATGAGGCTATACGATTGTGTGGTCAGTCTTTATCCTGCAGTTCACATTGATGAAGGGGATACTTCAAGTCTGTATCGTGAATCAATCAGAAATGTAAACATAAAAAGTAATAAATATGCGTGTGTTATGGAGTGGAATTTCTTGGCGAGTTCTAAACCTGTGTCGTGAAACAATTAGAATTGTGAACGTAAAATAGTTATAATATGCGTACCGCTACGGAGTAGAATTCATTAACGTAGTCTGTGTTTCCTGATGGTTAAAAGACTTGGGGGTTTAAATTCAATTGTTAAATTCGTTTCTTCCAGGCTAATGTACTTCATTGTCGACTACATTATCGCTTACTGTCAATGAAAATCGAACTATAAGTAGCATGATCGCTTTGTCTTTCACACTTTTCTGGTCGTATATGCTACATCTGAGAGCACCTATAAATTCCTTTATTCATTCAATTTGCAACTTCTCATCCTTTTCTGTCACTTAGAACCGTCATATACTAGAGCGAGAAACAGAGCGGTGGAATAAACGAGGCGGTCGGTAACATGCTCTCTTTCTATCTCTAGTAAATGATAAGAAAATTATAGAAGTGTAGGAAAGTGCGATTAAGTGCTGACAGATGTAGGTAGGTATGGAAAATGAAGTTATCTGCAGGAGATCTTTTTTTTTCTTTTTTTTATGGTTGGAAAAAATCTTCCAATGACATCCCCCCCGCTTTTGGCCGGAGCGGGAGATAGTGTCAGACTCTTACTGACTAAAAGACCCACCCCTTTCCTTCTAGCCTACCGGGGCTCGAGCGCCCTTTTGGATAACCCTGGCCCCAGTAGGCTTCGACCCGGCTGGGTCCCTGCTGTTGCTGACAACTCCTTGAGGCGCGCGGGAACTAGTGCGCGTCGACGACGACTTGGGCTTGAACCGGATAGTTACCAGACGCCCAGACAGCGAGCTACCCATTGTTCATTGTCCGCAAGCCCGCGCCTACGGTGGCCGGAAATCGGGATCAGAATCCCGGTGGCGGTGGCGAGAACGCCGAGATCTAAAGTTGCCGACATAGCACGAAGAATTACCAAACTTAAGTTGTAATGGGCAGGGCACATTGCTCGTAGAACAGATGGCCGTTGGGGCTGAAAGGTTCTGGAGTGGCGACCGCATACCGGAAGACGCAGCGTTCGAAAGCCTCCTACAAAGCGAACCGATAACCTGGTGAAGGTTGCGGGAAACCGATGGATGCTAGACGCACAGAAACGTTCGCTGTGGCGACGCTTGGGGGAGCCCTATGTCCAACAGTGGACTAATCAGCTGCAATGATGATGATGATGAGATGTAGGTCAACCCTAAACTTCACAACCTAGATTAGAAACGCTCAGTCCATACCGACATGTCTTAGGTCCTAAACTACTCAGATTATTGATGGATTACAGCATTTTCTCCCGATTTGCCGAGGCTTTCTGCGTACAAATTAGGCTTGATTAGGTTTTTATGTAAGTAAGGAACATAACTCGGCGGTTCTCTTGAAAAATCTAGAGATCTTTTTTTTTGGGGCAAAGGGATAATTTTCGTTTAAATCGAAGTGTTATTTTAATTTAATCACAAAATTCAACCTTTCGTTGACGTTTTATAAGTAAGAGAATCTTAGATATCACTGTTATGAGGAATACATATTTTTCTTTTATGATATGAACCAGTCCTTGACTACGATCCAACCTGTAGTAAGCAGTGATGCAAAGCGCACTAGTGTTTATTAAGAGTCTATTCACTCTAGCCTTGAAGACCTAAATTATAATCGGACGAGAAGACTGAAACAGTCAAATTGTTCCAGTCCTTCGCTGTACGCGGTATAAACGACGAGTTGAAACGCTTAGTCCTAACCGTAGAGGGTCTTTCTCACCCACCGTATGTCGGCTTGCTTCAAGCGTGTATTGCAAAATTGCTAGACAAAGACTTTCCTCTATGTCTTCATTTGTCACCGGCTCTGAGCATCTTTATGACCCCTTTGATTGGCCGTCGACGGCGGCTGGTGCTGAAAATCAGCGTGTAAACCCCGTGCTGCATTTTTTCGCACAGAGTGACGTCACACGTAACTTTAATGGGCTATATCTTTGTTATTTTTTGTTTAATCAAAACAAAAGAAAAAATACGTGTCAAATATTTTTTTTTTAATCTAAAATACGGACTAAATAAAATGTAATTATTTTGACCGTGGAAACCCTATTAAAGTAGTGTGGCAATCTATTTTATGTAAATTTTGAAGGTGGATATATTTTCGCTAGTTAATTATGAGGTTTACTAATCAGGTTTATGGAACCATACGAGGCACGGGGACGCCCAGCTCTTCGGTAGCCAGAGCTGAAAAAATTGTGGTGTATAACCTAATGTTTCATTTGGCTTGCATTCCAAACACCCCGAATGACAATAATATCTATCGGTAACTCGGTATCGGTAATCCCATAGGCTAAGGCTATCAGCACACAATAATCGTAACTAAACAATTCGATATTGTCTGTTCGAGTAATACCGAATAACGCAATCAAATGGCTTTGGTCTACACTAATTCCCTGTTGCGAGCTGCTACTAACTATAATAGCGATTGACAATTCGACTATGCGTGTGTTGTCTGCTCGACTAACTCAGCTAAGCGATCTAGTCGATTATACCTTCGATCTAATCGATATTTTGGACAATATTCTGAGGGTGCAGATAAGTTAGCACTACTGGTGCTTTTTTTTTATGGTGGGAAAAATCATGCATTGACATCCCCCGCCCTTGGGCGGAGCGGGAGATAGTGTCAGACTCTTACTGACTAAAAGACCCACCCCGTTCCTTCTAGCCTTCATACCGGGGCTCGAGCGCCCTTTCGGATAACCCTGGCCCCAGTAGGCTTCGACCCGCCTGGGTCCCTGCTGTTGCTGACAACTCCTTGAGGCGCGCGGGAACAGTGCGCGCCGTCGACGACTTGGGCTTGGTCCGGACAGTTACCGGACGGCCGGACAGCGAGCTACCCATTGCTCACTGTCCGCAAGCCCGCGTCTACGTTGGCCGGAAATCGGGATCAGAATCCCGGCGACGGTGGCGGCGATAACTCCGTTGCCTGATGCGTTCGGCCTCCTCCTTTGCGAGCATTACTGCTTCGCAGAAGTCGGCGACCGCCTGCCACTCCTCCTCGCTCCGGACCATGGCCTCGACCAAGGCCCGGCGCGAGAGGTCTCCGCCGCCGATCGCCCCCACGAGGGCACGGCGATGCTCCGCCCAAGCAGGGCACACCTCGACTGTGTACTCCACCGTGTCCTCCGGGCGTTCCGCACAGTGGCAACACCCGGGCGTCACTTCCGCATGAATCTGGTGCAGGAATCTCCCGAACGAACCATGTCCGGTGAGTACCTGCGTCATGCGGAAGGTAAGGACGCCGTGAGGTCTTTCCAGCCACGCCTCAAAGAGGGGACTTACCGCCATGATTGTGGCGTGCCCAGCGCTGGGTTGCGATAGTCGTTGACGCCATTTCACCATGAGATCCCGCCGGAGCTCTGTCCGCCATGCCGTGACCTGTCGAGGCAGCGGACTTTCACCCCGGCGTTGCATCTCCACGCGCATATCGTGCATGTGTGCAAGGACTGTTGCCACCAGATCCCACGGTGGTAGGCCAGCCAGGAGGCTCGCCGCTTCGCGGGAGACCGTGCAGTATCCCCGCACCATCCTTATCGCCATGACCCTCTGGCAGGCGTTCAGTGTGGCCGCCGGTCGCTTTTTCAGCGACGGCGCCCACACCGGCGCCCCGTAGAGGGCCATGGACCGAACGATCCCCGCGTAGAGCCTCCGGCAGGAGGCGTCTGGACCCCCAAGGTTGGGCAGGAGCCGCTTGAGCGCAGCCCCAGCCCGGTTGAGTTTGGGAGCCAGACGTCGGAAATGCTCCATGAAATTCCACCGGCTGTCGAGGAGCACTACTGGTGCTGTGATACAATGTTATTTTTTTTTTTTTTTACTATCATCATCATTTGAAACTCAAAATCAAAATCAAATAATTTTATTCCACATTAGCACCTACGTTGGCACTTTAAAAACATCAAAAGTAGCAATACGGAAAAGAACCGGCAAGAAACTTCATGTTTAGCTAATCTTTTAATTTTTTTATTGGTATTACAAATCTCGCAGACCGACGCTTAACCTAATATACACCTTATTTTTACTGGTACGGTATGTTTGCTTGAAAAATAGTATATATACTACAATGCGGCAGATTACAATCCAACAGCATGTACCATAGCGGTCATTTCTGCCTGATCACATATCACCCTTTGAGCATTCGTTTCGAGTGCAAGCAAAAATGAACTTCGTCAGGCGGAAGTGTCTTTGATGGTGCGTGGTGACAGTTTGGCACTTTAAAACTATAAACGCAAACGATTAATCGGTAATTCAATTTATTCGATTAACTCGCATTAGTCGGTTCCCCATCACTATTCGCGAATGGTTCGCTTTAACAGTAATTATAGTGAAACTGTTGATCGCGGCATGCCGTAAATTATTACAGAACATAAACTCTCATGGTAAGCTTCATTCAATTAGTGAACTGATGTGTGAGTAGATTTCATGGCGATAATGCTCGATGGGATGTTTCGGTCGTGACAGAGAGATCGCGACGTCATTCGAATGTCTTAGGGTCGCTAAATCGTAGTAATCGCTGACATATCCTACATCGACCCAAAAACCCAACTAGCAGCCAAAAATTGAGCATCTTAGCAAAGGTGAGACGGTATTTCACGCCGGAACATCGATCGTGTAAGGGGTGCTGATCTCATCTTTGATATGGGTCAGCCAAATACCAGCTTGATGCATTAGAGTCGATTGAAAAGCATGCCAAGAAGATTATAGGCAGTAATGCAATTGTCAAAACTCCAATCTCCACAGTGGAGGCGATCTCTCCCGCTAGGCTCCAGTTCAGGCCATGATCCGGCCGGAGCGAGGCCCACTTCAACTACTACTAGTACATAAAGTTTCAATAAATAAACCAAAACACAGGCAACTATTAAATCTACATATCCAGCCTACAACCTGTCCAGAAGATAATTTCGCATAAAGAATGAATAAATTTCACGTGAGCCAAAAAGGCTTCAAGTATAGCCTTACACAGTTTGTATTACTTTTAGGGTGCTTCTTCATCAGCTGCGTGGGCGGTTGCTAGGCGATGCGCGAGGCAAAATCCAATGGGATCGCTTTATTTTCCTAGCTAGGCTTAGTACAGCTCCGGTGTTTGAGAAAGCTAGCAAGGAAAAAGTGTGCGTCGAGCAAATGAAGCTAGAACTAAATTCATTGATAATTCAATGACTAAATTCATTTTGAGCGCTCGGCGTCAGAGTGGGGATCGCTTTGCGCATACCATAAATTGGCGAGCCAATCGTCTTCGTTGCAGGGAACAAATCATGAGTGACGTCTATGACACGATGGCGCGGTGAGCCAATCACTGACACTCCCCGCCCCCGCGTCTCACTTCGCACCACTAAAGAGACCGAATATTTGTGTTCTGCGCAACTTGAAGCCAGCGCTCGAGATCCGAATTGTAACGCCTGATTTATACGTAGAAAGATGTCACGTGGCGTGGATCTAGTGTAGCTCTACAAGTCTAGTTTCTATTTAAAATGTATGGAGACCGACGCGCCCAAATCGGCGTACGTGGTACACGCTTGGGCTGCAGTGTAGTTCTACCTTACATCCTCTAAGAAAAATTATTCGTACCGTTTCACAGTTTCGCTATGCATCTTTGTTTTGAGGTGAGTAATCATCAAAAAAACCCAGAGCGAGAAAAGTCATAGAAAGAAGTCTCTCGCTTTGGGTGGAGTGTGTCAGACTTACTAACTATTACCCACCTGTGCCTTGTAGTTGCCTTTTGCGCTCCAAGGCCAAGGCTAATTGTTCCGAACCTTGTCGCAGTCTTAGCAGTTGCTTCGCTTCGTCGCACCGAGACAGCACTCGTTCTCGATCGTCTAGTGGTAACAATCATACATTTTGACGGCGTCATTTTACATCCTAGTACCGCGCTAGTTCCTCGCAAACTTTGCTTCAGAAACTTCAGTCAGACATTTTTACAGAACTGCTACACATCCTCACACCGCAAAAGCTGCTCGCAAGTTTTGGTTCAAAAACTTCAAACAATCACACATTTTTACAGAGCTACCATACATCCTCACACCGAGCAAGCACTTCGTAAGCTTTGGTTCAAAGGTTTAGAACAATGACATATTTTTACTGAGCTACTATACATCCTCACACCGAGCAAGCATCGAGCAAGCTTTGATTCAGAAACTTCAAGCAATCACATATTTTTGCAGTGCCACTACTCAGCCTCGCACAATTTTGATGGAAACAATCACATATTTTTACAGAGCTGCTACACATCCTTGCACAACTTTTATTTAAATACTTTAAACAATCACACATTTTTACAGAGCTGCTACACATCCTCGCACAACTTTTATTTAAATACCTCAAACAATCACACATTTTTACAGAGCTGCTATACATCCTTGCACAACTTTGGTTTAAAAACCTCAAACAATCACATATTTTTACAGAGCTGCTACACATCCTTGTACAACTTTTATTTAAATACTTTAAACAATCACACATTTTTACAGAGCTGCTACACATCCTCGCACAACTTTTATTTAAATACTTCAAACAATCACATATTTTTACAGAGCTGTTACACATCCTTGCACAACTTTTATTTAAAAACTTCAAACAATCACATATTTTTACAGAGCTGTTACACATCCTTGCACAACTTTTATTTAAAAACTTCAAACAATCACATATTTTTACAGAGCTGCTACACATCCTCGCACAACTTTGTTTTAAAAACTTCAAACAATCACAATTTTTTACAGAGCTGCTACACATCCTTGCACAAATTTGGTTTAAAAATTTCAAACAATCACACATTTTTGCAGTACCACTACACAACCTCGCACAACTTTGATGGAAACAATCACATATTTTTACAGAGCTGCTACATCCTTGCACAACTTTGGTTTAAAAAATTCAAACAATCACACATTTTTGCAGTACCACTACACAGCCTCGCACAACTTTGATGGAAACAATCACATATTTTTACAGAGCTGCTACATCCTCGCACAACTTTGGTTTAAAAAATTCAAACAATCACACATTTTTGCAGTGCCACTACACAGCCTCGCACAATTTTGATGGAAACAATCACACATTTTTACAGAGCTGCTACATCCTCGCACAACTTTGTTTTAAAAACATTAAACAATCACATATTTTTACAGAGCTGCTACACAACCGTGCACAACTTTTATTTAAAAACTTCAAACAATCTCACATTTTTACAGAGCTGCTACACTTGTTCAACTTTGGTTTAAAAATTTCAAACAATCACACTTTTTTGCAGTACCACTACACAGCCTGGCATAATTTTGATAGAAACAATCGCATATTTTTACAGAGCTGCTACATCCTCGCACAAATTTGGTTTAAAAATTTCAAACAATCACACATTTTTGCACTGCCACACATCTCTGCACAACTTTAATGGAAACAATCACATATTTTTACAGCGTCATTAGACATCCTCGCACCGCGTACCACCTAGCTACGAGTACCTACCTCGCACATTTCTGGTACAAAATCACCCTTATCGAGCAAGATAACGGTTGATATAAGGAAAAGAGCTGTGTTACTGTTGTAAGAATGAGAATTCCCCGAAAATTCAATACACCCTTAAGATTTGTTCAGGCGGAAAAAAAGACAGTTTTACTTACTTTTTCCTGTGTAAGGATTTGAATTGTGAATCCATGTCTGTCTAGGGAATGTTTAATGTATCTGTGTGATTGGATTCTTGTGTACCTAAGGAAGATTTAAGGAGTTTTTAGGAGTTGTGTTAGTGGATAAAATGGGCTAGGTTTCGTAAGCCTTACCTAATTTTTAGTATTTAAAGATTCGAGCCTATTCAGGAAGAACATCGTAAGTGACGATTTACTTTTTTTTTGCAGAAATGGGTTTTTTCTTTTATAATTAAATATAAGAATTTATGAGAACGCCTGCAAATACCGGTGGCGGAGGCGGTCGTAGGTATGCGTGAGGGAATGGATATTGCGCCCCAGCCGCCGCGACCGCGACCCTGACTATCGTCACGGCAGGCACAGGCTTGCGGACGACGAGCAAAGGATAGCTTGCCGTCCAGCCGTCCTATTCCCGTCGTAGTTTTCGACGCGCTCCTCTAAGAGATATCAGCAAACTGTAGGCTGACGACACTACAATCCACGGGAGAATCAGTAACTAAAAACCCTAGTGAAATCGCGGGGAATAGCGAGTCTTCTTTAACTGTACAAACTCTATTAAAAACAAAAGACGAACAAAATCCACTCGCTTAATTCGACATTTCACTTTTAACTTCATTCTCATCCATACAAAAGTTCAATACAATTTATTAAGCCGTTCCGACTACGTTGACTGTTTATCTTCATGATTTGTTGCCAATCCTTTCTCGATTAAAGTCGGCAGTCGAGTTTTAATCGATTGAGCAATTATTTCCGAGTTGGCGCTGGATTTAATTCGATTATTTGTTCAAGCGATTATTGTTTTCGCACTGCAGTTCTGCTACGGTATTTTTTAAATAGATATTCTTATTTTAAATTCAATCTGGCCCATCAAACGTTTTCTTTTTTGTTTGTTTATGTTCTTGACTTTGATCGTAAGTCTTTTAGGCCATTAGTCAGTATTTGGCAGCAAATGTATCGAGTAGAAGTTACCGTAAGGGTTCTCGGCCAACTTCTCTCTCACCACTATAATAAAATTGTTAGTTCCATGTTACCGATATCGCACCTATTCTTTAATGATTTCACATGTGAATGTGAAAAAATGTGATATTTGCGCAGACACTTAAGATAAAAAACTACTCCAATGTTATTCCACAATATCCACTAGTAATCATTTTAGGAATAATTAAAACAACCACTGAATTTCACCCCAAGAAATACTGCCAAAAACTCGCAAATGAAGTAACTTTACTTGTGCCACGGGTAAAATTTGAGTGTTACAGAAAGGGTGATAATGTAGCCAAGCTTTTTTTCTTTCTCTGCCTCGACCGATCTCGAGTTCGCAAGCACGATTGCTGACCATGGCAACCTGGATTTGTTTCCCGGGTCGGGAAAAAATCCTTCTGGGTTTTTCCATTAGGAATTACTCTGTAGCTGCCCGGAGTTTGGAAGTTGGTAGATTGATACCCTCGTCCTTCAGAAAGCACGTAAAGCCGCTGGTCCTGCGCCTGATCTCTCTCCGTTCCTGACGAATTGCCGTCCCATCGGACTATGAGAGTAAAGGAACAGAGAGTGAACCTGTGTTTGCGCACACGCTTGTGCTCTATAATATCTTCTGCACACCTGGCTAACGAAAAGTAAGAACTCAATATCAAAGAGAGATTATCTTCGTCTGTCTGCAAATACTCAAGTTCTTCGGGCATATCACCCGTAACGAGGACTCGATGGAACGTTTGGTGGTGCAAAGGAAAGTCGAGGGCAAAACATCTCGTGGACGCTCCCCAACGCGGTGGACGAACCTCATCAAAACCATGACACACTGCAGCGTAAATGAAGGCTCCCAAGCCGCCAAACACAGAGCTGCATGGCGTCGTATCGTGAGAGAGGCGGTGGTGTGGGACTCGACCGAGACATGACCACGATCACTCTGTCAAGAGTGCACGACTGAGAAGGAGAAGAAACCTGGCTAAGGGCCCGATCACGATCTTCGTCTTCTTTCTTCTTCTGCGAGCGGTAGCTAAGCGCGGGTGGCGAAGAACAAAAGTATGAAAATGAAGCATGCCACGAGACGCTGCTCATAGCGCCCGGCGCCCGCTTACCGATGCCGCACCGCTCGCCGCGCCGCTTGCCATAAGACCGAATTCGTGAACAGGCCGTAATCTCTATTGAAACTGACCACCGTAACCGAAATTCGGTCGGGTGTATTATTAATATGGCCAAGCTCTAACTATATGCATGATCTTATACTATAGTTATTGATACCACAAAATAGATAAGTACAGAAGTCAATCTCATGTATGTAATTCACTTTTTAGGGTTCCGTAGCCAAATGGCAAAAAACGGAACCCTTATAGATTCGTCATGTCTGTCTGTCTGTCTGTCTGTCTGTCCGTCCGTATGTCACAGCCACTTTTTTCCGAAACTATAAGAGCTATACATTTGAAACTTTGTAAGTAGATGTATTCTGTTAACCGCATTAAGATTTTTACACAAAAATAGAAAAAAAGCTATAAATTTTGGGGGTCCCCATACATAGAACTAAAACTTAAAAAAAATTTTTTCATCAAACCTATGCGTGTGGGGTATCTATGGATAGGTCTTCAAAAATGATACTGAGGTTTCTAATATCATTTTTTTCTAAACTGAATAGTTTGCGCGAGAGACACTTCCAAAGTGGTAAAATGTGTGTCCCCCCCTCTAACTTCTAAAATAAGAGAATGATAAAACTAAAAAAAATATATAATGTACATTACTATAAAAACTACCAACGAAAATTGGTTTGAACGAAATCTAGTAAGTGGTTATTTTTTAATGCGTCATAAATCGAAAAAAATACACTATTATTAAAACATCGATCAAAGTTACAACACATTACAAGAACTTTTATATTATCTTACTTGCTGCTACGGAACCCTTCATGGGCGAGTCCGACTCGCACTTGGCCGGTTTTTATACCTACGCTAGGCGATCACGAACCCAACTGTACGAGTGCGACCGGCGATTGAGCTGAGATATCGTGTCCGTGAGCGGTGTCTATGTGTGCGTTGCTCGAACGCGCTTTGTATGTAAATTGTCTTCTGTACTTATATATTTTGTGCTGATACTGTAGTTATAAATAGATAAGTTGTAATTAATAGGTACTTAGTTAATATTGTTTTGATTAAAACAGCACATTGTTATGATTTATTTGATTTATCTATTGTTTAAGGGGCATGATCACTTCTTTTAAACTACTAAAGAAAAATGTTTTTATTTTAATCGGAGCTAAAGGTCAAAGCACACTTAAACGACTCTGCTCCCACCCAGCAAAAAGAATATCATTCAAATATGGGCTTTAAATATTGTTCTTTAGATATATTTTACATTGGCATTATAATTTAGCAGACAGCTCGCTGTCAGCAAGCCTACCGCCGCTAGACTGCTCGTTAGTTGACGCCTCGCTGTCCGCTCAGTGACAGTCGGTCGCCGCGCGGACTGCTGGGTGCCTGGTAGCTGTCGC
This sequence comes from Mythimna albipuncta, assembly GCA_929112965.1. Classification (NCBI taxonomy): domain Eukaryota; kingdom Metazoa; phylum Arthropoda; class Insecta; order Lepidoptera; family Noctuidae; genus Mythimna; species Mythimna albipuncta. The sequence continues at coordinate 13,172,367 of OV815982.1, forward strand.
CGCGCGGACTGCTGGGTGCCTGGTAGCTGTCGCCGCGCGGACTGCTGGGTGCCTGGTAGCTGTCGCCGCGTGGACTGCTGGGCGCCTGCTAGCTGGCGCCGCGTGGATTGCGAGCAGTCGTCTTAGTTTAGGGCGGTATTGGGTGGGAGGGGTGTAGGAGCAGAGTCTGTGTGCTATGACCTTAACTCAAGCGTTGCACATCACACTCGAAGTAGTGGGTGTGGTGTGGCAGCCCCTCTTTACCAAAGGAAAATTATTTTAGTTTATTTTGCTTTTTAAAACGCTTAGTTGATTCTTCGCGTGACGTGGCAATGCCATCAGCCTTTTGGGCACACTTTCAGTCGTCAGCGATGCGGAGGAGTTTTATGACGTCTTATATAGCTGGGCCTTTAGTGTATAGACCTATTATTTTATAATTTAATTTGTTTATTATAATTTAATTAATAATAAAAGACTTAAATATACTTTTTATTAAGTTTTTCATTCTTAATTTGTTTAAGCTTTGTTTAACTTTTTTGAAAACTGTATTTTAAAAATCCTGAAAATTCTAAACATCTGAGATTTCATGAGATTTGCAAAATCCAGCCGCAATCCTGAGAAGAATCCAAAAATCTCAGGACGAATCCTGAGATGTGGTAACCTTATGCGAAACGCACAGGACCATTCTTTTTGTCGACACTTGGGAGAGGCCTCTGTCCAACCAATGTATCCTAATTCTATTGTACTTTAATTGTACTGTATGTGTGAGGTACGAATAAACGTTTTTCTATCCATATACCATTTTTTTATGGTAGGTAAAATGTTCCAATAACAACCCCCGCTCTTGGGCGGAGCGGGAGATAGTGTCAGACTCTTACTGACTAAAAGCCCACCCCGTTCCTTCTAGCCGTTATACCGGGGCTCGAGTTCCCTTTCGGATAACCCTGGCCCCAGTAGGCTTCGACCCGACTGGGTCCCTGCTGTTGCTGACAACTCCTTGAGGCTCGCGGGAATAGTGCGCGCCGTCGACGACTTCGGCTTGGTCCGGACAGTTACCAGATGGCCGGACAGCGAGCTACCCATTGCTCACTGTCCGCAAACCCGCGCCTACGGTGGCCGGAAATAAGGATCGGAATCCCGGCGGTTCTTCCTATATACCTGACACCTGACACAGTTAGGTTGTTCACTCTTCATTACTTAAATAGGTACATAACTCATCATCATCTTCCTGCCCTTATCCTGCATCATTTGGGGTCGGTGCAACACCTTTTTTTCTTCCATTCTGTCCTGTCACTCGTCACGCTATCACTAACCCCCTTTTCTTTCATATCACTTTTCACACAATCCATCCATCTTTTCTTTGGCCTCCCTCTTCCCTTCCATCCATCCACATGTAAACTCATAACTTTTTTAGCAACATAAATAGGTTCATAACTACCTATCTACTTAATTAGTACCTATACTGAAAGCCAACAGCACAGTCTTTCTCCTTGAATATTGCAAGCACTATTAAGCACCTACTTACACAAACACTGGGTAATCGCATTAGTTCGGCTTAAAACACGGCAGCTTCTAAAGTAAACTAGCTACTGTCAGCAACTTGGCCCAAGAGAGAGTAGAAAATTGTCCTAAGGGAAAATTATCCTGTATACCATAATTGCAGCCGAAAGACGTCCACAGTTGGTAGGCCTCCCCCAAGCGTTGCCACGACCGATCCTTCACATCCACCGCATTCACGCGACTATCACTAGCCCCCCTATCCAAGTTACGACCGTTTCGTTAACGCCTCGGGTCGGCCACGCCTCCGATTCCTTTGATCTGACCACGTGACTGAGCGTTGAGATGACGTCAGAACAAAAGAATTGGAGGCCAACTCGAGGCGTTCGACGCAAGAGAATCGAAACCAAACTGTCGTAATTTGGCTAGGCCTACAGGTCGTCGATCCACCTTGTGGCTTTCCAACGCTGTGTTTTCCGGCGCGCCCTCGCCACTCTAGAACCTTTCGGCCCCATCGACCATCCGTTCTACGAGCAATGTGCCCTGCCCACTGCCACTAAGTGGGCGTGTATCAAGTTTTATCGAAATAAGTTCAGCCGTTCGAGCGTGAAAAAGTAACAAACATACATAGACAAACTTTCGGCTTAAAATATTAGTGTGTCCAGCTAGTGCTCGCGACTTCGTCCGTTTCAGACTCGTAAAACCGTTTTACGACGTCAAAGTCCATGTCGGACTTCCCTTACTATCCAGCTTTAAAACCAAAAAGTTAAGATATACTTGTTCATTCTTCCATCAAGGTAAGCAAAAAAGTGACACGGTCGTAACATTTTTTTCTGCCAAAAATGAGGCGAACTGCTAATTCAGGCCATTTTCGATCCCCTATAACTTCGTAATAATAAATTTACATAACCTAATAACTATTTTGTTTAGGGCATGAAAAATACATAAAAATTCCCTATTGTATTAGAAACAACAACGATTTTCAGTGATGGCCGTTAACATTCTATTATTAAGACCCATCAATACTATTTCATCAATATTATTTTGATTACCTTGCCCGAGGCATCCGAAGCGGGCTAGCTTTTCAGTTAATTAAGAAACCTTTTTTCTTTAATAAATGAAAAATATGGTATCTTCTCGTCCAACATACCAGTGTCTCAAGACGAAAATCTATGACCAGTGTGTGTTGCTAGTGATGACATATCGCTCAGAAATGTGGTCGCTCACAATGGGCCTCATCAGAAGGCTTACAGTCACCCAAAGGGCAATGGATAGGGCTATGGCCGGAGTTTCCTTGCGTGATCGAATCAGGAATGAAGAAATCCGCAGGAGAACCAAAGTTTCCGACACAGCACGATGAATCGCCAATCTAAAGTGGTTTGGAGGTATACGGAACAGAGAGTAAAGTCCCACATGCCTCCATTGAAAAGGGAGGATCCTCCGACCAGACAGGTGGTATGGTCTTGTGGGCAACTGCCCGATAGATGATTTCGGGCTGGCGCGGAGAACTTTGATTGTGCGATGCAGGATTTCATATTTTCTTCGTAGTTCTTATGTGGCGCTACAGATGTCGCTACAGTGGCAATGGGCATGGCACAATTCATTAAACCACAGGCGAACGCCGGCGTTCGCGCACCTATTGTCTTTCTATTGTGTCTGTAATTTCCACGCAGAACCGATGACCGCTTGGGGCGAACAGTTCTGGAGTGGCAACTATGTGCCCATAAAAAGAATGCTGTGCTATTCCAGAATTTTGTTTAATATTCTAGCATGTTTTATCGAAATCCGTTCAGCCATTCTCGCGTGATGAACAAACACACTCACCAAGTTTCGCCTCTATAGTATTAGTGTGATTAAATATAACTTCCACTTAAACAATGACTAATTAAACCACCACGAATATTGCGCACACTTTTAAAACTCAACAAACAGTTTTATCATCGACATTGACACAATTAAACGTGTTTACATCAGAATCATGAGATTCCTTTGCTTCTGTGCATTTCTTATCTGCGGATTCTTTGTGATATCGTGCTACGATTACATTGAAGGACAACAGTTTGGTGCTCGCATGACTTACAGACAAGTCAAGAAGCAAGGCCTGCTGTTTTTCAAGCGAACAGCAGTAGTAGATCTTGAATATCCGAAAGGAACTAAAATTAAAGGAATTGCAATAATAGATCTGGATCCTGAGAAACAAGGAACGGTTACCATTCTTGCTGGAGGATTAAATTATAACTATGTGTATATCATATTAGAAAGTGAAAGAAGTGCTGGACTTAGATATACTATTGAAATCTATCAGTAGAACTTCTTAAAACCTCAAGAACATATCCCGCGAAGTGAATTGCTTTGGTCTGTATGAGAAGCACCAACCCGCACTGGGCCCGCGTGGTGGATTACGGCCCAATCCTTCTCCTAGAGAGGAGGACTGAGTCCCAGCAGTGGGAATATTATAAGGGCGATTGTGCTATGCCATGTGTGAGAAGAACTAAATCGCTAGCGCATCCAGGTAGGCCGCTGAAAAGGATACTTAGCGAAATGGAGTTTTATAGACCCGTCGGATACTCAGTGTGAGTGCGGTGCCTGTTCAAAACGTGATCCACATGTACCTAACGGCCTTGTCACGATTTCGCTTTTAGCGGCAAGCGGCGTGGCGAGCGGGGCGACAATCGGTAACCGGACGCTATGAGCGGTGTCTCGTGGCGTGCTTCAAACATTTTCATATTTTTTATTTTACCGCTTCCCGCCCCGCGCTTAGCAACCGCTCACAGCGTCCAGATCGTAAACGAGCCGTTCGAGTGCCGGAGGATTTGATTAGCGCCACCGATGTTGCCGTTAACGTACCTAGCCATCTACTGGGCCCGAACAGTTTAACGAGTTTACCATTGATTTGAAAAGAAGAAGAAAAATAATAGATCTTCAACATGTTTATGCCATCGAGATGGCCACGACTGGCAAGCCTACCTCATAGATTTGGTGCTGAAATGAGTGATGATAGAATTAACTACTAACCGTTTTGTGTACCTTTTTAACATTGTTGAAATTTTATCTTAAACGACCCAGTGACGCAATTCCTTATCAGTGTGTACATATTTTGTGTAAGTACAATATTTGTTGGTTTTTAGGGTTCCGTAGTCAACTAGGAACCCTTATAGTTTCGCCATGTCTGTCTGTCTGTCCGTCCTCGCTTAATCTCTGTGACCATTAGCACTAGAAAGCTGAAATTTGGTACCAATATACATATCAATCACGCCGACAAAGTGGTAAAATAAAAATTGGAAAAAAATGTTTTATTAGGGTAGCCCCAGTATATGTAAAGTGAGAAGTGATTTTTTTTTTAATTTCAACCCTAACGTGTGATATATCGTTGGATAGGTATTTAAAAATGAACAGGGGTTTACTAAAATCATTTTTTGATAATGTCAATAATTTCGGAAATAATCGCTCCAAAAGTAAAAAACAATGTGTGTGTCCCCCTCTAACTTTTTAACCATAAGTTTAGAAAATCTGAAAAGTAGAACTTTTTATGAACTTTCTAGGAAAATTATTTTGAACTTGATGGAAAGAACAGTTTTGGTACAAAAAAGACAAAAGGGTTCTACAAAATAATTTCTGGACTAAGTTTGTATAGATATACGATTATTTATAAGCATTTTTTAAAGTCATAAGTGGGTACACGTATTGTGACGGACGGGAAACTACGGAACCCTACACTGAGCATGGCCCGACACGCTCTTGGCCGGTTTTTTAACAAAACAGTAAATTGTAGAGACCATTTAATGAAACAGTAGATTTATGGAGCGATGTTTTCAACTGGTGTGAAAACTAATCAATTTTGTTCAAAGTTAGCATAGATTAATCCTTATAAATCTGGTTAAGTTTTATTAGGCTATAAATTATCGCGCTATTTGCTATGGGAGGTGAGCTATGTCCGTGCAATGTTGACATTTTACCGTGAGTCCGAACCTCGGCTACAGTCACCTGTGTGAGTGCAGCTTTATTTTTTTTTTTTTTGTAAATAGTACATAGGTAAGTATTGGTACGATAATGTTTCCAAATTAATAATAAGACAGGTTTTTGAATATCTTTAACATAACATCAACATTATTATTCGATATTTTTCCGAATATTTTTGTAGAAACTGGACAAAAGATTAGGTATATGCATTGATATACTAAAAACCCTTCAATGGGTATATGTAGTAAAATCGTAGCAGCGAGAACAACGACCACATTTTTTTTTAATTATTGAAACTAAAAATAAAATCATCGTGCTATCATCTACAAGGAGCCAAGCAGTCGTTTATAAATTGTTTATATAGACAACTTGTGATCTTATGTCGAAAATCGTAGAGCACTAATTTCATGACTGACTTACAAACTGGAGAATAGGAAATTGAATCTTAATCATGTAAGTATTCTGATATATTATAATTAGGTTTAGTTTATTATTATCCAAATATACAATTTATACACGAGAAAACATTGTTTCAATTAAAATTTGCAATTATTTTTTTTTTTATCTGTTATATACTAGTACTTGACTGCGATCCCGCCTGATGGTAAGCAGTGATGCAATCGTTGATGGTGAGGCGCACGTGTTTATTAAGAGCCTATTCACTCTAGCCTTGAAGACACCCTAATTATAATCAGACGGAAAGACCGCAGCAGGCAAACTGTTCCAGTCCTTCGAAGTTCGCGGTATAAATGACGAGGCGAAACGCTTAGTCTGGACCGTAGATGTTTCAACAACGTAAGGGTGGATAATTTAAGGCAGATTAACGACCTCTGACATCCAAGCTAAGTTAAAACCTAATAAAACCTTTTTTTTTTTTAGCCTTTTTTAATCGTCTGTACATATTATTATTTTAAGTTTGTATATATATTACCTAGTAATTATTTATAAATTATTAAATAAATACATGTAAATTGAAATTCAAAAAAAAAAAAAAAAAACCGTAGAAAGATAAAACTATATCCTCCGTCTACATTGAATTGAAAAAAACCTTTTTGTATATTGATAAATGTCCGTCTACGAATAAAACAAATGTTTTATATTGTATTGAATACGAACGCGTCCTATACCAAAAAAGAAGAACATGTCGATTGAACGCAGTATTATATTCGCAATCTGATTGGCCTATGTTCCCGCAAGGTAGTTAACAACCAATCACAGACGACCAGCCATTTTCCTGCACCTGTCAAACGCAAATGTCAAACAATTCTGAAACAAATCTTACGAATTTTGCGATTATTCTAACAAAATTGTAAAAAATATTAGTCAAATTTCGTTCTAAAATGTCGGAAAATGGGCACGATGCGTAAGAAAACTCAAGTGTCGTTTGTGATAAGAGATGAGGAGGAACGGCGGCATAAAAATGGTGTTAGTTCATTGCAACTCGATCCGATACAGGGGCGATTGTATTCGGCCGGTCGGGATGGAATTATTCGTGTGTGGAGTACTGCAACTGGTGTTCAGGACCGGTACATCCAGAGTATGGAACACCATACTGACTGGGTGAACGATATCGTGTTATGTTGCGGCGGTAAGAACTTAATAAGCGCTTCTTCTGATACCACCGTAAAGGTATGGAATGCTCCGAAAGGTTTCTGTATGTCTACGTTACGAACTCATAAAGACTATGTACGTACTTTAGCGTACGCTAAGGACAAGGAACAGGTGGCAAGCGCGGGTTTAGACCGAGCAATCTTTCTTTGGGATGTCAACACATTGACAGCTTTGACTGCCAGTAATAATACTGTTACCACATCGAGCCTCGTTGGTAACAAGGAGTCTATATACAGTCTGGCTATGAATCCTCCTGGGACTATCTTAGTAAGCGGTTCTACAGAAAAAGTGCTCCGGGTTTGGGATCCTAGAAACTGTTCAAGACTTATGAAGTTAAAGGGTCATGCTGATAATGTTAAAGCCTTAGTAGTAAGCAGAGATGGCACGCAATGTGTATCTGGCAGCTCTGATGGCACAATCAAATTGTGGTCTTTATCACAGCAGCGGTGTGTTTCTACTATAAGAGTACATTCTGAAGCAGTATGGGCGTTATTAGCTACGGAAACATTCACGCATATCATATCAGGTGGAAGAGATAGGTTAGTTATCATAACGGAACTAAGAAATCCAGATAACTTTATGATAGTATGTGAAGAAACTGCTCCCATACTTAAACTGTGCTTTACGGCAGACAACGCAGGAGTTTGGGTGTCGACATCCGAATCTGACGTCCGTTGCTGGAAACTGCCTCCTTTAAATTCCTTAGATATGTATAATCAAAATAACTATAATACGAGTAATGTATACCAAACGCAGCCTACACATCACATTCCTGGCGGTCCCGCGATCAAACACTACACAGTATTAAATGACAAGAGACACGTAGTAACAAAAGATACTGCTAACAACGTAGCTTTATATGATGTGTTAAAAGCTTGTAAATTAGAAGATTTAGGTGAAGTAGATTATGAAGAAGAAGTGAAGAAAAGATTCAAAATGGTTTATGTACCAAATTGGTTTAATGTAGATTTGAAGACTGGGATGTTGACAATACATTTGGGACAAGATGAGACGGACTGTTTGAGTGCATGGGTTAGTGCAAAAGAAGCTGGATTGACTACTGAGAATGATCAAAAGGTTAACTTTGGTGCGTTGCTGTTGCAAGCGTTGCTAGACCATTGGAATCATCCAAATAGGGTGAACGAAGCAGGACAGAGAGTTATTGGAAATAATTACTTTAGTGTACCTCAACATACTCCTCTTATTTTTAGTGAAGTTGGTGGACGGACACTTTATAGGCTACAGGTTAGTGAAACTATAAATTATCTTTTAATTAATTTTTAATTAGTCTTCAGAAACCTACTTTAATCAGGTAGCCACATGCACAGGAAACGGACTTTCTCATGCCTCAGCCGCCGTGATCTCGGCTCTGATTACTAGCCGTTATTAATCACTGTAGGCATGAGATTGCAGACGACAAGCAATGGGTGGCTCGACGTTCGAACGTCAGGCAATCGTTCGGACCGACTCGTCGACGGCTCCTAGTGTTCCGCGCGACCCATAAAGGTGTCTTCCAAAAAGGAGTCCTGGGTTTCTGAAGCAAAGAAGGAACAAGGAGTGGATTTTAGTCAGTAAAGGTCTGACACGTCTTCCTACTCCCGTCATAGAGCGGGACCACCCAAAAAGAAACTTTTACTATTTTTGAACACTATTTTTATCAGCCATAAATTCTTCAATACATGATAGTTTTCAATGATTCCAGGTAGGCGACGCTGGTGGTGAAACGGAAGGCAACCTCCTCATAGAGACGGTGCCGTCCTGGGTGGTAGACGTCGCAATAGAGATGGCAGCCCCCAAACTAAACAAACTGCCTTTTTATCTGCTCCCTCACTCAAGCTGTCAAAGCAAACAGGATCGGCAGAAGAAGGTATTTAATTATTTATCATACAGTATTGTACTTGTATATCGTCCGTGTGGAGAGCAGTGGTAGCCGAGCGGTAACGGCTCCGACTTACGAGTTATAGGTCGCGGGTTCAAACCCTGCCGGGCGCATTACTTTGTGTAAATTATTTAATTACCACTGCTCTCAAAACGGTGAAGGAAACCGGCATGTCCTATAACCAAAAATTCGAAGACGTGACATTCACCAACCCGCACTGGGTCCACGTGGTGGATTATGGCCCATTCCCTCTCCTAGAGAGGAGGCTTGAGTCCCAGCAGTGGGAACATTAAAAAGCCTGATGATGAAATTATGAATTTAAGGAGAATGAATTCAATGTCTGTTGTGCTTAACGCACTAATATTATAAAAGCGACAGATTTTTAAATTTATAAATGCTTTGTCTTCCACTAAGAATTATTCCTGTATCGTGGGTGCGATTACAAACATATAAACTCATGTACATAAAACATTCAGACCCAGAACAGCTATCTGTACACCATAGAAATATTAGTTCCATTGCGACACGCAGCGCAGCAGCCAATCGTTCAAACACTATAATATAATATTCTACAACTATCACACAACGCCATCAGAACAAATGATCGTGCTAATCACACAAACATTCGTCCCGGGCCTCAAGTCTGCTATTATAATAGTGTCAGAATGGTCTATCATTGATTTCATAATTATTGATTTTGACAAGTTTTGGTAATCTATTAATATAATGGCGTCATTATGACTTTTCGATGGTCAACCACCGACACTCCATTGAAAGAAATGGCATAGAATGGTAATCTCGTACATAATGACAAATGAATATCTGACGTATGCGGTAAACTGCAAAAATTTTGACAGTTCCTTTGATCAGTGACCTACCATTACGACGTCATTGCGCAATTAGTGCTTTTAATAAGCTCGATATTGTCATTCTACCACAATTCTATTACAAGACCATTGGCCGGTCAATGATCGATCATTATGACTTAGCAGATTACAAACTCTTAGCAAAATGACAATGGGATCGTGTTGAAATGACGAAATTATAAAAATAGCAGACTTAGGCCCCTGGGTGGGAATCGAACACACGACCTCCGGCATACCAGTCAGGGCCACTGACAATTAGACCAACAGGCCAGTCAAATATATTCTTAACCTTTCAATCGTGGAAATTACAGACACAATAGAAAGACAGTGCGCAAACGCCGGCGTTCGCTTAGGGTTTAATGAATTAAACTGCGTTACTCATTCTCACTATAATTATTCTCCGTTCAAACCAGGATCGTCTTGTAGCCAACGACTTCATCCAATGCCGTAAAGTAGCGGAACACGTGGTGGAGAAGATCGTGGGAGGGGGGGATGTGAACGGAGCGAGCGCGGGCAGCGGACGCGGCAGTGCTGACGAGAACAGCGGCAACGACGCCCCTGAGGAACGCGTTGAATTGCTGTGCTGTGATCAGGTAAGAGCTCTACTGGGGCCAGGTTAGCTCCGAAAGGTAGTTCAGCCCCAGTATGAAAGGCAAGAAAGAATGGGGTGAGTTTTTTAGTCAGTAAGAGTCTGACACTATCTCCCGCTTCGCCCAAGGGTGGGGGATGTCATTTGGATGATTTTTACCCACTCGGGTAAGAGCTACTAACCCGTCATATTTCCCCAAAGGGTGCTGAGACCAGTACCCCTAGCCAAGTTGATAATCTGCAATTGTTAACGCTAGTAGAAAGCTTCAAATGTACGGGAATGACGTCATTTTAACCTTAAAATAGATAGGTACAGAAGACAATCTACATACAAAGCGCGCTCGAGCAACGCACACATAGACACCGCTCACGGACACGATATCACGGCTCAATCGCCCGGTCGCGCTCATACAGTTCGGAGCAATGCGCTGACCTGTGTGCGACCGTAGATCGTAAGTATAAAAAGTGAAATACATGAACAGATGTTATTACACATCTTACCCTAGATAACACAGCTATCTTGTGGATATTCTGCTTCCATAGAAATCAAAACATTTTGTGTAAAACTAATCTAGGAAAGACCTCTAAAAATCTGCTATTTTACGTGAACTTTGATCCTCCGTAATGCACTCGTATATTAAAAATATAAAAACTTTCATCAATAGAAACCTTGCATATTTAATCCAGATCCTGAATGATAACAATTCTTCTGAAAAACTTTTAAGCGTTTTATAAAATCACGTATTTCCTAGAACATGTTTTGTGAAATATCAAACAAATGCCAACAGAGTTTTCAGGCGTTATCTCTCTTTTTTTTCGCGTTGCGTCTTCGTCAAACATCGCGTTGGATTGCGTTAGATGAAGCAACAAGCTTTTAAACCATGCTCGGCGACGAAAAGGAGCCTCTTAATTACCAAAACAATTTCTTATTTCAGGTACTCGACCCCAACATGGACTTGCGAACGGTCCGCCACTTCATATGGAAGTCCAACGTGGAGTTCACTCTCCACTACCGAGTGCTAAAGCAATGAGACGTGCCCTACTTCTCTCGGACCCAGTTCAGGAAGTACTGCACCTTCCATTGTATGTATAGACTGTGACAACGGTAGTTATAGCGATAAGTGATTCAATTTGTGGGTAGATTTGGTATAAAATGCTAAGTTGATTTTTGTTTTTTGTTGAGTTTCTTCAAGGTGCTCCAGCTCCGCATTCGAATTTGAGTTTGGAATTAACTCTAATGACGTCATAGGCAGGGCCCAATATATATGAGCTATTTAGCCGCTCCGGACAAAGATAATTTTCGCCACCCTTTACATACCATATAAGTCATGAGTCTTAAGTCTTTATTTTTCCATTATCCAACCTGAAGTAGATTGGAAGTTGGCACATACAATTCTCCACCTGCCAACTTGGGTGTGGATGGCTCAATTCAATTCAGAAGTTTTTTTATTTCACATAGGCCTACATGGGCACTTATTAAACGTCAGAAGTTAATGCAAAGTGCTAGGCTAGGTTGGAAGATAAGAATAAGTCAATTGTGTCGCCCCTCAATTTTTGCTGCCCTGGGCAAATGCCCGACTTGCCCCCTCTTAGATCGAGCCCTGGTCATAGATGTACTCTCTACCCTGGCATTTTTGAACGCGAATGAGTTCAACTGTCCTCTGTCATATGGCCTACTACTCCAACCTATCCTGCTCAGAGTTAGAGTTAGTTCGGTTAACTCTAGGGCTAATCGAGTTATAAGATAACGACCCTGGGTTGCAACTCTATGTTACTCTGGTTATTTTTGAACGCAGGGTAGGGTAGTCAGAAAATTCAAATTTACGTTCAATATCTAAGAATCGGAAGCATTTTTTTTTTTTCGAATAGGTAAACCATTTACAGTCACTTTTGAATTGTCAAGAAGTCAGTCAGAAAAATAATGCTAACTGCACATTTCAAAGTGTATGTCTCTATGGAAAAGAATGTGCAAGAATCTCCATGGATACTCTTTTCAATAGCGGGCTATTGGACAATTGGGGACCCACAACCCTGGATATGCCTTATTCTGGACTCACTAAGGGCTATATTTCACCGAGACACCATGGCGGCGCGACCAGTCGCCGCTACCAACAAAATGTATACAGCTCTATAGATAGTTACTCACCTGGTGTCCGTTTGGTTGCGCAACCAATTTGGTGGCGCGACCAACTTGGACGTGTGGTGACTCTGGTGTCTGGTTTGGTAGCTTAGGGCCATATTTCACCGGGATAACTGTGAAATATAGCCCTAAGGTAAATTAATATTATTTCAACAACATTATATAGCCTTACATATGCCATAATCTGCTCAACCTTTGCCTATAACAAGCCTTTTATAAGTCCAGCGCGAACTTTTATAACTACCCTCCTTGAAAAAGTTTAAAGCTAAAACTTCATTAGACCGACGCACACGTGTAACACGCCTCATTTGTACGTAGAGCGACATCGCGTGACATGTATCTAGTGTAGCTCTACAAGTCTAGTTTCTATATAAAATGTATGGAGGCCGACGCACCCAGATACCCAGATCGGCGTGTGTGGTACACGTGTGGGCAGTGTAGTTCTACCTTTAAAGTTAACCGGTTCGAACAGTAAAAGGAAAAATGACAGATAAAACATTTTTTGTTGACGTAATTCTTCAAACACACCACCTCCCACTACCACCCACTATTTAAACGGCGCTAGTACAAAACATTCTGTCAGCGATAAGCGAGATTGTATTCGACTACGGAAAAACCAAAATGGGACTTCCTTTATCCTTTTCATAGAGTACATAGCTAAAAGTGTTCAAAAATATTTTTCAAGTACTCAGCGAAAGATCTACTAAAAGACTTTTTGTTTTTGCGAAGTCGAATGTAATTCCTACTCAATCGACTTACCGAATATCGACTCTTTTTATAGGTATAACATCGTAAGCGACAATTAGCATTATTTGCAGGAATTAATTTCACTCTCCCCTAATTAAAATACGTTTTTTTTTTTTTTAATCCGTACAACTACTGATCTATTACAATAGTTCCTATAAACATATTATTTTAAATATTTTTTAAGGAAGGAAGGAAAAACTTCTTTCTGCAAAAATTGCAAACTGTCTCTTATATTCTTCCTAAAAAGGCTCGGTATCTTTCACTAGCGTAGTATTTGTTATTACTTTTCGGATTATGAGAATCTAAGGACAGCGAGTGCATCTGTTTTTACGAGATATATGTAAAGTTTTCCTTTTAAAGCTTAAATATTATCGAAAACGACTGTTAAACAATACACAAGAAAATATAGTAGGAAATAAATACAACGGTATTTAGGGTGTATTCTTATCTACGAATAAACTATGACAAATAAATGTCCTTTTATAAAAAAAAACTAGTCTTTAAAATATTTTCATTTTTCTAAGCCCATTTGGAAAGTAATACACACTCTTAATAGTGAATAAAGATATAGTGTCACATCGAAAATGAGAAATACAATATGCAAAAAATTAGGGTAGCTAGATATTATATTATTTCAACAGATTATAAATTGTTAGCAGTGTTCAAGTCCATAGAGTAAATAAAAATTTAGTTTCTCTTTTAATTCTGATAAGAATTGTTCTAGTAATCATATTGTAATAAAGAATATTTTGAAAATGAATCCCAAATAATAATATGATGACTCCTATTAATTATTCAAGTACGTATGTTGTATCAGATTTTATATAAATAAGAAAACAAATGCTTAACAAATCATATTGTTTAAAAAATATTATTGTCACCAGATTATTGCAAAGTTCGTGTTTGTAATAAATCTAGCGAGATTATAAACTGTCGAAAAATTTAAAGCAAATTTCGAATACTATAAATCCCAACTAAGTTCGATAGTTTAGAAACTTTGCTATAATATCCGTGTTTTATCAAGCAAAAACAGTTTACAATATCATATTTTTTTATGAACTTATGGTTTTCGCAATATTCCGGTGACATTAAGTGAGTAAAAAAACCATGCATGTTACTTGTGAAGAATATTACTGCCATGTCGAAAGGTGCATCAATTACTTAAAAAGTGCATTAAAATAGCTTGTGTCTTCTTTCTGCCCTTATCCCGTATTACTTGAGGTCGGCGCATCACGTTGAAAACAGCTTGTGTATCTATCTAAATAATATTCCCTCGTATATTACAATCTCTGAATAAGAGATCTGTACCCAAACGCCCATTTTGTTGAGTCACAGTCAAAATGCAAGGCCGTTCGATTCACCCGTGCAAATGGTATCTGCAAAGAGTTCAATAGAGAAATTTGAGCCAGATGATAATACTGCGATCGGCTTACCATTATAAAGCCGTTACCCCATCAATTCAATCGAGCCTAAATAGATTAAACCCAAACCTTTTAATAGGGTTAATAAAATGTAAAAGGTAACCAATTCAAAAGGTTATCATTATGAATGGGTAACGGCTTCATTGGGTTTGAAAAGGTTTCTGTTACAAGGTGTTACCCTTTCGGTAAGGGTAACCGAATGTATGGGTAATGGTATTTTTAATATCGTGCGGATTTCATCACGCATACGGGATTGCCCCGCACGCAGAAAATTTCAAAATGCAGAAAAAAAATGCATCCCGCGTGTATCTATGCATTACAATAAATATCTACTTGTATGTAATTAACATTTGCTGGGGTTACGCATGCGAGGCAAACCTGCATGAGTGATCAATACCGCACGATATTAAAAACACATTATTTAAATGTGTTTTTAATATCGTTCGGAATGGACTTTCGAAAAGCACCAAAAAATTAAGTGTCTACAGTTACATACAATAACAATATACCCCTGACTTTTTCGTATGACATTGTATAGCACACATTTATACTATTAGAAAATGTATTATTATAATTATTTGTTACTATTAAAAAAAAATGACTGTCCCAATTTTAAAATTTTTAGTGGCTTTTTTGTATCTTAATTTAATTTTGATGCAAACGTGCCAGTGATAAACAATGTTACTATCGGTCGATTTTGGAAGGAGCAAGAGGGATAGCGATATACTGTATAGCTCCATTTCTTTCTGACACAATTGACAGTGTCAAATAAATATTTACCTAAATTGTTTTAAAATAAAGTCGAAAATTAATAAGCTGACCTGAAGTGTGCACGTGTCTCTGTTTGTTTTGACGTGCTCCCGAGCTAGTGGAAGTTTATTGATTTTTAAGTTAATATAAGTAGCGTAAGGTCCATATTTGTGTGGCAGTGACAACCGCTCTGCACTGGTTTTAATATGCCACAAAAGGGATCGAATTCTCGTCTAGAAACTTTACAATATTGGTAGATGAATTATACCTTTGAATATGTCCTCTCAAAAGCTAGTTCCTCGATCGACCGCTGGAAGCGCTGCAGTTGTCTTAGATTTAGTCATCTTTTAGCAGCTACTTCATCAGTATAAACCCTCGACCATGGTTCAAATGGGTTCTACCAACTAATGTTCTTGTCAAATAGTTTTAAGTCACAATTATACTTAACTGAAGTCGATGACGCGAAAGATAATGAATTGTAGATGCTCTAGAGATGTCTACTGTAAATTGTGACATGCTTGTAATTATACTATTTGAAATAAAGTTGTTAATTTAAAATTTGATGTCCAGTTATTTTTAACTACATACACAGTGGCATACAGAGGGGTAGCGTGGTGTAAGTGGTGTTATTTAGGGCCAACGCTGCGTCAAGCGGGCGCACGCGCGGGCACACGTCGCGTGACTATGCGCGTGTGTCGTGTGCGTTGCATAGCAGAAACCGGATTACTTGCGCAGTGTCGCTAGTTCAATTTACGGTGTGCATCTAGTTGCATTGATGGAGAACTTTATTATTACGTAGCAAAACAGGCGCGACGGTGCATTTTTGTATAGGATCGCACAGCGAACGCGTAACGCAGCATCGACCCTTAGACGTGGGCGAAGGCTCATTAGCGAGGCCTTTTTCTTTTATAAATTCGAAAACGAGACGACTGTCACAACTCACTGTTCGACCACATCGTCACTTACCATTAGGTGAAATAATGGTCAAACGCGTGCCTCACATCAATTATAAGAATAACTCTCGTTCATAAAGAGCTCTCGCTTGTGCGAGGCCGTGGGCGACGAAGGCCCACTTTGCCCATGCGTGGCATAGGTAGGTGACTAACGGCCCTGGGGCACAAATAAAATAAATCTGGGGTCTCTTAATTATACGTGAGAAATCTTGAAATAATAAATAATAACCGGAGTCTGTGTTTCCTGATAGCTACAACCCGAGAATCTTTAATTCGAGAGTGAATAAGTTTCTTCTAGGTAAGCGCGTTCCATCGTCGCTCTCCATCAGGTGAGACATCAGGCCCAGCTTTTCGGTGGCCAGAGCATACCTACTCATCAGTCCACAAATAACGTTAGTTGGGGAAGAAATCTTGCTACGGGATTGTTCAAAAGAGTTATTGTTGCCCTGGAATGCAAAATGGATTTAAATCAGTAAAAGTCTGACACCCTTTCTCTCTCCACCCAGAACGGAAGGAGTTATTTGATTTCTCACAAAAAATTGGTTTCTGGAACTTATGACTCTACGCTCAGTATGAGTAAGGCTCCAAGTAGATTGATTTTTTAGCTTCTGACGACTCGTAATGTCTGTCTGTCATAGTTATAATAATTATATCGGTGACCTTAGGTGTGCTTTCCAAGGTACGGATACGGATAGTCTCGGTGTGTTATTACAAGTGATTACCCATCTACGAACCGACCTTAGCAAATGTTGTGTGACCTTGATGATCAATTCCAATGGATAACTGAGCCAAGCTTATGAAAAGTAGGCAATTATAAATTCTCTGATGCTTTTATATCTGGAATAGTTTTCATTGAAAATTCATTTCCAAATGTATGATTGATCAATTTCTGAACGAGCTAGTTACCTTCACATCACATTCCGATTATCTGTCATTTGTCAAAAGATAACCTTAAAAACCTAATTTCCTCAATGGAAAACTAAATATTTACAGAAAAATGAGTGGAAGACTCATACTGCGGTCTTTATATTGTAGTTTCACAACAAAAGTGCTTTTGAAACATAGTTTCCTTCCCACAAATAGGCTATACATCGGAATATTGCAAGTTTCCTGCAATGGCTATTGTACCAAACCTGAAGCGGCATTTGTTGAGAAGAAACACTGTAATATTGGAACTATTGGTCATGTGGACCATGGCAAGACTACCCTGACGGCTGCTATAACAAAAGTATTGGCGAACGATGGACTGGCACAGTTTGTATCTTATGATGAGATAGATCGAGCACCGGAGGAAAAAGCAAGAGGTAAGGACATTTCGTTTGCATAAACTAATCTTTATTTTGTAATTTCGAGTAGTGTTAAACATACAGACCATATTCTCTACTTAACTAGAAAAAGTTTCACTGGTTCGCTGAAAAAACTCAACTTTGAATTAAGCCCGCCTATGTATGTACTTACAAAATAAGTGGATAACAAAGGTTACATTGTTATGATGTACAACATAGAATAAAAGCCACCACTTACAAACCGTTGTATGTGGGCCATGGCTTGGTGAACCACCACCAAGGGCTGAGTACGAAAACCAGACCACGAAGATGAAGAAGAAATCAAAATATTTTTATTATTTTTCAAACATTTATGAAATACACTTTTTTCCTCATAGTGTCTATTTTCATAATGTTGAAAACTTTTACTTATGAACAATAATTTAACTTATAATTTAATCAATAATTCTACCATAATAGTATATAATTTTTTAATATTTTTATAATAATAATTTAAATGTAATAAATCGAAACAAGTATGGAGGCCTCCTACAAGGTGGACCGATGACCTGGTGAAGATTGCGAGAATCTGACGGATGCGGGACGCACAGGATCGTGTAGCGACGTTCGGGGGAGGACTATGTCCATCATTGGAAGTCTATCGGCTGAAATGATAACATAATTTATAGATTTTCAATATATAGAAAAAAGAAAGAAAAAAAACTTTTATTCGTACCTCACACATACAGTAGAATTCAATTAATAATAATAAAAAAAAAAAGATAACTTTAGAAATCTGTGCAAGGCCAAAAGGGCGCATAACTCAGCATATGTTGCGATATTTAAAAAGATAAATAATGCAGTGCTGGTATTCTGTTAGGGCCCGCGGTGATGCCACGGTCACATATGGTATAATATGGGAAATCTGTAAAACATACTGGTTGTCAGTGGTCAGAAGTAGAGCAAGTAACTAATATAGTTGATAAGTTTTCAATATTATGTAATTTACAGGTATAACAATAAACGCAGCGCACATCGGCTACAGCACAAAACTACGATCATATGCACACACAGACTGTCCCGGTCACGCAGACTTCATCAGGAACATGATATCAGGAGCCTCACAGATGGATGCAGCCGTACTTGTGGTTGCCGCTAACGATGGACCAATGCCGCAGACTAGGGAACATCTACTATTAGCCAAGCAAGTCGGAATACAGTACATTTTGGTATTCATTAATAAGGCTGATTTAGTTGATAATGAGGTAAGTAAGGCTTACTTTGTTAGATGTCATAAATTATGCAGTAGAGATAAAATGGATAGTGGTTTGGCAGGATACTGGATATTTGGCAAGCTATGAGGCAGAACGCCGGATATCTGGCTACTGGATATTAAGCCCTCTATCAGTTTGATTTGCTAGAATTAATTTTTCAGCACCTAGCAGTACCATTTACAGCGGATTCGCCTCTTACCAAAAAAATACAGATTTTTTTTTATTCAATCACCACAATTTGCCAATTGTTAATTTTGAGTACTATACTAATTAATAAAACAAATGTTTTTGACGTGCGATAATAAAAAAATGAATGTGAGTTCATAACTTATTATTCATTTATTTATAACTTTATTGCACACCTTAGCTTAATAGGTAGGTGAAATGTATATATATATATATATATAATACATAAATAAACTACCAAATAATAAATTAATACATTGTTTTATGATTTGCCTTGTGTATTTTTTAATTACACTATCCGACACTATTTATTACAAAACAAGGCCGGATACCGGTTAGTTACCGGTTATCCGTTTCATCTCTAATATACTTCTTCTTCCTGCCCTTGTCCCATCTTATTGGGGTCGGCGCAATACGTTTTTTTCTTCCATTCTACAGTCACTCGTCATGCTATCACTAACTTCCTTTTCTTTCATATCATTCTTCACGCAATCCATCCATCTTTTCTTTGGCCTCCCTCTCCCCCTCCACCCATTCACATGTATACTCATAACTCTTTTGGTAACATGCATTTCATTCCTCCTCTTTACATGACCATACCAAGACAAACGATTCCCCTTCAGCTTGTCAGTCACTGGCGCCACTTTCTACTTATAACTCTTTTGGTAACATGCATTTCATCCCTCCTCTTTATATGACCATACCAAGACAAACGATTCCCCTTCAGCTTGTCAGTCACTGGCGCCACTTTCTACTTATAACTCTTTTGGTAACATGCATTTCATCCCTCCTCTTTACATGACCATACCAAGACAAACGATTCCCCTTCAGCTTGTCAGTCACTGGCCACTTTCAAACTTCCTCTAATATACTCATTTCTCACTTTATTTTATCCAATCTCGTCACACATCCATCTCAACATTCTCATCTCCGCTACATGCAATCTTTTTTTATCATTCTCATTCATTCGTCATTTATATTATCGCTAATAGACACACAACTTAAATAATACGAATGGACAGAAAAAAAGTTTGTATTTAATATTTTTTCAAATGAAGTACTTATAAGTGTTAAAAATTTCAATTATCATGTTTCAGTTATTAGAACTAGTAGAAATCGAGATGAGAGAACTGCTAACAGACTTCGGATATGACGGTAACACTGTACCTGTAGTGTGTGGATCAGCGCTAAAGGCATTGAATGGCGATGAATCTGAATTCGGTAAGTTTTATAGTGTAGTAGATTATTATTATTATTGATGGTCTCGCGCTTGACCACTATGTCTCCTACTGGTAAACGATGTGGTCGACGATGAAGCAAGCCTGTCTCGAAGTAACCTACTCGCTTTTTACTTAAAGACCTCTAGGTTGTGGCTTGATGTCTGATAGAAGCTCCAACTTCGGTAGGGAATTCCGCCCCTTAGCTGCTATGTACCCAAAAATTTTCTATGATGTTCACCGATGCACCACCGGTAGGCGCATCGCCGTACGTCTGGTGGTCTGATGTTAGAACGAGCATGGCGGAATTAATTTATGTAAATCCGAAATTCAATTAAAATACCTGTACTGCTTTCAATAGCATTGTCATAACTTTCTAACTTAGAGACAGGTAAAATGCCACATTCTAGCTCTTCTCTGAGTCAGAGAGCTATGTTATCGGTTTATTAGTTTTATTGAGAATAATTGTGTAAATACACCCCAAAATTTTGATCGTTTTAATCCCGTGAAGGGCCGATGCGGTACATGAAACACTAGCGATTTGTTAAGCTAAAATTAAAAAATAAAGTACCTGTTTTTTAAAACTCGTATTAATTTACGCATGTACGAAATTAATTTCTCTATGAAAACTTCAGCTGAGCGAGTCCAATGACTTGTAGGTAGTCAGCGTTGCGTAGGTACCAACTACCTATCGGTCATTGGACTTGCTCAGCTATAGCTGTATATACATGTCATCACCACAATTTTTTTTTTTTTTATTTACGCCTCACCCTCTCGTTCCGGCGTCCAGGGCGTGTCAGACAGTCAGACCTTCACTGACTGAAACCCACTCCTATGTTCCTCTTTTGCCTTGCGTTTCAGGACTTTGGGTTTCCCTTACGGAAGCGAATCCATGGCCACAGTAGGCTTCGACTCTGCTGGGCCCCTACGGTTTTGCTGACATCTCTTTGAGGCGCGCGTAGAACACACTACGCTCCGTCGACGACTCGGGCTTGGTCCGGACGGTTACCGGACGGCGAGCTACCCACTGCTCGCTGTCTGCTATTCCACGCCTACTGTCTAGGAAGACAAAATAAAACTCGTTTCTCTGTAAACTTGTTGTATAATTATTGTTGAGAGAAAGAAGAGTTACAGGTTTGAATAGGTACTAGAATAATATTGGTGCCTTTGGAGCGGACTGAAACGCGGCACTGACACAACGCTCGCTTAAAGCGTTTACTTTCGTCTGGCGGCGCGCGGCTGCAGGGCGCGCCGCTTGCGCCCGCGTCTCTCCCCTCTTCACCCCCTCGCGGCCCGTAGTGCTGCGCGTATATTGTAGTGCGGGGCGCGAACACCTACAGTTTGCGGGCTACCCTGAGCATCACCTCAATACTCTCTTTTATTTACTCCATTCTGTTTACTTTCCAGGTGCACCATCAATCCGCAAACTTCTATCAACAATGGACGAATACGTACCGCCCATAGTAAGAGACCTATCCTCCCCCTTTTTAATGCCCATAGACAACGCTTTCACAGTCCCCGGGAGGGGGACAGTTGTCGTTGGCACCATCAAAAGAGGTATAATGAAGAAGAATGATGAAGCTGATTTGTTGGGCTTTGGAAATAATATTAAGACGACTATTTCTGATGTGCAGATATTTAAGAAGAGTGTGCCTGAGGTTAGTATTTATCTACACTAAGACTATAAAGGGGTAAAGTTTGTTTTTTAAGCTATTGCATAGCTTCTATCGCGGGCCTTGAGCGTGGAGACCGAATCCAGAAATTCCGTAACGAAAATAACCTAACACCCCCCACTCATTTGTTTTCTTATCGGTCACCACGCTCAAAAAGTGTAACTTCAATTAATAACAAAGAAAAAAAAACAAAGGAAAAAAAATACTGCATAAATAAAATAAATAAATAATTATAATTGCATAAGTTGATAAAAAATGCTATGCAATAGCTTTACCGCGGCAGTCCCCGAGTGCCACACGTCTTTTTTTTGTTTTTTGTTTGTAGGATGTAATCTCCGGAAGTACTGGGTCGATTGGTAAAAATTTTCACCGGTAGAAAGCAGCTTTATTCCTGAGTGACATAGGCTCCATATTATGTATGCGGGTGAAGCCGCAGGCAAAAGGTAGACTAATATATAAAATCTCGTATCACAGTGTTTTTTAACAAACTCCTCCAAAACGGCTTGGCCGATTTTTATGATTTTTTTTGTGTATATTTGGTAAGCTTGAAAATTCGAGTTCGGTCCGTACGATTACCGCCCGTCGTCCAGAAGCCCACGCCTACAAAATTTCTCTGTTATGTTAAGTTTTTCTACTTTTTTTCAGGCGTTAGCCGGTGACAATGTGGGCGTCCTACTGCGTGGCATGAAGATGAAGTCGGTAGAGACTGGAATGCTGCTCACAGCCGCTAAGAGCTGTTTCCTAACCAACCATTACAAAGCTAAGATCTACTTCTTGACGAGGAACGAGGGAGGGAGACGGAAGCCGATATTTTCCAAGTATTCCCAACAAATGTTTAGTGGGACTTGGAATATTGCTGTCAGGATTGATTTGGGTAAGTGTTGAGGATAGAGCTACCAAATTAAAGAGTTCTTGGTCTTGTAGTTCCATTAGATTGATTCCTAGGTCGAACAGTGTGATTGGGCTTCTTTTCTTTCCGCTACAACTTGGGGCCGTTCAAGTATTACGTAAGCAGATTTTTTGCAAATATTAATTCCCCCCTCCCACTTGTCACTAAAATTAAGAAAAGCTCTCACCCCCTTATTTGTTCGTTATTAATTTATGAGCACTAGTTGTAAGTCAACAAATAAGGAATAAGCTTGAAATAAAGGAAATATACAAACTTCATTTAAAATTTTGACATATTAATTTAAATTAACAGTCCTGAGTCAACGACATTGGATGTTTGCTGCTCAGTGATGTGTATCTGTTCACTTTCTTGTGATTTTGAAATATCAAGATCGTTCTCTTAAAAAAAAACTAAGTAAAATATTATGTACTGCTGACGTAATCACCATCTAGACCCCCCATCCCCCATGTCATAAAAAATAAGCAATGCTAAATCCTCCTCACCCCCCTATAGTAATACTTAAAGGAAAACAAAATTGTATGATTTACAGTTATTCCTGTCACACGTATTTTATCCCGCACGCTTTTTTTTTTTTTTTTTTTTTTTTTTTTTTTTTTTTTTTTTTTTTTTTTTTTTTTTTTTTATGGTGGGAAAAAATCATGCATTGACATCCCCCGCTCTTGGGCGGAGCGGGAGATAGTGTCAGACTCTTACTGACTAAAAGACCCACCCCGTTCCTTCTAGCCTTCATACCGGGGCTTGAGCGCCCTTTCGGATAACCCTGGCCCCAGTAGGCTTCGACCCGGCTGGGTCCCTGCTGTTGCTGACAACTCCTTGAGGCACGCGGGAACAGTGCGCGCCGTCGACGACTTGGGCTTGGTCCGGAAAGTTACCGGACGCCCGGACAGTGAGCTACCCATTGCTCACTGTCCGCAAGCCCGCGCCTACGGTGGCCGGAAATCGGGATCAGAATCCCGGTTGCGGCGGCGGCGGCGATAACGCCGTTGCCTGATGCGTTCGGCCTCCTCCTTTGCGAGCATTACTGCTTCGCAGAAGTCGGCGACCGCCTGCCACTCCTCCTCGCTCCGGACCATGGCCTCAACCAAAGCCCGGCGCGAGAGGTCTTCGCCGCCGATCGCCCCCACGAGGGCACGGCGATGCTCCGCCCAAGCAGGGCACACCTCGACTGTGTGCTCCACCGTGTCCTCCGGGCGTTCCGCACAGTGGCGACACCCGGGCGTCACTTCAGCATGAATTCGGTGCAGGAAACTCCCGAACGAACCATGTCCGGTGAGGACCTGCGTCATGCGAAAGGTAAGGACGCCGTGAGGTCTTTCCAGCCACGCCTCAAAGAGGGGACTTACCGCCATGATTGTGGCGTGCCCAGCACTGGGTTGCGATAGTCGTTGACGCCATTATCCCGCACGCTGGTCTCGTCCGCATGCGGGTGATAGCACGCTTCGGGCCACACGCAGGACAAAGATTTCGTTTGCTCCTGCAGTGTTGTGCGCGTCGCCAGTGGGTAAACTTATTTGCGATATATGCGGACTATGAGCACGCGTGTAACCCGCTTCACAGTAAAAACAACACTGAAGGCAGAAGATCATCGCCCGCATCCGGATAGCGCGCACGCGGGTTGCTCGCCCGCAGCTAATCCGCGTTTCGCGCGCGTGCTAGCCGCATTTTAGGAAAAACATGTATCAAATGATAGGATGCGGGCAGTCCGCATGCGGACGAGAACCGCGTGCGGGCTAAAATACGCATGACAGGAAAAGGGCCCTCAGGTCTGGGTGTCTTGTGTAGTAAGTTTACATGTTTGTGAACGCATTCACGATATAGACTTTTTTGAGGTGGAAAATTATCAAAAAAGTCCTCATAATCTGGGTGGACCAAGTCAGGTTTTTACTGACTTAAACTCACTTGTATTCCTTCAGTTACTACCAACGAACAAGTTACATACCAAGGAAACGGTAGCCCTAGCAAGTTCTTCCTAATAAAAGGTATTATTTTGAAACAAAACAAAAAAAATTGTTTTCAAGAATTATTTTCTCCATTTTCCAGATCCGTCACTCCATATGATGATGCCAGGTGACCACGGAGAGGTGTACCTAACTCTCCTAGAAGACATGGTGATGACTGTGGGCCAACCTTTTACAGTTAGAGAGAATAACGTGACCGTAGCTACGGGAATCATCACTGAAACATTGAAATCTATAAATGTGCCCAAAGGAAAATTAGGCAAGGTAGTTTTGAAGGTGGAAGAATGAGTGAATTGTATATATATGTGCCTAGTTTGTTGTAGATATTGTTAATAAATTATTTATAGACAGCAAAGGTTTTTAATTCTTAACAAAAGGTTTGAAAACATAGACACGAAAAGAAGAATGAAAAAAACTGGGCAAGTGCGAGTGGGATTCGTACACTGAGGGTTCCGTGTAAACTACAATTCCCGAATGGAGTCTCGAAGATTTTTCCGAATTGGTGACGTAGGTAACAACTGTACTATTTTCAGATTTACTTCTATACCTGTGACCTTGCTTTGCACCAAACTTCTCTTCTCGGATTCTGGGTCAACGGCAAAAACCCTATGAATTTCGATCTTTGAGAGTATCAAAATATATCTACGTTATTTTGCTACATAAAAGGCCGTATCTTTTTTATTCGTTAACTTAGAAGTTTGATTTATTCACAGCTTGATGGGACCGCAGACCTGAGTGTGTGGTTTTAATTTTAACTCGTTACCTCCACGCGTTCTCGTGATAAAGGGCCTTGAAAGACAAACAGACGAACAATAAAGTGATCCTATAAGGATACCGTTTTTTCTTTTTGAGGTACAGAACCCTAAAAAACAATCTTGTCGTTAATTCAATTAATTTTTTTAAGTGCATGGCAACCTTGTCGTTTCAAACGGTTGGATTGAAGAGTGACAATTTACAGAAGTTCCTTCGCCGTAATATTGGCTCCCCTATCTGTCTACAGAAAAAAGAAAGGAAAAATGAAAAGAGTTGCCTAATCTAACAAAATTATTGCACGAAATGCGAAACGAAATCGATTTTAACGGTAGTCGCGCCACTTTATGTGGGGAATCAGATTTTATTTAAAAAAAAGCAGGTCTAAAAGGAAATGGTTTATGGAGAAGTACCTACAAATTTGTGGCGTGTCGTTTTTAGTATTTGAAAGAATTGCAGGACAATCGAAAGTGAATCCAGCGTCGTATGCTGTATTCAAAAATCGTTTTTACAGTTTCCAAAAGAAAAAGAAAAACAAAATTATAAGGCAATTTTTAAATGTAATGATTTAAAGCCTGTCTAATAAGCTAAACGACTTGGATAATTATTAGGATTTAATGAAATCTGATGTAGACACCACGGGTTCAATAATCAAGGTTGATTAAGAGATAGAGATCATTGTTTACTAACAGAAGAACCTTTAAAAAAGTAGGTACCGAGCATAAGTATTTTTTAAATGATTAAATATTATACAACAGTTAATCTCCCTGATATTAAATAATTTCTTTGCTAAAAATATAGCAACACTGTTTTTCGGTGTTGCCAACATTACGGCGAAGGAACTTCTTAAGTGAAAAGCACTTTACGTTTAGCATTTGTCACTATGAAAGATCTTTTATATTCTACCCTTCGGACGTCACTATTAAGGAAGTATACCCGCTAGAGTATACCTGACGTACCTGCACTGTTATGCCTGTCAGGTAAGCTCACGGCCGCAGCTGGGGGGAGGGGGGCATTGTGGGGCAATGCCCTACCTTAAAATCACAATGCTGTACCTTGCTTTCACTCAGACGTGGATCTGTACATCCACATCTGGAAGTTCAACCATGTTGTTCACTTGTTCTTCATCATTGAGGATTATTTAAGATCCATGAACATGCTTTGTTAAAGAATTTTCCGCCCTACTGTTACCAAAGCTGCCCTTCCTCAAATTCGATACTAGCTACAGCCCTGGGTAAGCTTGTATAGAAACTTGCACAGTTGTGCAACATACGCGCTCCGGTTTACCTGACAGCTATGACTAGGGTTGCCCGGACAAGTCCGGAAATATAGGTATTTGTCCGGAATTCGGGGGGAATCTTAAACCGTCCGGAATTTCTACAAATAAGTGAAGAGTGAAATAAAAAATGAAAAACCAAATTATTTATTAATTATTTTTATTCACAGGCGACAGAGAGGCGCTTCCCCCTCACCCCTTACCATTTCACCGCGCGCGTGTCAAAATTCGAACGATTTGGCAATCGATTTGGTTAGTTTATTTGCTTGCGCGATGCGTAACGATTTTAATAAAAAATTAACAAGATTGTCCGGAAATTTCATGGAATGTCAGGAATTTTCTCCGGATTTTTGATATTTTGATCTGGGAACCCTAGCTATGACTGAACAGGCAAACCTGTCAGGTATACCCTGCAGCGGTTCTCAAACTTTTTCTCTAACGGAACCCTATTGGAAGACAAAATATTTAACGGAACCCATAGACAAAAGAGTACTTCATGACCAATACGTTTTAATGAGTTAGGTATTGTGATAGTATCGATTATTTCCTACTTAAAGATCGTAAAGTCTAATGTGAGGTATGACACTGCTTTTTCTTTTTTTAACAATTAAACAACGATAGAAATAATAAGGAAAAATATTTAAAGACATCAGCAGGCTTACTCTCCAAATTAATTTCAATTTCATTATTTCAATTTAAAGTCAATCCGATTGCAATGTCAATTTTAACGTTACGTGATTTAGTACTCTTGAAAACAAAATTGTCACGCTATTTAGAACCAATTTGGCGCTAGCATTGAATACAAAGACAAAATTCGTAGTTTTTCCAGTAATGCCACTTCGTATTTTGCTTAGCAAATAATTAAAAGATGCAGTTGACATTCGCGTAGGTATAGTTGAAGAATTTGTCATCATATTTTGCTAAGTCCCAGTAATTTTGAACAAATGACTCACGCAACGATCTTGTTTGTAAATAAGGATGTACCTAGCATCTTCTATAGCCACGACTTCTATTAATATGACTGTACAAAAACCATACAGTTAGTATAGCTGCAGCATCTTGAATGAGTTCTACATTAATAAACATTTAAAATCAAAACAGACGCGAAGCTCTGCACTGCACTATCACCACAACGAACGGCTTTGAATGAAATGAGTCAGAGCCTGCGTGAATTTACAAGACGCACCTACGTGCGTGAGTGCGTGAAAAACACGCACGATTATGCAAATCTGCACTCCCGCATGTACGCGCGTAGGTACGTTGCCACGCGCTACGCTCCGTAATGCGTGGCAGTGTGATAACCGCCTACGTGATGGAGTTTTATTATTACGCATAACATTATCCCTTTTACGCAAAGAAATATAAAAAATAAGTGAAAAAGTTTAAAAAACATGCTTAATAGGTACCCTCGCCGATCAGCAGTACCGTTTGGGCGCTGCGATTACTAGCTAGAATGGAGAGTTCCGAGTGCATCGAGATGCCGCGAGGCATATTCGAATTTCAAATAAAAAATAACAGAAAACACATTTCGGTACGTCATACTGCGCCTCTAGATGCAACTCGACGCTGCTTCTATATTCTATTGCAATTAAAGACGTTTACTGCAATCTTGTCTCGCCTTGTGTCAGTGTGAGCTGACCCTAATGTTTTCATGAAAAACTATTTACCAAGTAGGTAGCGACATCTATGGTGCCACATAAGAACTGAAAACCTAGAAATCATGCATCGCTCGCGCAATTTGAACTTATACAACAGCCCGAAATCATCTATCGGGCAGTTGCCCGGATCAGATATAATATCGATCGGACGTTTCTCCTCTCTGTGGAGGACGCTCTGTCCCGCATACTGCCAAATGCCTTTTGTAACTCCATCTGTCTGGAGGCGAGAATAATCTATCTACTGTCAGCTGCTGCGCCCTGTTTAGTAGTAGTTTATTTAAATATCTTATTTATTATTATAAATGCAGTAATTATTCTGTTTAAATAAATATTTATTAAATATAAAAATGATGAATACAAAGTTAAATGAACGTTGTTTTGTAACGCAAACAGTGTTGCCATTCAAAAATCTAAAATGCTACACTAGGGACTCATTAAATAAATAACACACAAAATATTTACATAGTTTTGGTGCTTTGATAATAAACTTCTTTACAAAAATACATTTTAAATCACTAATAAATTCATTGAAAATGTAGGTTATTTAGACTTGAATTCTTATGCTTCAAAAATGATGTCTGGTTAGTATTTAAAAAAAATAAAGTCTTCAAAATTATTTGAAAGGGCGGGAAATATACAAAATAAAAATATTCACTCAAGGAAGAATTAATATTTTTTATTGAAAACTGACGATAAAAATGTAAGTTTATGCACAAAAGTCTTTTTAAACTTAGTTTTCAACAAATCAAACGCTATTTCCTAACTAAATTGTTGCTTCGTGACAGCAACACCGTTGCGAGTAAGCACGTATAATTTTATACACATGTAGGTCAATGGAAAAAATGGCTTAGCACCGAAGTAAGCTCATATGTATCGTGGCAAGAAATAATTTTATAATTTAAATGGCCTTCAGTGATTTATGTCACATAGGTAATGCGTACAAAACCGTCGAAAATGAAACAGATCAGGTAAGTGAGTGTTTTTGTAGTGCCATTATTCAATGGGTGTTGTAAATGTCTTGGACTGTCAATCTGACCTGAAATCCGGGTGATATTACACGAAATATTTGTTACAAAGTGCATTAATTTACCTATGTGGACTAATATAAGTGCTAAATATGGTTTTAGTGAACATTTGTTGTGATATTTTTGTGCCGAATTTCGATATTTTTTTGACGAAGTGTAGGTAATGACATCGGGGAATGCACATAATATTTTTAGAATTATGTAGTTTGTACGTTAGAGGACAAAATAACAAGGTAACATATTATAAATATACTACTTTAATGTGTATGACGACATTTGAATGTTATGAAAGATGTTCTGTAGAAGGTTTGGCTTTTATGGACAATATGCTAACACCTACCCACTTTCTATAGTAATGAGCTTCAAAGCAAACAGTTACAATTCGTGTGTAAAGCTGAATCATTCGTTTGAGTTAGTAAATATCTCCAAAGGTACTGTTTGAGACCTTGTAATAGCTGTAATTATAGAAATCAAGCAATAGTGTCAGATTCTACTAAGAAAACAATTAGAATGTCCTTGATGGAACCGTTCCTAAATAACAACACTTATTTATTAATGTAAGCAACATCTGTCTTCGTAATGTTTGAGTTTGTTTTTAGTTATAAGATCTTTTGACCTATTTTGTCTTGTCGTTATTTTGTATTGCTAAATGCAAGGACTTTGTATTAAAAGTGTAATGCTGACAGGCATTCTCAAAACAGCCCACTTACATAAATTGAATTATTCATATTGCTTTGGTTCTTGATTGTAAAACTTGAGTTACATGTTGACATCATCAAGAGTTTTTATAAAGCAGTCGACTATCAGGTATAAATATTTCCAATTGCTATTCGATTTAAAATCCAAATATAATTCAGTTTTTTTTATTGATATAAACTAGTGCTTGACTGCGATCCCACCTGATGGTAAGCAGTAATGCAATCTCTGATGGTAAGGCGCACTAGTCTATGAGCCTATTCACTATTGCCTTGAAGATACTCAAATTATAATTAGATGAAAAGACTTCCTAAACTTTGGCAGGCAGATTTTATTATTATCCAGCCTGGCCTTTCACACAGGTGTTACAAATGATTGAAATTCTTTACTTTTGTCTAATGTCATATGCATGTGGTATACATCTAAACATTCCTCATGAGTCACTCTATCTGTTGGTGAAAGCTGCATGAAAATCTGTTCAGCAGTTTTTGAGTTCATTGTGTTCATACAGATAGATATGGTGAGAGGATTTTTTGTTTTATAATGTGTAAGGATAGTCTCGCATTTGACTACTATCTCACCAAATAGTAAGCAGTGATGTAACCAACATCATAGGTGTCACTATTGAGTCAGTCCCTTTTTTGCTCAATACACTGTATAGCGATGGCAGAATGCCTTTGCCTGCTTTAAAGTACCCTATGACACATGCAAAAGTGTAGCTTTCTACCAGAGTAATTTATTTATAGAGTTCGTCTAATAAGTTTAACGACATGGGGTAATTATTAGGATTTAATGAAATCTGATGTAGTCAACACGGGTTCAATAATCAAGGTTGATTAGGAGATAGAGATCATTGTTTACTAACAGAAAAAGCTTATGAAAAGTATCAAATATAAGTATTTTTTAAATGATTAACCATTCAATCGTGGAAATTACAGACACAATAGAAAGACAATAGGTGCGCGAATGCCGGTATTCGCTTGGGGCTTAATGAATTATTAAATATACAAAATTCCCAAGTCGGTTGACTTATTAGACAGACTATAATTAGGTCAGTATTTCTGAGATTACCTTTTAAAAAACACATATATACAAATAGTTTTATCCCATGATGATAGTAGAAATGAATTTGATTTCCCGGCTCAAAAAAGAAAAGGTTTTTCACAATGTTTTCTACACTTATGGCAGTGATATCGATTATAAGCTCAAAATCATACAGCATAAAGTTGCTTTGTTTATTTATGTTTTTTTACTGATGCAATAAATGAACTACTATGTGCCAACATGATGCAAGTGTGTGATGGCTTAACATACTTTTATAATTAAATTTTTAGTTTCACTTTAATTTTTATGTAAACTAAATAGAGTCTGCTTATTTTTGAAGTGGAACATAGTATAAATAAAATGGGAGTGTCTGTGTGTAACATTGAAATAACCATTTTTTAATACATGCATATGAATATATATACGGTACATACCTATACATCAAAATAACATTTTTAACAATTTTTGTCTGTCTGTTTGTTCCATCTAATCTAATCTCTAAATTGGCTGGACCGATTTTGACGGAACTGTTTTTGGCAGGTAGCTGATGTATTATGGAGTAACTTAGGCTACTTTTATTTTAGAAAAAAATAATTTAAAGTCCTGTAGTCCACGCGGACGAAGTCGCAGCTAGTCATCTAATAATTCCTTCCACTGTGAGTAGAGTGAGACTGAGTGTCAGATTTTTACTGGTTCCTGTGTCCCTTCAGTGGCCTTTAGCATTTTTCAGAGCTGTGGTGACTCTTTTGAACAGTTCGACAGCTTTAACCTATCGAATACTGTAATTAGAGACACAATAGAAAGACTATGCTAGTTGCCTTAAAAAATTTAATTAGTCCGTCTTATAGTTTATTTAAAATTAAGGGACAAGTATTTTTTTATATATCTTTGTTATTTTTTGTTTAATCGAAAAAAGAAAAAATACGGGTCGAATATTATTTTATGATATAAAATACGGACTAAATAAAATGTAATTATGTTGACCCTGGAAACTACCCTGTTAGTGAGAGCAAACCGCATTTGCTAGGGTTTAATGAATTAATTCAATGTTGCTAATGCAAAAGTCGGGAACATCATTGGAATTAGAATCAATAATCAATCAATAACCATCATCGTAGTATGAAGCTACAACCAATAGTTAATTAAGCCTTCCTTGATAATAGGGCCATCCAAAACAAAAAAAAAAACACTCAAAAATTCAAGCTTGTAGTTTCTGATATTAATTCGTTAAACCCCAAGCGAACGCCGGCGTTCGCGCACCTATTGTCTTTCTATTGTGTCTGTAAATTCCACGATTGAAAGGTCGCATTTAACCATCGATTAGTGTAGGTTACCCATCTACAAAGACAAGATCTTCAACTTCCTGCCCTTGTCCCGTTTTATTTGGGGTCGATGCAACATGTTTTTTTTCTTCCATTCTCTCCTGTCACTAGTCACGCTATCACTAACTCCCTTTTCTTTCATATCACTTCTCACCTTGGCCTCCCTCTCCCTCCTTCCATCCACATGTAGATTCATAACTCTTTTAGCAACATGCAAAGACAAGATTTATGTAATTCAAAATATATTTTAAATTAAAAGGGTGTGTATGGAGTTTCTTGCACATTCTTCTCGATAGAGATCTACGCTTTGGAACATGCAATTTAGCTTTACTATTTTGACTAACCAACATTTTGTCAATTCAAAAGTGCCAAAGTAATAAGTAAATTAATGTGAAGTCTATTTGAAATAAATGTTTCTGATTTCTGACATAGGTAATAATTTTTTGGAAGCTCATATACAGGTGTGCTACTATTTATTTATCAATATTTTTGTGCAGCTGGTAGGTATTATTGAACCAGCTATGCAATCTGTGGAATGTTACATACCTACAATATTTAATCTAATATTAAAGAATTCTTATCAATCTGATAAACTAATCCATTCACTGAACAAAATATTGCTATCATTTGTTTGTTTACTTTGGTTCTAGATCTGATAAACAGGTAAAACAGCTATTTTTTTTTTTGTTTAATACATATTTGTAGTTTCACGTTTTTTACGCATTCAAAAGACAAATAAAACAACTTGGCGTCGATGCTCAAGACTTTGAAGCCTCGTCTCTACGAGTGCATCATTGCCTTCTCCTTCTGGCTCGCCTTTCAAGTAGTTCAAAACCTAAAGGATAAAATCGAGACTCTACTTTAACTGATTCTATTGAACACCAAATTCAGTATATGTTACTAGTCATAAGCAACCCACATAACATCATGTGATTATTTCCTGATGTTTGAAGGTCTTTCTTTTAGAGTCATTGTTTGTATCCCACGGCACAAATCTATGGCCCTCAACCATACAAATGCTGATTCTAGTCTGCCATGCTTTGACTGGCTTGGAAATTGTGTCCTAGTTGTGATAAGAACCGGTCCTGTGCGTCTCCCATCTACAACCTAGCGGTCTTTAACTCAAGAGTGAATGTGTTACTTCTAGGCAAGCATGCTCCATCGTCGGCCACATCATCGCTTACCATCAGGTGAGATGGTGGTCAAACGCGAGCCTATCAATAATTGTTCCTTTTACACCACAAAACACTGTTTATATGGTACAATTTTGATTGCCTCAGTTGCATTTAACAGGCAATTTAAATTGTTACTAGACCTTGATTGCACCAATAAAATGTTTACTTTGTTGCGTTTGGCAAACTCATGCCTGGTAAATAAAACCGGACTAGGTTTTTCCAGCGGTTGTGGTCGCGAGAATGTAAATTATCTGAAGACAAAGTAATTATTATGGCTTTTGAAAATAGAGTAACATTCTTATACTGAATTGGTGACTGGCCCTAGCCACAAAATAAATAGAGGCATAATAATATAAGACAATCTACATACAAAGTGCGCTTGAAAAACGCACACATATCTCAACTCAATCGCCAGCTCGCACTAGTACAGTTCGGCGCAACGCGCTGATTATAGTGCGATCGTCTAGCGTAGTTATAAAAACTGGCCAAGAGCGTGTCGGGCTACGCTCAGTGTAGGGTTCCGTAGTTTCCCGTCCGTCACAATAAGTGTACCCACTTATGAGTTTAAAAAAATGCTTGCTTATACGATTATACTTACTACAAACTTAGTCCAGAAATTATTTTGTTGAACCCTTTTGACTTTTTTGTACAAAAACTGTTCTTTCCATCAAGTTCAAAATAATTTTCCTAGAAAGTCCTTATAAAGTTCTACTTTTCACACTGTCCACATTGAGATATCGGAGAACATACATAAAAAAAAAAACATACATTCAGCCGAACATAGAACCTCCTCCTTTTCGAAGTCGGTTAAAAATACTAGACAGGTGAGGTTTCGAATATACTAAAAATAAGGTTGTATTTATCTATAGTCGAGTTAATGGATTGATCTTGTAACAAAGCCACTTACAAATTTTACAAGGGATATAAAAGACTATAGGTTATTTTATGGCCACACTAAAATTAATTTGTCCACTGTTATAATGTTACAATGTATTTAGAAGTCTTATGTGTTTGTTTAGACGTGGCTGGCGGTTGGGAAAGGTAAATCGAATGTTCTAAAGAGTTACAGTGACCCTGAAATTTAAAGGGCACTGGAGGTTTTAGTCGTTTAAATTCTTCCGCTATACCCGGAGTAGGAGAAGATATTTGATAATTTTCCACCTCAAAAATAATATATATGTATAAAAGAATATATATATAAGAATATAAAAGAAAATTAGATACGCGTTGCTAGCTAATAGTAGATATTCGTGAGGGCCTTTTTTGATCAAGTTTGTCAACCCAAAGTATTGTCCAAAACCATTGCGTGAATTCATCATCATCTTCCTGCCCTTGTCTTTTTCGGGTTGAGGGAATACATTTTCTTTCCAGTCTTCCTGTTAATCGACTCGTTTATGCAATACGTGTCGTCACAAGTATTTGTCACTCTTGTTTGAAAACTGTCAAACTTTGCCATTAGAATTTGACACGTTCATAAACTCCAAATATACCATTCAGAAAACTTACCCAAAAGTATTAAGATGCATACTTTTCGTAGCTTCTCAAATAAAAGCCACGAAAAGTATCTTTGAAGTAAGTACACTTCCTTGATTCAAATCGAACGCGAATTGAACTCGAAGCGCATTTTTTCAAGCAATTGAGGCTTATAACGGAAATAAGTTCAGCCAATACTTGGTTAGATATTGGCCATATTTCCCAAGTACTTACGATCGAACGTGAATCAGTACCACGGAGTTTGTCATAAGTAGGTCAACGTGAAAGATCCTGATGCTATTATTAAGGCTCCTTCGATCTTGCATGCCCAGAATGTAAAAAATCTTGGGCTTGTTCAATTTGATTTTATTAGATACTAACTTTTGCCCGCGGCTTCGCCCACTTACATAAAATACAGTCTATGTCATTCAGGAATAAAGCAGCTTACTATCGGTGAAAAAATTTTAGTAATCGGACCAGTACTTTCAGAGATTACAAAATAGAAGAAAAAGGCAAACTTGTCTTTATAATATAAGTGTAGACTTATAATGTACACTACCGGTCAAAAGTTTTTGCCCACCCTATAGTTTGCGTGATACACAACAAATAAAGACAATACGAGCGATTTTGATATTTATATTTTAAAGAACATATATAGATAAGAATATAGTAATAATAAAACTACAGTCTGTAATTATTGCATATTTGAATTTTAGATTTATCGATGTAACCCCCTTTTGTTTTTATTATTTTGGTGCACAATCTTGGCATTCTCTGTAACAATTTCGACAAATAATCGTCGTCTATTTGATTCCATTCGTTTTTCAGGATATCCCAAAGACGTGAAGTGGAAGTAGAACACTGCTTTCCGACTACCCGGTCCAATTTGTCCCACAGCAACTCAATTGGGTTGAGGTCGGGTGACTATGACGCTCAAATCATAACTTTCAGTAGATTCTTCCTTTCTAATTTTTTTTAAAACTCTTGCATAGCTTCGAGGAATGCTTGGGATCGTTGTCATGCTGAAAGAAAAATTTTCTGCAGATCAGACGCTAGCCACAACGTACTACATTTTCCTTTAATATTTTTTTATAGCCTTCTTTCTTTAAAATCCCTTAAATTTTTACCAGGTCTCAAATCACCCGTCCTCTAAAATATCCCCAAACCATCGCTGAGCCTCCGCCGTGTTTTACAGTCCGGATTACACAAGGATCTAACATCCATTCTTCCTTTGACCTGCGCACAAAGACTCTTCTCTTAGACCCAAAAACATCAAACTTTGACTCGTCACTGCACAAAACTCTCTCCCACTGTTCGTGCGTCCAATTTTTATGTTCTTTAGCCCACTGCATCCTCTTAATTTTATCTTGACGT
Source organism: Mythimna albipuncta (assembly GCA_929112965.1). Lineage (NCBI taxonomy): Eukaryota > Metazoa > Arthropoda > Insecta > Lepidoptera > Noctuidae > Mythimna > Mythimna albipuncta. The sequence goes on from OV815982.1 coordinate 13,209,034, forward strand.
CTTAAAAGAGGTTTCTTCACTGCCACCCTTCCAAAATAGCCAGCTTTTCTCAATCTACTTTTCACTGTAGAATAGTATTCAAAGGCAGATCCCTATATTTATTAATCTGAGCTGCTATCTCTGGACCCGTGCGTCATTGATCACGTTTATTGATCAATACAATACGTTTATCTTCATTTATTATGGTTTTTCGAGATCGCCTTGAACGTTTTCTATCGCCAAAGCTCCTGGTCGATGCATATTTTTTCCCGTTGTGTCCACGATACGTCGAGTTATTTTTAATTCGGCAGCAATGATAAGGTAACTTTTGTCTAGATTATAAAGACTTGCGATTAATGCACGAGTTTCAACCGTTATTTCCTTGATTTTACCCATTTTAAAACTTACAAGTCACAATTTGTGAGAACGAAAACAATTCGTATACGAACTTCACAAAAAGATGTCTTGGTACCTACTAAAAGTGTTAATCACAGCACGTTCTTGCGTTTCATAGGGCTAACTGGGACTAATCTGAAACTATAAACACCGAAGAAATAATTCACAGTTACAGAATAATAAACAAATCCACCGGCACTTGTAAGTTTTAACTTGTCGCACTCACGGACAAAATATAAAAATGCGCTTGTACAAATAAAACAAATAACGGACGCTATTATTTTTGGTTTGTAAAACATCGTCTTTTTATATAATCAAGCGAAGGCCGAAGCCTTCGCTTGATAATATAAAAAGGAAATTTGATAAAGTGTATTATTTTGAAATTTAATTAATGGATTATGGGGTGGGCAAAAACTTTTGACCGGTAGTGTAGTTGTAATGTAGGGCGCATTTTCAAAATCTTCCAAAGGATGAGTGATTCGGAGAGGTAATGCAAAATATCATTGTTTAACTTCTGGTTTATATTGGTACTTATACACAATCCTCCTTTTTGTAAAAAAAAGAACCGGTTCTTATTCGCAAAAGAACAGAACATACAGAAGTATACCTAAATGCTGTCGTTCAAGGTGGAAATGTTATGGATATGATATTTCGGATCTGGATACGTTAGGAATAATAGGTTTTATACCGGTTTCAAATATTAAATGATTTCGGATTAACCGTTAGCTTCGGATAGTTTCGGTTACGGATATTAGAATTTTAAAATTATATAAGTAAAATACAAATAGCAAGATTTGACTTCTATTTCTAATTCTAGTATAGACTATCATTTGTTTGGTAGGGCGAACTAAACAAAAACCACTCGTAACCTATCTTAGGCGCCTTCAAATTAGCCGCAAAATGCCGCCACGATTTTTATTCCATGTAAATAACAAAGAAGCGTGCCGCGCGACTGCAGCGCGTGCGTAGCACAGCAGTTGCGCGTTTTTTATTTATATGGAACAACAAAGCAGCGTGACACTTTGCGGCTAATTTGAAGGCGCCATAAGATTCACCTTTATCCGAAACTGTCTTAAACTTTTTTTTATCGTTGCAGTTACGGTTATTTTTTTTTATTTCGGATATCCGACAGTCGGTTACGGATCTCCCTAACATCCCTGGTAAAAAAGCTTAAAAATAAAAAGCTTAGGTGGTAATAAAAGACCTCGATAGTAACTGTGTTAGTTTGTAGACACCTTGAACGTAAACCGGCAAAGTTCAATGCTAAAGCTCGTTGCAAAAAATTGGGTCGGGAACTTTCATGCTCAGGGACGTACGGGCTCAGAGCTCTGGAGCACTGACGTACGTAAACAAAAGTCCTTGACCTGGAACTGTCTGGAGGAAGCTTAATACTGGAAGCTTACATCTTTCCTAGTACAATATTTTTTTTTATTGTAATAGACATATTATGAAAGGTCTATGGGCGGTTTTGTTAGGGAAGCAGGATTGTTTGAAAGAGTTACCGTGACCTTCGCAAAGAACCTCTTTTTTTATGATGGGAAAAAATCATGCGTTGAAATCCCCCGCTCTTGGGCGGAGCGGGAGATAGTGTCAGACTCTTACTGACTAAAAGACCCACCCCGTTCCTTCCAGCCTTTATACCAGGGCTCGAGCGCCCTTTCGGATAACCCTGGCCCCAGTAGGCTTCGACCCGGCTGGGGGGATGCTGTTGTCGCAAAGAACACCTGAAGGATCACAGATGGGTTTTAGTCAGTAATAATGTGACTCCCTCTCGCCCATCCAGAGTTGGAGAAATTATTTGTTGATTTCCTACTACAAAAAGGTTTAAAAGCGAATTTGAACAATTCATTAATCATCTGGACCACAGAAGTATTATTCATCATTGTTGTGGAAAATTTACACTACCTAATAGATCTTGAATGCATTCAGGGTCATGGGTAAAATGTAAAACTAGCGATTATGTACCTACCTACCTTCGTAGCAAGGAGTATCATGATGTCCCGTACCTTAGTAAGTTGTGAGGGTCAGATAGACAGTATTTTCATGTAGAATACTGGTGTTGGGCTACATCCTGTTAGACTTGACTACTATACTATTGGAGAAAGGCACCTGATAAAGATGATGTTAACTATGTTGTTTTTCTTTACAGTCGGAACGCATTATGGAAGAAAATACGATCGTCCGTGATCTCATCACAAAAATTCTCGATGAGACCGGACCTTCAGATGGGTGCAGGTAAGTTTTATTAATTTATCTAATATCTTAAAACTACATATACTAGTAAATTATACACCAGTATTTTGTACCCCACTGCTGGGTAAATGCTTCCCTACTAACTGATCTCTATCTATAGCTGTCTGTGGTCAAACTTTATGAGGCGATTAAGAAAATAGTCGAGTTCGTACTAATTCTCCTGGGCCTGCCGCGTTGCCATTAGTTGCAAATAGACGCCAGGAAGACTAGTTTATACAAAGAGTTTACACGATATTGGTTCGCTAGCCCAAAGTGGTTAATTATTAGGGAAAATGGCATGCCTGGTTTTATCTATCACCACAGCTCTACACCTAATCTATCACCTGTTTTAATTCGACCTAATTTCTCAGCTCTAAATTCAATTCCTTCTTTTATTTTATATTACTTATCTAGTTTTGGTTAGATAGTCCAATGTATACTGAATATAGGCCATTGTACAGTGATTAAAAGGATCTAGAACTCGGTCGACGTCAATGCAAGCGAATGTATGTCGCACAGGAAACGATCTATTATTGTCATATAAAGAAATTGATCTTGCGTTTGCAAATGCATTTTAAATTGTTGCACGTTCCTTAGAGCAATGCTTCGAGAAGTAATGTTGCTGCGTCTTCTATTATTGTTATGTGATGTGTGTGGCAGAGTGGCTACCATCGACTATTCAGCCGACCCTGACATACTGAAAAGTCGCGAAGATCCGGGGTCGTCGTCGTGTAGTGTTCATGCGTGCTTAAAAGAGATGTCGGTACGATTGCTAGTGTTCGCTTTGGCCGAGAGGGGGGCTGTGAGATTGTTTGAAAGAGTTACCGTAGCCCTAACCGCCCGTAGGCGCAGGGGGCGGTCGGTCGCAGTGCCCTCTCACTGGGCTTAGTTCAGGCCATGATGAGTGAGGAGGAATAGGCGGCGGTTGTTCCCTTCTTCAAAGCAATAATACTTGCCAAGACGTCTGCACGCGAGAAAGAACTGACATTCTTACGCCTCAGATAGCGTTTCGTAGGTAATCGCTTCAGTTGCCGAAACCCCGATCCCGATCACCAGGTAGATTTTAGTCGGTAAAAGTCTGCCACTACCTCTTGCTCCACCTAGGACGGGAGGGATTATTTGATGAGTTCCCAGTAAAAAACAAAAGACTTAGGACAACTTTTAATCAGATCAAGAAACCAAAGCTTAAACTGGCGACATTACATAGGCCTAATTCCATAATTAAAACCGATTAGGTAGCTTAGCTTTGAACATGTGAAGAGGAGGGATGTAACATATATTTACCAAAAGAGTTATGAGTATACATGTGTATGGATGGAGAGGGAGAGAGAGAGAGAGAGAGAGATGGATGGTGTGAGAAGTGATATGAAAGAAAAGGGAGTTAGTGATAGAGTGTTTGGTGACAGGTCAGAATAGAAGAAAAAGACGTGTTTAGCCAACCTCAAATAAAACAGCTTAGCTTTGAAAAGAAAAAATCTGATGGTAAGCCTATTCAAAGCCGTTATAAAAACGTATTTGTAGTTGTTTGAACTGAAATAATCAGTGCAACGAAACTGAGAATTGATAACAAGAGTTCAATGCTACATTGATTGATTAAATATGTAATTTGTCAAGATAATTATCAAAATTTATGACGAAAGAAATTATTGCTGTTGGTGAATCCCCAATTACTTATCACAAAAAAAAAATACATGTAACTAGGAAAGCTCTTAAACGGTAATATATTCTAGTTACATAATTATATTAGCTTGGCTTAAGGTAACCATACACGTTAGAGTATATCTGACAGACTGCCTGCAAAGTTATACCTGTCAGGTAAACTTGTGTGGAAGCCTGCACAGTTGTTTAACATACACGCTTCGGTACCTGCATAACTCAACCGTACAGGCAAACCTGTCAGTTATACCTTAGCGTGTACCTTTAGTTTTGACTGTCCCTTTTTAAATCAGCTGGTTATGTCTTTTGTATATAAGTGTGGCTGTGGAGTGACCAGTAATAGGTAATAAAATTAAAATAAATATAATATTCCACAACTATCACACAACGCCGTCTAGTCCCAAGCTAAGCAGAGCTTGTGTTATAGGTACTAGAGAACTGATAAACATACTTATATATTTCTAAATACATGCATATTATAGATAAATTGCACCCAGACACAGAACAAATAATTGTGCTCATCACACAAACATTTGTCCTGGGTGGGAATCGAACCCACGACCTCCGGCATAGCAGTCAGGGTCACTAACCACTAGACCAACAGGCCTGTCAAAAATATAAAAATATAAAATATGTACTAAGTTGAAGTTTCTATGAGTCTGTGCCACCTGTGGGATAAAGTTATTAATATTATTAGCAAAATTTACAGGAGTAAGGACCCTCTTTGTGAGAAGAAACGAACTGTAAATCTGTAATCACTACACGGACCCAGTACGGGTCGGTACCGTAACTTATCGGTAAAAATACTTTAAAAACCTTATTTAGAAAAATAAAGAAGAAAGGGTGATTTGTGACTTCTGTGTTGTACTTTTTACTGTTATTATTCAAATTGCATGCAACACGACTTAGAAAAAGAGGAAACCATACAAAAGCGCCCATGTTCCTTAATTTTTTTTGACAGTACTGCTGTTGCAGTGATAAAACGATTGACTGCTGTGCTGCGTGTCGCGACTCGCGAGTTTCATTCACTTAGGAACAAATATTTATATGACATACATATAGTTGTTCCGCGTCTGGGTGTTTTGTGTATACGAGTTTATATGTTTATGAACCTACCCGAGATACAAGAGTAATTCGTAACGTATTAGCCCGCATAAGAAAAAAATACAGGTCAAACATTTATAAAAATAAGTACAATGGGCGGTCTTGTCGGACAGGGCAATTTCTTACACACAACCTTCAGGTGAAATATCTGCCGAGTCAGCCAACTAGAGAAAAATTTCAACAGCTAATAATTACATGTTTAAAAAATCTGCAAGAATACTCGACAATGCCAAAACATTGACGTAATACTCTTTTTTAAGAACGACTCGCTAAGGGCGCCGCGACCTCCAGTTATCTTTCTTTATCAAATATCAAATTGGGCATAAAAAATACATATATGCTGCATTGCAATTGATATTATGAGTAGCGTTCCAAGTGTGTTAATTTCCGTGTAATTTTTTTTTTTGATAATAATTATGACAATCGGCGATATAGTTTATTACAGGAGAATAATATTATCGATTGAAAACATTGATAAGAAGAAATAAATAATAGTACTTAAAGGCAGACAAAAATATTGACTTCATTTTTAGGGTTCCGTAACCAGAGTGTAAAAACGGGACCCTGTTACTAAGACTTCGCTGTCTATCCGTCTGTCTGTCACCAGGCTGTATCTCAAGAACCGCGGTAGCTAGACAGTTGAAATTTTCACAAATTATGCATTTCTGTTGCCGCTTTAACAACAAATACTAAAAACAAAATCAAATAAATATTAAACGGGAATTCCATACAATAAACGCGATTTTTTTGACAAATTTTCTTAGGGACGGTACAAAACCCTTCGCTTCTTCCTTCGCACTTGGCCAGTTTTTTATACTATAGCTTCTTTAAGCGACTTAGTCTGCGTAAAAGTAAAAAAATACCCGAAAAGAACATGCTTCCTGAATAAAAAATCATACTCCATAACATGTTCCATGTATCAATTTCATCCAAATCCACGCAGCTGTTTAAGCGTGAAGGAGTGACAAACAGACACTCATACATATAATAAACTTTCATCTGTATAATATTAATGTTACTATGCAAGAAATATTAGCGTCGACCTAACACATAAATATTGTGTGTCAATATAAATTAATGTATAGTTTTAAATATAAAATTATAATATTTGGTTTGGCCTAGTGACCTGACCCCCTCGAATTGTTTACGTCCACTATCTTTGGTTAAAAGTCCAAGAACAAAAAGTTCCCGTACGGAATAAAATAATATTTGTATGGCCTGCAGCTAATAGAGCGAACTTACGAGTTGTAGGTCGCTGGTCCAAACCCAGCCAGGCGCATTACACTGTAATTTATTTCATCACCACTGCTCTTAAAACGGTGAAGGAAAACAACGTGAGGAAACCGGCATGTCCTAGAACCAAAATATTCGTAGACATGTGACATCTACCAAACCGCACTGGGCCCGCGCGGTAGGTTACAGCCCATTCCCCCTCCTAGAGAGGAGGCCTGAGTCCCAACAGTGTTGCATGCTTTCTACAACTACGGGGTTTATTTTTCAGAAATTCCCGTGACCCCAGTAGATTGATTGACTTAGTTGCCGATGATACCCTGTATGTGAAAGTTCATTCATTGTGTAAAAAGACTTTTAAAAGAATAAAACTCAATTGCAAAGAATCATTGTAATGACAGTCTTTACATCAAGTTTTAAAGAATAAAACTATTGTAGTTGTGTAAAGCTGATTGATCGATAAGATTAAAGTGGTCTAAGCACGACATGATATTTTGACTTGTTGCTTATTCTTTGTATGCATAAATGTCGTGGCATTGTTAGAAAGCCATTTTTGGAACGAAGACGTCGTAGGTGTGAGAGAAGAAAAAACTAGTCGATGTTTCTGGCTTTGTTTCTTCGTTATTTGACACTGACTTCCGAAATGTAAAGTGTTTTTGTACTTTTTATTTGTTTTGACCTCTTCTTTTACCTAGCAGTGGGACACTGTCTATATTATCTAGTAAAAATAATAATAATTTAGATTTGTTCTGAAGTTATTTATTTTTAAACCTTTACCGTTAAAAATAACTCTATATGCTTTTCTTTTTCAGCTCTATACAACCACCGGAAAAGCCTCTAAACAGTATACAAACGAACAGCCAGTATCCTAAAAACGAAGGAAACTCATTCTTACCACCGACTTTCAACTCGTATCAGAGCAACCAACTGTTTAACTTCAACCCATCGGACCAAAACGGCTTCAATTACAACTTACAAAACGGTTACGGTAACACGAACGGTTTTGTCAATTACGAGAACGACGTGAACGCGTTACTCGGTATCGATACCTTACCTGACGCCTCCACTGAAAATGTAACGCAAGAGCAGCTAAACTTACTAAGGCTTGCTGCTCAAGAAATCGGTGGTGCGCAGTTCACGACACCCCCCTCAAACAAATACGACGAAAAATTCAACAATTACAATTTCTTCGAACCTAACCAAAGAAATTCGTTGCCTGAAGCCAACATGTTCTCAGTAAACAACTTTAGCAGACCCAACAGCTTAAACCTTGATATGAATTACAACACGAATTTTGAAACCCCGTTCAATAATACACAGAGGTTTCCTAACAAATATGAGAATTTCTTAAAAGATCAGAACCAGGAGACTGAAATATTGTCATATTTGAATCAATTGAACATGTCTTCGGATAGGCCTCGTGAAGAAAACGGAATTAATAACGTAGATTTGAGGATGCAAATGGATTTGAATGGCCATTTTCCGAACGAGGACTTTCGACAAGAGGAAAGAAACAAGATGTTCGTTAACAGGAACTTCCAGCAGATGCCGCCTAATAGAAACTATGGGGAGAATAATTTCTACGACAATATGATGGCCCAAATGAATGATAGGAGTCCGATGGGTCAAAATTTCGATTTCTCGAATCAATCGACGCCCGTTTCGGCTGCTAACTCGATGAACTACAATCGATCGAATGGGTATAACCAGAACGATATGATGCAGCGTCGTGATATGAACCCTATGATGCCTCGTGAGAACTTCCAAGGGAATGGTAACATGAATGATAGGACAAACTTTGAGAATCTCGGTCGAGAAAATATGCAGCAGGCAGCTATGATGCGACAGAATCAGGAGTTGGCGCGACAGATGAGCCTGTTGATGCGGAATAGGCCACCTCCTAGCCAGTTGAATGTCGATGTGTCGTTTCTGCACGAGAATAATCCTTTTAACCTCGGTAAGTTTATTTTTACTACCTAGCTTTACCCCTTTCTGCTTCGTTCTCGTGGACTTATCCACCTGTATAACCTAACGGTACTAGTAGAACGATATTCTATTAGGGTAAGTTGCACCATTTAACTATAACGATAACAAAGCCGTTAACAGTTGTCAAATCCTCGAATTGACCAAAGGCGGCCGTTTTACGGCTGGTTATGGTTTGGTTATCGTTATAGTTAAATGGTGCAACTCACCCTTAGTATTTAACGAACATATTATAATAAAAGTGATTTGTAGTTGACCATTTCAATCTATAGTGTTATTATATAAGTATGTATCTACTTACTATCATATAGTGATGGTGATCGTACCAATAAAAAAGCATAAGTAATTTGGAAAAGGACAAACGGGCGATAATTTGTTAACGTTGTGAAAACTATGAGAATAAGTTAGTATATTTACTGAATATATTGGGTACACAGAAACACTATAGCATCGTCTTGCCACCTATTCAATAATACATAGAACAAGTCACATTGAATGTTTGCTGAAAATCATTGCTTATTCAATAAATAGCCTTGGTAAATCTTTTGTTATTCAATGAATCGACAATGATGTCTAATGAACATAGGTACGCAGGTTCTTGTAATACTTAGGGAGTTCAAGGTGACAAATATGGGTTTTTTACCATTGAATAGACGATATTTTTACGATGAATGGATGAGCAACAAATAATATGTAAAATTATCACTATTACAAATAAAAGTAACACAAAAAGGTAGACTTATTGAGAGTCATAAAATACTCAAAGAATATTATGATGTGCCTGCCCAGTCTTCAAGACCTTGACGCATTGAATAGCAAACAAATATTTATCTATATCTAGGACATTCCCTCAAGCTATAGGGAAATGCCAACGCTGCGTCTTCCGGTACGTGGTCGCCACTCCAGAACCTTTCGTCCCCATCGACCATCCGTTCTGCGTGCAATGTGTCCTGGCCCATTGCCACTTAAGTTTGGCGTTGGACGGCCTCCAACGAGATGGACCGATGACCTGGCCAGGGTCGCGGGAATCCGATGGATGCGTGATGCACAGGACCGGTCGTTGTGGCGACGCTTGGGGGAGGCCTATGTCCAACAGTGGACGTCTTTCGGCTGATATGATGATGATGATAGGGAAATGCATCCAGAAAGAAGCTACTAACATCATAAACAACAACTTTTGTTCTATGACTTTTTACATTTACCAAAAACAAACCTTCATGATTTCGTTGTTCTATCTAACACATTTCGACTCTATGTTTTGCTATACCTACCTACATCTGTATGTTGCGACACATGCGCACCAAGCACCCTCTTACTTTCCCCACTTCCTTCCGCTAATGTACTATCGCTTGCTCCGCATAGACTTCGTAGTATTTAGAACGTCAACTTTAAATATTTTTATTTTTGTGTGAAAACCAGATGAACTAAGAATGATAAATTTTTAAAAGTCGTAGAAAAAAAGTTGTTTTTTATGATATTAATACATGTAATTGTATAACCTATACTTTTTTTAAATTTATTGTTTGACCATGGATATAAGTCCTTCAGTCGGAAAAATAGATATTACATAGAATCTAAATATATTTGTTTCCCATTAGAATATGTATGTACACATTTTAATATTTTGGTAGTAGTTGGCTGCAAATGTATCAAGTAACCTTGTCGGCAAACTTCCTCGAGGAAGTCAAAGAATACGATAAAATTCTCAGCTCTATTTCTGCTGAGATGGTGCCTTTTTCATTGATTCTTGAACTTGTCAAAACCCATTACGACGAGGGGTTCTGACGGGATTTCTTCGATTGATACACCTTTGAAGTGTGGTCAGCATTAAAATAATATATTTTTCCTTGTTTTCAGGTCTGGGCGCGCTATTAGGCCCAAGTCCACCGGTCCCACCGCCTGTGTTGCCATCACCGATGCTTGATCTACCTCTTTTGGCTCCGTTTTATGCTATGAGGAATATGAGGTAAGAATCTTTATGGTGTGTTCGTAAAGTAAATTAAATTTTTGTTTAAAAAGTTAAAAAAAGGTCCTCGTGGTGGATTACGGCCCATTCCCTCTCCTAGAGAGGAGGTCTGCGTTCCAGCAGTGGGTACATTAAAAGCCTGATTACGATATGCTATAGGAATCCGAAAGATGCAAGATGCACAGGACTGGTAAACTGAGGCAACTCTGGGAGACTTATACTCAGTTGTCTTTTGTTTATTGAAAGATGGACCACAATACTTGAAGGAACTACTACTTGAAGTCCTCTCAACCTTAGTTCGGTCTTCGTTCAGAATTGTTATTAAGTTCTCATAGTGATTTAATATTTTTCATAGTATTTATTAGTTTATTATTTTAGCATATATATGTATGTATTTTATTATTATAAATAACTTATTTTATATTTTTCCATTTGAACTAAGTATTTGTTATGTATTTGTTTATTGTGCAAACCTACCACAGTGTTGTCTTTTTTAAACCAAAGGTTGACTGGTAGAGTATGCCTTGTGGCATTATGTCCGTCTATGTACCACTATTGTACATGAAGTTTAAATAAATCCTAAAATATTGTCAACAGAAGTGCAGCAACCTCATCTGGAATCCTACACGCCCGCCTCGACGCATGCTACGAACAATGGCGTCAATTAGAACGTGAACGTAAACGTACCGAAGCGCGGTTAGCGTTAGCGTACCCCGGGCGTGCGGTGTCGTCGTCTAACTCTATACCTGTGCCTCGACTGCCGCCCTGTCCCACCAGGGTGGATCGCCTCACTGTGGATATGTTGAGGGAACACACAAAGGTAGGAGATCGATTCTTTAAGTAATTTAAAGCAAAAACCAATGTCTCAATAGGCTAGGTGCCGTAAAAAATGTAATTAGTCCGTCTTTTAGATTATTAAAAAATAAGGGACACATATTTTTTTATTTGTAAATTAAACCAAAAATGACAAAGATATAGCCCATTAAAGTCACGTGTAACGTCACGTCGTGCTGCATTTTTTCGCACGGATTGACGTCACCCGTAACTTTAATGGGCTATATCTTTGTTATTTTTTGTTTAATCGAAAAAAGAAAAAATATGTGTCCAATATTTTTTTATTATCTAAAATGCGGACTAAATAAAATGTAATTATTTTGATCCTGGAAACTACCCTATTGGCTTCAGGTCCTGGAGCAAATTATATTTATTATTTTCTTCAACAGGTACTAACACTAATGGGGAAAATGGAGACATTACGCGCGAGTGTCTGCGTAGCACAAAACAAGAAGCCAAATAAACCCGAAGACACCAAGATCACAGTGCTGAAGCGTGGTCAAGATGTGTGCGACAAGGAGAGCGGAGTGGACCCTTCGACCTTCGATCCTACCACGTGGCGGGAGGATGTTAACAACTTGTCCGAGATGTAAGTAATTAACAAGAAAATGTTTTTTTTTTTATTGTTGATAGGTTTGTGTTTTATCACTATTTCATCTGATGGAAAACGACGATACGGTCGACGATGGAGCGCGCTTACCTATTCACTCTTGACTTAAAAACCCCTTAGTTGTAGCTATCAGGAAAATTCCAGTCCTTGGCTGTATGCACAATAAATGTGTTCCCACACACGGCAGGGTGGCGCAACGCCGCTATACGTCTTGTGGCCCGATAATGGAACGGACTTGGCGGAATTAGATTGTGCAATTCCAGTGCACACCTCCCCGAAATGTAAACGATAGAAAACCGACAGGCTTGCAACTTGGCGGCGATGCTCAAGGCTTGGAGCTTCGACTCTACAAGTGCATAATTCCCGATGATTCTCTTGGCTCGCCTCTCAATTGACTCCAGCGCATCAAGCTGCAGATTAGCAGCCCCATCCCATAGATGACAACAGTACTACATACACGATCGAACTTGGGCTTGATAAAGATTGAGAAGCTGTTCCGGCGTGAAGTACCGTCTCACCTTTGCTAAGGTCCCCAATTTTCTGGCAGCCAGTTGAGCCTTTGCTTCGATGTACGAGCCAAAATTGAGAGTAGACGACGTGTGATGTAACCCCAAGAAGCTCAAGATATTTGGTTATCGGCACGATCACACTTCGGAAAGATGGAGCCGTGTAGAATGGACTCCGTTTAGCGGAAAAAAGACACGCCTGGGTTTTAGTTGTATTGAACTTGACCAGATTGGCATCGTCCCAACCGGAGTCCGCCGTCAAGGACGAGTCCAAACGTTCAACCAAGCCTCTCAAAATGACTGGATCTGTGACCCATCAGTTCGTGCGTCAGACACAGCTCTCAGCAACAGTGCTGTCGTCTGCATACCCAAAGATACCGGGTTTAAGTAATTTGTGTTGCCGAGAGCACTGACCCCTGAGGAACCCCGGCATTAATATCCATTTGACCGGACGAGAAGTTTATAAGACTTTCGTGCCAGACCCTATCGAAAGCCTTCGAGATATCAAGGGAGACGGCAAGCGCTTTCCCATGCTTCTCGATGACCTCGCTTCAGCTGTGAATGGCATACGCTAGAAGGGCCCCAGTAGACTGATTTTGGCGAAAACCGTATTGCCGGTCACTGAGGATGTCGTTAGCTTCTGGGTATGCCAGAAGCTTCCTGTTAAGCACCCGTTCCACTTCCACTCTTACAGAGGACGGACGTAACAAAGATGGGTCGGTAGTTTGCCGGGTCAGCTCGACTGCCCTTCTTGGGCACAGGCTGCACGTTAGATTGCTTATATGCAATCGGCACATTTCTCAAATGAATCATCAAAAAGGCGAAATTATCTTCGATCCTATCTGGCGTGTCAAGATCGGAGATAATCTAGGCACAAAAAAAAGCACCCTACGGACGTTCTTCTGATAGATGCGAATATCTGCCATAGTCGTTCGCATCTCTCAGAAAAATCAGGGGGCTGCGCCTTATAAGAATTAAGACATGAAGATTCCACAAAAAGAGAGGCAAATAAATTAGCTTTCTCCTTAGCAGTGTGGGCCAGTGATCCATCGGGTTTCAGCAGTGGTGGTAGTGAAAGACGGCAGAAGTTCAACCGATTTAACCAAGGAATAAAACGCTTTACTACCTGTGGGGTATAAAGCAAGTTTGTTCCCAATTCGGCTTATTTGGTCAAACCGAGACCTCCACAACACCTTACAGGACTTGGCAGCCCTGTTAAAGGCCTTCTTCTTTTGAGCCACGTCGCTCTATTATTAGTGGCCAGATCCAGAGACTTTTAGTATGCTCCACGTATATCACATCTATCAATTAGCACTGGTTCAGCATTGTGGATCGTACAGAGTGAAGTCCTCCTAGAAAGAGTAGACCTGTGTCCCAGCAGTGGAAATATATAGAAGGCAGTAGGAAGTAATAAATTGTCAATTTGTCTGTCAGCGCGCCGCACAGCGAGGTGGAGAGCGCGATGCTGCAGTGGCGCAGCGCGGTGGGCGCCGTGCAGGCCGCGCGCCGCCGCGAGCTGGCGCCGCACCAGGCGCACCGCCCGCCCCGCCCCGACCGTCAGTATACAACACTTACTTACATTCATAATAATAATAATATAATAATAATATTCCACAACTATTACACAACGCCGTCTAGTCCCAAGCTAAGCAGAGCTTGTGTTATGGGTACTAGACAACTGATAAACATACTTATATATTTCTAAATACATACATATATAGATAAATTACACCCAGACACAGAACAAATGATTATGCTCATCACACAAACATTTGTCCTGGGTGGGAATCGAACCCACGACCTCTGGCATAGCAGTCAGGGTCACTAACTAGACCAACAGGCCAGTCATTTCATTCACTGTTATTATCATCTTTTACTTTTCGTCCCTGAAACTAATGACTTGTTTTTCTTCCACAGCCATCCTACAACTAGCAGAAGCAGTGAAGCAGCTCAGCATATCAGCACGCCGGGCTCGCTGCGCCATGTGGTGCGACCTGACGCTGACGGTGGCGCTAGCGCCGCCGCACCACGCGCAGCAAGCACACCACGCGCTCGCCAGCCAGGATGTACTGAGGGTATGTACTTATGTATTCAAAACTGGTGCTCCAGCGACAGCGTGAAAAATCGTAAAATATCCATGGGAAACGTACTCCCATTATGGTCCCGTTTGCCAAGTTTCATCCAAAAAACAATGCCCAAATTAGTTGACAGAGCCCTTGTGGGCCGCGGTGGGCATTGAACATTGACTTTTCCTGGAAGGCGCGACGGTTACAGGACTGGATGCAAGTGTCGGACAGGCCTGTTGACATTGACATCGAGGCGGACTGGTTCCTGGAGACCATGTCGCAAATTTGCGACGCGGCTAAACCTCGAGTCCGTACCGGACGTTCTAAGCGCCAGGTGTATTGGTGGTCGCCGGAGATTGCAGCACCGCACAGCAATGCATAAAAAGCAGGCACACCAGACACTGCAGGCCGGATGCGGAGGTCAGAGAGGCGGAGCTATATGAGGAATACACACATACAGAGCGACGAAGCGCACGCTCCAAGCGGAAATAATTTGTGCTAAACTCGAGGCCCGCAACGTGTGGCTGGGGACTATGTACGGAGATCCGTAAGGGCGCCAGTACAAGATGGTTCAGGAAAAACTCCGCCTTCCCTGACGGGGTCAGTGTGGTCTACTACGCTGACGACACACTGGTTCTAACGCAGGGAGAGTCGTACCAGGCGGCGGTCGATCTAGCGACACACGGGGTTGCTACAGTCGTTGATAGGATCCAGCAGTTGGGACTCAAGGTGGCACTGCACAAGTTAAGTTGTCACGGCCCTCGGAACGTGCTGGTGGCACGTTCCGGGTTCCAAATTAACGGTAGAAGTTCGCATCGGCGTCGGGTCAACGTTGAAGTACCTGATTACCGTGCCGGATTCGTCCTCGACAGCTGGTCATGGCAATACAGATGGTTCGGAAATACCGCACGGTTTCCCGTGAAGCGGTGAGCCTCCTTGCTGGCCTGCCACCATGGGATCTGGAGGCAACAGTCCTTGCACGCATGCTAGATTTGCGCGTGGAGATGCAACGTCCCAGGGCGAAAGTCCGCTGCCGCGACAGATCGCGGCATGGAGTTCCGGCGAGATCTTATGGTGAAATGGCGTCAGCGACTATCGCAACTCGGTACTGGGCGCACTTAATATTATATCATAATTATGGCGGTAAGTTCCCTCTTTGAGGCGTGGCTGAAAAGACCTTACGGCGTCCTCACCTTCCGCATGACGCAGGTTCGAACCGGACATGGCAAGTTCGGGAGGTACTTGCAATGTACATGTCAATGCATGATTTTTCCCACCAAAAAAAAAAAAAAGGTACTTGCATCGGAAACGTGCAGAGGTGACGCCTGGGTGTCGCCTCTGTGTGGCCCGCGCCTACGGTGGCCGGAAATCGGGATCGCCACCACGATGACAGGGCGATGCGCTGCCCAAGCGGGGCACACCTCCACTGTGTCCTCTGGGCGTTCAGCACAGTGGCGATACCCGGGCGTCATTTTCGTTCGAATTCGGTGCAGGAACTTTCCGAGCTTACCATGTCCACATCTACGGTGTCTATATATTGGAGTCGGGTTCCAGGCGACTGGGGTTTGAGAAAGTCCGTACCCTTACTTAGTTTATATTAATGTTTTTCAATGACAATTTACAGGTGGACACAGCGTCTCCCAGCTCCCCAGCGACGCCAGCGCCTAAGTCTCCCGACACGCACGAGCCCGCCGCTCCTAGCGCCGCGCCCGCCGCTGCGCCCGCTGCCGACACCACTGAGGTAAGGGCTCCACCATCCAACAGCATACAGGATCAGTTAATGTGGTGACGCTTGCGGAAGACTATTTTATTTTCATTATCATCATATCAGCCGAAAGACGTCCACTGTTGGACACAGGCCTCCCCCAAGCGTCGCCACAACGACTAGTCCTGTGCGTCACGCATCCATCGGATTCCCGCAACCCTGACCAGGTAATCGTTCCACCATGTTGTTGGCCTTCCAACGCTGCGACTCTAGAACCTTTCGTCCTCATCGACCATCTCTTCTGCGTGCAATGTGCCCTGCCCACTGCCACTTAAATTATTAAGTATTTTATATTATTTGAAAAAAAAAAAAAACATTATTAATCTTACATAAATATAACATATAATAAAATCGAGGATTTCGTTTGGGTGAAAGAACGATCTGCTTAGGCTTTATTCAACTGTTAAACAGTCCACTCATCTCTTTCATTTTGCTCCACTACGATTTATCGTCGCGTACATTGGTCCTTCGAGCCGGATCCAATGTTCCTCGCGACTATAGGTTGTGGTGGAGCACCAACAATATTGTGGTCAGGTTTTAGTCTAAGCGGATTCAGTTGAGGTATATTTCTTCCATCATTAAAAAGTATTTACCCATAATATAATTCTCGGTATGTTAACAGTCAACTATAGACCGCAGAAGGCATCCATCCAGGGGCTCAGCTACATTACTTAGCCTTTGTCACCTACGTTTAATATCTAACTCATATCTAATTCGTAGGAAAAACCACCCGCCGAACAAGCGCAGCCCTCAAAACCTGAAACCAAAAACGAGGCAGCGAAACCTCAAAAACAGACTGAGAAAAACGAAAAAAACCCATCGAGGCGCCCACAGCACTATAGGAAGGTAAACCAGCGCAGCGACTTCTACCAGAAGAACCAGAGGTACGACACTAGGTTCATGCATAACCGACACCCTTACCACTATCTGGCTACCGGACCTATTAACTAAGCACCTCTTTGTGACATATTGAACCTTATTTGTTTGAAAGAAACAGTTTGACAGCTGTCATTTGTGGTTTGAAAATGGAATATGGAATACAAACTTTCTATTGAGACATAATTTATTTAAAAAAAAAAAAACTGACTGCCGATTTTTGTGGTTTAAAAAAAGAACAAACATGTTTTTTCTTCAAAACTTTAAGACTTGACAGCCAATATTTGTGGCAATGAAAAGGTAAACCTTTTTTTGAAATAATTCGCCTTGTTTCTCTTAAAAAAAAGGTCAATATCGATTGGAAAGGGAATTTAAATAAAATTAAATCTAAATTGATTGAAGTGATTGCTTGATGATAAAAGTATGATAATATGTCCATGAGGACGAAAACTCTTATGATAGATGATAGAAAATGGAGAACGCCTTTATGTTAGGAAATTAAGTGATTGCTATGAGTGTTGATCTGGCTGTGCAATGGACATAATATACGTATAAAATGTTAAATTGCCTTCGACACAGCCTATTCTTAAGACTTAGTAACTTTCCAGTCTAAGTAGATGTCATTTAAAGGATATTTTTCTCACGTCGCGTATATCCGACAGACTCGTTTATTCTACAAGAGTCGCACATCCACGACCAAATACTCCATATCTTCAGCTCTTCTGTCACCTATGGAGATTAAAGAGCTAAACGACATGGAAGTACCAAGTCGCAAATACGTCGCTGTTGAATAGGACGCGAAAACTCTCGTCCAAACAATCTGACGTAAAGTTAAAGTTAAAAATGTAAGATTTCATACTTCATATTGCCACCATTTTGACTTGCTTTACAACTTTTTCTTGTCGAAACTTAGCTAAGATACAAATAAGGTTCAATATCGCGCGATGTATTTATGTGAAAAAGACCTTTATAATTTGATGTAAGTGAGTCTGTTTACGCTCTAAAATCGAGACAACTGTAGATGTATTGAAATACCGGAATTGCGAATAAACTTTAAAAAGGTTTGTATTGCCATGATAAAAAATTACGCTTAAAATATTTTAAAGGAAAATGTTGAGTATCACATTGTTGATATTAAATACATCTATAGTCGCTTTTAGAGCGTAAAAACGATGGTTGAGCTTAACATGATGAGCTGAGCAATTTTCCTTCGAAACCCATGCTTCGCTCAATTTTTATTCATAAAATAAATTGTTACGTCAACAGTTTGACTAAGTAATAGAGTCTATTTTAACACTTTTTTAATATTTTCTACTAAAGAAAAACACGCTCAAATATCTTCACAATATTATGCTCAGTTTTCTTCATATCTCGTTCAGTTCGCCATGTCACACTCAACCATCGTACAGACAAGAACAATAAGCGAAAATGTTTTCTATGCCGTTTGTAATAAGGTTTAAATCACAATTTTAACGCATTGCTCCGTAGCCTAATAGCAACGCAAAAGCATTTTATCATGATTGATATTCAGAAAAAATGAATTTTAACGCGCCTGGAGTAATAAAAGTATGAAAAATAGTTCAAAAATATATTTAAACTTAAAATAATTCAGCTATAGTCATATTGAATGTTGAGTATTAGATGAAGTTTTTAAAATATATTGGTGTTCTAGATTTTAATAATAATATCAGTGTGCTTGGTACCTTTCCGCGTAGTTTTTGGATCAGCAGTATCGAATTATGAGCTTATAAATGTACCCTACTTGTACCTTTAGACCAATTTTGTCTTATGCCATATACACAGTTTTAAACGAACTATAATTCATACTTTTGTTACCAAAACTTGGTGAACTTGCAAGGGATCGTTGCAATCATAACGATATCATATCAACATACAAATATTGTAGGGATTAGGGAGACACTTTTTATTATTGAATTCGCTGTGCATTTATGTGCGCCTAGTAAGTGATCGCGGTATATTTTTGAATAACTATAAAAACACAAGAAAAATTGGCAAAAATATTTCTCTACACAACCATTTTGTACTTTCATAGATTTCGATAATTTCTAGTTCGATCTAGAAATAAACTTTTTAATTCTTTTTTTACACTTCCTCTGCAAAAAAATCGCACACACAAAGAAAAATCGACAAAAACAATCGGGAAATCTTCAAAAGTATACCGCTCCTGCGAACAAGGCGTACAAAATAAAAAGTGTACCCAAACAAAGACTAAAACAGGTATATTAGAGACCATGATTATTATATGAGTATATAATAATGAATAAACTACATAATTATTATTACTCCGTGTAGGTTAAATAATTGCCAGTATCAGAATTGCGTTATTTATTCATCGTGCTTAGCTGGATTAATGTTTAAAGTATTATGAAGGGGTGGTATGTGGTGATACTTGCCAAAATATCGGTGTGAGCGAAGGGTGGCAACCCTGAAACGTGAATTTGAGGTTAGGGAATAGTAGGACGCTTTTTGAATTAAATGTTTAGATGCATTAGAATAGTTGTGCGAGTAGCTCGTGTGTGAGCAAGTCGAGGGATCGAATAGTTGATTTATTGGAAATCTTTAAAAAAATAACAATTTCCCGTGAAGGTATTTCGTTATATTTCCAATTTCTACAAACACTTAAAGCAGTTTCTAGTCACACATTAAACAAAGTATTTTTATGAATGAATCGTTAGAAATGTACGTAGTTGTTCGCTCACACCGACTTCAGAATTAAAAAAAAAAACCCTTTAAAAATGTGATGTTTCTACGTTATTACTAGTTGACACTATTTTAATATATCACGTTCGTGCGAATAACAGAAAGTATATGAAATGAAGTTATGAACTACTAGCGTATAAGTGTACCACTTTTTATTTATTTAAATGAGAAAAAGAAAAATAAAAAACAATGAATTTAAATTCGAATGAATTTGTATAGTTGATAGTTAGTGCTTATTTGGATGACGGGACGTACTGAATCGATTTATCGGGTGGGGCATAAGATATCGATTTGAAAAAAAAAAGTATAATTTATGCCCATTACAGCTTGGTATTTAAATAATTGCTTAACAATGTAATGGGTATATATATATTTTTTAAATCGATGGTTGATTGCTACTCTATTTGAATAAGGATGAAATGCTTCATAAGACGGATTGGCTAGTTTTCGTCAATTCTTTATAAATTTTAATTTGTACCGTAGCATTTTAACCCTTAACTCACTGCTACGGTGCAAAAAACGTTATTATTAGTAAAATATATGCACCTGTGTTCTTATAGTTAATGTACGGCCAAACTGAATTGACTTGCTGAATTGTCAGTTCAAAGTAATATTAGGTTAAATATTTTTCTGTAGTCATTTTTTTGCGTGGACGCTCTGAATCACTAAAGTTTAACGCAAAAACCCGGTTCTCAAAACGGATCTCGTGAAAATCCGGTTTTTGAAAACGGATTTCGTAAATATCCGGTTTTCATAACAATTTTCGTATTAATCCTGTTTCCAAAACGGATTTTGTTAGTTCGTATAGTTGTTTTTCGAAACAGTTCGTATAAATCTGGTTTTCATAACGTATTTTGAATAAAAACAATAATTTTACATACAGTGCACAAACTGCTTCGGCAGGACGTAACCAAAATGATAGGGTAACATGAAATCTTCCATCTTAAGTTTGTTAGTACGTAAGAACAAATATAATTAGTTATTTAAATATTATTATTTTTCACATTATTAATTGTTTAAAACTATAGTAATGCCGGTTTCTGCTTGAAATGCTTAAAACTAAATATACTCGTTTAAATGAGATGATGAAATCGTTAATAGGTTTGTTGTCCACCAAAATATATATCTTCGCTTATATCAAATTGACAGGAACCGGTAGTTACTCTAAAGAGTTATTTAATCAATTAAAAGGCTATAGATTTTTATTAGTATTCGTTGATTGTAGTGCCTTTCTATATAAATGTGCATGCATTTTAAGCCCTATGCAGTGTTGTACAAGCATTCAATAAGTTGTTTGAAAAACCGTTGATTTTTTTCATAGTTTTTTTTTTAGTTATACCTTACTCGTGATGCATTTCGGTGTGCAATAAGCTTTATTTATTTTTTTAAACGCACTCGTAGTGCTGATTGTCGACTGGGGTTGGTTTAAAAATCGAATATGAAATTGTAGGATTGAAAACCTCAGTGATGTTGCTAGATAAAAAAATTAAAACGTCAGTGTAATTTTTTGTTTTGACCACTTTTTTATCGCTTGGAATTTCTCTCAAAGTTATATATTTCTTGAACCAAGTGACTTTAGGAAGACCCAACCGACCCCAAACGTTAATGCTTCCAATAATTGATATATTTAACGGATATTAGTACAATCAATTCGCACTTAGCGTTTATAGCATGTAGTCAAAGATATTCTTCTTAAAGAAAAAAATATTTAGCACAATATTATAAAAAAAATGTTTAGTTTTTTAGCGAATTAGTAGATAGTTAATTATTTCAACGTCCTATCGAAAGCTGACTATATTTAATACTGAGAAAGAAAGATTTTTTACTTCACTGTTTTCCGATGTTGCCATATAGTAACTATTTACCTCAAATCACTGTCTTGCAATGTAGAGAATTTTCTATATATTTTCTTTTCTTTTTCGTGCGCAAAGTGAAGGTACTGAAGTGTCATTGCTGTATAAAAAAGTTTATTATTTGTTAAATGAATTCTTTAGGTCTTGGCTACACTGAAATGCGATGCTATAAAATGCGGCGCTAGAAAATTATATGATATAATTATTATAACTAAATGAAATGGACTTATATTTAATGAATTATTTATTAGATTTTAGGCAGCTTAATGAAATAACCTAAAACCGCGCTGCTAATAGAATTTAGACTGAGCGAAATTCGCGTTTCGTTTGTGCGAAAAATAAAATTTATTTACATTAGTGCTACAACATTTATTTAGCGATACTACATTTATTTCGTAAGGCGATATGCCTTACGAAATAAATGTAGTATCGCTTCGACTTCGTATGTTCAGTGTAGCCGACACTTTATTTTATTTGAGTTTCCATTGGACATATAAAATAGTTTATTTACCTAGAAAATTACTTTTATAGACTAAAGAGCAAAACGCCTCGTCGGTCAAGTTAGAAACAGTGAAATGGAATTAAAATATAGATCGACACTAATATCTCCTTGTTTGTGGTGCGGACCCGCTTCAGCTCACTATAAAAATGCCCAACTGTTTATTTTTTTTATTGCTGCTGTCCCCTGTGTCTTACGTCATTACGTCAAAATATAAGAGAGAGAGAGAGAAGGTCCTCCCACAGACAGACATTGGTCGACTGACCCGAAGCGGGTACAGCTCAACAATTAGTAAATCTATGAAAAAAGATTTAAAATCCATCAGTAAATTACGGGTTTTATTTAGCAATGTTGTTTCAATTCACTGCCGTCGCGGCGTTCCATGCTCTCATATAGACAGAAAGGCTATGAGTTGCTTACCTTCTAGATTATTCTTAAGAATGGGAAACCTTTAAAGTGCCACATCTAGTTTCTTTTAAAATAATATGTCGTTTGGGGCGTTGTTTTGTTACAATTGAAATGGAACCAAATATTGATTTGTATACGTAATTAGAACTAAAGATTATGTGTGTTCAATAGTTAAATCCGCTTAAACCCTTATCGTTGCTGAGACACAGGCCGTCTCTCTATGATAGGAGGTAATAAACCCATCATGCGGGCCCAGTGGGGTAATAAACCCACCACGTGGGCCCAGTTGGGGTAATAAACCCACCACGCGGGCCCAGTAGGGGTAATAAACCCAATACGTGGATCAAGTAGGGGTAATAAACCCGCCATGCGGGCCCAGTGGGGATAATAAACCTACGACGCGGGTCCAGTGCGAGTTGATCAGTAAAATAAATAATTTGAATAAGTTGGCCCTAGAGAAAACATACTAGGGTTACCGTTAACGATTGAGAAGTAGAAGATTTTACACTAAAATAATGAAATGATGTCAACTGACGTAAAATTTATTTTGAACTTGTGATTTTTCCGTGTATGGCCTGTAATAGTACCGATATCAGCTTTAAGGTACAGAGAACTACACTGCTCACACGTGTGCCACACACGCCTATCCGGGCGGGTCGGTCTCCATACATTTTACATGGAAACTAGACCTGTAGAGCTACACTTGATACACGCCACGCGATGTTATACGTACAAATCAGGCGTGACAAACAACGCCCCAGCGACAGGCTCTCCATCAAAGCCCAATTTATTTTAGCTCAAACGTTTCCTTCCGTCCATATAATATTGGAATTTTTCATAGCATAAGCTTCCCTTTACTGCATTTTGTAAAACCAATCTCCATTTTCAAAATCTGCTTTTTCATTTTCTTTCATAAATATTTTTCTCGACCTTCCTAAAGGGTAAATGTTGTACGCTAATTCTTATTTAAAAAATATATTATATTACATATAAAATATAATTTCAGAATTTCAATGACCAACGCTTATAACAGCATATCTTTAAGAATATTGTGTGATATAACCTAATTATATTTAAAAAATAATGTCCTTAGTCCTTAATCGAGAAAAAAATTGAAAAAAAAATTATACCAAAACTATTCAGTACTTAATTTAAAGCCAGTAATGAATGCTTATGATAAGTAAGGAGAATGATTCTAAAGAGAAGAAAAATCCTAAATTTTATCAGTAATTCGTCCTACAGCTCTTTCTTATGCCATCCGCTATTTATATTCTCTCAAAGGCTTAGGACGCGCCTAAGCAAAAAAATGCAGCGTAATTCCGCAACGAAATTCCGCACGCGGAATTCCATAGATAATAACAACGTTTCAGACGCATTCTGGGCTAATTACGAAAAAAATATTAATGATCTGACGCATTGTTTTCACCCAGAAATTACACGTAATAAATATTTCAATTTGCGGAATTTACGCTCGCATTTTTCCGCTCAGATATCTCCCTAGCCAAAGAGTATACAAAACGGTGCTAGATCGCTCGATGAAATAAATGACTGACTGAATATATGTAGCGGGTTGCTCTATATAGTAACATACTCAATGATAGCTTCAAATAATCTTAACTATACGTAAAGTTTGAGTATTTTACTATTTGGCTTTGATCGAGGATCGTTTTTAGAGTTATTTGACCGATGCCCAACACTCGAACTGTTAGCCCCGACAGAAAACAAAATAATACCCGTATTACGCCTTTTTTGACGTAGGAAGCCCATGAATAACCGCTTTGGGTGGATCGAGAAGCCGTGTTACTGTATTTTTTTCCTTCAGTTAGCGTTTTTAAGGGCCACGGTAACTCTGTCAAAAAATCCTACAGCCCTGACAGACCCATATTACGCCTGGTCTCGAATTTTAGTCTTTAAACACATGGAATTAAGTTCAAAGTTGCTTAAAACGAGTCTATATTGGATTTTCATGAATGTGTGACTGTTGCTTTACTTACATTAAAGGTCATTCTCTCCAAAAACGATTCCTCAAACCTCAAGCCGGCCAATACGCATTAAACCTAAGATACCTTACAAACGCTAGAATGTGTAGGTAGTAAAAAAATGCATGAATAATCATAATAGCGTTATTAATTATTATTTTTTTGTTTTGTTCATTAATTAGTCAATGTTTAGATCAATTTGAGATTTTAGTCGATGTAGACATGTTCGCATATATTTTCTTACGTAATATCGATGTTATAAAAATCGACCACCTTGTGTCTATGTCCTTTATGTAGTACTACACTTTTTAGGAATGAAACGGCGTAATTTAATATTGAAAAATATGGGTTCCAATCCCAATTTTGGGCGTAAGTGTTCGGGGGTTTGGGTCACTCGGCAATCTTCGGCTGCTCTCGTGACAGATCGGAAAGCCGCGAGTATCGGATACTTAGGTCGTAAATGGTGCAATAATTGACCACAAATAAAAATATTGTGACAATGTGAAAAGTTAGAGAATTTTATCGTGGCGATCTCTAAATAGTTTAACTAAAGAAATTAGGGACACAGGTCAAGTAAATGATGATCCCTAAATTAGTTAACGCCCGTTAAGCAACATATACAATTTGTATGTAAGAAATAAAAGATATATGTACTACCTAAAGAACATAACATTTATTTAGAAACATCTGGGTTGACAAGAGGTCGGCTTTTTAAATATTGCTCAAGTCCTTTTTAATATAGGGAATATTTGCTTTTTTTTTAAAATTAAATTAGCATTTTCTGCATTTTTATATGGCCTAAACATATCCGCGATCCCTTTACTTTTTAAATTGATATTTTAAGACCTTTCTACATTTTTTATTACGTTGATCATTGCAATTTTAACATAAGGATTTGTTAGTTTTCTGTGTGAAATGTAATGTCACTATACTCTGTTTGTATTTAATGATGATTTATGACACTTGTCAAATGCTTATTTTATAGATGTGGCATAAATTCAAAGTAGGTAAATCGTTGAAATTGTCGATTGTGCTTCCAAAATGGTATGATAAAATAGTAGAAAATATTGGTTTGACTTGAATAAACTCATTTGGAACTTTATAATAATAAAAGAAGTAAATTGAGTTCTATTCGATGGTCATTCGAGCCGGATTTGCTATTCCAACATGGCGGGTCTTCCCGGCTTCCTAGCGCGAACATGTGATGCGCCGGATACATCATAAAATTAACAGAGTTTAAGTAATTAGAATGCAAACTGGTCTTAAGATGATAAAAATAATAATGACCGAAATTACTACGTGTCGTTCCGGCAACAGTTCACCCAGTGTTTCTAAGAAGGTACTCAAAGATTTTCCCTCTCACAAAAGAAAGGTTTTTGCTCCTAAAATCCTGTATGTACAAATCGTGTGTCTCATCACGTTAGAGAATTCAGCTAGATATGTTTTATTTTTTTTTAGGAAAGTGTAGTCACACCTAGCAAGACTGGATTACGGTTCTCTTTATTATTTAATTCTTATGTAGCTTCGCGGTCAGGTCTCGACTCTGTCGATTACTTAGGGGCCGTTACACCCACGCGTTCGATCGATCGATGGTTGTCAAAATCAACAGAAAGATCGATGTAGAAATTTAAAATTGGTTTCAATGATTGATCGATTCTGATTTTTTATTTATTCATTTGAAGTTATGTATTTTTCGAACTTTAGTCAGAAAACTTGTTAAAAGGAATCTATGTACGGTTTCAAACGGTCTTTACTCAAAATATCCAATTCAGAAATCCGCGCTTTTATAATATTGGTAATAGATCGGTCCATCTATAGATCGATGACGATCACGTGGGTGTAATAACATCTCTAAAATAATTCCCGAGTTTTATATTTAAGTTTTTTTAACAATAATGTTCCTCGAATTTTAATGTCGTATCACACTAAGCGACGGTTTGCTATTATGTCGCATTTATTAAAATATAATGACAGCTCGTCATACATATTTATTGGGTTCGAATTTTTCGGTTGTGGTCAAACTTTGACGTTCATAATGTTTCAGTGTCTCTCGGTACCTCCGAGTATTTTTTTATGTGAATGTGGATCAATCTTAGAGCTTTATCAAATTTGATAATAATTTACGGATGAATATTTATAAAAAAAAATAATAACCGAACAAGAAAAAAAAACTCGGTAGGAAATACATAAAAGTCACTGTTTAGATAGATATTCCTGCAAATTGTGTAATGTAGTTGGTTTTTATCTATTTTAAATGATGCTAGTTCTGTAGGGATCGGTCGATGAGCGTTCGCCTTTAGGTGAGGATAGATATAGGTGGATACGGTCCTAAAGCTTATAGTACGAATCTGATAGTTACATGTTTTTAAATATAACCGTATAAAGAATCCTCGTTTAGAAGAAAATGTAACTTTAGCATAATAATCGGTGTGTCGTCGGTCCTTTCCTAGGTGACGGGTAGTTTGTAACCGCCCGTAAGCACAAAATACTCTTAAATAAATCTAAACAATTCTTATTAAAGGAGTTTTAATCACTTTTTGATACTGTGGATTCGTAGTTCCGTTGGGTGTGAAGCTATAATATGGGATGTTTCATTTTTTTTTTTTAATATTAGTTGCAAATGATAGTATTTTATAGTTGAATGAGTGTGGACAATAACGGTGGTTAGTCCTATTAAATAGTTTATTGTGATATGTTTGAGCCAGAGTCGCTTGTCGACGCGAACGGTCAACCACCATTTTTAATCTTACTCTATTAGATTCTTAAGTTTAACATTGCTTCTACGAGGTTTTGCCGTAACACGTAGGCAGATTGTTTTTTTTTTTTACTGGGTATTTAGTGGATTTGATATTTTGAGCCATTGTTTAGTGTGCATAGTCTACTAATATTTTTGCTACTCGTCAATACGCATACAGTGAATAGTTCTGTCCAATTTATAGGAATGGCATCATGAATTTTATACTTGAGGACCAAATCTGGTTTTTTTGTATTCAATTGTGAGTTGAATAAAAAAAAAATGGTTATAAAGAAAAAAATGTTGAAAAACGGAAAAAATACAGGATTTATTTTGCCAGTTCCTCTTAAATGTAAGTGAGAATTTCTAAAATATTTTTCTAGTTGATAAGTGTTGGTGAATTAATTTTTTACATATTTTAGGTAATTGGTGTGCGTACACAAGTATTAAACGCAAGTTTTTGAGCACAGAGGAAAAATTGTTTATTATTTTCTCTATCCTTTTTTTCTCTGAGGAATTGAAAGCGCCACTTGGATTTGTTAGGGCATACGTAATTGTATAGTTTGTAATGTGGTGCTAAACACTACTTGTCGACACCAATAAGTATATTTTTATTATTATTTAAGTTATAAGTGACAGTGTTTTATTCAGTTAAACAAGACAAAATGTAATGGGATGTTTTGTATAAGTCATTATTTGTTCAGTGTTTGAAATCTCACTACATTTAGTCCGAATACAGTGAACGTCGACTTTCAAATAATTTTGCCATAAGAATGTATTAGAAATACCAAAACATTGTGCTTTTAATGTACCCGCTCTCGTATTCTGAATTTGGAGAGATCGCTTGATATAATTCAATGCAACTATTTTTTATGAAGCATTTCTCAAACACTGCCACTGTTGAAAATGCCCATATTAACTGCATTCTGTTTTTATTATCATAGTTTCTTGTTATATTTTTGTTGTTTTTAGCAAAGCTTTGTAGGCGCGAACACTATTATAATAATATTTAAAAGAAACATAGAATGATGATCGCTAGTCCTTATCTCATGATTGTATCACTTTGGATCTGTCCGTATAAATGAAAAAAAAAAGTAATAGGTGTTTTTTAAGATACTTAATGAATATATATTAATGGATACAAAATATTACTGTCTGTGGTGAATATCGAATTTTATGAGCTTATTAAAACTTAATTCCCGTGGTATCGGTATTGAAGGAAATCGTATAGTGTGCTAAAAATTGTATGATTTGATAATGCACGTCTCCTGAAACACCTTATTGCACCACAGTTATCATAGGAAACAGTGCTAAAATAAATTAAAAAATAAACTTCATACATATGATACAGTCCAATTTTAAAAAGAATAATTTTATAGAAAACTGTTTCCTCTGGCAATTTTGGTTAAGCACATTTTGAATGTAACTCAAACAGCTTTAAGTATACGAGATGTAAATGTATGTTTATCCAAATGTTAGCTTTGTCTTATAGAAAATGCACAGTTTTGTAAACAAATATATCATAGGAAAGTCGATGGAAAAATGTTTTTAAATGTATTGAGTGTAACTCGCGACGATTTCTTTCCTATGGTAAACTTTAGCATCATGTTACCACGTGTAATTAAATACGTATATTAAATGTCCAACCTTTATAGCTATAATAATAAAAAAAATGTCCTCGAAAAAAATATAAAACTATTTTATAATTGGCTCATTTTTGTACTTGCTTGTAAAATTTCGACATCTTTGCCTCGGTAAGTCGAATTATTAGATATAATTTTATTTTTATAAAAACGGCCGCTTCTTATAACTAGAGTAGTTGAGACGCGCATTATCGAAAAGCGGGTAAAACACAAAATTTTCATGAAAAAAAAAAATGGTTTGTAACGATGCTAATAATGTATTACTTAAGATGCCAAGTTATGCTCGCATTGGACCAAGGATATAAATAAGATTAGCTCACATCACATGCTAACGGTACCTATAGCATTTTACATAGATGGTTTAAAATAATAAAATATTTTGAAGATGTCTTCTGTCTTTCTTCATGTTAGAACGTGTATACATACAGTAATTTTGTGATTTAATAAATGTTAGAATGACGCGGCATGACGATCAAGCGACAGACTGATTTTAGGGGCAGCGGCGACAAGCCACTGCTCCAGCGCAGTATTATAGAGTTGGTAGTTATGTGCACATACGTCTTGCTTAGACAGTTGGACTACTGTTTTTTTTTGTGGTTATGACAGAGTGTAAAGTCTTCGTAATATTGACCAAAGCATATCTTACAAGAAGATTTGGGTGACGAATGAATTGGTAAATTTGATTGGTTAAAACTGTAACGTTATGATTTATGTAAAAAAGTATCAATTAAAAATGTACATAGATCAATTATTTTGTGATGGTTCTCAATAGTATGACAGAGCGAGATAGACTTATATGGCTGTTTTGTGCTAAAAAGAGAAATTATGTAGCAATGGTTCTCTTAGAGATAGTAAAAGTTATAACGGCTTTTTTTATGGTGGGAAAAATCATGCATTGACATCCCTCGCCTCTTACTGACTAAAAGACCCACCCCGTTCCTTCTAGCCTTCATACCGGGGCTCGAGCGCCCTTTCGGATAACCCTGGCCCCAGTAGGCTTCGACCCGGCTGGGCCCCTGCTGTTGCTGATAACTTGAGGCGCGCGGGAACAGTGGGCGCCGTCGACGACTTGGGCTTGGTCCGGACAGTTACCGGACGGCCGGATAGTGAGCTACCCATTGCTCACTGTCCGCAAGCCCGCGCCTACGTTGGCCGGAAATCGGGATCAGAATCCCGGCGGCGGCGGCGGCGGCGATAACGCCGTTGCCTGATGCGTTCGGCCTCCTCCTTAGGTGGCATTGCTAAATGGGCGCTTGGCGTCTCGTGCTTCAAACATTTCCATACATTTGTTTTTACCGCTCGCCGCCACGCGCTGAGCTACCGCTCACAACGGCTAGGTCGTAAACGGGCCTTACTAATCTGTAAGACAGCCATTGCTAAATAGTTCTCTTTTTCTGTAACTTATTCAGAAAAGAAATCGACTAACTGTGTTACCTGTATTGACCCATCCTTGTAAAGGAATTGAAAAGAGTTTCAAATAGAGGTTGATCTTCTTTTGCTTTTCTGAATAAGTTACTACAATAAGAGCTTAGTAAGACAGTCGCGACGAGACAATGCGGCAATGAGACATTGATTGCACCTATCATTTCATATACATTCACTCTAAGAGCGAAATATTCGAGGGATAATTCTAGAGTGGTCGCTTTATTGTAGCATTGTCGCTTCGGGCCTGTCTATGAGAGTCTTATTGATAAAGACAGTATTTTGGACAGAAAAAAAAAAAATGAATTTCAGTTATGACATGATTTACTTATACAACTTTATTTAATGAATTTAACACAAATTTTTTATAACTCATGTAAAATGTTAAAAGGTTCTTTTAGCGCTTTAAAAGAGAGGTGAAATTGTCTCTGGGAATAGTACTGGAAAAAAAAAATATGGCGTCATTAAATGTTCACAGTTGTGATACTTCTGATTCTGTATCTCAGTGATCTTTATTGTCTGTGCCATAAAGTTGCTGTTTGCTTGCTGTCAGAGGTGAAATAATTGACAAGTAATTGGAGTTCCGTTAAATAATAAGCGCCAAAAGTACCTTTTACAATCTTTTAAACGCTTGCGTCGGATTGGTCCGAACGTTTTCGTGTTCTATTCGCCAGGGTCGTGCATTCGCGACTGGGTGCTCCATTTCGTTTAGCTCTTCAATCCCCATAGGTGACAGAAGAGCTGACGAGATGGGGTATTTGGTCGTCGATGTGCGTTTTGGCGGAAAAATATACGCGAGAATGTTAGTTGGATATATCTGACGTGTAGTACGCTCGAAGGATCTTGGCGAGCCTGAATGTAGGCTCTGTCTCACGTCTTTCATGGCAAACGATCTGAGAGAGAGCTGCGCAGAGCCTATGTTCAAGCTAGCCAAGATCCGTCACGCGTACTTTAGGACGCTGAAAGGACAAGCGATCTAGTGAAACGCTTGAAAATAGTGATAAACACACGCACATGACTACCTTCCTGATAATAATGTAGAGAAAATAAATATCCATTAGGCGTATCGGTGTTATGACTCTAGTTCACAATTTAT
Organism: Mythimna albipuncta; assembly: GCA_929112965.1. Taxonomy (NCBI): domain Eukaryota; kingdom Metazoa; phylum Arthropoda; class Insecta; order Lepidoptera; family Noctuidae; genus Mythimna; species Mythimna albipuncta. The sequence continues at coordinate 13,240,592 of OV815982.1, forward strand.
ATATTATTAAAAAAATAAATAATAGTTTAATATGCCAACTGTCTTGTTCAAATGTTGTGAAAATATAAGTGTTAAATGTTGTCCTCCTATCAACATAGGATATTGTTTATATCTGGGTATTGAGTAGTAAATGCTAGATGCATTCTTGATTTTTTTCGTACTAATGTTTTGTTACTGTTTTGGCACTGTATTAATTACCTTCTGACAAAAAAATATATAATGAATAAAATGTTTTGTGCAGTTTTATTTATTTGGACCTCACGGCATCTATTTTATTTTACGTAAAAAGATGGTGTCTTTGAGACCCTACCACTCTCTTAAGGCTGCCTCTTCACTGGAGGGGAGCGAGTTTGCGGAGCGGAGAAACTGAGAAATATTAACCAATAGGATTGCATAGAGAGCATTGGTGGCCAAGTGGTATTGGCTCCGACTTACGAGTTCTAGGCCTCGGGTACAAACCCTGTCAGGCGCATTACTTTGAGTCATTTATTTCATTGCCACTGCTCTCAAAACAGTGAAGGAAAACATCGTGAAGAAACCGGCATGTCCTAGAACCAAAAATTCGAAGACATGTGACATCCTCAACCCGCACTGGGCACGCGTGGTAGATTACGGCCCATTCCGAGTCCTGCATGCTGCAGTCCTGAGTCCTGGGCTGATGACGATGAGGATTGCATAATATCTCCGCTCCTCTTCAGTGGACAGGAAGTACAAACTAGTTAAAAAATTATAATTAAAACAGAAGTGGAGCGGGGAAGCGGAAAGAAGAAATGAGTGCGGGCACGGGCGTGAAATGTCGTCGTCGTGATGGCACACGCTCCCAGCCTAGATCGCATACTAAAAAAAAACAGTCTGCAACTACGCTCCGCATTACCTACTTTCTCACTTCGCTCCGCGGCCTCGATCCGCTCTAGCTCTGCTCCGGTGGACTGACAGCTTTACACGAAGATCGCGTCCTCATTTGGGCCGCCATGTCCTCGTAAGTAGGGATGTCAGAACTGCAATAAAGTATTGATGTATATCGATATCGATATTTTTGAAAATATCAATATCGGTACGATACGAAAAAAAATGGTCTTATCTACTTCAGTCATCTTAGGTAGGTACATTGCTAGATGAATACTAATCAATAGATATCATTTTTATTTAAGAACAAAATCAAGAACAACGATTAAAAATATTATTTTTTTATTATGTAACTGAACCAATATTTATCTGATACAGACAAGAAAAACTCTTTGATTTATGTGCTGTAAGCCGACTTCTGTTATTGGGTACTCGTTAGGGCGGCGGCGACCGGTCGTGTCGGACTCCGGAACAGGTCATGTTCTGCGCACGGTGGTCTGGTAGTGGTTTTCTTTGTTTATGGATGCAAATCATCTAAAGACTTCTCCCGCTCAGGGTAGAGTGAGAGGGCGAGTTCTGACACGCCCTCGCTGCACCCAGAGCTTTGGCCTTTACTGACTAAAGCGTACCTGTGTCCTTCAGTTGCCGTTTGCGATCTAGGACTACGAGTTTCTGAAATTTTGTTCGCAATAAACGTCCGCAGGCCGTTCACAATGGCTATATAACTCGTGATTCCTTTCTAGCGTACATCATCATCATTTCAGCCGAAAGACGACCACTACTGGACCTAGGCCTCCCCCTAGTGTCGCCACAACGATCGTCTTGTGTGTCGTCCCTCTATTTACATTGTGCTCACAAAGTAGAAGCGACAATAAATGTTTAACCAAGATTTTTGTAACTCATAACTTGATTTATGAATGTCCATGGAGTTTCTTGCACGTTCTTCATAGAGCTTTGAAACGTGTAACTTAGCCTAATGTTTTTTTTTTTTTACTGTCCGACATTTCGCCAATTCAAAAGTGCCTGTTAATAGTCTCTCTTTCTCTTAAGTAACGTTTATAATTTCTCGCATCCATTGGATTTCCGTGACCTGGTGATTTGTCGGTCCAGCAGAGGAGGCCTTCCAACGCTGCTTTTTCCTTTTCCCTTTCGATCCCATCAACCATCTATGCGAGCAATATACCCACTGCCACTTAAGTTAGAACACGCTGTTTCGATAACCAAACCTCGGTTTTAGCACACAACCATCGCTTAATTAGTAGGAGAAAAATACTTATTGGCATCTTTGAACCCTGTTCTACTTGATCTTTGCTCAGCTAAGCTATGAAAATCGAGCAATCCTATTGATGGCCATCAGACAAATTCATAGCTAAGCAGCATAGCAGATTGCATTCTTCAGTTTCTTCCTACTTCCATGAATGTTTGAATGTTGAGCCGATGTACACAGGCGAGCTTAACCCAATTTTGGGTTAAGCTCGCCTGTGTACATCGGCTTTCTTACTTTGTATGGTGTATGAATTTATGTACAATAAAGAATATAAGAATGTTTGGGGGTATGCGGAATAGAGAGTAGAGTCCAACATACTGCCGCTGAAAAGAGAGGATCCTCCGACCAGATGGGTTTTATGTCTATTACAATATTGTCAGAATGGTCTATCATTGATTTCATAATTGCTGATTTTGACAAGTTTTGGTAATCTACTAATATTTATAATGGCGTCATTTTGACTTTCTGATGGTCAACCACTGACACTCCGTTGAAAGAAATGGCTTGAAATGGTAATCTCGTACCTACATAATGACAAATGAATATCTGACGTGTGTGGTACCTAATCTGCAAAAATTTTGACAGTTCAATTTTGCGCAATTAGTGCTTTTATTATGCTCGATATCGTCATTCTGCCACAATTCTACTCTTTGAATGTCGTAATTAGAGACACAATAGAAGAACAATTACCTTATGTCGGACAGTGTAACTTAAAAGACATTCGAAAGGTTAACCTCTCGTGTGCCGTAATTAGAGACACAATTAAAAAGCTATTGTGTCTCGCGTAGATCCACGTTTACACACAACGGGTTAAAAGACTATTGACCGATCAATGATCGATCATTATGAATTAGCAGATTACAAACTTTTAGCAAAATGATAATGGGATCGTGTTGGAATGACGAATGTATAAAAATAGCAGACTTGGGGCTCTGGTGTGCAATTGCCCGATAGATGATTTCGGGCAGTTGTACATCATCAAATCGTGCGGAAAACTAAATGCGCGATGCAGGATTTCGTATTTTTCTTGTAGTTCTTATGTGGCTTCATAGATGTCACTACGTCGCCTGATCATGGTACGATAACGTAGCCGACGATTGTACGATTATTTTTTTTTAAGATGGGAAGCACTAGCACCTGAAAAGCTTCATTTTTTTGTAGATATTTAAAGTCATCAGTATTTAGGCGTCCATCGTCCAAATTTCATTTTGGGATGGACGCAGTTCCGGTGCCAGCGGTGTACGGGTGCAGAAATTATCAAATGAAGGGCAAGTTTTGTAGGTATCATTAATTTCATTAGAAAGAGGATTCTCATTATCTCTCGCTCCATTACATAGCCTGAACAATGAACAAAGGCGATCGCCCGCGAGGCTCCACCTTCCTCAAACTCAAACTTCCTCCATATGCTCCGGATGACCCGCACAATGGTGACTCCCTATCGTTTATCCCTAAACACTCATGTCCGGTGAGGACCTGCGTCAGGCGGATCAAACTTACCTCGGCTTTTTTAGGGCTACAGTTGCAGGCACTGGCACCGGGCGTAAAAAATGCTAGCTACGGCACTGGGTGGGCGCTAGACCATACTGCCCCCCTAGCCAAGTTACAACCGTTTCGTTTGCGTCGTACGCTTCGCCGCGCCGCCAATTCTTTTGTTCTGAGCGTGGAGATGACGTCATTCCCGTACATTTGAAGTTTTCTGCTAGCGTTAACGATTTCAGATTAGCAACTTGGCTAGGGGTACTGGGGTGGACATGGCCCACTCGACCCCCGCATCTACATACCCTTAAGTTGCCCCCCTCCCACTTACATACACATTACACTTACGTATGGCTGTTATTCATGTTATTGTTTTGCCATGAGCTCCTCAGTTAGGTACGTATTCAATTCAGAAATATTCATTTACACAATGAAATCCTTGTCCTTCTAAATATTATAAAACAAAGTCCCCATCGCATCTGTCTGTCTGTTCGCAATGAACTCAATCGACTAAGTGATATATGAGGAAGGTTAAGGTGTATAATTCATGATTGATAGATACCTCTTTATAGTACCTACACCATAAATAAAATTACAGTAAAAACTTAAAATTAATAGGCTGTTTTTAATGGGCAGTCTTTATTTATTTATTTAGAATCTCCAACAAAGGATGTACACAATATTTGTATCTTATAATATTAGTGGTTCCAGTATCTTTTTGGTGTACTCCTTTACTTATAGGAGACCACAGCATGCAAAAAATAATTTAAACAAATCTTATCGTTACAAGCGATTTTATACAGACTATCTTTTAATCAAAAGGAGAAACTGATTGACTTACATAATTATCAATGCACAGTTGAAACTAATGTCAGTAAGAGCTTAAAGTTTCGCACAAGATTTCCTTTTATCTAGGCGAGCACTAAGAGAGGGTTATCCCAAATTATCATCATCATCATCAAACGCCCAGAGGACACGGTGGAGCACACAGTCGAGGTGTGCCCTGCTTGGGTGGAGCATCGCCATGCCCTCTTGGGGGCGATCGGCGGCGGAGACCTCTAGCGCCGGGCCTTGGTTGAGGCCATGGTCCGGAGCGAGGAGGAGTGGCAAACGGTCGCCGACTTCTGCGAAGCAATAATGCTCGCAAAGGAGGAGGCCGAACGCATCAGGCAACGGCGTTATCGCCGCCGCCGCCGCCGCCGGGATTATGATCCCGATTTCCGGCCACCGTAGGCGCGGGCTTGCGGACAGTGAGCAATGGGTAGCTCGCTGTCCGGCCGTCCGGTAACTGTCCGGACCAAGCCCAAGTCGTCGACGGCGCGCACTGTTTCCGCGCGCCTCAAGGAGTTGTCAGCAACAGCAGGGACCCAGCCGAGTCGAAGCCTACTGGGGCCAGGGTTATCCGAAAGGGCGCTCGAGCCCCGGTATGAAGGCTAGAAGGGACAGGGTGGGTCTTTTAGTCAGTAAGAGTCTGACACTATCTCCCGCTCTGCCCAAGAGCGTGGGATGTCAATGCATGATTTTTTCCCACCATAAAAAAAAAAAACATCATTAAACGGGGGTCCAAAGTTTGTATGGAGGAACCTACATACACGCGTGAAGAAGCTAGTAAATGCATATTAATTCATTAAACCCCAAGCGAACGCCGGCGTTCGCGCACCTATTGTCTTTCAATTGTGTCTGTCATTATCACGATTGACAGGTTAATGTAGAGAAAAGCCGAGAATTTCCAAAGAATTCACTAACACCCGTGTGAAGCAAGGGCGGAACTCTAGTTTGCAAAATAAAGCAACCCCTAATCAAATCAAAATACCTAACAAATCCAACTCAACAAGCCGTACAATGAACAATACAAAACCAACCTTTTATTAGAGAAATGTCAGTAACAGTGTTTATTTTAATCATCGCGTTTTGAGCACAGATAAATTGGATAATAAGCGCGGCGGGGCGCCTCTACGGGCGGCCGATGTCAGGGGCAGGCATTACTCGCCCATGGAGAATATAGAGATGTCTGACGCTAGTGTTTTGATGTAACATTACTTACCTAAGTACAAAGATTCGATATTTAAAAATCCGCTTTTTTTTCTCTTAAATTCGCGCTACAGGCGTTATTGGCCCATGGAGAATATAGAGATATCTGACGTTAGTATATTGATTTGACGTTATTTATCCATAGAGATTCGATATTTGAAAATTCGTAAGTTTTTTTTTCTTTTGGTTTCGCGGGACAGATATTACTCACCCATCGATAAATAGAGATGTCTGACGCAAGTCTGACGCTAATGTTTTGATGTAGCTTTACTAGAAATTCGGTTTTTGAAAATTCATACGTATTTTATTCTTTTGAATTCGCACGATATTTGTACATTTTTTTTAGTTTCTTTATTTACTACAGATACAGGATGTCACCACACACTGTTACTACCGCCCAGGCGGCAATACGAGTGTCTGTACATTTAATTCCAGCTAGCTACGCCCGGATAGAGCTCCGCTGACCTTTAAATCCAGTTTCTTTGTAAAATATTGATTGATTTACATATTATGCTATGTGCATTCTGAAGAGTTTGAAAGGAGTAGAGATATCATGTTGTTATTTTTTTTTTCAAAAGTATTAAGTCTTACGAAAAAATAAAGATACCTAATACTGTGCATGAATCTATAACCTACACTAATATAATAAAGAGGTACAGTTTTTTTTTAGGGTTCCGTAGCCAAATGGCAAAAAACGGAACCCTTATAGATTCGTCATGTCTGTCTGTCTGTCTGTCTGTCTGTCTGTCTGTCTGTCTGTCTGTCTGTCCGTCCGTCCGTATGTCACAGCCACTTTTTTCCGAAACTATAAGAGCTATACTGTTGAAACTTTGTAAGTAGATGTATTCTGTGAACCGCATTAAGATTTTCACACAAAAATAGAAAAAAAACCGGCCAAGTGCGAGTCGGACTCGCCCATGAAGGGTTCCGTAGCAGCAAGTAACATAATATACAAGTTCTTGTTATGTGTTGTAACTTTGATCGATGTTTTAATAATAGTGTATTTTTTTCGGTTTATGACGCATTAAAAAAAAACTACTTACTGGATTTCGTTCAAACCAATTTTCGTTGGTAGTTTTTATAGTAATGTATATCATATATTTTTTTTAGTTTTATCATTCTCTTATCTTAGAAGTTAGAGGGGGGGGGGACACACATTTTACCACTTTGGAAGTGTCTCTCGCGCAAACTATTCAGTTTAGAAAAAAATGATATTAGAAACCTCAGTATCATTTTTGAAGACCTATCCATAGATACCCCACACGCATGGGTTGGATGAAAAAAAAAATTTTGAGTTTCAGTTCTATGTATGGGGACCCCCAAAATTTATTGCTTTTTTTCTATTTTTGTGTGAAAATCTTAATGCGGTTCACAGAATACATCTACTTACAAAGTTTCAACAGTATAGCTCTTATAGTTTCGGAAAAAAGTGGCTGTGACATACGGACGGACGGACAGACAGACAGACAGACAGACAGACAGACAGACAGACAGACAGACAGACAGACAGACAGACAGATAGACAGACAGACATGACGAATCTATAAGGGTTCCGTTTTTTGCCATTTGGCTACGGAACCCTAAAAAGCAATAAATTTTGGGGTTCCCCATACATAGAACTGAAACTCAAAATTTTTTTTTTCATCCAACCCATGCGTGTGGGGTATCTATGGATAGGTCTTCAAAAATGATACTGAGGTTTCTAATATCATTTTTTTCTAAACTGAATAGTTTGCGCGAGAGACACTTCCAAAGTGGTAAAATGTGTGTCCCCCCCCCTCTAACTTCTAAGATAAGAGAATGATAAAACTAAAAAAAATATATGATATACATTACTATAAAAACTACCAACGAAAATTGGTTTGAACGAAATCCAGTAAGTAGTTTTTTTTAATGCGTCATAAACCGAAAAAAATACACTATTATTAAAACATCGATCAAAGTTACAACACATAACAAGAACTTGTATATTATGTTACTTGCTGCTACGGAACCCTTCATGGGCGAGTCCGACTCGCACTTGGCCGGTTTTTTATATTTTGTTTGTAGGAGGTAAAGAGAAAGAAAAAGAAAGAAAACTATTTTATTTGGCCTACACACTCGTAGATACACACAATGTAGTAACAACATGTAGACACTAATAAATCTTTGAAAGTACTGGTCGGATTGCTAAAATTTTTCACAGAAAGCGGCTCTATTCCTGAGTGACATAGGCTATATTTTATGTACGCGGGCGAAGCTACGGGTAAAAGCTATTTTTTAAACCTATTGACCGTTACCGAGGACTATGCTTCAGAAAGTCACTGTTTTATAGCACTGCTCGGAAGTTAGGCACTTAAGTGAAAGTGAGCCTATGGGGCCCTGGAAGGAAGGCAAAGAAGTAACAGTATCATTTTAGTTGGTAAAAGTCTGACACGCCCTTTCGCTCCGCTCTAGAGCGGAACTCTACAAAATAACGTTGTGTGAGGAGGAGTGATATGAAAGAAAAGGGAGTTAGTGATAGTGAGACGGGTGACAGGGCAGAATGGAAGAAAAAAAAGTAACGACCCTAAGTAATATGGAATTAAGAATAATTGTTAAATTTTATGATTATACCTATCTATAAATTAATTATTTTGTTTTACATGAAGCTTTTCCAGAAGGCACTGCATTCTATAAACTCTTAACTCTTACCACAGTCCTTCACTTCTATTATTTAAATGTTAAAATGTGGACATTGGAGTGGATTACATGTTTATGCATTCTTTTTATTTTCTCTAGCATGTAACTGTTTTTTGTCCCCAATAAAATAAAATAAAATAAGGGCAGGAAGAAGAAGAAGAAATACCTAGGTACCTAAAAAAGTACTGAGATATTATCAAACCGAAGTACCCGATTCGTGGCCAGCCTAACACAAAGTGCATTACATAGGGTTGTCTAACGCTCAATGTCCATGGGCATACAAATGGACTGATGCAATTGCATCCCGTACTGATCACAAAGGGATTGGTCACAGTCCGGTACAGTGGGATGTAATTCACGTGTATGTGATTATTACCTATTCCGATTCGATTAATACGCTGTTGGATGTTTGTAGTAATTGTATCTACTCAGGTAAAGATACCATATATATGTACATATTATGATATTAATACTGTGCCTATATATCGATGGTTTACCTCACAAAAGTACTTACTAACGAAAGCATTAGTTTAGGCATGAATAACACAAACATAGGCGATAATGTCGGATTAAGAGGATTTTTTTTTTGTTATCGGGATAGTGTCGGACTCTTGATGACTAAAACACCCACCCCGTTCCTTCTAGCCTCGGTATGAAGGCTAGAAGGAACGAGGTGGGTTAACATCCCCCGCTCTTGGGCGAAGCGGGAGATAGTGTCAGACTTTTACTGACTAAAAACTGGGGCTGAGCTATCTTTCGAATCAAACCTGGCCCCGACCCAGCTGGGCCCCTGCTGTTGCTGAGATTAACATCTATAGATATCTACGAATCCAATACCGCATCAAAATCGCATTCCCGCAGGCCTGCAGGATTGAAATCAGCAATGTCGCGGATCCCGCGTGTTTGTGGGATTATATATTTTTTATTTTATTTTAAGAAGTGTGCTCAAAAGTAACCAGTTTTTGCATTTTGCTGGTCACAGTGCTACCACAAAATAGATAGGTACAGAAGTCAATCTCATGTATGTATTTCGCTTTTTAGGGTTCCGTAGCCAAATGGCAAAAAACGGAACCCTTATAGATTCGTCATGTCTGTCTGTCTGTCCGTCCGTATGTCACAGCCACTTTTTTCCGAAACTATAAGAGCTTTACTGTTAAAACTTTGTAAGTAGATGTATTCTGTGAACCGCATTAAGATTTTCACACAAAAATAGAAAAAAAGCAATAAATTTTGGGGGTCCCCATACTTAGAACTGAAACTCAAAAATTTTTTTGTCATCAAACCCATGCGTGTGGGGTATCTATGGATAGGTCTTCAAAAATGATACTGAGGTTTCTAATATCATTTTTTTCTAAACTGAATAGTTTGCGCGAGAGACACTTCCAAAGTGGTAAAATGTGTGTCCCCCCCCCCCCCCCTAACTTCTAAAATAAGAGAATGATAAAACTAAAAAAAATATATGATGTACATTACTATAAAAACTACCAACGAAAATTGGTTTGAACGAAATCTAGTAAGTAGTTTTTTTTTAATGCGTCATAAATCGAAAAAAATACACTATTATTAAAACATCGATCAAAGTTGTAAGAACTTTTATATTATTATTTGCTGCTACGGAACCCTTCATGGGCGAGTCCGACTCGCACTTGGCCGGTTTTTTATACCTATGCTAGGCGAACGCATACACGTCAGCGCATTGCTCCGAAGTCGAACTGTACAATCGGCGATTGAGCCGAGATATCGTGTCCGTGAGCGGTGTCTATGTGTGCGTTGCTCGAGCGCGCTTTGTATGTAGATTGACTTCTGTACCTATTTATTTGGTGGTGCTACTCTGACCAAATTGACTCTGAGCTGGCGTAGCGTATAGTTTTAACAGAATAAGTAGTCAACTTATACTGGTTAACTACCACTGGCGTGCGTCATGGATTCACCTACGTATTTCAGGGCAAGCACGTGACTATAAGTTAGGGTCACGAAAACCTGAAAATATTCGCTTCTGTCAGTAGCTTCGTGAAAGTAAAAAGTTATCACAAGAGTAGAGACACATTCACGGCAATATTGCCGTGAAGTGGGAATATGGCCGGGAATATTGCCCGAAGTATGAATATTAGTGACAATATTGCCACATCTCTACACAAGAGAACATTCTACCGGGATAAAAACTGCTATTCTAGGACATAGTCGTCTACCCGTGTGCAATAGTTTTATCCAAATTCGTTCAGCTGTTTATGCGTGAAAGAGTAACAAACATACATATATTCATATACACAGTCGCCTTTGCGCAATACTAGCTTTTGTCCGCAATTTTACACTTATGAACGTATGTTATTGGGGATACGAAGTTAACCTTTCAAATACCGTCAAGACACAATAGTAAGACAACAGCTGCGCAAAGGCAGATAAAAAAACCGGCCAAGTGCGAGTCGGACTCGCCCATGAAGGGTTCCGTAGCAGCAAGTAGCATAATATAAAAGTTTTTGTAGTTCGTTGTTAGTTTGATCGATGTTTTAATAATAGTGTATTTTTTTTAGATTTATGATGTATTAAAAAAAAAAACTATCTAGTAAGTAGTTTTTTTTTTCTCGTTCAAACCAATTTTCGTTGGCAGTTTGTATGGTAATGCACATCATATATTTTTTTTAGTTTTATCATTCTCTTATTTTAGAAGTTAGAGGGGAGGGGGACACACTTTTTACCACTTTGGAAGTGTCTCTCGCGCAAACTATTCAGTTTAGAAAATAAATATATTAGAAACCTCAATATCATTTTTAAAGATCTATCCATAGATACCCAATACGTATGGGTTTGATGAAAAAAAAAATTGAGTTTCAGTTCTAAGTATCCCCAAAAATTATTGCTTTTTTTTTCTACTGACTCTCTTCAGACAGACAGACAGACAGACAGACGGACGGACAGACAGACATGACGAATCTATAAGGGTTTTTGCCATTTGGCTACGGAACCCTAAAAAGTAATTTACCTTTCTTTGTGTCCAAGGTTATTTGTTTATTATTTATTTTACTATGTATGTATACACAAAATAACAGAAACAGATAAAACATAAGGAACATTAGTACCTACAAAGGTACTGCTTATTTTCAAAGATTTTTCTTCCAGCAGACCTGTGAAAGGAGAAATCAAAAAGAAATGTAGACCATAGTGTGTAGGAAGCAAAAGAAGAATTTGTGAAGTCTTAATACAAAGTCACATATAATTAAATATACCTACCTAAAAATAATACAAACATTCTACTATAAATAAATATCATACATAATACATAGACATACATTATATAAATAAATATCACAATCGAGAGGAAACTAAGGAGGAGGGGGAGGTTATTTCATAACTTTCGTTAAAATTCTTTCAGTTGTTTGTGAGTTGGACCGTTAAAGCGTAACAGACAGACAGAGTTACTTTTATTAGATATATTTACGTATAATATTATGGATTAGTGGATTCGAAGGGAACGTCCAAAAAAACATTACGACTGAAAATTGAGTAAGAATAACAAAGGGAAAAGATTTATAACCTAAAAAGTATGTTCACTAGCATAATCAGCCTTTTAATGTTCCCACTGCTGGGACTCAGGCCTCCTCTCTAGGAGAGGGAATTGGCCGTAATCCACCACGCGGGTCCAGTGCGGGTTTTAATGAGTGTCACATGTCTTCGAATTTTTGGTTCTAGAAAACGCCGGTTTCTTCACGATGTTTTCTTTTACCGTTTTGAGAGCAGTGGTAATGAAATAAATTACACAAAGTAGTTGGTTGGGTTTGAACCCGCGACCTACAACTCGTAAATCGGGGTCGTTACCACTCTGCAACCACAGTAAAAATTTGATATTATTTTATAATTATCGTACAAGCTCACTGTACGTTTCTCAACTACTGTGACTTCTGAAACCCGGGAACAACCATGATAACCACCAGAAAATCGTCGAAGCAATGAACTTCAACGAATCTCGGAGAAACACTTCAGCTGTCTTGCATTTCATAAATCTGTTCAGTAACTAATACAAAAACACGTTAAAGCTTAGAATTATTACAGTATTACGCATTTCGTCCTCTAAAAATCCTTGCTCCAATACCCAAAGCCTTTTACATTTAATTCAACAGAAAAAAAAAACAAGCAGTTAATATTATCAGAGACATGCCTTTTCAACGAAGTGAAAAACAAAAGAAAATTCGTATAAAGAATTCAATCGAAATCGAATCAAGAATCCGTCTACCGTGCGTTAGAGTAAGACGGATAGATACGTAAACCAGTACGCCAGAACAGGACGTGCATAGCGTTAATCCTATTGGCTTATACCGGGCGACGTTTGCCGCGATTGGTCGCTGTGCCTTATTGAACTGTCACTGAAGACCGCGGTTTAGGGGGCGACCGGTAATTCGGGGGCAAACGTGGGGTGGATACCCCCCGGTTGGGTGGGGGGGAAAACTCGCAGTTTGGCGATTGACTTGTGGGTAGTTTTCGGGGTTCCTTTAGCACGGATTTTGTGCGAATTGAATGTTGAAATTTTATTTTGTTAAAGATGAGTATGATGTTGGGTGATTTGGTTGGATTTATCGTGTTTTTGGCTGGATTTTCTTTACGTAACTATTGTTTTGAAAAGGAAAAATATATAAAGATAGTGAAAGGTTTTTGTACCTTATTTAATTAATTAGATTAGTGCAGTAGTAGTAGAGTAGTAAACGCTGAAAATAAAGTAAACTTATCCTGTCCTACTAAGTGTACCTCACATCAAAAAGTAGACTTAAATAGTAGATCTAAATGTAAAAATGTAAGCAATTTTTGTGCTAAGATCTGAAACAAAATTAAAGTTATTCTTAGTCTTAGTTACAATATTTAAGCTGGTGAATTATAAAGGCATAAAATATATAAGACTTCTCATTAAGGCCAGCTCCTACTACTTTTGAACTTTTAAAAACCAATAGCAAGGCAATCCACCAATATAAAAGAGAACACCATGAAAAAATATTTTATTAAAATTGACAAAGTATAAATTAGTTGGATCGATAAAAAAAAATCGAGAATCTGCGCTAACTTACGATTTCAAACGTGTATGTCTACGAGATTACGTTACGGAAAGATTTGAAAGTTAAAAAAAAATAAAGCTTGTTTAACTAAAAATAAAACCGTTGTTACGGGGGTAGTGAAATAGATATAGACCAGGGGCCCAAGTCTGCATTTTTTATAAATTCGTCATTCCAACACGATCACATTGTCATTTTGCTAAAAGTTCGTAATCTGCTAATTCATAATGATCGATCATTGATCGGTCAGTGGTATCGTAATGTAGAAATTATAACCATTAAATTAAGTATTCATTTAAAAATAAAACAATCTAGTTATAGATACAGCTTTAATACCTATTTTACATACCTACAGCCGCTTAACGACATCAAAAAGCACCCAATCTTGACAGTTACATCTCGCGCCAAAATCACGGCGCGACCAATGAAAACGCGGGAACTGTTGACTTTTCGTCTATGACGGTTGTTTTCTGCGGGCAAAGGCAATACGCCACGCCCTGCCAAATGTGCGAATTCTTATTGGGTGATATCATATGTCACTTGACGTTTGTACGTAAAGCTTTTTGCTGTAGTTAAGAGAATATAGTGCTACATAGGTATTTATTTAGATAGATATCTAAAAAGTTAAATAGATTCTATAATAGATTTATTCTTTTAAAATAGTTCATGGTGTGTGGTAGTATTTATATCTCTCTATCTATTAAATCTAAATAAAATTCGGCTAACTTAGGTGCCTTCTAGAAAAAGCAAGCATTCGAATTCCTCGTATAACATGCCATTCCGATGTTATGTATGCGTATCGTCCCATGGGTACACATTTGGCTCAAAGCCTGTCTTATGCCAATGTAATCTTGGCGATATTACCAAACTAGTACCTAATGTGAACATTGCTTAGCAGGCTTAGCGTAGTAATAACATTTCGACAACAGCTCTACTATACACTGGTTCCTAAATTATATTTCAGTAGTATATTATATCTACTCTCTCTTTAAATACTCTCCTTAGGTACTTACCTATAGGTATAATCTGACCACCGTTCATCAAAACTAAAATAGTGTGTCTAGTAAGACGAAAAAAGTATCTAATATAACATTGAAGACGGATCGGCTGGCTAGATTGATCGAACGTGGATCTTATGATAGAAAAAATGGGCACAAGTTATTTTTCAGTTCATTATAAGAACTACCCGACAATATAAAAAGTGTCAAAAAGAGAAAATTATATTCTTTCTTAAAGAAATAGTCAATTCCGTGCAAGAAAAATGCTCAGGCTTACTTAATCGTGTTTTTTAAAGGAATATATTATTATCTCAGTAAAACACTGTGAAAAAAATCCAGTCCATAGACGCATAAAAACGAACCCGCTTCTAACTGTTTCCATATAAATTCGAACACCCATTCCACGTTGTAATTGGAAAACGGAACGTTCAATCCACGCTAAAATGTACGACGGTATTATTCTAAACGACAGGGCCGACGCAACAGCGGCGTAATGCCACAAATTAAAGCTTAAAACGGCCGGTTAACAGCTGACCCAAAATCGAAGTGTCCCCCCGTCTGGGGGACAGAGTCAGACGCGAAAAGCAACGGGGCGGAGCCATGCCACGCCTTCAAGCTCACAAGCAATATCGCGTCAAAAGTTCCCAGGCCGTGGCATAACGCGCGCGCTCCTGCCCGTCCGTGCTTAAAAAATATAAACGTCAAAAGTGAAACGTCACGTGTTTAACTGTCAAATTTTGGAGGCAAATCGTTGGGTTTTTTAGTGTGAACGGTTTGAATTTTTTGTCTTTATTATTTGGGTTTTTAATTTTTTTTTTATTATTATTTATGTTTAAAAATTAATTACAGAAGGGCGTACCTATAGCAGCATCTCTTTGCTTCTTATAAGCAACTTAAATTCACAATTAATTGCCAAAAAAACGCTTAAAAAACCTTACTCGATATATTATTATTATGAAAATTTTCTAAAGCCATAACACACATCAGGAAAATAAGATTTCCATAATAATGGTTGTAAAGTCGAAGTTATCGCTCCTACATATCTATTTTTTTCTCTTTGAGTGGTCTTTCCTTCAACTTTTTTGCATCAAAGATTTTTGATTTTTCGATGACTTTCTGATCATTAGGTACAAAAGTAGTGTTTCTTTCACCGAATTATTTCAATTACAATAAAATAGCAAAGTCTGGTAGGCTGCTATCTCGATCTCTTGAATTAATATATTTTGTAAATAGATAATTTTAAATACAACAGATCCCATCAACTTAATCATTTTACTAGATCTATACTATCTAATATTATATAGAGGAATAAATTGTAAGTTTGTACGTAGGGGTGATCTCTGAATTAACTAAACTGATTTTGCGCGATCCATTTGACGACCTAAACTAAACTGTCAAAGCGACGGGGCTAAATAGGTGTGTATAGATCATCCCTCTTTCTCTTCATGGTGAGGCCCCTGTTCTGTATATTACGACTATCGACGGCCAGTTCTTTTGGTAGAAGTTAAGCTCGATTCTCCGTCTTCATTGGATGAATTTATTGCCTATCATTATTTATCAGCAGTTTTTATTATGAGAAGTTGTGGCTGAATGGTAACGGCCCCGACATATGAGTTGTAAGATGGGTCCAAACCCAGCCAGGCGTATTACTTTGTGTAATTTATTTCATCACCACTACTCTCAAAACAATGAAGGAAAACATCGTGAAGAAACTGGCATATCTCAGAACCAAAAAATCGAAGATATGACATTCACCAACCCGCACTGGGCCCGCGTGGTGGATTACGGCCCATTACCTCTGCTAGAGAAGTCTGAGTCCCAGCAGTGGGAACATTATAAGGCAGATTATGCTATGCTATGCGATTATTGACGGCCAGTTTTTTTGGTAGGAGACAAGCTTGATTCTCCTTCTTCATTACCTTTATATATTACCTATCATTATTTATCAATACATCTATACTCATAACCTGTAACATTTGATTTCACGGCATTCGACAACATCTGTATAAATATTGAAAAATATTGAATTGGTAATGTTTTTATTGATTTTTAAAACCTGTATTTAATAATGAATGAAAAATTTACATGACTGATTTACTTATTTAGAATTATTCGTTTTTATTAAGAGCTGGTTGTATTCATTGAGTATTTTATAAGTATGAACTCCGCCCGGGTCTATGTTGATTGCGCGGTCCCGTAACAGCAGTTTTATTTTTATACTAGCTTTTGTCCGCGGCTTAGCCTATTTCACTTAGGAATAAAGCAGCTTTATATTAGTAAAAAAATAACGCAATCGGACCAGTACTTTCAGAGATTGCCTCCTACAAAAAAAAACAAAATAAAAAAAATAAACAAATTTGACCTCTATAATAAATTAGTGTAGATAAAATAAAAAACAATAACTATACAAGATTTTTGTTTATGCGAGGCCCTTTTTAGGGTTTCGTAGTCAACTAGGAACCCTTATAGTTTCGCCATGTCTGTCTGTCTGTCCGTCTGTCTGTCCGTCCTCGCTTAATCTCTGGGACCGTTAGCACTAGAAAGCTGAAATTTGGTACCAATATGTATATCAATCACGCCTACAAAGTGGTCAAATAAAAATTGGAAAAAAATGTTTTATTAGGGTAGCCCCCCTATATGTAAAGTAGGAAGTGATTTTTTTTTTTAATTTCAACCCTAACGTGTTATATTGTTGGATAGGTATTTAAAAATGAATAGGGGTTTACTAAAATCATTTTTTGATAATGTCAATAATTTCGGAAATAATCGCAAAAAAAACAAAAAACAATGTGTCCCTCTAACTTTTGAACCAAGAGTTTAGAAAATATGAAAAAATTCTGAAAAGTAGAACTTTATAAGGACTTTCTAGGAAAAATATTTTGAACTTGATGGAAAGAACAGTTTTTGTACAAAAAAGACAAAAGGGTTCTACAAAATAATTTCTGGACTAAGTTTGTAGTATAATCGTATATGCAAGCATTTTTCTAACCTCATAAGTGGGTACACTTATTGTAAATTTGTGACGGACGGGAAACTACGGAACCCTACACTGAGCGTGGCCCGACATGCTCTTGGCCGGTTTTTTAATAAATAAACGTTTTTTTGTAACTTTCAAATATTTTCGTGACGTTATCTTGTAGATATACACGTTTGAAATCGTAATGCTGGCCATAAACAGTCAAACCTAGTGTCTGACTAGATTTGACTGTGCCACGTACCGTACCCAGACTGTCTTGCAGGAAGGCAGTCTGGGTAGTGCCGGACTCCTACCGGCTAAAAACCACTCCTTCCATGCGAAAGGCCTCTGCCGTTCAGCTATCTCAGGGCTATAGTCATATCTTGCACTTACTTAAGATAAGAATAGTTCGGTTTCTATAAAATGTAATAATATAATATGGGTAGAGTAGGGTAGAGTAGGGTAAAGTAGGGTAACCCTAGGGGAGTGTAGGGTATAGTAGGGTGGAGTAGGGAAGAGCGGGAGCGACGCCGCACGGGCAAAAGCTAGTTAAGTCTCTCAAGAATAAAGCGCTTTAATATAATTTATACAAATGCTTAAATAATAATTTTAACAATCGGACCAGTACTTCCAGAAATTACCTCCTACAAACAAAAAAACAAACTACCTCTTTATAATATTAGTGTCGATTAGTATAGTAGTTTTTTTTTTTGTATGGTTATGAGTTAATATCTAAATTTTTTTTTATTGTCATTACAAATTATGACTCAACTCTGTGTAGGTTACGCCCTTTTGTACAATTGCTATAAGCTCTATGTTATTTCAGTAGTAAAATCTGTGAAAATTAGGAAGAAACTATGAAACATCTTATTTTATAAGACTCGAGATATAAACACTAGTGTTACAAAAGTGAATTTCGCGTATACCATAGACTACAAAATGGAAGTGGCTCAAAATCCTTTGCAGCTGACCCAAGAACATTCAGATGGAAGGATGGCAGGTAAGAGAACATCTTAATTTCTTTTTCAATACACTTACCCGAAAACCCGCTCTTATCCCACCGCATTTAGGCATGCAGTAGTCTATTTTCCGCACTAGTGCTGAAAAGTGCGCGTGCTCTCCCCGCCATAATCTTAAAATTACATTTACCGTATCAGGCTGGGTGCTCGTCGACCCCCAAGACTCGCCGGTCAACCCCCGTTTATTAATTTCTTTGTTTTCTGCACTTCTATCAAAATGTACGACGAGTGTTTTGCTAGATTCTGTCTGAGTCTAGGTACTCATGGGTTAAAAAAATTATAATACTCGTATTACGTGCGTGTAATATTCCCGCTCTAGGGAGTGTCAGACTTTTTCTGGCTAAAACCAGACCTGCGTTTCTTTTTTGTCTATCGTTTCAGCCTAACCATATATAACCATGGTTTCCCTTTCGGAAGTCAAACCATGGGCCCAGCAGGCTTCGGCCATACTGGGCTGGAAATCGAGGTGGGACTGGGGCGTGAAGATATCCGTTCTCTTACGCTTGCGGCCACCTTCTTTGCTAGCATTACTGCTTCACAGAAAGAGGCGACCGCCTGCCTTTCCTTCTCGCTCCGGACTATTGGCCTATTCCAGAGCGCGGTTGGCACGACCTGATCTCCCCCTGTGCGACTACTAGACTTTTAAATAGAAATGATTGGTCAAGATATCAATTGCCTATCTATGATGTCACCACGCGTGTGCAGGCGCACGCCCTCGCCTTTATTTTCACCAAGCGAGTCTATCCTCAATCAGAGGACGACCGCGCAATGACATATTTGCTGAGCGAGCGAAGCGAGCTCATTATCAAACAGAGTGCTGCGATCCTACAGAAGACGATTTGTTTTTTTTTTAAGAGTGTGAGCTCTCTTTGCTCAATGATGGCTTGTAAGTAAACCCGCTGTGGCGTGTGTAGTGGAACTACGATTTGATAAAATATTACAGACTTAGTCGGTTTTAATCTTTCGAAACCGTAGAGGAGGCTGAATCTCAACAAAGTGTTGAGATCGTATTTTGCAATATATGTTGTTAGCTTTACATACTCTTTGGTGCACCGTACCTTTCTTTTCTTTTTGGTTTAATTATTGACGCAAAAGAAAAACTATTCACGGCCGTCGCCGTCCCGTCCGTCGGCATTGGCGCGACCCATATGGTTAGGATTGGCTAAAACACTACAAGATAAGGATAGAACTACACAATCCCTGGTTTTGTTGTTCCATTGAAAATCCAGTGAATAACCAAATTCGTTGCAAGACAAGAGTCCCCAAAGTTTCGCAGAATTTTAAACAATGAATAGAAATATTATGTTAAAAAAATCTATAAACATAGCTACAAAATCATCGACATAATAAATAATTCAGAAACACTAAACCTCCGCCATATTTATTCACTCCATAGACAAAATAATATTTTACCGCCATTTCCCGCGCGGCGGCCATACTTTAGCTACATTTTTTTCAACAGGCAAAGGCGACATTAGTATTCAGTCCCATACGGCCAGTAACTCGGGGGTCTATTTGACTGATTTTCAGCCTCTCCATGATTTGCCACTTTACCCGGTCAGGTTGCACGTTGAATACAAAATAACCAATACTGTGAAGGGGGATTTGAAATTTCATTTTCGCGTAATGGCGTCGCGATTTGAATATTCGGTATTTTATTAACACTGTGTGTGTATTCTGTGTATAGGATAATTTTGTGAGCGGGTAATGTAATGGACTTAGCAATTTTGTTTGGCAATTTTAGCGTTGATAGATTAGGTTGAAGTTCGTTACTTTAGGAAAGGTATTACACGTAAATTGGGTTGAAATACCTACGCTGGGCTATAAAACGTAGGTATAAATAAAGTCTGTCTAAAAAGTCAAACGATTTGGAAATTTTTAACGAATTAAAAAATGTGTTATATACACCGCTAAATTTTAATCGTTTTAATCCCGTAGAGGGTCGATCCGGTACATGAAACAGTATCGATTTGTAAAGATAAAATTAAAGAATAAAGTACCTTTTTAGGTACTCGTATTAATTTATGCATGTACGAAATTAATTTCTTTAAGAAAACGTCAGCTGAGCGAGTCCAATGACCTCTAGGTTCAGGTCAAACTAAAATTTAACGGTGTATATTACATAATACTTATTACAAGATTCTATTAGAAAATAATGATTATCTCTTTGCAACTTTATTGTTCAACCAGTGTTGTTACATCAGATTTCAAGAATTTGAATATTTTGGTTAGATTGCTCAAGTCATTTGACTTTTTAGACAGACTTTTTAGAAGCCATTTGCAGCCCTAAGCTGCGAATGGCTACGAGATAGTTTGAAATAGTTACTCTGGCCCTAGAACGCAAAGAGCAACTGTAGTTAGAAAAGCCTGACACTCTCTGGCTCCGTTCAGAGCGAGAGGAGTTACGAGTATCCCCTGAGTTTATTTCGGTGTTTCTTCTCAGGACTACCCTGAGAAGAAACACCGAAATAAAATAAACAGCTAGGAAACACCGGCCTCATCTTGCATTAACTGACGAAAAAAAAAATGACGTGTAAAAGAGTTTTTATAAAACCTACTTGCAAAATAAAGATCATTTATCATTTATAGTATTTATTGATTTCCCACCTCAAAAATAAAGATACATCAGGCTTGAGAGTTGATACAAACTCAAGAATTTTTTTACAGATAAATTGTCTCCTTTTCGATTCAATGGTAAACTCGTTTAATTCTTTGGGCCTAGGCTGCCAGGCGAACAACTTTGTGTAATTTATTTCATCACCACTGCTCTCAAAACCGTGAAAGAATGTATCGTAAGGAAATTGACATGTCCTAGAACCAAAAGTTTGAAGACATGTGACATTCACCAACACGCACTTGGCCCGCGTGGTGGATTACGGCCCATTCTCTCTCCTAGAGAGAAGGCCTGAGTCCCAGAAATGGGGGCATTAAAAAGGCTGATAATTATGATGATGTGGCTACATTATTAGCAGAATCGGTGGCACTCATCAAATCCTCTAAAGTGCAGGTATGTGGGCACTTGGGGCATTCTAACGTGTGGTTCAAATAGGAGCATCGCAATCAAAAGTGACATTTATAAGCAATGATGAATGAAGATTTTCAAAAGAAGTAAGATGATGAATGTGACATTTTGGTAGCGCAAGACCATGCCATAGATTTCGACTGTTATTTCGACGCTAGTCCTTACTGAGCTGCCGTTACAACTTGACACTGGCAGATTATTCAAATTCGCACCTGAAAATAGATTTGCTTTTATTGATGTCATTAGATATAATAATCATGAATTGGATTGGGCTGGAATTGGATTTTTGGAAGCAGAATGAGAAAACTTGCTGAGAATGTACAAATTAAATTCCATTTTGCATTGAAACCAGATTTTTGTTCTACCGAACTGAAGAACGTAGATTTTTATGTAACTAGGTACCTAAATATAGTTGGTATTGTAACAATAATAACAGCCAGGGTATCGTAATAGTTAAAAAATTGGTGCATTGGCTTCTACTCTTCGGAAGCGGTCGGCAATCTTCGAGAGCAGTCGTACACTTTTTAGAGACGAAGCTACTTCGATGGCGACATTGACGAGTTAACGGCCATTTCGTGGCACTCACTTACGGAGGTAGTGCCTAGGTGTTAATTCAAAACTAGAACTATACTAGACAAAATCTACAGTTCTACCAACACTCCAAGAGAAAACGTTCCACGTTTAAATCAAAAAAAGAACAGCAACAAAATCCGTTATTCCGGCGGCGGGTCGGGTACTTCTAACCTACCCTACGGGGTGGGGGTGAAATTAATCAGGGCGGCTCAAGTGCTGCCGCCTGCCGCGTCAAAAGAAAACCAAATAAAACGGCAAGCGACAAAGTTTCTACTGCGACGAGATAAGAAAGGAATGGAAACGACTTTGGTGTGTATAAAGCGGAAATCGACTTGTTTTCTAGATTTTAAGGCGATGTCAGACGAATGCATTTTTTTGTTTTTATTTTAAAGTGGGAAATTATCAAATAAATTTTTTTTTCGCTCGAGAGAGCGAGAGGGCGTATCAGACTTTTATTATACTAAAAACCTGTACAAATACCCCGCAACTCACAGCCCAAGGCGACATCCCACGAATTTCAATGGTATACTCATAAGTCGACAATTTTTCCTAAATATCGATGACCAAGTTTGATCTAATTTCGGCCATTAAAAGAATTCCAAAATTAGTTCAACGCTTTTGTTCCTCTGCTTGAAATTACAAAACATGAAATTAGTTTGATTCACTTGTTTATGCTGGAATTCTATTTTTAATTTACCAGAAAAGAGCAGATTCTGAATTATTTTGTGAATACACACCGTTACCGTACAACCTGATTTTAACAGCAATGTTTAGTAATTAACCTCGATTTAAAACTTACAGAATTGGTAAGGTATTTTCTTGTGATTCATTTGTACTAAAAACTCTTTTAAAACTCAATTATAAGCAAATTTTCTGACAATCGAGTCAAAATTGATTATAAAATAAAGAAACAATCAGCGTTTCAAATACATATTTGTCAGAGGAAAAGTGGTTGCGTGCTGGGAACATCTTTCTAGCTCTTTTATACGCGCTGGTGATGGTGATGTCACATTTTATAGTTTGTGCATCTTTTTCTGATATTTGACAATTTCCACTTCCACCAAATTATAAAGGTTTATAAAGTTGTCAAAAAAATAAAAGACTCGTTTTGACTTTGTCAAAATGAATACTTAAGTAAAAACAATACTCGCAATATTCCCATCATATACACAAAAAAATGTTTCACTCCATGTTACATTCTACGGTCTTTCTTAAATGCGGGTCTTTTATTTTTTTACGTGTTTAATCGACTTGATTTTGAACGTAATTAAATAATCTCTCACTTTGAAAAAGTTACTTTTTTAAGTCTAATCAACAGTTAACTTCTATCTGAGGAATAAATATGGCGGTTTGACATATTTTCTATACAAAAGCTGTCAAAACGTCAAACATATTTGTTTATTCAAATAAAAGTTATCTGGCATTTGAAAAATCGGCCGTAAGTAATAATAAAAAAAAAATTGTGACGTTCTCAATTGTAGTTTAAAACAAGGTCCTACATCAAAATACTACAAAATATATATATATACACCAACTTCAAAACAACCGACTCAACATTTTCCGTACCCCAGTAAGTGGCATTCTAACGCAAACAAACATTGATTTATCTTGATACCCGGCTTTAGGAGCGGCTTCCTCTTTCCCGCTGACTTCCAATTTTGTGCCCAGAACTTTTTATGTCTTATAAAATCTTCTTTTATGGCCCTCCGTCGCTCCTCGTGATATGTATTGTGACATAAATCGGGATATTTGTGGAGGCTTCCGTGTTGGACTGATCTGAGCTGTTGAGTTTTTGAAGACAGGAATTCTTTTTTTATTATTGATTGGTTTGATAGGAATTCAATATTATTTTATTAACTTTAAATCAATTTAACTTATTACACACACAACTAAAAACTATAATTACAGTAAATTAAAAAAATAATAATATAGTTTTAGTTTGATTTTAGTTAGTTGTAATTAGCGTAGGGTTTTTTTTTATAGGTGATAGATAGATAGATGTATATAGTCTTTATCGAACACCATACAAAAATATTGTAAAAACTTAAAATTAATAGGGGTAAACGTTTTCAATTGCTAAAAACAATTCTTACAGACAACCGGATGGATTGAACAGAAAGGGAGAAAAGATTATCAGGTAGTTCTTAGTGTACTATTTATATAGCTATATGCGGTAGGTACATAATCCTAATATAAAATACTTATACAACATTAGTTTTAATATATGCGAAACCGAAACACGTGTGTAGTATTCTTATGTAAAGAATCTATGTACAAAATTTCGTAACTGTATCATGTAAAATCACAAAGTTATAAGTTTTTTATGTCAGCAAAAATAGCATGTAGGCGACTGAGGGGTTATTTTGCACTTGCGTCCAGCTTTTTGCTGGTGCGTAATGCCCGCTATGACCAGCCGTGACATGTGTTGTACTTAGTGTCGGTGGTTACGCGAAACCACCGACACACCTTTAAAATTTTTGGGAAAAAATATAACATGGTGTAAAAACGATTGGAAACTATTCAGTTACTGATTCTGAACAAACTATATTCAGGTGTCGCATATACTAAAAATAATGTTGTAATTATATTACTTATGTATTATGTCCATATCGAAGCTTGAAAGGCAAAAATTACTAAGCGACATTGAGTAAACTTTACAGAAAAGTTAAAGTTTTTAGAAAAAATAAAAATGTAATGACGAAATTGTCGGATTTAAATATTATCAACAACATGGTAGTAGTATCTAAATCCGAAATCTAAAATTTTCCACTTTAAATCCTGTAAAGTTTCCTACTCAATGTCGCTTAGTCATTTTTGCCTTTCAAGAGTCTTATGGAAGACAATAAATTCAAATACGGTTTACACTACACTACACTATCTCTAAACAACATTTGAATATCGACCCCACTAGATCCCAAACATCCCCAAACCACATCATACTCTTTCACAGTTCTCTCAACCCAAAAATCTCAGTTTAACCCAAATCATAATATCAATATACCGTTTGTACCCCGCCTATTATGAGGTCCCATGTGCGACTATCCTCTGGGAGCAATCTTGACTGTTATTGATTTTGTATTGCTCACATATTGTAGCTGCGGGGATCGTGTGGCGTGATTCGGGCGTTCGTACGCTTGAATGTAGGTATGGTTGCACAGGATTTTGTATTGTTTGAAGTAGTGATGTGCGGTTATGTATGCGGATACAGATTTGAGAATAATATTCGTCTTATATATTGATCTTCCAACTAATTTACTATAATATTGTAGTTCCTTTGTAATTTGTTTGATTTTATTTGTTTCAATTTGTTGTTTTATTCGATCTTTTTCTATTCATTTTTTTTTAAATTAGTTACTAGCTTTTGTCCGCGGCTTTACCCGCGAACATAAAATATAACCTATGTTACTCAGGAATAAAGCAACTTTCTAATGGTGAAATTTTAGCAATCGGACCACGTACTCGTACCTTCAGAGATTACCTACAAACAAAAAAACAAACTTTACCTACTTCTTTATAATATTAATGTAGACTAATATTGACATTTAAATTATTGAAATTTTTAATGGGATCCATGAATCTCTCTTAATTTAATTTATATATAAATATTTATATAAAATATGTGATTTTGGAATTAATCACTGTGAATGATGTGCATGCCTTTAAGTTGATTTGTTTACATGGAACCATACTCTGAATACTCGTTATAAGATATTTATTTGGTGAACAAATTGTTGGTGTGACTTATTAATAAAAAATAAAAAATATTACACCGATATTGGATACGGCTTGCACTGTCCTCACGTATCTGTTAATTTTGTAATTTGGAAATATCAATCTTGTTTTAAAAAGAGTAACCATGGAGTTTCTTGCCGGATCTTCTCCGTAGGAAACGACCAGTTGAACACGTGTACTAGCGTCTGACGTTTTATAAGTGCCCATGTAGTCCTATCTGAAATAAAAAAAGTGAATTTACTTAAGTTAAGATTTTTTTTTTAAACTTTACTCATATCTTGTGGATAGGTGTTCCGGGTCTGAGTGTCTGGTGTAAACTCACTTACACCAGACACTCAGACCCGGAACACCTATCAAATTCATACTAATATTTGATCCGTGCGGGAATCAAACCCGCGATAGGCAGCGTTGCAGCCAATTTCTCAACTACTGCTCCAACTGTAGCGTAACTATTTAAAATCAGTTCAGCAGTTTTAGGGTTTATTTAATACAAAAAACATCATTGAAAAATGACATGAATTTAATTATAGTTATTACAAAAAAATCAAACATACACATTTAACCAAAACTAAAATCATCTTCTCTTCCGCCTTTTCAAATAACAAAAGGTCAAAATCCACTCCCTAGCACTTCCAACAAAAATTGAATTACCAATCAGTGACAATAGCAACACTGTGCAGTTACAATTAATTGCTGAAATGCAATTGAAGTGCACCGCGTCTATTTATTTACCTATATTAAGTGTCCGGGGCAGTTGACACGTAGGTTCTGTAGACTTAGATGTGGGATAGAGAAGGCATTCAGCATTTTTATTTAAAAACACCTTTGTTGGTGGGACTTAAAGGGCTTGTAGTGACTGGCTGGTATTGCCACATAGGTACTAAAAATTCAAAATCCTTCATCGTTAACGGTATCAGAGTTCTTAGCGTCAATCTATCTTTATATATATAATTCTTCTGTGAGTGTGTATGTCACTGAACTTCTCTCAAACGACTGGACCGATTTTGATGAAATTTTTTGTGTGTGTTCATGATCTTTTTTTTATGGTGGGAAAAATCATGCATTGACATCCCCTGTCCTTGGGCGGAGCGAGAGATAGTGTCAGACTCTTACTGACTAAAAGACCCAACCCGTTCCTTCTAGCCTTCATACCGGGGCTCGAGCGCCCTTTCGGATAACCCTGGCCCCAGTAGGTTTCGTCCCGGCTGGGTCCCTGCTGTTGCTGACAACTTCTTGAGGCGCGCGGGAACAGTGCGCGCCGTCGACGATTTGGGCTTGGTCCGGACAGTTACCGGACGGCCGGACAGTGAACTACCCGTTGCTCACTGTCCGCAAGCCCGTGTCTACGTTGGCCGGAAATCGGGATCAGAATCCCGCCGACGGCGGCGGCGACAACGCCGTTGCCTGATGCTTTCGGCCTCCACCTTTGCGAACATTACTGCTTCGCAGAAGTCGGCGACTGCCTGCCACTCAACCAAGGCCCTGCGCGAGAGGTCTCCGCCGCCGATCGCTCCCACGAAGGCACGGCGATACTCCGCCCAAGCAGGGCACACCTCGACTGTGTGCTCCACCGTGTCCTCCGGGCGTTCCGCACAGTGGCGACGCCTGGGCGTCACTTCCGCATGAAACGAGTGCAGGAAACTCCCGAACGAACCATGTCAGAAGAAAATGTACCTAAAATCTACTAAAAAATCGAAGCTATGTGATGTGACATCCACCAACACGCACTGTGCTAACGAGGTGGATTACGCCCATTCCCTCTCCTAGAGAGGCCCGAGTCCCAACAATGGAAATATTAAAAAGGCTGACTACATACAACATTATTTTTAGTTACGGAACTTGAATATAGTTTGTTCAGATTAAGTAACTGAATGGATTCCAATAGTTTTTACACCATGTTATATTTTTTTCCCAAAAATATTTAAAAAGGTCACAAGTTGGACACCACCGACACTAAGTACAACACAGGTCACGGCAGGTCATAGTGGGCATTCAGAGCCAGCAAACAACTAGATACGAACGTAAAACAACCCTTCAGTCGCCTGGATGGCCCGGTGATTATATATTTTTGCAAGTTTACAACTTTGTGATTTTTCATAATACAGTTATGAATTTCTTTACATAGATTTGTATACAAAAATAATAGACTCGTGTTTCAGGTTTCGTATATACTAAAATTAATGTTATACAAGTACGTTTATCCGTTGTTTAGTACTCATAACACAAGCTCTGCTTAGTCTGGGACTAAATTTACTTTACACATCCATAATTAGTTCAATTCAATATCCATCAACTAACGAATAAGATTTAAAAGAGTGTCCATGGAGTTTTTTGCACGTTCTTCTCCATAGTGATCTACGCTTTGGAACGTGCAATTTAGCTTCACTTGTTTGACTGACCGCCATTTTGACAATTCAAAAGTGCCTGTAATTGGTCTGTTTGATATAAACGTTTCTCTGATTACTGAACTAACACCAAAAATTCTCTATTCGTCTCTATCCCAACTAAAGTTACATCAGCCACGTCTATTCACTCAAAACTCTGTGTCAAACAAGATAATTCGTTGGGGAGATGTCACACACACACTCTCTAACTATATTTGTGCCACTAGCGTGTGCTAATACAATTCTGTCGATTGTACCGCCTCTTGTTATGCCCTCTATGCGCTTTTAACCATTAAATCTACGACTTTTTTTATTTGGTGTGTGATATATTAAAAAAAGTGATTTAGGAAATACAGCATAGTTTATTTAGTAAAGTAATAAGTATAATTACTCTTATTAACGTTTAATTTGTATCTATTTTTATTCTATTTAATTTTTATAACAATTTTATTGTTTTTTTCTTTTTCTATTTTTTTGTAACTTCATTTATATTTGCTGTGCCCCACGGGGTCCATGTGAACTTGTTGCCTGTTTGTTATAAACAATTCAATTGTACAAAACAAATGTCAATTCAATTTATATTAATAAAGTTCATAGTAATATAAATTGCATTGAAATTCAAATCACTTGTCATTATTGACAAGAATCGTTAATACCTATTCCTTTCAGAAGACATCAACGCGATATAGTATAACATTCTCATGATTTTTCTATTCCATTTTGTTATTTTTTTAAGATTAAAAAAAATATGTGAAATTGAACTATTCAAAAGACAAACGCGAGTTCATATCCAGCATTCATATGTATTTTGTTGAAAGCTAGATCTTATTTTTATTTGTTTATTTAGTTCAAAATAGGATCGATATCAAAAATTCCTTCAAATTCTCACCCTACAATCAATTTGTCCGTCTCTACAATCACTTAATTGATTCGACACATTTGCTCTTAATCTATGCATTATATTTTCAAATCACCATCCTTATTCTGATTTCAATAAGGTTCAAATTCGTTTACTTTTAGGCTTTCGTTAAGGGGTGTTTCCCCTCATAAGTAAGTTGGAAACCTATTAAGGGAAAGGGTGTGATTTGCAATGGTTATTTTATTAGCTTTATCGAGATTAAATATTTTGAGGGTAGTGTGATGCTATTAAACTATTGTATCTTCACGCAGCTATTTCTGCAGGGTTGATACAATAGGCAATGATACTGTAGTACAGCTTTTAGCACAGTTACGCACAGGAACGTTCGTTGTGGCGACGCTTGGGGGAGGCCTATGTCCAACAGTGGACGTAAATCCGCTTTCTTGTAAAAGTATATTTCCTTTTTACTTTTGAGAAATTGTAAGACACACCCACATTACTTTATTGTACACTTGATCACACTTCTCATTTTATAACTAAGCAACGGGAAAATACGAATCATAAACTGATTCGTCTTTTTTTACAACGCTAACTAAATATTCCAACACGTCGATGGGGCGTACTGTTCCACGCGCCCCAAGGAGTTGTCAGCAATCCGTAGCACAACAAGGTCGAAGCCTACTGGGGTCAAGGGTTTGCTTCAGAAAGGAAGATTCGGTCCCGGTACGAAAGAAAACTAAGGAACAGTAGTAGGTTTTGGGACAATAAAAGTCTGATACTATCTCCCACTCCGCCCAAGACCGCGGAGATGTCATTGGATGATTTTGCAAACTACAAAAAAAAAAAAAAAAAAACTAAATGTTCTTCGTTCAAGAGCGAGCGAAGCGAGCTCGGAATTTTAGTGTACTCCGATATGGACCGATCAAGTAAGGTTTTTTATTTGAATTGCACAAATGGAACAGGGTAGAAAAAAGTTCTCGGATACACAACAGACACTTAAATCAACTTTGTTTTATACCAGTTACTTTTCTCCACCAGGTGAAGGCAACACCTCGCCACTCCGCTGGTCTCCTCCATCATCAGCAGCCTTAGTAGCCGCCGCGCTCGCACCACCAGCTCTGAGACCCTGGCTACCAGACCCGCCCACCAAGAAGACCAACCACTTGGGTAAGACAGGTTGGCATCAGTCATCCTTCGAAGATATTGTAGATGTAAGGGCTGGAACTGCGTTAAGCGGACGCCCGCATGGTCCCGGATCCGCGTGGGCATCCGTCGCGGGGAGCCGGGTATCGCTCCCCTTTTTTACTACATAATAAATATTGATTTCTCCATCGACACGACTACATGCATACCGTTAAAATTGAACTAGCGACGCTGCGCAGGTAATAATCAGTTTTCCGTAACGGGGGCATGATACACGCGCTTTGTCACGCGACGGGTGCCCGTCACGGGCGTCCGCTTAACGAAGTTTCGGGCCTAAGATTTGGTAGCTGCTCTGCTTGCATCACCAGCTTTGAGATCCTGGTTACCAGATCCACTCAGTAAGACCAACCACTTTGTTGGGACAAGTTCATCGGTGTAAGATTTAGTACCAGCCACGTTTGCACCATCAGCTCTGTACCCTGGCTACTAGACCCACCCAGCAAGAAGACCAACCACTTAGGTGAGATAGGTTGGCATCCGTCATCCTTCAAAGATATACTAGTTGTAAGATTTAGTGACTGCTCTGCTTTTATCACCATCTCTGCGACCTTGGCTACCAGACCCGTCCACCAAGAAGACCAACCATTTAGGTAAGACAGGTCGGCATTAGTCGTCCTTCAAAGATATTGTAGGTGTAAGACTTGGTAGCCACTCCGCTTGTACCACTAGCTCTGATTCCCTGGCTACCAGACCCACTCAGCACGAAGACTAACCATTTGGGTAAGATAAGTTGGCACATCAGTCATCTTTTGAAGATATTGTAGGTGTAAGAGTTATTCGCCACCGCATTGATACCACCAGCTCTGATACTCTGGGTACCAGATCTGTCCAGCAAGAAGACCAACCACTTGGGTACGACAGGTCGGCATTAGTCGTCCTTCAAAGATATTGAAGTTGTAAGGGTCGAAACTGCGTTAAGCAGACGCTCGCGCGGTCCCATACAAAAATGCTCAGTTGCGGTTACCGCGCGGGAAAACCCTCACTTAGTGCTCGGGCGAATTCTACTTCGGTTGCTATGACAAACTTTCTCCACTTGTATTAAAATGTATGTACTATTTAGATACTTTAGCATTAGTAGATTGCAACTGCACTTTTTTGCCACAGCCACAAACGCCACCTCAACAAGCTAGAAGCGGCGACAAAGAAAGCTGAAACGCGCGACAGCCACTTGTCGCTGGTTGCTGCTTCTTTTTTAACCCATACGTGTAGTATGAAAATGGACTCTGAAGAAGTGGCGTGTGTGCGTTTTGTATCGCCATTTAGTGACCGGTTTTGGTCAAAAGAAATGAGCTGCGGCGATTTGTAGCGTGTGGCGGCCACTGGTGTCAACGGTGTGCGTTGAATCCAAATACAATGTATGAAAACTACAGGAAATATGCCAGTGGCGGTGTTTTGTGGTTGTGGTCGGTGGCCCGTGAGCCTGAGCCCCTTACTGTATAGACCAGGGTAGATGCCTTCAAAAATAATAAAAAGTGAAAAATAATAATAGTAGGATGAAACCCATCACAAAAGGAGGAGAATATTATAAAAATGAAAGGAAAAATAATTTACGGGCGATCTGAGGTCGGGAAGGGGGTGGGGGTGACTTTTTAAGGGGAAAAAACGGTTTTTCTCGATTTCCGGCAAAACTAAAAGTCCTATGGAAAAAAGTCAAACGGCAAAGTTGTAGGTAATAAAAAGATCTAAAACTTTTGTATTAACACTTTTTTCACATAACCTCAAAATTTATGTGAAAAATTCAAAAAACCATGTTTTTGGTTTTTTATTTTTATCTCTTTCAAAAAACAATATTTTATCACGAAATTTGGTGAAAACTTACCTTTTTATGTCCCAAATACGCTGTAATTTATTTGATTAGAAATATTTATTTTTTCACCTTATTTTGAATAAATATCGAAAAATCACCCTAATTTTCAATCGAAAAATCACCTGTCAAAATATCTTTTTTTTTTCAAAAAGTTTATATGGTGTCTGTTCGTTGAAATCTCTACTTTCCGATGGTGAAAAAAAATATATATGTTACCATAGTAAATCTTCTCAGCAAATGCAAAAAACCGAAAAAAACTCGAATTCGAAATTTTTTTTCAATTATTATATTGAATGTAGAGCTATTTATTAAAATTTACACTTTAATTACTCGAAAAACGTAAAATTACATGTTACATAGATAACAAAAAAAATTACAAATCAAAATATAGTACTATAATTAACAAACAAATAAGTTGATAAAATTAATACTTAATAAGACGTCTACAATATTTGGAGAAAGGAGTCGAATCTTCTTTAAGTTATATGCGTAGATGCCTATTTATAACTATTTTTAGATAACTTATATTTATCTGAGTGGCCTACGAAAAATTTTAGCCCATCAAAAGGTATTTCATAGAGGAGTGGGGAAGGGGCTATTCGGGTCCGGGTCTTACTACATACATACCTAATATTTCGTAGCAGCTGTAACAACCGTTAGCCTAGCCAGTATTCGAAATACAGTATAGTATACAACATCGTTTAAAAAAATACACGTGCACGTTGAGTTTCTTGAAGATAATTGTGACAAGTTTACAAAAAAACTAAGAAGATTAAAAAAATAATAATCTCCTTTATTTTGCACAAACAAACTTAGTTACTCCCATAAGATATATAAAATACACATCGTAAATATATTTTTACTAACTTTTGGCCGATTTTCATATATATATATTATACATTTCAAATATATTTCAGATATATTCAATTTTTTTATTTTATTTTTAGCTATGTTTTTTATGTCTTTTAGGATATATTTTGAATGTATCTAAAATATATTTAAAATATATGAAATATATATGAAAATAGGCCATAAGTTAGTTATTAAAAATATATTTACGATATGTATTTTATATATTTATATATTTTATGGGAGTAACTAAGTTTGTTTGTGAAAAATAAAGGAGATTATTATTTTTTTAATCTTCTTAGTTTTTTTGTAAACTTGTCATAATTATCTTTAAGAAACTCAACGTGCACGTGTATTTTTATAAACGATGTTGTATACTATACTGTATTTCGAATACTGGCTAGGCTAACGGTTGTTACAGCTGCTACGAAATATTAGGTATGTATGTAGTAAGACCCGGACCCGCCTAGCCCCTTCCCCACTCCTCTATGAAATACCTTTTGATGGGCTAAAATTTTTCGTAGGTCACTCAGATAAATATAAGTTATCTAAAATTAGTTATAAATAGGCATCTACGCATATAACTTAAAGATTCGACTCCTTTCTCCAAATATTGTAGACGTCTTATTAAGTATTAATTTTATCAACTTATTTGTTTGTTAATTATAGTACTATATTTTGATTTGTAATTTTTTTTGTTATCTATGTAACATGTAATTTTACGTTTTTCGAGTAATTAAAGTGTAAATTTTAATAAATAGCTCTACATTCAATATAATAATTGAAAAAAAAATTCGAATTCGAGTTTTTTTCGGTTTTTTGCATTTGCTGAGAAGATTTACTATGGTAACATATATATTTTTTTTCACCATCGGAAAGTAGAGATTTCAACGAACAGACACCATATAAACTTTTTGAAAAAAAAAGATATTTTGACGGGTGATTTTTCGATTGAAAATTAGGGTGATTTTTCGATATTTATTCAAAATAAGTTGAAAAAATAAATATTTCTAATCAAATAAATTACAGCGTATTTGGGACATAAAAAGGTAAGTTTTCACCAAATTTCGTGATAAAATATTGTTTTTTGAAAGAGATAAAAATAAAAAACCAAAAACATGGTTTTTTGAATTTTTCACATAAATTTTGAGGTTATGTGAAAAAAGTGTTAATACAAAAGTTTTAGATCTTTTTATTACCTACAACTTTGCCGTTTGACTTTTTTCCATAGGACTTTTAGTTTTGCCGGAAATCGAGAAAAACCGTTTTTTCCCCTTAAAAAGTCACCCCCACCGGGTTCCCGACCTCAGATCGCCCGTAAATTATTTTTCCTTTCATTTTTATAATATTCTCCTCCTTTTGTGATGGGTTTCATCCTACTATTAGTTTTTTTTTGTTTTAAAAATTATCGACACTGGTCTAGTACTTACTTAGTAACTTTTGGATAAATAAAACTCAAAGTTAATTGGAAGGCTCGGCCTGGGTATGAAAGGCAACGATGGATCGGGGTGGGGTTTTTAGTCAGTAAAAGTCTGACAATATCTCATGTTCCGCTTAAGGGCCAGGAACATTCCAGATGACATCATCTGGATGATTTTTAAGCGCCAAAAAAAAAAACGTTAATAGTACATTTTCTTCTAGGGTTGATCTGCGTGGTCTGCGGAGACACCAGCTCTGGGAAACACTACGGCATCCTCGCTTGCAACGGCTGCAGCGGTTTCTTCAAGAGATCTGTAAGAAGGAAACTCATATACAGGTCAGTTTCTGTGTTTGACATTACTGTTTATGTTTTTTAAGCGTTTCGTGTTACTGTTGTTTAGTTTGACAAAATTTCTTCGTGTTCTTTTTTTATCCGTCTTCCAAAAAAAGGAGGAGGTTATCACTTAGGTTGTATTTCTTTTTTATATTTGTTACCTCAGAACTCCGTCGTTTATGGAACGATTTGCATTTAGGGTTCCGGATTGGTCCCATTTTTTTCAAAATTCAGTTTAATTTTGTATGGCTTCTAAATGGAAAGAGAAAGAACTAATTCTAGATTATTTAAACCAGGTGCCCCGGATGGCACCCAATTACATATTAAAATTATTTGTCAAAACAAGATATTTATACTTCATTTGGTAGTAAATATGCGAACTGAAACAAAAAACATTGAATCCACAGAGCAAAATGTAAGTTTCAACAAGTGAAACGCCTCCAAAATTAGATCACTCAAACATTACTAATCTTGTTTGAACAATTGTATAGCTGTACCGACTTGTAGGCACCAATATTGCACTAGT
Organism: Mythimna albipuncta; assembly: GCA_929112965.1. Lineage (NCBI taxonomy): Eukaryota > Metazoa > Arthropoda > Insecta > Lepidoptera > Noctuidae > Mythimna > Mythimna albipuncta. Next base: position 13,275,590 of record OV815982.1, read on the forward strand.
GAAGTAGTCACAAACTGTCGTTTCGTCATTTATTTGTGTTATATTTCGTATTTTATATGGAACCGTGTAAACTGGTTTTTGGAAAACGTTGATTGCTCACCTGTGTTGTGTATGAGCAATGATTGTTTTATTATGTGTCTCTTTATCATAATTTTTAGCAGAATTTTTTGTTAACTCTTCTGTGATACTTTATATTTACTTTGAATGAGTCGTTATCATTTTACGTAGCAGACTTTGCTTCAAATGAACGTTGATTGCAATCAGGGGCCCAAGTCTGCTATTTCTTAAATTATTATTATTATACAACTTTATTGCACACCTTAAGGCTTATAGTCCCTTGAACCATCTGGCCAAAATTATGTGGAAGCACCTCCTAGCCGTTTCGAAGGAGTAGGGAAAAGTTGCGAAATTGCTAAATATTTTTTTTAAACAAAAGTAACTATCTATCAATAGCACGATAAAAACAAATGTTGATCATGTTGTTCATGAATCTGTAATAAACATAAATTTTTTTCAAACCTATTAACCTGGCCGTTACCGAGGAGTAGGCTTCAGAAGTCACTGTTTTATGGCACTTTTCGGGCGCTTGGGCCTTAACTTAATAAAGGACAAACATTTACAAAAATAAGTGTACAGTATAAATTCGTCATTCCAACACGACCCCATTGTCATTTTGCTAAAAGTTGGAAATCTGCTAATTCATAATGATCGATCATTGATTGGTCAATGGTCTCGTAATAGACTTGTGGTAGAATGACAATATCGAGCTTCTGTTCTATTTCTATTTTTTATTGATGTCAAATAGAGCCGATGTCAACTATTCTGCCAATGTCGAAGAATATTAAGCGTATTAATAGCAATGACTAAACAATGACGTTCAAATGGTAGGTCACTGATCAAAGGAACTCTCAAAATTTTTGCAGGTTACCGCATACGTCAGACATTCATTTTTGTCAATATTTACGAGATTACCATTCTACTCGTATGTCACTTCTTTCAATGGAGTGCCAGTGGTTTACCATACCATTGGAAAGTCATAATGACGCCATTATATTAGTAGATTACCAAAAATCTATTATTAAATCAATGATAGACCATTCTGACACTATTGTAATAGCAGACTTGAGGTCTTGTTTTTATCTTCGTCATTTCACGTCCGCTGCTGGACATAGGTCTACCCCAAGTGTCGCCATAATGACTGGTCCTGTGCGGCTCGTATTCACCGGATTCCCGCAACTCTTAATAGGTCATCAGTTCACCTCGTGGTGACCTTTCAACGTTGTGTCTTCTGGTACGTAGTCGCCATTTCAGGACCGAAACCCTATCTGTGGCAATGCCCCTTATCTACTGCCACTTAAGTTTGGCAATTCATCAGATTGTGTCGGTAACCTGGGTTCTCCTTCATTTATAATTTGATCACACAAGGAAACTCCGAGCAGTCCGTGTTTATTCCCATAGATTTTGTAAGTTATTGTTGATAGCTTTGCGTTTGACCACTATCTCACTGATGGTAAGTGATGATGTTGTCGGTGTTGGAACATGATTGAAGAAGAAGAAGTGACTTCAGCAGGGAATTCCACGACTAAACTGCATATATGAATGTAAACATATGTACATATATTTTAAGGGCTCCGTACGTCTGAATGAAAAATGGTATAATCTTTATTTTGCAAGTAGGTTTTATAAAAACACTTTTACACGTCCATTTATTTTTTTTCGTCAAGCTTTATGAGGCCGGTGTCGAGGTACGTATCGACTAAACTGATCATATTAAAATTTGGGACACAAAGATGTAAATTTCTTTGATTCAAACATGGACGTGTAACGAAAATAAATAAATAACGAAATTTTTAATGTGGCAGTGATGTTTGAGAATTATTAATTTTTCAAAAACGGAATACCTTCTTGTTCCTGCCCTTGTCCCATTTTATTTGGGGTTGGCGCAACACGTTTTTTTCTTCCATTCTGTCCTGTCACTCGTCACGCTATCACTAACTCCCTTTTCTTTCATATCACTTCTCACACAATCCATCCATCTTTTCTTTGGCCTCCCTCTCTCTCTACATCCATCCACATGTAAATTCATAACTGTTTTAGCAACATGCTTTTCATCTCTCCTCTTTACATGACCATACCAAGACAAACGATTTCCTTTCAACCTTTCAGTCACTGGCGCCACTTTTGAACTTAAACGGAATACCAAGCCTTAAAAATAAAATTTATTCGAACTTATCATTCCAAGTCTATCCAAAGTTATAAGGCAGCATTTATAAAATACCATTCTATAATTATGTAAGGACTTTACTAACGTCACATATAAAGAAATGGTGGTATTAGTACCTACCATCTTTATGACCATATGTCTATATTAATCCCATCACTGGCGCTGAAAACAATCTCTATGATATTAAAGGTAGAAACTCCAACATACTACGAAAAGCAGAACACTGCAATCGAAAAGAGAAAGTCCCCAACAAACGGAGGGGTCACATCTGTGGCACAGTTCAACCGCGGATGTCCACCAGCTAAATCAATATTATATGAGCCAAAAACTATAATACATGGTGACATAGTATTACGGATAACAAATGAGTCAGTATGTTGACTAACCTGAAAGTTTTAATTTGGGACGTTTGAAACAATGACTAAAATTGAATATACGGCATAGAAAAAGTGTAAACTGTTGATGATGATGACGTAACAGAAATTGAAGTAGGTTCTGATTAAGAATTGAATTCAGAGTACAGTAACTGGTATTAAGGTGATTGTGACGTGAAAGTAAATGATGAATTTTAGTGTAACAACATAAGATTAATTATTATATTATTATTATATCTAGCCCATATTGTCCCACTGCTGGGCAAAGGCCTCCCTCCACTCCTTCCAATGTTCCCGGTTTTGAGCCACGTCTTTCCAATTCCCAAGGAAGACATCCAAGTCGTCCCGCCATCTCCTTCTTGGTCTGCCGCGGCCCCGTCGTGCAATTTCAGGGCACCAATTTTGCTTTTTACTGGCCCACCGCTCGGTAGGCATGCGGCAGACATGTCCAGCCCAGTCCCACTTAAGTTGGGCAGCCTTCTGAACTACGTCAAAGATTTGCGTTTTGGAGCGCAGTGTAGTGTTTCGAACGTGATCCGTTATTTTAACACCTAGTATGCTGCGCTCCATAGCACGTTGGCAAACCTTAAGTTTGGACCTTTGGAGGCTAGTCAAAGACCAAGTCTGTGCACCATAGGTCAGAATGGGGAGAATACACATATCCATTAGCTTTCGCTTGAGTGACATCGGCAAGGTGCCTTTGAATAGTTCTTTCATGGACCAGTAACTCTTCCAGGCATTTTCTGTTCGGTGTGTTATTTTCTTGTCTTGCCTTGCCTGGAAAGAAATCACTTGGCCAAGTACAGATATTCCTGAATTGCGATTGCAAAATTTTTGTGAATAAACTGAAATGAAGCTTTTGAGGTAACCAAATGTTTTTCGAGAAGTTAATTTATAAAACCTAATAACCACGTCCTAGATAACCAATATACATAGTCACAAAACATAACTGATTAGTGTTATACACTATAGCAATCAATACAAAAAAACTTTGAATCAATTAACAAGGCTAGAGTGAATAGGCTCTGAATAAACTAGTGTGCTTCACCATCACCGATTGCATCACTGCTTAACATCCGGCGGGATCACGGTCAAGCACTAGTTTGTATACTTAAAAAAAAAAAAAACTATCTGGAATTCCAATAACATAGACAAAATTATAATCAACAAAATACTAACAAAGTAAAACCAACCATACCCAAACGAACCAAAATCAGAAGTAGACGATACAAAAATCAAAACAAACACACATAATCCGAAAATCTCTACCAAAAATTGCAACTAGACAAAGACAAACATGGCGGCTCATCTGCGATGCCGTACCAAAAATGACAATAGAAAGAACAGGGATGTTTGAGCACTTGAACCCAGTTAATCCTTAACAGAAAAGAATGCTTCTGTAATTTTTGGTACATCTGTGACCCGGGCTGGAGTGTGGATCGAGTAAGAGAAGGATACGGTTTTGGATATTGATAATACTGAAAACTGTTATAAAATCATGACAGCATTAAAAAATACAGAAATACTTCGTAAATATGTCAAATTTTAATTTAGTATAATCGATTTTTGGGTATTAGTTAAATACACAGGAAACCGACAAAGTACAAGAAAAAATACAGAATAAATTTGGAACAACACAAACTTTACGAGCCAATTGTGTTGTATACATTAATCAGGTAATTTAAGTTAGATCTAATAGAATTAAAAAAACAAACCACTATATTTATGACTTCCAATTTTCAATTTCTCTATACTGTGTATTGTATTAGAATATCTAGTGGGTTTTACCAAACTCATCATCGCTACAAAGTCTACCGTCCTGTTAGTCTCATAAGTGCGTCAAACTTTGCTTGATCTGTACTCATCCACTTCGGAGTAAATATTTTTATAGTTACAGTATTTTATAACTCTAATAAAATAATTATCTGCCAAATCGCTACTGCTCATGCTCTAAACCCACAGCATAACATCGCCAATCGAGGGGTATTTAAATATGATGTAAATTCATTCTGAGTTTTTATTACCCCTGAATTTTGTTTCAATTATGTTGTATTACTTTGCTTGGATTTATAAATATTTTATCTTTAAGAAAAAATAAATAAAGTTGTTCATTTTGCCAAATGATATTTTTTCAGTGAATCATTTTATGGGCCTTTTTTTATGGTGGGAAAATCCAATGACAACCCCCACTCTTGTTCGGAGTGGGAGATAGTATCGGACTCTTACTGACTAAACGACCCACCCTGTTCCTTCTAGCCTTCATACCAGGGCTTGAGTTCCCTTTCGGATAACCCTGGCCCCAGTAGGCTTCGACCCGGCTGGGTCCCTACTGTTGCTGACAACACTTTGAGGCGCGCGGGAACAGTGCGCGCCGTCGAAGACTTGGGCTTGGTCCGGACAGTTACTGGACGGCCGGACAGAAAGCTACCCATTGCTCAGTGTACGCAAGCCCTCGCCTACGGTGGCCGGAAATCGGGATCAGTATCCCGGTGGCGGCGGCGAGAACGCCGTTACCAGATGCGGTCGGCCTCCTCCTTTGCGAGCATTCATGTGCGCACTTTAATGGATTTGGATTGATTCAGGAACTATAGAACCACGCTTTCTCGAGCATGCCAGACTTTTACTAGATAAAATCTTCCTGTGTTCTTTAAGTAACCCTCTGCGTACCAGGACCACGGTCACTCTTTTAAACGTTCTCGCAGACCACCATAGGTAGACTATGGACTGCAAGTGTCGGCAAAAGCACTAGCTTGATATCATTAAGTCACTATACTTAAAAATTTATGGATAGATATTAGTATCTACCCATTAATTTTTCAGCTTGTGTAAACAATTCACATGATTTTCTGTTCTTTTCATATTTTAGCAGATATCAAATATACCTAAAATAAATCGACTTCCTAACGTTACTAAACACCCACAAAAAAAAAGTCCAGATATCACAGATAACATTAAAAACTGTTTTAACATTTGGCCCTCTCCCCTTCTTAAGTGGCGATTCAATTAATTCGCTACCCGGCCTAATGTTATTAATATTGTCTGCCACCCCTTATGATAGATGGTCAAGTGTGACATGTGTACCAGCTTTACGATTCGCAAATTGATTTTCTGCACTTTCTTTGTGTCTATGTTCAACGATTTTTTGTAGGGTTTATGCTCTATTGATTTTTAGAAGTTTGATGATTGGTATTAGTAGTATGTTATATTATAACTAGACAAAAGTAATGACAGCATGTAATTATTTACTTTATGACGTACATAGTAGATTCTTAAACAGTTTTTTAACAACAACTCCATTATCATTATCAAAATATTTTTAGCACTAAATTCAAAACGGCAATATTTCAATATGCCACAAATAAAATTCTTTGCAAAGCTTTTGACACACTAGGCAATTGTAGCAAAACCGAATTCACTTCTTCATTACAAAAACGTACCATATTTTAACCATAATACACTTTCCTCACAATAAAACATCAAAACACCTGGCACCTACCGCCAAACCACTGTTAGAAACTCAAAAGCTAAAGTGGCGTATAACAGGGCGCTATGCTCGACCCTGTCCTGTCCCTTTTATATAGAATTGCAACAAATGTCAACGAAGCCGTAAGCCTATTACAGATAGGATTATCGGTAATGAAATATCTTTAATCTGTATTAGTTTCTGTGGTAGCAGATTTTTGTGGGGAATAAAGGTTTAGATGTAATAGAGGCGAAGAAGGAGCAAATTGGAATCTTGGTACAGCGACGAAGATGATCAAAGATTTTTTTTTGTGTTTAGGGTTCTTAAGAAAGTGAATCAGTCTAGTCTAATATCATTGCAAAGTCAGAGGAGATTTGTCTCAATGACTACGGACAATTGGTGGATAATTCTAGAACAAAACGAATGCTTTCTTATATTTTCTTTTTTTGTTAAATGATATAAATTAGTGCTTGACTTAAGATGTGCCGACAATGGCACATCTCTATGCTTGACGGCGATCCCAGTTGATGGTGCAGTTGAAGCTGTGATGCAATCGTTGATGGAGAAAGACAGTACTATTAATAAATAAGAAAATGTTCACTCTATCCTTGAAAATACCTAAATTGTAATCGTACGGGAAGACCGCAGCAAGCAAATTTTTCCAATCCTTCGATGTTATTAGTATAAACGGCGAGGCGAACCTCTTGTCTATTATGACAAATTATCGAGCCCTAGTTACATTATAATTATTATAGTTATCTAGTTCGTTCAACCAATCACCATATTTTATGCGCGCTTGACAATTTGTCACGTAAAAATTCCATAATTTTTGTTCCAGAATTTGGAGATATAAATAAGGGCTAACTCTGCATATTGCTCATCCCATGGCATTTTGTTGGCAGATGTCAAGCAGGCACCGGACGCTGCGTGGTCGACAAGGCTCACAGAAACCAGTGTCAAGCTTGCAGACTCAAGAAATGCCTCGCCATGGGAATGAACAAAGACGGTGAGTATTTTAATGTAAAGACAATTGTTAAAATTTTCCGAAACATTCGAATAACATTGAAGCTGAAAACCTAGGGATGGTGAGATTGTAAAAATCCATGTTCTCTTATTCAAAATAATAATGTGGTCTAGGTATGATTTGTACATGTTTTGGAAGTAGAAAAGATGAACGGAAAAGAAAATAAGTTTGTAACAGTTGCTTTTTATTTCACCCATATTGTAAGAGTTTATTAAAGTGAACATTGAAATCAACCAGAAGTTGCTACTATTAGAATGATGCAATCTCATCCAGTATCAATAAGAAAATCTTTCGTCTAGATTTAAGTAAAATTGTAAAGCCATAGGTGACGTCTTACTAAATTTACGTGAATATACACACGATAGCTTCACCACGTGATTAACTTGCAATCACTAATTTGTCGCTCTTGTAAAGTGATTATACCACACCTTAATGAACATTGATTCCGTAGAAGCTTTTGAATAGAATAGTGTGTGAACACTTGCGATCTAATTAGGTATCCATATATTTAGCTACTTGTACTTAAAAGGTGTCTCTCGATTTTTGTAGACTTTAGTTTGATTTCATATCAAAATGACAAATTATTAGGCAATGAGACTCTACTGCATCTCACAAAACAGGAAATATCTGATTTTTACAGTCTCCGGTGATCTTTAAACAAGATGTCTAGCTCGACTTATTATCTCTCTGTAATTATTGAAGTGAAAACTTCTTTAGCGGCGTTGAGCACTTTTTCTGTAATGGGTATAAAATCTTAAACTCGCGTCAGGACACGTGACCTGATCGAAAAAGCGTAAGACGGATGGAGAGTATTTAATGTAAAATAATTGTAATAGTTTTAAAGTGTTAAATTTTTAATGTAATATAAATTGTCATGTTTGTGTACGATAGCGCAATAAATGAATATTGTATTCTACCACATAAATGATAGTACTTTTATACTGATAAAGCAATTGGTGCAAAATTATTCCCTAACCATTCCAAAATATCAAACATGCTCAGCGTTAATAATCAAGTTTTCACTTCTGCCGGCACTCCCGGAGTGCAACCCGTCTTTTTTTTTATTTTTATGCATCTGGTTCCTTCATCTTTAAACCATCTTCAATAACGATTGAAATTTTGCATTATATAATATTATTCTTTTAATATTGTTGACTTCAACCAACTCAATTACCTTCTACTACTTTTTCTTATAAGTCTCAGATCCGTTTTATTATATTAGACTTATACTCGTAGATCAGATCCAGTCCAATGCAGTCTAAAAACAATATTTCTATCTATCCAGCTTCCCACAGACCACGCAAATCCCAATATTTGCTAAAGAAGATTACACAGAGTAAATACCAGTTCCCACGTCCCGACGAGTCCAAACATGTCATAACATTTCATATTGCTATAAAAAGCTAACAGATCCGTTGTACGCTCCCTGTCGCACGCATACAAGTCAATTAGGCGTGAAGGTATTCATATAGACAGGTCACCCTTGTGTTTCATTGTTAACGGTGGTTGGACTTTGTTTCTAGCTAGTTAAGGTTCGAATTTGATTGGATGTGGGTCTTGCGAATTATTTGATGAGGTTATATTTTAGGTAGCTATGGTTAAATTTGGGTGAAGTGCTTAAGCAATTATTTTTGTGACGGTTTTACTGGTAGGTACTGTAATAGCCTGAGATAATGCTTAGTAAGTAATCGTACCCATATATGTTTTGCAAGGTTTTGGATCCATTTTCCACCGCAAATAATGTAGTAAGTACGAAAAAAGTGCATGTAATATAGAGCAAGACATGAATTATGGGCTGTTAACAAAAGTTGACCTCTGAGTTTTCCCCGTTTTTCAGCCTTTTTTACTCGTTTGTACATATTATTATTTTAAGTTTGTATATATATACCTAGTGATTATTTATTAGATTAATTGAACAAAAGTTGATATACTTTATTTAAAATTTACATAACCCATATATATTCATGACTATATAAAAAAAACGACCAAGGCTACGGTTATACGTACGGTTACGTATACTATTCCTATGGAAAAGAGTCATTAAGAAAAACCTCAGTTACTCTTTTGACATCGTTATTGTTCTACTTATATTAAAACTCGAACATAGGTACCAGTTGTGGGTTTGAATCCAGCCAAGCGCATTATTTTGTGTAATTTATTTCATCACCACTGCTCTAAAAACGGTGAATGAAAACATCGTGAGGAAACCGGAATGTCCTAGAACCAAAAATTCGAAGACATGTGACATTCACTAACCTACACTGGGCCAGAGTGGTGGATTACGGCCCATTCCCTTTCCTAGAGAGGAGGCCTGAGTCCCAGCAGTGGGAACATTAAAAAGGCTGATGATAATGATGATGATATTAAAATAGCCACCTGATAAAAAAATCAAACTTGTTTTAGTTTTGAAGATACTTTCTTGTAAAGCAAACATTTTTGAATTTTTATGGTTAATAGAACAAAAAATTAAACTCTTCCGCATGACTAATAAAGCAACCAGAAAAAATAACAACCGTAAACCTTAAACACCAAAGAAAGAAGGGGTTGAACATAATAGAGACAATCTATTAGTCCACGTGCCGCCATGACACGCGGCAGAACCCGCCTCGTATACAAATTATGGCTTAGCAGTTAAAAGTATAGTTTTTATTTAACTAACTAAGTCGTGCATACGTTTGTTAGTTTAGTTCGGGAGATTGAATGTGGTGTAAAAATTTAAATGCTCTTTAGGAGTGTCTAATTGGTTGGTGGAGGATTCGACAAGCGTAAGGTCATTTGCAGGGATTAGAAATTTTGTTCCTTCTAGGTCACTGTTATTATGTTTGACTGGCCTGTTGGTCTAGTGGTTAGTGGCCCTGACTGCTATGCCGGAGGTAGTGGGGTCGATTTCCACCCAGAACAAATATTTGTGTGATGAGCATGATCATTTGTTCTGTGTCTGGGTGTAATTTATCTATAATAATTATGTATGTTTTTAGAAATATATATGTATGTTTATCAGTTGTCTAGTACCCATAACATAAGCTCTGCTTAGCTTGGGACTAGACAGCGTTGTGTGATAGTTGTGCGGAATATTATATTATATATTTTTTCTGGACGTGTGTTTGTCTGGACGTGTGTTATTGTTGTATGTCTCCTCTATTGGTGAAAGTAGTCCAAGTAATGTTACCTGATCATTAACATTTACTATGTAAGTTTCATTGGTGGTGTGACACACCCGTGCTTCGGAAATTACTCGTATGTAAATTCGTTGGTCTTGCACCTGATCTTTACCCGATTGTATTGATTACCGATATCGATTGCTTATGGGCTTATGGCAACTTGTTAATGGCTGAAAATAAGTCGGAAGACAGCTATTAAAAAGAGGTATATTGACTACGCCTCTGGGTATTACTCCTCCGGGAAATTATCCTATAACTTCTACCGCTCTGAGTGGAGCATGAGGAGGTGTCAGGTATTTACTGACTAAAACCCACTGTGTTAATCCATTGTCCTTTGCGTTCTTGGTTTACGGTAACTATTTCGAACATTCCTGCAGTCTGAACTTAAAAACCTCAGCTATCATATTTATTTTAATTTTACGTCTATTTTCCCCGAACAATCTCGTATCTATATAGTGCACCTAAAGCAGTCCAGATATGTTAAAGTTCTATCAAGTAAATTGAAGTAAAATTAACTTAATTCTTTTCTCAAATTAGTTCATACATCAACACAACCCTCTAGTAACTTGTTGTATTGTAGTGGGAGCTGTACGTTATTTGACTTTTATATCATCGACATAAGATTCAAATTGCAATGATTGATGTGCAATTGTAAATACTGTAATAGCTTTACGTCTGCTGCTTGTTACTGTACAATAGTATCTGTCATCATTTCATTTTGTTTGGTGTTATTAGGGAAAGTGACATTTAATGTGATTTCTCATACAATATGGTTCCTGTCATTTACAAATGATTGGGTGTATCTTTGTGATTTCGATTAGTGACTCTACTATTTGTAAAATACAAATAACTACGGCGTTTATTTAAATTATGAAAATATTTTATTTTAACAATATATGGATCCGTTGTTGTATAATTTATCACCGTTGATCAACAAAGATGTTAATAATATAGACTCTAGAATAAAAGAAAAATCCTTTATTAAGTAACCTTGTAAAACTTCTGTTTGTTTTTTAATTTGCTAGCATTACACCTGTGTTACATGTGACAGACAGGTTTTACTTCGGAGCAGCGAAAGATCTAAAGCAATTTCAATGACACCCTTTATTTTGTTTAAAATATATTCTTTGCACTTTTAAGATTAGCAATGAACGTAAATGAATATTTTGAGGTCCAAATAATGCTTTTTAAGCACGTTGGTACATATTTTTACGTTTAGTTTGTATATTTACCTAATAAGTTATTTATTTATGTCCACACAAACACTTAAAATCGAAAAGAACAAATAAGGATAAAAGAGTACAAAGGACCTGCTTATTTCTTATTTATGAGATTATAAAAAAAAAACAACAATGATTATTAACATATATTACTTTATTGATTTATTTCTAGTTATTTAATATTTTTTTAATGTTAATAAACGAGCAGAGACAATTTTATACTCTCTTTTAAATCGTGATTTAAAATAATGTAACTATTCAAACAATACCAAACCAAACAATAAACGCAAAACAATCCCACAATAACAATAACGACCACAGAACTAAAGCACAAAATCAAAACCGTTCACAAATCACGTAATGCCCTTAAGCAGAATCTAATAAGGCGAAACTCAGTACGCAGTAACACGCCCACATTTTAATGAGTGGGAATCCACAAACAGATATAATTAAGGAAAAACTACAAAGCGATGGCCCCTAGGCGACCGCTCACATTCAAATGAGCACCCTTTGTTATGAAGTGGGATGTTTAACCGCGCGAAATGCAACTAAGTTTAATAATAATTTGGACAAGCGATGCAATGGATTTAGAATATTTTTGAGGGTTTAATTCATTTGAGTACTCATCTAAATGCATATGTTGCTGAATTCAGAGAAGTGTAATCGTGTTCAGAAAGTTTACACTAGATTGTTTGCATTATGAGCATTTTGCCGCCCTCAGACAATAAAACGTTATAATTTTCTAAAGTATGCAAGTTTCACAGTCAAACGAGCGTAACGTATATCTGTACTCCCATACTTCACCCTTATGTATTGCAAGTATAAATGTAATTTGCACGCGGCACATAGCCGCAATTGGAAAGCTAATGCTTTCCAATTGCGGCTATGCAGCATTACCTCAGGTCGCGAGCGGCAGCCAAATGCTCTCCGCGCGAGCACTTCAGGGATAAATGGTTCTGAAAAATAAACTAATTAGATAGAAAAAAAATTGCGATACATAAAACTCCTTTACACTTTTATTTTGAGATTTTTTTTTTTTTTAATGATATCAGAAACTAATTTAGTATAGTAGGTATGATTAGAAGCGATCTAGATATGTACCTACTGTCTTCCTAAAAATATGACAAGTTCATCCAAGTGGAAAAGTAGACATTTGAGCAATAAAGGATGACGAAATGTTTTTTGATTTCCATGTAACGACTGTTAGAACCTGATATAAAATATTTCTTAAAAAGAAAAACAGGGCTTAAAATTTATGCTTTTACAACTATAAAAGCATAATTCTGCACTCTGATGCAAATAAATGTGGTTAAAAATTCCATCATTTTATTTCGATTATGTATTCAAACTTGCCCTAAAATGAGCAACTGATACATTCTATTTTTTCTTTGGTTCCCAGATCTGCATGGAATCTACTCAAGATACAGTTCGTATAAAATACATTAATATAATTTTAAATAGCTAGTCACAAACATGGGGATTTCATTTCAATTATTCTATTTATTTTACAAAACTTTTAAACACCTCTGTCTCAATAAAACTTGAAAATTAAACCAACACTCATTAATTAAATCATGCTGTAGAACACTGGGAGGCTTTTGACAAGGTGAACCTACCACACCAGCCGAAAATAATTAGATTGTCGCGTCGACATCTCAAAGCGTAACGAAATTACACTTTCCTTTTCATACCGGGGGTCCCAGAGACCAAAATAATACAAAGCTTAAAGTGGCAAAGGCGTCCTCGTCTGGCGTGCCGCAGGGCAAAACGTCGAGCCCCTCGTTACCTCGGTACCTTTATCTTTTTGACACTTTCTTTCCTCGCACAAATTGGATCACATTTTCATTGTTCGTTGTTCATGCGTTATGGTAATTTTGTAATGGATGTTTCTGGGTTTTATTGAGTTTATGTTTAGGAGTTACAATTGGTTTTGTTTTGTTAATTTTGCTTTGACTTTTTTATTGTACTTTCCGATTTAGAGTGTAATGAACTTTGTATGGAGGCTGTTTGGCTTTTTGATATAGCTTACTTAGGGTGTATTTGAACATATATACGTTAAGAACATACGACTTCTTTACCCTTTTTTTGGATTACAAATAATCAAATTACATCTCTTACTCTTGTTGGAATGAGAAGGAATATCAGACTTTTGCTGACTTAAATCCTTAGGCTCTCTACAACTTCCATCTAAAATCTGCCATGGACAATGGATCCTAAAAATATCTAACAAGTTTTTTAGATGTACATATCACCCACCTCTTTGCTATAATCCTTTAGATTTCTTAGGTAACACAGGCACTGTAACCTAGGCCATGAGTTATCAGCTCATAGCAATAACTGATGAAACGATATTAATAAAAATATAAAATCCCATCCTTTTCTTAGTAATCACCACGTGTAACTGTCTATAGGTTCGCGATATATTCAAAAACTTTTGAACCGAATTTCATATGGTTTTAAATAGACCGCGAGATTCATGAAGAAGTTTTAGGGTATTTTTAATATCTTGCCGATTTAACACATAATTTGACGTCAGGTTTAGTCAATCAATCAAATCATTTATTTGCTAAAATATGGTACATAAGGTGTTACAGTAAATTTGTTTCAGCATATCCTGCCATAACATGGCGTGCAAATTTATTCACAGTCAGCTATCGTGAGGTTTTCATCATCGTAATCCCCGCAAATGCCCATTTCATACAAGTATTTATTTTCATTGTAATGCGCGGAATACGCACGCGGGACATATTTTTTTTTGCATTTTGAACCCGCATGCGTGATGAAATCCGCACGATATTAAAAACACTCTAAGTGTCCCCGCACATGGGCCACAAATAAAAGCCGCCACAAAAAAAGCTAGAAGCGGCCACAAAAAAAAGCTGAAGCGCTCGACAGCTTGTGGCCGGAGAAGCTAGAAGCGGCTTCAAGCTTTTATTTTTGTGGCGGAACCGCCGCACACGAGCCACAAAAAAGGCCGCCTCAAAAAGAAGCTTGAGGCGGGTTTTTTGTGGCTCGTTTATTATAGTAGAACAAAGCCAAGAATATATATGATTATAAAACCACGAAGTTGGGTAAGCTCGCTAGTAATATTAATTATAAATGAAGAAGAAGAATTCTAAATACGAAAATCTGTACGCATGGCTGTTATTAATCAATCACGCCTCCAAAGGATGAACGGATTTGGCTGACATCTAGTAAAAAGTCTACCGTCCATGACCTGAATTAAGTTATAGCAAATAATCTACTCTAATATTATAAAGAAGTATTTAATTTTTATTTTTTGTTTGTATGAGGTAATCTCTGGAAGTACTGCTGCCCCCCTAGCCAAGTTACAACCGTTTTGCTTGGGCCGAACGCTTCGAGTTGACCTTGCCGCCAATTCCTTTGTTCTTACCACCTGACTGAGCGTTAAGACGACGGCATTCCCGTACAATTGAAGCTTTCTACAAGCGTTAACTATTGCAAATTAGCAACTTGGCTAGAGGTACTGGTCCGGTTGCTAAAGTTTTTTCACCAATAGAAAGTTGCTTTGTTACTGAGTGACAAAGGCTATATTTTATGTACGCAGGCGAAGCCGCGGGCAAAAAGTAGAAGTCTTTATCTTGGCAGTACGTACCCTTGTAATAAAGAACTAGCTTTTGCCTGCAGCATCGTCCGGTTACATAAAATATAGCCTACCACTCAAGAATAAAGCAGCTTACTATGGGTGAAAAAATTTACCAATGGGACCAGTACTTCCAGAGATGACCTCCTACAAACAAAAAAAACAAACTTTACCTCTTTGTAATATTTGTATAGATACCTAAATGTAAAAACTCTTGTAAATATGTCGTTGGTGTTCCTAATAAATATCTTCGACATTCTGACTTAAATAAAGCAGAAGAGAGTAGAAGGCAGAGAATTAAAGATTCATTTGTAAAATTAAATGCTAATGGCAGTGATTTTGCGCTTTAATCCGCGACTGTACCTCCTCCTTGCGACTGTAAGCCCGGTATTACGGCGGGTAGTCGCCGTCAAAAGTGTTTTGCTGGTTTGTTGTTTTGACAAAATTCTGTAAGCAATTGTTTGAATGTTAAGTCAAGAGTGAATAGGTTACTTCTAGGAAAGCGCGCTCCATCGTCGACCGCATCGTCGCTTGCCATGTGATGAGAGGTCAAGCGCAAACCTATCAACAATTAAAAAAAAATATTTGATTGGTTTTATTGATTACAAAGAATGCTTGAATTCCATCATCGTCAAATCGACCATTTCTGTGACTTGTTATTACATCCAGTACGTTATTAGGACATCTTCATGTTTTTGACCATTATATCTTGTCAGCTGTCATGATATCACAGCCCTGTTTTTCATGTCATCGTTCACACAATCAATCTATAAATACAAGGTGTAAGGGACAGCCCTCCACCAACTTTAAGGGCTTGCTCAGTAGACGAAACTGAACAACCCACTATAATTTTTTTTTCGGGAAACGAAAAAGAAATCCAGCCTCTCCATACAAACTGTCCAATCAAGTTAATAATTTTGTATAGTGAGGCGGATTTTTCTTTTTCGTTTCCTGACAAAAAAAAATGATGGTGGGTAAGTTCAGTTTCGTCTACTGAGCAAGCCCTTAAAGTTTGTGGAGGGCTGTCCCTTACACCTTGTATATATCTGTATATACAACACTATTTTAGTATATAATGCGAAACCTGAATATACTTAGTTTGTTCATAATCAATAACTAAATCGATTCCAATAATATTTAGACCATGTAATTTTTTTTTTTTCAAAAATATTTTAAAAAGTTCACAAGTTGGACACCATCGACACTAAATACAACACGGGTTACGGCAGGTCATAGCGGGCATTAGGAGCTAGCGCACATCTGGGTGCGGGAGCAAAACAACTCCCTCAGTTGCCCGAATGGCCCAGTAACTATGTATTTTTGCGGAAAACCAAGTAATATAATAACTTTGTGATACGGTTATGATATTTTGTACATAGATTCTTTATATAAAAATACTAGACACCTGAAGCCTGTTATATACTAATATATCAGGACATAGTCTACTCGTGCCAACTCTATGCCAATTTTCTTCCAAATCCATTCAGCCATTTGAGCGTGGAGCATACACACACAAATATACAAACTTTTACCTTTGCGTGATTCCATCTCCAAAACACTGCTGCTCATGCCAGTCCCAACAATCCGTTGTACCCTAACACTTAACTGTTTATACCGAGAGTTAAATCTGCAGTAACAGACACTGATTAATGCGATTTTAATCCGCCTATAAAACCCAAAATCCAACCCTGTATTAATATTCAACCGAACTCAGAAGGTCACAAGTCCTTTCCATTCTACAAGCCAATTTCAACTTTAGATCCAAAAGGGTAGAGTGTTAAATGTGGTGGGTGGGGAAAACGAATGTTTGGTTCGAATTTCTAACTTTTAAAGTGAAAGTCCAAATTCAAAAGGCCCGGCTGTGGCCAGGAGAACAGCGATTTAGAACGAAGTGATTAATTTTGGTACAGTTTATCATTTGCTCAAAACATTGTGAGGGAACTGGTATGTCCTAGACTTAAGGATTCTAAGACATGAGTAATGATGACATTAGTGAATAGGTTACTAGGTAAGCGTGGTAAGCAGTGAGCCCACGCTGAAAACTAGCGCTGTGAGCTCAACGCATTATGCGTGAGGCCGCAGCTTCATGCTGTTCGTTCGTTCGGCCGTTTTGCGCGGAGGATACGCATATCTTCCTTAATAATTGATGTTATGTTCTGTTACCTACTTTTAAGATTGCGTCTTTAACGCGTAAATAAACTGTTTTTCTTTCTTTCTTTCTTTTTTCTGAACGGCTCCGACTTGACGAGCAGTAGGTCTCGGGTTCAAAGCCTGCCAGGTGCATTACTTTGTGTAATTTATTCCATCACCACTGCTTTCAAAACGGTGAAGGAGATCAGGATGGCAACAAGCAGATTTACATTCAAAATCAAAGTTCGCGAGTTGTTTCGTAAAAAGCTGGCAGTAGTTTCATCACAGCGTTAATGTTTTTCTATTGTCGATTTGGACCAATTATTTGACTATTTTAGTGTATTTATGTAGTGTATTAATTTGAGTATATATTGTATAGTTGTATATATTTATTCTATGGTTTATTAGTATATCTATTCTATGGTCTATTAGTATATAAATTATTGTTTTTGCCTTTTTCTCACTCTTTTATTGCACCTACCACTACTTTTTCTCCGCATCACCCAAAGGTTGACTGGAAGAGAATGCCTAAGGCATTAAGTCCGCCTCTGTACCCATGTGCATAAAGTGTTAAATAAATAAATAAATAAGGACAACATCGTGAGAAAACCGGCATATCCTGGATCCGCACTGGTGGAATACGGCCCTTTCCCTCTTCTAGAGAGGAGGCTAGAGTCCCAACCCCTACAGTTGGAACATTATAAAGCTGATTATGCTAAGCGAGCTCCATCGTCGACCACATCCTCGCTTTCCATCAGTGAGATAGAGGTGAAACGTGAGCTTACGGGCAATTAAAAAAAAATGCGACATCAACCAACCCGTGGCCGTAGGCCCAAGTAGTAAACGGTGGAACACACGGTAGAGGCACTATTTTGTGGTAGAGGTGTGCCCCGCTTGGGCAGAGCACCGCCATGTCCTCGTGGGGGCAATCGGCGGCAGTGATTTCTCGCGCTGGGCCTTTGTACAGGCTATGGTCGGAAGCGAGGAGGAGTGGCAGACGGTCGCCTCCGTCTGCGAAGCAGTTTTGTTAGCAAAGGAGGAGGCCGCACGTGCACGTTCGAGGGAGCGGCCCTCAATCCCCAGCCGCCGGGATTCCGGTCCCGATTTTTGACCACCATAGGCGTGGGTTTGCAGACGGCGAGCAATGGGTAGCTCGCCGTCCGAACGTCCAGTAACTGTCCGGACCGAGATCAATTCATCGACGGCGCGTACTGTCCACGCACGCTTCAAGGAGAGGACCGCTGGGCCCGTACCCAGCAGGGTCCAAGGGAAAGAAGGAACTGGAGTTGGTTTTTTAGCTAGTAAAAGTCTGAGGTCATTGGCCGATTTTCCAATAAAGAAAAGGCCCAAGTAGTTTATACAGTACATTCTTTATTTACACACTTTGTCTTTGTAAAGAATTACGTGGTCTATTTAAAACAATTCCAAAATAATTTTAAACAACTTTTTTTTTCAAAACTTCAAAGCCATCACGTCCTTCCCATTATCGCTATATTTCAGGCCTGAAGAGTCCATGTTCAGCTGGCTACATAAAAAAAAACATTCGAACGAAATTGATCCTACCCGTCATAAAAATACAGTTCAAATCCCCTCGCCATTAAATCGAAATCAATAACCATTAAGTCGCCAGTTTGACAGAAGTCGTTTATAAGTGAAACGGTAATATATTGACTTTGTGCGAGTGGGAGGGAGATAGAGATGTTTTTATTAGTTCGTTTCACTTTAGGGTTGGTAGCGCGCACCTGATCCTTTATTTTTAAATTATGATTGTTCTGTGCAAATGTGTAGTGTGGATTATGGTGTATTTGTTTTTATTTTATATTCAGAATGAATAATGTTTTAGGGTTCATTGCATAGTAGAGACCGACAAAAAACTTAGTTTCGGCCAGAACGAGGCCGAAAATTCGGCTCGGCCGAAACTAGCGTCTATGAGCTGACTGACGGACTCGTTTATTTATGTGTGTTTATAATTTTTATGTAAACGTCGATTTATTTGATTACTTAGTATTCTATGAAAGCTATAACTATACAATTAAGCATATCAAAATACTAGCAGTTGCCCGCGACTTCGTCCGCGTCGAGATTGTAAAACTGCACAAATCTACCTACTAGTTCTGAGCTTGGGATTTAGTCTAAAAGCAAATAATTATTTTATAATGTTAATGTGGATAAACAGGTTTTTTTTTTCATGGACTCGATGGTTGTTCCCAGAGGTCCATGATTCTACACAAGAATCATGGACCTCTGGGAACAACCTAAAATAAAGTCATTTTCTAACCTCTGGGAACCACCCAAAACAACTGTGTTTGTGAGCATTTTCCTCGATTCTGTGGTTATCCGCTAACTCATCCCAAACCACGAATCGGATTTCAATGTGTTTTTCATTAATAGAAAGAACAATTAATAAGGAAGGCTTTTTGTGTAGATAAATTTGCACCCGGGCAAAACCAGGTCGGGTCACTAGTTCTGTCATAAATCATTATCATCGTCAGCTATTATTTCATTAGTGACTAGCTTTTGCCCGCGGCAGCCTATGTCAGTCAGGAACAAAGCAGCTTTCTATTGGTGAAAAAAAATTAGCAATCGGACCAATACTTTCAGAGATTACCTCCTACAAACAAAAAAATAAAAAACAAACTTTACATAAGTTACCTTTACCTGTAAATTAATTTTATTGCAAACATCTCATTTTGCATTTCAGTAGTGGTGGCCTAATGAAAACATTGTTTACAAAAGCTTATGAGTTGTTAGTCGGGGGGTTCGAACCCAGCCTGGCATCTTTAATATTTTGCTACAAGTGTTGTCTTCTAAACAATAAACACAATATGAAGATTATTATTTAAAACTCATACATCCTAATTAATATTAAAAATGTGAAAGTGGATGTTAGGATGTTTGTTACTTAATCACGCAAAAACGGCTTAACGAATTTGGATGAAATTTGGCATGCAGCCTTTGACATGGAAAAGAACATAGGCTACCTTTTATCCCGATTCTATAAGTACCTAATGCCACGCGGGCGAAGCCGCGGGAAAAAGCTAGTACTGTATATTTTTTAGACTCGTAAAACATCACAATTTCAAGAAGTTTTTCTTTTTTTCTGAAACCCTATTTCTGATTCTAAATAAAAGTAGCCTAACTAAGTTACTCCTTAAAACATCAACTATAAACTAGAAAAAGTTCCGTAAAAATCGGTTTAGTCCTTTCGGCGATTAACTGGAACAATAGACATAAGTTTTAAAAATTCCTTTTTTTTAGTGGTATCAAAATAATATACTCTCATATGTATTTAGCCTCCTCATTCGCCTCGTCATTTATACCGCGTACATCGAAGGACTGGAACAGTTTGCCTGCTGCGGTCTTCCCGTCTCATTATAATTTAGGTGTCTTCAAGGCTAGACTGAATAGGCTCTTAATAAACTAGTGCGCCTCACCATCAACGATTGCATCACTGCTTAACATCAGGCAGGATCGCAGTCAAGTACTAGTTTATAACAGATTAAAAAAAAAAATATTTTTATATTACGAATAGACACTTTTTTTTAGATGGGAAAATCATCTAATGACATCCCCCGCTCTTTGGAGAAGCAGGAGATATATTGCCATTGTTCTAGGGCCCTAGGGATCTCTTCGCATCACCCATGGCCCCAGTAGGCTTCGACCCTGCTGGGCCCGTACAGTTGCTGACTACTCCTTGAGGCACGCGTCGAATAATACGCGCCGTCGACGATCTGAGCTCGGTCCGGACGGTTGCCGGACGATCGGACGGCGAGCTAACAAACAGACACTTCAGTTATATTTATACACCGCAAAATTTTAATCAAACGTTCAAAGTACCTACAGGTCATTGAACTCGCTCAGCTGACTTTTTCTTAAAGAAATTAATTTCGTACACGCGTAAATTAATACGAGTTTTGAAAAAGAGGTACTTTATTTTTTAATTTTATCTTTCCAAATCGATAGTGTTTCATGTACCGGATCGACCCTCCACGGGATTAAAACGATTAAAATTTAACGGTTTTTGTTTATAAGAAAATGCAACAGACCTTTTCTACCGACCTCTTTCAGAGATAAGACTGCCATTGTACCTATAGATTTAAGTTTATGTTTATGTCAAGTTACTTTTTGGAGTACGAATACAATAAAGTTTATTCTATTCTATTCCATTCTATTCCCTTTTGGAGAGATTCTTTCATACTTTTTTTTATGGTGGGAAAAAATCATGCATTGACATCCCCCGCTCTTGGGCGGAGCGGGAGATAGTGTCAGACTCTTACTGACTAAAAGACCCACCCAGTTCCTTCTAGCCTTCATACCGGGGCTCGAGCGCCTTTTCGGATAACCCTAGCCCCAGTAGGCTTCGACCCGGCTGGGCCCCTGCTGTTGCTGACAACTCCTTGAGGCGCGCGGGAACAGTGCGCGCCGTCGACGACTTGGGCTTGGTCCGGACAGTTACCGGACGGCCGGACAGCGAGCTGCCCATTGCTCACTGTCCGCAAGCCCGCGCCTACGATGGCCAGAAATCGGGATCAGAATCCCGGCGGCGGCTTCGGCGGCGATAACGCCGTTGCCTGGTGCAAGGTTCTTTCATACTGACCCATAAAAAAAAACAGCCACTCAATCTGCATCGTACCAACAAAAATGAATTCTGATCAATGATTCCTCTCGCGGAAGCTCCAAGCTCTATACAAATTCGAAAATAAATCAAAAATCACAAACCTCTATCTATCTCCCTCACTCTTATGTAAAACTATAATAAATCTATCTCGTTCACTCGTGACACCGGAAGTGAGATCTCAAAGATGGCTGCGGCCGGATATGGGAGGGGCGATGTGATTTATAGTGTAGGTGTAGTGGGGTGTAGTATGGGTTAGTGGAGGGTGTGTGAGTGTGTGTGCATGAACATTAATTCGTGCTCAACTTTTAGTTTGTCTGGTAGCGTTACTTTAGTTATGTCTATGTTCAGGAGTTGTATGCAGTTTTGTATGTAGATTTGAAGAGGATATTTTGGTAGGAGGAGATATAAGATTAGATAGAGATATTTTATTCGCCTCGCAATAGGCCTCATAAGAAGGCTTAAAGTCACCCAGAGGGCAATGGAGAGGGCTATGCTCGGGGTTTCCTTGCGTGATCGAATCAAAAATGAAGATATTCGCAGAGAACTAAGGTTGTCGACATAGAACGAAGGATTGCCAAACTTAAGTGGCAATGGGCAGAGCTTATTGCTCGCAGAACAATGGCCGTTGGGGCCGAAAGGTTCTGAAGTGGCGACCGAGTACCGGAAGACGCAGCGTTGGAAGGCCTCCTACAAGGTGGACCGATGACCTGGTGAAGGGTGCAGGAAACCGATGCATGCGAGACGCACAGGATCGTTCATTGTGGCGACACTTGGGGAAGGTCTAAGTCCAACAGTGGACGTATATCGGCTGAAATGATAATGATTATATTTGCACAAAACGCAATGCTTGCTGAATCCGGGAAGCACCAGGCTCGCGTGTGAAAGTTTAGAAAAAAATTTAGTTAAAATTTTCTTAGCATAGGTAAGCATAATCACAATTTAAAGATAATGAGAGAGCGAACGCCGGTGTTTGTTCGGGGTTTAATGAATTAATTCAGGTTTCAAAAATCAATAATAACTGAAAATAATATTACCAATCAAATATTTTTCAATATTTATACAGATGTTGTCAAAATACCACATATCGCCGTGAAATCAAATGTTATGAGTACAGAAGTAGGTAAGTATTGATAATTATAATGATGGGTAATAAATAACGCAATGAAGAAGGAGAATCAAGCTTAAAGCAAAAGAACTGGCCGTCAATAATCGCATAGCATAATCTACCTTATTATGTTCTCACTGTTGGGACTCAGGCCTCCTCTTTAGGAGAGGGAATGGGCCGTAATCCACCACGCGGACCCAGTGCGTGTTGGTGGACGTCACATGTCTTCGAATTTTTGGTTCTAGGACTTGCCGGTTTTCTCACTAAACAAAGTAATTTCTCACAAAGTAATGCGTCTGTCTGGCTTTGAACTCGCAACCTACAACTCGTAAATTGGGACAGTTACCACTGGACCACCACTGTTTATGTTGATTGAAATTTTATTTGCGACCGCACAACGTAAGTACTTATTCTATCATAGGTCTTCTCACAACGAACGGTCCTGTACGTCTAGCACCAACGGATTCCCGCGACTCTCACCAGGTCATCACACCTTCCAACGCTGTGTCTTCTGGTGCGCGGAATTATAGTGATTAAAGTCATAATAATATAATAATAATATTCCACAACTATCACACAACGCAGTCTAGTCCCAAGCTAAGCAGAGCTTGTGTTATGGGTACTAGACAACTGATAAACATACTTATATATTTGTAAATACATACATATTATAGATAAATTACACCCAGACACAGAACAAATGATCGTGCTCATCACACAAACATTCGTCCTGGGTGGGAATCGAACCCACGACCTCCAGCTTAGCAGTCAGGGTCACTAACCACTAGACCAACAGGCCTGTCATTAAAGTCATCAATACCAATTTCTCAGTTCTAACACTATTCAAAGAATATTCCATGAAAAAGTATAATAGAAAGATTATACTTTTGTAAGCAGTGTGCAGCACTGCTTACAAAAGTATAATCGTTATCGTTAATCGTATAATCGTTGATGGTGAGGCGCACTAGTTTATTAAGAGCTTATTTACTCTAGCTTTGAAGACACCTAAATTATAATCGGGTAGGAAGACCGCAGCAGGCAAATTGTTCCATTCCTTCGTGGTATAAACGAAGAGGCGAAACGCTTAGTCCGGATCGTAGAGGTTTCAACAACTGAACAACGTTACTTCTTTCCACAATGTGGCATTTTGTATTTCGTCTGCACGTACAATACTCATGATAGTGTGTATTGAATTAAACAAGTCTTTATTTGGCTTTGCTTACTACGCATAACCAGTCCCATCAAATCACGCAAAACGCAAGCAAACCCCCGCTCGCGCACTAGTCTATAACTACATATAGTATGTAGGTAATCAAAGCTTCGGGGGCAATAAAATGAAACGGCGCCGCTCCAGTGCAGGAACACTGTATGTGACATTTTTGTTGAGAATTTATGTATTAACTAGCTGTGCTCGCGACTTCGTTCGCGTGGACTACAGGATTTTGAATTTATTCTTTTCTAAAATAAAAGAAGGTAGCCTATGTTACTCCATATTACATCAGCTACCTGCCATAAAAAGTCCCGTCAAAATCGGTCCAGCTATTTCAGAGATTAGCCCGGACAAACAGACAGGTAGAAAGACAGACAAAAATTGTAAAAAATGTAATTTTGGTGTATGTACCATATATATAAATACATATGCATGTAGTAAAAAGCAGTTATTTCAATATTACAAACAGACACTCCAATTTTATTTATATGTATAATGTATAGACTAGCTGATGCCCGTGACTTCGTCTGATTGAAGTTCGTAAAACTAACAGATATAACTAATAATCCAAAAATATGGTTGTGATTCGTGCGAAAAGAATCTTATTCATTTTATTTTATTTGCACTTAAAATGGTTGAAGGTAAATTAGGAGTCGAAATGCAAATAACTTTCAGTACATTGTATATAGGTTAAGTATAATAAGGGTTGTAGCAGTTGGGTTTTGAGTTTATACCTTCCTAGATCAGTCTTTATTATGATAAAATTTATTTGATTGCTAGTTTTTACACAAATACTTACATTGACTGATAAATAAATAATAATAACATTCCACAACGCCATCTAGTCACAAGCTAAGCAGACCTTGTGTTATGTGTACTAGACAACTGCTAAACATACTTATTATTTATTTCTAAACACATATGTAGGTATTATAGATAAATTACACTTAGACACAGAACAAATGCACAGAATAAATAAATAAATGATCATGATCGTCACACAAACATTTGTCCTGGGTGGGAATCGCACCCACGATCTCCGTCATAGCAGTCAGGGCCACTAACCACTAGACCAACAGGCCAATAAATGATAAATGTTATTTATTTTGCAAATAAGTTTTTTTATTATTATTATTATTGATAGGCTCGCGTTTGACCACTATCTCACCTGATGGTAAGTGATGATGTGGCCGACGATGGAGCACGCTTGCCTAGAAGTAATCTATTCACTCTCGACTTAAAGACCCCTAGATTGTAGCTATCAGGAAACACAGACTCCGGCAGGGAACTCTTTAGCTGTACGCATAATGAATGTGTTTCCAAAACGCTTTGTACGAATGGGTGGGATATCCACCATGTACCGATGGCGCAACGCCGTACGTCTAGTGGTCCGATGATGGAACGGACTTGGCGGAATTAAATTGTGCAATTCCAACGCACACTCACCGAAGTGTAAGTTTAAAAAAGATCACCTTTATACGTAAATTTTTTCGTCAGTTTAAACTAGACGAAGCTGGTGTTTCCTAGCTGACGTCCCTGAGAAGAAACACCGAAACAAACTCAGAGGTCAGAGTCTCATTAACACGCTTATTTTTAAAGTCCATCCAACAAACATGTAATGGTCATTATATTTAAAAAACATAAGGAAATCTTGGTGTCTGCTTTAAGGCAGGCTGCAAACGTGGACAATTTTGTGTCTTGTGGCAGATACAAGCTACCGATGAATATTTGATTTCCATAGGATCAGTAAGAAATCATCCACTCCTTGCGCATACTTAAACATTTTTTGTGTCCAGGAGCTTCCACTTAACACATACTCATGACGATCAAAAAGTGTTCGGTGTCGGTAACCGCAACAAAAAGTGTCTCTGTGTGCGCAGCGCCTATATTGGCGACGAAAAAATGTTCAAATTGTTATTTATAACCTAAATGCATAATAATAATCATTTATCAATCTATTACCCAATTATTGGGCAAATCCAATGTTTACCCAGCCACGTAGTCAGTACATATAACTTCGAAGTTACTTGCAATCAAAAACTATTATTAAGTTGTGATAACATTACTTGCCTTCGATATTAATTGTCGCAACAAAATAAT
This sequence comes from Mythimna albipuncta, assembly GCA_929112965.1. NCBI lineage: Eukaryota > Metazoa > Arthropoda > Insecta > Lepidoptera > Noctuidae > Mythimna > Mythimna albipuncta. The sequence goes on from OV815982.1 coordinate 13,301,823, forward strand.
TCAATCTACACAAGTTACCGCGTTCTCGCTCTCAACACAAACATGGGATGGACGGGGCTAGGGTTGTCGAAGCTAAGTTAAATCCTAACTAATATTATAAATGTAAAAGTGTGGATGTTTGTTACTTAATCACGCAAAAACGGCTGAAGGGATTTGGATGAAATTTGGCATGCATACCTATAGCCTTTGACATGGAAAAGAACATAGGGTACCTTTTATCCCGATTCCTTAAGCACCTAATGCCAAGCGGGCGAAGCCGCGGGCTAAAGCTAGTGTTTTCATTTAAAGAGAAATTCAGTGCAGAAATGTAGTAATATGCTAATGACTTGACAGTAAAAAAATATAAATTTAGCATAGCATAATCAGCCTTTTAATGTTCCCACTGCTGGGACTCAGGCCTCCTCTCTAGGAGAGGGAATGGGCCGTGATCCACCACGCGGGCCCAGTGCGGGTTGGTGAATGTCACATGTCTTCGAATTTCTGATTCTAGGACATGCCGGTTTCCTCACGATGTTTTCCTTCACCGTTAAGAGAGCAATAATTATGTTTATGACTTTTTTACGGTGGGAAATTATCCAATGATACCTTCTACCGGTCTTGGGCGTGTCAGACTTTTACAGACTAAAATCCACTCCTGTTTCTTCTTTGCCTTTTTTCTAGGGCCCTGTGGTCGACTTTGACTTAACCCATGGCCCCGGCTTTGACGCTGGGCCCCTACGACTTGCTAACTTGGGCACGGTCCAGGCGGAGCTACCCATTGCTCGCCGTCCATCATGCGTCGTCATGCGTATGACTTAACAGTAAAAATAAAAATTTATTTATTTAACTTTCATGTACAATAGTGGTACATAGGAGAACTTAATGCAAAAAGGCGTTCTCTATCAATTAACCGTTGGGTTAAAAAAGACAATACAAAAAATAAAATCACTAGGTTTTTTACTGCGACTTAGCTTTCGTGCTCAATTCCACACGCACAGTGCATTTTTCCAAATGACATTATCTTACTCGACACTTAGCGATAATCTAGCGTTCTAACAGTAGGACCACTTTTCTGCACTAGTGCGGAAAACAGTAAATTGCGTGCGTAAAACCGGTAGAAATAAGATCAGGTTTTCGAGGAAGTGTTTTGAAACATACACCCAGGGTCACTTTTTTTCCGAACTTAAAAGGCTTCTACATTATTTGCCAACCCTACGTAGAAGGGCGACTGTCGTGAAAGTCTTTTATTTTGCAGACCGTACGTGTGTGTCTCTACCCTGGCTTCCACAGATCCCGTTATCAATCATAACTTGTATATAGATTTGATGGAGTAGGGACATAATAGGTATACACTTTATACGTTCGAATAGTGAATATTGTAAAGACGATGTTATCGATAGAATTGTCCTACGTACTAAAACGATTAAGATTATAGCGACGTCCATAGCGTCACATAAGAACTAATCCTGCATCGCGCAATTACAGTTCTCCGCATGATTTGAACATACAGAACAGCCCAAAAACATCTATCGGGCAGTTAGAAAGAAAGAAAGAAAAGAAAGAAAAAGTGTTTATTAACGTCAAACATGGTGCATACCTTAAAACAAAATAAGTAACAATATCGTCTAAAAGTAGCACGTAAGTAAGATATGCGTCACATCCGCGCAAAACGGCCAGCACTCAGCAAAATGCTGGGGCTCATGTGAAACAGAGCCACAGCGCTGATTATCAGCACCAGCCGTCGTCGACGATGAGACGCTGATCGGTCAGCAAGGATTTATTAAGACCGACACAGTTCAGTTCAGTTGTCCACAAGACATAAACACCCGTCTGGTTGGAGGATCCTCCCTTTTTACAAGAGGTTTGAGGGACTTTACACTCTCTTCTAGCTACCTCCAAAAAATTTAGCAGTATGGAACCGGTTTAAATACACCTCGTATGTGTTTTGCTTGCGGCACCGGCGCCGGCGGTGCGGCTAAAGGTGCCATTCGAATCCCAGCTGCAGGCTGCAGATGCAGGTTATGCAGGCTGCGGATGCAGGTAGCACACGCATGACACGCCGCCGTTGCCTGCATCCGCAGCCGAGCGTGATTCCGAGGCTGGCTGCACGTGCTGCCAGTCGCAAATTTATGATTAAATCCAATATGAGCGGTATCAGCTCCGTGTAGCGATTATTTTGGACTTGTCTATACAGTTGAAGTCTAAAGATTGAGATGACGTAGCTACGTGCGCACCGAGCGGTCGCAGCACTACTGGTCTGCGATTGGCTGCGGCTGCAGGTCACGGCAGCACGTGAGGTCGCTGCCGCGTTCGGAATGGTTGTCACAAAAATCTATACTACTACGTACAAAATCAGTCGCATCTGCAGCCGGCTTCATGCTGCCGCCGCATGGGCTGCCTGCATCGGCAGCCTGCTGCCGAGGGTCGAATAGCACCTTAAGAAAAACATTTATTCTTCTCTGCCGTGCGAAGGCCGTAACTTTAATTTGGTTTACCTAGTTTAGGCAGAGATGAATATTATATCTAAGATACCGTATCAAAACAGAATGCAATGGTGTATCTATTTTAATAGGGGGCCACTTTGACCTCGTACCGTACTAAAAAATAATGTTTTCTTTTAATTTAGTCAATATAAGCTTTTAGTTTCATAAGGCTTATAGTCGCGAAATATTGATTGATTTACATATGCTATTTTTACTTTGAAGAATATTTAACCACCAATTTTTATGTGTAAAAATGTTTCTAAAGATCCAAGCCGTTTCAAAGGTGTAGGAAAAAGTTGCGAAATTGCTAAATATTATTTTTGGACAAAAGTATTAATAGCTCGAAAAAATCAAAAGTTGATAATGTTGTTCATGAGTCTCACTATTTTTTTTTTTTCAAACCTATTAACCTGGCCGTTACCGAGGCACTTTTCGGGCGCTTGGGTCTTAAAAGTTACAGAGTCTAATAGCTAATCTTACCGTCATAACGATAGTTTTCAAATGAGGTCTTAAATGCCCAGTACCTACCGTAGGAATGGAAATACGCGGTAGACAGCTTGAGCAGCATAGCATAGTGAACGCTGACCACGAGGCGTATTACACGCGTATGTTGTCAGATGTCAGTCATTTGTGACAATGCCGTCGGCTGACGAAGACGTTTTTGCAATTTTTACAAAAAATAAAAATTTATTTTTGCACGATCTTGCACGCCACGACGCGAACACGACGTTGCCGCTCCGTCGAAAAAGTTTCATAGTGTTGTATGGATGCTATGAGCAGGCGAACACCATAATGAATACCCGTCTATAAAGCTAAACGTCCATGGACGGAGTCGTTCCTAGCACAGAGTAAGTAATAGTAACAAAGCTTTAGTGAACATTGCGCCTACGGGCTACGGCGTAGGCGCGTTGCTACGAGCGTAGCAAGCAGTTTATACTTACTGCGAAAAAAAAAACAAAGATGAATGAAAATGAATGAATAATGATGAAGATGAATAAAAATATTTTCTTTCTTACTTTTTTTTCTTTCAACGAGAAGCGTACTTTTAAAGATTTCATGTGATCCTAAATTGCACTCGGTAACTTTTTTTCAGAATACCGCCGCAAACTAAATGGATGCATTTGACCAAAATCCGTAATACATATTATAGATAACTAGCTTTTGCCCGCGGCTTCGTCCACGTACATAAAATACCTTCCCTATTTCTCCCTCTTTTCTCACTTTTTTATAAAAAAATTTGTCTATATCCGTCTCCAGGGTTCGAACTATCTCTGTACCAAAATTCATCAAAATCAAACAAATAAACAAACAAACTCACTTACGCTTTTATAATATTAGTAAGGATTTACACCCAGTCACAGAAAAAATTATCGTGCTCATCACACAAACGTTTATCTTGGGTGGGAATCGAAGCCACGACCTCCGGTGTAGCAGTCAGGGTCACTAACCACTAGACCAACAGGCTAGAATAATAAAGCATATATTATAAACTGTTCTTGTTCCACAGCTGTCCAAAACGAGCGCCAGCCCAGGAACACGGCCACCATCCGACCAGAAGCACTACGAGATATGGACCAGGAGCGGGCGCTCAGGGAGGCGGCCGTCGCTGTTGGCGTGTTTGGGTAAGGGACTCTTAATAAAAATCATTTTTGTTTTAAAAAAAAAACACTAAAAATAACGTTAATATCGAAAGTCGGTATTTCTATAGTTTTCTTTCTTCGTTATCTAAGATAGCTTATGCCCGCAGCTTCGCCTGCGTGTTTAAAATACATATAGCCTACGTCACTCAGGAATACAGCAGCTTTCTATCGGTGAAAAAAATTTAGCAATCGGACCAGTACTTCTAGAGATTATCTCACACAAACAAAAACACATAAAAACAAAAAAAAAACTAAATGTACCTCTTTATAATATTAGTGTAATTTATTTCACCACCACTGCTCTCAAAACGGTGAAGTAAAACATCATGAGAAAACCATCCTAGAACCAAAAATTCGAAGACATGTGACACCCACCAACCCGCACTGGGCCCGCGTGGTGAAATACGGCCCTTTCCCTCTCCTAGAGAGGAGCCCTGAGTCCCAGCAGTGGGAACATTAAAAGGCAGATGATGAGCGGTGTCTATGTGTGCGTTGCTCGTGCGCGCTTTGTATGAGATTGATAAATGATAATAAATGATAAATGATCTTTATTTTGCAAGTAGGTTTTATAAAAACACTTTTACACGTCAATTTTTTTTTTTTTCGTCAAATAATGCCAGATGAGGCCGGTGTTTCCTAGCTGACTACCCTGAGAAGAAAGACTTCTGTACCTAAGCGATCGCCGGCGTCCGCTCTCCACTAATCTCTATTAAATAGAGTAGTGGTCAGTGCCGCTCTTTCATTGTCTTTCTATTGTGTCTCTAATTACGGTAATCGAAAGGTTAATAAAAACCTTTTTAACGAACAAGTACAAAAACTTCAATGTAAAACAAAAAACACTAAAAAGTATTATTTTTTTAATTTCGGACGTCGGTATTTCTATAGTTTTGTAACTAAGGGTGAGTTGCACCATTTCACTATAACCATAACAAAGCCGTTAACAGTTGTCAAATCGTCGAATTGACCAATGGGCGGCCGTTTCACGGCTGGTTGGTTTGGTTATCGTTATAGTTAAATGGTGCAATTCACCCTTAGTGTTTTAACATAGCAGGACTGAAAAAAAAAGGGAAATTCAATGAAGAGAATTCCGTTTCATATCTTCGAACAACTTCACCCTAGAGCGTGAGAAGTCAATTGATGATTTACGAGATAAAAAAAATAAATAGCTTCGATACTGTTCGAAAGAGTCAGTATCTCTGAAACGAAAAGAGCAAAATACGATTAAGGCGATTATCACACTGCCACGCATCACGCTGCATATTGCGTGTCTTTTTACGCACTCACGCGCGTCGTTGCGGTCTGCAGATTTACGCAGGTACCAACTCATTTCATCCAAAATCAAGCGCGGCACTACGAGACTCACAATCAGTGTGCCATAAATTGCGTCTCGCCCCGCACCAACGCGCGTGAGTGCGTGTTTCTCCGGCTGTAGGCGCGTGATCTACATGCCGCGTGCATGTAGATCACGCGTGGATGCATTTTATGTGTGTTGGACTGTGCGTGTTTTCTATACAAACGGAGATACTTACAAGCAACGTTAAACTGCGCATTCACGCGCTACGCTGCGTGGTGTGTGATAATTGCCTTAATGTTAAGAGCCGGTTGTAGTCACAAAATATTTTGTAGGAGCTCCGCCTGGTCCTATGTTGACTTCGCAGCCCCGTAACAGCAATTTTTTTTTAATAAAAAAAAACATAGGTACTAACTATTCAACATTTTTGTTTTTGTAGACTCATATAAAAAACAAGCTTTATTATTATATGTAACTTTCAAATATTGCTGTCATGTAATCTCATATATATACACATTTGAAATCGTAAGTTAAGATCAGATTCAATTTTTTTTATCGAGTCAACTAATTTATATTACGTTTCGATTTGTACCCAGTGGTTGATCATATGGTAAATTTTAATCATAAATCATTTATTGGTTTGCAAATATGGGTGATGGATACATAGGTGTTTTCTTATAATTATATTAAGCCCCTCCATATTCTACCGTCGCATGGGCATGCAAATTATTATGTTCACAAAACACTAAAAATATCTTGTAAAATTATATTATTTAAATGTCAAATAAAAATCAAAATAAATGAATTGAAAATATTAGTCTAACAATAGTGATAAGATTGTAATAATAATGTCAAGCAAAACAATAAACAAGTATGTCAATATGATATATTTAATAAAAAAAAATTATGGTTTTTTTATTTATATTCCAGAGGGTCAGAAATGTTCAAAATGAGTACAACCTGGCCTTAAAGGTTTTATGACAACTTTCGTGCGAACAAATTCGCTGGCAAATTAATAGTACTTATACTCGTATATTCGAAAAGCATCTTCCTTTCGACCCAATGATTTTTCTCTTTCACAATTATTTTCGACTTGGAAGTGGCACAGTTCCTTTGCAAAGCCAACAGCGAGCTACTGAAGCCAAAGCAAAAACAAACGAACGTAACTTTTCAAACACTGATAAAGTCTTTGACTTGTCTCTTGGAAACTGGGAGCGTTGAGCCTCGAATGGTCACGAATCCACGGTGTGAACAGCTCTCTTCTCTATTAGAAGAATTTTTCGTTGGAGCTACGAGTATGTCGTGCGTTTGTAGAGACGTTTTGTACTTTTGGTTGTACAGTTCTGGCTGTGGTGTGGTAACACTGTGTAGGTTTTAAAACAAAACAGCTTCTGTCCGTGGCTTTCTCTGTGTCTTGTTTTACTATCACAACGAAACATAACACGAAAGAGGAGATTCACGAGGTATTTGGGATACAAGTTCAAAATCCCGTAAGATGAGTTACAATGAAAGATGCACTCGACTCCACTTGCTACCCCTTGTAACTCGCAGAAATATATCTGATATTCGCTTTCTAACCAAAATGGCACGCTCTATAAATAGGGTGTAATTTATCTATATACAGGAAAAGTTTTTAACCAGTGCGCAAATTTTGACATGATAAACTTGAATATATTTTAATAAACACGTATTTTTTATTTTGATATGTGTTAATAGTAAAAAATAAAGTTATCGCTTACGAGACTTATTTACATAGAAATTTATTTTATGGTCGCTTGCCAGTCGGGCGCCCGGTTGACCGACTCATGCGTCGACTGGTCGCCCGACCGGCAAGCTGGTATCAGCTGAGTTGTAGGTAAGTACTTATGTGCGTTCGCTCGATGCGACGGCGCCGACGTAAGTACCTACGCGGTGCGGTTACTGACCGCAATTTCGTGCTACTTTTTTAAGTTTAGGTAATTCCAATTTTTCCTTCATACTTTCATGGGCTTAGGACCATCAAAATGCAGAAAATAAATCAAGTAATAATTTTTACATTCAAATTAAAACATTTATGTATGATAATTACTCATGATAAAATTTGAATTGAAAAAATTGCATTCTGGCGTATTTAAAAAATTGGAATCAACTACCTATTTACAACAATTTCCAATCAAAAAGAACCTAACACACTAAGATTGTTTATAATTTCTTACCTCTACATTTCGTTAATCACAGTATTTAAGGTATTGTTCGAAGTGACCTCCTCCTTTTTCCAGACATAAACGTGCACGTTTAAATAAGTTTGCATTTAGTTTGTTTAGGACACTACTATCACTTTTCACTTCATTGAAAGCGTTATTTATTTTTTGTTTTAAGTCATCTAGGCTCTGAGCCTCTTCTACATACACCCGACGTTTCACTTCTCCCCAGAGATAAAAATCACAGGGAGTGAGGTCTGGGGACCTAGCCGGCCATGGTACGGGACCACCCCGACCGATCCAATTTTCCCCGTATTTTTCATTTAAATAATTTCGTACCGCTATGGCGTAATGTGGCGGAGCGCCGTCGTGCTGGTAATAAAAGTTATTATTGTAGCTCAATGGGACTTCATCGATTAATTCTTCGATGGTGGTGTCGAGCATTTCTAAATAACGAGTCCCGGTCAAGGCGCCTTCGATAAAAATGGGACCTATTATTTTATTTTTAATAACACCCGCCCATACGTTTGCGCTGAAACGTATTTGGTGATGCGTCTCTCGTACTAAATGGGGATTATTGAAAGACCACCAGTGCTCATTATGGACATTGTAGAGTCCCACACGTGTGAATAATGCCTCATCCGTCCACAAGATATTTACATCAGGGTGATTTAAAAGCCACTCACAAAAGGCTCGACGTGGTGCTGGGTCTGGGTCATGGAGTTGTTGTACCGGCTGGAAGTGGTATGGATGGAGTCCGGCTGTATTTAGCAGCTTCCATACTGCGTGTTGGCTCACACCAAAACGACGTTCCGCGTCGTAGGTACTGGCTCTCGGATTACGCTCAAAAAAATCAAATATGGCGTCTTCGGCTTCGACTGCCAGTCGAGGTCTGCCAGACCCTAGTGCATGGCTCGGGGTTCTGAACTGGCCGTGATCAAGCAGCCTTTGATTTGCTGCAAGAATTGTCCTTTCATTAGGTACCGTAGGATTACGGATCCCTTGGGCTCGCATACGAGGTACGCTCTCCCTCTCATATCTTCTTCGTGCTGCTCGTAAATTTTCGTGGCTAAGTAGATACACTCGCACCATTTCGTAGTATTCGCGGTGAGTAAAGTTCGACATCGTGACGACACGAGTACGCGGCACACACGCGCGCAGAGATGAATATGAGCGAACGTCCGAACCCCGCTTCCGCAAGTGACGTACTGCAGATCCGCACATCAAAGGCCGCCGCCGGCGCTGCATACCCCCGCCCCCTTCCCCCCGCACCCGTCTCGTACAACGGGCGGCGGCCAGCGCGTTTTCATTCATAGTATTTAATAGTATTACGATTAAATTATGTCCATGTTATGCTTATTTCAAAATGGGACAAGGTGGAAAAATGTGAAAAAAAAAGTTATAAACTAAAAATGGAAATGTGTTCTATTACTTACACTGAGCCACCAAAAAAAATTTACGCAGTGGTTAAAAACTTTTCCTGTATGTATGTATTTAGAAATATATAAGTATGTTTATCAGTTGTCTAGTACCCATAACACAAGCTCTGCTTAGCTTGGGACTAGATGGCGTTGTGTGATAGTTGTGGAATATTATATTATATTATATTGCCCTGATTTTTTTATTATTATTATTGATAGGTTCGCGCTTGACTATCTTCTCTCCTGATGGTAAGCGATGATGTGGTCGACGATGGAACATGCTTGCCTAGAAGTAACCTATTCACTCTTGACTTATAGACCCCTAAGTTGTAGCTATCAGGAAACACATTATCAAGAATTATTGTCAAAAACTATCTCTGAATGCCCCCCCTCTGCAATGTCGAATTAGAAATATTCTTCACGATCCTCATTCACGCACAGTCTACCGTAGTAAGATCTTACTTGATTCGCGCAATAAAAGCATTTAACAATTCAGTCAAAGAACACACCTCAGTTGATCTCTTTAGAAGCAGCTTAGCATCCATAAACATTGTTATGTCTAAAAGCAATGTTTTGTAATTGCATTACATTATTGTCTTCTATATTATCTTGCTACCTAACTTTATATATCTCAATTGCTTCTGTAACTGTAACTTTCAACAATTACTCCCATATTACACATGGAGGCTTGTAAATTGCTTGTAATAGTGTTGTTTATCTTGTAATGTAAACCCCCCAAACAAAATAACACTGAGATGTAATCACCTAATCCAGTGGGCCAAGTTTTCTAAGTATCTGTTCATTCGGCCGCCCCCAAGTGTCGTTACAACGAACGGTCCTAAACGTCTCGCATCCATTTGACTCTCACTACCTTAACCAGGTCTTTGATTCATCTATCTATCCCTTTGTATGTATCCTACTAAGTTTCTTTAAGGTTGTGTAGCTTATAATTCACTAGAGGTCAGAAGAAAACATGGGCAAATATTAACCATGTGTAAAATCCGTCATGGGAAAACTGATACTTCTGAGCTGCATGCCGAACTGTCTCAACTATGTGCCCCAGTCAAGTACAGCCGCATCAGGAGACATAGCTTGTTCGCTGTGCCTGCGAGTCACACTGTTGCGCGAGCCCAGTCTCCTGTCCCTCGCACTCTTTCTGCGCTCAACACTCTTTTGGACACGCACCCTGACTGTGATGTGTTCGCGAACGAATGAAAGACAGTGTCAGTATGTCTGGAGTTCTGTGAGATGAGTGTGTGAAATTTTTTTGTATATTGTCTTTAACTAATGTAATTGGCAGATATCCGTCTTTGTTAAAGTAAAACCATAAATAAATAAATAAATCTATGTATAAACATAGGTACTACGCGTTCCAAATGAGAATAGGACCGATTCCTATGTTTTGACGTCTCGTCATACTGTCAAATCGAAGAAATTTTGGCAAAATTGAAGAACTCAGAGATGAGTAAAATTGAAGAACTGGATTCTGATTAAACTATTTTCGTTCACAGTTCATAAATAAATTATATTTTTCGTAAATTAATTATTATTTAAAAATTTATTTCCTCGATTTGACAGTAAATCGTGACGTCACAACATGGCGGGCGATCCTATTCTCATTTGGAACGCATTGTACCCTACTTATTTTTAATAATAAACTAGATTATACCCGCGACTTCACACGCGTACATAAAATATAGCCTATTTCACTCAGGAATAAAGCAGCTTTCTATCGGTGAAAACATTTAGCAATCGGACCAGTACTTTCAGAGATTACCTCCTACAAACAAAAACAAAAAACAAACTTAACCTCTTTATAATATTAGTGTAGATAAATTTTATCTTTATCTGTACAAGTTTAGATATTATGTTCTATTAACAATATAATTTCTCAACAATAAAATACTTCATATTACACACCAATTTTGCCAACCACTTTCTCCACTTAAACTATAAACATAATAATATTTTGAAACTCTCATCTTGGTTCGCCCCAATCACCATAAAACTCTATGAATTCATCATAAGTATGAAAGTAATATCATTCATTCACTCATTCACTTCTTCACCGAACATGATAACGCACTCTCCTGATTGGCTATTTGAATGTCAGATTTGAATTTGAATGTCAGATTTTGTTTTTATTGGCTGAATAGTGAAGGTGGTTTTGTTATTGTGATGAAATTCGTTTTTTGATGGTGTTATAAATATTGATTTAAGGGTGGGTTCTTTGTTATTAGGAAAGCGAGTTTTAATATTAAGTAAGTACGTACGTTTACGAAATGTGTGTTTTCTAAACGTGCTTAGATTTTAATGTTACTCCCCCTTTTAGTGGCCAATCATGAAATAACGTCTCCCGCTCTGAGTGGAGCGAAAGAGAGTCTCAGGGTTTTATCCACTCGAAGAATTCCCATCAAAAACTGCTTTTTCAATACAATTACTGCAGACAATTTCTCAATTTTTACCGTCAGCGTTTCCTGACAATATCGTTCCAATGTCAAAATATCTTTGTGGCACTATAATTAGGTACTTACTCGTACTTTGTTATATCTAGCAACGAACACATAACATCACAGAACAGTAAAAACACTGTTCTGTTTTACTGTTCCGTGCATAACATAATACCTAAATCTACATTTAAAATTATAAAGAGGTAAAGTGTGCTTTTTTGTTTGTAGGAGATAGTCTCAGAAGTTACTAGTCCGATTGTTAAATTTTTTTCTCCAACAGAAAGCTGCTTTATTTCTGAGTGACATAGACATATATTTTATATACGCGGGTGTAGCTGCTGGGCAAATGCTAGTATAAAACAAAAAACCTCAAACAACGTTATCAATCCACCAACCAACCAAACTGAAAGCGGTAAACAAGATGGCCGCCCAAGTGCCCATTCATCTCAAGAACATCAAGCGACGACCAGTGACCAGTGAGGGTAAACATCAAATCATCATATAATATGGTTTATCATTATTATACCTAAAACCTTCCAAACAAATTACAAATTGGTATTGTAGAGGGCACTACCCTTTAAGTGCGAAAAAACACCGCCATCTTGGTTTCCATTTTTTTTTTCAGTTTAGCCCTGACGGAAGGCTATAGTAGTTTGACCATATCGCCTAGTCTTTCGTCCATGTTTTCGTGATAAGTTTACAATAATAATGTCTTTCGTATTCTAATATCATAGGTGTTTCTTTTTGTTTTACTGTCTTTCGTAATAATGCCATTAAGATTTTTTCCATAACCATTTTTCATCAGTTTTTGTTCTTGGTTTCCAATATCATCATAGACAATTCCACAATTTTATACCATCAGCATTTTATGACATTTTCAGAAGTTCGTTCCAGAGTCAAAAGATCTTTTTAGCACCATAGGTAATTAGGTAAATACTTATATCTAGCAACAAATACCTAATACAAAATAAAAACCTCTAACAACAGACAGCGTCATCAATCCACCAACCAACCCAGCTGAAAACGGTAAACAAAATGGCTGCCCAAGTGCCCATTCATCTCACGAACATCAAGCGACGACCAGTGACCAGTGAGGTTGAACCTTTGATCATATTACAGCTGAGGCTTGATCGACACGGCTGGACGGCTTGACGTCACCGTACTTATTTATAGACTAGGTTCTTGATCCTGTATAACGTAAATACAAAATATATGAAAAGCCATCGGTATATAAATGTACTATGCACTAGATTAGGCGTGTCGTACATTCACTTCAGTCGACTCAGGTGTGATGTCGACTGTACATCTTGAACATTACACTATGTTGAACGAAACGCGTAAGTGTCATGAAATTCATGGCGTCTAAGACATTTTGGTCGCGAAAAAAGTATCCTATTAAAGCTATCTTAGTGCTGCATGTTTTAATAGTTCTGTTAGACGATATAATGCCAATGTAGTGTTGCAGCAAACTTTTGTTTTAACTTTTCAGTATTTTGACAAATAGTTTCCATGAAAGGGCTTGTCAATCACTACAATATAAGTCGATGTGTAAAGCAAAATGATTTCAGAAAGATTTTAACGACGCGGTGTCAAAATTCAAAACTAAGAATGTCACTTTTTTTAGTAGGGGAGGCACGGATGCTTGCAGTTACTAAAGCATCATGGGGACCTATTGGATTGTGAAGATTAGGTTCTAAATGAAAAAAGTCTATGACAAGTTTGTTGGAATGTAACAAAAACAAATCCATCCTGGTTCAACACTATGTATGAAACCGGCATGTCCTAGAACCATAAATTCGAAGACATGTGACATTCACCAACCCATATTGGGCCCGCGTGGTGGATTACGGCCCATTCCCTCTCTTAGAGGGGAAGCCTTAGTCCCAATAGTGGGAACATTAAAAAGGCTGATGATGCTGATGATGTTTCTTAGTCGTTCATACACAAGCGGCTGGATGAATTCGGATTAAATTGTTTTTCCGTGGTTACATCCGCGTCTTTGATTTCTACTTCGCTCCTTTAAGTCGAAGCGTGATGTTATCTAGCCTATAGCATTTTTCGATAAACGGACTATCCAACTACATTAAAATATTTTTTCAAATTGAACCAGTGCAGGCTTATAAATTAAAAAAAAAATCTCAGGAAATACCTCCTGAGATTTGTTATTTAATTGGTAGGCTTGCGCTTGACTACTAACTCACTAGATGGAAAGCGATGATGTGGTCGACGATGGAGCACGCTTGCCTAGAAGTAACTTATTCACTCTTAACTTAAAGACCCCTAGGTTGTAGCTATCTAGAAACATAAACTTGGGAACACAATGAATGTGTTCCCAAAACATTTTGTGCGTATACCCAAAACATTTAGTCGTAGCTATTTTTAGTAGTAGCTATGTCGCAGCTATCTGGTTAAATTAGCCGTCCAATTGGACGTCTAGGGCGTTCGTTAAACGCCGCCGATCCAATGAAATGGCTGAAGAACAACTAGCCATGTCGTTGGCCGCAACGTTTAACCAGATGGCTGAACGTTGTGTAGTCATTTAGTTTAGTAGGGTGTCATGGTCACCATAAATAATATAAAATTACTATTTAGTAATAGTGTCCACCAAGTAATAGTGAAATATTATTAAAACAATTAATAGCGTCTCGATCAGCCATTTCGAAACGGCTAACTTTAAGTACGCCAAGCTGTTAAACGTTGAGTGATTTTAGACAACTATCGGCCTAGGCATCCAATTGGATGCCGGCGTTTAACGAACGTAATAGGCGTCCAATTGGATGGCTAATTTAACCAGATGGCTGCGACAGCTACACTACACCGGTCAAGCCGCTAGGTAGTCAAATTAAAAATGTCAAAACGGGTTTTTAAGCTATTGCATAGCTTCTATCGCGGGCCTTGAGCGTGGAGACCGAATCCAGAAATTCCGTAACGAAAATAACCTAACACATTCGACTCATTTGTTTTTTGAGCGTGGTGACCGATAAGAAAACAAATGAGTGAACAATCAATCAACATTCAATTCAATGAGTGAAAGTGTAACTTCAATTAATATCAAAGAAAAAAAAAACAAAGGAAAAAAATACTGCATAAATAAAATAAATAAATTATTATAATTGCATTTTATCATTACCGCGGCAGTCCCCGAGTGCCACACGTCTTTTTTTTTTACATTTTTACAACTTTAGCACGTTCAAACAAACAGACTCTACAATTTACATCTTTATAATATTAGTATAGTTACCAATATACTCGTAATAATAGAATTGACGTCAATCTGTCACTGACATAAATAGTTCGAGCCAATAACTTATATACGTAGGTATTATAGAGTGTTGATAAAGACGTAATCTCCTTAAATAGACCTCCCTTGTTGTACAGTAGGTGTTATCAAAGGTTAATGTGTTTCATGTGTTTGGATCCGAAGGTTGAGCAGTGGTGGCCGAGTGGTTACGGCCCCGACTTACCGAGTTATAGGACGCGGATTCAAACCCAACCAGGCGCATTACTCTATGTAATTTATTTCGTCACCACTGATCTCAAAACGGTGAAGGAAAACATTGTGAGGAAACCGGCATGCCCTAGAATGAAAAATTCGAAGACATGAGACATTCATAAACTGGGCCCGCGTGTTGGATTATGACCCACTCCTTCTCTTAGAGAGAAGGCCTAAGTCCCAGCAGTAGGAACAATAAAAGGCTGATTATGGTGTGGTATGGATCCGAAGGACCTAAAGACCAATTTTCCTATCGACGTACTTTCCAGACACTATTTTGTGGGCGAAGCAATAAACAAACTATTCTAGTCGGCTCTGTTTTATTATGATGTAAGCGTTAGGTATTTACTGCACAACTGGCTGCAGTGGGTCTATTGCTTTTTATTAATCCAAAAATCGCTGAATCCCTAATCGTTGAATAATCAAGAGATTGATTCTGAATCAAGCCCTTGATTATCATTGACAACCGAGACTTTAATAGGTTCTTGTTTGTTTTTATTATCTACCTAATGTTTTGTTAATTATTTTGGTAGATGAACTTCCTGAAAATTTCTGAGAATTTCTTTTTTTGAAGTCGGTTAAAAAGAAGAGGGAAAGAAAACTATCTTTCTATTTTGTCGTAGAAAGAATCATCTTTTCTTTTCTTTTTATTTTATGTGTGACTGTGTACATTAAGTAATTGCTAAATAAATAAATAGTACGTACTTCTATATCTAACCCTATGCCCTTGTCCACAGCCCACCGGTATCGCTAGCCATGGCACTATCGCCAGCGCGGTATCCCCTGCTGTCTCCGCACTACGCGCCGCTGCCGCCGCCGCAACCAGCGCAGCAAGCTCTCCCGGACTCCTCGCATGATAACAATGAAGACGGGCACGTTCACACAGACAGTGATGGTGAGTAAACTTCTTTGTTTTTTCTTTAGGATAATTCCTCGACTTCAAACGTGTCGAGTTTTTGAGGTCGGCAAGGCTAGAGTGAATAGGCTCTTAAGGCTTATAGTCCCTTGAACCATCTGGCCGAATTTAATTGGTCACTACTCTCGTACCCGTCTAGGCGACAGTACGACTATCTGTACATTTGTTTACGGCCAGCTGCGCCCGGACAGAGCCCCACTGACTTTTAAATCCATTTTCTTTACGAAATATTGATTGATTTACATATGCAATGTTCACTTTGAAGAATATTTAAGTACCAATTATTATGTGTAAAAACGTTTATATAGATCCAAGCAGTTTCCAAGGATTAGGGAAAAGTTGCGAATGTGATGTTGTTGTATGTAATATTTTTTTTTGAACAAAAGTATTAAGCGCATGAAAAAATCAAATGTTGATAATGTTGTTCATGAGTCTATAATAAACATATATTTTTTTCAAAACTACTAACCTGGCCGTTACCGAGGTGTAGGCTTGAGAAAGTCACTGTTTTATGGCACTTTTCGGGCGCTTGGGCCTTAATGAACTAGTGCGCCTCACTCTAGACTAAAAAAAAGAAAAACTGACCGACTCGTTCTACTTGCTCTCTGTTCCTTTTTTATAACGGCATTAAACACTTCTTTTCTCTCTTTATTTCTTTCCTTCTTTCTTTCATTCTCTCGGTTTCACAGCCAAGGTGTTGCAAGCTCGAATAAATGTTTTATTTTACATCAAGAAGATTTGATCATTAGTGCATCTGATGCGGCAAATTATTTAAATAGCTATTCAATCAATAATTCAATGTAATTACAGATGACAGTATTGACGTAACGAACGAAGAGGACTCCACGTCATACTCGCCACCAGCTGTAGCGCGTTACCAACAGAACTGCACTTCTTATAGGTAAGAGTAATAATAGGAAACAATAGATACTTACATCAGATCTCTAATGAATGTGTGAGAGTGAGTGTGTCTGTGGAATTCCCAGCCGGAATCTGTGTTTCCTGATAGCTACAACTTGGAGTCTTTAAGTCGAGAGTGAATAGGTTTCTTCTAGGCAAGCGTGCTTCATCGTCGACTACATCATCGCTTACCATCAGCTGAGATGGTGGTCAAACGCAAGCCTATTAATAAAAAAAAAATGAAGTGTCTTGTTTTTCCAACCTTTTCTCTACGAGGCCGACACGTGGAAACTGTTAGGGTCTAGATTTGGACTTAAATAAAAAGCAGTTGACTGTAAAACTGACAAACGTATAACGAAAGAAATGTTAGGTACAGAGAGAAATTGGGACAGTGTGCGCGGGAATTGCATGACTTGATTCTGTCATCTCATTTCTACCATCGGACAACCCGACGTACGGCGAGTATCCACCCTGACGTTGTTAAAACCTCTAGTCCAGGCCAAGCGTTTTAACTCGTCGAAGACCTGGAACAAGTTGCCTGCTGTGCTCTTCCCATCCGATTATAATTTGGATGTTTTCAAGACTAGAGTGAATAGGCTCTTAATAAACTAGTGCGCCTCACCATCGACGATTGCATCACTGCTTACCATCTATTGGGATCGCATTCAAGCATTAGTTTACATCAGATATAAAAAAGTTTTTTTTTTTTTAATATTCCACAACTATCACACAACGCCTAGACGGCGTCCCAAGCTAAGCAGAGCTTGTGTTATGAGTACTAGACAACTGATAAACATACTTATATATTTCTAAATACATACATATATAGATAAATTAAACCCAGACACAGAACAAATGATCATGCTCATCACACAAACATTTGTCCTGGGTGGGAATCGAACCCACGACCTCCGGTATAGCAGTCACGGTCACTAACCACTAGACCGACAGGCCAGTCAATTACAAGGCGCGCGTGTGTCGTCGGTCGTTCTCGCTGGTGACGTGTGGCGAGCCTGTGGCCGGTTGACAAAGGTTGCCAACGGGGCGCCCACCCGCCGACGAACTGAGGCTACAAGATCGCTTAAAAATCAATGCCTTGGAGATATGGTGTTAAAGACGGGTGTTAAAAATACCATGGACAGCATTCCGCACCAATAACTCCATCCTCAAAGATCTTCTCATACGTGATAGGCTGTCATCGTTTGTGCAGTTACGAATACTCAAGTTCTTTGGGCACATCTCCAGAAACGAGGATTCGATGGAAAGACTACACGCGGCGGCGGATCACGGTCGTGTTGAAGGCAAAAGAGCCCGCGGTCGATCTCCAATTCATTGGATCGATCTTATTACCAGGGCTACGCTGTCGGTCGCAGTACAGTGTGCGCGTAATGCCAACTACCGCCAGAAATGGAGAGATATCGCTCGACATGCCGCAGGCTTGGAGACAAACGATGACGGCGTGCCGCGGTCTGTTCAGCATCGACCACTCTGACAGCGCCTGACTATGAAGAAGAAGATACATCTGTGCAGCAGCGACCCATTGGTAACGGTCCCGACTTATGAGTTGTAGATGGCAGGATCACCAGAAGAACCCAGCCATTTACTTGTATTTCGTGACCATTGCTCTCAAAACGGTGAAGGAAAACATCGTGAGGAAACATGCATGTCTTAGAACCAAAATTTCACAATTCCGCACTGGGCCCGCGTGGTGGATTACGGCCCATTCCCTCTCCTAGTGAGGTGGTATGAATCCCAACCGTGGGAAGATTATAAAGCTGAATATGCTACGCTATGCTTTCACTAGATACTTCTGAAACTAGATGTGAACCAGATAGGCTTTACATCGCTAAAAATTGTGGAGTTCTAAAAAACCTTTCGTCCTCTTTAATGTGTAAAACAGCATGCAGGGACTATGGGATTATGGGTTTATATAAAGAGTTACCGTGACCCTAGAAATATTGGCTTCCATAATTAAGCGCAGGCCACACCGGCAGCTAGCGGGCGGGCGGGCTAGGCGGGCGAACATCGTTTCACCTCTTTACATACTTCGGTTCACACCGCGAGCTACCGACGAACCTAACGAGCTAAGCTAACGAAATATCCGGCGATTCCAGCGAAGCTACTCGTTCACCTCGTTGGCGCGCCCGCGCTTCGCTAGCTTAGCTCGCCCGCCAGCCCGCTCGCCCGGTTCGTTCGCCCGTCCTCCCCGTTTCGAGTAGACTAGTCGACGCTCGTCTTTCGAATAGCAGTGTAGTGTTTAGTTTGGGAACGATGAATATGTCATATATCGATGAAAGTTCTGATGATGACTTAACTACAAATACTACCCCCGCTTCGCCCGCTTAGCCCGCTCCGCTCGTCGCTCGTCTTTCCGTAGTTTTCGGTGTGAACCTCATAGTTTAGCTCGCCAATATTTCGCGTAGTTTCTATAGTTTCCTTCGTACGCTTCGCCCACCCGCCTAGCCCGCCCGCCCGCTAGCTGGCGGTGTGGCCTGCGCTTTAATTGCTGTTATTTTGCTCTCATGTAAAGTAGCTATTATTAATTCATTAAACCCCAAGCGAACGCCAGCGTTCGCTCTCTCATTGTTTTTCTATTGTCTCTACGATATTCGGAAGGCTAATGACTGTTAAGTAATTTTAATAGTGTGATCTGTTAGAACTACAATTGATTATTATGTCTCATTTTTCCAGACCACTGGGTGTAGAAAGTGCAGCGGAGTCGGCCGCACGACTGCTCTTCATGGCAGTCAAATGGGCCAAAAACCTGCCTTCTTTTGCAAGCCTCGCTTTTAGAGATCAGGTAGGTATTTAATATATTAATTATGTTACTCGTACTAGGGAATAAAGCAATTTCATTAAGGGGCCGGCGACGGATGAATTTCCATACAAACGTAATACCACGCTCATTTGCAGTTGGAGCATATTTCCAATATATTATGATGATATTCGGTTATAGACAATATTTATCTAGGTTCCTAGCGTGGTGTTACGTTTGTATGGAAATTCATCCGTCGCTGGCCCCTTAAGTCGCGGGTGGCATGTTGAATCCTAAACATAACGGAACTCGCTAAGTTTTAATCCCGAGCGCAGAGAGGGATTCATATATCTCCATAGCACTGTGGGGGAGTTAATTATAGAATCTCTCACCTGAAAACCCTGAGAAAACTGATGGATGTTGTGTCTAGTCCGGGCGACTGCTGAATATTTGATTTTAGACCGTTGTATAAAGCTCTAATCATGTGGACAACTCTGCAGGATTTTGAATTTCCAGTTCCTATGTAGCGACATAGATGTCGCTACTTTATAGAGTAGCGACATCTATGTCCCCACGTAGGAACTGAAAATTGATTGACCAATAGCCCGATTCACGTAATCAAAACCGTTACGATATCGTAGCGATTTTGTCGTTTAGACCATTTCCGTATTCACATCCATCAATCGAATTTGAACGACACCGATTTCAAAGTCGTTTGAAATTCGTCGATTTAAAAAAAAATCTGTATTACATTGTCCTGGTAGAATACTTATTAATGTAACTGGAAATAAGTCGATAGATCGTGAATACCGCTTTTGGATAGGACTTCGATGGAACGACTTACAAAACTTCAACGATATTTGGCTTGTTTGATTTTACGTGAATCAGGCTACTGATTGATCGAAGCAAACGTTTTTAAAAAACGAACCCTTTTTTCCAGGTTATTCTCCTAGAAGAAGCGTGGTCAGAACTGTTTCTTCTCAATGCTATACAATGGTGCTTACCACTTGACGCCGCCTGCGCTGCGCTATTTGGCAGCGATCAGATTGATCAAGGTAAACTTCACACTTTTTGAGCCTCATAAAATCCACAAATATAATAGAAATGACCATGAAAAATTATTTTATTAAAATTGACCATATAACGAACCGCTGGGTATAATTCAAAACATGATATAAATACTCTTCAAGACCTTTCCAAAAAGTCCAAACACGATAGGGTTATATCGTTTAACAACCGAGTTCCTCAGGCCACTATCCGGTTCCACCATCAGATCAGCTTAATGTCATAATTAGGTGACTCGAAAAAAAAAATCGCTAATCTGACCTTAATTTACGATTTCAAACGTGTATATCTACGAGATTAGGCCTAGAGAGATTTAGAAGTTAGTCGTACAAAAATTAATAAAGCATATTTATTAAAAGGATCTGGCAAAAACAAAAATATTGAATAGTTACTGTTTTTTTTTTCTATAAATTTAAAATCGCCGCGATTTCGACATAGTCCCGGGCAAAACCTCTACACTACTCTGCGACTACAACCGGCTCTTAATTGGACAGCGTTATGTAAGAACGGATTAAGCGACACTAGAGAGAATTTGAGAAAATGAACGCTGTGCATTATGGACAGCGTTCATTTTCTCAAATTCAAATCAACATCATTTATTTATTTATTTACAATTTACTTGTGTCAACGTTACAGTCTAAACTAATGCGTTGAACAGAAACAAGAAATAAAAAAGAAGAAAACATCACCGCTAATATGAAATAAAATATCCCACAAAACCAAATAAAACACCGTTTACTTATTTTTCAATCATCCTCTCACAAACCTCAGACATTCACGACACACATCTATACATCTCCAATCAAACAAGTCACACTCTGGTGTTAGAGTCAGAAGAGCATTAAGCACAGAAAGCGCACGAACGAGTGGCGAGTTAGCTCATATTTCAGCCGAAAGACTTTCACTGCTGGACAAAGACCCCCAGCATCGTGGTATCCATCTTTCCAATGTTTTCCACATCCAGTAACCTTCAATATGCCATAGATCCTTGCAAGAAGTTGTTTGCCCTTACAACATGACATGACATCATGCCATCACGTTGACATGATCATTGCCTTTATTGATAGCCAATACTTTTCATTGTCATTTCTAAGCATGGCTTTTGGTTTTTGATGCATCATCATCATATTAGCTGAAAGACGTCCAATGTTGAACATAGGCCTGCCCCAAGCGTCGCCTCAACGATCGGACCTGTGTGCCACGCATCCATCGGATTCCCGCGACCCTGACCAGGTCATCGGTCCACCTTGTGGGAGGCCTTCCAATGCTGCGTCTTCCGGTACGCGAACGTCATCCTAGAACCTTTCACCATCGAACAACTTTTTGGTTTTTTATTGCAAATAAAAAAAAATCTAAACAAAACGGCAAAAAAATGTGCCAGTAAAACTAAGGCCAAAAATGGCACGAAATGAGCCACATGAACCAACTCAGCAGTTTAACATAAACACTGCAGTCCCACTTAATTTTTATGCATGTCTTAATTTTGTACACAGAAAGAATTCTTCTACGTCTACATTGCATCACTATAAATGGTTTTGCAGAGAACGGCGTAGATTCGGCGACTCTGCGTCGTCTGCGTGAAGTGCTAGCAAGATACAGGACTGTTCTCGTCGATCCTGCCGAGTTCGCTTGCATGAAAGCTATCGTGCTGTTTAAATCAGGTAAGATAACAGACTTTACTTAAAAATCACGTGGATTTATTTAATTCATTAAACCCCAAGCGAACGCTGGCGTTCGCGCTGTCATAGTCTTTCTATTGTATCTCTAATTAACACTATTGAAAGGTTAAAGATCTGTATTAAGCTTGAGGGTTACGTAATTTTAAATCCAACTTTCGCTTGCTTTAATGTACCTATTAGTTACCAGTTACCACAGCCACTTGTAGTATCGAGAGGTTTGCTAGTAATTTCAAAAATTGTGGCCACTGGGGCATAAAAACGGAATTGAATCATAATTATTATACTCTAATAGAAATAACATAAATAGAACAAATTCTTTTTTGTGTATGTTCTTTTTTTATACTTCATGAATTTGGAATAACGATTTACACCATTATTTGTCGCATTTCTTGAGTAAGGTGTACATTTTTATTCCTACAATTCCTGTATAACTTTTTACCTATGTTCTACTTCTTACCTAAATCTACTTTGACGCCATTTTTTTTATTTGTTGAAAGTTAGGATTACGCAATTATATAAGTACTATCCTCCATTTTTATTTGTTGCTGATGTTATTTCAAGCTTAATTTGTTATACGACATTTTTTTTCTAACAATGTATTGTATGCTATATTTACAGAAACTCGAGGCCTTAAAGACCCTCTGCAAATCGAAAACCTCCAAGATCAAGCTCAAGTGATGCTAATGACTCACGCTCGAACGGCTCATGGAACTGCCCCTGCAAGGTTTGGTAGACTCCTTCTATTACTACCACTATTACGTCTAGTCACCCCTCAACAGTTAGAGCGAGAATTTTTCGCAAAGACCATCGGACAAACGCCTATGGAGAAAGTCTTAGCTGATATGTATAAGAATTGAAGAACTCTGCAGACATCCTTATGAAATTGGTTGGGATTTAAACTCTGCAGGTTGAATTATATGCTGAGCTGAGTTTGCAACGTCACCATTAACATAAGTTTTATGTATTTGGTTAATCACTTGGTATTATACAGTATAAAATATACAAGATTCACTTTAGTCTGTTAATAATGTACATGTGTTAGTTTCATCGTCTTTAAAATATTATGTAAATAAGCTTCCTAGTGATTATACTTAATAGCTTTGCAATGCAGTGTAAATATTAGCAATGTCGCTTTTAATTTAAGTGCAGTAATCAAACAAAGATGACGAAAACAACTTTCAATATGTCCAAAAATTTATAAATATTGTTGTAAATGACGCTTCATTTGCAATCAACTTTACATAAAAATTTAATTTAACATTATACTTTAAAGTTTCATATACCTTAATTAGGTATACGAAATTGTATAAGGATATAAAGAAGTTATTTCTTCATTCTTACACTATTTATTAAGTCAGTAAAACTGTAAATACTTACCTAGTCGTACCTAGTCTGCAAAACAACTTACCTATCAACTCTGCAATTTGAAAAAAACTCTGCATTTTCACTTATAACCATTAAACTCCAAAGATTAACTATAAATATTTCAATGTCTCCAAGAATATAATTATTGTAATAATTATTATTTAGTTTATTATAAGCTCGTCTATAAAATGTAAATAATAGTGTCACATAATTTTATATAAACGAATAGCAAAGGCCTCGGTGTGAAAGAATTGGAGTTAGAGATAAGTACATTTATAGATCCCTAACTGTTATAGTTTTTATGTAAAGCTTAAATTGAAATATTAGTTATTACTTAACCTATATTTTATGTAGAATAGACACTATAATCCTAGGTACGTCACGGTAGGTTCTGGAGTGACGACCACGTACCGGAAGATGCAGCGTTGGAAGGTTTCCTACAAGGTGGACCGATAACCTGGTAAAGGTTGCGAGAATCTGATGGATGCGAAACGCACCGGACCGTTCATGGCGACACTTGGAGGAGGCCTACTTCCAACAGTGGACGTTTATCGGTTGAAATGATGATGAGGTCACTGTATGAGCAACTTAACAATTTTTGAAGGAAATTACTGATAAGTTATAAAACCCGCGAGATAGTCTACCCATGTACAAACTTTCTTCCGAATCTGTTCAGCTGTTTGAGCATAAAGGAGTAACAAATTTACATACATACATATATACATATAAATAAGATTAGTGTGATAATAAAATAAAAACAACCGGAATATTGTTTGGCCTTCTGAACTTTAGACGTCACTGGTCAATTGACGGATAAAACAAGGAAATATAAGAGTACCTATAAACAAAACATTATTACATAACAATGGCAAATTATTAAAACTGAGACAACATGAAAAAACGTATGAAAAAGTCATTATCAGAAGTACGTCATCAAACATAATGAACATACGCGTGTATCGATTTCAATGACGCGTCAAACGCATTAATATTGTGCAAGAAATATAAAGTCAATGACGTAATCTAATACGTAAACAATGTGTTTAAATAGGTATTTAAAATCAGGCCGCGGTACTCATTGTAAGGAATATTACAAGTTATTTTTCTTCATAATTTCTGGTGTCATCATACTCGTCATTGTTATAATGTCATCAACGTTATGGATGATCACCTTATAATACCATCATATATACGTAGTAATAGTGATGAATGTTGTTACTCGAGTAATAATTGTGAGTCTTGATTCGACATACCATTTGAATGAGTAGAAAGATTTTTCTACGTTTACATTTTTATTCTGTAGCTGAAGCCCATTTTCAAATGTGATGCATGTGTGGTGAAAGAATGATGAGAATGGATAAAGTGAGAAATGAGTACATTAGGGGAAGTTTGAAAGTGGCGCCAGTGACTGAAAAGTTGAAAGGAAATCGTTTGCCTTGATATGGTCATGTAAAGAACAAGGATGATAAAAGAGTTATGAGTTTACATGTTGCATGGATGGATTGTGTGAGAAGTAATATGAAAGAGAAAGGGAGTTAGTGATAGCATAACGAGTGACAGGACAGAATGGAAGAAATAAACGTATTGCGCCGACCCCAAATAAAACGGGACAAGGGCAGGAAGCTAATGAGCCAAAGCTAATTTTCAATCACATGGGAATTTTGGACTTCTTCGAGTAAACTTCAGTGGCTGCTTTAATTATTCGCAGATTGATTCATAGCGAATATTATGATGAACCAAGGTTAGCATAGCACGAAGAATCGCCAAACTTAAGTGGCAATGAGTGGGGCACATTGCTCCCAGAACAGATGGCTGTTGGGGCCGAAAGGTTCTGGAATGGCGACCATGTACCGGAAGACACAGCGTTGGAAAGCTTCCTACAAGGTGTACCGATGACATAATGAAGGTTGCGGGAATCCGATAGATGCGGTACGCACAGGATTGTTCATTGTAGCCACACTTGAGGAGGCCTATGTCCAACAGTGGTCGTCTATCGGCTGTAATGATAATGATGATGATTGTGATGTAGAATTATTGAAACAGGCGCGATCTTGATAAAATGAAGCTGAGAATTTTATTGTAGTGTAGATTACTTCAGTGAAGTTTGTCGAGAAGGTTGATTTGATACATTTGCTGTCAAATACTACAAAAACATTAGAACGTGTACATACATCCTTATTCTTATGGTAAACAAATTAACTATTCATATAAAGACATGGCTGAAAGGACTAAGTATCCAAGCCAAAACACTACCCAAAAAAAAATCACAAGCCAACCATTCCCGATAATGAATCAATAATCAATAATAATAAAAAGGATTGAAGGATGAAAAATTATTTTGCCTGATAATGTAAATAATGCTATGAATGTTGTGTACTGTCTAAGTTGTAAGCCATAGATTATGTTATGCCATTACAACGTGGCGCATCGACGGTCTACCATCGTTTCCAGAATTGTATGTCTGTTTTGCAATAGAAGCTTAAGATAAACTGTAAATAAAATGCTTGTAGATACTTAACTGTACTATTTTTGTTATTAGTTATATTATTATTAAAAAAAAACTGCCAAATTGTAACCTGTGTAGCCAAAAATGTAATTATTATAAATAGATAACAATACATGTGATGTCTAAAATAATTGACTAGGTTTTATTTACACCGACTTCGTCTTTTATGAAGAGAAAACTTCGTGGTTCCCAGAAAACAGAAAATTTACCTGCTTGTTGAGTTACGGGCACGGTTTCGGATTGTAAATCAAAGACGTTAAAGTTCCACTCAGAGTTATATTTTAGTAAAACTTAAGCTAATTACACATGCGAACCGCTTACAACCTGACAAGCCGGTGACTGTCTTACGTCGCACAAATACAACGTTGCAAAATCTACGATATGGTGCATTGTCACCTCTCTCATATCAGAAAAACTATAATAGATAAAAGTGGTTAAAACACATTGCAGAGTGTAGGCTTAACACGTCACGTAGGTACCTACATAAATAAGGCTAAAGTTTTCTTACCCTTCAATATTTTAAACTCTGCAGCCCTACTTACGAAACAACTTAAGTAGGACTGCAGAGTTTATTATTTTACTCTCGTAAAACAAAACAATATGGGTCACAAAATATTTGAAATATTGATATGCGTAAATTAATAATTCACTATTGTTGTTAGCCTATTATCCAACTGCTGAGCGAAGGTTTCACACGTCCTTTCCATAATAATAATTAATTAATTATAATGTCATTTATTAATTTAATATGTTAAATAAGTACATTTCTAACTAAACATTGTATGGAACACTTCCCAGGAACAGGAGCCCTAACCGTAATAACTGATACCATAACAAAGTACATAATATAAATGGTGTAAGGGACAACCCTCCCGAAAAAAAAAAATCCAGCCTCTCCATACAAACGGTCCAATAAAGTTAATAATTTTGTATGGTGAGGCGGATTTTTCTTTTCGTTTACTGAAAAAATTTTTTTTGGTAGGTTGTTCAGTTTTGTCTTCTGAGCAAGCCCTTAAAGTTAGTGGAGGGCGGTCACTTACACCTTTTATGTAATTGCAATAATTTTCGGCATCGTTAGCCGCAAGACGATTTTCGGCCACCGTAGACGCGGGCTTGCGGACGGCAAACAATGGGTAGCTCGTCGTCCAGTAAGGCGGTTATCACACTGCCACGCACCCCGCAGCGTAGTGCGTGAATGCGTGTCTTAACGTTGCTTGTAAGTATCTCCGTTTGTATAGAAAACATGCACAGTCCAACACACCGAAATTGCATCCTCGCGCGTTCATGCAGATTACGGACCTACATGCGGAGAAATACGCATTCACGCGCGTGGGTGCGGGGCGACACGTATGGTATGGGTACGTATGCCACACTAAGTCTCACGGAACAATAAAAACAAATGAGTAGGTGCCTGCGTGAATTTACAAAACGCACCTACGCGCGTGAGTGCATAAAAACCCGCACGATGATTGAGAACTGCACTCCCGTAAACTGTACGTGCGTAGGTGCGTTTTCACGCGATACGCTACGTAGTGCGTGGCAGTATGATAACCTCCTAAAGACCAAGCTCGGGTGGACAGCGCTTTGTTTTATACGCGTGTCTGAATGAAATGTCAGTAAGATGTATTTGGCCCGGCCAGCAGGCTTACTCTTGAGTTCAATTCCGATCGGTCGACATTGAGATTGTGACGTTTCGTACCCTTGAATTCAATGCTAGCGCCAAATTGGTTCAAAATTGCGTGACCATTTTGAGAACTAAGTGAAATCGTATATGTTGACAATATTGTTTTCAAGGGTACCAAATCACGTAACGTCAAAATTGACATTGCAATCGGATTGACTTTAGATTGAAATTGAAATTAATTTGGAGAGTAAGCCTGTTTTTTATAGATAATGTGTACGAGCTTTCTCCACCGCTCATAGGTTATAAATTGTGAATAAGCTAGTAGTAGAAAATGACCAAAAGTGATCTTATCGAAAAACTTCATCACTTTGAATACAACGATGGAGTATTAGCGAAAGAGCGTCATCTATGAGTGAAATATCAAACCAACATAGTTGCAATTAAACGCAATCTGACACAACCAGTTCAGTCACCGCTTTTGTTTTGATAACTAGCCAATAGATGACGCCACACGCCGATAAGCATATCGTGTATGAACACAAGCAAAGCCATTCTTAATTTATTTCATCACCACTCCTCTCAAAACACTAAAGGAAATCGGCATGTCCTAGAACCAAAAAATTCGAAGACATGTGACATCCACCGACCCGCACTGGGCCCGCGTGGTGGATTACGGCCCATTCCCTCTCCTAGAGAGGAGGCCTAAGTCCCAGCAGTGGGAACATAAAATGACTGACTATGCCTATGCTTAAACAATGGCTTAAACGAACAAACAACACAACATACAACTTTTATATATTTTTAATAGTAGGTACAGACTCTGACGTAGCTACTGAAGAACTAGGTGAGTGCCCTGAGGCCCACAAGCACCGGGGCCCCTAAAATCTCATCAAACAACCACCTACGAAACAGTAATGTGGTTATGGCGACCGCGCACCGGAAGACACAGCGTTAGAAGGCCTCCCACAAGGTGGACCGATGACCTGTGACTCCTGTGAGTGTCGCGGGAAACCGCAATGAATGCGAGACGCACAGGGCCGATCGTTGTGCCAACACTTGGGGGAGGCCTATGTCCAACAGTGGACGTACATATTTCGGCTGAAATGATAATGATGTGACAGTAATAAGTAAAAGTCTGACAGTCCCGCTCCACCCAGAGCAGGCAGGAGAGGTTATTTAAAGATTTCCTACGTAAAAAAGGGGCCCCAGTTTTTTTTGTTATTGTCCCAGGGCCATTGTTCATAGCTACGCCCCTGCATACAAATTACTCTGCCCGTCAACCAACTGTGATAAGGCCAACACGCATATAATATATGTAGGTAGGTATGTACCAACAATAATTATAATGCAAATAAAATTTATATCGATCTTGTTGACTGACCATTACAAATATACAGCGAACAAAGGATAATGAATCATGGTACTTTGTTATAAGGTTTATTCTTGCGTAATAGTGTTAGCCTCGTTGGTTTTTCCCAGTTCGCTTGTTCTGAGAGATCTCGACGTTTAATGACCTAGGGTTGTCAAACTACTCGGTTTTGACACAAAACAGACAAGTACAGAAGTCAATCTCATGTATGTACTTCACTTTTTATACTTCATGTACCTATGCGATCGCACTAGGATTAGCGCATTACGCCGAACTGTACGAGCAGGGACTTGAAAACACCTTCATAAAGGTTACAGAATTATAAGTGTTACATGTTGAATGTGTAACAGAATCAAATATGTAACACTTATTAATGTGTTTTCAATGTGTTAACCCAAAACACTTACAAAAGTGTAACCCTAACATATTTGTAACAGATATAAAAGTGTTAACAGTGTTAATAAGTATATCAGGTAAACGCAGCGTTGCCAAAGTTACAATTTTCAAAGCTATATTTAAACAGATTATTTCAGTTACACATATTAACACTTATTAACACATATAAACAGTACCCCTAGCTATGTCGTTAACGCTTGTAGAAAGCTTAAATGTACGGGAATGACGTCATCTCAACGCTCAGTCACGTGGTGAGAACAAAAGATTCGGCGATGCGGCCAACTGGAAGCGTTCGACGCAAGCGAAACGGTTGTAACTTGGCTAGGGGGGCAGGTTACAGTTTGATTCGGTAGCACTCCATAACACATATAAAAGGTTACAGTTTCATTCGGTAACATACGGTTCTATTGTATCTGTTACATTTAAAAGTGTTTTTCTGTTAAAACTGTTTTAAAAAACAGTGTTAAAATACATTATTACGGTTACAGTTTCGAGTCCCTGTGTACGGGTGCGACCGACCGCGACCGGGCGATTGAGCCGAGCTTAGTGTCCGTGAGCGGTGTCTATGTGTGCGTTGCCCGAGCGCGCTTTGTATGTAGATTGTCTTCTGTACCTATCTATTTTGTGGTTTTCATGACGTAATTGTTTGATGAATAATATCGTACGCAGACAGTGTTTTTTTTAGAATATTCTCCTTTGTTTCTATTATTTGGAGCCTTTTGCAACTAGGCTCGTATTACATTATAAGTTTTTGTTTAACAATAAGTAAGTAAAAAAGATGGATGGATTGTGTGAGAAGTGATATGAAAGAAAAGGGAGTTAGTGATAGCGTGACGAGTGACAGGACAGAATGGAAGAAAAAAACGTGTTGCGCCGACCCCAAATAAAACGGGACAAGGGCAGGAAGAAGAAGAAGAAGTAGTTTCCTACTTTCTTATAAAATGCCACGTAAACACCTTCGAAATACTACACAGCGCTACGCAGATCATTGACGTGGCTTAGAAGACTGCCCACCGCCGCCGTTAGCTCTCTCATTGCCTTTCTATTGTGTCTCTAGTTACAGTATAGTGGGACTGGGCTGGGGTGCTATTCTCTAAGAAAACCGCCTTGATCCAGCGCTGGCCGCAACGACGAGTCGAGAGCGCAGTACATTGGATTAAGAACCTAATGCACTTTTACATTGGACTGTTAATTCAATGTACTGCGCTGGACATGTCTGCTGCATGCCGATCGAGCGGAGCGGTGGGCTAGAGAAGTTGATGCAACATACAAAGGCGGACTTTAGGCAACCACACCCGATACCCTATAGAGATACCGGCACGAATCTTGAGCGCTGGCTAAAGTTGGGCAGAATTCAAATATTCGGTCTCTTTAGTGGTACGAAGTGGGACGCGGGGACGGGGAGTATCAGTGATTGGCTTGCAGCGCCATCATGTCATAGACGTGACTCGTGATTCGTTCCCTGCGCTTGCTGCATGTATCTAACAACGACGACGATTGGCTTGCCAATGTATGGAATGCGCAAAACGATCCCCACTCTGACGCCGAGCGCTCAAGATTCGTGCCGGTACCTGTGCCTACGGTGTTAGGGACAGGTCACTGCGAACCTGAAGAGCTTGCTCAGTAGACAAAACTGAACAACCTTCCACAAGATTTTTTTTTTTCAGGAGAAGTAAAAACAAATCGGCCTGTTCATATGAGTGATCTAAGTTTCCGACCTCTATGCGAAGGTAGTAGCACTCGTCAATAAAAGCTAGTGTATGTAGTTCTACTCGGCTGCTCTCATCAGCAGCAGTGGTAGCCGAGTAGAACAGTGGTGGCCGAGTGGTAACGGCCCCGACTTACGAGTTGTAGGTCGCGACTCGAGGGTTCGCACCCAGTCAGGCGCTTTACTTTGTGTAATTTATTTCATCACCAAAATTCTCAAAACGGTGAAGGAAAACATCGTGAGGAAACCGGCATGTCCTAGAACCCAAAAATTCGAAGACATGTGACATTCACCAACCCGCACTGGCCCCGCGTGGTGGATTACGGCTCATTCCCTCTCCTAGAGAGGAGACTTGAATCCCAACAGTGGGAATATTGAAAAGGCTGGTGATTATGATGATGATGATGTATGTAGTTGTTCATCTTTAAACTGTTACTCGCCTAAATTACAGCTGATTTGGTCGCGCAGTTTTTATTTGTCAGTCATTTGAATGAGTCTATGTAAAGAAAAAAAGAAAGAAAGAAAATACGTTTATTTGGCACACAGGTACACACAATGAAATAAAAAATGATTGTAGTATGGGATCTTACACTTAAAATATATCTACATTGTATGTCCCACGGCTGCACCAAATAGGTCCAGTTCAGAATTATGCCAGGCCACTACGTAGCAGCGTGTGAGATGTAGAAAACGCGTCCTCTCACACTTCAGCGGTTTACCACGGCGAAACATCTTGATCACTGCCTTACTCACGAGATCTAGGCCGAAGCGACTTCATTTTGTTCCCTCGCCTAAAAATCGTGCTACGAAGATAGAGATTTTCGTCAAATGCCTCCAAACTTCGTGAATAATGAATTATTTTACAGAGAAAAACGTCAACTAGTATTTGTATTTGGACGGATTAGAGATATGGAGGCGGCGCTGGGAGAAGTGCGTAGAGTTACAAAGCGACAATGTAAAAAAACAAAAAATAAATCGTAAGAAAAAAATTCTTGTATCTTTGTTACGTCAGAAACTTTTCAGACAACCAGTGTAGAACTGTGCAATCAAGTAGGCATATAATTTTGTAGGAAAAGGCCGATTTTTTTAGTTCAGCTTAGGGTGTCCAATGGATCCTGTAAGTGCCAAACAACATGATGCGGTACGGCGCCGCACCGCAGCGTGTATTTTAGTAGAGGATAAGGTTAAGAACGTCCTTCACCGGTTTGTGGATGAAACATATTTTATGATAAACTTAGTATATTAAATAATATAACGCGGGTGGGTTGCCTGAGATTCCTGGCCAAACATTTTTTTTTTTTTTTTGGAAAATGCGGCGGTGTATTTAACGAATAAATTTAATACTAACCGAAAGTGTGAAGCCCTTAGAACATAAAAATGTTGGGTTGCCTATTTGTTTCTTGGCATAACTATGGGTTGTCAGGTATTTTGGCTCTAAAGGTCTATATCATCATAGCTCATGCTAGTGTCTCGTCAGCGTTTTCTAGACTTCCCTCGATAGTAACAGCCTGTCACTCCTTTTCTGGCTCCCACTGCGTGTCGATTTATTCTGCTTGATAAAATTTAATCAAAATCGAATTAGTTGCGAAGTGGAACATTCATTTACCTACTTAATCGACATAATTGACATCACATGGCTGTCATAACCAATTACTGGATTGATTATTCAGATTAACTGTTTATTGATTATTTATTACACAAAGAAAAATAGAAGATAAAAGAGAAGAGTGGACCATATCGTAAAAAATGCACTTAACCTGCCAGAACAAAAGAAAGGCAGAAGTCGCTCACCACTGACCTGAGGGCTTAACATGACCTCTTATGGAAACGTTCAATTCCCGCAGTGAGTCAAATTCCTTTCAAAAGCAGGCCTGCTTTTGAATAGCTATGGGTGGCAGAGGGCTGCGGGTGCCTCGGGAACGGACATCCTCACGCCCTAGCCACCACCAGAAAGTTGATCCCCGTTCTGGAGCCCTGAGAACCTACGGAATCTGGGCACCTGGCAGGGTGGTTATCGTGGGTCGTAGAAGACAACACACGATATACCAGACAAAGGGGACACACCAGAGAATGGGTGGCAGAATTCTCTGTGCATTGCAACAACCACACTATGATCACCAACCCGCTTGCCAAGCGTGGCGACTTAGGCAAGCCCCCCAAAATTTAAAAGTAAAATTAAAAAATCATCCCTAGTGCCCGGCAGCACTTCTACACTTGAATGAGGATCGCGGGAATCCGATGGATGCGAGATGCACAAGACCTGTCGCTATGGCGACATTTGGGGGTGGCCTACGACCAACAGTGGACGTCTTTCGGATGAAATGATGATGATGACACATATAACCACACACATTCGTAAAGTATAATAGGTAATCTTTCACCTTTAAAATGTTAGTTGTGTTGTGTGTATTGAATCCAATCTCGCAAATGTGGAATCCCACACCTTTTCTGCGAGATTGGAAATGCGGGATTACTCATGCGGGATCCCGCAAGTCTGCGAGATTGAAGTTTTTTTCAAATGCACAGATTTGCGTACTGCCGCCTAGGTGAGTGCGAGAGTTGCGTTCACATAATTTCGGTCAGATGGTTCACGGGACTATACGCCTTAAAAAGTGATTCATTATACTGTAGTATCAGTTCACTATTTCCGTGTAAAGTTAAACAACAGACTTTACATGGAAATAGTGACTTTTTTTAGGGTTCCGTAGTCAACTAGGAACCCTTATAGTTTCGCCATGTCATGTCTGGTCTGTCTGTCCGTCCTCGCTTAATCTCTGGGACCGTAGCACCAGAAAGCTGAAATTTGGTACCAATATGTATATCAATCACGCCGACAAAGTGATAAAATAAAAATTGGAAAAAAATGTTTTATTAGGGTAGCCCCCCTATATGTAAAGTAGGAAGTGTTTTTTTTTTTAATTTCATCTCTAACGTGTTATATGTTCTTGGATAGGTATTTAAAAATGAATAGGGGTTTACGGCACTTAACCGGCTTTTGTGTTTATTACTACAAAAAAGAAATTAAAAATCCCAATCCCGCAAATCCTGCGGGATAAGCGGGATAGCTGTCTTCAATCCCGCAGGCGTACGGGATTGCGATTTTAATGCGGGATTGGATTCCCAAGTTGTGTGACATTTAAAATTGTTGTTAATAAACTAGTGCGCCTCACCATCAACGATTACATCACTACTTACCATCAGGTGGAATCGCAGTCAAGCACTGGTTTATATCAAATAAAAATCCTGTTGTGATTGCTACAACCTAGGTGTATTTAAGTCGAGAGTGAATAGGTTACTTCTAGGCAAGCGTGCTCCATCGTCGGCCACATTATCACTTACCATCAGGTGAGATAGTGGTCAAACGCGAGCCTATCAATAAAAAAAATACAATCCAGCAGTGATTTCCTAATTTCC
The DNA here is from genome assembly GCA_929112965.1 of Mythimna albipuncta. Taxonomy (NCBI): domain Eukaryota; kingdom Metazoa; phylum Arthropoda; class Insecta; order Lepidoptera; family Noctuidae; genus Mythimna; species Mythimna albipuncta. The sequence goes on from OV815982.1 coordinate 13,336,457, forward strand.
CTTTCGAATTTACAACTAACTGTTAAATTAGTTGTAAATTATAATAATTTCACCGTGATTTTGGAACTCTTATCGTATAAACTGTATAAACTTAATTCGATTCACGTTAACTGTGAAGGTACAATCAACCACTTGCGTGTATACTGAGAAACGGCTGTGGTTTTTCCAAGTTTGTTATGATCAATGACCTTGTGTGTAGTCGTGGTTCCATAGAATTGTATATCCAAGTGCAGCGGTGCTATTCTTTGCGCTGACCGCAGAGACTGTAAATTCACGCAGGCACCCACTCATTTCACACAAAATCACGCACGGTACTACGAGACTCAGTGTGCCATACCTTGCATGTCGCCCCGCGCCCACGCGCGTGATTGCACTTTCTCCGCATGTAGGCACGTGAAGCCGCGAAGAAGCGCGTGAAGGCGTGATCTATATAAATTAATATCGACAATAATGTACACATAATTTTAAATTGAAAACTCAATTTGTTTCGATATTGAGATAGATTCATGATAGCATAAGTTTAAACCTTAGTGGTTTTTTGGTTGCTATTTAACTTAAATAATCCTGTAATCTTTGCATAAATGATAAATAAATAAAATAAAAAAATCTGCATTAACGCGCAGGGATGCATTTTCTGTGTGTTGGACTGTGCGTGTTTTTCTATACAAACGGAGATACTTACAAGCAACGTTAGACACGCATTCACGCGCTACGCTGCGGGGTGCGTGGCTGTGTGATAACCGCCCTAATCCAATGTACCTATTTGGATTTCGTCGCTGCGGCTAGCGTTGCGTTCAAAGCTGTTTTCTTAGAGAATATCGTAGCTAGGCGTGGGTGGGCGGTGTGGGCCCTTGCGCACGACCTCACACCCAAAGGGGCCACGCGCAAGCCCACTTTTTTTTAAGAACGACGGTTTTTTTTAATGATAGATAGGCTTCTCTTTGTGTGTCAATTTATTTGGCTGTTCTGTAGCCTAAATGAATTGATTAATTTAATAAGTAACTCATACTAAGATATAAAAGGCTTAAAAGACTTTATATAGGTACAAAAAATCAAAATAGTGTGTGTCAAAAGTTTAATGACCCCTTTTTCATATTTGACTGAATAACCGTTATTTAAAATTGGGCAGGGACTTAATTTATTTTTAAGTAGGTAGGTAAGTCTTGCAATCTCCATTCCAGAGACAACAACAAACCGATATTAAAACAAGATTAAAGTTTTACTAATTATGTTGCGCATTTTATTTATCTACTTCAACCTTACAATAATATATTAAGACTTTAACTTTTCCTCAATGGCATTTGTGGAAGAGACTCCACAATTTGGCTAATAAAACTTGCGTAATAATTCATATTACTATTTTTATTTACCAGTTAAAATGTCAGTGCTATTTCGTGTTCGGCGGTAAAGATGTCGCCACAGAGATAGTTAACTTAGGACATGACGAAAACAAATATAATACAGGTTTGTACCAAAATATTTTTAATCAAAAATTTTTTTTTTCTTAAATTAAATATAATTTCAGATCTATCACAACCACAACAATTTTGTGAAGTCTTATAAGAGTTTTAGACTGCCTTCATGGAGATCAATATCACTTAAAATTAATTTGAATATCTACAAGAAAAGTCTAAGTAAATCTTTTTACTCAAAGATATTTTTCTGTGTGCGATATTCTTACACATTAAATCCGCTGGGTTGATATTGGTCACACTTATTTAGGCTTTTGTAATTGTTCTTTAACAAACAATTTTTTTAATAAAAAAATTACAAGCCAAATAATACAAAAAAAAAAAAAAATGAACAAAATCAACTGCTTTATGTAGGTACAATTTTCAAATTAAATGTGCACCAATTCTTTTGAAAGGATTTTTGTGCAAGCAATTTCTTATAGATAATACATTTTCTGTTATTATTTCTCATAAAGTTGAATACAAAGCTTGGTCTAATTTATACAGTGGAACTAGTTCAGAAACCAGTTTTATCAAGACAAGAATCCTTTCAAAATGGATGTAGCATTTTTTAAATTACTAAGACTATTTACATAGGATTTTAATATTAGCTAATCTACTATAACACAGAATTGGAAATTAAGATATACATATACCTATACTTCATAAGTTCATTGGAAATAAGACAAGGCAATTAAAAAACCCCTTTTTACTGTCCATTCAACCGAGTTTGACTACTATTTCTTTAGGCGTAAGGATGGCATTAAAAGCAAAAAAGTGGTTACAATACCAACTATTTATTGCAGCTGCCAAAATCGCTTGGACAGACAGTAAAAAGTTTATTTAAATGTCTAGTCTTATTTCTAATGGAAAAATTCTTTGAAAACAAATAATAACAAGAAAAAATAAATATTTACAAAAATTACAACCACAGATGAACAAGAGGTTAACCAATGTTTTACAAATTGGAAGACCCCAAGGTTTTTAATAAGGTCACAAGCTGTAAAATCCCACATGAGGGCAGTCCAACGCTTTTAGTTATAAAATAAAAACAAATTAATTCTTCCAATAAACAGTTGTCTGCCTGCGAGTCATTAAGGAAAACGACACATTTTTCCCTAAAATGTATTGAAATGAAATGACAAAACAACTTATTTACACAAGTCAATTAGAGAGCATTTTGTTAAACAATGAACAACCCTATTACAATACACAGTGAGTAGTTTCTACAACAGCAATTTTGATTGGACATATGTTAGTTCAGAACAATAGAATGTTGTTTTCTATACATAGATTTAAATGCAATTAAGTGTAACTAAATGGTCCAACATTTACAATGTAATATTAATCACAATAGGGAAATAAAAATTTACTAAATCTCTTAGTTTGTATGTATGGCCACAATTCTCAAGAAAAATAATAATCTCATATTCATAAGGTCACGATGTGACATTAAGATTTCAAGAACATGTAATTCTTCCTATTTACGTGTTTAATTATGTACTCAATAATCTTGATAATTTATATTTTGTAGTCATTTGTTGCATGCAAGTTTCCTTATTAAATTGTGGAATTAACCATGACATTTAACAATCATTATTTTCTTGTTCTGGTTAATTGAAAGAAAGGTTTTTTTTAAAGATTTAGCAACCATTAGAGTTTACAATATTAAAATGCAGACTTTGTACATTCTTATTCATCTTTTTTAACTTATTATGTTCAATATAAAGAAGGTGTTTTATAGAAACCTCCAAAAACAATTGAATTTGTAACCTTTTCAATAATTAAGTATGTGAACGGTCTATTCGCTTGGAACTGTACAACTCCTATTCTGTTGCTAAACTCTGCAGCGGTTACTGCTGCAGCTTCAGTACCCTCTTCTGTGACTTCAATCTCAGCTTTATGTATCACTTTAGATACATACATAGGCGCTCTAGACATATGTGGTAACTCAGCACGTGCCTGGTCAAATAGATCTACAATACCCATACGGTTCTTCAAAACGTTTGTGAGATCAAGATCGGATTTAATTTTAAAGCGAGGAATGAAGCAGTCCACTTCATCATCTGAATATTCTTCTTTGGATACTCTTAATTCTTCAAAGAATGTATCTAGATTAACCTTTTTGAAGTTAGCGAACATGTCTTCTAGAGAAACTCCTGGGTTTGGTAACATGATAACCATAGACAGCCTGTTCTCGTTACCGTATGACAGTTCAATAACTCTCGCTTGCAGTTCACGTATGTTGGAGAATGGATATGTGTGTCTATTGTACATCATGTTGACTTCTCCAATCTTCTGTCCGTTTGTGTCATAGAAAGGCATCTTCACTGTTGACGATGCATTGAATGGCATGGACCACTGACCCTTAAAGTACAATGCACTTGTCAACATCATCTGGTTGTCCTGGAAGTAGCTAGGCTCAACTAAACTAGGAATCTTCCCACGAGTAAAGTTTGAAATGTACGCATTAAGAAGATTCGCAGATTGCACACTTTCTTTGAAATCCAAAGTGATCATTTCTGTTTGATAGTATTCTTTTGCAATTTCCTGGAAATCGGGCTTCGGGAGACGGTCTTTGTCGACAAAAATGGCATTTACTTTGGCTAGTTTGACCGTGTTTGTGTTGACTTGAAGCCATTGTGTGATATTTTTGAAACCAGTTCGTGTAGACTCCTTGTTTCGGACTGACAGTCGTAGCACGTTGTTAATCTCGTTTCTCGTGTTTTTCACTGCACCTTCAGCGATCACAGCTAGCACGCTCCACACTGTAATGGGAGACATGATAAAATTCTGCCCATCTTGCAACGTTTTCGACGTATGGAACAACACTTCGATTGAAAAGTTTCCTATTTTCTCCGTCAATCCATCATGGAGTTCCGTTGCGTTTTCTATGGGTTCCTGCACTGGTATTTTAACATTTTGTCCGTAACACAACGCTGCACCAAACACTAATAACACTATTTTCAACATAATATTCGATTTATAAACTTTTTTGTGATGGATCTAATAGCTATTTGAGGAACAAAAAGCTGTTTTGCTCGAATTTTTAGAACACTTTTAGCACATTTTTATAAAATTATAATGACTTAACTCGCGCGCTGCCGACGCTAGTTACGCGATACAAGGAAAACTACTGACTGACCGGTAAATACGCGAGTCCGGCGTATTTATATAGTGACCTTATGAAGCCGGTTTATTTATCATACGTTTTACACATTGAATGTTTACAATACTATGTAGTTTTAAATAAAACTTCGATTGAGACGCGACTCAGCTTATTTAGCTTAAAACAATCTTAAAATAAAATAAGGATTATGAAATTGAGGAATTTATTCGAATATAAATGTTCGTTTTTTCGAAAATCTCAAAATATTCATTTATTTATTTATCTTGTCAATGTCAATGCCAATTGCCAAACTTGACGTTTTTTGTTTGGCGTAGATTAGATTTTGTTTTTTTTTATATATTTACGGAAGCGGTAATTAGAGTCCAAGCCAAGGAGGGTTGTAAGCATAATTATTTAAAATTGACTCAGCAATCCACTTAAAAAGTAACAATAATTCGTAAGAAGAAAGGACGTGATACAAGAATGCATGAGTTTTAATCGCTATACTTGCTGAGGACTTATTAATCCATTGCAAAAGTAATTCTGTAGTTCCTTTTTATCGGTTCCATTTAGCATTTTGATGAATATACCAACGCTTGTTGATAGACCACATGCTGTAAGTTCCCAAGCAGACCACCTTAGAATTCGGAGGTAAGACCCAAACACTATTCATCAAAATATGCAGATGCCTATTTAAACTTTTATTTTTGAGTATAACGACTATGAAAGTATGTACCTATCTACATACTTTCATAGTCCTTGTACTTACATTACAATTGCTATAGGATAGTGCGGGTGACAGTTGTCGGATTCATACTATGTATTTATTTAGCTACTAATCCTTTACTGTAATTTTAAAAATACATATTTTGAACCTACACAATATCATCAGCCATTTTTAGGGTTCCGTAGTCAACTAGGAACCCTTATAGTTTCGCCATGTCTGTCTGTCCGTCTGTCCGTCCTCGCTTAATCTCTGTGACCGTTAGCACTAGAAAGCTGAAATTTGGTACCAATATGTATATCAATCACGCCGACAAAGTGATAAAATAAAAATTGGAAAAAAATGTTTTATTAGGGTAGCCCCCCTTTATGTAAAATGGGAAGTGATTTTTTTAAAATTTCAACCCTAACGTGTGATATATTGTTGGATAGGTATTTAAAAATGAATAGGGGTTTTACAAAATAATTTCTGGACTGAGTGTGTACTATAATCGTGTATGCAAGCATTTTTTTAAACTCATAAGTGGGTACACTTATTGTGACGGCCGGGAAACTACGGAACCCTACACTGAGCGTGGCCCGACACGCTCTTGGCCGGTTTTTAATGTTCTCACTGCTGGGGCTCAGGCCTCCTCTCTAGGAGAGGGAATGGGCCGTAATCCACCGAGCGGCCCCAGTGCGGGTTGGTGAGGTCACGTCTTCGATGTTGACAATGTTTTCCTTCACCGTTTTGAGAGCAGTAGTGATGAAATAAATTACACAAAGTAATGCACCTAATGGAACCTACAAATGCTTTGTTAAAAATACCAATGTGTAACTTATGGGTCTTTCAGTCAAAAGTGAATAGGTAGGTTACTTCTAGGCAAGCGTGCTCCATCGTCGACCACATCATCGCTTACCATCAGGTGAGATGGTGGTCAAACGCGAGCCTATCAATAATAATATTAAAAAAGAGCATCATTTGTTTCAATTTTGGTGGCGAAACCGTTACTTCAGCTTTCAACGAAAACTGAGAAAAAAGTTTTTTTTCTTCAGTTTCTTCTCCACGGTTTTTTGAAAATTAGGGTCCTGGATCCCTAATTTTCACGAGAATTCAAGAAAAAGTTTCGCCACCAAAACCAAAACCAAATTTGACCTAGAGGCTTGCCATGACCTCTAATAGCAGGGCAGAAGTTGAACTGCCCAGCATTTTTGGACTAGAGTCTGTCTAATAAGTTAAACGACTTGGGTAATTTTTAGGATTTAATGAAAGCTGATGTAGTCAACACGGGTTCAATAATCAAGGTTGATTAAGAGATAGGTGCACCGACTGCCTTCAGCTCTTATGAGTTGAAACCTCAAACCTAAACTTTGGATGATTCATTAGGTAAAAAGCCACGGTAGCTGTGCTAATTTACTATAAAATGGTTTAAGAGACCTAGGAAGCTATTCTTACTGCTTCTTCATCCGATCCAATCGGTGATAGAGATCATTGTTTACTAACAGAAGAACCTTATAAAAAGTACCGATTATAAGTATTTTTTAAATGATTAAATATTATACAAAATTCCCAAGTCGGTTGACTTATTAGATAGACTATATGACTTCAACAGGCCAGATCAGAGACGTTTACGAAATCCGGTCAAGATTCGTTTACCTTTTTTTTGTGTAGACTTTTTGTATTAAGGGGCCGGCGACGAATGAATTTCCATACAAACGTAATACTACGCTCATTTGCAGTTGGAGCATATTTCCAACATATTAGGAAGATATTCGGTTATAGACAATATATATCTAGGTTTCGACGTCTTTCTTTTTTTTTAAACATAAAGAAATTTAAGCGAATTGTATTTCACACTTTTTTACAGCGTAAATAGAAAAACATGCCATTTGGCTTTTCCTGTATTAAAAATAAAAATATTTCTAATATTCTCGACGTAGGAACGTAGATAAATATTGTCTATACCCGAATAACATATCTAATTATTCATAATACGTTGGAAATATGCTCCAACTGCAAATGAGCGGCCCCTTAAGGCGAGCTATTTGACGTATATTTGACAACCAGCAGATGACCGTCTTTTGAGCGTCTGAAACATCAAATTATGCGATCTTCAAGCGTAACTGTTCACCTCTGTAAAAAAGTCGTTCAACTTTAAAACTGTCATGGTACGACTTTTAGCGATTGAGAAGCAGGCCTGCTTTTAAAAGGAATTTGACTCACTGGGAATTGAACGTTTCCTTATGAAGTCATAGTAAGCCCTCTGCTTAAATAACGTAGATTTAATAACGACTCAACTATCATTGTCAAAGAGTTTTAGGTACGACATATTTTTGCCCGACTTCGGAATGCCTATCTCTTCCACTGCCCTGTGCGTCAGAGTGACGTGTTATTCTATAATAAATTGATTGATCAAAATGAGTTTACCTTAATTGGATATGCAATATTATATAACATTTGCTAAGTATGTAAGTTAGTAATTTACCTAATGGGAATTTACCTATCTTCAGGGAAAAATCTGTTTTAAATAGCGTTTCTATGACGATAGTATTTCTATTTTATGGTCTTTTTTTACATAGTATGTGCAGGATAACAGCAGGACGAAAATAGAAAACGATATGTAGCTACGTTGTATGAATCTGACAGCTGTCATCAGTATCATCCTACCGCAATTTTATTATAGTAAAAATGAATGTCAGGTCAGCCATAAGTGTCATTATAATCATCATCATCATCAACATATATCAGCCAGCCGTCCACTGTTGGACATAGGCCTCCCCCAAGCGTCGCCACGACGACCGGTCCTGTGCGTCACGCATCTATCGGATTCCCGCGACCCTGACCAGGTCATCGGTCCACCTTATTGGAGGCCTTCCAACGCTGCGCCATCCGATACGTGGACGCCACTCCAGAACCTTTCGTCCCCATCGACCACCTGTTCTACGTGCGATGTGCTCTGCCCATTGCAACTTAAGTAAGGCGATTCTTCGAGTTATGTCGGTAACCTTGGTTCTCCTGCGGATATCTTCATTTCTGATGTGATCACGCAAGGAAACTCCGAGCTTAGCCCATGTCATGCCATGTCCCATGTCATATAATATTGCAAGAGACTAATACACACTCACTTACACCAAATACACTTGTACTTACGTCAAATGTCCTGTTTTTTTTTTGTGTGTGTTTTTTTTTTGTGTACAATAAAGAATAAGAATAATAATAGTTAGAATTGTTTACTTTATTGGACAGGCAATAATTGAAATTCGGTACAGTCTTTTTGCATCTTTCTTGAGTAGTGGCTGAGTGGTAACAGCCCCAACTTACGAGTTGTAGGTCCCGGGGACCCAACCAGGCGCATTACTTTGTGTAATTTATTTCATCACCACTGCTCTCAAAATGTCGAACGAAAAAATCGTAAAGAAACCGGCAATTCGAAGACATGTGACATCCATCAACCCGCACTGGGCCCAAGTGGTGGATTACGGGCCATTCCCTCTCTTAGAGAGGAGGCCTGAGTCCCAACGAGCCAACGAGGATAAAATAATGCAATAACGGAATATCACTCACTTATACTGTTCTAGGAATATTTAATTTGTAAACAATTAATGTTAATATTGCTAAATTATACAACTGAATAGGTAGTTTATTAAATTGTTTTAGTTATAATTTTAAGTAATGATTTCTGGAATATTATGTACGAGTATATGGTTCAAAGTGCAAAATACTGAGTGTTTATTTATTTATCTTCTTTATACTTAAGGGCCAAGCGCCCGAAAAGTGCCATAAAACAGTGATTTTCTGAGGCCTACTCCTCCGTAACGGCTAGGTCAATTGGTTTGAAAAAAATATATGTTTATTATAGATTCATGAACAATAATATCAACATTTGATTTTTTTCGTGCAATTAATACTTTTGTCAAAAAAAAATATTTAGCAACTTTTCCCTACTTCTTCGAAACGGCTTGGACCTTTAGAAACCTTTTTACACATAAAAATTGGTGGTTAAATATTCTTCAAAGTGAACATTGCATATGTAAATCAATTAATATCTCGCAGAGAAAATGGATTTATAGCGCTTTCCGGGCGCTGCTGGCCGCAAATAAATGCAAAGATTTGCGTACTGCCGCCTAGGCGAGTGCGAGAGTTGCGTTCACATAATTTCGGCCAGATGGTTCAAGGGACTATTCGCCTTAATAATAAAAGGAGAAACTGACTGACTGACATGACATATTAACTCACAGCCAAAACTGCTTGGACTAGGAGCGTGATATTTTGTACCTACATTGGATCCTTTTATGACGTAGGCGAGCACCAACAATAAAAAACGGCGCCACAAAAAAACTCTAGAAGCGGCCACAAAAAATAAAGCTAAAAGCGGCCGCATAAAACAGCTGAAGCGCGCAATACCTTGTGTCCGGAAAAGCTTGAAGCCGCTTCAACCTTTTTTTTGTGGCGGCACCGCTGCACACGAGCCACAAAAAAAGGCCGCCACAAAAAGAAGCTAGAAGCGGCGTTTTTTAGTGACCCGTGTGTGGGGACAGACAGGGGATGAAACGGGAGTCTAAAGTTTGTATTAAGAAACCCACTTTCACGCGGAGGAGCCCGTTAGTTAAGTACCTATATACTAATAGAGATAAACGTAACGCACGCTTTAAACCTTTCAATCGTGGAAATTACAGACACAATAATTATAAAGACAATAAGTGCCCGCCGGGCGTTTGCTTGGGGTTTAATAAAAAAGAGATATAACTCAATAGAGAGGGTATTTGAAAATTTTGCCTTTTTATTGAAACATACGTTTTCAGATTCAACTACCCTCCTTTTGAGTTAGGTCTCGTTATGATTAAACATGCGGTCTCCTTCTTCTTCTTTGCTCTTCTTATCCTTATACATGTGGACATGCGGTATGATTAAACATGCGGTAATTTTATTAAAACACATATTACATTTAATTACAACACCAAACTATTCAAAAAGTATTCAAAAGTATGTAATTAAAAAAATAAAAACAAAACATTGTTCACTTTTCTAAGATACCTACTGTTTAATATTCTTTTCACATAAAAATATACTTTATATCTTATAAATAAAATTGGCAACCCTAATCATGAGCGACGCCATTAGGGATGAGCATAATCATCGACTTTTTAGTCTAACAATAATATAATATAACTAGCGACCCGCCCCGGCTTCGCACGGGTGCAATGCTGATACTAAATACACTACAGAAAAACTGTGAACGTTGTATATAAAAACATAGCGGCCCGCTCCGGCTTCGCACGGGTATAAAATATATAGCCTATGTGATTAAAATCGATTCAGTAGTTTTGATTTATACATTACTGTCCGTGGCCCGCACGCGTTAAATTTGGAGTAAAACAATCCCCCTTTTTTAAACAATGATACAAACAATCTTTTCTCATTATAATATTTCTATAGATTGCAATTTAATTTTCAGGTTAGGGCCTGCTCTCACTTGAAACAAAACTGTCATAAACAGAGTTGTCTACGACGACGTCGACGTCAACAACAATTCACTTTTCACCGATAGAACCTTTCAATGACGATTCACTTTTGAAAATTTCATCGATAGAACTTTTCACCAGCGAACGATTCGCCGACACAACTGTTCGTCTGTCCCTGGGATATAAAACATAGGTACTTATTCAACATGTCAAATACCTGTTTTATATCCCAAATGTCATCAAAAATCATCCAAATGACATCCCCCGCCCTTGGGCGGAGCGGGAGATAGTGTCACACTCTGACTGACTAAGAAACACACCCCTTTCCTTCTTGCCTTTCATACCGGGGCCGAGCTACCTTTCGGAGCTAACCCTGGCCCCAGTAGGAAGACCTATATCCTTGAACAATACGGACTCGTATAGAATCGTTGAGATGATATATTGTGTTGCATCTTGTGTTTTGAATTGTAACGTATTTTATTTAAGAAAGAGAATGGTAAGTTCTGCGCAAGTCCATCTAGACCTGTTGATGTGGAGACGCTTGGGGAGGCCTTGGCCTGTTCAGAGCATCACCGTGCCCTTGTGGGGGTGACAGGCAGTGGCGATCTCTCACGCTGGGCTTTTGTATAGGCCATGGTCCGGAGCGAAGAGGAGTGGCAGGCGGCCGCCTCCTTCTGCGAAGCAGTATTGCTAGCAAAGGAGGAGGCCAACCGCATCAGGCAACGGCGCTCCACGCCCCAGCCACCGAAGGGTATCCGATAACGATTTCCGGCCACCGAAGGCGTGGGCTTGCGGTAACTGTCCGAACCGAGCCCAAGTTGTCGACGGCGCGCACTGTTCCCGCGCGCCTCAAGGAGTTATCAGCATCCGTGGGGACCCAGCAGTTGGTTTCCGAAAGGGAGGCTCGGCCCCGGTATGAAAAGCAACGGAGGAACAGGGTGGGTTTTTAGTCAGTCGTTTTTTGTTTGTGATTTTTACTCACTGAAAAAAAAGCCTTAGTCGATTTGTGAACGTTTTTCTACTGAAATGATGATAATACAGCTATAACTACCAATGCGTAAGACTATGGAGTCATTGAATTCAGTTAATTTTTGTGGTTTCGTACTAAAAAGGAAAATAGTTACCTTTTTATAATGGGTGACCAAACGTTTGCAAACTAGCGTTGCACCCAAAGTGTCCTTGGTTTATGTGTTTGGTTTATGTTGTGGCTACATGGATGTACCTACCTAAACCACGCGCCAATACGTTCGGTGGTTGGAAAAACCGCCTCCCAAACAAGGGCGTTGAAGGTCATGGGTTACGACTGCTTTCTACACTACACGGATTGAAACTATAAAGGTCACCTTGGTTGGGATGGGGACGATGGTTTGCAACCGTCTGGTCTCCCCTTTAGGTGGCAAATCATCCAATTAGTTCTTCAGCTCTTGGGAAGTGCGGGAGGTTGTGTCAGACTTTTACTGACTAAAACCCACTCCTGTGTTTCTTCTTTGCCTTGCGTTCCAGGGCCCCACTTACACTTAATTCATGGCCACAGTAGGCTTCGACCCTGCTGGAATCGAATTTTGTACGTACGGACCACGAATTCGGTTTGCTTCCGTACCAAATCGGTCCTTATCTATAGTAGTTCAGTGACCATATATTATTATTCGAGACCGTCTAGTTCCGTTACGGATATGGTTCGCTCCGTAACAAATTAGTACGCGTGATCTGACCGAACCAACAATTTTTGAATCGATTCGGAGTCTAACGAATCAAGTTCATAAAAAAATGTTAGTTCTAAAAAGCACGGTACAGATGATTCTACATGTGTTTAATGACTGGTGAGTTATAACCGAGTGTACATGTACTGTAAGTACAACATTCACATTAAAATTAGCTTGAGGAAAATATCTAGCAGACCACAGGAATAAAGTCGAATCTCGATTTCAAGTTTCTGAGATCGATTTGCAGAATCGCAGAATCGATCCATTATTAAGAGCGACACATCTTTCTCTAGATATTTTGGTTAAACAGCTATCTTGTGGATATCATTTATCTATTTCTTTAGAAAAAAAAACATTAAGTGTAAATTAATCTTGACTGGCCTGTTGGTCTAGTGATTAGTGGCCCTGACTGCTATGCCGCAGGTCGTGGGTTCGATTCCCACCCAGGACAAATGTTTATGTGATGAGCATGATCATTTGTTCTGTGTCTGGGTTTAATTTATCTATAATATGCATGTATTTAGACGTATTTCTATACGTAAGTATGTTTATCAGTTGTCTAGTACTCATAACACAAGCTCTGCTTAGCTTGGGACTAGACGGCGTTGTGTGATAGTTGTGGAATATTATATTATTACTAGCTGTCCCGGGAAACGTTGTTTTGCCATATAAATATTTTTTAAGTAATTTCTAAAAATATTAAGGGTGGACAACCCTTATCACTAAGGGGTATGAAAAATAGATGTTGGCTGATTCTCAAACCTACTCAATATGCTCACAAAATTTCATGAGAATCGATCAGGCCGTTTCGGAGGAGTACGGGAACGAACATTGTGACACGAGAATTTTATATATAAGATTAATCTAGTAAATATGTTTGAAAATCTGCTATTTTACGTAAACTTTGGCTCTTCATATCTACTCATATACCTACAAGGTGTAAGGGACAGCTCTCCACAGACTTTAAGGGCTTGCTCCGTAGACGAAACTGAACCACCTTCCACAATATTTTTTTTAGGAAACGAAAAAAAAAATCAGCTTCACCATACAAAATGATAAACTTGATTGGACAATTTGTATGGCGAGCCCGATTCTTTTTTTCGTTTCCTGAAAAAAAAAAAATGTGTATGTATAACACAAAAAAGAAACCTTCAATAGAAGCCTTGCACATTTAATCGAGATTTTGAATGGCAACAATTTTTGTATGGGAACGGGACAAGTTTTGTGGAATATTCGAGTAAGTAAATCACGGAATGCCGATAGAATTTTCAGGCATTGTCTCTCTTTTTTGGATTGCCTCTTCATCAAACATCGCGTTGGATTTTATTAGATGAAGAACTCGCCGTAGGTACGTCGGGTTCTCCGATGGTATAAAAGAGATGCAGAATCAAGTCATGCCATTCACGCGCACACTCTCTGTTTAATCCATGAATATAAGTTACTAATTTAGTGATGTGACTATAATTGTATAAGATTTAGTTTTAGAGTTACATCACTAAACTTCTAAGGCGGACAACAATTTCCGTTTCCTTCTTCACTTGGGTTTTTATCTTTGTCATGGTGTACGTTGTGTTCCTTATTAATTGTAATTTTCAACAATATAAGTATGCTTTAGCATCCCTCACGCTGTTTCATTTAATGCAAACACTCTCCAAAATGCATCGTTTTTAATACTGAAAGGGTGGCCTACGCCTGTGCTTCAACACAACACAAAACAGACTTTGTAGATTGACTTTAAAGATCGTTTAAAGTAAACGAACATTTTTTTAATCAATTTATTGTCAATCGCAATTGACCGTTGACTTTTAGGCAGGTACTTATCGTGGATAAAGCCCCGCTGACCTTTTAATCTTTTTCTTTTCTTAGTGAAATATTGATTGATTTACATTTGCTATGTACATTCTAAAGAACACTTAACCAGCTATGGTTTTGTGTAAATGTTTCTAAAGATCAAAGCTGTTTGAGAGGATTAGGGAAAATAGACGAAAAAATATCATGTTGCATCATGTTGTTAAATATTTTTTTAGACAAAAGTGTAAAGCTAGAACTACATTAGACCGACGCACACGTGGCCCACGCCGTGTGATTCTGTAAGACTTCATTCTAAACTTCGAATCTGAATCCGCTGTGAGTTTCTTGATTGGCATTCTAAAACTCGGTTGATAATTCGAATCTACACTAGCGCTACTCTTGCGAGCGTGTTTGCGAGTTGAACTAAACTGACTGCGAGATTTTGACAGTTAAAGTATTAGATGACGTAAAAAGTGGCATTCTATAAGGTAATTCCCCCGTCACTTCGACTCTCACTTCGCACTCGAACACGCCGTGTGATTCTGTAAGACTTCATTCTAAACTTCGAATCTGAATCCGCTGTGAGTTTCTTGATTGGCATTCTAAAACTCGGTTGATAATTCGAATCTACACTAGCGCTACTCTTGCGAGCGTGTTTGCGAGTTGAACTAAACTGACTGCGAGATTTTGACAGTTAAAGTATTAGATGACGTAAAAAGTGGCATTCTATAAGGTAATTCCCCCGTCACTTCGACTCTCACTTCGCACTCGAACCCGATTCAAAGTGTCAAATTATAAGCATCTATTTTACGAGTGAAAATAGAAGAAATCATAGTTAAATAGTGTTTAGATAAAGTTTTTAAAGTTTTAAAGTGAATAAGTGCCTACCTACTTAAGCGATAACGATGGCGAGAATGTTTTTGTTTAAAACTATATTAGAAGAAGCTCATGCCTTGGATAAACTAGAAAAGCGTCGACAATCCACCAAAATCCGAAGTTTATCTTTATTAACCCGCGATGACGACTATGTGAGCGTGTATAGATTGTCTAAGGAGCTAATTGACCAACTGGAGTATGAGTTACTGCCTCTGATAAAGCCCACAAAACGTCGAGGCAAAGGACTTTCAACTCGTGTAAAAGTAAGTGTTTCATTTTACTAAGTATTAAGTTAATTTTGTAAGTATTTACACAGTTTATAGCTGAAAGATTTGTAACCAAGCACACCATAATAAGAAAAACACTTCATAATAAGGAGTATTCCCTTTATGTGGTTTCCCTGCTAGCTATGTTTTCATGTTAGTTTAAGGACCCTGTACTTATAAATAGTTATTGGTATTCTATGAGTATTATGCATGAAAATAACCAAATTGGTCCCTATTTTGTTTTTACTAGATCTAGTTTAAGTAGGTATTTAATTTTTTTAAATTGATTTATTTTTTCAGTTATTATGCACCTTGTCATTCTTGGCTAATGGCAGTTATCAGAAAATAATTAAAGAAAATATAAGAACATATTTATCGCAACCATCAGCATCTCGTTGCATAAATGAAGTAGTGGAAGCTCTAAATAATCCTGCAATAGTAAAAAAATATATAAGGTTTCCTCAAAATATACAAGAAAGACAAATATTAAAAGAAAGGTTAGTAGGTATTTTATAATTAAAGTGACCCTTTGATTTTTACATTTTTGTGACAGTTGATCATGTTGGTGTTTACTGTAAATTACAGGTTCTACAAAAAGTTTGGCTTTCCAGGCTCTTGGGTGTATTGATGGCACTCTGGTGGCAATGAAAAAACCAGCAGAGAATGAAGAACGTTTCTACTGCCGCAAAGGCTACCATGCAAGAAATGTGCAATTGGTAAAATGGATTTCAATGTTACAATCGATTATCATTAAGTATTCAATGAGTCTTTATAATATTCTTTTTTTTTCAGATAACAGATGCAGATCTAAATATTTTATATGTGGATCCAACATATGGTGGCGCTACTCATGATAGCTTCATTTTTAACTATGGTGTTATAAAAGCCCACTTAGAAACATTAACAAATGCTGGTGAAGAAGTTGTTTTGCTTGGTAAGTTAATCTCTCCCTGCCTCTACTTCAGAAAATAAATCTAATTACAAGGTACAAAAACTACATAATTATTTGATATTTATTTTTTCAGGTGATTCAGGATATGCTCAGCGTGCCTACCTTATGACACCAATTAGTGGTGCTGAAGATAATTCCCCAGAAGCTTATTACAATGACCGTCATTTAATTGCTCGCAATTCTGTAGAGAGAACAATTGGCCTCCTAAAAGGACGATTTAGGTGCTTGTTAGTACACAGAGTGCTCAACTATCATCCAGACGTAGTTGCAAAAATAGTTATTGCATGTTGTGTTTTGCACAACATGTGCAATCGCGCAGGAATGCCGGCATTGACAATTTCAGAAGAAGAGCGACTAGAAGAGCTCCAAACAGTTGCTGAAGTTCAAAGGAGGCAAACTAGGGATTTGCCATCTAACGCCGATTTAGCTCTGGGGCAATTACGTAGGCGAAACATAGTAAATAGGCTTTGGCGTTCACGTCATAATTAATTGATCAGTGGTGTTGTTTATTGTAGGTATATATTCTGTAATGTGTGAGGTGGGTCTTTCAATAAAACTGCGCTAGTAATCGTTATAAGTGTTTAATTTAAATATCAAAAAAATCCGACTGAAAAATCTTAGTTTAAAAACTAAAACACGACTACTACTAAAAATAAAAAAAAAACAAGTTTCATCAAATCGCATCATCGCAGTCAAGTTATATTGCTACATCCTATCTCTATTCACGGCTTCTGCCAATGCTTGCAGCCCTTTCCCGACTGCAGCCACAGCTTCAGCTAAAATTTTATCCCTGTCTGCATTCCTCTCCAGAAAGGACTGCAAGATCTGTGCATTTGATCTTTGTAACTCCAGCTGCTGTTCTTCCACCCTCAGGAATCTCTCGGTGGTGGTGGATAATTCCGTTCGTCGTTGTGACGGTGGAGGAGCAGCAACTGAAGACGTGTGACGTGATGCTGAAAAGAGAACACCTATTATTACGATGCGTTAATAAAAACTCTTAAATAAATAGCAGCTTTTCGTTGTCATTTGTTTCAAAGATAAAGATTTGATATTTTTAGTTTGTACTTACACACAGAACCACCTCGACTACCACGACCTGTCCTAGGGCGGCGAGAAGGTGTAGCAACTGAAGCTGCGTGACGTGAAGCTAAAAAGATAAATATTTACATAACTTACATAAAGGTCCTTTAAGTTGGTAGCTCTGTTCCTAATAGTACCTTTAAATTCAAGTTTTTTTTCTTAAATCAAATACCTACTTAGGTACAAAATAAAAGGACAAATCAACCCTAATATATTATGAACCGAGTTCATCATTGAGCATGAGCAAAGCTACATAATATTGGGTTCCTACCTACCTATGAAATTGGCATTTTTGTTTTTCACAAATAGTCGTCACTTCTATGATTACAATATACAATACAACACAACACAACAACAATCACAATTATGAGTACAATATTCATCTTGCTTGATAGGTACTATATCGAATAATGACCATCATAGACAACTACCAATAGTAAAAAAAACCTTATAACTTAGTTTTCGAAACATATAAAATCTTTTGTGAGCAGAAATGACGATTATTTGTTTTACCTAAGCTAAAATTATTTTTGTCGCTTAATCTAAGTAATAAATAAAAAAGAAAACTTTAGTATGTAAAATGCAACTTCTTTTAAATTCTCGATCTAATAGTAGTGTAAGTTGTTTAACATTATTGGTCACTTACATGATGAAGCAGCAGTTCGATGAATCACTGGGGAGGCTACTTGGGTGGAACCACGGCGTGAAGGTGAAGGGGTGGGTGTGTGTGAGAGTGTTACAGTTGGAGGGGACAGGCTAGGATGATATACATGAGGATTTGGAGGAGGAGTGTGTTCTAACTGGTTATTCTGAAACAACAGAAACTATCTTAAAAAGGAAACCCACTTCCTAATATTATAATTAAATATTGACAATTCCAAGGAAAGTTGCTAGTGAAATATAGCACTTGAAATTTCAAAAATATTTTTAAAAAAATCTTGTCTCAAAAAGAAATTAAAAAAATGTTATACTCCTTAAGTTTAAGTAGTCAAATAAAAGTAAACAAAAAAAAAAACATGCGACATGGTTACCCAACTAAAGCCTGCTTGAGCTGAAGCTTGAGTCAGAGTCTGTTCTCAAGGTATAATTTGAATCATCACAGTCACAGGATACACTTGCTGTGACAACTCAAATCTGTCTCTACTCAGATACATACCTGTAAAATGCTTTGGCTTCCACCAACAATTGAGCTGGATGAGGAAGCAAAAAATAGTTTTCTCGAAATTGCACGATCTGGTGGTCTGTAATTACGAGTGTGACTATCCTCAATCAGGTTGGAATCCTGAAAAGTAAATTGGATAAAATGTTACTTAATCTTCCTTGTCGGATTAATAAGATTAAAATATTTTGACTGCAAATAGTAGCCTACAGATAAATTACTATTTGAATTATATTAGTAATGAATTTGAATATTTATAGGGACTACCTAGTATTTAGTACAATGTAGCTTACATAAAATACAATAGCTGGTGATTCCTCTGAAGGTGCCTGACTTTGTTGTTGTAGTGGTACATGAATCTATAATAAGTAAATATAAACAGACAAATGCTAGATAAGAATATATCATTAATTAATCCCATACAATTATGAATTAAATTTAAATATCATACATTGCCAGTATCAGCATCTTGTATTTCTTGCACTTCACGTGATGGAGATGGTGTATCATTTTCCTGAAACAGGTAGGTAAATTTACCAAAAAATTCTAATAAAAATTCACTTTACATTAGAAAGGGTATGATTTCAAGTTTATATTAGAAAGGGCCAAGTCTCCAAATAAAATTGGCACTATAAAAAACGACAGCAAACCTTGCAGAGTGCATTTCTAAATTTCTTACCGGAAATGGCTGCATGCCTAAATGTGCATCTCCTGTTGAAAAACTTTCACCACCACATAAAGCAACAACTCTTTCTTCAAGCTCTGATAGCTCCACTTCATCCTCCACCCCACCACCAGTCCGACGCCTAGCAGCAGAGCGCGCTGCAACTTTTTTTTTTATGGCGCTTTTTTTATCAGACCAATACTACAATCAAACATTTAGTTAAAGAAATTAAAAAAAAAATGCTGTTATTAAATACACATGCATTATTCAAACTACATTAAAATCTCTATTTTCTTATTATTAATAGAATTAAGTAAAATTAACGTAAAATTAAACTAAGATTTTTTGTGAAATCAAGGAACACACTTCAAACCAAGATTCGTCGCACATTTTAAGTGGTTTGGTCGAAGGAATGTTAAGTGGTAGTAACATGTAAAAAAAAGCACTGCTAACCTTAGTCCACTGTTTGTATGTTTTAATAGTGCCACCTATACTATTTAGGCGCACGGCTAGTTCCTCCCACTGGCGTCGACTTCGCTCTCTGGCATTTTGAGTTCTCAAGAAACCCTTTGCCATGCCAGGGTTTCTTTCCATAAACTCTACCAGAGTTTCAACCTGAGCCGACGATGGGTGAGAGGAACGTGTCTCATTAGGACTGAAACATTATTGTTAGATTAGAAAACAAAATAAACACTTCTTTAATTAATATATTCTTGAACTTTACAACCAGAAATATAAACTTACTTCATGATTATTTCACAATTATTATCGGCACTGAACGATCAAAAAACAAACAAAACGTAAACAAAACAATGCAACGTCAAGTCAATGAAAATATTGTCCACAGATTACTAATGATATTGACTGTCAGTCATTTTTTTTCGTAAGGTAAGTATAGATTATATTCACGGCACGAATTTAGAGTTTTCTGTTTTTTTTTACTTATTAGCTGCCTAAAATTCCATAAAATAAGATATTTTAATTTAAACATCATAATAGCTAAAATTCTGTGTCAAAAACTGGTAAAATAAAAAACCGATAAATCTCAACTTACACTTTGTGGAGTGTGGCAGTCACTAGTACAGTATTGGTCGTTTCGAAGCTCACTTCACTTCGCAGGTGCCTAGGTGATGCTTACAGAATGCAAAGTCAAGGTCATTTTGAATCTTATGCGAAGTGAGAGCGAATAGCGAAGTGAAATGCGAGTTATTGTTTGAATTTTACAGAATCGACGTGCAGATTCAAAGTGTCAAATTATAAGCATCTATTTTACGAGTGAAAATAGAAGAAATCATAGTTAAATAGTGTTTAGATAAAGTTTTTAAAGTTTTAAAGTGAATAAGTGCCTACCTACTTAAGCGATAACGATGGCGAGAATGTTTTTGTTTAAAACTATATTAGAAGAAGCTCATGCCTTGGATAAACTAGAAAAGCGTCGACAATCCACCAAAATCCGAAGTTTATCTTTATTAACCCGCGATGACGACTATGTGAGCGTGTATAGATTGTCTAAGGAGCTAATTGACCAACTGGAGTATGAGTTACTGCCTCTGATAAAGCCCACAAAACGTCGAGGCAAAGGACTTTCAACTCGTGTAAAAGTAAGTGTTTCATTTTACTAAGTATTAAGTTAATTTTGTAAGTATTTACACAGTTTATAGCTGAAAGATTTGTAACCAAGCACACCATAATAAGAAAAACACTTCATAATAAGGAGTATTCCCTTTATGTGGTTTCCCTGCTAGCTATGTTTTCATGTTAGTTTAAGGACCCTGTACTTATAAATAGTTATTGGTATTCTATGAGTATTATGCATGAAAATAACCAAATTGGTCCCTATTTTGTTTTTACTAGATCTAGTTTAAGTAGGTATTTAATTTTTTTAAATTGATTTATTTTTTCAGTTATTATGCACCTTGTCATTCTTGGCTAATGGCAGTTATCAGAAAATAATTAAAGAAAATATAAGAACATATTTATCGCAACCATCAGCATCTCGTTGCATAAATGAAGTAGTGGAAGCTCTAAATAATCCTGCAATAGTAAAAAAATATATAAGGTTTCCTCAAAATATACAAGAAAGACAAATATTAAAAGAAAGGTTAGTAGGTATTTTATAATTAAAGTGACCCTTTGATTTTTACATTTTTGTGACAGTTGATCATGTTGGTGTTTACTGTAAATTACAGGTTCTACAAAAAGTTTGGCTTTCCAGGCTCTTGGGTGTATTGATGGCACTCTGGTGGCAATGAAAAAACCAGCAGAGAATGAAGAACGTTTCTACTGCCGCAAAGGCTACCATGCAAGAAATGTGCAATTGGTAAAATGGATTTCAATGTTACAATCGATTATCATTAAGTATTCAATGAGTCTTTATAATATTCTTTTTTTTTCAGATAACAGATGCAGATCTAAATATTTTATATGTGGATCCAACATATGGTGGCGCTACTCATGATAGCTTCATTTTTAACTATGGTGTTATAAAAGCCCACTTAGAAACATTAACAAATGCTGGTGAAGAAGTTGTTTTGCTTGGTAAGTTAATCTCTCCCTGCCTCTACTTCAGAAAATAAATCTAATTACAAGGTACAAAAACTACATAATTATTTGATATTTATTTTTTCAGGTGATTCAGGATATGCTCAGCGTGCCTACCTTATGACACCAATTAGTGGTGCTGAAGATAATTCCCCAGAAGCTTATTACAATGACCGTCATTTAATTGCTCGCAATTCTGTAGAGAGAACAATTGGCCTCCTAAAAGGACGATTTAGGTGCTTGTTAGTACACAGAGTGCTCAACTATCATCCAGACGTAGTTGCAAAAATAGTTATTGCATGTTGTGTTTTGCACAACATGTGCAATCGCGCAGGAATGCCGGCATTGACAATTTCAGAAGAAGAGCGACTAGAAGAGCTCCAAACAGTTGCTGAAGTTCAAAGGAGGCAAACTAGGGATTTGCCATCTAACGCCGATTTAGCTCTGGGGCAATTACGTAGGCGAAACATAGTAAATAGGCTTTGGCGTTCACGTCATAATTAATTGATCAGTGGTGTTGTTTATTGTAGGTATATATTCTGTAATGTGTGAGGTGGGTCTTTCAATAAAACTGCGCTAGTAATCGTTATAAGTGTTTAATTTAAATATCAAAAAAATCCGACTGAAAAATCTTAGTTTAAAAACTAAAACACGACTACTACTAAAAATAAAAAAAAAACAAGTTTCATCAAATCGCATCATCGCAGTCAAGTTATATTGCTACATCCTATCTCTATTCACGGCTTCTGCCAATGCTTGCAGCCCTTTCCCGACTGCAGCCACAGCTTCAGCTAAAATTTTATCCCTGTCTGCATTCCTCTCCAGAAAGGACTGCAAGATCTGTGCATTTGATCTTTGTAACTCCAGCTGCTGTTCTTCCACCCTCAGGAATCTCTCGGTGGTGGTGGATAATTCCGTTCGTCGTTGTGACGGTGGAGGAGCAGCAACTGAAGACGTGTGACGTGATGCTGAAAAGAGAACACCTATTATTACGATGCGTTAATAAAAACTCTTAAATAAATAGCAGCTTTTCGTTGTCATTTGTTTCAAAGATAAAGATTTGATATTTTTAGTTTGTACTTACACACAGAACCACCTCGACTACCACGACCTGTCCTAGGGCGGCGAGAAGGTGTAGCAACTGAAGCTGCGTGACGTGAAGCTAAAAAGATAAATATTTACATAACTTACATAAAGGTCCTTTAAGTTGGTAGCTCTGTTCCTAATAGTACCTTTAAATTCAAGTTTTTTTTCTTAAATCAAATACCTACTTAGGTACAAAATAAAAGGACAAATCAACCCTAATATATTATGAACCGAGTTCATCATTGAGCATGAGCAAAGCTACATAATATTGGGTTCCTACCTACCTATGAAATTGGCATTTTTGTTTTTCACAAATAGTCGTCACTTCTATGATTACAATATACAATACAACACAACACAACAACAATCACAATTATGAGTACAATATTCATCTTGCTTGATAGGTACTATATCGAATAATGACCATCATAGACAACTACCAATAGTAAAAAAAACCTTATAACTTAGTTTTCGAAACATATAAAATCTTTTGTGAGCAGAAATGACGATTATTTGTTTTACCTAAGCTAAAATTATTTTTGTCGCTTAATCTAAGTAATAAATAAAAAAGAAAACTTTAGTATGTAAAATGCAACTTCTTTTAAATTCTCGATCTAATAGTAGTGTAAGTTGTTTAACATTATTGGTCACTTACATGATGAAGCAGCAGTTCGATGAATCACTGGGGAGGCTACTTGGGTGGAACCACGGCGTGAAGGTGAAGGGGTGGGTGTGTGTGAGAGTGTTACAGTTGGAGGGGACAGGCTAGGATGATATACATGAGGATTTGGAGGAGGAGTGTGTTCTAACTGGTTATTCTGAAACAACAGAAACTATCTTAAAAAGGAAACCCACTTCCTAATATTATAATTAAATATTGACAATTCCAAGGAAAGTTGCTAGTGAAATATAGCACTTGAAATTTCAAAAATATTTTTAAAAAAATCTTGTCTCAAAAAGAAATTAAAAAAATGTTATACTCCTTAAGTTTAAGTAGTCAAATAAAAGTAAACAAAAAAAAAAACATGCGACATGGTTACCCAACTAAAGCCTGCTTGAGCTGAAGCTTGAGTCAGAGTCTGTTCTCAAGGTATAATTTGAATCATCACAGTCACAGGATACACTTGCTGTGACAACTCAAATCTGTCTCTACTCAGATACATACCTGTAAAATGCTTTGGCTTCCACCAACAATTGAGCTGGATGAGGAAGCAAAAAATAGTTTTCTCGAAATTGCACGATCTGGTGGTCTGTAATTACGAGTGTGACTATCCTCAATCAGGTTGGAATCCTGAAAAGTAAATTGGATAAAATGTTACTTAATCTTCCTTGTCGGATTAATAAGATTAAAATATTTTGACTGCAAATAGTAGCCTACAGATAAATTACTATTTGAATTATATTAGTAATGAATTTGAATATTTATAGGGACTACCTAGTATTTAGTACAATGTAGCTTACATAAAATACAATAGCTGGTGATTCCTCTGAAGGTGCCTGACTTTGTTGTTGTAGTGGTACATGAATCTATAATAAGTAAATATAAACAGACAAATGCTAGATAAGAATATATCATTAATTAATCCCATACAATTATGAATTAAATTTAAATATCATACATTGCCAGTATCAGCATCTTGTATTTCTTGCACTTCACGTGATGGAGATGGTGTATCATTTTCCTGAAACAGGTAGGTAAATTTACCAAAAAATTCTAATAAAAATTCACTTTACATTAGAAAGGGTATGATTTCAAGTTTATATTAGAAAGGGCCAAGTCTCCAAATAAAATTGGCACTATAAAAAACGACAGCAAACCTTGCAGAGTGCATTTCTAAATTTCTTACCGGAAATGGCTGCATGCCTAAATGTGCATCTCCTGTTGAAAAACTTTCACCACCACATAAAGCAACAACTCTTTCTTCAAGCTCTGATAGCTCCACTTCATCCTCCACCCCACCACCAGTCCGACGCCTAGCAGCAGAGCGCGCTGCAACTTTTTTTTTTATGGCGCTTTTTTTATCAGACCAATACTACAATCAAACATTTAGTTAAAGAAATTAAAAAAAAAATGCTGTTATTAAATACACATGCATTATTCAAACTACATTAAAATCTCTATTTTCTTATTATTAATAGAATTAAGTAAAATTAACGTAAAATTAAACTAAGATTTTTTGTGAAATCAAGGAACACACTTCAAACCAAGATTCGTCGCACATTTTAAGTGGTTTGGTCGAAGGAATGTTAAGTGGTAGTAACATGTAAAAAAAAGCACTGCTAACCTTAGTCCACTGTTTGTATGTTTTAATAGTGCCACCTATACTATTTAGGCGCACGGCTAGTTCCTCCCACTGGCGTCGACTTCGCTCTCTGGCATTTTGAGTTCTCAAGAAACCCTTTGCCATGCCAGGGTTTCTTTCCATAAACTCTACCAGAGTTTCAACCTGAGCCGACGATGGGTGAGAGGAACGTGTCTCATTAGGACTGAAACATTATTGTTAGATTAGAAAACAAAATAAACACTTCTTTAATTAATATATTCTTGAACTTTACAACCAGAAATATAAACTTACTTCATGATTATTTCACAATTATTATCGGCACTGAACGATCAAAAAACAAACAAAACGTAAACAAAACAATGCAACGTCAAGTCAATGAAAATATTGTCCACAGATTACTAATGATATTGACTGTCAGTCATTTTTTTTCGTAAGGTAAGTATAGATTATATTCACGGCACGAATTTAGAGTTTTCTGTTTTTTTTTACTTATTAGCTGCCTAAAATTCCATAAAATAAGATATTTTAATTTAAACATCATAATAGCTAAAATTCTGTGTCAAAAACTGGTAAAATAAAAAACCGATAAATCTCAACTTACACTTTGTGGAGTGTGGCAGTCACTAGTACAGTATTGGTCGTTTCGAAGCTCACTTCACTTCGCAGGTGCCTAGGTGATGCTTACAGAATGCAAAGTCAAGGTCATTTTGAATCTTATGCGAAGTGAGAGCGAATAGCGAAGTGAAATGCGAGTTATTGTTTGAATTTTACAGAATCGACGTGCAGGATTTGTACGTAGAACGACGTCGCGTGGCGTGGGTCAAGTGTAGCTCTAACAGTCTATTTTCCATATAAAATGTATGGAGACCGACGCTCCCAGATCGGCGTGTGTAGCCGTGTAGTTCTACCTTTAGTCGCACGAAAAAGTCATACGTTGATAATGTTGTAGGTATAGGTTAAAGCTATTGACCAAGCCGTTACCGAGGGGTAGGCTTCAGAAAGTCATTGTAACATGTAACAACTATTTACAACATGTGTGCAAATAAATAAATAAATAAAAATAAAATAAATAAATAAATAAAAATTGTTTTATGGCACTACTCAGGCGCTAGAACCATAGGTACCATAGTTAGTGGTCATCATACAAACATTTGTATATAGTCAGTCTAATAAGTCAATCGACTTGGGAATTTTGTATAATATTTAATCATTTCAATTTCATTTGTTTTTTATTTTATAATTCTGCTGATACAAAATATTGTTTGTGTAACGAGACTATTAAGTGCAAGAAACACATTAAAAATAAGAAATAAATTATTTTGACTTTTATTGTTTTTAGTATTATTAAACTAGGTATAAAATATAGTAAATAATTATTTTTTCCACTGTTTCGAGACTAACTGTTAAATTTTGTTATCTATTTTATTATTCTACAAAAACCATAGCGTAAGAACTTCTACGCCTGTGATACAGGTTTATCCTAGTACAGGCATATAACATAGTCATACCTTTATAAATTATTCCAAAGATTTTATGTTACTATTTTACCAAACTTTAACTCTGAATAAATATTATTATTTAAAAAATACTCATATTCGATACTTTTCATAAGGTTAGTTAACAATGATCTCTATTTGTTAGTAACCAATGATCTCTATCTCTTAATTAACCTTGATTATTGAATCCGTGTTGACTACATCAGATTTCATTAAATCCTGATAATTACCCAAGTCGTTTAACTTATAAGACAGACTCTAATGACCGCTAACTATGGTTAGTGCATTCACTAACCCTCAAAATATAGGTAGGTATACCAACTCAGTTAAGTCATAATTATGACTCAATATAATCACTGTAGGAAAGTCTAACTGTTTCCAATTTTATCGATTAGGTTTTCCCTAGCAAATTCGTGATGCCTACGTATTGGAAAAATGTTTCTTGAAAGTGGTTTTCCGACGCGTAACGTAACTGCAGTTTACTTATATAGTTTTTTTACCGGATTTGTTGGAAAATCCAATGAGTTAGGAAATTGTTTTAATAAAATGCTTGAGCCTGTGGACATCTTCCCCGTAGGAGTGGGCCAGCGGGCAATGGGTACTTCGCCGTCCGGCCGTCCGGTAACCGTCCGGATCGTGCCCGACTCGTCGACGGCGCGTAGTGTTTCATGCAAGATGAGAATTGCCATTTGTATTCTGAGAAGGCCCCTCCCCTTCTCAGAATACAAAATATACACTAGGTATCGTTCTAAATGCCATTAATAATTGTCGGAATGAGTTAACATGATACGGTTTAAGTAATAAGTACTTGCATAAGGCTGCTCGCCCACGTCCGATAATCGGTGACTGATTTTTTGTAGGAGAAAAATAGAACACACTGACAGCAATAGTGCAACGCACACGTCGCACACGTCCTACAAAAAGTTGGTCAGAAATATAAAACAATGTTACATATATACAAAATCGGCCCGATTCGACCGAATCGATCCGTCCTACAAAAAGTTTGACGTGGGCGGGCAGGGTAAGATGTAACCCGCGAAATTCAATTTTTAAAAAGTTTTTTATGTCAGTATCAAGTACTATTTTCATTGAAATACGATTTCAGGCCGTAACAAATGTGGCTTTATTGAGTTGTAATCAATATAATTCCGTAAATAAGTACATATTACGCCTGCCAATCATATTTTAATCAACATACATCTTGATAGTGACATGTAAAATGCAAAAAAAACTAAGAAATTAGATTTTTTTTGCGGGTTAATTTTTAACATCCCCTGTTTTATTTTTGTTAATGTTTTTGGCTTGGATATCAAGTTCTTTAAGCCATGTCATCTTAAATTCTATAATATAGATAATAACACAGTACTGACGTCACAACATGGCGGGCGATCCTATTCTCATTTGGAACGCATTGTACACGGTGATACATACAGTTTATGTACAAAGGCGAGCTTCCTCAACAATGCGTTTTCTCCCAGCAAACCTTTGAGTTACAGAGAGAGATCGAGAGAGATCTTAGATCGCGAGCTTTTAGCAAAGATGAGACGGTATTTCACGCCAGAACAGCTGCTCAACCTCTATCAAGCGCAAGTTAGATCGTGTATGAAGTACTGCTCTCATCTTTGGGATGGGTCAGCCAAATACCAGCTGGATGCACTAGAGTCTATTGAAAAGCGTGCCAAGAAGATCATAGGCAATAATGCTCTTGTGAAGTCAAAACTCCAAAGTCTTGAGCATCGACGCCGAGTTGCTAGCCTGTCTGTTTTCTATCGTTTACACTTTGGGAAGTGTGCAATAGAGTTACACAATTTAATTCCACCAAGTCCTTTCCATCATCGGACCACAAGACGTACGGCGTTGCGCCACCGGTACATGGTGGACATCCCAGCTATACGTACAAAGCGTTTTGGGAACACATTCATTATACGTACAGGTAAGGAATGGAATTCCCTGCCAGAGTCTGTGTTTCCTGGTAGCTATAACCTAGGGTTCTTTAAGTCAAGAGTGAATAGATTGCTTCTAGGCAAGCGTGTTCCATCGTCGGTCACATCATCGCTTACCATTAGATGAGATTGTGGTCAAACGCGAGCCTATCTTAAAAAAAGAGAACATATTTGAGGGGCATATTCGTATGAATAGTTTTAGCATCAGAATATGAATGCATACATTCTCTAATGTTTTTGTCGCATTTTACAGCAAATGTATCAAGTCTACTTTTACACACGGCATAATTTGCCGAGGTAGGCAACACTACAATAGAATTCTCAGCTGTATTTTACACAGATCGAGTCTGTTTCAATGATTCCACATAATGTCCAGTTGCGCAGACACTTTTGAGGTGCAAAACTACACCAATTTTACATTACAATAGGTACCCACTAGGAATCCAGCAATGCAGCAGCAGGAATCCAGGCCGTCCGGTAACTGTCTGGACCAAGCCCAAGTCGTCGACGGCGCGCATTGTCACCGCGCGCCTCAAGGAGTCGTCAGCAACAGCAGGGACCCAGCCGGGTCGAAGCCTACTGGGGCCAGGGTTATCCGAAAGGGCGCTCGAGCCTCGGTATGAAGGCTAGAAGGTACGGGGTGGGTCTTTTAGTCAGTAAGAGTCTGACACTATCTCCCGCTCCGCTCAAGGGCGAGGGTTGTCAATGCATGATTTTTTCTCACCATAAAAAAAGGAATCCATTTTCGAATAAATTATACAGCCACTGAACTTTACTTGAAGAATCCCACTAAAACTCCTCCGTAACATGATTTAAACGATTATTTTAAAGTCCACAAAGAGTTATCAGTCAGTAAATAGTACTGCCATGCTTAAAAATAAAAAAAATATTATTTCCAAGAAATATGAAGAATTAATAGAGAACATTATTATGAAGATTAGGTATTATGTCTACGTGTTGTTTTGTGTATAATATTCCTACGATTCTTTATTACGAGATGAATGCATGACTGTGTCTACTATTTATTAAATAAGTAGTATCTACCACTGTCCTGTGCGACATATGACTTTTCTGTGTTCATTTTAATGTTTTCTCTTTTTGTGTTATGTGTTTAAGTAGTGTAATTGGTTTCAGCCGTTCTATTTGAATTAAATAATAAAAAAATTACAGTAGGTACTATCAATGATTCATTCATTTACCAGAGTTAGACAAACTTTACCTCTGTATAACATAAGCTCGTAGGTACCTATAGTAGCTAGCTAGTGGTACAGTTTTCTATATTCATTTTAAGTCTCACTCTTTCGGAAACTATACTGAGGCCTCCGAGCATTGTACTGAACTCCTCCGTGGTCTCCATCCATCCATCCATCAGCCTTTTTAATGTTCCCACTGCTGGGACTCAGGCCTCCTCTCTAAGAGAGGGAATGGGCCGTAATCCACCACGCGCGCCCAATGCGGGTTGGTGAATGTCACATGTTCGAATTTTTGATTCTAGGACATGCGCATTTCCTCACGATGTTTTCCTTCACCGTTTTGAGAGCAGCGGTGATGAAATAAATTACACAAAGTACCTAATGCGCCTGGCTGGGTTCGAACCCGCGTCCTACAACTCGTAAGTCGGAGCCATTACCACTCGGCCACCACTGCTCTCTCCATGGTCTCAGCCAAGATTATTATGTTGTCGGCAAACCGTAGTTGAGTGATGTACTCGTCATGGATATTAATGCCTAGAACTCCATTCCTTAGAGAAAGAAATCTCTGAAACAACTGCACTAAGTTTCGAAGCAGTAGAAAGGTACACTATCCTGCTGTGACAGCCTGTATTTGATTGTGATTATGTTATGATTACTAAATAGACTCCCATCAAAGTAGGCATTGGTCACATCACTCATGGATCCAGACATAAGATATCACGATCTTCACGGTGCTGGGAGTCAAAGGATAACTATTGCCGCTGTAGGCGCGTGTTGGCGGACAGCGAGCTATGGGTAGCTCGCCGTCAAGCCGTCCAGTAAGGACTAGGCCTGGCCCCAAATTGTAAGGTGCGCTAACTGGTCCCAAGTTAGGGCTGACGCCTGTCAGAGCTACAGATTGTTCGAAGAAGTTACCGCAGCTCTTGCAATAAAGGGAGAGATATAGAGATATTAACGTTTCCTGCAAGAAAACCCAATTTTGGGTTAAGCTCACCTGTGTACATATGTGCTTTCATACTATGTATAATCTGTAAAGTTATATAAAAACTATATCCTTATCCTTACTAATATTATAAAAGCGAAAGTGAGTATGTTTGTTGGTTACGTCTTCACGCCTAAATGGCAAAACCGATTTTGATGAATTTTGGTACAGAGATAGTTGGGACACTGGAGACGGACATAGGCTAATTTTCTCACGCGGGCGAAGCCGTGGGTAAAAGCTAGTAAGAATATCTAAATATAAGAAAGGGGACTTTAAGGAACACTGTGGCTTTAGTCAGTAAAAGTTAGCTGTTATGATTTCTGACGTAAAAAACCAAATCACAATCATGGGGAATTACATTTGGTACACTTATACAATCTGTACTTACTCACTTTTCTCAGATGTTGTGACGTAGGCATAGCTAATCTGATTTATGAGAAACTGATGTTTATTTGAATGAATACAGAATACGGAAATCACCTGTTTGATATTGACTTTTGTTATAGCGGCTAGCAGTCTTAACCTGTCTATCTGTTTTTGAGGCGGGTTTGGAAATTTTATATCCGGGCTAGAGATGTGCCGTTGCGGGCAATATTGCAGTGAAGTGGGAATATTGCCCGATGTAAGAATATTGGTGGGAATATTGCCCGATGTAAAAATATTGGTGGGAATATTGCCCGATGTAAGAATATTGGTGGGAATATAGCCCGATGTAAGAATATTGGTGGGAATATTGCCCGATGTAAGAATATTGGTGGAAATATTGCCAGTAATATTTCCATATTGCCGGCAACAGCACATCTCTAACCCGGACAACGAATGAGCCCGGACGCTTCTCGGAAGTCCTGGGAAAACCGGATAGATGGTTACCCTACTTCAGTTGCTCTCTACGTTCCAGGGTCGCGGTATCTCAAACAATCTCCTAGGAGTGACCACTTACCATCAGTTTACTCTCATCATCCTGACCTGGTCCTGTGTTATTTGGGGTCGGCGGAACACGTTTTTTTCTTCCATTCTATCCTGTCACCCGTCATGCTATCACTAACTTCCTTTCCCCTCAAACCCCAAGCGGACGCCGGCGCCGCGGCGTTCGCGCGTAATTTCGCGCCATTCCGTTGAACACTAAGATAATTAAAAGTCTGCGAAGATTATTAAAATTTTGAGCGTTTTTTTTATTGGTTATGTATCTAAAAAGCTCGCCTATGTACATGAACTTTGTTATCCACTTATTTTGTGTTATTATAGTGTACAATAAAGAATTAAAGAATTAAGAATGTAAATAAGAAATTATTCATAAAGTAGTCTGTAAATTCGAGAATAAGCAACCTTTCCATTTTTCCCGTATTTATACCTATTTAAATGCTTGGGATCTCAGGGGTTAACCGACTTCGAAAAGGAGGAGGTTCTGTGTTCGGCTGAATGTATGTTTTTTTAATTAACATGTACACTGATAATTATTTTAATAACTTGGTTTCATTATTTCAACTATTTCCTGACCAACTAAGACAAACGCCACTCTTTTCTCGTCACACCACAAATCCATCTCAACATTCTCATCATCACGGTAAAAACAATAAAAATAAAAAAAGTTGCCAGTAGCATCATTCTTTTTTTTTCATAAATAAACCTGTTACCAACACTAAGAAAAACCCAAAACGTAACACCTGTTTTAACGAGGTTCTTTTTTATTAAAAACTTCAAAACTAATCAAGTTTTTATGAAGTCTCTTGATGTGACCTATTACGATCGAGATCGTAGTCGAACTGGACTGTTTATTATTAATATAATCAAACCATTATTATTATTATCGTACCCGTTATTGTTATTATTAAACCGGTCTTCGATTGCCGCGGTTGAACTTTGATAAGACTTCATTTCATCATTCGTATTCATTAGGCATCCACAGATAATCGCTGTGAGTTTGTTCTATAATTCAGTGGTGGAACGTAAACGACCTCTGAAGGAATACAAGTGGCTTTTAGTCAGTAAAAGTCTGACATACACACAGTTACTCAGAGATGAGCAAAATTAGAGAACTGGACGCTGATTAAACTTTTTTCGTTCACGATTCGTAATTTTTTTTTAAATCTCTTGTTGTGGTCACCCTACTCAATTTCTTCGATTTGACAGTAGCGATGGGCCGAGTCGACTTTTTGGTAACTCGAGTAACTCGAGTTGACTCGCTTACCAACTCGAGTTGCAACTCGAGTTGACTCGATTCAGTCTGCCGCGTCGCCGCGTTGTCCGTCCGAGTCAATAAAAGCTCAACTCGGTGCATCGTTCCGCGGGTTGCTAGTTTGCTATGTTCTCGGGTTCGTTCGGTTTCGGCGGGCCGCGGGCTGCGTGGCGGCGTCGAGTTAATTCAATGGTAGTTAAACAAAATTGAGCCCGTTCAAAAATCAGACCAGCGTTTACAAACATCACATCACAAAACGAACTGTAAGTAAACGAAAGGTAACATTTCCATCTCGTAAATAATAAGAAACTAAAATAATAATAGCAATTTATTCCTTAAATTAAACACCGCACCGTTTGGTATTTGGTCATCTAATTATCAACTAACACCT
This sequence comes from Mythimna albipuncta, assembly GCA_929112965.1. Classification (NCBI taxonomy): domain Eukaryota; kingdom Metazoa; phylum Arthropoda; class Insecta; order Lepidoptera; family Noctuidae; genus Mythimna; species Mythimna albipuncta. Next base: position 13,369,766 of record OV815982.1, read on the forward strand.
ATAAACAGAGCTAATCAACATCTAAGTAATGGCACTTATTTCTTAATGAATACCAGTTTTAAGTTAAACAAATACCATATAGGTAACTCTGTTAAAATATCTTACACAAACTAATGAAACGGCAACAAAACAATAAACAACGAACGAACAACAACGTAACATTAACAAAAACGTAAACAAACCAAAAAAAAAAGCGAGCTGGCTTTCTATGTCAAAACTCACACATTAGTTCTCATTCTGTCTGACTAACCGTCTGCTAAGAAACTAAGAACGAGAACTATCTCTTTCACTCGCGGCTCGGACGTTCGGTCGTCGCGTCGGGCTGATTCGGGCTCGCTCGGAGTCGTTCGGGCCTCGTGACTCGCGGGCTAGCCGCGGGCCGCCAACCCACCGCACCGCCCGCCGCGCGCTCTCTCCGGGTCAACTCGGTTTGTAGATATTTTGACTCGGGCTGACTCGCTCACGGTCTGACTCGAGTTACTCGAGTTAGATAACTCGAGTCGCCCATCGCTATTTGACAGTATGGCGTGACGTCTCAACATGGCAATACCTAGATTACACCTCCTTAGGCACTTCCTTAAGTGCCAAAAATGTAATCTGCTATACTCGTTTCATCATTGCAAAACAAGACGTATAGTGCGTCACGCCACCGGTAATTTTTTTATTTTTTATTATTGATAGGCTCGCGTTTGACCACTATCTCACCTTATGGTAAGTGATGATGTGGCCGACGATGGAGCACGCTTGCCTAGAAATAACCTATTCACTCTTGACTTAAAGACCCCTAGGTTGTAGCTATCAGGACACACAGACTCCGGCAGGGAATTCCACTCCTTAGCTGTACGCATAATGAATGTGTTTCCAAAACGTTTTGTACGAGTGGGATATCCACCATTTACCGATGGTGCAACGCCGTTTTATTTATTTGGATCTCCAACAAAGGATACACAGTAAACACTTAAAAAAAAAACTCAAATAGTACGAAGGGTTCGTTAGCGTGTGCTCCTCCAGTTACAGTTAATTGGTGGACATCCCATCCATACGCATAAAAACACATTAATTGTGGGTACAGCTAGGAAGTGGAATTCCCTGCCGGAGTCTAAGTTTCCTGATAGTTATAATTCGGGAATTTTCAAAAGCATTTCGAGGAGCATGCGTCAGAATTGCTTAACTGAACACTAGGCATACGGCGTTGCGCCACCAGTACATGGTGGACATCCCACCCATACGCACAAAACGTTTTGGAAACACATACCTACATTATGCGTACAACTAATGAGTGGAATTCCCTGTCGGAGTACTGTTTTTCCTGATAGTTACACCGGTTTTTTGTTTTCTGTTTTGTGGTGGAAAATCGTTTAATTATTTCTCGCTCATTCCAATTTTAATTAATTAGGGTAACTACCGGAAAACGCAGCGTTGTTAGGCCTCCTACAAGGTGGACCGATGACCTGGTGAAGGTTGCGGGAATCCGATAGATGCGGGACGCACGGGATCGTGCATTGTGGCGACACTTGGGGAAGGCCTATGTCCCACAGTGGACGTCTATCGGCTGAAATGATGCAGTGAGCAATGGGTAGCTCGCTGTCCGGCCGTCCGGTAACTGTCCGGACCAAGCCCAAGTCGTCGACGGCGCGCACTGTTCCCGCGCGCTTCAAGGAGTTGTCAGCAACAGCAGGGACCCAGCCGGGTCGAAGCCTGCTGGGGCCAGGGTTGTCCGAAAGGGAGTTCGAGCCCCGGTATGAAGGCTAGAAGGAACGGGGTGGGTCTTTTAGTCAGTAAGAGTCTGACACTATCTCCCGCTCCGCCCAAGAGCGGGGGTTGTCATTGGATGATTTTTTCCCACCATAAAGAAAAGGTAACCATGCAACTAATGACATGAAAATAATAAAACCTTATTTTCGAAGTCGGTTAGAAATCGACTAAGCGAGTTCTTTTATTAGTAACTAATGATCAAGATCTTTTAATCAGCCTTGATTATTGAACCAGTGTTGACTATAGGTACGAAGGCTTTCATGCCATCGTAATTTTATGACGAAAAGATAAATTAGAGTTAGAGGATAAACTCAACTTTGTAATTACAAAGTTGAGTTTATCCTCGTTTTAGTTAGTTTAAGTTAAGTTGAGTTTAGTTGTGTTTATTGAAAAAAAAAAAACGTTCTACCGTAATCGATAGACGTCATTGTAAATTCTTCAAAGTTTGTCGCAAAAAAAAAATATGATGAAACTAGGGACTTTCGCAAAAAACAAATACTGATGAAACTAGGGACTTTTTTTTTACTTTGCCTTGCTTCTTGTTAAATTTTATGATTGTAGGTCAACGGGAAGTACCCAGTTTTTGATAAGAAAACAAAGGAGTTGTTTTTGAGTGGAGAATTAAAGCAAGCAACAAAAGGTGGAAAAAAAATCTAAAGTCGACGAACTATCGATGTCAAGTGGAATATCTTTGAATGTGTATTTGAAAATCATTTTGAGGTTTCTCAAATTATTTTCATAATGAATTAAGTTAGTTTAAAATTTATAAAAAAGTGACAATGGTTTTTTCACCTATTTTTTGTCACAAAATTATAACTCGACATAATTCATTTATTTATTTATGGTTTTACTTTAACAAAAACGGTTATTCGCCAATTACATTAGTTAAAGACAATATGCAAAAAAAAAATCACACACTCATCTCACAAAACTCCAGCCAGACACACTGACACGATCGTCTTCCATTCGTCCGCGAACACATCACAGTCAGGGTGCGTGTCCAAAAGAGTGTTGAGCGCAGAAAGAGTGCGAGGGACAGGAGACTGGGCTCGCGCAACAGTGTGACTTGCAGGCACAGCGAACAAGCTGTGTCTCTTGATGCGGCTGTACTTGACGGGGGCACATAGTTGAGACAGTTCGGCATGCAGTTCTGGAGTGTCAGTTTCCCCATGAAGGATTTTACACATGGTAATTATTTGCTCATGTTTCTTCTGACCTCTAGTGAATTATATACAGGCTGGCCAGAACATTGACGTCCAAAAATAAAATTTAGGTCCCTCGTATCGTGGGGTATCCGAATCACCCCCATGTATGTTCCGCGACTTTTCATAGTTTTCGAGTTATGAATTTTTTTCTGATTTTTTGAGAATGATCGACCAGACCAATCTAAATTTTTTTTTTTAAAGTACATGATTTTCGCGAATCGGGTATAGGGTATAAGTATATCGCGAATAGGGTATAAGTTTACAAATATTATTTTTGTTGAATAGTTTTAGTTCACTAATTCGTAGAAATAAAAACCGGCCAAGAGCATGTCGGGCCACGCTCAGTGTAGGGTTCCGTAGTTTCCCGTCCGTCACAAATTCACAATAAGTGTACCCACTTATGAAATTAGAAAAATGCCTCCATATACGATTATACTACAAACTTAGTCCAGAAATTATTTTGTAGAACACTTTTGTCTTTTTTGTACAAAAACTGTTCTTTCCTTCAAGTTCAAAATAATTTTCCTAGAAAGTCCTTATAAAGTTCTACTTTTCAGAATTTTTTCATAATTTCTAAACTCTTGGTTCAAAAGTTAGAGGGGACACACACACATTGTTTTTTGTTTTTTTTTTGCGATTATTTCCGAAATTATTGACATTATCAAAAAATGATTTTAGTAAACCCCTATTCATTTTTAAATACCTATCCAACAATATATCACACGTTAGGGTTGAAATAAAAAAAAAAACACTTCCTACTTTATATATAGGGGGGCTGGCTACCCTAATAAAACATTTTTTTCCAATTTTTATTTGACCACTTTGTCGGCGTGATTGATATACATATTGGTACCAAATTTCAGCTTTCTAGTGTTAACGGTCCCAGAGATTAAGCGAGGACGGACAGACAGACAGACATGGCGAAACTATAAGGGTTCCTAGTTGACTACGGAACCCTAAAAATAGATTCATCGTTCGTGATGAAAATATCAGGTCCTAAAAAAAACAACTCAATATTTTTCTACATTTTTATTCATCTTAACTCCTCAAGATCATCGATCCTAGATTTCGCCTCGACATATTCTCTGTGACCTTCCACTAATATTCGTCCAATAGCTTTGATTAGCCTAACTTTGAATCTAGACACTTTATCATTATCATCATAATCTAGTGTTGTCACGTCTCTTTCTATATAATATTCAAACGTCTTCCATAGCATTTCTCTTGCTTTCAATATGCTGTCAGCTTGGCTGAAACAAAAGAAAAGATCTAATTAATAATAGTAAATTTTATTACAAGTGAAGAAAGTTTGTCATGGTGACCGAGGCGGAATTCACCCGAGCCGCAGGTGAGGGTATTATGGAACCTAGTGCTGCAGTGAACAATTTCCACGTGTATGATATGACAATAGGGTAGATTTGAAAAACGTTATTTGCGAACGAACGAAATTCAAATTTTCTTAACGGATGAATTTCGCCAGTTTGAACTATTTTTAAGGTTGGTAATAATTCAAATACATCTCCCGTCTCGTTAGAGTTTTACTCGATAAAACGCACAGGTGTCCTTCAGTTACCCTTTGCATTCTTGAACTACGGTATTCTCTTCCGGAAAATTCCGTGGTCTTAGCGGGTATCGGTCCTACTGGGCTACTACGGTTTTGCTAACATCTCATTGAGGACTTTGTCGATTGGGTTCGGTCTTTACCGGTCGGTTGGACGTCAAGCTACCCATTGTTCGTCACCAGCAAGCCCGAGCCAACAGTGTTTGGGATCACCATGCGACTTTAGATGCCCAGGGCGTCTCCTGTTGCAACGGCTGGGGCGTGATGATGTCCGTACCTTCACTGTTGCGGCTGATCTCCATTGCTAGCATTACTCCTTCGCAGGAGACGTCCACATCCCATTTCTTATCGCTCCGGACCATGGCCTGAAGCAGAGCCAGACGTAAGAGGTTCCCACCGTCGATGAAGATGGTGATGTTACAAAAGTGCGTGATACGAGTGCATACAACATTGTAACGATTGCAGCCATCTCCTTCCTTCCATTAGCTTGCTGACATCTCTTTGAGACCATCGATGACTGGGTTCGGTCTCTACCGATCGCCTATATATCGCCTGTTGCGCCGGTATAAGCGTGAGCATGTCCGTTTCTTCACTGTTGCGATCGATCTCCTTCGCTAGCATTACTGTTTCGTAGAAGGAGGGAACCAAATTCTATTTCCTATCGCCCCGGACCATGGGCGGTTGCAGTAGAGCTAGACGCAAGAGTTCCACGCCATCGAAGAAGGTGTCGTCACAAAAATGCGTGTCGTCGTGATACGAGGACATAAAAGAATGTTACGGTTGCGGCCATCTCCTTCGCTTGCATTACTGCTTCGCAGAAGAAGGCACCACATCCCAATTCTTATTGCTCTGGACCATGGCCTGAAGCAAAGCCAGACAAGCAAGAAGGAACGGGGTGAGTTTTTTAGTCAGTAAGAGTCCGACAATATCTCCGTCTCCGCCCAAGGGCGGGGGATGTCATTTGGATGATTTTTACCCATCGGAAAAAAAGCAGTCAGACGCGAGAGTTCCCCTGCGCCGATGAAGATGGTGACGTCATAAAAAGGTGTGACGTGCGTCATAAGAGTACATAAAAGATTGTAAGATGAAGCTTGAAAAGCCTGTTAGATTATTTTCCTTAAGTCGGGTTGTCAAAAACCGGTCGAGCGGTCCTAATATCTACCTGCTTAATGTAGCGTAACTACAGGTATTTCCCAAATGGGTTTCTCCATCAGCTGTTTAGTCATAAATGTTTCGATAACGAATTGATTACATTGTACGCATTATTCCAATATTGTGTATTTTACCGTTGAATGACTTGCTGTTTTTCGCATTATGACGTCACTTCATTATGTTACACCTAAACGATTATTATGAATCGAAACTTATTTGGAATCATTATTGTTACACTTAAACAATTATTATGAATTAACTTTAAAAAAAAAAGAGATTACTTTGGCCCATGCTCGTTAGTCAATAGAAGGACAGTGAAGACAGTGTCCCGAGTTCCTATTGGTTAATAAACTTAAAAGTTACACCCCAGGGCCAAAGTAACACGACTTTACTTTAAATGAGTCTTTTTGGGGATCAGTCGGCTAATTTTTTATTGTTGATAAGGTCGCTTGACTATCTCACCTGATGGGAAGTGACAGTGGAGCACGCTTAGCATAATCATCTTTTTAATGTTCCCACTGCTGGGCCTCAGGCCTCCATTCTAGGAGATGACCACGCAGGCCCAGTGCGTGTTGGTGAATGTCACATGTCTTCGAATTTTTGGTTTTAGGACATGTCGGTTTTCTTCACCATTTCGAGAGCAGTGGTGATGAAATAAATTACGCAAAGTAATGTACTCGTACCTGTCTGGGTTTGAAACCGTGACTCGTAAATCGGGACCGTTAACACGCACGAGCACGCCTACCTACAAGTTATCTACCTATTCACTCTTGATTTAAAGATCCCTGAAATAAATATTAAAAAAAAAATACTTAAAGAATTCCCTACCAAAGCCTGTGTTTTTTGCTAGCTACAACCTGGTCTTCAATAGGTTACTTCTAGGCAAGCGTGCTCCATCGTAACTAAATCGTCGCTTACCATTAGATGAGATAGTGGTCAAGCGCGAAACCTATTAATAATTTAAAAAGTACAGCATAATACTAGTAAGAAAGAGGAAGCTATAAACCTAAAGATATTAAGTACCACATATCACTAATGATCAATGGACCTACACTATCTCCAGCCCAAAATACTAAAGAGGCAAGGGGAATTTACAACGATGAAATAGGTATTCGTAATAGCGATAACCCAACATGCACGCTTTGACGTAGACGAGGGGATTCTAAAGGATTTCATGAACATAAAAAGAAAGGAAATAAATTTATGCACACACACACCACTTATGACGCGAATTGCATCACTTTTATAACCAGAAAAACATGATAGCAACACCAATCATACGTGATGTCCAGCAAGTATACATTTATTTGACTGGCCTAGATTATAATCTAGTGGTCAGTGACCATTAGACCAACAGAACAGGCCTGGTTGCTAAACCGGAGGTCGTGGGTTCCGTGTTTAACTTCCTTTCAGAAGCAGACCCTTGGCCCCAGCCCCAGTTGGCTTCGACCCTGTTGGGCCCCTACGGTTGCTGACAACTCCTTGAGGCGCGCGGGAATAGTACGCGCCGTCGAAGACTTAGATTCAGTCCGGACAGTTACCGGACGGTCGGACAGTGAGCTACCCATTGCTCGCGTCCGCAAGCCCGCGCCTACGGTGGTCGGAAATCGGGATCGGAATTCCGTCTGCGGTTGGGGTGTGAGCGCCGTTGCCTCATCGGTCGGCCTTTTCCTTTACTGGCATTACTGCTTCGCAGAAGGAGGTGACATCCTGCCACTCCTCCTTGCCTGTACCAAGGCCCGACAGCGAGATCATCATCTCCGATAGCCCCCACAAGGACATGACAATGCTCTGCCACACAGCGATGTTCCACCTGCAAGTTAGTGGTATGACAACCCCGAGTCTCGGAAAGTGTGTAAAACCGTTGGTTCTAATCTCTTTCCGTTCTTGTTGGACTACCGTTCCATTTCCATCGGACTATGAGGGTCGACTGGGTATGAGGATGTACGATAATCCATTCTTGCGGCCGCCTCCGTCCGCTTTGCAGTAGGATACAAACGTATCCCATTTCCCCTCGCTCCGCAACATTGTCTGAAGGCCCGGGCCGGTGTATAAAATTACAACAAAAGTGGCATCGATTTCTATATAAGTACATATACAAGGTGTAAGGGACCAGGGCGGGAGAGGGTTTTGTTAGAGAGGCGGTTTTTTTTTCGTTTCCTGAAAAAAAGTCTTGTGGAAGGTTGTTCAGTTTCGTCTACTGAGCAAGCCCTTAAAGTTTGTGGAGGGCGGTCCCTTACACCTTGTATGTGTACTTATATAAAAATCGATGCCACTTTTGTTGTAATTTTATAACACAAGAACAGGCTCACCTATCCAAACCAAATGTTTAGGCTTTGTTCGGACTATTTAGTAGATGGTTTATGTGAAGTTTGGTAGGGTAGAGTAGGTTATAGTAGGGTAGACTAGGGTAGAGTAGGGTGGAGTAGGGAAGAGCGGTAGCGAATTCGCACGGGCAAAAGCTAGTTATTTATAAGAGAGAAAAATTTAGAATTAACCTTAACTAAGTTTAGTGTGCACAACAGAATCGGCATAATTATGTCATTAGATGTACACATATATATGTAAATAGATATAGGCATGACGTTATATAAACAATTACGTAATATATTTGTGTAGATGAGTAATTGTTTTGACTGCAAATGGTTTGAATGTGGTCAAACAAAGTATAATAAGGTTTTCCGTGACCGCCTGCTACGGAAAAATTTGGAGAGTGGAAAGAAACGTGTTACACCGACTCCAAGTAACAAGAAATAGTGACAAATAAAAGGTAATACAATGACAATAAGGTGTCAAAAGTTTACCAGGGGAAAATGGAACAAACAGTGCGGTGATCTCAAGTAACATGAGACAAGGGCAGGAAGATGGTGATGAAATAGTGACAAATAAAAGGTAACACGATGACGACAAGGTGACGAAAGTTAACAGGGGAAATGGAATAGAAAAAGAACATGCTGTGCCGATCCCAGGTAAGATGGACCAAGGGCAGGAAGAAGATGAAGAAGTGATAAATAAAAGGTAACACGATGACGACAAGGTGACAAAAGTTTAGCAGGGGAAATGGAATAGAAAAAAAAACATGTTACGCCGATTCCAACTAACATGAGGCAAGGGCAGGAAGATGATGATGAAAATGTGACAAATAAAACGACACAACACAACGACGACAAGGTGACGAAAGTTAACAGGAGAAATGGAATAGAAAAAGAACATGCTGTGCCGATCCCAGGTAAGATGAACCAAGGGCAGGAAGATGATGAAGAAGTAATAAATAAAAGGTAACATGACGAAGACAAAGAGACAAAGGTTTAACAGGCGAAAATGGAATAGAGCAAAAACATGTTGCGCCGATCCAAATGAGATAGGATACGGAGATGATGACCATCAGTTTAGCCTATTATACTCCTTCTTAGTAGTCAATATAGCATCGACTACTAAGAAGGCGTATACTACGTTAAAGTGACGGTTGACAAGGTAAAATAGAAGAGGAAAACGTAATGGGTAACATGAGACGAGTGCAGGAAGATAATGATGATAACAAGGTAAAATGAAAGGCAGTGTACGAAACGATTCGATCCTAAGTAACATTAGACAAGGGTAGGAAGATGACGAAAAAGTGATAAACAAAAGGTAACACACGATAATATGATGAAAGCTTATCGAAGAAGTACGAATGACCCAAGGCACACCACGTCTAACTTTTCTACTGCCCCTTACATTACATTTGAAAAGGTTTCTAACTTAGGGACCATCGCCACGAGCGAGAGACTCGCGACGAGCCCGTGCTTATATCTTGCGATTATTCTGCCAGCGTAATGTCGCGACTCGTAACGGAATCGCTACGTTTCCGCGACGAGGCGTTTTGTAATACGTTACTTAGCAGACAGTCAACGCAGAAATGAACCGTGTTTGACAGCGCACTCGCCGCGCTCTCGCTGCCAGTGATTCCAATAATAAGTATCGCAAGAACGTGTGAACGCACGAAATGTTAAAAACAATAACAAGTTCTAATAACATAGTTAACAATCAAACGATCAAAGGTTAAGTTCAACGTAGCTATAAACGTAAAATTGTGTATCTGTATAATCTGTATCGCGTATGAGGAAAACATCGGGGATTATTCGAATAGCTTGCGTACGGGTCAAAACCACAGAATAGATAGTTACAGAAGGCCAACTTCATACAATGAGCGAAACAGTACGCACATATAGACAACGCTTCACATACAGCGAGTAAACACGAACATCTATAAAGGTAGAATTACACACACATGTGCGCAATATAGTGTACAGTTGCCATCACGGATCTTGAACACTTGCGCAGAAGTCAAATATTCGGTCTCTTTAGTGGTGCGAAGTGCGACGCGGGGGCAGGGAGTGTCAGTGACAGGCTGGCCGCGCCATCGCGTCATAAACGTCACTCCTGATTCGTTCACTACGTTGCAGCATGTATCTAACAACGAAGACGGTTGACTCGCCAATGTATGGAATGCGCAAAGCGATCCCCACTCTGACGCCGAGCGTTCAAGATCCGTGATGGCAACTGTATGCCGATCTGGGCACGTCGGTCACCATACATTTTATATGGCAATTAGGCTTATACATTAGATCCACACCACGTGACGTCGTTCTACGTAAAAATCAGGCGTGGTCCACGTGGGCCTCGGTGTACTGACCGGCCACCAATCACAACCACAAAACGCCGCCACCGGCTTGTTTCCTATAGTCCTCATCGATTTTATATGAATTCGCTGCACACGGGTCGACGCCGCCACCGGTGGCTGTCGCACGCTACAAATCGCCGCTGCTCGTTTCTTATGGCTCGTATTGGCCACTAAACGCAAATACAAAACGTTGTCAGACACCACTTGTGCATTTAAACCGTTTTCGTTAGAGTCCATTATGATACTGCATGAATGGGTTACAAATAGTATCAGCCACCGGTCACAAATTAGTATTAGTATTTTGGTGCATGTTTTGTGCTGTAACCAATAAAGGATTTATCTATCTACAAATGGCTGCCGCGCGTATCAGCTTCCTTTGTGGTCGCTTCTACTTTCTCGAACGAAACTACAACTAACCACACACGACAGTCACAAACGCTGTAAACACGTTTGTGACAGTCGCGTGTGGTCAGTCGTAGTTTTAATAGGTGTGACGTCAGCAGTACGATCGTAGCGATCCATTTTGGGTGTAATTTATCTATAATGTGTATGTATTTAGAAATACGAATCTATCTGTGGCTATATTTACCCAGTTGTCTTGTGGTATGCGGTCAAGAAAACATAATTTGTTCGAATTGCGGGAGAATCCGACTTGGTTGTTTTTTTTCCCTATTAGTGTCATTTCTTTCTCGAAGACAAGCGTCACAATAATGACCGGTCCTGTGCGTCTCCCATCCATCGGATTCCCGCGACCCTCACTAGGTCACCAGTCCACCATGTAGGACGCCTTTCAAGACTGCGACTTTTTTTTATATTGGGAAAAATCATCCAATGACAACTACCGCTCTTGGGCGGAGCGGGAGATAGTGTCAGATTCTTACTGACTAAACGACCCACCCTGTTCCTTCTAGCTTTCATACCGGGGCTCGAGTTCCCTTTCAGATAACCTTGGCCCCAGTAGGCTTCGACCCGGCTGGGTCCCTCCGTTTCCTTTCGTTTCCATCGACTATCTGTTTTACGAGCAATATGCCACTTAAGTTGCTTGCATATAACGAGCGGAATCAGGTGGATTCTGCCATATTTTCGAAGTAAATTCGCATTATAATATGAATCTATCAAGAATATTTTCACTTTCAAAGCAAAACAGTAACAAATTCTAATAAGGGACTGTTTAAATCTCTATGAATGACGTCGTATTAAAATTCCTACCTTTCAATCGTGATAATGACAGACACAATTGAAAGACAATAAGTGCGCGAACGCCGGCGTTCGCTTGGGGTTTAATGAATTAACCTATTATCAAACAGGTCCCAAAGCCCTTAGGTAGCGATAGGTCCATAAGTGTATTGTCTTTTTGGAACCACGGGCGCAGAGTGGGGACTCTGCTCGCTCAACGAGTGATTCAGAGACGACGGTGACATAGTGACCACGTGCTGCCGTGCACAAAGAGGCTCAGGGGAAATCGTTATACAGTTTCTTCAGGCATGTGGCGTAACAGGCGTTGCACTGAAGGGGTTCCCGAATGGTCTTTTGAGAGGTAACGGGCCCCCTTCTACGTGCTGACGGCGATAGTGGTTTTAGTGAGGTAAAAATCTCACACTCGCCGGACTTATTACCAAAGTCCAGGCGCCTTTTGAAGTTTTCCCCTCGAGAAAAAAGTTATATTGTCTTTATTTAAAGCCTGGATGTGGTTAGAATTTATATGAAACAGGTATTTTGACGATTTTTTTCGTCCATGCGGGGCCCCGCGATGCGCGGGACCCGTAGCATTTGCTACTCTTGCTATGTAGCTAATCCGCCACTGCTTTTTTTCACATTTTAACGTTTAAGTTTGATATTGGCCTTCTGTATGTACTTTATTCTGTTACTCTGCGTCATATTCACGACGCGACGCGCGACGTTTCCAAAACGTCGCGTCGAAGATATTCCGATTTCAACCGAATTCCGACAAACATACCTACGTGCAAAAAGTCACACAGCACATGTGTGTAAATATTTACGTAGATACTGACTAAATTATATATTGAGTAAATATTTGGTTTTGGTTCCGGGGAGGTACGCGGGGAAGGAACACATATGATATTTACATAATACACGATTCTGTTTTTGTATTCGGGGACTTTTTAGTAGCGTTTGTCAATTTTGTATAGGTAATGAGGAAAATAAGGTTAGTAGTTCTGACAATTGTTTTTGTAATTCTACAAGACAATGCGGTAAATGATTGGAAAAATTAGGCAGGTAATTATTGTCGGTCTGTGGGTTAATTATACGCGGAAGGCTCTAGACGCCTTGCAGGTCCAATATAATAACGGTTTCAGGGTGCTTTTGGAACTGCCTAGATTCTGCAGTACATGGGGCATGTTTTCGTTAGAGCGTATGGATGATTTCCACGTTATAATGAGAAAGAAGGCTGCCTCGTTGCTAAGCAGATCTAGGGCCAGCTCCAATAGTGTGATTCGAACCTTTTCCGACAAGCATGATGCGCCAGTGATTAATTACTAGTTGCGATTGCTGGTGCGGCAGTAATTAAAGCTTTTTCTGTTTTTTAAGTGTTACTAACTTAGTCGATAAGTTGTTAATAACCATTGGACCAATGTAGTCCTTTTAAATAAGTATAATTCTTATTATTATATACTGTTTCCTAAAAGTTGTTTAGGAAGAAGGAAAATTTATGGTTGCTAGCTATGGTTTGCGGGATTGGTAGTTAGAGTTACCGTGACCATGGACAGCAAAGGGCAGCTGTATCAAAATTATAATATTCCACAACTTTCACACAAAGCCATTTAGTCTCAAACTAAATGGGCTTGCGGACGTCGAGCAATGGGTAGCTCGCCGTCCTTCCGTCCTGACCCAGTCGTTCACTGCGCGTAGAGATCCACGCGCTCCTACAGAGCTGTCAGCAAATTGTAGGTCCAGCAGAACGGATGCCCGCTAGCTAGGACTGCGGGGAATTTCTGAAATGGAAACCCGTAGTCCTGGAACGCAAGGGCAACCGAAGAACAGGTGTGGCTTTAGTCAGTAAAAGTCTGACACGTTTTCCCGCTCTACCCAGTAAGAGATGTGATTGTATGATTTCCACTATTAAACAAAAGTTTTAAAATATGCAGATATTGTGGTATGAGTACTAGATAACTAAATACTTATATATTTCAAAATAGTGCAGGATTAAGCCATATCGAGGCCTGTTGCAAATTTTACTAATGCTGCAATGAGCCCACTAAATGTTTGTAAAATAAATTAAAACTCTTTTCAAATTATTTTTGCACAGATCGTGGGGATCTTAGCCCCTATAGGCAGTAATTTATGGATAATCTGGAATTGATTAGATTTCATATACAGATGAGCAGGGCCCGTAGCTATATAGTATTTGCTACTCTTGCTATAAGGCTAATCCGGCACTTTTTCTATTCACATACATATCTACAGTACACTTTTTCTATTTACATACATACATATCTTACACTAATATTTTAAAGAGGTAAAGTTTGTTTTTATGTTTTTTTTGTTTGTAGGAGGTAATCTCTGGAATTATTTGTCCGATTGTAAAACTTTTTACACCGATAAAAAGCTGCTTTATTCCTAAGTGACATAGGCTATATTTTATGTACGCGGGCGAAGCTGCGGACAAAAGCTAGTTATAGGTAAATTACATCCAGCCACAAACCAACTGATCGTGCTCATCACGCAAATATTTTTATTGGGTGGAAATCAAACCAGAGTCACTAACCACTAGACCAACAGGCCAGTCAAATACAGGTACCATCAAAAACACTTCCGCCTGACCACCGCTAAGTTCATTTTCGCTTGAACTCAAAACAAAAACTTCAAACGGTTTGGTTTGGCCCCGCGCCGCAGGATTCAAGCGATTTTTTTTTAAGTGATCATGCAGAAATTACCTCGATGATATTGTCTGTGCGATAAAAGAACCGTCGTGGCGTAATGTGAAAACAACATTAAAGATTTTAAGTAGCAACCCAACCCAGCCATCCGTCAAATGCCAAATGTCATATCATGTTGACAGAGGGTTTGTTTATTATGTTATTTTATTGTGATTTTAATTGAAATCTTCCGAAATGTGATAAAAAATTTCACTGAGCTGCAAGGGAACTAATATTTAATATATTACAGTTTTGCCAAACATAAAAAATGGCAAATCACACCATTAATGATCAAAACAAAGTCACGAACTTGGGAAACTTTGGTATGCTGTGTTTTTGGTACGTAACACTTTTATTTTAATGTTTTTAGACTTCCTAGGTGAACTCCTATCCCTGTTATCTCCAAATATATATAAATTAAACGGAAATTCATTTAAACATGACGATATTTGTTTATTTTGTTTTGGTCAATATTTTCGATGGCTAGAATAAAGAGTACCTATTGATACTTTAAATTTATAATGCATTTCGACTAACTTAGAATATTTGTTTTCAGGCTTGAGTAAGGACACAGTAACTAAAATAAAAAAAGGGCAAATGCGAGTCGGACTCGCGCACTGAAGATTCTGTACTTTACCTATGAAATCAATTCCCGAATTAAGTTACGAAGATTTTTCCGAATTGCAAACAATTCTTTTTTGTGGCGGATCTACATATTTACCATTTTCACATTTTCTCTGTACTTGTTCTATGAGTCCTTGATTTATGCCAAATTTCAGGATTCTAGGTCAACGAGATTCACCCTATGAACTTTGATTCCCTTGAGTATCGAAATATATATTTTTTTGCGACATAAACGCCAGTATCTTTTTTTTTGTCTCAGAAGTCTGATTTGTTCACAACTTCAAAAGACCGCAGACTTGAGTGTATGGTTTTAATTTTAACTCGATACCTCCAAGCGTTCTCGAGTTAAAGGGTCTTAACCTTTAAGGACCCTAAGGATCTAATATGCGAGATTGTCCCTTACAGGCTAAATAGATTTTTTACGAAGCAAAATTACAAATTCTGAAGTGTACTTTATTTTCACAATCATTAAGTTCATATTTTTCATTAATTAGCAAATTCGAAAAATGTACTGAGGAAGACAACGAGAAAGTTGTAGTGTGTCCCATAACTAGGGTAAACATAAACTTGCTGCTAGCTACAATATGGAACCTACCTCGATAAACAGTACAGCAGTTTCTTCACGCTATTTTCCTTTACCGGTTCGTCTTTGCATTTAAATGTTCATCATCATTACAATCGAAAGACGACCACTGTTTGACATAGGCCTCCCCCAGGTGTCGCCACAATTAACGGCATTACGCAAAAACTTACAAACGGATGAATTTAATGATAAACGTTGCAATAATATAGCTTATAACCTATATTTTTGCTAAGTTTCATCACGTAAGCAAGTTCAATAAATAGGCTACTAATATTATAAATGGGAAAGTTTGTGAAGACGGATGGAGATACTCGTATGTATGGATGTGTCGCGCAAAAACTACTAGACAGATGAACTTAATCATAAATATTGCAATAATATAGCACATAAGCTATAGCTTTGCAGTTTAATTAGGTGAGCAAATTCAGCCAATAGGATAATTTTTATTACGTGGTGAAGCCGCTGTTCTTCCAGCTAGTCTAACATAGTTTCGAATTATCAAGATTTTACAGTCGCACTATAATGACGTCACAATGTTGCTTACATAACAAAAACGATATTCATCTACAGCAGCGCCCTCAAATCCCACGATGGTTTACTTTCCGCACAGACTCTACATAGGTGTGGTTTCAGTCAGTAAATTTCTTATACGCCCTCCTGCTCCGCCCTAGAGCTGGAGTAGTTATTAGATGTTTTTCTACCTCCAAAAACAAACCCTGCAAGCTAAGCTATCGGTTATGTCAGGGTTTTTTCAAATAAACTCATTTTGAAATAAAGTAAGTGCTTGATGTCACAATTTATGTTTAAAATAATCAATAACTATGGCATCGTCATTGGGTCTTTATATATATACTAGCTTTTGCCCGCGCGGCTTCGCTCCCGCTCTTCCCTACTTCAGCCTACTATACCCTACTCTACCCTACCCTACTCTACTCTACTCTACCCTACCCTACTCTACTCTACTCTACTCTACCCTACTCTGCCCTACTCTGCCCTACTCTACTCTAATAAACCTCACGGAGCCCGAGAACTTTCCAACGAATGCAAAACCGTGGAATTCGGTTCGTGCGTTCTGGAGTTATAGCGTCAGGAAGGAAAACCCGACTTATTTTTATATAGTAGATAAAAAAAAACCATTTGGAATTGGGAAGTTTTTTTCACTTTTCCCTCTAGGTTTTTCACAAATGGTCATGACGGATTCAAAGCGCCTAAAGATTGAAAGATCGAAAGAAAAAAACATTTATTTCTGACTTGCATTGAACAAACAACAATAAAATAAACATGTTATGTCATGTTGCTGTTTTTCTTTTATTTCTGTTTATTAATATGTTGTCTGTCTGTGTCGGTCTCGAGTCAGCCGGTGTCGCATAGATTATACTAGTTATAAATAGACAACCGAGTTGTCTATGGTTATGCTCGGTCCACACATGACCTGACAGGCAAACTAATTTTTGTTTCTTTTTTTGTAATTATTTGTGTGTCTATTCAGGCAGAAAAAACATGTTTTTTTTCTTTCCTTCAACAAATGCACGAAACATAAGCTGTGATGTTTAAAAAAATAATTAAGGTAGCGCTGGACAGTGGCTTTTTTCCAAAAAAATCTTAAAGAATTTTGCGACCATGAAAAAAAATCAATCAAAAATCAAAGCATTTATTTCAAATAGACCATTTACAGGCACTTTTGAATAGTCAAATGTCGGTCAGTCCAAGAAAAGTGAAGCTAAATTGCCATAAAGAATAAACTGTTTTCATGTTATCTTACGTTATGAAAAGAATTAAAAAATAAAATACGGGCGAAGTCGCTGGCATAACCGTCAATAACCGAACGGCGGGCAATGGGTAGCTCGCTGTCCGACCGTCCGGTAACTGTCAGGACCGAGCTCAAGTCGTCGACGGCGCGCACTGTTGCCGCGCGCCGCAAGTTGTCAGCAACAGCAGGGGCCCAGCCGGGTCGAAGCCTACTGGGGCCAGGGTTAGCTCCGAAAGGTAGCTCGGCCCCGGTATGATAGGCAAGACGGAACGGGGTGGGTTTTTTAGTCAGTAGGATTTTGACACTATCTCCCGCTCCGAGGATGTCATTGGGTTGATTTATACTCACCAAAAAAGCCTAGTCAATAAAAAAGTATACTTACTTCGTAGGTACATTGATTTGTAACCGATGCTTTGGTAAAGTGAGTGTTGTAGTGTTGCCATCTTCCTCCTGAAACAAAAACAAGTATTAAGGTAGAATTACAGTGCTCACACGTGTGCTACACATGTCGATCTGGGTGCGTCGATCTCCATACATTTTATATGGAAACTAGACTTGTAGAGCTATACTACCTCCACGCCACGCGACGTCGTTCTACGGACAAATTAGGCGTGTTAAGTGTGCGTCGGTCTAATGTAGTGCTAACTTTAACACTTTCAAAAATGTTATTAGTTTGGACGTTTTAGTAAGAAAGAAAGGAAGAAAGAAAGAAAGAAGAAAAAAAAGAAGAAAGAAAGAAAATTATTTTATTTGGCATACACATACTCGTAGATACACAAAATGCAATAACAACTTAGTTGCACCACGCTTACTGCGTACTGCCAGTATTCGGGTGAAACCGCGCCGGGGTTAGTTATAATTATATTTTTGTTAATATTGACAGGCTCGCGTTTGACCACTATCTCACCTTATGGTATGCGATGATGTGGTCGACGATGGAGCACGCTTACCGAGAAGTAACCTATTCACTCTTGACTTAAAGACCCCTAAGGCCCTTATGGCCGCTATGGCCCACGTACAATGGTCCGCATAGGACTAAGTGCGGAAACCATACTCAGACATAAGACATAAGACCCCTAAGTTGTAGCTATCAGGAAACACAGACTCCGGCAGGGAATTCTACTCCATGAATGTACGCACAATATAAAAACAAAACAGTAATTTATCTATTCAATCATCATCATTTCAGCCAAAAGTCGTCCACTATTGGACGTAGGCCTCCCCCAAGTGTTGCCACAATGAACGGTCCAGTACGTTTCGCATCCTTCGGATTCCCGCAGGGGGCAGGGCACATTGCTCGCAGAGCAGATGGTCGATGGGGACAAAAAGGTATGGAGTGGCGACCACGTACTGGAAGACGCAGCGTTGGACAGTTTCTTACAAGGTGGACCGATTGGTGAATTCTGATATTCCAATGCACACTTACAAAAATGTAAACGATAGAAAACCGACAGGCTGGATGAAACTTCGGGGTTAGCATAAATAATAGCATAGTCGGCCTTATAATGTTCCCACTGTTGGGACTCAGGCCTCCTCTCTAGGAGAGGGAATGGGCCGTAATCCACCACGCGGGCCCAGTGCGAGTTGGTGAATAGAATAGAATAGACTTCATTGTACACCAAAAAGTAACACAGCTTGTACAAAAACTTCAATTTGTGGGTACAATTATGGCGGTCTTATCGCTGAAAGCGATATCTTCCAGACAACCTTAGGAATTTTTGAATGTCACGTGTCTTCGAAATTTTGATTCTAGTACACGCCGGTTTCCTCCAAATGTTTTCCTTCACCGTTTTGAAAGCAATGGTGATGAATTAAATTACACAAAGTAATGTGCCCGACTGGGTTTTAACCCGCGACCTACAACTCGTACTCTTGGGGTTAGTTAGTAATAATAAAAAATCAGGATATACCTAACCTAATTTGCGTTTAACTTGTATTCAGTTGTACTATATTCATGCATTTTCCTGCCATTGTGACGTCAAATGATCAAAATAATTTGTGTCTACCAACTATACTAATTGACCTCCACAACTTTAATGAGGAAACCGGTGCTCTTTGACGGAACTGGTTGTGAAAATTTCTGGTTTTTAGGGTTCTATGCAAAAACGACAAAAACGGAGCCCATAGGCGCGTTGTTGAACTTTTGTTTGTCTGTTAACAGCCTTTTTATTAGGAACGCGTAAATGTATAAAGCTGAAATTACCACTGGTACTTGACATCTAATTAATTGAAGAAATCATGACATACGGTTTAATTAAAAACCGGCCAAGAGCGTGTCGGGCCACGCTCAGTGTAGGGTTCCGTACTTTCCCGTCCGTCACAATAAGTGTACCCACTAATGAGTTTAAAAAAATGCTTGCATATACGATTATAAAAAGGCTCTCAGAGTATACAAACTTAGTTCAGAAATTATTTTGTAGAACCCTTTTGTCTTTTTTGTACATAAACTGTTCTTTCCATCAAGTTCAAAATAATTTTCCTAGAAAGTCCTTATAAAGTTCTACTTTTCAGATTTTATTCATATTTTCTAAACTTATAGTTCAAAAGTGAAAGGGACACACACACATTGTTTTTTACTTTTGGAGCGATTATTTCCGAAATTATTGACATTATCAAAAAATGATTTCAGTAAACCCCTATTCATTTTTAAATACCTATCCAACAATATATCACACGTTAGGGTTGAAATTTAAAAAAATCACTTCCCTAATAAAACATTTTCTTCCAATTTTTATTTTACCACTTTGTCGGCGTGATTGATATATTTACATATTGGTACCAAATTTCAGCTTTCTAGTGCGAACGGTCACAGAGATTAAGCGAGGACAGACAGACAGACATGACGAAACTATAAGGGTTCATAGTTGACTACGGAACCCTAAAAAACGTAAAGATTTAATAAAAATAAGAAAAAACCGACCAATAATGCCACCCCATTAGGGAGTCCCCTCTTTGAGGCGTGGCTGGAAAGGCCTCACGGCGTCCTTACCTTCCGCATGACGCAGGTCCTCACCGGACATGGTTCGTTCGGGAGTTTCCTACACCGGATTCATGCGGAAGTGACGCCCGGGTGTCGCCACTGTGCGGAACGCCCGGAGGACACGGTGGAGCACACAGTCGAGGTGTGCCCTGCTTGGGCGGAGCATCGCCGTGCCCTCGTGGGGGCGATCGGCGGCGGAGACCTCTCGCGCCGGGCCTTGGTTGAGGCCATGGTCCGGAGCGAGGAGGAGTGGCAGGCGGTCGCCGACTTTTGCGAAGCAGTAATGCTTGCAAAGGAGGAGGCCGAACGCATCAGGCAACGGCGTTATCGCCGCCGCCGTCGCCGGGATTCTGATCCCGATTTCCGGCCAACGTAGACGCGGGCTTGCGGACAGTGAGCAATGGGTAGCTCGCTGTCCGGCCGTCCGGTAACCGTCCGGACCAAGCCCAAGTCGTCGACGGCGCGCACTGTTCCCGCGCGCCTCAAGGAGTTGTCAGCAACAGCAGGGACCCAGCCGGGTCGAAGCCTACTGGGGCCAGGGTTATCCGAAAGGGCGCTCGAGCCCCGGTATGAAGGCTAGAAGGAACGGGGTGGGTCGTTTAGTCAGTAAGAGTCTGACACTATCTCCCGCTCCGCCCAAGGGCGGGGGATGTCAATGCATGATTTTTCCCACCATAAAAAAAAAAAAAAAGGGGTTCTAGAATCATCTACTGGTTCTGTGGTATTCGTTTGTGCGTCGATGTCAGAGACACTCACACCGAGTATAAATAAAAAAAAAACCCTGTTCTTTTGACGTCACCTCTCGTTGTGATCTAACCCTAAATATAAAAGTATATTCATTGCCTTGTTACCAAGGAGAGTTGACTAAGGATAAATCCTATGCTTTAGTAAGCGTTTGAAACAATTAGATCATTCTAATGCACTATAAAAACTACAGATTGGAAAGTATCAGGAGGAAATAGAGTAGGCAGATCGAATAGGTTTTTTTAGATGGAAAATCATTCATTACTCATGTGTACGGTCGCCTCCTATGCTAGCATTACTGCTTTGCAAAAAGATGCGACCGCTTGCCATTCCTCTTCGCTCCGTACTACTCTCACTGGTCGTCCCCAGACACGGCAGTGCTCTGCCCAAGCGGGGCATACCTCACGGTGGAGGTGTCCTCCGAACGGTGGAGGTTCTAGAGTGGTAACCGCGCGCCGGAAGACGCAACCTCCCACAAAGTGGATCGATGACCTGGTGACTTGGTGAGAGTCGCGGGAATGCGGTAGATGCGAGACCGTTCGTTGTGGCGACACTTGGGGTAGGCCTATGTCCAATAGTGGACGTTCTTCGGCTGAGATGATGATGATGATACCTTAGTGACATCTCCAATGGTGAACAAGAGCGATGTATGCGGCGAAGCCACGCTTGTCTTGTACACAACAAGGGCGCGGCACTCCGTGGA
Organism: Mythimna albipuncta; assembly: GCA_929112965.1. Taxonomy (NCBI): domain Eukaryota; kingdom Metazoa; phylum Arthropoda; class Insecta; order Lepidoptera; family Noctuidae; genus Mythimna; species Mythimna albipuncta. The sequence continues at coordinate 13,391,364 of OV815982.1, forward strand.
GTGAAGACCCCCGAAGTAACACAGGAGAGATGGTCCAGGATTAACACTCTCACCTACGGCTCGGGCGAATTCCCCCTCTTAACTTCCAAACTATCTCCACTTGTATCAAAATGTACTTTACCTTAGTAACATCTCCAATGGTGAACAAGAGCGGTGTATGCGGCGGCACCACGCTCGTTTTGTAGACTACTAGGGCGCGACGCTCAGTGGAGTGCAGACCCCCGAAGTAACACAAGAGAGAGGGTTAAAACCCTCACCTAAGGCTCGGGCGAATTCCACCTCTTCACTTCCAAACTATCACCACTTGTATCAAAATGTACTTTACCTTAGTAACATCTCCTATGGTGAACAAGAGCGGTGTATGCGGCGGCACCACGCTCGTCTTGTAGACTACTAGGGCGCGGCGCTCAGTGGAGTGAAGGCCCCCGAAGTAGCACAGGAGAGATGGTCCGGTGTTACGCTTTTGTATGTCCTTGTTGACGCTCTCTGTGCCTATGTGGGCTCTGTCCCCGGTACTGTGGATGAAATGGCTCGGTTAATAAATTTTGGATTATTTTAAGAAAAATTACAGCTAATATATTTAGAGTAAAAAATCTTTATGTACAAACTGTGTGTGTAATTGTGTATATTTGTTACTCTTTCGCGTTCCAACGGCTGAACGGAGGATCTGTTTATTTAGATATGTCCAAAAATGTATGTGTGTGCATTTTTCTGTAGAACTGTCACGTTTTTGGTGTACAATAAAATGTTTTCTGGCTTAACATAGCATAATCCGCCTGATAATGTTTGACTGGTCTGTTGGTCAGTTAGTGGCCCTGACTGCTATGCCGGAGGTCGTGGGAGCGATTCCCACCCAGGACAAATGTTTGTGTGAGCATGATCATTTGTTCCGTGTCGGGGTGTAATGTAAATATATCTATAATAATTATGTATTTAGAAATATACAAGTGTGTTTATCGGTTGTCTAGTACTCATAACACAAGCTCTCAAGCTTGGGACTAGATGGCGTTGTGTTATAGTTGGAAAACAAATGTTTCCACTGCTGGGACTCAGGCTTCCTCTTTACGAAGGGAAGTTTATTCTCTTCTGTACTAATGAGTTACCTAGTAACAACATCAACAGCAGTCTTCAGCTTCCCCTTGGTCTTGACCGTCTTCCTCGTGGTGAGCAGCGCGTCGGCGCCGGACAGCAGCAGGCCCGCCGCGAGCTCGTCGATGTCGGAGAAGCGCCGCAGCTCGTCGGCTCCTGTCGCGCCCGCCACCACGCCGCACGACAGTAGCTGTTCCAGGTGAAGCTCGGAGAGAGCTGGAACATCAAATGGACGTTAGTTATAAGTTTTGCCATTTTGACGTAGAGGGAGCTGGACATCTTTAAGGACATATTTCTGCGCTTTCATATAATTATATTATTACAAATAGCTGACCCGGCGAACCTCGTACCAAAAAATATATAGGTATAGAAGTCAATCTACATACAAAGCGCGCTCGAGCAACGCACACATAGACACCGCTCACGGACACGATATCTCGGAGCGCTTTGGACCACTCGTCGAATAGTTCCGGCTCAAACGCTCATGAGTGTGCGTCCACCGAGCGAAAGTATAAAAAGTGAAGTACATACATGAGATTGTCTTCTGTACCTATATATTTTGTGTTCGTACCGCCTAATAGTCAATGAATGTAGTAAGTATATCTTTCGATATAGTCAACCGATAGCGATGAAACAAAGCTTAAGTAATATTATGAAGTTACAAAATCATCTACATCAATTTCGTACATGTTATGTTATGCGCGGACAATAAAAAACTTTTACATATTTATTATATGTATAGATTTATATTTTTTTAAAATTTTGTATTGTAAACATATTTACAATACAAAATTTAAAAAAAAAATAGTACACCACAAACGACTTGCATATCTTTTTCTCCTTCTCTGTCAAATCCATTCAAAGGTTGTCTTGTCTAGTTAACATACGTAGAATTTCCTCACCGTTGTTCTTTCAGGGTTCTAGGTCAAAGGAAAGTACCCTATAAATTTTGATTCCCTTTAGAGTGACGAAATGTATGTTTTTTGCGATATAAACGGCCGTATCTTTTTTATCGTGAACTTAGAATTTTGATTTTCACAGCTTTAAGGACCGTAGACCTAAATATATGGTTTTAATTTCAACTTAATACCTCTACGCGTTCCCGAGATTAAGGTTCTTGACAAAGAGGCAGTAAAGTGATCCTATAAGGGTCTGTTTTTTTCTTTTGAGGTACGGAACCCTAAAATCGTCTTTTTTTTTAAATTGATATAAACTAGTGCTTGACTGAGATCCCAGTAGCCCCTTCGAGCGCCGATTGTACGTACGTCTGTACAACTTGGATGTCCTTGAGAAATGCTTACTTTTCGTGTTTTCCTCAAGTTTGTACGAAAGTTATTTGGCCGAAAATTTTGGTTTCTATGCTTATTATTTTATATAATTATATTATATTATTTGTTTTTCCTAGAAAAATCAATTTTTTTTTTAATTGGTGTTTTACCTGTAAACACGGCAATTTTCCGGGTCAGTGAACCCCTGGCGCTCGAGGAGGTAGTGATTCAATCGTTGAAGGTGAGGCGCACTAGTTTATTAAGAGCCTATTCACTCTAGCCGAATTCGGACAGCTGCAGGCAAATTGTTCCAGTCCTTCGATGTACGCAGTATAGACGACGAACACAATAGACATAACGTAAAATGAGTGCGTAACTGAGTTACGCACTGTTGCTATGGGAATACAACTGAATTACGCTGTTTTGCAGTAGCTTTTCCATTCAACACTGACATACGTATTATATTTGATGTTAAATGACGCGCCACCATTGTTTCACATTGTTCGTCAAACGCTACGTTGTTCGATTTCCTATTGAACAGTACGTACATGGAAAAATAATTTAATTATTAATTAGCCGTATGTAGGCTTATGTAAGTGCACTTTAAAAGCGACCTACATTAGGAGATGCACACAGTACAGACAGAGCAACGATTGTATGCATTACTGTTAAGTATTTTTACTTTAGTGTTCAATTAGACGTGGTTTGAGTCGAACTACTTGCATTTTTATTTAGACGCTTCCCGTTAGGCACTCAGCGACATTTCTGCATTTCTTACATTTGAAAGAAAAACAGTTTATTTACGCAAAAAAAAAATCATAAAATTAGCTAACAAACATATAGGGAAAATATGCGTCACTTCCGCGCAAAACGACCGAACGCTCAGCATAAAGCTGCGGCCTCACGCATAATGCGTTGAACTCACAGCGCTGGTTTTCAGCGTAGGCGGTTTGCATGTTAGAATTACACCACTGCATACCGTATATTGTCAAAAAATGACTTTATGTAGTGTTAAAGTTCTGAGACGAAATGCAATAAAAGTACGTAGACAATGACGCAAAACGATCTAACTGTCTTGTATTCCACAACGAAATTCATCAGAAGAAAAGCGGTGGAGTCAGAAAACAAAGCCTCAACGTAGTCTTACTATGAAGTATCGAAGTAATTGGGTTGTGGAGGTCAAAGAGGTAGTCAATTCATGTGATAGTCAGTTGTATTTGGTTAGATTGGAAGCCGTACCCAACATGGCTATTCCCAATCCCTGCAAATCCTAAACACCAAAAAACACAGTTATACAAACACAAAGACTACTACTAAGAATACACATATATGTTATACATTCAGTAAAAAAAGTATCGGGAATGGATGATTTGTTTATGGTTCCAAATTCAAATTTTAGTTTTTTTTGTTGTTGCTAGATTGGCACAACTGTTTTCCATTTTGGCGCGGAGTTTGAGTTGCATCTGTTATTTATATTAAATACAGTGCTATTTTAGTATATTATATCTAGTGTGTATTGCGAATTTCATAATGGACAAAAACATCGAACAAAGAGTTTGTCTTTAATTTTGCATCGCCAATGGAATTTCGTGTTCGGAGTCACTGAAAATGTTACACCGTAATCCTTCTGCTTATGGTGAATCGACTTTATCAAAAACACGTGCTTATGAGTGGTACAAAGTATTCAAAGGCGGTCGAGATGTGATGGAAGATTTGCCTCGCTCTGGTAGGCCATCAACCTCTGCAACTGAAGTTAACATCGCAAAAGTGAAGGAAATAGTGACTGAAAATCCTCATTCAAGTTTGAGAGAGATTTTTAGAATTTAAATTTTTATTAATTTAAATTTAGAACTTTCTGTATCTCACGAGTCGATCCGTACCATTTTATCTAATCATTTGGGTTTGAAACATGTTGCCGCTAGTCCCAAAAGACCTGAATTTTCTCCAAAAACTCAATCGCATGAGACTAGCTGAGGACATGCCATGACCAGTCAATTCCGACCCAGAATTCATGAAACGCATTGTTATTGGCGACGAGACGTGGGTTTACGAGAGTGAGTGATGAAGGTCAACGAGTAATGCAGAAACGATCCAATTTTCTTATATCCTACAAAGAAATTAATCAGAAGAGAACAGCGGAGGAGTAGAAAAACGAAGCCTCAACTTAGTCTTACTAGTGAGTAACGAATTGAGTCGAGGACATCTGTCCTGAGCAATCTCTCGAACCCACATCAGTGAGTTCACACTGGCTACAGATCTAATACAGTGCCAAGTAGTTTGATATGTACTTAAGTAAAGTTGTAATCTAAGGTCAAGCAATGCTTGACGATGTCTATCCTAGGATGGGTAACCATCCATTAATAACTGCGCTTTGAAAAACACGTTTTGCGGTCTTGGCTGCCATGTGTAGATCTTTGGAAAGTCGTATATGAGTAATCAAAGCCTCAACGTAGTCTTAAATGGTCTAAAGTAATTCTGGGGCCAGGGTTATCCGAAAGGGCGCTCGAGCCCCGGTATGAAGGCAAAAGAAAGAAACGGGGTGGGTCTTTTAGTCAGTAAAAGTCTGACACTATCTCCCACTCCGCCCAAGAGCGGGGGATGTCAATGCATGATTTTTTCCCACCATAAAAAATGAAAAAAAAAGGTCCAAAGTAATTAGGTTGATTGATACGTACATCTAATAAACCCAAGTCGGTCCCCCCTCAGGGCGTGTTTCTCGCAGTATCTGTCGGAAGCGGCGCGCCCACCTTCCTGGGACAATCTCTCGAACTCACACTGCAGCCAGTACAGTGCCGAGTAGTCTGATGTAGGGCTGTAGTTGCGTTTTATTTCACGGATTTCTGAAACAAGAAGAGAATTTTATATTAATTTGTTTAAACCTGAATGACAGTGCATATAACCAAAGCACATAAAATTTAGTAAATTAAAAAAATACTAGCCAAGTGCGAGTAGGATTCACATGAAGGGTTACAATATTAAAATCGAGCAAAAAGACGTCTACAAAATAACGTTTCTTGTATAGAAACTTCCTTTAATTTTTAAAGGACTTATTACACTACGCGTTATTCAGACTCGTTTCGTCTATGGTTTGACGTATCTAGTCTATGGTTCGACGTATCGCGCAGTGTAATAGGGGTTAGACTGTCTTTCTATGAATGAAAATTAGTACGAGTCGGAATATCGCACGTGATATTCAGCGCAGTGTAATAGGTCCTTAACTTTAGATTATTATTTATTGTTGTTGTAGCGACTACAGAAATATACTTTCTGTGAAAATAACTTTCTATACCTCTCACGGGTTTATGCGATGATAGGAGAGTGATATTATACTTCCAATTGAAAAAAAAAAACTTTAGCATTACTTCTATGTTTCTTTGCCGATGCGTTTATGCAGCGTCAAAGTTTTTCTAGGGTACGAGTTTAGTAGACGTCGCGTTTACAAAGCGTTTTTTCTTACTATTTCTCTTGGCGGTATTAACAAATAGCTGACGATGCCTCGCCGCTGCGTTTATGCAGCATTAAGGCTTTGTTAGGTACGCATGGACTAGATTTTGCGTTTACGTCGCGATTACACAGCGTTATCACCGCTTACAGAAATTGTGTGTACTATACATTAAATTTATGCTGCGATTGCGTTTAAGCAGCTTCAAAGTTTAAGGTACGTATGGACTAGATGCGTTTACGGTGCGATTACACTGCGTTATCACTTCGTGTAAGAAATGTGTCTACTATACTGGCTGTTGGTCTAGTGGTTAGTGACCCTGACTGCTATGCCGGAGGTCGTGGGTTCGATTCCCACCCAGGACAAATGTTTGTGTGATGAGCATGATCATTTGTTCTGTGTCTGGGTGTAATTTATCTATAATATGTATGTATTTAGAAATATATAAGTATGTTTATCAGTTGTCTAGTACCCATAACACAAGCTCTGCTTAGCTTGGGACTAGACGGTGTTGTGTGATAGTTGTGGAATATTATTCTTATTATTATATATTGAATTTATGCTGCGTTTATGTACAGTAACTGTTGCGTTTACGCTGGGTTTTTTGTTAAGTTTGTTTCTTACCATTTCTTCTTTCAGCTGCATTAACAAACAGCTCAGTGTTGCTCGCACAGTGCGCCACCATGTTAGCGACTGCCACCACGTTGCCTACCACCGCAGAGTGTAGCAAGCTGCGGCCTAAGCGGGGGTGCAGGGTCAGTGATGATAGGAGGCTGCCGAGGCGAGTTAATTGCTCCTGAGGGGTTAGGGCGCCTGGGGAAAGAAATAGAGATTTTATTTATTAAGCTATTAAATTTATACACCGTTAAATGATGATAGGAGGCTGCCGAGCCGAGTTAATTGCTCCTGAGGGGTTAGGGCGCCTGGGGAAAGAAATAGAGATATTATTTATTAAGCTATTTACACACCGTTAAATTTTATTCGTTTTAATCCCGTCGAAGGTTGATCCGGTACATGAAACACTATCGATTTTTACAGGTAAAATTAAAAAATAAATTACCCTTTTTTCAAAAGTCGTATTAATTTACGCATGTACGAAATTAATTTCTTTAAGCATACGTCAGCTGAGCGAGTTCAATGACCTATAGATAGTATTGGGCGTTGCGTACAAACTACTTACAGGTCTTTGAAATCGATAGTGTTTGATGTACCCGATCGACCCTCCACGGGATTGAAACGATTAAAATTTAACGGTGTATATGTACAAGTACATAGCAAAGTTCAGACTCATCAACACATTCGAAATTTTGCATAGAGGTTTCTTTTATGATGTATATGTTACTGGTCAAACCCGATTTTAGGGTGAACTAGTTCGGCCTCGACCAAACCAGTTCTCCTTATACACGCGGGTCCCCACCCCCACTACACGGGGCACGTATTTCTGGGTAGTTGAAAAAAAAATCCACGACTAAGGCGGGAGTTCTGCTCCTTCAGGCCTCCTCTCTAGGAGAATGGACCATGATTTACCAGACGAGTCCAGTGCGGATTGCTGGTTGTCGCTAGTTTTAGGACATCTAGGACATGCTTCCTCACGATGTTTTCTTTCATCATTTTGAGAGCAGTGGTGATGAAATAAATTAAAGTAAGGTGCAAAGTAACTCGTAGGTCGAGGCTATTACTATGGGGCCATCGCTGCTAAATAATCTTTGACTTACCTAAATCAATAAGATCATTGACAGCAAAATTGATAGACTTTTGACTAGGAGGCTCTGGTAGTTGAGAGAGGAAGCTGGCTATTTTCTCATTCGGAGCGTACGACTTGCAATCTAATACTGTTTGCACGAGGGGTATCCTGAAAAATTACAACCATGTAAAATGCGTTCCATATAAGATTAGGAAAGCCAATAACCTCGATCTGTACATTGATTTAAGTCATAATTACTGTACCTCAGAGGTAAACAATAGTAACTCCACTTTTTTGAAAAAATGTTTTTTCGAACTATGAAAATCGTAAGAACCTGTTCTACATAATGATATAGGGTATCAAGTCCTACGACATCTAGGGAGAAAAATATCCAATCGTATGTGAAATTAGACGTGTCGGGGGTAGAGGACTTCAAATGATAATAAGATTGTTTGCTTCTCAACTTTATGCCCACTTAATGTTGTTCTAAACTTTATTGTAATTATGTGTAAAACATAAATATTCCATTTAATAATTATAAAAAATACAATTGAGTTTGTTCCAATATCTCTAAAGCAACTATGTCAAAAGTACATTTAAAGTTTCTATCCGCGCGTTTTTGCCTCTCCTATAAAATTTACTTTTTGGCACATAATGCTGTTTACCTCTGAGGTACAGAATTTATTAATAAAAAAAATAAAAAACTATTTTCTTTCTTATTTTCATTGTTAGGAACAATTCACCATCTTTTTCCATTTGCCACTACTTAGATAATTCACACAGCGATGCAGAGATGAGATTTTGTTACCCTACCCAATTTCTTCGATTTGACGTGACGTCACAACATGGCCATCGAGCCTAGTCATATTTGGAATGCATAGTATAGTGTGTGTATGTAAAATATAAGTGGGTAGAGGCTTTTTTTAAAGATAATTTAATCAAAGTACTGCGTTTTCCTACATCGATGGCTTAGAGTGAATTCCTCGTAACTTTTCAGGAGACACAATAACCAAATATTTTATGTATTTACCTTAATATTTCAGGCGTTGTATGCGGGGCGAATTCAGCTTCTTTCTCTCGGGTATACAATCTATAACAATGACCTGAAAACACACCAATTAACAATCACAATAAAAAGGAAGAAGAAAAAAAAACCTATTTTATTTGGCATACACACTCGTAGATACACACAATGTAGTAAAAACATGTAGACACTAACGATTACATAAAAAAACAAAGAGACGACTAACAAAGTGTGTTTCACAGCGGCGCAAAATAGGTCCAGTTGCCTGACGCTGGTTTTCAACTGAATAAAAAGGCGATAATTTATATGTATTTGTGTGCGAGTGTATATGTCTGTTACTGTTTTTCGCTTACGTCCTTAAACGGTATAGTGTAGCTGAGTATTCCCTTGTTATAATTTTCAAATAGTTTAATACCCGAAATGAGTCTTGAAAAATTTTTGCATTGCAATTTTTTTTTGTGGCGTAACAACTAATTTATTGTTTGCAGATTTATTCCTATAAATGTCCTCGACAGACCTCGCTTCACGCAAAATTTTACGATTCTGGGTCAACGGGAAGTACCCTAGAATGTTTAAGTCACTTGAGATTGTCGAAATATACGTTTTTTAACACGCTTATATTAGCTTCACCTGTATGTTTGTAACCAACGCCTTTAAGCTCGATTTTGACCTACTTTGGGCGATCAGATTTTTTTCAAACTTTGCACACCCATCAGAGACTGATGACAATACAATAATCTGTTTTTTTTAGTGAAAAATAAAAATGTAGTTAAAAAAAAACTAAAAAAAACACGCTTTCATAGCATATCAAACTAAAAAGTGTAAAATAATTTTCAATTTAAGTAGTAGGGTGCGCGATTAAAGCGCCCCACGCACACTGATATTAAAATTTTTCTTTTATTATTATTTTCTACTTATATTGAGAATTATTTTACACTTTTTAGTTTGATATGCTATGAAAGCGTGCTTTTAATGTTTTTTTTAACTATATTTTTATTTTTCCGACCTAAACCGCCGCATCTTTTTTTTTCGTTAACTTAGAAGTTGAATTTTTTCACAGCTACAATGTACCTTAGACCTGAGTATATGGTTTTAATTTGAACTCGATACCTTTTACGCGTTCTAGAGTTAAAGGGTCTTGACAGACAGACGGACAACAAAGTGGTATAAGGGTTACGTTTTTTCCTTTTGATGTACAGAACCTTAAAAATTGACATCATACCTGGCTGCACTCTTCCAGCACGACCCGTTCTCTGCTTGGCACTGGCCTGGGACACCCAAACTGTTTCTAGACTTGCTGTACCTATAATGAAACAAATAATAATAATGACGTGTGAATCAAGAATATGAACGTGGATTGGCCTGTACCAATAGACGCAATTGGTTACTGGCCCTGCCTGCTATACCGGAGGTCGCAGGTTCGATTCCACCCAGAACAAATGTTATGTGTGCCATAACCCGAAAAATCGGACATATTTCTCGTAGAACAGATGGTCGATGGGACCGGAAGGTTCTGGAGTGGCAACCGCGCACGCAAGGTAGACTGATGAGCTAGGGAGGGTCGCGGAAATCTGATGGATGTGAGACGCATAGGACCTGTCGTTATGGCGACGCTTGGAGGAGGCCTATGTATCTAAAACAGTGGACGTCTGTCAGTTGAAATGATGATGAAAAGTCTGATACTCCCTCTCATTCCATCCAGAGCGGGAGGGGTTATTTAAAGGTTATAGTCAGCCTTATAATGTTCCCACTGTTGGGACTCAGGCCTCCTCTCTAGGAGAGGGAATGCGCCGTAATTCACCACTCGGGCCCAGTGCGGATTGGTGAATGTCACATGTCTTCGAAGTTTTTGTTCTAGGACATGCCGGTTTCCTCACGATGTTTTCCTTCACCGTTTTGAGAGCAGCGGTGATGAAATAAATTACAAAAAGTAATGCAACCTGGCTGGGTTTGAAACCGCGACCTACAACTCTTAAGTCGAGGCCATTACCACTCGGCCACCTCTGTTCTCCATTCGAAAGTTATACATCGAAAAAATGTAGTTTATTCAAAATCAAAATCATTTATTTCAAATACACCATTTGCAGGTACTTTTGAATAGTCAAATGTCGGTCAGTCCAAGAAAACTGAAGCTAAATTGCACGTTCCAAAGAGTAGGTCTCTATGGAGAAGAACGTGCAAGAAATTCCATGGACACTTTTTTAAATCATATTATGTGTTACATATAATGCTTGGTTACAAATTTTTATGTTGCTTCTATTGCGTAAGCACAATGTAGATAATGAAATAAAAATAATAATAATTAAAAGATACAAACTGAATTAAGCCACTGGCAGCTAAGAGATGACCAGTCTCAACTGACGGCACCCGTTCACGAGCATGACGCGTGCATCAGCCCCACTCAGCTCAACCATTTTTAAGGAAACCGAATGACCCAATAACACGTGCCACCAACAGCGAGACATTTATAAATTATACTTTAAATCGAGAGTGAATAGGTTTCTTCTAGGTAAGCACGTTCCATCGTCGATCGCATCGTCGCTTTCCATCAGGTGAGATAGCGGTCAAGCGCGAACCTATCAACAACAAAAAAAAACAACTTACCAGTGCCATCTTTGATTCGATTCTCCTTATGTGCTCCGCTGTCTATTACATAGACAACATCGGGTATGGTGATAGATGTTTCTGCTACATTAGTGGCCAGTACTATCTTGCGGATACCTCGCGCTGGGGTCGAGAACATTTTAACTTGGTCAGATGTTGATAATCTACAAGAAAAAAGAATAGGTTAGAGATTAATTTTAGTCATCTTTGTCACCTATGAAATTGGCGTTTTTTAAATTGGGTTTCTTTGAAGTGTACGTACGTACAGTTGCCATCACGGATCTTGAGCGCTCGGCGCCAGAGTGGGGATCGCTTTGCGCATTCCATACATTAGCGAGCCAATCGTCTTCGTTGTTAGATACATGCAGCAACGCAGGGAACGAATGAGGAGTGACGTCTATGACGCGATGGCGCGGCTAGCCAATCACTGATACTCCCCGTCTCACTTCGCACCACTAAAGAGACCGAATATTTGACTGCGCAACCGCTCAAGATCCGTGATGGCAACTGTACCTTTAATATTAAGTTTATTAGAACATATAATTCCAAGTCAAAACGAAGATCTCTCACTCACTCAAAACCACCTGTTTAAAAAAAAACGCCAATTTCATAGGTGAAGATCTATTATTAGGACCCTGTAGATTGAAGCATGAAAAAACGAAACTCGAGTCTTACCTAGAATGTACAGGCAATATCATATGCATAGAAGATTGTCCATAGAGTTCATCTAGCAGTTGTCTCGTCAATTTGATGTCGGACCAACCCGGGAGGAAAACTAGTATAGCGCCTTCTTTCTCCTTTTTATCGATAGCTTTTATTACTTCCACTACCTGAAATTAGAAAGACTTGCATGTCTTATATAAGTATATATTTTATTTTTTATTTTTTTATGGTGGGAAAAAATCATGCATTGACATCCCTCGCTCTTGGGAAGAGCGGGAGGAGCCCAAGTCGTCGACGGCGCGCACTGTTCCCGCGCGCCACAAGTTGTCAGCAACAGCAGGGACCCAGCCGGGTCGAAGCCTACTGGGGCCAGGGTTATCCGAAAGGGCGCTCGAGCCCCGGTATGAAGGCTAGAAGGAACGGGGTGGGTCTTTTAGTCAGTAAGAGTCTGAAACTATAGAGTCTGGGACTATAAGCCTTAATTGTTAAAAAAATACTCCAAAGGAACATACACTCAGGCTATGAGTATATTACTTTGACATCGACGCACAAACGAATACTATAGATCCAGTGCATGTTTCTGGAGCTCCCATTGGTAGAATTTTTCGTCAGCTTTTTCCAAATTTTTGTCTTATGACCGTACATACTAGATATAATATTAGTAAGATAGGCTATGCTTACCTCTTGACATTTGACTATAGGCTTGCTGTTAATTTTGTTACAGTTTTCTGTAGTGTAAGACAAGTTTAGTCCGAAATTCTTCTGTATGTCTTCCAAATACGAGACTTCTACAGGAAACGTTCTGCCGGGAACCTCTATGACTGGACAGGGATCGAAATAGCTGTGGAAGTAAAATTAGCATCGTTATCATCATCGCCAGAATTCGATTTATTTATAGATACCGGCACGAATCTTGAGCGCTTGGCGAAAGAGTGAGGATCAATTTGCGCATCGTACACATCATCGAGCCAAACACTGTAACTACAAAGATGTACTCCTAGCTCCCGCGTCTCACTTCATACTACTAAAAAGACCCAATACTTCACTTCTCATTCAAGTCTGCGCGACTTCAACTTCAAATCAGCGCTCAAGATCCGTGCTCCAGCCGTGATCTGTATTTGCCAGTAATATAGGTAAAAGTTTGAAATGCTACAGAATTGGGTGTTTCCAATACATTCTGTCTTACAGCACGCAAAATCAGTTTTTTTTTTTGGAAGTTACTATACATTAAAATTTAATGTATTGTAACTTCCAAGAAATTTAATGTATTGTAACGGCCAAAAAACTCCAGTACAGTACTGGAGTTTTTTGGCCACATTACCAGGAAAAATGGCTACAACCTTGAACAGCTCATCGTAACTGGCATGGTTGATGGCAAACGACCAAGAGGCCGCAGCCCAATAAGATGGGCAGATCAGGTCTGCTCCATACTGGACACCCAATTGCACGTCGCACTTCATGCCGCTAAGATCACAGATGGCGAGATACCATCAATAAGAAGCTAATCTAGCGGGAACTTCACGACCCTCAGTAATGAGGAATACGACTCGAGGAGGAGGAGGAGGGAATTCAAGAAAGCTAGTTCAGGAACGCTAAGTCATGAACGTTAGTTCAGGAAAGCGAGTTCAGGAAAGTGAGTTCAGGAACGCTAATTTAGGAAAGCTAGTTCAGGAACGCTACTACAGGAAGCTAGTTCAGCAACGCTAGTTCAGCAACGCTAGTTCAGCAACGCTAGTTCAGTAACGCTACTACAGGAAGCTAGTTCGGCAACACTAGTTCAGCAACGCTAGTTCAGCAACGCTAGTTCAGCAACGCTAGTTCAGCAACGATAGTTCAGGAACGCAAATTCCATGGCAACGGTAACTCTTTCAATCATTCCCGTAAATCGAGCTGGGGTTCTTTACCTCTAATACCTACCTAGTAAAAACTTCAGTATCCAACGTAGCGCTCATCACAACAACTTTGAGTTCAGGATTAATATCCAGCGCCTTCTTTAGTAATAGCAATGTAATGTCAGTATTTACATCACGTTCGTGAGCCTCGTCTATGATGACGTGGGTACAACCTTCGAGACCTGGCGAAAGGGTTCAAATTTCAACATTACATGTATGATGATAGAATTGATTTTGGAATGGATGGATGCATGAGATTAGGTCGATTTTAGAATGACAAATGCTGTTGGGTTACTTAAGCAAGCTCTGGTTACAAGCTGAAAAATTTATACAAATACAAACTTTAAGATTATGTAAATAAGGTTGATAAAATCAACCTTATTTTTCATCAATTTAATTTTCTAAAAACAATTTTTAGAAAATTAAAGGTTATAAAACCATTTTGTTTGTGAATTGAAATCTGGGAAGAGGCACAGTTGCAATTTTAAACTTTATCGTAATGTAAACAAGATTGATTTTAAAATAATAAAAATGCCAGTTCAGTTGCAAAAGAAAATGAATCCTACGCAACGGAATTAAGGTATATTTTTCTTTGTGTTCTGAACATACCTGGATTAGTCTGTAGCCTCCTTAGTAAAACTCCAGAAGTACAGTAAAGTATAGAACCTCCAGGCGGTTTTGGAGGTTTAGAGTGTAATCGCACTTGATAGCCTATCGATTCTCCAACCTGGAAAGCAAATAAGAATTATAATCCATTGTTGAATTGAACTAAGGAGTGGAATTCCCTGCCGGAGCCTGTGTTTCCTGATAGCTACAACTTAGGGGTCTTTAAGTCAAGAGTGAATAGGTTACTTCTAGGCAAGCGTGCTCCATCGTCGACCACATCATCGCTTACCATCAGGTGAGATAGTGGTCAAACGAGAGCCTATCAATAATAAAAAAAAAGTTGATTAAGTCCAATCTACAAAGCCTTGCACAGGCGTAGGGTAGCCTTTTGGTGTTTTACAGGATGCATATTGGAGAGCGTGTGCGGGAACTGCATGACTTGATTCCGCCATCTCATTTCTACCATCGAACTACCCGACGTACGGTGAGTATCCTCCCTGACGTTGTTGAGACCTCTACGGTTCGGACTAAGCCTTTCGCCTCGTCGTTTATACCGCGTACATCGAAGGACTGGAACAATTTGCCTCCTGCGGTCTTCCCGTCCAATTATAATTTAGGTGTTTTCAAGGCTAGAGTAAATATGCTTTTGACAAACTAGTACGCCTTACCATCACTGCTTACCATCAGATGGGATCGCAGTCAAGCACTAGTTTATATCACATAAAAATATAAACAACATTATCTTTAGTATATGCGAAATCTAAATATATATGTGTAAATAAAAAAAATATATATATATGTAGTTTGTTCAGAATCTGTAACTGAATCGATTCATTTTTTACTCCAAGTTATATTTTTTCCCAAAAACGTACAAGTTCCAAAATCTTCTCAATTTTCAAAAGCTTACAAGTTGGACACCACCGACACTAAGTACAACACAGGTCACAACTTCCAAAACGAGCAATACGCGCACAGCTGAGCGCGGGAGCAAAACAACTCTTCAGCCGCCTCAATGGTCCAGTGACCATGTGTTTGTGCGGACAACCAGTTACCATAACAAGTTTACAACTTTTTGATTTTTCATGTTTTTTTTTATCTGATAGAATAATGATATAGTTATGAAATTTTGTACATAGATTAAAAAATCGATATATCAATCTTATACAATATACATAATTATATTATACCTATACGTGTTTTTTTTTTTTTTCGATTGGAAAAATCATCTTATGACAACCCCCGCTCTTGGGCGGAGCGGGAGATAGTGTCAGAATCTTACTGACTAAAAAACCCATCCCGTTCCTTCAAGCCTTCATACCGGGGCTCGAGCGCCCTTTCGGATAACCCTGGCCCCAGTAGGCTTCGACCCGGCTGGGCCCCTGCTGTTGCTGACGTACCTACACGTGTCATAATATCACACTAGACCCGTGTACTAAAACTAATGTCATATATACCTCTTCCCCCAATTCACTGGCAACTCTTTCAGCCAATCCTATGGCGGCCACGCGTCGTGGTTCCGATACTATCGCCGAAGTCTTAGCGCCGTATTCACGAAGAATCGCGGCGGGCGCGCGAGTTGACTTGCCGCAACCTGCCGCTCCGACTATGACTGTCACCCGGTTTTGCTCGATTGTCGATGTTATTTGTTCTCTGGAATTATAAGAAATGGTTTCTTTTCTTAGGTATATATCAAACCTTCTCATGAAGAATGTCACAAGCGACAATTTTGCAGGACAATATTTAGATTGTTTTTTTTTTTTTATTATAGTGAAAAAGTATTTATGAAAACAATAGCTTCTGCCAGCGGCTTCATTCGCGTGCATGTTAGTTAGTGCAGACGCGAAGTCGAAGACGGATAAAAAGTAGCATAAAACCATCCAAGGAGTTTAAGCTTGCTCTATACCAAATTCTATCAAAGCCGGTTAAGTTTAACACACAGGCAGACAAAAAACAGGCAGAGTTACTTTTACATTTATAATACTAGGCATAGTACGGATGATAACGGCAGTTATCCTATAAGATCAGTTACTCGATCGTAGTTCGAAGTAATGTTAATAAGTATTTTTTTTTTTTTGTAAAATTATAATTTAAAACCCCTTTTTAGGAAAAAACCTAAACTGTTGCTTACAAAGTTCATCCTGAAAAAGTCTATAATATACGGCTATCAAACGTTAACGAGTAATTTGCCAAATTTTATTCGGTTATACAATGAAATGATTAATACTAAGATCTGACCAGAAATATGTAACCAAGAACTATGTAACTCATAATATATTTTAAAAAGAGTGTCCATGGAGTTTCTTGCACGTTCTTCTCCATAGAGATCTACTCTTTGGAGCGTGCAATTTAGCTTCACTTTTCTTGGACTGACCGACATTTGACTATTCAAAAGTGCCTGCAAATAGTCTATTTGAATTAAATAATTTTGATTTTGATTCTGACGACGACAAACAGGATGGATTTTAGTAACTGTGTACTTATTTTCATCATTTTGACTGGCTGTAGGTGTAGTGGTTAGTGACCCTGACTGCTATGCCGGAGGTCGTGGGTCCGATTCCCACATAGAACAAATGTTTGTGTGATGAGCATAATCAATTGTTCTGTGTCCGGGTGTAATTTATCTATAATATGTATGTATTTAGAAATATATAAGTATGTTTATCACCTGTCTAGTACCCATAACACAAGCTCTGCTTAGCTTGGGACTAGACGGCGTTGTGTGATAGTTGTGGAATATTATTATATTATTTCAGCCGAAAGACGTCCACTGTTGGACATAGGCCTCCTCCAAGTGTCCCCATAATTCCTCGTCTTGCATCTATCGGATTTCCGCGACCCTCGCGGCCTTGCAACGCTGCATCTTCCGGTACAGGAACACCACTCTAGAACCTTTTATTCCTATCGACCATCTGTTCTGCAAGCAATGTGTCCTATCTACTCATGTGTAGGTATGTGTGAAGTGCAAGTTCTATTTAAGCATGTGTAAAATTTCCCCACTGCGTGTGAAATATGAAAAGTGATAATGTCAACCATTTGCAGATGCTCTACCTAATGAAAGCGCAAGTGTTTAAAAAGCAAAAGTAAAAATCCACTTTCGACCACCAAAAATCTCTTGCTTTAACACTTTTACTACTTCATACGTCACTGTGACGTACGCTGGAAAGTTTGGCGCAGCAAACGAAATCGAGAGTGATCGCGAAAGTCTAGGATGACGCGATTTACGTCTTCGAAAGCGTATGACGCGTTCTACGTTGTACAGACGTAGTATGCGTCATAATGACGTAGTATCAGCTGACAATCGAGAGTGACTTTCGATTTCATTTCGGTTTCGATTTCGTTTGCGTGACGCGAATGACGTTGGAGTGACTGTTGCATTCGTTGAAGACGTGATATTGTTACTACGTAGTGTGTTCTACTTTGTGAATAGAGAAGGGCAATCAAGAATCAAACCATTTATCTACATAATATACACCGCTAAATTTTAATCGTTTTAATCCCGTGGAGGGTTATGTGAAACACTATCGATTCGTAAAGATAAAATTAAAAACGAAAAGTACATTTTTTTCAAAACTCGTATTAACTTACGCATGTACGAAATTAATTTCTTTAAGAAAACATCAGCTAAGCGAGTTCAATGACCTATAGGTAGTTTGTACGCAACGCCGACTATTAACTTAGGCGAACACTAAGAGAGGATTTCAAAATTAACCCTATAAACATGGGTCCAAAATTTGTATGGAGAAACCCGCTTCAACACGGGCGAAAACGCTGGCAGAAGTTGGTTTCTAATAAACCATTTAAAGGCACTTTTGAATTTTCAAGAAGTCAGTAAAAAAAAAATGTTGATTGCACATTCAAAAGCGTAGATCTCAACGGACACTCTTTCCAATCAATATGACCGACATTTTACTATTCAAAAGTGCCTGTAAATGGTCTATTTGAAATAAATGCTTTTAATTTGAATTCTACTCCTTAGCTGTATGCACAATAAATGTGTTCCCAAAATACTTTTTAGACATGTGTGATAGACATCCTATGTACCGGTGGCGCAACGCCGTATATCTATATATAGTGGTCCGATGCTGGAATGGGCTTGACCGTAAATTGGGTAATTCCGGCGAACACTCCCAGAAATGTAAACAATATGATTTTCAGTCGTTTAGCTATAGGCTCGCAACTCGGCGTCGATGCTCACGACTTGGGAGTTTTGACTCGGCAAGTAAATCATTAATAATAATAATAAAGCTTTATTTGATTCATTTTGACAAGGTTCAATAAATATACAGTAATGCGATACACCAAAGACTTAAATAATATAAATAATAATATTCCACAACTACCACACAACGCCGTCTAGTCCCAAGCTAAGCAGAGCTTGTGTTATGGGTACTAGACAACTGATAAACTTACTTATATATTTCTAAATACATACATATTATAGATAAATTACACCCAGACACAGAACAAATGATCGTGTTCATCACATAAACGTTTGTCCTGGGTGGGAATCGAACCCACGACCTCTGGCATAGCAGTCAGGGCCACTAACCACTAGACCAACAGGCCAGTCAATGCTAATTTATCACAAATTCCTTGGACCCCACTCTAGGATTCCCCGTGTCGTGGGATCCAGTCTCTTCCCGAGTTTAGCAATAATAATAATTATAATTAATAGTTAAGTTACAATTTTTGATATTGATAAAAAAAAGTAAGAGATATAATTATAAAGAATTATTGGCGATGATCTTCTTGGCTCGTTCAAAAAATATGCACAATTATACACCGGGACAGTTTGTCACGCTCAAGTAACCCCGTAGGAAAGCGACTTTCCCCTTCTCACCGTCTTCAAGCCTTTTGAAAGCAGAAGTGAGCGGCGATATAACCTCAATACAATTTTAAGAAAAACATCGTAACCTCCTTTCTTACAAACTGGACCAACCATAGAGTTTCTACGTTAATTAC
This sequence comes from Mythimna albipuncta, assembly GCA_929112965.1. NCBI lineage: Eukaryota > Metazoa > Arthropoda > Insecta > Lepidoptera > Noctuidae > Mythimna > Mythimna albipuncta. The sequence continues at coordinate 13,410,598 of OV815982.1, forward strand.
GAAATAAAAAATAATGCTTTTTTGCGGATCTTTACTGATATGCGGAGGGCGTGTCAGACTCCATTTTTTTTTAAAATAGATCTGGATTATTTAAGTCTACATAATCATCAATATCACATTTGTTTTCTTTTTCTTTTTCACGAACGAAGGGCTGAATGGATTTCAATGAATCTTGGTACACGGGTAGACCATGACCTGGTAGAATAGCTCATAGGATCATTTTTAACCGACTTCAAAAAGAAGAAGGTATGTATTTTCACCGATTTCTCGGTCAATTGATGACCGATTTTGAAAATTATTCTTTTTGTTTGAAATGTAGTTACCTACTTACTTCCAAGTTGGTTCTATGGAAATATTGTTATGATCAGATGACAAACGAAGAAATCGGTGTTATACATATAAATAAGAAACAAAACTATTATAGAAACACCGACTTCCGAAATTAAAGTTATTTTGTTTTCTCGCTCGACTGGCTGAACGGATTTCAATGAAACTTGGTACACGGGTAGAGGTGTGGAATAGCGTATAAGATCATTTTATATACCACGAGATATTTTTTCTCTTAAGATAATTTTCTTCTATCAAGTAGGTGAAGTTGCTGAAGCTAGTTTACATAATATTTTGCCTAAAATGATTCCATAAGTACTCCGAATCAACACACTTCCCTCAACCGACCTACATCCAAAATCTAACCTAAATAAAACGTATCTGTACCAAATTCTGTCTATAAAGGTCACGTGATGTAATGTCAAGGACAATTCCCGGGTTTCGAGGGCACGTTATGAGGTCACCCCAACGAAACGAGGTCTCAAGGTCGGAATTGTAGGTTACGGGACAACGAGGTTACTTTGGATCGGCAAGTGGCCCAAGGTTTTTGAAAGTGGAACGTTTTGGGATACTGTGTGGGTGTCTATGTGTGTGTGATTGACGTCACATCGGTGTATAGTGAGGAGGTTGGGATAGCTCAGTGTTTTATCCCTTCTGGGAAGTAGGGTGATGTTTTTGGGAGTAAGTACAAATTATATTATTTATTTATATGATATTAGAATTTGCCCGCAGCTTCGCCCGTGTACATAAAATATAGCCTATGTCACTCAGGAATAAAGCAGCTTTCTGTCGATAAAAAATAGCAATTTTTAGCAATCGTGTCAGTACTTCCAGAGATTACATCCTACAAACAAAAAAAAAATAATAAAAAATACCTCTTTATTATATCAGTGTAGATGATATTTATCTATACTAATACTATTATAAAGCTGCAGTGTTTGTTTGTTTGTTTGAACGCGCTAATCTCTGGAACTACTGGTCCGATTTGAATGATTCTTTCAGTGTTGGGTAGTCCATTTATCGAGGAAGGCTATTATAAGGCTGTTTTTTTTTTTCAAAATTAGGGATCCGTAATAAAATTGCTATTTTGTAACACAAGGTGTAAAATCGAAAACCTATTTTTGCAAAAACTGTTGACAATAGAACAAAATGATGTACGGGTTTGTAGATCCCATTAAGACCTACAAAAAAGTCCGCGAGAACATATATCTAGCTATCATGGTTTAATCACAATAACATTCATACATACAAGGGCATTAAATTCGATATACATTTTGACTGTTTTACATACAACCGCTCTTACGCGATTATGACGTTATTACACCTTTTTCATTAGACATTTTGGAAACATAGATATCTTGTGGATATTATTTAGGCTTCTATTGAAATCAATTTAATTAAAAAGTGTAAAACTCCATCCATTTGTACAAAGAGTTTTGGAAACACATTCATTATGCGTACAGCTGAATGGAATTCCCTGCCAGAGTCTGTGTTTCCTGATAGCTACAATCTAGGTTTCTTTAAGTCAAGAGTGTATAGGTTACTTCTAGGCAAGCGTGCTCCATCGTCGACCACATCATCGCTTACCATCAGGTGAGATAATGGTCAAACGCGTGCCTATCAATAATAAAAAAAAGACTAATCTACTAATGATCTCTGAAAATCAGCTATTTTGCATGATCTTTGACCCATAATCATAATGTAAAACGCGAAAATTAAAGAAGGCAAAAAATAACATTAGAAGCCTTGCAAGTTTAATCAAGACTTGAATGAGCACCATTTTTTTTTTCCGAAAACTGCTGTGGGTTTAAAAAATATCACGTATCCTGGAACACGTTTTGTGAAATATTCCAGTAAATCACGGAATTACCAAATGTCAACAGACTTTTCAGGCGTTATCTCTTTTTCGCGTTGCCTCTTCATCAGAGGTAGAGCTTTTAAACCACGCTCGATTCCTTATTGACAAAATGACGAGACGTCACAGCATGGCAATCCATCCTATTCTTATTAGGAACGCATTGTAACAGTAAGCATCGTTTTACTTAATCAAATTCCAATACCAGGGTCGCGGCGCGGTACTAAAAACATTTTAACATTAACAATCATGGTGTCCATCGTACCAGAGCGATCATTTCTGCTTTATCACTTAAAAAAATTACCTTTTTAATCCTGCGGCTTTTTTTTTTTTTTCGATGGGAAAAATCATCTTATGACAACCCCCGCTATTGGGCGGAGCGAGAAATAGTGTCAGACTCTTACTGACTAAAAAACCCATCCCGTTCCTTCAAGCCTTCATACCGGGGCTCGAGCGCCCTTTCGGATAACCCTGGCCCCAGTAGGCTTCGACCCGGCTGGGTCCCTGCTGTTGCTGACAACTCCTTGAGGCGCGCGGGAACAGCGCCGTCGACGACTTGGGCTTGGACAGTTACCGCACGGCCGGACAGCGAGCTACCTATTGCTCACTGTCCGCAAGCCCGCGCCTACGGTGGCTGGAAATCGGGATCGGAATCCTGGCGGCGGCGAGAGCGCCGTTGCCTGATGCGGTCGGCCTCCTCCTTAGCGAGCATTACTGCTTCGCAGAAGTCGGCGATCGCCTGCCACTCCTCCTCGCTCCGGACCATGGCCTCGACCAAGGCCCGGTTAATCCTGCGGCTCGGCCGGCACCAAACTAAACCTTTTGAAGTTTTCGTTTCAAATGCAAGCAAAAATGAACTTATCGGTGGTTAAGCGGAAGTGTCTTTGATAGTACATCTTTATGGTCCTTCGAGCCGGATTTACGAGCGACCCCGTACACAACCTCATAAAAAAGGATGTTGAAAAGTGTTTAAGTATAAATTTGACGTCATAATAATTTTGGTTGGGTAAGGTTAGTATTTTAATTTTATTCTTTTACGAATGAGGAAGTATATAAACTGTTAATACATATTTAATTTGGGTTTTTCTCGTATATTTTGTAGTTAATGGTACCTATGTGGTTTTACTTGTTACAGTGAGAAGCTACTGTTTGTTTAGATGGACAAACAGATTTAACAGAATATTAGTCGAAATTGTAGGTAGTTTCTAAAATAATTCATGAATACATTTGCTCGAAAGCCCACCCTTATCCCTACCGCTTTTAGGCACGCAATTTACCTTTTTTCATGTGGAAAAGTGCATGAGTTTCGCCATAATTTATTACGTTTATTGTATTAGGATGGGCGCTAAGCGACTCTCACGAGTCGCGCGTCAACCCCGTGTATGTTGTTATTCGTAAGTATGTTGAATAACGCCGTTTGATACACGTGAAAATTTGTTACTGAAACATTCCATAATACCCTCGCCTACAGCTTGGGCGAATTCTTCATATATTTTTTTCCTTGACTAATATTTACGAAATGAATAATCGAACAATGCATTTTACCGAAAGTTAACAATTAGTATTTTTAACTACGATCAAACCTCGCTCTAGGACGATTTGAGGACAATTTTACAAAATATTTGAGACTGACAGGAAATGAATAAAATCAATATATGGAAAAAAAGCCACCAAACTAACTATCCCCGCACACGGGCGGCATAAAAACGCTCAAGCTTCTTTTTAAGGCAGCCTTTTTTTGTGGCTCGTGCGGCGGTGCCACCACAAAAAAAGGCTTGAAGCGGCTTCAAGCTTCTCTGCGGACACAAGTTGTCGCGCGCTTTAGCTGTTTTTTGCAGCCGCTTCTAGCTGGCCCGTGTCGGACATAAAAATAAGGAAAATTACTGCCAAATATTTTGTTCTTATTAACAACGCCATCTATGTTTGTAAAAATGACATATCTGAAATGGGCATCTTTAACAATATTACTTACATACGCCGATAGATGGCGCTGTATGAAGTTACGTTTAATTTTCCAACTTCTTTCAATTATTTTTGTCTTCAGTACTGCTATTTTTTTTCTGTACTGGCAAATATTATATAATGTTATGTACTTACCGATAATCATCAATAGGTAGCGGAGTTAACTCTTCGTCGTACTGTTGGAACTTTTTCTTCAGAGTACGGTTTCTTCTGTCCAGTACATTTTGTGAAGGCGGCTTTACTGTTCTACCGTATACCGGGTGGACGTGATACTTCAATTCTGTTAAGTACAGAATATAAGATTAATATTTATATTAACCCCTCGAGCGCCGATTGTACATACGTCTGTACAACTTGGATGTCCTTAAAAAATGCTTAAATTTCGTGTTCTCCCCAAGTTTGTACGAAAGTTATTTGGTCGAAAATTTTGGTTTCTGAACATTTTCTTCTATATATATTGTATTATTTGTTTTTCCTAGAAAAATCCGAAAAAAGTTTTTTAATTTTTTGTTTATTTGTTTAGTGATTTACGTAAACAGTGCAATTTTCCGGGTCAATGAACCCCTGGCGCTCGAGTGGTATAGTTAGCTCATATTGTCCCGCTGCTGGGCAAAGGCCTTCCTCCACTCCTTCCAACGATCGCGGTTCCTCGCTTTCTCATTCCAATTCCCAAGGAAGCCATCCAGGTCGTCCCGCCATCTCCTTCGTGGTCTGCCTCGGCCACGCGTTGCTGTGTCCGGGCACCAATCCTGCGTTTTACGCGCCCACAGCTCGTCAGACATGTGGCAGACATGTCCTGCCCAGTCCCATTTAAGTTGAGCAGCCTTTTGAGCCACATCAACGATTTGCGTTTTGGAGCGCAGTGTTGTGTTTCGAACATGATCTGTTAATTTCACATTTTGAATCAAAGACCAAGATCTAGACTATGACGTTTAAAGTAAGATTGTTTTAATCGTGTTTCAGTGTGGGTAAGAGACAGAGGTATAAAAGGTGTAAGGGACAGCCCTCCACAAACTTTAAGGGCTTGCTTAGTACACGAAACTGAACAACCTTCCACAAAAAATTTTTTCAGGAAACGAAAAAAAAAAATCGGCCTCGCCATACAAATTGTCCAATCAAGTTTATCATTTTGTATGGTGAGGCAGATTTTTATTTTTGTTTCCTGAGAAAAAAAATTGTGGTAGGTTGTTCAGTTTCGTCTAATGAGCAAGCCCTTAAAGTTTGTGGAGGGCTGTCCCTTACACCTTTTATAGGTCTTTTTCAAAACTCGTATTAACCTTTCAATCGTGGAAATTACAGACACAATAGAAAGACAATAGGTGGTGAATTAATTTACGCATGTACGAAATTAATTTCTTTAAGAAAACGTCAGCTAAGCGAGTTCAATGACCTGTAGATAGTTTGTAGGCAACGCCGGCTACTACTTATAGGTCATTGATCAAATTTATTTCGTGCATGCGTAAATTAATACGAGATTTGAAAAAAAGTGTCTAGCGCCATCTCTTACCCACACTGAAACAAGATTAAAACAATCTTACTTTGAACGTCATGGTAACCCCTCTGGGGCCGTATTATGACCTCTTAAAACCATCATGTTTTCGGTGTGAAAAAGAGACGGAGCTATACAGGACGAATACCACTATCCTTTTCTCACACAGAAAACATGATGGTTTTAAGATGTCATAATACGGCCGCTGGTCTGTGCACCATAGGTCAGATTAATATTTACTTAGTAAAAATCTTAACGCAGTCTAAATATTGCCCCTGGCAGCATGAAATTTTGTACAAGACATTTATAATAAATCTGTAGAAGTTTTTAGTTGTACGAAATCGACGTAGATAACTTTTATACATTAAAACTGTGTGTAACTTGATATATTACTTAGGTTTTGTTCATCTCAATCGGTTGATTATATTGAAAAATATAGTCAACCTAGAAGATCTAGTCAACCTAGAAGATATAGTCAACCTAGAAGATATAGTCAAACTAGAAGAAGATATAGTCAAACTAGAAGAAGATATAGTCAACCTAGAAGATATAGTCAACCTAGAAGAAGATATAGTCAATCTAGAACTACATTCATTAACTGTTAGGCGGTACGAAGTTCGCCGGGTTAGCTAGTTGTAATTACTACGCGTTCCAATTGAGACTAGGACCGATTCCTTTGTTTTGACGATTTAGAGCACCTTCACACTAGCGTTTGTCCAGCGTAGGCGTTTGATAAATGTATGCACAGCGCAGACGCTGCGATAACGCGGCGTAGGCGTTGAGTTGTTGCGGCGTTTCATCTGGAGTTCATCGAACGCTGCGCTAACACAGGTAGTGCATTTACAGTTGCACTGACGCAGAATATATGATTATATCGAACGCCTACGCTGGACAAAAGCTAGTGTGAAGGCATTCTTAGGCGTTTTCAATGCTATAGTGAATAGGTTCTTAATAAACTAGTGCGCCTTACCAACAATGATTACATTACTGCTTATCATCAGGTGGGATCCCAGTCCGACAAGGTAATAGAAATAAAAATATAATAGCAAGAATAGTTATAATACTTGCCTGAAGTTTCACTAAGACCAGTTAACTCGTCATCGTCTTCAGAAAAATCATCTGTAAAAAAATATTAGTAAGTTTTTTTGTGTTCTATCCTTCTCCTGGGCAATGACTCACTAACGGAACAGGTGAAAGAAGTTAGAATGACTTTGTGGGCGGGGCAGATATGCAACAAAGTAGGGCAATGCTCATAGTTCAACTACCAATAGCAAACTTGCGATCTAAGTGTGCGTGGTCTGCTAGTTGCATAATGCGCGTTCGTATTGGTTTATTGCCTGTAGTGGAGTTAAAGGGTGGGAGACAAGCGGCGATACTCCTTGTAGTATAAATCGGAAAGTATTTCCTTTGTAACCTCTTTCATCTTTTCTGTAGGCTCACTAGGCTAAAAGCAAGTACAAGTACTAGGGCTGCAAGCAAATGGAGAGAGGCTTTTGCCCTCTCTTTTTTCCTTGTAGCCTTAGTAAGTATCGCTTTGAGGCGTTTGTGGAACTCGACGCGCCACCGACTTGAGCTTAGTTTTTACTGGACAGCTGGACAGCAAGCTACCTTTTGCTCGTCATCCGCAAACCCGCACGATGCCCGATACATAGCTGGTAAACCGAGCAGCTACCATAGCAAACTTCTCTACACATCTTACAGACTTTATTCCGTAAATAGTTCACGTTGGGCATAGCTTAACATGCTGTGGCGCGATAGATGTCGCCAGAAGGTTGCGTGTTCAAATTACGTCGGAGTCACCACTTTGGAGGGTATGCGGAACAGAGAGTAAAGTCCCGCATACTTCCTTTGAAAAGGGAGGATCCTCCGACCAGACAGGTGTTATAGTCTGGTGGGCGACTGTCCGATAGATGATTTCGGACTGTCGCATATGTTCAGATCGCGCGGAGAACTTTGATTGCGCGATGCAGGATTTTGTATTTTCTTCGTAGTTCTTACGTGGCGCCATAGATGTCGCTACAATGCAATGAAACGCATGTTACTAAAAGAGATCGGGGGCGCGTGCTTGCGGACGGCGTGCTATTTATTTATTATGTAAAAAGTACAGGCCAAGTCGTCGACGGCGCGTAGTGTTAAACGTGCGTCTGAAGGAGATGTCAGTAAACCGATCAGGCATATGATTCAAATAAACCAATTACAGGCACTTTCGAAATGTCAAGAAGTCAGTCAGACCGAAAAATGATGCTATTGTACATTCCAAAGCGTAGATCTGTATGGAGAAGAATGTGCAAGAAACTCTACGGCGTCCATTAAGCTTACCATCATCAATAGTAGAATCTTTGGTTAAAACTGCAGGTGTCTGTAATATTCTTTGTCTTGCTTCTTTGAATGTCGCTTCATAGATATCCTCTGAAACAAATATACATGAAATTACTATTTGACTTATGACAAAACTGTGATCGACTGTGATGAAGAACAGTCTCTCGCACCGGGCCTTGGTTGAGGCCATGGTCCGGAGCGAGGAGGAGTGGCAGGCGGTCACCGACTTCTGCGAAGCAGTAATGCTCGCTAAGGAGGCCGACCGCATCAGGCAACGGCGCTCTCGCCGCCGCCGGGATTCCGATCCCGATTTCCAGCCACTTAAAGAAGCCTACTGGGGCCAGGGTAATCCGAAAAGGCGCTCGAGCCACGGTATGAAGGCTTAAAGGAACGGGATGGGTTTTTTAGACAGTAAGAGTCTGACACTATCTCCCGCTCCGCCTAAGAGCGGGGGTTGTCATTGGACGATATGCCCAACAGTAATGGCCCAGTGGTAACGGTTCCATGTGACATTCACCAACCCGCACTGGGCTCTTGTGATGGATAACTGCCCATTCCCTCTCCTAGAGAGGAGGCCTGAGGCCTAGCAGTAGGAACATTACTCTTGACTTAAAGACCTCTAGGTAGTTGTCAGCTATTTAATCTTTATTTTCTTTAGTGCGTAATGTGCAAGTTAGATTAATTGACGACACTGATTGTGAATATATTTGCACGCCATGTTATGGCAGGATATGCTGAAACTTTACTGTAACACCTTATGTACCATATTCTAGAAGATTAATGATTTCATTGATTGATTGATTGATTGATTGATTGATTGATTGATTGATTGATTGACTGATTGATAGTCTCAAATAATACAAAGACAAACCTACTTATCCCATTTTCATAATCATTCCAGATGTTCTGTACGCGCTCCATAGATTTTTCACTGATAGAGGCATTTATGGGTTCCTTCAGAGTCATCTTTATGTTTTGTAGAACAGTTTCCTCATACACAGGATGTCCTTTGCTGTCTATTTTGTTGTTTATATAGAGCCAATGTATCGCCTGAGTCGCTGCTTTCTCTGCTGCTTTGCGTTTTGATATTGCTGTGCTGTAAAAAAATTGAGTAATTGGTTAGTTAGCTCATTTTTAGGGTGCCATGTCTGTCTGTCTGTCTGTCTGTCCGTCCTCGCTTAATCTCTGGGACCGTTAGCACTAGAAAGCTGAAATTTGGTACCAATATGTATATCAATCACGCCGACAAAGTGGTAAAATAATAATTGGAAAAAAATGTTTTATTAGGGTAGCCCCCCTATTTGTAAGGTAAGAAGTGATATTTTTTTTTAATTTCAACCCTAACGTGTGATATATGGTTGGATAGGTATTTAAAAATGAATAGGGGTTTACTGAAATCGTTTTTTGATAATGTCAATAATTTGGGAAATAATCGCTCCAAAAGTAAAAAACAATGTGTGTCCCCCCCCTCTAACTTTTGAACCATAGGTTAAGAAAATATGAAAAAAATCTGAAAAGTAGAACTTTATAAGGACTTTCTAGGAAAATCATTTTGAACTTAATGGAAAGAGCAGTTTTTGTACAAAAAATACAAAAATGTTGTACAAAATAATTTCTGGACTGAGTTTGTAGTATAATCGTATATGCAAGCATTTTTTTAAACTCATAAGTGGGTACACCTATTGTGACGGACAAAAACTACGTAACCCTACACTGAGCTTGGCCTGACACGCTCTTGGCCGGTTTTTTTAATTGTCTATACACGGTAGCTTTGACAGATCGACGTACTAACTAATACCACGGATCCAGGACATGATTCTGGACCCCCCAGTGGTAGAATTTTTTGTTAGCTATTTCCTAATTAAAAAAAAATATTACTTTTTAAAATTATAATTGTGTAAAATCGTAATTCTAACCAACTCTGATACATGGTAGACATTCCACCCATACGCACAAAGCGTTTTGGAAACACATTTATTGTGCGTACAGCCAAGGAGTGGAATTCCCTGCCGGAGTCGGGTGTTTCCTGATAGATAGTCAGACTCTTACTGATTAAAGACCCACCTCGTTCCTTCGTGCCTTCATACCGGGGCTGAGCTACTCTTTTGAAACTAACCCTGGCCCAAGTAGGATTCAGTCCAGCTGGACTCCTACTGTTGCTGCTAACTTCTTGAGGCGTGAGTGGAACATTACGCGCTGTCAACGACTTGGGCTCAGTCCGGACGGTTACTGGACAATCAGAAAACTGCACTTACCTTTCAAATTTCGCCTTCTCCGGCCAAACAAATGCATAAGTACAAGTCCAGTCATTATTGAGCGTGCTCTTTTTCCGTCCCTTCGGGGCTACAGTATTCTGTTTGTAGTGTATCTCAAATATTTTGCTCGGAGTCTTGGCTGTCAGCTCGTTCAATGTCACTCTCGGTTGAGGAAAGAGTTCTGTTATGTTCTTTTGTACTGAAATGTGAACAGAGATGGAATCAAAATTCAAAATCTTAAACGTCTGGTAATGTACCCGAAAGACTGGCAATGCTTATCTTTTGTGCAATGTAAAAGCCAGCCATTGGGTTACGCAAAGTATCAACAAAGCGTTTGGAAAGTTCTTTAAATAATTAGTGAGCATTCGCACCCCACCGTGTTTCAATCTCAAGTGGGTTGAAAACATAACTAACAATTACAATATTTTCATATTATACTATACCCTATTCGCTTTAAGATTAGATATTTAAACTTTACTGTCCGTACAACCGATTTTAATTTCTATTTCGGAGGCATAAGGATTAATTTTCATTAAAAGCAAAAAGTGGTTACAGTACCAACTATTTACTGCAGCCGCTATTTGTCATGCTACAAATGTAATAAAAGTCAAAATCAGTTGAACGGACAGTAATAAAATGTTTCCATAAATGTCCAATGTTATTTTGAACAAAGTATAATGTTATTCAGGCAACAGATCCACCCAGACCCAGACTGAAAGGAATTATTTGACCATTATCTATCACAAAAAAAGTATTAAAAAAAAAAATTACCTTTTCCATGATGAACGGTCAATTCACCAGCATCATTTACTAAACCTTTGGAACACCATTTCCTATGTAAAGGTGATAATAAATAATTTGTGATGTTGCAATTGCTTTTGATGCCTCCATGATTTAATAGATACTTATTTTGGGCACAAACTGTTAAAACTGAAAAAAAAAAGAAAATCACACTATATTAAAATGTGAAAGTATGCGTGTTACTCTTTTACACTCAAAAATTAAACTTAATTTGCTTTTTCCTGCAACTTCGCCCGCGTACATAAGATATAGCCTATTTCACTCAGGAATAAAGCAGCTTTCTATGGGTGAAAAAATATTTCGCAATGGGACCAGTACTTTCAGAGATTACCTACTCCAACCGAAAAAACAAAAAAAAAACTTTACCTCTTTATAAATTATTATAGAATTAGGTAAGCATTGTTTGAGAATTACCTACAAATATACAAGTTGATTAATAACTTTGTAAAAAATTGGGACCTATATAAGTATCTATTAATAAAGTCTTTTAAAGTTTTTTATATATTTATTTTATATATTTGCGAATAACTAGAGGCTTAGGCAATGCGAGTTCTTCTAAGATTGCATCATATTTCATTAAACCCCAAGCAAACGCTGGCGTTCGTTTAATGGTTGACTTAGAGGTCTTTACCCAGCACTGGGACAGCAGTGGCTAGTTTTAAACAATATGAGTTTGGCACGGTTTTATATTGATACAAATTAGAAAATTTTCTCACTTACCGCTATATTCGGCGTGTAATAAACATATGTTTGATGCTGCATTGTTTACTAATAACCTTTTCCACACATTTGTTCTTGCAAGAAAGTTTTTACACAAAAACATGTTGAAAAATGAATGTAAACAATACTAGTTTGAGGTTATGTTTTGATTTTTTATTTTAGAAATAACTTTGCACATGATCGTTTCCCAACACACAGCGAATCAGCTAGGTAATGTTGAAGCTCTGAAGAACAGGTTATAAGTTATCTATACATAGAATGCTAAAAATACACGTAAAATATTTGTCGGTAAATTCCCGACCACAGAAATCCAGTCAGAATTTTTAAGGTTACTGAAACGTCAATGTCATTGTCACGTTTTTCGAATTGTTTATTTATTTATTTATTTATTTATTTATTTATAGTTAATTAAAACGGTACATGCCCACTTACATTAATTAACATAGAATTGTAAAAAACTTAAAAAGAGAGATAAACAAAAAAAAACAAAACAAAAAAAAAACAATTATACATAATGTTGACAGTTGTATGGAATTTTCGAAAATAATTAATTTGATTATTATAATAGGATTATTTCAATAACACATAAATTTAAATTAATAATTTAAGATCAAATACAGTAATACACGTTAACATGGAACAGTGGACACCCTTGCATACTGTCTCTCACAGAACGTCAGACAAACACGTCTTATTTTATTCCATTCGTCCGCAAACACATCACATTCAGAGTCAGCATTCAAGAGGGCGTTTAGCATCTTCAAAGTGCGACACACTGGGGATCCGGCTCTAGCGACAGTTCTAGACGGCTGAAGTGCAAATAGATTGTGACGGCGGCTTTGACGGTGTCCAATGTATTTATCGGGCACAAATAATCGACAGAAGAGGTCATGAAGCTCAGGGCAGTCAATGCGACCGCTCAGGACTTTACAAGCCACTATGAGCTGATCGAAACCCCTTCTCACCTCTAACGAGTTGAAACCCAGCATCCCCAAAAGGAAATTGGTGGGGTACATATAGGGAAAGAAAGTGTACAACCTCTGAAATAGAAATCTCAGGAAAGTTTTCTGCACCTTCTCAAGCATTAGTGTCTGAGTCGCGGTATATGGATGCCACACACAGGCACTGGCCTCAAGTTTACTTCTAACCAGTGTGGTGTATAAAAGCCTAATAACATTGGGATTACGGAAATCCCGGGCATTCCGCAAAACAAAACCCAGACGCCTGAAAGATTCCTTTGCAAGAGCAGAAATATGATCCTTAAATGTCAAACAACGGTCAAAGGTCACTCCCAAGTCTTTAATGGTGGTGACACGTGTAATTATTTCCCTACCCAACCTATAGTCGTAATAGATAGGTCGTGATCCTCGACCGTAAGTCATGACGTGGCACTTGTTCGTATTAAAAAACAACTTGTTCTCGATGCTCCATTCGTAGATAGCGTCAAAATCCCTTTGTAGGAGTTGGCAATCCTCGACCGTTTCGATTCGCAAAACTAGTTTTAGATCGTCGGCATATAGTAGGCACTTTGCATGCTGAATTTTAGCGATGAGATCATTGATCATGATCAGGAACAGAGGCGGTCCCAATACGGTTCCCTGACTAACGCCTGATCGAGTATAATAAGGTTTAGACTCAAAGCAACCATGGCGGACGAACTGCTTACGATCCCGCAGATAGTCGGCAAAAAAGTTGAGAAAGTCGGTTGAGAAACCAATGGCCGCCAGTTTTGTTAAGAGCACATCATTATCGACTTTATCGAAAGCCTTTCGGAAATCGAGATACAGAGCGTCGACCTGCTTACCACTATCCAAACTACTGGATATAAAATCGACATTAATTAGTAGATTCGAGTTTACGGAGCGGCCAGGCCGAAAACCATGCTGTGCATCAGAGAGAGACCTATTTATGCATTTATGAATAATTGAGTGGATGATATGCTCAAAGACCTTAGCAATGGTTGGCAGAATAGCGATGGGTCTGTGTTCCTCTACGGAAGTTTTGTCTTTGGTTTTAGGAATGGGAGTTACACGTGAAATTTTCCATTGTTTAGGATACACGCCGGATTGGAGAGCTAAATTAAATATATGGCATAACGGCGCTGCCAAGATATCATTACAGCCCTTAATGATAAAGGCTGGAATGTTGTCAGGGCCAACCGAACTACAGGGTTTAAGTCTAGCAATCCCCTTAACTACGTTGGGAAGAGTTAAAATGGGTAAAGGAATATTGTCTCCCTCGTTTGTCACATTTATGGCTGTTGGGTCCAATTTGGGTGTGTCAGGTAGAAATACGCTGGCAAAGTAGCGAGCGAATGCCTCGGCCGCCTCGACGCCCGAACTAGTCTCACCATTCAACACAACATTCGGCTCGAACCCACCCTTTGACCGTAGGCTAGAGATGTGCTGCCAGAACTGTTTAGGGTTTTTTCCTATATTATTTTCTACAGTTGTGCAATACAATCTGTAGGCCTTTTGAGTCCTAACTTTCAAGTCTGATCTCAGAGTGCTAAATTCAGCATACGTGACACAACATCGCGATTTTCTCCATTTATTATGGAGTTTAGTTTTGCGCCGAATATCGTGCACAATGTCTGTAGTAAACCAGACTGGGTACCGCCTGTTACCATAGGGCCTTCTCTTCTTTTTTGGAATGCAAGAATCGAATGACTTATAAATTATTTTATAAAACTCATTAGCAGCGGTGGCTGCGTCAGTAGAGCAAAGAACCTCTTGCCAAGAAGCAGAACGGACATGATCGTATAAGAGTGTGTAGTCTCCTTTACAAAAATTCCAATCTCTACTGTGGTCTATATTGCTGGGGTCTATTTTTTCATTCTCTTTATGTATTGTTAAGGTAACCGCAATATCTAATGGAGGGTGATACAGATCGATTGGAACCAGCTCTGTGCCCTTGACATGCTCGCAGCTTACTATAGCGCCCTCCCGAGCCAACACTACATCTAACTTACTCCCTCGCATATTCATCACCTCATTCATCTCAGTCAGATTACAAAAGCTTAGGAAATAACAGTAATAATTATTAACATTTACAGACGCACTTTTTAAGTTAAGATCACCTAAAATAATAACAATTCCATTCAAATTGTGGATAATGCTCTCAACTTTACAAAACCACATCAAATAGTCCTCGTCAGTTGCAGTAGGCTTGATGTAAACAACACACACATATATATTTAGACCGCGAATTGTGATTGCAGCCCATAAATCTTCGCCACAGGCCGTCTCAATATTACGTTGCCTAATTATGGTGACACCAGGGCGCGCCGCAAGCAATACACCGCCACCTGCGGTCGCTCTGTCTCTTCTTAAAATACGCCAATCTCCGTTAGACACTTCCGAGTCTTCTACTGAATTGTCCAAATTTGTCTCAGTTATGGCTACTAAGTCGTGCTCAGACAGTAATAGGCTTGACCTCCATGTAGGTAATTTGGTTTTAAGCCCACGAACATTCTGATATAGTAAGCGCAGATAGACATTGCGACGTGTAGGGTTATAAGCACGAAGATTGAGTAAAGGCTTACTGGGTCTCATCAGTTCGGGCACGAAAGTTACGGCGCCATGGCTTGACGCAAATGTCCTGTGCCCAGTTTTCAGTAGCGAGAACTTGATCAGCCAATTTTGAGGGCACGCCAAGCTTGAATGATGCGTATTTGCCCCGAGGTTTGAGTACCTCGACGGTGCAGATGTCAGTTCCACATATTTTAATTAGGTGATCATGTACCTGGTTTTCAGATGTACCCTGCTTGACATAAAAAAGATGTAGGTATCTCCATCTTTCTGAGGCTTCCAGGTTTGTGGTCCCAGGCGCCGCTGTCCCGCGCAAAACATTGCCGTGCGAACGTCGGGAGCGTCTGTGCCGAACCTCTGTCCACCGACTTTCTGCGTCGTCTATCGTAATGTCCGCAGCAGACACCGGCACGACAGTACGAAGGTTACGGTTATCTCGCAGGTTTCCGTCGACAGACTTCTCCCCCCCCGACGCCATGACTAATGAACCAGAGATGTTTTCGCTATCCTTTGGTGAAGCAGAAAGTGTCTGTACGGCTGGAGAGCGTGATGGGCGCATTGGGTCTTGAGCCTTTTGAGGTCGCTGCTCCTTCCTCTTTGCTCCCACTTGCTGACTGGCAGATGATAGCTTGCCGACAATATCCGAAGTGGTTTTTTGTATTGTCGCACAGTGATTTTTCAGGTCAGAGACATCCTTAACCAGAGCGGCCAGCATTTCATCATGCTCCGTCTTCCACACCGAGAGTTTGCGTTCGTATTCAGCCCTCCAAGTAGACAATAGTTGCAAAACTTCATTCTTTAGTTCCTCACATCTACATGAAGTACGGACAACTGGGTTGCTTACCCTTTTAACCCTGTGAGTCACATTATCATCGGTCGTCTTGCAACTAGAGATCGAAGACATGTCAAGAAAAGATTGCGATTGTCCTGGCTCTCCCGCCCCAGGGGATGTAGGGGGGGTACGTTGCATCTTAGGCATTGTTATCCAAGTCGCGATAAGCGGGGGCTACTCGAGATGTGTAGATGCGCAGACGCAGTATATCAAAAACCAAAACAAAACAATGCTTGACGTCTTGTTATTTTAACACTTCCGTACCTGGAACGCAACTGTCAGAATTCTTCGCTGAGTGTTGGTAGCACTGCAATCAAGCTGTGCACGCCGTTACAGCACTTATGTTCCGCACTTAACCGCGAATTTTGGTTGCATACAAGTTTGAGTCCGAATGATCAGCACTTTTATCACTTATTCGTTAATTGTTTTGTTTATTTTCTAACGTAGTGAGCACATTAAAAGTTAAAGGATTATATTGGCACTGATTTTCTTCGAACTATACTTGGTTTTCCACAGCAAAACAAGTTGAAAAAGCAATAAAAAAAAAAAAAAAAAAAAAAAAAAAAAATTGTTATTTTGTCACTGTCACTCCAGTAATGTTGCCAGGTCTGATATGAAAATTCTGTAGATAGATAGATAGATAGATTTATTCTTTATTGTACACCAAAATAAAAATTACATGAGAAACTTAAAATTTATAGGGTGTCACAAAGGGCGGTCTTATCGCTAAAAGCGATCTTTTACAGACAACCTTTGGATGGATTTGACAGAGAAGGAGAAAAAGATACTCAGGTAGTTGATGGTGTACTGTAGAACTTGCCTGATGGATGTACATTTATAAAGATTGTAAAGGTAGAAATTTAAAAGCCTTGGATTGAATTGATTTAAGTCTTAAAAAAAACTAGCAATGTAGCCAGCAAAATTCAGTCTATTTAAAAATATTTTTTTCAAGATTTAGTCGTAACAAAAGTCAACATACACAGAAGGCAGACAGATGTCGTCATCTGTGTATAAGTGATTGGCATTGCACTTAAATATATTATGAAAAGTACAGTGGAAAGTTCCTCAACAGAAAAAAGAAGGTTTACGGAACTGCCCGATTGTTGTTATATGAGCTAGAAGCGCAAATTTCTTTGACGTAAGTATTATATATCGATATCAGGTCCGATATTGTAGTTCCTTTATGTCAGTGGAGACGGTATTTCAGGTCTTTCAACGAGCCACCTTCGGCTTCATTACGCCACTCATAGAATCTGTCAAAGCCAGCATCCGGTAGGCAGGCACGCCATTATGGCGGTAAGTCCTCTTTTTGAGGAATGGCTGGAAAGACCAGCGTCCGCAGGTTCTCACCAGACATAGTAAGTTCGGGAGGTTCCTGCACCGGACTCGTACGGAAGAACCACTGCGTGGACCAGCCGGAGGACACATTGGAGCCTACGGTAGTTGGAAAAATCATGTATTGACATCCCCCGCCCTTGGGCGGAGCGGGAGATAGTGTCAGACTCTTACTGACTAAAAGACCCACCCCGTTCCTTCTAGCCTTCATACCGGGGCTCGAGCGCCCTTTCGGATAACCCTGGCCCCAGTAGGCTTCGACCCGGCTGGGTCCCTGCTGTTGCAGACAACTCCTTGAGGCGCGCGGGAACAGTGCGCGCCGTCGACGAGTTGAACTTGGTCCGGACAGTTACCGGACGGCCGGGCAGCGAGCTACCCATTGCTCACTGTCCGCAAGCCTAGCCTAGCCTAGCCTAGCCAACGTAGACGCGCTACGTTGGCCGGAAATCGGGATCACAATCCCGGCAACGGCGGTGGCGATAGCGCCGTTGCCTGATGCGTTCGGCCTCCTCCTTTGCGAGCATTACTGCTTCGCAAAAGTCGGCGACCGCCTGCCACTCCTCCTCGCTCCGGACCATGGCCTCAACCAAGGCCTGGCGCTTAACCCCTGACACCCCAAGCATTTAAATAGGTATAAATACGGAAAAATGGAAAGGTTACTTATTTTCGAAATTTACAGACTACTTTATGAAGAATTCCTTATTTACATTCTTAGATACATAACCAATAAATAAAACGCTCAAAATTTTAATAATCTACGCAGACTTTTAATAATCTTAGTGTTCACCTGAATGGCGCGAAGTCACGCGCGAACGCGTTCGCTTGGGGTTTGGAGGGGTGCGGAGCACCGCCGCCACCGTTTCCTTGTAGGTGCAAAAACCCCAGCCCTGGAATGCAAGGCAACGAAGGAACTAGGAGTGGATTTAGTCAGTAAAAGTCTGACACAGCCTCTCGCTCCGTCCACGGGAGGATGATCCCATATACCTAAGCAAAAAAAAAAGTAGACAACTCAGTGTAAATGAGCCATTACGATTAAAACTTGAAAACAGTGATAATTAATGATATCAACACTATAACACTATTGAACCTAGTACCTACATAATATAGCTACTTGGTACACAATATGCCACTGACATCACGGTGACCTTGAAACTTGATTTTATGATCAAGTCATGCAAGGGTTAGCTCACACCGAGACGCAACGAAGCGTGCGCTTAATAAGATAGTGATGTCATAATAATAGTGATGTTTTATGAGGTGTGCCCCGCCTATACAGAGCACCGACGTGTCCTCGTTATGGCACTCGGCGGCGACAGCGATCTCTCGAGCCGGGCCTTGGTACAGGCTATGGTCCGGAGCGAGAAGTGGCAAGCAGTCGCTACCTTCTGCGAAGCTGTAATGCTAGCAAAGGAGGTACTCGCACGAGCGAGGCAATGGCCTTCGTGCTCCAGCTGCCGGGTCTCCGATCTCAATTTCCGGCCGTCGTAGGCACGGTCTTGTGGATGGCGAGCAATGGGTACCTAGCTCGCCGTCCGACTGACCGGTAACCGTCCGGACTGAGCCCAAGTCAAAGGTAGTGAGGTAATGTTCCACGCGCGCCTAAGGGGGTTGTCAGCAACCGTAGGGGCCCAGCAGTGTCGAAGCTTATTGGGACCATGGGTGATGTGAATGAGATCATCGGTGCCCTAGCACAGTGGCAATGAAGGAACAGGAGTGGATTTTTAGTCAATACAAATCTGACACTACCTCCCGCTCCGCCCAAGGGTGGGAGGTGTCACGGTGCCGACGCGGTGCATTGGTCGTAAGTGCACGCGGCGCAGCAACCGTGCGTTGAACGGTCGACAACAGGACGGCAACGTTAAAAGGTGTCTACACACCGAAGCCGCCAGCACGAACCCGGCGCGAGCTAGTAGACCAATCCGCGCGCTCCACTACGCAATGGTTCTCGCCAGCGGCGGTAGCAGGCATTGGCTTCGGTGTGTAGACATCTTTACAAGCACAACGTGTTTAATTCGGTGTAGAATGGCGCATCACTGGTATACAAACGCACTGCAGCCAGAAACGTCAATTTAGGCGCTTGTGTTGACTGTCCGGCTTAACAATGCGCCTGTCTGCGTTGTGATGCGTTTCGCAGCGTCTCGTGAAACAACTGCACCGCAATCACGTCTCAGTGTGTACTGATCCTAAGTAATACCCTAATAGGTGCTAATTAAGTTGTTATTATGTCTTTATTAATTTATAAGAAGAGAGAAGTCAAGGCCAGTGTTCATCTGGATGTGGCCAGAGGTCGGAATTAGGTAGAGTAACACTGCTCGCCCACGTCAGACTTTTTGTAAGACAAATAATCGGGCCGATTTTGTATATTTGTAACATTTTTCTGTTTTCGGACCGACTTTTTGTCGGACGAGTGCGTTCCACTATTGCTATCAGTGTGTTCTATTTTTCTCCTACAAAAAATCGGTCACCGATTATCGGACGTGGGCGAGCAGCCTTATTTAACTACTTATACTGATTTTATACAGCAAAAGAATAAAGTGGATAAGCCTCAAATCCTGAGATTAATTTTAAAGAGCAAATTTTTTTTATGACACTAGCAGAAAAAAAATCTTCCAGCATACCGTCAATAGGCTAGTTGCCGTCAAAAATGTAATTAATCCGTCTTTTAGATTATTCAAAAATAAGGGACATATTTTCATATTTTTTATTTGTAAATGAAACCAAAAATGACAAAGATATAGCCCATTACGTTTGACGTCACGCCGTGCTGCATTTTATCGCACGGTGTGACGTCACACGTCACTTTAATGAGCTACATCTTTGTTATTTTTTGTTTAATGACGTGCAGGACGAAGTGTATAAAGTTAATCTTATCTAGGGTTACCAGATGAAAAAATCAAAAGTCCGGAAAAAGGGCCCGGTTTCCATTGAAAAGTCCTGAGATTTTTTACTGTTTGAAATTTTTTCATACTGCGTATCTAACTCGTGCTTTGCACATCGCACTCAAAGTGGTGGGCGTGACAGCGGAACCCCCGTTTGCCAAAGGAAGATTAATTGTAGTTTATTTACTTTTTTTTAATTTGTTTTCTGTTTGAAAAAAAATATTCTCATAAAAGATTACAGTCATAAAATAGTCATTAATTAGTTTGAGCTTGCGCTTTTAAGTATAACATAAGCAGTGTTTTATTGAAAATTCGAAAAATCCTGAGATTTTATGAGATTTGCAAAATCCGGCCGCAATCCTGAGAAGTGGCCAAAAATCCTGAAATCTCAGAACAAATCCTGAGATATGGTAACCCTAATCTTATCTCAGTTGACTAGAGAGATCTTTTTCAATGAAAAATACTAATAAAAATTGTATGTTAATTATCTTGTTTTATTTATCTCTGAGGTTTTTAATATTATTTATTTGTAATTTTGTTGATCACACCGAATTTTTCATTAGAAATCCCGGGAAGATCCATATTATTATTAACATTTCGATGCAAGTACATGAATAACACTACCTAATTCCGACCTCTGATTATAGCACCCAGGATGTATCTAATTGAAAGCCAAAAAATTTTAGCCAAAATGTCACCCAAGACTAACCCCTGGCGATATTTTGACTCAATAAAGTAAAGGAGTTAAATATCGTTACTTAACTGCCAAAATATGGGTGTAGGAATAACGTATGCTGAGCGTTCGGCCGTTTTGCGCGGAGGAGACGCATATCTTCCCTATTTTGATGATATGTTCTGTTACCTACTTTTAAGTTTGCGTCTTTAACGCGTAAATAAACTGTTTGCTTTCTTGTATCTATCTTTGCGTACCTCTTGTAGGAATATCGACGTCGCTGTAGAGGCCACATGGTACAGAGGTTGGGCAGGCTACGTGACACGGAATCTGCGGAGGCTGCATGGTGGGTCAGGGTCTGGGCAAGCCATAATTATGGCGGTAAGTCCTCTTTTTGCGGCGTGGCTGGAAAGACCTCACAGCGTCCTCACTTTTCGTATGAACCAGGTTCTCACCGGACATGGTCAGTTCGGAAGGTATCTGCACCGGATTCGTGCGGAAGTGATTCGGCCGGGTGTCACCGTGTCCTCGTGGGGGCGCACGGCGGCAGTGATCTCTCGCGCCGAGCCTAGGTACAGGCCATGGTCCGAAGCGAGGAGGAGTGGCAGGCCGTCGCCTCCTTCTGCGAAGCAGTAATGCTAGCAAAGGAGACGGCCAAACGCGTGAGGCAATGGTCCTCAAGCCCCAGCCACCGCCGGGATTCCGATCCCGATTTTCAGCTTCTGTAGGCGCGGACTTGCGAACGGCGAAAAATAGATAGGTGGGTCAACTTCTGAAAGGAAGATTCGGCCCCAGTACCAAAGGAGAAGAAGAAGGAACAGGAGTGGGTTTTGAATTCAATAAAAGTCTGACACCATCTCTGGTGATTTAAGTGAACACCACACTACCTATAGTACGTATACTTAGTAAAGTAATTTAACTAGGTATTCTCATTATCAGCCTTTTTAGTGTTCCCACTGCTGGGACTCAGGCCTTCTCTCTAGGAGAGGGAATGAGTCGTAATCCGCCACGCGGGCCCAGTACGGGTTGGTTAATGTCACATGTCTTCGAAATTTTGGTTCTAGGATGTCCTAGTCACGATGTTTCCCTTCACCGTTTTGATAAAATAAATTATACGAAATAATGCGCCTGGCTGTTACCATTCGGCTAACATTACTCTAAAGGTACCTATATGCTAGTTGTATGTTTGTGTTATTCCTAGTGCTATGTTTAAATTATCATATTCATAAAATGATGAATGATGTGTTTTGTTTTATAAAACAGTGTAAGAATCTGCTGTATTTATAATCTCAACTCATTCATTACAGCGTATTATCTGAGATCACGAAGGTTATTTAATATAATGTTAAGTATAAATAGCACTTATTTTACGACTCCAATGATATAATCATAATCAAGTTGGCAAAAAAACTCGTCGTCCATCTTTTAATATTTTTGTTTGGTGTGTATTTGATCTTTAACCTATACTGATTTTTGAGAATAATCACGTGTAATATTAAAAATAACTGGTTAAATAAGTTTCCAATTCGTCTTATAAACAAAATATGTATAAAAAATACTTATTCGACACCAGAAGCACGTGTCTAGTATTTTTACTTTTATAACTGTACCATGAAAAATCACAAAGTTATAAGCTTGTTATGTCAGCAAAAATACATAGTCACCGGGCCATCCAGGCGACTGAGGGGTTGGTTTGCACTTGCACCCAGCTGTTTGCTGGCGCCTATTATAATGCCTGCTATGACTCGCCGCGACCTGTGTCGTACTTAGTGTCGATGGTGTCCAACTTGTGACCTTTATAAATATTTTTGGGATAAAATATATCGTGGTGTAAAAACTATTGGAATCCATTCAGTTTCTGATTCTGAACTAGGTATGTAGAGGTTTCGCTATATACTTAAAATGTTGTATAGGTACTAGAGGAAATAATTCCCATCTAAAATATGGCGTCAAAAACAACGGCGTAGCTACCAAAATGGCTAGGCGGGGCAGTAGCCCGGGGCCTCTAAGCCCGGGGGGCCAAAACCTGATCAACAAACCTCTTATTTAACTAGTGAAGAATTATGTAAGGTCGAGGTTCTTTAAAATTAAAGTTATAGAAATAATTGAGCGGCATTTATTGGCAAGAGGAATTACAGAGTACAGGAGGTCATAGACCACAGACTATATAATGTTGCTACAGATAATTTATACTTTACATCTCCCTTTCTTTGTAAACAATTGAAAAAGCTGAAAACATTAGTTTGCAAGTTTAAACTTAAGTACTATGACATTTGGAATATTGGTTTCTTTAATTTCACTGAACAAGTATATGCTAATTATATAGTTACAAGTTAAGATACATTACACAGCACAGCTCATTATCGTTAGTATCAAGATACATAAATATTGTTAATAAAATAATTCTATTAAAGGTCAAGTCTGTTAATTGGTTTGATTATTCTACCAAATCGTGATGTTCGTGGTGATGTTGATGGGCAGGCCAGGCTTGACTCCTGCACATGATTAGAAGTGCGTGGTGATGCATGTGTTGATGCTGAGGGTGACTTAGGAGCAGCTGGTGATCGAGCTTGTGATGGAACTTGTTCCACTACCGGTTCATCCGTGTATTTAGTTTCAGGTACTACAACTCTATTGCTGGTTATGTCTGCTTGTGTCTTGTGGAGATGACTGGAGTTTCTTCGAAATGTTTGGCCTTTATCTGTTTGGATTATCACGGACCTCGGAAGACTTTCAGGCTTTTCTATCACTTTTGCCCCTTCCCAGTGTCGATGAGCAACTCTGTGTCTGACTTTGTCATTGATTTCAAAATTGACTGGTTTTGTAGTATGTTGATTACTGTATTTAGCTTGTTTTTCTCTTAACCGTTGTAGTTCAGCTGTGACTCCTTGTATTACTTTCGGTTTTAATTTAATATCACTGGTAGGTATTGGAGATCTAGTTATTCTGCTGAAAAGTCGTTGGTTAGGTGAACCTAATTGATCATTTCTAGGTGTATTTCTCCAATTCAACAAAGCGAGTTGAACATCTGACTTGTCAATGTTGCATTTTCTTAGTATGTTCTTTGCTGTTTGGACTGCTTTTTCAGCAAGCCCATTACCTTGATGGTGATGTGGACTAGATGTGACATGGTTAAATTTCCACTCTTTTTGAAAGATCTTGAATTCTTTAGACATATACTGTGTTCCATTGTCAGTTTGTAGTTCTTCGGGTACTCCATGTGTAGAGAACCATTTTTTAAGTTGTTCAATCACTTCAAGTGATGACTGACCTTTAAGCTGTTGAACATCTAAATATCCAGAGTAACTGTCACATATTACCAGGTAAGTTTTTCCTTGCAATTCAAATAAATCTGATGCAACTATTTGCCATGGAAGTGTAGGAATCTTTTTGACTAGCACCGTTTCTTTGATATTGTCTCTTTGTGTTTGTTCACAGACACGGCAACCTTTGACTAGTTTTATAATATCATCACACTGTCCTTTCCAGTAAATGAATTGTCGGGCTCTTCTTAAACAGCTTTGTATACCAAGATGTCCTTGATGAATATTCTTTAACATTTTAGGAACTTGTGACTTTGGCACAACGATTTTGTCACCTTTGAATATAATTCCTTTGAGATAGCTAAGTTCTTCTTTAAAGTTAAAGTAATGTTGTAGTTCTGTGGGAAGTTTGTTGACATTATCTGGAAATCCTTGCATTATTGTTTTAAGAAGTAATTGTAGATGTGGATCTTCTTTTGTGGCAATAATTAATTCTTCTTTAGCATCCAATGACATAGGTAAAATTACTGCAACTTTCAAATTTTCTTCTTTTTCGTATTTTAGGTTAGAAGCATCACAGTCACGACTAAGAAAGTCTGCTAGGGGTATTTCTGTGCCCTTTTTAAATATGACCTTTGGTGAGTATGGTGCAATATTGAACATTATACGTTGCAACCTTGCTGGAGCGGATTGTATGTTTTTCTTGAAAATTGTTTCAAGTGGTTTATGATCTGACTCCACTGTCAATTCTTTACCATAGACATATTCATGGAACTTTTTGCAACCAAAAAGTATAGCAAGTGCTTCTTTCTCGATCTGTGGATAATTTTGTTCAGATTTGGTCAATGCTCTCGCTCCATAGGCTATTGGTTGTCCTTCTTGAAGAAGTGCAGCTCCAAGATTTTTTGAACTGGCATCTACAGTTAGAGTTACAGGTTTGTTTACATCATATAGTCTCAGAACTGGAGGACTCTGAAGTACTTGTTTTATTTTATTGAAAGCTTCTTCATGATGAGTTTCCCAAGTATAACTTGAATTTTTATGTAACAATTCTCTTAATGGATTTGTTAATTCTGACATGTTGTGAATGAATTTATTTAAGTATGTGATCATTCCTAGTAATCTCTGGAGCTCTGTTTTATTTGTTGGCATTTTCATTGCTTGTATAGCTTCCACTTTTTCTGGGTCTGCTTCTAATCCATTGGCTGAAACAATGTGGCCAAGGAATTTTATTCTTTGTGCTTCAAAAATGCACTTATCTTTGTTAAGTTTGAAGCCTGATTTCTTCAGTACTTCAATGACCTCACTTACAGTTTTGCGTAGTTCTTCTCTTGTTTTTGCATGTATAAATATATCATCGATGGATACTCTCACATTTTTGAATTTACTGAGCAGATTTGTTAAGATTTCTTGGAAAATTTCTGGTGCTGATGATACTCCAAAAGGTAATCTTTTAAAAGAATATCTTCCCCATGGGGTAGCAAATGTTAGTATTTTTTGTGTTCTTTCTGATAGCTTGATTTGCCAGAATCCTTTTGTGCAATCTAATAATGCAAAGAATTTAGCACCTTGGATGTCAGCTGAAATTTCTTCTATTGTGGTAAGTGGAAAATGACGTCTCAGAATATTTTTGTTTACATCTGAGGGATCTATACAAATTCTTATTTTACCCTTTTGTTTGACAACTACCATGGGACTCACAGCAGGAGTAGGCTCTGTTTCTGGTTTTATGACATCTAAGCTCACCATCCTGTCAAGTTCTTGCTTTACCTCATTTCTTATGGCATGTGGAATTCTTCTTGACATTTTTATCTCGAGTTTTGGGTTCTCGATCAGGTCGATATCATACTCATAATCCTTATAACAGCCTAAACCTTTGAAAATGTCATCTGTACATTGACTTTCCTTCAATGTTTTGACTCTTGCGATTAGTCCTAATTTTTCACAGGTATGGAGTCCTAGAATTGGTGTGACTTTTTCTTGAACTACTTTAAATATTATTTTTGTTTCTTCATCTTTCAACTTACATAACAGCTCCGTTTCGCCTAGAACTGCCATTTTGTCTTCTGTGTAACTTATTAAGTTTTTTGTTCGGCTTTGTTTCAAGCTCGCCTTTGTTTTGTCCATCAAGTGTTTTGGTAATACATTGCACTCAGCTCCTGTATCTAGTTTGACATTAAACTTCACATTCCCAACTTGGACTTTTTCTGTCCAGTTTTTCTTGTCTCCGGTGCTTATAGCAGATATGTATACATCATCTTCAGAATTTGAGGTTTCTTCTAATGTGTTCACTCTATTTTTCTGTTTGGTATCATACTTCTTCTTAGAACGGCACATGTTAGCAAAATGACCATTTCTATTGCACTTGGCACACGGCTTGTTGAACGCTGGGCATTCTCTGGGTTTGTGGTTTGTACCACATCTTTTGCAATCATATTTTTTGTTTTGCTCTTTTTTGGCATTTTTTTTCACAGCTAAGACTTTGTTTGTTTTATTTTTGTCTTCAAATTCGTCCAATTGTTTGGAAGCTTGTTCGCTCGTTTTGCAAATAGTTATTGCTTTTCTCAAGTCTAGTTTATCTTCTGTCAGTAATTTTTCTCTGACTTGGTTTGATCTGATTCCAAAAACTATTTTATCTTTTAACATTTCGTCCAGCAGAGTGTCGAATTCACATTTACTAGCTTGTGTTTTGATTCTAGTCAAAAACTCGTTGAAATGTTCGTCTTCATTTTGTTCAATCTTGAAAAATATGTACCTTTCGAAAGATATGTTCGTCTTTGGCGCGAAGTACTCGGTGAACTTATCTTTGATAAGTTGGAGGTTTTTTTCATCTGCGTGACTGAGGTTGAAACTGTTATATATTTCGATCGCATCTGGACCTATCACAGCCATAAATGTTGCTGCTTGAACCTCGGCTGGCTTTTTGTCCAATTGAATGGCGGTGGCATACCACTCAAATTGTTGGGACCATTTTTTCCAGCACGTGGATTTGTCCGAGTCTATTTGTAGGTTAGCTGGCGGCTTTATGCCAGATACTGCGTCGTTCGTAGCCATTTTACAACTTTCTCTCTTATTTCGACGTTTGTTGAACTTAAGATCACTTCTGACACCATGTAAGGTCGAGGTTCTTTAAAATTAAAGTTATAGAAATAATTGAGCGGCATTTATTGGCAAGAGGAATTACAGAGTACAGGAGGTCATAGACCACAGACTATATAATGTTGCTACAGATAATTTATACTTTACAAATTATTTTGGTTCCAACACAAATTTTGCCAACTTGTCTTAGCCAGTAATATTCTAGACTCTCTCTCGTTCCATCCCCGCTTAAAAAATGGAGTCACAGTTTTTTTTGGTCGTCCACCTACGGCGTCGATCAAAAACTTCCTCCGCATCGCTATCAATGCGAAGTGTACCCAAAAGACACTTTTATATTTTTCTTGTTTTACTGTAAATAAAATTTAATTGATATAAACCGGCCAAGTGCGAGTCGGACTCGCTCATGTAGGATTCCGTAGCAGCAAGTAACATAATATTAAAGTTCTAGTAATTCGTTGTAACTTTGATCGATGTTTGAATAATAGTTTTTTTTTTTAGATATATGACGTATTAAATAATTATTGAGTTTCAGTTCGTATGGGGACCCACCAAATTTATTGCTCTTTTTAGGGTTCCGTAGCCAAATGGCAAAAAACGGAACCCTTATAGATTCGTCATGTCTGTCTGTCTGTCTGTCTGTCTGTCTGTCTGTCTGTCTGTCTGTCTGTCTGTCTGTCTGTCTGTCTGTCTGTCTGTCCGTCCGTATGTCACAGCCACTTTTTTCCGAAACTATAAGAGCTATACTATTGAAACTTTGTAAGTAGATGTATTCTGTGAACCGCATTAAGATTTTCACACAAAAATAGAAAAAAAGCAATAAATTTTGGGGGTCCCCATACATAGAATTGA
Source organism: Mythimna albipuncta (assembly GCA_929112965.1). Lineage (NCBI taxonomy): Eukaryota > Metazoa > Arthropoda > Insecta > Lepidoptera > Noctuidae > Mythimna > Mythimna albipuncta. The sequence continues at coordinate 13,438,786 of OV815982.1, forward strand.
AACTCAAAAATTTTTTTTTCATCAAACCCATGCGTGTGGGGTATCTATGGATAGGTCTTCAAAAATGATACTGAGGTTTCTAATATCATTTTTTTCTAAACTGAATAGTTTGAGCGAGAGACACTTCCAAAGTGGTAAAATGTGTGTGTCCCCCCCTCTAACTTCTAAGATAAGAGAATGATAAAACTAAAAAAAATATATGATATACATTACTGTAAAAACTACCAACGAAAATTGGTTTGAACGAAATCCATGAAGATTTTTTTTTTAATGCGTCATAAACCGAAAAAAATACACTATTATTAAAACATCGATCAAAGTTACAACACATAACAAGAACTTTTATATTATGTTACTTGCTGCTACGGAACCCTTCATGGGCGAGTCCGACTCGCACTTGGCCGGGTTTTTTCTATTTTTGTGTGAAAATCTTAAAGCGGTTCACAGAATACATCTACTTACTAAGTTTCAAAAGTCTATAATAAACTATAAGAGCTATATCTTATAGTTTCGGAAAAAGTGGCTGTGACATACGGACGGACAGACAGACAGACAGACATGACGAATCTATAAGGGTTCCGTTTTTTGCCATTTAGCTACGGAACCCTAAAAAGTGTATCTGTGAATCGAATAAAAGTTGTCAAATCCGAGTATGTGGATGGAAATTTGCTAGGTAGGTATTAATATTTGAGGCAAATGACTAAGAGTATTATTCTAAATTGAAAAGCAATTATCTAGTAATTATTCATTGACGCACATTGACTGTCCATTTAATGTCCAGTTTTAGCAAACTACTCGTAATAGGAGGAAGGAAAAAATACGGAAAACCAGTCACAATTAATAACACTTATAATTTTTAAACTCACATAGTCATGTTAAGGCTTAACACAATGGTGTATAATAATAACGTTTCTGTGTCCATTACTGTTTTTGTTTCAACTAATATCGTTGAAATCTTATACTAAACAGTCAATGCAAATCAAAAACGGACTAATATTCATCATTATGCAAACGTTTACACAATAATAAATGCCTTTCTATATTTAAAAGATTTGTTTCTCTTTCGTATATTTTAACTTAGTAAATTAAAAAAAAATGAGATGTATCAAATGAGGAACAAACCTTTTAAAAGTTTATGATTAGCGGAACTTTCTTCTTAACATTAACTCTTTCTTATGGCCAGTACCCTACAACGATGTTCTTAATTTGAATAATTGACATTCACAATAGACATTGTTGTAGGTTACAAGTAAAAAGTCTTGAATGAATAACTTAATAAACTGTAGGTTTAGAATAAATGCCACTGAATATCACAGTCGTCGTTGTTTTTTCCATAATGAAATAGATAAACGGCCGATTTGCATGGAAATATGGCGCAGATATTCTGTCAGAGAAAGTAGCTGTCGTAACAGCGGATGCCACGGTTCCTGACTCTGTCACTTCAATATCAGCCTTATGCACTATGGCAGAAACGAAAATATTGTCCTTTGAAACTCGCTGGAAACTCGCTAAGTCTGGCTGGAATATGTCGTACACACCCATGTCGTTCAACGGCTTGTTCAATACAAGATTCGTGCTTATATGGAACCTGGGCAGTTTCACATCAACGTCTTCCATTCCGAATGCATCAACATCGTCTTGTAATCTCTTGAAGATATCCTTCAAACTGACTTGGGCGAAGTTCTTGTACATATCAGCGATTTTCACTGAAGGATATGGCAGGATCACAATCATTGAGTATTTGCCATTGGTACCGTAAGGCAGTTCTACTACAAATGATTTCAAAGCCTGCATATTTGAAAAAGCAAACTGACCTTTTTGGAACATCATATTCACAGTACCGGCCACTTTTTTATCTTCATCGTAGAACGGTTCTAATACTGTGTCGGATTTGTTAAAAGGCGAAGCCCATAATCCTTTAAACGAGATCACGTTTGTTAATATCATTCTCGATTCACGAAAGTCGTCTGACCGTAACACATTGGAAACTCTTCCGCCTGATTTTTCGATGTACGTGTTAGCGATGCGGGCGGAATTCGGGTCGTCGAAATCGAGGACCTTTAAAGAGGCTCCGAACTCGTTTTGCAAAGCTGATCTGAAGTCTTGATACACTGAGAAATCGTTGTCCAAAAACACGAAGTTCCTGCTCGCGAGACTGACTCCATTATCTCCTTGTGCTAGCACAGCGTTTGTCAAGTCCCTGTACCCTTTCACGAGGGTGTTTTGATGTTTGGGCAGGATGAACGCCCTCGCCAGTTGGCTGTAACTGTTGCCCGTCGCTCCAAGGGCAATACCAGTCATCAAAGTCCATATCCCGAACGGTGATATCACAACATGTCCGTCAGTTTCCGCTTGCGTGTAATACAATAACTCTACACTAAAATTCCGGGGTCGTTCATTGAAATCGGCCTGACAATAACACACTCCGATAAATAATAACACTAACGCAACTGATTTCATTGTGATCTCGACAAAGTTTCGCAGTACACTGAACAATTATAATGCGAAACGAGAATATGACTAATTTATAGACATCTATACAATAAGCATGGACAAATGAAATTCGACTGTATTAGTGACATAATAAAGTCTAATTTCCTTGTTGATGTTACGTTTAATACTAACGAGTTGAGTAGGTTTGTGAAGAAGTTTTAAACCGGTATTCTCGTCCATTTGGAAAATGTTTTTGTTTAAAACAAGGCAACTTGTAGTCCTTACATATGAGTCGAAACATAAAAAGATCTCCGTTGGTCGTTAAATGAATTAATTTCATAATAAAATTACAGTCTATCGAATAAATAACTCGTTTGTCTATCTGTTTCTGCGACGAGGTCAATTTACTGGTTTTTATAAATCCAGTTCGGTACACCTAGTGATAGGCCGTTGCCGGCAATATTGCCGTGAAGGAATATTGGTGGGAATATTGCCGGCAATATTACCCGAAGTATGAATATTGATGGCAATATTGTCAGCAATATTCCCATATTGTCAGCAACGGCACATTTCTAGGTACACCGGTCTAGGCACCATACATTTTGTTATGTATCTGATCTTAGAATTGATCACTTCATGATATGGCCAACCAAAACTGGCCAGATCGTTTAAACATCAATATTTTATGATATTTCATCTTCGTTTGGCCATATCGTTGATGTAGGATTTTGGTTTGTTTTATTTAGGTAACCAACAGCAATACACAAAGTTTTTTATTAAATTATGGCTCAGGCAAATTTTAATGATAATAAAACGTCTAAAGAAAGTAGGCCAAACGAAGATTTAAATATCATTAAAATTTAATGTTTATAACGATCTGCCCAGTTTTACTTGGCCCTATCATGAATTGATCAATTCCAAAGAACTGGCCACGTCATCTCTATTGGCGTTTTTTTTTTCTTCTCATGAGGGCAGAGCACGACTCCAAATTCAAAACAATGGCCAGTGTCAATTTGTATTTGTTTTTGAAAGATGTTGTCACCAGTTTTTGACCTTTATTGACTCTTCTTTAAAAGCAACTGGAAAAAAAATTGTTTAATGTTTTTGCAGACTAAAATATAAACAAATTATCGCAGACAACATCCGTGGGATTATTCTTTGGTACGTAAGTATCCTGTTGATTGAAATTGGTTTTTCCCAGTTAGTCAGAAGCAGGATCAACCCTCTCTCATTTATGGCGTTTACTGGTCATTGGCCTTTTTGTCGCCTGGTTAAGCGAGTTAAAAATGTTACTATTCAAATAATATTGTACCAGTACGACTCAAATTTAAAGACACGTTTGTCTGACTGTTGTTCATGTAATGGCAGTCAATATTCTCTTTTTTGTGAGTGGCTTTTCATAGACAAACCTATGATATTGTCGTCTAAGTAACTGTTCTTGCCTGTGGCGACCTTAATAAAGCCGCATCACTGCTTACTATCAGGTGGGATCGCAGTCAAGTCTAAGTTTAAAACAGATAAAAAAAGCCTCCTGTTAGGACTTATAAATAGAAAACGAATTTTTTTTTCATAAAATAAAAATACATACAGCCGGAACACAATAATCTTAATTTTTAAGTCAATTAAAAACTATGTCACGCTGTCTGCTCACCTGTGGGGTACAGTAGCCGAGCTAAGTGGTGCGAAGTAGGCCCCTTTTTATGGTGGAAAAATCATCAATAACAACTCCCGCTCTTGGGCGGAGCGGGAGATAGCGTCAGACTCTTACTGACTAAAATCCTTCATACCTGGGCTCGAGCTATCTTTTAAAACTAACCCTGGCTCTGGTAGGCTTCGACCCAGCTGGGCCATACTGTTGCTGACAACTCCTTGAGGCGCGCGGGAACAGTGCGCGCCGTCGACGACTTGAGCTCGGTCCGGACAGTTACTGGACGGTCGGAGAGCGCGCTACCAAGTGGACCCTCGCCCAAAGCCTCACACTCAAAGGGGCCTCGTACAAGCGAGGGCTCTTTAAGAACGAAGGTTTTTTATAATTGATAGGCTCATGTTTGACCACTATTTCACCTTATTAAGCACCATTAGTAAGCGTCGATGTGGTTGAATATTGGGTTGCGATAGTCACTGTCTCATTTTCGAATTTATGACAGAAAAAGGCCTCGCTGATCTGCATTCGCCCACTTCTAAATTTATCCACGCTACGCCTCTGGTGGGGTACTGAATTGGACCTAGGTCGTTGAGTCTCCGAGGTAATACAGTAAGGGATATCGGATCGAACATTGATATTATTTAGGGATATTTTGGCGAATATTTTAATTTTGTATTTTTCAGTCTAAAAAGTCAAACGACTTGAGAATTTTGTATAAAATTGAATCATTTAAAAAATTACTTATATTCGAATACGATACTTTTTATAAGGTTCTTCTATTAGTAAACAATGATCAAGATCTCTTAATCAACCTTGATTGTTGAACCTGTGTTGACTACATCAGATTTCATTTTACGCTAATAATTACCCAAGTCGTTTGGCTTTTTACACACACCTATTTATTGTTAATTCACGGTTTCCTCCTTTTTATCCTCATATATATTTAATTTGATTTCAAATACTAATTCGAATTACAAATTCAAATTCTCTATCTATAAATAGTAATTTTTGAATTTAGAACCTGTTAATCAGTGTTTTTTTTTTCTAATTCAGCCATTCGATTATTTATTGTTTATTCTGTTTCGAGTCATAAATAAACTTCACCATCTACATTACAATTATTATTCTACTATAAAATTGTTTTTTTTTTTCGTTAACTTAGAAGTTTGATTTTTTCATAACATAATATATAAACATGAATGTTTACTAACAAAATATACCTATGTACATACATATATTATTTATACACCAAACTTATACATACAATATCATTTCCGCTTGAACAAAAGGACGTTTTAAGATAAATGGTCGCTCTAAACAATGAATTGTCACACTCTATTCAATGTTAGGGTCTTTGAACTCGTGATTTGTAACATAATAACGTTGTGGTAGCGTTGTCAAGTCGTTTTAACATCGATGACCGATGAAAGAACTTTTTTCGTTTTTCGTTTCGTTCTTTCATCGGTCATCGATGCGTTATAGCTTTTCTTCACGCTTAAATTATTATCTATATTAGATACTAGCTGTGCCCCGCGGTTTCACCCGCGTTTTTCTCGTTTCCGTGGAAATACCGAGATAAAATGTTGCCTATAATTGCCTTCCTCAATAAATGGACTATTGAATATTTAAACAGTTTTCATATCAGATCAGTTTTTCCCAAGATTAACGCGTTCATAAATGTATTTATTATACTCTCCAAAGATCTTATACTTACAATCATCACCAAATATATTTCGAAAAAGATTATTACAGGATTTTATGTTGATAAAAAACTCTATGGCCCGTAACTCATTAATAGGTACCAACTCTTAACATCTTACACACGTGATAACTTTTAAACGAAATATCCGATTGAGATGAAACAAAAAGTATTTTACTTCTACATAAATATTCTTGATAACATAATGCTTAATTTCGATAAAGATTAATATTACGATACAAATTTAACGTAGTTTTTTTTCTTCAGACGATTTATTAATTATTTTAACCACAAAATTGGTTATTGTGATTAAACCATGATAGCTAGATATATGTTCTCGCGGACTTTTTTGTAGATCTTAATGGGATCTACAAACCCGTAGTACATCATTTTGTTCTATTGTCAATAGTTTTTGCAGCGCACGCAAAAATAGGTTTTCGATTTTACACCTTGTGTTACAAAATAGCAATTTTATTACGGATCCCTAATTTTTAAAATAAAAAAAACAAAGCCTATAGCCTTCCTCGATAAATGGACTACCCAACACTGAAAGAATCATTCAAATCGGACCAGTAGTTCCAGAGATTAGCGCGTTCAAACAAACAAACAAACAAACAAACAAACTCTTCCGCTTTATAATATTAAAAAAAATATATATAATAGTATAGATTGTTGTAGTATCCCATCAATGCACAAATAAAACAGAGTTCGGATAAACTGAAAAAAAACTGGTATATCGATGGAAATAGTATCTATCTACATTTTGATAATAATAAATAGTTTGTCATTGCAACCGAGGCGAAATTCACCCGAGCCGTATATAATAGACGAGGGTGTTATGGAGCCGAGTGACTGCTTTAAAGAAAAGTAATAAATAGTTTGTCATTGCAACCGAGGCGAAATTCACCCGAGCCGTAGGTATAGGCGAGGGTGTTATGGAGCCGAGTGATTGCTTTAAAGAAAAATAATAAATAGTTTGTCATTGTAACCGAGGCGAAATTCACCCGAGCCGTATATAATAGACGAGGGTGTTATGGAGTCGAGTGCTGGCTTTAAAGACAAATAATAAATAGTTTGTCATTGTAACCGAGGCGAAATTCACCCGAGCCGTAGGTATAGGCGAGGGTGTTATGGAGCCGAGTGATTGCTTTAAAGAAAAATAATAAATAGTTTGTCATTGCAACCGAGGCGAAATTCACCCGAGCCGTATATAATAGACGAGGGTGTTATGGAGCCGAGTGCTTGCTTTAAAGAAAAATAATAAATAGTTTGTCATTGCAACCGAGGCGAAATTCACCCGAGCCGTATATAATGGACGAGGGTGTTATGGAGCCGAGTGCTTGCTTTAAAGAAAAATAATAAATAGTTTGTCATTGCAACCGAGGCGAAATTCACCCGAGCCGTATATAATAGACGAGGGTGTTATGGAGCCGAGTGATTGCTTTAAAGAATAATAATAAATAGTTTGTTATTGCAACCGAGGCGAAATTCACCCGAGCCGTATATAATAGACGGGGGTGTTATGGAGCCGAGTGCTTGCTTTAAAGAAAAATAATAAATAGTTTGTCATTGCAACCGAGGCGAAATTCACCCGAGCCGTATATAATAGAACGAGGGTGTTATGAAGCCGAGTGATTGCTTTAAAAAAATAAATCACGGTTGACCGTCATGAAATAGGAATGAAAGAAGCCCTTGTTATGATAAATAAAAAAACGGAACCCTAAAAGTAACACAACTAATACAAAACAACCATAAAATACAAAAGATATAGAATGATAATTATAACAATTAGGTTAATTATTTAATTAATTAATCCATTAAGTAAATTAGGTACCTAGTGAGTGAGACTGAGTTATTAGTAGTCACCGGAAATAAGTACTTATGTGTGCAACTGAATCAGATCGTTTGTAGACAAAAAATTGAGTCGGGCGGTTGTATTTTTTTAAATTGATAATATAAACAAGGGGCTTCCAAACTCTTGCAGTTTTCAAAAAAGGGGTAAAAGAACACTATTTACACTATCTTTCTATTTCGTCATAGTTGCTTAGCAGTATGTATTTATAATTATTTATTATTAATCAGTATGTATTTTTTTGCGATATTTATTCTTTTATAAGTATGTATTATATAAGGTGTAAAAAAATTACCTGCAAGAAAATTAAGTACTTGTTTAGAATTATAAATAAAAAAGAATTGCGAAAAAAAGATTTCAAAATAACAACCCAATTCAGAGTTAAGCAATATTTTCACTTCGCACAAAATTATTGAATATGCGCACTGTACACCGCACGCGCGCCGGCGACGGCGGCCTAAGCCTCCGCGACCGGCCGCCGCGCGCGCCGCTCTGCACGCGTGGGTCGTTCACCCCTGCAGTACGACACGCGACGGCGCAAATTTGAAACAGCTGATTCTAATTTTCCCATCACATTTCTCAGACTTTGGACTGGCATAGTAGAGGACGAAACTGGCCATAGTCTAATAACCGCTGGTAGACTCCTAGGATTGTTTGGACAGCAGGCACTCGTCGTTGCTCACCAAACAGTTCACGGTAACGGTTACGAGCCGCAGCTAAACTTTCACTAGTCGTAATGTAACACAATATCATATCCAAGTACTCTCGATTGGAATACGTAAAAGGCATTATTGAAATATTCGCGAACGTACGTATTTGCCGTAATAAATCAGGGAAATACACCCTAGTCGAGCGACGGATATCGGACGACTGAACGGGGCGCGAAGGGCATAAAGCGGGCTGCGGGAGGGAATAGTAGCGGGCGGCGGGGGTACGACGCTCGCGCGCGGTACGGGAGCGAGCCGCTAGCGCAGCCCTGCGTACAGTGCACAAAAAATATGATACTAAATTGTTTTATTAATGTGAAAATATAGAAAGAGCTCAAAAAATTTTTTTTTTTTTGTAATGTGTTTGTTTTTCGATGTCGAGTATGTGGACGAAGTTCTTGCAGTTAATTTTTTTACACCTTATATTTATGATAGTATACATCGATAAATTTTAATCGTTTTAATCCCGTGGAGGGTCGATCCGGTACATGAAACACTATCGATTTGTAAAGATAAAATTAAAAAATAAAGTACCTTTTTTTTCAAAACTCGTACTAATTTACGCAATGTACGAAATTAATTTCTTTAAGATACATATTTTACATTATAGACATCAGCTGAGCGAGTTCAATGACCTGTAGGTAGTTTGTATGAAACGCCGACTATTAACTTATAATTATTATAAGAAAATAATTATTTTGTTTTTTTCTTTTTCCTTTCTATTCATCTACAACCGTTTAGACATTTCAGTGTGAAGAAGTAAATGTGTTTAAAATTAACAAATATTAGCTTATAATTCAAAATATCCATGTTAATAAAATATTGTTTGTCGGGTTTAAAATAAATTTTGAATATTTCGTGAGGAGAGGGTGTTGAACCCAATCAGGGGGGGGGGGGGTAGGGTTTAACACCCCCTCTGGCTTTACCCATCATTCAACCAAACCAGTTTATAAAAAACCCTTTTTAATACTAAGCGTGTTAGCTCCTTTACCACTTATCCGGTTTGTGAGTCCTGGGTTTTCCTAGGCAGTCTCGTTAAGTCGTCGACCTGACCAATGACAAGGGTACAAGGGAAGTTATTTCTGGATCTTAACTAATGGCAACAAGAAGGCAATTAGGTATATATTTAGTATACCTCCGTGCGTCAGAATGGGCACAAAATGGATAGGTGCAGAAGTCAATCTACATACAAAACGCGCTCTCACAACGCACACATAGACACCGCTCACGGACACGATATCTCTGAGCGCCTCGGCCCACTCGTCGAACAGTTCTGGCTTAAAAAGTGAAGTAGGTACATACATAAACCTAACCTAACCTCTTTCATCTTTGCTGTGGTTACTGTGGTACAAAAATTTGGGCAAACCCGAGGGAAAAGCTGTATTTAATAAGAAATAAGGAACAAAATAGGTTGGTTTAGTTTTTTTGTACAAAATTGCTAAATGGTAATCCCAGAACTAGTGACAATTTTTTACCTTAAACATTTTCATTAACGTAATGTGTAGTTATTTTGATTCAGGGTTTTTTAAACTGATATTTAGTTTTTAGGTATCATATATGGAATATATGATACCTAATGAGCTCACGAACTCATCAGGGTAGGTATGAAGATTACGGACAGTGAGCAATGGGTAGCTCGGTCCGGACCAAGCCCAAGTCGTCAACGGCGCGCACTGTTCCCGCGCGTCTCACGGAGTTGTCAGCAACAGCAGCCGGGTCGAAGCCTACTGGGGCCAGGGTTATCCGAAAGGGAGCTCCCGCTCCGCCCAAGAGCGGGGGTTGTCACTGGGTGATTTTTTCCCACCATAAAAAAAGGTATGAAGGTTAAAAGACCGCCTATTGTACACTTATTCTTTTGGAAATGTTTATCCTGTACCTAGTAAGTTATGGTGTGCAATAAAGCTTTAAATAAATAAAATATAATGTTTCTTTTTAATTCATTAAACCCCAAGCGAACGCCGGCGTTCGCGCACCTATTGTCTTTCAATTGTGTCTGTCATTATCACGATTGACAGGTTAAATTGTCACAATTTTTTTAACGGTGAAGAAAATCATCGTGAAGAAACTGGTATGTTTAGAAATAAATAAAATCGAAAACGTATGACATCAAACTACTAATTAGCATTGGATGGTCCCACAAGCTGGGCCCGATCTAAGGGGGTGCAATCCGGGCATTTTGTCCAGAGTGGCAAAAAATGAGGGACGGCAAAATTGACTTATCCCTATCTTCCTAATCTAGCCATTAGCCATCCACGCCCAAGTTGGCAGGTTGAGAATTTTATGTGCCACCTTCCAGTCTACTTTTTTTTTTTTAGTTTATTTAAAATTTGCTCACAGTAAACATGCTACAAAATTCTGCCAAACTGTAAAACAGTTTGTCGGCAGTAGTTCTCGTTTCACATTCTTTCGTTTCACTTCAGGTTGAATAATGGAAATATTCAAGACCTAAGACTCATGATTTATATGGTTTTGTGTATGTAAAGGGTGGCGAAAAATAATGGTCTTTGCCCGGAGCGACTAAATAGCTAGATTGGGCACTGCCCACAATATAGTTTATGGCGCTATTTTTTGGGTTTGGGAAAACATTAAATAACTTTTTCCACTTTTGATGGAGCAAAAGGGAGTGACAGATTTTTTACTGACATAATTTACACACCAATTCGAATCGAACGCCTTGTTATACAAGCAAAGGTGGACGGAACTAGCCCGCGTAGCAGATCACCGAGATATGATGGACTGACCAAATAAAAACGCCTGTTGGCGGCTCATTGAACGACTGCGCCCGGATGACTGCCAGCAGGCAAAAGTGGCGGAAAGTCGTGCGACATACCCTGACGGGTTCCGGAGACCTACCTTCGTGATAACCACGAGCAGAGACTTAAAAACACCTTCATAAAGGTTACAGAATTATTTAATAAGTGTTAACAGAATCAAATATGTAACACTTATTAATGTGTTTTCAATGTGTTAACCCAAAACACTTACAAAAGTGTAACCCTAACATATCTGTAACAGATATAAAAGTGTTAACAGTGTTAATAAGTGTAACAGGTAAACGCAGCGTTGCCAAAGTTACAATTAACGAAGCTACACTAAAACTGATTATTTCAGTTACACATATTTTAACACATATAAACAGGTTCCAGTTTGATTCGGTTGCACTCCATAACACATATAAAAGGTTACAGTTTCATTCGGTAACATTATTGTATCTGTTACATTTTAAAGTGTTTTTCTGTTAAAACTGTGTTAAAACACTTTATTACGGTTACAGTTTGAGCCCCCGACCACTACCACTCTAGCAAGAGTGAAACGACGAAGAAGAAGAAAATTCAGCCGCTTCCTTCACTTGCTCTTTGCGGTTTAAGGCCACATAATTCCTAATTAAGGCAGTATTTAAGTCGTCGCGTCATTTTCGTCTACCAATAAATCGCTAAAAATAATACCGTATTTTCTAATTACGTATTCCGTGACCTTAACTGCATATGACTAACAAAAACACATTGTAAATGACACATCGAACTAATCAGGAAAGTAGGTAGGTAACTCCATTTTTTAGCATTCACTAATGCAAAGCAACATACATGGGTATTACCGAAGGATTTAAATGTCACAATGTGTATTGTATGCAAATTATGAACACAATGGACTATCTGATGGCGTTTGCATTTGGGTTTCCATATGGTACACAAACACACGTATTATTCCCATTTGGCAAGATCTGTTCTCATTGATACTGTTATTTTTTAGTGGCCAATGGTGCTTAACTTTACGTAGGTAATTTATTTCATCACCATTGCTCTCGAAACGGTGAAGAAAAATATCGTAGGGAAACCGGCATCAAAGTGCTTAAGTCTTCGATGAATATACCAAAACGAGTCAGACCAGGCGATTGAGCCGAGATATCGTGTCTGTGAGCGGTGTCTATGTGTGCGTTGCTCGAGCGCGCTTTGTATGTAGATTGTCTTCTGTACCTATCTTTTTTGTGATTAAACAGTTATAATTTTTTTTTGCTCCATTATTACACAAAAAAATTCAAAGACGCAAGCGGACACATACGCACTCGCAATGAGCTGAGTTGAGCCGAGAGAGAGAGTGTGCGTTGCTCGAGCGCGCTTTGTGTGTAGATTCTCTTCTCTATCTATCTATTTTGTGAATTAACAAACACAGGGAAAACCAATATCCTCAAATGAAACCAGTCAGTTACCTATTCGATTGAAAATCATTGATATTTAAATGCATCGGCGAATACGAGAGGCCAGCTTGAAAAAGGAATTAAAAAAAAAAAACTGGCCAAGTTAGAGTTACACACGAAGGGTTCCGTACCATACGTCCACAGCAAATCAATTAATCCCCTGGCTTGTACCCTATCAGTGATCAGCCCTCCGCCCGTAGCAAAAATGTAAAAAAAATACGTTTCTTGTAATACAAGCTGGCATGGGTATGAACACAGAAAAGATAAAAGAGGTTAGAAAGGAAATACTTTCCGATTTGTAATACAACGAGTGTCAGTGACAGACAGACAGACAGACGGACAACAAAAAAAGAATTCCGTTTTTTCCTTTTAACCCTAAAAAGTGGGTGCCCTTTACCTCCAGTAGGTACAGATAACTAACAGACCACGCACACTTAGATCGCGAGTTTGCTATTGGTAGTTGAACTATGATCATCGCCCTACTTTGTGGCACGTCTGCCCCGCCCACAAAGCCATTCTAACCTCTTTCATCTGTTCTCCGTTTTTACCTTTTGGATGTTGAACCCTAAAATGTCTAGGTAGATGACGTATGATTAAAGATGCTAACTCATTTCCTGATACGTTTATGTTCTGTGTTTTCTGATAGTAATCCATCTTCACTGGAAATGCATTAATATGCGTACCTAATACGAAGAATGTGAACCACGAATATATTACTAGCGACTGGCCCTGACTTTGTCTTTGGATTATAGGTAGGCACATTTTAACACCTTGTGGGAGGTCTTCCAACGCTGCGTTTTCTGGCACCTATTGGCCCCAGCGACTATCCGTTCTGCGAGCAATGTGTACCCCGCCCACCGCCACCGCGCAACAAGCGCTGCAAGGTAGACCGATGACCTGCAAGCTTACTCTTGACTTCTTGAGTTCAATTCCGATCGGTCGACATTGAGATTGTGACGTTTCGTACCCTTGAATTCAATGCTAGCGCCAAATTGGTTCAAAATTGCGTGACCATTTTTAAGAACTAAGTGAAATCCTATATGTTGACAATATTGTTTTCAAGAGTACCAGATCACGTAACTTCAAAATTGTCATTGCAATCGGATTGACTTTAGATTGAAATTGAAATTAATTTGGAGAGTAAGCCTGCTGGGGAGAGTCGCGGGAATGCGGTGGATGCGAGACGCACAGGATCGGTCATTGTGGCGACGCTTGGGGGACGCCTATGTCCAACAGTAGACGTCTTTTTGATGAAACGATGATAATGTTATTTTGACAGAGACCAACCGAACAATTCGATAATACCCGACCCCATCAACTCAGGAAAAATGCTAAAAGTACAGCGCCATCTCTCGGGAAATTGGGTTACTAATTAATGCATAGTAGTAATAGAAGAAGTTTTTGGTGGTAATTTTGGATTGCGAGAACCGATTTTAATAATCTTTTTTTGTTTGAAAGAAGATACGTTCAGGATAATAAAATATGTAAACGAAGTTAAAAAAAAATGCTTGCATATACGATTATACTACAAACTTAGTCCAGAAACTATTTTGTACAACCTTCTTGTCTTTTTTGACCATAAATTTTCTTTCCATCAAGTTCAAAATAATTTTCTTAGAAAATCCTTATAAAGTTCTACTTTTCAGATTTTTTTCATATTTTCTAAACTTATGGTTCAAAAGTTAGAGTGGGGGGACACACATTGTTTTTACTTTTGGAGCGATTATTTCCGAAATTATTGACATTATCAAAATATGATTTTAGCAAACCCCTGTTCATTTTTAAGTACCTATCCAACAATATATCACACGTTAGGGGTGAAATTAAAAAAAAAAAACAATTCCCACTTTACATTATAGGACCCTAATAAAACATGTTTTTCCAATTTTTATTTTACCACTTTGTCGGCGTGATTGATATTCATATTGGTACCAAATTTCAGCTTTCTAGTGCTAACGGTCACAGAGATTAAGCGAGGACAGACAGACAGACGGACAGACAAACATGGCGAAACTATAAGGGTTCCTAGTTGACTACGGAACCCTAAAAACCCTACAGTAATCGGTTCAGCTTTTTTAGAGATATCCTTTATAAACATACAAAGAATTATAAGATACAGTCAGATGATGCGATTGTTTTTATTTCTTAGTAATATTTACATAGCAATACCTACATAAAAAAAAAGTATTAACTAAACTATTTATACTAAAACCTAACGATGTACCTACATAAATATCACACAAAATGACAAAGTACACTTAGACGTCAAAGTACCTACTCCTCCACATCGCTGTCATCCGGAAATGTGCCCAGAAGACTGGCAGCATTGCCAAGTTGAATGGCATTGCTAATTCTTTGGGCGAAGAACGAGCCAGCCCTCTGGTCACGCAAAGTGTCGATCATTTGGCGTGTAATTTCCTTGAAAAGGAAACGCGCACTCGGATCCCATAATAATACGATTAGGATCATATAGTCATAATTGATTGAATGACCATTGACCACAACTTTATGATCATTGATAGGATCAAAGTGTACTTTGACCGTGTCAATTAAAATTCCTTTTTCAGGGATGTCAAATACGATGGAGCATACGATGGACGTTTGCTGGGCGGGTAAGCTGATACGGGCCATGGTCCGAGCGAGGAGGAATGACAGACGGTCGCCACCTTCCTCAAAGTAATAATTGTTGCGAAGTATTTGACGGCACACATGAGGGAACGTGACCCCGACCCCCAACTCGTGCGAAGTCACGCGAATTGCATCAGCGAGTGGACGAACAAGTCATTCTTAGCCACCGTAGGCGTGGGTTAAACTATTATTATACATACCTACTATGTATCTAAAAATGTAATATTTTTTCTTTTACCAAAATTGAGAGGCGAGTCAGAAGGATAATTAGCAATGATTCACTCGTCTAGTCGAGGCTTTAAAGTCTTGAGCATCGACGCCAAGTTGCTTTTCTACCGGTTGCATTTCGGGGAGTGTGCGTCGAAATTGCATCACCTAATTCCGCCTAGCCCGTTCCATCATCGGACCACCAGACGTACGGCGATGCGCCACCGGTACATGGTGAACATCCCGCTTACACGCACAAAACGTTTTGTGAACACGTTCTTGGTGCGTACAGCTAGGAAGTAGAATTCTTTGCCGGAGTCTGTGTTTCCTGATGGCTACAACCCGGGGTCTTAAACATTAGACAAGAGTGAATAGGTTTCATCTACTTAAGCGCGTTCCATCGTTGACCGCATCGTCGCTTCCCATCAGGTGAGATAGCGGTCAAGCGAACCTATAAAAAAAAGAAAAATGGCGTTCCCACGGATTTCAAGTGCAAGCCCTAAGCCACAATTAGCACTATGATACATAATCAAACAGCAATAATATTCATTAATAGTATGGGATTTGCCCAGAACTTATAAAATCGTGATCTTTGACTAACACGTCATATGAATAGTATGAATAGAGGAATTTCTAATGAACTGAAGTAACTAACATAATTAGTTAAAGATGCGGTTTTTACGCTTACTGGGCTTGAAGTAAGGAATGCTCGAAGATTTACCGTGGAACAGTAATTTTTTTTTATGGTTTGGATACAAGGTCTTTTGAGTTTTTGGTAGAAAATGTTATGGGGAAGCGAAATAAATTTATACACATAGACTATAGACGTAAAAACCACAAAAAACCTTCTCTTATCTAGTTTGCCCCAACTCGTTTGCCCCAAATGACGTCATGTAGACTAGTAGTCTACATGGGCAATGTGGCGTTGTTGAAAATGTAGACTAGTAGTCTACACGGGCAATTCAGCGGAAGTCTGCTTTTCCACTCACCTATCGTCAACATCGCGCACAGTTTAACAGCTTGCTACTTCATCTAACGCAAGCCAACGCGATGTTTGACGAAAAGGCAAAGCGAAAAAAGAGATATAATAAACAAATAAAATATCTTGACTTAGCACACGAGGTTGTCGACATGTGGAATGTGGACTCGGCTGTCATTGTGCCGATTGTTGTGACCGCTAATGGCCTTATAGCCAAAAGCTTCGACGACCATCTGTCGAAGCTATCGTTGCACGGGTGGATCAAGGGCCTGATACAGAAGGCAGTACCTACTCCTCGATACGGCTCGCATTGTGAGGAGGTTTCTGTCTCTGCAGCCCTAACCACCGGTAGCTTGGACCCTGCTCCTGACATCGGTGGATAACTATATTTTTATATTTTTAAATTTTTTTGTTCTTTTGTATAATTTTGTTAAAAAATATTTAAAAATGTAATTTTATATGTTAAAAAATTGAATAAAGAGAATAATAATAATATTTCCACAACTATCACACAACGCCATCTAGTCCCAAACTAAGCAGAGCTTGTGTTATGGTACCAGACAACTGATAAACATACTTATACATTTCTAAATACATACATATTATAGATAAATTACACCTAGACACAGAACAAATGATTATGCTCATCACACAAACATTTGTCCTGGGTGGGAATTGAACCCACGACCTCCGGCATAGCAATCAGGGTCACTAACCACTAGACCAACAGGCCAGTCATAATGCCTGAAACCTCTGTTATTCAGTAATTATATTTTACAACATTTGTTCCAGGAAATACGTGTTTTTCTTAAACCCTTAAATGTTTTCGAAAACCTTGTCGTCATTTAGAATCGTGATAAAATTTTCAAGGCTTCTATACTTTTTGATTTTTTTTTAATTTTTGAGTAAATTATGAATTGTCAAAGTTCATGCAAAATAGCAGATTTTAAAAGGTCCTTATTGGATTAGTTTTACATTTAATAAATTGATCTCAATAGAAGCCTAGATAATATCCACAAGATAATGCGTTTCCCAAAATATCTAAGGAAAAATGTGTAATAACGCCATAATCGCGTAAGAGCAGTTGTATGAAAAACAGTGAAAATGTATGTCGAGTTGCATCCCCTTAATTTCAACTCGATACCTCGACGCGATCCCGAGATAAAGGGTCTTGACAGACAGACGGACTAAAAAGTGATTCTATAAAAATGTTCCGTTTTTTCCTTTCATCACCATCAAAAGAAGTCTACCTTCTGTGAGACTTCTGGGTAGGTTAGTTAGAAATAAACACAAGCGTCTGAAACGAAAAAAAGACGTGTGGCACTCGGGGACTGCCGCGGTAAAGCTATTGCATAGCATTTTTTATCAAATTATGCAATTATAATTATTTATTTATTTTATTTAAGTATGCAGTATTTTCTTCCTTTGTTTTTTTTTCTTTGATATTAATTGAAGTTACACTTTTTGAGCGTGGTGACCGATAAGAAAACAAATGAGTGGGGGGTGTTAGGTTATTTTCGTTACGGAATTTCTGGATTAGGTCTTCACGCTCAAGGCCCGCGATAGAAGCTATGCAATGGCTTAAAAAAAGTAGGTCAAAAGAATGAAAAATAAATAAATAAACAAAACAGAAAAAATAAGCAGATCCTTTGTACTCTTTTATCCTTATTTGTTCTTTTCGATTAGGTATGCGTTTGTGTATACATAAATAAGTATAGAAAAAACAAAACAAAAAAAAAAGAAATCTACAAATCTATTATGTAGTTGAGAAAAATAACTATTGTTAAAATTCTGTATGTTGTTATTTATTTGTAAAGCTCCTTCAGTAAATAATGGCTATTTTATTAACCAATATGGTTGTAAAATGGGTGACTGACTGATTGACTTATGGATTATGTCATAATGGTAGTCAGTGGTTTTTTCCTGTCTCCTTATAATGTCATGCTTTATTTAGGATTTCAATTCTAGTAATGTCATCGATTCACAATTGTTGAGGCAACATTCTACTTTCTTTCTACTTATCTCAAACCGCAGGGCATTATACATCGTGGAAACCACGACGCGGTTTCCCTTAAAAAGGTTTATTGTACTCATCATTATAAATAACTTTTACGTCTAACCCTGAAATGACGAAAAAAAATTGTTTGTTGGTAAAAAATACATATTCTTTATTGTACACCAAAAATAAAAATGATATCAGGAACTTAAAAGTAATAGGGTGTCACAATCAATCAATCAATCAATCAATTTTATTTACATGAAACATGGTGTGCAATGATGTTATGTCAAAAATTATTAGAGTACATATGTCAAAAAAATATTTATTTATTTATTTATTTATTTATTTATTTATTTATTTATTTTACAATTTATGTACACACAAATATACTGAGGAGGATAACATTATTAGAAAACTTTGTACAAAGGTACTGCTTATTTCAAATAGAAATTTCTTCCAGCAGACCTGCGAAAGGAGAAATTACAAGAGATGTAGACAGTAGTGTGTAGAAATGAGAAAGAAGAGTTAGTGAAATCTTAAATTAAACCAATAAATACTTATATAACTATATATAACTTATACTAAAAATAAATACATAATATTTATATATACATATATATACGATTATCAAGCAAGAGAGGAAAGATAATGCTCTTTTAATTTAGTCTTAAAGAGTGAGATCGTTTTCAAATCACGAATGCTAGGCGGAAGTGAGTTCCACAACCTTACTGCGTGGACAGAGAAAGAGTAGGAATAGTAGCTGGATTTATGAGGAGGGGATTTAAGGAGGGATCTTAGGTGTGACCTGCACGGTGCGTCGCGAGGGCGTGCGTAAGAAAAACGGTCACGCAGGTAGGAGGGATAAGAAGGGTTATGTAGGATGTTGAAAAGGAGACAAAAAATCCGAGTGTTCCTGCGAAGGCGGATAGGGAGCCACTTGAGTTCCTTGCGAAGATGAGAGACATGATCATACTTTCGTAGACCAAAAACAAACCGAATGCATAAGTTTTGCAATCGCTCAAGCTTGTTTAATAGCTCCTCAGTAGCATCCAGGTAGCAGGCGTCGGCATAATCTATAATCGGCTGAATAAGTGTTTGGGCCAAAGAGATTTTCGTTTTCAAAGGCAAGAGACCCTGAAGGCATTTGAGTGAATGGAAGGAGAAATATACCTTCCGACTGACTTCATAGACCTGCGCACGCCACGAAAGATTGGAGTCAATGATGACACCCAGATCTTTTGCAGTTTCGGTGTAGTCAATACAGACACCGTCAAGAACTAAAGGCTGCAGAGAAGAAACTACAGCCGTATTGCGGACAAATCTACTGCCTATGATCATGGCCTGTGATTTAGTTGGGTTGATCTGTAGGCCAAATGATTTAGCCCAAGCACTGATACATGACAGGTCATGATTCATGGCAGCAATCGCAGAATCCGCGTCAGCTACAGTAAAATGTCGGTAAAGCTGCAAGTCATCTGCGTAAAGATGGAAACTAGAAGAGATTGCTTTGGTAACAAAGTTAATGAAGATAGAAAAAAGGAGAGGAGAAAGAACGCTACCCTGAGGAACGCCCTCAGTGAGGCTACACCAGTCAGAGAATAACTCTTCAAGGCGAACACACTGGGAGCGACCCCGAAGATATGAATCGAACCAGGTTAAGGCGGAAGAAGAGAAATTAATAGATTTAAGGATGCCGAGTAAAATATCGAAATCCACTGAGTTAAAGGCGCTACTAAAGTCAAGCAATACAAGAACTGTAAGCGACTTGTTTTCCATAGCCCAGCGGATATCGTCAGTCACTTTTAAAAGCGCAGTTACAGTACTGTGACCCGCGCAAAAACCTGATTGGAAAGGAGAAATGATCGAGTTTGACGCTAAGAAAAGAGATAACTGTCTATGAACTAAGTGCTCAAAAACTTTAGAAAGAAAAGGGAGGATAGAAATAGGTCTAAAATGAGTTAATAAAGTAGGATTGTTAATTTTTGGTAAAGGAATAATATGAGCCTGTTTCCAGACTGACGGAAAGGAGCATGAGGTAAAAGAGTGATTGAAGATATGCGTGAGAACAGGAAGTAATAAGGGAAGGATGAGAGTAATCATTCTTGAGGATAACTTATCACAGCCAACCGCAGAAGAAGTAATCGCGAGGACAGATTTCTTAACGTCAATCTCAGTAACCTCGCTGAAGTTGAAGTGGGGATACTGTGGCAACGGCAAACTAGAAAGGCCATCCAGTGTCGCAGCTTTAACAGAAGGATCTAGTGAAAAGGGAAGACGAGAGAAATGCTTGTTGAGATCATTAAGGTCTACATCCTTACACTGGATGGTTGGTGATTTGCCTATGCCAACAGACTTTAGAAATTTCCATACATCGGAAGAACTACGGTTATGGAGTTGTTCGTAGAAGTAGCGTCTCTTGGCAACTTGACACAGACGCCTGCAGCTGTTACGCAGTGAAATAAAGCAGGAAAGATTCAGCTCAGAAGGTCTGCGCTTATACCTGCTCTTTGCTTTATCTCTTCGTGCCATAAGCTCCTTAATATGATTAGTTACCCAAGGTCAAAAAGTGATTACATGTCAATTTTTTTTTTTCATTTTACAATTATACATGGGCGGTCTTATCGCTAAAAGCGATATTTTGTCGAGTAATGTGAACATAAATGTATGGAGCAGCGAAATTTATAGAAAATTGTAAAGTACAGTCAGACGAAAAGAAAGCCTTAAAATAATTATAACATCATCCTCATCATTTCAGCCGAAAGATGTCCACAGCTGGTCATAGGCCTCCCGCAAATGTCGCCATAATGATCGGTCCTGTGCATCTCGCATCCATCCCTTTTTTTTGATGGTGGGAAAAATTATGCATTGACATCCCCCACCCTTGGGCGGAGCGGGAGATAGTGTCAGACTCTTACTGACTAAAAGACCCACCCCGTTCTTTCTAGCCTTCATACCGGGGCTCGAGCGCCCTTTCGGATAACCCTGGCCCCAGTAGGCTTCGACCCGGCTGGGTCCCTGCTGGTGCTGACAACTCCTTGAGGCGTGCAGGAACAGTCGACGACTTGGGCTTGGTCCGGACAGTTACCGGACGGCCGAACAGCGAGCTACCCATTGCTCACTATCCGCCAGCCCGCGTCTACGTTGGCCGGAAATCGGGATCAGAATCCCGGCGACGGGGGCGGCGATAACGCCGTTCGCATCTATCCCTGGTGAGGGTCACAGGAATCCAATGGATGCGATGTACGAAGTCATCTGTCCACCTTACCAGGTAGACCCGTGTGCGCTTTTATAGTCTGACATATCTTTCAACATCTCAAACACATTTATTTATATGTATATATTTGTTTAATTTTTTTTTTTTATACCTCAACGCCGTTTAGTCTCAAGGTAAGCGGAGCTGGTGTTATGAGTACTAGACAACTGATAAACATACTTACTATATATTTCTAAATACATACATAATTATCTATAGATAAATTATACTCAGACACAGAACAAATGATCGTGCACT
The DNA here is from genome assembly GCA_929112965.1 of Mythimna albipuncta. Classification (NCBI taxonomy): domain Eukaryota; kingdom Metazoa; phylum Arthropoda; class Insecta; order Lepidoptera; family Noctuidae; genus Mythimna; species Mythimna albipuncta. Next base: position 13,460,641 of record OV815982.1, read on the forward strand.
CACACAAACATTTGTCCTGGGTGGGAATCGAACCCACGAACTCAGGCATAGCAGTCAGGGCCATTAACCACTAGACCAACAGGCCAGTCAAACTCACACAGGCTTCAGGTGTGCACCTCGCGGATCCAGTGCGGATTGGTTGGTAACACATGTAGTTGTAGGTACAGTAATGTATATTTTTTGGTTCTAGGACATGCCGGTTTCCTTGCGATGTTTTACTTCACCATTTAAAGAGTATGTCGATAAAATAAATTACACAAAGTAATGTGCCTGGCTGTGTTTGAATCCGCGACCTATTGTGTGTCGGGGCCGCTAGCACTGGGCCACCACTGCTCTCATTTTCCAAATTGGTTCATAAATTAAAAAAAATTTTAGAATCAAACCAAGTCGACGGCGCGCACTGTTCCCGCGCGCCACAAGGAGTTGTCAGAAACAGCAGGGGTTCAAGCCTACTGGTGCCAGGGTTAACTCCGAAAGGTAGCTCAGCCCCGGTATGAAAGGCAAGAAGGAAGGGTGGGTTTTTTAGTCTATCTCCTGCTCCGCCCAAGGGCGGGGGATGTCATTTGGATCATTTTTACCCACCAAAAAAGAAAGTATCAAACCAAAATATTAACAACGAAATTGAGAATCATTTTTAGAAGTCGGTTAAAAGGTAAATAAATAAATAAATAAGAGTACCGACCGTAAAACTTTAAATCGTAAAGCTAGAAATACACACACACGCACACACGCCTGATTTGTACGTAGAACGACGTCGCGTGGCGTGGATTAAGTGTAGCTCTACAGGTCTAGTTTCCACATAAAATGTAAAGAGACCGAAGCGCCCAGATCGGCGTGTGTGTCACACGTGTGCGCAGTGTAGTTCTCACTTAAAACTTTGAAGCCTGATGTCTCACCACTCTTGACGCAGAATTTTAAATTTAATGCGAGTCATACCGAGTGATACGGTCTAACTTACGTCTATATAAGAACGCGTGACTAAACGATGACCAATTTTATGTTTATGGCCACACGTCTGAGTTCTTTTGTTTTGTTACTTTAATCAGTGAGTCAGACAACATTTATAATATGATGTTTGAACTTCATTCTAAGGGCTTCTTCACACGTTACATAACCGCACCACGTCGCAACGACAAAATGCTGTCAAGCTGTGGTTACGTGTGAATAGTATCTGACACAAAGGTGGATGCAGCTTCATGTTAGCGGCTCTCCTCGTGTATTTTGACATTTGTGTGTGTAATTTTACTAATTTTATGATTGTGTGTTATTTTATTTTTTATTGTAATTTAATTGAATTTGTATTTTATTTTATTTATTTTTTTGACATAAGATTTTAAATAATTTTGATTATTTGTAATGTTATTTTAGAAATTAATTTGTATTGATACAATGTATCTATGGACTACGTCTGAAAAAAAGAAATTGAATCGAATTAAAAAATCGCTGCAGCTTTTTGTAGTTGCGTTGTGGTACCGACAAAATGTCGATGTGGTTGCGTGGTCGCCAGTAGTTGCGATGCGGTTACGTGGTGTGCAGACATGGTTACGTACTATCGTTGCGTCGACGCAACGTTGTGGTTGCGATGTGGTCGGTATCACACACATAGTTTATAACGACTGCAAAATGTGTTACGTGTGAATAGTCCTATTCACTTTCAATACGAAATATACGCCCGGCTTCGTGGTGTGGTTGAGGTCGTGGTGTGAATGTGGTACGTGTGAAGAAGCCATAAAGCCGTGTTCATCATCATCAACATCATTTCAGCCGATATACGTCCACCAATGCCACGCCCGTAATGTATTCGTTACGCACCTGATTCCGCCCCGCAGCCGCTTGCAAATCGCTAGTGTGATAGCGCTCTAAACCATAAATTAATTATTTAAATGAGTAATGTAAACTTACTAATGATGTTCGTGAGTAACAATAGATCACTTTAGGTAACTACGATTCATAAGTATCACATAGTTCTTCTGAGTATCATAAGAAACAATAGGTTAAGTACATTGTTTTAAAGCTTAGCACAATATTCAACATTCCGGTAGGTATGTGTTAAAGTAGCAGAGAGAGCCCAGAAAAGAATATATTCCATAGCTATATATATATATTCCACAACTATCACACAACGCCGTCTAGTCCCAAGCTAAGCAGAGCTTGTGTTATGAGTACTAGAGACAACTGATAAACATACTTATATATTTCTAAATACATACATATTATAGATAAATTATACCCAGACACAGAACAAATGATTATGCTCATCACATAAACATTTGTCCTGGGTTGGAATCGAATCCATGATCTCTGGCATAGCAGTCAGGGCCACTAACCACTAGACCAACAGGCCAGTCAAACTCATACAGGCCTCAGATCTGCACCTCGCGGGTCCAGTCCGGATTGGTTGGTGACACATATAGGTACAGTAATGTATATTTTTTGGTTCTAGGACATGCCGGTTTCCGTGCGATGTTTTACTTCATCGTTTAAAGAGCATGTCGATGAAATAAATCACATAAACATTTGTCCTGGGTGGAAATCGAACCCACGACCTCCGGCATAGCAGTCAGAGTCACTAACCACTAGACCAACAGGCCAGTCTAAAAGTCTTTAAATCCCATATGAAGCGAACAACGACGATTTTGTAGCGTGTGGCTTCCGGCGTCAACCATGTACCTACAGCGACTACATAAAGTATGTACGAGTATAAAAACTATAGGAAATATTTCGTGTGTGCGGTGACTCTAATGATTCAAAAAATATTGACAAGTCTAATAAAGGCGTAGACATTGGCACAATCACTGCCAAAGGGCTCACCAAAGGGAATAGGGAAGTGCCCCGAACCTTCAAATCCTGGCACCCCCAAATCTGTACCCCTAGCCAAGTTGCTAATCTGCAATAGTTAACGCTTGTAGAAAGCTTCAAATGTACGGAAATAGCGTCGTCTTATCGCTCAGTCACGTGGTCAGAACAAAAGAATTGGCGGCAAGGTCAACTCGAAGCGTTCGGCGCAAGCGAAACGGTTGTAACTTGGCTAGGGGAGCTGATTACAAACCTTTTATTGAACTAGTGAAAAATTTTCCAACCTTCAAAATCTTAATAAAATAGGTTGCAACACTATTGGCAACTCATTTTGGTCAGCAAAAATTTTGATACTCCCCCTCGCTCCACACAGAGCAAAAGAAGTTATTTGATGATTCTCCGCCATTGATTTACAAAATTCTCCGCGTAATAAAAGGAGGCTTAGTTTTTTGTTGGTTATCTAGGTACGCCCCTGCATAAACGATTTACCAAAGCCAAAAATGAATACATCAAACCGCTACGCTATTAAGATCAAATCAGGAGCAAAAAATGAGTTTTTCCAACGCTGAAATACAAATTTGCCCTTGACCTTCAGTTAGAGCATTATGATAATATTTCAAGGTCACACACGATTGTTTCGTAGTGTTAAATCCTAGGTAGAGTAAATAAACTATTGTGTATGAAATACGAATTGTGTATGTTAGTTTGTTATCGTAGACTATACTGTGGTTGGCTGCGGGATTTTTTAAAAGAGTTATTTTAAAGAGTTACTTTGACCTTGGATGCAAAGGACAACTGCAAGAATACAAGGGTTTTAAGCAGCATTAACCAGACTCTAGTTTTGAAAAACTAATAATGACAATCTTAATTTGATTTTTTTTAATAGCCTATACTGTCTCACTGCTGGGCAAAGGCCTCCCGTAACTTCTTCTAGGAATCCTTTTCTCGAGCTACCTCGAATTTGAATTTGAATTTAGAATTTAAAGAAAGAACGAAAAGTATTTATTTTGGCGCACAAAACATTGTAGACGACAAAACATGATGTAACTTAAGATAAACACAAAACAAAAAAAGAAATAATAACTTAATTGGTGTTTTTTATTTACTTGGGTTACTATTTATGCTTAGACCGAAAGAATTAAAATTTACATACGCACAAAAATCAGGGTGATTTTTGTGTATATGTAAAATTTTATTCTTGATCTATTCATTTCATTAAAGGTTGAATGTCCAAAAATCCTTTTGTGGTCCTCGCCTACGTCATTGAAGGAAGCCTCGTGCAAAATTTTACTTTTCTAGTCCCAATACTTTCGGCTGTGCGTTGATATATAGACCAGTCGATCAGTTTCTCCTTTTATATGTATAGATAAAAGAAGTCACGGTCAAAACTAATACTCCACCCTCAAGGTCTGCTGAATACAATGCCTTTTTTTCCCATATTTACGACGACGATCATTTACATTATTACTATTGTGTAGTAATGATTAGACCGCTTTATACTCTGTCGACAGATTAATTGGGTCGTTGATTCCTTGTTTATCTTGATGTTACAAATGTATTTATAGGTACAGTGCGTTTCACTTAAGAAGTTCCTTTGCTGTAATGTTGGCTCCCTTGTCTGTCTATAGGAAAAAGAAAAAAGTTGCCTACTCTACCAACATTTTTGCACGAAATGTGAAACGAAATCGATTTTAACGGTAGTTGCACCACTTTATGGAGGATTATGAGGGGAATGGAATTTTATTAAAATAAAAGCAGATCTAAAAGGAAGTTGTTATTGGAGATATACGATATTGTGGCATTTATCGTGGCGTTTTTGGTATAAGAATTGCAGGGCAATCGAAATGGAGTTCAGCGTCTTATACTTTATTCAAAATAGTTTTTACAGTTTCCAAAAGAAAAAAAAAAGAAAACTACAAGGCAAAGTAACAAAATATCAGTTAATTTCCGTAATATTAAGTTATTTTATTGCTAATAATAAAACAACACTGTTTTTTCCGTATTGCCAACATTACGGCAAAGGAACTTCTTAAGTGAAACGCACTGTATGTCGTGGGCAAATCTTAGGTATTGTTCATATCATACGTCATGATATGGCCAAGTAAAACTTGCCAGATCATCTTATAACGTATAAAACGATCTGGCAAGTTTGATGATATTTCAATCTTTGTTTGACCTACTTTCTATAGACTTTTTTTTAAATTGATATCCATTGCACTGGCTTGATAGAGGCTTTCCAGTACAGTTATGTCTTTTGCCATCCTGTCACGACTACAGAACCTTTCGGTTCTACATCGAAACCATCATCAGACTCATCTAATGCTGTAATGCTGTCAGTCTTCTGGGCATATAGGGTGTTTTTAATATCCTGCTGTTTTGATCACGCATTCGGCGTTGCTCCGCACGCATAACCCCCGTAAATCTCCATTTCATACAAGTATTTAGTGTGATGCGTGGAAAATTTTGCATTTTAAAATTTTCTGGATGCGGGCCAAACCGCATGCGTGATGGAAACCGCACGATATTAAAAACACCCTACAGTATGATCTGATTACAGCGATGCAGGTAGTGGCGTAACTAGTAACGGTATATGACTGTGGTGACGACGGTGACGGCGCCGCGGCGCCTGCCGGTGGAGCCATGCGGTCTTACTCTAACCTAATTGCCAATGAACTTGTACTATTACTTATTCTGCGCCAATGAGACGGACTTATTTTGTTGTCATCATCACCATCATCAATCTTTTTAATGTTCCCACTGCTGGGTCTCAGGCCTCGTTTCTAGGAGAGAGATTATTTTGGGAAATTTTGTTGTACTCGGAGTGAATTCATAAGAAATGAAGGAAGGTCAGAATTAAGCGCGTTTACCGCATTGGGGATTTAAAAACCTGTAAAGATAGAATTAAAATGAAGAAATAAATTAAAAAATCTAGACTAAATGTAGTAATATATATAAAAAATGTAGGGTTTTTATACTTTTTGTGCCGTAAGATGGAAGAACTGGTTTTGTCATCAATACCCAGCTCAAAAATGTGATTACTTTGATTGTATTATTAAAATTGTTGGTTGAAATATTAAGTTTTTATTTTATTTATCGGGATCGGAATCCCGGAGGCGGCTTGGGCGTGAGCGCTGTTGCCTGATGCGGTCGGCCTCCTCCTTTGCTAGCATTACTGCTTCGCAGAAGGAGGCGACCGCCTGCCACTCCTCGCTCCGAACACTAAGGCACCTGACCTGCACAAAGGCACGGTACCTACATAGTGTGACATAACGGTATGTAGAATTTGTTCATCATCATCATCATATCAGCCAAAAGACGTCCACTGACATATTGCACGCAGAACAGATGGTCGATGGGGACGAAGGGTTCTGGAGTAGCGACCGCGTACCGGAACATAGGCCTCCCCCAAGCGTCGCCACAACGATCGGTCCTGTGCGTCACGCATCCATCGGATTCCCGCGAGGCCGCGACCCTGAAGAATTTTTGTTACATCCTAACAAACATTTTTTGCTGTAGACTGCATTGATTACGTAATAAAAAATACTGTCTAATACTACCAATAAACGAGTATCCTCAAATGCTGGGGTTTCCCAATCAATGCAAAGCGATACGAGAAAAAAGAAAACAAAACATACCCAACCAGATTTTTTACATAGATACCAATTCCAACTTTGAAAAACCCACACTTTATTTTGATTTATTTTCTGATAATACGTGTTTGAGCGACTTACGTCAAAAATAATCTTGCACCGTGACAAACGTAAAGACCTTTTTCATTAGTGTTTTTATCGCTGCGATTAATTTTCTATTTATTAAGATTGATAAATGGTTATTATGGCAACCATTGATTTAGCAATAATTAGCTACTATACAACTACACTCGAGACCAAAAAAATCGCACATCATAACTCTTTTTGTTAAGGCAGTTTTTGTCATCCCACGGGTCTCTTAAAACCTCTGGTACACCAGACGAATAGGAAAGCAGCTAAAATTTAGCTGTCGAGCGACTTCATTTTGATTATGGCCTGCTTTGGGCAAGGCAATAACTTGAACGGCTTCTGCGGGCGTGGTATCCATATTTTTCCAGTAAATCTGTATGTTTCTAATAGAGACGTTACCACGTTAACGGAAACTGATTAAAACTCCACAACAGTACCCCTTTTGTAGCTCCAGGTAAAGATGTAAGTAGTGAAATGCAAATGGGTGAATTTGGAGAATTGGGTATACCGCTGGTTTTTGTGAGTTACGTGAAGGTCAATGATCTTAATTTTGTGTTTTTATATAGCTAACTTTATTTGCTTCAATTTTGCTCAGTAATTTGTACTCAATGTCTTTAGATTCAAGAAAAAAATAGCATTAATCGAAATTACAAGCCATGTGCGATTTTTATGCTCTCAAGTGTATATATACAGGGTGTAAAAAGACCGATCACATACCCGTTAACTACATATTCTGTACATATAACTAAGTCATTTTGGCCAAAAAATATTGCTGGGAAACAAACTTTTTTTTCAACCTTTAAAAAAATGACGCTTTTCTTTGCGCGCAATGTAAAGCGCCCAACTGATTGTGCCGGTGTGTGTGTAGGTACGTCGAGTGACGAGGCGAGGCGCGGCGCCCGGGCGTCGCGCGCGCTTCGCATTGTGTAGGTATTACATACGTTAAAGATTGGCTACATGGTTGTAAACTAGCGTTCCAACCAAGGTGGCCTTGGTTTATGCTGCGGCTACATGGATGTAAACCACGCGCCAACACGTTCGGTGGTTGAGAAAACGCGCCTCCCAACCAAGGACGTTGCAGATCAAGGATTACAACTGCTGTCTACACGGATTGCAACTAGCAAGGTGACCTTGGTTGGGACGTGGGATTACAACCATGTGGCAATTTAATAGGCTCTTGGTAATTGAAAAATTCTGTGTTGTGTTCGTACAATTGCTTACTTACACGAAATAAGTACAGTTTTTAAATAGCTTGAGTACTTACCTACACTGTCCGTCGCTTTAGCTGTCATCCAGCACAGGTGGCCTCTCGACACTGACGAGCTCCGGTTCAAACTGCCGACCTCCTACGCGAAGACAGATGCGTGCCCTAGCCCGCGTGTTTTCGTGAACCCGCTCCAGGATTCCTTCTTGCGCTGACCGCTGCTTAAGTTCGTCGAACACATCAATAATTTTCTGTCGCATTTCTGCAGCGGTCTCGCATGGGCGGTCAAACACCCTATCTTTGACGTAACCCCACAAAAAGAAATCCAGAGGGGTTAAATCAGGCGAGCGAGCTGGCCATGCATGAGGCCCAAACCGTCCGATCCAGTTGTCTCCGAACAGCGTCGTCAGTTGCTCACGAACTGGTCTCACGACATGAGGCGGCGCACCGTCGTGCTGGTACCACAACCCAAGCCTCTGAGCTAGTGGCATCTCTTCCAAAGTATCCGTTAGGTACCCAGTAATAAAATCGAGGTAGGCAGGCCCGTCCATTCTCGGTGGTAAGAAAACTGGGCCTAGGATCTGGTTTCCCACAATGCCAGCCCGCACATTGTGTTTCCACCGTGTCTGGAAGCCCGTTTCCATGGTTTGGTTCGGATTGACGGAGCACCAATAATGGGTATTTCGGCGGTTCCACATTCCATTATTTGTGAAAGTGCTCTCATCGGTGAAAATAATTTTTGGGATAAAGTGTTGGCCCTGGCTCAACAGCCACCTACAGTAATCCATGCGACGCGTCGCATCGCCTGGCACGAGCGCTTGCACTCGATGGATTTTGTAAGGCCGTTGCCTATCCCTCCTCAACACTTTATGCACAGTAGAATGGGAAACCGTGTGCTGAGCGTGATGACCATGCCGCCTCCGCAAAATTTTGGCTGCTGTTCGTACGCCCAACCGTGGATTTTCCCGCATCACAGCGAGAATGGCCTCTTCGGCTGCCGGTCGTACTTGTCGGCCACCTCCCAAAGAAATTGGTACTATCGGTTGATTGTCCAGCAACCGTTGAACAGCTCTCGTAAAGATCCGCGAATCCGTGGGCTGATACGCAGTAGGATGCTCAATCCTGTACAGTCGCAGGGCCGCACTAGCGTTTCCATGAGCCATGCCGTAACAGTAAACCATATTCACGTACTCGCGCGCCGAATAAACATGAAAAGGCATTTTATCTCGCCTAAGGTGCCTACTACTAACTAAATTAAACCTAAAAAAAGACACTACACACACAAACATACAACGCACTCACAATATCTACACTAAGCCCTAATCACTCTAACACTTTCACTACTATCAGTCGAACTATCACACAATACAACACAAACTATTAACAATACCTAATTCGCAACAAAAAAAACCACAAGTGCATTCGATGACGCAAGAAATCGAACTAATAATACATAAGTAAATTCGCTGTAAATAAAAATAAAATTCCTATAAATTTGCGGGGATAGAGGAGGTCGGACCACGGGCACAGATTACTGAATAGTTACCACGGGCGGCTCTTTTGATGCCACAGCCGAGCACCGCCGCGGTGGGCGGTAACTTTCTTTGAGCACGAGCCGCTCGCATGCTACTGGCTGCTGGCGCCAGCGCCCGCATGGTGTACGAAACTGAACAAAACGCGCCGTCCACCAGGGTTTGACAGTTATTGGACGGAGAGCTACCCATTGCTCTCCGTCCGCAAGCTTGCGTTTACGGCGGCCGAAAATCACTGTGTGACTGCGGACAAACAAACGAATTCACGCAGATAAAATGCGCCACGTGCTCGTTCATGTTTTGAAATGTAAATTATTCGGTACCTACTAAACATTTTTTAAAGTGAGGTAAGCACCTATCTACTTGCGAGATTCATTTCCAATCATACCTAACAGGACGGCTTTTAGTGATTAGGCCTTACAGTCTTATGCACTAGAAGCCATCCTTACTAGAAAATGCTAGAAATCATTCTCAAAAATGCCTACAATATTCGTTGCGTCACTTGTACCTACCTACTGAGTTTTATTACGTGGTTATTTAAGAAGTTTAAATGTAGGTAGGGCTTAAACATAGGTAGAAGTTTAAACCTAGGATTCAAGTTTAGTTTTTAGATAAATAGGAAGTACTTACCTAGGTACCTTTTTTGCGATGGGAAATCATCAAATGACCCCTCACGCTCTGTGTGAAGACTTTTACCGATCTTTAATCAGTAAAAGTCTGAAACTCCCTCTCCCTCTTTCCGATTGTTGTTCCTTCAGTTGCCGTTTGAATCTGGTACTTACGCAGAGATATTACGAAAAGGTCAATGACCGTTAATTTTTTCTTATCTGGCACCTACCTTAGTAGGTGTAGGTGTAAGTACATTTGATACAGAAACACACACTAAATTTTAAACACTAAAGACTAGTGTCTTTTTTTTAGCGGTGGGAAAATCATCTAATGACATCCCCCGCTCTTGGGCGGAGCGGGAGATAGTGTCGGACTTTTACTGACTAAAAACCCACTCCTGTTCCTTTGTTGCCTTTCGTACCGGGGCTTGAGCTATCTTTCGAATTAGCCCTAGCCTTAGTAGGCTTCGACTCAGCTGAGCCCCCCCCCTGCTGTTGCTGACAGCTCCTTGAGGCGCGCGGGAACAGTGCGAGCCATCGACGACTTGGGCTCGGTCCGAACAGTTACTGGACGGTCGGACAGCGAGCTACCTATTGCTTACTGTCCGCAAGCCCGTGCCTACGGTGGCCGGAATCGGACTCCCGACGTCCAAGGTCATCTCTGGGGCTGCGACGGCTAGGTCGAGAGGTTGTTCTCCCTCTGATGCGTTCGCTGCGGGTTTCGCCGTAGACCCACGTTGTCAAAGAAACGAACTCACGTAGGTAAGTAAGATGCGCCGCGTTCCCGTGCACGGCAAAAGCAGGCCCGGCCCGCGTTTAGACAAGTAGATACCTATCTAATTTAAAAATTTAAACAATTAAGTATTGATTTATAATCAATGTTCTTGTTGAAACTGAAATCGAAAACTGTTCAATTGATAAAATAAATAAATGTACCAAGTAGTTTCTATCAGCTGAGCAACGTAGGTACACTCGGCCGGGCCGCTCGCCGCTCGCCGCTCGCGTGGTCGGTGAACTCGACGACTGCACGCGTGTGCGTGCGTGCCATGCTCGTTGTTTAGTATTCATTGCATTTTTGTAACTTCAAATGCGTAATTTGTTATGAAAAATCAATAATTTTGATAATGTTTGTTTGGAAGAAAGTTTACTAATGACACATGTTATACGATTATGAAAAAAAAACCGAAAAAAAAAATTAACTTTGACCTTGAATATCTCCAGAACCGGTGATTTCCCAGGAATGTTCTAGAAGAAAAAACTATCCTAGTGATGGGTAGAATACGTGGTTTTCGTTTTCGTTAAGGGTCTTTTTACAGGGTGTAGAGTGAATAGGCTCTTAATAAACTAGTGCGCCTCACTGTCAAAGATTGCATCGCTACTTACCATCAGGTGGGATCGCAGACAAACACTAGTTTATCCCAATTAAAAAAAAAATATATGTATAGGTATACTCTGTTCAAAATAACATTAGTTTATGAAAACCTTTTATTACTGTCCGTTCAACCGATTTTGACTTTTATTACGTTGGTGGCATGACAAATGGCGGCTGCAGTAAAAATTTCGTATTGTAACCACTTTTTGCTTTCAATTCTATCCTTATACCTACGAAATAGAAGTTAAAATCGGTTGAACAGACAGTTAAAAAGGTTTCTTAACGCGAATAAGGTATAGTTTTTCTCACAGTTACGCCTTCGTGTATATGTATAAGTGGTTTTAGTTAGTAAGCCTGACACTCTCGCTCCGCCGTAGAATGAGAGGAGTCAAAAGATGATTTAAAACCTAAAAAAAAGTTCTGAAGAGGTATGCAGATGTACAGAACAACCCCAGTATGCCTTCTATTGGAGATTAATTATAATGCAGTCATAATTACGAGAACCAATCTGAAACTACCAAGTGATTAGTCAATCAGAGATATTTAGGTAACAAAACACGATGTACGATGATTCTGTGCTTGTGTGAGTAAATTGGAAAATTGAAGTTCTCTTTGTATATTTAAAATCGTAATCTTAAAACTAATAATTGCTTTGAAAATTGTATTAAATTATTTATTTTTATATTTACTTAAAAAACCAAAAAAGCCAAACTGGTTTGGTATTTTGATATAGCCATTTTAAGTAAGAGTCTGACACTATCTCCCGCTCCGCCCAAGGGCGGGGGATGTGAATGCATGATTTTTCCCACCATAAAAAAAAAAGTAGACCCAATGTAATGTATATTCAACTGTGTTCTTACACTTTGACATGTAAATGTAATAGCTAAACAAAACTAAAAACAAACAAAAACAAAACTTATTAATATTGAATGTTATAAAACCTCAAATGTCAAAATGGAAATCCCTTCTAGACATATCCTTATTTGAGGTCGTCGTTAAGGTAAAGTTTCGTAGTATTTAGGTAAGTCTGTTTGTAAGGTACTTGTTCGTCTTCAGTTCCGCCCAGTCTCCATTAGTAAATCAAGAATAAAACATGGTTGTCAATGAAACACTGATTTTAATGGAATCACTTAGACCCCCATCTCACAAACAGCACCAAAGTGTAGATCGAGTCGTCATAGGCATTTCTCAGGCAGTAAGGTGTTACACAAGAGAATTCTTTTACAAAATAAACTGGTGGAAAGATAATGACTTCGACTTAAGAGTTATAGCTCGCAGTTTCAAACCCAGCCGTTTAATTTATTTCATCACCACTACTCTCAAAACGGTGAGGGAAAACATCGTGAGGAAACCGGCGTGTCCTAGAATCAAAACGAAATATGTGACATCCACCAACCCGCACTGGGCCCGCGTCACAAAATAGATAGGTACAGAAGACAATCTCATGTATGTACTTCACTTTTTATACCTACGCTCAGTGGACGGAACTGTTCGACGAGTGATCCGAGATGCGACCGAGACATCGCGTCTGTGAGCGGTGTCCATGTGTGCGTTGCTCGAGAGCGCTTTGTATGTAGATTGACTTCTGTACTTATCTATTTTGTGCCCGCGTGGTGGATTACGGCCCATCCCCTCTCATTGAGAGGAGGCCTGTTTCCCAACAGTGAGAACAATATAAGGCCGACTATGCTATGCTTTAGGTATTAGATAAAAAATAGAAAATTTATTATCCGGAGTGGCCGTTACCCTTGGGATAAAAAGTATTCTAGGACTTGATCTAACAGTGTGCCAAACTTTATTCAAGAATGTTCAGCCATTTGAGTATAAAGGTGCAACAAATACACACGTAAATATACATATATGTCTGGGTGTTATTTATCTATTTAATTATTTATGTATTTAGAAATATATAAGGATGTTTATCAATTGTCTAGTACTCATAACACAAGCTCTGCTTAACTTGAGACTGGACGACGTTGTATTACAATTGTAGAATATTATTATTATCCGTTTATTCATTTAAAAAACATACATTAGGTATATTTTGAGATATTTAAAAAAATAAAATAAAATAAAAACATTAAAAAATATAAAAAATAGTGTCCCACCGGTATCGGGAAAAGGGTCCAAGATACCGGCGGCCAGGGCTCCAGAGAAAGGAACCTCCTGACTTATTATTATTACTCCATTTATTTAATTTATAAACATTTATTCATTATATTTTTAAATATTTGTTAAAAAAAAAACATTAGAAAAACATTTAAAAATAGTAGCTCACCGGCATCGGGAACAGGGTCCAAGCTACCGGTGGTCAGGGCTCCTGAGAGAGGAACTTCCCTCGGGACAATACGCGCCGTGTCTAAGAGTACTGCCTTGTGGATCAAGCTATTGATCCAACTGCCTAACGAGAGCCTCCGCAGATGTTGGTCGAGGCTATCTTCTCTTATTAAGTATTATTATTCATCATCATCGTCATTTCAGCCGATAGACGTCCACTGTTGGACATAGGCCTCCCCCAAGTGTCACCACAACGAACGATCATGTGCGTCCCGCATCCATCGGATTCTCGCTACCTTCACCAGGTCGTCAGTCCACCTTGTAGGAGGCCTTCTAACGCTGCGTTTTCCGGTACGCGGTTTGATTTGATTTTTTGACATATTAGTGTGTAGTAACTAACTATAAATGGATTACCTAGGTACCTAAAATATAGGTCTAACCTATATTTTAGGTACCTAGGTAATCCGTTTATAGTTACTTTTCATATTTTTCATAATGGTTTTTGTTTACTGAACCTATGAGGCAACGTCTGGCTTACTATAATGAAAAGGTGGTAAGTTCTTGACTCAGTAAAAATAGTTCGTATGAGTCAGATTAAGTTTTAAAATCTTAAATAGATTTATATAGGTTAACAATGACGTATTAAATTCCAAGTTGTCTATTTCCTCAGCCAGACTTCGGTATTTATTATTAACCTGTTTATTTAAATATTATATTAGACTGTTAACTATTTTTTTTTATTGATATAAACTAGTGCTTGACTGCGATCCCACCTGATGGTCAGTAGTGATGCAATCGTTGATGGTGAGGTGCACTAGTTTATTAAGAGCCTTTACTCTTGCCTTGAAGACACCTAAATTATAATCGGACGGGAAGAGGCAAATTGCATCGCACTGGGCGCGCATGGTGGATTACGGCCCATTCCCTCTACTAGAGAGGAGGCCTGAGTCCCAGTACGCGGGCTTGCGGACAGTGAGCAATGGGTAGCTCGCTGTCCGGCCGTCCGGTAACTGTCCGGACCAAGCCCAAGTCGTCGACGGCGCGCACTGTTCCCGCGCGCCTCAAGGAGTTGTCAGCAACAGCAGGGACCCAGCCGGGTCGAAGCCTACTGGGGCCAGGTTTATCCGAAAGGGCGCTCGAGCCCCTGTATGAAGGCTAGAAGGAACGGGGTGAGTCTTTTAGTCAGTAAGAGTCTGACACTATCTCCCTCTCCGCCCAAGGGCGGGGGATGTCAATGCATGATTTTTCCCACCATAAAAAAAAAGGCCTGAGTCCCAGTAGTGGGAACATTAAAAAGGTTGATGATGAAATTCACATGCACAAGACACCTAGACCCGAAAACACAATTTTTTTTTTCTGGTTTTGAGACTTTTTTGCCTTAAAAGCCCTAAGTTTGGATTTATTGAATTTGAAATCTGCGTAGGTATTTTGCGAACAGCTTGATATTGACGATATTCACAATGATCTTTGAATTGTGCCACATTTAACCTTCGAAACACAAACATGTTTTGGAAACCAGATTTGATTGTTCTCATATTTTGTTTGTTTTATTTAGGACTAGCGACCTGTTCCTGCTTCGCATGGGTTTTAGAAATCTATGAAATTCTCGGCTTTTTTATTTAAAAGCTTTTATTTAGTTTCACCTGTCCCGATATTTGTCTGTCATCAAATCACGCAAATTAAATTTGACCCACTTCCCGGTTACCGATTGGGCTGAAATTTTGCATGCATGTGTAAATGAGATGACAATGCAAAATCATTATGACGTGGAGCTGATCTGATGATGCAACTGGAAGGTGGCTATAGGAACTTGGTAGTTAAACGACACAACCCCATCGAGTTTGGGCTCGTATGATTCGTCTTGACGAGCATTAATTATATAGGTCTACCGAGCTATAAAAGCTTGCTATGAAAAAATGATTTTCATTAAAATCTTGTTTCTAATATAATTATGTACGTTAAGTGAAACCTCTACGGTCCGGACTAAGCGTTTTGCCTCGTCATTTATTCCACGTACATCAAAGGACTGGATTGTTCCAGTTCCTACCTGCTGCGGTATTTCCGGCCGATTACAATTTAGGTGTCTTTAAGGCTAGAGAGAATAAGCTTCTCATAAGCGCCTTACCATCAAAGATTGCATCACTGCTTACCATCACAGTCAAGCACTAGTTTATAGTATACCACTGTCTATTGGTGAACACCTAATGAAAATTCGATCAGTAGTTTAGGGCCGTTCAAGTATTACGTACCTAAGCAGATTTTTATTTCGTCCTCCTTGTCAGCAAAAGTAAGCAAAGCTCGCACCCCCTCTCCCCATGCTTACGTAAACATTGGTACAAGTATATGTCAATGTGTTGGTTTCGTTATTAATTTATGAGCACTAGTTGTAAGTCAACAAAATAAGGAATAGGCTTGAAATACAGGCAAAAACCAACTTAAAACTTTGACATATTAATTTAAATTAACAGTCCTGAGTCCATGATACATGACTCTAAATCTTCAACGACATTGGATGTTTGCCGCTCAGTGATGTGTACAACTACCGGCACGAATATTGAGCGCTCGGCGTCAGAGTGGGGATCGCTTTGCGCATTCTATACATTGGCGAGCCAATCGTCGTCGTTGTTAGATACATGCAGCAAGCGCGGGAACGAATCACAAGTGACGTCTATGACACGATGGCGCGGCGAGCCAATCACTGACACTCCCCGCCCCCGCGTCTTACTTCGTACCACTAAAGAGACCGAATATTTGACTTCTGCGCAACTTGAAGCCAGCGCTCAAGTCGCGCGTGGAACAGTACGCGCCGTCGACGACTTGGGCTCGGTCCGGACGACCATACAGCGACCCATTGCTCGCCGTCCGCAAGCCCACGCCTACAGTGGCCGGAAAACGGGATCGAAATCCCGGTGGTGGTTGGGGCGTGAGCACCGTTGCCTGATGCGGTCGACCTCCTCCTTTGCTAGCACGCTCTTGTGAAGGTAGAAAACTATCTTAAGGTAACATACTTCCGGGATTTCACTCGCGCCGGGCCTTGGTTGAGGCCATGGTCCGGAGCATGGAGGAGTGGCAGGCGGACGCCGACTTCTGCGAAGCAGTAATGTTCGCAAATTAGGAGGCCGAACGCATCAGGCAACGGCGTTATCGCCGCCGCCGTCGCCGGGATTCTGATCCCGATTTCCAGCCAACGTAGACGCGGGCTTGCGGACAGTGAGCAATAGGTAGCTCACTGTCCGGCCGTCCGGTAACCTTCCGGACCAAGCCCAAGTCGTCGACGGCGCGCACTGTTCCCGCGCGCCTCAGGGAGTTGTCAGCAACAGCAGGGACCCAGCCGGGTCGAAGCCTACTGGGGCCAGGGTTATCCGAAAGGGCGCTCGAGCCCTGGTATGAAGGCGGGGTGGGTCTTTTAGTCAGTAAGAGTCTGACACTATCTCCCGCTCCGCCCAAGGGCGGGGGATGTCAATGCATGATTTTTCCCACCATAAAAAAAAGGTTGTTGTTGAAAGGTTTTTCGAGTCAGGTGAAGTCTCGATATGTTACGATGAATACCCATCTCTTGGATGACCTCGGCATGTGTTGCTTAACCTTGAACATTGTCTCACGCTGATGTTATTTCTTTAACAACGTGCTTCCTTTACTTGTTACATCTACTGTTATCACTCGTTATAACTATTTCAATTGTCTTCGCTGCTTTCCAAGTCTATTATGTTTTATTCATTGCGTTCTTTTATTATTATATTCCAAACAATGTTTTATAACTAGCTCATGCCTGCGGCTTTACCCGCGTGCACGTAGAAAATTATCTCAAGCGAACATACATAGGGGGTAAAAAGGATTCTATGTGCTAGTTGTTGTTTGAAAGAAAAACTCGCACAGGACAGTAATAAAAAAAAGTTAACTAAACTTTAACCTGTCAATCGTGATAATGACAGACACAATTGAAAGACAATAGGTGCGCGAACGCCGGCGTTCGCTTGGGGTTTAATGAATTAAATAACATAAGTAATATACAAAAAAGTGTGTCATTTATTTTTTTTGTCTAAATCAAGATTTCTGTCAATATTTCTTTCATTCATTCTTTCATTCTTTATTTTTTTCATTATTTCTGTCATTATTTCTTTCTTGCTTTTATTATTTTTTTTCATTCTTTCTTTCATACTTTGTCTCATTCTGTCATTCTTTATTTCAGTATTTCTTTCATTCTTTATTTCAGTCTTTCTTTCATTATTTCTGTCATTCTTTATTTCAGTCTATCTTTCAGTCTATCTTTCATTCTTTCTTTCATTCTTTATTTCATTCTTTCTTTCATTCTCTCTTTCATTCTTTCTGTCATTCTCATTCTTTCTTTTATTTTTTCTATCATTCGTTTTCATTGTTTCTTTATTTTCTTTCTTTCTTATTCTAGGATATGGTTAACGCATGTGTCTCATTCAATTCTGTTAGTAATTTAGTCGTCGTTTGTATTTCGAATATTTTGTAGTTCGAATTTTTGTATGTTCACAAACATACAAAAATTCGAATTTCTTAGTGTGATGTGATATAGGTATTACTTGAATTCATTTCTCTTGGTTCTCTCTTTCTAGAATTATTCAAGTATCAAGAAATCTGGCGAAAGTTACATTCACTTTAAATTTGATATAACACGATCAAGTTTCCTTCGAGGAACGTATAGAGGCAGATTCTCGATCAAAATTTGGCTGGCATTCTTTTTAGCAAGTCAAGTGATGAAAAATATATAAAAGAATATATATTAAATTTCCAAAAAAAATTGTCTCAGACATTACTATTAACAGAATCATTTGAGCCACTTCTAACCTAATACATCTATTCTATTATAATATTACCTATTACAAAATCTTCATTAAAAATGTTGCCCTGTCTATTTATTAATAGGTCAAGCCATCACGTGCGCAAACCTGCCAAATAGGCAAACGAACACAAATGGTTGTAGTAATCAAATTCTCTCATATGCGGGATAATAAAAGTTCATATTTCAATGCAAATACGAATTTTAAACAAACTAAATTTGCACTTTTTTGCACCTTTAATTTTTTTTTGTTACAGAATTAGGTCAATGGAATTCAAAAATCATTTGGGGTGCATACCCCAACAGAAACAGGGAACAGAACAGGGTGTTGTGTGCCTTAAAGGCGGGACATAGCTGATCAATAGACCCGTCAAACCTATGATCCAGAATAAAGGTATTGAAGTAGAAGTTGCCTTAATTGGTACTTAGATACACTAACAAATACTTTGACTTTGACTTTGATAACTAAGTACCAATTAAGGCAACTTCTACTTAGCGGTAGCACCGATAGAGTCATCTTGGTAAGACTTTTTTGAGAAGAGAATTCGAGTACGAAGACGCACGGACCGTAATTAAGTCTAAAATGTTAATAACAATCATTTTCGAAAAAGCGCTTAGAGAGACAGAGAAAGCAATTTTAAGTTTTCTGTAGAAAGTGATGAATTGCTTTATCCTTCTCTTCAAGAAGAAGGAGAAAGAAATATGGTCTAAAGTACCGTACGCAAGATCACACTCGCACAGGGAATTATCCCGGATATGGATCTTTTTAAAGAACATTGAGCTACATTTATGAGTGACGAAACAGTTCTCTTCGACAATTTAGAGCATTTAAAGAACCGACTTATGACCTATGCAGATCGCGGGATGGGTTCACTGGAACACAGCCGCCTAGCTGCACCTGCCACCACCTTTGTGTAATTTATTTCATCACCACTGCTCTTGAAACAGTGAAGGAAAACATCGTGAGGAAACCGGCATGTCCTAGAACCAAAAATTCGAAGACATGTGACATTCACCTACCCGCACTGGGCCCGCGTGGTCGATTACGGCCCATCCCCTCTCCTAGAGAAGAGGAGTCCCAGCAGTGGGAACATTAAAAGACTGATTGCGCTATGCTAAAGAACCAAGGCCTACTTTAGATTTCAGGCTGTATGGCTGCATAGTAATTGCCCTTAGTTTTAGGCGACATCTTCCATGTTTCAGCCCACGAGTTAAACATACGTGAGGATACTTTTGACGTTCATCTATTTAATGAACGTCAAAAGTACATAATTATTGTACGTGACTTCTTATCTAAAACTAAAAGAACTGATCCTCAAGAGGAAAATACTTCAAAAAAACCCAAACTCACTCGTATAAACAACATTTTATCTACGTAGGTTAGACATGACAATCAGACAAATGTATTTCTGTCACGTCGCTAACGATCGAACGTGTTGTCTACAGGCTACGAGTATTAAAGAAGATACTGTACACGCATCATTATTTTTATCACAAGAAGCGTACAATTGCCGGTACGGATCTTGAGCGCTGGCTTCAAGTTGCGCAGAAGTCAAATATTCGGTCTTTTTAGTGGTGCGAAGTGAGACGCGGGGGCGGGGAGTGTCAGTGGCTCGCCGCGCCATCGCGTCATAGATGTCACTTATGATTCGTTCCCTGCTCACGCTGCATGTATCTAACAACGACGACGATTGGCTCGCCAATGTATGGAATGCGCAAAGTGATCCCCACTCTGACGCCGAGCGCTCAAGGTCCGTGACGGTAATAGTAGGTACAGTTAAACGATACTCTCTTGCTACGAACCTCAACCAATGTTAAGGCTTGAACATCTAGCCGGAATTAAATGGACACAATACTCGTACCCACCAAGGCGGCAGTACGAGTATCTGTGCATTTATTTGTAGCAAGGTACGCCATAATAGAGCCCCGCTGACCTTTAAATCCATCTTCTCTGCGAAATATTGTTTTTTTACATTTATGATATGTTCACTTTGAAAAATATTTAACCACCATTTTTTATGTGTAAAAATCTTTCTAAAGAGTAGTGTGCAAAATTGCCAAACATTTTTTTTTTGTCAAAATTAAAAATCAATGTTATTCATGTACTTATAAGTTTTTTTTTTTCTAACCTAAACCTAGCCGTTACCGAGGAGTAGGTTCAGAAAGTAATGGTTTTATGGCACTAGCTTGATGCGCTTGAATCAGTTGAGAAACGAACCAATCGAAGCTTAAAAATCTTGAGCATCGACGACGAGTTGTTAACCTGTTGGTTTTCTTCCAATTGCCTTCGGGTGTATGCGTCGGAATTACATTACGTTATTTCCGCCAAGCCCGTACCATTATCAGATCACCAGATGTACCTACAGCGATGCGATGCACTACAAGTACATTGTGTGTATATAATAATAAAAAAACCCATTGTCATTTTGTAATTAAGCATATTACTGAAAGAGTTATGAGTATACATGTTGATAGATGGAGAGGGTAAAGAAAACATCATGGATTGTGAACCAAAGTATTGCCCGAAGAATCGCCAAATTTACTTAAGTTTGGAGATGCTTCAGGCTATGCGGTACACTTGGTAGCGGACAGGACACTTTGCTCGCAGAACGGTGGCAACCGCATGCTGGAGGCAGCGTTGAAAAGTCTGCCAGTGGATTTGTTGAATGTTATTGAAATTTGAAGGATGTGTGACGCACAGGACCCGTCGAAGGTGCGACTCGACGCTCGGTAGAAGCCTATGTCAAACGTTAGACATCTTTCATGAATGATTTTTAAATAATTTAACAGTTCAATGTACACTCCACCTTATTCCAAACACCGTTATTCAGATAACCAAGTATTGAGAGCATAGGGGCTGGTTAAAACGTTCGCTGTCACTGCGGGTTTTACCTTCAAGGCTGGACTTACTGCATGATAAGCTACGCTATTTGTTATTTGCGATTTCCCTATTAGTAATTCATTGTTCTTATTTTAGTTTGCGGGTTGTGATATTCTTGGATTAGAAAAGAGATTTTTAACATTTCGATCATCACCATAATCATCTGTCTTTTTAATGTTCCCACTGCTGAGACTCAGGCCTCCTCTCTAGGAGAGGCAATGGGCCGTAATCCACCACGCGGGCCCAGTGCGGGTTGGTGAATGTCACATGTCTTCGAATTTTTGGTTCTAGGACATGCCTGTTTCTTCACAATGTTTTCCTTCACCGTTTTGAGAGCAGTGGTGATGAAATGAATTACACAAAGTAATGCGCCTGGCTGGGTTTGAAGTTTTGAACCCGCGACCTACTCGTAAGTCGAGGCCATTACCACTCGGCCACCACTGCTCATTTCGATGATAAATGGCACCAGGTCATTTGTCTTAACAAATATTTGACATAAATTATTGTTACGTCCACAATACCTTAAGAGCCCAGTACGGATGGTGTCCTTAAAACGTAAGAGCAACTGAAGGACACACATGTGGCTTTAGTTAGTTTTAAAAGTCTGATACGACCTCTCACTCCAACCTAGTCATAGATGACGGTACAGAGCATCTCTTCAGTACTACATTTTTACTGATTTTTAAACCACGCCTGAGTAAAATGTAACATGACATCATCAACATCATCATATCAGTCGAAAGACGTCCACTGTTGGACATGTGCCTCTCCCAAGCGTCACCACAACGACCGGTCCTGTACGTCACCCTTGTAACTGGCAAAGTAACATGTAGTTTGTTCAAACTCTTGTAATTACCAGAAGTAAAATTAAGTATAGTCCTTTAGGTTGATTAACTTTTAAGTGATGCCTTTGTTGGGATGGTTGGGACCACAGAAAAGGTAAAAGAGGTTAGAATTGGAATGGCCTTGCGGGCGGGGCAAGCGTGCCTTAAAATCTGATCACGATTTTTTTTTTTCGATGTGAACAATCATCCTATGACAACCCCCGCTCTTGGGCGGAGCGGGAGATAGTGTTAGATTCACTGACTAAAAAACCCATCCCGTTCCTTCAAGCTTTCATACCGGGGCTAGAGCGCTCTTTCGGATAACCCTGGCCCCAGTAGGCTTCGACCCGGCTGGGCCCCTGCTGTTGCTGACAACTCCGTCGCCGTCGACGACTTGGGCTTGATCCGGTCAGTTACCGGACGGCCGGACAGTAAGCTACCCATTGCTCACTGTCCGCAAGCTCGCGCCTACGGTGGCTGGAAATCGGGATCGGAATCCCGGCGGCGGAAGAAGCGCCGTTGCCTGATGCGGTCGGCCTCCTCCTTAGCGAGCATTACTGCTTCGCAGAAGTAATATGGTCATGCTCATAATTGACACAACCAATAGCAAACTTGCGATGTAAGTGTGCGTGGTCTGTTAGTTGCGTAATGCGCGTTCGTATTGGTTTATTGCCTGTAGTGGAGTTAAAGGGTGGGACAGAAGCGGCGACACTCGTTGTAGAACAAATCAGAAAGTGTCTAATTTCCTTTCTAACTTCTTTCATCTTTTCTGTGGTTGGAACTTGTTCTCCTTTTTATAAGCAGGAATAGGTGGTAATTCATAAATCCACCATACAAGTCCAGTGTGGGTTGGTGCTATGTCACATGTCATGTCTTCGTTTGGTTTTGTGATATGCCATCCAACGTTTTGAGACAAGCGATGATGAAACTATACAGAATAATGTGGGTTTGAACCCACGAGCTGCAAAACTTTTAGTTGGAGCTACCAGAAAGAAAGAAAGAAACTATTTTATTTGACAAAACACTCGTAGTTACACACAATGTAGTAACAACATGTAGACACTAATTATTATAAAAAAAAGACAACTAACAATGTGTGCCTCACGGACTGTCACTGTCCTGAATTTATTTTCCGTTTTTTCCTACTTTCATTTCTCCTTAGCGTAGCTTTCAGTGTACGTAATCTTATCTTGTGAAAGTTACATTAAAGCATTGCATGCACCAAAACTGACCTGAATAAACAAAACGTGAGAAACACGTGACTTTTAATGGTGCATCAATATTTGTCTTCAGCCGGGTTTTTTTTTGACTAACCACAAAATTGAAACGATATCTCTTCTTGAGGAAGTGCTCATTATTTATTCACTCTGTTTTGACTTTAAACATAACTTGGGTAGGTTAACAACATAGTCAGAAGGTAGACCGTTGACCTAGTGAAGTTTGCAGGAATCCGCTGGATACGAGAACAGTGGCGTAACTATATCATCTGAGGTCCTTGGTAAATTCATTAGATATGGGGGCCCCTGATAAATCACGTAATGTTGTGGTTTTAGTTTAATATTTTTTTTAAATATATTCTATTGTTACTTCTTCTGAGCTAGCGGCCTCTGAGACCGGGGGCCCCATCGGGCCTGGGGCCCGTGGCATTGCCAACCTTGCCTCCCTATAGTTACGCCACTGTACGAGAAGCAAAGACAGGTGATGTTTTTTTATTATTGATAGGCTTGCGTTTGGCCACCATCTTACCTGATGGTAAGCGATGATGTGGTCGACGATGGAATACGCTTGCCTAGAAGTAACCTATTCACTGTTGACTTAAAGACCCCTAAGTTGTGTGTGACCAGTCCCGTGCGTCTCGCATCCATTGGGTTCCCGCGACCCTCACCAGGTTACAGTCTCGCCTTGTAGGAAGCCTTCCAAGTTGTTTACCATCAGGTGAGATTATGGGCTTACGTTTGACCACCATCTCACCTGATGGTAAGCGATGATGTGGTCGAGGATGGAACACGCTTGCCTAGAAGTAGCCTATTCACTCTTGACTTAAAGACCCCTAAGTTGTGTGTGACCAGTCCCGTGCGTCTCGCATCCATCGGGTTCCCGCGACCCTCACCAGATTACAGTGCCACCTTGTAGGAAGCCTTCCAAGTTGTTTACCATCAGGTGAGATTATGGGCTTACGTTTGACCACCATCTCACCTGATGGTAAGCGATGATGGGGTCGACGATGGAGTACGCTTGCCTAGAAGTAACCCATTCACTCTTGACTTAAAGACCCCTAAGTTGTGTGTGACCAGTCCCGTGCGTCTCGCATCCATCGGGTTCCCGCGACCCTCACCAGGTTACAGTGCCACTTTGTAGGAAGCCTTCCAAGTTGTTTACCATCAGGTGAGATTATGGGCTTACGTTTGACCACCATCTTACCTGATGGTAAGCGATGATGAGGTCGACGATGGAGTACGCTTGCCTAGAAGTAACCTATTCACTCTTGATATAAAGACCCCTAAGTTGTAGCTATCAGGAAACACAGACTCCGGCAGGGAAACCCACTTCTTGGCTGTACGCACAACAAATGTGTTCCCAAAACGCTTTGTGCATATGGGTGGAATGTCTACCATGTACCGGTGGCGCAACGCTGTACGTCTTGTGATCCGATGATGGAACGGACTTGGCGGAATTAGATTGTGCAATTCCTGTGTACCTTCCCCGAAATGTAAACAAATTTAGAAGAGGCCTATGTTCAGTACAATTGCCAAAACGGATCTTGAGCGCTCGGCGTCAGAGTGGGGATCGCTTTGCGCATTCCATACATTGGCGAGCCAATCGTCTTCGTTGTTAGATACATGCAGCAACGCAGGGAACGAATCAGGAGTGACGTCTATGACGCGATGGCGCGGCGAGCCAATCACTGACACTCCCCGCACCCGCGTCTCACTTCGCACCACTCTCACTCGAGTACCTCGAAAGGCTCATCATCCAACCAGATCCGCACCGCTCTTGACTCTACGATATAAATACCCTTCACACCGTCAGAGACAGAAACAGATGGAGGAATCGCGATGCAGGGTCTTGAATTTTAGTTCTTATGTGGCGTTATAGATGTCGCTACTATGCTATCAAGTAAAAAAAAATTAATTTGTTCCCCGTTGGATATTTTTCGTATAAAGTCGTTGGTTAACTTTCGAGATTCTACCCAGCATATGATTACGTTGACAATACCCTGTGCCTGACCCGTCTGGCACTATTCTAGTTACGGCGTGGGCTTGCAGACGGCGAGCAATGGGTAGCTTCCTGTCCGACCGTCCGGTAACCGTCCGGACTGAGCCCAAGTCGTCGACAGTGCCTACTGTTCCACGCGTGCCACAAGGAGATTTCAGCACACCGTAGGGGCTCAGCAGGGTCGAAACCTACTGGGGCCAAGGCTTTGCTTCTGAAAGGAAAACTTGTCCCTTTTTTATGGTGAGAAAAAATCATCCAATGGTAACCCCCGCTCTTGGGCGGAGCGAGAGATAGTGTCAGACTCTTACTGACTAAAAGACCCACCCCGTTCTTTCTAGCCTTCATACTAGGGCTCAAGCGCCCTTTCGGATAACCCTGGCCCCAGTAGGCTTCGACCCGGCTGGGTCCCTGCTGTTGCTGACAACTCCTTGAGGCGCGCGGGAACAGTGCGCGCCGTCGACGACTTGGGCTTGGTCCGGACAGTTACCGGACGGCCGGACAGAGAGCTACCCATCGCTCACTGTCCGCAAGCCCGCGTCTGCGGTGGCCGAAAACTTGTCCCTGGTAAAAGAGGTGATGAACGAACAAGGGTGGGTTTGTAGTCAGTAAAAGTCTAACACACTCTCCCGCTTCGCCCAAGATCAAGAAATCTCGTTTTTCCACCTAGAAAAAATCCTAGTTACGGAGCTACTTTTTAATATGTAAATAGTAGCACACTACTCACTCGAACGTTATGCCCATAATAAAACATGTTAATGCAAACATAACATTCTTAATTGCTAATGTTTCAAAAGCTAATTTAAATTTTGATTGTTGTTTCCTTAATGGTCGCGACGAGGTCGGAAAAACCCATGGCTCACTATTAGATATTTATTTTATTCAAGCGTTCGTACTAAATCAAGTTCTTTTTTTCGATAGGTAAAATCATCCAGATGATATCCCCCGCCCTTGGACAGAGCGGGAGATACTGTCAGACTCTTACTGACTAAAAAACCTACCCCGTTTTTTCGTTGCCTTTCATACCTGGGACGAGCCTCCCTTACAGAAACAGACCCTTGGCTCCAGTTGGCTTCGACCCTGCTGGGCCCCTGCAGTTGCTGACAACTCCTTGAGGCGCGCAGGAACAGGGCGCGCCGTCGACGACTTGGGCTCGGTCTCCGGACGGTTACCGGACTTTCGGACAGCGTGCTACCCACTATTATTTTGTATGTTCGAGTCAAGACGAACTGGACTTTGAGAGTCGAGCAGTTGGAGTCGCGCCATAACACTATTTGCAAGTCGTTTGTGGTTCGGGTGGCACTCATCATTTGGACACCTTCCTCAAAGGAGAGTTTTGGCCGAAGGGTGTCGTGTATCGAAGATTTCGCGGAAGGATACCGACTTCGCAGCGGAACACGTCGCCGTCACTTCGTGTGCAATAGTTTATTTTGATACCTAATTAGTTATAGGACCTTTTATGTATTATTTTTTAAGATTATTTGTGTATTTTATCTATGGGCCATAATAGCCTGAAAATAAAGGATTATTATTATTATTTTTATTATTGCTTGCCATCCGCCAGCCCGCGCCTACGGTGGACTAATGATTGTGCTCATCTCACAAACATTTGTCCTGGGTGGGAATTGAACCCATGACCTCCAGCATAGCAGTCAGGGCCACTAACCACTAGACCAACAGGCCAGATGACCCATTTATCTAATAAGGTTGGCGTAGTGAGGGGGGGGGGGGGGGTTGACGATTTTATTGATTATCATTCTGTAAATAAATCATATTTTGATCAATAAAAAAAGTGACAGTAACCTGTAAAAGGTCCTGCAGCTGTACCATCACTTTCGTGTGGAAGATGCAGAAGCCGCAGTGTCCGCCGTTAACAATGACCTGGAGCTGATTGGGGAGTGGTCGCGGTCGTTTGGGTTGCAAATTAACCCCAAGAAATCCCAGGCTTTGGTTATCGGTGGCAGGTATATGCGGAACAAGTTGGATCTTGCGTCTCTGTCTCCACTCTGGTTGAGTGGAGTTCAGATTGACTACGTAAAGACGGCTAAAAACCTTGGGGTGACTATGGACTCAAATTTATCGTGGGCTGCCCATGTCGCTGAAGTCAGTCGCAAAGTGCATTACACATTTCACTCGTTGAAATGCCTTCAGACCTTTTTGCCCTTGAAGACCAAAATTTCCCTTGCCCAAACACTTATTCAGCCCGTCATAGATTACGCTGATGCCTGTTATTTGGATGCCACCGAGGAGCTTTTAAATAAACTTGAGCGTTTGCAAAATATTTGTATTCGTTTTGTTTTCAACCTTAAAAAGTATGATCATGTCTCTGACTTTCGCAAGGTACTCAAGTGGCTCCCTATTCGACTTCGCAGGAACACTCGGATATTATGTTTGCTATTTAACATCCTTTTTAACCCTAAAACTCCCTCTTACCTGCGGGAACGCTTTTCCTTCTCTCGTCCTTCTGATGCCCCCTGCAGGTCACATCGTAAATCCCCTTTCCCTTCAATCCCCTCCCCATTCCACCGATTTCTATTCCTACTCCTTCACTTCCCATGCTGTACGTTTGTGGAATTCACTACCGCCTGACATTAGGGGCTGCCAAACTCTTGCAGTTTTCAAAAAAAGGGTGAAAGAACACTATCTTTCTGTTTCGTCATAGTTGCTTATTAGTATGTATTTATAATTATATAATATAATATGGTCAGTATGTATTTTTTGCGGTATTTATTCTATTATATGTATGTTTATATTTATGATAGTATATATATTTTTATATGGTAGGTATATTCTTATAATAATTGTTTTGTTTGTTTCTTTTCCTGTCACTTTTACACACGGTGTCTACTTCTCTTTTTTTCTAATTCTCCTTTCGCGGGTATGCTGGAAGAGATTTCGTTAGAAATAAGCATCACCTATGTACCTATTTTTCTGTTTCTGTCTTCTTTTCTTATGTAAGTTAAGTGTGTACATGAATTGTTAAATAAATAAATAAATAAATAAATAAGGTCAAAAACACATAAGTACAGATTATTTCCGTCTGAATTTATGTTGTCATTTGTGGCCAGACAACGCCATCTATCTTGCAATGAGGAAAAGTACCTTAACAATTCTTTATTAGGTTTTACGTATAAACTGCGCAGCCGCACCGGCAGCATGCACGGTAAGAAATGGTTTGTTGAACGCTTAATAGATGGCGCTGAAAGTTCGACTAGCCTTTTTTCTACTATGCCGACGAAGCTCAACACAAATTGGCTCTTCCATTTAGATGCAGTATTTTACACCAAACTACTTGTCAACTGGCGGTACGGGTCTTGCAAATCTAGAACTAATAATCTCATTCTTTAGTTTTCCAGTTAGACATTCATACTTCTGACTTTTAGTAACGACTTTTTTTCACTGGGAAATGGTCAACTAACTCCTCCTACTCTGGGAGGTAGTTTCCACTGCGTCTTACGATACCTGGTTGCTATTCCAGAAACTTTCAGCACCATTGACCATCTGTTCTGCTAAGAATATGTCCTGTCTGATGCTACTTATGATCGCCGATTCTTCGGGCTGTATCGGTAACCTTAGTTCTCCTGTAGATAGCCTTCATTTCTGATTCGATCACGCAAGAATACTTCGATCATAACCCTTTCCATTGCCATTTGGACTTTAAGTCTTCTGATGAGACCCATTGTAAACAACCACGTTTGCTCACTTCCACTTACGTGGTCGTCACTACAAAACCTTTCGGACTCATCGACCATCTGTTCTGCGAGCAATGTTTGTTGATTCTTTAAGCTATGTCCGTAAATTTGGTGAACATCCTAAGTAATTAGCAACCACATGACTTACTTTGATTCTTCAGAACCATGTATCGTTTCAAGCTATCCTTGATGAATCAAAACCACTGTAGTCGCGATCTTGTGGACGGCAAGCAATGGGTAGCGTATGTCCCAGTTTAGGCGTCAGAAGGCACACGGTTTACTGCATGCTCTATCACATAGCCTAATCATGGAAAAGGATTATGTCAATATAGCAATTGTATATTTCGCTCCAACTGTATTAGGATTATGTATGAATAAATTATTATTATTATTATAGCTCGCCGTCCGACCATCGGGTAACCGTCCAGATCGAGCCCAAGTCGTTGTCGACGCTTACTGTTCCACGCGAGCCTCAAGGAGATGTCAGCAAACAGTAGGGTTCTAGCAGGGTCGAAGCCTACTGGGGCCAAAGGTTTGTTTATAAAAGGAAGGCTCGGTCCCGGTATGAAAGGCAACGAAGGAATGGGGTGAGTTTTTTAGTCAGTGAAAGTCTGACAGTATCTCCCGCTCCGCCCAAGGGTGGAAGATGTCATTAGATGATTTCCCACCTAAAAAGGGAGATGAATCAAAAAGGTCTAATTACCTCCCACGTAAGGCTTGTGAAACTATTACAATAGTGTTACCTTTTACGTCCAGTAGTGTACGCAAGGAACATATTACTCAAACGCCTACAGTGTAAGTACACACATTTATCGTGATTTAACAAATTGGAACCGTTCCCTTTTCAATGGCCTTTGTGGTTACTGGTAGGTTGTCTGAGAGACAGTGCTTCGAAAAAATATGTCATCTATTTATGAAGTAGTTTCGTGGGTATACCTATGCCAAATCGAATAAAATAGCTCTAATAAACCCACTGGTCATCGGTCTACCTTATTGTTTTCCAACGCTGCGTCTTTCGGTACGCGATCGTCAGTTAATCCAATGATCTGGGTAGTTTGAAGAATTTCGACGATTTTCTTTCAAAAATAAACTTTCATAAAAAGAATACTTAAATGAAACAGAATTTTACTTTAACATTTTGCTAAAATCTTATCAAAACAAAATGATGCCTGTTCTGCCTTCATAACAATAATCATATACTTACTTAAAATTTTGCATAAAATAAACATTATTATTTTTTACTTTTGCATACTTATCTCCTTATGTCTTTACGTAATTCCATAATATTTAGCCGTACGGGCCATACATGGCTTTTTTACCCGCAGA
Organism: Mythimna albipuncta; assembly: GCA_929112965.1. Lineage (NCBI taxonomy): Eukaryota > Metazoa > Arthropoda > Insecta > Lepidoptera > Noctuidae > Mythimna > Mythimna albipuncta. The sequence continues at coordinate 13,490,892 of OV815982.1, forward strand.
ATAATACCTAAAGATATTAAATTTATTTTGCAAGCAACCTCAACCATAACGACTAACGATTAATAATTATTATTGTAAAATCCCATTTTTTTGAGTAGACGACAAATAACCTCTCCCGCATTGTGTGAAGCGAGGAGTGTCAGATTTTTACTGTTTAAAACCGAGTCTTTGGTCAACTGGACCCACTTGAAATGGACCCACGGGATCCATTGTCCAATTTCATTATTATTATTTTTATATTATTACGGAGTAAAACCAACAACAATTTTTCGATTAAGTTTGTTCCTCGTAGTATAGCTTATCTTTTTGTTAGAGAAATACTCAGTTTTATTCGGGAACCGAATTATTTGAGTACATTGGTTATCGTATATTGAACCGTCGGTGCTCGAGTCCGACTCAGTGGGTCCAATTGACTTATTCAAATGTGATTTGGTTGAGTGATCCCGCGGGTCCATGTCAAAAGGGCACAATTAAACAAAAAATTCCTAAATCAAACCTGTATTTCTTCAGATCCTTCTATATTCATGAAGTTTTTTTTTGCAAATGATACTTATTCCATTTTATACGCAAGCTCTTCGACCATAACGGCTAACAATTGTAAGATAATGCCCTCGTAAAATCCCATACCTTTTGTTTTTAAGAGATCTACGTTTCTGTAGATAGCTTTGTTTTGCATGTACTAGCTAATAAGTGAGATCAATTGGAGAGGATTTAATAACTCTGTTGAGGAAACCAATGATTTACGACTGGTAGTATACTGTTATTATTTCATGGTTTAAAATTAATGGCTTAAACGAAGCAGGTTAAAAGATTTTGTATTTTAAGCAACGTTCGCAGCCCTATATTTAGTTTTGATTAACATCTATGTCCTGCTTGAGCAGAGCACCGCAATGCCGTGTCCTGGAGGCGATCGACAGCAACGGTCTCTCGCCAGCCATGATCCGGAGCGAGAAGGAGTGGCAAGCGGTCGTCTCCTTCCGCGAAGCAATAATGTTAGCAAAGGAGGAGGCCACACGCGTTAGGTAACAGCGCTCACGCCCCAGCCGCTACATTCTGCTGCATAGCTGGGATTTTGATCCCGATTTCCGGCCACCGGAGGCACGGGTCTGCGGACGGGTAAGCGGGTAGCTCGACGTCCGACCGTCCGGACCGAGCTCAAGTCGTCAACAGCGAGAGAGATTTCAGCAAACCGTAGGGGCTCAGCTGGGTCGAAGTCCACTGCTGACATGTGTTCGCTTCTGAAAAAAAAAAAACTTGGACATGGTACGAAAGGCAACAAAAGAACTAGGAGCGGGTTACATTCAGTAAAAATCTGGCACGCCCCCCCACCCCATCAATGGGCGGGAGATGTCTGTTGGATGATTTCCCACTTAAAAATACATCCATGAGGGTTATTTCAAATACCGTTAACTGAACTTTGAATTTGAGCTGGCTTAGCACAAGTCAGGATCATTAAGATAATCAAAGAAAGAATGCTTGTTTTGTCACCATTCTTTTGCGGTCTACTGTCTGATAGAAAAAGAACCCTCTGCTAGGGAACTCCGGACACTATAACTGTGGTCTTCTCGTCCGATTATAATTTGAGTGTCTTCACTGCTAGAGTGAATAGGCTCCTCATAATCTAGTTCACCTCACCATCAATGATTGTATCAATGCTTACCATCAGGTGGGATCACAGTTTATATTATAAAAAAAAATACCGCAGCTGTGACCATGCATAATTTTGATGCTCTGAGATCTCTTTAGGAAACCAACCAACCTGTGCTACGCCAGATATAGGTTCACCTATTTCAAAGGCTAAGACATTAGAAAACTTTCTAGTTAACCATTACTATCATGTCATAGTATTCAAACAGCAGACGCAAACGCCAGTGGGCAGGGCACATTGCTCGCAGAACAATGTCGTTGGGGATGAAAGGTTCTGGAATGGCGACTACGTACCCGAAGACGTCGTATTGGAAGGTCTCCCACAAGGGGGACTGATGACCTGGTGAGGGTCGCGGGAATCCGATGGATGCGAGACGCACTCGGTCATTATGGCGACACTTGAGGGAGGCCTATTTTTAACAGTGGACGTCTTGGCTGTAATGATGATAATGAGTATTCAAACTCCAAAATCTCATTGGTTTTGGTCCTTCGAGCCGGATACAAATCTACGTAGTACCAAGCTTGGCCTTGTTGAACAAGAAGTAACTAATTATATACCTATAACTTTAAAATATTTTTGTCATAATTAGTATTTTTACATTCTCTACTTAGGTATGCGCGAATACACATGTTCAAACATCAGAACAAACATCAAAAACCCGGAACGACTTTATATGTAGGACAACAATATTAGTTCAGGCGTTTTGTGTAAAATACTGTAAATCAGCTGAAAATTGGCTGCAAGGTCATTTAGTTGAACTGTTTGGAATTCTATTTTCTGGAGTCAAAAATAATATAATCTGTTGTGGGGCCCAGGTCTCCTATTTTTATAAATTCGTCATTCCAACACGATCACATTGTCATTTTGCTTAAAGTTCGTAATCTGCTAATTCATAACGATCGATCATTGATCGGTCAGTGGTATCGAACTAGAGTTGTGGTAGAATGATAATATCGAGCATATTAACGTTCTAATGGTAGAACATTGATCAAATAAACTGTCAAAGTTTTAGCAGATTACCGCATACGTGAAATATTCATTTGTCAATATGTACGAGATTACTCATCTATGCCACTTCTTTCAATGGAGAGTCAGTGGTTGACCATTGGAAAGTCATAATGACGCCATTATATTAGTAGATTACCAAACTTGTCAAACTTGACAATTATGACATCAATGATAGACCATTCTGACAGTATTGTAATAGCAGACTTGAGGCCCTGGTCACCATCTTATATTCTCATATATATGTGATATGTGATGATACTCCAAGAAGTATCTCTACTTCTTGGAGAATCATCACATACACTTTTAGTAAATAGAAGTCTGACACTATCTCTCGCTCCACCTAGAACATACATACAATCAGCCTTATAACACGATATTCTTAGTCAAAACTGGTGTCAAATGTATAAAGATAGAAAAATAAAGAAAAAGAAATAAACAGAAAGGAAAAGAAAGAAACAGAAAGAAAAAGGAAGAAACAGAAAGAAAAAGAAAGAAACAGAAAGAAAAAGAAAGAAAAAGAAAGAAAAAGAAAGAAAAAGAAAGAAACAGAAAGAAAAAGAAAGAAATCATTTATTTCAGACTCACACAGTACGAACAATAAAAAGGACTAGGACTGTCCGTCAAGACTGTCCAAGAAAATAATGAAACCTAGCATGACTTCAAATGTTTATTAACTGTTTATACCCGGTACATACGCCATTGAAATTACATGAATGATAGGTATATGATTACATTGAAATTGCATGAAGTTCCTGCGTCTATGGAGTACGGCTATTTTGCGATTACATTTATTACCTTGGGTATAAATGTTAAAACAATTGTATGTGTTAATAAATAAATAAATATTACTCTATTCTCCAGTTCAGTTTGGGTCGTTAATTGGATCGCTTTAAGAGCTCGTAGAGTAAATTGTATTTACGAATTACGACATCAAAGTTACACGGAAACATTATTATGTATACACCGTTAAATTTTAATCGTTTTAATCCTGTGGAGAGTCGATCCGGTACATGGAACACTATCGATTTGTAAAGATAAAATTAAAAAATAAAGTACCTTTTTTTCAAAACTCGTATCTGTTAACACATGTACGAAATTAATTTCTTATTCTTATATATTATTCATAGCAACTTTACACATTATTCATAGTAAGAAAGCGGATGCAGAGGGGGGGGGGGGCAGGAGGGAATTTCTTTAAGAAAACGCCAGCTGAGCGAGTTCAATGATCTGTAGATAGTTTGTACGTAACGCCGACTACTAACTACAGGTCATTGAACACGCTCAGCTGACGTTTTCTTAAAGAAATTAATTTCGTACGTGCGTAAATTAATATTGACCCATCTACAGTTATTATACTTTATAACCCAATAATATAAATACCTAATGCTATTATAGAAACCAAGTATTTAATGTTATGCGATAAATATAGCATGTATAAACCATATTAAAACAATTATTGTTTAGTTAATTTAGGTGAACTTGGCTCTTGAATTTTTGAATTGATGTGCAAGAATAACTTTATTTTCAGCGCAATTATTGAGAAGTCTATAAAGTCTTGTGATTGGGGAGTTAGACTATAAAACAGTCTCTTTTAATAGAGAACTTAGTAGTTTAATTACTATTGTTTTTTATTTATTATTTAATGAACAAAATGAGATCAATTTAGTCTCTGTTTTTTTCTAGTGTCTCTGTTTTATTTTTTTGATTGTGTCTCCAAGAACTATGAAAAAATATTAAGTACTTTTTTCTTTCTTTTAAGGATGAAAACAATTTTGATTTGGAAAATCATTACTATGAAATCAACGCCTCCTGATAGACAAGGTTCTGCTATTTCCCCAAACTAATTTCCTATGATATCCTAATATCTGACGGAAATACAAACTCTGGCAAGGAATTCCACGTAATTGTACACACAATGAGTGTGTTCCCAAAATGTTTTGTCTTAGTTAGCCATCAATTATCACATAGGGTAAAGGAAGTAATTATCATATGGGTGATATTTTTTAAACACAATACCATACAGTTTCGTAAGCATAATAATATGTTACTAGTATTACTAGTTTGAAGATATTTATCCGCCTCACGTTCGTAACAACTCGCTAGCACTGTCTCATGAATGTGCTTGCTTGGAACTGTGAGGTATTCAGTTAAAAAAAAACATATCAGCAAATTACTAACATCACCAATTTATCTCCCTTTACCATAGGTTATTATTTGGGCAAAAATTGTCCAAATGATATCCCTGGGAGATAGTGTCACTCTTACTGATTAAAATACTCTTCTTGCTTTTCTCTGGCTCCAGTAGGCTTCGACTCAGCTGGACCCCTGCTGTAGCTGACAACTCCTTGAGGCGCGCAGGAACATATCACCCTAGCCCCAGTAGGCTTCGACCCAGCTGGACTCCTGCTGTTGCTGACAACTCCTTGAGGCGCGCAGGAACATATCACCCTAGCCCCAGGAGGCTTCGACCCAGCTGGACCCCTGCTGTTGTTGACGACTCCTTGAGGCGCGCAGGAACATATCACCCTAGCCCCAGTAGGCTTCGACCCAGCTGGAGCCCTGCTGTTGCTGACAAGTCCTTGAGGCGCGCAGGAACATATCACCCTAGCCCCAGTAATCTTCGACCCAGCTGGACCCCTGCTGTTGCTGACAACTCCTTGAGGCGCGCAGGAACATATCACCCTGGCCCCAGTAGGCTTCGACCCAGCTGGACCCCTGCTGTTGCTGACAACTCCTTGAGGCGCGCAGGAACATATCACCCTAGCCCCAGTAGGCTTTGACCCAGCTGGACCCCTGCTGTAGCTGACAACTCCTTGAGGCGCGCAGGAACATATCACCCTAGCCCCAGTAGGTTTCGACCCAGCTGGAGCCCTGCTGTTGTTGACGACTCCTTGAGGCGCGCAGGAACATGTTACACTGCAATACAAACTAATCAATCGGAAACCAAACAACCAGTACACTACATATAGGAAGTGTAAACCTGTTGTACCGTGATAAACGCTATAATCAACGATGACGCATCACCAGACTGTAACAATACAATGATTTATTACACCGATACATTGCAAACGTCTATAGAACAAAATTATAGGTAAGTAAGTAAATACATCTGCCTATAAATCTATTGATTACGATGACCTGAGTGAAGGACGAATTGGATTAAGTATATATGGTTTTAAACACGTGCCACGATTGAGGAAGATGTTAAATAACTTGCATGAGTGTTTCTGATACATAATAGGCCTAAATCTAATAAAAATAAAATAGATAGGTACATAAATCAATCTACATACAAAGCGCGTTCGAGCAACGCAAACATAGACACCGCTCACGGACACGATCTTTCGGCTCAACTCAGCGGTGCTATTCTCTATGAAACAGTCTTGTGCGCAGTGACGAGTCGAGAGCGCAGTACGTTGAATTAACTACCCATAGGTTTCCAATGTATAGTGGCGTAACTATATGGTGGCAAGGCTGACAAAATACCACGGGCCCCAGGGCCGACAGGGCCCCCGGTTTTAGAAGCCGCGAGATAAGAAGATTTTAAAAGGAAATCACAATGTAACGTGATTTATCGGGGGCTTCATCTAATGAATTTGCCACGGGCCTCAGATGATATAGTTACGCCACTGCCGATGTACCTATTTGGAATTCGTCGCTGCGGCCAGCGCTGCGTTCAAGGCGGTTTTCCTATAGAAAAGCACCACTGGTCATTGCGGGCGCGTATGCATCCACTTGAGACCCGCGTCTGTGAACTTTTTGTGAAATAATGGAGAAAAAAAAAAGTTATAATTGTTTAGCAGACGGTTTTTTGAATTCAACATTAATTGCTGAATTATCGTTTTTGACATTGGAAGGCCTCCAACAAGACGGATCGATGACCTAACGAGAATCGTGGGAATTTCCTTCCTCTATTCTTCTTTCTTCCTCCTTTTTTAGAAGTCGGTTCCCTCGTCCTTGCGTCGTATTCCTCAATGCTGAAGGTCGTGACCCCCCTGTTTCATCACTCTATCTCTTATGATATTCCTCCATCTGTTCCTGTCTCTGGCGGTGTGAATGGCATTGTACATCGTGGAGTCAAGGGCGGTGCGGATCTGGTCGGACCAACGTATTGGGCTGCGCCCGCGAGGCCTTTTCCCGTCCACTTTACCGGTCACAATTAGCGTTTCGAGGTTGCCACCGTCTTTCCTTGCAATGTGACCGAAGTATTGCAGAACCTTGCGAAGACACTCGGACGACAGCCGTGAGGAGATTTTGAGTTCTTGCAAAATGGATACGTTGGTCCGAAATGCTGTCCAAGGAATACGGAGCATTCTTCTCCAACACCACATCTCAAAGGCGTCAATGCGTTTGCGGTCTGCAACCTTTAGCGACCAAGTCTCAGCGCCATAAGAAAAGATCGAAAAGACCAGTGTCTGTACCAGTTTGGTTTTGGTCTTTACGGAGATGTTGCGATCCCTCCAGACTTTACTGTGCTGAGACATAGCGCTCTTAGCCATGCCAATTCTCCTGCGAACTTCCCCCTCGCACGACCCATCGTTACTGATATTGGAGCCCAGGTAAATAAAGTTGTCCACTGTTTGTAGGTCTAAAGCGCCAGTGAGCTTCAATTTTCCAGTTCTATCCACCACCATGACCTTGGTTTTGGACCTGTTTACGGAAAGCCCCATCTCCTCGCCGATACGCTCCATTCGGGCTAGGAGTGCCACCATTTCTGACTCATTTGCTGCACATAGAGTAGTGTCATCAGCGTAGCGCAGGTTGGTAATTTTTACGCCACCAACTGTGATGCCTCCCTCCCAATTCTCGCAGGTTCGTCTCATAATGTATTCTCCATAGATGTTGAATAGGATAGGCGAATACATCCCTGACGCAATCCTCGGCAAAATTTAAAAGGTTTTGATGTTGCTTTATCGACTCTTACCTGGCAGAAGAAGTCGGTTAAAAAACCTCATTATATAAAAATTTGAAGGTCAAATCCGGAAAATACTGCATTACATAACATAACAAATCCGGCATTCAAGGTGCGCTGAAATTCGTTAAAAACTAAAAATACGCGGATTCGTTTTTTATATAATGATGTCATAATATAATTGGCGTGTGAAGTAAAAAACAAGACAATCACCATATTTGTGTGGCTTAAGGGGCCGGCGACCGATGAATTTCCATACAAACGTAATACCACGCTCATTTGCAGTTGGAGCATATTTCCAACATAGTATGATGATATTCGGTTATAGACAATATTTTTCTAGGTTCCTATGTCTTACTTTTTTTAAAAAACAAAAAAAAAATTAAGCAAACTGTATTTCGCACTTTTTATAGCGTAAATGGCAAAATATGCCGTTTGGCTTTTCCTGTATTAAAAATAACAATATTTCTAATATTCTCGACGTAGGAACCTAGATAAATATTGTCTATAACCGAATATCATCATAATATGTTGGAAATATGCTCCAACTGCAAATGAGCGTGCTATTACGTTTGTATGGAAATTCATCGGTCGCCGGCCCCTTAAGTATTTTTATAAAATTTTACTTGTATCAGATTTTTGTTCAAACTTATCGGATGTTGGGTTTGTATCTTTAGGTATATTTAAGTATGCGCAAAATAGTTTTCATTTGCTTCCCTTGACAGAATATTAATAATATTGCGGTGTTCCCGTCCGATTATAATTTGAGTGTCTCCAAGGCTAGATTGGATAGGCTCTTAATAGACTAGTGCGCCTCACCATCAACGATTGCGTCACTGCTTACCATCAGGTGGGATCGCAGTCAAGCAGAAGTATTATTTTTTAATCTGATATAAACTAGTATATCAGATTAAAAAAGAATACTTCTGATATTTCTACGACGCTGCTTCAAGACATGAAATATATTTTTGCAGTATTATTAAGATCTAGGTCAGGTTTGTAGAAAGTGATCATCACATTTTATACTTAGAGTAGATATTATTTATAGTTTTTTTAAATATTAAGAAATGTAAATAATATGTATATAGAAAATAAATGAAATAATACTTCCGATAATATAAGCAAACTACGTATTTTGACTTGACTCGCGAGGTTGGTCACATGTGGGAGGTTTATGTAGTAGCAGTTATTGTGCCGATAGTCGTGATGGCCAATGGTTTAATTGCCAATAGCCTCGACCAACATCTGAGGAGGCTCTCGTTGGGCAGTCGGATCAAGGGCTTGATCCAGGAAGCAGTATCTCTATTGAGAGTTTGTCTTCTGAGAAAGATTTGGCTATTATTTGTTGAAGAGTTCCATGGTCTATCCGATGGATGTGAGACGCACAAGACATTGTGGCGACATATATCGCCACAAAGTCCAACAGTGGACGACGTTCGGCTGAAATGATGATGATAGTGTATCTCCGAAGTACTTCATCAGATCTTCACTTTTAAATGGGACCACCTAGCAGACACATTCTTTGAAACAAAAAAAATAACTGTCAATATCGGTTAAAATTTAACGAAGATATCGCTGAAAAAGATACAAAATAGGTTACTTCTAGGTAAGCGCGCTCCATAGTCGACCGCATCGTCGCTTTCCACCAGGCGAGATAGCGGTAAAGCGCAAACCTAATTAAAATAAAAAATTCGGACGACTTCATTATCTTTCCTTTTTTGGAAGTCGTTTAACAAGGATTGTTAGATGATTATAATGATGAATGGATAATATCAACCGAATGAAGTATTGGTACCTACATCAAAATGCTTTTTTTTTATATGTTCCTGATTGATCGCTATCTTATATGATCTTTAGAAGAATATTAATATTTTTTGTTCATCCGACCTTCTTCCTCGTTGGTAATAAAACACATTTTTCACAAGTAAAAAAATATAATCTAAGTCTCTAGTCGAGTTATGTTTTTGATCCGATAGTTCAATCACGACCGCGTACCAAAAGACACAGGGTTGAAAGGCAAGGAAGTGAATCCAATGGATGCGATAAGCACAGCACGGATTGTTAAGCAATGCCTAAGTGTTGCCAAGACGACCCATGCTGTCTTTTGCCTGTAAAGCCCTGTCTTTTGACTAAAATGGTGCCCTGTCTTTTGGCTAAAAGGATGCCCTGCTTTTGGCTGAAATGATGCCCTGTCTTTTGGCTGAAATTATACCCTGTCTTTTGGCTAAAGTGATGCCCTGTCTTTTGGCTAAAGTGATGCCCTGTCTTTTGGCTGAAATGACGCCCTGTCTTTTGGCTAAAATGATGATGATGATGATGACGAGTCCTACGAATTAAAAATACTGTCCTTTTATACCAACGAATATAATAATAAGAAATAATACACACATTCTACACGTTACCTACCTTCACAAAGCAAGTGATCTTGATCTTTCTCAAAACTGTTTATTTTTTTTCAAACTTGTCAGTGAAGTACATGCGACATTTAGTTAAATGCTAACCACTTGATAATACCGCTATCTAGTTTAACCACATCTGAATAAATTGGTTTACCTTAACTTGTAAATAGTGTGCAGACCCTGCCTGGATCAACTTTGCGTGTACAATCATTTATTTATTAAAAATTATCATACTAATATTACTTCATAGAGCGTTCCCGCCTTCGGACCTTGAAATCCTGTTCATGATCTATCCGGCTCGAAGGACCACGAACAGGATTTCAAGGTTCGAAGGCGAGAACACCCAATCAAAGGCACGCACTGTTTCAAGTAGGACTATTTATTCACAAGGATTCGTAAGAAAGTACAATAATAAAAAAACAATTCAAAAGAATAAATTTATGATTTGCTCGATATCATAACCATAGTGAGATCTCATCATCATCATCATCATATCAGCCGAAAGACGTCCACTGTTGGACATAGGCCTCCCCCAAGCGTCGCCACAACGACCGGTGCTGTGCGTCACGCATCCATTGCATTCCCACGACCCTGATGAGGTCATCGGTCCACCTCCATTAAGGAGGCCTTCCAAAGCTGCGTCTTCCGGTACGAGGTCGCCACTCAAGAACTTTTCGGCCCCGTCTGCCCTGCGAGCAATGTACCCTACCGTCTGCCACATAAGTTTGGCGATCCTTCGAGCTATGTCGGTAACCTTGGTACTCTTGCAGATATCTTTATTTCTGATACAATCTCGCATGGAGACTCTGAGCGTTTGCCCTTTGAGTGACTTTAAGCCTTCTGATGAGCCATTGTGACCAACCACGTTTCGGAGCCATATGTCAATTAAATAATAATTAATTTTGTAGATCTTTTGCAATTTTCTTTAATGACCAACTAAGACTTTTTGGTCCTTCAGTACATAATGAGATTTTTTGTACAAAGATGCAATTATGCGATTTGCTCACAAAAAATCGTGATGATACAACATTATTTTTAGTTTATGCGAAACCTGAATATTATTATTATTATTATACCTAGCCCATACTGTCCCACTGCTGGACAAAGGCCTCCCTCCATTCCTTTCAATGTTCCCGGTTTTGAGTCACCTGCTTCCAATTTCCAAGGAAGACATCTAAGTCGTCCCGCCATCTGCTTCTTGGTCCTGAATATAGTCTGTTCAAAATCAGTAACTGAATGGATTCCGATAGTTTTTACACCATGTTCTATTTTTTCCCAAAAATATTTTAAAAGGTCACAATGTTTATTGCGTTATTGTCTGTTGTATGCACATATTTTTTTTAAATATAAAATATAAATATAATATATATAATAAAAATTGAATTATATATATCACTTATTTCTAGGGATTTATTTTTATAGGTAAACTATATTACTAGCTTGTTTTAAGTATTCGATATTGTAATCTGTGGAAAACGTAGTGGGTAGTTTGATTGTTTTATATTGTTATATTTAAGCTGTTATGTATATCTCATAGTATGCTACTGTTTGTTTTTCCTTAAATAAATAAAATAAAATAAAAATAATATAAAATTTGGATACCACCGACACTAAGTACAATACAGGTCACGGCAAGTCATAGCGGGCATTAGACGCCAGCAAACTGTATGCAAGAGCAAAAAAGCCCTCAGTCGCCTGGATGGCCCAGTGACTATGTATTTTTACTGACATAACAAGCTTATAACTTTGTGATTTTTCATGTTACAGTTATGAAATTTTGTACACAGATTCTTTACATAAAAATAGTAGACATGAGTTTCGGGTTTCGTTAATACTAAAACTAGCTTTTGCCCGCGGCTTCGATAGCGTGGCATTAGGTTTTTAAGGAATCGGGATAAAATGTAGCCTATGTTCTTTTCCATGTCAAAGGCTATATGCCAAATTTCATCCTAATCCGTTCAGCCGTTTTTGCGTGATCAAGTAACAAACATCCACACTTTCACATTTATAATATTAGTTAGGATTAAATAACACCAATATAATAAAGAGGTCAAGTTTGTTTTTTTTTTTTTGTAGGAGATAATCTATGGAAGTACTGGTCCGATTGCTAAAATTTTTTCACCGATAGAAAGCTGCTTTATTCCTGAGTGACAAATGCCATATTTTAGTACGCGGGCGAAGCCGCGGGCAAAAGCTAGTGTTAGTGTTATATCAGCAGTCGTTTAGGTACTCGTTCACCTTTGATGACTTGTAAATACTCACGATTTAGTCTGACATCTGTCTGACGTTTAGATCACGAAGGCGATGCAGTAATGAGACAAGATCGCGAATAGATAGACTAGATAATAGTTTTGCCATTGAGTCTTCACGTTTAAAGTTCGGTGGATCATTCCTGTAGAATGTTAAAAGAAAAGTGTAGCCTTGAGCGACGCGCGACGTTAAAATTTAGTAGTTCCTTCAAACGTCTGTCTGGTGCGTAGGCGCAAGACGGTGAACAACGGGTAGCACGCCGTCTAAACGTCTGGTAACCGTTCAGTAACCTGATTCACGTAATCAAAACCTTAACGATATCGTAGCGATTTAGTCGTTTAGACCATTTCCGTATTCACAACCATCAATCGAGTTTGAACGACACCGATTTTAAAGCCGTTTGAAATTTGTCGATTTAAAAAAAAATCTGTATTATATGATCCTGATAGAATACTTATTAATGTAACTGGAAATAATTCGATAGATCGTGAATACCGCTTTTGAATAGGACTTCGACCGAACGACTATAAAACTTCAACGATATTTGGCTTGTTTGATTTTACGTTTATCAGGCTGCTGAACTAGCCCCAGTAGTCAAAGGCGCGTAGTGTTTCACGCGCCTACGGTGGCTGGCAAGCGGGATCGGGATCCCGGTAGCTCGCCTCGCCTCGCCTTTGTTATCATTACTGCTTCGCAGAAAGAGGACAGCCTACCACTCCTCATCGCTCCGGACTATGACCTGTACCAAGGCCCGTCATGAGAAATCGCTGCCACATAGCGCCCACACGAGGACTCGGCGGTACTCTGCCCAAGCGAGGCACACTTCTACCGTATGCTCCATCGTGTCCTACAGGTGGTCCACACAATGGTGACATGATGCAGGAATTTCCCAAGCTGACCATCTCCGTTGAGGACCTGCGTCATGTGAAAGGTAAGGACGCCGTGTTATCTTTCCAGCCACACCTCAAAGACGATTTATCGCCATAATAGGCTAGTGGCCGTAAAAAATGTAATTAGTCCGTCTTTTAGATTATTCAAAAAAATAAGGGACACGTATTTTTTTATTTGTAAATTAAACCAAAAATGATAAAGATATAGATCATTAAAGTTACGTGTAACGTCACGCCGTGCTACAGTTTTTCGCACGGGGTGACGTCACACGTAATTTTAATGAGCTATATCTTTGTTATTTTTCTATAATCGAAAAAAGAAAAAATACGTGTCCAATATTTTTTTTATAATCTAAAATACGGCCTAAATGAAATGTAATTATCTTGACCCTGGACACTACCCTATTATGGCATACTCAATGCTCTTCGGGATATGTAGCTCAGGAATAGGGATATGTAAAAACTGGAAATTAAGGTCACCAGTTTAACTGCACTTCAGAATTTAAATTAGTGACCTCTTGATCTTTTAATATAAACTATATTATTCTGCATATACTTAGCATAATAACTATCGGTTCGCAGCAAACAAATCCATATTTGTAATTATTTTGAAATAATGATAATTTTTAAACGTGTCTATAAATTAATTTCGAATGTTAGGTCATATATAAAAAATTCTAGGACGAATCGATTAGAATTATCTAAATTTAAGTTCTTGGATATAAATCACGTCTTTAATTAAATATGTAGCCTTATCGCGTTTGAAATAAGTCAAAACATTGGCTTGTTTTAAGGTCTTCAGGTCTATAAAAAATAAATAGGAGGTGTAACTAAAGGAACACGAGTGCGATGGGCAGAGAGAATCTTTTAAATAGTTTTACCGTAGTCTTGAAACGCAAAAGGCACCTGAATGAATCACACTGGCACCCTAGAGCGACAGAAGCCATTAGATGATTTCCAACCTAAATTATAAAAGTAAAAAAAAAATAAAACACAACTACGACAAAAAAAAGACACTGAAAAAGTATGAAACAAGATTTTCAGGATACTGAAATAAACAAGGTTACTTGAGAAACAAGAACAGAACAAAAAGAGAAGCTGTGGTCACACGTTATAATACGTACCAACCATGACATCAGTCGATCAAAATTATCACAATAAATAAAAAATAGTTAGTAGTTTTCTATATAATTTGAACTGTACGACATAGCAGTGCAGATAAATCGTCATCATATCGGCTAAAAACGTTGAATGCTGGATATATGCCACCCGCAAGTGATGCCACAATTACCGGTCCTTGGCGTCGCGCATTCAATAAATTCCCGCAATTTGCACCAAGTCTTCATTCAGTCCACCTAGTGAAAAGCCTTCCGACACCATGATACATGTTCGTCTCTCCAGAACCTTTCAGCTCCATCGCCCATCGGTTCTGCGAGTAATGCCCTGCCCTTTGCGATTTAAGTTTGGCAATTTTTCGGGCTATGTCTGTAACCTTGGTTTTCCAGGGGATATCTTCATTTCAGATAAATGTAGCGTCGTGTAGTGCATCCATGTACAGATAAATGTGAGTGTAAAATCTATGTGATGGAAGGTGACAAAAGAGATCTCACGCCAAATCCAGGTTTTCGTGAACCGTCTTCTTCGCAGTATCCTCAGATTTTGCTGGTCCGAGACCATCTCCAACGTAGAGCTGTTGGAGAAATGTCACGAAAGCCCAATCGACCTCCAAATCAAGCGTCGTAAGTGGAGATGGATTCGTTACACGCTTAGGAGATTCCGACCACTTACTTAACCAGGCGTTGGACTGCAATCCCTAGGAGAAAAGAAAGCGTGACCGTACTCGGCAAATCTAGCGACGTACCGTATTGGCAGAAGCGACGGCCATCGGATTGACATGGAGCGAGGTGAAGTGTAAAGCTCAAGAGCGATCTCGACGGGTGACTACTGTCAACACCCTCTATTCCAGTTAGAGGCATAGGATCTGAAGTAAGTAAGTAAGCATGTACCAAATCTGTAATGTTTGTAAAGTGTGGATGCATCATTAAATGCGGTATAGTGAGATTCAGCATTTAAAGTTTTTATGACAAATATGAGATAAAGTCTAAAGTTTACTAACAACTTTTTAACTGCCCTTGTAGAGGTCAAAACATTATGCAACTCTCTTTGTTAGTTTTATTCAATGACACAAAGACAAAATGTCTGAATAAAAGTGTTAATAGGATGTTGTAATTATTTGCAAATGTCGTCTCGTAGGTAGTAAAGTGATATAGCGATCGATTGTAACAGACTTGAAAAACTATTGATTTCTTGAGTCATCAAACTCATCTTCTTAGGCGTTTATCACACTGCCATGCACTACGCAGCGTAGTGCGTGAAAAGGCACGTACGCACGTTCTTGCGGGAGTACAGATCTGCATCATCGCGCGGGTATTTTACACAGTCACGCGCGTAGGTGCGTTTTGTAAATTCACGCAGTTACGCACTCATTTCATACAAAATCACGCACGGTACTACGAGACTCAGTGTGCCATACCTTGCGTGTCGCCTCGCACCTACGCGCGTGTGTGCATGTTTCTCCTAATGTAGGTGCGTATCTACATGAACGTGCGTGGATGCATTTTAAGTGTGTTGGACTGTGCGTGTTTTCTATACAAACAACGTTTAACCCGCTATTCACGCACTACGCTGCGGGGTGCGTGACAGTGTGAAAACCGCCTTAGCTCGTCATGCAGTGCTGATGCTGTGGCCGCGAAGAACCTTAAACAGCGGAAATAAAGTAATATATTATAATAACCTTATTGGTGGTATATTTTTGAGCCGTATGGGGTGGAAACCCTACACCACCATAAATTATTAATTTTTTTTTTTTAATTTTTACTGGACTGTTGGTCTAGTGGTTAGTGACCCTGACTGCTATGCCGGAGGTCGTGGGTTCGATTCCCACCCAGGACAAATGTTTGTGTGATGAGCATAATCATTAGTTCTGTGTCTGGGTGTAATTTATCTATAATATGTATGTATTTAGAAATATATAAGTATGTTTATCAGTTGTCCCATAACACAAGCTCTGCTTAGCTTGGGACTAGACGGCGTTGTGTGGTAGTTGTGGAATATTAAATTATTATTATTATTGTGGAATATTAAATTGTTTAAATGCCTTTCCGAGTGCCTTTTTTATTATTTAAAAATAAATTTCTTGACACAAGATAAAATGATTTTATTACTCTAGGTGGTAATAATTCATCGATTTAGGCTATATTACTGTAAAGATCAGTTGTTTGAGCGTTAGAGTCAAAAAGATATCATTACTAGACAAACGCTATCATCATAAAAAAAATACCAAAGTCCGTCTCTAAAGACCGATTACTCCCTAAAAAAACTACAAAATAAAAAAACACAATTTATAAATAATAAAACATTTAATAACTTAATGACATACAATTATAATTAGTTAAAATTATTATTCACAGTAATCATGCCTATCTAAAAACTGTGCAACATGGCAGTTTAATTTATGGTGTCATTATAAGTCATGGCTAGCCATTAACATAGTATTTCGTAAAAGATCAATATTTTATCAGATTTCACTATTCACTTCATTATGCGATTCATCTTTTTAATTTATAATTGAATACCAGAGCTCCGTAATCATAACTAAATCCGATTTATATGTTTCGGATAATGTCGAAGTGTAAATGACAGGTTACGACCGGTTTTATTGGTTTTATCCAATCAAATAAATGATAATCAATAATTATCCTATTCACTTTAAGATTACACATTTAGAGAAACCATTTTTACTGTTCTTCCATAAGCAGTTCTGCATAAGGATGGCATTAAAAGAAAAAAAGTGGTTACAATAATAATTATTTACTGCAGCCGCCACAATTCAAATAGTAAGATTTTACCTTTATTTTTAGTCTAGATTATAATTTTTTTGACTGGCTAAAACAAATAAAAACTTATAGTAACTTTTCATTTAGATTCCGTCTTTATCCGACACTATCCGCAACCTTTATATTGGTTTCATTTATTCAGATATTTGTTTTAATTCTGTTATTACGATAATTGCGGTTACGGCAGTATGTTTCTACACGACCTTTTTTTTACAATTTCAAGAGTATATATTAATTATAAATTAAGTCTTTATCCGTTGCCGGCTCTAGCGATTTCGAGCACTGTAATATTTATAAAAATCAGTAGCATTGAAATTATAATTATGTTACAAAGTTACTTTGACATTTGCAACCACTTGAAGAATTGATTTGCGAAATTATTTTACCATCTAAAACGCTAATGCTATTGGAATTACAATTACGGATAATCCGATTAATATGATAATATTGTGAAATAATTATTTTTGTAACACTAATGCATTTCTCATTTAGATTATTACACAATGTTTTTATGAAGTTATTATGGTCACAATTGTAAGGATAAAATGTTGTTTATTGGACTGTTTAAAATATCAGCCTTTCAAATACAATCAATTAGACACATACGAGTAATAGAAAGTCAATGGCAGAGCGAGCGCCGGTATTCGCTTGTGGTTTAATTAATTAATATTACGTAATGCAATGATATTACCATTCGGGTTTTCAAAAATAAGGAACTAGAAAAACCATTCAAATAAAACCCTAGTCTCAAAATACCAATTTTACCTGTTGTACATTTGTTTCGAAATGTATTTTTATGACTTAATTTTTGACGTAAAATTTATGATCTAGAAAATTATATTGTTTGGCAAATTTTTTGATCTTGATTCTTAATGCTTCGTTGACATTTATGACGTATCATCAATATGTACTGGGCTGTCATAGTAGATAATAACTCTCTCCCTTATAAGATAAAGAGGCCCTGTGAGTAGTGGGAATATTATATACTGATAATGCTATGCAAATGTATGGATACCTCAAACAGTTACACGATACGATAATGATTTTAGGTAGCATTTGTTCTGTCTCAGTACTGCTTCTCTTGAAGGTCACAGTTCTCCCATTGTTTTATACTTTACATACAAATACGAGTATTACACTGCATTGTCTGACAAATTCCGCATTTATAATTTTGAAAACTGACTATTTTAATATTATTGTCTTTAATTTTCTTCACGACCTTAGGAATGTCATTTATTTTAACACCTTTTTTTGTACTGTAAATACGCATATCACAATTTGTAACCACTATACAGATCACACTTCAGAAGGTTCTCCGTATACTCCTGCGAACAAAATCACATTGCAACTTCTCTGCATGATTAAAAATATGAATTCCTTGTTTGCTTCAAATCTTTGTCCCAGTATTCTGTCTTCTAAGCCAACGACTGTTGCTGCTGCTGCAACAGTACCTTCTTCTGTCACTTCAATATCTACATTTTGGATTGAAGATGTCACATATAGTGCATTGTCTGCAATACCAGGCAACTTTGCCTTGGACCTGTCGAAAATCGAATGTATTCCCGAATACATCAGCGGTGGAATCAAATCTTGTCTTGATGATATTCTAAATCTTGGAATATAAGTATCAATAGCTGGCGAACTGCCATCGATTCTGAATTCTGTCATCCAATTTTGTGATTTAGTCGCCAGGTTTTTAAGTACAGTCTTCACTGATATGCCATCGTAAGGCAGGATGATCATCATTGAGAAATCTTCGTTCTTCCCGTATGACATTTCTAGAACTTGGGCTTGGATTTCATCGGAGTCTCCAACGAAATGGGGTGCTTTGTGGTACATCATGTTGACAGATCCAATTGTCTTCCCTTGTGAGTTGTAAAAAGATTCGACTTTAGTTTGTGTCGGGTCGAAAGGATGCGTCCAGTTAGCTTTGAAATACAAAGCGTCGATTAATACCATACGTAAATTCTCCAAGTCTTGAGGCTTTACTGCATTCAGGATTCTTCCATCAGTAGCGTAGCAGATGAATAAATTTATATCATGAGCTAGTTCAGTTGTGTTCTGAGTTTCAGATGAATATATCGACATATCATATCTTAGTGCAGACTCACAGAACTCATCGTGTACTTTAGTTGAACATTCCGTGAACATAGCTGACTGCCCTTTCACTATGACATCCTGATACTTGGACTTCAACACATCTGTGGCCGCTGAATGCAAACACTGAGTTTTACTCAAATCCTTAGGTAATCTCAACGCACTCACTAATTCCGAAAATGTCTCTCCCGAAGATCCTTCAGCTAATAACGCGAATATACTCCATACAGAAAGAGGTGATAAAGCAATGTTTTTAGTCCCGAAATTCTCTTGAAACGCGTAAGTATTTTCTAGTAGTTGTAAGGTGAATTCGTTCACAGGCGTGAAATCTATTGGCGACGCGGACCGCGCGTTTGCGGCGCCTATGAAGGCTAAAATCGTCCACGCAACGATCATCGTTCCGCGGTCTTTAGCGAACACTGATCGTTCCCACGTGCGGACTGCACAATGAATATAATTTAACTGGTTAGGTAACGTTTGTTTGTACCTTTATGTATAGTATAACATGAGACGTTCGGTAGAGGGATAGTTTGGCAGTAGACTAGCGGTTACTGTGCAAAGTGGTCACTAAGTAAAATTGTGGAGGGACCTTGAAAAGATTTATGGTCAACGTAAAATTGCGGTTTATTTTGTCCTTAGTTACTCTTATTTGTGACATATTTATAAATTTTAATGTGGAAAATTGTCTACCTATATGACATATTCTAATTTTGTCCTTGTATTTATTATGGGATCATAAAATTTGCTTATCTACTGTATGAATATTCGGATCATTTAATTTAGGTTAATAATAAGGCTGTTATTTTCCTTTGATTATACCATATTACTATTTTTTTTCCTTTCTTTTGAGGATGTTTAATTAGTAATTTTTTTTTTTTAATCTACACTAACAATATTATAAAGAGGTAAAGTTTGTTTTTTGTATGTTTTTTTTTGTAGGAGGTAATCTCTGAAAGTACAGGTCCGATTTCGAAAATTTTTTCACCGATAGAAAGCTGCTTTATTCCTGAGTGACATAGGCTATATTTTATTAATACGAACGAAGCCGCGGACAAAAGCTAGTATTTCTTTCACTCTGGGTGTATTGAGAGGGCGTGCCAGACTTTAAGTGACTCAAGCCTAGGTGAGGGGTTCTCTTTCAGTTACCCGTTTTGTTTCGGTTTCAGGGCCCGGTAACTCTTTCGAACATTCTCGCTGCCTAAAGTTATGTGACTTTATAGTCGTCTTTCAGATATCTTAAAACATAATTCAACACAATTGATAAATATAATAACCTCATCGGAAGTTTTATGTTTGAGCTGTTTGGGGTTGAAACACTAAGGCCATGGTATCCGAGCGCTCATCGAATTTTTTTTTTTATTGTTATAAACTAGTACTTGACTGCGATCCCGCCTGATGGTAAGCAGTAATGCACTAGTTTATTAAGAGCCTATTCACTCTAGCCTTGAAGACACCCAAATTATAATCGAACGGGAAGACCGCAGCAGGCAAACTGTTCCTGTCCTTCGACGTACGCGGTATAAATGACGAGGCGAAACGCTTAGTCCGGACCGTAGAGGTTTCACCAACCTAAGGGTGAATATTCGCCGTAAATCGGGTTGTCCGATGGTAGAATTGTGATGGCGGAGTCATGCAATTCCTGCGCACACTCTCAAAAATGCAGTGCAAATGAGCTGTGCGTAATATCAGCAAATAGCTGGTCGACTCCTCACGTGACTAGAGGGCTCGGCTTTTTTTCGGTCAACGAACCAGCATTGCAATGCTGCCACCGTTCTGGGCACTTTTCTCGTTGGCATCGATGTGGATGAATTTTGTAATGCCTTATAAGTTTCCCTTGTTCCGTTTACATTATAATTTTTGTTGGTATACCTAACTTTTAAGTTATAAGATAATAATATTAAAAAATAAACATACTTAAACAGTTTTTTATTTGTAAGTAATTTAAATCGAAATTATTTTTTCGAAGGTCGTTTTTTAAATATTTTATTTAAGTTAACATACAAAATATTGTGATTAAAAACAGTTTACATAAATCAGACCACCTTCACAGTCACTGTCTATTGATTAATGATTAAATACATAGGAAAATCTAGAAATAATCACGATAATGATGAAATGAACAAATACATGCTAATTGATTTTGATTGCATTTAGATTTGATATCGATTTAATTGAAGCAACTTTACAAATATTGCTCAGTCCTTCAGTCGTAATTGAGTGTACTAATGATTTGTTTATATGCATCCTTTGCATGAATGTAAACTTTGGCCATTATATCTTGAACTACGGCAATACTACGCATTCCTTGATTTTTTTGTTCATTTTTTTTCTGAGGGAAACTTTTAGAAGTCCCAGTGAAAGTAAGATTTTTTCCTCACTAAGGCCCAGTGAGAGTAAGATTTTTACCTCTCTAAGGCCCGGTGAGAGTAAGATTTTTACCTCACTAAGGCCCAGTGAGAGTAAGATTTTTACCTCACTAAGGCCCAGTGAGAGTAAGATTTTTACCTCTCTAAGGCCCGGTGAGAGCAAGATTTTTACTTCACTAAGGCCTAGTGAGAGTAAGATTTTTACCTCACTAAGGCCTAGTGAGAGTAAGATTTTTACCTCACTAAGGCCTAGTGAGAGTAAGATTTTAACCTCACTAAGGCACAGTGAGAGTAAGATTTTTACTTCGCAAAGGCCTAGTGAGAGTAAGATTTTTACCTCACTAAGGCCCAGTAAGAGTAAGATTTTTGCTTCACTAAGGCTCAGTGAGAGTAAGACTTGTACTTGACTAAGGCCCAGTGAAAGTAAGATTTTTACCTCACTAAAACTTTTGTATTGTTGTGATTGTCTCAAAGTGTTGCAGCTTGAAAAGTGTTATATATTGAACTCATAAATTCCCAGTGCTTGTAATGTTGGTAATCCTAATAGTAAATAAAATAAAATTAAAGTAAAATAAAACACCCCAGTGAACACCAGTAGTCCTAGAAGCACACACAGTGCCAACACTCGAACGTGTGTCGTTGTTTTCTTGTCAACATCGTCAACATCATTTCAGCCGAAAGATGTACACTGCTGGTCATATGCTTCCCCCATGCGTTGCCACAATAATCGGTCCTGTACGTTGCGCACCCAAAGCATTCCGGGCGACTCTCACTAGTTCCACCTTGTAGAAGGCCTTCCAACGCAGCGTCGTCGTCTGATGTACGGTCACCACTCTAGAACTTTTCGGCTCCATCGAGCATCTGTTCTGCGAGCAATGTGCCCGCCCCCTTTTTTATAGTGGGAAAAAATCATCCAATGACAACCCCCGCTCTTCGGCGGAGCGAGAGATAGTGTCAGACTCTTACTGACTAAAAGACCCACCCCGTTCCTTCTTTTTTTCTTTCGAAGCTAACCCTGGCCCCAGTAGGCTTCGACCCAACTGGGCCCCCTACTGTCGTTGACAACTCCTTGAAGCGCGTGGGAACAGTTTGCGCCGTCGACGACTTGGGCTTGGTCCGGACGGTTACCGGACTCACTGTCCGCAAGCTCGCGCCTACGATGGCCGGAAATCGGAATCAGAATTCCGGCGGCGGCGGCGAGAACACCGTTGCCTTATGCGGTCGGCCTCCTCCTTAGCTGATTTGATTACTGCTTCGCAGAAGTCGGCGACCGCCTGCCACTCCTCCTCGCTCCGGACCATGGTCTCAACCAAGGCCCGGCGCGAGAGGTCTCCGCCGCCGATCGCCCCCACGAGGGCATGTGCCCGCCCCCTGCTACTTTGGCGATTCTTCGTAACTTCAGTTCTCTTGCGGATATCTTCATTTCCGATGATATCACGCAGGAAAACTCCAAGTAAAGCCTTTTCCATTGCTCTTTGGGTGACATTAAGCTTTCTGTGAGCGACCATGTTTTAGAGCCATGTCATCACTGGCAACACGCACTGGTCATAGAATTTCGTCTTGAGATTGAGACACTGAAGTATGTTGAACTAGAAGATACCGCACAGTTTCCCAATACTGCAGCTGCCCAGCCGAGTCGGATTAGACAATTGACCTAAGCTCTTCCTCTTGAGAGACTTTGATTCATTGGTCATACATAGACTGGTGGACTTGAAACCCAGCGACACTTCGGTCGGTTTCAAATCATATCTTACGCGCATGAAGCTACTGGGTAGCTATAGTGGCTTTGAAACGGTCAAGTTATTCTGGTCGCTTATGTTTATTTTTTTCAAATAGCTCGCAAATAACGATTAGCGATTTGAGTGACTAACTAGGTCAAATGTGTTGGTATTTTTTTTCTAAACAAACTAGGTGTGTGGTAAGGCTGACATGTCCTCGCATTTCATTGATAATTATGATGACAAATATTATGTCCTCCTCATTGGTTATTATAGTAAAATCTTAGGGCCCTTTTTTAAAGTTGTCATCAAATGAGTACCTACTCCCGCTCTGGTTCCACCACCCAGTGTTCCTTCAGTTAAGTACCCATTGCCGGGGCTGCGGATTGTTCGCAAAACTTTCCGTGGCAATTGAAGATAGTATTTTAAGAACTACCTACCTCAAAAACTTTATAGAGAAAACTCAATCGACAGATTAATTTTTTGACTTTGACTTTTTGACTTAGACTTTGACTTTGAATTTTTTACTTTGACTTTTACTTTGACTTTTGACTTTGAAACTGTTGGACATATGCCTACCCTATGTGTCGTCACAATGAATGGTCTTGAATCTCGCATCCGTCACATTCCTGCGACTCGCATCGTTCCACTTATTAGGAAGCCTCCCACCCTCTCTAAGCCCTCTATAAAGATATTAATTTAGGAGAAATGACGATATTCCATATTGGGATACTATTCCATATTTGGTTACCTTTCTTCAATCAATTTTTGTTACGCGGACCTTAGCAACTAAATCCCAAATCGTGATAATCAAGAAAAATTATATCATAATTGAACAAACAAATTAATTTTATTACACTCAATAGCGTCAAAGCGGATTCTATCAGCATCGATTTATAAAGTTTTTATTCCAAAATTACAAGCGATTAAAATTTTTAACAAAATATCGATGAGCGGTTTTTTGTGACGCAAATTATAGAGTTTATTCTTTAGCCGAATATATGGGTGAATCGTGCGCCTATAATTTCTGGCTAATCGGTGGAAAAAATTGTGGCTGTCCATATACCTCTGATGTTGTGGGTTCCGTATGTTATAATTTAGTGGAAGATGCTCCAAGACGAAT
Source organism: Mythimna albipuncta (assembly GCA_929112965.1). Classification (NCBI taxonomy): domain Eukaryota; kingdom Metazoa; phylum Arthropoda; class Insecta; order Lepidoptera; family Noctuidae; genus Mythimna; species Mythimna albipuncta. Next base: position 13,515,199 of record OV815982.1, read on the forward strand.
TTATTTTGCAAATGTTACAAAACATATCTTATTTATAAAAATTAATTGCTAGGAAATAATAAACAAATTAAACAATAACTTAAATAATTAAATATAATATATACACTAAATGCCTAGCTAAATATAACGTCATAAAACTCCTCCGCATAGCTGTCGACTGGAAGTGTGCCCAAAAGGCTGGCGGCATTGCCAAGTTGTATGGCAATGCTTATTCTGTGACCGAGGTAGAAGCCAGCCCTTGGGTCACGCGAAGCGTCAATTAAGCGTTTCGCCAATTCTTTAAAAAGCTTAAGAGCGAATTTGAATAAAATCTGATATTTATTTTTGAAATTAACTTGTTCATGAAATAGCCTTGCACTAGGGTAAAACGAACTTAGAGGTATTGATGATAACAATTACTTATATTAGTTTGGAAAATATTATCTACTACTTTGTTAATAATTTTAATCATTATAAGACGAATAGATAGTATTTATATATTTTTTGTCGTAAATATAATAACCTCATCGGAAGTTACGTGTTTGAGTCATTTGGGGTTGAAACACTAGGCCCATGGGGTCCGAGCGCTCATCGAGTTGTTCGAGATATCAGCAAACAGCTGGCTGGCTCTTCACGTGACCAGAAGGTTCGGTTTTTCTTCAGTCAACGAATCAGCATTGCTATCCAGCGTGGTAATGCTTCCAACGTTCTGGGCACTTTTTCCCATTGATATCGATGTGGACGAATTTTTTGATACCCTATGAGTTCCCTTTTTTACCCGTTTGTACATATTATTATTTTTCATTTTATATATACCTATTAATTTAATACCGAATTTATTAATTTATAATATTTAATAGTTAAGCTGTACCTACCTAAATACTCACCATTCAAATTAATAAACATAAAATGTTTTGTTTCTATTTTTCTGCCTGTAAATATTGTTTCTGCAATGTCTTATCACATGGTAATCTAAATAAAATACTTTTAAAACATTTTCATTGAAATAATTATAAAAAATAAAATATAATATTGAAACAAAAAATTAAATTTGTTTAATAATATTCATAATAGTTGAAATGATTTCATAAATAATATTGGTTGCATAGTAAATACAACCATAATACTGACTGAAGAAATGAGTAAATTATCGAATTCAATAAAATCAAAAAATCACGAAAAATCTACAAAAAATCAAAGCATTTATTTCAAATACTTTTGAATAGTCAAATTTCGGTCAGTCCAAGAAAAGTGAAGCTAAATTGCACGTTCCAAAGAGTAGGTCTCTATGGAGAAGAACGAAAAGAAAATAAATAAATAACGAAATTTATTATTAAAAGATAAGTAAACGTGTATTCTTAAATAAATATTGACATTATGTTTTATCTACGATACCCTAACAATTACGGAACTGAGTAGAACGATTTTTTTGCAAAAACATGCCAATTTAGTGAATCAGCACTATATGCGTCCAGTCACACTTTAACACATGTGTTTATTTTTACATAACAAAAAGTTGTGTATCGTTTTATGTGCAAAAACTTTGACTTTGTAAGTAGGCTCATTGATATACAGAAATTATATCCAATTAATACATAGAACTATGGAATTGGTTTAAAAATATAATAAAATTTATTAGTATTATTTATCGCATTCGAGGTGGCTCAAGAGAAGAATACATGAAAGAAGTTGGGAGAGCCTTTTTTTTATCTGTTATAAACTAGTACTTGACTGCGATCCCGCCTGATAGTAAGCAGTGATGCAATCGTTGATGGTGAGGCGCACTAGTTTATTAAGACCTTTGCTCAACAGTGGGAAAAATAATTAAAGTATAGACTTAGGTTAAATATTAGTTAGTTAATAATTATTAACTAGCTGCTCTCAGTGGCTTCGCCGACGTGATAGTTGAAAAATAACAAACCAAGGCAACCAACTCCCGGGATTACAGGTATCCTTATTGCTACTCTAAGACATGATCTACTAGTGTATCAAGTTTCATCGAAATCCGTAAAGCTGTTTGGGCGTGAAGAAGTAACAAACACACACTCACAAACTTTCGCCTATATAATACTAGCCTTTGCCCGCGCGGCTTTGCTCCCGCTCTTCCCTACTCTACCCTACCCTATCCTACTGTACCCTACCCTACACTACTCTACCCTACTTCTACCAAACTTCACATTAACCATCTACTAAATAGTCCGAACAAAGTTTGGATATGTCCGTTCTTGAGTTATAAAATTACAACGAAAAGTGGCATTGATTTTTATATATATACGAGTAGATAGTACGATGCATAATAATTTATTATTATTATATTTATAGCTCGACTTCGACAACCGATCCCCCTACCCGCGATTGGTTGTGTCATCGAAAGATTCACCGCGACCCTGAAATCGAAGGGTTGAAGGAATAGCCTAGATAATATCCACAAAATATCTGTGTATCCAAAACACGGAACAGTAAAGACAGTGTTCCGTGATCCAAAATGTCTAGAAAAAGATGTATAACATCATAATCACGTAAGAGCGGTTGTATGAAAATGTACCTCGGGTTGGTCGCTCCGTCTTAATGTCTAAACAGACAAACTGCATTTCAACTGCAATCTAACTGACAATTGCAGTTTAAGTGCAGTTTGAATGCAGTTGACACGACTGCAATAGAACTGCAAACACGACTGCAATAGAACTGCAAACCAAATGTGCGGTCCGATTGCAGTCGTGTGAACTGTACACCGACTGCACTCGGACCGCACGCTCTACTCTCCCGCGCATGGTGCAGTTCGGATGCAGTTGGTGTGCAGTTCACACGACTGCAATCGGACCGCACGTTTGGTTTGCAGTTCTATTGCAGTCGTGTCAACTGCATTCAAACTGCTCTTAAACTGCAATTTGCAGTTGGATTGCAGTTGAAATGCAATCCGTCTGTTTAGACCCTTAGAGTGAATTTTGAGTGGTTTCACGAAATATCTACTTCCTAAATCTAACACGACTTGAACAGTTGAACTTGCTTCACAGTAAGGGAGTTCCGTTTACCCAAATAATGTAGTCCATGACATACAAAGTTTGTATTTGATGATATTATCGTACCCTTTCTACTGCAGCCTTGATCGAGCCACATGCATTCACTCTGGGTGATGCTACTTAGTTATTTTTAGATCAACAAACTTTGTTTAAAATATCAAGTGGCGTGTAGCTAAAATAATTTCAAGAGAACTAAACTTGTTTAAAAATACTCCACAAATTCTTACTACAAAAAGCACATTATAGTATTATACAAGGCGCCAGATTAACTCAAAATAAAGTACATTGACCTTTTCCTAATATCTGCAATATGTCGAAGGTAAAGGATCACGATAGATGTCGATTCAAGACAACTTTATGAATGTCAAATAAATGTAGAAGGGATTTTTTTATGGTGCGAAAAATCATCCAATGACAACCTCCACTCTTGGGCGGAGCAAGAGATAGTGTCAGACTCTTACTGATTAAAACCCACCCCGTTCCTTCGTGCCTTTCGTATCGAAACCGAGCTTCCCTTTCGGATAACCCGGGCCCCAGTAGGCTTCGACCCGGCTGGGTCCCTGCTGTAGCTGACAGCTCCTAGAGGCGCGCGGGAACAGTGCTCGCCGTCGTCGTCTTGGGCTCGGTCTGGAAAGTTACCAGACGGTCGGACAGCAAGCTACCCATTGCTTGCTGTCCGAAATGTAGGAGGGTAAATTACCGTTATTCCACGTTTATCGGTCCACCTTGTGAGAGGCCTTACAACGGTGTGTCTTCCGGTACGCGATCGCTACTCCAGAACCTTTCGTCCCCATCGACCATCTGTTCTGCGTGCAATGTGTCCTGCCTATTGCCTACTACAGTACTGTACTGTGTGTACTGTCATCATTATCATCTAATGCCTTTTTAATGTTCCCACTCCTGGGACTCAGGTCTCCTCTCTAGGAGAGGGAATGGGCCGTAATCCACTACGCGGGCCTAGTGCGGATTGGTGAATGTCACATGTCTTCGAATTTTTGGTTCGAGAAAATGCCGGTTTCCTCACGATGTTTTCCTTCACCGTTTTGAGATCAGTGGTAATGAAATAAATTACACAAAGTAATGCGCCTGGAAGGGTTAGAACCCGCGACCTACAACTCGTAAGTCAGAGCCATTACCACACGGCCATCACTGCTCAACTACTGCTGTATATAAAGTTTAATTTATATAAATGAACAAAAACTGATCATAAATCTATTTGGAGATTTTTCATATAAATTAGGTAATAATTCATCATTAGACTACGAGAAACATTCGCAACAGCTATTGGCGTTGAATTTAACGCAACCAATTAATCTTGACATTTATACACAAAAGCATTGAATTCCGATATTTGTCAACACCTCTCCTTCACGGCTTTCATGAAAGGTTTCAAGTTTTAAAATATATTATTAATTGATATAAACTAGTGCTTGACTGCGATCCCACCTGATGTTAAGCAGTAATGCAATCGTTGATGGTGAGGCGCACTAGTTTATTAAGAGCCTAATCACTCTTGCCTTGAAGACACCTAAGTTCTAATCGCGGCCTCCTTTACTAGCATTACTGCTTCGCAGAAGTAGGCGACCGCCTGCCACTCCATAATATTAGACCAACCAATAAAATCATTTTAGAAAACCTTCTTACCTGATGACCGCCAGTTTTCGTGGCAATATGCCAGAGTGATATTTTTCCTACCAATGCCATGCACTTGCAAGGTTTCTTCCTGCACTCGTCATTTTCCTCACATTATTTTCCTGTCCAATAAGTTTAATTATTCCATACATGTCTTTGTGATGGTAGCTGCCAATGTGATTCACCATTACATTCATTACCTACGTCTCAAATTAAACAACAAATTCTTTGAGTCTAATTATTATTTCATTTATTTCCTATTTACACATATCCAAATCCAAACTTCCAAATCCAAACTAATATTATAAATGCGAAAGTAACTCTGTCTGTCTGTCTGTCTGTCTTTGCTTCACGCCTAAACTACTGAACCGATTTGTGTGAAATTTGATACAAACATAGTTTGGAACTTGAGAAAGGACATAGGATAGTTTTTATTACAAAAAATAAAGTAAAAAATAAAATAAAAAATAAAATTTATTCCGGACATACAGCGCCATCTATTGGTCAAGAGTCGGCATCAATTCAGTACTGAAAATGATTTTACGATTTTTTTTATTTTGATCGGGAACTATGTGGGTAAAACCAAAAATCTGCCGGAAGTCACTATTCCACGCGAACGAAGTCGCGGGCAAAAGCTAGTTAATTATATTTTTAAAAATTTCTTAAAAAAAAAAACATATTAAAAATACAAAAAATAGTAGCCCACTGGCATCGGGAACAGGGTCCAAGCCGCCGATGGTCAGGGCTCCTGAGAGAGGAACCTTCGGACAATACGCGTCGTGTCCAGGAGTACTGCCTTCTGGCTCACGCCCTTGATCCAACTGCCTAACGAGAGCCTCCTTAAATGTTGGTTGAGGCTCTTGGCTATTAAACCATTGGCCGTCACGACTATCGGCACAACGATTGCTTTATCCACAATTATTATTATTATTATTTATTAGCCTATACTCTCCCACTGCTGGGTAAAGGCCTCCCCCAACTTCTTCCAGGTATCCTTTTTTTGAGCTACCTCGAACCAGTCTCCATGGTAGGCGTCTAGGTCGTCTCGCCACCTCTTCCTAGGTCGACCTCGGTGGCGTCGTCCATCTTCAGGTACCCACTTTCTGGGAACTCTTACCCAACGGTCAGAGTGCATGTGACTGATGTGACCCGCCCAATCCAATTTTAGCCTGGCAGCTTTTTTTCCTGCGTCTATAATCTATAGATCAGAGTCTAATTATATAGGGTGACTGGCAATTAGTGTACGATACTTAAACACGTGATTGTGCTCATGATAACAAATAGTTTTTATTATGGGAGCAAAGCCGAAATCGCGAAAAAAATATCAGCTTTTCAGTTTTTTCTCGATTTCAGGTTTGTTCCCATAGTAAAAGTTATTGGTTATCATGAGCACAATCACGTGTTTAAATATAGTACACTGATTACCAATCACCCTATATATTTTTTAAATTTATTTCTTGTAAAGTTGTAAAAATGCTTCACTCTTTTTTTTCCAACGATTTCTCCTGCTCTAGAGCGGCGGAATAGGATGTCTGATACTCCAGACTTTAACATACGTTCCTTCTTTGCCTTCATTCCAGGACTCCGAAGTTCTCTTTCACACAATCCATGGCCCCAGTAGGCTTCAACCCTGCTGGGGCCCTAAGGTTTTGCTGGTATCTACTTGAGACGCGCGTGGAACAGTACGCGCCGTCGATGCCTCGGGCTCGATCTGGACGTTGTCTCACTCTTGGAATTACTTTTGTAGGTATTGAAGGTATTTTGCACGAAGTACAGTCGTCCAGTGTGTGCAGTGGAGCAGTGGTGGCTGAGTGGTAATGGCTCTGACTTACGAGTTATAGGTCGCGGATTCAAACCATGCCAGGTGCATTACAATTGCCGTCACGAATCTTAAGCGCTGGCTTCAAGTTGCGCAGAAGTCAAATATTCGGTCTCTTTAGTGGTGCGAAGTGAGAAGCGGAGGCGGGGAGTGGCTCGCCGCGCCATCGCGTCATAGACGTCACTCCTGATTCCTTCTCTGAGTTGCTGCATGTATGTTGTGCAAAATAAACTTAATATGGTGTTGTTTGCTGACGACACTTCTTTGATTTTTAAGATAAATAGAAAAACTAACAATCTTGACAATGAAAATAGCGCCCTATTGCAGGTTCAAAACTGGTTCACTGCTAATAATCTGGTTCTAAATGGGAAAAAAACTAAATGCATAAGATTTTCCTTACCGAATGTCAAAAGTAGTGATTGTGACATTGTATTGAATAATGAAAAACTAGAATTTGTTGATAAAACGATTTTCCTGGGGATTACGCTTGATTCAAGGCTACAATGGGGTCCTCACTTAACTTCTCTTGCAGGGCGGCTTAGCTCAGCTGCATATGCTGTTAGAAAAATCCGCCAATTTACGGATGTTGATACCGCTAGACTAGTCTATTTTAGTTATTTTCATAGTGTCATGTCGTACGGTATCTTACTATGGGGACGGGCTGCTGACATCGAGTCAATCTTTATATTACAGAAAAGAGCCATCAGAGCGATTTACAATCTCCGCCGGTGCGATTCTTTAAGGGAACTGTTTAAAGATATTAACATAATGACAGTACCTTGTCAATATATCTATGAAAACATAATGTATGTTAGAAAAAATCTTCATCTTTTTAGCAAAAGAGGCGATAGACATAATTATATTACAAGAAATAGGGATCAATTAGTTCAACCAGGTTTCAGACTGGCTAAAGTGGCCTCTTCTTTCATGGGGTACTGTTTGAAATGTTATAATAAAATACCTCCCCACATATTAGAACTCAATGAAACGAAATTTAAATCTGTTATTAAACGCACACTATGCAGACAAGCATATTATAAGTTGGAGGATTATATTCAAGATAAAAATGCTTGGCTCAATGCTGGTCCAGCTCCACTACCACTAGGGCGTACTAATTAGTTGATTAGTTGGAAACTAATATTATTATTTTTTAATTTGAAAGACACAATTGCATTGTATAATGTAGAAGCACTTTTTCCAAGTTTGTGAATGTGAAGCACCATGGAGCATTTTTATTAGGTTAAATTTTTTTTTTTTTGACATTACCAGCATGGCAGTTGAGAGTTTGTCATGCTCACTCAAATGTCTCGCTGTTGGTGGCACGTGTTATTGGGTCGTTCAGTTCCCTTCAAAATGGTTGAGCTGAGTGGGGCTGATGCACGCGTCATGCTCGTGAACGGGTGCCGTCAGATGGGACTGGTCATCTCTTAGCTGCCAGTGGCTTAATTCAGTTTCTATCTTTTAATTATTTTACATTTTTATTTCACTATCGACATTGTGCTCACATGATAGAAGCAACAAGTAATATGTAACCAAGCATTATATGTAACACATATATGATTTAAAAGAGTGTCCATGGAGTTTCTTGCACGTTCTTCTCCATAGAGACCTACTCTTTGGAACGTGCAATTTAGCTTCACTTTTCTTGGACTGACCGACATTTGACTATTCAAAAGTGCCTGTAAATGGTCTATTTGAAATAAATGCTTTGATTTGATTGATTTGATTTGATATCTAACAACGAAGACGATTGGCTCGCCAATGTATGGAATGCGCAAAGCGATCCCCACTCTGACGCCGAGCGCTCAAGATCCGTTTCGGCAATTGTACTCTGTGTAATTTATTTCATTAACACTGCTCTCAAAACGTTGAAGGAAAATATCGTGTCCTAGAACCAAAAATTCGAAGACAGGTAACATGGATTACGGCCCATTCCCTCTCCTAGAGAGGAGGCCAGAGTCTCAGCAGTGGGAACATAAAAAAAGGCTGATAATGATGACAGTCGTCCAGTAGGGACCGAACCAGGGTCGTCAATGGCGCGTAATGTTCCACTCGATCCTTAAACATATGTCAGTATACCGTAGAAGCCCAGCAGAACCGATGCACGCTAGGGCCATAAGGAATTTCTGATAAGGAGGAACTGTGGCTTTAAAATACAAGAGGCGACTGCAAGATACAGATGGGTTACAATCAGTAAAGGACTGACACTTCTTCTCATTTCATTCAAAGCAAAACAAAAGTTTATTTGAAATATTTCCAGCCTAAAAACATATTATGGTGTCGATGATGATAAATTATTATGAATGTATCTACCTTATTTAGATTTTATTTATTTATTTAAGGACAACCAACAAAGCATACACCATTATACATGCCAAAGATTCAACATTGTTACATTATATAGCGTAGCCCTAATTAAAGGCTGCCACGGCATGCATTTTAAGGGGCCGGCGACGGATGAATTTCCATACAAACGTAATACTACGCTCATTTGCAGTTGGGGTATATTTCCAACATATTATGATGATATTCGGTTATAGACAATATTTATCTAGGTTCCTACGTCTTTCTTTTTAAAAAAAACAAAAATGTTTTTTTGTTCATTGGAAATATGCTTCAACTGCAAATGAGCGTAGTATTACGTTTGTATGGAAATTCATCCGTCGCCGGCCCCTTAAACATAGGAGGAGCAACCAATAAGAAAAAAAGAAGTATGATAACAAAAACAAATTCTAAATATTTTAACTTTTACACTTCTCCGTATTTATTTATTTTCTCAGTTTTTTTTTCTCAGTATTATGTATATATTTATTTATTTAGATAAAGATTTCACGAGCTAAGCCACAAAAATATCTTATACTTACAAACTATAATTAACGCGACTGATGGGCCATAAGAAATATTATCTATATATATAAAAGAAAGTCGTGTTAGTTACACCACTTATAACTCAAGAACGGCTGAACCGATTTGGCTGAAAATTGGTGGGGAGGTAGCTTAAAACCAGGAGACGGACATAGAATACTTTTTTTTTTTTTTTTTTTTTTAGCGTAGAGTAGAGTAGAGTAGGGTAGGGTAGAGTAGGGTAGAGTAGGGTATAGTAGGGTAGAGTAGGGTAGAGTAGAGTAGAGTAGGGTAGGGTAGAGTAGGGTAGAGTAGAGTAGAGTAGGGTAGGGTAGAGTAGGGTAGAGTAGGGTAGAGTAGAGTAGGGTACAGTAGGGTAGAGTAGGGTAGGGTAGAGTAGGGTAGAGGTAGAATAGGGTAGAGTAGGGTAGGGTAGAGTAGGGTAGAGTAGGGTATATATATATAAAAGAAAGTCGTGTTAGTTACACCACTTATAACTCAAGAACGGCTGAACCGATTTGGCTGAAAATTGGTGGGGAGGTAGCTTAAAACCAGGAGACGGACATAGAATACTTTTTTTTTTTTTTTTTTTTTTAGCGTAGAGTAGAGTAGAGTAGGGTAGGGTAGAGTAGGGTAGAGTAGGGTATAGTAGGGTAGAGTAGGGTAGAGTAGAGTAGAGTAGGGTAGGGTAGAGTAGGGTAGAGTAGAGTAGAGTAGGGTAGGGTAGAGTAGGGTAGAGTAGGGTAGAGTAGAGTAGGGTACAGTAGGGTAGAGTAGGGTAGGGTAGAGTAGGGTAGAGGTAGAATAGGGTAGAGTAGGGTAGGGTAGAGTAGGGTAGAGTAGGGTATAGTAGGCTGAAGTAGGGAAGAGCGGGAGCGAAGCCGCGCGGGCAAAAGCTAGTTACATATAAGTAATTGAAAAGGTAATTTATGTTATTAATAAACACATTGATAAAGTCATTTAATTTACTTATAAACATTTATTTTTCGTTATTACCATTGGCAATGATTTCCATCCGGAAGGTCTTTGCTTCGAAGCAATTATAGTACTCGTAATTGCTATGATGTCATGGTTGAAGGGTATCAAGCGGTTTAAAGTTATGTTTTCCTCCAAGTGTCATTATTATATTTATTATACTATAAGATAAAAACAGTCGTGTTAGTATTCAACAGTGTTTTTGTGCGGTAATCGATTATACTATTGACATACTAGTGTCCGACCGACCGAAACTAGTTTTTTAACCCAAACTGAAACCGATTTTCGGAAATAATTTCAATTTCGGCCAAAACCGAAACTGAAAACGAAACTTAAAATTCCTTACAAGGCTCAAGTTTTGAGGAAAAAAAAAGAAAACGTTACTATAGTCAGTTTGTTCTTATTTATTTTTTAATGCATGCAAAATGGCTACGTTGGAAGGAATTTTAACGCGCTGAACATGACGAATTACAGCGCGAGAACTCCCGAGTGCAGTTTCGGTTTCGCTCGTAGTTTCGGTTTGCCACTGAAACCGAAACTAGATCGAAACTTGACCGAAACTAGACATAGATAATCTAACAATCACAAACTCATCATCATCTCCTTGCCCCTTACCCCATGTTAGTTAAGGTTGAACTGGTTAGTTCAGTTCGCTAAGCCCCTCTTTGACGGTAAGTCTCCTCTTTGGCGGTATGTCCCCCTCTTTGGCAGTAAGTCCCCTGTTTGGTAGTAAGTTCCCTCTTTGAGGAGTGGCTAGAGAGTCCTGACGGCGTCCTCACCTTTTGCATGACGCAGGTTCTTACCGGACATGGTAAGTTATCACCACTGTGTGGACCGCCCGGAGGACACGGTGGAGCATACGGCAGAGGACCGCCGTATCCTTGTGGGGGCGATTGGCGGTAACGATCTCTAGCGCCGGGACTTGGTACAGGCCGTGGTCTGGAGCGAGGATGAGTGGCAGGCGGTCGCCTCCTTCTGCTAAGCAGTAATGCTGGCAAAGGAGGCGGCCGTAGTGCTGCACACGCAAGGGAACCCTCAAGCCGGGGTCGCCGGGATTCCGATCACGATTCACAGCAGGCGCGGGCTTGCGGACGGCGTGCAACGGGGAGCTCGCCATTCGATCGTCCGGACCGAGTCCATATCATCAACGACGAGTAGTGTTCCATGCAGGCCTTCCGTCAAGGACTTTAAATACTACCGTGTTGTGTGATTTGGCTATTATTCAATAACAAAGATTTTGTGTTTACCATTTCGCAATAAGTAGTAAGAATCCGGTACCTACATACTGCAGTTGTCCGGAATTTCCTAAGTATTTGACAAATCAATTGACGCACTGTGAAAAGCCCACTTTCTGAAACCAGGGTCGCTGTTCCAACGTCCGTTTCTGAAGGTCCAAAAGGTATAAAAATGTAGCACTAACCGTTTAGTTAACCTATTAGGGAATTACGTTGACAATGAAGGTGTAAATATTCAGTTGGTTGACCTAAGTATAGATTGTGCGGAATTTCCTTGCATTGATATTATTAGTAATGGTTAAAACAAGGATCTTCAAATGCGGATGCTGCGTCGGGCATTTGTTTTAATATTAATATAAAATTATCGACTTTTGCTATATTGGTATGATCCTGGGATCCGCGTATCATAAGTTTTTGATAATGATGTGTTGTTTTTGTAATTTTGACAATATATCCAAGAAATCTATATTCTATATATACTTATAATAAAACTGTAGAGAGGTCAATTCTGTACATTGAATATATATTAAAAATTAATATTAGAGGATGATTGGTGATCGATACTGATGCCAAATATGCAATCAGTATTTTTTTTGTCTGTCTGTCTGTCTGTCTGTATGTGCACGCATGGGTCAAAAACTACTAAAGGGATTTTAACCAAACTTAGTACGATTGTGGTCCATACTCCTGGGCAGGTTATAGACTATAAAACATAACAATAAGATACATAGGAACTGAGAAATGACGATAAATTTGAAGCAAGTCGGATGAAAATGCGCTTTCGAGCTCCTATCCTCACATACGTTGATCATACACCAAAAGTATGTACTACAAAGATGATGGTCTCCAATAGATCTACAAAAAAATCCTGAATAGTATATATCTATCTTTTATAAATTAGCCACAATAACGTGTTTAATCGTTAGACATTTCTTCAAAGTGTATTAAATCATCAATACATAAAATAAAATCGTACGAAAGTCAAAACTGTACATTGAATATTTTTTTTAAAAGAATACTTGGGACGTGATCTACAATTAATATCGAAGCCAAAAATATAGTTTTTAGAATTTTTGTCTGTATGTCCGGGCTAAACTCAAAAAGTACTACGAGGATTTACTTCAAATTTTGCGTGAATTACTAAGAGGTCGGGTCAACATATAGGCTACATATTATCACGCTATCACCTACGGAGGAGGTGCTGTGAATCTTTATTTTTCTCACGCATTCTGTGACTGCGTGTAATCTAACGATGCATATTTAAATGTTGTTTTTGAGTAATTATCTAGCTTATAATAAAGTATTATCTAGCTTTACACTATAAAAACTACGCCATTTCAGTAACTTGGGCAGAGAAACATAGTTTAATGAATGTTAGTAGTATAAGGACAATTTTGAAGCAGCGCCATCTATGAGATTTCATAAAAAATAAATCAAGTTACATGTTAACACTTTTTGGAAATTAATAATTTAAATTTGATCATGTTAGCGAGGTTAGTAGTTAGTTATTCCTAAAATTCATAGATGGTGATGTGATGTGATGTGCATTTTCTTCTTTGTATTGTATAGTTCGTTTTGATAAATTCAAGTTCCAACAAAACTCTCAAAATCTTGAGCAGATTTGAGGAAGACAATTTAAAAAAAATGCGGTTTTTACATGGTGACATTTTTCCAGCTCTGTGAAGTCGACCAGTTTGCGAGATCCCTTACGTACGACGAGGTGCCTTCATATTACACGTACGACTTCATATTACACGTACGACAAGCAAAGGGGTGTATTTAACCAACGTCGACGAGGAGGTGCTGTGGAAGGTTTTCCGGGAACTTTCCCTTACACCGCATTGAGTTATAATGGCGAATGCTATTTTCTGCGGTTGTTACTTCCAACTGTCCGAGGCCCGACGTCTTTCGACTTCCAGAGGACATTTGATGGCGTGGAGTATCCCACTTACCGCGCAGCCTACGTAGCACGTCACCTTCTCGACGGTGACAAAAATTGGGATCGGTTGGTGTTTTGTGGAGTCGCGAACCCAGTAGCTTTGTGGGAGAAGTATCGCCATCATCTGTCTGAAGATTTTCTACGAGCTTTGAGGTGTGCTACTGGAGACGAAGACGAAGTTACTGATGAACGCGTGCTGAACACCTGTCTCAGTTCACTTCGAGATGTGGTCATTTCTATCGGCGGCAAACCGCTGATCGAATATGAGTTACCAGCTCCCCAATCATCACCGCATCAAGACCGTGGAAATGGGGAGTATAACGCTGGGATAAATTACGATGCGGGCGAAATGACCACCATACGAAATGACCATGTCACTTTGTTCTCTTCAGAGCAAAAACAAATTTATGACACCGTCCTTGAAAGCGTTGAGTAAAACCAGGGTAACATGTTTTTCTTGGATGCTCCTGACATATTTACAGAGATCAGGAGGCAAGGCAAAATTGCTATTGCTGTAGCGTCGTCGAGAATCGCTGCCATACTGCTTCCAGGTGGCAAGACAGCACATGCCAAGTTTAAAATTCCCATCGATTTAGAGAGCGCCGAAACGCCTGTTTGTGGTGTGTCACGTAACAGCGATAAGGGACATGTGCTTAAGGATTGCTCTCTGATCGTATGGGATGAGTGTACAATGGCCAATAGGAAGGCAGTTGAGGCCGTGGACAGAACCCTGCAGGACATCCGCAGGAACGAACATTTGATGGGTGGTGTCACAGTTCTGTTCAGTGGCGATTTCCGGCAAACACTTCCCGTGGTGACGCGGGTATCGAGGGCTGACGATGTGAATGCTTCGTTGAAACGATCTTCGTTGTGGTCACGAGTTTGTTAGCTGCGCTTGACCATTAATATGAGAGCTCGGCTCGGCGGCAATGCACGTGCATTGCAAGAATTCTCCGATGTCCTTCTAAGTCTTGACACCTCGATAAACACTGTTGTCAAGCAAGATGACGCCACACATTATCCCGTAAAATTCTGAACTCCCTGTCAGCAAGTGGACTTCTAGCGCATACCATCAAGTTGAAGGTCGGTGTCCCGATTATGCTTCTTCGGAACCTTTCTCCTCCGAAATTGTGTAACGGGGCCCGCCTTAAAGTCATCTCTCTCCACAGGCACACCATTGTAGCGGAAATTCTTACGAGTTGTAGCGTAGGCGAGGCAGTATTTATACCACGCATTTCCTTCATACCTCACAACTTCCCATTCCAGTCCAAGCGCGTACAGTTCTCCGTGAGTGTTTGCTTTGCGATGACCATCATTAAGTCACAGGGGCAGACTCTGAGGGCAGCAGGTGTCGATCTCAAGACGAGTTGCTTCTTACACGGGCAACTGTACGTCGCTTGCTCCCGCGTCACCAGTCCTGACTCTCTTTACATTTTGGCTCCTAGCAGCATAACTACCAACGTAGTTTATAGGGAAGTGTTGTAAGGTATGATGATACCTTTGTACGTATTTTTACTCTTTTGTGTCCTGGAATGTATTCCTGCATTATTTTCTCTATTTCCTTCAGTCACATCTTATGACTGAACTCAGCAGAATTCCCATATAACTCTCTTCACTTGTAAAAAAACTTTTATTTTAATGCTATTTTAAAAGTTGTTTACTTATAATGCTATAGCGACACTGACATCTTAGGTATTTTTGGTGCTGTAGAGCCTTCACGCAGACGACGTCGCGGGCAGCAGCTAGTTTATAAATATAGCTTGTAATTTTTGAATTTTATTGTTTTGGTTAAAAACATATTGAATTGACACAAGAAGATGATGTAACCTTATTGGTAATTACAGTTTTGAGCCGTTTGGGGTCGAAACGCTTGGGTCATGGGGTCCGAATGCACGTCTCCTTTATAAGGAAATTTCTCGCCGACTGATCGACACCTTGCGTGACCAGAGGGCTGGCTCGTTCTTCGCTCAAAGAATTAGCATTGCCATTCAACGTGGTAATGCTGCCAGTCTTCTAGGCACATTCCCGGATGACAGCGATGTGGAGGAGTACTTCGACGCCTGAGTGCACTTTGTGTTTTTGTATTTTATTTATATACGTTAGGTTTTATTTAGGTGTTAGTATAAATAGTTTAAGTTTGTTTATGTAGAGTAACGAATTATTTATAATAGAAGATGATGTTATATATATCAATTACAGTAACAGTTCTTGAATACTTATTTGATTATTTTTATGGTTATTGAATTCTTTCTAATTGGGTCACCCTTTCTCGGAGAAGTATCCTGAAAACGCTATATGTCCGGTACATATTGTTATTTTGTAGGGTTGTTCATCCATCTCAAATAGAAATTATGGGTATTCCATTTGACTCTGAACTTTTTAATTTCGCAATGCTTTTTCTTGCGAGAATAAAGCCTGACAGTAATTAATTTCCTTGATTATCCTTGTCTAGTGTTGCCTGGGCTTGGAGCAACATTTTTCTCCTTCAGTAACATCTGATCGACCATCACTAACAACCTTCGTGTGACCCATTTCTTTTTTTCGACCTTCGACGATTGTATTTATCTATTTATTTTATGACTACCACTTTACCTTTCATATTCAGAACAAATTGTGCTCCATTGGTGTAATGTGTTCAGATGTGAGGACAAACTGATACTGCATAACGGGCTGGTTCATTATTTTTGCTTCTTTTGAACTTGTTATATTAAAACTTTAAAATTAATTAGGCACTTGGTTATTCGTTTTTTCGTTCGTTCATTCCTTGTTGGTCAAATCGGCATTAAGAATCTTGTTTAGCCTGTGTACCAGTCGCCGGCTATGATCTATATGTTTCATACTTTTTCTTTTCTCGCTTTCACACTTTTACGCTTTTTTCCACACATCATTGATGCGTTCCTTTTATCCATCCTACATAAATAAATCATCATCATCATCTTCCTGTTCTAGTCTCGTGTTCTGTTTGTTTTCCAAATCTGTCCTGTCAACCCTCACGTTATCACTGACACTCATTTCTTTTACATCACGTCACACACAATTCATCTATATATTTTTCTTTGGCCTTCCTCTCCATCCATCCATAAGTATATTCATAACTATCAAATCTATTGATTAAATGCTTATGTGGTTTCTTAAGATGCCTACTGGCGCCTATGTCGCAACTGTAACCGTCACAGCTCATCGGTCACATACCAGTAACACAAAATAGATAGGTACAGAAGACTATCTCACGTATGTACTTCACTTTTTATACCTACGCTCGGTGGACGCACACTAATGAGTGTTTGAGCCGGAACTGTTCGACGAGCGGGCCGACGCGCTCCGAAATATCGTGTCCGTGAGCTGTGTCTATGTGTGCGTTGCTCGAGCGCGCTTTGGATGTAGATTGACTTCTATATCTATCTATTCTGTGCCAGTAATACATATGAGAGTAGAAAATGACGTCATTCTCTTTCAAAATGTTTACTGAGGTGTGTCTGAGAAGTAAATGCAGTGAGGTGCGAATTTTTTCGGTAGCTGTTACTTGTAAATTTTATTGGTTGTGAAGGTCATGTCTAAGATGATTTAATGACTTTATCGTTGATGTAAAGACTATAAAGAATCGACATAATATGACGTTTACATCAATAGTTATCGTGTCTGTATTATGTTAATGTCCATAAGATTTTAATTGCCAATTTTTTATCAGAATGTTGACTATCTGTTAGTTTTATTTTTAGTCTTTATTTTTGTTCTTACTATAGTAGTGCATAGCTTTTACATACATCGGTAAACTTAATTTTGCTGTGGGTACCTTCATTCTTACACTACAGTGTAAGTGAGGGAGCCTTCTTATTTATCTACATCTACACTGATATAATAAAGAGGTACCTAGTTTGCTTTTTCGTTTGTAGGAGGTAATCCTCTGGAAGTACCTTTTTTCCGATGGGAAAAATCATCCTATGACAACCCCCGCTCTTGGGCGGAGCGGGAGATAGTGTCAGACTCTTACTGACTAAAAAACCCATCCCGTTCCTTCAAGCCTTCGTACTCTGGAAGTACCTACTGGTCCGATTGCTAAAATTTTTTCACCGATAGAAAGCTGCTTTATTCTTGAGTGACATAGGCTACAGTTTAGGTACACGGGCGAAGCTGTCGGCAAAAGCTAGTTAGTATAATATATTATTCAAAATGCTATCTTAGCACTAGAATAATGTTCCGTCGAGTTTTGACATAAGTATTGTGTGGGCGTCCAATTCAATGACTCAGAAGTATTACCATTTTGGTTTTGAATGCATTAGGTAAGTATTGCTTTATTATTTCTTAATAGAATTCCGAAATTACCGAAATAGATTGAAGCAGCTCTTGTATTAATTAAAATATATGAGAAAAAGTGTGGGTGAATGAAATAGTAGATACCAATGATTTAAAGACTAGTTATGGTCCGCGGTTTGCCTCATCAGGAGGCTTAAAGTCTCAGAGTTTCCTTATGTGATCGCATCAGGAATAAATATATCCGAAAGAGAACCAGGGTTACCGGTGTAGGCCGAAGAATCGCTAAACTTAAGTGGCAGGGGGCAGGGCACATTGTTCGCGAAACAGATGGTCGTTGGGGACGAAAGTTTCTGGAGTAGTGACCACGCACTGGAAAACTAAGCGTTGGAAGGCCTCTAACTTAGTGGATCGATCACCTGTTGAGAGTTGGGGGAATGCGATGGATGTGTGACACACACGACCGGCCTTTACGGCGACACTTGAGGAAGGCTATATCCAGCAATGTAGGTACGTCTTTCGGGTCAACGCTGCGCGGAACCCTGGTTTTTTTCTAGAATAAAAGTAATCTAAGTTATTATTTTTAATACTTATCAGCTATCTGCTAATGAGTCTCTTTAAAATCGGTCCAGCCATTTTAAAGATTTGCCGGAATAAACAGACAAATCGACAAATCAATTAAAATTGACGTTCTGTTCTAAATATCGAATATATTTGATACATCTATACATATAAATAAAATTGGAGTGTCTGTTTGTAATATTGAAATAACTGCTTTTTACTACATGTATATTAATATTTATACGGTACATACACCAAAATAACATTTTTTTAAATTTTTATGTGTCTGTCTTTTTGTCCAAGCTAATCTCTGAAATGGCTGGACCGATTTTGACGGGACTTCTTTTGGCAGGTAGCTGATGTAATAAGGAGTACCTAACATAAGCTACTTTTATTTTAGAAAAAATAAATTCAATATCCTGTAGTCCACGCGAACGAAGTCGCGGGCACGGCTAATTGTGTAATACGTAATAAAATTCTATTTTGAAATTTATTACAGACACTTTAATTTAAAATGAAGCATGACTATTTTCAGATTATGTCTACTATTTATAAAATTCGCTCAGGCCAATTAGTAAGGTTTAAGCAAGGCTGGCCCAATGGTGGTATATTGGTAACAAACCCGACCCACAAGTCAGCCCAGTCAGGCCCATAACTTTGTATATTTATTTCATAACCACTGCTTTCAAACGGTGTAGAAAAAACATCTTGAGAAAACCGTCATGTCCTAGAACAAAAAAATTCGAAGACATGTGACATACACCAACCCGCGTTGTGTCCACGTGTTGGTTTACAGCCCATTCCCCCTCCTATAGAGGAGGCCTGAGTCCCAGCAGTGGGAACATTATAAAGCTGATTCTGTTAGCTAGGTTTACTAAGGTCTTTTTTTTACGTGAGTAAGTCATCTAAATGACATCTCCCGCTCTTAGGCGGAGCGAGAGGGCGTGTCAGGCTTTTACTGGCTAAAACCCAACCCTATTCTTCTTTGCCGTTGTTCCAGGGCCCCCGGGGGGGGGGGTCTCATTCATCACCCATGGCCACAGTAGGCTTCGACCTAGCTGGGCCCGTACGGTTACTGACAACTTGCGCGTGGAACATTACGCGCCGTCGACGACTTGGGCTCGGTGTGGATGGTTACCAGACGATCGGACGGCGAGAAAGTTTGCTAATGTCTGCTGATGGATAATCATGTTCTGGAATTTCCTATGTAACTCAGAAAACTCGAGAAGCCGTCGGTTCATTTGTACGAGTAGATCTTTGAAAGTCTTATGTAACAAAAATCCTATTTTTTTCACTTTTACAGTTTAATTTCTTTGTTTTTTCATTTAAGTAAAAAAACCCTTAATCCAGTAAGGAATGCCTTATTGCTGATGATATTGATAATGATCAACCAGTTTTTGGGTTAAAAAAGATAAACTGGTAAGTGTGTGACAATATTTTTTCTTAATATTATATTTTTTAATATTATAAAACAGTAAAGGTTACGGAAATCCGATGGACGCAAAACGCAAAGGATCGTTACCGTTCGTTGTGGCGACAATTGGGGGAGGCCTATGTCCAACAGTGGACGTCTTTCGGCTGTAATGATGACGATGATATAATTATTATAAAACTGAAGAGTTTGTTTGAATGCGCTAATCTCAAGAAATATTGGTTAGAATTAAACACAAAATCCTTTTAGTTAGATATAACATTACACTCAAAACCATACTTATTCAAGTTTGAAGCTGTGAAAAAATCAAACTTCTAAGTTACGAAAAACAGAGATACCACATTTTTTGGGCGCATTAAATAATACCATAACATTGCCAGTATTATTTTGGTTATCTAAATATTTAAGTATTATTATTTTTTAACAAATTTAGAAGCTCAAAAATCCCAAATCTCGGTGAAAATTGTTTAAAATTAAATGTAATCTGATAAGTTATTCCTTGACACATATTATGAAAATAATTATGCACGGGTTGGCAACAATAGCAAGTCATATTAAAATTACTCATCGATAAACATATTTCTAGATATTCACACATTTGCAATCTCATTAATTTATTTAAATATATTGGTTGATAATAAAAATAAGGCTGGTTACAGGCGGTACAACTTACGTAATGTTAAATGACCCTATTTTTTAATTAGTACAAAAAAAATATCTAGCTGTCTGTACCCGTTACTGAACAATTTTTTGTAGTCAAAAGTATAAAAAAAAACCCGGCCAAGTGCGAGTCGGACTCGCCCATGGAGGGTTCCGTAGTAGCAAGTAACGCAATATAAAAGTTATTTTAGTTCATTGTAACTTTGGTCGATGTTTTAATAATAGTGTATTTTTTTAGATTTATGACGTATTACAAAAAAAAACTACTAGATCTCGTTCAAACCAATTTTCGTTGGTAGTTTACATGATAATTTACATCATATATATTTTTTTTAGTTTTATCATTCTCTTATTTTAGAAGTTAGAGGGGGGGGGGGACACACATTTTACCATTTGGAAGTGTCTCTCGCGTAAACTATTCAATTTAGAAAAAAAATTTGTTACAAACCTAAATATCATTTTTGAAGACCTATCCACAAATACCCTACACGTATGGGTTTAATGAAAAAAATTTTTTTGAGTTTCAGTTCTGAGTATAGGGACCCCCAAAATTTATTGTTTTGTTTCTATTTTTGTATAAAAATCTTAAAGCGGTTTATAGAATACATCTACGTACTAAGTTTTAACAGTATAGCTCTTATAGTTTCGGAAAAAAGTGGCTGTGACATACGGACGGACGGACAGACAGACAGACATGACGAATCTATAAGGGTTCCGTTTTTTGCCATTTGGCTACGGAACCCTAAAAAGGAATCGAATGGTACCTTAAATATCATATGGCTATTAATATATCGGTTGGTGGAGAAGTATAGGAAGAAATCTGAAACCTGTAAATTTGTAGTTACGTTACAAAAAAAAAAAACATTTTTTTTTGCGGTTCTGAAAAATCTTCCAGACACAATTCGGGTATTGAACTATTTACATATGTTGGTTTGTACAGAAACCTCAGTGCGCGAGTCCGACTCACACTTGCCCAATTTTTTATTATTATTAAAGTGTTGTGAAAGCTCCAAACAGAGCTGAACAGAACTTGTAAAATACCTATATTCATGCAAATAAATATATCATTCATTCAAAAATCGGTTGGACAAACTAAATTTCTTCTCATCTCATCACTTAATAGCCGCTAAGGTAGGCGCCACCTTGGTTGAGGCCATGATCTGGAGCGAGGAGTGGCAGGCGGTCGCCGACTTCTGCGAAACAGTAATGCTCGCAAAGAAGGAGGCCGAACGCATCAGGCAACGGCGTTATCGCCGCCGCCGCTGCCGCCGCCGGGATTCTGATCCCGATTTCCGGCCACCGTACTGCGGGCTCGCGGACAATGAGCAATGGGTAGCTCGCTGTCCGGCCGTCCGGTAACTGTCCGGACCAAGCCTAAGTCGTCGACGGCGCACACTGTTCCTGCGCGCCTCAAGGAGTTGTCAGCAACAGCAGGAACCCAGCCCGGGTCGAAGCTTACTGGGGCCAGGGTTATCCGAAAGGAAGCTCGAGCCCCTATATGAAGGCTAGAAGGAACGGGGTGGGTCTTTTAGTCAGTAAGAGTCTGACACCATCTCCCGCTCCACCCAAGAACGGTGGATGTCAATGCATGATTTTTCCCACAATAAAAAAAAGGTAGGCGCCAAATAAACGTGAAATAACGGTCATTGACCCTCGTGCATATATTGAAATTTTTAGTTTCAAAAACGAAATTAAATACATAAAGCTGTTTTGAATCGACATCTATCGTGACCCTTGACCTTTTCAGTTCATTGATGGTTTTTCGGGTACCTTCGTTATATTGGAGAAATTAGGAAAAAGTCAATGTCTTTTATGTTAAGTTTATCTGGCGTCATGTATAATGTTTGTTCACCAATCGAACTAACAAAACTTCGAGACCCAACCTTTTGTAATAGTAATCCTACTTAATAAAAACAATATTGTCTTCGGGGCACGAAATCCTACTTAAGTTCGAAGTCATCTCGATGTGTAAATATTAAACACTCAAGCGAGCGTCATCAATCAGTATATCGTCACGACAATATTGCTTAACGTAGACCCATCAATCAGTATTGGTCATAGAGTAAAGAAACGTCTCAGAGGCTGGTACGAAAGGCAGGATTGTCAACATTTTCTTTTTATAGTCAGTCTTTTTTTTTTGAGGTGAGAAATTATTAAATGACTCTTCCTGCTCTGGGTATTAAAGCGAGAGGGAAAGTCAGACTTACCTCCAAACCCATCAGTACTCCACAGTTGCCATGTGCAAGCCAGGACCTGCGTAACTCTGACAGCTGACCTGCCAACATAGTTGAAGAAGAGCCAGACACGGTGAATCCATGCTCTGTGCCACCAATTAGCGTTACCGTTAGTAAATCATTTCAATACTTTATTTCCTAACACATAACCTTTGCCTTTGTTACCTAAGCGACAGAACAGTAGCGATTTGTATCTGTCGTATCTTCAAAGTCGTGTAGTAGGTATGCATGGTAAGAAGTTGCGCAATAAAATGCTATGTTGCTAAACACAATGTTTAAGCAAGTACAACTACCGGCACGAATATTGAGCGCTCGGCGTCAGAGTGGGGATCGCTTTACGCATTTTGCGGATTCTATAGTTTTTTTTTCTGTACCTAATGCGCCCGTCAGTAAGCACGTTTTATTCTATTTTCTTTGTTTTTTTGTTAGTGGCCACTTTGAATTTCGAGTCAACTTGTTCGAAGCACGTATATTTAAATTCACAATAATGACGACTTTTGATGTTCCAAATTCAAATCTCATTATTCCCTAGGGATCGGCTATACTGTATTATCTCCCTAGAGCTAAAATGACTTGCTTTAGTGAGGTTTGTATGACGCATAAAACGACATTATCGAGCAGATGGTGTAAAAAAGTACATTGTTACACTAGGGGTGAAAGTAACTCATTTCGTCCCGAGAAGGAGTTGGCGGGCGAGCGAAGCGAGGTCGCTAATTCGAGGGGTTAAATGGGTTCACTGTTCGCGCGCACTGTTCCCGCGCGCCTCAAGGGGTTGTAAGCAGCAGCAGGGACCCAGCCGAGTCGAAGCCTACTGGGGCCAGGGTTATCCGAAAGAGCGCTCGAGCCCCGGTATGAAGGCTAGAAGGAACGGGGTGGGTCTTTTAGTCAGTAAGAGTCTGACACTATCTCCCACTCCGCCCAAGAGCGGGGGATGTCAATGCATGATTTTTTTCCCGCCATAAAAAGAAAAAAAGTTGTGAGTAAATTTGTAAGTATAAAGTGGCCTCGTTTGTACCCAGCCTAAACAATAAACATCCACGCAAGCCCTAGATTCTTTACTATCAAGAATTACGTTACTGACAGGAAAAAAACACATGTTTCCAATAGAAATTAGCATAAATATTTGTTTTATACGGGCTTAGTCTTAAATTGCAGTAATTTGCATACTTATCTTAATTTACAAATGTTTTTTTTTTTAATGATTATGTCAGAAATTGAATGTTGCATTCTTTACCGATTTGGTAATGTGTAAAAATGGTAGTGATTCAATGTAAAAAATTATATATGCATCGAAACTGTTTATTTTTGTTTTGTGAATTTTTAAATAATTTTTAATTAATTATTAATTATTTTGGTTGTTTTGTATTTTTTTTAAACTTATTAACAAATTAATTAATTTACGCATTTTGATACTGTAGGTACTGAGGTGGTTTTAATTTTTCAGACTCTAACATAATATCGATGGCAGCAAAGTAGAAACGTACATCTACATTTTTGCGAAATGTTTTTTTTTTTTTTTACAAAAATGAGCTATCAATCCTATCTACAAGTCTGTAATAAAATTACAAAAAAAAACAACAAACGTCAGCTGAGCGAGTTCAATGACCTGTATGTAGTAGTTGGCGTTGTGTACTAATTACGTACTGGTCATTGAACTCGCTCAGCCTGCTAAAGAAATTAATTTCGTACATGCGTAAATTAGAGTTTTTTAAAAAAAGTACTTTATTTTTTAATTTTATCTTTACAAATCGTTGGTGTTTCATGTATCGGATCGACCCTCCACCTGATTAAAGCGATCAAAATTTAACGTTGTACCTAGATATGAAAGAAAAGAAATTTTGTATTTACGCCTTCGCCTACGTCGAAATTAGTTCACATTACGCCACCTACAACTATCTATAGGGTATATAAATAATTGTCCCGTGCCAGAACCAGAGCCCGTAACACACAGCACTGCAGCCAATCGTTCAACTACTAAGCCAATCATGTCGTAGCCAGCTGTATTCGATATAACTGGAAGCTGACCCGGTAACCATTTGTGATGAAAATTTGAAGAAGTAGATAATTAGGTAGCTTGTCCAAAGTTAAATGTAGTTTCTTTAAACACATTAGCGCCACCTATGCTTCTAACAAAGTATTGAAGCGAAAAGCTGCTGTTTAAATAGTACCACTTGTTGTACATAGATGGCATTGATTGATATTTACGACAATTCACTAATAAATCATTTTTTATTACTTTAAAGAATTAATTGATTACTATTTTTTAGCCTGAAGTTTGATAAACAAACAAAGGATCTATAACTTTTTTTCAATCATATATTGCAATGATTTAAAAGGCTGTTGTTTAAATAGTACTAGCAGTTACATATAGATGGCGCAGATATAAATCACATAAAAAATCACTATTTTAATAACTTTTTATGTATATTTTTTTTTTAACTTGTTAGTCGTTTTTAGACTACGGATCTATCGGTCTTTTTAGGCCAGAAGAACACCTAATGATAGTTTAAAAGTTATTTTTTAACTATATTATCATGTTCTAGCTGCCACGCACCCCGCAGCGTAGTGCGTCAATGTGTGTCTTAACGTTGCTTGTAAGTATCTCCGTTTGTATAGAAAACAAGCACTGTTCATTACACTGAAACTACTTCCACACGCGTTCATGCAGATCACGCACCTACCTACATGCAGAGAAACACGCACTCACGCGCGTCAATGCGGGGTGACACACATGATATGCCACACTGAGTCTCGTAGTACCGTGCGTGATTTTGTATGGAATGAGTGCGTGCCTGCGTGAATTTACAAGACGCACCTACGCGCGTGAGTGCGTAAAAAAACCGCACGATGATGACGCAAGGACGTGCGTAGGAGCGTTTTCGTGGTGCGTGGCAGTGTGATAACTGCCATAACGCCTAAGTATTTATAAGTTCCTAGGTTCATCTACACTGGGATGATGATACGATGGGAAGGCCTTTAGTATGGGACGCTACTTGTGTCGATACTCTTGCGCCTTCACATCTTCCTAGCTCGTCGTGTCGTGCTGGTGCTGCCGCTGCGGCTGCGGAGAACCTCAAGCGGCGGAAATACGGACCTTGTTGGAAGTTATATTTTCGAACCGTTTGGGGTTGAAACTCTTGGATCGTGGGGTCCGAGTGCTCACAGTTTGTTTAAAGATCTGTCGAAACGTCTAGTTGACACTTCACGTGACCCAAAGGCTGGCTTTTACCTTGGACAGAGGATAAGCATTGCCATACAACGTGGCAAATGCCGCCAGTCTTTTGGACACATTACCAGTCGACAGCGATGTGGTAGAGTTTTTTGACGCCATATTTTAGATAGTGTATTTTAGCGTAGGGTTTTATTATTTATTTATTTTGTAATTTACTGTAATTATAGTTATTAAGTTGTTTATAAGTGTAAATAAAATAAATTAAAGGTATAAAGAGGTAGTTTGTTTTTTTTTTTACTTTTTTTGTATTAGGTAATTTCTGTAAGTAAGTAGGTTTTTTCACTGATAGAAACCTACTTTATTCCTTTATTTAGTGACATAGGCTATATAATGTACGTGGGCGAAGCCGCTGGCAAAAGCAAGTGGCTAATAAGTTACATTTAACCTTTTAACTACCTACATCAGATACATTCGATAAACACTACTGTCCGGACCAAGCCCAAGTCGTCGACGGCGCACACTGTTCCCGCGCGCCTCAAGGAGTTGTCAGCAACAGCAGGGACCCAGCCGGTTCGAAGCCCACTGGGGCTAGGGTTGTCCCAAAGGGCGCTCGAGCCCCGGTATGAAGGCTTGAAGGAACGGGGTGGGTTTTTTAGTCAGTAAGAGTCTGACTCTATCTCCCACTCCGCCCAAGAGCGGGGGTTGGTGGTTGGTGGCAGGCTTCACAACACGCCGCCGCCGCTCTTCTCTGATGGCAGTCTTCCTCATGCATTCGTGCAATGATGATAAGGAAAGTAACTAAATATGGGCTACCATTTTGTTTTTAAACCAAAAATAAAAAACTACTAAACAATCAACTTTTTACTTATGTAATAACAGTCAGTTAAATATTTTTGGATAACGCAGTAACAGTTTTATATTTTTCATAATAAATTAATTATATTATCAAAATTGAGCATTAATCAAAATTACAAAATAGGCGCTAAATATGGAATAGTCACTCAAACATGGGCTATCAACATGAACATAAATATCTTTTAAGTAAATAACAATTACAAAATGGTTATCTAGTAAGAGATCAAATAACTTTGGTAATTACAAGAAATTAATTATTTTACTTACAAAATTCACAAATCCATGTGTCAAATTCTAGCCCTGCACAGTCATTATTGCCTAGAGTCCACATCAAGCATTTAACCCGAAGTTCTCCTCTTGTGTCGTCCAAATAAAGTTGCTGGCAGACCATACATTCCGCATCTGCAGTCAGGGGCCACTTTCCCTATTATGGCATCTGTCATGGCCCATATTAGAAATTTTTGATCAAAATAAATTTGACCTTTTACTTTATAAGTCAACAATGTAAAAATAAATATCAACCAAAAACATAAAATTTAACACACATACTACAAAAAATAAATATTAGTACCACACTATTTAGCCCTAATTTTGATTAAGAAATTGACATCTTTTTATGTGCCATATGAATTTTTTTAGCAGTGGCGAAGCGACAATGTCTTATTCTCACGGCACCTTGCAGCGAATTGTCGAGATAGAGTGATTGCAGTGTTTGGGCGCCTGAACGCGACAAAAGTTAGTCGTTGTTACTTCTTACAATAGAGTAGTTTCCAGGGTCAAAATAATTACATTTTGTTTAGTCCGTATTTTAGATCATAAAAAAATATTGGACATATATTTTTTCTTTTTTCGATTAAACAAAAAATAACAGAGATATAGCCCAATAAAGTTACGTGTGACGTCACCCCGTGCGAAAAAATGCAGCACGGCGTGACGTTACACGTAACTTTAATGGGCTATATCTTTGTCATTTTTGGTTTAATTTACAAATAAAAAAATACGTGTCTCTTATTTTTGAATAATCTAAAAGACGGACTAACAACACTTTTTTCGGCAACTAGCCTATTATTTCTTTAAGAGAATTCTTACTAGCCCATATTAAGGCACTACCCCACTTTTATTTACTTTCCTCTACGGCCTTTATCTGGTCAGTCCACCTCATAAGCGATCTTCCTCGTGGCCTGGTACCCTCAACCTTTCCATGGACCAAATCCACAACCAAATACTCTACCCTTCGTGATTTATTAATAAAAACATGACGTCATGTAGCACATAAACAATTTTAATCTACAAAATCAGCAGCTCGCGTCAGTTTGTGCGCGTGCACTCACGTTTCTTGTTATCAATGCCGCGTACAATAACAACGGTGGTTAATTAACTACTACATGGTTACGACAGCTAGTTACATGGGGGACATTCGGGGAGACATTTGGGAGAGCTTGTTGGGCGTTCAAGATTCCCTTCCCCGATAAGTACTCTTTTAGGATCGGAGTTAAAAGAAGGGCTTATAATTCTTTAAACTTTTACCGCCATCTATATCGCCACATTGGAAACTAAAATTTCAAAATTCGGCATCGCAGTATTAGAGTGTTCACGTGATTAGAACTTAAATATAGGTAACAGTCAGACCAGATACAACACCCATTTGGTCGCAGGATCCTTCCTTTTCATCGTTGGTTTATGGGACTTTAAACACTGTTAGACCTCCTAAAAGTGTAGGATTTATTCCTAACCAGGACAAATGTTTGTGTGATGAGCATGATCATTTGTTCTGTGTCTGGGTGTAATTTATCTATAATATGTGTGTATTTAGAAATATACAAGTACGTTTATCAGTTGTCTGGTAACCAAAACACAAGCTCTGCTTAGCTTGGGACTAGACGGTGTTGTGTGATAGTTGTGGAATATATTATATATTATTAACTCTAACAAATTAGCAAATTCCGCCATCACCTTCCTACCATGACGTACAATGAGTGTCCACCCTTACATTGTTGACACCTCTTTTTTTTTTTTTTTTTTTATGGTGGGAAAAATCATGCATTGACATCCCCCGCCCTTGGGCGGAGCGGGAGATAGTGTCAGACTCTTACTGACTAAAAGACCCACCCCGTTCCTTCTAGCCTTCATACCGGGGCTCGAGCGCCCTTTCGGATAACCCTGGCCCCAGTAGGCTTCGACCCGGCTGGGTCCCTGCTGTTGCTGACAACTCCTTGAGACGCGCGGGAACAGTGCGCGCCGTCGACGACTTGGGCTTGGTCCGGACGGTTACCGGACGGCCGGACAGCGAGCTACCCATTGCTCACTGTCCGCAAGCCCGCGTCTACGTTGGCCGGAAATCGGGATCAGAATCCCGGCGACGGCGGCGGCGATAACGCCGTTGCCTGATGCGTTCGGCCTCCTCCTTTGCAAGCATTACTGCTTCGCAAAAGTCGGCGACCGCCTGCCACTCCTCCTCGCTCCGGACCATGGCCTCAACCAAGGCCCGGCGCGAGAGGTCTCCGCCGCCGATCGCCCCCACGAGGGCACGGCGATGCTCCGCCCAAGCAGGGCACACCTCGACTGTGTGCTCCACCGTGTCCTCCGGGCGTTCCGCACAGTGGCGACACCCGGGCGTCACTTCCGCATGAATCCGGTGTAGGAAACTCCCGAACGAACCATGTCCGGTGAGGACCTGCGTCATGCGGAAGGTAAGGACGCCGTGAGGCCTTTCCAGCCACGCCTCAAAGAGGGGACTTACCGCCATGATTGTGGCGTGCCCAGCACTGGGTTGCGATAGTCGTTGACGCCATTTCACCATGAGATCCCGCCGGAGCTCTGTCCGCCATGCCGTGACCTGTCGCGGCAGCGGACTTTCACCCCGGCGTTGCATCTCCACGCGCATATCGTGCATGTGTGCAAGGACTGTTGCCTCCAGATCCCACTGTTGACACCTCTACGATCCAGATTAAGCATTTCACTTCGTCGTTTATATCGAGTAGATCGAAAGACTTGAACGATCTGCCTGCTGCAGTCTTCCCATTCGAATATAATTTAGGTTCTTCAAGTCTAACGTGAAAAGGCTCTTAATAAATTAGTGCGTTTCACCATCAACCATTGCATCACTGCTTATCATCAATTGTCTGCTTCTGAAAGGAAGGCTCGACCCCGGTATGAAGCAACGAAGGAACGGGGTGAGTTTTTTAGTCAGTAAAAAGGTGACCCTATCTCCCGCCCCGCTCAAGGGCGGGGGATGTAATCTGGATGATTTTTAACCAACCAAAAAAAGAAATAAACTGTCTGGTGGGATTACAGTCTCTAGAAACGGTATGTCAGTGTGAATACAGCCCCGTATATTCCGAACTTAATAATAATATATAATATACATGTATCGACCGCCCGTAGACCGCATATTGTCGTTAATTAAACCAAAACAACGTTGCAAGCACTTATGTTAAGGATGTTGCGTCAATATTGTTCTAGAATATTTCCTTACTTTCATACCTCTGATGAAGATTTTGCGTATAAATATAAAAGTAGAAACTGATTGCATTAGATGGAGTAACAAGGTTTTAAACCATGCTCGATGTTTACGATAGGCGAGTGGAAAAGCAGCCTCCTATGCAAGCATTTTCCAAAATTCACCCCCTAAAACGAAGAAACGGCGATCCAAAGTTTGTATGGAAAACTTACTTTCACGCGGTCGAAGCCGCGAACAGAAGCTAGTCATAAACAAAAAAGGAAGTATAACTGTTTTTTTTGAGGTGTGACATTATCTAATGACTTTTCCCGATCTAGGCTGGAGCGTGATGACCTTTTCTAGACTCGGATTTCGCTCTTGGGCTCGGTCCGGATGATTATCGGATGACAAGATGGCGAGTTACCTATTACAGCCAAGGTCGGGGTCTCGGCGACTGGGCTGTGAGGAAGTCCATTCCGTCACGCATGCGGCCGACTCCTTCGCTAACATTACTGCGTCGCAGAAGGAGGCTGCCGTTACCCATTGCCCTCCGCTCAAGACCATTTCCTGTACCAGGGCCCGACGTGAGATGTCGCCGCCACCGATCTCCGACCTAAGTGAACAAACATCCTCATGCCCAAGCCGCCGAAACCCCGACCCCGACTAAGCTACCAGCCGCTGTAGGTGTGGGATTGCGGACGACAAGCAACAGGCTCGCCGTTTGACAGTCAAGTAACCGTTTGGACCAAGTCCGAGTCATGGACCGCGTTTATTGTTCCTCATGCGCCTTAAAGAGATGTCAGCAAAACCGTAGGGGACCGCTGGGCCGAAGCCTACTGAGGCCAAGGGACTTCTGAAAGGAAAACCCGTAGTCCAAGACCGCATAGAGCAACTGAAGGATCATAAGTTTGGTTTTAGTCAGTATAAGTCTGACAAGCGCTCCGCTCCGTCCTAAAGCAGCAGAAGACGCACCTAAAAAATGGCCTTAGTTTTAAATGCACGTTTCAAAGGCACATAACCAACCACCATGAGAAAACCACTACGATATGACAAATATGAAAATTGCCTCATTAAAGTTAGTGCAGCCATCTTTAGCAATCAATAAATCGACCTAATCAACCTGTCATGTCACCTGATGGCAACGTTGCTGGTGACACGTTCAAATGGAACCTCATCAGTAGTGCGACAGAATCTCATTTAGTTGATAGAAACTATAACTACGCTCCTGGAAATTACTTTGAATTAGGTCATCAGGAGAATCACTATAAGTACAGCCGTTGTTCTTTATATTGCATGAGGTTACGGATTCGAAACCATATTTCAATTCCTAAAGCCGTGTACGCACGTATGAACACGAACATAGTGAACACAAACACCAATCTTGAACATTTGGTTCAAACTTGAACATTTCTTCGTACGGAAGGTATTTTCGAACGCGA
Source organism: Mythimna albipuncta (assembly GCA_929112965.1). Taxonomy (NCBI): domain Eukaryota; kingdom Metazoa; phylum Arthropoda; class Insecta; order Lepidoptera; family Noctuidae; genus Mythimna; species Mythimna albipuncta. The sequence goes on from OV815982.1 coordinate 13,546,685, forward strand.
ACGCGAAAATAGTTCGAATCGAGTTCACGCACATAATTGTTGGAACTGGTCGATTGTGAAGTAGCAAAAAGTTTTTGGTGTTCGCATTGATTCATGAAGAACACCGTCCATACAGAACACAATAATAGGATCGCTGCAAACATGTTTGACGAACAGAGTGTTCGATGTTCGTCTGTGCGAACGTTCATACACGTGCAAACCAAGTTGTTGCGTATCATACAATGCAAAAAAAATTGTTCGTACGTGCGTTACGCTACAAGGCTTAGTATGTAATATTCTAATTTATCTAGGAGATAATTGTCCTTATTAACTAATAACTCCTTAACTAATAATTTAATGCATTGGAATACTATTATACTAACGTAGTTTTAAGTTTCAGTCACTAAAATAATATGGACATTGAAATTAGTCTAAAATAAATTTATTTTATTTTAGTTATTTTTTTATTTATTTATTATTTATTATACACTTTATTGTACATCATTACACATACAAAAAGGAAACTAAAACACATACATACAATGGGCGGCCTTATCGCATTCCGCGATCTCTTCCAGGCAACCTGTAATGGACATTACAACATTACATTTATTATCTAACACCCCGTGGCTCAGAAGGTATAGGTACCTATACTTAAAGCAGTTTGACAGTCGTTATAGGTAGTCAGACGCCGGAAAGTCTGACAATATCCAAGGCTGCGGGATCGTTCGAAAGAGATATCGTAGCCCTGCAAGGCTGGAACGCAAAGGGCTGTTGAAAGGACGGGTGGGTTTTAGTCAGCAGAAATGTGACACTTACTTCACCCAAAGTAAGAAAATATACCTATTTAATGATTTCTCACCTTCAAAAAATCTGTCTCTTTACCGACAGATAAAACGGTCATATGAGAAAAACTAATTTTGGCATAAACCACGTTTTTTAACTGGCTATGCGTTTGACAATCTTAAACAAAGTCTTCCAAAAAAAGTTTACTAATCTTATACAATCTAGCTCAACAGAATCAAAACCAGGCAAGTCTGTACTGCAAAATAGAGGCGGCGTTACGCGAACGTTTCTGTCTCGTACAATTATGATGACGCTAGGCGCCAGATACACGAGCGTGTCTATCGCAGCGATACTATCGTCCTTTTTTATTATTGACTAGGCGCTACCAAAGGCTTTGAGCTCTTTATGTAAAACTGGAACATGTCAATTATACTTTTTTTTGTAAACTGCTGCCAGCATCTTCGCCCACGCAAAAGTAAAAAAACTGGGCAAGTGCGTGTCGGACTCGCGCACTGAGGATTTCGTGCAAACCACAATTCCCGAATGGAGTCTCGAAGATTTTTCCGAATCGCATTTTTTTTTTTGTGACCTATGGAACAACAAATTGACTGTTTTCAGATTTTTTCCTATACCTGTGTTATAAGACCTTGCTTTGCTTTGTGCCAAATTTTAGGACTTTGAGTCAAAGAGAAGTACCCTATGAATTAAGATCTTTGATAGTATCAGAATATACGCTTTTTGCAACATAATCGGTCGTATTTTTTTTATTCGTTAACTTAGAAGTTTGATTTTTTCACAGCCTGAAGGGACCGCAGATTTAAATATATGGTTTTAATTTCAATTCGATACGTCCACGCGTTCTTGAGATAAAGGGTCTTGACAGACAGACAGACAGACAGACGGACAGACAACAAAGTGATCCTATAAGGGTTCCGATTTTTCTTTTTGAGGTATGGAACTCTAAAAATTATCTCAAGAGACTTACTCCCGGGAAAAAGGTATCGCGAGTGTATCGCAGCGATACTATCGTCCTTTTTAGTGTTTTTAACATTGACAAGCTGCTGACGATTTTGTGTTCTCTATGTAAAACTGAAGCTGCGGGGAAATGCTAGTAACATCATCATCATCATCATCATCATCGACGGCAGAAAAACCATCGTCTCTTGAAAATCATCCGACGATAGTATGTAGCGATAGACTCGCTCGTGAAGGCGACGCCTATTTTCGCGGCTCATTAAAACTGTAACGCAAACCTTGTAACACTGACACTTTAAAATTGTGAGCAATTATTTATTTTATGAGTGATGGTTTGTTATGAAAATTTTGTTGCCATCCATTTTATGTGAATTTATGTAAAATGTTTGTGGTTGAACAGTCCAGTGGTTATGGTTCTGAGTTAAGAATTTGAACCTAGTTGGTACATGCTTTACTGATCAATCGACCAAATAATTAAAGCATTTATTTCAAATGAAACATTTACAGATACTTTTGAAATTTAAAGAAAATTTTTTCTCAGTAAAAAAAAAAAAAATACTAATTGGTCATTACAAATTCGATTTCGTGCGTTCACAAACATGTCATCTCGATTATTAACGTCGACTGTTCGACATAGGCCTCTCCTTAGCGTCGTTAAAACGTGGTCATTAACAGTACCGGTGTCTTGTGTTACCAAGTCATTGGTCTCCCTTTTACGAAGTCTACCAATGCTGCGTCTTTCAGTACCCGGTCGCTACTCCAGAACGTTTCGGCCTCATTGGCCATCTGTTCTGCCCACTACCAAAGTTTCAAAAACATGTAAATTAAGACTTATACTCGATAGAACTTTCTGTAGGCCATACAAATACATACAGCGAGCAATGGGTAGATTGCTGTTAGACCGTCCGGATCTGGACCGAGCGCAAATTGCCGACGGCGCGCGTAGTATTCCACGCACGCCTCCCGGAAAAGTCGTTCTGGGCCTCAAGTCTGCTATTACAATAGTGTCAGAATGGTCGACCATTGATGTCATTATTGTTGATTTTGACAAGTTTTGGTAATCTACTAATATAATGGCGTCATTATGACTTCCCGATGGTCAACTACTGACACTCCATTGTAAGAAATGGCATAGAATGGTAATCTCGTACATAATGACAAATGAATATCTGACGCATGCGGTAGTCTGCAAAAATTTTGACAGTTCCTTTGATCAGTGACCTACCATTAAGACGTCATTGCGCAATTAGTGCTTTTATTAAGCTCGATATTGTCATTCTACCTCAATTCTATTACAAGACTATTGACCGATCAATTATATATGATCGATCATTATGAATTAGCAGATTACAAACTTTTAGCAAAATGACAATGGGATCGTGTTAGAATGACGAATTTATAAAAATGGAAGACTTAACCCCAGCAGAGTCGAAGCCTTCTAGGGCCCGGAATCCGAAAACCCGGCCCTGGAATGAAAGGTAACAAAGGAATTAAGAGTGGGTTTTAGTCAGTAAAAGTTTGACACGGCCTCCCGCCCCGCCCAAGGACGGGAGATTTCCCACCTAAAAAAAAGGCCATACAAATACATGTACCGTGCGGGCATCGAACCGGCAACACGCAGTATAGTAACCAACGCTGAATTACTGGCACCAATTAACAAATGAAAATGACCTACACACATCAACAAATTAATAACAATAGCTGGTACCTTTCCGAGAAGTTCAAAGGCTTTTCTGTACAAAATATAATAAAACCATTGTCGTAGCAAGTTTAATTCGTACCACACCTGAAAGGTTCGCACGAGTGATAAAGAAGAGAACTTACTATTTGAGTGAGTGAGTTGTGGGTGATATGTGTGTGAGTTGTCGATGATATGTGCGTAAGTTGTGGGTAATATTTCAGTGAGTTGTGGGTGATATGTGCGTGAGTTGTTGGTGATATATGCGTAAGTTGTGGGTAATATTTCAGTGAGTTGTGGGTGATATGTGAGTGAGTTGTGGGTAATATGTGTGTAAGTTGTGGGTGATATGTGAGTGAGTTATTCTCGGAACCTTTAAAGGATTCCACACTTATCACTTCGGCAGTACATCATATAGAATTTCAGTTCACTTAAGGTGAAAGAGTCAGAGTAGAGTCGAGCCCTGGTTCAGGCCATGGTCTGGAGCGAGGAGGAATGGCAGGCGGTCACTTCCTTCTCCCCACGGCCCGTAGGCGCGGGCTTGCAGACGATAAGCAATGGGTAAATCGCCGTTCAGCCATCCGGTAACCGTTCGGACTGAGCCCAAGTCCACGCGCGTGTGCATGAGCCGACTTCTCTTACCCGTGGTCCTAGTCTCTTAGAACGCAAAGAGCAACTGAAGGAACATAGGTGTAGTTTTAGTCAATCAAAGTCTGATACGCCCTAGACAGTGGAGGAAGTCATTAGTGTTAGTGTTTTGCATTTCGCAGGTTAGTCTCGAGGACATTTCGCAGTAGTCATTATTGACGTGCCATATTAAGATACGATTGGTAAAAGTAACTTCGGCCATTGTGGTCTAGTCCCTCTGGTAACAATCTACGATACACTACTCTGCTACAGTCTAAAATAACAGTCTACAATACTATAGAAATAATATCTATGGTCAAGACCAACTCTTCACCTTTGTCTTGGTCAGCTGCGATGTCGTCTTGCGTTTAAAGGGTCCTAATAAGTAACTCTTTAGCCCACAGCACAGAGCTGTAGCAGATTTTTGGGTAACATAAGCACGCACGCGGTTTTTCACGCTAAGAAGGTCGCACATTATTTTGTGTAATTTATTTCATCACCACTGATCTCGTAACGATAAAAGAATACGGTATGGCCTAGAATAAAAAATTCCACCACCAATCTGCACTGGGCCCGCGTGGTTGATTACGGCCTATTCCCTCTCCTAGAAGGAATAGGTGTCTTTAATTAGTCCCTTTAGCAATGGGATCATTATAAGGCTGAATATGATCATAATCATAATCATAATCATAATCATTTATTTGGTTTGTAAACATAGGTATTACAGAGGGTGTTATAAATATGGGTAGTGCGCTATGTTTTGCCAAATATTGGCATACAAACTTGCATAAAAATTCAGCATGCATAATAACAAAAATTTAAAATTATGCAATGTCAAACAATTAAATGAAAAAATTAGAAATCAAAACAGAATGTCAAAACAAAAATAATTGAAATCTCACAAAAATTAAATAAAATGTCACAAATTTAATGCAATGTCAGAAACTCAAACAGTGTCAAAAAAAAAAAAATGTATTTAAGCATAATGTCAAATAATAAAAAAACACAATGTCAAAAAATTTAATACTATGTCAATAAATTAAGTAACAATGTCACAAAAATTTAATATTAGGTCAAAAAATTTAATAAATGACATTTTTTTTTTATAAGATGTCAAAAAATTAAATAGGGTATCAAAATAGAAAAATACAATAAAACATAAATGGAATGTCAAACATTAAAACGATAATGAAATAGTAAAATAATGTCAACAAATGCATTAATGTCACCGTGTATCATGCTAGTCAAACAATTGTATCGTTAAGAAATTCGGCGACACTACAGTATGCTTTTTGAGCTAGAAATATCGTTAACTTAGATTTGAATGTATTGTCATTTAACAATTTCCATTCTTTCGGCAATTTGTTAACTATAGTTGGAGCCATACATAAGATATTCTTACGCATAAAAGCCGTTTTTGCGCTTGGTGTGTAAAGTTTAGTATTGTCGCGTCTATTCCGTGAAATTTTTTCTTCCAAGCGAGGAAACCGTGAAGGGTTGGCTCTAACAAACATGGTGACTTCTAAAATATATAAGCAAGGCAGTGTGAGTATCTTATAGTGTTTAAAATAAGGCTTGCAGCTATCTACTGTTTTAAGTCCGAACATGGATCTAATGCATCTCTTTTGGGCCTTAAATGCAATTACATTGTCTGCAGAGTTTCCCCAAAAGATAATGCCGTATCTTAATTGTCCTGCCACTAGACCGTGATATGCCGTAATTAAAGCTTCTAAATTAACTTTCGAAGACAGTGAAAACAACGCATAAGCAGCTTTACAAGTTTTTTTGCATACACTATCAATGTGTGATTTCCAGTCTAGTTTTGTATCCAACGTCAGTCCTAGAAACTTAGTAGTAGCGACATCCTCAATAGTTTTGCCGTTGTATGTCAGTTGAATATTATTTTCTACCAAAGTTGGGCGTTGTCTGAAATGCATAATCTTAGTTTTATCTAAATTAATTTTTAAATTGTTCATGCTTAGCCATGTTATTATTAATTTTAATGAGTTATTAATGTCAAAATTGTATTGGGAGATGTCATTATTCTTACAAGAAATGGTCACTGTACTGTCATCTGCGAAAAGTGTCATAGGATGTGGTATAGCCCTTGGCAGATCGTTTATATATATTGTAAAGAAAGGGGCTCCTAGTACACTTCCTTGAAGAACTCCATATAATACAATACGTTCCTCAGATTGGTGGATTTCTTCCCGTTTCGTATTAGTATTTATTTTAGTTATCTCCGTCTTTTGTTTTCTGTTATTTAAATATGATTTTATTAAATTTTGTGCATTGCCCCTAATACCATACGCTTCAAGTTTTCTTATTAAGATGTCATGTTTAACATAGTCAAATGCCTGCGTCATGTCACAGAAAATCGCACACACTGGCGTTCTGGTATCTACATTGCTCATAACAGTATGCAAGAAGTCATAAATTGCCATGTTTATCGATTTATTTGGGCGGAATCCTTTTTGCTCACTACATAATATATTATTTCTCTCGAAATACTTATTCAGTTCAGAATAAATGAATTTCTCAAAAATCTTAGACATTATAGGGATAAGCGAAATAGGTCTATAGTTTTCTATACATTCTCTGTCCCCTTTTTTGAACATTGGCTTTACTATTGATAATTTTAGTGCGTTAGGATATACACCTTCGGAAATGCATAGATTTATAATAAAACTCAAATGACTGCAAATTTCGAGAGCTACAGCTTTTATTACCTTGGTGGATATACCGTCATATCCAACACTGTTCGTATTCTTTAGAGTGAGAATGATTTTATGAATGTCTTGAGGTATGCACGGAGCCATAAACATTGAGTCTTTTTTGCTAGGTAAAGGCAGTTTATTGTTATTGTCAAAATTTCCAATTGGTTGTATTTTGTCGATAAAATAATTATTGAACTCATTCGCTATCTGTTTAGGATTCGAGGTACTAGACTTATTTGTTTTTATTGTATTAATAGAGTTTTTAGGGATATTATCATCATCATCATCATCATATCAGCCGAAAGACGTCCACTGTTGGACATAGGCCTCCCCCAAGCGTCGCCACAACGACCGGTCCTGTGCGTCACGCATCCATCGGGTTCCCGCGACCCTGACCAGGTCATCGGTCCACCTTGTTGGAGGCCGTCCAACGCTGCGTCTTCCGGTACGTGGTCGCCACTCCAGAACCTTTCGTCCCCATCGACCATCCGTTCTGCGTGCAATGTGTCCCGCCCATTGCCACTTAAGTTTGGCGATTCTTCGAGCTACGTCGGTTACCTTGGTTCTCCTGCGGATATCTTCATTTCTGATGTGATCACGCAAGGAAACTCCAAGCATAGCCCTTTCCATCGCCCTTTGGGTGACTTTGAGTCTTCTTATGAGGCCCATTGTAAGTGACCACGTTTCGGAGCCATAAGTCATCACTGGCAACACGCACTGGTCATAGACTTTCGTCTTGAGACACTGTGGTATATTGGACGAGAAGACACCGCGCAGCTTCCCGAACGCCGCCCAGCCGAGTCGGATTCGACGATTGACCTCTTTCTCGAAGTTAGACCTACCCAACTGGACCGTCTGTCCCAGGTAAACGTAATCATCCACAACTTCGAGTGTACAGTCTCCGATCTTAATAGGAGTGGGCGCTACATGGATGTTAACCATAACTTTGGTTTTGTCCATGTTCATCTTAAGTCCCACTCTTTCGGAAGCTCTACTGAGGTCACCGAGCATTGTACTGAGTTCCTCCGTAGTCTCAGCCATGACTATTATGTCGTCGGCAAACCGAAGGTGAGTGATGTACTCGCCATTCACATTAATGCCTAGTCCTCTCCATTCCAGAACCTTGAAGACATCCTCCATTGCGGCCGTGAACAGTTTCGGAGAAATGACGTCTCCCTGTCTCACACCTCGCTGCAAGAGGATAGGTTTCGATGTCTGGTCTTGAAGTCGGACTGACATGGTGGCGTTTTTGTACAAACACTTCAGCACTTCGATGTACCGATAATCAATCTGGCACCGTTGGAGAGACTGCAGTACAGCCCACGTCTCGATCGAATCAAAGGCTTTCTCGTAGTCCACAAACGCTAAGCAAAGAGGCTGATTATACTCTTCAGTCTTCTGTATAATCTGACGCAGCGTATGTATGTGGTCCACGGTACTAAAGCCTTTTCGGAATCCGGCTTGTTCAGGAGGCTGGAAGTCGTCGAACCTGCGCGCGAGACGGTTCGTGATGACTCTGGAAAACAGCTTGTAGACATAGCTCAGAAGCGAGATGGGCCTGTAATTCTTAAGCAGGGCATTATCGCCCTTCTTAAAGAAAAGTACCACCACGCCTCTGCTCCATGCCTGTGGCGTTTTTCCCTCGAGTATGACGGAATTAAATAGCTTCTGAAGGGCCTTTAGGACCGGTTTTCCACCCGCCTTCAGGAGTTCGGCCGTAATTCCGTCCTCACCCGACGCCTTGTTGTTTTTCAGCTGCTTCAGTGCCATACTAATCTCATACAGGCTGACGTCCGGGATATCTTCGGTATAGTGTCGAGTCAATCTAGCTCTTGGGTCGTTTGCTAGATTTGCAGCGGGTTTAGTGATAGACGTGTATAACTGTCCATAAAAGGCCTCGATCTCTCCCAAAAGCTCCGATTTGGCGGAAATGACTCTGCCATCGTCGGTCTTCAGTTTTGTTAGCTGGCTTTGTCCAATAGACAAATCTCGTGAGAAAACTTTAGAGCCCTTGTTCTGCTCAATCGCCTCTTTAATCTTCTCGGTATTAAAGCGACGAAAGTCGCGTTTCAGAGATTTTGATATCTGTCTATTGAGTTGCCGGTATCTGTACGCATCGTCTGAAGACTGCAGAATCATCTCACGCCTCTCCCTCATGAGCTCGAGAGTCGGATCCGAGAGCCTTTTTTTCCTATTTGAACGGTGAGTCTTGAAAAATTTTGACCCGACCGTGTGGACAGTTTCCACAAACCCATCATTATATTCGTCCACGGAGCTCCCTAGGCACTCGAAACGGTTGTGGAGTTCCAGCTGAAAGCACTCGGAGTTTTGGATCTGGATCTGTGCTGGACGGAGCGTAGACTTCACCAGTCGAGACCTTTCAAGCTTGATGTTGATATTCAATGTGCCTCTTACCATGCGGTGATCGCTCCCAGTTTTCACCGCATTGATCACAGAGACATCATTGAATATTTGCTTCTTCGTCGACAGGATGAAGTCAATCTCATTTCTAGTTGCACCGTCGGGACCTTGCCAGGTCCACCTTCTATGCTCACGCTTTTTGAAGAAGGAGTTCATCATGTAGAGGCCCTCCTTCTCCATAAAGCTGGCCAGTAGGTGTCCCCGGTGGTTCCGACGTCCAAATCCAAATTGCCCCACTCGCAGCTCGTCACCGTCTCGTTTGCCCAGTTTCGCGTTAAAGTCCCCCATGACAGGGATATTATATTTAGCTTGATTTATGATTTGCCAGGTGGCTTTAGATTTATTTTCCGAAGTCTTTATTTTATAATTATTTTGTGTACATTGAGTTAGTGTAATAATTTTCCTAAATAATTTGGAATAGTTCTTAAAACTTGTTTTATTACGAAGATTCGGTTGTAACCTGTACTGCCATAAAAGTTGCCTTTTTCTTTTACTGCAAATTTTTATTCCTTTTGAAATCCACTTCGGTTTCCTTATTACATCAATAGTTGTCACTGATTTAGGAAAACATAGATCATAAAAAAGGGTAAAATTTTCTATAAATAAGCTGTATGCTTTGTGTGGGTCATGAGTTTTATATATTTCTGAAAAACTTAGTGCTTTAATGCACTGTTTAAATTTTGACATGTTAATTTTAGTATAGTTACGCTTAACGGTTCTGTATTTATCGATAGTACACATTTTTTTAACTGGACATTGAAATAATTGGGCTGTATGATCAGACAGCGCTAGTTCCAATATTTCTGTCTTGCACTTTTTGTTAAAATTATGCGCAAAATTATCAATACATGTCTGGCTCACAGTTCTAGTTGGTTTATTAATTGCTAGTTTAAAGTTATAATTCATTAAAAGGCTTTCAAATTCAATTGTTTGGCTGTTAGTTTTTAAAATATCGATATTAAAATCGCCAGCAATAATAACGTTATGATACCTTTTCGTTGCTAACTCTTTAAGTACAATTTCCAATTTACTAAAAAACTCATTGAGATTGCTTAATTTTGGTACTCTATAAATGCAAACTATTATAATATTATATTTAATAAGCTCTATCGCGCAACATTCAAAAGTTTCCAATGATGACATGTTACTTATTTTTGTTAGTTCTTTCCAGTCATGATCATTTCTAACCAGTATACATGACCCTCCTCTCTTAATTTTTTTCCTACAATAGCAGGCAGCTATACAGTAGTTGGGTATGTTGAGCTGCGTTTCGTAGCCTTCCATTAAGAAATGTTCCGTAATGCATATAATATCTATTTGCACTTTCTTTGCCGCCAATTCATCAATACATACGATAAGTGCGTCCGATTTTCTCAGCAATCCTGCTATATTTTGATGTATTATATTGAGATTTTTACAAACGAAAAAAGTCATTATTGGACATCGTATCTTCGTATACGTCAATATCGTTATTTATAAATTGTATGTCACTGATCATTTCCGATATGTCCTTAAAAATAGTTTTAATCCCCGTGTTGTTAATTACGCCAGTGCGCTTGTCAAACATAGTGCCATCAACACTTAAATTTCTATTGCTATCCAAAAAGTATGCATATTCGTGGGCTAGTACATCCAGATATAAAAGGTTATTAAAGGTTTCTACCCTGAAATTATGCAAGTTGGCGTGTTTCAAGAATTTGTATGTTGGCGTACATATAATAATGTTTGTATGTTTAATTTCTTGTAATACCTGTCTGATATATAAAACCGTATCAATATAAACATTAGTGATCTTAAAGTCCTCTTCGCCTAATAATATTATGCAGTAGTCATTGAATGAGAAATCTAATAGTTTGTCCTTAATTCCTTTTAACAATTGCTGCGTATTTGCGTGTGGTTTAATGTAATGACAACGTTTAGTCCAATTCAGAGTATTTTCTGCAATGTTTAACAGATTGTTTTTATTGTCTGTGCTTACAATACATATCCTTTTATTTTGGTACTGTGATGTACTCTTTTTTTCATTAATTATACTGTTACATTGTCTTATCGGAGCAGTAGCTAATGAATCTTTTATTGATGAGTTATCTGATTCCGTTGGGATGTTTTCGTTTGGACTTTTAAGATCTCTATTTTCTTGTGAAATTTGTGTGTATTTTGTTTTTGTACACTTATTTGTGGTTTTCTTTGGTGTCATTTTTAATTTAGCCGGGCTATTAATTTTTTTGAGAAGTTCATTTCTTTTACTTAACTCCTCATTTTTTTGTTTTAAGTTAGTGTTTTCTAGAGACAATATGTCAATTTCCCTGTGTGCACTATTTAATTGTACTGTAAGTTTATCAATTTCGTCCTTTAATGCTTTAATTTGTAAGTTATCTTCATCTCTTGACATATCTGGCATGCTATTAACGGTTTCGTTCAGTGTATGAGAAGTACTGTCCTCATCATTTGATATCGAGGTTTTGCGACTCGTACGTCCGGTGCGGAACGTAATATTATTTAGGAAGTCCATGATAATATTTGTTCATATACTTTACTTAAAAAAATGTCCCAAGATCAGAAATACTGCTTTTATTGGGGTTCGAACTTGTGGCTCGAGGCGTCGAAGTCAATGCGTTGGCCAATCGACCACGGCAGATGTAATAACTTTGATGAAATATGTGATCTTGTTTCTGTTATGATTGAGTTTTTGTTCAATGTTACTGCGGTACTTAAAATTTGAATCCCTTAGACAATGCGCACCTCAATGAGTTGTCAGCAACTGTAGGAGCCCAGCTGGGTCGAAGTTTACTGAGACCAAGGGTCTAGTTCTAAAAAAGAGGCTCGGCCCCGGCATGAAAGGCAAAAAGGAACAGGGTGGGTTTTTTAGTCAGTAATAGTCGGACACTATCCTGCACTGTCCTGCTCCGCCCAAGGGTGGGGGATGTCATTTGGATCATTTAACCCACCGAAAAAAGCCCTTAGTGAATTATTTCATACTCAGAACTCACACAGAACTCATGAATCCTGTGTGAGTTTAGAAATAAATGGTAGGTTCTCGCTGGATGTTAGAGCGAGTTGCTTCCTATAAAATGATAAGCGCAACTCCGCAGACAAAACGGTGAATCTTCTAATGCCCCCTACTTTGTTATTGTCTGAAAGTATTACCTACAGAAATTATAATTATTTCTGTAATGTTCTTTTGTTTCCAATTTTGTTATGTTTTATTCATGAAAAGAATCACTTGTTTTGTAAATGATATTCAATTCGAAATTGAATATTTTGATCAAAGAGTTAGGTTATTGCATTTTAGAGTAGATATGTTGGTGTGTATGTGTGTATTTTGTACTGTAGGTTATGTTGGGCAAATATTTGAAATCTTACATGACACAATTAAAGTTTTCCTTGAGATTTGACCACAACCCGAAATCATGTATAGCGCAATTACTCAAACCAGATATTACATACATCTTAACTTTATGCACCATTCTACACTGTGCAAAGGCGGAGTTAATGCATTAGGCATTTTTACCAGTCTATCTTAGGGTGATGCAGAAACATAACATGTTAGGTGCAACTTAAAGGCAAACAAAAAATATTTGTAAAAAAGACATGCTTTAAGTATCAGAAAAACACAAAATTGTATACAAACCCCATCCAAATGTGGATATCAATACGTAAACAGATGCACCTTAGCTAAACCTTTCGGGAAATATACGTGTGGTTTTATTTTGTGTCATAGCTACAGCCTGACAGGCCTGTTGGTCTAGTGGTTAGTGACCCTGACTGCTATGCCGGAGGTCGTGGGTTCGATTCCAATCATTTGTTCCGTGTCTGGGTGTAATTTATCTATAATATGTTTGTATTTAGAAATATATACCTAAGTATGTTTATCAGTTGTCTAGTACTCATAACACAAGCTCTGTTTAGCTTGAGACTAGACGACGTTGTGTGATAGTTGTGGAATATTATTATTATTATTATAGCTTAAGGCGTATAGTCCCTTGAACCATCTGACCGAAATTATGTGAACGCAACTCTCGCACTCGCCTAGGCGGCAGTACGCAAATCTGTGCATTTATTTGCGGCCAGCAGCGCCCGGAAAGCGCTTTAAATCCATTTTCTCTGCGAGATATTGATTGATTTACATATGCAATGTTCACTTTGAAGAATGTTTAACCACCAATTTTTATGTGTAAAAATGTTTCTAAACGTCCAAGCCGTTTCGAAGGAGTAGGGAAAAGTTGCAAAAATTTGCGAAATAGCTAAATATTTTTTTTATGACAAAAGTATTAATTGCACGAAAAAATCAAATGTGGATATAGTTGTTCATAAATCTATAATAAACATATATTTTTTTTTAAACCAATTGACCTTGCCGTTACGGAGGAGTAGACCTCAGAAAATTACTGTTTTATGGCACTTTTCTGGCGCTTGGCCCTTAATGCGAATCCTACTTCAACATCATCATCATCTTCCTGTTCTTATCCCATTAATCCTATGTTACTTGGGGTCGGTGCAACACGTTTTTTCGTCCATTCTGTAATTGTACATTCATCTTCTCTTTGGCATCTCTCTCCTTCTCCATCCATCTGCATGTATACTCATTAATCTTTTAGTAACATTTTATCTTTCAATATATTACAAAGTGTATATTACTGTGTGGTTTCATCTCTCCTCTTCACAAGACCGTATCAAGACAAACGATTTCCTTTCAACTTTTCAGTCACTGGTGCTAATTTGAATCTTTCTCATTTTTCTATTTATACATTCTCTTCATACATCCAACTCAACATTCTTATCTCCGCTAAAAGCAATCTCATTTATCTGTCGTTTTCATAGCTCAACATTCTGATTTCTGATCCATACGGCATTACAGTTCTTCCCTTCAACTTCAGTGGAATTCATGGGTCGCCAGTTGATCCCGTGATCTGTCGCCATTTCATTCATCTATCTTGAGTTGATCTCATATCTTGTCTCGGTCTACCTTGCCATTACAGATTTTAACATGGACTTGTAGATTTTACCTTTCAACTGCAATGGCATCTGTGGGTCGCAAATTGTTCCCCCTTTCATCCATCCTAAGTTGATCTTATATTTTGTCATTTCTTAACAAGCGATCAACGACTGTAACGATATTAACAAAATATGTTTATCACAACAATTTTTTACTTCATTCAGTTTCAGTTTCGAAACGCTTTTTTATTGTGGGAATATAAACATCTGCCTCTTTCTACTTTATCTTTTCATCTCTTGCTTTAAAAAGAATACATTAAACAGTCTGAATCTAAACAAAATGTTTATGATTCTAAAAATCATTTGAAATTTCATAGCTAGATACTTAATCATCGATTTTGAAAGCCGTAATCGAGTCAGCAAATCGACTGTTAAGCCTTTTGTGATTGCTTGAATAAAAAAAAAAACTTTTAAAGAGGTGTACGTACACCACCTGTTCGATAATGCCCTTTTACACCACCTTTTATAGGTCATACAACCATCACTTAAAGCAAGTCATTCCGTCCCCAGGGACACAATGTACTACGCGTTCCAAATGAGAATAGGACCGATTCCTATGTTTTGACGTCTCGTCGTACTGTCAAATCGAAGGAATTTTGGCAAAACTGAAGAACTTAGAGATGAGTAAAATTGGAGAACTGGATTCTGATGAAACTTTTTTCGTTCACAGTTCTTAGATAAATCAAATTTTTCGTAAATGAATTAATGTTTAAAAATTTCTTTATTCGAGTTGACAGTAAATCGTGACGTCACAACATGGCCGGCGATCCTATTCTCATTTGGAACGCATTGTACTATTGTCGATCCCTAGGGAATAATGAGATTTGAATTTGGAACGTCAAATACATTGAGTGAATTAAAATGTACGTGCATGAAACAAGCTTATTCAAAGATTAAACTAGGCACTATTAATAACCAAACGATACCCGCGTAGAGCCTCCGGCAAGAGGCATCTAGGCCCCCTAGGTTGGGCAGGAACCGTTTGATTGGGTTGCAACTCCGGTTCGTTCTAGTTTGGGAGTTAGACGTCGGAAGTGCTCCTTGAATTTCCACTGGCTGCAGAGGACGACTATCACGTACTTAATCGTCGACCCGCCGATGTGAACCTCTCCTACCGCTATTTGGGAACCCCATGGTGGTGCGTTCCGAGGGCCATGAAAACACATGGCCTCAGACTTGTGCAGTGCCACCTCGAGTCCTAAGTCACGAACAATTTGCTTGCTGCGGTCTTCCCGTCCGATTATAATTTAGGTGTCTTCAAGGCTAGAGTGAATAGGCTCTTAATAAACCAGTCCACCTCATCATCAACGATTATCATCAGGTGGGATCGCAGTGAAGCTCTAGTTTATCTACATTAATATAATAAAGAGGTAAAGTTTGTTTTTAATTTTTTGTTTGTAAGAGGTAATCTCTGAAAGTACTAGTCCGATTGTCATTTTTTTTTTCACCGATAGAAAGCTGCTTCATTCCTGCTGAGTGACATAGGCTGGTGTGGGTGAGTGAATGAATACACAGATTGCATCCTCCTAACTCGCTCGAGATTTACCTACCCACATTTTTAATTTTTTGGTGCATTTATTCTACTGTTTTATATATTTTTATTTTTCTGTATTTTTGATTTTATTGATGTGTTATTATATAGTATTGTGTTTTGGTCTTGTGCTGTACCAAATAAATTATTTTTCTTTCTTTCTTTCTTTTCTATGTTTTCTGTGCGCAGGCGAAGCCGCTGGCAGAAGCTAGTATCGAATAATAATAAAAAAAAACGGTGCGTAGCTTGCTGGCGTGCGTAATGTTGAAGTTTTTTGAGACACAACCTTCTAAATCTCAATCTGTCAAAAACTCCCGTAATATCCCGACACAGCCAACTTTTTGACGCTATTGTAACCGAGATAAGGTAAACGTTTCTTAAGTACCGTCGAGAAATGGATCCCACTTTCGGCTGTATTAGAAACAGCCTAAATATATCTCAAAATTAAACTGAAATTCGTATCTTTACAGCATCCGTTCTTGCCGATTAACTTCGATCCGAAATCCATACTATACCATCTTTCAAGCCTGTTTGATACGTACAGTCAACAAAAAAGAGAGAGGAACATGTCGTCGTTGCGACTTTAAGAGCTATATTTCACCGAGACACCATGGTAACGCGACTAGTTACGCCGCCATGGTTTCCCGGTTAAATATAGCCCTAAACTATCAAACACCATACAGACACCAGAGTCGCCACACGTGCGAGCTGGTCGCGCCACCAAACTGGTTGCGTAACCAAATGGACACCAGGTGAGTAATTCTCTTTGGAGCTGTATACATATTGTTGGTAGCGGCGACTGGTCGCACCGCCATAGTCCATGGCTCTAGAGTGGAGCGAGAAGCATGTCAGACTTTTACTGACTAAAACTACACCTACGTTCCTTTTTTGTCTTGCGTTTCAGGTCCCTGGGTTTCCTTTTCGGAAACTAACACATGGCCCCAGTGGGCATCGGCCCTGCTTCGCCTTTACATTTTTATTGACATTCCGGAGCAAAAAATAGAAACAAATTATAATTATACAAGGTGTAAGGGACAGCCCTCCGCAAACTTTAAGAGCTTGCTCAGTAGACGAAACTGAACAACCTTCCACAAGTTTTTTTTTTCAGGAAACGAAAAAAGAAAATCGGCCTCTCCATACAAAATGATAAACTTGATTGAACAATTTGTAGGGTGAGGCCGATTTTTTTTTTACGTTTCCTGTAAAAATAATTGTGGAAGGTTGTTCAGTTTTGTCTACTGAGCAAGCCATTAAAGTTTGAGGAGGGCTGTCCCTTACACCTTTTATACAACATTAGTTTTAGTAAATGCAAAACCCGAAACACGTGTCTAGTATTTTTATGTAAAGAATCTAAGTTCCATAACTGTATCATGAAAAATCACAAAGTTATAAAAGCTTGTTATGTCAGCCAAAATACGTACCCCTCAGTTGCCTGGATGACCGGGTCATCCAGGCAACTGAGGGGTATTTATCTATTTGCAAAATCACCCCTCAGTCTTGCCTAATACTCGCTATGACCAGCCGTGAACTGTGTCGTACTTAGAGTCGGTGGTGTCCAACTTATTATATACAAGTGTAAGGGACAGCCCTCCACAAACTTTAAGGGCTTGCTCAGTAGACGAACCTGACCAACCTACCATAATTTTTTTTTTCAGGAAACGAAAAAAAAAGTCCGCCTCACCATACAAAATTATTAACTTGATTGGACAGTTTGTATGGAGAGGCTGAATTTTTTTTTCGTTTCCTGAAAAAATTTTTTATGGTGGGTTGTTCAGTTTCGTCTACTGAGCAAGCCCTTAAAGTTTGTGGAGGGCTGTCCCTTACACCCTGTATATTCCACAACTATCACACAACGCCATCGAGTCCCGAGCTAAACAGAGCTTGTATTATGAGTACTAGACAACTGATAAACATACTTATATATTTCTAAATACATACATAATATAGATAAATCACACCCAGAAACAGAACAAATGATCATGCTCATAACACAGACATTTGTCCAGGGTGTGAATCGAACCCACGACCTCCGGCGTAGCAGTCAGTGTCACTAACCACTAGACCAATAGCCAGTCTTGTGACCTTTTTAAATATTTTTGAGAAAAAATATAACATGGTGCAAAAACTATTGAAATCCATTCAGTTACTGATTATGAACAAACTATATTCAGTATAATTAAAATACACATATACACCGTAAAATTTTAATCGTTTTAATCCCGTGGAGGGTCGATCCGGTACATGAAACACTATAGATTTCTACAGATAAAATTAAAAAATAAAGTACCTTTTTTTGAAAACTCGTATTAATTTACGCATTTAGAAATTAATTTATTTAAGAAAACGTCAGATGAGCGAGTTAAATGACCTAAAGATAGTAGTCAGCGTTGCGTACAAACTACCTAAAGGTCATTAAACTCGCTCACCTGACGTTTTCTTAAAGAAAATAATTTTGTACATGCGTAAAAATGTACTTTATTTTTTAATTTTAGCTTTACAAATCGATAGTGTTTCATGTAACGGATCGACCCTCCACGGGATTAAAACGGTTAAAATTTAGCGGTGTATAATAAATTTAATATAAACTTACACCTTTCTAATATTAGCATCATAACCACAAACACGCCGTCGACTGTACACCATAGGTAGCGCGGTACATATTGATCTGCGGAACCAATGTAGTGAACACAAATCGCATCCTGGACCCCTATGCTTCAGTTAACTTTCAACGCGTAAGTAAGTACCTTCACGCCATTTCTCTTGGATAGGCTGGGCTGGGTTATAAGCTGGAAGTAGGTCTGTTAGCAACTGGACTAGATAAAAAGAGCATACAATCATAAATCGTATATATTTTTTATTAGGGTTCCGTAGCCAAATGGCAAAAAACGGAACCCTTATAGATTCGTCATGTCTGTCTGTCTGTCTGTCTGTCTGTCTGTCTGTCCGTCCGTATGTCACAGCCACTTTTTTCCGAAACTATAAGAGCTATACTGTTGAAACTTTGTAAGTAGATGTATTCTGTGAACCGCATTAAGATTTTCACACAAAAATAGAAAAAAAGCAATAAATTTTGGGGGTCCCCATACATAGAACTGAAACTCAAAAATTTTTTTTTCATCAAACCCATGCGTGTGGGGTATCTATGGATAGGTCTTCAAAAATGATACTGAGGTTTCTAATATAATTTTTTTCTAAACTAAATAGTTTGCGCGAGAGACACTTCCAAAGTGGTAAAATGTGTGTCCCCCCCCCTCTAACTTCTAAGATAAGAGAATGATAAAACTAAAAAAAATATATGATGTACATTACTATAAAAACTACCAACGAAAATTGGTTTGAACGAAATCCAGTAAGTAGTTTTTTTTTAATGCGTCATAAACCGAAAAAAATACACTATTATTAAAACATCGATCAAAGTTACAACACATTACAAGAACTTTTATATTATGTTACTTGCTGCTACGGAACCCTTCATGGGCGAGTCCGACTCGCACTTGGCCGGTTTTATTGATATAAACTAGTGCTTGACTGCGATCCCACCTGATGGTAAGCAGTGATGCAATCGTTGATGGTGAGGCGCACTATTTTATTAAGAGCCTATTCACTTTAGCCTTGAAGATACCCAAGTTATAATCGGACGGGAAGACCGCAGCAGGTAAATTGTTCCAGTCCTTCTACGTATGCGGTATAAATGATGAGGCAAAACGCTTAGTCCGGACCGTAGAGGTTTCAACAACGTAGGGGTGGATATTCGCCGTACGTTGCCTTACGTTGTCCGATGGTAGTATTGTGATGGCGGAATCAAGTTATGCAATTCCTGCGCACATTCTCCAAAGTGCATCCTGTAAAACCGCGTACAATTTGCCTGCTGTGGTCTTCCCGTCAAATTACAATTTAGGTGTTTTCAATGCTAGAATGGCCCATCCATATTATCTCATCATAATAAGTTAGTGCGCCTTACCATTGAAACGATTACATCACTGCTTACCATCAAGTGGGATAGCAGTCAAGCACTAGATTATATTAAAAAAATGTCAAAGAAACGTTTTTATTATTTATTTAATTAACTAGTAACAAAATCTCATCAACATCATTCTTCATTATTTCATCCGAAAGACGTCTGGGTCTGGGCCTGCACCAAGTGTCACCAAGATGATCGGTTCTGCACGTCTTTGCGCTGCATTCATTGGATTCCTGCGATGCTCATTAGGTCAGCGATCCACCTTGTGGGACTACGTCTTTTGGTACGACTAATTATTCCCCTGGGAACGCCTATACTGCATTATATCCCTAGGGACAGAATTATGGGGTGCCGGTATGGGCACCGTCGCTGCGAAAGCGACCGGCCGCTAAACTGAATGCAACTTGATATTATCCTGCAAAAATAACAAAAAAACTTATGATTTCTTTTGCAGGTCCTCCTGCAAGCGCAGCTCGTTGAGCCTCCTCAGCTCCCCCTAAAAAAAGGCAAACACTAATCCAAACGAATTCAAGGGCAAACATTAGTCTATTATCACATAAAAATTTAAAAGCTCGCATTTAGGCGAACAATTAGTCGATAGGAACTTGGCCCCCTTTTTAACAGGTATGTTTTTGGTCGCGAGCTACGAGCTAAAACAAAACCTTGAAACCTTTAAAGAATAAATTGCTACGTTAAGCAATGAAAACCATACTTCAGACTTGTCAAAGTAACTACGACTGTCTTTGATACCAATTTATACCAATACTCGTCGATACTTTATACTTCAGAAGTGGAACAGCGTTTAAAAATACAAGCTAAGCAATGGAGCACAAAGGTGCCCGCGGTTGCGATACAGTGAATTTTATTCGCTACATTAGTCCTGTTGCAATATATCAGAGGTGCATACAACTTGGATGTTACTAGAGTGGAGCGGTGTTTGGCCGAAACCGGAATATTTTGGAGGACGAATTTTTGTAAAGTTTTATTTTATTTATTTGTTTCAAAACTTTACAAATATCCTTGCAGGCTATACCAAATGCGATAATGTAGTTAAATGATAAATTAAATATTTATTTTGCAAATAACAATAATTTATTATTTAATTATCAATTAATTCATCAGTTTAAACTAGATGAGGCCGAAGTTTTCTTATTTTACCATTTACCGCCTAAAATAGTGCTACTTAAACTGTAGCTGATTCTACACCGCAAAATTTTAATCGTTTTAATCCCGTGGAGGGTCGATCCGGTACATGAAACACTATCGATTTATAAAGATAAAATTAAAAAATAAACTACCTTTTTTTTCAAAATTCGTATTAATTTACGCATGTACGAAATTAATTTCTTTAAGATAACGTCAGCTGAGCGAGTCTAGTGACCTATAGGTAATTTGTACGCAACGCCGACTACTACCTACGGGTCATTGGACTCGTCAGCTGAGCGAGTCCAATGACCCGTAGGTAGTAGTAAAGTCTCGTTTATTCAAAGCACAACGTTACTTAAAGCACAACAGTTGTTCGTGTTACAAAACATTTAGTTCCGAAATGGGAAGCCGGGATCTTGGAACGCTAGGTAAAGAAAAAACATATATGTGGTTATAGACAGAGAAAACTCAGACACGCTTTCAGCTCCGCTCTAGAGTGAGAAAAGTCATTGGATGATTACCCAATATAAAAAAGGGTAGCTCGCGAGGTACTTACTTAATTTTTTGAAAAAGTTACCTATGTCATGGAAAGTTAAAAGTTAGACTTTTACTTGCAAAAAAAACCTTGTGAGGTTTTTACTAACTGAAACTACTCGGTGCTAGAAGAAATGATTGAGATATATTTATTTATTTAAAGCTTTATACACAAAAAACTATACAAAGGCGGACTTTACACTTACTACTATTACTACTACTACATTTACTTTTTATATATATACGTATATTTTCTATATGTTTTTTTTATACTATTTCGGTTTCGGCCTGTGTTCGTCTGCCACATAACGTATGCCAAGATTGAAGTTTATCTCTAGTTAGTGCCTTTTGTCTGCAAACTCACTCAGCCAAGACCATCGACTCGGTAATGTGTTTCAATTCATAATAAAATAGTTTATACTTGAAGATTTTAACCGCTTATAAGAGGGTTTAATGTTTAATTTCGAGAGCTCCTTTAGCTTTCCATATTTTATTAAAAAAGATGTTTTTTTTTTCTGTAGAGGGTCTTGGGATAGGGTGCAAATATAAAGAAATAGGTTACCGGTTTAGGCAAGTCTGCACGGGTCGGTACCGATCGGTACAGGTATAATTCTCTTGTGTGTTCTTATGCGCTCATATTACATAAAGAAACAGGTTTATACTTGTCGGTATCCGCTGCCTGTACCGAGTCATACGGATTTAAGCATCGGCCAGTGTACTGTTTTACTCATACAGATTTGCTTGTTTCTTTATGTGGTTTTACCGGAACCTGTCTGTACCGACCCGTATCGACATATCGGGACCGATAAACCTATTTGCACCCGATCAGAGTAACAAACATCAGCATAGGAAAAATGAGCGATTGGCCAAAGTGATTTTAATGATCTAGCATATAGCTCCTAATCTACTTATCGGAACTCGACATATGAGGTATTGTTAGAACTGTCTTAATCGTTCGCTGAAAGGTGTGATGTGTCACAAAACTCGATATGGCGCCCTCTAGCGGACAAAAAGTAATCCGTAGTCACACGATATTAAAGTGTTTCGTTTGGTACCTATAACGTGTGACTCCGGCTTTTATTTTTATTCTGTTCTTGTTTTTCCAGTTACCTTGTTTATTTCAGCTTCCTGAAAATCTTGTTTCATACTTTTTCAGTGTCGATTATGCTTATACTTTATCCAAATACAGCATTGGTTTAAAGGTTAGTAAAAAAAAAACGTAATATGTAAACGTGACTAAAATAATAATTAACCCTATTTCTTCACCATTTTAATTTAATAATAATAATAACATTTATTTCAGATCACAATGAATCCATATACAAGTGTAAGTAAAAAAAAACTAGAAAAATAATGTTAGTGTGTTTGTGCTTTATGTAAAAACAGAAGCTTATCTGTTAAAGTTTTAACGTAAAAAAAAAAAACAGTTATTAACCATTTCACGATAAGAGTTTTAATTTTAATTTTTCATGCATATTGAGCTGAACATTGCCGGTATTAAATAATATAGAAGCACTCAATTTTCGCAGTAGCACAAAATTTAATTATAAGTTTTAAGAGAAAATAAATAAAAAAAGTGGGTAGGTAGTACAAGTTGCATAAAAACGAAAGGCAAGTATTTAAAAATAAAGTCTCGTATTTCTGAAGTGTACTCCGCTAAGTTTTAAATTAAAATACTGCAAAAGTTCCTGAAATGAAAGGAACTTGCGTTTTAAAAATATTTTGCTTGCTAATTGTAAGATTTCTGATGTTTTAATTGACTTACTAGAACTATTTGGTATTTAATTTAAAAGTTAGTATTTTTCATTTTATGTCTCAAAGATAATCTCACGATGTTTTTAAAGTTATTCGCCTGGCTGGGTTTGAACCCGCGACCTGCAACTCATAAGTCGGGGTCGTTACCACTTGGCCACCACTGTGACGAACGGCGCGCACTGTTCCTGCGCGCCTCAAGGAGTTGTCAGCAACAGCAGGGATCCAGCCGGGTCGAAGCCTACTGGGGCCAGGGTTATACGAAAGGGCGCTCGAGCCCCGGTATGAAGGCTAGAAGGAACGGGGTGGGTCTTTTAGTCAGTAAGAGTCTGACTCTATCTCCCGCTCCGCCCAAGAGCGGGGGATGTCAATGCATGATTTTGTCCCACCATAAAAAAAAACACTGTGATGAAAGCAAAATTCATATAATATTCACAAGAGCAGTGGTGGCCGAATGGTAACAGTCTTTAATTACGAGTTGTAGATCGCGGGTTCAAACCTCGCCAGGCGCATTACTTTGTGTAATTTATTTCATCACCACTGTTCTAAAACGGTGAAGGAAAACATCGCGAGGAAACCGGCAAGTCCTAGAATCAAAAATTCGAAGACATATAACATCCATCAACCCGCACTGGGCCCGCGTGGTGGATTACGGTCCATTCCCTCTCCTAGAGAGGAGGCCTGAGTACCAGCAGTGGGAACATTATAAGGCTGACTATACCATGCTATGTTATATTCACAAGTAAATAACAAACATAAATAGAGTTCGCTATGCTATGTTATCATCATCATCATCATCATATCAGATGAAAGACGTCCACTGTTGGACATAGGCCTCCCCCAAGCGTCGCCACAACGACCGGTCCTGTGCGTCACGCATCCATCGGATTCCCGCTACTCTAACCAGGGGGCCAAGTTTGCTATTTTTATAAATTCGTCATTCCAACACGATCACATTGTCATTTTGCTAAAAGTTCGTAATCTGCTAATTCATAATGATCGATCATTGATCGGTCAGTAGTATAGTAATAGAGTTGCGGTAGAATGATAATATCGAGCATATTAAAACCAATAACTGCACAATAACGTTCTAATGGTAGAACACCGATCAAATAAACTGACAAAGTTTTAGCATATTACCACATACGTCAAATATTCATTTGTCAATATGTACAAGATTATTATTCTATGCCACTTCTTTCAATGGAGTGTCAGTGGTTGACCATTGGAAAGTCATAATGACGCCATTATATTAGTAGATTACCAAACTTGTCAAAATCGACAATTATGACATCAATGATTGACCATTCTGACACTATTGATATAGCAGACACGAGGCCCTTGTCATCGGTCCACATTGTTGGAGGCCTTCCAACGCTACGTCTTCCGGTACGTGGTCGCCACTCCAAAACCATGCTATATTCCATGCTATATTATACAAGTAAAATAAGTAAATAACAGACGTAAATAGAGTTCCCGTTTGGAAGCTGCACATTGTATCGTTGCTCTTAATATTTCGTCATGTAAAATACGCGGTGAATTTGTTGCTGTTGGAGATAAGCGCGCCTCTTCCTGTGTATACCATCGCTGCCGGCGAGAATACAGGGTAGTTTGTGGAAACAGAGACTGCATGCGTTTTTACTGACAGAATTTATGTTGCTGAATTGGAAAGTGTTTGGAGAGGTTGATAATGCATTTTTTTTTTGCTGAGTAGTGTAGAATTAGAGATACTGCTATAAAAAATAACGAATACTTACTTATGTTGCTGGTGAACAGATAAAAAGGCGCGTCTCTTTCTGTGTTTAACATTGCTGCTGTAGTTTGTGGAAACAGAGACTGCATGCGTTTTTACTGTCTTTACGAATATTTAATTTATGAAAGTTAATTTTTATGGCTTTTTAAAACATAGAGATAAATAAACATCAAGTGAAAAAAATCTACGCCAAACCATTTAGAGTAAGGGAGGGTATCACCAGTGATACCTTGGGTTCAAATTAGTATTAAAAAAAACTATTTAAAAAAAAAGTTTTAATTGAAGTACAAATCGTCAACTTAAACTCATCTTAACACATATTTCAAAACACCCAATCACTAATTCAAATCAATAGTAACCTTTACGTAAATTCAACATGTCTGTAACGAAAAAATTTTTGATTTTAAACTGACTACAATCGATGCAATTTGACAGCTAAAAAAATGGTGAGAGACTAGAAGTATAAAGGATATATGCAAAGCATTGTACAAAAACGTTTTAACGAATTCCGAGAGATTTTGTGGATTTTTTAACTGTATCACTGGTGATACCGGGGGTTTCAGGAGGCTTAGTTTTTATACCTCCTTTTTTTAAGTTGTCAAATCATTCAATGATTTCTCCCGATATAGAGCGGAGCGGGAGGGCGTGTCAGACTTTTACTGACTAGAAGCCATTATGTTCCTTCTTGGCCTTGCGTTTCCAAACTGCGGGGTTTCTTGTCAGACTACCCATGTGCATCACCCTAAGGTCAACTGGTAGAAAATGCCTAAGGTAGGTATAAAGTTCGTCTTTGTACAGTACTTTTTTAAAAGTGCATACACTTTAAATAATTAAATAATGCGCTCCATTGCAAATTAGTGTAGAGTTACAAAGACTGCTAGAAAAATAACATAATACTAGGTAATAGATAAGCCTATCATCTTACTGGGGCCAGGGTTATCCGAAAAGGAACACGAGCCCCGGTATGAAGGCTAGAAGGAACGGGGTGGGATTTTAGTCAGTAAGAGTCTGACACTATCTCCCGCTCCACCCAAGAGCGGGGGTTGATATTGGATGATTTTTCCCACCATAAAAAAAGGTAACAGGCAAAAATATAAAAGAAAGTATTGGTTTGCCTTAGGAAGTGTACGGGGTAAAGGTACATTTAAATAATAAACTGATTTTAAGTTAAATTTGTGTATTGCCCGAAAATGATAGATGATCGACCCGCGGCGAATGAGTCTTTCATCGATGCTAAGCAACTACTGAAAAGCTTACTTAAAATGTGTACTTTTATTCATTCGCTGCGCGTCGATGTCAGCATAAACTTAATACAATTGATATGTACGGGTTTGCTCGTACATGCTCCCCGAGGAAAAGAGGTTTAGACAATTTAGTAAATGAGAAGAAACAATTAATTATAATCAATAATTTGATATTAATTTTCTAGTGTCTCTATCGTTCACACACTGTTCACAAATTTGATATGCTTGTATATGAGCTTAAGATAGGGGAGGTGGCTTTATCTAACACTCGCGCACTTGTTACCACCTTCGCCCTTTCACTGTCGCACTGATACACTACACTATCTCCGACACACGCCCGTTGCGTGGCCGGGCATGCACCACCGCGGCTGCCGGGCGCGCCCGCTGCTGCGGACATCTCCGGCACAGGCGCGGGGGCGCTGCGACAGCGCGCGCGCCTCCACGCGAACACTCCGAGACATGCTGCTACCGCGCCGATCATACAGTAGATCGCAGTGTAATGATGAATATCATGAGTTGACAGACTGTCGAGTAACAATCCATTCTCTTTCATGATCTTGATTTTCTGCTCAATCGCTTTAAGCTCTCGATCGCTCTCTATGCTGGAGTCGTTCAGAACATCTTGAGGAATAGACACGTTTATAACGTGGTTTATGGATGCAATGACTGGTGAGTATAGGTTAGCTCTAATACTAACATCGCTCGTTCTTTGTTGATGCGCAATAACTTCAAAAGTGTCTGATTTGATTATGCAGCCATAGTCTATAGTTATGAGTCCGGAGTGAGTCAGCTGATGCGCGGTAACTTGATCTCCACATACTGTTCGTAGGTTACATTGACCGCAGCAGAAATAAATATAACTGTTGATAGAATGGCTTTCCATCCATAGATTCTTACAGGAGTCGACGTTGACTTCGCATGCTGATGTCTTAGATTGACAAAAGTCTTTATCTCTGCTTAATTTGTAAATAGGAGAGTGAATGTAACACAAATGTACGTTTGTAACTAGACATGAATCTATGATATTCTCCGTTATGATAATGTATGCATCCTCTTTCAGGTTCACAGCTATGAAATCTGATACTGGTTTAATTGATAACATAGTGTTGCTCGGTTTCTCTATAGGAATTGGTATAAGCTTGAATATTTCATAGGTGTCTCTGCTAATCAAGGGTATTTGTACTTCAAATATTGAATAATTCTTAAGCATTCTTGCTTTGACTCGTAGAAGTTTAAATAATTGTGCAAGATCTGTATGAATGTTTTCTACGGGTAACGTGACGTCATTAGACAAGTGACTAGCTATAATACTTAGCTGATCCTGTAATTGTTTGGTTGTTATTAAATGTGGATTAAATCGACCATGATAGATGTCTGTTATTGTATCCACTAAATTGTTTTGTAACTCTTTCAGGTCGCGTAATAGATTGCTCGCGACCAAGCCTCCCATAGAAGCTTCATTTGCTCTCGAAATGTTTTGAGTTCCGGCCTTCAACACTTCTAAAGTATTTTCGATGTTTGCAAACTGCTGATGAATCATTTTATGTTGTTTGTGCATTGTAGCCTCCGTCCGCTTTAATAGACTGAATTCTGCTTCTATGACCGAAGTTTGATTTTGCCAAAATGATGCAATATGCTTTTGATTTTTGCGTAGAAGAATGATATCTTTCTCGTATCGTTCCGCGAATCGAGCGTCCAATACGCCGAAGAGACTGTTTGCTATGTAACCGACACCGTCGATAAGGCCTCGTCGCCACCTGTTCGCTTGTTTTACAAAATGCTGACTGAGTAACATATGATTATTGTAGTCGAGTTCATTGTACCCATGACGTAATTGCAATAATATTATGTCACAATGTGTTTGATCTTGAATTGTGCTGCATGTTTGTTCCAAGGACATAATACTTTTGTTAAGTGCGGTCATTCCTTCCCAATAAGGATCTAAATCGTAATATATGATTAGTTTCCAGTCGTCGCGTATGATCTGCATGTTTGATAGTTTGTCGAAGTAAATATGTTGATTATTTCTGAATTGTGTGATGTTAAGAGCACATTGGGAAGTTGTAATGATACTAAAGAATAACATAATTGCTGCAAACACTGACGCTATATTATAGCGAGTGCCCCTTTTCCTTGTTCCAGACTGCTTATTTGTTGAATCCTCCGTTCCTTTAGTATTTGCTTGCTTGATTTGCAAAGGTTCATTGTTAATTGGGAGTATTGATAATTTTGTGACAGGACGTTTCAACGTTCCGTTTTTGGTTTTTACTGTAACTACGCGAACATTACCGTCGGAACCGGGATGCAGTTCGATGACTCTGCCCATTAGCCATTTTCCCGGCGGAAGGTTGTCATCATGAATCATGACAATATCATCAACATTTAGATTGCTCGTAGCTTGTCGCCACTTACTTCTTTCCGTAATTTGTACTAGGTACTCATTCCTCCATCTTTTCCAGAGATCTTTTACAATTTTTTGTGTCAATTGCCATCGAGTTCTTAAATCCGTTTCAGTCTCATGTATGGAAACCTTTGATCCTCCTGTTAGGAAGTGAGCAGGCGTCAAAAAATCCACATCGTCTGGATCTTCTGATATTGGACACAATGGCCTCGTGTTGAGACATGCTTCAATCTGTGTGAGCACTGTAGTTAGTTCCTCAAACGTAAGAATTTGGTCACCAATAATCCTCTTGAAATGATATTTGAAGCTTTTTACTGCCGCCTCCCATAAGCCTCCCGCGGATGGCCATGAGGGCGCATTGAAGCTCCACTCTATTTCCATATCTAATACTTCTGCTTGTAAATCTTTGTCTTGCATGATGTTCATTAGTGCTTGATAATCCTGTTGTAGTACCTTGTTGGCACCGACAAAATTGCGGCCATTATCGCTATAGATGTGACTAGGCGTCCCTCTACGAGCCGCCATTCTTCTTAATGCTGCGATGAATGAAGTTGTGCTTAAATCGCCAACTAGTTCCAAGTGTACTGCCTTCGTGACCATGCACACAAAGACAGCCACATATCCTTTTGTGCTCTTGATACCTCGTCCTTTGCTTGCTTTAACGTAAATATGACCGGTAAAATCTACGCCTGTGTGTGTAAAGGGACGGGATGGATTACTTCTGGCCTCCGGCAATTGCCCCATAATTTGCTGTTGGCAGTGTGGATTTTGTTTTTTACATGTTACGCACCGACGAAGCTGCCTCTTCGTAGCGACGTTTCCTCCTAGAATCCAATATTTTTGCCTGATGAAACCCAATGTCAGCCGGGCTCCAGCATGTAGCATGGTTTGATGTGCGTCTTCAATGATTAATTCTGTAAGACGTCCTCTGTGTGACAGAATAATAGGATGCTGCATGTCATGACTGATATGTGCCTTTTTTAGTCTCCCTCCTACTCTTAGGATATCATTTTCATCCAGGAAAGGGTTTAATTTTAACAATTTCCTTTTTGAATTCAACTTTCCATCTTGCTTTAATTCTCTTATTTCATCTGCGAACTCTTCTAGCTGTACATGCTTGATAATTTTTTGCTTTGCTTGACTGATTTCTGATAATGATAGATAATGCTTTTTTGCTGTCCTTTTATACGTCGTAATCTTCATTACTAAAGCTAGAATACGTGTAATTTTGCTGATTGATTGATATTTATTCAACAGGTCTGTAATGATGCTTGTTTCATGCTTTGTAGCAATATGAACGTCTTCTTGCTTCTTTAATTCCTCGTTTGTGGTATAAATTGATTGATTTTCCTTCGTTGCTTCAAATGAGTGTAACCATGTTGGTCCTTGCCACCACAAACGATGATCATTTAATTGAGCTACTGTGAGTCCTCTGCTTCCACAGTCAGCAGGATTTTCGCTTGATTTCACATATCGCCAAGATTGTGGGTTAATGATATCTATTATTTGTATTGTTCTATTTACTACGAAAGTTTTCCAACGGCTTTGGTTTCCTTGAAGCCATCCCAATACGGCTGTTGAATCACTCCAACCAAATATATGTAAGTCATGACCTTCTAGACACTGCTTGACTTTGGTCATGAGTTTGGCCAGCAACAGAGCTCCACATAGTTCCAGTCGAGGCAGTGATATTTGATTTTTCGTAGGAACTAATTTTGATTTAGCTGCTACTAGTATTATTGGATAATTGCTATTTCTTATTCTGCAGTAAATTACACATGCATAGGCTTTTGTTGATGCGTCACAAAAGCCGTGTAACTCTACACTACTCGCTGCTTCTGTACCGTACCATCTTGGTATTTTGTATTGATTGATACTGTCTAATTCGTCCTTGATTTTTATCCATTCCTTGCTGATTTTATCTGGTACTTGTTCATCCCATTGAAGATTGCATAACCATGTCTCTTGGAATAAAATCTTCAATTTGGTTGTGACTGGCACGATCCATCCTAATGGGTCGAATACTTTAGACATGTCTGATAATATGGTTCTTTTAGTGATATTAGTGTTTGATGGTTCAATTTTTGATACAAACGTGAAGTTATCATCTGTAGGGTTCCAACGAAGTCCTAATGTCTTGCTCAATCCTGCTTGATTAAAGCTTTTGCTTTCTTGTTTACAATAATCTTGATCTTCTAGTTTTAGCAGACGACTGTCGTTAGCTGTCCACTTTCTTAAATTGAAGCCCCCTAATTTCAGTACATTTTTCAAATCTTGCTGCAACTGTTGTGCTGCTGATAGGCAAGAAGCCCCATGAACCAGATCATCCATGTAGAACGATTCTTCGATGACCTTGGCGGCTTCTGGGAACTTATCCCGTTCATCAATCGCTAACTGTCTCAAAGTCATCATTGCCAGAAACGGAGCGGCCTTTGTGCCGTATGTCACCGTTGTTAATTGATATCCTTGTATTTTTTGCGACGGATTATCTCTCCACACAATTTTTTGTAAAGGTTGATCTTCTGGGTGTACCCAAATCTGCCTAAACATTTTTTCTATATCAGCCGTGAATGCGTACTGATATTGTCTCCATTTAATGATAAGGGATTGAAGGTCATGCTGTAAATTTGGTCCCGTGAACATCAAGTCATTTAAACTTGTATTTGTAGATGTCTTTGTTGAAGCATTGTAAACAACTCTCAATGCAGTCGTTGCACTATCTTCGCGCAATACGCAATGATGCGGAAGGAAACATTCCGGTGTCTGATTCCAAGGTGAAGGTCTCATGTGCCCTAAGTCCATGTATTCGTTAATAAATGACTTATATGCGTTGAATAAAGAATTATTTTTATGCAATTTCTTCTCTAGATGAATGAATTGAGCCACAGCCTTATTTTTAGAGTGCCCCAATTTGTCCTCAAATTGTGGTTTAAGTGGAAGTCTCACTTGGTATTTTCCGTCATCCAACCGTCTTGTTGTTGCTTTGTAGTATTGAATGCACTCTTGATCTTCTGATGATAGTGATTTTTCTTCTGTAACATCTTCGATCTCCCAGAATTGTTGAACTCTATCTAAATCAAATTGCACGACGTTGCACATTAGCTTAGTTTTGATATTTCCACATAATATCCAACCTAGTTGAGTTTCTTGAACAAGCGGAAGTGATTCGCTTAATCTGCACATGCCGGTTAAAATAATATTCGAATATACGTCCGCACCCAATAAAATGTCTATGGGTCGACTGATGTTATATTCAGGATCAGCTAATTCTAAATTATTCAGAAAGGTGCATACTATTTTTGGGAATGAGTATGATGGTAAATATTTTGTTAGGTTATTCATGATGTAAACGTCGATATTAAATTGATATTGCTTGATTCTTGAGTTTGACATACAGTTCAGGTTCATCATTCCTCTGCAACTGTTTTCTGTTTGTCCTATGCCTGTGATAATGCCGTCACACCTGGATCGCTTCAATCCTAATTGCTGAGCGGCGTTCTCTGTGATGAGAGACATTTGTGAGCCCTGATCAATAAGAGCCCGAAGGATCAGATATGTTCCATCTACCTTCTGAACCTTTAAAAGTGCAGTTGATAGTAAAGTTTCTTGCATCATATTATTTTGTTGTGTCACGTGCGTGTTTCCTTGATTGACACGTTCCTGATAAAAACGGTTGTTGGTTTGCTGTGTAGAAGGCGTCGAATTTCCTCCTTGTTTTGACAATTCCTTAGAATTTGATTCATGAAGCAATGTGTTGTGAAATCCGTTGCATTCATGGCAACGTTTCTTCGATAAGCATTCTTTTCCTTTATGATCATATAAGCAGTTTTGGCAATAATTCAAGTTAGCAACACATTGTTTTTTCTTCATCGGGGAAAAGTCAGCAAATTGTTTGCAATAAAATATGGCATGTGCGTCATTGCACACTGGACAATTTGGTCGAATGTTTTGCAATTTCCTGTAACTAGGTGATTGCGAAATAGCCTTGTTGCTTGAATATGACTGCTTGAAATGATAATGTTTTGATTCTGATGGTTTATTGTTTCTTGAAGAAAAGGGTTTTTGATTATTTATCTCCTGTTTTCTTCTACTTGCTTCCATGCTCGTGAACTTCCCCTCTAGAAAGGCTAGAAATTCATTCAACTCGAGTAATTCTCGAGGTTGCTTGATAGCTGCGTTATATTCGCTGAATGTGTCTGAATCCAATTTCTGGCACAGGAAGTGCACGATCAACGGACCCCATGACGTCACGTCTACGCCGAGGTTCTGTATTGCATTCATTGTCTCAAGTGCAGTATCATGGATTCGCTTGATATGATTGATTGACGCTTGCTGTGAAATGGGTATATTCAATAAAATGTTAATATGCGATGTGAATATCATCCTTTTGTTGTCATAACGATGGCTCAAGATATCCCAACTAATGATGTAGTTATCTGAGCTGATCGGGAGATGCTGTATGAGACGCTCTGCTTCACCTTTTACCTTTGATTTGAGAAACTGCATCTTCTGAGCCCCAGACAACGATGGGTTGCTATGAACTGCTTCTGTGAAGAGATCCTTAAAAGATGTCCACTGATGGTAGTTACCGCCAAATGTAGGTATTTCTATTTTTGGCGTGGTATGCTCTCTATGTGAAACGGACGACATCTTTTTATTGATTGCTTTGATAGCAGCGTTGTATGTGCTTTCGTGTTTAAGGTACATACGATGATACTCTTGATTTCGGTCTCCCAGCTCACTGTCTAATTCCCAATGCTGAGTGTCAATCTTCTCCCAGCGAGACCTAACCAATCCTAGTAAATGATCGAATTCCCATTTTTCCGCTACAGTATCCATGTCGATACTTGAAACGGTATGTTCAAAGGCCTTGAAGTTACTCATTTGTTTCCTCATCATCTCATCGGTCTTGCTGTTTGATCCCTGAGACTTCAAAGATTGACCTGAAAGTTGCTGTAAGGTACTGGAGGTAGCTAGAGGAGTAGCAGGCTTTAGAAGCGGCGTTGATGGTCTTTCCTCTGTTGGCGGATGATTCTGAATAACTGCTCTGATATTTTCATATCTTTCCTTCACCGTGTCAAATTGCTGCGAAGTGAAGTAAGTATGCGATCTGGCATATTCTATACCACACAATTTCCTATGATTGGATTGATACTCTTGCCAGCATGCCTCCAAATTTTCCAACCTTTGGCGTATGTAGTCCGCGGTTTTGCGATCGGAGCCATCCTTTTTGAAATTTGTATAAACTTGCTCTATTTGATTGAGTAGCTGCTGTTGTTGGGCGAGAATGTCCTCTAACGACGACATGATGATGATAGAATTGATAATAAATGGAACGATCTTACTTGATTGTCCAAGCGGGAGCCTTGTTGCTCACGCAATGCGGATCCTTGTTGATCCCTGCTGATTGCTGCTGCTATGTACTGCACTATTGCTGGCAGTACAAACACCTTCACTGCTAGTTTGTTTGATATCCCTAGTGAAACACTTTACAGAACTTGATTGCTACACTGTAATGTACACGCGCGATATCCGGCTCGAAGGACCAAAAATGTACGGGGTAAAGGTACATTTAAATAATAAACTGATTTTAAGTTAAATTTGTGTATTGCCCGAAAATGATAGATGATCGACCCGCGGCGAATGAGTCTTTCATCGATGCTAAGCAACTACTGAAAAGCTTACTTAAAATGTGTACTTTTATTCATTCGCTGCGCGTCGATGTCAGCATAAACTTAATACAATTGATATGTACGGGTTTGCTCGTACAGGAAGGACATACGTTATTATCATAGGTTTGAGTAGAATTTGAGGATATTCAAATAATAGAAGAAAGTTTTTGAATCCATTTGACTATTTCTAAGTTAAGGGACCTTCAAACCCAGCCAGGCGCATTACTTTGTGTAATTTATTTCATCACCACTGCTCTTAAAACGGTGAAGGAAAACATCGTGAGGAAACCGGCATGTCCTAGAACCAAACATTCGAAGACATGTGACATTCACCAACCCGCACTGGGCCCGCGTGGTGGATTACGGCCCATTCCCTTTCCTAGAGAGGGGGCCTGAATCCCAACAATGGCCGACTATACTATAACTACTCTAAGGGACTTTGTGTGGATAAAAAGTTTGAATAATCGTTTGTGTTCTTACCATTTTTAAAAGTTTAATTAGCGTATCTTTTAATCCATACACGCTATAACTGACAGCTTTGCCTGCACAGTTATACCTGTCGGGTAAGCTTGTATAGAAACCTGCACAGTTCTACAACTGACACGTTCCGGTTTACCTGTAAATGTCACCTGTACAGGTAAACCTGACAGGTATACTCTAGCGTGTATGGCGGGCATTAAGGCGGTTATCACACTGCCACGCACCACGCAGCGTAGCGCATGAATGCGTGTTTGCACTCACGCGCGTGAGTGCGGGGCGACACGCAAGGTATGGCACACTGAGTTTCATAGTGCCGTGCGTCATTTTGTATGAAACGACTCAAAGCCCGTACGCGCGTGAGTGCGTAAAAAACCCGCACGATGATCCAGATCTGCACTCCCGCAAGTACGCGCGACGCAACCGCCTAAGGTCGTCGAACCTCAACGTCATTATGATTCCATTTTTGAAAGTCAGTCATCAACTTTGCAGTTTTCAGTCTCTGTCCACGCCTACTCTGCGCACGTATACATTGTACGACTGTGTATCCAGCGTGATATATGTCGCATAAAACGCTCCGCGCTGATTATAACGCTATTCGCTTTAAGAACATGTTGTGACATGACACTTTTGCTTTACTTTTCCAGACATAATTCCGAGATAATCCTGTCAACTTTGATCCATGCTGTGCGCATAAGTAACTCAGTATCTGAGTTGGTATCTAGAAGATCATGTATAGAATAATAATGTTACGAAGAAAACAACGAAGAGAATTTTGTAAAAGTTTTGCTTCTGGTTAAATCGAAGTAGTTCAGACATTGTTGGAAATATTGTTTATTTTTTTACCAAAAGATGGCGCTGTTAGATAATAGAAGATTTTTCGCGCGGTGTTCTGAAGGTACTAAATACATAGTTTATTTATTTATACTTTATGCATACAAGAGGCGAACTTAATGCCTTAAGGCATTTTCTACCAGTACATACAATATGTCAAGTGTTTTTACCTTCATCCTTGCTACGGTTGCAAGTGCTGCAGAATCATCGCGGGTTGTGAATGGAGTCTTCAGACTCAGTATTATTTGAGATATTTTTGTGTTTCTATAATTTTGCTTTTCTCTTTATTATAAAATAACTCTGCTTTTTTTGCGAGGAAAATCGTCCAGTATCAACTCTAGGGCGGAGCGCGAGGATTTGTCGGACATTTACTGACTAAAACCCACTCCTAAATTCCTTCTTTGCCTTCGTTCCAGGCTCCTGGGATTCTTTTTCGCACAACCATGACCCCAGTTAGTAGGCTTCGGCACTGCTAACTGGGGAACGCAGGTTCGCACGTGGAACACTGCGCACCGTCGTCAAGTCGGGCCGGACGGTTACCGAACGGCTGGATGGCGAGTTACACATCGCTCGCAAGAATAACTCTGCGCACAGCACATGGCCCCAGTAAGCTTCGACTCTGCTGAGTACGGTTTTGCTGAAATCTCCTTGAAGCGCACGTGGAACACTGCGCACAGTCGTCTACTGGAGCTTGGTCCGGACGGTTACCGGACGGCCGGATGGCGAGCTAACTATCGCTCGCCAAAATAACTCTGTTTGGCCTAGCACATGAAATCTAAAAATACAAAATCAAATTCTAACTAAATCCAAACAGCAAGATTTATGCAGGCTGGTTTAAAAAACACACCAACCTTTTTCCAAAAGCGGATAAACTTATGAATGCCAACGCAACTTTTAGTGTTGCGAGGTAAAAAAAATCCAAACCTCTATACAGAGTTGCTACATTTTTCACAGAGCAACACCGCTTAGCGGGTAAGCCAACCGTGTGCTTGCTTATTAGAGCATTCATCCACACTCTAGCGTTAGTCTTACAAGCTTTCGGTGTCCCTTTTAAAACTCATTTGAATATGAATTTGAACGAAGATTCTTTTGACAAGTTTGTTGTTTTTGGCCTTTTATAAAAGTTCTTTGTCAAAGGCTTGGGTAGGAAGTTTTCCGTTTAGAATATCGATTTCTTGTATCAAGTTCTTTAACTATTTTGGTGTTTCTATCTCCACTACATTACTGCATGTTGAGCAGTGGCATCCGTGGTTTGATTTCAAGGTCAGGCAAAAGCGTTATTGGGTTTTCCTATTAAGAATTACTCTTGTGCACTCTTGTGTTTGGAGGTGGTGTGACACCACCGTGCCTAGGATAGCAGGTAAACCAGCCCACGCTTGATCTCTATCCAATATTCATGTTGTATTGTTGATCGTCACATAGGACTTTAACTTTTGTGCACTACTGTGTGTAGCGCTGGGTGTCTGATGCCCAGTAATTGATAAGTTGGTGACCCTTTCGGTTCAGGCACAGTCACTGCAACTGTATTGTATGTTTGTACTCTTTTTTTTATTACTAATTTATGTTGTGGTATATTGTATTGCTTGCGTCGAATAAATGCTATTCTATTCTATTCTATTCTATTCTATTCTATTCTATTCTTTTATATTCTATTCTATTCTATTCTGTCCTATTCTATTCTATTCACTATAATATTTTCTGCGTAAAGTAGAATAGAGAGATACTGTGAAATGTATAGGCTAATCTCTGTTGAGATTGTCTTCTATGATCAAAACTCGGTTGGGAGGATTATTAATTCTTTTAAGTTACTAGTTCAGGAGACGATAGACTATGTTTATGGCTATTTTTAAGTGTCAGTGATAAGCTACATATGATACAAAACATGTAAATATTTTTAAAGATGAAAACACTGTAGATACAAAAACTTTATACCGATAAAGGTAGACAGAATTTTAAGAAGTTCGAAGAGATTTTTTATTTTGATAGCGAAATGATATTTATTTATGAATTGTGTGGAGAATGATATAAGCAGAAAAAGATTTATTGAAAGCCTAACACTTTATTTGACAGAAAAGCAGAAAAAAAAACCGTTGCAACGTCTTCAATTTTGCCAAAAAAGAAAAGAAACAAAAAACTTGGGACAAGGACAGCCAAATTAACATTTAAACGTCCATTTTGACTCGGTAGCAGCAGGCTGTGCTGGCGCTGCCGCTGCTGCTGTTGAGACCCTTAAACGGCGCAAATACTATAACCTTATTGGTAATTACAGTTTTGAGCCGTTTGGGGTCGAAACACTTGGTTCGTGGGGTCCGAGTGCGCGTCTCCTTTTCAAGGAAATTTCACGCCGACTGATCGACACTTCACATGACCAGGGGGCTGGCTCGTTCTTCGCCCAAAGAATTAGCGTTGCCATTCAACGTGGCAATGCTGCCAGTCTTCTGGGCACATTTCCGGATGACAGCGATGTGGAGGAGTACTTTGACGCCTGAGCGTACTTTGTCATTTTGTATTATATTTATGTACATAGTTAGGTTTTAGTATAAATAGTTTATTTAGTATTTAAGTATTTTGACTAACCACAATTTAATCTATATTTGGATTTAAAACAATATATCCAACAAATTCCATAGAAAATTAACCGAAACAAAGATGACGATACATAAAACCAAAATCCACGGTCGTTTCACAACGAAACAATCAGGGTCACAATTAGTGAGGCCGATCATTCGACCCGAGAACGTCAATCTTGTGAGAATTACACGCCAGAGCCAGGCGGTTCGTTACTAGTTACATAGTACCCGTGGGATACTAACTATTTATGTAGGCTATGTAGCAGACTAAGGGTAAAGCTAGCTGTCCATCAGTATTACTAGGGTAATAAGTTTGGAAATGCTAAGCAAAATATTGTGTAGATCATTTATTTAAACTCTGATGTTTAGGCCCAGTTGGGCGCCAATACGGTGTTGGCGCCCAACTGGACCAAAAAGATGGCGTATAAAAGACCAAGTGCGACTCAAAAAATATGTATTCGTAAGTAAGTTATAATGAGTCAAGTAACTGCATTTAACCAAATCAAAATAATTCACGAGTGATCATAAATTCTTCTGGAGTATAGTAATCTTGATGTGCAATATTACTTAATAAGCGTTCCACTTTAGGAGAAGATTGTGCATCATGATATATTTTTTTATTTGCAAAAAAAAAACAATTTTTTGTTATGTAAACTAATATGTTAAAGTCAAAGAGTTTTTTATCTGTTTAAGCGTACTACTCCTTGAAACTACCAGTCGGATTGGAAAAAAAAATCTGTGTATGGGATGGCCAAATTCATGACAAATATATATTGAATATTTAACATCACGCAATGTCTCTCAGAAGCGAAAAAATCACCAAAGATGCGGATGAAACTGCCAGAAACCGGTTATCAATAATAATAACACTTAAAAACAAACCAAAACTAAGATTGTCTATCCATAACCAATCTATCTCAAACTTGCGAGAACCAGTCAAGTTACAATACAGTTGTAACAACAAGACCTTAGGGAAATTATCACTTATATTAGTGGCTCAATTCAGACTTCAGCAATAATATCTTCCGAAACAAGCTTAGCGGTACCAAGACAGATACAACTGTTGAATTGAAGTTGTAACAATTTGGAGAACATTTAAGTGCCAATCATGATGTTTGGCAGTTTGAAGACCCAATTGGGTGCCAAAATATTTGATGAAACGATCGGAATAAGAATAGCTGCCAATAACTTGGCCCGACTAGATCAATCCCCTCCCCATTCCACCGATTTCTATTCCTACTCCTTCACTTCCCATGCTGTACGTTTGTGGAACTCACTACCGCCTGACATTAGGGGCTGCCATACTCTTGCAGTTTTCAAAAAAAGGGTGAAAGAACACTATCTTTCTATTTCGTCATAGTTGCTTATTAGTATGTATTTATAATTATATAATATAATATGGTCAGTATGTATTTTTTGCGATATTTATTCTATTATATATTATGTATGTTTATATTTATGATAGTACATATATATTTATATGGTAAGTATATTCTTATAATAATTGTTTTGTTTGTTTCTTTTCCTGTCACTTTTACACACGGTGTATACTTCTCTTTTTTTCTAATTCTCCTTTCGCGGGTATGCTGGAAGAGATTTCGTTAGAAATAAGCATCACCTATGTACCTATTTTCCTGTTTCTGTCTTCTTTTCTTATGTAAGTTAAGTGTGTACATGAATTGTTAAATAAATAAATAAAAAATAAAAGTCTAGGCACATAAGACCCTTGAAACTGCCAGAGACGGAAACAGATGGAGGAATATTATAAAAGTGAAAGTGATGAAGCATTGAGGTATACGATGCTAGGAGGGGTCGCCAATACACCGCTGGTTACAACTTTTATTTTCAGAGAATTTAGTCCATTGTTCTCGGCAGGTATCGTTGTTATCGAGAAGAAAGCCATTGCATCGATGGATTTAATTGTTTGCGTAAAAAGTTGTGTCGCTTTTGTGGTGTATAATCAAGTTTATTCTATTATAACTCAAAGGTTATGCATATCATCTTTTTCCTGCCCTTATTCTATGTTTCTAGGGATTGGCGCAATACGTTTTTTTTTATTCTGTCCTGTCAACTGTCACACTATCATTGACTCTCTTTTCTTTCATATCTCAGTCCTTACACAAACCAACCATCTTTTCTTTGACCTCCCCTGTCCTTCTCCATCCATCCGTATGTATAAACATATACATTACTCTTTTAGTAACTTGTGTGTCATCATTAAGTATCTAAATATACTAGCTTATGCCAGTGGCTTCACCTGCGTGAAGGTAGATCTCTCAATACAAACTTTGGACCCATTTTTCATCCCCTTAGGGGGAAAATTTTGGAAAATCCTCTCTTGGTGCTCGCCTAAGTCATAAAAAAAACATTGATTGAGTTACTTAATTCTACACTTTACATTTAGTTAAATATTTTATAATAATTATGCTATTTAATATAAAAAATCATCCCTAAGTAGTAGTCGCCTCTTCGGCGTATGCCTCCCCCAATACTTTCCAATGATTCTTGTCCCTAGGAATGATTTCTAGGGACAGGAATATTTGTGTAGATATAGATAAACAAACAAATGTCACAGGACGCATAATGTCGAGTGAACTACTGCAGTAGATTCGCTATATAAACCTGCTACAGAAATTAAACAACTCCTAAAACAAGCCAAAAGTTAAACATGCCATCTGGCCGTCACGTCGGCGACGCGTCGCCAAAATACAAACACTTTAAAAATACTATCGTTGTATCGCAAACTAGGAAATTGAATATCGAGTCCCGCAGTCACGTTCGAGATATTTAGGGGGACCGTGAGTATGATTTGAGGAGGACTTTTTAAGAGTTTCCGTACATAATATTATAAAAACGAAACTCGAGGCGACTTGAGAACTTCTTATCAACGCGACTGTTTTAAGATTGCTTTTGTTTTTTTCTTAGTTTGACAGTTGACTACGTACTTTTTAGACGTGGAATATTAAATAAGTCGTGGCCAGATTTTAAAACTAATCACTTCATGACTGACCATTTCAAGAAATGGTGGCTTTTTAATGATAAATTCATCTCTTGATGTAGCCAGATTTTAAGATCTGGCTATGATAATTATATATGACATATGCAGATAGATATAATTGAAGATAGTCATGAAATTTTAGAACAACTCTATGAAATACATCATTATTATCCCTTTTTTTTCCAAATTTATTACCAGGCAAGGAATTTAACTATGTAGTTTTGCCATCAACACGCTGAGAAGAAGAAACAAATTATGTCTCCATTGCTGGAATAGGTCTTTGCTCCAGTGTCAGTATTACGACCAGTCCTGTGCATTTCGCATCCATCGGAATCCCGTGACTCTCATCAGGTCATCGGTCTACTTGTGGGCTTGCGGACAGTGAGCAATGAGTAGCTCGCTGTCCGGCCGTCCGGTAACTGTCCGGACCAAGCCCAAGTCGTCGACGGCGCGCACTGTTCCCGCGCGCCTCAAAGAGTTGTCAGCAACAGCAGGGACCCAGCCGGGTCGAAGCCTACTGGGGCCAGGGTTATCCGAAAGGGCGTTCGAGCCCCGGTATGAAGGCTAGAAGTAACAGGGTGGGTCTTTTAGTCAGTAAGAGTCTGACACTATCTCCCGCTCCGCCCAAGAGCGGGAGACGTCAATGCATGATTTTTTCCCACCTTAACAAAAAAAAAGGTCATCGGTCTACTTATGATGATCTTACGTAATTGGTGCCGAATATTAAATCTGTTAAATTGTGGGTATACTTAACGCAACTTTCTTTACACATCACACTTACACATAGTCTTTTTCCACAAATTCAGCTCGACATCAGTATGTCACTACAGGGACCCAGCAGAATACCAGCGTCAGGTACCTATATTTTCCTGACACATGCTGAGTTGGGCTCCCATTTGATGCATCCTTGAAGCACGCACCGCACTATGCATTTTTTGTTTGTTTGCCACACAAAACTTTTAATAAGCTTTACTTTTTTTTGCTTTTATGTTTCCATGTTTAATTTTTTATCGTTTTTTTTATTTATGTATGTAATTCAATTATCTGTGGTTGTTTACACTAACTATTTTTTTTTTTTTTAATTTATGTCAAATGTTTTATCTATCTATCTATCTACCTTATATGGGAGGCCTGTCAACACTCCGTCTTCCGGTACGCATTTTGTTATTCCAGAGGGCTTAGCCAAATAGATAATTTTTAATATATTATTCTAGTAGAAGTAGTGTATGGCAATGATGTCGTTAAGTCACGTGGGTCAGAACAAAGAAATCGCACGCGTTACCGACTGTAGAAAGAACGAAACGGTTGTAACTTGGCTAGATCTGCAGAACCTATTGGCTCAATCTACAATCAGTTCTGCTGGCAATGTGTACTGCTCACTGACAGGCCTGTTGGCCTAGTGGTTAGTGAACCTGACTGCTATGCCAGAGGTCGTGGGTTCGATTCCCACCCAGAACAAATGTTTGTGTGATGAGCACGGTCATTTGTTCTGTGTCTGGGTGTAATTTATCTATAATATGTATGTATTTAAAAATATATAAGTATGTTTATCAGTTGTCTAGTACCCATAACACAAACTATGCTTAGCTTAGGACTAGACGGCGTTGTGTGATAGTTGTGGAATATTATATTATTATTGTATTATTACTTTCAATCGTGGAAATTACAGACACAATAGAAAGACAATAGGTGCGCGAACGCCGGCGTTCGCTTGGGGTTTCATGAATTAAAAACCAATATAACCAATACTTTTTAGGTACTTATAAATACAAATGGTTAGTTAAAAATCAACAGGCTAAAGTCGATACTTCAGTTGGTTGCAATTTTTATGATAGAACTTCGTGTAATAAATCTACAGCAATTTCAGTGGTAAAACTTTAATTTGGCGAATCTAAAAAGAAAAAGCAAGTTATAATATTGTTAGATACAGATAGGAGTGATTTAACAGATTTTCTAGAATTCTTTATAAAATATTTTCCAATATTTGTTGGCCTCCTACATATACATATTTCTGATTGGAGAAGTTGATAAATTTTCTATTGGTACCCGAAAAAGGCCTTCGGACATTTTGGCTGTCGAAGCCTTCCTGTAATCGTAAATATATTTTTTCTTATACGCCCTGTATATTGAATATCTATATTTTAGACTAGCTTTTGCCCGCGACTTCGCCCGCTTACATAAAACATAGCCTATGTCACTCAGGAATAAAGCAGCTTTCTATGGGTGTAAAACTTTTAGCAATGGGACCAGTACCTCCAGAGATTACAATTACCGGCACGGATCTTGAGCGCTGGCTTCAAGTCGCGCAGAAGTCAAATATTCGGTCTATTTAGTGGTGAAAAGTGAGAGACGGGGGCAGGGAGTGTCGGAGATCGGCTCGCCGCGCCATCGTGTCATAGACGTCACTCGTGATTCGTTCCCTGCGCTTGCTGCATGTATCTAACAACGACGACGATTGGCTCGCCAATGTATGAAATGCGCAAACCGATCCCCACTTTGACGCCGAGCGCTCAAGATCCCTGCCGGTAATTGTACCTCCTATAAACAAAAAAACATAAAAAGAAATAAACAAACTGTACCTCTTTATTATATTAGTGTATATGTAGATTAGTGTAAATACTATTCTTTTATCCTAATTTGGTCGATTTTTTATTTTAACGAATAAAATGCCACTGTAACGTGATGGATCAGGAGTTGTCTAAGCGGGAAATTTGAAATATGTGGTTTGTTAGTCAGTAAAAAAGGTTTGACACGCCCTCTCGCCCTAAAGTGGGAAGTCATTTAATGATTTTCCTTCAGAAAAATGGTGTAAATAATTTATCAATGTCCGAAATGAATTAAAAGTCGATGATTTATATTAACAAAAGAAAAAAAATGAAATCATGTGCACACATACACATATAATTAAAACACATT
Source organism: Mythimna albipuncta (assembly GCA_929112965.1). NCBI lineage: Eukaryota > Metazoa > Arthropoda > Insecta > Lepidoptera > Noctuidae > Mythimna > Mythimna albipuncta. Next base: position 13,590,652 of record OV815982.1, read on the forward strand.
CCATCAGAATTTTTTCCGCCATCTTTCAATTTTTATTAGCAAAATGTCCCAAAAATACCAAATGCACACAGCCCCTACAAAAACTGAAAATTGGTTGTTCTGCGCAACGAGTCGACATAAGCGCTTGTGTGGTTTTAAAGTAAAGATATTGGGACCAGCGCCACACTTTGAGATTCAATCATTGGACTCGTGCCTCTGAATAAAGAAGAACTTAATGATATTTTGATGTGCATCTTTTTAATCTTCGTTCATTCCTTCATTTTTCGACCAAAATTTTCTCAAAAGCTGTGTAATGTGTATACCTGTATGTCTCTTTGAATGAAGAAAAATTGCAGATATCCAATGTAATAAACAGAGCCGTTAATTACATTGAATATCTGTATATTGCGCGACAGCATCGCTACTAACGCGCGTTAGTCGCATTTGCAAGCGCTATAGAAAAAATGTCAGCGCGCTTCGAACGCACTACAGCATCGCGACTGTATCGATGAGAACGCGCTAAAGCATCGCTACAAAAATTCGCCTTTAGCAAGGGGCCTTAAGTGTCATCATTTACTGAAAACCAGGGGCCCAAGTTTGCTATTTTTATAAATTCTTCATTCCCACACAATCCCATTGTCATTTTGCTAAAAGTTTGTAACCGGCTAACTCATAATTATCGGTCAACGGTCTCGTAAGAGTTGTAGTAAAATTACAATATCGAGCTGTCTCTTAAAAAATTAAAAACAATGTTCTAATGGTAGGTCACTGATCAAAGGAACTGTCAAAAATTGTTATAGATTACCGCATACGTCAGACATTCATTTGTCATTATGTACGAGATTACCGTTCTATGCTATTTCTTTCAATGGAGTTTCAGTGGTTGACCACCACTGGTAAGTCATAATGACGCCATTATATTAGCAGATTACCAAAACTTGTCAAAATCAACAATTAGGAAATCAATGGTAGACCATTAGAAAGGGCTATGCTCGGAGTTTCCTTGCGTGATAGAGTCAGAAATGAAGAAATCCGCAGGAGAACCAAGGTTACCGACATAGCACGAAGAATAGCCTCATAAAACTCAAGTGGCAATGGGCAGGGCACATTGCTCGCAGAACAGATGGCCGTTGGTGGCGAAAGGTTCTGGGGTGCCGACCGCGTACCGGAAAACGTAGCATTGAAAGGCCTCCTACAAGTTGGACCGATGACCTGGTGAAGGTTGCGGGAATCCGATGGATGCGGGACGCACAGGATCGTTCATTTTGGCGATACTTGGGGAGGCCTATGTCCAACAGTGGACGTCTATCGACTGAAATGATGATGATGATGGTGATGTAGACCATACTGACGGTTTAACTTCTTTTTTTTTTTGATAGATTTGCGCTTGACCGCTATCTCACCTGATGGAAAGCGACGATGCGGTCGACGATGGAGCGCGCTTACCTAGAAGAAACCTATTCACGCTCGACTTAGCTGCACGCACAATGAATGTGTTCCCAAAACGCTTTGTGCGTGTAGGTGGGATATCCACCATGTACCGGTGGCGCATCGCCGTACGTCTGGTAGTCCGATGATGGAACGAGCTAGGCGGAATTAGGTTATGCAATTCCGCACACTCCCCGAAATGCAACCGGTAGAAAACCGACAGGTTAGCAACTCTGCGTCGATGCTCAAGACTTTGAAGCCTTGACTCGAAGTGTATCGTCGTCAATTATCCTTCTGGCTCGCCTCTCAATTGCCTCAAGTGCATCAAGCTGGTATCGGGCAGATCCATCCCAAAGATGAGAGCAATACTCCATACATAATTATAGCAGACTTGAGGCCAAGTTTTGATGCTCTCCTATTCTGTTTACTTCATCTTTCTTCGCCTATAACACCTTTACCAACACTTCAGTGTAAAACATTTCACGTTGAAAGTATATTAAATTCTTTGCAAATTGGGTATTAAAAAGATTAGGTGATGCGCTCGTGCCCCGGAATATATACCAAGCTAATGAACTGCCGCGTCCTTGGCTGTGTTTTGAACATTTTGTGTGCTTTTGAGCAATTTTTAGCTAGATATGTTTGGTATAAGCAATAGTAGCCCAGTGGCTGATGTAGCATGGACTAATTTAGCCGTTTGCAAAAGTGCATCAGCGAAGCTTTTTCTTTTATAAATCCGAAAATGAGATAGCGACTGTCGCAACCCAGTGTTCGATCATTTTGTAGCTTTCCATCAGCTAAAATAGTAGTCAAAGGCGAGCCTATCAGAGAGAGAGAGAGAGTGTTTTGTTCAGTGTTTGATGTAAGAAATAATGTAATTAATAATTAACCAAAGACACGCCTGACGCCGACACTAGTGTGATTGTGAGGTCTATGTCCAACATTCTGTGGACATCATTCGGCTGAAATGATGATGATGGTGAACTGCACCAGAACGAGGGTTATGTTTTTCAAGTGTACATGTGAATGGATGTATATTTCTTCGGCGCATCCATGAGTTTTTAACGACTTGTTGCATTTAAGCTTGAGAGGTATCAACAGATTAAAATGGCTATAAAATATCACCCTACGACCCACGGTCACCAAAAACTCTACATCTGGCTAAATTTTGACTCAATTATTTTTATATATTTTTTAATATTTAGAATTATTGTATCCCTAATTGGCAGGACATAATGGAATTAAAATTTATTATTAAGTTTTACCGTCTGTATGTAACCTATGTCCACAAAGTCAAAGTACTTTATTTGCCAGAAACATGGTAATGAGGATGTTGAATTCAGTACATAAGTTCCACATGTTTCACCAATGATTGGTATACAAATATTAGTTAATACAATAAAATTGTCATTTAAAATTATTAAACATTAATTGAACATTATTAAACATTATGTAAACATCCTACAACATTAAAAAAAGACCACAATTGAATAAAATATTATTTTGCATTTTTTACATGTCTCAATAACAACATTCTGATTAAGACATTCTGATTCTGATTCAAACTTGGGTGAAACTGTGGGGTATAGAAGTAATTTTACATAACTACATTAACATACCAGTGTACCTAGCAACTATGTATGTATGTTCATCAAGTGAAACAAGACAAGTATTGTACCACTGACCCGTTTCCAGGTAATCTGTGCCATACGGTGAAGCCAGCGGACGGATCTCCCTCGAGAAATTATATGCGACCTACTCGTCGTGTATAATGTACTATGTATACATAGATATATATGTGTAACTCTGGGTACAATATACAGAGTGCGGTTTTGAAGAGAAAGTTTGGTGGGACTGAAAAGTTTGAGGATTAAGAAGACTATGATCTGAGGTGTTTTTTTTTAAGTGGAAAATGAAAATCAGAAGTTTGAAATGTTTATTTCAAATAGACCAATTAATTACAGGCACTTTTAAATTTTCAAAATGTCGGTCAGTTAAAAGAGTGAAGCTAAAATGAAAAAAAAAAAGTGAAGAAATCATCCAATGACGCGGTTTGTTAAAAAAATAAATAAAGATATCGATATTTTCAGCTGATATATATATATACAACATTTTCAATAACCTAAATCGTATCGAAAACAAAGTACTTAAAAACAAAAATAATTTAGTTGAATATTTTGACGGAATTCAAAGCCATAAAAAATTTAAATGAACGGCAAAAATTTACTAATTTTCTGTAACTACCCAGTATGTTTTTACTTTCGTCACCAGACCAATACTGGTTTGCCTGAAATAATAAATTATTCTTACAAAATTTGTTAAAATATGAAACGAGAACTACTGCTGACAAACTGCTTAACAGTTTGGCAGAATTTTTGTAACGTATATTGTAAGCAAATTTTAAATAAACTAAAAAAATAAATAAACTAGTGTTTAGTTTAATTGAGATTCCTAGATATTACAATAATCTTGTATAAAAAATACAATTAAAGACCTATTGTTGAGCTAGACTGAACTAAATAAATTATTTATTATAAGACCGAAAAACTGGGAAAGATTGACTGATACATATCCATATCTTTGCCTAGTTAGATCAAGGCCGATATTAATATTTTTGTGAATATCGATACATATATATTTTAAAATTATATTAAAACTAGGTTTTGCCCGCAACTTCGTCCGCGTAAATATAGCCTATGTCACTCAGGAATAAAGCAGCTGCTCTTTCTATCGGTGAAAAATTCTACAAACAAAAAAATAAACTTTACCTCTTTATAATACCTAAGTGTAGAGTGTAAATGTAGATTATCGCTAAAAATGTCGTTTCTTGATGGAGCGTCATGTATTGTCCATCTCGAGTTATTTATATTATGTTATCCTGAACCCGATCACAAATTTCACTCAACCATTTTTCTCTCAATTCGAACTTTGGCAGAATTATCTAAAATAACCCACCCTGTATATTTGTGTGTGAGTAGTTGTAAGGAGTTAGTCTGATTCGTTTTTAGTTTTTACGAGGTCTTTTGGGAGTAGGGAAACTTCTTCGTTGGATGGGCATGAAATTGAAGTAAAATGTAAAAAAAAATGGACATAAAATGGAGTTTTGATGAAAATGGAAAAGTACCTATTAGTTTTGGAGATGATAGATGATTAGTTTTTATTTTTAACTAACTTCTGAGTCAACGCAATCTGAAGGTTAGTTCATTTATGGCGCGTATTTTGATGCAGAGAAATCAAAACCTGAAGGGTAATTCCTGTTGACCTCATCATCATCTTCGTGACTTTGTCCTGTGTTATTTGGGGTCGAGGCAACACGCTTTTTCTTCTATTCTACACTGACACTCGTCATGCTATCACTAACTTCCTTTTCTTTCATATCACTCTTCACACAATCCCTCCATCTATTGTTTGGTTTCCCTCTCTCTCTCCACCTATCCATATGTAAACTCTTAATTCCTTTAGTAACATGTGTTTAATTCCTCCTCTTAATATGACCGTATCAAGACCAACGATTCCCCTTGAATTTTATTTTAAGCTAGAATCCTGGAAAACAAGAAGCTGTATGTCTTCTAGGGCCAGGGTTAGTCCGAAAGGTAGCTCAGCCCCCGGTACGAAGGGCAACAAAGGAACTGGAGCGGGTTTTTAGTGAGTAAAAGTCTGACACTATCTCTCGCTCCGCCCAAGATCGGGATGATGTCATTAGATGATTTTCCTACCGAAAAAAGGTCTCGTTGAATAAATCTTCCGAGACTCGATTCAGTAATCGAACTATCCACAGCCACACAGGTAAATTTGTACGGTACCCTAGGTTGTCCACCCTCGCACTTGATTGGCGGGTAATAGTGTCAAACTCTTACTGACTAAAAAACCCACCCCGTTCCTTCAAACCTTCATACCGGAGCTCGAGTTTCCTTTCGGATAACCCTGGCCCCAGTAGGCTTCGACCCGGCTGGGCCCCTACTGTTGTTGATAACTCCTTAACTCCTTGAGGCGCGCGGGAACAGTGCGCGCCGTCGACGACTTGGGCTTGGTCCGGACAGTTACCGGACGGCCGGACAGCGAGCTACCCATTGTTCACTGTCCGCAAGCTCGCACTTACGGTGGCTGGAAATCAGGATCGGAATCCCGGCTACGGCGAGAGCGCCGTTGCCTGACGCATCATCAAATAACTTCTCCCGCTCTTTTTATATTATTGATTAGCTTTTACCGCAGCTTCGCCCGCATACATAAAATATAGCTTAAGTCACTCAGGAATAAAGCAGCTTTCTATCGGTGAAAAAATTTTAGCCATCGGACTATTTACAGAGATTACCTCCTACATACTAAATATAGAAAAATATAGTAAACAAACTTTATGTCTTCATTATTATATACTAGCTTTTTTCCGCGACTTCGTCCGCGTACATAAAACATAGCTTGAGCCACTCAGGAATACGACGAGTAAGAAAGTGTAGATAGGCACGCGTTTGACCACTATCTTACCTGATGGTAAGCGATGATTTGGCCGAAGATGAAGCACGCTTGCCTAGAAGCGATTTCTTCGTCTGTATGGCGACCCTGTTCTACAAAACCCAGTAATAAGAGGTAATAAGGGCGTCACCAGCTTATGATTAAGGGGGGGGCAAAGGGGCAATATTATGGAGGATAACAAAATATGAACGCCGAGAGTGAAACGTTACACTTTGGAAGTCTTTGCCTCGATGACGATTGTAATAAGAGCGGTTCTAATATCAATGTATAAAACTTCTCAAGCCCTCGACAGCACAATAACTAAATCAAACTTTTAAACACAGCAGTAATAATTATTTATTCTAACAAAAATAATATTTAATTAAAATATAACCTGCGGGGATTTTTTGCAAAACTTTCAACCAATTTATCATTAAAGTTATTTAGGTTTTTATTTATTATAGCTCTGTGTACACTCATCATGGCCACACCATTAAGGCGATCTTCTGCCATGGTGCGTCTTAGCCATGTTTTTATCCAATTGCTCGCACTTTGGTCGCTTTGCGTTTGCTTTGCAGCTAGCCGGCCTCATCTAGCATTAAATGACGAAAAAAAAAAATTGACAAAAGTGTAAAAGTGTTTTTATAAAACCTACTTGCAAAATAAAGATCATTTATCATTTATCATTTGCAGCTAGCTACATTTGATCTTTAGGGGGGGGGGGGGCACTGCCCCCCCTGCCTTCCCTTGGCGACGCCCTTGAGAGGTACGCTAGAAAAACTTCCCTAGACAAACTTTTTCTAAGCCAGTGCAACAAAGAAAGCACTTTACATTTCTGCAATTCATCAGAAACAATTAATTTATGTATTGTGCCAGGGATGGTAAAATTACAACAGGATAAAATTCTAGACATCGCAATAAGCCTTTCCAGTATCAAAGAATTAAATAAAATTGAATTGAATTCGATTCGATTCAACTTAATTCAATTCAATTCACGTCTAGTTGACACTTCGCGTGACCAAAGAGTTTTTTGGGTACATTACTAGTTGACAGTAGACAATTATTTCTGTTGCGTCTTATAGACTGCTAGAAACTAGAAATAATACAAAAAACTGGGTACGAGTTCAATGACTTGTAGGTAGTAGTCGACATTGCGTACAAACTACCTACAGGTCATTGGACTCGCTTAGCTGACGTTTTCTTAAAGAAATTAATTTCGTGCATGCGTAAATTAATACGAGTTTTGAAAGCAAACTAAACAAAGGTGCTTTATTTTTTAATTTTAAGGTGTCGGTTCGAAGGTGTTTCATGTACCGGATCGTCGCCGGGATTCCAATCCCGATTTCCAGCCACCGTAGGCGCGGGCTTGCGGACAGTGAGCAATGGGTAGCTCGCTGTCCGGCCGTCCGGTAACAGTCCGGACCAAGCCCAAGTCGTCGACGGCGCGCGCTGTTCCCGCGCGCCTCAAGGAGTTGTCAGCAACAGCAGGGGCCCAGCCGGGTCGAAGCCTACTGGGGCCAGGGTTATCCGAAAGGGCGCTCGAGCCCCGGTATGAAGGCTTGAAGGAACGGGATGGGTTTTTTAGTCAGTAAGAGTCTGACACTATCTCCCGCTCCGCCCAAGACCGGGGGTTGTCATAAGATGATTTTTACTATCGAAAAAAAAAAAACCCTCCACGGGATTAAAACGATCAAAATTTAGCGGTGTATATTTTGTGGTATCACTGTCAGCTATAAGTTTGCCACGTACCATAGATTTAACTTAGTGTAAACAATTTTGTTACTATTTTGGTGTACAGTGTGTTTATTCTATTTTTTATACTATGTAATATGTGTGTAGGTACTTGAAACTTAAAACAATAGCCCGCATGTTCCGCTCTGTTCCAGCACATTACAGAACTTGATTCATAATTTAGAAGTTAAGCGATTTAGCTTGAAACAGCGAGTATTAAAGTTGTTCTGTGTTTGAGATATTCTTTGGGTACACACCATTAAGGAGGTCGTGAAGATAGAGGGTCTGGTTTAGGGGTATATATGGGGCACACTATTTTTTGCCATGTAAATAAATCATAGTTCTAATAGTCATAGTTGTAGTAGTTAGTAGTTCTTCTACAATAAACATATTACAAATAAAGGTATTTTAATTTAGCCATAACAATTTGCTTCTTAAGGCCCAAGCGCCCAAGCAGTGCCATAAAACAGTGACTTTCTGAAGCCTACTCCTCGGTAACGGCCAGGTTAATAGGTTTGAAAAAAATATGTGTTTATTATAGATTCATGAACAACATTATCAGCTTTTGACTGGCCTGTTGGTCTAGTGGTTAGTGACCCTGACTGCTATGCCGGAGGTCGTGGGTTCGATTCCCACCCAGGACAAATGTTTATATGATGAGCATGATCATTTGTTCTGTGTCTGGGTGTAATTTATCTATAATAGTGTATGTATTTAGAAATATATAAATATGTTTATCAGTTATCTAGTACCCATAACACAAGCTCTGCTTAGCTTGGGACTAGACGGCGTTGTGTGGTAGTTGTGGAATATATTATATAGCTATTGGTTTTATCGTGCGATCAATAATATGATCTAAAAAAAAAAATTAGCAATTTTGCAACTTTTCCCTACTCCTTCGAAACGGCTTGGATCTTTAGAAATATTTTGGTGGTTAAATATTCATCACAGTGATCATAGCATAATTATGTCAATCAGTCAATATTTCGCAAAGAAAATGGATTTAAAGGTCGGCGGAGTTGCACAGATACTCGTACTGCCGCGTTAGGACATTCGGAACACTTAATTTAAGATTAAATGCCGCTCAGTATAAATCATTGGCCAAATATTGAAAAAAAAAAAATGCAGGACTTAAGTCCTGCATTTTTTTTTGTCGTAGACACTAAACAAATATAAGGTCGCTCAAACATTATGAAGCTTCTCATTTTGTATTTTAAGTAACTCAAATTAAAATTTGTAAGTCGCTGTTCTGTTGATTTCTCGTCACTCGCAGTCAGTCGCTCACTTATTATTTTAAGTAACTCAAATTAAAATTTGTAAGTCGCTGTTCTGTTGATTTCTCGTCACTCGCAGTCAGTCGCTCACTTATTATTTCTGTAACCCAAAATAATTATTTTTGTGACTTAAAATATTAATTTACAGTCACTCGTTTAATTCATTAAACCCCAAGCGAACGCCGGCGTTCGCGCACCTATTGTCTTTCAATTGTGTCTGTAATTATCACAATTGAAAGGTTAAATACTACCCTTATTTAACTGGAAATTGGAGTTTTTGGAAGACATTTAAAAATGAAGAGATATTATTATATCTCCAGGTACGTAGATATTTTCTCGATTTTCCTTTGGTTACCCTTCAACCAAAACCACAACAAAGGAATGATTTCCTATCATTTATTTCCCCGTCACATACGCCTCATATTGTCCCAGTGTCACAATAATCACAAGGCGTCAATAATATTCAGATCACGTGCATCGCATGGGAATCGAACGGGCGACCTCAATGTTTATTTACCATTTTGGGTGTGGGGTTCTGCTATAAATCTAATTTGGTATATGCTTTTTGATTATAGGCTGATTTGTTTACAATCAAGAAAGATGTGCCTTTTTAGGGTTCCGTAGGTACTTACCCCAAAGGAAAAAACGGAATCCTTATAGAATCACTTAGTTGTTCTGTCCGTCCGTCAGTCTGTCTGTCAAGAACCTTTATCTCAAGAACGCGTGGACGTATCGAGTTGAAATTACTTAGGTTTACAGTCCTTAAAGTTGTGAAAAAATCAAACCTTTAAGTCAACGAATAAAAAAGATACGGTCGTTTATGTCGCAAAAAAAAACGTATATTTTGATACTCTCTAAGATCGAAATTCGTAGGGTACTTACTTCCTGTTGAACCAGAATCCTGAAATTTGACACAAAGCAAGGTCTTATAGCACAAGTATAGGAATAAATCTGAAAATAGTAAACATGTTATTACCAACGTCACAATAAAAAAAAAAAATACTTTCGGAAAAATCTAGTTTTCGGGAATTCTAGTTTAGTATTAGTTAATTGCACGGAACCCTCAGTGCGGGACTCGCTCTTGCCCAGTATTTTGAGGTGGAAAATCACTACACAATTACTACAGGATGGTGCAGGTGACAGCTATCGGATTCATTCAATGTAGCTACCTGTACTTTTCTCTCATCTTACTGCTGTATGCATCTATCGTCATTATGGTGACACTTGGAAGAGACCTACCTACCAAGAGTAGACGTCTATCTGCTGAAATAATGATGATGATGATAATGATTACTTGACAATAAAAATAGAATGGAATAGAATGGAATGGAATAGAATGGAATAGAATAGAATAGAATGGAATATAATGGAATAAGATTGGAATAGAATGGAATAGAACAGAACAGAATAGAACAGAATAGAATAGAATAGAACAGAACAGAATAGAATAGAATAAAATTTATTGTACAACAAAAGTAACATACGAGTAGCTTGTACATAAACTTAAATCTATGGGTACAATGGCGGTTTTTGTTTTTAAACTTTGCCCCACAATAGTTCCTCCTGTATCTTGTTTTACACTAGAAATTACTCCTGCATCGTGTGTGTGTTCATAAACATGTAAACTTACACTTACAAGACACCCATACCCGAAACATCTATCTATAGGCCATACAAAATATTTGTTCTGTTTGGGAATAAAACGCGCGACACGCAGCACAACAGTTGATCACTCAACCACTGCGCCAATCGTGCCGTCAAAGAATTTCTCAAGCTACCTTTGGTCATCCTTCTTAATAAACTTAATAGACACTTTAAATAAAACATGAACAAAACATTGATTACCTAATATTAAGTTCAAATAGCATGGTCGGTCTTATAATGTTCCTATAGTCTGTCTAAAAAGCCAAATGACTTGGGTAATTATTAGGAAAAAATGAAATCTGATGTAGTCAACACTGGTTCAATAATCAAGGTTGATTAAGAGATCTTGATCATTGTTTACTAATAGAAGAACGTTATAAAAAGTATCGAATATAAGTATTTTTTGAATGATTAAATATTATACATACATGGACAGACATGGTACATGGTGGACATCCCACCCATACGAACAAAGCGTTTTGGAAACACATTTATTGTGCGTACAGCCAAGGAGTGGAATTTCTTGCCGGAGTCTGTGTTTCCTGATAGCTACAACTTAGGGGTCTTTAAGTCAAGAGTGAATAGGTTACTTCTTGGCAAGCGTGCTTTATCGTCGACCACATCATCGCTTACCATCAGGTGAGATGGTGGTCAAACGCGAGCCTATCAATAATAATTTAAAAAAAAAATACAACCAAGGAGTTTGATTTTTTAGACAGACTATACTATTGGGACTCTGGTCTCCTCTCTAGGAGAGGGAATGGGTCGTAATCCATCACGCGGGCCCAGTGCGCGTTGGTGGATGTAACATGTCTTCGATTTTTTGGTTCTAGGATATGCCGGTTTTCTCACGATATTTTCCTTCACCGTTTTGAGAGCAGTGGTGATGAAATGGATAACACAAAGGCTTCCTTTGATCATCCTTCTTAATAGATACTTTAAATAAAACATAAACATAATTAGTTTCCGCAGCATCCCATTCTAGAACAAACAAAATCATTATAACATTGATTAATATTAAGTTGGAGGCGTCGTTAAAATTAATGATATTCAAAAACTCGGTCCGTTCCACTCCGAGTTGGTAATTTATTGGAAAACAGTGGAAACTTAATAATATCCCGGAATAAGCTTGTACTCTCTTGTTGAGATACAATTTGTAGCTTATTATCTGGGGTGGGTGCTAGGGATGAGGGTAGACCGGAGAATTTGTTTTGTGAAATCGTAAAGGTGAATTGTTGAATTGGCATGGATTTTTTTTATGGTTAGAAATTATCATAGTACAACGAGCTGTTTTCCGCAACTCCACGACTACAGTGCGTATTTTTCGTACGGGTGGGGCAAATGTGTAATTCCATCCACCCCAGCTCCTCAAGGAAGGCCAGCAGCGCCTTGGTGTTACTGACCATTTCACGGAGGGTGCCTGGGTTTCTGAAGTACTGTGCCCTGTATCCAGCGACCGCGGGGCAGCTTACATTTTTTTTTTCTTTAGAAATCATCTAATGACTTTCTCGCTCTAAGTCGGAGTGGGAGGGCGTCAAACCACACCTATGTAGCTTCAGTTTCCTTTTGCGTATTTTTTTTCGGTGGGCAATTCATCTAATGACATTCCCCGCTCTTGGGTCAAGCGAGAGAGTGTGTCAGACTGATTAAAAACCCATTACTGTTTCTTCGTTGCCTTTCAAACCAGGGTCGAGTTTTAAAAACTCCCCAGCCTCTTTGCCACAGTAGGCTTCGCCCCTACTAGGCCATATGGTTTGCTGACATTTCATTTTTTTTCATTTTTTCGACGACCGAAGTCGAGACAGTTCGTTCGGGACGGTTACCGGACGGCCGGACTGCGAGCTATCCTAGCTCTATCTAAAATCAGGACCGGGATCCCGGTGGCTGGGGCGTGAGAGTCGCTTCCTTGCCCGTGCACGTGCGATCTCTTTCTTTGCTTCGAAGAAAGAGGTAAACACCTGCCCCTCCTCCTCGTTTTGGACCATAGCCTGTACCAAGGCCCGACGCGAGAGAATGCAGAGGACCACGAGTATCCCTTTCGTACCTTTTCCTATGGTCTTGGTCCTAGCAGGTATCTGTCCTACTGAACCCCTACCGTTTGTTAACATCTCTTCGATGATTGCACACGGGTAAGTTTCAATCACTCCCCCTCGCTCCACCAAGAATGAGAGAAGTTTTCTGACGACTTACCACCCTCCCCTCTATTTAAAATACGGCACAATTCTTAAGTCCCAAGAGAGTACAGAAAACAACAAGCAAATATTTACTCTTAAGGTCGATACACGGGCTCCAAGTACAAACTTCTATGAATTTCGAAACTTTAAATGAATCGGTATTTTCTGGAGAAGGCCCTGGTTGCTAAGTTATAACAGCTACACGGGATGATGTTCAAGGTAAAGATGAAAGTGCCAGAGGATACCAGAGGTACCGACTTCAAAAAGAAGAATGTTGTATGTTCGGCTGAACGTATGATGATGACATGATATTTATTTTGCAAATAGGGTTTAAAAAACACTTTTACACGGCTTTCTTTTTTTCCGTCAGTTCAGATGACAGCATATTCCTGCGGTGTGTAATGAGACATCGTAAAACCGTCACTGCACTGCACGTTTGCGTAATCGTTGAGCAAATCGAAGTCCAAATAACATAGCTAATGTGTTAGGGATCACAAAAAATAGATAGATATCCAAATAGAAGCAAGTCAGAGTCCAAGTAGAAGCAAATCCGAGTCCAGGAATAAAGACGAGGAATTCAGCGATAGAGATAAACACAGAAACTACAAGTGCAATTTATGAGATCGCATTGATGCATTTTCTGTCAAAATTTGCTAGATTTTTATTAGGTACATTTTAAAATAATCTGTCTGATTTGTTACCTGCCCTTTTTATATGGTGGGAAAAAATCATCCAATGACAAACCCTGTTCTTGAGCGGAGCGGGAGATAGTGTCAGACTCTTACTGGCTAAAAGACCCACCCCGTCCCTTCTAACCTTCATATCGGGGCTCGAGCTCCCTTTCGGATAACTCTGGCCCCAGTAGGCTTCGACCCGGCTGGGTCCCTGCTGTTGCTGAAAATTCCTTGAGGTGCGCGGGAACAGTACGCGCCGTCGAGGACTTGGGCTTGGTCCGGACAGTTGCCGGACGGCAAGACAGCGAGCTACCCATTGCTCACTATCCGCAAGCCAGCGCCTACGGTGACTGGAAATCGGAATCAGAATCCCGGTGGCGGCGGCGGTGGCGAGAACGCCGTTGCTTGATGCGGTCGGTATCCTCCTTGGCGAGCACTACTGCTTCGCAGAAGTCGGCAGCCGCCTGCCACTCCTCCTCGCTCCGGACCATGGCCTCAACCAAGGCAAGGCGATGTACTGCTCAAGCAGGGTACACCTCGACTGTGTGCTCCACGGTGTCCTCCGGTTTGTTATCTGGCCTGGTAACTACAAAATTTTTACCCTTATGCTTAACTCTAAATAAGTCTTGGTTATGTATTACTTATAATTAGGTAAAAATATTTTGCAACATCGTTATCGTTCTTAAATTAAATAGGCTATTTTTTCAAATTCAGCTCGTTTCCAAGTTGAATGGTAATAACTTGTTTTACATCATTGTATCAGTTAGTTTTATACCACATTAGAATCTGCATTTAATGGACATATTTTTTTAATAATAGGCACCAGCAGTGTAGTATATTTTTTAACACCATTTGCATTCAAAGTCTCGCGATTATCTGAAAACTATAGTTAAAATTTGAAATAAACGCATTTTTCCAAAACAGTTATTTGCACATGTATTCAACAGTAATAAATAAAAAAAAAAAAAAAAAATTTGTTCACATTAGAGCCAAATTAGTATCGCAAGGTGTTGTTTTTCAAGAAAACAATAAAGATTAGTTTTATTATGAGACTTACGGTAAAAAGTGGTTAAAATAGTGGTATGTGATAGCTGAATATATGGTGTATCGGGTCGTTAACGTTGGACCACTATTTACGCCACACCCTGTATATTGAAATAATATTTTCATAATAAATATTTTATTGAAATATTTTAATGATTCTGTTTTTAGATTGTTTTTACCAAAAATTACGTTTAAATATCATGTCATAATTGTAGGTCAATGGGATGTTATTTATGATTTTAAAAAATTATCTTGGGCCGGAATGTCTAAAATTTTTTGTCATAAAACGTCCTAACGATAGGCTTTATGAGGATAGGTATGTCTCATCACTAGCATAGATCTGAAAAGTTCTTAGATTGAGATAGAATTTGGAAACCTAATAGGAATAATGAGCTTGTCTCGGATTGAAACCCACTTTAGTTCTATTATATTAATTGTCTGTATGTACTGTAATGAAGCGTAGATTTCTCGAATGTGGTGCTGATGAAGATAATTAATTCTTATTTCTATCTTAACATTTTCGGCACTTTTATCACATTGTCTATGCAAAATTGTAAAGTTCAATATAACACAACATAGCATACACTTCTGAAAGGTAAACTCGGCCCTGGTATGACAGGCAACAGAGAAACTTGAAGTGGGTTTTTGTCAGTAAAAGTCTGACACACCCTCCCACCTTTTTTATGGTGGGAAAAATCATCCAATGACAACCCTTACTCCTGGGCGGAGCGGGAGATAGTGTCAGACTCTTACTGACTAAAAGACTCACCCTGTTCCTTCTAGCCTTCATACCGGGGTTCGAGATCCCTTTCGGATAACCCTGGCCCCAGTAGGCTTCGACCCGGCTGGGTCCCTGCTGTTGCTGACAACTCCTTGAGGCGCGCGGAAACAGTGCGCGCCGTCGACGACTTGAGCCTGGTCCGGACAGTTACCGGACGGTCGGACAGCGAGCTACCCATTGTTCACTGTCCGCGCCTACGGACATACTCCCGCCTGGCCAAGGACGCGGAGATGTCATTGGATGATTTTTACCTACAAAAAAAAGGAACGAAATGCACAAGACCGATCAACGAGGCGATACTTTGAGGAGGCGTTCGTCTATTAGTCTGTCTAATGTCTTAAGGCGTATAGTCCCTTGAACCATCTGGCCGAAATTATGTGAACGCAACTCTCACACTCGCCTAGGCGGCAGTACGCAAATCTGTGCATTTATTTGCGGCCAGCAGCGCCCGGAAAGCGCTTTAAATCCATTTTCTCTGCGAGATATCGATTGATTTACATATGCAATGTTCACTTTGAAGAATATTTAACCACCAATTTTTATGTGTAAAAATGTTTCTAAAGATCCAAGCCGTTTCGAAGGAGTAGGGCAAAATTGCGAAAAGTTGCGAAATTGCTAAATATATTTTTTTAACAAAAGTATTAATTGCACGAAAAAAACAAATGTTGATATTATTGTTCATAAATCTATACATATAATAAAATCGTAGAAAAGTCAAAACTGTACATTAAATATTTTTTTAAAAGAATACTTGGGGCGTGATCTACAATCGATACCGAAGCCAAAAATATAGTTTTTAGAATTTTTGTCTGTTTGTCTGTTTGTCTGTATGTATGTCCGGGATAAACTCAAAAAGTACTGCATGGATTTACTTCAAATTTTGCATGAATATTACTAAGAGGTCGGGTCAACATATAGGCTACATATTATCACGCTATCACCTACGGGGGAGGAGCTGTGAATCTTTATTTTTCTTACGCATTCTGTGACAGCGTGTAATATGAGGACGCATATTTAAATGTTGTTTTTGAGTAAGTCATGCTATTAGCTAGCTTTACACTATAAAAACTACGCCATTAAAGTAACTTGGGCAGAGAAATATAGTTTAATGAATGTTAGTAGTATAAACACAATTTTAAAACAGCGCCATCTATGAGATTTCATCAAAATCAAATCAAGTTATATGTTAACAGTTTTTGGAAAATAATCATTTACGCTTCCGCATTCCCTTACGTATGACGAGGTGCCTTCATATTACACGTACGACAAGCAAAGGGGTGTATTCAACCGACATCGACGAGGAGGTGCTGTGAAAGGTTTTCCGGGAATTTTCAAGGACACCGCATTGGGTAGGATTTATACCGTGCACCCGAATAGTGGCGAATGCTATTTTCTGCGGTTCACACTGCATTACACTGTCCGAGGCCCAACGTCTTTCGCTTTTCTGAGAACATTTGATGACAGTCCCAGCCACATGTGTTATCTGCTTGCCGTCATCTTGGTATTTTGTGGAGTCGCGAACCTGGTAGCTTTGTGGGAGAAGTATCGACATCATCTGTCTGCGTGCTACTAGAGACGAAGTCGAAGTAACTGATGAACGCGTGCTGAACACCTGTCTCAGTTCACTTCAAGATGTGGTCATTTCTATCGGCGGCAATCCACTAATCGAATATGGGTTTCCAGCTCTCAAATCATGACCACATCAAGACCGTGGAAATCGGGAGTATAACGCTGAGACAAATTACGATCCGGGCGAAATAATCACCATACAAAATTACCATGTCGCTTTGTTCTCTTGAGAGCAAAAACAAATTTATGACACCATCCTTGAAAGCGTTGGGCAAAACCAGGGTAAAATGTTTTTCTTGGATGCTCCTGGTGGAACAGGAAAAACATTTGTTACCACTGGCATACTTGCAGAGGTCCAGGAGCCAAGGCAAAATTGCTATTGCTGTAGCGTCGTCGAGAATCACTGCCACACTGCTTCCAGAAGGCAAGATAGCACATGCCATTTTAAAAATTCCCATCGATTTAGAGAGCGCCAAAACGCCTGTTTGTGGTGTGTTACGTAACAGCGATAAGGGATACGTACTCAAAGATTGCTCTCTTATGATGAGTGTACGATGGCCAATAGGAAGGCAGTTGAGGTCGTGGACAGAACCCTGCAGGACATCCGCAGGAACTAACATTTGATGGATGGTGTCACAGTTCTGTTCAGTGTCGATTTCCGGCAAACACTTCCCGAGGTGACGCGGGGATCGAGGGCTGACGAGGTGAATGCTTCGTCGAAACGATCTTCGTTGTGGTCACGAGTTCGTACACTGCGCTTGACCATTAATATGAGAGCTCGGCTCGGCGGCAATGCACGTGCTCAAGAATTCTCCGATGTTCTTCTAAGTCTTGGTGAAGTCACTCTACCAGAAGAGAGAGGTGGACAGGTGGTGCTTCCAGAGTCTCTCGGTAGAGTGGTATCCAGCTTAGAAAAACTCATTCACTGTGTGTACGGGGACATCAGTCGTATACCGCACCAGCAGAATTCTTGGGTGTGTGAGCGGGAAATTGAGAAGAATGAAGTCTACACCTCGATAAACACTGTTGTCGAGCTAGATGATGCCACACGTTATTCCGTGGAATTTCTGAACTCCCTGTCAGCAAGTGGACTTCCGGCGCATACCATCAAGCTGAAGGTCGGTGTCCCAATTATGCTTCGAAGTTGACGGGACCCGCCTTAAAGTCATCTCGCTCCACACAGACACACCATTGAGACGGAAATTCTTACGGGTTGTGGCGTCAGCGAGGCAGTATTTATACCACGCATTCCCCTCATACCCCATAACTTCCCGTTCCAGTTCAAGCGCGTACAGTTCCCCGTGTGTGTTTGCTTCGCGATGACCATCAATAAGTCGCAGGGGCAGACACTGAGGGCAGCGGGTGTCGACCTCAGGACGAGTTGCTTCTCACACGGGCAACTGTACGTCGCTTGATACCGCGCCACCAGTCCTGACTCTCTTTACATTTTGGCTCCTGGCAGTATAACTACCAACGTAGTTTATAGGGAAGTCTTGTAAGGTATGATACCTTTGTACGTATTTTTACTCTTTTGTGTTTCCTTCAGTCACATCTTATAACTGAACTCAGTAGGATTCTCATTTAACTCTCTTCACTTGCTTCGTTTCCAAAGAAAACTTATAATGTTATTTTAAAAGTTGTTTATTTATAATGCTATAGCGACACTGGCACCTTAGGTATTTTTAGTGCTGTAGAGGCTTCACGCAGACGACGTCGCGGGCAGCAGCTAGTATATAATAAACATATATTTTTTTCAAACCAATTGACTTTGCCGATATGGAGGAGTAGGCCTCAGAAAATCACTGTTATATGGCACTTTTCGGGCGCTTGACCCTTAAGCCATGATCACGGTGATGATGGCATGAAATATCAAACAGAAAACCTTTTTGTCTTTTTACAAGCGTTTATTTAGTTTCACCTTTCCCGATGTTTGTCTGTCATCAAATCTTGCAAGTTAAATTTGATCCACTTCCCGGTTACCAATTGAGCTGAAATTTTGCATGCATGTGTAAATCAGATGACAATACAAAATCATTATGACGTGGAGCCGATCTGATGATGCAACTGGAAGGTGGCTATGGGGACTTGGTAGTTAAACGACACAATCCCATCGAGTTTGGGCTCGTATGATTCGTCTTAAAGAGCATTAATTATGTAGGTATACCAAGCTATAAAAGCTTGCTATGAAAAAAATATTTTCATTAAAATCTTGTTAATCATCTATGTACCTATTTTTCTGTTTCTGTCTTCTTTTCTTATATCAGTTAAGTGTGTACATTAATTGTTAAATAAATAAATAAATAAATAATGATAATAAACTAGTGCTTGACTGCGATCCCTCCTGATGGTAAGCAGTGATACAATCGCTAATTTTGAAGCGCACTAGTTTATTAAAAGTAACTTTATCCACAGCCGGGTGACGACTTCGGTCCGGAGCGGGAGGCCGCATCGGTAAGTGGGGCGTATTCGCTATGACATCTCGTGGCGTGCTTCACTTTTTATAATTCTAATCTTATCGCTCGTCGCCCCGCGCTTAGCTCCCGCTCACAACAAGGTCATGAACAGACCAGATGTTCATTATTCATCTCTAACTATCCTAGAACAAAGACTTTCAGAACAATTTATCATTACTCATCTCTCTTTTTTACGTGACCCAAGTTCGACCTAAATATTACCATTATACCAACTAAAACTCAAAACAATAATATGAAACAGACATATTTCATTTGTGTAACTGTAAGCGGACTGGGTGAACAGTTGGCGAGTCCTAAGTTAACCGCGAAACTACAACACTTGACAATAACTTAATACTAATAAGTTTTAGATGTTACGTTGCCTTTGCAAGGTATCCTTCGTACTGTGTGTGGGGAAATGCGAAGCGATATAATACTATGTATTTTCTTACTTGACTCACAAAATAGATAGGTACAGAAGTCAATCTACATACAAAGCGCGTTCGAGCAACGCACACATAGATACCGCTCACGGACACGATATCTCGTAGCGCCTTGGCCCACTCGTCGAACCGCTCCTGCTCAAACGCTCAATAGTGTGCGTCCACCGAGCGTAAAAATAAAAAGTGAAGTACATAAATGAGAGGATCACCAACGAGTGTTACAAAATAAAAAATTAATAAAAACACAAATTGGTACACGTAACCTGGTCATATAATGAACACTCATTATAGGCAACCACAGCTTATGCATAAAATTTATGCATACGCTCGCTACGTTCACTCATTTAATGAGTGAACGTGGCTAATACCTTATTATAAAAAAAAAAAAAGTAATTGACATTTTCTTACTTGACTGGCCTTTTGGTCTAGTGGTCAGTGACTCTGACTGTTATGCTGGAAGTCGTGGGATTGATTCCCACCCAGAACAAATATTTGTGTGATGAACACGATCAATTGAGTCTGGGTGTAATTTATCTAAAATCTATATACGAGTACATAAAAAGTAGGGTAGAGTAGGGTATAGTAGGGTAAAGTAAGGTAGAGTAGGGTGGAGTAGGGAAGAGCGGGATCGAAGCCGCGCAGGCAAAAGCTAGTGCTTGTATATTTTTAATATTGCGCTGTGGAATATTATTACTTTTTTTAAGGTGGAAAGTCATCGAATGATTTCTCCCGCTCTAGAGTGGAGCAGGAGGGCGTGGAAATTGTGATCAACAGCGTTGTAATGTTTTACGAGCCTAACGCAAATTAAGTCACAGGCCTTCTAGTAAGATCACCGTCCGACCGTTCATTAACCGTCTGGACCGAGTTCAACTTGTCGACGGGGTGTAGTGTTCTCGTGCGCCTTATGGAGATATCAGCAAACCGTACGGGCTTATCAGGGTCAAAGTCTACTGGGGCTATTGGTTCGCTTTTGAAAGGAAAACCCGGCTCTGGAATAAAAGGCAACGAGGAAACTAGGAGTGGGTTTTAGTCAGTTAAGGGATGACCAGACGATTGCAAACTACCGTCCTAACTAAGTTGACCTTGCTAGTTTCAATCCGTGTAGACAGCAGTTGTAATCAATTACCTTTTTTTTTTTTATACGTAGCCTTTTTTTTTTTTTTTTTATATGTAGCCTCTTTTTGTATTGTAAATGTGAGAACACTGTATACTCCACGAATTCTTATTACGACTTACTTTGTTTTTTACTGAGAAAATTTTTATTGTGCTTTTGTGTACAATATTTGACTGGTCTACACTGTTCTTACATAACATCTATCAATATTGTAAAACAACCACTTTTTTAAAAGAGTAACCATGGAGTTTCTTGCCGGTTCTTCTCCATAGGAAACGACCAATTTGGAACCGTGCACTAGCTTCTGACGTTTTATAAGTGCCCATGTAGGCCTATGTGAAATAAAAATATTTTTGATTTGATTTTGATTTGATTTGATTTGATTTGATTTGATTTGACTTCAAGGCCCTTGGTTTGGAAGCGCGTTTTCCCAACTACCAAACGTATTGGCGAGTGGTTTACGTCCATGTAGCCGCAACACGAATCAAACACATAAACCAACGCCACCTTGGTTGGACCACAAGTTTGCAACCGACTTTAAAAGCTTGACACAAATTTAAAGTCTGATTCTCCGTCTCGGAAGAAGAAGAATCGGACGTGGTAAGAGTTATTCGATGCTAACGGAAAAAAAGCCTACATTTCTATTTAAATTATGGTTAGGCAAGCGTTTGACTTCTACCACACTTGATGGTAAGCGATGATGTGCCCGACGAAGTAGTATGCTTGCCTAGAAGTAACCTAATCACTCTTGACTTAAAGATTTCCTGGTGGTAGTCATCTAGAAACAGACTCCGGCAGGGAATTCCACTCTTTAGCTGTCATGATCAGCCGAAAGACATCCAATGTTGGACATAAATAATCATAAATCCAATGTTGGACGGAAATATTTGCACGCCATTGTTCAAAGCAAACATAACGATCTATTTTGAATTATAACATCTGTTGCATGCTAACAACTTATTATGCGACGTATGTACTGTACTCATGTTTAAGCAAATAAATGATTATCTTATCTTATCTTATCATAGGCCTCACCCAAGCGTCGCTACAATGACTGGTCCTGTACGTCTCGCACCCACCATATTCCCGCGACTCTCACCAGGTCGTCGGTTCACCTTGGCCTTTCAACGCTGCATTTCCCGGTGCGCGGTCAGCTGTGCGCATAATGAATATGGTTCCAAAACGTTTTGTGCGTACTTGTAGGGTGTGCACCATGTACCGGTGGCGCAACGCCGCGCGCCGTACGCCTGTGTCAGAAAAGAGGCTTACATGAAATTATATTTCTGCATATCTATAGCATTCTATGCAGCACTGGGCCAGTAGTTAGCAACGAGATGTGTATCTCTTGGAAGTTTCGTGTTGAGAATGTTGTACCTACAAGTAATTTCTATTTTAAAGTGACTATGAAGCTAAGTATTCCGTAAACGTCTAGTTGGAAACTTGAAGCCTCAACAGGATAAGTTTTCTAATATCTTGTTGTATTGTTTTTTTTTCTTATTGTGAAGGAAGATTACGGACCATGAAATAAATAATTGTTATCTACAAAATTAGTTTTAGTACCTATTGTGAAACCCAAAATACGTGTCTAGTATTTTTAACAGACTTCGAAAAGGAGGATGTGTTCGGCTGAATGTATGTTTTTTTTTATCAGTTATGTTCACCGATATCTCGGTCAATTGTGGACCGATTTTAAAAATTATTTTTTTGATTGAAAGTTTATGCTTCTAAGTTAGACCCATAGAAATATTGTTATGATCTGATGATGAACTTCGAAGATATCGAACAGAACTCCTCATAGGATCACAGCAGTATTGTCGTAACAAGTAAAATTGCTCTGTTTATACATGTAGGTGATGACTAACTGAAAGAAATGGGGGAGGGGATGTATCGAACTGATCTGGTGATAAAGCTGGAAGGTAAATTAATGTAATATAACCTTGTTTAGGATTATTAGAATCATTATAAGATGCACTCTGGCTATAAGGTATTTAAGTTTGGCTGAGAGGTACTTTTTACTAAAAAGTTAAAAATAAAAAACTTTTTACAAAAAAATTTAAACTGACTTCAATATAAAAAAAAAACACTTATGAAAAGTGCAAAATAACTTTAATTTCGGAAGTCGGTGTTAAAAACGAAGAGGCAAAACAATCTATTATAGAAACACCAACTTCCGAAATTAAAGTTATGTTTTTTTTTTAAGTTTTTTTGTTATGAAAAGAATCTGTGTAGAAAATTTTTAACTGTATCATGAAAAATCGCAAAGTTTATGAACTTGTTATGTCAGCAAAAATACTTAGTCACCGGGCCATCCAGGCGACTGAGGGGTTGTTTTGCACTTGCACTTAGACTTTGCTGGCGCCTAATACTCGTTATACGCTGAAGGTACAGAAAGTTAACTAAGTCTACTGAAATGATACTACTGTTAATAAAGTTAAATTAAATAAGTAGATACATTAATCGGACCAAAGGTTTAGAAGTACAAATGAGCGAGGGAGCACACGCGATGACCGCTAATCGTAAACTGAATGCTCAACCACAAAAAGAAGAAATCAATTTCATGTACAATTGTCGTCACAGATCTTGAGCGCTGGCTTCAAGTTGCGCAGAAGTCAAATATTCGGTCTCTTTAGTGGGGCGAAGTGAGACGCGGAGGCGGGGAGTGTCAGTGATTGGCTCGCCGCGCCATCGCATCATAGACGTCTGACCCTGCGTTGCTGCATGTATCTTTCAACGAAGACGATTGGCTCGCCAACGTATGGAATGCGCAAAGCGATCCCCACTCTGACGCCGAGCGCTCAAGATCCGTTTCGGCAATTGTATGTACTTCACTTTTTATACCTAAGTTAGGCGATCGCACTAGGGTCAGCGCGTTGCGTCGAACTGTTCGAGAGCGACCGGGCGATTGAGCCGAGATAGCGTGTCCGTGAGCGGTGTCTATGTTTATCTATAATATGTATGTATTTAGAAATATATAAGTATGTTTATCAGTTGTCTAGTACCCATAACACAAGCTCTGCTTAGCTTGGGATTAGACGGCGTTGTGTGATAGTTGTGGAATATTATATTATTATATTATATGTGTGCGTTGCTTGAGCGCGCTTTGTATGTAGATTGTCTTCTGTACCTATTTTGTGGCTCGACTAATATCAACATCTCTAGGTTCTAGATTGACTGGTAGAGAATGCCTAAGGCATTAAGTCCACCTTTGTACGTTTGTGTTGCATGAAGTTTTAATAAATAAATAAATCATCATCATCATCATATCAGCCGAAAGATGTCCAACGTTGGACATAGGCCTCACCCAAGCGTCGTCACAACGACCGGTCCTGTGCGACTAATATAAATTAGTGAAAAGAGGTAACAATGCACGAATAAGCATCATTGCATTATTAGTTTATGGATTCACCGTACAGCCCAAAAATACAATACGATGAATCTCAACGATTGATTATTCAATCCTCAATCGAAGCTCTTCATCGACACTCTCTTTACAAAAACATCGCTATAGATTGCCATCCTTAGAAAGCTGTATCATTACGTCTCCTGTATAAACACCTCACATAGGTGAAGCAAAAGCAAAGGGTTGTGAGGGGGGAGGGAGGGAGACATCATTAGTGACACCAATACAGCTCTCCAATTAACATGTCTGTCATCAATAGGAAGACATTTTAGGGATACGTAGAGAAAAGAGATCTTTTTTGTTGCGATCAATTGGGACAAATAAATTACTGACGTCTGTGAGATCTACTTGAGTTCTGACCACTTTACACGCGTCCTTTGGGTAGTACTAAACAAGCACTGAATGCGGTAGCAGCCCTGCCATAACATTGGCTGCCGGTATAAAAGTTACGACCCACCAGACATTCACCAAATGCCGCCAAGTGACCTGTCGTGTTCCGGTATGATGTCTAGTGAAGCCGTTTGGTGGGGGATGGGTCTGAACAGTTGTGTTGCGATGCATGTCGTGTATGATGCACCAGTTGTTATGTTGGATGTTGGATTAGGGTAGTGCAGGGTTTTTCAACTTGTGGGTCGCGGCCCCCAGGGGGGTCGCGAAGCCTCTACAGGGGGATCGCGAAGCTTTTATAGTGGAGTTGTTAAAGGTTGGGCAAGAAACAACAACATTTATAAAGATTTATTAAGAAAAATTAAAAAAAAAATATTAATTACGTATTTATCCGAACCGTAATTGTGAAAATAAGTAAATGTATTGGATTCAATATTTGTTTAAAAAAAATAACAACGGGTAGGCGGGTCGCGATATATTTCTTCGTACTAAAAGGGTCGTGGTATGAATAAGGTTGAAAAACCCTGGGGTAGTGATATTTCAGGCACAGTATTCCGCTGGCCGACAGTAGGTAGTTGCGAATTGGGGGTCGTATTGTGTCAGTCACATACGAAAGGCTGTCCTGCCAACTGCGTGTTTGGTACTCCTTCACGCCTGAACAGCTGAACGAGTTTCAATGAAACTTGGTACATTAGTAGACTATTTCCTTGTAGAGTCTGTTAAAAAAGTCAAACGACTTGGGTAACCTTACGAAATAATCAAATTCTTGAAATCTGATATAGCGAACACTGGTTGAACAATGAAGGTTGCAAAGAGACGATCATTGTTTACTAATAGAGTCTCATAAAAAGTATTGTCTAAACACCTACTTTTTAATTAGTACACAAAAAAATGGGGCTGTATCTGTACCCGTTACTGATCATAATTTTGTATTCAAAAGTAGAAAAAACCGAAATCCTAAAATTGACCACGAAAAGGTAAATTCATCATAGATTCAATCATACATAACAATTGTTAGTAGAAAATACTGCGGGAAGTGTTTTTACATTTGAATCGTCATTTATTCATTCATAATCAATAGCCTGCACAACATTTCCATAAGTTGAGAGACATTTTGGGATAAACATAAACTTTGCTGTTTATGGATATTATTTATCGAGATTTTACTTAAATAATAACAAGACCTTTTCTAATAATCCCTTTAAGTATTTGTACTAATTAAAAATTAGTGGTGTAAAATATATTTAACAGGATTTTTAATTCTTTAAAAATTTCCAAGTCGTTTGATTTTCTAGACAGACTATACATAATTATACTTCTGTCTTTGTCCCGAGTTCTTTGGCGTTGCTGCAACACGTTTTTTTCTTCGATTCTCTCCTGTCACCTGTCACGCCATCACTAACTCCGTTTTCTTTCGTATCACTTCTCGGGCAATCTGTCAATCTTTTCTTTGGTCGCTTTTTTACCGGATCTAATCTCTTTTTACAAGATCTTAAAACCCAAATAGAGATGTAAATTAGTGCCATACTGCACTGCTACTGCTGGTAATGGTGTACTGCTGCTGTGTGTGTGTACTTGCTTTATATTGACGACTAGCTTTTGCCCGCAGCTTCACCTGCTTACATAAAATATAGTTTATGTCACTTAAGAATAAAGCAGCTTACTATTGGTGAAAAAAAAAAAACAAAATTTACTTCTTTATAATATTAGTATAGATTAGTGTAGATATAACTAGTGATGGGCAATGATAATAATCCGGTTAATTTCATTTGGCTAATAATCGATTAAAACCCAGTTAATAGCCATTAATAGCAATTATGGATGAAAACCCTGCTATTAATGTTATTTTAGTGATTGAAATTTCCCTCCATGGTTTTCAGGCTTAGGACTGTCAGATTAGACTTCATTTTCATCATCTTTGTAGTAAATAAATGTGCAATTTAAAACTAATCTGGCCCATTTAAAAATATTAATTATTTTATGATTATACACACAAACCAACAACACACGAAAAAGGATTTCTTCACCGAAACATATCAGTCGACGTACAGATTCCGGATTCGGTTGGCGTCGCTGTAATGCAGTTCATGCATCTCTTTCTGGCATGAATAATATTAGCGCCAGAAAGATATAACACGAGAAACGGGGGTATCTTTCTGGCGCTACTAACTAATCGCTCGGGTATTTTCGATTGTCTATAATTTACCTACGTCGTATTCACAGAAAAGAGCTAATAAGTAACTTACTTATTGTACCTTACATTTTTACGTATCGGTTAAAATTTCGCGCTTGACCGCTATCTCACCTGATGGAAAGCGACGATGCGGTCGACGATGGAACGCGCTTACCTAGAAAAAACGTATTCACTCTCGACTTAAATATTCCCGGGTTGTAGCTATCAGGAAACACAGTCTCCGGCAAGGAATTCCACTCCCTAGCTGCACGCACAATGAAAGTGTTCCCAAAACGTTTGGTGCGTGTAGGTGGGATATCCACCAAGTACCGGTGGCGCATAACCGTACGTCTGGTAGTCCGATGATGGAACGGGAACGGGCTAGGTGGAATTAAGTTATGCAATTCTGACGCACACTCTCCGAAATGCAACCAGTAGAAAACCGACAGGCTAGCGACTCTGCGTCGATGCTCAAGACTTTGAAGCCTCGACTCGACGAGTGTATCATCGCCAATTATCCTTCTGGCTCGCCTCTCAATTGCCTCAAGTGCATCAAGCTGGTATCAGGCAGATCCGTCCCAAAGATGAGAGCAATACTCCATACACGATCGAACTTGAGCTTGATAAAGTTTCAGCAGCTGTTCCGGCGTGAAGTACTGTCTGACCTTTGAGTTGAACCTTTGCTTCGATGTATGGCCCAAAGTTGAGGGTTGATGTCAGCTAACACCAAGAAGGTCAAGATGGTCGGTTATCGGCACGGTTGCATCCCGGAAAGTTGGAGCGGGGCTGAATTGGCTCCTTTTAGCGGAAAATAGACACGCCTGGGTTTTTGCAGCATTGAACTTGACCAAATTGGCATCGCCCCATTCGGAGACTGCCTGCAAGGACAAGTTCAAGTGCTCAACCATAGCCTCTCGAAGAGACTGGATCTGTGACCTACTAGCTTGCACGTTGGATATGTAACTCTCGGCAACAGTGCTGTCATCTGCATACTCAAAGGTACCGGGCTTGATCGTTTATGTGCAGCAAGAATAATGTTGCCGAGAGTACTGACCCCTGAGGGACCCTGGCATTAATAGCCATTTGACCGGACGAGCAACCATCGATAACCACTCGGATGGACCGGTTACTCAGGAAGTCTGCGATCCAACCACATAATCCAGCGGGTAAACCGAAAAATGGAAGCTTACTAATAAGGCCCTTCGTGCCAAACCCTATCACAAGCCTTCAAGATATCGAGGGAGACGGCAAGCACTTCCCCGTGCTTCTCGATGGCCTCACTCCAGATGTGGATGGCATACGCTAGAAGATCTCCAGTTGACCGATTACGGCGAAAGCTGTATTGACGGTTGGTATCCTAAGGGATATCATTAGCTTCTAGGTATGCCAGGAGCTTAGTGTTGAGTACACGTTCCATGGTCTTATAGAGAATGGACGTTACTGAGATCGGTCACTTTTCATCCTCAAATGAAAGCCTAAATAGGCGTGTCAGGATCGGAGACAATTCAGGCGCAAACGTTCTCAGAACAATTGCTAGTATCCCGTTTGGATCGCTAGCCTTGTTCACGTCAAAGTTACGTAGCACCCTACGGACGTCCTTCTGTTGGATGCGAATAACCGACATATTCGTATCGTAACCTGATGGTTACGATACGAATATGTCGGTGTACCATCACCATACCCATCAGGGTGAACAGGGGTCGCGCGTTACCTGGGTCTAAACGCGAAGATTCCGCGAAGAGTGAGGCAAACAAATTTGCTTTCTCCTCAGCGGTATGTGCCAGCGACCCATCGGGTTTCAGCAGTGGTGGTAGTGAAGGGCGGCAGAAGTTCGATTCAACCGACTTAGCCAGGGACGAAAACGCCTTACTACCCGCAGGGTATAAAGCTAGTTTGTTCCCGTTGCGGCTAATGTGGTCGAACCGAGACCTCCGCATCACCTTCTTGCAAGACTTGGCAGCTCTGTTGAAAGCTCTCTTGTTCTGGCTTACGTCATTCGTATTGTGCATACGAGCATCGGCCCATACCTGATATGCTGCGTGCTTGAGCGCGTTAGCGCGATCAGACTCCGCACCAAATCAAGGGCGAGTTCGACCAGACATGGCTACGTCGGAGAATGGAATATAGTACTCCATTTTGTTAAATCAAGTAATTAATTAGGTAGATGGTTAAACCACAAAGCGATGTGTCAATAGTAATTATGGTTTTTATAGTATTGGATCTCTAAATTTACAAAACTGAATTTCACAAAAAATGTGTATTTATTTTATTATTAACACTTTTTCACATACGAAAAGTGAAATTATATAAGAAGAATTACAATACATTGAATCACACTGCGTACACGCACCCAATTTATGATCACACCCACAGATTTTAGACTTAACAAAAAAAAAGCATTTATTTTTTTAACAATACATTAATAGCAGGGTTATCATCCATTGGACGGCTATTAATGGCTACTTATGGATTATAATCGATAATAACTCAAAGCATCCGGCTATTAACCCAACACTAGATATAACCCAATATCATCTCATAATTCAACCAATTCAACAGTCTTTATCAAGGAACCCAGCGTTTCGAAGCACGACACACACTTAACAGATTTTGCCATCAAAGCCTCTTCAATGCATTTACTTAGCTGTCTGATGTTTTGAGATCGTGACTTGAAATTGATTGATTTTGAATTTATTGAAGAGACAATTAAGAAAATAATTAAGAGATGGATATTAATCTTAAAATTAATTGGAGTTGTAATTAAGAACTACGAACTTTTAAATCAAATAATTGAATCAATTAATGAAGTTTTCTTTTGATATCAATTGATGAGAGAATAGAATAGATTATCTTTTATTTAGTAAAAGTGGTACATTTAAATTAAATTACATAACAAATTTTTAATTAAAATATATTTTTCATAGCAAGCTTTTATAGCAGTATAATATATGTATGTAATGAATACTCATCAAAACGAATCATACGAGCCCAAACTCGATGGAGTTGTGTCATTTAACTACTGAGCTCCTGAGGCCACCTTCTGTAGCCTGATTCACGTAAAATCAAAGAAGCCAAATATCATTGAAGTTTTATAGTCGTTCGATTGAAGTCCTATCCAAAAGCGGTATTCACGATGTATCGACTTATTTCCAGTTACATTAATAAGTATTCTGCCAGAATAATGTAATACAGTTTTTTTTTAAATCGATGAATTTCAAACGACTTTAAAATCGGTGTCGTTCAAACTCGATTGCTGGATGTGAATAAGGAAATGGTCTAAACGACTGAATTTAATTAATTCATTCATTAAACCCCAAACGAACGCCGGCGTTCGCGCACCTATTGTCTTTCTATTGTGTCTGTAATTTCCACGATTGAAAGGTTAAAAGCAAAGCATGTTTTATTTACAAACTAAAAGCAAATCTTCTGTCTCTCCGTAAGAGATGCTGAGTAAGTATTGCACAATAATCTTTTGATAACAATGATAAAGATTGGCAGCAAGGTTTGAGCGTTGAAAGATCTCCCACAAGGTGGAGCTTTTTTTTATCTAGGAAATTATTCAATGACATCTCCCGTCCTTGGGCGGAGCAGGACAGCGAGTCAGACTTTTACGGAGTAAAACCCACTCCTAGTTCCTTCGTTGCGTTTCATACCAGGGCCGGGTTTTCCTTTCAGAAGCGAACCCATTGCCCCAGTACGCTTCGACCCTGTCGGGGCCCTACGATTTGCTGCCATCTCCTTGAGGCACGCGTTGAACACTACGTGCAGTCGACGACTTGGGCTTGGTCACGGCTTTGCTTTGCCTAACTGGGGTACATTTCTACTGTATGCTCCACTATGTCCTCTGGGCGGTCTATGCAGTGGTGACACTCGGGCGATTCTTTCGCACGAATCTGGTGCAGTAACCTCTCGAACTGACTATGTCCGGTGTGAACATGTGTCATGTGGAAAATGAGTACGCCGTGAGCTCTTTCCAGCCACTCCTCAAAGAGCGGACTTACAGCCATATTATGGTGTATCTATTCCTCAAGGTGGACCTGATGAGGTTAGCGGAAATACGATGGATGCGAAACGAACTCCTGTGTACAAACACAGTGTGTGTGTGTGTGAACAGAGGACTGTTCGTTGTGCCAACACTTGGCGGATGCCTGTGTCCAACAGTGGACGTCTTTTGGCTTAAATAATAATAATAACTCGGCAATCATTGAACCGATAGTCGTGTCGGACAATGGCTTAATAGCCTCGGCTATTAAGCCACAGCCTCCTCAAGGTGTTACACCTGAGGAAGCTCGCGTTAGGCCGTTGGATCAAGGGCTTGAATCAGAAAGCAGTACTCCTGGACACGGCTCGTATTGTTAGGAGGTTCCTTTCACTGGAGCCCTGAGCGCCAGTAGCTTGGACCCTGTTCTCGATACCGGTGGGATACCATTTTCTATATTTTTAAATGTTTTTTTTTAAAGCAGGTAATATTTAAAAATGTATTAAATAAGTTTTAACCCGTTGTGTGTCTATACGTGGATCCACGCGAGACACAATGGCTTTTTAATTGTGTCTCTAATTACGGCACACGAGAGGTTAATGACGAATAAAGAGAATATAATAATATTATTCCACAACCATCATACAACTCCGTCTAGTCCCAAGCTAAGCAGAGCTTGTGTTATGAGTACTAGACAACTGATAAACATACTTATTATAATTCTAAATGTATTTACCAATATGGAACAAATGATCATGCTAATCACACAAACATTTGTCCTCAGTGGAAATTAAATCCATGACCTCCGGCATAGCAGTCAGGGCCACTAACCACTAGAGTCTAGTGGTTAGACCAACAGGCCAGTAATGGTGATAGTCATGATTCAGAACTACCTAACGAGTAAAACAAACCAGCCCAACAATTTTGACTCTATAAAATATTAGTTTTAATACAATCAAATTCTATTTAGCGCGAAGGTTCGCTTTAATCTCTGAGCCAAGCGTCCATACTAAAATCACTTTATTGAAAACAGGCCCCAAATAGTTGACGTTTACCGCGAACACGTGTAGGGGCCGACCGTTACAAAAGCGAGTTTAATCACCACCGACCCGCGTTTGACGTGTTCACACTTTGAAATAGGGATGTGAGGACATTTTGGCGGAGGCTGAGGTGGAATATAAAAAGAAAAATAAAATTTACTAAAAAAATAATAAAGGGAAAACTATGTATAATGCAAAGTATATAAAATTAAACGTGTTCACACTTTAAAATAAAATAGGGGTGTTGGATATCTTAGCGGAGGCAGAGGTGGATAATGAAAATAAAAAATGTAGCTCTTGTGGTAAAAAAATAATGAGACGAAAGCTGTTATGCATAAATATTCTTCGAGTTCTTCTTTTCTTATTTTGTTCTCTTTCTTTCTTATTCTCTCCTATTGTTGTGTCCTTTTTTAAAAATAGGCCCCAAATAGTTGACGTTTACCGCGAACACGTGTAGGGGCCGACCGTTACAAAAGCGAGTTTAATCACCACCGACCCGCGTTTGACGTGTTCACACTTTGAAATAGGGATGTGAGGACGTTTTGGTGGAGGCAGAAGTGGAATATAAAAAGAAAAATAAAATTTGGTAACTATATAAAATTAGACGTGTTCACACTTAAAAATAGGGGTGTGAGGATATCTTAGCGGAGACAGAGGTGGATAATACAACTGAAAAAAAAAAACTCTTTTGGTAAAAAATAATGAGAGGAAAACTTTTACGCATAGTTCAGAATGTTCTTCTTCTTCTTTTTTTTCTCATTTTATTCCCTTTTACAACAACGTCAACAACAACAACAACAACAAAGATTGTTCCCTTGGTAAAAAAATAATAAAGGGAAACTGTAATGTATACAATATCTTTCGTCTTCTTCTTTTTTTATTATATTCCCTTTTTTCTTTTTCTCCTCTATTATTGTGCTTTGCTAGTTCGTAAAAAAATAAGGTAAACGTACTCGCGCGTAAAGGTCGAAAATTATCTCAAAAGTGCATTGTTAATACTCTTTAGATTAAAAATATCCTAAGTTATATTCAAGGATATGGTCTACCTATGTGTCAAGTTTCATCCAAATCCATTTAGCCTTTCGAGTGTAAAGGAGTTACTATACACACATTCAAACTTTCGCTTTTTTAAGCGCTTACTCTTTCTGATACAAATATTTGGAATACTTATTACTGCTTCAATTTACAACCAATTTTGAAGTTTTTTTCAGAAACAGTACATTTTGATAAAAGTTGAGAAAGTTTGATCATTGCGACCGAAGCGCAATTGAGCGGAGTGTTATAGAGCCGAGTGCTGCAGTGACAAAACCACGTGTATTAAACGACGTTTTTCAATACATCTACGAAAACTAAATTAATGGGATGCAGTCGCCTCGTGGGGACTGCATGACGACCAGCCTAGAAATATAACTATTTTTTACTTTTCTGTACTAGTGCGGAAAACAGTTAATTGCATGCCTAAAAGCGGTAGAGATATAAGCAAGTTTTCGAGTAAGTGTATTGAAAAAGATCTATTTTTACTGTTATTTGTTTTACAAAAAAAAAAACAGGTAAGTTATCTGTCAATATTTTCCGCATAACATTTGTTGCGGAATTATTGCATTTGCATTTGCGGAAGCGAAACTGCGTCTCAACCCTAACTCATACTTTCAACCTCGTTGAATTTGCTTACACTAGTCGACGGTTTACCTCAATAGAGAACCGGCACGGTAGGTGACATGCAATGCATTCTATAACCTAAAGTTAACGGGCCTAAAATATTGCTGGTTGTGCTCACATATTAGAAGCGACAAGAAATATGTAACCAAGATCTATGTAACTCATAATACGTTTTAAAAAGAGTGTCTATGGAGTTTCTTGTACGTTCTTCTCCATAGAGACGCTTTGGAACGTGCAATTTAGCTTCACTTTTCTTGGACTGACCGACATTTGACTATTCAAAAGTGCCTGCATATGGTTTATTTGAAATAAATGTTTTTGACTTTTGACTTTTTGTTGATACCTTTAAGTGCCTATGCCATATCCTCGGGAATAAAGCAGCTTTCTATTAGTGAAAAAAATGTTTCAATCAGACCAGTACTTACAGAGATTACCTCCTTCAAACAAAAAAAAAACAATATTTACCTCTTTATAATGTTAGTTTAGCTAAATACAAAGCTACAATAAATTTAAAACATTATCATCATCATCATTACAGCAAAAAGACAAAAAACAATCGAAGTCGGCCCAGTACTTTCAGAGATCCTCCTGCAAACAAAAACAAAAACTGGGCAAGTGCGAGTCGAACTTGCACACTGAGGGTTCCGTGCAAACTACAATTCCCGAATGGAGTCTCGAAGATTTTTCCGGACTGCAATTTTTTATTTTATTTTGTGAGGTAACAACAAATTTACTGTTATCAGATTTAATCCTATACCTTTGCTATAAGACCTTGCTTTGTGCCAAATCTCAGGATTCTGGGATATCAGGAAGTACCTTATGAATTTCGATCTTTGAGAGTATCAAAATTTACGTTTTTATGCGACATAAACGGCCGTATCTTTTTTTTTCGTTAACTTAGAGGTTTGATCTTTTCACAGCTTGATTGTACCGTAGACTTGAGTACATTTTTTTGAGTTTGTAGAAGCATTTATTGGTTAAATACATTTTTTTGTTAAATAAATCAATATTATCTATTCTATACTTATAATAAAACTGTAGAGAAGTCAATTCTGTACATTGAATATATATTAAAAATAATATTAGAGGATGATTGGTGATCGATACTGATGCCAAATATGCAATCAGTAAATTTTTTGTCTGTCTGTCTGTCTGTCTGTCTGTATGTGCACGCACGGGTCAAAAACTACTGAAGGGATTTTAACCAAACTTGGTACGATTATGGTCCATACTCCTGGGCAGGTTATAGGCTATATAACATAACAATAAGATACATAGGAACTGAGAAATGACGATAAATTTGAAGCAAGTCGGATGAAAATGCGCTTTCGAGCTCCTATCCTCACATACGTTGATCATACACCAAAAGTATGTACTACAAAGATGATGGTCTCCAATAAATCTACAAAAAAATCCTAAAAAGTATATATCTATCTTTTATACATTAGCCACAATAACGTGTTTAATCGTTAGGCATTTCTTCAAAGTGTATTAAATCATCAATACTTAAAATAAAATCGTACGAAAATCAAAACTGTACATTGAATATTTTTTTAAAAGAATACTTGGGGCGTGATCTACAATCGATACCGAAGCCAAAAATATAGTTTTTAGAATTTTTGTCTGTATGTCCGGGCCAAACTCAAAAAGTACTACGTGGATTTACTTCAAATTTTGCGTGAATATTACTAAGAGGTCGGGTCAACATAATTATAGGCTACATATTATCACGCTATCACCTACGGAGGAGGAACTGTGAATCTTTATTTTTCTCACGCATTCTGTGACAGCGTGTAATCTAACGATGCATATTTAAATGTTGTTTTTGAGTAATTATCTAGCTTATAATAAAGTATTATCTAGCTTTACACTATAAAAACTACGCCATTTCAGTAACTTAGGCAGATAAACATAGTTTAATGAATGTTAGTAGTATAAGGACAATTTTGAAGCAGCGCCATCTATGAGACTTCATAAAAATTAAATCAAGTTACATGTTAACACTTTTTGGAAATTAATAATTTAAATTTGATCATGTTGGCGAGGTTGGTAGTTAGTTATTCCTAAAATTCATAGATGGTGATGTGATGTGATGTGCATTTTCTTCTTTGTATCGTATATTTCGTTTTGATAAATTCAAGTTCCAACAAAACCCTCAAAATCTTGAGCAGAGTTGAGGAAGACAATTTAAAAAAAATGCGGTGTTGACATGGTGACATTTTTCCAGCTCTGTGAAGTCGACCAGTTTGCGAGATCCCTTACGTATGACGAGGTGCCTTCATATTACACGTACGACAAGCAAAGGGGTGTATTTAACCGACGTCGACGAGGAGGTGCTGTGGAAGGTTTTCCGGGAACTTTCAAGGACAC
Organism: Mythimna albipuncta; assembly: GCA_929112965.1. Classification (NCBI taxonomy): domain Eukaryota; kingdom Metazoa; phylum Arthropoda; class Insecta; order Lepidoptera; family Noctuidae; genus Mythimna; species Mythimna albipuncta. The sequence continues at coordinate 13,626,414 of OV815982.1, forward strand.
CGCATTGGGTAATAATGGCGAATGCTATTTTCTGCGGTTGTTACTTCCCACTGTCCGAGGCCCGACGTCTTTCGACTTCCAGAGGACATTTGATGGCCTGGAGTATCCCACTTACCGCGCAGCCTACGTAGCACGTCACCTTCTCGACGGTGACAAAAATTGGGATCGGTTGGTGTTTTGTGGAGTCGCAAACACTGGGTTTGTGGGAGAAGTATCGCCATCATCTGTCTGAAGATTTTCTACGAGCTTTGAGGTGTGCTACTAGAGACGAAGACGAAGTAACTGATGAACGCGTGCTGAACAACTGTCTCAGTTCACTTTAAGATGTGGTCATTTCTATCGGCGGCAAACCGCTTATCGAATATGGGTTACCAGCTCCCCAATCATCACCGCATCAAGACCGTGGAAATCGGGAGTTTAACGCTGTGATAAATTACGATGCGGGCGAAATGACCACCATACGAAATGACCATGTCACTTTGTTCTCTTCAGAGCAAAAACAAATTTATGACACCCTCCTTGAAAGCGTTGGGTAAAACCAGGGTAACATGTTTTTCTTGGATGCTCCTGGTAGTACAGGAAAAACATTTGTTACCACTGACATATTTGCAGAGATCAGGAGGCAAGGCAAAATTGCTATTGCTGTAGCGTCGTCGAGAATCGCTGCCATACTGCTTCCAGGTGGCAAGACAGCACATGTCAAGTTTAAAATTCCCATCGATTTAGAGAGCGCCGAAACGCCTGTTTGTGGTGTGTCACGTAACAGCGATAAGGGACATGTGCTCAAGGATTGCTCTCTGATCGTATGGGATGAGTGTACAATGGCCAATAGGAAGGCAGTTGAGGCCGTGGACAGAACCCTGCAGGACATCCGCAGGAACGAACATTTGATGGGTGGTGTCACAGTTCTGTTCAGTCAGTGGCGATTTCCGGCAAACACTTCCCGTGGTGACGCGGGTATCGAGGGCTGACGAGGTGAATGCTTCGTTGAAACGATCTTCGTTGTGGTCACGAGTTTGTTAGCTGCGCTTGACCATTATTATGAGAGCTCGGCTCGGTGGCAATGCACGTGCATTGCAAGAATTCTCCGATTTCCTTCTAAGTCTTGACACCTCGATAAACACTGTTGTCAAGCAAGATGACGCCACACATTATCCCGTGGAATTCGGAACTCCCTGTCAGCAAGTGGACTTCCAGCGCATACCATCAAGTTGAAGGTCGGCGTCCCGATTATGCTTATTCGGAACCTTTCTCCTCCGAAATTGAGTAACGGGGCCCGCCTTAAAGTCATCTCTCTCCACAGGCACACTATTGAAGCGGAAATTCTTACGAGTTGTGGCATAGGCGAGGCAGTATTTATACCACGCATTTTCTTCATACCTCACAACTTCCCATTCCAGTCCAAGCGCGTACAGTTCTCCGTGAGTGTTTGCTTTACGATGACCATGAATAAGTCGCAGGGGCAGACTCTGAGGGCAGCGGGTGTCGATCTCAAGACGAGTTGCTTCTCACACGGGCAACTATACGTCGCTTGCTCCCGCGTCACCAGTCCTGACTCTCTTTACATTTTGGCTCCTAGCAGTATAACTACCAACGTAGTTTATAGGGAAGTGTTGTAAGGTATGATGATACCTTTGTACGTATTTTTACTCTTTTGTGTCCTGGAATGTATTCCTGCATTATTTTCTCTATTTCCTTCAGTCACATCTTATGACTGAACTCAGCAGGATTCCCATATAACTCTCTTCAATTGCAAAAAAAACTTATATTTTAATGCTATTTTAAAAGTTGTTTACTTATAATGCTATAGCGACACTGACATCTTAGGTATTTATGGTGCTGTAGAGCCTTCACGCAGACGACGTCGCGGGCAGCAGCTAGTTATTAAAATAAAATAAATAATGCTTGCCCATGTTTGGGTTTCAACCCGCGACCTACAACTCGTAAGTCGGGGCCATTACCACTCCGGCACCACTGCTCTACTCGGCCACTACTACTCTGATAAATTAACGTAATTAGAGACACAATAGAAAGGCAATGAGATAGCGAATATCGGCGTGCGCTTGGGGTTTAATGAATTAATATAACCGAAACTGTTTCGGCAACACAAAAGAACATCGTGCATACGGAAATACAATTTCCATACAAAATATAGACACATTGTCAGATGCACAGAGGATCTTCATGACCTATTTCCCAGCATTAATTGTCATCTACAGCCCGGACGTATCGCGTTGTGGCCAGAAATAATTATGTGTGGAATTCAACCAGACACAATATGTACAATGTGTAGGGGGCGATGGATGCGGCAGTTTTTCAATGTGGAGTTTTTTTTTTAATAATTTAATGACTGCTCCTCCCTTGGGCGCGGTGAGATGGCGTGTCAGACTTTTACTGACTAAAATCCCACTCCTATGTTTCTTCTTTGCATTGAGTTGTAGAGCCCTGAATTTATTTTTTAATTGATATAAATGATATAAATATATTGATGTACAAAACTACACCAGTTTTACATTTCAACATCCACTAGGGATCAACTTACGAATAATTAACACACCCACTAATTTTGATTCGACGGCGCGTAGTGTTCCACAGGCGCCTCAAAGAGATGTTAGCAAACTGAAGGTGCTCAGTGCTCAGTGCTCAGCTGGGTCGAAGTTTACTGGGGCCATGGGTTGTCCAAAAGTGTACATTGGGGCCGTGGAATGAAGGCAAAGAAGGAACAGGCGTAGGTTTTTAGTCAGTAAAAGTCTAAGTTTCCTTGCGTGATCGAATCAGGAATGAGGATATCCACAGATGAATCAAGGTTACCGACATAGCACGAAGAAACGCCAAACTTAAGTGGCAATGGGCAGGGCACATTGCTCGCAGAACAGATGGTCGTTTCGGGGGCGAAAGGTTCTAAAATGACGACCACGAACCGGAAGACGTAGCGTTGGCAGGTCTCCTACAAGGTGGACCGATGACCTGATAAGGATTGCGGGAACCCGATAGATGGGAGACGCACAAGACCGTTCATTGTGGCGACATTTGGGAGAGGCCTATATCCAACAGAGGACGTATATCGGCTGAAATGATGATGATGATTGATGAAAACAGCCACTAACTTCTTTCCACGAGACCTTCAAAGGGATGTCAGCAAATTGAAGGTGCTCAGCTGGGTCGAAGTTTACTGGGGTCATGGGTTGTCCGGAAGTGTACCCCGAGGCCTTGGAATGAAGGCAAAGAAGGAACAGGAGTGGGGTTCAGTAAAAGTCTGAGATCATTGGATGATATCCGACCAAAAAAAAAACTTCACTCTAAAAAATCGCACCAAGATGTATGTTAGAAAAAATCTTCATCTTTTTAGCAAAAGAGGCGATATACATAATTATGTTACAAGAAATAGGGATCAATTAGTTCAACCAGGTTTCAGACTGGCTAAAGTGGCCTCTTCTTTCATGTACTGTTTGAAATGTTATAATAAAATACCTCCCCAAATATTAGAACTCAATGAAACGAAATTTAAATCTTGTATTAAACGCACACTATGCAGGCAAACATATTATAAGTTGGAGGATTATATTCAAGATAAAAATGCTTGGCTCAATGCTGGTCTAGCTCCACTACCACTAGGGCTTACTAATTAGTTGATTAGTTGGAAACTAATATTATTATTTTTTAATTTGAAAGACACAATTGCATTATATAATGTAGAAGCACTTTTTCCAAGTTTGTGAATGTGAAGCTTCATGGAGCATTTTTATTAGGTTACAACTTTTTTTTTTTTTTGGCTTTACGAGCATGGCAGTTGAGAGTTTGTCATGCTCACTCAAATGTCTCGCTGTTGGTGGCACGTGTTATTGGGTCGTTCAGTTCCCTTCAAAATGGTTGAGCTGAGAGGGGCTGATGCACGCGTCATGCTCGTGAACGGGTGCCGTCAGATGGGACTGGTCATCTCTTAGCTGCCAGTGGCTTAATTCAGTTTCTATCTTTTAATTATTTTAAACATTTTTATTTCACTATCGACATTGTGCTCACATGATAGAAGCAACAAGTAATATGTAACCAAGCATTATAAATATGTAACACATAATATGATTCAAAAGAGTGTCCATGGAGTTTCTTGCACGTTCTTCTCCATAGAGACCTACTCTTTGGAACGTGCAAATTAGCTTCACTTTTCTTGGACTGACCGACATTTGACTATTCAAAAGTGCCTGTAAATGGTCTATTTGAAATAAATGCTTTGATTTTGATTTTGAAGAACTAATCCAATGCTTTAAAATACCGCTTCCATCCCACTTCGGATGCGGATGACGAAAATGTCTGCATGTGACATCACAAATTGTCCCCTATTCAGTTTCGAGATTACAGGCGTCGACGCATGCCGAACTAATTTTCAGCAAAATTTTCATTCTCACGATGATTCTTCTATAAAGTTATTTGATAGAAATGATTTTGAGGTTAGAGAAACTAGTTTCTTAGTTAGTGGTTTGGAGTTGTAATTAATTCAATATTAAACATTTGAATACCGTAATTAGGGATGCAATAGAAAGACAATGAGAGAGCGAACGCTGGCGTTCGCTTGGGGTTTAATGAATTAATCCAATGAGAGGTCCACTCCTCCTCGCTCGGGACCATGGCTTCAACTAAGGCCCGGCGCGAGAGGTCTCCGCCACCAATCGCCCCCACGAGGGCATGGCGATGCTCCGCCCAAGACGCATGACTCACCAGCCTGATATGTTAAACACATACAATAAATTGTGGCGATAACAAGATCGTTCACTTTTACGCACTAGTTCACCTAAAAATTTTGATTTGTTTGATTGATTAACTTTATAACTTAAACCAGAACTCTCTTGGAGCTTTCGCGAATTTTCCAAAAAACTGACACACACACCGTTCATAAACCCCATTTTTATTCGAAAACATTCCTATATTTTCCCACTGAAACACGGAAACTTCTCTCTACGAACCGTTTTCAAGTAGCCGACTATAAAACTCAATACGTCAAACTGCATGTCCCGATATTAGATAAGGACTGGCCGCTATTTGCTGTGACTGTTGGGCGGCCATTTTGATTTTTTTATTTGGAATAGACTGACATCGGTGTGGATTGGAATTCCAAATTTAAATTTAAAGCTATTTTTATTTTATTAAGGACCGGTATTACTCAGATTAATTTTTAATCAGAAATAATTTTATTCTACTGCCGAAAAATCCAGAATCGACTTTAGCTTTATGTTGATTATTATTATTTAAGTGACCATTTGTAGAAGAAGTGAAGCAAAAGAAGTAAATAGGAGTTGCAATGGGATTTAAACTTGGAATGACAAAGTTGGCCTTTACCACTCGGCCACCACTGCTCTGCAGATACATTTAGAGATGTGCCGCTGCCGAAATATTGCCCGAAGTGGGAATTTTGTTGGCAATATTGCCACCAATATTCATACTTCGGGTAATATTGCCACCAATATTCATATTTCGGGCAATATTGCCGGCAACGGCACATCTCTAAAGTCAAAGTCAAAAGTTTTTTACTTATAAAACGTCAGAAGCTAGTGCACGGTTCGTAATTGGTCGTTTCCTATGGAGAAGAACGAGCAAGAAACCCCATGGTTACTCTTTTAAAAAAATGGTTGTACTTACAATATTTACATATTACAGTATTAATAGGCATTATTTAAGAACAGTGTAAACTAGTCTATATTGTACTCAATAGCACAAAAAAAAATCAATCATTAAAAAAAAGTGAGTCAAAATATGAAGTAATTTAAGAATTCGTGGAGTGTACAGTGTTCTTCCATTTACATTTTAAAAAGAGTCTACATAAAAAAAAGCTAGAAAAATAATAATAATTACAATCAACTGTCAATAAATGAGACGTCTAGATACACCTAAGGAAAAAAACAGTACACAAGAGCAAAAATCTACCGATTTCCAATTCTACTTACACTAAACTATAGGTACTAGCCATAATCGTCAAATAAACATTCACAAGCCAGTTTAGTTCAAGTTATTCACCGAAATGTCACAGCAAAATAGTGTTTCATTCTTATCTGGCGTCCGACGCCCCGGTATGACGTATTGTGTTTTATAACCGACTACAAAATGGCGCCTTTCAAAATGGCTGCTGCGATGGGAACATTTTTGAAAATGTTTTTGTGAGAATGAAATTGTTATTGTAGTACCTATCTAACTATTTTTTTCTGGTATTTTGTAGTTGTTAGAGTTTTTTGACAGAAATAGTTAAGCCTAGCTTCTACTCATTTTGAACATTTTTAAACTTCTGGAAATCTTCAAATATAAAAGAGAACGCCATGAAAAATTATTGTATTAAAATTGACTATAAGACCAACAGCGGGGCAAAAATCAAAATATGATATAAATTAGTTGGCTTGATATCTTCTATTTATTAGTTGGCAACTTGGCATGATTGCGAATCTGACCCTAACTTACAATTTTGAATGTGTGTCTACGAGATTACATCACGGAAATATTTGAAAATAACAAAATAAAGCATGTTTTTTATAAGGGCTTTGGAAAAAATATCTTGAATAGTTTTATATTAAAATAAAACCGCTGTGCGGGGCCACGAAATCGAAATAATGTTAGTTTTTTTGGTTTTGTGTTTGTTATCTCAAGTTTCGATAGGTTTTTGTTTTTTAAAATGTTTATTCGTCAAAATAAATATTTTTCTTTCTTTATAGACCCGGGCGAAGTTTATTCGAAATACTTAGTGACGACAACCGGCTCTTAAGGGCTTAGGTCCCGAGTAGTGTCATCATACAGTGATTTTTTAGAGCCTACTTAATTTTTCTTTGAAAAAAAAATTTGTAAAAATCGATCCCACTGGTTTACGGTCGGTTGTATTGAATAAGAAATCATTGAACATACATTAAAAAAAAATACTTACAACCGAAAAAATAACCTCCTCCTTTTTGAAGTCCGTTAAAAAAAAATACTAGTGCCTATTTCTATCCTAAAAATGAAAACTAAATTCACCCGTTTCGACCTAAAAATATCCCACACCCGTTATCTCATAACATTCAAATATACTCCGCAAATATAGTTCGTGGCGTATCAAAACGATTCGTTCACCAACTGGGATGGGAATCGTTCATTCGTTCGTTCGATTCGACAAGACAAGCAGACGTCTAATCTACATAATGCCGACGTTGAAAATGGAATGTGGATTGAGTGATAAACGACGCGGAGAAGAAAGACGGTATAAAAATAGAAAATAGGATGAATGAGTCATCATCATCATCATTTTAGCCTATAGACGTCCACTGTTGGACATAGGCCTCCCCCAAGTGACTACCATTAACGATGCTGTGCGTCGCGCATTTTCGGCTTTCCGCATTCACCAGGTCATTGATATACCTTGTCGTGTATGGCCTTCTAACGCTACGTCTTCCAGTACGCGGTCGCCATTCCAGAACCTTTCGGCTCCAACGGCCATATTTTTGCGAACAATGTGCCCTGCCCATTGTCACTTAAGTTCGGCCATTCTTCGTGCTATTTCGGCAACCTTAGTTTTCCTTCGGATATCTTCATTTCTGATTCGATCACGCAGGGAAACTCAGAGCAAAGTCTTTTCCATTGCCTTTTAGGTGCAGGAATTGCATAATTTAATTTCGCCGAGGCTGTTCCATCATCAGACCTCAAGACGTACGGCGTTGAGTCATCGGTACATGGTGGAGATCGCACCCATACGTACAAAGCATTTTGGTAACACATTCATTATACGTACAGCTAAGGAGTGGGATTCCCTGCCAGAGTCTTTCTTTCCTGATATCTATAACCTAAGGGTCTTTAAGTCAAGAGTGAATAGGTTGCTTCTAGGCAAACGTGCTCCATAGTCAGCAACATAATTGCTTTTCATCAGGTGAGATAGTGGTCCAACGCGAGCCTATCTAAAATAAAATAAAATGTTCGCGTAGGTACCTACATATTACCGGGTAGAAACATTTCTTGCGTTCTGAATAGAAATACTCGGCAATATTCATTAAATAAAATCTAGACGGACTGTGTAGCTTGTAATTTTGTAGTGCCAAATTATTTTTTTTATGAAATACTCTAAACTGCGAGTAAGTGTGTTACCTAGTGTCTGAGTTTTGGGGAAAATTAATTCAATTCTTTTTTCAAGAAACGCAGTGTGCGTTTACTTCAAATCCAAATGATATGATCCGGATGAACCAGTCTGGTGTACCTTCTAGGTAAAGGATTACTTCAACGTATAGACGCTTAGACTAAGGGAAAGAATAATCTCTTTTTCAGAACAGTTCATACAAAATCAATAACAACGCCAGCAATTATTAGAAAAAAAAAAACCTTAACAAAGCCGCAATAAGTTGCGACCGACAACGTTGAAGACATAACGAGGAAATGGACAAAACAAAAAGGCAATGATCCGTATGCACACACACTTGAACAAAATGCCTGTAAGGATTATGAACGCAAGCATTGACCGAGTTGTTAAACGATGCAAGCCGACAGTTAACTAGTATCTGACCTAAATAAGTTATGTTAGGGAAGAAATTAGAAATAATAAAAAATAATCCCTTAAGCCAGACTGCATCGCGAAAGCTATATTGAAGATGATGCAAAGAAATGGACAATATAAAAAAAAAAATCATCAATATGCATAAGCCCTTGAAGCATACCTAATAAGCACCTTTTGTGTGAATGCGGGCCCCTTATCCACAAACGCAGTGTCCATCTGGGCCGACACATTATTCGCCCGGAGGAGATTAAAAGTTTAAAACCTAGGAGTATTCTAAATTTTTTAGAAGCCTCCGGGCTAAAAGAGTTACTCTAACAAGGTGGCGAGTCACAATAGATCTTTTAGGTCGCAGTGACTACATCCCCTACACTATGGGTGATGCATAGCCCCTTATATTCTAAATAATAATAAATGGTAAAGTCAGAATACAACTTAACAGACCACGTTGAAGGTAACAAAAAGTAATGGACAAAACAAAAAAAAAACAATGATTCTTATGCACACGCTTTTGGGCGAAATGGCTGTAAGGATAAAAAAGTTTGACATTGATTCAGTTGTTAAACGATGCAAGCTCAAAGTCGACTAGTACCTGACTTTATTTAGGTCAGGTACCTATGTGAAGGATGACTCAGAAAGAATGAACCATAACATGTAGTATAAAGCCCCGGCAAAGCCTGAATGCATCTTGATGGATCATGTTGAAGTGGATGCGAAAAAAAAGCAAAGATCTAATGCACACGCCCTTAAATGAAATCTCTGAAAGGATCATTAAGGGGGCATTGACCCTGTTGTTGAACGATGCATACTCACAGTTGACTTGTACCTGACCTAAATAGGATATGTGAAGGATGAATCGAATATGAGATAAAACTGACAGAAGACTGAGGAGTATAATCAGCATCTCTGCTTAGCGTTTGTGGACTACATGAAAGTCTTTGATTCGATCGAGACCTGGGCTGTACTGCAGTCTTTCCAACGGTGCCAGATTGAATATCGGTATACCGTAGTGTTTGTACAAAAGCGCCACCATGTCAAAAAATCGTATGTTGTTCGTCTTAAGTTCGACTTCAAAATTAGAGATCGTATAAAGCCCCGGTAAACCTAAAATGTAACGAAACAGACTAAGTTGAAACAATGAGATTGGTAAAAATAGCAATGCACTGGTAACAAAAGATCAAGAAGGGAGGATTTAGTTGCTATACAATGCAGATTGGCAGTTAACTAGTATCTGACTTAAATGAGTAATATGAAAAAAGAGTAATCATGACTTAACATCAGGTGAAATAGTGGTCAGACGCAGAAAAAAAAGATATTGGAAAAGGACAATCTATCAAGTATGGTTCAGTTGACGGTAATTTACAGCTCCACGTTTTTACAGTTCAAATTTACGAAACATTAGGCAAATCTCCTAAAAAAAGGACTCCTAAATTATACAGCTTTACACTTCCCAAATCATTACCTATATCCCACATAACCACCCTCTTTACAACGTTCCGTATTCAGAATTCCGCATTCACACCCCCAAAATCCCCTAATACTTTAACCCGCTCCCTCCCATCAATACAGTCACATCCAACTCCACACAGACACCCTTAATCCTCATAATGGATGAAGATTCGAACATCTTCAGTTAAATTGTAAAAGATTTTTGTTCAATTATCAATTGATTTGATTTGTTGACGCCCGGCTTTGGGTATACCAATTTATTTGCAATCATTTCTTGCCTTATCTTTATGAGAAATTGATGTTTTATCCAATTGTATATTGATTATTGTGGGGGAAATTGTCGTGACTACTATTGGGTATTGATGTTTTGTTTGGAACAGAAATTGTTCGTTGAGCTCCTTAGTAGTCCTAAGTTGAGCAATACGAATACTGGCTTGACTGACTGGACGAACGAATAATGCTTGCACTGACTGGACTGGTGCACTCAAATCTGTGTGGTTCTTTCCTTAAAAGACAATCTGAGATACAAATCTGCATGGTTTTCATGATGACATATGATTTGACCATTACGTTTTTTTTTTTTATGGTGGGAAAAAAAAATCATCCAATGACAACCCCCGCTCTTGGGCAGAGCGGGAGATAGTGTCAGACTTTTACTGACTAAAAGCCTATCCCGTTCCTTCTAGCCTTCATTCCGGAGCTCGAGTTCCCTTTTGGATAACCCTGGCCCCAGTATGCTTCGACCCGGCTGGGGTCCTGCTGTTTGCTGCATGGACTTTAAAAGAGACTTTGACCTGTGAGTTTGTTTTGATGATTCTTCTCAGGGTAGTCAGCTACGAAATACCATCATCAGCATCATTTAATTTAAATTGTCAAAAAAAAAAACGTTTTAACAGTAAATCAAAAACCTATTTGTAAAATGAATATCATTTATTATTACGAAGTTGCTGGTTTGTCATCCAAAATTAATAACTCCTTATTTGAGATTCCGTAAGTTGATTTTTAGTTCAAAACATAATTAAGGAGTTCAGTTTTATTGGTATAAAAATGATTTCAGGGTATGAACTATTCATGGGCCCAGGATCAAATGATCTTAAAATCAATGAGGGAAATCTTTGCCCAGTAGTGTGATCAAGCAAGAGTAATCGAATAAAATAGATATCGAACTTAAATTTTACGATAAAATCTTACTCGTCGACAAAGACTATAACAGTTTTGTGGAAGCTATCCGTAGTTTATAACTCGGAGACGCGAAGAAATTGCTCGCAAATTCTATTGCAAATTCAAATGGATTTAAATAAACATAAGTATGGGTTGGTTAGTTCTCCGGAAGCTATTGTACCATAATATCCTGCCAGAGCACCTGCTGCCTTTGTTTTAACTTTTTTTTTGCTTGAAAGGCCATAGTTGGGTAATTATTAGGTACGAGTATTATTTGTATAATTTGTAATATCAAATTGTAGTAATATTTTAATTAGTTTTTTTATTATTATTTTGATTGATATTGAACAAGCTTTTGACCTTGGCTTCGACCACGTAGATAAAATATAGCTTATGTCACTCAGAAATAAAATTGTTTTCTATCCGCAAAAAAATTTTAGGTGACCAGAACTTTCAGACTACCGTCCAAACAAAAAATAAACTACCTTTTTATAATATTAGTGTAGATAGTAGTCTTATTTTTGTACAACATTTTAAATACATGTGATTTTCATGAACGTTTTTAATAAACGTTTATTAGATGCTAGTTGTATTCTCTCTGCCTCTGATTCTTTTTTTAAATTCACATGAATAGACGATGAATCCATTCATAGAAATCAAAGAAAAAATACATGCACCAATAAGCAAAACGTTGCACACAGTACAATAATATTCTCAAGCCAACGTGTAAATTTAATAAGAATTTAAAATCCGATGTCGTAGCAACCGTTTTGGTATTCAGAGTGTTGCGAACGCAGAAGTAGGACACGAATATCGATGAGCTTCAGTTTTTGTCGTAATATTTCAGTTGGTATAGAAACTCCTTGATTTTAACCTGTGTTCGGTATAATCGTCTTTTGTTCATCTACTTTCATTTGTTTAATTACTTATTTACGTCATCATCATTATTTCAGCCGATATACGTCCGCAGTTGGATATAGGCCTCCCCTAAGTGTCGCCACAACGAACGATCATGTGCGTCCCGCATCCGTCGGATCTCCACAACCTTCACCAGGTTATCGGTCCACTTGTAGGAGGCCTTCCAATGCTGCGTTTTCCGGTACGCGGTCGCCACTCAAGACCCTTTCGGCCTCAACGGCCATCTATTCTGCGAGCAATGTGCCCTGCCCATTGCCACTTAAGTTTGGCGATTCTTCGTGCTATGTCGGTTCAATTACTTATTTATTTTATCTGATATAAAATACTGCTTGACTGCGATCTCATCTGACGGTAAGCTGTAATGCGATCGTTGATGGTGAGACGCGCTAGTTTAATAAGAGCCTATTCACTCTAGCCTTGAAGACACCCAAATTATAATCGGATGGGAAGACAGCAGCAGGCAAATTGTTCCAGCCCTACGATGTACGCGGTATAAACAAAGCTTAGTCCGAACTGTAGAGATTTCAACGACGTAAGGGTGGATACTCGCCGTAAGTCGGCTTGTATGATGGTAGAAATGAGACGGCGGAATCAAGTCATGCAATTCCCGCGCACTCACTCTAAAATGTAACCTATGAAACACCGAATAGCTGACTACGCCTGGGCGTTTTGGAATTAACCAAATTTGGATCCCCAATAATTAGCCTCTTCGCACGCCTTATTACTTACTATTTATTTACGTAGTAACGTAAATTTTAGGTCACGGTTAAAACTAAATAAATGTTGGCAAAGAAATAGTACATTTTGATACAAGAAGAGACAGTTTTTCATAGGAAGTGAGTTGGAATTTGCCCAAACCATAAGCGAGGGTGTTATGAAGCCTAGTACTGTAGTGACAAATTTTAAGGTGTGTTAAACGACGTTTTTCAATACTCTTAGAAGATTCTTCAACGGGGTTGACGCGCGACTCGTGGTCGCTTAATGTCCTGTGGCCAGCGCAAGCTCGCGCACTTTTCCACACTAGTACAGAAAACAGTAAATTGCTTGTCTAAAAGCGGTCTTTCACGCTTATCTCTAAGCTGGTTTTCAGGTAAACATATTATAACATAGTTTAGCGATAATTTCAAACCTAAATAAAAATAAAATCAAATAAACTCTACAACATCAGAAATTCGATTTAAAAATAAGCATTTCTGGAATTCTAACACAAAATTGATAACATTGGTTGGTGGTCCAGTCAACATTAGTTTAAAAGTAAGATACATTCCCCACACGTACACGGTTTTATATCGAGAGTGCAGTTTCTGGGTCATTCGCTTCATGTGGCGAAGTGCACTGCCTTCAAAGGTGTAGTGACACCATGTGGTCTGGATTAGAAGGATATTGCAAGCCGAAAAAAAAGAGACTTACGGGGACTCCTTTTATAAATAGCCCGAATTACCCTCTATGTAATACGCACTAGATTATTACCTCTATTTACGTACACTCACTTCAGTCGACTCTGCCCCGCTAGCCAATTTACAACCGTTTCACTTGCGTCGAACGCTTCGAGTTGACTTCGCCGCCAATTCTTTGGTTCTGACCACGTGACTGAGCGTCATTCCTGTACATTTAAAGCTTTCTACAAGCGTTAACTATTGCAGATTAGCAACTTGGCTAGGGGTACAGGTATAATGTAGACTGTACACCTTGAACATTACGCTATGTTGAACGAAACGCGTAAGTGCCACGAAATTCATGACGGTTAAGACATTTTGGTTGCGAAAAAAGTATCCTCTAAAAGCTATCTTACCGCTGCATGTTTTAATAGTTCTGTTAGAAGACATAATGCCAATGTAGCGCTGCAGCGAACTACAGTGGCCAATTTGGAAATCTCTAAATCGACTGCGAACCCAGGTTGGCCGCTGTAAAAACAATCTGGCCAAATGGGGTTTCCTCGACTCATCACTAACACAGTGCCAGTGTGGAGCCTCTCCACAAAACCTGCGCCACCTGCTATGCTCTCCATCCTGCGTAACAATCTGCAGTTTTCAGGATCTATACGAGGCCAACAATAGAGCTGTACAGATTGCCTAATATTGGTCAAAAGAAGTATAATTTGAGAGCATCGACACGGAAAGAAAAAGAAGCGACATTTGTTTTAGGCATTTGGTCACCCTACTCGCGTTACGTGTTCACTTACAAGTAATAACGGAATGCTTTCACTTTATTGCTGTTTACGCGCCAGTCTGTTTGCTGTCCCATAACCTTGTGGGATATACGCAAATTGGACTTTCTGATGTGCGAATACAAAGAGATGACTTTGTAACGGGTGGAAAAGTATGCAGGTATTGTGGCATCTAAGGACCTTTTCACATGGATCCTTTCACATAGCACGATTACGGCCCATTCCTTTTCCTAGAGACGAGGGCTGAGTCCCAGCAGTGGTAATATTATTAAGCTATGATAGCATAACATTTCAGGGAGTGTGTACTGAAATTGCACAATCTAATTCCACTAAGTCCGTTCCATCAGTTCGGCGTTGCGCCACCGGTACATGGTAAACATACGAGTGGAATTCCCTGCCGGAGTCTGTGTTACCTGATAGCTACAACATAGGGGTGAATAGATGAGTGAATAGGTTACTTTTAGGCAAGCGTGCTCTATTGTCGATCACGTCACTGCTTACCATCAGGTGAGATGGTTTATAAAACGCGAGCTTATTAATAAAAAATAGTCGATATCAATTAACGATATTTTGTTACTAAGTGACACCATGGGTTTTCGTCTCGATAAAAGTAAAAAAAAAATACAAAAATCGAAAGTCAATCAGTGTTCTAAATTTTTCACTATCAAATTATTAACATTTATGTAAACAGATAACCAATGAACACATCATCTTTATATTGATAACAGTCACTGATAAGATTGCTTAGCTATGTTGTTTAGTATCATTTAGGCAGTTAGTAGTGATACACGCAATATGAGTAAAAAAGATAAAAAGAAAGAATTGGAAAAGAAGGAATTGGTAAAGAAAGATGGAGAAAAGAAAAAGGTTAAAGAAAGTAGTAATTTGAATGTAAGTACGTTTTATTATAGTACTTATTAAGTCTCAGCATGGATGGATTGTGTGAAAAGTGATATGAAAGAAAAAGGAGTTAGTGATAGTGTGACAGGACAGAATGGAAGACAAAAACGTGATGTGCCGACCCCAAATTATATGGGACTAGCTGTGCCCGCGACTTCGTTCGCGTGGACTACAAAATTTTGAATTTATTTTTTCTAACATAAAAGTAGCCTATATTTCATATTAAATCAGCTACCTGCCAAAAAAAGTCCCGTCAAAATCGGTCCAGCCATTACAGAGATTAGCCCGGACTAACAGACAGACAGACAAAAATTGTGAAAAATGTTATTTTGATGTATGTACCGTATATAGATTCATATGCATGTAGTAAAAAGCAGTTATTTCAAAATTACAAACAGACACTCCAATTTTATTTATATGTATAGATGTATAGATTTAGTGTTAGTTGTTAAAGCGACAACAAAAATACATCATCTGTGAAAATTTCAACTGTATAGCTGTCACAGTTCATGAAATACAGTCTGATAACCGACGGACAGACAGGCAGACAAACAGATAGACAAACGGACGGTCAGCGGGGTCTTAGTAATAGGGTCCCATCTTATGCTTTGGAAACGGAAACCTAAATACTCTCTTTTGATGTACTCATAAGTCTATCTAAAACAAAGGCAATCTGCAAACTTCTCTACTTCCATTTGTATTTAAATCATTCTTATCTCATCATCATCATCAGCCTTTTTAATGTTTTGCTGGGACTCAGGCCTCCTAATCCACCACGCGGGCCCAGTGCGGGTTGGTGAATGTCACATGTCTTCGAATTTTTGATTCTAGCACATGTCGGTTTCCTCACGATGGTTTCCTTCACCCTTTTGAGAGTAGAGGTGATGAAATAAATTACACAAAGTAATGCGCCTGGCTGAGTTCAAACCTGCGACCTTACAACTCGTAAATCGGAGCCATTACCACTCGGCCTTCACTGCTCTCATTCTCATTCTTATCTACTAAGATGTAAATTGCACTTTTTTCATCAATTACCAAATGTACCAATAACTTAATATTTTCTTTTCAGATTTCATCATTTATATCAATTCTAATAGTAACAGGCATATCCATATTCGCTTACAAAGTGTATCAAGACATTATGACGGTACCAGAAATGCCAGAAATAGATTTGAATAAATGGTGGGGACCTAACACAACGACACCTGTGGATACATCTATTAGACCATATCGGATTGTGTTTTCAGAATCGGTGAGTATAATAGGGTAGTTTCCAGGCTCAAAATAATAACATTTTATTTAGTCCGTATTTTAGATTATAAAAAAAATATTGGACACGTATTTTTCTTTTTTCGATTAAACAAAAAATAACAAAGATATAGCCCATTAAAGTTACGTGTGCCGTCACCCCGTGCGAAAAAATTTTGCACGGCGCGGCGGCGTGACGTTACACGTAACTTTAATGATAATGATATTTGTCATTTTTATTTTAAGTGTCCCTTATTTTTGAATTATCTAAAAGACGGACTTCTATATTATTCTTAAGACCAGTACATACATACACCACTTATTTTTAATTAGTACAAATACTTAAAGGGCTTATTAGAAAAGGTCTATAAAGGACAGCAAAGTTATTTGTGTTTATTTATATCCCAAAATATCACTAAATTTATGGACGTATTATACGGGCTATTGATTATTATGAATGAATAAAACGACGATCAAAATGGAAATTCGTTTTTTTTTTTGTTTGGACTACAAAAAATATCGAAAAAAGATCCGTAACGGGTATAGATAGAGTCCCATTTTGTTTTGTACTAATATAAAAAAAGGAGTGTATCGTGTATGACTGTGATTCCACCTCATTGTAATCATTGATGGTGAATCGCATTAGTTTATTAAGAACTAACTTTAGCCTCGAAGACACCTAAATCATAATCGGATGGGAAGACCGCTGTTGGCGGTAATAGTTCCATTTTTTTCAATGTTTGCGGTATATATAACGAGGCATACTCCCCGAAATGTAAACGATAGGTAATCGACAAACCAGCAACTCATGTCTAGGTCTGTCTCTTTTACGGCCGAAATTAATAATCGATCTAATCCAAAATTGTTGGCTTAAACATTGAAAATAAAATCCAGATTGGTAATAAAGTGTGCTAAAAAGCTATCCACGAATTGAAATCGCAATCTAAAAACCAAGCTATCCTTGAGAGGACGGATCACAAATTTTGAATTGACTTCTGTTCGGAAATGACAGTCTGAGCGAATCAATAACCTAGAACCATTGAATTTGACAGTTGCTTTGATTGCTGTAAACAATCTCAATGGTAATCTTAGAATTTCGTCAGATTTAAGATTTGGTTTACGGATTTGTAAATTTTTCAAATTGTAACCGTGTCAATTGTTTTTTTCAGATGGACTCAGAAATTCGATGGCTCTTCGAGATGTACCGTAGAGCTACGAATAAGAAAAAGAGTTTCGAAGATACTGCCTGGACTTACGGAGTACATTCAGATGCCTTCTCCAAGATCTTCAGCTATTGGATCTTTAAGTACAAGTTTGATGAAAGAGAAAGGTTTTTTAACCAATTTGAGCAATACAGAACTAATATTCAAGGATTAGATATTCATTATATTCATGTAAAGCCAAAAGTGGACGTGAATGTAATGGTAAGTAATAATAATACTACAAAAGCTGTGATCATTGGTGTCATGATGGCCCAATTGTGAAGATATCCGCCCGCCACCCGCCCAACATACATATTGTTGCCTCATGTGTGTGAGAATTGTTAAAAAAGTCACATTGTTAATTGCCCGGTTTTGAACCAGAGGCACCCGCCTAACATACATAATATCGCCTCATGCTCGTACAAAAAAAGGCACTTTGAAGTTTTTTAAATGTTGGACATTAAAAAAAATTAAGCTAAATTGCATGTTCTAAATCGTAGATCTCAATGGTGAAGAGCGTGAAAGAACCTGCATAGACACTCTTTTAAATTAGTAATATTATGAGTTACATAAATTTTGATTACATATTTCTTGTTGTTTCTATTATGTGAGCACCATGTAGATAAAAAAAAAATACTTAAAAAAAATAAATTGAATTAAGCCACGGGCAGCTAAGTGATTCAAATCAATGGGCCTCGGAAAGCATGAAAAGCGATTGGTCCCAGTTGTCATTCATAGATCTTTTCACAGGTAGTCAGACGCGAAAGTCTGATCATCAGTCTATTCAAGGCTTACCATCGCGGTATGTCTGCCTGATCACTTAAAAAAAAACGTTTGAATCCTGCGGCGCGCACCAAACCTTTGAAGTTTTCGTTTTGAATGCAAGCAAAAATGAAATCAGCGATGGTCAGGCGGAAGTGTCTTCGATTGTATATGTATCTCCTACGTCACACAACGACTAAAACATAATTACGATATTTACGTATTAATTCATTAAACCCCAAGCGAACGCCGGCGTTCGCGCACCTATTGTCTTTCAATTGTGTCTGCAACTATCACAATTGAAAGGTGTACCTACCTTTACAAAGTTTCAATTCAATTTCAAATCTAGAATTACGTTTTGATCCGGTTACCCGTTCAGAATTTTTAAAGATAGTTTCCACGTTCCTTCGAGCAATGAGAGTTAGTAGATAGCTAACGATTTTAGTCTGTGCAATCGCACGTTCCATCTCGGAATCCAGTTGAATTGGAACCTGGTAAACCTGATTACATGTGTCGCTCAGCAACTGAAAAATATTGGGATTTTTGAGATTGCTAACAGGATATACAGCGGGTCTAGGTACAAATATTTTGCAGTGGAAAAGCCGGGTTTTAAAAAAAGGAACAGTGTTTTTGAAATGGAAAGGAGATTCTAGTTTGACACGTTGACAGCGGTAGTCATATTTTGTATTATTTCCATTCCTGTGGTATGGGGCGTTTAAGACCTCGTTTAAAAGTTATCATTATAATCATTATGATAATTTATAAATAGTAAGAGGCTTGTTAGACCCCGTGACGTTTAGGAAATTAAAATTTTGTTTTGGCTAAGTGCGGTACGAAGTCAAAGTGACCCCGTATTCAAGTAGATACACTACTGAATTATATTTTAATATCTTATGTATATCTTTATTTCTTTTCTAAATTAGAATCAAATTGAAGTTATAGTCTCCGCTAAGATGATCCTCCGAGAAGTTGTATTAACCTGTAACGACTATCAAATATCTACGAATGACAATAAGCACCAACGGATTTACCTTAAAAAAATAACCAACAAACCAACAGTATTTTTTTTTTAACCATAGAAGTAGTTAAGTGCCTGATATCCGCTCGATTTTAAAATATACATAGTATATTTAAATAATTCACTTCATTTAATTAATTTGCATACCATAACGTGAATAAAATGTTACAATAGGTTTAAAAAAGCTAAGGTGAAGTTATGGATCTTGTAAAGGCACAATAATATAAGTAAAAAAATTAATAATTTAATTTATTAAACCTTAAAATCAAATTAATATACTCCCTTTTTTAAATTATTTCGAAAAAAATGTCCCCGGCATTTTGTCATAATTGGTAAATTCATGATAGAATCAACATTCATACATAACAATTTCTACAAGAAAATACTACTCATTTTATTCATTCATAAATCAATAGCCTGTACAATATTTCCATAAATTGAGTGACATTTTGGGATATAAACAAACCCTAATAACTTTGCTGTTTATGAATATTATTTATTGAGACTTTACTTAAATAATAACAAGACCTTTTCTAATAAGCCCTTTAAGTTTTTGTACTAAATAAAAATTTGTGGTGTATATAATCAAATTAAATTAGATGAATTTAGAATAAATCTTAATTAAATATTTAAAATTTATTTCAATTCCAGCCACAGTTTATCATTCATGTATTCATTTTAATAAAAATAATTAAATTGCCTTTCATTTGCAGGTCCTGCCTCTAATTCTTCTGCATGGCTGGCCAGGGTCTTTCAGAGAGTTTTATGAAGCTATACCCTTACTGACTACAGAGAGACCGGGGTATAACTTTGTGTTTGAAGTTATTGTACCAAACTTGCCAGGTTTTGGATTTTCTGATGTAAGTTTTATTCTCACATCTACACTAATGTAATAAAGAGGTAAAGTTTTTTTTTTTGTTTGTAGGAGGTAATCTCTGGATGTACTGGTTTTTTTTTTTTTTTCGATGGGAAATATCATGCATTGACATCCCCCGCCCTTGGGCGGAGCGGGAGATAGTGTCAGACTCTTACTGACTAAAAAACCCATCCCGTTCCTTCTATCCTTCGTACCGGGGCTCGAGCGCCCTTTCGGATAACCCTGGCCCCAGTAGGCTTCGACCCGGCTGGGCCCCTGCTGTTCTGGATGTACTGGTCCGATTGCTAAAATTATTTCACTGATAGAAAGCTGCTTTATTCCCGAGTCACATAGGCTATATTTATCTATAATATGTATGTATTTAGAAACATATAAGTATGTTTATCAGTTGTCTAGTACCCATAACACAAGCTCTGCTTAGCTTGGGACTAGACGGCGTTATGTGATAGTTGTGGAATATTATTATTATTATTTAATGTACGCGGGGGAAGCCACGGGCAAAAGCTAGTAAATTATAAACTAGCTATTGCCAGCAGTTTCATCCATGTGAAAGTTAAAAATTGTGCCAAGGGAATAAACTCACGGGATAAAAAGTGTCGTCTGTGCTTTTCCGGACAATCATGGACACTCGTGCGGGAGTAATAAATATACATATTTTACAGGAATATTCGTAAAACGAAAAGATAGATATCCGCAGGAGAATCAAGGTTACCGACGTAGCTCGTAGAATCGCCAAATTTAAGTGGCAATGGGCAGGACACATTGCACGCAGAACGGATGGTCGATGGGGACGAAAGGTTCTGAAGTGGCGACCACGTACCGGAAGACGCAGCGTTAGACGGCCTCCAAAAAGGTGGACCGATGACCTGGTCAGGGTCACGGGAATCCGATGGATGCGTGATGCACAGGACCGGTCGTTGTGGCGACGCTTGGGGGAGGCCTATGTCCAACAGTGGACTCTTTCGGCTGATATGATGATGATGATGATGATGATGATTTGTAAAACACTAGCAACCTCTCAGGACTAATGTTACTAACATCATAAACCACAACTTTTGTTCTATAACTTTTTTACAAAACATAACTTATTTACTAAAAACAAACCTTCAAGATTTCGTGGTTCTATCTAACACATTTTAACTCTGCTATACCAATCTACGTCTGTATGATGCGACGCAAGCGCATCAAGTAACCCCGCCGCCCGATCCACACTTCCCTCCGCTATTGTACTACCGATTGCTTCGTTTAGATTTCGTAATATTTAGAGCGATTACTTAATAGTTTTATGACGCCATATTTTAGTAGGAAGTAGCCCTTAGTGTGTATAGTTAGGTTAAGCATACTTAAATATTTTAATTTTAGGTTATTATGTATATATTTTGTTGCTATAAGTTGTAAATAAATATCCTCTTCTCCCATTTAAATATTATTATGATAAATTTTTAAAAGTCATAGAACTAAAGTTGTTGTTTATGATGTTAGTAACATAGTCCTGAGAGGTCGCCAGTGTTTTACAAATAACCCTGTATAGATACAATATAATTTTTTGCCTATAAAGGTAAAGTACAAGTACTCACTCTCTGAGTCATCAACATCCAGGAGAAAACGTCAGCTGAGCGAGTTCGATGACCTGTAGGTAGTAGTTGGCGTCGCGTACTAATTACTTACAGGTCATTGAACTCGCTCAGCTGACGTTTTCTTAAAGAAATTAATTTCGTACATGCGTAAATTAATACTACTTTAAAAAAAGGTACTTTAATTTTATCTTTACAAATCGATAGTGTTTCATGTACCGACCCTTAACGGAATTAAAACGATCAAAATTTAGTGGTGTATAGATAAATATATTTTTTTGCCTGTATACGTTTAGGTACAAGTATTCACTGTCTGAGTCATCAACATCCATACTATATATATATACCCTTTGACCTAGAACAGTGAAAGTAAGTAGGTTATTTTAATAATGTATATGTATTTCGTGACCAGATCTTAAAAATTTATCACTTCATGCTATGGTCAAATAAAACTGGATAGATCGTTTTAAACGTTACGGGCTTGCACTCATTCGAAACAACACTGTCTTAGACAGACTTGTCTATGACGCGCGACGTCGCAGACGTGTCAAGACGTCTGCGACATGACTATTTTGTCTAAGATGTCTCAGACTTGGCTACAAAGTCTGCAACAAGACTGTTTTGTCCACGACACGGGGCACTAGGGCTGTTGATAATATATCGATATTTCTTTCGAATTTATTTCACCAGCTTTGTCTTAAAAAACAAAAGGGTGGCTCGGCCCCAGTATGAAAGGCAACGAACGAACGGGGTGGGTTTTTAGACCGTAAGGTTCTGACACTATCTCCCGCTCCGCCCTAGTGCGCTAACCCACCGAAAGAAAAAACATAGAATTCCTACACCAATTATATGGTCAAACGAGGATTGACATATCATCAAATGTTAACGTTTAAACGATCTGGCCAGTTTCAGTTGACCATATCATGAACTGATGAATTCTAAGATCTGATCAAGATATTATTTATATAAAAGACAAGCAAAGTTTTTCAAAATTTATTCCTTAAAGGAATGTAAATGGGAACTAAAGTTTTAATGGATAAATGCTTCTTGCATGAAATTTTAGTAAATAAATAGTTAAGTACCGGTCTACGGTCCGGACTAAGCGTTCCACCTCGTCATTTATACCACGTACGTCGAAGGACTGGAACAGTGTGCCTGCTGCGGTCTTCCCGTCCGATTATAATTTGAGTGTTTTCAAGGCTAGAGTGAATAGGCTCTTAATAACCTAGTGCGCCTCACCATCAGAGATTGCATCACTGCTTACCATCAGGTGGGATCGCAGTCAAGCCCTACTTTATATCAATTTAAAAAAAATATATTTAAGCAAATTTAAAAATTATATACACTTTAAATAAAATTATACTTGTGCATATGCATTATGTTTCTTTGGGATAATTTTCTTCCACCATGCGGGCGAAGCCACTGTCTACAGCTAGCACAATAATTAGTGTAAATAAAAGATTGGAGAACATAGCACTGTGATAATACTACAGCTAACTTCTTACGAATTTGCTCACGTGTAACCTCTCTCTTACTTTTTACCTTCATAGTTTCAAATTATTTCAATTTTATTATTTGTAACTTTGTAAGATGAAACATTCGTCCACTCTCGGGTCAAAGATTTAACAAGAACCTTTATTTTCAGGGACCAGTACGTCCAGGATTGTCTCCGCATCAAATAGCAATAGTAATGAGGAATCTTATGCAGAAACTTGGCTACAAACGCTATTATGTCCAAGGTGGCAACTTTGGCCATATCATTGGCTCACATATGGCCACTATTTTCCCCGATGAAGTCGTTGGCTTCCATACCAATTTCCCTGTTAATTTGTCCAAACATTCGCAATGGGCTTGGTTTTTGGGATCTATTTGGCCAACGTTTGTGACCAATGGGTATGCAGATCGGATGTATCCGTTCATTGATAAGATCAAATTTTATTTGGAGGAGTTCGGGTTTATGAATTTGCAGGCGACTAAGCCAGATTCAATTGGTAAATATTTTGTTTATAATTCTAGACTCGTACATTATTTATGTGGATACTTTTATTTAATGATAAAAACTAGTGCCTCACTGAGATCCCACAATAGTGTAAGCAGTGATACAGTCGTTGATGATAAAAACACTAGTTTATTAAAGGCCTATTCACTCTAGACACTTAAATTGTTTTTAGTTTAGTTTACCGATTGCCAAGTCAATCTAGGTTGTCAAGGTCCCTTAAGTACTAACTGAATAAATTAACCGACTTGGTATTACATGGATTTCACAACTTTTTATGATAGAAGAACCAAGTTGGGAGCCTTGATTTTTTTGTACAAGTTATGTTTTTACGTCTCACCAAAAAGTTTCCAAAAGCTGACAAGTACGTTAGCACAAAAATATTAAAACAGTCCGAACAAAGCGTATTAAAATTAGAAGGAGGGAATGAAAAGAATAAAGAGGCAAAAAATAAAATGACAAATGAAACAGAATTAAATGTCTATTGTTCGCAATTTTCTAAGTGGGTGCTATAAATTCATCGGCAGTGGCCGAACAATACAGTCCATTCTAAAATGGAGTATATTGTGCTAGTATTAAGGTGTAATCTAAAGTGGTATAGATTTTGCGCTATAGTGATATTTGAATATTGTAGTGCAAGTTCCACATTTTCAATGAATTTTGAGTTATTGAAAACTAAACGCGCGGTCGATGCAGTTTTTAATATAATGCAATTCAAATTCAATTTCTTTCAAGACTTATTTTTCGGTACGTAAATCACTAACATTGTGTTTTCAAATTACAATAAAATTATGCTAGTTAAATTAAATTACATCACAAATAATTAATTAAATTATATAAAGTTGAAATTATTAAAATTAAATGCATCACATTATAATTACATTAACGGTCAATCAGATTCAGATTAATATTAAATTTGTTAATCTTCACTAATATTAAAAAAGGGATAAAGTTTTTTTTTTTTTGTTTGTAGGATGTAATGTCTGGAAAATACTGGTCGGATTGATAAAATTTTTTCACCGATAAAAAGCTGTATTATTCTGTAACATAGGCTGTATTTATGTACGTGGGCAAAGCTGCGGGCAAAAGCTAGTATAAAATAATGGTGAACTTCCAAATTCAAAATGTCACGATTCAACCTAATATGATAGGTCTATGTTCTTTTTTCTCAATTTTATTTGGATTAGAATTCGATTTTTTTTTTTTTTAGCTCGTAGTATTTTTGGAAACAACGAAATGTCATCTCAAGATCACTTTGTCTTTCTTAATTTAAAACGATTGACAGAAGCAGAAAGTGGTTCTAAAATAGCTAAGTAAAAGTGTTTCTATTTTTGTAGAAGCTTTTATTTAACTTATAATTAATGTTTTTCGGGTGAAATCTTGCTATTCAATTTGAGTAGTTATTTTTAACCGATTGAGCTATTGTATACACGTTTAGTTTGGATGATGCATGGTAGGCTGTGTGGTGTCATTTGCAATCCAATTAATGCACTCCTACAATATGAATTTCAAATAAACGGACTTGTTGAGGATACGAAAGTGAATTAAAAAATATATTACTAAAAGTAAAAAATATAAAAAGGAACCATCTTTTATGAAAAACAACTTTTAAATGCACAAAAAAGTATGAAATAAAATTTCATTTTAAAACTTTTACCATTAACTTACAACGTCTTTACACAATTTATATGATATGAAATCTAGTCGCATTGAATTAATTTTTTTTTTTTTAATATTTTTACGATTATTTTTATTTCCACTACTAATTACCGATTCAAAATTTGATTCCAGGCATTGCTCTCCAAGATTCTCCCGTGGGCCTTGCGAGTTACATTCTAGACAGGTTCATGATTTTCACCGATCCTGCCAATAAGTTGGACCCTGATGGTGGTTTGGAGAAATACTACTCCTACGACAAACTACTGGACAACATAATGCTGTACTGGATCAGCGGCAGTATCACCACTTCCATGAGGATTTATAAGGAAGCCTTTGATGACAGTGAAGTGGAAAAGATTTTTGGACTGTAAGTAATAAATTATATTGATTATTAGGGTTCCATACCTCAAAGAAAAAAACGGAACTCGTATAGAATCACTTTGTTGTCCGTCTGTTTGTCTGTTTGTCAAGACCCTTTATCTCAGGAACGCGTGGAGGTATCCAGTAGCGGAAAAAAAAGATACGGCCATTTATGTCATAAAAACGTGTATTTCGACACTCTCACGGAAGCCTGTCCTAGACTTGAGGACAAAATTAAAAAACTGTGTAGTTATGTCAAAAAATCTTCGTAACCCGATTCGAGAATTGAACTGTGCTCATAGATAAGTTTGTACGCAACCCTCAGTGAGCAAGTTTGACTCGCCCTTCGCACGGAAGGTTTTATTTCTTTCTTAGTAGAGTGGCGTGAATCCAATATTAGTCATCCAAAGTTAGCATGAAAAAGTGAAAAAATAACCTAACCTGAGATTAATTTTTTTAACGTTTTTTTTACCAGTGTTTTTGATTAAATATCACATGAGCGGTTAATTTCACAATTTTCAATCATTTTTCTACACTATTTCTTATTCTACAAAGTAAATAAATAATAATAGAAATTTATTTCATTTCACCAAAACGGTATTATAAAATTATAACATTAAGAACATAGCTCACAAATTAGACAGGCAGGTACTCTGACTTCTAAACTAGGTGTGGGCCAGTAATTTAGGATGATAGTGATTCTCCGTAACAAACAAAGCTATATTTATAGTTAAAATTAAAACGAGTGTAGCAAATGGTTTTCGTTTTGAATTTACAACATAAAAGACCATTTAGATTTTATTATTTACTAGCTGTGACCGCGACTTCGTTCGCGTGGACCACAGCATTTTGAATTTTTTTTTTTCTTAAATAAAAGTAACCTATGTTACTCCTTATTACATCAGATATCTGCCAAAAAAAGTCCCGTCAAAATCGGTCCAGCCATTTCAGAGATTAGCCCGGACAAACAGACAGACAGACAAAAATTGTGAAAATGATATTTTGGTGTATGTACCGTATATATATTCATAAGCATGTAGTAAAAAGCAGTTATTTCAATATTACTTGTACAAACAGACACTCCAATTTTATTTATATGTATATAATAATACAAGACTAAGCAAATGGTGTAGCAAATGGTTTCTATTTTGAATTTAAAACATAAAATACCATTTAGATTTTATTATTTATTTAAACAACATAAATAAAAAATACAGGACAAACAATATTAAAAATAAGTGTACAGTGGACGGTATTTTAAGACCCAATTTAAATTTGGAGCATGATTTTCCGTATAGACAATACCACTATCACTAGCTAGAACTTCCAACTGTAGATTATACGCAATAACGCGCGGATCATAGCCTGAATCCATCCCCGACAGTGATATGGGTTTACACATGACGGATGTTGTGTTATGTACTGTCACAATATCATACTGAGTCTGATGTAATTCCGACGCGAGTTCTCAAACTTGGCATGTAATGAAGATTAGTTTTAACCTTTCGAGTTTCTTCGTTCTCAATGTTGTCGTTGTTTTTGGGTTTCACACCAGTGGGTGTGAAACACCAGAGAGTGCTCTGTTTGGGCAATAATTTCTTAAACTTACTTAGTATATTATTTAATAGTTTTTGCCTGCAGCTTCGCCCGCGTATGTAAATGGAATAGAGCCTATGTCACTCAGGAATAAAGCAGCTTTCTATTGGTGAAAGAATTTTAGCAATCGGATGAGTTCTTCCAGAGATACCTCCTACAAACAAAAAAAAACAAACTTTACCTCTTTATTATATTAGTGTAGATCACGTAAATATCATTGAATAAAAAAAAAATACTCTAATATATAATAGTCTAATATGTAGTAGTAGTAGTGTAGTAATATATAGTTAAAGATGCCTATATTTTTTTTTTTATTCAGTGACAATTCCATTTTATTTTTGTCATCATTATCATCATATCTGTCGACAGATGTCCACTGTTGGACATAAGCCTCCCCAAGTGTCGCCATAACGAACGATCCCATGCGTCCCGCATCCATCGGATTCCCGCAACCTTCACCTGGTCATCGGTCCACCTTTCGGTTCCTTTTACGTATACAAATTCATTTAAAAATTGCCTGACACAGAAACTTTTTTGAAAAATGCATTTTGTAAATTTTCCTCCTTTTCACAGCGATATACATAGTTCTATTGTTGTTGCTGCCATAACAATCGATACATATAAAAAAGTGGACGATTTTAGTTGTGCGCGCATTACGTAAAATATACGAAATCGATATGAATAATTTTTAAACACTAAAGTGGTGTATAGCTTGATATATTACTTAAGCTTTGTTTCATCGTAATCGGTTGACTATATCGAAAGATATACTATTCATTGACTGTTAGACCGGTACGAAGTTCGCCGGATCTGTTAGTTAATCTTCTTCTTCTTCCTGCCCTTGTCCCATTTTATTTGGGGTCGGCGCAACACGTTTGTTTCTTCCATTCTGTCCTGTCACTCGTCACGCTATCACTAACTCCCTTTTCTTTCATATCACTTCTCACACAATCCATCCATCTGATCTGTTAGTTAATCATTAAATGAATATTTTAGTGGTGCTATCATACAACAATACTTCATACAACAATATAGTCAGATAGATCTATCCGGCGTTCTAGTCGAACCCGTAACGGCTGTCAAAAATCTACGAATGATCACCGGAACCAATGACTTTACGTTCTTTCGAGGCACAGGGTGTTAGTAATCACAAAATATTCTTTTTCACAGCTAGAGGCGTTCGTTTCATTGTTAAAATTAAAATGCCGAACACATCGTCTTTGCCTGATCCGTTTATCTTATCTTAAACCAGTCTTGTTGGGTTCAAGGTCCTTTAAAAAAGCGAATATAAATCAGTACCCTCTTTTTGGGGTAGTTGGATTCAAGGCGCCACTCCACAAAGCCTACTGCTAAGTAATAGAAAATTTATGGCTTATTCTGCTGAGCCTTTCCACCATAACATTGGTTAAAACATAACCTGATTGAAATGAGTGTCCATGGAGCTTCTTGCACATTCTTCTCCATAGAGATTTACGCTTTGGAATGTGCAATTATCATCATTTTTCTGACTGACTGACTTTTTGTTGTTTCAAAAGTATCTATCTGTAAATGGTTTATTTGAAATAAAATTATTGGAATCTCTCCCTTTTTTACGATGTCCATTGTAGTTCAAGCAGTGTGTCTATGGAATGCTTTACCAGTGTCTGTAACGGTATAAACAGATAGACTGCATTTCAACTGCAATCCAACCGCAAATTGCAGTTTAAGTGCGGTTTGAATGCAGTTGACACGACTGCAATAGAACTTTAAACACGACTGCAATAGAACTGCAAACCAAACGTGCAGCAACCGACTGCTTCCGAACTTCACCATGCGCGGGAGGGCGGGGCGTGCGGGCGGGTGGGTACACTGTTTAACCTAAAGGTTAAACAGTTTTAATTTAAAAGAGTACAGATTTTTTTTATATTAGGAAAAAGCAGAATCATTAACTGGATTCGTGGTATTTGTTTGTGCGTCGATTTCAAAGACACTGTGTGTGCCGTATGTACTTAAACAGTACAGTACACAAACTAACGGCGATGTCTTCTCTCTTTCTCTGTAAAAACCAACCAAAGTTTGTCTGTAGAAAACACTTTTAGACCCATTATTTTAAGCTCTAATTAAAAAAAAAATGTAGGTAAAAACACCCACTGCATCCCAAGGCCACGCTGCGCAACGCATGAATGCGTGGCTGACAAATAAATTAACCGCGCCGCTAACGTTCACGGTAACCTTCTCCGTACAGTGTACAGTCGATTTCACTAATTTGAACAACAATTTTCAGCCTTGTACGGGATAAGTGCACCATTACTTATAATATTAAAATTTAAAACGCAATGTACGTTCGTATCTTAAGAGTATTTGCGCGGTACGGTGTTTCATAAATTAATTTCTGATTGCGACTCCAATCATCCCGAGTGCAATAGTGGTGATATAATAAACATTGCTGCGACGTCACATATAAGTCAAACACAGATGAATCCAGCTTCATCGGCTGATTTGACGTCACGTGAGATAACGGGACAGTGCGTCGAAGAGTTTATTAACTGTAGTAAACAAAACAATAAAACAATGTCGGAGGTGTTGTCTTCGCTTCCTTGTAATATTGGGAGTCGGCATAATGATGACGGGCAGTGGAAAACGGTAGAAAGACGTAAATCTAAATCTAAGAAACGATTAATTAGTGTGTTGGGTACGTCCAGTAATACTGACGGGCGATTTAAAGTGGCTGATTTGAAAGTTCCCGTATTTATTAGTCATGTGCACAGGGACACCACTGAGAATGATATTATTGAGTATATACGACAGAAAACGCGGGAGACTGTCTCCTTGCATAAAATAAACAAAAGGTACGAGACGGAATATAACGCCTACAAGGTTCTTGTTCCTAAGTATAAGTTGCAAGTATTTCTTGAGGATAAGTTGTGGCCGCAAGGTATTTTATTCCGGCGTTTTGTAAATTTTAAGCCCAATTCTTTTGTGGATAAAGAACATAAAGAACCAACTAATGGATAGTCATAATATATGTAATATGATTAGTTTCAACTGCAAAAATGTCAAGAGGTCAAGCGAAAGTATAAAGGAATTATGCAGAAGTTGTGATATTATAGCCTTACAGGAAACATGGCTATTGCCCGAGGAAATCTCGTACCTAAGCAATATAGATATCGAGTTTGGCAGCACTGGAACATCTGCAGTGGACACCTCGGCAGGAATGCTGGTCGGTAGGCCATTCGGAGGAGTTGCAATCTTGTGGCGGAAAAGTGTTTTCAGTGAGGTCTCAGTGATACACAGTGATAATCCAAGGGTATGTGCTATCAAAATTGTATCTAATAATAAGACCTTAATAGTGATGAGTGTTTACATGCCTACGGAGAGGACTGAAAATACAGTGGATTTTACGGAATGTCTGGGACTGGTGAGTGCTATAATAGACATTGAGGATGTTGAATCAGTGTTTTTCCTAGGTGATTTTAACTCCCACCCAAATGGACTGTTTTTCGGCGAGTTGACACAATTTTGTGCCGAGCATGAATTGATTTGTGTAGATGTGGACAAGTTGGGTGTGGACTCAGGCTCCTACACTTTCATAAGTGACGCTCATGGGACATCAAGCTGGTTAGACCATTGCTTAGTCACAAAGTCTGCACTTAATGCTGTCATTGATGTTCATATAAAGTATGATATACTGTGGTCTGATCACTTTCCTCTACATTTGAAGTGTAAATTTGACGCCATTAATCCTGTATCGAACTTGTATGATGCCAGTAAATATGATGAAAATTGCGAAGTAAGGTGGGGTAACAGGAACTTGAATCAAACAAAAGAATACAGGCAATATTGTCATGAGCAATTGAGATTGATTGATTTTCCTCATGATTTTATTGAGTGTGGGGACAAAGTATGTTGTAACCAAAATCATAAACACTTACTAGATGACATGTATTGTAACATAGTGACCGCTCTTCGTACATCTGCACAGGCTACATGTCGAGGAAATAGGCAGCATAGAGGTAAGTGTATCATAGGCTGGAACAGACATGTGAGTGAAGCTCACGGGACGGCCAGGCTGAAGTTCCAGGACTGGGTTGATCATGGCAAGCCAAGAACAGGAAAAATATATGAAACAATGTGTGAAAGTAGAAAGATTTTTAAATCACGCTTGAAGTGGTGTCAAGATCATAAAGAACAAATAAAAATGGATAGGTTAGCGACACTGCGTACTGATAGGAATTTCTCTGCTTTTTGGAAAGATACTAGGAAACTGAACTGTAAGCCTGGCCTTCCTGTGAGTATTGAAGGTCATTCTGATCCTGGAAGCATAGCTGGTGTTTTTAAAGAGCGCTTCTTTGTGAGGTCACCACTGGGTTCGTCGAGGTCGATGCTCGGTGCTGGGACCCATGGCCATGGCGAGGGATTAACCCTTAAAGTTTCAGCAAAAGTGGTGGGTCGAACAATTCGGCAAATGAGAAGAGGGAAGTCTCCTGGCCATGATGGTCTTAGCATTGAGCATCTGCAACATGCCGGGCCTCACATTGCACGAGTGCTAGCTATGTTTTATTCATTATGTTTAAGTCACTCCTACTTGCCAGAACATTTAATGAAAACGATTATAGTGCCCATAGTTAAAAATAAGACCGGAGACATCTCCGACCAAAATAATTATAGGCCGATATCTTTAGCGACTGTGGTGGCTAAGGTGCTTGACAGTGTGCTGGACGCACAATTGGCCGAATCTATAGTTCTGCATGACAATCAATTTGGTTTTAGACCGCAGCTGTCAACAGAAAGTGCCATATTGTGCTTGAAGCATACTGTCAGGTACTACACCCACAGGGGCACACCTGTATATGCCTGTTTCCTCGATTTGAGCAAAGCTTTTGACTTGGTCTGTTATGACATTCTGTGGAGAAAGTTGCAGGAGGTAGGGTTACCACCTGAACTTGTAAATATCTTTAAGTACTGGTACAGCAATCAAAGTAATAGTGTGCGGTGGGCGGGCACCCTTTCTGATCCATATAAATTGGAATGTGGCGTGAGACAGGGTGGTTTGAGCTCTCCCCGCCTATTTAATTTGTACATAAATGCCCTGATCGAGGAGCTCAGCAGCACGCATGTCGGCTGTCATATAGATGGTGTATGTGTTAATAATCTTAGCTATGCGGACGACATGGTGTTGCTGAGCGCCTCGGTTTGTGGCATAAGAAAACTTTTGCAAATTTGTGAAACGTATGCAGGTAGTCACGGCCTAATGTATAATGTAAGGAAAAGTGAATATGTCGTTTTTAGGGCTGGTTCTAAGGGTCCCTCTAGTGTGCCCCCAATAACTCTGAATGGAGAGGAGTTGGCTAGGGTACAGCAGTTCAGGTACCTTGGTCATCTAATTACCGAGGACCTTAAAGACGACATGGACATTGAACGTGAACGTAGGGCACTGTCCGTTAGGGCGAACATGATTGCTCGCAGGTTTGCGCGGTGTACCAGTGAGGTAAAAATCACACTTTTTAGAGCCTTCTGTACCTCTTTTTACACCGGTAGTCTGTGGGCAGTCTATACTCAAAGAGCGTACAGTGCCCTACGGGTACAATATAATAATGCGCTTAGGACGATGTTGCGGCTGCCCCGTCACTGTAGTGCGTCTCGTATGTTTGCAGAGGCGCGCATCGATTGCTTCTACGCTGTTCTGCGCAAGCGATGCGCGTCAATGCTGAGCAGAGTGCGGGCTAGTCGTAACATCGTTTTAAGTATGATAGCCAGTAGAGTGGACTGTCTGTACATGAATCGTTGTATTAATGCTCACATGAGTATTGATACCTCGGTTCATGGGTCAGGCAGGGGGCGAGTGGCTTAACCTTTCGAATGTCTTAAGTTATACAGTTCGACATAAGCAATTGTCTTTCTATTGTGTCTTTAATTACGGCATTCAATGAGTTAAGCAATTAATAAATAAATAAATTAATACTAACACTAGTTTTAAGTTTTTTATACTACTAACATATTGGATCCTGGTTATCTTAAATAAACGTATTATTATTATTATTATTATAAGAACTCAAAAAAAGAAAGAAATAAATAAAGGTTATTTCTCGGAGGACATGGTGGAGCATACCGGTAGAGGTTTGACCCCCTTGGACAGAGAAAAGCAGAAGGATACCCCCTCTTCTTTTCTCTGTCTAAATTATAAAATTATAAAATGTAATCTCTGAAAGTACTGATCCGATTGCGAAAATTGTTTCACCGATGGACAGCAGCTTTATTCCTAAGTAACCTAAGATATATTTTATGAATAATAAAAAGCTTTTAAAAGTTCAACGTTTTTTTCCAGAATACCAACATCGGTGCCAACTTGGGGACTCCGTTTTAAGTACGATTTAGCGCACAGTCCAGATTTCATCCTGCGTTGGAAGTACCCTAACTTACTGGGCACCTCAAATTATGACGTTGGCGGCCATTTTGCGGCTTTCGAGAGGCCAAAAGAATTTAGTACATCTGTTTTTAAAGCGGCCAAGGCGTTTTTGGCGTTCAAGAAATAAAAGAATGTTTGTAAAAGTGTTTTTTCTTTCTTTGATGCCGTTTCTTTTAGTTTGGGTAAAGTTTTTGATGGCTGGAAAAAATGTTTTGCGAAGTATTTTATTTTAATGACTTGGGATTTCAAAAGTGTTGTATCCTTGCTAGATTTAGTGTTCGTACGCACTATGCGGATAGCCTTGCGGCTGTTTCTTGCTTTCAAAATCAAATGTAAAAGATCTAGAAATAAATAATTCCTTTTAATTTCGAAAAGACAACAATGACAAATCGCCAAACCTAAGTGGCAATAGGCAGGCCACATTGCTCGCAGAACAGATGGCCGTTGGGGCTGAAAGGTTCTGAGCGTTCGCGTACCGGAAGACGTAGCGTTGGAAGACCTCCTACAAGGTGGAACGGTGAACGATGAACGATGCGGGACGCACAGGATTGTTCATTGTGCCGACACTTGGGGGAGGCCTTTTGTCAACAGTGAAAGTCTATCGGCTGAAATGATGATGATAATGAACAATGAGAAATACTTACATTCATAAAAACTACAATTCTAAGAAGAATTGACCAAGTCATCAACAAATCCACGCCGATGAGACAATCGAAATTTAAAATTCGCGCGCTCTGCACCATGTTTTCTAAAAGGAGCACAGAGTAAAAAAGTTTCATGCAAAAAAAAAATACAGGCACAGGCGAAGTTGCGGACGGACGGCGGGACGCGAATAATTCGATTTAGCGACGCTGACTCGATTGAAAACGATTACAGCGAAACATCGAGTTGAAGTTGTTTATTATTTTGTTTTGCGTTGTACCGAATTCGATGATTGAAGTGTAATGAGGTTATATTCCGAGATGAGGTTTTGTGTTCCGATGTAAAGCTTTTGAGTCTGTTGTAGACAGTTGAGCTTCTGTTTGAGAAAAGGTGATTTGTTGAAGTTGATCTGATAATAAAGCAATAATAATATTCCCGGTATTCTTGGAGGGATTTGTAAGTATTAATTTTTAAACTCGTTAAAAAATATAATACCCGTTTTGATATTTAAGAAAAACGACTGCATCGTAACTGCATCGTCGATTGCAAAGACACAGATTTTGATATGTTTGGGGAAGAATGGAAGACAATAATGTCAGAATGTATGACTGTGTCTACTATTTATTAAATAAGTAGTATACGTATCTACCATGGATGGATGGAGGGGAAGAAAAAAAAGATGGATAGATTGTGTGAGAAGCGATATGAAAGAAAAGGGACTTAGCAATAGCGGGACTAAGGCAGGAAAATGATGATGATACGTATCTACCACTAAAGTCCTGTGCGACGTATGGCTTGTCTGTGTTCATTTTTAATGTTTTCTCTTTTTGTGTTATGTGTTTAAATATTGTAATTGATTTCGGCCGTTCTATTTAAATTAATTGAATAATGACTTGTCGCTTTCCACCAGATCAGATAGCGGTCAAGCGCAAACCTATCAGCATTAAAAAAAATAAAAATAAAACCAATGTTGTATATTGACGGCAGATCCATGCGGGCGACGGTATTAAGTACGGAAAAAGTTAGAACCGCAGAAACTCGTCCGTTAAACTATATTCCTGTACTGTGACTGCTTCGCTGTGGTAGTAGTTGGCGCAGCAATTTCTTTTTTCTCTAAAGTTTCCAATCCCTTTGATTCTTTTTTGTAAGTTGGTACTTTATTTCTTGTTGTTCCTATTGTGTTATCCTGGTTGTTGTCAGTTTTGTTGAAGGTATTTTGAATAGACTGATTGTTGAGTTTTATAAGAGTATAGAGAAACTTCAAGATGTTGATAAAAAGTTCAGCCCCTCTAGCCAAGTTACAACCAGTTTGTGTCGAATTTTGTTCTCTAACGGTAACGCCTCGGTGAAAGCAATTGTAGAAAACGATAAGTTGGTAGCCATGTTGACGCGCCTGAGTCGGTCGCTCGTTCTACAATGTAGCGTTTGTATAACAAAGGATGTAGCGTTAAACATTGTAGAAACGATTTTGAACGAAGTGAACTTGGCTACGAATTGTCTATTCGTTTGTTCTGACCACGTTACTTTACGTTGAGATGATGTCATTCCCATACGTTTCATCACTTTTCGACAGCGTTAACGATTGCAGAATAACAACTTGGCTAAGCGTACTGGCACCAAATAAAATCGCGCTTCGATTATGATTTCATTTATAAAATATTTTTGTGACGTCATGGCTGCTTTAGGTGGACTCACGCGCGGGCACCCGTCGCGCGATTAAGCGCGTGTGTCGTGTGCGGCGGTTCTTGCTGCTGAAACTGGATTATTACCTTTTTTTATGGTGGG
Organism: Mythimna albipuncta; assembly: GCA_929112965.1. Taxonomy (NCBI): domain Eukaryota; kingdom Metazoa; phylum Arthropoda; class Insecta; order Lepidoptera; family Noctuidae; genus Mythimna; species Mythimna albipuncta. The sequence continues at coordinate 13,662,601 of OV815982.1, forward strand.
AAAAAATCATGCATTGACATCCCCTGCCCTTAAGCGAAGCGGGAGATAGTGTCAGACTCTTACTAACTAAAAGACCCACCCCGTTCCTTCTAGCCTTCATACCGGGGCTCGAGCGCCCTTTCGGATAACCCTGGCCCCAGCGGGCTTCGACCCGGCTGGGTCCCTGCTGTTGCTGACAACTCACGCAGTGTCGCTAGTTCAACTTCGATGGTGAACTTTAATCTGTTATTACATCATCTATTATTAGCAAAATGGTCGCGGGCGCGGCTGCACGCGCGGCGAGCCGCGACGGTGCACTTTTATATATGGGACCGCGCGGACGAGCGCGTTATGCAGCGTCGGGCCTTATGCTGAGCGTTCCACCATTTTGCGCGGATGTGACACATATATTTGATTTTGATTATTGATTGCGTCATTTCGCGTAAAATACATTGTTTTCCTTTATTATTCTCTTCTTTCGTACACTCGAAATAAGGTTCAGTTGAAAACCAGCGTCAGGCAACTACCATGTAGTTGTATTTGGCGCCGCCGCGAGACACACATTGCTAGTTGTCTTTTTTATATTATAATAATTTATAAGTGTCTACATTTTGTTACTACATTGTGTGTATCTACGAGTGTGTATGCCAAATAAAATAGTTTTCTTTCTTTTTTTCTATATTTAAAGAAGCACAACAAACTCAACCACCATGCTCAATTATTTCAACTCTACTTTACCAGAACTTGTAACAAAAACAAGCCACTACAGTCAACACCTAAACCTACGAACATCAATCTCAAATCATCACAAACAGTGACACTGTAGACTATGCAGAAACACATTTACAATTCAAAAGTAGCCCCCATCGCAGCACCCCCCGGATGCAAAATAATACATGTAGGGCTGACACAAAGGGAATTAATGTGTGTGCATTGCGAATAGTGCAGTTTTGAGGTCCTAATGGCCGTAATAAAGGCGAGCAAAGCTAGGCTCATTACTTTGTGTAATTTATTTCATCACCACTGCTGTCAAAACGGTGACTAAAAACATCATGAGGAATTCTACCCACGTTGGTTGACCGGCGACTCGTGGGGGACGACATTTTTATTTTATGGTGGGAAAAAATCATCCAATGACAACCCCCGCTCTTGGGCGGACCGGGAGATAGTGTCAGACTCTTACTGACTAAAAGACCCACCCCGTTCCTTCTAGCCTTCATACCGGGGCTCGAGCGCCCTTTCGGATAACCCCGACCCCATGACGCTTCGACCCGGCTGGGTCCCTGCTGTTGCTGATAACTCCTTGAGGCGCGCGGTAACAGTGCGCGCCGTCGACGACTTGGGCTTGGTCCAGACAGTTACCGGACGGCCGGACAGCGAGCAACCCATTGCTCACTGTCCACAAGCCCGCGCCTACGGTGGCTGGAAATCGGGATCAGAATCCCGGCGGCGGCGGCGGTGGCGGCGGCGAGTACGCTGTTGCCTGATGCGTTCGGCCTCCTCCTTTGCGATCATTATTGCTTCGCAGAAGTCGGCGATCGCCTGCCACTCCTCCTCGCTCCGGACCATGGCCTCAACCAAGGCCCGGCGCGAGAGGTCTCCGCCCCCTGTGGGGGACGACCTGCGCCCATCCTAATACGATACATGTAATATAACTGTGGCGGGGGAGAGGTTGAACAATAAGGTTTTAACTACATTATAGCACTGGGCTGTAATGGTAATCAAAATGTCACAGTTTGGTAATAAGGGCCATTATGTACCTAAGTGCAGTGCAATAAGAGTCACTTTCTGAGCAAGTGTATTGAAGAAGGTTTTTATGAATGTCTAATCTTATTTTGAACAGAGTATAAGTCGTGACAGCCCTAAGCACACCTCATTTGTTTAACAAATACACCGGGACAAGACTCGTTCTTGTTGAAATAACTAGAAGTTTTTACCGATTGATCACTAGTAGTATTTTTTCTTTGAATTTATTAGTCTGGCACTCTGGACTTAGTAAAATTTGGTTTTTAGAGTTCCGAATCTCAAAATGAAAATTGGAACCTTTATAGGATCACTTTGTTTTCTGTCTGTATGTCTGTCTATGTCAGGACGCTTTATTTTGAAAACACGTGGAGGTATAGAGTTGAAATTAATGTCATAATTATATTTAGGTTTGCAGCCCCTTGAAGCTGTGAAAAAAATAAAAACTTCTAAGTTAATGGGAAAACAATAATACGGCCGTTTATGTCGCAAAAAAAGTGAATTATCAAAATTCATAGGGTAGGTACTGACTCCCGTACACCCAGAATCTTGAAATTCAGCATAAAGCAAGGTCTTCTAACACAGGTATAGAAATAAATCAAAACAGTAAATTTAATAACACGTTACAAAAAAAAAATACTTTTCTGTGATTAAGAAAAATCTGTGACACTCCATTTTCGGGAATTAAACTATTTATAAGTTTGGAGAGCCACAACAAGTAGCGCAACGGCTAATCACTCATAATTTTGTAATTTTAATATTGTGCGTAATTGATACAAAGAAACATGTGAACATAGATTAATACCTGACTGTATCGACTTTATACCTTGTTTAAAGCAAATATTCTTATCTTATCTTAACACTAAGTATCCCCACACATGGGCCACAAAAAAAAAGCCACTTCTAGCTTTTTTTTTTCGCTTTTTGTGGCGGTGTTTTTTGTGGCCCATGTTCGGCGGTGCCGCCACAAAACAGCTAGAAGCCGCTTCTAGCTTCTCCGGCCAGGAACTGTTGCGCGCTTCAGCTTTTTTTTTTGTGGCTGCTTCTAGCTTTTTTCTGTAGCCGCTTCTAGTTTTTTTTTCTGGTAGCTTTTATTGTGGCTCGTGTGCGGGGACACTTATTGAGTCGTCAAAAATTTCAAGGTTTTTGATCAAGCCCAAAAACTTTCAACTGAACCTAAATAGCTCTAAAGTAAAAGATTGATAAAAACAGTTCATTTAAAATTCTAATATCTTCTGCGACACTTTCCTGAAGAAAGAGGAAAGAAAGTACACAGCAATCAATGGAATATGATTTAAGGTACATAAAACTCGGGGTTCGGTTACAGAAACGCTGGAAGCTACATAAATTTTAAACAAACCGAGTCTGTATAAAAATGGGACTGTAATCCGTCTGCGCGAAGTTCTGTAGCGGTTATAATTTTACTTAGAATCTAGAATCATGGATACGAATCTATACACTAATATTACAAAAGCCAAAATTTGTGATTGTGTGTGTATGCTTGTTATTTCTTTTTTTGTTGTTGATAGATTCGCGCTTGACCGCTATTTTACCTGATGGAAAGCGACGCTGTGGTCGACAATGGAGCGCACTTACCTAGAAGTAATATATTCACTCTTGACTTAAAGATTCCAGAGTTGTAGCCATCAGGAAACATAGATTCCGGCAAGGAATTCCATTCCTTAGCTGTACGCACAATGAATTTGTTCCCAAAACGTTTTGAGCGTGTAGATAGCATGGGATAAGGTTGCCGACATAGCCCAAGAATTGCCAAACTTAAGTGGCAATGGGCAGGGCACATTGCTCGCAGAACAGATGGCCGTTGGGGCCGAAAGGTTTTGGAGTGGCGACCGCGTACCGGAATACGCAGCGTTGGAAGGCCTGGTGAAGGTAGCGCGAAACCGATAGATGCGGGAAGCACAGGAACGTTCGATGTGGCGACGCTTGGGGGAGGCCTATGTCCAACAGTGGACGTGTATCGGCTGAAATGATGATGATGATGTAGATAGGATGTCCACCATTTTTCACGCTTAAATGGTTGAATGAATGAAACTTGGTGCACAGCTTAGGTAGATCGTATCCTGGAAAAGCACATAGAACAAACATAAACACATTTTATCCCGAAAGTATGTATATACATACTTCCTAATTATCTCAAGGGAATATTTCCTTGGGATAATCTTCTACTTTCACGTCGTTGGCAGCAGACAGTGGTATTTACAAGATCAAGAGTTTGTTTGTTTTAACGCGTTCATCTCTTGAACCACTGACTCGATGAAGAAAAAAAAAACCTGAAACTACGCATTTCTTCTGTATCATGTGTGCGTACACAAACATCGATACCCACATACACAAGAAATTTTAACTCACTTTTCTTTAATGTCCTTCCTCTCTTCACTCAATTCATTGATCTTCTCTCTCTTTCTCTCCATTCATCAACATGTAGGTATACTCAGAACTTTTTTAGTAACATGCGTTTCATCCCTTCTTTTTACATGACCATACCAAGACAAACGTTTTCTTTTCAACTTTTCAGTCACTGGTACCACTGTCAAGCTTCCTCTAATGTACACACCCGGAACTGTAGGCCATAAAAGTATTTGTTCCGTGTGGTACTCGAAACTTGCGACGTAAAGCGTAGCAGCCAATAACTCTACCATAGTTTCAACGGTAGGTACCATAAATTATAAAGCGAGAGTACTCAATATCAACATAAACTTTGAGATTTGAAGTTGAGCACTTGTCAAACTCTAGCACGAAATCCTACCAAACTTAGGAATTGAAGTTTCTACTTCAAATCCATTGACAAGTTTTGAACATAAAATTTTAATCTCAATTTGTAAACACGACTTAAGTGCTCAGAGAGATGACCAGTCAGTCATCTCTTAGCTGCTTATTTTAATTTCTTTATTTAGATTTTTTTACCAAATTCACATTATTTTTACATAATAGTAGTGCCAAGAAACATATTATGTAACCGACGTATGTCCACGGAATGTCAAGCACTACTTCTGGGCTTTGGAATGTGCAATTAGCATCACTTTTCTGCCTTCTTGAGAATTCAAAGGTGCCAGTAATTTTTTTATTTGAAATAAACTCTTTGATTCTTGATTCTTGAGCACAATACGCGTACCCAGTCTCTCAACTCAACAAAAATGCTCAAACAGTCTTGTCCTATCCTGTATTGCCATAATCCATGGCAGTCTTCCTTCGCCAGAGCCCTCGTTGAAAAATGAATAAGAATTAATTCGGGAAAATTAAAATTCTTTAACAGTCTCCCACTTTTTGGGGGATTGGGGGATTATGCTTCGCCTTAATAGGAGCGCGGTTTCTATTTATACACAAGTTGGGTGATTGGGTGCTTTTGTCCTTGTCGCCGAGTTTGGGGAGAATTTGGGGTACTTCAAGTGGGTTGGGAACTTGAGAATTAAGAATTTATGTGTAATTATGAGGTGAGAGAGTGGCGGATGGGGAATACTCTATGGGGAATTTGTACTTGTTGCTCAAGTATGGTGTCGGTTTTTATGCCTTTTTTTAGATTCATTCTGGTATTTGTCAACATAGATTTGTTTTTGGTGGAAAATTATCAAACAGACAGTTATGTCTGGAGCGAGAAGCTGTGTCAGATATTTACTATCTTAAACCTATCAATGTTCCTTCAGTTGTTCAGGTAGGCATAGGCCTTGGTCGTCAATAGTGAAACACAACTCGCTATCGACCCAGTACCCCTAGCCAAGTTGCTAATCTGCAATAGTTAACGCTTGTAGCTTCAAATGTACGGGAATGACGTCGTCTTAACGCTCAGTCACGTGTTCAGAACAAAAGAATTTGTAGCAAGGTCAACTCGAAGCGTTCGACCCAAGCGAAGCGGTTGTAACTTGGCTAGGGTGGCAGGCTTGGTCTTTATCAGGTGGCAATCAGCTTATTGTTCGCCACCCGCATGTGTGTAGCTACTGGTCAGACTTTTAATCATTAAAACCTACCAGCGTTTTTTTAATTGCCCTTTGTATTCCAGAGTTACAATAACTCGTTCGAAAAATCTACCAGCAAGCTCACTTATGCGCTATACGCTTTCCGAAAAAAATAGTCAATTTAACCCCTCGAGCGCCGATTGTACATACGTCTGTGCAACTTGGATGTCCTTGAAAAATGCTTAATTTTCGTGTTGTGCTATTTTCCGGGTCAATGAACCCCTGGTGCTCGAGGGGATATACTTTTCAGTGAACTAAACTAGATTTTCAACATTTTGAAATACCTCTCAGATTTTCTCAAGAATTATATCTTATTTCATGTTTAACTTTTTTTTTTTTTTTTTTTTTTTTTTTTTTTTTTTTTTTATGGTGGGAAAAATCATGCATTGACATCCCCCGCCCTTGGGCGGAGCGGGAGATAGTGTCAGACTCTTACTGACTAAAAGACCCACCCCGCTCCTTCTAGCCTTCATACCGGGGCTCGAGCGCCCTTTCGGATAACCCTGGCCCCAGTAGGCTTCGACCCGGCTGGGGTCCCTGCTGTTGCTGACAACTCCTTGAGGCGCGCGGGAACAGTGCGCGCCGTCGACGACTTGGGCTTGGTCCGGACAGTTACCGGACGGCCGGACAGCGAGCTACCCATTGCTCACTGTCCGCAAGCCCGCGTCTACGTTGGCCGGAAATCGGGATCAGAATCCCGGCGACGGCGGCGGCGATAACGCCGTTGCCTGATGCGTTCGGCCTCCTCCTTTGCAAGCATTACTGCTTCGCAGAAGTCGGCGACCGCCTGCCACTCCTCCTCGCTCCGGACCATGGCCTCAACCAAGGCCCGGCGCGAGAGGTCTCCGCCGCCTCATGTTTAACTTCAAATAAAACAGTTTATTGGACTACCTAGATTAATGTAGGTGTAGTAGAAACAACACTTTAGTCTGCTTCGTAGCAGGCTCATGAATAATCCGTATAATTCGCATCGCTTAATGACGAAGCATCGTAATTCACCGAGATATAGTCGAGGTATGGCTACCATTACGGATGATGAGTTAGATGCTAATATAGTCTGCCTAAAAGTCCACCGACTTGAGAATTTTGTATAAGATTTAATTATTTAAAAAATACTATTTATAAAGTTTTTCTGTTAGTAAACTATGAGCAATATCTCTTAATCAACCTTGATTTATGAACCAGCGTTGACTACATCAGATTTAATTTTACCCTAATAATTATTCAAGTCGGTTGACTTATTAGACAGGCTCTAGTTTTGATACGATGATGGAATTAAATTATGCGATTCTGAGACACATTCCCCGAACTCGCAAAGGAGGAGGCCGAACGCATCAGGCAACGGCGTCCTCGCCACCGCCGCCGGGATTCTGATCCCGATTTCCGGCCACCGTAAGCGCGGGCTTGCGGACAGTGAGCAATGGGTAGCTTGCTTTTCGGCCGTCCGGTAACTGTCCGGACCAAACCCAAGTCGTCGACGGCGCGCACTGTTCCCGCGCGCCTCAAGGAGTTGTCAGCAACGGCCGGGACCCAGCCCCGGTATGAAGGCTAAAAGGAACAGGGTGGGTTTTTTAGTCAGTAAGAGTCTGACACTATCTCCTGCTTCGCCCAAGAGCGGGGGATGTCACTTGATGATTTTGACCACTATAAAAAAAGGCACACTCCCCGAAATGCAACCGGTAGAAAACTGACAGGCCAGCAACTTGGCGTCGGTGCTCAAGATTTTGACTCGACGAGTGAAAGAAAATATTTTATTTGGCACACCATGATTCATTATCCAATTTAATTACAAACTTATATTAAACATAAAAAAATGGAAACAAATGAAATTAACAAGTGTAAATGGAAGTATTAATTAGTGCATCATGTGGTTTATAAATAGGTAGGTACTTAATCTTAATGATTTATCAATTGTGTATACCTTTCGCAGTGTGGTCTTTTTTAACGTAAAGGTAGACTGGTGTCAAAATATTTTTTGTATATAATTTAATGTTCGCGTTTTGTTCGTGAACAGACGCTATCGTTTAGAGTGACATAATTATATAATAAATTTAATATAGGCGTCATGTCCGCGAAATTATAAAGCTGTTTATCAATTGAGACTGGTCATTCCTTAGCTACTAGTGGATTTATGTAGATATATATATATACACTGCAAAATTTTAATCGTTTTAATCCCGTGGAGGGTCGATCCGGTACATGAAACACTATCGATTCGTAAAGATAAAATTAACAAATAAAGTACCTTTTTTTTAAAACTCGTATTAATTTATGCATGTACGAAATTAATTTCTTTAAGAAAACGTCAGCTGAGCGAGTCCAATGACCCGTAGGTAGTTGTCGGCGTTGCGTATAAACTTCAACATAAAGTAAAGCATCAAATGTCCCCACCTAACCAGGAACTCTTCGCCACCATGACACCGTCACATTACATATTCGATGTCGTTCAATATTAATGCCAATACTCCAATATGTAAATTGATTGATAAACGGATATTACAACGTGTACTGTAAGCTGAACTGACTTACAATGCAGGAATCGGCTTTAAATTATTCAGGAAAAAATGCTGTGTTCAAAATTTATAGGGGAAGGAAATGCAGGAGTGATGTTGTTATACATATTTAAGTTACGTTGTACATTATACAAATTATACATTATACTATTTTTGGTTTTATAATGTTCGACGATGTGTTGCAGTGTATGTCTATTCCAGGTTACATTTCGACGCTACACTAAAACAAATGATTGAAAGAGAAAAAATACGTTCATTTGAATCTCACCCATACCCGTACAAGTAGAAAAGAAATAAAAAAAAAATAGAATTAAAATACTGTAGAAATAAAATACAGTAGAAATAAGAACGAAAACCAAAAACTTTAAAATCTGTACAAGCCTAAAAAGGCGCCTAACTCAGCATATACTGCGATGTTTAAAACGATAAATAAGGGTCTAAACGGACGGATTGCATTTCAACTACAATCCAGCTGCAAATTGCAGTTTAAGTGCAGTTGACACGACTGCAATAGAACTGCAAACCAAACGTGCGGTCCGATTGCAGTCGTGTGAACTGCACACCGACTGCATCCGAACTGCAGCATACCCACCCGCCCGCACTCTCCACCCTCCCGCGTATGGTACAGTTTGGATGCAGTCGGTGTGCAGTTCCCACGACTGCAATTATACCGCACGTTTGGTTTGCAGTTCTATGCAAAAACATGTATATTTATGTCTCTTTGAGTAACATGAATTCCATCCCTTCTCTTCTCATGTCAATACCAAGACAAACGATTCCTTTCCACCTTTTCAGTCACTAGCACACAGTTAAAACAAAAAAGTATCAATGATACTTTGTGTGAATAAAAGCTGCGTGACAAAGCATAGGTACAAAAATAGACCACAATTTATTATTCAACAGTCTCTGTATTCATTACTCTGCGTCACGGATTTAATCGGAATCCAAGCGAAAATATTTGCCCGTGTGAATTTTATTATACGATTCAACTCGTAAAGAGCACAGCGTTGAAATCGGGACATATGAATAACAATGTGCATTGTGTAATGCCTTGTTTTTGACTGCGTCATACTTTATGTCAACAAAGTCATAAATATGAAGATGTATTTGGCAATAATAATTGTTATTACAGCTGTGTAGGTGATGTGGTGCTGGAAGAAAAGGCCTGAGTCCCAGCAGTGGGAACATTAAAAAGGTTGATGATGATGAACATAGAAGTGGGTTTATTCAGTAAATGTCTGTCACGCTCTTTCGTATCACTCAGAAGAAGACATTGAATGATTTCTCAGATAAAAAAAAATCAACCGGGCTGGGTTGATTTTTTTTCATACATCATACTCTAAAAACGTGATGAACAGTGGAACTTTAAACCGACTTAACAAGTGTGATGTTGACATTTAAGTGAGATCCACTAATGAGGGACGTTCGCACTCCTGAGGTGAACTAATTAGCTTCGGTCGGGACACGTATTGCATATGTTTAGTTGAAATTAGTCACAAGTTTTGAGTTTACATGGATTAAACGTGATTTTCGTTACTAAAGTTGGACTGCGTTATGTAAGAACGAATTGAGCGACAAAATTAAAAAAAAAAAGTTTTGAATGCAGATCTATTCCAGGCATTATTAACTATGTATTCAGCTAATTTTGTGTTCAAAAGTCAATCCGAGTGCCTTATAATAAGGGGTGAATTAAGCGTCATGTCAAAATTTGTTAGAAGTTTTGCACACATAACTTACATAATCGACAAAGTGATAAAAAAAATTGCAGAAGCTCACGAAAAGCGACTTCATCAGCATGTGAACATCGAGGCAATCCAGCTTCTCGACCACACGAATATAGTGAGAAGACTAAAAAGAACAAAACCGTTCGAGTTAGTGTTTAGTGATAGTGAATAGTGTAATGTAGCATAATTGCTACCTAATAAATACAAGAACGAAGTGTATTCGTCTTAATAGAGATAATAAGAAAAATGCTATTGGACACATTCATAGTAAAGACAATTATTAGTTTAGGATATAATTAAATTACTTATTAGTCTATATATAAGGCTAGACTGTAATATAAACTAGGGTTCATCCTTTGGATGTATTCGAGGACAAGGAAAAAAAACTTACATAATAAAGAATTATGCGCCTAAGTTACTGTTACAATATAAACAAACAGGATTTTAAAATGCATAAACGAATTATATCCACAAAATTTATTTATTTATTAAAAAACGCAATATCGAACTAACCGCCTAAAATGGCAGCTAATTCGTTGTTATTTTGAGGTATTTGACTATAAAAAATTATTCAAATTTATGTGTATCTCGTAATCAGTAATAAGATCTGTAATAATCAGTAATGATCATCATTATTATACCATTTCTCTAAGATGATCTTGTGCATACAAGATCATCTTAGAGAAATGGTATAATTTTTTGTTTAATTTGAGAAATTTACATTAAAATATTTGGATTTAATTTTATACTAAGTACACTTTATTTCACCCAAAATAAATCATTTTAAAGAATCAAATGACAATAATGTCATAGTACGTTATCGTCAAATTTAAATAATCTGAATATAGCTATAATACATAAACGAATTAAGCGGAAAAATGGCTATATCTTTTAAAGTATAAAATAAGTAACTTTAATTACTATCTTATCTTATCGTATTGACATTCTATTTTTGTTTATTTATTACAAGAAAACATATACATAATAAATAAAATCACATACATAAAACTGTGTAGCGTAAGCTCTGGACTGTCTTATTTATTACCTTATTATTAAAACTTTGTTTATCAAGCGAAAAAAAAAAATTAAAGTATATTCTGCACTGTAACATATACTGAATTAATCTAAACTTTATACACATCTTAATTTACAGTAAAAAATGAAACACGTAACATAAATAATGAGCTCACAGCGACCATTTTAACTTTAAAATCTTTGAAGCTCATTTTCTTAAATTCTCTCTAGTATCGCTTAATCTTTTCTTGCATAACGCTGTCCAGTTAGTCAACGACAAGTTGCGGATTTCTAATTAGTGGTTTTTTTCATCGTCAAGCGACATGATATGTAAGCAATATTTATGTAACTCATAAATATGATTTAAAAGAGTGGGCTTGGAGTTTCTTATACGTTCTTCTCCGTCCGTAGAGATCTACGCTTTGGAACGTGTAATTTAGCTCCACTGTTACCCCATACTTAGAACTAAACATATTTTTTTTTCATCAAACCCATACGTATCTATGGATATACCTAGGTCTTCAAAAATTATCTTGAGGTTTCTAATATCATTTTTTCCTTAACTTAATAGTTTGCGTGAGAGACACTTCCAAAGTGGTAAAATGTGTATCCCCTCCTCTTACTTCTAAAATAAGAGAAAGATAAAACTAAAAAAAAAAATTATGAAATACATTACCATACAAACTGCCAATGAAAATTGTTTTGAACGAGATCTAGTAAGTAGTTTTTTTTTTAATACGTCTTATATCTAAAAAACTGGCTAAGAGCGTGTCGGGCCACGCTCAGTGTAGGGTTCCGTAGTTTCCCGTCCGTCACAATAAGTGTACCCACTTATGAGTTTTAAAAAATGCTTGCCTATACGATTAAACTATAAACTTAGTCCAGAAATTATTTTGTAGAACCTTTTTGTCTTTTTGTACAAAAACTGTTCTTGCCATCAAATTCAAAATGATTTTCCTAGAAAGTCCTTATAAAGTTCTACTTTTCTGATTTTTTTTATATTTTCTAAACTTATGGTTCAAAAGTTAGAGGGGGGGACACATTGTTTTTTACTTTTGAAGCGATTATTTCCGAAATTATTGACATTATCAAAAAATGATTGTAGTAAACCCCTATTAATTTTTAAATACCTATCCAACGATATATCACACGTTAGGGTTGAAATTAAAAAAAAAAAACACTTCCCACTTTACATATAGGGGGGCCTAATAAATTTTCTTTTTCCAATTTTTATTTTACTACTTTGTCCAAATTTCAGCTTTCTAGTGCTAACGGTCACAGAGATTAAGCGAGGACGGACAGACGGACAGACAGACAGACGGACAGACAGACATGGCGAAATTATAAGGGTTCCTAGTTGACTACGGAACCCTAAAAAACACTATTATTAAAACATCGATCAAAGTTACAATGAATTACAAGAACTTTTATATTATGTTACTTGCTGCTACGGAACCCTCCATGGGCGAGTCCGACTCGCATTTGGTCGGTTTTTTTTTTATTTTGGGAACAAATGTAACATGGCATAAAAATTATTGGAATCGATTCAATTACTGATTCTAACTGTATTCAGGTTCCACAAAAACTAAAAATAATATTGTAGTTTTATTCACTTTTTAAACATAAAAAAAAATCTTCAATTTATCACTACACAAATCTTCAAAGATTTAGCCTATCTCAAATACTTTCTTTTTATCGTTAAATTCTATCTCCTATACGTTGAAAAGCTCTAGAAATTCATTCGTAGTATCGAGAATGCAGACATCTGGATTCCAAACCTTTTATCTGGATTGAATAGCCGACTCTTTATTTGATAACTCTTTTTACTGTCCCCGCCTCAACCCTAGTCGATAGCTATACTTAGATTGATTTGTTTGTGTTTTTGGTACTCCAAAATGTAGTGTTCCATTTTTGAAGATGGATTTTTTGGTAAGCTCTCTTTTATGTAACAAAAAAAAAAAAAAACAAATTTGAAAATGGAAATTTGAAAAAACAAATGAGAAACGTTTAATTGAGTTTCTTACGGGACAAATGACAAAGTGGTAGTAGGCAAGGGCCCACATAAGAAGGACAAAGGTCAAATAATAAAATCCGACTTTTTTGCATGAACAGAGGTTTTAACCTTTTAATTGTGGAAATACAGACACAATAGAAAGACAATAGGTGCGTTCGCTTGAGGTTTAATGAATTAACTGATGGTAAATCTATCCATGGATTTATTACACCCCAATTCTAATTCGTTACTTAGTTACAGATGCTAGCAAAGGTTTTAACTGTCAATCAAGCATATGTTTCAGATTTGCAAAGTGCTAACAGCAGAAATATTGCCAGAGAATCGTAATAGTAAACATTTTTTATTCATATTCATATATAACAATTTGCATTGTGTTTGAATTTTGTTGTGCATTAATTAATTTATAACATCTAGAAAAAATTATATGTTTTAAATTTCAAAAGTAAATTAACGTTCAATAAACACTAAGTAAATCCTGAGTAATAAACACTAACAATCAATAAATAATAGTCAATAATCAATAATATAATTAATATTCAATAAATAATAGTCAATAATCAATAATAAAAAAAAGATAAATAATACGATGTCAAAAAATAAAAATAAAAAACACCTTTGTCCACTTACCCCTTCTAATTGTTCGTAGACCAAAAGGTTCTGGAGTACCGACCACGTACTGGAAGACGTAAAGACGTATAGAATATTAAGACGCGTTTTCTGCTGGATTTGAATATTGTAATATGGAACCCTTCGTGTGCGAATCTGACTCGCACTTTTGTTTTGCAAATCAAACATGTTTTTCCTTGTAAAATAATATAGCTCAAAATCTACACTTTAACGTTTTTTGTATTTTTGTTTGTAGGAGGTACTCACTGGTACTGGTCCGATTGCGAAAATTTTTTCACCGATAGAAAACTGCTTTAATTTTGAGTGACATAGGCTATCTTTTATGTACACACGCGAAGCCGCGGGCAAAAGCTAGTTACCCATAATTTGAACCAGCCAGACAGCTCTTACTCCTTAGAGAACACTCTTTCACAAAACAAAAATCTCTAGTTAATCAAAGATCTAGAACAAAGCTCAAAACCCTTTCCAACTACCCTTCAAAATAATTAGAACTTAAAACTTTTCGACCCAACTGATTGGCTCCACCGAATCTCAAGGAACAGTCACAAAAGAGATAGGCACAGAAGTCAATCTCTTGTATGTACTTCACTTTTTATACCTACGCTTTTTAGGGTTCCGTAGCCAAATGGCAAAAAACGGAACCCTTATAGATTCGTCATGTCTGTCTGTCTGTCTGTCCGTCCGTATGTCACAGCCACTTTTTTCAGAAACTATAAGAGCTATACTGTTGAAACTTTGTAAGTAGATGTATTCTGTGAACCGCATTAAGATTTTCACACAAAAATAGAAAAAAAGCAATAAATTTTGGGGGTATACATAGAATACATAGAACTGAAACTCAAAATTTTTTTTTTCATCAAACCCATGCGGGTGGGGTATCTATGGATAGGTCTTCAAAAATGATACTGAGGTTTCTAATATCATTTTTTTCTAAACTGAATAGTTTGCGCAAGAGACACTTCCAAAGTGGTAAAATGTGTGCCCCCCCCCCCCCCCCTCTAACTTCTAAGATAAGAGAATGATAAAACTAAAAAAAATATATGATGTACATTACTATAAAAACTACCAACGAAAATTGGTTTGAACGAAATCTAGTAAGCAGTTTTTTTTAATGCGTTATAAATCGAAAAAGAAAACACTATTATTAAAACTTCGATCAAAGTTACAACACATTACAAGAACTTTTATATTATGTTACTTGCTGCTACGGAACCCTTCATGGGCGAGTCCGACTCGCACTTGGCCGGTTTTTTTTTAAGGTGGGAAAAATCATGCATTGACATCCCCCGCCCTTGGGCGGAGCGGGAGATAGTGTCAGACTCTTACTGACTAAAAGACCCACCCCGTTCCTTCTAGCCTTCATACCGTGGCTCGAGCGCCCTTTCGGATAACCCTCGCCCCAGTAGGCTTCGACCCGGCTAGGTCACTGCTGTTGCTGACAACTCCTTGAGGCGCGCGGGAACAGTGCGCGCCGTCGACGACTTGGGCTTGGTCCGGACAGCTACCGGACGGCCGGACAGTGAGCTACCCATTGGTCACTGTCCGCAAGCCCGCGTCTACGTTGGCCGGAAATCGGGACCAGAATCCCGGCGACGGCGGCTGCTGTAACGCCGCCGCTGTTGCCTGATGCGTTCGGCCTCCTACCTACGCTTGGTAGTCGCTATGGTTGCTGTTCTGTCGTGAAATTAGCGCGCGCCCGTGTACAACGTCGGCGCAGAGGCTGCGCGGGCGGCCGGCTCGCCAAACAGTTTCCATCCTAACTGTTCATCTATGACCGCTTACCTACTTACCTAACTCTTTTGTGTTACATTAAAACGAACCATCGGAATAAAAGCAAAATATCTACTTAGGTACTCTCTCTGATACAACTGTACACTTAGCCAAGTTGTTATTCTGCAATCGTTAACGCTGTCGAAAAGTGATGAAACTTATGGGAATGACGTCATCTCAACGTAGTCGCGTGGTCAGAACAAACGAATAGACAATTCATAGCCAAGTTCACATCGTTCAAAATTGTTTCTACAATGTTTAACGCTACATCCTTTGTTATACAAATCCTACATTGTAGAACGAGCGGCCGACTCAGGCGCGTCTACATGGCTACCAACTTTTCGTTTTCTACAATTGCTGTCACCGAGGCGTTACCGATTAGAGAACGGAATCCGGCACAAACTGATTGTAACTTGGCTAGGGGGGCTGGTACCTTTAAAAACGATAATTTACCATTTAATATTGAATTAAAACAATTGTCCAATGAATAGTTAAATTTTTTTTTTTTGCCCAAAAATTGTACAAAAACGTCCACAGAAGCGTGTCTCAAGCGGCTGCACTCGCGCTCGCTCTGTTTCGAGCGCTCAGAGATATCGTGTCCATGAGCGGTGTCTATATGAGCGTTGCTCAAACGCGCTTTGTGTGTAGATTGACTTCTATACATTAGCACAAAATACATAGGTACAGAAGACAATCTACACATAAAGCACGCTCGAGCAACGCACACATAGACACCGCTCACGGACACGATATCTCGGCTCAATCGCCCGGTCGCACTCGTACAGTTTGGACTTTCGGAGTAATGCGCTGACGTGTGAGCGATCGCCTAGCGTAGGTATAAAAAGTGAAATACATAAATGAGATGGATTTCTGTACCTATCTATTTTGTGACATTAGTGCTCTGTGGAACGGTGCTCCACACAAGTTTCGTAGCTAACTATTACACTTGGTGAACTGTGTCGATACAGATACTTTGGTTCGGGAGGGTACTGGTGCATCCAGTTCAGTTTCCAAGCTGATTCTGTATAGGATTTTGAGGTTTATCTCGGAACTTTGCTTGCGTAACCGTCTTTGACTGACGTGTTCTGTGTTTAGTAATTTCACTAATGTGTAGTATACTAGACAGCAGTGCTAAAAGATCGATCCATTGTTTGGACTGAATTCTACCTAAAAAAAATATGGTACAAACCATCTTAGAATGATAAATGATAAGTTGATTAGTATAATTAGATTGAACGTAGGAGAACAGTGGTGTTCGAGTGGTAATTGGTTCGACTTACGAGTTATAGGTCGCGAGTGCAAACCCTATCAGGTGCATTATTATTTTTATTCCATTTATTATTTATAAGTACATAATTACTAATTTACATTTTTAAATATTTCTTAAAAAAACACATTTAAAAATATAAAAAATAGAAGTGTAACGGCATCGGGAACAGCGTCCAAGCTGCCGGTGGTCAGGGCTCCTGAGAATTATTATTATTATTACTATGAGCCCGTTGTATTCCTCTGCAGGGCAAAGGCCTCCCTTCAGTTATTCCACTCTTTTCTGTCCTTAGCCACTTTTGACCAATCCTTAAGGTAAAAGTCCAAATCGTCACGCCAGACGCATAACTTTGTGTAATTAATTTAATTACCACTGCTCTTAAAACGGTGAAGGAAAACATCGTGAGGAAACCGGCATGTCCTAGAACCAAAAATTCGATGACATATGACATTCACCAACCCGCACTGGGCCTGCGTGGTGGATTACGGCTCATTGCCTCTCCTAGAGAGGAGGCCTGAGTCCCAGCAGTGGGAACATTAAAAAGGCTGGTGATGATGATGATGATGATACTAGACAGCTGATGGCATATAGTGCGTGCCTTCTATTGGAGTATATATTTTTTGCTTTATGGTATTATTCAGGCCTGTACACATAGTGATACCACAAAATAGATAAGGTGATTGATACTATATTGACAATATAAGGTGACCAATGGCCCGGTGAAGGTTACGGGAATCCGGTGGATGGGGGACGCACAAGATCGTTCATTGTGGCGACACTTGGCCTACGACCAACAGTAGACGTCTATCGGCTGAAATGATGATGATGATGATATTGACAGTTATTCGCGACCTTGAAAACTTTCGGCACACTTTTATAGTCTGTCTAAAAAGTCAACCGACTTGGGAATTTCGTTTAATATTTAATTATTTATTATTTAAAAAATACTTATATTCGATTATTTTTATAAGGTTTTTCTAGTAGTAAACAATGATCAATATCTCTTCATCAACCTTGATTATTGAACCAGCGTTGACTACACCAGATTTCATTTTACCTTAATAATTACCCAAGTCGGTTGACTTATTAGACAGACTTTAACACACATATTTAAAAATAGACACTCTTCTGACAAAACAAAAGAATGTCCACCATATCACAATTGCACAAAGTTTATTTAATTAACACAATACAAAAAAAAAGAAACAGAAAAAGCTTTGAGAATTTAAAAAAAAGCAAAACGGTTATAAGGTACATAAAGAGGTATAAGGATCACCTTATACACAGTTTTTTTTTTTTTTTTAATAGCCATTACTGTCCCACTGCTGGGCAAAGGCCTCCCCCAAGTCCTTCCACACGGCCTCCCCCAAGTCCTTGCCACACGGTTATTTATAAATCACTAAAAACTTTGCAGGACTGTATTACTTACATCATAAACAACAACTTTTGTTCTATGACTTTTTACAAAACATAATTCATTTACAAAAACAAACCAAGATTTCGTTGTTCTTCTAGTACATTTCAACTCTGTATATTGCTATACCTACCTGCTATACATACGTCTGTATGATGTGACGCAAGCGCATCATCAAAAACCCCACGCCGTCCAATCTCCACTCCCCTCTGCTATTGTATTATCGCTTGCTTCGCAGACTTCGAAATATTGCTGCGGCTATTTCTGGTGCCCCGATTATAGGGAGCTTCAAAGCTCGTTTGAAAAAATGGCTAATCGAGCAAGCATTTTATTCTTTTGACGAATTTATGATGTAATTTAACTTATTTTTGACGATTGAATATTGATTTGGACTGAATATTATTGACTTTTCTTATGATTTACATTTTATTTTAATTTGTGATTTTAACTTCTATTTATTTGTTTGTTTATTTTGTATTTTTTTTATATGTTTGACATTCTTTATCATTTGACATTGTATTTAATCACTTGTTGACTAAGTAGATACAATGTAAGAATCTGTATTTGACTTGTAAGAATCCTTTACCAATAAATTACTATGACTATGACCATGACTATGACTATTTAGAATGTTCAATTTAAATATTTTAAATTTTGTATGAAAATCTGATGAACTAAAATTAATATTTTTTTAAAGTCATAGAACAGAAGTTGTTGTTTATGATGTTAGTAACATAGTTCCGAGAGGTTGCTAGTATTTTAAAAATTACCCTATATAAAGACGCATCGCTACTTTTTGACGGCGCGTATTTCACGCGCCCCTCAAAAAAATGTTAGCAAAACCGCTGGAGCCCAATATGGCCGGTTAGAAAACATGGTCTTGGACTGGAACACAAAGGGCGATTGAAGGATACAAGTGCGTTTTTGTCAGTGGGAGAAGTAATACCAGTGCCAGCTAAACGCAAGACAAAGGGTCAGATGGTGTCATGGTGCGAGGAGATCTCACGGTTTCCCACGAAGTGGCGAACCTCCTTGCTGGCCTGCCACCATGGGATCTGGAGGCAACAGTCCTTGCACGCATGCACGATTTGCGCGACATGTAACGCCAGGGCGCATAATGATCCACGCACGCCTCAAGGAGTTGTCAGCAAACTATAAGGGCCTAGCAAGGTCGAAGCCTACTGGGACCATGGTTTCATATCTGAAAGGAAGGTTTGGCCCCGATACGAAAGGCAAAAAGACACTGGAGTGGATTTTTAGTCAGTAAAAGTCTGACACTATCTCCCGGTCCGCCCAAGAGCTGGGTTTTTCGTTGGATGATTTTTCCACGTAAAAAAGTACGACTAAGCTAAAATAACCCTGCACTATTTTGACCTTTCCTCCAAGATATTTAGGTTAAATTGGTTTGTGTACGAATTTTTCCGCATTTCGCATTATGTCTCGGTATGAGTTGCCCCTAAAAAGACAGGTATAAAACCTCTTTTTGTATATTTGTAGCGTACAACACTTGAATCTCTAATAAACCGTCTAATTAACGAGGTGCATTCATACTGCCGGGTTAGGGTGGCCCTGTTGAGTGGAAAAGTTGGGATACATCTTGAGGAAAATCTAGGGTAAAGATTTTTTATTTTATTTATTAGCATGGCACAGCATAATCAGCCTTTTAATGTTCCCACTGTTGGGAGTCAGTTTCAGACCCGGATTGGTGGATTCCGATTTCTTTCACCGGGACGATGTTTTCCTTCACCGCTTTGAGAGCAATTTATTATTAAGAAATATCTTGATGATTGATTACAATCTAGTCTTTTAGGCTAATAAGTAATTTATTTCTAAATTATTTTCATATTAAAACTAAGAAGTGGCGACCAGTAACACTTTTAAATAAGTCTAAAGTACTTTTTAAGGGTTTGGGATTGGTTTTTCACTTTTTGCTAGATTACATCAATTTAATTTTTTTTTTGTTTGTTTTTTTTTTAAGTCGCACTACTGTAGGACTTACACTTGTATCGTAAACACATCCTCACACATGTAAAAAAATATATACATAAAATTTTTTTTCCTTCCTGTAGAAGTCCTGTAAAAAAAAAACAATCTCAATTTTAAATAGGTGTGAATTGAACTAGTCCAAGCAGCACAGCAGAGTAACGGTCAACCACTGCACCAACCGTATCGTCGAACTTAACATCAAAGGTTTACTTAACTTAATTAAAATCAGTTTTCTCCTTACAAACTCAAGTTGTTATATTTTCTTACCAGTTCTCAAACAAGCTTGCAACGAGTTTTGCTTAGACATCCATTTCAAGTTTTATTACACTTAGAATAACTTTGTTCTAAACTTCCTACAAAGTCATCAGTATGCAAAAGCAATAAAATTCTATGTTTCCTCTATTTTCTGAAAAGAAAATATTAAAACATACTTTTTTCATACGAGGTCGGTGCAACGTGTCTACTGTTCCATTTAAACTCTTCCAAATTTCAGTTAACCTTTCAAATACCGTCAATTGGAGACACAATAGTAAGACAATAGCAGCGCGAACGTACGCACGCAATAGCACGCGAATGTTCGCGCTGCTATTGTTCCGTTCAGTTTTTGAGGTGTCAATGAAAAAAAGACATCCACGATAGACATCACCTACTCAAATGTTTTGTGAATATAGTCATTATGTGTAACAACCTGAGGGTCTTTAAGACGAACGAATGCTCTAGGGTAGCCAGCGAATTTTTTTTTTTTAAATGTTCTATATCGGATAGTAGGATGACCAAAATTATATTTACTCATAACAACCATCTTCGAGCTCTCTGACTTAGAGACAAGGCATAATGTCAGATTTTATTAAATTAATAAGTTTTATCTTTATAGATTATACACTCAAAACTTTATCCACTACGTTTTCTCCCTTTTTCCGCATTACATGCTCATACCACAAAAACCAATTTCCTCATAAAAAAATATAAAACCGTCCGAATTTATTCAGAATTCTTTGTCACCCTACAAAACGACCCGAGTGTGCAATTAGCGTGTACTTGTTGACAGATTATGAAAGTGTTTCATCTCTTTCACTCACACGTTCGTCTGTACGTTAGAGAGAGACAGAGGTATTGTTAAAGGATGCGTCATTGCATGTCTATACATTTTCCCAACTCGTGCGGTATGAAATTAGAGGAGTTTTCTTTTGATTATGCTTTGAAAATAAATTGTTAGTTCTGTGGTAGAGAAAACTGTTTTGTGTTTGCTAAATACATTTAAAAACAAAATTAAATGTTTTTGGAATTATCTTCCTCTCCTATTCATCACACTAACAATTTAAGGATGAAATTTGTGAGTGTGTGTGTTTGTTTGCAATACTTCTTCACAATCCAACGGCTGAACAGATTTCGATAAATCTTGGTAGACGGTTTTATTTTTAATTTCTCCTGCTCTTGATGAAGCGAGAGGAAGAATCAGACTTTTACTGATTAAAACCCAATATGTATCTTCAGTCGGCCTGTATTGAGATGGCTGAGGCAACTCCTTTGAAGTTCTAGCCCTGACAGGCGTTGACGATAACTGGCCTCTACAATTTTGCTGATATCTCTTTGAGCACAAAGCGCCGTTTACTCGGCCTTGGTCCTTAGAGACGGTCTGCAAACCTGCTTCTTTGGGGGCTGAGAGTCGTCCTGTAACGCTTGAAGCCGGGGGCTTATAGTGTTAGGCTTATCTCCAGCTCACGATTTCAGCCGTCTCTTTTTCTTGAATTACTGCTTCATAGAATGAGGTGACATTGGCTGTGTATAAGACTCCCCCAACTTTGACCTCATCAAACGGTCTTGTAGTTCTTAAACCTTTTTATTTTCATAGCATTATCGATTTGATAATGTTTTTACTCCTAGCAGCATTATTTACGGCACAATGTTTTCCTTCACTATTTTGAGAGCATTAGTTACGAAATAGTTGAACAAATTACAGCACCTGGGTTTGACCCACGACGTGCAATTCGAAAGTCGGGATCGTCACCAGTTTTGTATTCACCATCATCATTATCATCATCAGCCTTTTTAAATGTTCCCACTGCTGGTACTCAGGCCTCCTCTCTAGCAGAGGCAATGGGCTGTAATCCACCAAGCGCGCCCAGTACGGGTGTTTCCTTCACCGTTTTGAGAGCAGTGGTAATGAAATAAATTACACAAAGTAATGCGCCTGGTAGGTTTTGAACCCGCGACCAATAACTCGTAAGTCGAAGCCATTACCACTCGGCCACCACTGCTCTCAGTTTTGCATTGCTCCGAGAAAACGCCATTGTGTGTAACACTTGAATTTACCAACACTTTTC
This sequence comes from Mythimna albipuncta, assembly GCA_929112965.1. Lineage (NCBI taxonomy): Eukaryota > Metazoa > Arthropoda > Insecta > Lepidoptera > Noctuidae > Mythimna > Mythimna albipuncta. The sequence continues at coordinate 13,684,947 of OV815982.1, forward strand.
GACTTTTAACTCAATACACTTGATCAAAATTGTCTTCAATACCTTCAGAATCCTAATCAGGTGCATCAGTACGTAAATTATCAATTAATACGGTTGTTTCCAAGTTCACTTTCGTTCGCGTAGCTAGTTGAAAGTCGGTTCTATTCAATAGTTCTCCCGGGAGAAGATTTTGTTCAAATCCTTAAAGTTAAGAAGAATATAGCTGGATGTTTTGATTTTGATGCGGTATATTTTGTTTCTTCATTTGAATGTTCCTTTTCAATTGTGACTGCCCCAGATTTAATAATATAGTTTGTTTTTGTTCTTAGACTGAAAAAAAGTAATTTTTCTGGAAATAAATAACTGCACTGGAATCAAAGAGAGAAAAACTTATAGAAACATGGTGGATTTTAGATTGTAAAATTCTAATAGAACCAGAGGTATAATTTGTTGATTTTCCATGTAAAAAAATATGTTTACGGTGCAGTGTAAATAGTGGTTTAAATTTCACCTATCATTCAGAAAATATTTAATGTGGACCAAACTAAACTAAAGTTCTGTATAAATACGCACGTTAACTTAATTTTGATACATAAAAAACTGAATATGAGCGACATCTATGACACTACATAGAAACTAAAATCCTACATTGTGGTATTAAAGTTCTCTATGCAATAAGAACATATAATACAACCGTCTGAAATCAAATATCAGGCAGTTATTTAGAACAGATAACATCTATATGGTTGCAGGATCCTCCCTATTCAATGGAGGTTTTTATAACCTGTTACGCACACCTCTTAATAAACATAACTTTAAATATATTTGCGATTTATATCAACCAGTTGTAGAAAATTAGTCATTTTGATTTAGTCCTTTAGAGAAGTAGGTTTTTATAATAATAATAATAACCATTTATTTTCAGGCATCGAAAGGCCCATTTATAGAATTGGCCATTTTGAGAATTAGTTCTTTGTGACTGTTGCCATTTGAGTATTAGGCCTTATGCTTCTAAACTTTTCAACTAAAAAAATGCCACATCCAAATTATTCCCAGATTATAATCCACAAAGTCTTACAAACTCAAATCTCGTACCAGCAACAAATCGAATAAGCGGCAGACGCCTCACCCGAATACAGAGCGACGCTCCAACGCGAATTCAATTCCGATTTAAAAGCGAACTATCCACTATCTAGCTTTTACTGCCTCAGTTTGTGGTTAATAAGATCTAAGTTTAGTTTTATGCATATGAGTCTGAGAGGATTGAGTGGGGATTGTTTCTTAGGTAACTAAGGGTTTTTTTTAAGAGCAGTAGTGACCGAGTGCTACCGGCCCCGATTTACGAGTTGTAGGTTGCAGATTCAAACCTAGTGAGGCGCATTACTTTGTGTAATTTATTTCATCATCACTGCTCTTAAAACGGTGAAGGAAAACATCGTGAGGAAACCGGCATGTCATAGAATCAAAAATTCGAATATAATTGACATTCACCAAACGGACTGGGCCTGCGTGGTGGGTGGATTACGGTCCATTCCCTCTCCTAGAGTCCTCTCTCAGGCCTCCTGGCCTTGGGCACGCCACAATCATGGCGGTAATGGTCTCTCTTTGAGGCGTGGCTGGAATAGGCCTCACGGCATACTTACCTTCCGCATGACGCAGGTCCTCACCGGGGACCTCCACATCTGGGGCCAGGGTTATCCGAAAGGGCGCTCGAGCCCCGGTATGAAGGCTAGAAGGAACGGGGTGGGTCTTTTAGTCAGTAAGAGTCTGACACTATCTCCCGCTCCGCCCAAGAGCGGGAGATGTCAATGCATGATTTTTTCCTATCATAAAAAAAGTCCTCCTGGCCTGAGTCGCAGTAATGGGAAGATTAAAAGGTTTTTTTTATTGGTGAGAAGTAATCCAAAGACTTCTCTTACTCTTGGGCAGAGCGAGAGGGCATAACAGACTTTTGACTGACTAAAACCCTTCACCTTGTTCCATTTTTTTTTAAATTTCATAACTATCACCCAACGCCGTCTAGTCTCAAGCAGCTGATAATCATACTTTTATATATTTCTAAATACATGCATATTATAGACACCCAGACACAGAACAAATGATCATGCTCATCACATTTAATAAACATTTTCCCTGGGTGGGAACTGAACCCACGTCCTCCGGCATAGCAGTAAGGGTCTCTAACCACTAAACCAATAGGCCAAAAAAGGAACTGGATGTGACATCCAGTTCCTTTTTTGCTTTTCATTTCAGGGCCGGGTTTTCCTTTCAGAAGCGAACTCATGGCCACAGTAGGCTTCAAAACCTGCGGGGCCCCTACGGTTTGCTGAGATCTCTTTGAGACGCGCGTGGAAAACTACGCGTCTGGACGGTTACCGTACGGTCGAACAGGCGACCGCGTATCAGATGATACAGCGTTGGAAAACACCCCATAAGGTAAACCGTTAATCTGCACCGGTCGCCAGTCGCACAGGACCGATTGTTCTTGCCCTTGCTCTACAAATTTAAATGGCAGTGGGAGGGTACATTGCTTGCAGAACTGATAGTTGATGGGGCTGAAAGGTTCAGGAGTAGGGAGTGCGTACCAGAAGCCAGGCTTTCAAAGGTGAAACATAGCCCGATGAATCGTCAAACTTAAATGGCAGTGGATAGGACACATTGCTCGCAGAACTGATGGTCGATGGGGCTGAAAGTTTCTGTGGTAGCGATCGCGTACTGAAAGACACAGCGTTGGCAGGTTTTCCAAGGTTTTTCCAGGCAAGGACCGAGATAGTCCGATGAATCGTTAAACTTAAGTGGCAGGGTGCAGGGCACGTTGCTTGCAGTACTAATAGTCGATGTGGCTGAAAGGTTCTGTGGTAGTGATCGCGTACCGAAAGAAGTAGCATTGGCAGGTTTTTGAAGGTTATCGACATAGCCCGACGAATCATTAAACTTAGGTGGCAGTGGGTAGTGACATTGCTCGCAGAACTGATGGTCGATGGGGCTGACAGTTTCTGTGGTAGCGATCGCGTACTGAAAGACACAGCGTTGGCAGGTTTTCAAAAGTTACCGAGATGGTCCGAAGCATCGTCAAACTTTAGTGGCAATAGGCTGAGCACAATAACCAGTGAATTGCACAAAAGTTAACAAAGTAGGTTAACTTGTTCGATTTCGTTTTTCAACTGTTTAGTTGCGGATTGGAGTTTAAGCGCTGCTGCCGTTTCACATTATTGGTAGTGAATTATCTAGTCACTATTCGATTGGAAAGTCTTATATGTGTGAAGCTAAATGTTTCTTTGGAATAGACGTTTGGACAGAGATTTGTGTATCACATAATTATATATTTTTAGGGTTCCGTAACTCAAAATAAAAAAAACGGAACTCTTGTAGGATCACTTTGTTGCCCGTGTCTGTCTGTTTATTAACACCTTTTATCTCGGAACGGCGTGAAGGTATCGAGTTGAAATTAAAAATGTTACTCAGATCTGTGGTCCCTTGAAGCTGTGAAAAAATTAAACTTCAAGTTAACAAAAACAAAAAGATACCATCTCGATAATTTCAGCTTTCAAATAAAAAACCTCATCAAAATCGGTCCATTCGCTGAGGAGCTACGATGCCATGACATACAGACACCTCTTTTTTAGTCGAGGGTTAAAAAGGAAACTCCCATTCAGACCCCATGACCCAAGCGTGTCAACTCCAAATGGGTTAAAACTGTAACTACCAATAAGGTTACAGTATTTGCGCAGCTTGAGGGCCTCTGTAGCCACAACGGCAGTGCCATCACGACCCGGAACAAGAGGCTAAACAAACTCTTTTATGGCATTATGATGTGTTCCCATAGGCGCGTCAACTCTTGTCTCATGGGGGCCGTTCCTACTTCTAATGGTCTTGAGTCTAATGGACATCCGACATTCTATGTGTTTACTCGAGTTTTGAAAATTAAACACGTATTACTCGGGGCCACTAAAACAGTTGCATGATGGTATTTTTTTTTGTTGAAAGGTTCGGAAGAAAAAAATAATTATGGAAGGTTTTTGCAGATTTTTTTTGCGCAAAACTTTTAGAGTTTAAGTCATATCGGATTTATCATTAACGATAATTACAACTAACTATTTTATTCATACAGAAAACGATAAAAAAAACACAAAAGATAACTGATACTTTCAGTTTTTAGGGTACCGCAACTCAGCAGACAGTAAAACAAAAACCAAGGGGGTCACTTTGTTATCCGTCTATCAAGATTGTTTTCCTCAGAAACGCAGAGAAAATTAATAAGCTGATATTCATATCAAATACTCAGGTTTAACAGACCTGGAGCATAGTGTGACCTCCGTGGAACACTGAAACAATCAAACTTCTAAGTCAATGCAATCGATAATTCCATTTATACTCAGTTTTGGTGCAAATATGACACTCGCAAGGAAATTAACCATGAAAATTTAGTAAGAAGCCTAGTCTTATAACACGAGTAAAAATATAAGTCTGAAAACTATTTTGTGGTTTAATCACAAAATATTTACTTCCTTTTATGCGATTTGGAAAAAAAAAAAACATGAGACTTAACCCGGCAATCAAATTTTTTACTTATGTAAGTTTGTACGGAACCCTCGGTAAATAAGTCTGACTCGAATTTAAATGAAATCTAATTCCTTGACCACACGTACCGAGTAAACGGGCGAGACAGTGCTCTCGGCCGAGTACTTTTTTTTTTTTTTCTTTTTATGGTGGGAAAAATCATGCATTGACATCCCCCGCTCTTGGGCGGAGCGGGAGATAGTGTCAGACTCTTACTGACTAAAAGACCCACCCCGTTCCTTCTAGCCTTCATACCGGGGCTCGAGCGCCCTTTCGGATAACCCTGGCCCCAGTAGGCTTCGACCCGGCTGGGTCCCTGCTGTTGCTGACAACTCCTTGAGGCGCGCGGGAACAGTGTGCGCCGTCGACGACTTGGGCTTGGTCCGGATAGTTACCGGACGGCCGGACAGCGAGCTACCCATTGCTCACTGTCCGCAAGCCCGCGTCTACGTTGGCCGGAAATCGGGATCAGAATCGCGGCGACGGCGGCGGCGATAACACCGTTGCCTGATGCGTTCGGCCTTCTCCTTTGCGAGCATTACTGCTTCGCAGAAGTCGGCGACCGCCTGCCACTCCTCCTCGCTCCGGACCATGGTCGGCCGGGTGCTCGGTACGTGTAAATAGAGCGCCAAGTGTTCAGCCGAGCGCTTATGTCTACAACTCGCTTACATCACTGTCTCGGTCGAACAATATTTTACTGTCTCGCCCTTTTACTCGGTACGTGTGATCAAGGCATAATAGACTCAACACTCGCCACGTGATTGTTGTTATTTTGGACAATGGAACATTAGGGAGGTTTCATTAATTCCTGTTTATCCTTTTCTAAGTAAAATTATACATTCTTCTTCTTCATACCTACATTGGTAAAGGTTGCAGAAATGCGGTGGATGCGAGACTCTCAAGACCGTTCACTGTGGCGACACTTAGAGGAGGCCTATGTCCAGCAGTGGACGTCTTTCGGATGAAACGATGATGATGATGATACATTATTTATTGTAACTACAAGTACACCTAATAAAATAAAGATCATAATTACAAAACCTGATACCACAGTGTCTCAAGACGAAAGTCTATGAACACTGTGTGTTGCCAGTGATGGCATATGGATCCAAAACATGGTCGCTCACAATTTGCCTCATCAGAAAACTTAAAGTCACCCAAAGAGCGATGAAAAGGGCTATGCTCGGAGTTTCCTTGCGAGATCGAGTCAGAAATGAAGATATCCACAGGAAAACCAAGGTTGCTGATATAGCACGAAGAATCGCCAAACTTAAGTGGCAATGGGCAGGGCACATTGTTCGTAGAACAGATGGCCGTTGGGGCCGAAAAATCAAGGCGACCGCGCACCGGAAAACGCAGCGTTGCAAGGCCTCCTAAAAGGTGGACCTATGACCTGGTGAAGGTTGCGGGAATCCGATGGATGCGGGACGCACAGGATCGTGCATTGTGGCGACGCTTGGGGGAGGCCTATGTCCAACAGTGGATGTCTGTCGGCTGAGATGATGATGATGATCAAAACCTGTAAAGTAATCTATTAAATACCTTAGCATATTTTTTTCAGAAATCTAATGAAAATTTTCCAACATCTTTTTATAAAAAACCTGTTTCATAAAACAATTTTTTAGCCCGAGGTTTTTAAACTTCCTTATTACTAGGCTTTCATAATCCCCAGGAGTTACTATCTCGACTTCACAAAAAATCTTAATCGCATAAAAATATCTCAAAGGAAAAAAACAGTAGACTACACACAAATACATTTTCTTTCATCTACCAAAACTTTAGCTTTCAATGGCGGCATTTGTATGGTGACGGCGTCATCTTCCATCCCTTTTTATCTTGAGTATCTCCTATATAGCTATCTCATCTCACGTTTCGTTTGTTCCACGTGACTTTTACCTTAAATCTCCTGATTCACAACTAGTTCTTCTAAAGGTACTTTGAAAAGGTCGTGTTGATTTTTGCATTTTTTCTTTTCGTGAACTAAATTGTTAACAGTTACTAAAACATTCACAGTCGAGAAAAAAGGTTTAAGTGTTTGTCAGTTTTTCTGAGATTACCTATTTCTTCGTTCATTCGTTTTGATCAATTCGGTTGCTGCCCGTATTCGGTAATAACTGGTATAATCGAGTTTTCGGTTAGCCGCATTCGAAGACAGATCGTTTTTAAGTAACTGATACAGCTAACTATGAAACGAGCCACTGATCGTTCTCGTGCTTTCAACACGAGTGACACACACAGTTCGGCTGAATGCCGGTAAACCGAACACTTGAAACGAATCCAATTACCGTATTCGGTGATCGACTAATGTAAAAAGCACAATTCGATAAATCAAATTTGAATCAACTGAGGTAAGAGCATTCGATTTAACTCATTTGACTTTTCTTAGTGTCAAGGCGCCTTATGGCAAAAGCGACGAATTGTATGGTAGAAAACGGGTGGGTAGTTTTTGATAGTAGGTGGGATCATATCTTAACTATCCATCGGGTGAGATAGTGGCCAAACACGAGTGTTGACAAAAAAAATCTAATCGTCACCATTTATTTTTTGATTTAATCTACTTAACATTTCGAATACCGTAATAAGAGACACAATAGAAAAACAATGAAAGAGCAAACTCCGGCGTTCGCTCTCTCTTTGGATTAATTCATTAAACCCTAAGCGAACGCTGGTGTTCGCTTGGGGTTTAAAGAACTCAGTCGTTATTACACTTTGGTAAATCTTAATTAAGATAAGCTTAATTAATGCATGACATAACTTTCAACATCATTTGTAAAACTTGCGCTATCCAAAGTTGGTGCAACATAAGTTTAAGACGAGCCAAACTTTATAAGTGTCGGTTTAGGCAAAGTTCGTTGACAAAATCAGTCTTGGACATCGACGCCGAGTTGCTAGCCTGTCGGTTTTCTATCGTTTACATTTCGGGAAGTTTGCACTGGAATTATACAATCCAATTCCGTTAAGTTCGTTCCATCATCGGACCTCCTAACGTACGGTGTTGCGCCACCGGTACATGGTAGACATTCCACCCATACGTACAAAGTGTTTTGGAATACATTTATTTGTGCATACAGCTAAGGAGTGAAATTACCTTCTGGAGTCTGTGTTTCCTGATAGCTACGACCTAGGGGTCTTTAAGTCAAGAGTGAATAGGTTACTTCTAGGCAAGCGTGCTCCATCGTCGGCCACATCATCGCTTACCATCAGATGAGTGGCCAAACGTGAGCCTATTAATGATAAAAAAAGATCCATCTTTTTGACAGTTTAGTTTGGCTCTTAAAATAGATTGTATAAAGAGCTTGTGGTATTGCTGTTCATTCAAAATGTAATCATCATCATCATCATCATTTCAGCTGATAGATATCCTATTGGATGTAGGCCTTCCCCAAGTGTCGCCATAATGAACGATCCTATGCGACTCGCATCCGTCGGATTAGCGCATCCTTTACCAGGTCATCGGTCCACCTTGTAGGAGGCCTTTCAAAGTTGCATCTTCCGGCACGCGGTTGCCACTCCAGAACCTTTCGGTCCCAACGGCCATCTGTTCTGTGAACAATGTGCCCTGCTCATTGCCACTGAAGTTTGGCGATTCTTTGTGCTATGTCGGCAATCTTAGTTCTCCTGCGGATATCTTCATATCTGATTTGATCACGCAAGGAAGCCCTTTCCATTGCCCTTTGGGCGACTTTAAGCCTTCTAATGAGGTCCATTGTGAGCGACCACGTTTCGGAGCCATATGCCATCACTGGCAATACGCATTGGTCGTAGACTTTCGTCTTGAGACACTGGTATATTGGCCGAGATTACACCGCGCAGCTTCCCGAACGTTGCCCAGCCGAGTCGGATTCGACGTTTTACCTCTTTCTTGAAGTTAGACCTACCCAACTGGACCGTCTGTCCTAGATAAATGTAGTCATCCACAACTTCAAGTGTAGAGTCTCCGATCTTGATAGGAGTGGGTGCTACATGGATGTTTACCACGACCAGCGTTTCGGAGCAAAATGTAATCACTCCAAATCATTTCCGACCAGCATCTGTTCTGCCTACCTCTTCAAAGCGAGTGATCCAATATAAGGTAACCGCAGCTATAACAAAGGCTATTGTCTCATCTCTGATACCTCTTAATGCATCTACATTGATGGGATATGCGACTGTAGGTGATGCAGTATTCTTGTTTTGATTTCGATTCATTATGGATAATTATCCGTAGACTTGCGGATGACGAGTAATGGGTAGCTCGCCGTCCGGGAGTCCGGTAATTGTCCGGACCATGCCCAAGTCAACGACGGAGCGTAATGTTGCTTAACGTGCTTCTCAAAGAGCTGTCAGTATAATTGACGGGGTCCACAAGGCCTGATACCTGGCAAGGATGTCGGATTATTTAAAAGAGACACCGAAGTCTTGGAACGCAAAGGGCAACTGAACCAGTCAGTAAAAGTCTGATACTCCCTCTCACTCCACGGAAAAAAAGTAAGTGTATAGTACAGCCACACACACATAGAAAAAGCAAGCAACGCAGCAATAAGCGTAATAGCGAAGCGAAGCAAAAAGCGCAAAAGACGCAAAGCGTAGCGAGCGTGAAGCGTGTATAGCCAGTGTGTGTGTGTGGTAGGCATTCAGTCCGCCTATGTACTTTGTGTTGCATGAAGGTTAACCTTTCAATCGTGGAATTTACAGACACAATAGAAAGACAATAGGTGCGCGAACGCCGGCGTTCGCTTGGGGTTTAATAAATGAATGAATTAAATAAATAAATACAGCGGAAATATTTGTTTCTACTTCACTTATCGTTCAAGTAACTGACGTCCAAGAAAATAAATTTATGTGGACATATAGATATTCTAGTTACGTAGTTTTGAATTTTGTCATTTTAATTTTGTATGTTTATTTTTTTTTGTGCATGAGATAACATAAGATAAAAAATAATATTAGTCAAAAACATGTGTAGGTTATAAATCAGTTGTAACGATTACAAAAACAAAAAAAGTTTTAACATGCATAGAAAGACACAATAATAAGTGCAATATGTTTCTGTAGGATACTTGTACTAAACAAATTAAACATACAGAATTAAAATTTTATTAAAAAAAATGGTAGTTCTCGTTGGCTGGGGCAACTATTTCGTCGGAGCGCTCCAAAAAGTCAGCATGAAGTCATATAAAGAGGAAAAATGTGGTTCATAATTTATTCAAGCTAAAAATAGAAAACTGCCATAATAAATTAATGACAAACTCAACATAAATCTTAATTACAAAAACCGTATAACTCTCACAAACATAATTATAATAATGAGAAACAAAAATTAAAAACCATTCACTCTTGTTTCGCGAACGAACAATACAGCTTACCGCTAAGGGGGTTGAATGAATGAGTGAACGAACGAACGAACGCAGTAAGAGCTATATTGTGTAAGGGATGAAACTTGGGCCCGCAAACAAATAACTATTGTTTTTCAGCCCCTTGTACGGCTAATAGCTGAGTGCTAAAGAAAATAGTTTGAAAATGACCGCGTTTAAAAAAATGTTTTATGTTCTAGGATTAAAAAGAAATGCAGCGTTTGAGGGTTATTCGTTTTGTTTTTTTTTTTTGTGTGCAAAGTTTTGAGTGTTTTATTAATGAGAGTTTGTTAATGCAAGGAAAGCTGTATAGCTGGGAGCTTAATTTATCCAGGTTTTTTTATATAAACTATAGTGTAAGTAATCTTTATCTATATATACTATGGTAGCAAAATACCACTGACTTAATCACAAAATCTCAGAAATTATAACATCTACAAACTTAAAATTTGGTATGTCGGTCCATAATAGAGTGTAGACATCCGCTAAGAAAGGATTTGCCGAAATTCATCCTCTAAGGGGACCAAACGAGGATCCAAACTTTGGATGGAGAAACCGACATTCACGCGGTCTCTGCCGCTAGTAGAAGCTACGAGTAGTAGTATATTATAATTCTTCCCTGTTAGTGTTTGTCACCTATCCCCTCCTAAACGATTTGACTGATTTTGATGAAATTTTGTGTGTATATTTTAATCGGATTTATAAATGGTTTGAAAATACAATTAAATCCGATAGGTGGCACTACAATCTACATTTTTTTTTTCTGACAAAAAGCCAGTATTTGGACAAGACAACGTATGTCGGGATCACCTTGTAAGACTATATAGAATGATGAGTGCTAAAGAAAATAGTTTGAAAATGACCGCGTTTAAAGAATGTTTTTTGTTCTAGGATTAAAAAGAAATGCAGCATTTGAGGTTTATTATTTTTGTTTTTTGCGTGCAAAGTCAGTGATGAATGTTCAAAGTTTTGAGTGTTTTGCTAATGAGACTTTGTTAATATAAGGAAACCTAACTTGGAGCTTAATTTATCTAGTATTTTTTATGTATACTATACTGTAATGTTATGAAACTTAAAAAACCTGTCTAGTAATTTTATGTAAAGAATCTATGTACAAAATTTGAAAGCCGTATCATGAAAAATCACAAATCACAAAGTTTGTTATGTCACCAGAAATATATAGTCACCGGGCCATCCAGGTGACTGAGGGGTTGTTTTGCACTTGCACCCAGCTATTTGCTGGCGCTTAATGCCCGCTATGACCTGCATTGTACTTAGTGTCGGTGGTGTCCAACTTGTAACCTTTTAAATTATTTTTGAGAAAAAATATAACATGGTGCAAAAACAAATTGAATCCATTCTGTTACTGATTCTGAACAAACTATATTCAGGTTTCAAAAACAGCTGTTTCCGTGTAATTTTCGTTTTTTTAGGGTTCCGTAGCCAAATGGCAAAAAACGGAACCCTTATAGATTCGTCATGTCTGTCTGTCTGTCTGTCCGTCCGTCCGAATGTCACAGCCACTTTTTTCCGAAACTATAAGAGCTATACTATTGAAACTTTGTAAGTAGATGTATTCTGTCAACCGCATTAAGATTTTCACACAAAAATAGAAAATAAAAGCAATAAATTTTGGGGATCCCCATACTTAGAACTGAATCTCAAAATTTTTTTTTTCATCAAACCCCTACGTGTGGGGTATCTATGGATAGGTCTTCAAAAATGATACTAAGGTTTCTAATTTAATTTTTTTCTAAACTGAACAGTTTGCGCGAGAGACACTTCCAAAGTGGTAAAATGTGTGCCCCCCCCCTCTAATTTCTAAAATAAGAGAATGATAAAACTAAAAAAAAAAAATATTATGTACATTACTATGAAAACTGCCAACGAAAATTGGTTTGAATTTTTAATGCGTCATAAATCGAAACTCACTATTATTAAAATATCAATCAAAGTTACAACACATTACAAGAACTTTTATATTATGTTACTTGCTGCTACGGAACCCTTCATGGGCGAGTCCGACTCGCACTTGGCCGGTTTTTTATTTATACCTCTTTATTTGTTTAACAAAAAAAGAGAAATTAGTGTGTGGAAATTACTTTGTAAGTAAAACTATCAACCACTAAAACTCTTCTTTAGATAATCTTTTACAGCCTAACAAAAGTAGAAAAACATATCTACAAACGCCTTTAACATTAGAAAACTTTATATTCCCACTCAAACGACACGATATTCCTCTTAAACGCTAAAACTCAGACTACGGGAAGCCACACCATCTTGTAGCTAAACCCATTCCAAAACAGACCCTATCTGCCATAAAACATGATTGAAATTCCTTTACAGTGTCGTTACACCATCATAACTGAGGAAACTATACGATCTTATCTTCCTACATATTCAAATTACAACTTTAACGTTTCACGAACAGGGTTGAAATTCACTTTTTATATTGTTGTAGCATCATAACGTGGACACCACAGTGTCTTGTGTCTACAACCAATTAAATGTGAACTCTATTTCTTTAAAAACAGTGTCGGTATTCTTTTGCGTTGTTTTCTTGCCATCAAAGATGGTTACAGTTGGTTTGTGAATGCGTCCAGTCCGTCCTGCTTAGAGCAAATCGCACGCAATTTAGTTAAAAAGGATCTACGCTTTTGTCTTTGCTCTTCTTTTAAATTGTTGGTTTATGGAGCCTTGGCTGGCCTTGGTAGGTACCTCTAATTCGAATTTATAGTATAAGAAGGTATAATGGAGTCTTTGGGTGTGTTTTTTGGAATGGCAGTTGACAAAAATGTGTTGGGAAAAAATACAGTATTCGTTTTCATTTTTCTTTAAACGTTTCTGTTTTTTTTTTCGTTTTTAAGTTTGTTATCATTTTTTTTTTATGATACGGTTCGGGGCAGTGGTTAAGCAATTGGCTGCTGCGCTTTATGTCCGAGATTCAATTTCCACTCGGAACAAATATTTGTATCTAAGGATTGCACTCCTACAGATAGTTATTGCGGGTCTGAGTTACCCCACGATAAACACCACAAATTTTTAATTAGTACAATTACTTATAGAGCTTATTAGAAAAGCCCTTGTTATTTTATAAGTAAAACCTCAATAAATAATATTCATGAACAGCCAAGTTATTAGCGTTGGTTTATATCCCAAAAAGTCACTCAATTTATGGAAATATTGTGCAGGCTATTGATTAATGAATGAATAAGTGACAATTATTAAGGAAAAACACTGCCCGCAGTATTTTCTACTAGCGATTGTTATGTATGATTGATTCTGTGACGAATTTACCTTTTCGTGGTCAATTTTAGGATTTCAGTTTTTTCTACTTTTGACTACAAAAATATGATCAGTAACGGGTACAGATCGAGCCCCATTTTTTTGTGTACTAATTAAAAAGTAGGGGTGTAGGAGTAATTCCTTGTGTGTTTTAAAAAACGGATGCTTGCTTAAATTATGACTAATTTAATTTTTTCAACCGTGTTAAACTTGTAAGGCTGCGCATTATTGATTGATTGATTTATTCAAGAAACAATGTTAATACATTGTATGCAAATATTAAATACTTAAAAACTAAAAGTAAGCAATGTCAAAAATATTAATAATGTCAATAACTTAGTACCTAATAATAATGTCAAAAATTTTACAATAACTATGAACATTGTCAATAATCTAGTAACTAATAAAAAGTAATAACAAAGTCAGAATAATTACAATCACCATTAATAATGACAGCAAATAAGATAGTAATAACAATGTCAAAAGACAATTAACCATACAAATAGTTTTAAACTTTTATTCTACACATCGTATACAGAGTAGAGACATTTCTCTAACAAGAATGAAAGAAAGAAAGAAAATACGTTTATTTGGCACATAGGTACACACTATGAGATAATAATTATTATACTTAGTATATAAACTTAAACTTAAATATATCTACATGGTATGTCTATATTGTAAGAATGCTTTGAACCTTGCTTTGAATGAGCTTGTATACAAAGTGCTTTTCAATTCAAGTGGCAATCTACTAAATATTTTAACTGCCCGGTACAGTGGACTGTGTTTGACAATGTTAAGTATTGGAATAAGTTTGCTATCTAAATCTTTTCTACGAGTATTTTCCCTTATTCCAGTCTATGTCTATGTCTGAGTATAGTTTCTACACTTCCTATACGCACCATTGTACTTAGGCCATGGCGGCTTTAGATAGGCGTATTTCAATCAGCCCACCTCTCTCCAAAAGCAGATTAGGCTCATGTTTTTCAGGGCATCAATAACGGAGGACACGGTGGAGTACACAGTCGAGGTGTTGTCTGCTTGAGCGGAGCGTCGCCGGCAGAGACCTCTCGCGCCGGGCCTTGGTTGAGGCCATTGTCCAGAGCGAGGAGGAGTGGCAGGCAGGCGGACGCCAACTTCTGCGAAGCAGTAATGTTCGCAAAGGAGGAGGCAGACCGCATCAGGCAACGGCGCTCTCGCCACAGCACGGGTTCTGATCCCGATTTCCAGCCACCGTAGGTGCGGGCTTGCGGATAGTGAGCAATGGGTAGCTTGCTGTCCGACCGTCTGGTAACTGTCCGGACCAAGCCCAAGTCGTCGATGGCGCGCAGTGTTCCCGCGCGTCAGCAACAGCAGGGCCCCAGCCGGGTCGAAGCCTACTGGGGCCAGGGTTAGCCGAAAGGGAACTCGAGCCCCGGTATGAAGGCTTGAAGGAACGGGGTGGGTTTTTTAGTCAGTAAGAGTCTGACACTATCTCCCGCTCCGCCCAAGAGTGGGTTGTCATTGCATGATTTTCCCCACCAAAAAAAAAGGGCATCAATAAGGGAGTTCGGGGATCCTAAGGTTCGTGTGCGCGTTTCAGTGACACCTGTGCAGTCTAGGAGCACATGCGCAATCGTCTCCTGCTCCTATAAGCAACATTAGTTATATGTAGTGTATTTAAAACTGAACAGAATAACAGCAGTAATTAAATAAAGCTACCCAAACAAAACCAACAAGTTGATGAACATTTTCCAGCGATATCAATGGCGGTGGACAGCGAGCAACTTTGGACAGTTCAAAACATTGATACTGATAAGTCGGATGACAGGTTTCAAAGCTAGGCCTTATCTTTGATTTCTGTACAACGAGCTCTATGCCTTCGTTCGGGAACTATTGAATAGATATTCAACTATTATTCAGTCGTTGAAAATGTCTATTTACATACAAGTTTTCAATAAAAATATTTTTCTCGTAGCGAGGTTTTATAGCGTGGTATAAGGGACAGCCCTCCACAAACTTTAAGGGCTTGCTCAGTAGACGAAACTGAACAATCTACCATAAAAAAAATTTTCAGGAAACGAAAAAAAAAATCTGCCTCACCATACAAAATTATTAACTTGACTGGACAGTTTGTATCGAGAGCCTGAATTTTCTTTTCGTTCCCTGAAAAAAAATTTTATTGGGCTGTCCCTTACACCTTGTATACCTACCTCTATAACTAATACTCATCAAGACTATTCTAAAAAGTTCCAGTTCCGAGTTCTTATGGCTTTTCAGCTCCATCATCAGACTCTGGTTACCATCTAGCACCAAAGTACTCGAAAAGACGGATCAAACGAGTTCAAACTCGATGGGGTTGTGTCGTTAAACTACCGAGCTCCTATGGTTACATCATCAGATGAGCTCCATTGTATAAAAATTTTGCATTGTCATCTGATTTACGTATTTATATTTTTTAGTTTTTTTGTCCTATTATTATGCATACAAAATTTCAGCTCGATAGGTAACCGAGAAGTCGATCAAATTTAACTTGCAAGATTTGATGACAGACAAACATAGGGACAGGTGAAGTTAAATAAAAGCTTGTAGTATGTTCAATTTCCGGTTCCATCATCAGAGAAGCTCCATGTCATAATAATTTTGCATTATCATCTGATATACATTATGCATATAATTTTGACATGGCCGGAATTAGTAGGGAGCTGTGCCCAAACTAAAAATATTCATATACACAGACAAACGGTACGTCATATTAAAGCAGATAGGGCTTTACAGTAGTTTAAGTTTTATGATCAGAGAACAAGCGAGAGATATTAAAAATAAAATTTAAAAAAAAAAAACGCTTAATCATTTTGAATAGCAATGACCGACATCAACACGACAATGATCTACAATAACACGTTAAAATGACAGTGACAGTTAGTTGGTACGAGAACGCCTTTCAGACTTTGGGTATAATTCTATGAAAATGTATGGAACACTACCAGTGATACATATTCATAGAGGCTAGTGAAGAATGAGTCAAAAATCAAAACACCAAGTAAACGTAATCACATTGATGTATATTGGTAATAGTCACTTTCAAACGTCGACATAAACCAGCCGCGATATCGAAGGAGAGCTCGTCGTCTAACAGATATTTTTGGATGGGTTGAAGCCTACTGGGGCCAGGGTTATCCGAAAGGGCGCTCGAGCCCCGGTATGAAGGCTAGAAGGAACGGGGTGGGTCTTTTAGTCAGTAAGAGTCTGACACGATCTCCCGCTCCGCCCAACGGCCGGGGACGTCAATGCATGATTTTTCCCACAATTAAAAAAAAAAAAGTTTTTTTTGGATATTTAGGCGAATTTGTTTTTTTTTTACAATTTTTTTTTTTGTAAAACATTCATCCACAATTGATATTGTTAAAATGAATAAATTAAATGAAATTAAATGAAATGAAACTCTTACTAAATAAAATCCTTCCATGTTTCTTCAGTGACCATCATCCCCTGAAAACAACACACCGTGTTATTCCTTTACTATTCAATTTTAACGATAGGTCATATTTGCATAAAATTATCACACAACCCAGTAATTATATTACGAAAACATTAAATTCCGTTTTATTCAAACACATAATATTTGAACACGGAACAATTGAAAATGTTGCAGCAGTACCTACAAAATGGTGAACCATTAATTTTCAATTTGCACTTCAGTGGAACAAGGATATAGTGTTATTGGAAGCGACTGTTCCCGAAATTTTCTTCGGTTTTTTTTTTCATTGTTGACAGGTTCGCGCTTGACCTCACCTGATGGAGAGCGACGATACGGTCGACGTTAGCAAACTTACCTGCAAGTAACCTTTTCACTCTTGACTTTTTTTTTATTGTGGGAAAAAATCATCCAATGACACCCCCGCTCTTGGGCGGAGCGGGAGATAGTGTCAGACCCACCCCGTTCCTTCTAGTCTTCATACCGGGGCTCGACCGCCCTTTCGGATAACCCTGGCCCCAGTGGGCTTCGACCCGGTTGGGCCCCTGCTGTTGCTGACAACTCCTTGAGGCGCGCGGGAACAGTGCGCGCCGTCGACGACTTGGCTATTCGTCGAGCTATGTTGATAACGTTGGTACTTGTGCGGATATCTTCACTCTTGATGCGATCACGCAAGGGAATTCCGAACTTAGTCCTTTCCATTGCCTTTTGGGCGACTTTAAGCCTTTAAATAACGCTCATTCTGTGACTACTAAAATTAAACTCTTTTTTTATGGTGGGAAAAAATCATCCAATAACAACCCCCGCTCTTAGGCGGAGCGGGAGATAGTGTCAGGCTCTTACTGAATAAAAGACCCACCCCGTTCCTTCTAGTCTTGACTCCAAGTAATACGGGATAAGGGCAGGAAAAAGAAGTAGACACAGAACTGGCCGCTATGGAGACTTGGAGAGGTTATGTTCAGCGGTAGACCTTGCTACTACTGGGGCTAGGGTTATCCGAAAGGAAAGCTCGGTCCAGGTACGAAAGGCACAAAGGAACGCGGTAGTCTATTAGTCAGTAAGAGTCTGAAAACTATCTTCCGCTCCGCCCAAGAGCAGGGGTTGTTATTGGATGATTTTTCCCACCTTAAAAAAAGCGGTAGACCTCTTTCGGTTTAAATGATGATGATGAGAAATCAGGGCAACATTGTGTAATATTTAATACAGCTAAAGAGTAGAATTCCGTGCCGGCGTCTGTATTTCCTGAACCCAAGGGTCTTTACATTAAGAGCAAATAAGTTACTTCTAGGTAAGCGTGCTCCATCGTCGGCCACGTCATTACTTACCATCAGGTGATAGTGGTCTGGTCAAACGCGAGCATATCAATAATGAAAACAAAAAAAAAATTGAAATGTCTCTCGAAACATCACATCACATTTTCAGGAACTAAAATTTTTTATTGTTAAATTGTTATTATTAACACTCCGATTCGACTCCGTTCACATGTATATAGCATTGGGGACGCGAAGTCGATGCCAGATACTAAGTAGCCTATGTCCTTTCTTGGAGTTTAAGCTTACTCCTTAAGTCCGTACCTAAAAAAAAATCAGTTCTATAGTTTGATCGTGAAACTGTAACAGAGGGACAGAATTTTTCACATCTACACTTAATATAATAATGAGGAAAAGTTTGTTTTTTTGTTTGTAGAGTTAATTTCTGAAAGTACTGGTCCGATTGTTAATATTTTTTCACCGATAGAAAGCTGCATTATTCTTGAGTAACATGTATTATATTTTATTTACGTGGGTGAAGCCGCGGGCCAAAACTTGTTTTTAATAATCAGTATGGATTATTTTTTACCATCGGAGACGCGGGGCCGCGGCAGACCACGAAGGAGATGGCATGCTGACCTGAATATCTTCCTTAAGAATTCGAAAGAACAAACAAGGAATCATGATCGTTGGAAAGAATAAAGGGAGGTTTTTGCCATTCAAGTCTTTTATCATTTTTAGAATCAAAACAAATAACACTTATATAACCATTACATATTTCAACTTACACCACAATGAACGAGCAAAATATTGTTTCCATTTTAAATATAACCTAGCACCAAGGCAAAGGTAAGCGAAGCAATTTATATGTTGTACGTTAGGCTAATTATTATGCTTCTCATGATTCAGTTTTCTCTCTAACTTTCCGCAACCAAGGTAAACCTGGAGCTGAACCACAAGCTGCTAGTGATAAACGACTTGTATGAGCTGAATTTTTTAGTTACTGTCTTTCGGTTCTTTACATTTTAAGATTAAAAGAGTTCTCTCTTCTTCTTTGCTTTTTTTTTGCTAGACAATCATCAAACGACTCTAAACGTTTTAACAAGAGTGAGATTTTTTTATTTTTCAGTGTGTCAAAAAAAAAATCATCCAGATGACATCCTTCGCTTTTGGGCGGAGCAGAAGATAGTGTCAGACTAACTAAAAAACCCATCGCGTCCCTTCGTTGCCTTTCATACCGGTGCCGAGCCTTCCTTTCAAAAGCAGACCCTTGGCCCCAGTAAGTTTCGACCCTGCTGGGCCCCTACGGTTGCTGACAACTTCTTGAGGCGTGCGGGAACAGTGTGTGCGGCGACTTAGGCATGGTCCGGACAGTTACCGAACGGTCGGACAGCGAGCTACTCATTGCTCGGGGTCCGCAAGCCCACGCCTACGGTGGCCGGAAATCGAGATCAGAATCCCAGCGGTGGCTGGCGTGTGAGTGGCGTTGCCTCATGCGGCCGTCCTCCTCCTTTGCCAGCATTACTGCTTCGTAGAAGGAGGCGGCTGCCACTCGTCCTCGCTCCGGACCTGGTGGCCTGTCACAAAGCCCGGCGCCCCCACAAGGACACGATGATGCTCTGCCTAAGTGGGGCACACCTCTATTCTGTGCTCCACTGTGTCCTCCAGTGGTGGGTGGTCCACACAGTGGTGACACCAGGGGACTGGAGCGAGATGGAGTTCCAGACTTTTACCGTTTAAATAATAATTATTACTATAATTCTTTATTATTGTCATGCTACAAATGCTATAAAATATTCTAAAAAATAATAAACGAATACATATATTAATAACATTATAACTTGTCTTCTTATTAATATAATTATCATAATTACGTTGGGTCTGAGAAAATGATTTCCAACCCTAAAAAAACCTTCCGCGATATGGTCAGTAACACCAAGGCACTGCTGGCCTTGAGAAAGGCCAGCAGTGCCTTGGTGTGAGGGTTTTTTTTTCTTTTTTCGGTGGAAAAATCATCTAATGATATTCCCCGCTCTTGGGTGGAGCGGGAGAGTGTCAGACTTTTACTAGCTAAAAACTCACTCCTGTTCCTTATTTGCCTTTCGTACCGGGGCCGAGCCTTCCTTTCAGAAGCAGACCCTTGGCCTTGGCTTCGACCCTGCTGGGTCCCTACGGTTGCTGACAACTACTTGAGGCGTGCGGGAACAGTGTGTGCCGTGGACGACTTGAGCTTGGTCCGGACAGTTACCGGACGGTCGGACAGCGTGCTACTCATTGCTCACCTTCCGCAAGTCGGCGCCTACCGCAAGGACGCGCCTACAGGCTGAGAGGTTTGGATGATTAATTTGTCTCTGTTGTAGACCGAAGCTTGACATACAACTGTACCTAAAAATGGTCTCTTCCAGTATTCAAATATCCCTGAACAATCGAAATAACTGTAATCGTCATAATTTGCGTCGCGAATCGGAATTTGGGGTAAATAGCCGAGTGCACAGCAACCAGTAATTCGCGGGTAAATCGCGACAATTTATCGCGTTCCCTATTAGCGTGGTATAGAAATTTCGTGATTTATTCTGTCATCGTGTTCTGTGGTTTCCTGGCTCCGAAATTGTGGTTTTTGGTGCGTCATATATCCAATCATGAATGAGTTCTAAAGTGATAAATACTTGACGCATTGGTGATCCAGTGGTTACCACTATGTTTATTACCGCGGCTCTAGAGCTAAAAAAGGGCCTAATTGAAGTACCAGTACCAGGGTTAGGTTTTTGGACATGCCATAATTATGGTTGTAAGTCCCCTCTTTGAAGAGTGGCTCGAAAGACCTCACGGAATTCTCACCTTCTGCATGACGTAGATTCTCACCGGACATGGTGAGTTCAGGAGGTCCCTCCACTGGATTAGTGCTGATGAATTGCGCGGGTATCACCACTGTGTGGACCATTCAGAGGAGTTTTTGGAGCATACGGTAGAGAAATACCGCGTTTGGGCAGAGTACCACCGTGCCCATGTGGTAACGATCGACGACAACGATCTCTCGCGCCGGGCTTTGGTACATGCTTTGTTCTGAAGCGAGAAAGAGTGGCAGGTGACCGGCTCCTTCTGCGAAGCAGTAATGCTAACAAAGGAGGCTGCCGCACACGCGAGGGAACGGCCCTCCCGCCCTAAGTTTTATTCAGTAAAACTCGCATCTTTTGATGGAGTTCCCATCAAAACATCTATCATCAATGCATGTACTGGAAGATTCAGAGTTAGGTTGTAGGCTTCCTACAAGGTGGACCGATGACCACAGAGAGTTGCGAGAATCCGATCGATACAGACGGATAGAATTGTTGTTGCGATGACACTTGGGGCAGGCCTTTGTCCACCTGTGACGTCTTTCGGCTGAAATAATGAATTATTATCATCTTCATCATTTCAGACGATATGCCCTCACTGTTTGACATAGGCCTCCCCCAAGAGTCGCCACAATGAACGACCCTCTGCATCTTACATCTATCGGATGTATCGCCAAACTTAGTGTTTGCAAAATTACTTGCAGAACAAGACGGCCGTTGGGGCCGAAAGGTTCTGGAGTGGCGATCTCGTACCAAAAGTCGCAGCGTTGGAAGGCTGGCCGATGACCTGGTGAAGGTTGCAAAAAATGATGAACGCATGAATAAAAAATTTTTCTATGTATTTTTCTAGCCATACACGGTTCGGTACGTTTATTTTACAACACAATTAACAAATATGCAGCACCGGTTGTGTCAATGTTATTATAATTATGTGTCTATTGTTTCTACTGCCATAATGAACTTTCGAACGCAATAAAGTACTGTAAATAATATAATTTAATATTGTACATTCTGTAATCAGCAATATACAAATCATAGAGGTATTGGAAAATCCAATTTCCAATTACTCCCTGATTTGTGTTTTGTTGAAGTGTCAATTAAATTTTAATCTATTATAATGCACACAATGGGTCTAAAAGTTCTATTGTAGTACTCGTATTACGAAATTTTAGGGGGCGCGGTAACCACTCTAGAACTACCAACCATCCGTTCTACAAGCAATGTACCCTGCCCACTGCCTCTTAAGTTTGGCTGTCCTTCGGGCTATGTCACTACTTAAGTAGCGTACCGAAACACGCAACGTGGGAGGAGAAACACGCAACGTTCGGTCCATCTTGTGGGAGATAAGATGGACCTATGACCCGGTGAAAAACGCGGAAATGCGATGGATGTAAGACGCACAAGACTGTTTGCTGTGGCGACACTTTGGCGAGGTCTGTGTTCAGCACTAGACTTCTTTCGGCTGAAATGATGATGTTAAGGGGTGATGTCGGTTTGGACACGGTGGAGCATACGGTGGAAGTCTACCCCCGTGCGGGCTGATCACAGCCGTGTCTTCATGGAGGCGGTCAGCGGTGGCGTCCTTTCGCGTCCGGCCCTGGTTCGAGCCATCGGCATCCAGCAAGACCTTTCTGTTTCTTGTTTCCTGTGCGCCTGATGGTAAGCGATGTTGTGGCCGACGATGAAGCACGCTTGCCTTGAAGTAATGTATTCACTCGTGACTTAAAGACCCTCAGGTTATCTATCAAGGAACAGAGACTCCAGCAGTGAATTCCACTTCTTGACTGCACGCATAATGAATGTGTTCCTAAAACGCTTTGTGGTTGGAGTATTCATCATGAATCGATGGCGCAACACCGCACGTCTTGTAGTCCAATGATAGAACGGACTCGGCGGATTTTGCGTTAACGTGGTCGCTCTAAGCAGACCTGGCGACGGACGGTCATCGCAGAGGCGAAGAAGACAAGTAGCGAAATGAAAAGCGAAGTTTAAGACCGAATTCCGATCGTGCCGCACTGTGGACGCCCTCTGTCCCATCTAGGGGACACAGAAGTTAAGTACCGGTGGCGCAACGTCAGACGTCTTGCAGTCCGGTGATGGAACGGACTTGTCGGATTTGAAATAATTTATATTTTAATGACCGAATATCATTTTGAAACCATCCATATCTACTTTTATGAACGTAAAGTAAACAGCAATACAAATGTTAAATTAATATTGCCTCGAAATACGATCTGGTCTAAAAAGGCACGCCTCCGGTTATATAATTGGAGCAAATTGGATACAAACTAAAACGTTATTAAAAAAACTAGTGTAACTAAACGATTCTTATTATTTGATACAAAAGAGAATTTTGACTTTTTTTGAGGCGAAAATTCATTCTATGAATGACTTTTTGCGCTCTAGGCTTTTTTTAGGTGGGATCTTTCAAGGACATCTCCCGCTTTATACGGAGCGGGAGTGCGTGACAGACTTTTACTGTCTAAAAACTCTCTCCTGTTCCTTCTTTGCCTTCATTTCAAGGCCCCGGGGTTCTCTTTCACACTACTCGTGGTCCCAGTAGACTTTGACCCTGTTGGACCCCTACGGTCTGGTGACATATCCTGATAAGGCGCGCGTGGAACAATATGCGCCTTTCCTGCTCTAGGGTAGAGTAGTCACTGTGACTTCTCTACCTTAGAGCGGACGTGAAAACTGAAGCATATTCAGACCAATTCACAATCATCATCATCATCATCATTTTAGCCGATAGACGCCCACTGTTAGACATAGGCCTCCTTCAAGTGTCACCATAACGACCGATCGTGTGCGTCTCGCATCCGTCGGATTCGTGCGATCTTCACCAGGTCAACATTCCACTTTGTGGTTGACATTCCAGACCACTGTTGGACGTACGCCTCCCCCAAGTATCGCCACAAGGAACGATCCTGTGGGTCCCGTATACATCGGATTTTCGCAACCGCCACCAGGTTGTCGGTCCACCTCGTAGGAGGCTTTCTAACGCTGACGCCACTCCAGAACCATTCGGCCCCGTCGACCATCTGTTCTGCAATCAATGTGCCCTACCCACTGCTCATGTTTGGTGATTCTACGGGTTATGTCGGTAACATTTGTTCTCTTGTGGATATTCTCATTCCTGATCTCTACAAACAAAACTATAATAACATTACTTTTAACCCCTCGAGCGCTAGAGTTTAATGACCCGGAAAATTGCCGTGTTTACGTAAATCACCAATAAAATAAATAAATAAATAATAAAAATATTTTATTGTTTTTTTCTAGGAAAAACAAATAATATAATAAATATGGAATAATATAATATAGAAACTAAAATTTTCGGTCAAATAAGTTTCGTACAGACGTGTGTACAAAACGAAAATTAAGCGTTTTTCAAGGTCTTCAAGTTGTACAGACGTATGTACAATCGGCGCTCGAGGGGTTAATTTTCATATTACGTTATTAAAGAGATAATTCCTGGAAGTGTTCATGCGAGAACAACTCTATCGGAGCGTAATGGAATCGTTTAACAATGAACACATTACGACAAAATAGATAGGTACAGAAGGCAATTTCATGTATGTACTGCACTTTTCATATCTACGCTCAGCAATAATAATAATATAAAAATATAATAGTAATAAATTTCTTTATTTCTCCTCACAATGATAAATCTATTCTAGGTTTTACATATGTTCCGTTTTTGTATTTAACAATGTAAAAACACCAGCTGTGTTTGAGTTAGGCATAAAAAGCCTGTGTTACAAATCAACAGGTCCTCAACCCACGGAAGACAGTTTTTTTTTAATGTTATTTTATAATATGAGGTGTCTGCGATAAATATGTACTTAATTTATATTTAAATAATATTACATGCCCACAAAGTCATGCACTTACCTAGGTACAGCAAGACAGCAAGCATGTGTAGAACAGGTGTTCTGCGTTACGTAAAAACAAACTATCAAAGTACATATTACGTACCTAATTACGTCTTAAAACTGGTAGCTTAAAAGACGATAATTCAGCAATTAATGTTGAATTTGAAAAACCGTCCTCTAAACAGTTATAACTTTTTTTCTGTTCCATTATTTCACAAAAAAGTTCACAGACGCTTATCTCAAGGGGATGCAGATATTGAGCTGAGATATCGTGTCCGTGAGCGGTGTCTATGTGTGCGTTGTTCGAGCACGCTTTGTATATAGATCTACGAAAGTTTGATCATGTTTCTCATCTTCGCAAGGAACTCAAGTGGCTCCCCATCCGTCTTCGCAGGAACACTCGGATTTTATGTCTCCTTTTCAACATCCTACACAACCCTTCTTATCCCTCCTACCTGCGCGACCGTTTTTCTTACGCACGCGCTAGCGACGCGCCGTGCAGATCACACCTGAGATCCCTCCTTAAATCCCCCCCCTCATAAATCCAGCTACTATTCCTACTCTTTCTCTGTCCATGCAGTAAGGTTGTGGAACGCTCTTCCGCCTAGCATTCGTGAGTTGAAAACTATTTCTCTCTTTAAGACTCAAGTAAAATAGCACTATCTTTCCTCTCTTGTGTGATAATCTTATTTGTGTATATATATATTATGTATTTTTAGTATAAGGTATGTATATAGTTATATAAGTATTTATTAGTTTAAGATTTCGCTAACTCTTCTTTACTTATTTCTGCACACTATTGTCTACATCTCTTCTGATCTTTCCTTTCGCAGGTCTGCTGGAAGAAATTTCTTCATGAAATAAGCAGTACCTTTGTACATAATTTATAATAATGTTGTATCTTCTTCTTTTACTGTGTGTACATAAATCTATACATATAATAAAATCGTAGGAAAGTCAAAACTGTACATTGAATATTTTTTAAAAAGAATACTTGGAGCGTGATCTACAATCGATACCGAAGCCAAAAATATAGTTTTTAGAATTTTTGTCTGTTTGTCTGTTTGTCTGTTTGTCTGTATGTATGTCCGGGATAAACTCAAAAAGTACTGCATGGATTTACTTCAAATTTTGCAAGAATATTACTAAGAGGTCGGGTCAACACATAGGCTACATATTATCACGCTATCACCTACGGGGGAGGAGCTGTGAATCTTTATTTTTCTTACGCATTCTGTGACAGCGTGTAATATAAGGACACAAATTTAAATGTTGTTTTTGAGTAAGTCATGCTATAATCTAGCTTTACACTATAAAAACTACGCCATTAAAGTAACTTGGGCAGAGAAACATAGTTTAATGAATTTTAGTAGTATAAACACAATTTTAAAGCAGCGCCATCTATGAGATTTCATCAAAATCAAATCAAGTTATATGTTAACAGTTTTTGGAAATTAATCATTTAAATTTGATCATGTTGGCGAGGTTAGTAGTTAGTTATTCTTAAAATTCATAGATGGTAGTGTGCATTTTCTTCATATTATAGTTCGTTTTGACAAATTCAAGTTCCAACAAAACCCTAAAAATCTGAAGCAGAGTTGTGAAGACAATTAAAAAAAAAATGCGGTGTTATATTGTATTACATGGTGGCATTTCTCAGACTCTGTGAAGTCGACCAGTTTGTGAAATCCTTTACGTATGACAAGGTGCCTTCATATTACACGTAGGGGAGACCTGTACAAAACCGTATACCGGGGTAAAACAGTACATCATGTCTATTCTTGTCAATAATTCAAAGTTCCCGCGCGCAAACTGTTCATCGGCGTCGACCAATCGGAGCTATTTGTCCACAAACATTGGTCGCTGTAGGCATGCGCATTATTAAAATAATCGATTTTATTGTTTTTCGTCGTTCTTGATCTTATTTTTGTGAAGATTCAATCAATAATAGTGAAAGTTACGTTTGTAACAGGTAAGTGTGCAATCAACTATGTTAAAGTGTGTGTATTAACTCGTAATTAACAAATATTTGAGTACGTAAACTCAGTTTACGTATATAGTTGTGAGTGATATATTTAAACATTGAGTCTTAGGTCAAAACCGTATGGGGTAAAACCGACCACTATACGATTTTGACCCGCATGAATAAATATAAACTTAACTACTTGTTTTTTATTTTATTTTAGGTGTTGTTAAAATACCTACTTCTAGACAAGAATGGGATCCGGATAACATGAAAAAAGTCAAAATCAACATTACAAGATCGAGTAAAATGTTTTAGACAGAAAAATGACGGAGCGTTCCACACCCAAAGTCTTGGGACGATTTAAATTGATTTATTCGGCTTTCCAAGAACAGTCTAGTTGAGCAGAGCATGTCTTGATCATAGAAAAAACGATTATTTAGTATTTTTGGAGTAATATCAATAATATACGGTTTTACCCATGTGTCGGGGTAAAACCGTAATTAGAAGATGTTTAATTTTTTTTGGTTTTTATTGTTTAAGATCTTAATTATTCGAAATATTTTCAAATGATTATGTTCCTTATGAAACTGACTAATATTATAAGTGTTGAGAACATAAATGAGTGTTATGAGATGAAAGACCTTCAGCCCTAAACCCTTAGCTATACGATTTTGACCCGGTCTCCCCTACGACAAGCAAAGGGGTGTATTAAACCGACGTCGACGAGGAGCAGCTGTGAAAGGTTGTCCGGGAATTTTCAAGGACACCGCATTGGGTAGGGTTTATACCTTGCACCGGAATAGTGGCGAATGCTATTTTCTGCGGTTTTTAATCACACTGTCCCAGGCCCAACGTCTTTCGCCTTTCTAAGGACATTTGATGGCGTGTAGTATCCCACTTACCGCGCAGCCTTTTGCCTAATTGGGATGACACCCTCGCGGCGGCAAGCGTCAGTGACAGTCCCAGCCACATGCGTCATCTGCTTGCCGTCATCTTGGTGTTTTGTGGAGTCGCAAACCTGGTAGCTTTGTGGGAGAAGTATCGCCATCATCTGTCTGAAGATTTTCTACGAGCTTTGAGGCGTGCTACTAGAGACGAAGTCGAAGTAACTGATGAACGCGTGCTGAACACCTGTCTCAGTTCACTTCAAGATGTGGTCATTTCTATCGGCGGAAATGCACTGATCGAATATGGGATACCAGCTCTCCAATCATCACCACATCAAGACCATGGAAATCGGGAATATAACGCTGAGACAAATTACGATCCGGGCGAAATAACCACCATACGAAATTACCATGTCGCTTTGTTCTCTTGAGAGCAAAAACAAATTTATGACACCGTCCTTGAAAACGTTGGGCAAAACCAGAGTAAAATGTTTTTCTTGGATGCTCCTGGTGGAATAGGAAAAACATTTGTTACCACTGGCATACTTGCAGAGGTCAGGAGGCAAGGCAAAATTGCTATTGCTGTAGCGTCGTCGGGATTCACTGCCACACTGCTTCCGGAAGGCAAGATAGCACATGCCATGTTATTTATCGTTTTAAATAACGTAGCATATGCTGAGTTAGGTGCCTTTTTGGCCTCACACTGATTATATCTTTCTTTTTTCTTTTCATTGTGTATTTTTAGTTTATATTATTGTGTGAGGCACGAATAAACGTTTTTCTTTCTTTCTTTTCTTTCTTTCCATGTTAAAAATTCCCATCGATTTAGAGAGCGCCAAAACGCCTGTTTGTGGTGTGTCACGTAACAGCGATGTGTGTCACGTAATGCTCAAGGAATGCTCTCTAATGATGAGTGTACGATGGCCAATAGGAAGGCAGTTGAGGTCGTAGACAGAACCCTGCAGGACATCCGCAGGAACTAACATTTAATGGATGGTGTCACAGTTCTGTTCAGTGGCGATTTCCGGCAAACACTTCTCGAGGTGACGCGGGGATCGAGGGCTGACGAGGTGAATGCTTCGTCGAAACGATCTTCGTTGTGGTCACAAGTTCGTACACTGTGCTTGACCATTAATATGAGAGCTCGGCTCGGCGGCAATGCACATGCTCAAAAATTCTCCGATGTCCTTCTAAGTTTTGGCGAAGGCACTCTACCAGAAGAGAGAGGTGGACAGGTGGTACTTCCAGAGTCTCTCGGTAGAGTGGTATCCAGCTTAGAAAAACTCATTCACTGTGTGTACGGGGACATCAGTCGTATACCGCACCAGCAGAATTCTTGGGTGTGTGAGCGGGCAATTTTGACGCCCAAAAATTATCAGAATGCAGCAATTAACGAATGCATTCTCTCGGAAATTGAGAAGAATGAAGTGGTCTACACCTCGATAAACACTGTTGTCGAGCAAGATGATGCCACACGTTATTCCGTGGAATTTCTGAACTCCCTGTCAGGAAGTGGACTTCCGGCGCATACCATCAAGCTGAAGGTCGGTGCCTGATTGTGCTTCGAAGTTGTGACGGGACTCGCCTTAAAGTCATCTCGCTCCACACAGACACACCATTGAGGCGGAAATTCTTACGGGTTGTGGCGTCAGCGAGGCAGTATTTATACCACGCATTCCCCTCATACCCCATAACTTCCCGTTCCAGTTCAAGCGCGTACAGTTCCCCGTGTGTGTTTGCTTCGCGATGACCATCAATAAGTCGCAGGGGCAGACACTGAGGGAAGCAGGTGTCGACCTCAGGACGAGTTGCTTCTCACACGGGCAACTGTACGTTACTTGCTCCCGCGCCACCAGTCCTGACTCTCTTTACATTTTGGCTCCTGGCAGTATAACTACCAACGTATGTAGTTTATAGGGAAGTCTTGTAAGGTATGATACCTTTATACGTATTTTTACTCTTTTGTGTCCTGGAATGTATTCCTGCATTATTTTCTCTATTTCCTTCAGTCACATCTTATGACTGAACTCAGCAGGATTCCCATATAACTCTCTTCACTAACTTCGTTTGCGAAAAAAAAACTTATATTATAATGCTATTTTAAAAGTTGTTTATTTATAATGCTATAGCGACACTGGCACCTTAGGTATTTTTAGTGCTGTAGAGGCTTCACGCAGACGACGTTGCGGGCAGCAGCTAGTTATAAAATAAATAAATAAATGGATTGACTTCTGTACCTATCTATTTTGTGGCATTACGCTGTGGATTCTGTTCTCGTGAATACACTATTAAAATATTGGCAAGAAATTATGGATTGCATTCGTATTAAGTTTCTGTTAAAGCCGTCTTAAAGTTGATGAAGTTTATAGTGAGAGCAACTGGACTACACTGGACACCCATTTCGTGATGCTAAGACACATCGACACGTTGCACTTCATGATGCTAAGAACCGTCACAGAAGGCGAAATACCGTCAATAAGAAGCTAATCTAGTGGGAGCTTCAAGAACCTCCGTAATCTATACATATAAATAAAATTAGACTGTCTGTTTGTAATATTGAAATAACTGCTTTTTACTACATATGAATATACGGTGCATACACCAAAATAACATTTTTTACAATTTTTGTGTCTGTTTGTCTGTCTGTCTGTTTGTCCGGGCTAATCTTTGAAATGGCTGGACCGATTTTGACGGGACTTTTTATTTTTAATACATTACTTTTTGTCCGCTAGAGGGCGCCTTATCGAGTTTTGTGACACGTCACGTAGCCTATGTTCAGCGGACGATTAAGACGGTTCTAACGATTCCTTATATGTCAATTTCCGATAAGAAGATGAGGAGCTATGAGGGAGCAGATGAACATACTCACTTACATAACTACAAACATACATACTTATACTCGTATACATACGTAGCCTGTCAAAATCATAACCCTCCTTTGGCTTTGCTGTAGTCGCGGTAAAACTAAAATTGTCTATATTTGCGCAGCGTCTTAAAACGAGTTTATTAACCTTTCAATCGTGGAAGTTACAGACACAATAGAAAGACAATAGGTGCGCGAACGCCGTGTCCGCTTGGGGTTTAATGAATTAAATCGATACCTAACTGTTAAAGATTTAACATTCGAATACCGAGTACTGAGTTACAACCCAACAAAAAATAAAATGTTAGTTTGTTGTACCAGATTAAGGTTCATAATGAATTAAAATATGAAGTGAACAGAAATAAAAAATAAACATAAACACATTTTGTATAATACATAATAATATATAACCCATTAAAAGGTCATTGCCTTTTAAGCATTCATCATAAATTAATTTTAATTTTTTATATTTGCCCAAACGTTCTGCAAATATAAAGAAGGATTTTTTTTTTGTTTTACCTGGCGAGTCGCGGGAATGCAGACGCACAGGATCTGTCGTTATGGCGACGCTTGGAGGAGGCCTATGTCTAACAGTGGACGTCTTTAGGCTGAAATGATGATGATGATAATGTTGATGATACACCACTATGTGTCATTATGTCTAAACAGTTTGTTTTTTTTTTCTCTCAATCAGAAGTTTAAGAACAAAGAAAAACGGAACCCCAATAAGAACCGACTTACCTGTTATAAAGAAAAACCGGGCAAGTGCGAGTCGAACTGAGGGTTCCGTACAAACTTGCCTATGAAAACAGTTCAATTCTCAAATTGAATTATGAAAATTTTTCAGAAATGCAAAAAAAAAAAACAATTTTGTGACGTGACTACCACTTTTCTGGTTTTTTTTTCAATGCTTGTGCTATGAGACCTTGCTTTATGCCAAATTTCAGAATTCTAGGTCAACTGGAAGTACCCCATGAATTTAAATTCCCCTAAGAGTGTTGAAATACCCATTTTTGGCGACATAAACAGTCGTTTATTTTATTTTTCGTTAACTCAGAGGTTTGATTTTGTCACAGCTTCAAGGGACCGCAGACCTCAGACACAGTATATGGTTTTGATTTCAACTTAATACCTCCACGCGTTCTAGAGATAAAGGGTATGAAGGCTAGAAGGAACGGGGTGGGTTTTTTAGTCAGTAAGAGTCTGACACTATCTCCCGTTTCGCCCAGGAGGGATGTCATTGGATGATTTTTTCACACCATAAAAAAAAAGTTCAATTAAGTCAGTTATGCCTTTAGGAAATAAATGTGAAATATTTTTTAAATTGTCTTCATGCTGATGAGGATAAATTAATTAAAGGATCATGGCGAAGTCTCGAACAAATTTTGCTGGCATATTTTTTGGGTCAACTGATAAAATATATACAAAAGTATATAGATTAAATTACTATTAATAGAATCCGGATATTAAAGATATTTCAGTTTGAAGTTGATGAGATTACGTATATTATGTCAATAATACCTACGTAACACATTTTTGGACGAGCGACAAGTTGTACCGTAATAATGTCAGATTTTTTTATCTAAAAGTCATTAGGCTGGATGGCAGTTGAAATGTCTAATGCCATGCTTTTTTCTGATGATGTGATTCTCGATATTGTATTTATTGTAGTAACAATGTCACATTGTTTCATTTTAGCCACTGAATTCTAAATGTGAACAGTTATTTTTATGTTTATTATCTATTGAGGAAATCTATTTCCTAAGTATTTATTATCAATGCATAATGCAAAGCATATTACGTTATTTGACTACTATATATATTAGTAGCAACATTACGAGTTTAGTTTAGCCGAAAAGCTATGAAATCAAGGCAGCAATAAAAAAAAAAAACTAGACTATGATTATTTAGTATCGTAAAAAATCTAGTCAATTCAGTCTCGAATTATGACAACATTTTTGCACTAACTACACAGGCTGTTAGCGTGATTTGATAATACTTAGTAAATTATTTCGCAACTATATATCATGGTAATATATACACACTTAATAATTACATCAACAACTTCCTCGCCGTTGTTCTTTGATTTGTTTCATAAATCATATATTTCTGTTTAAAAATAAAGTGTATTTATTGACAAACTGGTCAGATAATATTTTTTTCATGCATACCTATTCATATTATTCTTAGACAGTGTGGAAAAATTAGTCAGGCCCTAGAGGGAAACTACCTTAAATCCTTAAGTTGACTCATTTTATACTTAAAGGAGACATTCCTTTATTTTTAAAAAGAAACAAAACTGCATTCAAAGATTTTTTTTTAAACTCGCTATGTCCGAGATTCGAACTAACCAAAATTAAAAAAAAAACAAAGGATACATTTTCTCTAACAAACATTTGATCTTATTCTCGTGTGTCGTACAATATTTATTTATTATTAATTCATGCACACAAGTGTACAGGACTTAATGCCTTAACCTTTAGTATGACGTAATTAGAGACACAATTAAAAAGTTATTGTCTCGCGTGGATCCACGATCCGGACACACAAAGTGTTAAGGCAAGATATCCATGAAAAATACCTATTTAGTAGGTACAAAATTTCTTTAATGAACATCTAGTACTTAGTGTTCACTTTCAACAAGTAAAAGACATGTTGTTTTTTTAACCGACTTCTAAAAAAGGAGGAGGTTCTCAATTCGGATGTTTGTATTTTTTTTTTCTTTTTTGTTTTATTTCGGTTGGCATAGCTTCGTCGCTTGCCAACCAAGTTGGAAGTTACCAAGTTGGGATTTGATGCTGGAATCTTGGCGAAATCGAGGGAACTCCTCAAATATTATAGGCAACCATATACTTCTTTTGGTATTTTCATCAAAGACTTAAGCATTTACCGTCAAAAAAAATGTCATTTGGATGATGATGATGGAGCCGGAAGATAGGCACTGGAACTACGTAATTACTCAATGTAACCTAGCCATGTTTGGGCTTATTAAACTTGTCATGAGATGCACTTTGGCTATAAAGTACTATCGAACTGATCTGATAATGATGAAGCTAGATGATAGGCACCGGAGCTCCGTAATTAATCAATGTATCCTACCCGTGTTTGGGCTTATTAGAATTATCATGAGATGCACTTTGGCTATAAGGTAGTATCGAAGTGATCTGATGATGATGATGGAGCCGGAAGGTAGACACGGGAACTTCATAATAAAATAATGTATCCTAACAGGGTTTGAGTTAATTGGAATTGTCATGAGAAAAAAGTACTCTAGCTGTAAGTGTATTGCAACTAAAAAGTGTGAAATAAAAAACATTTTACAAAAAAAAAAATATAACCGACTTCACTAAAAAAACACTAAAACCATCAAAATAATTTTAATTTCGGAAGTCGGTGTTAAATAAGGAACAAACAATATCGAGAAACACCGACGAAAAAGTTTTAAGATTTAAACTAGTGCTTGACTGCGATCCCACTTGATGGTAAGCAGTGATGCAATCTCAGACACCCAAATTATAATCGGATGGGACGACCACAGCAGTCATATGGTTCTAGTCCTTCGGCGCACGTGCTATGTACCATTTATCTTATCTATCTAACATTCAAAGACTTCGTTTGAAGTACACTCTTGCTAAATTATCTCTAAGTATATTTATACAAATCAAAAAAACATTATAAAAATGTTTACCTAACCCAGTTTGCCTTTGTTGAAATCTTCGATAAGAAAATCGTTTAATGATATCTCTATGCACATTTCCTTCTAAAGAGCAGTGGTGTCCGAGTGGTAATAGCTTCGACTTACGAGTTGTAAGGTCACGGATTCAAACCCTATTAGGCGCATTACTTTGTGTAATTTATTTCATTACCAGTGCTCTCAAAACGGTGAAAGAAAACATCGTGAGAGACCTGTGATTTCCTAGAACCAAAAAATTCGAAGACATGTGACATTCACCAACCCGCACTGGGCCCGCTTGGCCTGAGTCCCAGCCGTGGGAACATCAAAAAGGATAGTGATGACATTTCCTTCTTACGTAATACGAGGCGTTCGGTGAAAAAAAAATAATTAAAAGTTGTTTGCAATGTTGGACAGCAATTTAAAAATTGATAATAAAATAAAGTTAATGGTAGATTATACGATCATTTTTATTCCCGAACTTACAATGTCCGATGAGAACCTGCGTCATGCGGAAAGTGAGGACGCCGTGAGATCTTTCCAGCCGCGCCTCAAAGAGGGGGACTTACTGCCATAATTATGGCGTGCCCATGCTTCAGACCATAGTCTGAGAGTGGCAGGCGGTCGCCGACTTCTGCGAAGCAGTAATGCTCGCAAAGGAGGAGGCCGAACGCATTAGGCAACGGCGTTATCGCCGCCGCCGCCGGGATTCTGATCCCGATTTCCGGCCACCGTAGGCGCGGGCTTGCGGACAGTGAGCAATGGGTAGCTCGCTGTCCGGCCGTCCGGTAACTGTCCGGACCAAGCCTAAGTCGTCGACGGCGCGCACTGTTCCCGCACGCCTCAAGGAGTTGTCAGCAACAGCAGGGACCCAGCCGGGTCTAAGCCTACTGGGGCCAGGGTTATCCGAAAGGGCGCTCGAGCCCCGGTATGAAGACTAGAAGGAACGGGGTGGGTCTTTTAGTCAGTAAGAGTCTGACACTATCTCCTACTCCGCCCAAGAGGGGTGGATGTCATTGTATGATTTTTCTCACCATAAAAAAAAGACCTTAGTCTAAAGATGGACTAGGACGGGGTACGAGAGTTTGCCGCCACCGATCGCCTCCACGAATTATCTTCGCCTTAAAAATAATATTCATCTTAACTTGTTCATTGTGGTGCATCGTACCTGGCAGCATTGTTGCGATAAGTAAGCACTTTACTCTGTGATACGCGCGCGATCGCATGCAAGACATCTGATCTCATAGAAAGTCGAACGCAAAAAAAATTGTGTGACAGAATAAATATTCTATTCAATGAAATAAACGGCGGTTTTGTCTCTTTGCATAAAAAATAAAAAAAGAACATACATAGTAAATTTGTCATAAGATTTCGTGTAACCGTGTTATAAATTGGACGTTTTTGGGATTGCAACCATGAAATTTTCACCTTTTGCTAAACAGGTAGGTACTAAAATATTTTTAACACGCTTTTAATAGTTTCACCTGTATGTTTGTAACCAACGCCTTTGAGCTCGATTTTGACCTACATTGGGCGATCAGATTTTCTTTAAACTTTGCACATCCATCAAAGACCGGTGACAATACAATAGAACCGTTTTTTTTAGTGAAAAATAAAAATATATTTTAAAAATACTAAAAAAATACGCTTTCTTATCATATCAAACTAAAAAGTGTAAAGTAAATTAACGAAAAATATTAATATTATTGTGAAAAAAGCGTGGGGTGCTCGATTTACGAAAAATATGGCACAAAGCGCCCCACGCTTTTTTCACAATGTTATTAATATTTTTCGTTCATTTATTTTACACTTTTTAGTTTGATATGCTATGAAAGCGTGTTTTTTTTTGTTTTTTTTTAACTATATTTTTTTTAACCTTATAATTATGTTTTAAGTGCCTTTAATTGTAATACAATGTTTTTGTTCGGGTCTTGGTGTCTTTTGTATGTTTCTGATCGCTCCCACGTTATAC
This sequence comes from Mythimna albipuncta, assembly GCA_929112965.1. Classification (NCBI taxonomy): domain Eukaryota; kingdom Metazoa; phylum Arthropoda; class Insecta; order Lepidoptera; family Noctuidae; genus Mythimna; species Mythimna albipuncta. Next base: position 13,720,881 of record OV815982.1, read on the forward strand.
ATCCAGTCTCCTATCTCCCGTGCAATCTTCGCGCTTAACGCTCTCTTGGATGCCAAACACGATTGTGACGTGTTTGCAGATGAATGGAAGAACATTTTGTCTGTCTGTTTGGAGTTTTGTGAGATGAGTGTGTGGTGTTGTTATTATTTTGTATTGTTACTTGATAATTTTTCAAATATATATTGTCTTATTTATTTATTTATTTAACTATTTATGTACACACAAAAATAATAGAAAGATAATACATAAGAAACATATTATCATATTATATTATTATTGTCTTTAATTAATGTAATTGGCCTTTGGCCGTGGCCGAGCTATGTTAAAGTAAATAAAAATAAATAGAAGTAATTCGCGATGTCTTCTTCCTGCCCTTGTCCCATCTTATTTGGGGTCGGCGTAATACGTTTTTTTCTTCGATTCTACCCTGTCACTCGTCATGCTGTCACTAACTTCTTTTTCTTTCATATCCTTCTTCACGCAATCCATCCATCTTTTCTTTGGCCTCCCCTCTCCCTCTCCACCCATCCACATGTATACTCATAACTCTTTTGGTGACATGCATTTCATCCCTCCTCTTTACATGACCATACCAAGACAAACGATTCCCCTTCAGCTTGTCAGTCACTGGCGCTACTTTCAAACTTCCTCTAATATACTCATTTCTCACTTTATCCAATCTCGTCACACCACACATCCATCTCAACATTCTCATCTCCGCTACATGCAATCTTTTTTCATCCGTCTTTTTCACAGAAGTAATTCGCGATGTGATTTAAAAAAAGAGTATTTTAATAATGATAATAACCTCCTTTAGCCGTGGACCGTCTCTACACCAGTGGACTATTTTTAAATGTTTTTTTTTTAACCTTTCAATCGTGGAAATAACAGACACAATAGAAAGACAATAGGTGCGCTTGGGGTTTAATGAAATAAAGATATTTTGTACTGTGTGAAAATTTAGACCAAAAATAATAAATGTCTGTGTCTATAAAATTAGCAACAAGTCAAAAATGTTAAGATAACAGACTGAATTCCGTCCGTCTTCGATTTGCCGACGATCAATTTCTATTTTTATTTTTACCATTATTATTAAATTTTTATTACTTATCTTTATTGTGTTCACATAACAGAAGCAAAAAAGAAATAAGTAACGAAGATTCATGTAACTCAATACGATTTAAAACAGTTTCCATGGAGTTTCTTGCACGTTCTTCTCCATAGAGATCTACTCTTTGGAACGTGCAATTTAGCTTCACTTGTTTGATTGACCGACATTTTGACAATTCAAAAGTGCCTGTAACTGGTCTATTTGAAATAAACGTTTCTGATTTCTGATGTAAAAGTCATGGTTAAGATTAAAGAGGAGCTCAGTAGAAGGCTCGATGATTTTTTGGAGGTAAGCGGGACAGAGAGTGAAGTCCCGCAAACCTCCGTTGAAAAGGGAGCATCCTCCGACCAGACAGATGTTATGTATCCATCAGACATAACATCTGTCTGGTCGGAGGATCCAATAGATAATTTTCGAGCTGTCCTAATATGTTCAAATCGCGTGGAGAACTTTAATTGCGCGATGCAGGATTAGTTCTTATGTGACGCCATAGATGTTGGCTAAAGCCTCAGTAGAGCTCCTAAAAGAGTGAGATTTAAAATTCACCGTAATCGACTCATGTTCAGATTACTGTGTATATAAGGGTAAGGGACAGCCCTCCACAAACTTTAAGGGCTTGCTCAGTAGACGAAACTGAACAACCTTCCACAAATTTTCAAAAAATCAGCCTCCCCATACAAAATGATAAACTTGATTGGACAATTTTTATGGCGAGGTCGATTTTTTTTTTTTTTTCGTTTCCTGAAAAAATTTAGTGGAAGGTTGTTCAGTTTCGTCTACTGAGCAAGCCCTTAAAGTTTGTGGAGGGCTGTCCCTTACACCTTTTATACACTCAAAGTTGTAGACATTTACTTGGGCCAAACGGACCAGTTAAGTATATACAATTGCCAAAACGGATCTTGAGCGCTCGGCGTTAGAGTGGGGATCGCTTTGCGCATTCCAAACATTGGCGAGCCAATCATCTGCGTTGTAAGATTCATGCAGCAAAGCAGGGAACGAATTAGGCGTGACGTCTATGACGCGATGGCGCGGAGAGCCAATCACTGACAATCCCCGCCCCAGCGTCTCACTTCGCACCACTAAAGAGACCGAATATTTGACTTCTGTGCAACCGTTCAAGATCTTTGATGGCAACTGTAGATTTAACTTCAAGAAAGAACCTAGGTGGTAAACCTAGGTTCTCGGTTCTCGAAGTTAGGACAATTTTGACTCTTATAAGCAGCGTTATTTAAGCTGCTAGGTATTCAACTCAACAGGTGTCTAAACAATACCAGAGTAATTACTGCAAAGACTTGATTACGAGACGATTATTTGCAATTAATGGGCTGTGCAAACAATATTGTAATATCGGTACCTATAATTATAAATGTTAGTTAAAAGTGACATGAATATAAACCCCACGTTGCCCGTCTTGTTCTTATTTGCAGAGACCTGGAATTAGTTTGAATTGCATATGACCTGATAATATTAAAAAAGGTGTAAGGGACAGCCCTCCACAAACTTTAAGGGCTTGCTCAGTAGACGAAACTGAACAACCAAACTTTTTTTTTTTTTTTTCCAGTATATATCGTGCAATCAGTCCTTCAAACTATGAGCAGATGCGTTAAGCGAATAATTCCGGTGGAGTGATATTTCTCATTAGAAGTATCCTCCATACTAATATAATGGCTCATATATTGCCGAGTTCTAATGTTCTGTGTCTCTTTAATCTGTGCACACACAAACAACCAACCTTAAACTTTTTTTCAGGAAACGAAAAAAAAATTCAGCCTCACCATACAAACTGTCCGATCAAGTAATTTTGTATGGTGAGGCGGATTTTTTTTTTTCGTTTTCTGAAAAATAAATTATGGTAGGTTGTCCAGTTTCGTCTACTGAGCAAGCCCTTAAAGTTTGTGGAGGGCTGTCCCTTACACCTTGTATACAACACTAGCTTTTGCCCTTGCGGCTTCGCTCCCGCTCTTCTCTACTTCACCCTACTCTACCCTACCCTATCCTACTTTGCCCTACTCTACACTACTCTACCCTACTATACCCTACTCTACCCTCTAAACTTCACATTAACCATCTACTAAATAGTCCGAACAAAGCCTAAACATTTGTTTTGGATAGGTGAGCCCGTTCTTGAGTTATAAAATTACAACGAAAAGTGCCATTGATTTATATATATACCTACTAGCTGACCCGGCAAACGTTGTTTTGCCATTAAAGAAAAATGTTAAGGGTGGACAAACCTTATCACTAAGGGGTATGAAAAATAGATGTTGGCTAATTCTCAGACCTACTCAATATGCCCACAAAATTTCATGAGAATCGGTCAAGCCGTTTCGGAGGAGTACGGGAACGAACATTGTGACACGAGAACTTTATATATAAGATAGATTAGTTTTAGTAAATGTGAAACCTGAAATACATGTCTAGTATTTTTATTTACAAAATCATGTACAAAATTTCTTTACTGTATGATGAAAAGTCACGAAGTTTTGTTATGTTATCTGAGTGGCCGCACAAATACATGATCACCGGGCCACCCAGGCAACTGAGGGATTGTTTTACTTCCGCATCCAGTGTCTAATATCCGCTATAATCTGTCATGACCTGTTTTGTACTTAGTGTGGGTGGTGTCCAACTTGTGACCTTTTTAGGGTTCCGTAGCCAAATGGCAAAAAACGGAACCCTTATAGATTCGTCATGTCTGTCTGTCTGTCTGTCTGTCTGTCTGTCTGTCTGTCTGTCTGTCCGTCCGTATGTCACAGCCACTTTTTTCCGAAACTATAAGAGCTATACTGTTGAAACTTTGTAAGTAGATGTATTCTGTGAACCGCATTAAGATTTTCACACAAAAATAGAAAAAAAGCAATAAATTTTGAGGGTCCCCATACATAGAACTGAAATTCAAAAATTTTTTTTTCATCAAACCCATGCGTGTGGGGTATCTATGGATAGGTCTACAAAAATGATACTGAGGTTTCTAATATCATTTTTTTCTAAACTGAACAGTTTGCGCGAGAGACACTTCCAAAGTGGTAAAATGTGTGTCCCCCCCCCTCTAACTTCCAAGATAAGAGAATGATAAAACTAAAAAAAATATATGATGTACATTACTATAAAAACTACCAACGAAAATTGGTTTGAACGAAATCCAGTAAGTAGTTTTTTTTTAATGCGTCATAAACCGAAAAAAAATATACTATTATTAAAACATCGATCAAAGTTACAACACATTACAAGAACTTTTATATTATGTTACTTGCTGCTACGGAACCCTTCATGGGCGAGTCCGACTCGCACTTGGCCGGTTTTTTAAATATTTTTGGGACAACATGGTGTAAAATTATTGAAATGATTCTGAACAAACTATATTCACGTTTGGCACATACTAAAAAGAAGGTCACTAAGAGAAAGGTGAAATCAATTTTTTTCTTTTTGTTATTTATAGGCTTGCGTTTGACCGCGTTTGACCACCATCTCACCTTATGGTAAGCGATGATGTGGTCGACGACAAAGCACGCTTGCCTAGAAGTAACCTATTCACTCTCGACTTAAAGACTTCTAAGTTGTAACTGAAACACAGACTCTGGCAGGGAATTTAACAATTCCAATGTTCATCAGAACAATCAATGGGTTTTTGATCTTGTCCTGTGTTATATAACAATCAGTAGTCTTGTCGCTTAAACTCTTACGATAACGACCGGTCAAGTTAGTCAATATCACAATAAATATTATTATTTTACAGATGTTTGTGGCAACAGCGCCGCAACTAGCTGCGGTGTCTATGGGTGGCTCATTAGGATATCCATGCGTATTGCTGCAACAGTTCCAATCCAGGAATACCACTATCCACACAGACTTGGATACACTCACTTGGATCGGTATGTAACGAATCATTTCAAACGTAATTTGTTTTAAGATCAGAAATTGCATTAATATCTGTCATATGGATACAAACATACTCGTACTCATGCCTTCTTATCATGGGAGCAGATATATATTTACATACTACTTTTAGATTTGTCGAAACGCTTAATTGACGCTTCGCATGACCCTAGGGCTGTCTTCTACCTCGGTCAGACAATAAGCCCAAAAATCTGGCGGCATTGCCACGTTGTATGGCAATGCCGCCAGATTTTTGGGCACACTTCCAGTCGACAGCGATGCGGAGGAGTTTTATGACGTCATATTTAGCTAGGCATTTAGTGTATATATTGTTTTTAATCATTTAAGTTATTGTTTAATTTGTTTATTATTTCTTTGAAGTAGTTTAATTTTTTCAAATCCTATAATTCTTTATTGCTAGAGACTGTCTATAAAGTCAAACGACTTGGATTTTTTTAATTCATTAAACCCCGAGCGAACGCCGGCGTTCGCGCATCTATTGTCTTTCTATTGTGTCTGTAATTTTCACGATTGAAAGGACAAATTAAATATCTTTTAGATTTCGATTTCTACATTATGGAGATGAATACCCTTTAGTAATAATCTTGAGCCTGATAGTAAAATTAGTAGTTTTGTACCTCAACTGTTTGCACAACTAAACTATATGTGAAATCATTGAAACAACCGCGATCTCGGTAAAATTTATTTTAGTGTTGACAACACCCATGAAGTTTGCTGAGAGAAAGTTGACTTTATACATTTAATGACAAAAACTACAAAAAAATTAAATATGTAAATCCATAATCCAATGGTAAACAAATTAGTTATTCATACAAAGACTTAGAATGCATATACTTATTGCAGTCAGTTTTAGCTAAACAAAAAAAAAAATTGATACTTCATCAGTTTTTTGTAGTTTTTTTAGAAATAAAAATAAATATAACAATTCTTTTACTATCATCTCGACTTGCTAATTATATTCAGTTCAGAAATTATCATCTCCTTTATTTTATCATTTTAAACCATTCTTTCGTTTTCAATTTGCATGGTTCACTTATGATTTGACCAATACATGTTTGTTGTATGTACTTTAAAAGAGACTTTGACCCCTGAGTTTGATTCGGTGTTTCTTCTCAGGGTAGTCAGCTAGGAAACACCGGCCTCATCTAGAAAAAAAAATAAAAAATACAAAAAAAAATTACGTGTAAAATGTAGTAGTGTTCTTTAAAAAACCTATTTGCAAAATAAATTTCATTTATCATTAGCTTTGTGTTTGTCGTTGTTATGTAGGTCTAGGTCGATTTTTTTTTTCTATATTATTTTAACACATGTGCTGTTCTTTTGTTTCAGCATCGATGCATGGTCTCGCTGGCTTAGCAGCAACTTTAATGCCAATCATAATGCAATTATCGGGAAGAAAATACACATTCATTGGTAGCAATGTTCTTCTCCTAATTGGTTGGATCCTTGCATTTGCAGCTGAAGACATATTTACAGTCCTATTATCGGCTATATTCCACGGTTTATCTAGCAATTGTATCACAATAATCAATTTTGTAACAGTCGGTGAAATGTTAGCTCCAAAATATAGATCTGCATCAATGGTACTGCTCTGTTTAAATCAGACTATTGGACTTGTTATAGTCACCACCATAGGAACTGTTTTGAACTGGCAAACGGTTGCTATGGTCATGTGTGGACCTGTACTTATAGCTTTATTGATGGTAATAGTTTGGCCCGAATCACCATCTTGGTTAGCTTATAAAGGAAAATTTCAGGCAACTGAAAAAGCTTTCATTTGGTTACGAGGGACAGACGATGATGAAGCGAATAAAGAGCTTAAAGCTTTGATAGCAGCCCAAAAAGAGACCAAAAGAAGTGTTTCAAAAAAGACAGTCATAAAAGAAACGTGGCAGAAAATGAAAAGAAGAGATTTTTATCTGCCAAGCTTGTACATGCTATTGATACTAGTAAACTTTTATATCAGTGGACCTATGCCTTTATTTGTATACAGCAGGGATATCTTAGAAACAGTTATTGGAGATCCTGAAATAGCTATCATAGGTTATTTAGTTACCATGTGCACTTTGATGATTGGCTCTTTAATTTCTGTAGTTTTTATAAGATATTGTAAAACCAAAACTGTGTTGTTTACTTGTCTAGGATGTATTGCTTCTTTGTTTGGTTGCTCTTTAGTTTCGTACTTACAAAGTATTGAAATAATAGCAAAAGACTCACATTTGTTTCTTTATTGCTTCATAGGCTACATGGTGTTTTGTTATTCAGGATTTTTGCCTATCACTTATGCGTTATCAATTGATTTAATGCCTGTTAAGAATAGAGGTATAGGTGGTGCATTGTTTAATATTTTAACCTGTTTATTCTACGTTATTACAGTTAAATCTTTTCCATATATAATATTGTATATTAACATGTCTTGGACGTTTCTTCTACTAGGTATTTTTTGTTTGATTTTTACAATATTAATTTGGATTTACTTACCAGAAACGAAAAACAGGACCTTGCAGCAAATTGAAGATTATTATAATTATGGTAGTTTTTTAAGGATAAGAGATTTAGAAGATAATGAGATTAATGTGCCCATTGTTAAAAGTATAGAATGAATGAATTTTTAAGTCTGCATATTTTTTGCTTAAGGAAAAGAAGGTTCAAGGCTATAAATTAAGTTGATTTTATTGCTTTCTGTGTCGGTTCAGAAAGGTGATTTTGGATGCCATAAACCTGTACCAATAAGTATGCTGTTTTATTTCGGTGACAACCTACTTACTTGGTGAGATTTTTTTTAATAAAGAGGTTCTCGATATATTTGTTTTTTTTTTTTTTTGTTAGTTTCATCAATATTATTTTATGTCCCAATACGGAAACTTTTTTATTATTGATTGTAAGGGTAGGTTCTAGATCTTCCAGAAAGATCCCATTTTATTTAAGCCTAGTTTAGTGACTTTACCATTAAAGTACTTTTAATTTGAGACGAAACACAACTCAAATTGAGTTTGGGACGAATATTTTTTTTTAAATGTAATATGGGGCAAAGTTCAATTATTAAATAATATAAATATTTTTGTATTTGTTTTTATTATAATAAACGATGATTCATTTTAAATAAAAATGACAGTTTTTATAAGATGATTGTTTTACTTGATTTAATTTAATGTGAAAATGAAATTTCTATATAGCTTTTGGCACTTCGTGTGACTCAAGGAAAGGTTTTTATGCATTTATAAATTCGGCCGTCATACACTCATATTATCACAATACCACAGACACTCAGACAAGATCTATTGCTCCAAGAATACGTCACAATCGGAGTTGAAAATCTAAGAGAGGAGATGGCGCGAAGGATTGGGGCTGAGCTTAGGCGACGATCCAATACGCTCAGGACCGAGGGAAAGGATGTTTAAAGTCCCGGTAGCCCGCACAAATTTGTTAAAGTTCGCACCCGTGACTCAGGCGATAGAAACACTCAATAGTGTCTCATTACGGGTAGACATTTTTTCTTGCACATTGGCGGAATTCCAGAGGGTGACACTAAGTGTGTTGTCCTCTTTGTAACTTGTGCCGATTCTCCAGGGTGCTGCTTGAGACTGAACATCGATTGTTCATTATGTTTGTATGTTGCATGCACTAATGGATATTTGAACAGTTTGTGGGTGGTATCTCTGAGTGCTAGGCTATTTTGCGACTACTTTTGTTACCTTGGGTAGGTATACCTGTACCCTTTAAGGAGCAAAATAGTATTGGGATGGGTAAACAAAAAAAATACTAGACCAAATCAGTTTTCTTTAATACTTAAAAGAAAATTTAAAACAAAAATAATTTTTCAGGAACCTAATACTGAGTTTTCAGGTTGTAGCTTTTTAGATACAAAAACACAAATATATAAAATAGGTTATTGAAAACTTCGTATCTAAAAATACACAAAATTACTCTCAAACTTGTAAACCATAAACAATAATCAACTTTAAACAACAAAAAATGTTAAATTAAATAATTATGTAACAGAGATCAATGGTTAAAAGTAAATAAATCTAAATTATTGAGCCGTAGTAGACTATTTGGTATGAAATTCACGAAAGCAGTTACGTTTTTCCGTAAGACACAGCCTCGTATCACATTTCAAACAACTTATAACTGTCTGTCCTGCTGTGCAGTTCCTGCACCGACCCTTCTTTACTATACTTGGTATATGGTGTAAGCCATCAGTGCGGATATCTTTTTCGGGCCTTGGCACAACGGGTTGTTTTATTTTCACCGAATTCATGTTCCATGACAGGTCTCACTTTGTTATATCGATCATTAGGGTTCACATTGCTGTTATCGGAAAAATGCAAGTACTTACGTAATAGCTGATATCTTTTCAGAGGCATTACCGATGCTATTTTGTCATACCTTAACTGATGTGACCAATAATTTTTGTAAGAAGGCATACCGACAATACTCATAAGCATATCAATACCTAAAGTTTTCATATTCTTCTGTTGTCATATCAATTGATCTTCCTGTGCTTTGAGTGGAGTAAAGGTTTGATTGATAACAAATAAATCCCATCAATTCATCGTCGAACAATTTTTTGAAGTATTGATATGGAGTATCAATACCAGTGACTTGTTCCTGAAATAAACTGTCTACACTTGTTTCCCTATCCACAGGCCACATAAACTTTGTAGATTTAAATTTGAATTCCATGTGTTCCTTTTTTCTTTTTCTTGAACTCTGAACTTCAACACCAGAAGTCTGGGGTTGATATAGGTCTTCTCTAAAGCTTGATGATGGTTCTATTCTATTGCTTTGGTTTTGAGTTTCTGATCTGTGTGAGCGTAAGAGTCTGGATGCAATTGGTATCAAAGGACTACAAGTATTGGAATAAATGGTATTTGGCGTACTTGGCGACTGAACGGATTGTGATGTGCCTGGTGAAGGATTTGCAAGAGAAGGTGAAGATGGAATCGTAACACTCGTCGCGGCTGGTGCATCAGGTAACCATGGGTATTCCGGTGGAGGCTGTATTTGTGATGGAAAAGAGTCATCTTCGCTATCCGATTGTTCAAAAATATCCATCATGTCGTTGGGAATATCAGGAGCGTCTGAAGACAGGTCTAAATCTATGTCAGAATCATCAGACCCTGAGTCAGCTGGCGGCAATAGGGCTAAAATTCTTGAACTCCTTGAACTTCGCTTCATTTTCTGTAAAAAAACGTAAAGTATTCTTGTATCTTTTTGGGCACTAATAAATTCAATTGCCAATCACTGAGAAAGACGCCCAGTATCTATTTAGATACATGGGTAGTCAACTCGATTTATAGAGGTAAGTCGCAATGTATCTATTTAGATACAAATACTTTTATCATTCAATATACGTTAAATAACATAATTTTATAATAAAATAATACTTACTTGTTATAATTAGATGCCTGTACAATAATATGACGCCAAAAGATTTACAATATATTCACTTTTACTAAGACTTTTAGCAAAATTTTATTAAACGTCCACCATTACTTAGTTTCGCCGCGAACCGTCTAAATTTTTGCTGTGACTGGAGGGAAAGAGATAGTACCCGTGGCTTGAAGTGTTGCGTTCTCGTTCTATTGTAGGTTGATAACTCTTACGGCAAGAGGAGCACATTCGCGCGACTTTTGGATTTTGTATAATGTTCGTTTAAATGTTTTGTGCATATTTAGATACAAAAATACTTAAAGGGTTAAAACAATTGTATGTGCTTATAAAAATAAATAAATATAAAATAATAAATAAATTTTCAGGCATAACATAGTTTTCCACCGGGATTCCGATCCCGATTTTCGGCCACCTGGGGGCTTGCAGACGGCAAGCAATGAGTAGCTCGCCTGGGCCTGTAGCTTTTATTTAATTTTTATAATTAACATATCGTTAGATTCCTCTTGATAACTCAAGTGTTCTTAGATAGGTGACGTTAAAAAAAACAACATATCGACTGTGCGATGCTGTATGTTAGAGGAAAAAAATAATATTTTTTCATTTTTGCAATATAGGTGTCAAATTAAAGGGCTTTTCAAGAGGATTTCAAAATGGTATGTCATGACCATATTAAAAAAAGTACAACAGGAAATCTATGTTATTTATTTTGTACTGTGGCGAATGGTTTTTGAACTTTATAGTGATTTTACGTCTAAAATATAGTGAATAAATAGTGATATTAAAATAATAACTAAAAAGTGTAAAATAAAAAAATAATAAAAAAGAACCCGACCGACTGCGTAAAAAATTACTTTAAATAAAAACTGAAAAGAAAAATAAACAAGTTCAGTCCACAGTTCAGCAACAGTCGGGACCCACATTAGATAGAATGATTTTAGTCTAGATTATTTTAATAAACAGTCAGGTACTTTTTTATTTTTTTAATTATTCGTCGATTTGTTAATTATTAGATAAGTCGATTCACCATAAGCCTTCTGTAACATTTTTAGTGACTCCGAACACGAAATTCCATTGGGGCGATGCAAAATTTAAAACAAAATCTTTGCTCGAAGATTTTGTCCATTATGAAATTAGCAATACACAGTAATTGGTACAAAATATATTTAATAGGTTTATTAGAAAAGGTCTTGTCTTTATTTAAGTAAAGTGGTAACTCCCACATGTATTGTTAAGGTTAATTTATTCATATTATACAATGTTGTAGCAATATTATTATGCGTAAACAATTTACACTGCAGTACGTAAGCGATAGCATACATCACAATTGCAAGTTATGCTTGACAACATATGGTCATCATAAAAGAAATGTTTATTTTATTTTATTAAAAGTAATAAATTCTGTTTTTTTTTTAAATAACCACTGGCCAGCATCGAAAATAAATACAATAAACCTGTCATACAATTTCGTGTAATCGTGTTATAAATTCAGACGGACGTTTTGGAGTAGCAAACATGAAGTTTTCACCTTTTGTCAAACAGGTAGGTGATGAAACATTTTATTTAAACCAAAAAGAATATTTTTATAAACATTATATTTGTTGATGTATGGATTATAAGTGACATATTAATCATATCCAATATAATCCCCCCAAGTTTTTTAAGAAATACAGGTTTCATGATAAGCTACAGGAGCCTTTCTGCCTTATGTTATGCTGTTGATATTTTGTTATTTTCATAATATATTCTATGTAGTACGTCTTTTTTATTTTTTATGCAAGTCAGAAATATTATTCTTTTCCATAATCATTACCTTACTCTTCTCCCATATTACTTGAGTTAAGCGCTACAAGTTTCCCTAATTAAATTCTTCTTGTCAACCAACACGTTATCATTTACCGATGTTTCATGTTAGTCTTCAAATAGCTTATCCGTTACTGTTTTGTGCCAATTGCTCAATTTTTGCGCCAACCATACCGTGATATGTTGACTTGAGCCGAATCATCTAATTTTATAGAAGTACAAAAAATATTTATGTAAATATGTTTATACGCTCATATTTTTATACACATTTTGTATAGAATCACAATGATGGTTTAGGTAACTACCTACATTGAAATATTATATCAAAGAGGATATAGCTCCAATCTCAATGAGATATCCTGTCTAATATTAATTAGACAAAAAATCTTAGAAATTGTGAGTCCATAGTATTTAACGTGAATAGTTCACATAATGTTTGCTTTTGACGGAAATATTAGATATTCATAAAATATAATATATTCTGCTAATACTTCTATAAAAACCATATTATTATAGTACAAAAATAATATTTAGATGATAAACGAAGAGCCGGAAAATTCTATAGTCTCCGATGTAACAAGTATCAGCTTCTAAAGACTGGTTATTAGCAAAAAAAAAATTATTTTTTTTCGTTTGTGGTATGCTACATTACATTTTGTAATCAAGATTTAATTAGTCTGGCACTTATTTCTATGATTAATAAGAGGTAATTTAACTTGTACCCACAAAGTGTTAAGCTATTTTTGTAAACATTGTTTTACGCACAGCATGACAGTACATAGTGAGATTTTTATAATTACCAACATCGTGTACTGAAACATTATAACTATGTGTAAAAAAACTTTGCATTTTTAATTTCTAAGTAGGCCTTGAATAAACCATTTAGAAAATGTATACATATAATGTTGCTTTGAATCAGTTTGAAAGTAAATTAAATTATAAAAACCAATGAAAAGCATTCAAAACAAAGCATTTAATTTGTCAAGCATTATTTCAACGCAATACAAATTGAATTATTGAAATATGTTTTAGTTACTAAAAATATTTTAATTACCGGAAAAGGTACGTTTTTATCAATTAATCGAAACAAACAATACATATTTAATCAGGAGTGACGGTTAAACATACAATCCATAAAACAGTTTATGGCTGAGAATACACCCTTGAGGTATTCCATATAACTTTGAAATAAACAGTTGTCTATACAGAACTGGAGTAATTACTGTGGAATACTTGATTACAAGACAAATATTTACCACCAATTGTGCTGAACAAATGTTATTGTTATGTACCTACATATTGATGTTAGTAGCTAAGTGCAACATGAGTATTTGGGATGACAATGTTCTTGCCTAATAGGAATACACACGGACCTTCGACAGGACTAAATATATTATATTACAGATGTCGTACTTTATTCTACACTAAAAGTACCTACGCAGATATATTCAATTTTAAGAATTTCGAAAAATAAAAATCCAGAAAAGAAAGTGGCGTTATTGCTAAAAGCATTATTATTACATTTTTGACGATTTTGAGAAACGAAACAAGGATATTAAAAGCTTTTGTTCAAAATATCCGTTGTATCACATAAAATAGTAAACAATAATAAATCTAAAAAAAAAAAAAACAATAGACCAAAGAAATACAAAAACAATAATGGCATATTTTTTCTTTTTAACAGATGTTTGTGGCGACAGCACCACAATTGGCTGTGATATCTATGGGCGGTAGCGTAGGATATCCATGCGTCTTACTGCAACAATTCCAATCCAACGAAACCACTATCCACACAGACTTAGATACACTCACTTGGATTGGTATGTAGTGAAGGACAGTAGTACAGTTTTTCAAATGTAATTTGTTTTAAGATTAGAACTTTCAATTAATCTTCTGGTTACATACATATCTATATAAACTATATAATAGATAAAATTTACAGAATGTCATTTGTGCCATCTTTACAGCTGTTGCATTAGGTTAGGCGTTTATTTTGATGTATCATTTGTTTACTGTGTGTATATTTTTATGGTGTTTTGTGGGTGTCGAATAAATGTTTTCTGATCTTCTATTCTTTTCAATTTTAGCATAAACTGAGACTTTCCTAAATAAACCGAGATGTTTTTGTGTTTTAGCATCAATGCATGGTGTCGCCGGTGTAGTAGCAACTCTAATGCCAATCATAATGCAACTAATAGGAAGAAAATACACATTCATTGGTAGCAGTCTTCTTCTCCTAATTGGTTGGGTCCTTGCATTTGCAGCTAAGGACATATGGACAATCTTTTTATCGGCTATATTTCACGGTTTATCTAGCAATTGTATCACAATAATCAATTATGTAACAGTCAGTGAAATGTTAGCACCAAAATATAGATCGACGTCAATGGTACTGTTATTTATGAATCAGACTGTTGGACTTGTATTAGTCACCACATTAGGAACTGTTCTGAACTGGCAAACGGATGCTATGATCATGTGTGGACCTGTACTTATAGCCTTATTGATAGCACTAGTTTGGCCTGAATCACCATCCTGGTTAGCTTATAAAGGAAAATTTGAGGCAAGTGAAAAAGCTTTCGTTTGGTTACGAGGGACAGACAATGATGAAGCGAATAAAGAGCTTAAGGCTTTGATAGCAGCCCAAAAAGAGACAAAAAGAAGTGTTTCAAAGAAGACAGCTATAAAAGAAACGTGGCAGAAAATGAAAAGGAGAGATTTTTATTTGCCAAGCTTGTACATGCTATTGATATTAGTGAACTTTTATTCCAGTGGATCTCTTCCTCTATTTATATACAGCAAAGACATCTTAGATACAGCTATCGAAGATTCTAAAATAGCTCTCATAGCTTATTTAGTTACCATGTGTTTTGGAATTCTTGGATCTTTAATTTCTTTAGTTTTTATAAGGTATTGTAAAACCAAAACTGTGTTGTTTACTTGTTTAGGATGTATTGCTTCATTGTTAGGTTGCTCTTTAGTTTCTTACTTACAAAATATCGGAATAATAGCAAAAGACTCACATTTATTTCTTTATTGCTTCATATGTAACGTGTTATTTGCTACTTCTGGTTTTAGTCCTATGACTTTTGCATTAGCAATTGATTTGATGCCTGTAAAGAATAGAGGTATAGGTGGTGCATTATTTAATATTTTAAGCAGTTTTTTCTTCGTGATTACAGTTAAATCCTTTCCATACATAATAATACGTATCGGCATAACATTGACGTTATTTTTATTAGGTGGTTCTTGTTTGATTTTTACAATATTAATTTGGATTTACTTGCCAGAGACGAAAAATAGGACCTTGCAGGAAATTGAAGATTTTTATAATTATGGGAGTTTTGTAAGAAAAAGAGAAATAGAAGATGCTGACATTAATATACCCATTATTAAAAGTACAGAATGAATGGATTATTAAGTCAATGTTTTTTCAAAATAAAAAACTAAAGAGTGTTAATTGAAATATTAAACTTGGCTCTTAATTAAGTTGATATCACTGTTTTAAATTCGGTTCAGAATGGTGATTTCAGATAACATTCCTGTATTGCAAGTTTGTTGTTTTTTTATGTTGGTGGTAACCTACTTATTCAATAATATTCTTTAATGACTTCAAAAAAGGAGGTTTCCAATCTGAATAAATTTTCCTTTTCTTTTTGTATTTTTACAAGCTTTTATTTAGTTTCACCTGTCCCGATGTTTGCCTGTTATCAAATCTTGCAAATTAAATTTGCCCCACTTCCTGTTGTGTTACCTTAATTTTGCACGCATGTGTAAATCAGATGACAATGCAAAATCATTATGACGCGGTGTTGATCTGATGATGCAACTGAAAGGTGGCTATAGGAACTTGGTAGTTAAATAACACTACCCTATCGAGTTTCCATGATTCGTCTTGACGAGCATTAACTATAGAGGTTAAAAGGTTGCTATGAAAAAATGATTTTCATTAAAATCTTGTTATGTTTGTCACCTCTAGACTCTGTCATTTATGAACAGATTTAGGCCAAAAAAATCTTGATCAAAAATAAAATTCAATTCAAAATATATAACTGGTTGACACAGATGAAACTATCAAAAAAGTATAAATGGTGGCCAGATTTCAATAAAAATACTCGTAATATATTTACCAACAACTGGTAATTGATTTAAATAAATAATTTATAAAGACCAATACCGTGTACAATACAATATGCGTCGGTAAATCATTAGAAAATGTAAGAAGAGTAAAGTTAGGATAATTATCTACAATTCAAAGCATTTGAAAGAAAAAAAATACGCTTTTGTGGTCGTCAACATTATCAAGAAGCTTTGATATTTCGACATAGAATTCAGAAAGCTTTATCTAGGTTACAATCATTTTTGATTGTAGTTTGAGATTATTTTGAAAAAGTGTCGCCAGAGTATGATCCCAACGGCCAACTGAATTATTTTAAAGACATAATTGAATCAGTATCTTGTCCGGGCTATAAATATGTGTCGCCACAAGGAACGATCTTGTGCGTCTCGCATCCCTCGGTTTCCTGCAATCTTTACCAGGTCATCGATCCACCTTGTAGGAGGCCTTCCAATGCTGCGTTGGTCTTTCTCAGTTTCATGAGCTGGCTCTGATCAATAGACAGATCTCGTGCAAATACTTTGTAGCCCTTATTCCGCTCAATCGCGTCCTTAATTCTCTCCGTATTGAATCAGCAAAGGTTGCTTTTCAGAGACTTCGAGATCCGTTCATTGAGCTGCCGGTACGTGCACGCATCACCGGAAGACTGCAAAGTCATTCATGCCCCTTCTTCATGAACTCGAGAGTTTGATTCATGAGCCTCTTTTTCTTATTTTTACAAGTCCTAAAGAACTTAGACCCGACTGTATGGATAGCTTCCACGAACCCATCGTTATATTTGTCCATGCAGCTTCTTAAGCAACGATTTTGAAGTTCGAGTTTAAAGCTCTCGGAGATTTTGAATCTGGATCTGTGCAGGACGGAGCGGAGACTTCTAGTGCTTGACTGCGATCCCACCTGATGGTAAGCAGTGAAGTGAGGCGCACCAGTTTATTAAGAACCTACTCACTCTTGTCTTGAAGACACCTCTTGTCTTGAAGTCACCACCAGAAACCACCACCACCCACCCACCTTGAAGGTTAACTAGAAAGAGAACCCTGGGGGCCTCAAATGAAGGCAAAGAAGGAACAGGAGTGGGTTTTAGTAAGTACAAGTCTGAGATACCCTCCCACCCCGCTTAAGAGCGGGAGATGTCATAGATGATTTCCCACCACAAAAAAAGACCTACCATAGTCTTAACTTCCTATTACGGCTTAAGTTGATTGGAGCAACAGTTCGGGATAATTCGTCTTGTTGAGCATCTATTTTTTCGTGAAAGATCTTACGTAGGTTCATTAATAACTAGTTGCTATCAGCGACTTTAAACGCGTAAAAGTAGGAAATTACCCCAAAGAAACATTATACCTATATAAAATGTATCCATGTATGATATAATAATAATCATTTATTTTCAGGCTTTTTTTTTTCATGGTGGGAAAAAATCATCCAATGACATCCCGCGCTCTTGGGCGGATCGGGAGATAGTGTCAGACTCTTACTGACTAAAAGACCCACCCCGTTCCTTCTAGCCTTCATACCGGGGCTCGAGCGGCCTTTCGGATAACCCTGGCCCCAATAGGCTTCGAGCCGGCTGGGTCCCTGCTGTTGCTGACAACTCCTTGAGGCGCGCGGGAACAGTGCGCGCCGTCGACGACTTGGGCTTGGTCCAGACAGTTACAGGACGGCCGGACAGCGAGCTACCCATTGCTCACTGTCCGCAAGCCCGCGCCTACGGTGGCCGGAAATCGGGATCAGAATCCCGGCGGCGGCGGCGAGGACGCCGTTGCCTGATGCGTTCGGCCTTCTCCTTTGCAAGCATTACTGCTTCGCAGAAGTCGGCGACCGAATACCACTCCTCCTCGCTCCGGACCATGGCCTCAACCAAGGCCCAGCGCGAGAGATCACCCCCACGAGGGCACGGCGATGCTCCGCCCAAGCAGGGCACACCTCGACTGTGTGCTCCACCATGTCTTCCGAGTTTCCGCCGAAGCTCTGTCCGCTATGCCGTGACCTGTCGCGGCAGCGGACTTTCACCCCGGCGTTGCATCTCCACGCACATATCGTGCATGTGTGCAAGGACTGTTGCCTCCAGATCCCACAGTGGTAGGCCAGCCAGAAGGCTCGCCACTTCGCGGGAGACCGTGCAGTATCTCCGCACCATCCCACGCAAAATCGCAACCCGGCGTGTCACTAGAGCGACCGCCGCCTGGTACGACTCTTCCTGCACTAGAACCAGCGTGTCGTCTGCGTAGCAAACCACGCTGACACAGTCAATGAAGCTTCTCGGAAGTTTTTCGTGAAAGATCTTACGTAGGTTCATTAATAACTAGTTGCTATCAGCGACGGGCAATTTCCTACTTTTACGCGTTTGAACGCGTAAAAGTAGGAAATTGCCCCAAAGAAACATTATACTTATGTAATTTAAATCCGTTCAGCCGTTTGAGTTTGAAGAAGTTACAAAAATACAAACACTTAGAGAAACTAGGGTGTTTTTAATATCGTGTAGTTTTTATCACGCATGCGGGATGGCCCCGCACGCGTACTCCTCACACCTGTCCATTTCATACAAGTATTTATTGTAATGAGTGGAATACGCACGTGGGATGCGTTTTTATGCATTTTTATTTGTGCATGCGGGCCGATCCCGCATGCGAGATAAAATACTCATGATCACATTAGAAAAACAATATTCGCAGGAGAACCAAGGTTACCGACATAGCTCGAAGAATTGCCAAACATGAGTAGCATTGGGCAGGGCACATTGAACGCAGAATAGATGATGATGATCAATGGGGAGAAAAGGTTCTGGAGTGGCGACCACGTACCGGAAGACGTAGCGTTGGAAGCCTCCAACAAGGTGGACAGAGGACCTGGTCAGGGTCGTGGAAATCCGATGGATGCGTGACGCACAGGACCGGTCGTTGTGGCGACGATTGGGAGAGGCTTATATTTAACAGTGGACGTGTTTAGGCTGATATGTTATGATAGAATGATTAAAATACCTTATATTGGTGTAATTTAGTAATTTAGTCAATTTATCTTCTAACCTTGAAAAAATTTTTACCCTAAGCTACCTAGGAGAAAGTTAGAACATGGTGTCTTGGTGCAGTTTACCAATTGCTGTAGGTACACAGAAAGCCCCAAAACAGATCACACACACAGGTATTAGCGTTGATCGGTCCCGAATAATGCCTGGGAGACGCAGCACAACTCATGCAGAGAACAACACACAATGTCACTTCTAGAATCACACCATAAAATAATAAAATATCTGATCACACAGTTAAGCAGAGCTTGTATTATGAGTACACAACTGATAAACATACTTATAATTATATCTAAGTACATACATAATATAGATAAATAACACTTAGACACAGAACAAAATGATCGAGCTCATCACACAAACATTTGTCCTGGGTGGGAATCGAACCAACGACCTCCAACATAGTAGTCAGGGCCACTAACCATTAGACCAACAGGCCAGTCAAGTTTGTGGGAGTTACCACTTTACTTAAATAATGACAAGACCTTTTGTAATAAACCTATTAAATATATTTTGTACTAATTACTGGTGCATTGTTAAGGTTCATTTATTCATATTGCGTATGTTGTAGCATTATTATTATTCGTAAACAATTTACACTGCAGTACGCAAGCGATAGCGTACATCACAATTGCAAGTTATGCTTGACAACATATGGTCATGATAAAAGAAATGTTTATTTTATTTTATTAAAAGTAATAAATTCTGTTTTTATTTTCTTGTAAAGTTATAAAACAAAAAAAAAAACAACCTCTGGACAGCATCGAAAATAAATATAATCAACCTGTCATACAATTTCGTGTAATCGTGTTATAAATTCAGACGGACGTTTTGGAGTTGCAACCATGAAGTTTTCACCTTTTGTTAAACAGGTAAGTGATGAAACATTTTATTTAAACTCAAAAGAATATTTTTATAAACATTATATTTGTTGACGTATGGATTATAAGTGACATATTAAACATATCTAATATAATCCCCCCAAGTTTTACTCCTACAACAAGCCTTACTCTTCTCCAATATCACTTGATTTAAGCGCTACAAGTTTCCCTAATTAAATTCTTCTTGTCAACCAACACGTTATCATTTACCGATGTTTCATGTTAGTCCTCAAATAGCTTATCCGTCACTGTTTTGTGCCAATTGCTCAATTTTTGCGCCAACCATACCGTGATCTGTTGACTTGAGCCGAATCATCTAATTTTATAGAAGTACAAAAAATATTTATGTAAATATGTTTATACGTTCATATTTTATACACATGTTTTGTATAGAATCACAATGATGGTTTAGGTAACTACCTACATTGAAATATCATATCAAACAGGATATAGCTCCAATCTCAATGAGATATCCTGTCTAATATTAATTAGACAAAAAATCTTAGAAATTGTGAGTCCATAGTATTTAACGTAAATAGTTCACATAATGTTTGCTTTTGACGGAAATATTAGATATTCATAAAATATAATATATGCTATTCCTACTATAAAAAGCATATTATAATAGTACAAATTAATATTTAGATGATAAATGAAGAGCCGGAAAACTCTGTAGACTCCGGTGTAACAAGTATCGGCTTCTTAAGACTTGTTATTAGCAAAAAAAAAATAATTTAATTTTCTTTTTCGTTTGTGATATGCTACATTACATTTTGTAATCAGGATTTAATTAGTATGGTACTTATTTCTATGTTTAATAAGAGGTAATTTAACTTGTAACTACACAGTGTTAAAATATTTTTGT
Source organism: Mythimna albipuncta (assembly GCA_929112965.1). Taxonomy (NCBI): domain Eukaryota; kingdom Metazoa; phylum Arthropoda; class Insecta; order Lepidoptera; family Noctuidae; genus Mythimna; species Mythimna albipuncta. Next base: position 13,741,974 of record OV815982.1, read on the forward strand.
AAACACTATTTTACGCACAGCAGGACCAGTACATACTGATTTTATTTTTATATTTACTAACATCGTGTATGTACTGTAACATTATAACTATGTGTGAAAAACTTTGCATTTTTAATTTCTAAGTAGGCCTTGCATAAAAAATTTAGAAAATGTGTACATATAATGTTGCTTTGAATCAGTTAGGAATTTGAAAATGAAAAGTAAATCAAATTATAGAAACCAATGAAAAGCATTCAAAACAAAGCTTTTTATTTGTCAAGCATTGTTGCAATGCAATATAAATTTAATTATTGAAATATGTTTTAGTTACTGAAAATATTTTAAAAAGGTAAGTTTTCTTTAATTAATCGAATTAAACAGTAAATATTTAATCAAGAGTGACGGTTACATACAATCCATAAAACAGTTTATGGCTGAGAATAAACCCTTGAGGTATTCCATAAAACTTTGAACTAAACATTTCTGTTTTCTTCATTTCTATTTTCGTCCAATGTTAGGACAAAACAAATAATTCTCGTTAACTGATTATTGTTCCTGAAATAAACAGTTGTCTACACAGAACCGGAGTAATTACTATGGAACGCTTGATTACAAGACAATTATTTACCAACAATTGTGCTGAGCAAATGTTAATGTTATGTACCTACATATTAGTGTTAGTAGCTAAGTGCAACATGAGTGTTTAGGATGACAATGTTCTTGCCTAATAGAAATACACACGGAACTTCGACAGGACTAAATACATTATATTACAGATATCGTACTTTATTCTACACTAAAAGTACATATGCAGATGTATTCAATTTTAAGAATTTCAAAAAATAAAAATCTAGAAAAGTAAGTGGCGTTATTGCTAAAAGCATTTACATTTTCCACCATTTTGAGAAACAAAACAAGGAAAATGATATTAAAAACTTTTGTTCAAAATATCCGTTCCATATATATCACATAAAATAGTAAACGATAATAAATCTCAAAAAAAAACAAAAAACAATAGATCATGGAAATACAACAACAATAATGACATATTTTTTTTCTTTTTAACAGATGTTTGTGGCGACAGCACCGCAATTGGCTGTGATATCTATGGGCGGTAGCATAGGATATCCATGCGTCTTGCTGCAACAATTCCAATCCAATGACACCACTATCCACACAGACTTAGATACACTCACTTGGATCGGTATGTAGTGAAGTACCTTTTACAAATATAATTTGTTTTAAGATAAGAAGTTTCAACAAGCTTTATCTTCTGGTTACATACGTACTTACATAAACTATATAACAGAAAAAAATTACAGAATGTAATTTGTGCCATCTCTACAGTTGTTGCATTTAGATTTAAGCGTTTATTTTGATGTATCATTTGTAATATTCTTTTCATTTACTTTGTGTTTATTTCTATGTTGTTTTGTGGGTATCGAATAAATGTTTTCTGATATTCTATTCTTTTCAATTTTAGCGTAAACTAAGACTTTCCTAAATAAACCGAGATGTTTTTGTGTTTCAGCATCAATGCATGGTGTCGCCGGTGTAGTAGCAACTCTAATGCCAATCATAATGCAACTAATAGGAAGAAAATACACATTCATTGGTAGCAGTCTTCTTCTCCTAATTGGTTGGGTCCTTGCATTTGCAGCAAAGGACATATGGACAGTCTTTTTATCGGCTATATTCCACGGTTTATCTAGCAATTGTATCACAATAATCAATTATGTAACAGTCAGTGAAATGTTAGCCCCAAAATATAGATCGACGTCAATGGTACTGTTATTTATGAATCAGACTGTTGGACTTGTATTAGTCACCACATTAGGAACTGTTCTGAACTGGCAAACGGTTGCTATGGTCATGTGTGGACCTGTACTTATAGCCTTATTGATAGCAATAGTTTGGCCTGAATCACCATCCTGGTTAGCTTATAAAGGAAAATTTGAGGCATGTGAAAAAGCTTTCATTTGGTTACGAGGGATAGATAATGATAATGCAAATAAAGAGCTTAAGGCTTTGATAGCAGCCCAAAAAGAGACTAAAAGAAGTGTTTCAAAGAAGACAGTTATGAAAGAAACGTGGCAGAAAATGAAAAGGAGAGATTTTTATCTGCCAAGCTTGTACATGCTATTGATATTAGTGAACGTTTATTCCAGTGGATGTCTTCCTCTATTTATATACAGCAAAGACATCTTAGATACAGCTATTGAAGATTCTACAATAGCTCTCATTGCTTATTTAGTTATCATGTGTGCTGCAATTCTGGGATCTTTAATTTCTGTAGTTCTTATAAGGTATTGTAAAACAAAAACTGTGTTGTTTACTTGTTTAGGATATATTGCTTCCTTGTTAGGTAGCTCTTTAGTTTCTTACTTGCAAAATATCGGAATAATAGCAAAAGACTCACATTTATTTCTTTATTGCTTCATATGTAACGTATTTTTTGCTACTTCTGGTTTTAGTCCTATGACTTTTGCATTAGCAATTGATTTGATGCCTGTAAAGAATAGAGGTATAGGTGGTGCATTATTTAATATTTTAAGCAGTTTTTTCTTCGTGATTACAGTTAAATCTTTTCCATACATAATAATACGTATTGGCATAACATGGACGTTATTTTTATTAGGTGGTTCTTGTTTAATTTTTACAATATTAATTTGGATTTACTTGCCAGAGACGAAAAATAGGACCTTGCAGGAAATTGAAGATTTTTATAATTATGGGAGTTTTGTAAGAATAAGAGAAATAGAAGATGCTGAAATTAATATACCTATTATTAAAAGTACAGAATTAATGGATTATTAAGTCAATGTTTTTTCAAGATAAAGAAATAATGAGTGTTAATTGAAATGTAAAACTTGGCTCTTAATTAAGTTGATATCACTGCTTTAAATTCGGTTCAGAAAGATAATTTCAGATAACATAAACCTGTATTGCAAGTTTGTTGTTTTATTTTGGTGGTAACCTACTTATTCAATAATATTATTTACCGACATCAAAAAAGAAGGTTTTCAATCTGAATATTTTATTTTTATTTTTTTAAGTTTGTTACCTCTAGATTGTGAGACCAATACCGTGTACAATACAATTTGCGTTGTTAAATCAATAGATCATGTAAGAAGAGTAAAGTTAGGATAATTATCTACAATTCAAAGCATTTGAAAGAAAGAAAAAACTCTTTTGTGGTCGTCGATATTATTAGAAGCTTTGATATTTCGACGTAGAATTCAGAATACTTTATCTAGTTACAATCATCTTTGATTGTAGTTTGAGATTATTTTTCAAAAGTGTCGCCAGAGTATGAACCAAACGGCCATACTGAATGATTTTAAAGACATAATGTAAATTCAAGATAATAATGAATTTGTGATAGAGAATTAGAATAGAATCAGTATCTCGACTGGGCTATAAATCATTCATTGTGTCGCCACAATGAACGATCCCCCCATTCTTCATCGACACGATGAAGTCAATCTCATTTTTAGTTGCACCATCAGGGCTCTCCCGCGACTCTTACCAGGTCTTCGGTCCACCTTGTGGGAAGTCTGCCAACGCTGCGTTTTCCGGTGCACACTAGCCACTCTAGAACGTTTCGGCCTATTCGTTTCACGAGCAATGTTCGTGCTATGTTGGCAACCTTGGTTCTCCTGCGGATATCTTCATTCCTGACGCCATTACGCAAGAAAACTCAGCCTAGCTAGAGAGCATAGCCTTTTCCAAAGTAAGTATTCTGATGAGGCCCATTATAAGGTATCTTTACCGATTGCCTAAAAGAGAATTGGACAGTCGCAATGAAATACCACATCTCTCCTGGCTCATTTTATTCAGACATCTCGGTATAAGAGGGATCCGTCGGCCGATTGGCGAAATAATCTGAAAGCGACTGGTTAATACCGCCTGATAACGTTTGAGAAATCGGAATTATTCCAAGATTTAGCTTCCAAATCTTCTCTATGATTATATATAGGTATATTTCTGTTTGGTTTTTGGGTATTTGCATAAAGAATATTGTGTTAAATTCATTTGGCGTATCATTTATTTATTTATCTAAAAATAACGCACACCACAAAGAGCAGAGAAGACTCATCAGTCTGGTTAGAAGAACCCTGCGCCTGCTGGCGGGAACCATAACCAGACACTGCACACCGAATAAACACCTCCAGAACTCAGCAAGATTCCCATAAACTCTCTTCACTTGCTTCACTTGCAAAAAAAACTTATATTTGAATGCTATTTTAAAAGTTGTTTACTTATAATACTATAGCGACACTGGTATCTTAGGTATTTTTGGTACTGTAGAGCCTTTCACGCAGACGAAGTCGCGGGCAGCCGCTAGTTTCAAATAAACTATTAACAGGCACTTTTTAAATCTCAAAAAGTTTTTTTCTGACTGACTCAGTCAGAAAAAACTGGGCAAGGTCGAGTCGGACTCGCACACTGAGGTTTCCGTGCAAACTACAATTCCCGAAATGAGTCTCGAAGATTTTTCTGAATTGTTTTTACCATTTTTTTTTTGTGACGTAGATATAAACAAATTTACTGTTTTCAGACTTATTCCTAAACCTGTGCTATAAGACCTTGCTTTGTGCCAAATTTCAGGATTCTGGGTCAATGGGAAAAACCCTATGAATTTCGATCTTTGAGAGTATCAAAATATACGTTTTTTGCGATATAAACGGCCGTATCTTTTTTATTCGTTAAGACGCCGGCGACAGATGAATTTCCATACAAACGTAATACCACGCTCATTTGCAGTTGGAGCATATTTCCAGCATATTATGATGATATTCGATTATAGACAACATTTATCTAGGTTCCTACGTCTTTCTTTTTTTTTTTAAAAAAAAAAAACAAAAAGAAATTTAAGCGAATTGTATTTCGTACTTTTTTACAGCGTAAATGGCAAAACATGCCATTTGATTTTTTCTGTATTAAAAATAACAATATTTCTAATATTCTCGACGTAGGAACCTAGATAAATATTGTCTATAACCGAATATCATCATAATATGTTGGAAATATGCTCCAACTGCAAATGAGCGTGGTATTACGTTTGTATGGAAATTCATCTGTCACCGGCCTCTTAACTTGAAGTTTGATTTTTTCACAGCTTCAAGAGGCCGCAGACCAGAGTATATGGTTTTAATTTTAACTCGATACCTTTACGCGTTCTTGAGATGAAGGGTCTTGACAGACAGACAGACAGACAGACGGACGGACAACAAAGTGATCCTATAAGGGTTCCATTTTTTCCTTTTGAGGTACGGAACCCTAAAAAACTGAAAACTGTTTTGTAGTTACATCACAAAAATAAACTTTTTTTGCGATGCAGAAAAACCTTCGTGGTTCAATTCGGAAATTGAACTGTTGTTTCTCTGGTAACTTCGTACGAAACCCTCATTCAGCACGCAAGTCCGACTCGCACTTGCCTGGTTTTTTTTCTATCTACAAGTTCGAAAGACGTAGTGTCTAAGGCAGTTATATCGTAAAGGTAGACATAATGGATGATTTTAGGTGAAAGGTAACAAATATCGGTCATAATACAAGTAATCGACAGTTTTATGTGGATCGATAACCTTCCAAGGATGATACTGTCTTGTATACAGGCTGATAGTACATTTATATTTTTAAGCTACTGCATAGCTTTTATCGCGGGCCTTAAGCGTGGAGACCGAATCCAGAAATTCCTTAACGAAAATAACCTAACAACCCCCCCCCCCCTACTCATTTGTTTTTTGAGCGTGGTGACCGATAAGAAAACAAATGAGTGAACAATCAATCAAAATTCAATTCAATGTGTGAAAGTGTAACTTCAATTAATATCAAAGAAAAAAATACAAAGGAAAAAAAATACTAATAAAATAAATAAATAATTATAATTGCATAAGTTGATAAAAATGCCATGCAATAGCTTTACCGCGGCATTCCCCGAGTGCCACACGTCTTTTTTTATATGAAGTAAAAGTGTTTTACATATAATATTATTTTTCAATTCCTAAGTTTTCTTTCTAATCGTCTTCAATAGGTGAAGTTGTAGTTGCTTTTCAGGGTTCCTTACCTTATAAGAATAAAATGGCACTTTGTCATTTGTTTGTCTGTTAAGACTCGTTTTACTCAGGAACCCGTAGTGGTATCGAGTTAAAACTCAAACCATATACACAAACCTGCGGTCGCTAAGAGCTGTGAAGAAATCAACTTTTAAGTTAACGAAAAAAAAAGTTAAGGACGTTATGTAGAAAAAAATGTGAATTTGGATACTCTCAAGGGAACCAAATTCATATGGTACTTCCCGTTTACCTCTGTTTGGTTTAAAACAAGATTTTATAGCTTAAATAAAGAAATAAATCTGAAAATTTAATATTAACCTTTCAATCGTGGATATCACAGACACAATAGAAAGACAATAGGTGCGCGAACGGCAGCGTTCGCTTGGGGTTTAATAAATTAATGTAGTCGCGTCACAAAAAAAAACTTTTCTATTCGGAAACATCTTCGACACTCGATTCGGGAATTGAACTGTTTTCATAAATATATTTGTACGGAACCCACAGTGCGCGAGTTCGACGCGCACTTGCCCGGTTTTTTTGTATTTATTTATTTATTCATTTATGTACACACACAAACACTTAAAAATGAAATAGACAAATACAGAAAAAAAAGAGTCCAAAGGTGCTGCTTGTATGTTTCCTCAGAAGTTCGTAATTTACGAAACCACTTTGATTCATATTTTTATGGTAGTTTAAATTTGTTAATCTATATATATAAAAGGAGATACTGACTGACTGACATACCTATCAACGTACATACGAATCTACTGGGACTGGGAGCCTGAAATTTTGCACAAGGCTTCCTTTTATGACATAGGGGAGCACTAAGAGGGAATTTTTCAAAATTCAGCCTCTAAGGGGGTAAAAAGGGGGGTTTTCTTAAGGCGTACAGTCCCTTGAACCTTCTGACCGAAATTATGTGAACGCAACTCTCGCACTCGCCTAGGCGGCAGTACGCAAATCTGTGCATTTATTTGCGGCCAGCAGCACCCGGAAAGCGCTTTAAATCCATTTTCCCGGCGAGATATTGATTGATTTACATATGAAATGTTCACTTTGAAAGATATTTAACCACCAATTTTTATGTGATAAAAGTATTAATTGCACGAAAAAATCAAATGTTGATATTATTGTTCATGAATCTATAATAAACATATATTTTTTTCAAACCAATTTACCTAGCCGTTACGGAGGAGTAAGCCTCAGAAAATCACTGTTTTATGGCACTTTTCGTGCGCTTGGCCCTTAAGTGTGAAATTTATTTTTTTGCAGGCCAATCAACTCAAAACTTTGTATAAATATTAACCTAAATTAGTTTTAAAGTGTGACATTTTTTTTTTCAGTGCAACCCCCTATGCCAGATTTAAGGGGTGTCAAAGTTTGTATGGGAGAATATTATTCCTTGGATTAATATACTTGTAATTTGGCATGAATACTTATTTAATTAATTAAACCCAAAGCGAACACCGGTTCGCGCACCTATTGTCTTTCTATTGTGTCCGTAATTTCCGCGATTGAAAGGTTAAATAAATAATAAAGATTCCCATTATTGGTTTTTCAAAACTACCCTCAAATTACAGTTTAGGTCGTGTTCAAGATTTTTTGAATTCTTACTGCGTGGCCTAATTTACTCGCAACTCGATATTAGACATTAGAAAAACAAGCCCTAACTGAGTAAATAGTGATTATTTGTTTGTTTAACTAAAAATGTAGGTACATCATTTAAACACTTTCTCAAAATTAGTTCAACATTAATTTATGTATTGGTGAAATAGATTCCTCCATGTCTGTATGAAATATCTTATTCTTTTTTTAATGTGCGAATAGATTTTCGATATAACGCAACCATGTGATGACCTAATCCTATAATAGCGTATCAAATATATTTTTTACATATGTACGTACAACGACATTTATTGGCACAAATTGGTACAAACGATAACATAAAATTAATTACAAAACAAGTTGGTGTGTGTTGGCGTGCTTCTTCAATAGAAAATATTATGCTAATTTAATGTTTGCTAATGGCTTTGATGGTTTAGATCGCGATCTAAACCATCAAAGCCATTAACATTAACATAAACATAGCCAATAGAAAATATTATGCTAATTTAATGTTTGCTAATGGCTTTGATGGTTTAGATCGCGATCTAAACCATCATAGCCATTAACATTAATTGACGTCTATAAGTTCTACCGATCGATCGGTAGAACTAATAGACGTCAAAGGTACAAGATGTTGACACTCATCAGTTGGGTCAGATAGTAGTGTTACCGTCCTCTTTCACCGGTGGGCCGAGATACATGCACGAGCGCACTCAATACGCCATAACTTATGTATGTCAATATGGTCACCCACACTTAATTATAATAATAATAATAATAATAGGATTATCCATCAGCAACTTGCTCTTAAATACAATCTTGATGAATCAGAAGTACCATACTATAGGTATGTGCCCGACCCAGTTCTCGAGAATGGCAGCGTCACATTGTATTGGGACCGATCTATCATCACTGACAGGACTATTGTTGCCAATAAGCCTGACATAGTGGTGATAGATCGACTAGAGCGTCGCACAATGATTGTTGATATAGCGGTCCCTCATGACGAGAACCTCGTGAAAGCTGAGAAAGATAAACAAACTAAATATCTTGACTTGGCTCGCGAGGTTGTCGACATGTGGGAAGTGGATAGAGCAATCATTGTGCCGATAGTCGTGACGGCCAATGGCTTAATAGCCAAGAGCCTCGACCAACATCTGCGGAGGCTCTCGTTAGACAGTTGGATCAAGGGCTTGATCCAGAAGGCAGTACTCCTAGACACGGCGCGTATTGTCCGGAGGTTTCTCTCTCAGGAGCCCTGACCGCCGGCGGCTTGGACCCTGTTCCCGATGCCGGTGGGCTACTATTTTTTACATTTTTAAATGTTATTTTTAGTAGAAATATTTAAAAATATGATCAATATGTATATTATAATAAATGAATGGAATAATAATAATAAATTTATTGTCACCAAAAAAAAATATAACACATAAACTATTATAAACCTTGTTTACATTTTACATGAATTGTCACCTTCACGTGCAACCCTCGGTGGAAAGAAATTAAAGAAAAAATGTTTTCTGGTCAAAAATCTTGCAATCGCCACGATATCGTCACACGTATATTTCGCATCAAAGTAAAAAACAATGATGGACTTGCAAACTAAAGGAAAAATATTCCGTGAAGTTCCGTGATACATGTAGTACCATCGCAGTAATTTCTGCCTGATCACTTCTAAAAATTTTTGCTTGAATCCTGCGGCGCGGCGCCAAACCAAACTCTTTGAGTTTTCGTTTCGAGTGCAAGCAAAAATGAACTTAGCGATGGTCAGGAGAAAGTGTCTTTGATGGTATACAGTAGAATACCAACATTCTACAGAAAACCAAAGGCCGTAGTCAGCCTTTCCGTATTTTAAAAGATTTTGAATGACTTAACTTGATTCCGCCATTATCCTTTCTACCAACGGATATCCTGTCGTACGACGATTATCCACCCTTACGTCGTTGACACTTCTAAGGTCCAGACTTAGCGTTTCGCCTAGTCGTTTATACCTCACACATCGAACGATAGGAACAATTATTTTCCTGTAGCGATTTTCCCTTCCAGATGTCTTTAAGGCTTTAGTAAATAAGCTCTTAATAAACTAGTGCGATTCATCATCAACGATTGCATCACTGCTTACCATCAGTTGGGATCTCAGTCAAGCAATAGATTAGTAGCGATTAAAAACATACAGGTGAAGCTAATATAAGCGTGTTAAAAAGACCTCACCTGGTTCATTCTGAAAAGGGTCTAGCGGGTTAAGGCAGGGTCAGGAACGGGATGGGTTTTTTAGTCAGTATGAGCCTGACACTATCTCCCGTTCCACCCAAGAGCGGGGGTTGTTATAGGATGATTTTTCCCATCGAAAATAAAAAGCGTGTTGTTGACTGCACGAAGTCGAACGTACAACTGCATGCAAATAAATACATCGACCGCGCGCGGTCGCTGCGATGCAGTCCGACTGACGTCAGCCTTAGGATCTTATAACCTTTTCTAGAGTGAATAGGCTCTTAATAAATTAGTGCACTTCACCATCAACGATTGCATCACTGCTTACCATCAGGTGGGATTGGAATCGAGCCCTAGTTTATGTCATAAAAAATATATATCTCAAAGTAAATGCGATTGTCAGAAGTTAGTGTGCCTCGGGAACAGTACTTTTATTATGATTGAAAAGTTTTAAGTACTGTCTTTTCTGCACAACTAACAATATACTTGAACGCAATTCATGATGATGGACTCAGTGGTTTAGTTGTGAAAACAAACAAACAAACTTACTATCTCATTTAGGTATTCATTAAACCTTCTATATATTCCTACTTTTGGAAAAAAAAAACAAAACTTTTTTGGCTAAAATAATTATGATAAAATGACTCCTGCTATATGTAGAGCAAGAGGGAATGGTCATACTTTTGGTGATGTGTTTTCCTTCACTGTTTTGAGAGCAGTGATCATGAAATAAATTAAACAAAGTAATGCGTCTGGCTGGATTTGAACCTGCGACCTACAACTCGTAAGTCAGGACCGTTACCATTCGGCCACCACTGCTCATCTATTCATGGTGTAAAAAAATATTTTAATAAGTGTCTAATGGCTGAAATAGTCAAAGAATAAACTATTTACGAAAAAAAAAAATTCAACCGACTTCAATGTAAAAAAAAACACTGAAAAGTACAAAATACCATTAATTTCGGAAGTCGACCTTACTATAATAGATAGTTTTGTCTCTTCGTTATTTAACACCGACTTCCGAAATTACAGTTATTTTGTACTATCAAGTTTTTTTTTTACGTTGAAGTCGGTTAAATTTTTTTTCCTAAAAAGTTTTTATTTTTCACTTTTTAGTTATGGTACCACCACTAAAAAGTACCCTTCAGCCAAACTTAAATACCTTATAGCCAGAGTGCCTCTTGTAACGATTCGAATAATCCCAAACACGGTTAGATTAGGTACATTAATTTATCTTCCGGCTTCATCACCAGGTCGGTCCGATACATACCCCCCCCCCCCTTTTCTTTCAGTCAGTCATCGCCTACACGTATAAACCGAGCAATTTTACTTGTTACGACAATTCTGCTGTGATCCTCTAAGGAATCCTGTTCCATATCTTCGAAGTTCAAAAACTTTTATATGAGACCAACTTGGAAGCATAATTGCAACTTGAATTAATTTAATAATTTTATAGATATTTAATTGGTAACTATTGTTTTTTAAAAAACTGCACGTTTTTTATTTTTCAATCGTGGAAATTACAGACACAATAGAAAGACAATAAGTGCGCGAACGCTGGCGTTCGCTTGGGGTTTAATGAATTAATTATCATGATATTCATTAGTATTAAGTAAATGTGAACCATAAAATACTGATCGCTTAGTCTGGTGATGGCCTGAAACACAGGTTTATATTTACCTAGTTCAGGCAAGTCGTTACAAGCTTTAATGGCAGTACTAACATCTATATCTATACTTATAATAAAACTGTAGAGAGGTCAATTCTGTACATTGAATATATATTCAAAATTAATATTAGAGGATGACTGGTGATCGATACTGATGCCAAAAATGCAATCAGTAAATTTTTTGTCTGTCTGTCTGTCTGTCTGTCTGTCTGTCTGTCTGTCTGTATGTGTACGCATGGGTCAAAAACTACTGAAGGGATTTTAACCAAAATTGGTACGATTGTGGTCCATACTCCTGGGCAGGTTATAGGCTACATAACATAACGCTAAGATACATAGGAGCAGAGAAGGGACGATAAATTTGAAGCAAGTCGGTTGAAAATGCGCTTTCGAGCTCCTTATCCTCGCATACGTTGATCATACACCAAAAGTATGTATTACAGAAATAATGGTCTGTAATAGATCTACAAAAAAGTCCATATAAATATATCTATCTTTTATAAATTAGCCACAATAACGTGTTTAATCGTTAGGCATTTCTTCAATAATAATAAAATCGTACATATAATAAAATCGTCAAAACTGTACACTAAATATTTTTTTTAAAGAATACTTGGGGCATGATCTACAATCGATATCGAAGCGAAAAATATAGTTTTTAGAATTTTTGTCTGTTTGTCTGTATGTATGTCCGGGCTAAACTCTTAAAGTACTGCATGGATTTACTTCAAATTTTGCATGAACATTACTAAGAGGTCGGGTTAACATATAGGGCTACATATTATCACGCTATCACCTACGGGGGAGGAGCTGTGAATCTTTATTTTTCTCACGCATTCTGTGACAGCGTGTAATCTAACGATGCATATTTAAATAATGTTTTTGAGTAAGCCATGCTATTATCTAGCTTTACGCCATTTCAGTAACTTGGGCAGAGAAACATAGTTTAATGAATGTTAGTAGTATGAAGACAATTTTGAAACAGCGCCATCTATGAGATTTCATAAAAATCAAATCAAGTTATATGTTAACACTTTTTGGAAATTAATAATTTAAATTTGATCATGTTGGCAAGGTTAGTAGTTAGTTATTCTTAAAATTCATAGATGGTGATGTGATTTGATGTGCATTTTCTTCATAAAAGTTGTATCGTATAGTTCGTTTTGACAAATTCAAGTTCCAACAAAACCCTCAAAATCTTGAGCAGAGTTGAGGAAGACAATTAAAAAAAAAATGCGGTGTTAACATGGTGACATTTTTCCAGTTCTGTGAAGTCGACCAGTTTGCGAGATCCCTTACGTATGACGAGGTGCCTTCATATTACACGTACGACAAGCAAAGGGGTGTATTTAACCGACGTCGACGAGGAGGTGCTGTGGAAGGTTTTTCGGGAACTTTCAAGGACACCGCATTGGATACCTACCGTGCAACCGAATAATGGCAAATGCTATTTTCTGCGGTTGTTACTTCCCACTGTTCGAGGACCGACGTCTTTCGCCTTCCAGAGGATATTTGATGGCGTGGAGTATCCCACTTACCACGCAGCCTGCGTAGCACGTCACCTTCTCGACGGTGACAAAAATTGGGATCGTTTGGGGTTTTGTGGAGTCGCGAACCCGGTAGCTTTGTGGGAGAAGTATCGCCATCATCTGTCTGAAGATTTTCTACGAGCTTTGAGGCGTGCTACTGAAGACGAAGACGAAGTAACTGATGAACGCGTGCTGAACACCTGTTTCAGTTCACTTCAAGATGTGGTCATTTTTATCGGCGGCAAACCGCTGATCGAATATGGATTACCAGCTCCCCAATCATCACCGCATCAAGGCTGTGGAAATCGGGAGTATAACGCTGGGATAAATTACGATCCGGGCGAAATGACCACCATACGAAATGACCATGTCACTTTGTTCTCTTCAGAGCAAAAACAAATTTATGACACCGTCCTTGAAAGCGTTGGGTAAAACCAGGGTAACATGTTTTTCTTGGATGCTCCTGGTAGAACAGGAAAAACATTTGTTACCACTGACATGTTACTGTCAGGAGGCAAGCCAAAATTGCTATTAAAGTAGCGTCGTCGAGAATCGCTGCCATACTGCTTCCGGGTGGCAAGACAGCTCATGCCATGTTTAAAATTCCCATCGATTTAGAGAGCGCCGAAACGCCTGTTTGTGGTGTGTCACGTAACAGCGATAAGGGACACGTGCTCAAGGATTGCTCTTTGATCGTATGGGATGAGTGTACCATGGCCAATAGGAAGGCAGTTGAGGCCGTGGACATCCGCAGGAACGAATATTTGATGGGTGGTGTCACATTTCTGTTCAGTGGCGATTTCCGGCAAACACTTCCCGTGGTGACGCGGGTATCGAGGGCTGACGAGGTGAATGCTTCGTTGAAACGATCTTCGTTGTGGTCACGAGTTTGTTAGCTGCGCTTGACCTGTAATATGAAAGCTCGGCTCGGCGGCAATGCACGTGCATTGCAAGAATTCTCCGATGTCCTTCTAAGTCTTGGCGAAGTCACTCTGACAGGTGGTGCTCCCAGGGTCTCTCGGTAGAGTGGTATCCAGCTTAGAAGAACTCATTTGCTGTGTGAACGGGGACATCAGTCGTATACCGCACCAGCTTCTTGGGTGTGTGAGGGACAACGCCGACGCCCAAAAATGATCAGGCTGCAGCAAATAACGAATGCATTCTCTCAGAAATTGAGGGGAATGAAGTGGTCTACACCTCGATAAACACTTTTGTCGAGCAAGATGACGCCACACATTATCCCGTGGAATTCTGAACTCCCTGTCAGCAAGAAGACTTCCAGCGCATACCATCAAGCTGAAGGTCGGTGTCCCGATTATACTTCTTTGGAACCTTTCTCCTCCGAAATTGTGTAACGGGACCCGCCTTAAAGTCATCTCTCTCCACAGACACACCATTGAGGCGGAAATTCTTACGGGTTGTGGCGTAAGCGAGGCAGTATTTATACCACACATTCCCTCCATACCTCACAACTTCCCGTTCCAGTCCAAGCGCGTATAGTTCCCCGTGAGTGTTTGCTTCGCGATGACCATCAATAAGTCGCAGGGGCAGACACTGAGGGCAGCGGGTGTCGATCTCAGGACGAGTTGCTTCTTACACGGGCAACTGTACGTTGCTTGCTCTCGCGTCACCAGTCCTGACTCTCTTTACATTTTGGCTCCTGGCAGCATAACTACCAACGTAGTTTATAGGGAAGTGTTGTAAGGTATGATAGCTTTGTACGTATTTTTATTTTTTTGTGCCCTGGAATGTATTCCTGCATTATTTTCTCTATTTCCTTCAGTCACATCTTATGACTGAACTCAGCAAGATTCCCATATAACTCTTTTCACTTGCTTCGCTTGAAAAAAAAATATTTTAAAGCAATTTGAAACAAAAAAAGTGGTTTACTTAATACTATAGCGACACTGACATCTTAGGTATTTTTGGTACTGCAGTGCCTTCACGCAGACGACGTCGCGGGCAGCAGCTAGTACTATAATAAAAGGTAATTATTAACATGTGTGAATTAAACAAGTTTTGTATAATTAGGTAACTAAGCCAATCTTTTTAGAACTTATATAGTACTACTAAGTATTCTTAAGTTTATTTTATGTATTTTCTTTTTACAAGTCCTGAAATAAATTTATTTTTACATAAATTATTATTATATTATATAACCATTCAATTAAAAATATAATTTTCAAAATCGGTCTACAATTGATTGAGATATCGGTGAATATACATAAAAAAAAAACATGCATCCAGCCGAACATACAACCTCCACCATTTCGAAGTCGGTTAAAAAAAAGGGCTATCCGTTTAAATCTCCTTACGCTATTAGATATGCTTGGCAAAAGAAATCTTATTAAAATTCTACTAGCTATTACAATCCTTCATCCAACATCCCCAGATGAGAAAGACACATTTAATTAAGAACACCAAAGTTAAACTCTTAATTAGTTACAGTATAAATCCTAGCACATCTTTTTCTCTTCATTTCGCAGCTAAAAAAAACCGGCCAAGTGCGAGTCGGACTCGCCCATGAAGGGTTCCGTAGCAGCAAGTAACATAATATAAAAGTTCTTGTAATGTGTTATAACTTTGATCGATGTTTTAATAATAGTGTATTTTTTTCGATTTATGACGCATTAAAAAAAAACCGGCCAAGTGCGAGTCGGACTCGCCCATGAAGGGTTCCGTAGCAGCAAGTAACATAATATAAAAGTTCTTGTAATGTGTTGTAACTTTGATCGATGTTTTTATAATAGTGTATTTTTTTCGATTTATGACGCATTAAAAAAAACTACTTACTAGATTTCGTTCAAACCAATTTTCGTTGGTAGTTTTTATAGTAATGTACATCATATATTTTTTTTAGTTTTAACATTCTCTTATCTTGGAAGTTAGAGGGGGGGGGACACACATTATACCACTTTGGAAGTGTCTCTCGCGCAAACTATTCAGTTTAGAAAAAAATGATACTAGAAACCTCAGTATCATTTTTGAAAACCTATCCATAGATATCCCACACGCATGGGTTTGATGAAAAAAAATTTTTTGAGTTTCAGTTCTATGTATGGGGACCCCCAAAGTTTATTGCTTTTTTTCTATTTTTGTGTGAAAATCTTAATGCGGTTCACAGAATACATCTACTTACAAAGTTTCAACAGTATAGCTCTTATAGTTTCGGAAAAAAGTGGCTGTGACATACGGACGGACAGACAGACAGACAGACAGACAGACAGACAGACAGACAGACATGACGAATCTATAAGGGTTCCGTTTTTTGCCATTTGGCTACGGAACCCTAAAAACTACTCACTAGATTTCGTTCAAACCAATTTTCGTTGGTAGTTTTTATAGTAATGTACATCATATATTTTTTTTAGTGTTATCATTCTCTTATTTTAGAAGTTAGAGGGGGGGGGACACACATTTTACCACTTTGGAAGTGTCTCTCGCGCAAACTATTCAGTTTAGAAAAAAAATGATATTAGAAACCTCAGTATCATTTTTGAAGACCTATCCATAGATACCCCACACGCATGGGTTTGATGAAAAAAAAATTTTTGAGTTTCAGTTCTATGTATGGGGACCCCCAAAATTTATTGCTTTTTTTCTATTTTTGTGTGAAAATCTTAATACGGTTCACAGAATACATCTACTTACAAAGTTTCAACAGTATAGCTCTTATAGTTTAGGAAAAAAGTGGCTGTGACATACGGACGGACGGACAGACAGACAGACAGACAGACAGACATGACGAATCTATAAGGGTTCCGTTTTTTGCCATTTGGCTACGGAACCCTAAAAAAAGCCCGGACTTATGGAAGCGGCACAAATGCAAAAAATTCAGGACCGGACATCTAGTAATAAGGCGACGAGAGAACTCAATTTAACTTTGCCATGATCTTGTTAATAAATTCATGAATTACAAATCAAAGTTTGTTTCGTTGGCAAGATAAAAAATAAATTTCTTGTCGGACTTGGTCTCTGTTTTCGGAATCTCACGAGATTATGATAAGTTAATATTGCATCTATTACTAGCTTTTGCCCGCAGCTTCGTCCGCGTACATATAATAAAGCCCATGTCACTCAGGAATAAAGCAGCTTTCTATCGGTGAAAAAATTTTAGCAATCAGACCAGTACTTCTAGAGATTACCTCGTACTAACAAAAAAAAATCTTTAACTCTTCATAATATTAGTGTAGTGTAGTGTGTGTCTACTATAGAATAGATTAGGATAAAAATACTTTTTTTCAAAACAGACAGCACAACGTGAGACATCTGAACCGACGCCGACAGAGTTTTGAAACTTCAAAAACGTTCAATCCAAATTAGAAACAAGGCGTGGTTTTTAAACAGTTGCAAACCTTAATTAAAAAAATATAAAACTATTTTTTTTTAAATAAAATATCTCCTATTTTACAAAGGAAAATGCATAAATCAAATTATATTCACAAAAGTTGTACTTGTAACAAAAAAGCAATATTTATTTTTTGTCTATCTGTTTGTTCCCGCTAATCTCCGAAATAGCTTCACCGAATTTTCACTGATAAAAAAAGAGAATTTAAAAAAGCAACTTAATGAGATTATGTCCAAATGGCATTGCGTTGATTCACGGTTCTAGATTGGCGACGTTGAAAGGCCTTCCACTAGGTGTACCGATGACCGATAACCTGGTGAGAGTCGCGGGATTATGTAGAATGCGAGACGCACAGGACAGTTTGTTATGCTGACACTTGGGGAAGCTTATGTCCAACGGTGTTGGATTCAAAATCCAAAAATTAAAAATCATTTATTTCAAATAGACCATTTGCAGGCACTTTTGAATAGTCAAATGTCGGTCAGTCCAAGAAAAGTGAAGCTAAATTGCACGTTCCAAAACGTAGGTCTCTATGGAGAAGAACGTGCAAGAAACTCCATGGACACTCTTTTTAAAATATATTATGAGTTACATAGATCTTGGTTACATATTTCTTGTCGCTTCCAATATGTGAGCACAATGTAGGTAGATACTTAATTATCCTGTCTTCGTCTTTCGAGATTTAAGTAAATATTCACGTGTAGTAGCTTCGCTACGCTTCGACTCACTCGCACATAGTTTAGCGCCATAGGAAAGAAAGAGATAGCACTATCTCCATAGGCGCCCGATTACCCCACTACAATATTCCTCACATTCGTTTCCGTGCGCGCGCGGCTACCGCACATATTGAAAAAGTTTTTAGTTGTTTCTGATTTTATCAGTATATATTAGTGCTAAAACTTACGAAATGCCAAAAAGGAGACATGACGAAACTGAAGAAGATAAATGGCGAAGGAAATTAAGGAAATATGAGCAAAAATTGGCCAAGAAAAGACGGCATAGACGTATGTCAATTGAAGGTATGTACCAACTACCTACAAAAAAAAAAAAAAAAAAAAAAACTTATTTTAGGGTTGTTGTTATTGTGCAAAATACAAGGCTTAAATTGATAATGCCTAATTTTACCTTAGATCTAACACGAGATGCTAGACGGTACATCAAACGATCGAGTCAATACGAGATATTGACCTATTGTTTTCTTTTCTTAGAGTCAATACGAGATATTGACCTATTGTATTTTATTAGAGTTAATACGAGATATTAACCAATAAACAATATCGTTCCAGAATATCTGGAACCAGACAGCGGCGAGTCTAGGCCTTCGTCTCTCGACCGTTCATCTACGCCGACACCTGCGGTGGCGGAAGGCATTCTCGCTGACACAGCAAGGCCAGTGGATGAGCCAGGCACCTCTGCGCGCTCTGCGCCTCCAATACCACCTGTACAACTTTCTACAACGGGAGAAAATGCATCACTGCCAGCTGACCCTACAGGTGTGACAGCCCCGGCTGATGATGCTAATACAAATGGCGATAATGTCCCTCCTATCGCAGATCCCGAGCTCTTAATGGCTTTAGGGGATTTCGAAGCTGCAATCACCGACTGGGGTCTCGATATTGTACCTGATTTATCGAAACGCTGGGATCCTATCCTTAAAGATGGTCTTAAAAAAGAAACACGAGAGGAACTAATGAGAAAATATCTATTTCCAAAAAACTGTCCCTTAATTAAAGCCCCTGTGCTTAACCCTGAAATAGCTGCAATGCTAAATGAGTCCGCAAAGTCTCGTGACGTCAGGATTCTGAAGAAGCAATCGCAAATAGGATGCGTCCTGACTATTTTAGGAAGGACAATGTCAGGTATATTGACAAAATCGACTGACACTGCCGACACCCTTCGTCTTCTTACAGACGCAACAAAGCTGTTGTCGGATTCTCATTACTTGGAGACTGAGACTAGAAGATCTCTTGTCACTCCAATGGTTGACAAGACTCTTTTTGAGCCTTTTAAGGGTAGAAAGAGGGACAATAATCTTTTTGGGGAGAATTTAGGGGAATTTATTAAAACTTCGCGTGGAATACAGAAAACAGGCAGTCTGATCAAGTCTGCAGCTCAAACGAGCAATTTAAACTACAAAGGCCCGCCGTCACGCCAGCCTCATCATCACTTCATCCGTGGGCAACCGAGACGCGGCGGTGGGACCAGACCAGGATCGAACTACCGCCGCCGCGGGGCAATGACTCGTGTTCCACGAGCATCGTCCCCTCACCAACACCCTGCACCACGCCGCAAGGCAGTGGGAGCGGCCTCCACAACGAATTCGAAGCAGTAACTTCTCAGGTATACTCTCACGCTGGACGCTTAAAGTATTTTATTGCAGCCTGGAAAAAGATTACTGATGACAAAACAATTCTAGAAACTATTTCTGGTTATAGAATTCCTTTCCTTAAGCATCCTATACAGTGTCCGAGTATGATTCCAAAGTCATCTTTCTCGAAAGACGACAGGTTTTATATTAAGCAAGAATTGAATCGTTTGTTACGAGCAAATGTCATTCGTAAATGTAATCCTACCCGCGATCAATTTGTATCTAGTATTTTTATCATTCCTAAAAGTAATGGTGAAAAACGTTTGATTCTAAATTTAAAGAAATTAAATACATTTGTCAATGTTAGCCATTTTAAGATGGAAGATGTTAGGACAGCTGTCAAATTAATGACTCCTAACTGCTATATGGTTAACTTGGACTTGAAGGAAGCATACTTTTTGATACCTATCCACAATGATCATGTAAAGTTTTTGAGATTTTATTTTGATAACATTCTATACGAATTTTTGGTCTTGCCTTTTGGATTGAGCTTAGCTCCACACGCTTTTACAAAACTTATGAAACCAGTTTCTACTCTTTTGCGATCTCGCGGTTTTAAATCAGTATTTTACTTAGATGACAGCTGTTATTTCGGAGACAATTATGAAAGATGCCTTAGTAACATTAATGAAAGCATAAAGTGCCTAGTGAACTTGGGATTTGTAATAAACTATGAGAAGAGTTCACTGGTACCAAATCGATGTTGTCAGTTTTTAGGTTTTATCTTAAACTCTAAAGACATGACTCTAGAGCTCCCTTTAAAGAAAAGACGCGACATTTTTTCACGTACTGAAAGTATGCTAGATACGACGAGAATCACTATTCGTGCTTTTGCCCGCTACCTAGGTACCCTGACAGCTGCCTGCCCGGCAGTTGCGTACGGGTGGATATATACAAAATCTTTAGAGCGGGCCAAATATTTAGCATTATTGGATAATGATGATTATGACAAGATAATGACTGTTCCAAATAGTTTATGCGTTGATTTGAGTTGGTGGAAGTCATCAATTTTAAACACGAGTAACCCCATTAGACCAATGTCGTTTACATTAGAAATCTTTAGTGACGCATCTAGTATCGGCTGGGGTGCAGCCTCCAGAGGAGAAAGTATAGGCGGTTCGTGGACGGAAGACGAGCGTTCTCGTCATATTAACTATTTAGAACTCCTTGCAGCCTACTTTGGACTAAAATCTTTCGCGAACAAGGTCACTAATTGTCACATACTCCTACGCATTGACAATACTACGGCTATCGCTTACATAAATAGAATGGGTGGAGTGCAATACCCACATCTCAATGAAATTGCCCGAAAAATATGGACGTGGTGTGAAAATCGACAGATATTCCTTTTTGCTTCCTACATAGCGTCATCACAGAATATTGAAGCAGACACAGAGTCAAGAAATATTGATATTGAGTGGGAATTGCATTCTACAGCATTTGATACCATTGTTTCAAAATTTGGCAAACCTGAGATAGACCTTTTTGCATCAAGGACTAATGCTAAATGTAAAAAGTATATATCATGGAAGCGTGATCCCTTTGCTTACAACGTGGACGCTTTTACTATTAAATGGGATATGTTCTTTTATGCGTTTCCACCCTTTTCGCTCATTTTTAAAGTTCTGCAAAAGATTGTTAATGATGAAGCAATCGGTATAATTGTAGTCCCTCATTGGCCATCTCAAGCATGGTATCCAGTATTCAGATCTCTTGCCGTAAATGAAATACTGATATTTCCTCCAAATAAACATCTGTTATCATCTAATTTCAGGGAAACTCATCCTCTACATCGCCGCCTTTCCCTGGCGGCGACTATATTATCCGGGAAGCCTTCGCGCGATTGCAGGTCCCTCAATCAGCACTGACTGTAATGACGTCATCTATTTCTGGGAGCACTAAGTCGCAATATACTTCTAGCTTTAAACTGTGGTGGTTATATTGTCACGATAAGGGTTTAGATCCGTTCCTAATCGGAGTACATGATTTGCTAGATTTTTTATCTAAATGTTTTACCAATGGTTCCACGTATGGAACATTAAACAATCACCGTTCGGCTTTATCACTTATTTCCGGAAATAATGTGGGACAAGACGAACGTATCAAGAGATTCTTTAAGGGTGTATTTAAATTGAAGCCTTCGTTCCCGAAATATAATTGTACATGGAACCCCAATATCGTTCTTAATTATTTTGGTGTTTTATACCCCAATAGTAATTTAAGTTTGGAGCAGTTGAGCAAAAAATTGGTTGTATTATTGGCTTTGTCAACAGGCCAAAGATGTCAGACGCTCTCATTAATTAGGTTGCCCAATATTGTAATTAATCAAGACAAGGTTTTAATTACTATTACTGATTTGATTAAGACATCTGGTATAGGGAAATCCCAACCAATTCTTGACCTTCCGTTTTTCCGACAGCGTCCTGCAATCTGTCCTGCAGAGACGTTAGTAGCTTACATGAAGGTTACATCAGCTAAAAGAATTAATATAGATAATAAGTTGATTCTTACTTTTAAAAAACCTCATCACCCCGCCTCTTCGCAAACTATAGGGCGATGGATAAAGCAGGCTTTAGCTGCTAGTGGTATCGACATTGAAATATTCAGTGCCCACAGCACTCGTCATGCATCATCTTCTGCTGCACATCAGGCAGGAATCAGTGTCGATGTCATTAGGAGAACGGCTGGGTGGTCGGAGCAATCTGCCACCTTTGCAAATTTTTATAATCGGCCGATTGCTCAAACAAATTGTGAATTTGCAAACGCTGTTCTCAATAATCAGTAGAAAATTTTGTTAATTTCTTTGGTTATAATAATTTAAGTTTCTTGAGTTTATTGTTTGAATAAATATATGTATTATGTAGATAAGGAATTCATTTTTATTTAGAGTCCTACCTATAACATTGAATACATATGACTATCTCTAAACATCTACACGTGAATATTTACTTAAATCTCGAAAGACGAAGACAGGATAATTTAATAATCAAACGAACTTACCTGAAGTGAAGTTCGATTTTAATTATCCTGTCTTCGTCGAAGAGATTTAAGGTCCCTCCCGACCCTGACATTCAAGGGGACCTTTCATTTCCCTTAACAATGTTATAGTTCGTCCAGTAGACCGGTACTCTGAACTGAATGAGGAATATTGTAGTGGGGTAATCGGGCGCCTATGGAGATAGTGCTATCTCTTTCTTTCCTATGGCGCTAAACTATGTGCGAGTGAGTCGAAGCGTAGCGAAGCTACTACACGTGAATATTTACTTAAATCTCTTCGACGAAGACAGGATAATTAAAATCGAACTTCACTTCAGGTAAGTTCGTTTGATTATTAAATAATAATAAGTTATTATTCTTTTTATTAAATGAATGATGGATGATGTTTCTAACACGAACAAAGTCAGAAAGAAGAAAGAAAGAAAGAAAGAAACATGGCTTCTACAAATAAATGATGCTTTGCATTTCCTCATTCGCAATGTAGAAAATATTTTTATTGGATATTTTTGCTTCGTAGGTTAGGATAAAGCGCAAGCAAATTGCATAGCAGGTACTGTATTACGTTGTATGTGGTACTTATAGAACTGGTTATTAACATTGAATAAAAATTGAGTCGTATATTTTTTTTTTAATCTTGCGTTTTACCACTCTCTCCTCTCTCGGGATACTCGAGCGCGTCAGAAAATCATATGAGGAGTAGCCTTACACGTTGTAATGTACCAGATTAAGACAAGGTAACTTATGGATACACGGAAAAGTTTATATTTCAATAATCTGACAATTTGAGCTTGAGCGTGGCATAAGCAAATGGACGAGTCATAAAGTTAGGTGTAGGTAGTTCCTGATAATATTATTTTGCAACGAGTAATTGTTTTACCACTGTTAGCCAAGACAATTTTGTTAGAATCGTTGAAAATTTTACTCTTATCGATGGTTTAACTACATCACCACCATGAAAAGGATCACCTTCAAAAAAAAAAAAAAATCAATCGCGTCCGAATATTCGTGATTACGATATTTTTTTACTTTTTTGAAAATTCTTCCACGCTTTTCGCCACACTAAAATGAAAACTTATAATAGACTTTTTTCGTTTTAGAACCAAATCTTCACAATCCAAGAAGTCACCATGGCGCTATTTGCAGTTACTAAGTTTAGCATCTGTCCCTCCCCTACTATAAGTGATGATATAATTAGTCCACGATGGAGCACAATGAGTTTTGTTCACCAAATCATCACTTTAACCTTTTGAATGTCTTATGTTACACAGTTCGACATAAGCAATTGTCTTTCTATTGTGTCTCTAATTACGGCATTCAAAGAGTTAATTGAATGATTCAGATAGACAGCATTCATCCCATTTCCAAACAAACTATAAATTATTTTAGCCGCGCATTTATACCGAATTTAGAGCGTAAAATGACATATAAAAAAAACACATTTTTTTAAGCTTAAGTTGTAAACAAATTAAGTAAGTAGTAGTTAGTGAAATAATTCTGCACTGCTTTCTGGTGCTCTGCCCACTTCTCTGCTCTTATGTTATGTTAGAGTATAGTTTCCACACTTAGTCCTATGGAGATTATTGTACGTGTACCATGGTGGCCATAACCTTTGGTGAGCTTATTCCAACCAGGTCACCTCTCTCCGGACACGCCATAAAGATGGCAGTAAGTCCCCTCTTTTAGGTGTGTCTGGGAAGACCTCACGGCGTCCCCCAGCAGAGTTGGAGCCTACTGGGCTCAAGGATATGTTTCTGAAAGGAAGGTTCAAACCTGATACGAAAAGCAACGCAGGAACAGGAGTGGGTTTTTAGTCAGTAAAAGTCTGACACTGTTTCGCTGCGCTTAAGAGCGGAGAATGTTATTGGATAATTTTCCCACCAAAAAAGGCCAACACTCTCCAAAAGCATATTAGGCCTTTCAGTTTTTTCAGGGCGTCAATGAGGGAGTTCGGGGATCTTAAGGTTCATGTACGTTTGTCAGTGATACCTGCGCTGCCTAGGAATACATCATGAGCAATTGCCTCCTCCTCCTCCAAGCATGCTCTGCACAGGGGACAGTCTGTGATGCCTATAGTGTGGAGGTGCTTATTTGGTGTGCAGTGTCCGGCAATGGTTCCCGCCAGCAGGCGCAGGGTTCCTCTAACTAGTCCCATGATCTCATCTTCTCCGCTCTTTTTGGTATGTGTTATTTTTAGATTAATGAATAAATAAATAAATGATACGCCAAACGAATTTAACATAATATTCTTTATGCAAATATCCAGTTACCAAACAGAAATATACCTATCTATAATCCTAGAGAAGATTTGGAAGCTAAATATTGGAATAATACCGATTTCTCAAACGTTATCAGGAGGTATTAACCAGTCGCTTTCAGATTATTTCGCCAATCGGCCGACAGATCCCTCTTATACCGAGATGTCCGAATAAAATGAGCCGGGAGAGATGTAGTATTTCATTGTGACCACCCAATTTTCTTTAAGGCAACCGAGACTAAACTTTTGACTTCTGACACCATGTAATGGTCAGGTGTATCATAGAATAATACGACGTTATTAGTTACAAACTGGTAGTTTATTATTAGTTATAATAATTAGTAGATGAGCAAGACACACAAGAAACGCCATTACGTTCGGCAAAGGCGGTTCATAGACAAGAGGGTTATGGACTAGCTAGTGATGTACATTAATAGTAGTGACGTTCTCATAACAACTTGGTGAAAGTTGCGGAAAACCGATGGATGTGAGACAAACAGGATCTTTCATTGTGGTGCCACATATTTATAGCCCAGTCAAGATACTGATTCAATTCAAGTTCCCTATCACAGATTCATTATTATCTTGAATTTACAATATGTCTTTAAAATCATTCAGTATGGCCGTTGGGATCATACTCTGGCGACACTTTTTCTAAATAATCTCAAACTACAATCAAAGATGAATGTAACCTGGATAAAGCTTTCTGAATTCTACGTCGAAATATCAAAGCTTCTTGATAATATTGAAGACCACAAAAGAGTTTTTTTTTTCTTTCAAATACTTTGAGTTGTAGATAATTATCCTAACTTTACTCTTCTTACATTTTCTGTTGATTTACCAACGCATATTGTATTGTACACGGTATTGGTCCTTGTAAATTATTTATTTAATTCAATTACCAAATGTTACTACATATATTACGAGATTTTTTATTGAAATCTGGCCATCATTTATATTTTTTTGATTGTTTCATCGGTGTCATATATTAAGTTATATATTTTGAATTGAATTTTATTTATGATCATAATAAATTAATGAGGATTTTTTTGGCCTAAGTCTGTTTATAAATGGCAGAGTCTAGAGGTAACAAATAAAGGTTTTTTGATGTCAATAAAGAATATTATTGAATAAGTAGGTTACCACCAAAATAAAACAACTAACTTGCAATACAGGTTTATGTTATCTGAAATTACCTTTCTGAACCGAATTTAAAGCAGTGATATCAACTTAATTAAGAGCCAAGGTTTAAATTTCAATTAACACTCTATGTTTCTTTATCTGAAAAAAAAAAAACATTGCCTTAAAAATCCCTTCATTCTGTACTTTTAATAATGGGTATATTAATGTCAGCATCTTCTATATTTCTTATTCTTACAAAACTCCCATAATTATAAAAATCTTCAATTTCCTGCAAGGTCCTATTTTTCGTCTCTGGCAAGTAAATCCAAATTAATATTGTAAAAATCAAACAAGAACCACCTAATAAAAATAACGTCCATGTTATGCTAATACGTATTATTATGTATGGAAAAGATTTAACTGTAATCACGAAGAAAAAACTGCTTAAAATATTAAATAATGCACCACCCATACCTCTATTCTTTACAGGCATCAAATCAATTGCTAATGCAAAAGTGATAGGATTAAAACCAGAAGTAGCAAATAATACGTTACATACGAAGCAATAAAGAAATAAATGTGAGTCTTTTGCTATTATTCCAATATTTTGTAAGTAAGAAACTAAAGAGCAACCTAACAACGAAGCAATACATCCTAAACTAGTAAACAACACAGTTTTGGTTTTACAATACCTTATAAGAACTACAGAAATTAAACATCCGAGAATTGCAGCACACATGGTAACTAAATAAGCAATGAGAGCTATTTTAGAATCTTCAATAGCTGTATCTAAGATATCTTTGCTGTATATAAATAGAGGAAGAGCTCCACTGCAATAAAAGTTCACTAATATCAATAGCATGTACAAGCTTGGCAGATAAAAATCTCTCCTTTTCATTTTCTGCCACGTTTCTTTTATAACTGTCTTCTTTGAAACACTTCTTTTGGTCTCTTTTTGGGCTGCTATCAAAGCCTTAAGCTCTTTATTCGCTTCATCATCGTCTGTCCCTCGTAACCAAATGAAAGCTTTTTCACTTGCCTCAAATTTTCTTTTATAAGCTAACCAGGATGGTGATTCAGGCCAAAATAGTGCTATCAATAAGGCTATAAGTACAGGTCCACACATGAGCATAGCAACCGTTTGCCAGTTCAGAACAGTTCCTAATGTGGTGACTAATACAAGTCCAACAGTCTGATTCATAAATAACAGTACCATTGACGTCGATCTATATTTTGGGGCTAACATTTCACTGACTGTTACATAATTGATTATTGTGATACAATTGCTAGATAAACCGTGGAATATAGCCGATAAAAAGACTGTCCATATGTCCTTAGCTGCAAATGCAAGGACCCAACCAATTAGGAGAAGAAGACTGCTACCAATGAATGTGTATTTTCTTCCTATTAGTTGCATTATGATTGGCATTAGAGTTGCTACTACACCGGCGACACCATGCATTGATGCTGAAACACAAGAACATCTCGGTTTATTTAGGAAAGTTTTAGTTTATGCTAAAATTGAAAAGAATAGAATATCAGAAACATTTATTCAAAACACCATAGAAATAAACACAAAGTAAATAAAAAGACAAATGATCATCAAAATAAACGCCTAAATCTAAATGAAACAGCTGTAAAGATGGCACAAATGACATTCTATAAATTTTATCTATTATATTGTTACGCCACTAAACGTGAACACGCCATATCTCCGAGAAAATAACGAGTGGCACGTAATAATTAAAACGCATTGCTGTTCGAAAGGTCTAGAGTAGTTTTGCTTAGACAGACTTGGAAAAATCTCGAAACATCCACAAGGTACCTACCTACCAAGGTACATGTAGTAATAGGTATCATCTAAACCGTAAGGGAATTTGTACTCTCCGACGTTAACAATAGAGTCGAAATTCGCATGAACGTGACTTTTATTATTACGAGAAATAAAAATGATTTATGACTTCGAGAAGCGATTCAATTGTTCTGGAATTCTGGATAGATCCGGGGACGTCGGTATCTAGAATTTTCTTGGCTCCGCATATAAATACGGGCCCCCGGCCGGAAGCGAGTCAGTTGTGATTTCGACTGCGATCAAGAGCGAACTACCCTAGTACTCGAAGTGATTTTTATCAACGACTAAAGCGATAGTGTAACGGTACTCTAGTGTTAATTGCGATTCGGATTATTGTTGACTGGACTGATTTGTTATTGTTGGTGGTAAATAAAGTTCTCTCGTCAGTAAATCGGCATTTGATTACCCACGGACGTAACAATATAGTTTATATAGATACGTATGGAACCAGAAGATAAAGCTTATTGAAACTCCTAATCTTGAAATAAATTATATTTGAAAAAGGTACTTTCACTACATACCGATCCAAGTGAGTGTATCTAAGTCTGTGTGGATAGTGGTGTCATTGGATTGGAATTGTTGCAGCAAGACGCATGGATATCCTATGCTACCGCCCATAGATATCACAGCCAATTGAGGTGCTGTCGCCACAAACATCTGTTAAAAAGAAAAAATATGTCATTATTGTTAAAAAGAAAAAATGCTACTATACCATTGACGAATTCCTTCTTGACAAAATGTTATAAACTGACAATTATATATGTATTGACTAATTAATAATATTTGACTGTATGGATTGTAAATTGAAAACTTGACTAATTGATTGTATTTTTAATGTTTGTAATAATGATTAATTGTATTGTAACTTAAAACTTGACATTAATTGTTTTGAATATTATATCAATTTAAATTTTTTATACGGTTAAATAGTGTATGCCCAATGGGCAGCTTTTTGAGTTACCATAAATTACTTGTAAGACCTGTTGTATCACCAAAAAGCACACTAATAAATACTTTGACTTTGTTGTTGTATTTCCTTGACCTGTTGTTTTTTTTTTTTGAGATTATTTATCGTTTACTATTTTATGTGATATATGGAACGGATATTTTGAACAAAAGTTTTTAGTATCATTTTCCATGTTTCGTTTCTCAAAAAGGTGGAAAATGTTAAGGGGCCGGCGACGAATGAATTTCCATACAAACGTAATACCACGCTCATTTGCAGTTGGAGCATATTTGCAACATATTCTGATGATATTCGGTTATAGACAATATTTATCTAAATCAAGAATCTAAATCAATCGGAAATACGTAATCAATAACGTAATCTAAGTCAATCGTAAATCATAAATATTTTTTGTACTTCTATAAAATTGGAGGATTTGACTCAAGTAACAGAGCAGATCACGGTATTTGAGCAATTGGCACAAAACAGTAACGGATAAGCTATGTGAGGACTAACATGAAACATCGGTAAATGATAACGTGTTGGTTGACAAGAAGAATTTAATTTAGAAACTTGTAGCGCTTAACTCAAGTTGTATGGGAGAAGAGTAAGGCTGATTATGGAAAAAAATAATATTTATGCCTTGCACAAAAAAAAAGTTAAACATAGAATATATATTATGAAAATAACAAAATATCAACAGCATAACATAAGACGTGCGAGGTACAAAGGCTCCTGTAGCTTATCATTAAACATGTTTTTCCTAAAAAACTTGGGGAGATCATATTGGATATGTTTGATATGTCACTTATAATCCATACATCAACAAATAAAATGTTTATAAAGATATTCTTTTGAGTTTCAATAAAATGTATATTTCATCACCTACCTGTTTAACAAAAGGTGAAAACTTCATGGTTGCAACTCCAAAACGTCCGTCTGAATTTATAACACGATTACATGAAATTGTATGACAGGTTGAATGAATTTATTTTCGATTCTGTCCAGTGATTGTTTTTTTTTTTAACTTTGCAAGGAAATAAACGCAGAATTTATTTCTTTTAATAAAATAAAATAAACATTTCCTTTCTCATGACCATGTTGTCAAGCATAATTTGCAATTGTGATGTATACTATCGCTTGCGTACTGCAGTGTAAAGTGCTTACGCGTATTAATAATGCTACCACATTGTGCAATATGAATAAATTAACCTTAACAATACACCAGTAATTAGTATAAATATTTAATGGGTTTATTAACCTTTCAATCGTGGAAATTACAGACACAATAGAAAGACAATAGGTGCGCAAACGCCGGCGTTCGATTGGGGTTTAATGAATAAAAAGGTCTTGCCATAATTAAAGTAAAGTGGTAACTCTCACAAACTGGACTGGCATGTTGGTCTAGTGGTTAGTGGCCCTGACTGCTATGTTTGGAGGTCGTGGGTTCGACTCCCAACCAGGACATATGTTTGTGTGATGAGCACGATCATTTAGTTCTGTGTCTAAGTGTTATTTATCTATATTATGTATGTACTTAGACATAATTATAAGTATATTTATCAGTTGTATACTCATAATACAAGCTCTGTTTAACTTGGGACTAGTTGGCGTTGTGTTAAATTTGTAGATTATAAGTTTTCTGCTTCGAGTCGGCCACGGACGCAATAGCGTCTCTCTGCGATGAGATATTTTATTGTTGTATTGTGTGATTCTAGAAGCCACATTGTGTGTTCTCTGCATGAGTTGTGCTGCGTCTCCCAGGCATTATTCGGCACTGATCAACGCTAATACCTCTGTGTGTGATCTGTTTTGGGGCTTTTCTGTGTACCTACAGCAATTGGTAAACTGCACCAAGACACTATCTTCTAACTTTCTTCTAGGCAGCTTAGGGTAAAAATTATTTCAAGGTTAGAAGATAAATTGACGAAATTACACGAATATAAGGTGTTTTTAGTCATCATAAAACACATTCTTAATTTCTTCGTTGCCTTTATTCCAGGGCCGGGTTTTCCTTTCAGAAGCGAACTCATGGCTACAGTAGGCTTCGACCCTGCTGGGCCCCTACAGTTTGCTGACATCTCCTTGAGACGCGCGTGGAACACTACGGGTCGTCGACGACTTGGCTCGGTCCGGACGATTACCAGACGATCGGACGGCGAGCTACTTTATTTATTTTTATTTATTCAATTTAGTACAGCCACATCACATACATTTTACATAGAAGGAAAATCTTATTAATAATAGGGACTAATGAACATGACAATTAAGGCGTACATAGCGCTCACCATAGTATTACTGCTACCTTGGGAAATATATTTTGTCATTATATAATTTTAGAGTACAATCAATTTAACATAAAACAATATTAGGACACAAAAATAGAACCAAACACATTAAGATTATTAACACTACAAATTAAATTAAATTGAAAATGTCAAAAACGTATTAAATAGTCAAGAATAAACAAATGAGGATTAAATTAAATTACAAATTAAAGTCAAACAAATTACAAATTAAAGTCAAATAAATTACAAAAAATCAAACAAATCATTAATTAAAACAAAGTAAATAAATAATAATCAATCAAATTAAAAGCTACTCATTGCTTTCCGTCCACAAGTCCTAGTGAAAAGCCTGGAGCATAATATTCAGTTTCCAAATATTGCAATATTAAATTGTAAATTGCAGATATGTATTTAATATCGTGTATCGTGTAAATTAACCAGTCGTAACCAAATCAAACTAAAATCTGTCGTGTCTCGATCTGCTAAAATTGGAAATGTAATAATGTTACATCGAAACTCAGAGGTAAGGGTGATTGCAGATCGGTGTATGCATGCATGAGGCATGTTAAAGTGAACGGGATGCAGTAAAATTCTAACCTCGTGTAGGTTACATTTTTTTTTATGGTGGAAAAAGATCATGCATTGCCATCCCCCGCCCTTGGGCGGAGCGGGAGATAGTGTCGGACTCTTACTGACTAAAAGACCCACCCCGTTCCTTCTAGCCTTCATACCGGGGCTTGAGCGCCCTTTCGGATAACCCTGGCCCCAGTAGGCTTCGACCCGGCTGGGTCCCTGCTGTTACTGACAACTCCTTGAGGCGCGCGGGAACAGTGCGCGCCGTCGACGACTTGGGCTTGGTCCGGACAGTTACCGGACGGCCGGACAGTGAGCTACCCATTACTCACTGTCCGCAAGCCCGCGCCTACGTTGGCCGTAAATCGGGACCAGAATCCCGGCGGCGGCGGCGGCAATAACGCCGTTGCCTGATGCGTTCGGCCTCCTCCTTTGCGAGCATTACTGCTTCGCAGAAGTCGGCGACCGCCTGCCACTCCTTCATAAATGGTATTTAAAATGAAAGAAAAGAATTGTAAACTTACGCTAATCGTTCCCAAACTTGCGTTTTTGGAACACATTGTTTGTTTATGTCACTAACAAGTGAAACTCCTTCCTCCTCCTTCTTCCTTGCCGGAGTCTGTGTTTCCTGATAGCTACAACCCGGGAATCTTTAAGTCGAGAGTGAATAGGTTTCTTCTAGGTAAGCGCGTTCCATCGTCGACAGCATCGTCGCTCACCATCAGGTGAGATAGCGGTCAAGCGCGAACCTAAATAAAACAAAAAGAAACTGAAATCGCTGCTGGGGTTTTTATTTCCTGATAGCTGCAACCAGGTGATCGTTAAAACAAGACAACAAATTACTTATAGAGAAGTGTGTTCTATTTGACGACAGCAAACACAGCTTACTATTAAGCTTATTGTGAATGTGAGAACTACATATGTAGATTACTATTTCCTTTCAGTAATTTTGACGTATGTCTGACAGTTTCAGTGTTTTTTGCGACCTATCAAAATGCCCGTTTTTTGGTATTGTCAAGTCGTTGAGTTCCTTAGAATACAAATGCTTGTACTGACTGGACAGGTCTGCATGGTTGAATGAACTTAACAATCAGGTAGCTCAATATTTGATGGCTTGAAGGGTGCGAGATTTTTCAGCATTTTTTGACATGAAATATTTTTTATGGGCCATTTTATATCAGAAACTTTAAACGACATTAATTTTCAAAAATTCGCTCTTATTTCCACCATTTTTAGGCACGCAATTAACTTATGGTTTGTCACTGCAGCATTCGGCTCGTCGACGTCGTAGGCGCGGCCTTGTCCAACCGTCCGGTAACCGACCGGACCGAGCCCAGTCGTTGACGGCGCGTAGTGTTCCACGCATCTTAAAGAGATATAATATAATTAATATTGCACCAGAAGCAGGGGTCAGTTATCGACGGTCTCGAGAACGCTCGCCAAATCCTCCAAGACGACTCATGTCATAGGCCCGACAGTTTATAATCAACTACCTGCAGATATTTCTGGTGCCCCGACTATAGGCAACTTCAAAGTTCGTTTGAGAAAATGGCTTTTCGAGCAAGCTTTTTATTCTTTTGATGAATTTATAATTTAACCTTTCAATCGTGGAAATTACAGACACAATAGAAAGACAATAGGTGCGCGAACGCAACGTTCGCTTGGAGTTTAATGAATTAATTTTAACGTAAATATTAATTTGGACTGAAAATTGTTGTGACTGTTAATTTTATAATTTATTTTAATCTGTGATTTGATTGACTTCTATTGACTTGTTTTCTTGTATTTTATTTTTTGACATTTTATATTATTTGACATTGTAATGTAATTATTTGTATCATTTGTTAACTATTGTGTAATCTGAAATATCCGTTTATGACTTGTAAGAATTCCTTGCCAATAAACTACTATGACTATGACAAATGTAACCTGGAACGAAGGCAAAGAAGGAACAGGAGTGATTTTTAATCAAAAAAAGCCTTACGCATCCTCGCGCTCCACCCAAAGGCAGTACATGTCCTTGGATGATTTGCCACCTAAAAAAAGCACTCACACTCGTATCAAGATGTACTACTACGAGTATAACCATCGACATTAAAGCATCAGCCAAATCTATGCACCCTCTTACATCACCCACATGCTGTGTACCAGACTCTAATAATTCGCGAGCGGGTTAAATCTCATCTCGACGCAAATCAAATATTTAGCTAAGACGGATCTCAACGTACTACAGATACACAAACAGACGTACATACATAGTTGAGTGATATATTACGGCGTTTTAGTTTGTAAATGAGTCTCGAATGCTAGTAGTGTTATGATTTCCGTAATGTTTTTGCATTTTATCCTTTCAAGTAAAAATATCAATCAAAACTCGTTTCATAAGTTACGAAGTTCTGAGGAAACATACAAAAAAAAAAACGGGTAAGTGCGAGTCGAACTTAAGCACTGTGGGTACCGTACCAACTTATCTATGAAAACAGTTCAATTCTCGGATCGAGTGTCGAAGATTTTTCCGAATAAAAAAGTTTATTTTTTGTGACGCAACTACAAATATTAAATTTTCAGATTTATTTGTTTATTTAAGCTATTAAATCTTGTTTTAAACCTAACAGAGGTCAACGGGAAGTACCAAATGAATTTTGATTCCAGAGTGTCCAAATTTTTGCTACATAATGGTCTTAACTTTTTTTTCGTTAACTTAGAAGTTGATTTTTTCACAATTTTAAGCGACCGCAGGTTTGTGTATATGGTTTTAGTTTTAACTCGATACCACTACGCGTTCCTGAGTAAAACGGGTCTTAACAGACAAACAGATGGCAAAGTGTATAAGGGTTCCATTTTATTTTTTTAAGGTACGGAACCCTGAAAATTAAAAAGAAAACCACCTTAGGAATCGAAAAATAATATTATATGTAAAACACTCTTACTTTGTATAAAAAAAGATAAATGTACTATCAGCCTTTAGACAAGACAGTATCAACCTTGGAAGGTTATCGATCCACATAAAACTGTCGATTACTTGTATTATGACCGATATTTGTTACCTTTCACCTAAAATCATCCATTATGTCTACCTTTACGATATAACTGCCTTAGACACTACGTCTTTCGATCTTCAAGATAGAAAAAAAACTCGAACTTGCCCAGTTTTTTTCTGACTGACTGACTTCCTGTTATTAGATTATTTGAAATAAAATGTTTGAATTTTTGTAGAACAACTAACACATTCTGATAATTCTAATTTTAACTTAATTAACCTTTCAATTGTGATAATTGCAGACACAATTGAAAGACAATAGGTGCGCGAACGCCGGCGTTCGCTTGGGGTTTAATGAATTAAATTCAATCACCATGTAGCACCCACTCCGATCAAGATCGGAGACTCTACCTGCACTCGAAGTTGTTGAAGATTACGTTTACCTGGGACAGACAGGCTGACTTCTTGACATTTCTAAAGTGCGAGTAAATGGTTAATTTGAAATAAAATGCTTTGTATCTTGGAGTGTCAGACTATTTCTGATTAACGCATTACAATTCCGTCGCGGTCAGTTTTTCAAACAATTCTTTAACCATTGTGATCACCATCTTCAAGATCACAGCAAAAATCTTCAAGCTCAAAGTTTACAAGCAAAAGAAGTCTCTAAATCTAAAGTAAACACCAGCGACATGTCAACGAAACGTTGCGCCCTCAACTTTGATTTGTAATTCATGAAATCATTATGAACTTCCCGCCAAACTTAAATCGACTTCCCTTGTAGTTTAACGCAAATTTCTATATACAGCTCGACAACTAGTTACGCACTCGAAATTGAGATCTGTGCCTTAAGCTTTAGAGTCGAACTCATCTATAATTGACGCTTAATTAAGTGTAACGTTAACTTTGCTTTTATCTGACATCTACCAAGTTTGGGCCCAATGACAATTTGTTAAACGTCTTTTAGGTAATTTTTTTTTGTCTGTTTTTAAGTGAGAAGATTTATTGGCCACAACGTGGAAAGAGATTCTTTTCTTTTGAGTGGTACTTAAAAGTATATCAGGTAATTCTTTACTAAGAATTTTTTGTACTAAAGAGTTTTGTTATCTTTTTTCTTTCATTTTCTTTTTATTGTAACTACTAGTAATTTATTCACTAGAAAAATACATGTCTTGTTTAAATTTGTTTTTACAGTATTATTTTTATGTAAAGCCAAGTAATAATCTGCCGTATTTACCTGTGTTGTTAGTGTCGGTAGTGTCCATCTTGTGACTTTGTTTAAATATTTTTGGGAAAAATAATAAAACATGTTGTAAAAACTATTGGAATCGATTTAGTTACTGATTCTGATTAAACTATATTCAGATTTCGTATATGCTAAACATTATGTTGTAGAATAATGAATATTAATCTAAGTAATGAATTATAATAATATTCTATTCATTCTGAATAGTGCACAGACTTGACTAACTTTAAAAGTTCATACTCAAGAATACAATAAACTTTCTTGTACACCAAAATAGTAAGAATTTTACATAAAAGCTGGCCAACTTAAATGTGACTATGCAGGATATGTCTGCCGCAAGTCTGATGAGCTGTGCTCCCGTAAAGTACAACATTGGTGCCCAGACACAGCGGGGTCACGGCAGATCACTAAGAGGATCCCGCTATCCCCTGATGTCTTCTTTAAGAATTGTGAAAAAAGAAGTGTAAATGTTGATCGTAGGAAAAAATGAAGGGAGGCTTTTCCCAAGCAGTGGGCTATTATGGGCTTGTAATAAAAATAATGTAAAATAAAATAAATTGTCTAATTTTGCATCTTCTGCTGTACTAGGCTTGATGCCTGTATTTCGGCACGCAGCGATTCGAGGAATATAATAAAGAATATTCTATATTATGATTATTGCTATCATCTGTGTGAAAGTATTTTTAATAAATTATCATAATTATCCGAATAAAATTAAAGAAAAAGAAATTAACAAAAAATTAAGAAATTCCAAGAAAAAAGGGACACTGATTTTTCTATGGGATTTTAACAGATTCCGGTTGTGTTAGCTAATCTTACAGTAATATTATAATAAAGAGGTAAAGTTTTTTTACGATTTGTAGGAAGTAACCTCTTAATGTATTAATCCGATTGTTAAAAGTTTTTCACCGATAGAAAGCTGCCTTTTCTCTGAGTGACATAGGCTGTATTTTATGTACATGGACGATTCAGTTAGTATTTTCAGTGACATTGTTTCAATCTAGATACCATTTCGCTTTAATACATTTTGGAATGTGTTCCCATTGACGCAGTATTTTGAAAACGCTTCGTCAGCGCTTCTTCATCAATCTTGTCGGTGTGTTATGGATATATCAACATTGTTCTATAACATCCAAGGTCATGACGCTTACACTGTGGTACGCTTGTAATTAATTAGTAACCTTAATGCTGCGGTGAAAATTTGTATGTGTATACAGGGTATAAGGGACAGCCCTCCACAATCTTTAAGGGCTTGTTCAGCAGACGAAACTGAACAACCTTCCGCATGACTTTTTTTCAGGAAACGAAAAATAAATAACATCATCATACAAAATTAAAAACTTGATTGAACAGTTTGTATGGAGAAGCCGATTGTCATACAGCGTGGCAATGCCGCCAGTCTTCTGGGCACGTTACCAGTCGATAGCGATGTGGAAGAGTTTTTTGACACCTCATTTTAGTTTGATTAGAATAGTCTGCATTATGCTTCACTTTTACTTCTTTTTAGGGTTTTGTACCGTTGAAGGCGGAAAAATGAAATGTTCACAAAACGTGTATTTCTATTGCCGCTACAAAAATGTACAAAAAATAAAATAATGTCAAAAATCAGAGAGTTCCCTGTACCAGAAACGTTATTTGGTCGGTTTTTTTTTTTGCTCGATTTTAATATGTAGTACTACGAAACCTTTTGTTTGCGAGTCTGACTCGAGCTTGATCAGATTTTCTGTATGTCTGTTTTAGGCTATTGCAGGTCAATGCCTTTAAAAAGTCACTTATTGGGCCCAAAAGTCATCCGATATATTGCCATGTTCTTGACTGGTTCTTAGTTTTTAGTGTCTTGCATAAAATTAATTTCATAATGTAACTAACTTTTATTTACATCAGATAAAATGTACATAATGTACGTAAAAGAATAAACTATTTATACTAAAACCTAAATAAATACTCTAAATCGCTGTCATCCGGAAATGTGCCCAGAAGACCGGCAGCATTGCTGTAATTATTTATGAAAAAATAAAGACTGACAAACACGATTGATCGATTTTTTGAAAGATGATGTGATTAGAAAGAGGATAACTACTGAGATAATGGTAATGGAGAAGTATATATGAAGAAGATTACTATTAAATAAAAAAAAATTAAAGAAGTAAAGTAGCGCTAAATCTAGTTGCATAAGAGCTAGTGTAAGGTTACGGACATAGCCCCAAGAATCGCCAAATTTAAGAGGCAGCGAGCAGGGAACATTGTTTGCAGAACAGATGGTGGAATGTTTCTAGAATTAGTGACCGCGTACCGGATTGCAGCGATTTTAAAAGTATGCGGAAAAGGATGTAAATTTTTACATGCCCCCGTAAAAAGGAAGGATCCTCCAACGGGTGTTATATCTGGTTTAAAAAACTGCCCGTAAGTTGATTTTGGTCTGTTATATTTGCTGCTCTAATCGCGCATAGAACTCTGATACCACAATGCTGAATTTTTAATTTTTAGTCCGTACATGTTGACATAGATGCTGCTGCAGACTGATGACTTGGTAGACAGTTGAGTAGACATCTTTCGGTTTATGTGATAATGAAGGGTTAGCGAATATTGATGATCAGAGACATGGAGAAAAAAATATGGTTAAGTATATTATTTCACAGAAATAATGTTTCGTTAAGGACCAAACAATCTGCGATCTCTAATAAATTTCCATCAAAACGATGCTTTTAAACTAAAGTCCGGTAATTTAACAACAAAAGGGCCTAATACACTACGCGTTATTCAGACGATATTGAAACTCGTCTTATTTTTCGTTCCGAGTAAGACAGTCTGACCCTTATTACACTACGCGACACGACGTGACATCTACTAAGACTGTTTGAATATCGAGTGGTGTAATAAGTCCTAAACTGTCTAAAATTCTGAAAAGTTTACCAAAATAAACAGCGCAGAAAAACTTATATTTATCATAACTATATTCAATGAGAAACACCACATAATGCATGAACATGTATTAGATGATAAACTAGCAACCCGTCAATATTATACCGAAATGTTATTGTAGCACCATCCACGTTATCTTAAACGTCATTTAGAAGGCAGATTCAGAAAGTCAGCTTTGTTCAACGAGTGAAAACCGGTGCATGCAACACATACACATACATAGGCATATGCGTATGGCGATATCACACATGCAGCAGGCCTAGTCAAGTTACGACCATTTCGTTTGGATTCTCTTGCGTTGAACGCTTCGAGTTGGCCACGCCTCCAATTCCTTTAACCTGACGACATCGCAATGCTCAGTCACGTGGTCAGAACAAAGGAATCGGCATGCACACATAGACATGTACGTACGGCGATATCCAACAAATGTAGCAGGCCTAGTCTTCGTCTTTCGTTTGGGTTCTCTTGCGTTGAACGCCTCGAGTTCCAATTTCTTTGTCCCGACGACATCACAATGATCAGTCACGTGGTCAGAGCAAAGGAATCGGAGGCGTGGCCGACTCGAGGCGTTCGACGCAAGAAAATCCAAACGGAACGGTCGTAACTTGGATAGAGAGCCATTCGTTTATATCGTTCCAATTCTCTATAGTAGTATTTATTTAAAGTAGTATTCTCGTCGTCCGCGAAGTATTACTACGTATGTGTGCGTTGTTGCTTTAGGATTGAGTTGACCTTCTGCAACTATCTTTCTGTTTGAATGTATAGCCCGGAGCCCGGAGCACGTCAGTTCATACATATGCATCTTGTGGTAATGCCGCAAGGAGATCCGCTTCGTAAGACGGAAAGTCTTCAGTGTTCTCAATGATCTGGATAATATTCTGGTGCTTACCGTTCATCGTTTTTAGGTTTTCGAAATAGCTATCTTTAATGTCGTCTTTTGTTTTTTTGTTCGTTCCTTGTCAAATTTTGCATTTAGAATTGTTTTTATGTTAGCAAGCTACAAATACATCGGTAGATGTAATTTTATTTTCTTTTTACTTAAAAAATTCAAAAAAAAAAAAATTGGTTCTTATTACTCCTTACCACACTTGCTAAGGATTGGAATTCCCTGCTGCAGTCTGTGTTTCCTGATAACTATAACCTAGGGGTCTTGAAGTCAAAAGTGAATAGGTTGCTTTAAAAACGACTGATTACTATATTTATTAGTAGTGTGCGTTAGTGTCTTCGTTACTCACAATTTCAATGTAAGGAGCGCCTGTAGCGGTAAAAGCCTCCTCTAAATGCTTCCATCCATCGCGTAGCCTCGCTGTTCTGGCCTAGTTTATCTTTTTTTTTCCGATGGGAAAAATCGTCCTATGACAACCCCCGCTCTTGGGCGAAGCGGGAGATAGTGTCAGACTCTTACCGGCTAAAAAACTCATTCCCGTTCCTTCAAGCCTTCATACCGGGGCTCGAGCGCCCTTTCGGATAACCCTGGCCACAGTAGGCTTCGACCCGGCTGGGCCCCTGCTGTTGCTGACAACTCCTTGAGGCGCGCGGAATCCGCTCAAGCGGAGCACACCTCGACTGTGTGCTCCACCGTGTCCTCCCGGCATTCCACACAGTGGCGACACCCGGGCGTCACTTCCGCATGAATCACCCGCTGCTTTGATTATGTAATCTTTCCACTTTTTAAATGTTCTGCCTCTTTTCCTTTTACATTTATTCTTTATTTAATTGTTTTTCATTTTAAAGGAACTTTCGATGGCCTTCACTATATCCAATATTGTTTTTACTTTTATTTTTCCTTGACGTTTCATTAGAAATTCAGAACTCTGGAATTTGATGTTTAAAAATTACGATAACTCCAATTTATGATGTTTTAAGATTTGGTTATGGTCAAAGAAATGATTGGAGAATTGAGATAAATACTGTTAAGATTGGTTTGAGGAAAAGATCTGCTTTTATGATTAAAAATAATAATATTTACTTTTGTACAAATTATATAAAGATGAAAGATTTATTATTTTTAGGGTTTCATACCTCAAAAGGAAAAACGGAACCCTTATAGGATCACTTTGTTGTCCGTCCGTCTGTCTGTCTGTCAAGATCCTTTATCTCGGTAACGTGTGAAGGTGTCGAGTTGAAATTAAAACCATTTACCAAGGTCTGCGGACTCTTAGAGCTTAAAAATTCAAATTTGTTAGTTAAGGAGAAAAAAGATACTTCGCTTATGTGGCAAAAAATGTACATATGGACACTCTTGAGGAAATCATATTATGAAACTTTCCGTTGACCCAGAATCCTGAAATTTGGCATAAAGCAAGGTCTTATAGCACAAGTATAGGAATGAATCTGAAACTGTAAATTAGTTGTTAGGTACGTCACATTTTTATTACGTTTAAGAAAAATGTTACAAGACTATTCCAGAATTGAACTTTTTACATAGGTTAGTTTTTATGGAACCCTTAGCTGACTCGCACTTGCCCAGTTTTTTTTTTTACATCATTTGTGTCCTCATTTTCTTTTCTTTAAAAGTGCAAGCGATTGATCACAGAACAGATTATTATCAATGGAGCTGATAGGTTCTGGAGTGACCACGATCATGTACCAAAAAACGCAGCGTTAGAAGAGTTCTCACAAGATGGTCCGACAACCTGATGAGGGTCAAGGGAATCCAATAAATGCGAAACGCATTCCATTGTAGTTACACCACACTTGAGTGAGGACTGTATCCAGCAGTGGACGTCTTTTGGCTGCATGAGCATAGTATAATTATATACTTTGCACTATTTTTCCCTCAGCTGAGACTCAGGCCTCCTCTCTAGGAGAGTGTATGAGTCGTAATCCACCACGTGGGCCCGAACGAGTTGGTGGATGGACCGACAACCTTGTGAGAGTTGTGGAAATCCGATAGATGCGAAATGCACAAGCCTGGTACATTGTAGTGATACTTAGGACAGGCCTATATCCAGCATTGCAAGTCTTTTGGCTGCATAAGTGTAGCATAATCAGGCTTTTAATGTTCCCACTTCTGGGACTCAGGCCTCCTTTCTAGGAGAGGGAATGGGCTGTAATCCACTACGCGGGCCCAGTGCGTGTTGGTGAATGTCACCTGTCTTCGAATTTTTGGTTCTTAGCCGATTTCCTCACGATGTTTTCCTTTACAGTTTCGAGATCAGTGGTGATTAAATAAATTACACAAAGAAATGCGTCTGGCTGGGT
Organism: Mythimna albipuncta; assembly: GCA_929112965.1. Lineage (NCBI taxonomy): Eukaryota > Metazoa > Arthropoda > Insecta > Lepidoptera > Noctuidae > Mythimna > Mythimna albipuncta. Next base: position 13,784,123 of record OV815982.1, read on the forward strand.
TTGAAATCACGATCTACATCAATCTACAACTATTATCTATTCTATTATATAATCTCGACCTACACGAAATCATAAGTCGGGCCGTTGCCACCACTCTCTTTCTTTTGATTGAAATGACGATATAGATGAAGCTTTCCGATGGCCCTGTTACCACAAAAATCCCTGCCTATTTATACCTCAAAACCTCGGCACAACACAAAGTCTACGTGTATACAATCTCTAAACTCTTGGTTCAAGTTTGCCCGCATGGAACTTGCATTTCTAACTCCGCTGATAGAATTATCACTGCTTTGATAACTAAGTTACTCGGCTTCGTGTTTAGTTAGTTTCTTGATAAGTAAAGGTGTTAAAGAGTTTTTAGCATTTAATTATTCGCAAATTCATTATTAGCGAATATTAATATGGTGTAGTTTTACTGCAGCGGTCTTCTCATCCGATTATAATTTAGGCGTCTTCAAGGCTAGAGTGAATATTCATTTATTTATCATACTAGCTTCTGCCAGCGGCTTCGCTCGCGTGAAAATTGTGAATCTAAACCATTCCCAGATCCCCTTGAACACACACAAAAAATTTCATCAAAATCGGTCCAGTCGTTTGAGAGAAGTTCAGTGACATACACACTCACAGAAGAATTATATATATAAAGATATGACGCATCTTTGACTATTTATTCGTTTAGACGCTCAACTGTTTTTTTGTAATACTGGTGAACGCAGTGACGTCACATGTCACGTGAACGGAATCGGTTGGTGTGCGAGAATTATGGGTATTCTGAATGAAAATCAATGACTGGATGCTCAATGCAAATTAGTTTTTAATAATTTTCGGTGTGAACAATATATTTTACAAGAAACAAGTGAAGACAAGTGACAAATAGAAGTGTCATATTTTTTCATATAATTTAGGAAGCTTGCAAGAAGGTTTTATCTCCAACATTTCCCCGGGCGTTGAAACCAATGGTTTCAACCAGATTCTGAAGACACAGGCAAAGGGCAGATTCGGTTGAATGCCCGTCGAACGACTCCAGTAGACGTCCGAATGTCAGCTACACGGGCGATACCATCCGTTCCTGGATGAACAGCCACGATCCGTCCAAGTCTCCACTTCAACGGAGGAAGATCGTCTTCCTTGATCACCACCAAGGAGTTCAGCATCAAGCCATCCTTGCAGGAACGCCATTTGGAGCGTTGTTGCAATTCTGCAACATACTCCTTGCTCCATCTGCTCCAGAAATGCTGGCGAAGCTGCTCGATCCTCTGGTAACGAGACAGATAATTGGCAGAGCTATCCTGGTAATCAGGTTGCGGCAAAGAAGTAAGTGGCCGTCCCACAAGAAAATGTCCTGGCGTGAGCGGAGTATAATCTGCAGGATCTGAACACAACGGCGTCAATGGACGAGAGTTCAAGATGGCTTCAATCTTGGTTAGTGTGGTGTACAGCTCCTCAAAAGTCAAGTTACAATTTCCCAACACTCTCTGAAGGTGATACTTTGCTGACTTGACACCCGCCTCCCAGAGTCCACCGAAATGTGGGGTGTAGGCGGGAATAAAATGGAACCTTATTCCGTCGTTTGCTGCACTTTCACCCAAGGACAAACTATTTAATTTTAAAAATTTGGAAAGGTCGTTGTATGCACCGACAAATGAGGTACCGTTATCGGAAAAAATATCAGCAGGTTTACCTCTCCGAGAAATAAACCGATACAAAGCCAGTAAATAACTATTGCTAGTTAAATCACCAACGAGCTCCAAATGAATGGCCTTGGTTGTGAAACAAATAAAAATAGCGACATACACCTTTACTAACCTACATCCACGGCCCTGGCGACTAGCACACATAATAGGGCCAGCGTAATCAACGCCTGTGCTTTCAAAGGGATAACCTGGACGAAGGCGTTCTCGTGGTAAGTTACCCATTAAGGGAGCTACAACCTTACCCTTCATACGGTGACACAAAACACACTTATGATAACAGGCTTTCGCCAACTTGCGACCTCCTATTGGCCAATAAGTTTCCCTAATGGAAGCTAATAATAATTGTGGGCCAGCATGCATCAGCCTTTTATGCTCAAAATTAAATAATAGTTTAGTGAAATCATGAGTGGACTGTAATAAAATAGGGTGTTTCTTACTATAAGCAAAATTAGAGTTATCGAGACGTCCTCCTACTCGCATTACATTATTATCGTCTAAATAAACATTAAACTTTAGAAGGGCGCTCTTTTTAGGTAAACTCTTTTTGTTCAAAAATAATTGGTATTCAGAAAATGACTGAATCTGACTCTTAATAATGACAAGAGTTAGTGCATCTTGTACCTCATCATGTGACAAGTATTTGGTTTTAGGGTAATGCTTTCTACATGACTTAATAAATCGTAATACGTAGGCAACAGATCGTACGAGCCGTGTGTAATTGGAATAACGCCTAAAATCAATTAAAACTTCAGGTTTCGAATCGTTTACAACATGTAATATGATTTTAGGTCGAGTCTCCGGTAACGATTGTAGTCCTGGGCTCGTAATTTGAGAAGGCCATTCAGACGAATCTAGTTTTAAAAAATCTGGTCCTTTCCACCACAGATCTGACTCCTGCAGATCACTAATATCCATGCCACGAGATATTAGGTCTGCTGGATTTTGATCTGTTGGGACGTGCCTCCAAGTACAGTTACCCGACTTATCCAAAACCTCAGCAACGCGGTTGCGCACAAAGGGCTGAAGTCTGGTAGGCATCATCTGTAACCATCCCAAGACAATGGTTGAATCAGTCCAACAATAAACCCGACTGATCTTCACTCGAAGTGAGCTCATCACCTTCTCGTGAAGACGAGAACCGACTACCGCACCACATAACTCCAGTCGCGGAATTGTCGTAGGCTTGATGGGAGCAACTCGACTCTTTGCCATTAACAAGCGAGCCATGTACTCACCCTTAGCATTAACACTGCGAATGTAGACGCAAGCACCGTACGCGGACTCAGACGCGTCTGTGAAAATATGGAGTTCTAACTCCGTAAATGAATTGCAGACTACAAGTCGCGGAATGCGAACATGATTTAAAAGAGGTAAAGATTTAATAATAATCTCCCATTGTTTACAAATCTCATTAGGTAATGGTTGATCCCATGATAATTTATCTAACCACATTTTCTGTAGCAAGATCTTCATAGTAATAACAATAGGACCTAACAGACCTAAGGGATCAAAGATTCGCGCAATAACGGATAACAAGTCACGCTTTGTGTACCTAGTCGAAGATTTAGTCAGACCTATAGGAAACCCTATCTCATCAGTGCCGATATGCCAACAGAGACCAAGCAACTTTTCTGGCTCATTTTGTCCAATGTTCAAATCGTATGACGCAGGGACAGCATTCGACAATAATTGAGAATCATTTGACTTCCACTTTCTCAATGGCATACATGCCGACGCAAGCGCTTTGGTGACTTCAGTGCGAATGAACTTTACTTCATCTAAGTCATCCCCTCCGGTCAGCAAGTCGTCGACATAGAAGTCATGTTGGATGATTTCCGATATCTTAGGGTTCCTACAGTCGAGTCCTACTTGTTTAAGGCATCGTGTCGCAAGGAATGGCGCACTGGCCGTACCGTACGTGACGGTGTTTAATTGATAAACATTAATAGGATCACTAACATTATCACGCCAAACAATCTGTTGTAAATATCTGTCCGACGGGTGGACGACTATTTGTCTATACATCTTCTCCACATCCGCAGATAAAACATACTTGTGGACTCTAAAGCGAAGAAGTATAGACAATAGACCGTCCTGTACGGTTGGCCCAACCATCTGTAGGTCATTAGAGGACACTCCCGTCGAAGTAGAAGCACTAGCGTTGAAAACAACACGAAGTTTGGTCGTGGTACTCGACTCGCGTAAAACTCCCATATGTGGAATAAAATAACCCAAACATAAATTAGGTTTATTAATTTTTGTCATATGACCAAGTAACTCGTATTCTGACAAAAAGTCATGATACATTCTACTAAAGTTCGTCTTAACCTTTAATTTACGCTCTAAAGAATGTAAACAATGTGTGGCTTTATTAAAAGAATTTCCTAAAATTGAAGGATCTTTCTTAAGGGGGATGCGAACACAAAAACGACCATCAGACAATCGTGTCGTATTTGTAACGAAATTGTCTTCACACAATTTCTCTTCAGGCATATAAGAATTGGAAGACTTCGCATTCACCTCCTCTAATTGCCAAAACTTTGTCAATTCTGACTTGAGGTTTTCCCAGTCACCATCGCTGTCGGCAACCATTTTAGACATATTGCACTTTACGTCATTCGTCAGCAGTGAGATAGTATTCTGAGTAATTGGACCGGAAACTATCCATCCTAGACGGGTTTCACATAATATTGGTTTCCCGGTACCTAACTTTAGTCTTTGAGATCCTAACAAATCCCAAAAAAGATCAGCGCCGATTAAAATATCAACATCGGCAGGGTTATAAAAAATAGGATCAGCTAAAGTAATATTCGAGGGTAAGTCGAAATCAGAAATATTTATCTGACGACACGGAACACTACTCGTAATGAACGGAAGAACAAAACAATTTAGTTCGAATACAAAGCTATCATCTAATGGCGTACCCTTAACCCGACATATTTTACCTACGTGCGAAGTGACGTTATTGATTCCAAGGATTGATCTATCTACCTGGCTAGTTTTTAAGTTAAGTTTATTGCACAACCTATCTGTTATGAGTGAAGACGTGCTACCACTATCGAGCACCGCGCGAGCGAGATGCACACACCCATTGTGGTCTCTTAATTTGATCAAAGCGGTTGATAACAACACATCTCGTTGCGTATGACCACACGGAGATGCAATGTTTGCGGATAAAGCTACGTTATTCGTTTCAGTCGTAGCAGACAAGTTATTCATCGAATTACCACTAGGTGTATTCGATACAGTGCCATTAGAATGTACGTGAACTAATGTGTTGTGCCTACGTTTGCATAGTTTGCAGCCTGGTTTTTTACATTTGTTAGCATAGTGTCCGGAACGAAAACAGTTAAAACATACCTTATAACTAGGTAATGATTTGAGACGGTCATCGTTACTCAATGCGAGAAACTGTGGACAATTATTTAATGTGTGATCGTTGTTATTACATTTAGGACAAGGTTTAGAAGCTGAGTCAGTGCTAGAATTGATAGGAGATTGTGCTACCATTGACTTGATCTTAGGACCTGATTTACCTGGTGATTGCGAATAATGATTGCGGGGGAGTTCCAGGGTCTCGATGAGGTCGGCTCGATTGCGTAAGAATTGCATAAATGCGTTAAACGTGATTAAGCCATCCTTGTCTATCCTACCTTTGCACTCCTCCCACTCACGATAGGTTTTTTGATCAAGTTTTCGTGTGACAATGTAGATTAAAAGTGTATCCCAGTGTTTCACAGGCTCCCCTAATGACTCTAAAGCTCGCAAGTCTTTATTTAACTGATCGATCAAATTCTTAATGGCAACAGAAGATTCTTTTGTAATTGATTCAATAGTAAATAATGAACTTATATGATTCTGAACCAGTAATCTTTTGTTGTCAAACCGATCACATAACAATGACCATGCCACAGAGTAATTACTTGAAGAAAACTCAATGGATTTGATAACTATAGCAGCTGTTCCCTCAAGTGATGCTCGCAAGTAGTGAAACTTATTGATTGCGTCTATGTCATCATTACAATGAATTAGGCTAGTAAAGGTGTCGCGGAATTCAAGCCAATTACAATATAATCCGCTAAACTTTGGTAACTGAATCGTTGGCAATTTAACCGGCTGCTTTATGCTAACACGAGTACTTTTACAACTTTCCATCGATTTATTATCTTTATTGTAGTCAGTCAGAATATTCTGGGCTCTAGATAAGGTTTTATAATAAATAGACTCAAACTCGGAACGCTGAGAATATTGTAAGTTGATGTCGTCAACAATGCATTCTAGACGTAACTGTACCTCATCATACTGCTCATACAACGCCTCTATCTTGCCCATGCGCAACTGCAACTCGGACACATCACAGCTAGATAGCTCCTTGTCCTTGAATGAGTCCAGAAAATTGAGGAAACTAGTCAAGCGACCTTTGAAGCTGCCTCGCTTCTTAATTAAATCCTTTTCCTCAGACATTCTGGGAGACGAGTGTTGTCAACCTGGCATTGATACAGGAATATAAAAATTAAAACAACAATATAATTTCAATAATTATACGCCTAGCTGTAGTCTATGCCCTTTCTGACTGCTAACTATAATTTATAACAATGACTTGTACTAATATCTAACACTCAAATATTTTTATTATGTCAAGATACTTGTTAAAATTAATACCACTGTTAAGTAGTTATGTAATTAGTTACAGCTTAATTCATTAAACCCCAAGCGAACGCCGGCGTTCGCGCACCTATTGTCTTTCAATTGTGTCTGTCATTATCACGATTGACAGGTTAATATAATGTAAGTTTAATAATGTAGCAAAATAGCTAACTATACTGTTAAAAGTATGAGTTTAAACTTAACATTGCTGTTGAATAAAATACTAATCACAATGCAACAAAGTACCTAATGATTTTACTCAAACACAATATAATTGGTAATTTAATAAAATAGTACTGACCTTAGTATGACTACTTATATATACTACCTGAGTGTTGGGTGACGATATTAGCGTAATTATAACTGTACACCACTAACTAACTTGCTTGAAATCAATCCAGTTCTCCAGCAGTGAACTCATGAACCTCCATTCAGCGTGGAAGTCAGTCTCTATTCTTTTTCTTGAAAATAATCGCTGATCTTCTTAATTATATTTCATCCGGCTCGTTATGGACCATGTGCGAGAATTATGGGTATTCTGAATGAAAATCAATGACTGGATGCTCAATGCAAATTAGTTTTTAATAATTTTCGGTGTGAACAATATATTTTACAAGAAACAAGTGAAGACAAGTGACAAATAGAAGTGTCATATTTTTTCATATAATTTAGGAAGCTTGCAAGAAGGTTTTATCTCCAACAGTTGGAGAGGTGTCGATTTGAAAAGTTATAAAAGGCGCGAGTCGCAAGAGTCCTTATTAAGATTATAACCGTTATCATTTAAACTGTGCTGAACTATTTTTCAAATAAACCTTTGTGCAAGTATTTGGTATTGTTACTGTGTTACTTGAGACCTACGCCATGGAATCTCTACCTCGACTACACTGATAACGGGCGAACTGCGCAGACCTCTTAGCCGTCGTTATATATATTTTTTGAATAGTCTTTAATAAACTAGTGCGCCTCACCATCAACGAATACATCACTGCTTTATCAAAAAGGATATCTTGATAACCAGAAATATTCACAGACAGACGGAAAACGAAGTAATCCGATAATGGTTCCGTTTTCCTTTCGGAGTACTGTGAAAACTTCCTAGAACCTATCAAAATCTCTACATTTCCTGTTTCGTGAACTGTTGAAAACAATTTGTTTTCGCAATGCGAATGAATCTCGTTCATTCTGATTTTTACCACTGAATCAGTATTTTCACAGTAATATTATAAAGTTGAATCTTTGTATGTATGTGTGTGCGTGTATTAAGTTGTTCTGCTTCACGTACTAAAGGCTGAATAAATTATCATGAAACCTAACAATTGTATAATTTAAACATTGACGTAACGGCTATATTTTGAAATGCGAAAAGTAAACGAAACTCCTGGCAGAAGACAACTCTGTTTATCTGTTTGTCACCTCTTTACGTCTTAACGGCTGATCAGATTTAGATGAAACTTGGTACACTGATCACGGGTAGACTATATTATGGTATTTATGTCATGGTATCATGACAAAGTCATATAAAGGTTATTTTATATACCGAGATAATCTTTAACTTCTATGCCGGCACAACCACTGGTAGAAACTCCTTCCTCCTTGTGCCATATCCCTTGCTACTGAGGGTCGTAATCTCCCTACTTTTTTTCTTTTTTTGTGGGTATAAATTATCCAAATGATATCTTCATCCTTCTAGCCTTCATACCGGGGCTCGAATTCCCTTTCGGATAACCCTGGCCCCTGTAGGCTTCGACTCAGCTGGGTCTCTGCTGTTGCTGACAACTTCTTGAGACGCGAGAGAACAGTGTGCGCTGTTGACAACTTGAACTCGATCCGGACAGTTACCGGACGGTCGAACAGCGTGCTACCCATTGCTTGCCGTCCACAAGCCCGCGCCTACGGTAGCCGGAAATCAGGATCGGAATCCCGGTGGCAGATCTCCCTGGTTCATTATTTTCTCTCAGTGTAAAGGGCATCGTGTGCTATAAAGTCAAGAGCAGTGCGGAGCTGGGCGGACCAACGTAACTTAACCTTACCGATCACGATGAACCTTTCGAGGTAGCCATTGTCTTTTCTTGCAATGTGACCAAAATATTGCAGAGTCTTGCGAAGATAATCGGACGACAACCGCGAGGAGATTTATAGTTCTCGCAATATGGATGTGTTGGTCCGAAGGAAGGCATCGAAGGAACAGGAGTGGGTTTTTAGTCAGCAAAAATCTGACACTATCTTCCACTAATGGGCTTGGGGATGTCATTGGACGATTTCCCCACCTAAAAAAAAGGTATTCTCCAGCAACTTTTCTTTCTAGAAGTTAAGCTCAACAACTTTTGTTCTATGACTTTGACATAAGAATTAGATAATTTGTCAACTTTATAGATGTTTTACATATTTGTTATTATTGAATACTTTTGATTATTTGTTACTTTAAAATTATTTTAGCTCTTCTTCCTAGTTCAGGTACTTATTACTCTGAATTAAGACTTATATTTAAGAATTTATTATTTTTATCTCAAAAGTGACAAAGTGTATGCAGTCTGCAGTTTTCAGTGTCCATAACTCGTTACCATACGAAAAGATCACAGACTAGAGTCCATACCAATTTGTTGGCAACTGAAAACCTTAATTTTCAGCATTTTGAATTCACAAATTTTATTATTTATATTAAATTAATGTGCATTAATGAGCACAATCGGGAATAAATTATGTCCAAACGCAACTTAATGAGAGACCGAGCGCGCGAAAATGCGGTCATGTGGGATTAGGCTTGGGGCACAACAGGACAAGAGGAGCGAGATGATACTATAATATATAATCTGTCGTTTGCTGTGATTTTTTGATTATTTTTTACGAAAATAGGAAAAATTCCATATCCTTCTCACTAACATTTTACTATTTTTTATTTCATTCATGTCACATTTAATGACTTTTATAAAACGGAATTAGTAATAACTTATTGTTGAAAGATTTACAAGACAAGGCAATATTAGGTATATGAGATAGCCATAAAATAAATCTATCTTAAGGTATCAATTCGATTTTAGACTTAAAATACTCAATTCCACAATGAGCATTGTCAAATAAATAATAAGAGATCATAAAAGCAAAACTATACTTTATTCCGACAAAATATACAAGTCATTACTAGTCTATACTAATCTATTCTAATCTATACTAATCGATACTAATCTACACTAATCTATACCAATCTATACCAATCTATACCAATCTATACTAATTTATACCAATCTATACTAATCTATACTAATCTATACCAATCTATACTAATCTATACTAATCTATACTAATCGATACTAATCGATACTAATCTATACTAATCTATACTAATCTATACTAATCTATACCAATCTATACTAATCTATACTAGTTTATACTAATCTCTACTAGTGTAAATCAGTGTATACTAGTGCACACAAAGATTTGTGTTATTGTTTGTATTGAATAAGTGCAAAAACAATTGGACTGATTTAAAAGTGTATCAAATTAATTTACTCAAAATTTACTAGACCTTATAAATTTACTTAAAATTTCATTCGGCAGTAGAAGTCTATCACGGAGCGATATAAGCATATTATATTATATACTGTCGCACAGGCGAAGCTTCTGGCAGAATCTAATATTTATCGTTTGCCTATAAACGATGCTACAGAAACTATTACATTACATTATTGGTAACAGAATTTATACAAAACTTATAAAATGTGGAAAACTTTCATACAGGCCATCTTTTGTTTTTTTTTTTCTGTCTAACTTTGCACCACGAGTCTTCCACATAGTATTATAAAGAACACTTTGATCTCGAAAAGTGACAAAAATATAGTCCCAATTTCGCAACACCCTCATCCCCCAACACAAAGGACCTACCCTAACTTTTCAAACTCCGAACATCATTTGCAGCGCCCAACCGCAAGCCAGTAGCTCTCAAACGACGGAAGGGGGAGGTCGCGTCCTTCCCTTATCGTGGCGGGAAAATTGTGACATCTTTTTTCGAGCTCTCGAAAAAAGTATTTTATTTCCGGAGTGTTTTTTTTTCTGTATCGGACATTTTTGTGTTATAAACTCTTTGTTGGTGATGAAAGGGGGAGTGTGAAACATTTTTGGTGAGTATTGAAGGGGTAATTTAACTTTGTTGAGTAGCAATCTAAGTTTCTTGACGGCTTCCTGAGTTCTTAGTGTTTGTTGACAACTTTTGTTTGTGAAGCATTAATTACTTGATAACAATCTATATTGGATTTTAGCTGAGAGCTGTTGTTGAGGCTGCTTTAGACTTAAGTTATTAAGTTTAGTAGAGTCTATTTTGAGCTCTCAACACAAAATTATAAACTAAATTTAATCCAGTTTTCACTCAACACTATCCTACAGATTAATCCATTAAACCCCAAGCGAACACCGGCGTGCGATCTCGCATTGTCTTTCTATTGTGTCTCTAATTATTTTACGGTATTCAAAAGGTTGATAAAGATAACTCAAGTTAATTAGTTAGCCCATTTATGTCCTACAACTGGGCGAGGATTTCCTTCTCCATTTTCCACACACGTCTTCAACCATTGCGAGCCAGTCGCTCCGGTAAATAACTCAAACTCAAAATTATTTATTTCACAAAGTCATAGGCCTAATTCTGACCTGACGTGTGTCCATCTATGTGGGGACTAATAAAACGTCAAAATTTAGCACACGGTTTCAATAGGTTGTTTCCTAAGGAGAAAAATCGGCAAGAAACTCCATGGTAACCTACTCTATAAAAAAAATATTGTTTCTTCAAAATTTCCTTATTATTTAATAGATACTAGCTTTAGCCCGCGGCTTCACCTACGTACGTAAATGTCACTCAAGAATAAAGCAGCATTCTAACGGCGAAAAAATTTTAGCAATCGTGACAGTACTTTCAGAGATTACCTCCTACAAACAAAAAAACAAACTTTACCTTTTATTATATTATTGTAGATGTCAATGAGATGATACGATAAGGAAATAAATTATTACAAAATTATCTGCTAGATTAAATTTACTGTAACTTTACCCGATGTGGTTCTGAAGTTTCTTTTTGTTTAGTAAATAATGTATGAAGTAGGCAAATAACTTAGACGTCTTGAGGAAGTTTCAAACTTATCGATAATAATATCTAAAGTTGGTTGCTCTAAATAAACTACATAGCCGTGTGCAAAGTTAATATTAACAAGCATGTTCAAATATTAGAAGTTCTATAGTGTTTTCCTTTTTTTAATAGATGTGAAATAGTTCTTACGAATAGTTTTAAGCAGACAAACAGTATTCTATCATGAGGATTTATTCTGTGGACCTACAATACTCAGTGGAATATCAGGGTCCTGCATATCCTAGCTCGCTGTCCGGCCGTCCGGTAACTGTCCGGACCAAGCCCAAGTCGTCGACAGCGCGCACTGTTCCCGCGCGCCTCAAGGAGTTGTCAGCAACAGCAGGGACCCAGCCGGGTCGAAGCCTACTGGGGCCAGGGTTATCCGAAAGGGCGCTCGAGCCCCGGTATGAAGGCTAGAAGGAACGGGGTGGGTCTTTTAGTCAGTAAGAGTCTGAAACTATCTCCCACTCCGCACAAGAGCGGAGGATGTCAATGCATGATTTTTTCCCACCATAAAAAAAGGGTCCTGCATGTCCAGTCCAATAACGAGTTCAGGATGCTGATGAGGTGGCCTCGTTTCTACAGTGCATTTGGAATATTGACAGGCACATTTTGATGGATTTCACATTCTTCTCTTCCTTTACACCTCTTTTCTCTGCAAAGCTCGCTCTAGCTCTAAATTCATCATGAAGACCATTCTTCACCAAACCATGGACATTTCCTTACTGTGGTTTTCAGGACGGACTCTTATCCGGCTCTCTTTTTTTCGGTGATTTTATTTTTACACTGATGACGCCTTTACACTCCACTTTGTTATTTATACTACGTACATCAGAGTCGCTCTGTTCATGTTCTAGGACAGGACTTACTTAGTCATCATTTATTTTTTCTAAACATGTTAACTTTAAATAACTCTCCTGTAAAGTTAACTCAATGACGCTTAGAAATCTTTGCCTTTAACGTCGGTATATGTAAGTACTACTGATCGAATTTAAATGTAATATTGAGTTAAAATGTATTATTCCATTTGACTGACTCGATAAAATGTGCCAGGTCTCTGTTAAAATATATTTTATGCACAATATTAAAATTTCTGTAAATATAATAAATATACCAGGAACTTGATAATGACACTGCAACTGTGTAAAAAAGATAATGCTGTTTACTTAATTTTATTTCAGAAATAACAAACAGTAAAAATAATAACAAGTCGTCATAACAATTTAAAAATAACGTTTTTCACAATGTACATACTTTGTTGTATTGTTAAAATGACTAATATATTTGATGGTGTCAGAACTAGCTTTTGCCCGCGCGGCTTCGATTCCGCTCTTTCCTTCTCCACCCTACTATATCCTACTCTACCCTACTCTACTGTACCATACCCTACCCTATTCTATACTACTCTACCCTACTCTACCCTACTATACCCTACTCTATCCTACTCTACCCTACTAAACTTCACATAAACCATCTACTAAATAGTCCGAACAAAGCCTGAACATTTGGTTTGGATAGGTGAGCCCGTTCTTGAGTTATAAAATACAACGAAAAGTGGCATTGATTTTTATATATATAGACAAGCTTTTTCCCGCGCGGCTTTGCTCCCGCTCTTCCCTACTCCACCCTACTATACCCTACTCTACCCTACTATACCCTACTCTACCCTACTCTACCCTACTCTACCCTACTCTACCCTACTCTACCCAATATACCCTACTCTACCCTACCTTATCCTACTCTACAATAATCTACCCTACTCTACACTATTCTACACTACTCTACCGTACTCTACCCTACTCTATCCTACTCTACACTACTCTACACTACTCTACCCTACTCTACCCTACTCTATCCTACTCTACACTACTCTACCCTACTCTACCCTACTCTACTGTACCATACCCTACCCTATTCTATACTACTCTACCCTACTCTACCCTACTCTACCCTACTATACCCTACTCTATCCTACTCTACCCTACCAAATTTCACATAAACCATCTACATAGTCCGAACAAAGCCTAAATATTTGGTTTGGTTAGGTGGACCCGTTCTTGAGTTATAAAATTACTTTACTATACTTTACTTTACGTTACTAATTAGGGAAAAGTGGCATTGATTTTTATTTAAATATAGATAAACGTTACCTAACAAGAAATTCAATTTTATACTTTTTTTTTAAATGTTCAATAATATCTACGAAAATTCACAATTCTATGATAAAGCCCGTTTCGACGAATTTACAGATTTACAATGAAATTCATCAGTAATAAAAGCATAATGTTTTGTTTTTATTTCCGGAAAGGTGATAAAAAGATAAATAAATTATGTGTATTTTTCTCTCAAAGAAAGTAATTTTTGACTCAATGTTGATTTTAGTTTTTGCACTTTACTTAAAAACTAGCTTCCGCTGGCGGTTTCAGTCGTGAGATGGTAGAAAATATACAGGGTTATTTGAAAAACACTAACAACCTTGGAGGACTGTATTACTTACACCATAAACAACAACTTTTGTTCTATGACTTTTTACAAAACATAAATCATTTACCGAAATCAATCCTTCAAGATTTCATTGTTCTATCTAACTCTTTTTTACTCTGTATTTTGTTAAACCTACCTACGTCTGTATGACGCAACGCAAGCGCTTCAAGCACCGCCATTACCCAATTCCCGCTACTCTCCGCTATTGTACTATCGCTTGCTTCGCATGGACTTCATAATATTTAAAACATTCAATTTAAATATTTTAATGAACTGTTGTTAATGATGTCAGTAACATAGTTCTGAGACGTTGCCAGTGTTTTTCAAATAACCCTGTATAGTTTATGTCATTCATTGATGACACGGCATACTGTTGAGATGTGCCCCACTTGGGCGGAGCACCGCCGTGTCCTCGTAGAGGTAATCAGTGGCAGCGACCTCTCGCGATGGGCCCTTTTTTTTTCAAAATCATCCAATGACAACCCTCGCTCTTGAGCAGAGCGGGAGATAGTGTCAGACTCTTACTAACTAAAAAACCCACCCCGTTCCTTCAAGCCTTCATACTTAGGCTCGAGGTCTTTTTCGGATAACCCTGGCCCCAGTAGGCTTCGACCCGGCTGGGTCCGTGCTGTTGCTGACAACTCCATGAGGCGCGCGGGAACAGTGCGTGCTGTCGACGACTTGTCCTTGGTCCGGATAGTTACCGGACGGCCGGACAGCGAGCTACCCCTGGGCCCTGGTTCAGGCTATGGTCTGAAGCGAGTAGAAATGGGCAGTGGTTGCCTCCTTCTGCCAAGTAGGAATGCTAGCGAAGGAGATGGCCACACTTGTGAAGAAACGCTCGTCATGACGCGGCCGTTGGGACCCCGACCAGACATCGTAGGCGTGGGCATGCGGACGACGAGCAATGAGTAGCTTGCCGTCCGATACAGAGCCCTTGAATGCACAAAACCACTTAAGGAACACAGGTGCGGTTTTAGTCAGTAAAAGTTTGATACACCACTAACTCAGCCCTAACGCGGGAAATGTACGATTTTACTCGTATATGATTTACTACATTAAAATAAAACATAATTGGGAAATGGTTAGGTAGATTGGTAATACCGTTTTAATGGGCATTTGTCTGACGAATGTTAATCTTATTTTTCTGAAAATAACTACCCTTTAGTTAAAAATAATGGGTACAAGTAAAACAAAGCTGGCTTTGAAAGTGCTTGTTAAAATATATACGAGAAAAATTGTTATTTCATGTGTGATATAAAAACTGAAGTTGGTAAATAAACTCTAGTTTTCTATTATGAAATACTAGCTTTTGCCGCGGTTTCACCCGCGTACCAAAATATAGCTACGGTGAGGCAAGCAACTTTCTATCGGTAAAAAATTTTAGCAATCGGACCAGTACTTTCTGAGATTACCTCCTACAAACAAAAAAAAAAATTAAAAAAAACTTTTCCTCTCTATAATATTAAATGTAGATAGACTCGCGTTTGATGATGATGGTCGATGATCGAGCTTCAATTGAGCACGCTTGCTTAGAAGTAACCTATTCTTGACTTAAAGAACCCTAGGTTGTAGCTATCAGGAAACATAGATTCCGGCAGGGAACAAAACTCCGTAGCTGTACACGACGTACAATAAATATATTTCCAAAGCATTTTTTATGTATGGGTATGGCCGTACCTGGGCAGAGCGTGAATAGGGTGTATCAGACTTATACTGACTAAAAAATACACCATATTTGTCTTTTATTTTATGGTGGGAAAAAATCATGCATTGACATCCCCCGCTCTTGGGCGGAGCGGGAGATAGTGTCAGACTCTTACTGACTAAAAGACCCACCCGTTCCTTCTAGCCTTTATACCGGGGCTCCAGCGCACTTTCAGGTAACCCTGGCCCCAGTAGTCTGACACAATCTCCCGCTCCGCTCAAGAGCGGGGGTTGTCATTGAATGATTTTATCCCACCACAAAAAAAATGTACAAACAATGTGTCCCGCCCGCAGTGGGACACATGCAATACTACTAAATTTTTTGCAACATCCTATTCCTAGTTTTCAGCACTAATGTCCAAATGAATATACGCTTTAACGGATATTGACAGTGTAAAGTAAAAACACACTAAAGACGTGTATATACACACTTAGTTTAAGGGTAGCCATTCTACGAAGAAGAATAAAGCACACGTCTAAATAAAATACAAGCATCAACCCACGCGCCTGTGTTATACGGGCATTATCTCGCTTGTTATAGAAAAGGCTATAGAACTCGACCCCAAACTCAAGAACGCGACGAAACCTACTAAACAATACACCCCTAATTCCACGTCCCTACTCACAGTCCCTTCGTTTTGTAAATACTTCATAATAGTAGCTGCTGTCATAAAAACAGCTGACCCGGACATGTTGAATAACATAACCTTTTTGCAACTGAGCCGAAACTTTTGCCATTTAGCGTAAATAGCCGTGTAGTTAGACACTGCCTTCGGCTTACGCTGAAAACCAGCGCTGTGAGCTCATTGCATTAGGGTGCTAACATAAATATACAGGTTTTTTGGTCCCGATATGTCGGTACATGTCAGTACAAACAGGTTTTTTTTTTAAATTAGAGATACTAGTGCTTGACTGCGATCCCACCTGATGGAAAATAGCGATGCAATCTTTGATGGTGAGGCGCACTAGTTTATTAAGAGCCTATTCACTCTAGCCTTAAAGACACCGAAATTATAATCGGACGGGAAGACCGCAGCAGGCAGATTGTTCCAGTCCTTCGACGTACGCGGTATAAACGACGAGGCGAAACGTAATAGTCCGTTAGTCCGGACCGTAGAGGTTTCAACAACGTAAGGGTGAATATTCGCCGTACGTCGGGTTGTCCGATGGTAGAATTGCGATGGCGGAATCAAGTCATGCAATTCCTGCGCACACTCTCCAAAATGCATCCTGTAAAACACCGAAAGGCTGGCTACCCTACGCCTGAGCTCAAGGCTTTGAAGGCTGGACTTAACCAAATCTCCGGTAATATCACATAAAGAAACAGGTAAATCTGTGTGTGTAAAACACTACACTGGCCAATGCTTAAACCCGTATGACTCGGTCCAGGCAGTCGGTACCGACAAGTATAAACCTGTACCCTTAGCCAAGTTGCTAATCTGCAATAGTTAACGCTTCAAATGTACGGGAATGACGTCGTCTTAATGCTCAGTCACGTGGTCAGAACAAAAGAATTGGCGGCAAGGTCAACTCGAAGCGTTCGGCGCAAGCGAAACGGTTGTAACTTGGCTAGGGGGGCTGTTTCTTTATAAATGAGCGCATAAGAATACACGGTAGATAACCTGCAACGATCGCTACCGATCCGTACAGACTTGTCTGCACCGGTAACCTGTTTCTTTATGTTTGCCCCCTTATGCGTGAGGCCGCAGCTTTATGCTGAGCGTTCGGCCGTTTTGCGCGGATGTGACGCATATCTTCCCTATCTATTATTGATTATATTTACTTAGCTAGTTTTAAGATTGCATCTTTATCGCGTGAGGAAACTGTTTTTCTTTCTTTCTTTCTTTATTGTAATGTTCCACTACTGGGACTCAGGCCTTTTCTCTAAGAGACGGAATGGGCTTTTTTTTGTTGGGTAATTAGCCAATGATTTCTATTACTCTGAGGCGGAGTGAGAGGGCGTGTCAGGCTTTTACAGGCTTAAACCAATCACACCGATGTTCCGTCTTTATCTAGTATTTCAGGGCTCAGCGTTTCCCTTTTGGAAGTCTTCTTCTTAATCTTCTTTTTCTTCTGGCTTCGGCCCTGCTGGGTCCCTACGATTTATGTTATAAATACAGTGTATGAATGCAATGCAATGGAAACTTAAAGTCACCTCTTTTTCTGCTCTCATCTTTTACACAAAGACTTGTTCGTCAACTAGCTTACGTAATTCGCGCGAGTCTGCGCGAGTTGGCTCCTTCCATTGTCACCTACTTTTTCTGTCGTCATCAATATCATTAGGCGCCAGCGCACAGCTGGATGTGGAAGTAAAACAACCCCTCAATCGTCCGGGTGGACCGTTGACTGTGTATTTATATCGCCAATCAAGTAATATAACTGGCTTATAACTTTGTGATTTTTCATAATGCAATTTTGAAATTTTGTTCATAGAATTTTTACATAAAAATGATGAATTTGCAAGAACTGAGGCTCAAGGTCATCAGATTAGACCAGAACCCTTCTGTGGTATCTCAAAGAGCCAGGTCATGCAGACCCCTAAGGGCAACCTATATGGCGATTCAAAAAAGCACTGGTTGTTATAACCAGGACTGCTACACGCCAAATCTCTTATAGAAGGCTACTCTCAAAAACGAACTGCCGAGTTTCTTAAGCTTAGCAGGACAACATCTGTGCGGTAGCCCGCGCCTTAACCGGCCACAGCAAACTAAACAGGCACCAATTTCACATGAAACCGAGTGACTCTGATGTTTGCCGGTACTGTAATCAGGAGAGGGAGACGCCTAAGCACCTTTTGTGTAAATGCGGGCCCTTATCCACAAACGCAGTGTCCGGAGGAGATTAAAACTCTAAAAGCTAGGAGTATTCTAGATTTCCTGGAAGCCTCCGGGCTAAAAGAGTTACTCTAACAAGGTGGCGAGTCACAATAAATCATTTAGTTCGCAGTGACTATATCCTCTACACTACGGGAGATGCATAGACCCTTATCTTCAAAAATAATGTAATATAATAAAGAGGTAAAGTTTGTTTTTATGTTTTTTTGTTTGTAGGGGATAATCTCTGGAAGTACGCGTCCGATTGCTAAAATTTTTGCACCGATAGAAAGCTTCTTTATTCCTGAGTGACATAGGCTATATTTTATGTACGCGGACGAAGTCACGGGTAAAAGCTAGTAATACATAAAGATACACAGACAGGTGTTTCAGGTTCCGCATATACTAATAAGTATACAAAGAATAAAGTAAGATTCTCCAAAATAAAAACTAATCCCAACATAGGAAAACACTATACAAATGTTGGGTTTTGCTAAATAGTTAATCTTTTTTTAGTGGCTGTAATTTACTGCGCCGATTTAAATGCCCCCTGAGAAATGTTAGCAACGTTGCTGAGGTCACAGTAATTTCTCAAAGGTCGTTTAATGTATTTAAACTATTTCTTGGAAATTAAGTTACAATCTAGGATTTCCCTTTTATCGTTGAAAAACGACCACTTAATTATAAGAAAGGGTCTTCCATAAAATTATCCCGATTTTTTTTTCATTGTAGGCATACTTTTGTTTCTTTTTCTTAAGGCCCACGCGCCCGAAAATTGCTATAAAATAGTGACTTTCTGAAACCTACTCCTCGGTAACGGCCAGGTTCATAAGTTTGAAAAAAATATGGTTATTATAGATTCATGAACAACATTATCAACATTTGATTATTTCGTGCTGTTAATGCTTTTGTCTAAAAAAAATATTTAGCAATTTCGCAACTTTTCCCTACTCCTTCGAAACGGCTTGGATCTTTAGGAACATTTTTACAAATTAAGATTTGTATTTAAATATTCTTCAAATTGAACATAGCATATGTAAAACAGTCAATATTTCGCAAAGAAAATAGATTTAAAGTTCAGCCGCGCGCTTTCCGGGCGCTGCTGGCCGCAAATAAATGCACAGTTAAGCGTACTGCCGCGTAGGCGGGTGCGAGAGTTGCGTCCATTTAATTTCGGCCAGATGGCTTAAGGAACTATAAGTCTTAAGGGGATGCAATTATCTTTTTTCGAGTTGCGTTTTCGTCAAACATCGCGTTGAATTGCGTTAGATGTAGTAACAAGCTTTTAAACCGTGCTCGCTGTTGACGATGAACCTTAAGAAAAACATCTTACAGTTAAAAAAAAATCTAAAAAAAAAATACACCGTACTGAATTACACAAAAAAAGAACATAAATAGATGTGCCAACAGTTTCACCGCGAAGTATCTGGAAGTACGAAAAAAAATAAATGTGTAATGTCTCAAAAACTGCTAAATCGATCTTTTCTATTTGCAGGATTAACTAAATTTTAAACACATTCTTTAGGGGTTTTAGGATACTCCTTATCCTAAAATGTTTGATTAAGTAGTTGGTTTTCTTGAGACGATTCTCTACTTTCATGCAAGCGAAGCCACTCTAGTAACATGATGATGATGATGGCAACAAACCGACTAGCATTCAAAAGTAAAGTTCGCGAGATAATTCGCAAGAGGTTGGCAGTAGTATCATCACAGCGTTAAAGTTTTCCAATTGTCGATTTTATCCAATTGTTTGATTATATTAGGGTATATTGTATGTAGTTTATTAATTTGAGTATGTATATATTATATTATTGTAAGTGTATTGTAATATTTATGGTTTATTAGTATATCAATTCTCGGAATCACCTTTTCTCTTTCTCTTATTGCACCTACCACAGTCTTTCTCTGCACCACCCAAAGGTTGACTGGAAGAAAATGCCTAAGGCATTAAGTCCGCCTCTGTACTTTTATGTGCATGAAGTATAAATAAAATAAAATAAAATAACATCTAGTAAATCATACTATATTTGAAACAAATGACCTCTTTCATCTGTTTCAAAGAAGCATAGTCCAAAATCGCAATAAATTTGTGGTCGGTTTAACATTATTTTTTCGTTCTTCTCAATCAGATATCATTTCGATACCTCCTAAGTATAATGAGTCAACTGACATTATAGTTATTTTACAGGAGAGTGATTTGAAGGCAAATCGTTTATATTTTAATGAAATCAAATTAATTCGAAATAAAGTAAATGTTTTTTTAATAAAAATTGTAAGCTCTTCCTTTGGTATAAAATGATTTTGCTGATTTTTGTTTTTAAATGACATTTTATGTACATGACTGGGTATACGCCGGCGGGACTCAATAGTGAAATGGTTTAACTACCAGTTATATTCATGTACGTTGTCCATTAAAATCCATCGTTTACACCAAAATCACATGAAATATGATTGAAATTGTATTAATATAATTTTACTTTTGTTTGTTTTCGGGGTTTTCTGTCTCACTTAATAATAAAATGTTGAAATTATATCACTTGACTCATTATACTAGGAAAGTACTTAGCAATGTTAACATTTGAAACCTCAACGTATACTGGACCAATGTAATTTACCGAGGTTTTTTATTAGTATTTTTGTTTGTAATACCTTACGATATGTGGGATTAATAAAAGCTAGGAAGAAGAACAAGAATCATAAACCAAAAACAACTCATTTTGAAGAATCACAATGTATATTTCGCCATAATTAAGTAGGAATATCTTTTTAACATAATAGCTTTACTAAAAGCTACACGTAAACAAATCACTATTAAAAAAAAAATCAATTTTTCATCAATAAAGTTTCATAAAAAACAACAAACAATCAATCAAAATGAGAACTAAAACAGGTACTTACTTCTTTAGTAGGTCAATAAAAATAATAAGAACTAAAAATGGTAACTTACGTTAAACAATAATAAAAATTATAGAAATTAATAACGTAACAATCTAGGCATTTCTAATGCTCAAAAAATAGTTATAAGGTTTAACAAATTAGAAATCAGTCAGAATCGCTGTCGTTAGATCCATTAGAATTAGTTGAAATCAGTTAATTTATTAAAAAATAAATGAA
The DNA here is from genome assembly GCA_929112965.1 of Mythimna albipuncta. NCBI lineage: Eukaryota > Metazoa > Arthropoda > Insecta > Lepidoptera > Noctuidae > Mythimna > Mythimna albipuncta. The sequence continues at coordinate 13,805,692 of OV815982.1, forward strand.
ATTACTAATTTTCGCTATAATTAAGTACGAATTTCTTTTTAACATAGTAGCCTTACTAAAAGCTACCAGTAAAAACAAATCAACATTTAACAAATTATCAATGTTCCATCATCAAAGTTTCATAAAAAAACAATAAACAATCAATCAAAGTAAAAAACTAAAACAGGTACTTCTCTAGTACGTCAATAAAAATAATAAGAACTAAAAATGGTAACTTACGTTAAACAATATTAATAAAAATAATAGAAATTAATAACACAAAAGTCTAGGCATTTCTTATGCTCAAAAATTATAAGGTTTAACAAATTAGAGATCAGTCAGAGTCGCTGTCGTTAGCTGCATTAGAGTTCGTTGAAATCAAATTATTAAAAAATAAATGATACTCCTTAGGAATTACCAGTGTCTTACAAAGATCCATCAAGTCTTTGTGCTTATTTTGGTCAATAGGAATGGGTGTCTGATAAGCTAAAGAAATATTATCTATATCAATATTTAACTCTCTTCGATTTCGTGTAGTTTTAGGTTTCTTTACACAATCTATCCACTTGTAAGCATCATCTTGGTAACTCGTTTTATAAAACAGCCTAAATGGATATTCCGCTTTAACTAGTACTTCCGTTACTTTATTCCAAGGCATTTTTGATCCATCGTTGGTAGTTGTCCAGTTGTTTATAAGTTTTAGCTTTGATTTAAAGTCTTTAATTAAATCCTGAGACACTTCAGTAACTTTGTATGGCTTTTCATCGGATTTGGCAAATCTAAAAGCTGTATACCACTGATCAGGCGTATAAAGCACCTTATCTTTCGTCTGCCTTTCAATTAAAGCGTGCATACTGTCGCCTTCATTTTGAGTGTGACCCACTACTAGAAAGCGATGACTAATATCTATAACAAATTTCGAACTAGCTAACATATACATTAAGAATACAATTCTGTTTCTATTTTGGCCTCCACAGTTGTCTGACCAGAACCGGTAATCTTTGACACCATTACCCACCGTATCCTCTATAAACTTGAAAACACAGCTGGAAATTTCATTAGCTCCTCTCTTTGCTGTCTGTTGATGCCATGAAAAACAATAACCCTGACGAGATCCCAGATTGAATATTGTGAAATTATACAAAGAAAGTTTCCGTTTATAATAAAAAGTACTAACGTTCCCGTGAGGTACATTAAGGCACTTTTGAAGATCAAATGCTGCTGTAAGGATTTTATTATTTTGTAACGCTGATTCTTTATCTTGTGTTTTCATTTTCCTAGCTTTCTCTTTTTCTTTTAAATGCTCTTCATGCTTCTCTTTATCTGTCTGTGTAACTTCCTTGTTATTTTCATAAATGTGGCATTGTTCACAAACATCTTTTTTGGGTTTATGAAAACCAATATTGATATTTTTATTAATGATATCTCGGTATTGTCTCACCGTAGTCGCTTTTGAAGAGTATTTATTAGAATCAAACCATTCATTATATAACTTGAACATTTTTGGGAAGGATAAAGAGGCCTCAAGATATTTTTTACTTGATTTTTGGCGAGTGTAGTGTGATTCTACAGGGGAAAATGCTTCAACGTGATCTATAACACTACGAACGATATCTTCATTGATAATCTTTGGATGATTAATATGTCTACCACGCTGATCTGTTTCAATAAATCCATTTCCTTTATCGGACTTTTCTAAAGCTGTATAAACAAAATTAAAACTGATAGAAAGGGTTCTCAAGAACATGGTCTTGCAAACCGGTATTTTTGTAGTTTCAATATTATCTCCTTGACTGCTTGGAAGGTAATAATAAATAGTATGAAGACGTTTTGAATTTTCTTTATCCACAGTAATTCTTTTTTTTTCAGCTCTTACAGCATACCTTGCCAAAAAATCCCATTGTCTTGAGTGGTCTCCAATACTCCAAAACAGATCAAAGATTCTTTGCCGAATATCTTCTGTTAATTTCTCACTGCATTTTTTCCGACATGTTACGGGGCAAGAAGTTTTCATATTTCTCTTACCATGCACTCTTCCGCTTCTACTGACATATTCCAAACCTCTATTAACATTATATTTCCGCTCTTGATCTTTCCATTTTTTCTGAAAACGTTCTCTTAGCCTTCCTTTATCTTTTTTAGCTATGGAAATCCGTTTACGACGACGTTTGTCATTATTGCACGGTGAGTATGTGATATCATTAATGTCAGATGCAGGGGTGGCGACCGCAGGACTGTCAAATGACTCGAAATTAACAGGTGATGGGGCAAAAGAATTATACGGCGACGGTACTGGAGTGATATCACAATAATTTTCAATAATAAAGTTACTCTGGATTGGCGAATTTCCCGGTGTGTTTTCTATTACTGATGGCGATCGATTTTCGTTTTGAGTTCTATTATGATCTCCATTTGATACCCAAGGCGACGAGCAAGGAATATCATCCGGGAATAATATGGAAGCGTTAGAAGGAATATTTTGCAATACATCCTTGCTGTCATTCAAATCAACATCATCAAGTATTGATAGCTCCTCTTCCGTAAAATTTGCATCAGGTGGCAATGGAGACCCTAAAACAAACAAAAAATAAAATTAAAAACAAAAGAAATCATATTTTTGCAGTAAACATTACAATAATAATTAATACATTATTTATTTAACTAATAAAAACAAATATAATAACACAATTAACAATAAACTATTAAAAAATAACTAATACATTATTATAGCCAGGTGAGTCAAGTGTCTTCTTTTTATAAGTTGTTCGCCGTATACTGGTGTAACTGTAGTTGTATCAGTATACGGCGTACTAAGCGACGTGAACAAGAATTATTAAACAAAAATAACCATATCATACTTATACACATAAATAAAGATAACTTACCCTCTTCATCCCTTGTTTGAATCATATCATCGATTCCTGTGTTATTGCTTTTTGTATCAATGGTGCTATTTACATTTTCATTGAGTAAATTTAAAATTTTTCGCGCTCTGTTTGACTGCATTCTGTTACTAATATTAATTTAACATGTACAACTATATCAGACACATACATCCACGATATTATTATATCCTCCCGTCTGCTAATAAATCTCCAGGAGATTTCTGTCAAAAAACGCGTGTCTGGTGGGAATCTCCTGGAGATTTCGTGGATCGGGTCGGATTAAATGCCAAATATTGCCTGTCTAGAGTATACCTTTCCTACTCTAACTTACACAGAGTGTAGGTGAAAGAATAAGAAAGGCATAAAACATCACATGCTAAACATTCAACAACATTTGTTATCGGAACGTTTTTCTGTTGTGAGCGCATCATTTCGTTTATGTCAACGACGCGGCGCGTGTTTTAATTGGTTGGTGTTATAAGTGTTATTATCGAACTATAGTGTGGTGTGATAAGATTAACCGTGAACAAGTAAGTACTAAACAGTTTTTAATTGCTGCATTGTGTATTTGTTAAAGATTTTGGACAGAATTTGTTATTTCACCAAACATTGTTTTGATTTGAAATTCGAGCGCCATGCCGGTACATTTCTACTTGTTGTGAGTAGAAAATACACTAGAGACGACAAAATGTTGTTAGAAACATGATTTAGGTACGTTACTACGTATGTATTAGGCATTTTATTAGTAAAATTCGTAAAAAAATTGTGTAAATATTGAAATTAAAAAACGTAATCGAACGGGTTGATTACCTGAGCCGTGTTTTTGTTCAGCTTGCAGATGCAAAATATGTATAGAAATGTCTGTTCTTTTACTTGATTATTGTAAAATAATGTGTTATTATGTAAATAAAACAATAACTTTGGAAAAAAATGCATGTATTTTATTAATATGACGACTTTTGTACCAAAAACTGGGAAAAAGTAGCTAACCCTACTTTCAATTTCGAATCAACAATAGATTTCACGATAAAACTGTACAAAACTATAGAAAATCAAATAGCTTATTTTATAACGATTTCAGTGACATAGGGTGTGTCGAGCTGCGCTCTTTAATTTCAGAGCTATCGTAGTTTTAGTGAACGCGGAGAAATTGCACGATTTCGGCCGGGCGCACTCTGACAGCTCCGCGGAGTTGCGCAATAGAGGCCAAACGTTTGAGGGGCTATACGAATAATAGTAACTTTACGAAACAGAATTATTACCTAAAATTGCGTGCGCACTCGCCGCCATCCATCGTATACTGAGCCGGAATAAACTTGTATCGGTGCGTCCCCCCTCACGCCCCGCGTACACTGGTACAATGTTACTTAGATCAGTTTACAATGTACGATTTTAACTGATGTTGAAATTGATTTAGTATACGTGAAATTATCTCGGTAATTATTGTTCTTTTTTAATTTTTTTTTACACAAACGTTAAGATCACGATTTATCATGTACGTTTATATAAAAATATAAAAATACCTAAATTTGTTAGTTGACTCAGTATACTTAGGAGGTATCGATTTCTGTAGTCAGTCTTTCTTAGGTATTTTTTTTTCTATTATGAATAGGCTTGCGATTGACTACTATCTCACCTGATGGTAAGCGATGATGTGGTCGATGATGGAGCACGCTTGCCTAGAAGCAACCTATTCACTTTTGACTTAAAGACCCCTAGCTTGTAGCTATCAGGAAACACAGACTCCGACGCGCGGAATTCCACTCATTAGCTGTACGCGTAATGAATGTGTTCTCAAAACGCTCTGCACATGCGGTGGCGCAGCGCATCACTGTTCAGGTATTAAAGTCCAGGTTTTCCATTATCATAATCATTTCAGTCGAAAAACGTCCACTATAGAACATAATCCGTCCCCGAGTGTCACGACAACGACTGGTCATCAATCCACCTTTTTTTTTGGTAGGTAAATATAATCCATATAACATTTTCCACTCTTGGGCGGAGCAGGAGTGTCAGATTCTTACTGATTCAAAAATCCACCCCGTTCATTCAAACCTTCATACCGGGATTCTAGCTATCTTTCAAAACTAACCCTAGCCCCAGTAGGCTTCGACCCGGCTGGGCCCCTGCTGTTGCTGACAACTCCTTGAGGCGCGCGGGTACAGTGCGCGCCGTCGACGATTTGAGCTCGGTCCGGACAGTTACCGGATGGTCGGACAGCGAGCCACCTAGTGTTCGCCATCCGCGAGCCCGCGCCTACGATAGACAGAAATCGGCATCGGAATCCCGGCGGCGGTTGGGGCGCTGTGAGCGCCGTTGCCTAATACGGTTGGCCTCCTCCTTTGTTAGCATTACTGCTCCGCAGAAGGAGGCGGCCGCCTGTCACTCCTCCTCACTCTGGACCATGACCTGTACCAAGGCCCGGATCGCTCCCACGTTATAGAAGAAATTCCAAGAACGGGCGCCGGTTATCAGTCCACCTTGAAGAAAGCCTTTCAACGCACCATATCTGCCACTTTAGAGACACCTTTAGGCCAGAATCTTAAGTTTCTGGTACATGAGGTTTAAAGTACCACTCAGACCGTAGAAATGGTACTAAAGAAAGGTGATACAATAAAACCAAATGGTCTAGCTAAAGTACCTACAGTAATCTTGATTGTAATAGAATTTGTTGTTAATCTAAGTAGAAGGATTTCTGAATCGAGATACAATCTATTACTACGCCTTTAAGAAATATTGGCCCTATTTAGAGAACAGATAGAAACGCCACTTTGTCTAATTTTTAAAAATGGATTTTAAGAATAGGAAGGAGTTCTATTTTGAAGAATTTGAAAAAAAAAAAAGAGTTCGTGATCCTTTACATGATCTAGTAATAAAAAGCAGTTCATCATTTGTTTTTTAACCGACTTCAAAAAAGGAGGAGGTTCTCAATTCGACCGTATAAATGTTTTTTTTTTTTTCGTATATCTACGCAGATATCTTCTATATTATTCTATATATTTAAAATCAATGCCACTTTTCGTTGTAATTTTTTAAGTCAAGAACGGGCTCACCTATCCAAACCAAATGTTTAGGCTTTGTACTGACCATTTAGTAGATGTGTTATGTGAAGTTTCCACAAAATCGGGCGAGCAGTTCTTCATTTATCACATTTTTTGTAACAAATGAAGTAGGGTAGAGTAGAATAGGGTAGGGTAGAGTAGGGTAGAGTTGGGTAGAGTAGGGTAGAGTAGGGTAGAGTAGGGTAGAGTAGGGTAGAGTTGGGTAGAGTAGGGTAGAGTAAGGTAGAGTAGGGTATTGTAGGGTGTAGTAGGAAAGAGCGGGAGCGGAGTCGCGCGGGCTAGTATTATAAAGAGGTAATCTCTGAAAATTTTTTCAACGATAAAAAAGCTGCTTTATTTCCGTGAGACACAGGCTATATTTTATGTGTGTGAGCGAAACCGCAGGCAAAAGCTAGTATTATAAAATTTACTTTGTTCCACGTTCATCTGGCGCCTTCTATAGTGCTTGACCGCGATCCCACTTGATGGTAAACAGTGATGCAATCATTGATGGTGAGGTGCACTAGTTTATTCACTCTAGCCTTGACGACACCTCTACCTATTATAATTGAATGGGAATTTGGGAAAACAATTCATAGGATATCATTTTATTGAAAAAACTTACCTGCTTATTAGTCAATAAATATTCTTATACTTATGGAATACAGGAAAAAGATCGTCTAAATTAGGTAAAGGACCAACAAAATCTGTGTGACAAAATAAGGACCAAATTAGTGTCAAAGGATAAGTTTATAATTTGATTTGAAGAAAATATAGAATAGAACGAAATTTGAATCTTGAATCCACCATTTTGAATTTTAGTATTCAGCATAATCTTAACTTTGTAAAATATTGTGGACTAGGGACACACTTTTTTTTAAATAAAACTTTAGCTTGTGTTTGATGAAGTCAAAGAAGAGAAACTTAATATAACGAAATCTGTATCTTGAATTCACCATTTTTAATTTTGTAATTTAGCATGGTCCTAATTGTAAAATATTGTGCGTAACCTAAGCTAAACTGGTGCCCTAGTAACTAAATGGCTAACCGCCCAGTGAGCAATAGAAGGGACTTTTTTTAGGAAACTTATGGATATTATTGAAGTTCAATAAAATCTTTCACACAATAAAAACATGAAGTATTTTTCTACATAAATCTAAATAATAAATTAAAAAAGTTAAACACTACAGCTATACAATATACTTTGAAATAAAAAAGTCAATTTTTATAATATTGGTCAAAATTCAAAATATTTTATTCCACATAGGCCTACATAGGCACTTACAAAACATCAAAAGCTGGTGCACGGTTCCAAATTGGTTGTTTCTTATGGAGAAGAACCGGCAAAAAACTCCATGGTTACTCTCTTAAAAGAAATGGTTGATGTAACAATATTAACCCTCGGTCCGTCGCGCATTTTTAATAACGCGGTTCGTCGCGTGGGGTCCCTTAAGACCCCAACAGTATAACACCTATGATATCCTTTATAACTTGTATTTTTCGCACTATTTTGGCAGTTTCTTATTTTTTTATTTAATTTCAACAAAACTACAACAGATTAATCAAAAGTATTCATATATTTACTATCTGAACTTACAAAATAAAATTAGGAACGTAAAATTCACTCTTTGAGATCATTTCGCAGTTATTTTTGTTTTAATACTACTAAATCAATAAACTTTATATGATATTATATCTATATGAGATCACACTAGACTAATTAACAATTTAGTATGAAATTTGGATCCCACCAACAAAAAAAAAATACAACTTTTATGAAATGAAATCCGACAAATTTTTGATTTAGACACAGACTGTACCGTTATGGTATGTGTTTTCTTTTATTCATTCTCTTGAAAAGGGCATTTGTTGTTGTTTGGGCACGTATCTTGAAAACATAGACCTTTTAGTCGCTTTCCGACGCATATTTCCAACTTTTTTGTGTACAATGTAACCGCATCCACCAGAGAAAACCACTTGATCCTTTATTTTGCCAATGTACTGGGCATGGGCATGTATTGGCGAAATCAACACGATCCTCTAAAACTGTTACCATTTATGGACCATTTCTGTCTCTTTTTGATGTATAAAAGTTCTGTGATGATATGTTTATCAAGGGCTCTTCATCACCATCCCTTTATGAACTTCCCAACTTAAGGTACTTTTCATTCAACGACTCTAAAACCTGATCCGGTTCCTCCAAAGATTCCTAAGGTTGTTCTGTAGGAACCAAATCAACACATCCTTGTTCCGAATCCGTGTTATGATTACTTCTTTCGTCAAGGTATGAAGCGATTTCATTTTCATCCTCATTATTATTACATAATCAGTTTCATTTTCTTAACAGTTCAATATACGTTGTTGTTGTCATTCACACATTTTAGAAGTCAATTACAACTTAATTTTAATCATAAACAGTAAAAAATTAATAAAAACCCATGTTACACAAGAAATCAACCATACATTTTTACTTACGTCGTTCGTCGCGTGGGGTCTTTCAAGGCCCGCGCGCATAAAACACGTCTATATCTTACATCGCAGGCTTGCGAACTTAAATTAGCGGTGATGCACGTGAACTATAATCCAATTTCGAAGGGTACCTAAAGTATTATAAATCGTGGATAGTTTTGAATGTGTTAATTTTACATAATTCTAACACCTAGGCTTTCAAAGACCCCACGCGACGGACCGCGGGTTAATAGATATTATTTAAAGAGAGTGTAGACCAACATAATAAAATAAAACATATTGACAGGCCTGTTGGTCTAGTGGTTAGTGACCCTGACTGCTATGAGGTGGGTTCGATTCCCACCCAAGACAAATGTTTGTGTGATGAGCACGATCATTTGCTCTGTGTCTAGGAGTAATATATATAGTATGTATGTATTTAGAAATATAGTATAAGTATGTTTATCGATTGTCTAGTACTCATAACACTAACACTACGTCATCTGATGATGATGAGATGGCGCTATCTGGCTAACATCTAAACAAAAGTGCTCCGTGTTTACAATTACTTTAAAAATATTTACATCCATTTTTAAGTGTTAAAAAACTTATAAATCTGTTTATAGTAGTTCAATGAAAGAGTGTGATCGTTATCCAAGTGTTAAATACAGTTAAACTTAAAATATCTGAACAATAACAAAGCAACATTTAAAAAGCAAATACAAACACTAAAAGCGACAATTAAAGTGAAAATTCGGTATAATATAATCCAAAATCAAACAAAATACCAAGTGTCAATTAAAAAATCAAAAATCGGTGTTTAAATCATAAACAAAAAGTGTACGTCAAGTGGAAAAAATTCCTGAGCGATGAGTAATACTAACCGATTTGCAAAATTCAAATAGCTAAATCTGCGAATAAAGATCCTTTATTTCATCCCTCTTCTTGATTGACATCTTGGTGTAGTGGTATTACCGCCAGTTACAAAGTGACATCGACTAACAGATTTCCTGGTTCGAATCCCAGTGACTCAGAAAGTCTTTTTGTGTTTTTGTGACTTTCTGACGTTAGTTTCATATATGTACTGGTTCAAAACCCAGTGAATCAAAAGTCGGCGTACCGTTTATAAACAATTTTATCTAAATAGCAATGGATTCAAACATTACATATAGACAACCATATACGAATAACAATGGATCTGTGGATGACTTATCTATTTTGACAAATGACGCTGAAAGAACAATCCTGGACACGACAATGCTGAGTATGCCTGATAGCCTGCACAACGACACTACTGACAATGACATTATTAATGAATTGAGAGACGAGATTAAACTACTGACATCACAATTAATGAGCGCGCATAAGGAAATAGAAGACCTACATAGTGAGAACTTCCGACTAAAGTCGGATCTACAGAAATCTCTTAAGAATTTGGAAACTTACAAAAAAATCTGCTCAACACCACAAAGAAAACATAAGACACCACAAAGAAAACATAAGACACCAACATCGGCACGTAAAAACTTAACACCTCAAACGCCGCTGATGGAAATAAATACTAGTGTAAGGAGCGACTTTCAGGTAAAACCTAAATTGGACATGCTTGATAAACAAACACAGACTCAACATATTCCAAATATTGACACATTGCTACAAATAAACCAGAAGGCGCAACAAAAATCACAACTATGCAACTTTGCTCCCAAAAAATTATCAGGCGCTTTAATAACACAAGCACATAAAAATAAGTTGTGTATCATTAGTAGCGATTGTACAAGGGGTACTCTACCTCTAATAGAAGAAACTTTTTCTGAACACTTTGACTTTTGCCATAATTTATTACCAAACGGTACCACTGAAGAACTCGTATGTAATATAGAATATAAATTGAAAGATTTCACTTTGAAAGATTATTGCTTGATATTCATTGGAAAACATGATCTTAAAAATGACAACTATATAGATATATTGGACAGTTTCAAAAGCTCGCTGAAAAATATTACCCACACAAACATCATTATCTGTTCTCCAACGTACATAAAAGGCGCTATGATACACAATTATAAAGTCGAGCTCTTCAACAACCTGCTATATTTAGATGTGAAAAACAACCAATACGCTTATTTTTTTGACAGCAACAAGACTCTGACTCATGATATGTTTTCCTATAACACAGGGAAAATAAATAAATCTGGGTGGAGACATATTTATAACCAGATAATGACCAACATAATGATAGATTATGACTTGTTTTATTCTCAAGATGTTTTGCATGATAATTTGAACCAAAGAATTCCTAGCGAGAATGAGAACGTATCACCATCTACTAGCGGCAATGAGTTTTTTCTATTATAAACATATGTACATCATGCATCAGAATATAGCCGGACTTCTTAACAAGAGTGACTTACTAGTTATTCATATCCAGGAGTTGCTGAATAAGCAAATAGACGTTGACGTAATATGCATCACAGAGCATTTTGTAATTTCTGGACAAGAGGGACTTATTAACATTCCGAATTACAAACTTGCCGCAGTATATTCAAGAAAAGAACACAAGCGAGGAGGCGCCTGCATTTTAGTTAAAACTTGTTATGAATTTAATGTATTGACAGAGATAGAAAAAATGTCTATTACAGGTATTATAGAATGTTGTGCAATTGAGTTAATAAACCAAAATTTAGTCATTATATGTTTGTATAGACCTCCAACGATGTCAAATTTTAATTTATTCTGTGACATCTTAGAAACATTATTAAAAAAAATATGTACTAAAAGAAATAGAAAGATATTGCTATGTGGAGATTTCAACATTGACATTTTGAAAAAAAATAGATACACTTTGGACTTTGAAATCTTACTTCTCAATCACAATCTCAAGCTGGAAATTAGGCAACCAACTAGACCAAAGAGCTTATCTTGTATTGATAATTTTGCGCACAACTGTCGTAAAAAGTGTTATAGCGAGGTAATAGACTTTGCTCTATCGGACCACTCAGCTCAATTGCTGAAAATACACGTGAATAAAACTTGCATACTTAATTCATGGCGAATAAAAAAACGGGACATGTCTAAAGTTAATTTGACCAAATTCAAGAAACACCTGAAAAGTTTATCTTTTACTGACGTATACAATTCTGACAATCCGAATGAGGCATATGACAATTTTTTAGAGCAATTTCGCTTAATATATGACTTATGTTTTCCAGTAAAACTAATTAATATAAAACCCAATAGAAAAATAAAGTGGATATCAAAAGGTATAAGAATTTGCAGTAAAAAACAAAGACTGTTACTCTGGAAATATCGGCAAACACCGTCAGAACAAACTAAAAGTGCATTTAAACAATACTCTAAAACATTTAAAAAGATTATTAAGCTCACTCAAAAAGCACAAAACAACCACATTATTAAAAATTCTCAGAGCAAATCTAAAGCCTCTTGGAAAATAATAAAAGGCAGCAATCAAAGTGTAGAACCCATACTTCAAATTAAAAAAGGAAACACTGTTATCAACAATCCTAAGGAAATGGCCGATTGCTTTAATAACTTTTTTATTGATCAAGTTGAAAATCTTAGTAATAACAATGCTATAAACGAAATTAATGTAATAGATAATAACCCACACTCAATATTTATGGCTCCCGTTGTGCCAGAAGATATCGTGAGAGTTATTAAAACATTAAAAAATAAAAAAAGTGTCGGATACGATGGAATAGCGACCAATGTGGTAAAACTCGTTGCAGAGGTAATAGCTTCTCCCTTAAGCCACATAATGAACTTGTGCATAAGTGATGGCACATTTCCAGATAGCTTAAAAACTACAATTATTAAACCGATACATAAAAAAGACAGTAAAGAGGAAATGTCAAATTATAGACCGGTAGCTCTTACTTCTGTATTTTCTAAAATACTTGAAAAATTGATTTACGAATGTATAATTTCTTTTCTAAATAAATATAATATCCTCTGCAATGAGCAGAAAGGTTTCAGAAAAAATAAAAATATTAACATGGCTATTTATGACTTGTTACATAACATAATGATGAATATTGACAACAAAACACCAGTTTGTGCAATTTATACTGACATGACTAAAGCCTTTGACTTCGTTAAACATGACATTCTTCTGCACAAACTTGACAGGTACGGCATTAGAGGAAATGTATTGAGACTTATTGAATCTTACCTAAGCAATCGCAAACAACAGACAGAAATAACTAGGATATGTCCCAAAAGTAAGATTCAATATAAGTATTTATCGGATAGTAGGGTAGTCAAATTCGGAGTACCGCAAGGCACTGTGGCCGGACCCTTAATATTTTTGATATATATAAATGACCTGCCTAGACATATTCAACAGCCAATGGTATTATTTGCTGACGATAGTACGGCAATAATCAAATGTACAGAAAAACAAAATTATGAAACAGACATTAATGACACGTTAAAAAATATAATAAAGTGGCTCTCTAACAATAATTTAATTATCAATTTAAACAAAACAAAAGTAATGCATTTTTACCAGCGATTACGTCCAGACACTTTGACTATAGCATATAATGGACAAAAAGTAGACAATACAAATGTTGCAAAATTTCTAGGTATAATAATTGACAATCAACTGACATGGAAACCACAAGCCGAGGAGATCTGTAAGAAATTAAGCAAATCTGCATACATTTTATATAATTTAACAAAAAAAGTTAGTACTGACACAATTATCTTAGCCTATCATGGTCTCGTTGCTTGTGTTTTAAGATACGGAGTAGTTTTTTGGGGTAACTGCAGTGAGAGAGAAAGAATTTTCAAAGCCCAAAAATATTGCATTAGATCAATGACTGGAATCAATACAACTGAGAGCTGCGTTCCTATGTTTAAATCCCTTAACATACTAACGTTTCCATCGCTCTATATTTTGGAAATGGGACTGTTTGTTAAAAGTAATCGAAATTTATTCTGTTCAAATATTGATCACTCAACAAGGCCAACATTAATAAGATCGCAATATAAAAATCTTTTACATACTGGCAAATTTAAAACAGCACTGCTGAAAAAGAGTATTATGCATATGGGACCGGTGATTTTCAATAAAATACCTGATGATATAAAAAATTGCACATTACAGATATTTAAAAAGAAATTATATAAATTGCTACTTGAAAAATGTTATTACACAATTAATGAATTTTTAAATGACAAATCTATATGATTTTTAATCATCTACAATATTTTTAATTTTAAATGATTTTCTTTGTTTTATTGACTAATTATTGACTTGCTATTGTTGACGTTATATTGATTGTTGGGTAATTTATTGACCGTTTGCTGACTAATTATTAGCTTATTGTTGACATTGTAATATTGACTATTTTTTTTTATTTATTTTTTTGCTTCTTTTTGACATTGTAATATTGACAAATTATTGATTATATTGTTGACATTGTTTACCAATAATTTAGCTTACAAATTGAATTGTTTTATATATTTTTTTTAATGATTATTTAATAATTTGATGTTGGTTCAATACTGTATCATGATAATTATTCTGCGAGGGAAAAAAAATCTATTTTTGCATGCCTGACGGTAGAATGTACTGGATCCTTCTTTTACTTGACACCATATTTTTGTACCTGCATTCTTGCAAATAAATCATCATTTCATTTCATTTCATTTCATTTCATTTCATTTCATTTCTAGTCACAAGCTCTGCTTAGCTTGAGACTAGATGGCGTAGTGTGATAGTTGTGGAAATATATATATGTATATATATAATAAAACACAAAAGCACAAAAAAAAATCATTATAAAGAAAAGTAATTTTTAATAAGAAGTAGTCTGAGAGTTCATAGGTTATACAGTGTTCTCAATTTCACATTACAAAAATGTCGATTGGCCAATCAAGTACTAGGGCTGTGGAATCTAACGATACACTTTTTTCATAACAATACCGTAGTTAATGTTGTACGATGTAACAAAGAAGGTATAATCAACCAAGGAAACAATAAAAGGAAGGGGAACCACACAAAGGAATGTTCAGTACTATACAGTACATAATACCAGGATAAATACTATTTCTTAAGGCCCAAGCGCCCAACAGTGACTTTCTGAAGCCTATTCCTCAGTAACGGCCAGGTTTATAGGTTTGAAAAAAATATATGTTTATTATAGATTCATGAACAACATTATTGACATTTGAGTTTTTAGTGCTATTAATACTTTTGTCTAAAAAAAATATTTAGTAATTTCGCAACTTTTCCCTACTCCTTCAAAACGGCTTGGATCTTTAGAAAAAAAATTACAAATATAAATTGGTGGTTAAATATTCTTCAAAGTGAACATAGCAAGTGTAAATCAATCAATATTTCGCAAAGAAAATGGATTTAAAGGTCAGCCGCGCGCTTTCCGAGCGCTGCTGGCCGCAAATAAATGCACAGATATGCGTACTGCCGCGATAGGCTTCCTCTAAGTGTCGTCACAACAACCGATCCTGTGCGTCTCGCATCCACCGCATTTCTACGCCTCTCACCAGGTCTTCGGTCTACGTTGTGAGAGGCCTTCCAACGCTGCGTTTTCTGGTGCATGTTCACTGATCATCCGTTCAACGAGCAATGTGCTCTGCACACTGCCACTAAAGTTTGGCGATTCTTCGAGCTATTCCGATGACCTCGGTTCTTCTGCTGTCTTCATTCTTGATGTGATCACGCAAGCAAACTCTGAGCATTTCCACTACCAATTGGATGACTGTAAGCCTTCTGATAAGGCCTATTGTAAGCTAACATGTTTCAGTGCCATATTTGTCATCACTGGCACTGGCTGACTTTCGTCTTAAAACACTGTGGTGTGTTGGACGAGAAGATACTGCGCAGCTTCCGGAACGCTGCCCAGCCGAGTCGGATTCGACGATCTTTCTGCACAATTGGGTAGAAAATAATGGTAACTAGGTGCCTTCCCGCATAGCCTTAGTCACGATGATTTTCAAATTCCTCAACAAACCAAGTAATCCTTTTCATAATCCCCACTGTTGTCTAGTTTACAACCCGCTCTATCTATGCAATGCCCATCGTCATTGTAGAGAATACCTGTAAATAATTATCATGTTATTGTTTTGATAATAGAGAGGGGTTTTGGGTAAACCCGGACTTGCCCTAATTTCGAATCAAAAGGCGTCCGGCTGGATCCTTTGTTGTTAGTTGCAAACAACGACGCTGCGAGATCTATTGATAATTAATTAAATCTTTGAATTTGAAATTGTTATGTCCTCCTTTCGTTTTCTGTTTGAGTTACTTCAATTAAATAAGTTCGTTTTTGAGAAGGTTTGGTTGTTCTTTTGTTTTTAATTTTGTTTAATTTTTATATCGGTAGTGTCAAATAGGCTAGTTGCCGTAAAAATTTAATTATTCCGTCTTTTAGATTATTCAAAAATAAGGGACACGTATTTTTTATTTGTAAACTCGCTTTTGCCCGCGCGGCTTCGCTCCCGCTATTCCCTTCTTCAGCCTACTATACCCTACTCTACCTTACTATACCCCACTCTACCCTACTCTACTCTACCCTACTCTACACTACTCTACCCTACTCTACCCTACTCTAATCTACCCTACTCTACCCTACACTACCCTACACTACCCTACTATACCCTACTCTACCCTACATTACCCTAATTTTCATTTTCCATAAGAACCTTCTCCTCATAATAACGAACACAACAAAAAAAATTAGCGAAATCGGTCCAGGCGTTGTTGAGTTATGCGCTTACCAACACATTTTGCGATTCATTTTTATATTATAGATTAAACCAAACATGACAAAGATATAGCCCATTAAAGTTACGAGTAACGTCACGCCGTGCTGCATTTTTTCACATAATCATCATCATCAGCCTTTTTAATGTTCCCACTGCTGGGACTCAGGCCTCCTCTCTAGGAGAGGGAATGGGCCGTAATCCACCACGCGGGCCCAGTGCGTCTCGGTGAATGTCACATGTCTTCGAATTTTTGGTTTTGGGACATGCCGGTTTCCTCACAAAGTTTTCCTTCACCGTTTTGAGAGCAGTGGTGATGAAATAAATTACACAAAGTAATGCGCCAGACTGGGTTCGAACCAGAGACCTTTTTTTTTTTTTTCCGATGGGAAAAATCATCTTATGACAACTCCCGGTCTTGGGCGGAGCGGGAGATAGTGTCAGACTCTTACTGACTAAAAAACCCATCCCGTTCCTTCAAGCCTTCATACCGGGGCTCGAGCGCCCTTTCGGATAACCCTGGCCCCAGTAGGCTTCGACCCGGCTGTTGCTGACAACTCCTTGAGGCGCGCGGGATCAGCGCGCGCCGTCGACGACTTGGGCTTGGTCCGGACGGTTACCGGACGGCCGGACAGCGAGCTACCCATGAACCAAAGACCTACAACTCGTAAGTCGGGGCCATTACCACTCGGCCACCACTGCTCTCAATCGTCAATCCGACCAGTACTTTCAGAGATTACCTCCTAAAAATAAAAAAATAAAAACTTTTCCTCTTTACTATATTAGTGTAGATATAGTGTCTATGAGCATAGTGGCCTAAATTGTTTGATTTATATAATATGAAACAAACTTATTTCAGTTTTCACTAAACGTTTGCACCATTTTTAACAATACCAATATTGAATTTACACCGAGAGTTTCGAAAATCAATTTGAAACTGTCCAATACTCATATTTCCGTAACTGAACTGTGAACTCTCTTATATAATTATAAAATCTGATTTTATTTTTGATGTTTTTATGTATATTTATGTATACTGACTGACATACAAAGGGCCTTTGAGTGCAGTGGCTGTCAATATCAATACAGGCATGAGCCAAAAGTGATACTATTTTCACTCGACCGATTTTTATTTTAAAATTGTAGTATTTATTGTAACATCGTGATGGCATAAGGGTGGTGATTAAGGCATCCGCCTCTCATTATACATCGTTTACCATCAGATGAGATAGTGGTTTTTTTTTTTTTTTTTTTTTTTTTTCGATGGGAAAAATCATCTTATGACAACCCCCGCTCTTGGGCGGAGCGGGAGATAGTGTCAGACTCTTACTGACTAAAAAACCCATCCCGTTCCTTCTAGCCTTCGTACCGGGGCTCGAGCGCCCTTTCGGATAACCCTGGCCCCAGTAGGCTTCGACCCGGCTGGGCCCCTGCTGTTGCTGACAACTCCTTGAGGCGCGCGGGAACAGCGCGCGCCGTCGACGACTTGGGCTTGGTCCGGACGGTTACCGGACGGCCGGACAGCGAGCTACCCATTGCTCACTGTCCGCAAGCCCGCGCCTACGGTGGCTGAAAATCGGGATCGGAATTCCGGCGGCGGCGGCGAGAGCGCCGTTGTCTGATGCGGTCGGCCTCCTCCTTAGCGAGCATTACTGCTTCGCAGAAGTCGGCGACCGCCTGCCACTCCTCCTCGCTCCGGACCATGGCCTCGACCAGGGCCCGGCGCGAGAGGTCTCTGCCGCCGATCACCCCCACGAGGGCACGGCGATGCTCCGCCCAAGCAGGGCACACCGCGATTGTGTGCTCCACCGTGTCCTCCGGGCGTTCCGCACAGTGGCGACACCCGGGCGTCACTTCCGCTTTAATTCGGAACAGGAACCTCCCGAACTTGCCATTTCCGGTGAGGACCTGTGTCATGCGGAAGGTAAGGACGCCGTGAGGTCTTTCCAGCCACGCCTCAAAGAGGGGACTTATCGCCATAATTGTGGCGTGCCCATGACGGGGTTGCGATAGTCGCTGACGCCATTCCACCATGAGATCCCGCCGAAGCTCTGTCCGCCATGCCGCGACCTGTCGCGGCAGAGGACTTTCACCCCGGCGTTGCATCTCCACGCGCATGTCGTGCATGTGTGCAAGGACTGTTGCCTCCAGATCCCACGGTGGTAGGCCAGCCAGAAGGCTCGCCGCTTCGCGGGAAATCGTGCGGTATCCCCGCACCATCCGAATTGCCATGACCCTCTGGCAGGCGTTCAGTATGGCCGCCGGTTGCTTTTTCAGCGACGGCGCCCACACCGGCGCCCCGTAGAGGGCCATGGACCGAACGATCCCCGCGTAGAGCCTCCGGCAGGAGGCGTCTGGACCCCCAAGGTTGGGCAGGAGCCGCTTGAGCGCAGCCCCAGTCCGGTTGAGTTTGGGAGCCAGACGTCGGAAATGCTCCACGAAATTCCACCGGCTGTCGAGGACGAGTCCCAGGTACTTCATCGTCGACCCGACACCGATGTGAACTCCTCCTACCGTTAGTTGGGAACTCAATGACGGCGCGTTCCGAGACCGGCGACCGTGGAAACACATGGCCTCGGATTTGTGAAGCGCCACCTCGAGTCCCAACTCCTGGATCCTACCAACGACTATCGCAACCCCGCGTGTCGCTAAAGCGACCGCCGCCCGGTATGACTCTCCCTGCGCTAGAACCAGCGTGTCGTCTGCGTAGCAGACCACGCTGACCCCGTCAGGGAGGTCGCCCCGCAGCACGTAATCGTAACCAATGTTCCACAAGGGTGGCCCTAGTACCGACCCCTGCGGAACACCGCACGACATCTCCCGACGTTTCCAGTCTCCCTGGTGACCGGGGTAGACAATATACCTGTCCGACAGGTAGGCCTCGACTACTCGACAGAGGTATTCGGGCACCCGGTGGTACCGGAGTGCCCTCCGGATCGTACACCAGGGCAGGGAATTGAAGGCGTTGGCAATGTCCAAGGACACTGCCACGACACACCTACCCTGGGACACCGCATCCCCCGTCGTGAGGGCTCGCACGCGCATGATGGCGTCCACCGTCGAGCGCATCCTGCGAAAGCCGAACTGTCCGTCCGAAAGGTCCGGCCCCACCCGTGAAAGGTGCGCGACGAGGCGGCTCGCAATCACTCTTTCAAAGAGCTTGCCCACCTCGTCGAGCAGCACAATGGGCCGGTACGCGGACGGAGAGTCCGCAGGGCGCCCTGGCTTCGCGATGAAGACCAGTTTCCCCGTCTTCCAGCGAAGTGGGAACTGGCCCCTCTCCAAGCATGCGCTGAAGAGCCCTCTCAGTCGAGGCCCGAGAGCCTCCATGGCCAGGACCCAGGCTTTCCCAGGCAAGCCATCGGGTCCTGGGGCGGCGTTCTTGGCACTCAGCCTTTGCACCGCCACTCTCAGAGATGATGAGATAGTGGTCAAACGCGAGCCTATACATAATAAAAAAAACTGGGCAAGTGCGAGTTGGATTCACGCCCTGAGGGTTCACATTTTTGTCTATTTCAATTCTGGAATACGCGATCTGGAATTGGCGACAAGAAAGATTTTTCCGAATCGCAAAAAAAAAACTAACAACGTTTTCAAATTTATTCCTATACTTGAGCCAAAAGACCTTGCTTTATGTAAAATTTCAGCATTCTGGATCTACTGGAAGTAACTTAGGAACTTTGATTTCCTCGAATATTATCGTTCGAAATATTTAAACGTACCTACATACTTTTTGCCACATAAACCGAAGTATCTTTTTTTCTCGATAATTTCCAAGTTTGATATTTAACAGCTTTAAGAATCTGCAGACTTGAGTATAAGGTTTTAATTTCACTTCGATACCTCCACGCGTTTCCGAGATAAAGGGTCTTGACAGATCGGACGAACGGACATCAAAATGATCCAATAAGGGTTCCGTTTTTTCCTTCTGAGGTACGAATCCGAAAAAAAAACACATGGTCATCTCTAGGTATGGTCTACCGTCAAGATGACATATCATTTTTTTTTTGTATTTTTCAATTCAAATCAGTTTCTTTTGAACAACTCATCGAAAGAATTTTACCATTTCAAAAACTTGTGTGATATGGGATTTGGTAAATGTGGTATCCTGGAGGATCGCTGGCTTGAAGCTGTGGAAGCGAGCGTACGTGACCCACCGCCACGCCACGACCCTCCTATGATGACTACCACTTCACTGCGCTCATGCTTAAAAGTAGCCGATTTAGAATGAACAGTGCTCCATTGGTATAATTGCTGTAAGGCTTTCCGATGCGAGGATAAACAAATAAACAAAACAAAATTAATATGACGACAAGACTTTCGACTACACAAACGTTAAACACGAACAATAGTTTTTCTAAATTTAGATACGATTCAACAAAGGCTCACTGAAATTCTCATATTAATGAAACCGAACTGAGTGAACGACAAATATTGTATTGTTCACTGTGAATATAGGATCTTGTCAAAACGAGACCTCATATTCGAAGTCTAGTGATTAGAATTTTACAACAGTAGCTATTGTCCGCAGCTTCGCCCCCGTACATATAATATAGCCTATGTCACTCTGGAATAAAGCAGTTTTCTTGATGCCCGGGTGTAACCACTGTGCGGAACGCCCGGAGGACACGGTGGAGCACACAGTCGAGGTGTGCTCTGCTTGGGCAGAGCATCGCCGTGCCCTCGAGGGGGCGATCGGTGGCGGAGACCTCTAGCGCCGGGCCTTGGTTGAGGCCATGGTCCGGAGCGAGGAGGAGTGACAGGCGGTCGCAGACTTCTGCGAAGCAGTAATGAGGAGGCCGACCGCATCAGGTAACGGCGCTCTCGCCGCCGCCGAGATTCCAATCCCGATTTCCAGCGACCGTAGGCGCGGGCTTGCGGACAGTGAGCAATGGGTAGCTCGCTGTCCGGACCAAGCCCAAGTCGTCGACGGCGCGCGCTGTTCCCGCGCGCCTCAAGGAGTTGTCAGCAACAGTAGGGGCCCAGCCGGGTCGAAGCCTACTGGGGCCAGGGTTATCCGAAAGGGCGCTCGAGCCCCAGCATGAAGGCTTGAAGGAACGGGGTGGGTCTTTTAGTCAGTAAGTCTGATACCATCTCCCGCTCCACCCAAGGAGTTAATGCATGATTTTTTACCACCACAAAAAAAGGTACGGAACCCTAAAAAGCACTAAATATGGTAGAAGTTATTTTTTTTGTTTTGCTTCTCATATGCGGAGGAGGGGGTTG
This sequence comes from Mythimna albipuncta, assembly GCA_929112965.1. NCBI lineage: Eukaryota > Metazoa > Arthropoda > Insecta > Lepidoptera > Noctuidae > Mythimna > Mythimna albipuncta. The sequence goes on from OV815982.1 coordinate 13,827,017, forward strand.
GAAGTGATCTGGTGAGGGTTGTAGGAATAAGATGGATGCAAGACATAGTGAACCAACCGTTATGGTGATTTTTGGGGATGGCATGTTTGTCCGGCAGTAGGACTTCTTTCGGCTGAATTGTTTAAATTATCATTGTAAGCCTTCCAGAAAGTCGAGAAGGAGTGGCAGGTGGTTACCTCCTTCTGCGGAGCAGTAATGCTAGCAAAGAAGGCGGCCGCACACACGGACTCTGATCCCGATTTCCAGCCACCGTAGGCGCGGGCTTGTCCGATCGTCCTCTCTCTCGGCTCGGTCCGACAACTGTCCGGACCGAGCCCAAGTTGTTGACGGCGCGCATGGATGCAAGCAGGGTCGAAGTCTACAGGGGCTATGGTGATGCGAAAGAGATCCCCGGAGCCCTGGAACAATTGCAAAGAAGAAACTGGAGTGAGTTTTTAGTCAGTAAAAGTCTTTCACTATCTCCCGCTCCGCCCAAGAACGGGGGATATCATTGGATGATTTTCAAACATAAAGAAAAGGTATCCATAACTACGCAAAACCATTTTACTTTATTTATTTTTAACAAAAAATATATCAAATAAAAAGTAGGTATGTATACTTATAAATATAGACTTTTATGTTACTTGAGAAAGAAAATTGCTTTAGTTATTATAAGTTCTAGCAACAAGCTGAATATGTAAACAAAACAAGTAACAACTATATTAAAATATGAAATAATAATTATATTTATATAACGGGAAAGAAATCGCTATAAATATGAATAACTTAAGGTCCTTGGCTCCATTTAGTGCCATAAAACAGTGACTTTTTGAAGTCTACTCCTTGATAATGGTTGGATTAATAAATTTGAAAAAAAAAAATTATAGATTCATAATTATCTATATAAAATTATCAATATATGATTTTTTCCTGTGACTAATAAAAACTTTTTCCAAAAAAAAAAACAACCTTTTTTCGCTTCTATTTACTACTCCTTTCAAACGGCTTTCATCTTTAAAAATATGATTACATAAAAAACCTGGTTAAGACTTCTTTAAAATGTACAACATAAGTAAATCAATCAATATTTTGCAAAGAAAATGGTTTTAAAGTTCAGCGGGGCGCTATGCAGGCGCAAAGCAGTACTAATATGTGTGCATTTAACTCCACCCAGATGTTTAAGGGACTACACGCCTTAAGAAACTCTCGAGAACAAAATTGACATAGATATTTCAATAAAACATAGAGTTTAAATTTTATTTTATGATTCTGTAACGTCTTCAGTTAGACTTCGTTTAGAAATCCCAGTATAAATGGCTCCGATTTATTCGCAGCTATCTTGCTAGCTAGGTATCTTTATTGTATTGAATTAATTATTTCGAATTGTTCTTCATTCAAAGTCAATCTTCATCTTCTTGCCTTTGTTCAGCGTTATTTGGGGTCGGCACAACATTTTTTTTTCCATTCTGTCTTGTTAGCCGTCAGCATGACGGGAACGGAGACGTGTTATAGCTTCATGGAGCTAACACAAGCTTCTAACACAAGCTCCATGGAGCTAACACGAGCTCCTAACACGAGCTCCATGGAGCTAACACAAGCTCCTAACACGAGCTCCATGGAGCTAACACAAGCTCCTAACACGAGCTCCATGGAGCTAACACAAGCTCCTAACACAAGCTCCATGGAGCTAACACAAGCTCCTCACACAAGCTCCTCACACAAGCTCCTCACACAAGCTCCATGGAGATAACACGAGCTCCATGGAGCTAACACAAGCTCCTAACACGAGCTCCATGGAGCTAACATAAGCTCCTAACACGAGCTCCATGGAGCTAACACAAGCTCCTAACACGAGCTCCATGGAGCATGGAGGATTCACTCGTGACTTAAAGACCCCTAAGGTGTAGCTGATAGCTAACACAGACTCCGGCAAGGAATTCCACTCCTTGGCTGTACGCACAATAAATGTGTTCCCAAAACGCTTTGTGCATATGGGTGGAATGTCTACCATGTACCGGTAGCGCCATGTACCGGTTCTTCAAACATTTTCATACTTTTGAGTTTTACCGCTCGCTGCTCCGTGCTTAGCTACCGCTCACAGTGGCAAGGAAGTAAACGGGCCGCTTTGGAATCTGTAACCAACAAATATCGCCACGAAGCAAAGAAAACTACGCTTAATTGACACCAAATAAGTCATGTTAAAAATAGGATGGTGTAACAATTCATAAATCATCGTGTATTATGTTAATTACCACTCAAAATACATTAAATTTTATGCCAGCAATACCTGTAATAATTTTAAATTGATTCATCGCCTGTTTGCTGCATATTAATGTTTCTTGATCACAGAATGATTAATTTATTAAATCGGATGGGGTCATCGGAAAAATAACAAATGAATGAATGATGGTGATGATGGTATCTAGCCGATTTCGGCCACAGCGACCGCATTCCTTGGCTCTTCATGGTGGTTGTGAGCTCAGATCTTCTGCTCTGTTATGTGTCCTCATGTGAGAAGACACTGATTCCTGTAACACAGGTGTTCCACCTAGCACAAGAGTCAGGGCCTCACTGCATTTGTACAGGTCTTTAGGGTTCCGTAGTCAACTAGGAACCCTTATAGTTTCGCCATGTCTGTCTGTCTGTCCGTCCTCGCTTAATCTCTGTGACCGTTAGCACTAGAAAGCTGAAATTTGGTTCCAATATGTATATCAATCACGCCGACAAAGTAGTAAAATAAAAATTGGAAAAAAATGTTTAATTAGGGTAGCCCCCCTATATGAAAAGTGGGAAGTGATTTTTTTTTTTAATTTCAACCCTAACGTGTGATATATTGTTGGATAGGTATTTAAAAATGAATAGGGGTTTACTAAAATAATTTTTTGATAATGTCAATAATTTCGGAAATAATCGCTCCAAAAGTAAAAAACAATGTGTGTCCCCCCCTCTAACTTTTGAACCATAAGTTTAGAAAATATGAAAAAAATCATAAAAGTAGAACTTTATAAGGACTTTCTAGGAAAATTATTTTGAACTTGATGGAAAGAACAGTTTTTGAACAAAGAAGACAAAAGGGTTCTACAAAATAATTTCTGGACTAAGTTTGTAGTATAATCGTATACGCAAGCATTTTTTTAAACTCATAAGGGGTACACTTATTGTGATGGACGGGAAACTACGGAACCCTACACTGAGCGTGGCCCGATACGCTCTTGGCCGGTTTTTATGTTAATAAATTATCTATCTTACTTGCATATCCTACTTTGGCTGAAAACTCCGAATACTAATTAACAAATGAAAAATATACAGGGTGTGGCGTAAATAGTGGTCCAAGGTTAAGCGGTCGATACACTATGTATTCAGCTGTCACATACCACAATTTAAAACCACTTTTTACCATAGATCTCAGAATAAAACTGATCTTTATGTTTGATCTTAATGGTATGTGATAGCTGAATACATGGTGTATCGACCCTTTAACGTTGGACCACTTTTTACGCCACACCCTGTGTAAATAATAATAATGCCTGACCGAAGGCTTGTTGAGTGCAGTGGTAGCCGAGTGGTAACTGACGCAACTTACGAGTTGTAGGTCGCGGGTTCTGACCCAGTCAGACGCATTACTTTGTGTAATTTATTTTATCACCATTGCTCTCAAAACGGTGAAGGAAAACATCTTGAGGAAACCGGCATGTCCTAGAACAGAAAATTCGGAGACATGTGACATTCACCAACCCGCACTGGGCCCGCGAGCTGGATTACGGCCCTTGCCCTCTCCTAGAGAGGAGGCCTGACTTCTCACATTATAAGGCCGATTATGCTATGCTATAGACTTGTCATTAGTTGGTCAAATTAGCGATACAACTTATTGTTCACTGATTGACAGATTTTTAATAAAGCTACTTTTCTACTAAATATATCTCGAGTAACTGCTGCCAGCGATTTTGTCTGCTTGATAGCAGTTAATTGAAAAAAGAAATAAAGATATAGACTCCCGGAACCAAAAGTATCCTATTTGCTTTGCCATGACACAGTCTTGCCATGTACCCAGTTTTTTTTTTTTATATAATAATGTTCCACAACTATAATACTACGCCGTCTAGTCTCAAGTTAAGCAGAGCTTGTGTCATGTACTAGACAACTGATAAACATACTTATATATTTCTAAATACATACATATTACGAGTATAGATATATTACATCCAGACACAGAACTAATGATCAATCATGCTTAACACACAAACATTTGTCCTGGGTGGGGATCGAACCCACGACCTCCGGCATAGCTGTCAGGGCCACTAACCACTAGACCAACAGGCCCGTCAAAGTTAAGTTTACTTTTATCTATAAATTCTAATATTACCTTTTCTGACCTAAGAAGGACCAAACCCAGGATCCTACGCTCACTAATCTCAATAAATTGAAATCACTAAGCCTATAAGATGTCTAAAAAACTTAATTAAAATGTCTATGAGAATTTACGCAAACATTTTACAACAGGAAACGCCAGGAGGCTACCTTGATAGACGTTTACTTAGGGCAATTTTGTTTGAGATATTATTTAACAAGGTCAGGTAAAACACAGAATGCTACAGAAGGTTGACTCCATAGAACGAACGAAAATTCAAGCACATATTTTTCTGTTGGTCTAGTTGTTAGTGGCCCTGTCTGCTATGCCACAGGTCGTGGGTTCGATTCCCACCCAGGACAAATGTTTGTGTGATGAGCATGATCATTTGTTCTGTGTCTGGGTGTAATTTATCTATAATATGTATGTATTTAGAAATATATAAGTATGTTTATCAGTTATCTAGTACCCATAACACAAGCTCTGCTTAGCTTGGGACTAGATGGCGTTGTGTGCTAGTTGTGAAATATTATATTATTATATTATATTATATTATTTCAAATATTTAAAATCCAGCCCAATGTCGAAGAGATAGATTGCAGGACTAAAAAAAAAAAGACGTGTGGCACTCGGGGACTGCTGCGGTAAAGCTATTGCATAGCATTTTTAATCAACTTATGCAATTATAATTATTTATTTATTTTATTTATGCAGTATTTTTTTCCTTTGTTTTTTTTTTGATATTAATTGAAGTTACACTTTTTGAGCGTGGTGACCGATAAGAAAACAAATGAGTGGGGGGTGTTAGGTTATTTTCGTTACGGAATTTCTGGATTCGGTCTCCACGCTCAAGGCCCGCGATAGAAGCTATGCAATAGCTTAAAAGAAAAAAAAAATACCATGATTGCGAGATTGTTCGAAAGTTTAAATAAGTCTTATTTTTTTTTCTTATTTTTTTAGCCTTGTATTCCAGGACTCTGGAATTCCGTTTCAAAAGCAATTCCCATGGCCCTAGTAGATAGGCTTCGGCCCTGCTGGGCTCCTATCGTTTAACTGACATCTCTCTCTCTTTTAGTCAGTAAGAGTCTGACACTATCTCCCGCTCCGCCCAAGAGCGTGGGTTGTCATTGGATGATTTTTCCCACCATAAAAAGGGGTCTTTAAGTCAAGAGTAAATAGATTACTTCTAGGCAAGCGTACCCCATCGTCGATACCGACATCATCGCTTACCATCAGACGAGATGGTGGCAAAACGTGAGCCCAACAAAAAAAAAAAAATGGCGTTTATATTGGAACAGTACCTATGACCTGTTTTTATGTGTGTGGTATATAAAAAGTGTAAGGAACAGCCCTCCACACACTTTAAGGGCTTGCTCCGTAGACAAAACTGAACAACCTTCCACAAATTTTATTTTCAGGAAACAAAAAAAAAATCGGCCTCACCATACAAAATGATAAACTTGATTGGACAATTTGTATGGCGAGGCCGATATTTTTTTCCGCTTCCTGAAAAAAAAAAAAAATTGAAAGAGGTTGTTCAGTTTTGTCTACTGAGTGAGCCCTTAAAGTTTGTGGAGGGCTGTCCCTTACACCTTGTAGGTATGTGCTGTGGGTTAATCTTAATAGATAAATAATTTGTTAGTCCCAAATTTGCACCTTTTTCCGCCAACTAAAAATTTTTTTCTTTCTTTCTTTTTCTTTTTTAACTCAGGCTAGTCGTCTATAAGCCCTTGACTTGTATTCGTTCAGTTGCCTTTTGCGTTTCTGGGACGCGTAGTTTATGTGTCAAATTGTGATTATATTTTGTGTATAAGGACCTACTTACTCTAAATCAAGGTCGTGTTTGACGAGATGTATGAATGTTGACAAAGTAAAAGAAGTATGCCTAGGATCGGAGCACGCAGCACTCTGTAATTTCTACTCAGCCCCAGGGTATAAAACATGAGTTTATGTACGTGTTTTTGAGCCCAATTTCCTTAGGAAAACTGTCTGTGATAGATAGGATATTTTTATTTTGAATATTTTTTAAAAACAACAACAGTGTTGTTGTTTTTATAAATATTATAGCGTGTTTTGTATGTATTTTTACCTTCTAGGAATTTCTGTTTACAAAAAAGTTTTTTTGCCTGAAAAAATCATCAAATAAGTCGTCCTCGTCGCTCTAGGTGGAGCGAGAGGGAATGGTCATATTTTTAGTGATCAAAACCTAACTGTATACTTCAGTTGTTCGTGTTACAGCTCAACGCAACTATGTCTTTTTTTGTAATATAATCTAGTGCTTTTCCGCCATTCCACCTGATGGTAAGCAGCGATGCAATCGTTGATGGTAAAGCGCACTAGTTTGTTAAGATCCTATTTTAACTCTAACTTTGAAGACGCCTAAATTATAATCGGATGGGATGACCGCAGCAGGCAAACTCAATAATGCTAACAAAAGAGGCGGCCGCACGCGCGACGAAACGGCCCTCACGCCCCAGCCACCGGGATCCCGATCCCGATTCTCAGGCACAGTAGGCACGTTCTTGCGAATGGCAAGCAAAGAGTAGCTCGCCGTTAGACCGTTCCGAAGCTGAAGTCATCAATGGCGCGTACTGTTACGCGTGCCTCAAGGAGATGTCAGCAAACTATTGGGGTCCATAGGGTCGAAGCCTAGGACCATGAGTTATGCAAAAGTGAACCTAAAGTGGCCTTGTGTTAATACTAAGAAGGATAGGAGTGGATTTTAGTCAGTAAAAGTCTGATACGCTACGACCAAGATTTCATTGAATGATTCCTCACTTAAAAACCAGGCTGGTTAGGTGGGAACCTATTGCTCGCTGCCCGCAACCTAATCCTCGTAAGTAACAATTACCATTGAGCCACCACTGCTAAAAATTTTGAGATAAGTAGTTACATGAAAATCATGCTGCATTATTTTACTTGATATCTATTTGGAAACATCGGAAATTTTGAAACAGCCCCTAATAGGAAAATTGGACACGCAAGCTCACACCATAAAAACTTGATATATTGCCAATCACAAGATTGGTTATACTCTTAACCCATCATACTAATATTATAAATTCAAAAGTCTATCGTAATGGCTGAACCGATTTGGACGGAACTGGCACAAAGATGGACTATGTCCTGGAAATTTTATTCTGAGAGATATATATGAAGATGAAAAATAAATGAAAAATAATATCGTTGCTTTCCATCAGATAAGATAATGGTCAATCATGAGCTACGAGTATCAACAGTAAAAAAAGTTGACTATAACTAGTCAGGGCAATGGCAAGGGATATGCTCAGTGTTCTCAGCGTGATTTAATCAGAAATAAAGATATCCGCAGGAGAACTAAGATTACCGACATAGCCTGAAGAATTGGCAGGGCACAATGTTCGCAACACAGATGGCCGTTGGGGCCGAAAGGTATTGTGGCGGCGACCTCATACCGGCAGACGGAAAGTTAGAAAAACAACTTCCTACAAGTTGGCCCGATGACCTGATACGTGCTTCGATAATCCGATGGATGCGAGGCGTCTAGGACTGTTCATTGTGATGATACATGGGGGAGACCTATCTCCATCAGTCACAGTTGACGTCTTTCAGCTGACATGATAACGATGATGATGAAGATGCGTAATCAGTACCCCTAGCCAAGTTGATAATCTGCAATTATTAACGCTAGTAGAAAACTTCAAATTTACGAGAAAGACTTCATCTCAACGCTCAGTCACGTGGTCCGATCAAAAGAATTGGGGGCGTGGCCAACTCGAGGCGTTCGAGGCAAGAGAAATGGTTGTAACTTGGCTAGGGGGGCTGAAACGGTTTTGATATAACCGTATTGTTATAAATCATTGAAACATCAAAAGAAGATCGTTATTATAAATCCCCATAGAATTCTTCCTACGAAATGACAACGTTGATAAACTTCCTCTCACGAGATTACACCGAGACGTCTCTTGCTTTGACAGATAAGATCTAAGATGTTCTACAATATATTGGACATGAGTGATTTATTAAAGCTGATAAGAGTCTTGGGTAGCCTTAAGGGATCTTTGACGTAACATATATATGTGTAATTGTGTATGTCATTCATGGCCAGATTTTAGAAATTAATCACTTTTTTTGACCTTGGGAAAATCATCTAATGATATCCCCCGCTCTTTGGCGGATTGTGTCAGACTTTTACTGACTAAAAACCTACTCTTGTTCCTTCGTTGCCTTTCATACCGGGGCTGAGCTATCTTTCTAAACTAACCCTGGTCCCGGTAGGCTTCGACCACTCCTTAAGGCGCGCGAGAACAGTGCGCGCCGTCAACGACTTGGGTTCGGTCGGGACAGTTACCGGACGGTCGGACAGCGATCCATTAGTCGCCGTCCGCAAGCCCGCGCCTACGATGGCCAGAAATCGGGATCGGAATCCCGGCAGTGACTGGGGCGCTCTGAGCGCCGTAGCCGATGGCAGTCGGCCTCCTCCTTTGCGAGCATTACTGCTTCGCAGAAGGAGGCGACCGCCTGCCACTTCTCCTCGCTCCGGACTATGGCCTATACCAAGGCTCAGCTTGTTATAAAAAAATATTTAAAAATATCATATATATGTATTTAAAAAAAAATAAAGGAGATAATAATAATACAATAATATTCCACAACTATCACACAACGCCGTCTAGTCTCAAGCTAAGCAGAGCTTGTGTTATGAGTACTAGACAACTGATAAACATACCTATATATTTCTAACACTCTCTACACACATATTATAGATAAATTACACCCAGACACAGAACAAATGATCGTGCTCATCACATAAACATTTAATTTTGTCCTGGGTGGGAATCGAACCTACGACCTCCGGCATAACAGTCAGGCCTAATAACCACTAGACCAACAGGCCAGTCAATCAATCTAAAAGAGGTATACATGACATTTTACAGAGTATGTAAAAAAAAAACTGTCAACACAATAAATACTGATAAAGAAATGTACTCTCAACAATCTTCAAGATGACACAAATAAAAAGATCAAATACTACGTTCAAAACGCACAAAAGCTTAAAAAACTTTTGACTGGATTTGTTGGCCGACTTTTTTCTGCCCCAAAACGGAAGTCAATTTCCCCTATGAATATGTAAAATGAGGGGTCTATAGACTTGCGACCTTTAGGATGTAATTATAGAATTCGGACCCTGGACTCCGGACCCTTCCGGCCAGCCCTATAAAAGTGTTGAATAAAATACGAAGGGGCAAATAGAAATTTTTGGATTTTTTTCTTCTTTTGGTTACATTTTTAGGGTTGACTGCGGAATTTGTGTTGTGTAGGGTTGAGGCTGATATTATGGCTATTGCGATCGAGTTTTTGACGTGATTTCTTGGACGTTTTTTTATTATGATTATTTTAATGTGCTTTTGTGTACCATAATGACTAGCCAACACTGTTCTTACATAATATCTATTAATATTGTAACATCAGCAGTAAGAACAGAGGTGGCTGAGTGGTAACGGCCCCGACTTACGAGTTGTAGGTCGCAGGTTCGAACCCAGCCAGGCGCATTGCTTTGTGTAATTTATTTCATCACCACTGCTCTCAAAACGTTGAAGAAAAACATCGTCAGGAAAACGGCATGTCTTAGAACCAAAATTTCGAAAACATGTGACATTCACCAACACGCACGGGCCCGCGTGGTGTATTACGGCCCATTTCCACTCTTAGAGAGGAGGCTTGAATCCCAGCAGTGGGAACATTAAAAAAAAGGCTTGTGATCATGATGATGATTGTAACATCAACCATTTCTTTTAAATAGTAACCATGGAGTTTCTTGCCGGTCCTTCTCCATAGGAAACGAACAATTTAGAACTATGCACTAGCTTCTCACGTTTTATAAGTGGCCATGTAGGCCTATGTAAAATAAAATATTTTGAATTTTGAAAAAACAGTTCTCATATTAATGTTATCTTTACCGATTTTAGGCAACTTACTATTTTTCACATTAGTTTGGAAAAGTGCGCGAGGTTGCAGTCTGGTACAATTTTTTAAATGTATTGTTAGGTCAGGCGCTTAACACCATAATTCGTACGCCAACCCCTGTTTATTTTTATCTTCATAAGTATTTGAGACATTGAAAAACGTCGTTTGGTACACGTGGAAATTTATCATTGCAGAACTCAGCTTTATATGACAAACTTTCTTTATTTCTATCAAATTGTACCATGTTAAAATACTTCGACTAGATTTTGAACTTTACTAAAAGTAATTTTTCCATTTCAGCACCCACGGGCAATCTTCTATCACCACATTCGCTATCTTTACCGACAATTATAATACCGAGTAACCTAATCAGTAGCTATTATTCCGACCTTGAAAATAACCTTTGACTCGAATAATTCCCGAAAGAGCAATATAATTTTACGGCAGACAGTAAACAGATAGATATCTTTATCAAATTCACAAAAAGACACAGAGTAAGAAATCGTATGGAGACGCCATTATTTATTAACCGAAATATCAAAAAAAAAAAAAACAATTCTTATATTAAGAAGACTTGGACCTAGACCATGACGTTTAAAGTAAGATTGTTTTAAGCTTGTTTCTCTGTGGGTAAGAGATGGCGCTAGACAACCTGTATAGCTCTGTCTCTTACGCACACTGGAATAAGAATAAAACAATCTTACTTTGAACGTCATGTTAACCCCACAAGAAGGAGATGGCGGGACGAATTCGATGTCTTCCTTGGGAATTGGAAAGAAGTGGCTGAAAACTGGGAACATTGAAAGGAGTGGAGAGAGGCATTTGTCCAGCAGTGGGACAGTATGGGTAGGATATAATAATAATAATAATATTTATAAAAATATATACGTTTATTGTATGGAAGTCCCCTTAAATATTTATTATTTATTTATTTTTAAGTAAATATAACGACTAAAAGAACTTACAAGATCACTTTGTTGTCCGTCTGTTTGTATGTCTGTCAGGACCCTTTATCTCGGGAACGCGTGGAGGTATCGAGTTGAAATTAAAACTATATACTCTGGTCTACGGTACCGTGAAACTGTGTAAAAATAAAACTTCTGAGTTAACAAAAAAAAAAAGACACGATCGTCGCAAAAACGTATATTTCGACCTACTCGAAGGAACCAAAATTCATACAGTACCTACTTCTCATTGACCTAGTTTCCTGGTCGGGATGAAGCAAGGTCTCATAGCACAAGTCTAGGAAAAATCTGAAAATGCTCTGAATGGCCCTGACTGCTATGCCGGAGGTCGTGGGTTCGATTCCCACCCAGGACAAATGTTTGTGTGATGAGCAGGATCATTTGTTCTGTGTCTGAGTGTAATTTATCTATAATATGTATGTATTTAGAAATATATAGGTATGTTTATCAGCTGTCTAGTACTCATAACACAAGCTCTGCTTAGCTTAAGACTAGATGACGTTGTGTGATATGTAGTTGTGGAATATTATTATATATTATTATAGTTACGTCACAAAAAGCAAATGCTTTATTTTTACGACCCGGAAAAATTTCGTAACTCAATTTTAGAATTATTTTCATGTTTTTACGGTGCCCACCGTACGCGAGTCCGACTCGCTTACCCGGTTTTATTCCAAATGGAAGCTATTATTTTTACACCTTTTACGAACAATACTTTAACTTTTGCGGCCCACAAAGGTCCATTGACCCTAGCTATCTAAAGTCTAGAAAGAAAAAAAATACATATGTAAACACAACTACTTTTTTTTTTCGGTGGGTAAAATCATCCAATGACAACCCGCGCTTTTGAGCGGAGCGGGACACAGTATCAGACTCTTTCTGAATAAAAAACCCACCCCGTTCCTTCAAGCCTTCATACCGAGGCTCGAGTTCCCTTTCGGATAACCCTAGCCCCAGTAGGCAAACACAAAACCTTCTAGAAAAACACACTCTTTTGTATAAGTTTATTAAATACTAGCTTTTGCCCGGGGCTTCGCCCGCGTGGCATTAGGTACTTAAGGAATCGGGATAAAAGGTAGCCTATGTTCTTTTCTATGTCAAAGGCTATATGCATGCCAAATTTCATCCAAACCCGTTCAGCCGTTTTTGAGTGATTAAGTAACAAACATCCAAACTTCCACACTTTCACATATATAATATTAGTTACTTTTGCCCGCAGCTTTGCCTGCGTACATAAAATATAGCCTATGTCACTTAGGAATCTTTTCCTAAAAAGCTTTCTAAAGGTGAAAAAAAAATTGCAATCGGACCGGCCTCCATAGCTAAGTTACAACCGTTTCTCTTGCGTCAAACACGTTGAGTTGGCCACGTTCCTAATTTTATTAGTTCTGATCACGTGACTAAGCGTTGAGATGAAGTCATTCCCGTACATTTGGAGTTTTCTACTAGCGTTAACGATTGCATATGTAGTATTTTCAGACGTAACTCCTACAAACAAAAAAACAAACTTTTATATTAGTGTAGATATGTTGAAAATTCCGTCTCTAGCGTCTAGCGTTTGAAGCTCTGTGGAATCTCATTTTACATAGAACAAATTAACTTGTAATAGTAAACTTTAGTCTAAAAGGTACGTTAGAAGTTTGACTAGACAGGCACTCTGTTTATCTTTTTTTATTACATTTTATTAGATGTTATTGAACCTTTTCTAGGAAAAAAATGTAATTAAAAATGAGGATCAGAGTTTAATTATCTCTTAATTAAAAATATGTGGCATTACGAAAAATGTTCTGAAATAACATATTTCGGTGAACCCAAAATGTGGTAGACTCGGAAAAAAATATTTATTTTGTAAATTATTTAAAAGTCATGCGTTTTTAGCGAAGTACTCGGGAAAATTAAAAAAACAATAATTACGAACAGATTCATCAACATCAGTCTTTTTTTTAATGTTCCCACTGCTGGGACTTAGGCCTTCTCTCTAGGAGAGGAAATGGGCCGTAATCCACCACGCGGGTCCAGTGCGGGTTGATGGATGTCACATGTTTTCAAATTTTAGGTTCTAGGATATGCTGGTTTGCTCATGATGTTTTCCTTCACCGCTTTGAGATCACAATTGTCTTCGAATTTTTGGTTTTAGGACATGGCTGTTTCCTCATGATTTTTTCTTTCATCGTTTTGAGAGCAGTGGTAATGAAATAAATTACACAAAGTAATGCGCCTGGAAACGGTGAAGGAAAACATCGTGAGGAAACCGGCATGTCCCGGAACCAAAAATTCGAAGACATGTTACATTCACCAACATGCACTGGGCCCGCGTGGTAGATTACGGCCCATTCCCTCTCTTAAAGAGAAGGCTTTAGACCCAACAGTGGGAACATTAAAAAGGCTGATGATGATGATGCGCCTGGCAGGGTATCTGTATTATTACAAAACTATTAAATGCATCGAGAGTAAATTTTTGTTCCAAGATCTCTTTGACTACAGCCAAATCAATTTAGTATATCCGCAGGAGAACCAAGGCTACGGTCACAGCGTAAAGAAGGCAGGGCCACATTACTCGCAGAACGGATGCCTTTCGAATAAGTTTCGTCAATTAGAGACATAATAGAAAGACTGACAGCACGAACGTTCGCTTGGGGTTTAATGAATTAATGGACACTCATTCGTCCATTTTTCATTACAGCATGCGGACTGTTTACATCCAATTTCTAATAAAAAACTAAGCGTCTGTATTCTGCCAAAAATGTAATACTTTGCTAGTTTGACATTGGTTAAATGCAAAGCCAAAAGAAAAAAAAAATACACGTGCTTTCTGTGATATAATTCTACAGGAGCCAAGCCTAAATAATAACTAATGGGGTCGAAAGGTTCTAGAGTAGCAATCGTTCATTAGATGACGCAGCATTGGAAGACTTCTCACAAGGTACACTGATGACCTACCCGACCCGACCTGGGTCGTGGTAATCCAATGGATGCGCGACGCACAAGATCGGTCATTGTGGCGACACTTGGGGAACGCCTATGACCAACAGTGGACGTCTTTTGACTGAAATGATAATGATGCAAATATTTGTAATATTGATTGTATGTAAAATTTTCATCAGCACAAAAACGGTGGTTTCAAAAGCCTCATTTAATACCAAACCATTATATGCTCTCCAAAATATACCATTGAAATTTAAACAGTATTAAAGCTAGCACATACTATAAATCATGTGGCATATTTAGTGCGCAGCCAATAATTTCCCTAGGGTTGGCTTCAATACCAGCTGGCTTGATCCTTTGTGTGTTTCGAGCTTTATCTGTATATGAACGTAAGTTCGACAGTGAAAGGTGGACTGTAGATTGTAATCAACATACGGGCTCCGATTTTCTGTTACGTACCGACATGAAAATATGTCATCATCACACTTATTTCAGACGATAGACGTCCACTGTTGGACATCATCATCATCAGCCTTTTTAATGTTCCCACTGCTGGGACTCAGGCTTCCTCTCTAGGAGAGGGAATAGGCTGTAATACACTACGCGGGCCCAGTACGGGTTGATAGATGTCACATGTCTTCGAATTTTTGGTTCTAGGCCATGCCGGTTTCCTCACGATGTTTTCCTTCACCGTTTTGAGAGCAGTGGTAATACAAACCTAGCTGTACCCGTCACTGGTCATATTTTGTAGTCAAAAGTAGAAAAAACCGAAATCCTAAAATTAACCACGAAAAGGTAAATTCATCATAGAATCAATCAAACATAACAATTGCTAGTAGAAAATACTGCGGGCAGTGTTTTTCCTTAATAATTGTCACTTATTCATTCATTAATCAATAGCCTGCACAATATTTCCATACATTAAGTGACATTTTGGGACATAAACCAACGCTAATAACTTTGCTGTTTATGAATATTATTTATTGAGATTTTACTTATAAAATAACAAGGGCTTTTAATAAGCCTTTTAAATATTTATACTAATTAAAAAATAGTGGTGTATAATAAATTACACAAAGTAATGCGCCTGATAGGGTTTGAACTCGCGACCTACAACTCGTAAGTCGGAGCCATTACCACTCGGCCACCACTGCACTCTATTGGACATACTTTTCAGTTAATGTCACTGCACTAACCAGGGCATCGGTCCACCTTGGAAAGCTTTACAATGCTACATTTGAGTGGTCACCAATCTAGAACCTATGAAACTAGAAAATATGTACCTTTCCGAAATTAGGCAATGAACGAAACGTTTCCTAGAAGTTATTCAAATGGAAGATATGTATGAAGGAGATGGCCACAACGGTGAGGGAACGGACATCCTTATGCCAAAGGAGACGTGCATCAGCAGTCACAGAACAATTTCCTGCCAGCATAGGTGCGGGCTTACGGACGATGAGCAATCGGTAGCTTGTTAACCGGCCGATCGGTCAGGACCACGACGGGGCGAGGTTTGCCATATGCGCCAAAAAGAGATTTCAGTTAAAACTGAAGGGGTTCAGTAGAACTGGTACCTGTTAGGGCTGCGGGAACGTTTGATAGAGTAACCATGGCTTTAAAACGCAAGGGCCAACTGGTTTTAGTCAGTAAAAGTGGTGTTTCGTTCCATTTTGGAGCGGGAAAATAATGAATAACCAACCCGCACTGAGCCTGTGTGCTGAATTACGATCGACCCTTAATTGAGAAGAGGTTTTTACTCCAGCAGGGTTTCTCAATCCTGCTTTGTTCGAAATAGTGATCCTGGAACGCAAAAAGAAACTGTAGAAACGCTGGTGGGTTTTAGTAGGTTAGCCTTTTTTATTATGGACTAGCTTTTGCCCGCGCGGCTTCGCTCCCGCTATTCCCTACTCCATCCTACTCTACCCTATTCTACCCTACTCTATCCTACTATACCCTACTCTACCCTGCTCTACCCTACTCTATCCTACTCTACCCTACTCTACCCTACTCTACCCTACTCTACCCTACTCTACCTTACTATACTACACTACTCTACCCTACTCTACCCTCCTAAACCCTACTATACTACCCTACCAAACTTCACATAAACCATCTACTGAATAGTCCGAACAAAGCCTAAACATTTGGTTTGGATAGGTGAGCCCGTTCTTGAGTTATGAAATTACAACAAAAAGTGGCATTGATTTTTATATATATAGTGGTCAAATGCGTGCCTATACGCATTTGTAGGCACGCGTTTGACCACTATCTCACCTATTAGTACCAAAGTGTCCTGACCACAGTCACAACAGTTTGGTAATTCTACAGTCTAGTCAGTATAAAATAAAACATTCAAAACTTCATGCCGGTACATTGCATGCTATTGTAACATTCACCAATTTGAAGTTGTTTCAGCCCATTGACATGTAGCTACATGCATGTACTAACTGCTTTAGAGCATGTTACATGCTCGACTGCTTGTGTCTATGCAACATTATATGCAGTATGCACGACATTTCTTCTTTTCTACAGAAGTAATATTTTACCAACATGGTTTAAACAATCAGCGTCGTCGGTATTTCAAAGTTACAATTAATGAATAGGCTCATAATAAGCTAGTGCGATCCAGATCGAGCCTGAATAGTTGACGATGCGTCGTGTTCCACGAGTACACCAAGGAGATGTCAGTAAAACCGTGGAGGCTCAACAGGGTCGAAGCCTAGTGGGGCCATGGGTGCGATTCATCATTAACGATTGCATCATTGCTCACAATAGGATCCCAATCAAGTACTAGTTCATATTCTTCTTCTTCTTGCCCTTGTCCCATCTTATTTGGGATTGGCACAACACGTTTTTTCCTTCCATTCTACCCTGTCACTCGTCATGCTATCACTAACTTCCTTTTCTACTACTAGTAGAAACAGTACTAATTCATATTAAATAAAAAAAAAGACATGTGGCACTCGGGGACTGCCGCAGTAAAGCTAATGCATAGCATTTTTATCAACTTATGCAATTATAATTATTTATTTATTTTATTTATGCAGTATTTTTTTCCTTTGTTTTCTTTCTTTGATATTAATTGAAGTTACACTTTCACACATTGAATTGAATTTTGATTGATTGTTCACTCATTTGTTTTCTTATCGGTCACCACCCTCAAAAAACAAATGAGTGGGGGGTGTTAGGTTATTTTCGTTACGGAATTTCTGGATTCGGTCTCCACGCTCAAGGCCCGCGATAGAAGCTATGTAATAGCTTAAAAAATCTGCTGGGAGTAGCTAGCTTGCAGTTCTAGCTAAAAGCCAGAGCTGCGAACGTAGAAAAAAGTATAACAAAAACATTTTTTGGCCTGTTCTGTCTCACTCTTGGGCAAAGGGGTCCTTTCACTCCGTTCATATTTCACAAGCTTACGCTTTCTTCCAGATCTGGCAGAATCTGTCTAGTTAGTCTCACCATCTCTTTCGCGGACTACCGCGACCCTTGGCAGGTTTCTGAATTGTGTACCTATTTTGTGTTAATAACGTTTCAAACCTGACTTAACCCATTACCCGCCCGCATCGGATTTGGTCCTATTCACCAGGATCGTGTGTTTTGGACTGAATACTCCATCTCGTTTAGCTTTTCAAGCTTCATAGGTGACAAAAGAGCTGACAAAATAAAGTATTTAGTCGTGACTGTAAGACCCTGGCGGAAGAAAGCGCGAGGGTGTTTGTCGGATTTATACAACATAGGCAGTTAAAAAGTTAAATGCCTTTAGACAGGTTTCCAGATAGGCTCAAATACATACGCACCGTAAATTATCACGTCACGACTACGCAGCGTGTCACGTTGAACGACGTCGTATTGACAGTGGCGCATTTGTAGAATAGGCTAGTTGCCGTAAAAAATGTAATTAATCCGGCTTTAAGATTATTCAAAAATGAAGGACACTTATTTTTTTATTTGTAAATTAAACCAAAAATTACAAAGATATAGCTAATTAAAGTTACGTGCAACGTCATGGCGTGCTGCATTTTATCGCACGGGGTGACGTCACATGTAACTTTAATGGGCTATATCTTTGTTATTTTTTGTTTAATCGAAAAAAGAAAAAATACGTGTCCAATATTTTTTAATAATCTAAAATACGGACTAAATAAAATGTAATTATTTCGACCCTGGAAACTACTCTATTGTCACAGTTAATTTTGAGAAATAGACCACACTAGACGTGTTTTCTTCCTGCCAATATTAGGAAGACGGATAAAGAACAAAACAGGTACAAAGAAAATACTGGATCTATCCATATCTTTCAGTCATGTATATCGGGAGTCACTTCGAGAAAAAGTAATAAGAAATAAAGCTCTGAAAATGAAACACAATTTTTTTTTTTTTTATTTCTATAGAATGAGTGTATCAAGCTTCAGGACGACAACGTGCCGTGCATCGTAACGTGATTATTAACGTTGCTCGACGTCGATTTCGACGTCACTTTGCCGTGTCTTGTACTTCCACGTCACTTTGCCGTGGTCTGTACTTCCACGTCTCGTTTTGCTGTGTCGTGGCACGTTGCGTCATCATAACGTGTTTATGTGTTTGAGCCCTAAAGTAAAATTTGAAGGATTCCTACGCAACTTCAAACGCTTTTTCAGAAACTCGGGATCCTGTCTCACATAAAACAATCTTATGACAAATATTCCGGGAGATAACGAGCGTCTCGACTTTTTCCCGAATAAAACAACAAGTATGATTTATGACAGTTAATTATTTTGTTTGATTGACAGCTGTCATGATTCCAAAGTACGCCCGACTTTTTAGGGTCCCGTATTTAATATTGTTATGCACGTAGCTACGTTTGTGAACAACGAACCCTTGTCATTTCGTCATGTCAGTCTGTCTGTCACTAGAATATTTGATGGACGAACGCCAGGCTTGTGGTTTGTGTATTTGTGACAGGTTTAGCCTCTGTGCAAACCTGCCTTACACAGAATTTCACTTTAGATTTGGAATTCATGATGGCGTGCAACTGAAAAATCTGTACATGAAATTTTGTAATTTGGTATGACATGAAACAGTGTGCCTACGAAAAGTAGGCATTCTACAAGATAGCACAAACATTTCACTACGTCTACGCTAATAGTATAAAAATGTAAAGGTTGTTTTTTTATTGTTTGTAGGAGGTAATCTTTATTTATTTACATACTAGCTTTTACCCGCGGTTTCACCGGCCTCTTTCTCCCCTATTCTCACTTAAAAAAAAAAATAGCCTATGTCTGTTTCCAAGGTCCCAACTATCTCTGTACCAAAATTCATAGAAATCGGTTTTGTCATTTAGGCGTGAAGACGCAACAAACAAACAAACATATAAATAAACAAACTTACTTTCGCTTTTATGATATTAGTAAGGATTTTATTTGTTTATATATTACAGACATATGGTTTCTTTTTGTATTTTTTTAATCTAAATTTTAGAAATTACGAAAAGAAACCATATAATTAAAAACACAATTTTCGGCTTTATCGTACCAGGCGATTTCTTCCAGGCAACTTACAAAGTCTCCAGTCTTTGAAAGTACTAATCCAACTGCTATTTTTTTTTCACCGATAAAAAGAAAGCTGCTTTCTTCCTGAAACACATAGGCTGTACTTTATACTCGGGTAAAGCCAAGGGCAAATGCTAGTACTGCACATTAACATAAAGTCACAAAAAATCCCCTTTTTCATGCTCAAACATCATTAAAAATGATGAAATACTGATCCTGACATAAAAGACATGGCAAAAACATTTCTAAGAGAAACACGTTGATATGATTTTTTTGTCAGGCGCCGGACCTCTCGTTACAGATACAAGATACAAAATAATGTAAGGACTGTGACAGACTATTATTTTGCAGAATGTCAGTTGTCATCATTTTTGACGTGGGTGAAGTCGGTTGTTATACGAATAAGTCCGTAGCGAAGCTTTCTTGTTCTTGTTTTATGAATAGAGAATGAATATTGTGTTTTCGGAGTGAATTTGTTAGAGTCCCCAGAGTGAACTATATACTAGTTTTGGCATTATTCTTGTATCAATCTTTCAGTGGAGTCTTGTTTCCATTTAGGAGCTATTGTAACTGTTTAAACGACTTTTCTAGCATAGAATAGCATAGCATAGTTCCCACTGTTGGGACTCAGGAGAGGGAATGGGCCGCAATCCACCGATTTATTTTTATTTATTTATTTAATTCAAATAGAACGGCCGAAACCAATTACACTATTTAAACACATAACACAAAAAGAGAAAACAATAAAACATTAAAAAGGACACAGACAAGTCATATGTCGCACAGGACATTAGTGGTAGACACTATTTATTTAATAAATAGTAGACACGGTCATACATTCATCTCACAGAATTTCATACATTCCGACAGTATCGTCTTCCATTCTTCCCCAAACATATCAAAATCTGTGTTTTTGTTAAGGAGAGCATTAAGCGCAGAGAGTGTCCACGGTATGGGCGATTTGGAATGTGCAACTGTTCGACACATCGGAACTGCTAGGAGCCGATGTTTCCTGCCACGGTTGTAGTGGTTTGGCACATACAATTTACAGATAAGGTTTTGTAGATCAGGAGCATCTATAATTCCCCTGAGTATTTTGAATGCCACAATCATCTGGTCACGTGACCGTCTAGCTTCTAAGGGATTGAAGCCCAAGCAACCAAGCAAAAATTTCGTGGGATATAAAAAAGGATAATAGCCATAAAGAAGTTTATAGAGATTCCTATTAAGATTGGATGAAGAGAGAGAAGAAGGCCGAAAAAAAGAAGTATCGATTGTGTAAGAAGTGATATGAAAGAAAAGGGAATTAGTGATAGTTTGACGGGTGACAGGACAGAATGGAAGAAGAAAACGTGTTGTCCGACCCCAAGTAATATAGGATAAGGGCAGGAAGAAGAAGGACGCCGAGCTACCCGTTACTCGCCGTTTTAAAGAATCGCTGTATGATTTGAAAGGCCTGTTCACGGCTTCGGTCTTAGCGGCGAGCGGGTTGGCATCGGTAAATACGCGCGCGGCGCTATGAGCGGCGTCTCATAGCGTGCTTCAAACATTTTTATACTTTGATCTTACCGCTCGTCACCCCGTGCTTAGCTACCGCTCGTAGCAGCAAGGTCATAAACAAGCCGTTAAGAGTACACGGCACCCTTAATTTTTGAAGTCGGTTAAAAACGCCCCTAAGGCTACCCACTGACCAAAAACAGCACTCTCTTAATTTTCTCCCCTCCAAAACCCTTGATGATCTCAATAAAATTAATTCTCCTGCTATTAGGATAGCAATAATTAATGCTTTAAGGCAGTAAATCGAGTTTCCGATTCAGATAATTAGATATACTGTCCGTACATCGCAAATTAACTTCGTTACAGGCCATTTGAATACAGTGGTGGCTCCTTGCAGGGTATTATGTTCTAATAAGGGTAGTGGGTGGCAGATTGGCTTTGTTTTGCGAGGAAGCTGGCTATTTTCGGGACTTTTAATGGAGATCATGAGAATTATGGTGTGAAAGTCCCCTATTTGGAGGAGTGGCAGGCATGCGCCTCCTTCTGCGAGGTAGTAATGCTAACAAAAGAGGAGGCTGCACGTGCCGTTCACACCTAAGCAGCCGGGATCCCGATCCCGATTTCCGGTCACCTTCGGACGGCAAGCAATTGGTAGCTCGCCGCCCGACCATCGGGTAACCATCTAGACTGAGTCCGAGTCGTCGACGGCGCGTACTGTTCCACGCGCGTAGACCAGTGATCAGCAAACCGTAGAGGCCCAGCAAGATCGAACCCTACTCGAGCCATTTGCTCCTGAAAGGAAAACTCGCCACTGGTATGAAAGGCAACGAAGGAATAGGAGTGGGTTTTTAGTTAGTAAAAGTCTGACACACCCTTACGCTCCACCCAAGAGCAGGAGATGACATTGGATGACTTTCTCATCTTAAAAGTCCCCTCTTTGAGGAGTAGAAAAGACGCCGCGGCTATAAGGTGACACGTGCCATCCGCATGACGCAGGTACTCAACGGACATGGAAAGTTCAGAGGGTTCCTGCACCAGATTCAGGCGAGAGAAACATTTTGGAGTCACCATTGTGTGAACCATTACGCCCGGAGTTTTGATAGACGCGATACAGGAAGTGAACTATTTACATGGGTAAGTTTGTACGGAATCCTCAGCGTCCGACTCAAAATAGTCAGGTTTTTTTTTTAATAACGTCAAAAGTATAGTAGTATTCATTCTAAATTTAAAACTTGGTAATGAACACAGCGTGTTTGACATAGGTTATTAGAACATTTAGGTACCTAAATTAATAAGGAATAATTCACAACAATTAAAATACTTAACTAACTATAACCGCCTTTGTACTATTCTTCTGTTTCCTTATTTTTTTCTTTTATTATTGTGTGTACATAAATAGTTTTAAAAAAAAGTAAAAATATGATTACAGAAAAAAATAATATAAAAGCCTTAAGCTAGTTAAAACTAATTAAAATCAAACTAAAATATTTCGTCAAAAAAATCTGCCACATCGCTGTCAACTGGTAATGTGCCCAAAAGGCTGGCGGCATTGCCACGCTGTATGGCAATGCTTATCCTCTGTCCGAGGTAAAAGACAGCCCTTGGGGAGTGCGAAGTATCAACTTGACGTTTCGACAGATCTTTATACAACTTGTATATGCGGACTCAACGATAGAAATCTACACTAATATAATAAAGAGGTAAAGTTTGTTTTTTTGTTTATCTGGAAGTACTGGTCTGATTGCTAAAAATTTTTCACCGATAGAGAGCTGCTTTATTCTTGAGTGACATAAGCTATATTTTGTACGCGGGCGAAACTGCGGGCAAAAGCTAGTAGGTTAATAGGAACCAGAACAAAACAAAAACAGACCAAAATATAACTGGCGAAAATTGAGTGAACGATCACCTCCGCCATGGCTCCGCCTCTTCAGGGAATACAGACGTAATGAGTTTTACCTTTTTCATATAATGTTTTAACACCTTTCCAAGCTAAAACCATAAATTCATCCTTTACAGTATCATAAACATCCATATCGCAACCATTTCGCTCTTCCACCTAATGACATAAAAAACGGCGCGTCTACCATCCTATAACTACAGTATGTCTTAAAAAAAGTGGCATAAATTTATTCATGAGTCGCTGATCGCGCTTCAGATAGGTCCCTTGTGGTTTTATTACCGTGTTTACTGCGGTTACGCGCCGACAACGCTGCTGTGGGCACTAAAATTGTGGGCCGCAGTGTAATTGTAGATTTTGTGTGGTGCTTGGACATTGTGGACGGTTTCTGGTTGATTTAAGTGCCAGTATTGGTTGGTCAGTCTTTAAAGGTTGATGTGAATGTTGGTGTCAGCTAGATAGGCTTTTTGTTAGGTGATAGTGGCTATGTGGTTACTGATCGATTTGTTTAGTCACGTTTTTGGTTTGGGTATAACAACTTTTATTAGGCTCGTTAAAAAACAAAAGCGCGTTTTGACATTTGAGAAATACTTTAGAACGTATTTATTTATTTATATAATTATGTATCCTTTAATGTACACCAAGATAATAAATTACAGATTTGAGCCTTTTATTTAAAATATACAATTGGCGGCCTTATCACATTCCGCAATCTCTTCCAGGCAACCTGGTATGGAAAGAGATTGACTGGACATAAAATGGGGTTGTACATGGTGCATTACAAAACAAGCTAAACAATTACTGGTGAAGAAAAGAAAAAAAAACAAAGTACTATACTTAACACTAACGTAACTCGCAATGAAACTTTTTTTTTATCGATGATAGGTTCGCCCTTGACCGCTATCTCACCTGATGGAAAGCGACGATGCGGTCGACGATGGACCGCGCTTACCTTGAATAAACCTATTCACTGACTTAAAGATGCCCGGGTTGTAGTCATCAAGAAACACAGACCCCGGCAAGGAATTCCACTCCTTAGTGGCATGCACAATGAATGTGTTCCTAAAACGTTTTGTGCATATAGGTGGGATGTCCACCGTGTACCGGTGGCGCATCGGCGTACTTAAAAAAAGAAACAATAAAATAATAATTAGGAGTACGGTGTAGTAGTATATATTTTAATTATTTTAGTAGTAGTTACAATACACCGTACAAGCCGCTAGGTAATCCAAATACAAATACAAATACGAATATCAAAACAGGTCTTTTACTTTTTGACAACTTTAAAACAATTTAAACTAAATGAGGCCGCTCATTGAGTTTAAACCGACATGTAAAGTATTTTAAACCGGCTTCATATAAATTAAATGAACGTAAGAATTGTTTTTAAACCTATTAGCAAAATACCATTGCAATATCCTCATTAAAATGTTCCCACTGCTGGGGCTCAGGCCTTCTCTCTAGGAGAGAATAGGCCATAATCCGCACACGGGCCCTGAGTGAATTGGTGGTTTTTTTATCATCATCATTTCAGCTGAAAGTTGTCCACTGCTAGGCATCGGCCTCCCACTAGTGTCTCCACAACGAACGATCTTATGCGTCTTGCATCCATTAGATTTCTGCATCCGTCACCAGACAGTTTTCGTTTCACTTTGTGAGAGGCCAATAATAATAAGTAAGCAGCCATGTTTCAGAACCATATGTTATCTGGCAAAGACTTTCGTCTTTAGACACTGTGGTATGTTGTTGGACGAGAAGATACAGTTCTGTTTCCCGCACGCTGACCAATCGTGTCAGCACGCTTAGCCAAGTTGTTATTCTGCAATCGTTAACGCTGTCGAAAAGTGATGAAACGTATGGGAATGACGTCATCTCAACGTAAAGTTGCGTGGTCGGAACAAACGAATAGAAAATTCGTAGCCAAGTTTACATCGTTCAAAATGATAGAATGGATATCTACAGCGTTTAACACTACATCATTTGATGAACAAACGCTACATTGTAGAACGAGTGGCCGACGCAGGTGCGTCAACATGGCTACCCACTTATCGTTTTCTACAATTGCTGACACCGACGCATTACCGATTGGAGAACGGAATTCGACACGATACGGTTGTAACTTGGCTAGTGGGGCAGATTCTACAATTGACCTTTTTTACTAAGTTAGACCTAAGTACCTAACTGAACCATCTGTCCCAGTGTGTAGAGTGTCCGATCTTGATAAGAGTAGTTGCTACGCGCTATTTTGAGACACATTCTTTCGGAAGCTCTACTGATTGAGTTTATCAACCAATTCACTCTTTATATTACGATTTTGTTTTGTTTCTATTGTGCTCCATATGGTTCTAAGAATCGTAACGTATAATCTCGAAACCCCTAGAAAAATCTTGATACTTTTGTATCGATTATAATTCTGAAAGCGTTTTAAAAATAAATCGGAACAATGCGACAAAAAAAACGAAGCACATTCCGACAGCCGGTTTAACCTCAACACAATGATAATGTCATACACACCACAAAATTGTATCACAAATAAATGGTACGATTTTATGTTTTTTCAAGCAATAAAATCGATAAAAGGTTTGCCATCAATGTGCCAACGTTATGGCCCAAAATATCATTTGTATACGAATTGCCTTTTCAAAAGTTTGTAAATATGTGTGTTTAAATGTATGTTAAATAATGTATGAAGTTAGGAACAAAATGCGAAAGCCTATATAGCTGAAGTTGCGCAAATATTTGTGAATGATGCGTGATTATGAGAACGCATCGTGGAAATGAATTTTGGTGTGTTTGTTTTTGGCGTTTATTACAAAATAGGCAATTTTCATAGTAACATATTGTAGTTTCTACACGCTTTTATACTCGTATAATTAGATTTTAGAATGTTAGTGATGATAATTGAAGTGGATGTGTAATAGGACACAGATAGAGTCAGAAAAGAGTACGTTTGTAAGTGGCGCCAATGGTTGCACAATGAGCAAAAAATCGTTTGTCTTAGTATGGTCATGTGAAGAGGAGAAGTGAAACGAATATTACATAAAGAGTTATAAAAAAATTCTTGATACTGGCCTAACTTGATTATTTCGTTTTATTTTTTTTTAATATTATTTAAAGTTATTTTTTACGCAATCGGGTTTTTTATATCATATTAACTATCACTAAACTTATAAAAATATAACTAACTAGCTTTTGCCCGCGGCTTCACTCTCGTTAAATTCACGGTTGGTACCGTAATCGGGTCTAGGGATCGAACCGCAAAATTAAGTTTGTTTTTTATTGTATATACTTTTCCGGGATAAAAAGTACCCAGTATGGTGCCCAGGATATTAAAGAATAATTATACCAAGTTTCATTGTAATCGAACCGGTAGTTTTTGCGTGATGCCTGAACAAACAGACAGACAGACAAACATTTTTTTAATTACATTTTTGGGTTCGGTATCGGTCTAGTAACACCCTCTGCCATTTATTTTTTTTATATTTTCAATGTACTGAATTTTCACTTCTACAGATTTATACTTCTATCTGTTTCGCCCCCATGAAATAAGAACATTATTATAAAAGCGTGAAGAAGTAACAAACACACACACAGTCACACACATACATAAAAACTTTCGTCTTTTATAATATTATTAAGATTAATGAGGTATATTCATCCTTTGAGGAGTATCCCAGGTGCGGAAAAAACAAGATATTTTGGACCTACTGATTATGATCTTACGATGTTTGGCTGTGTTTAGTGCCTTGTCTTATAAACCTAAGCGGTAACATGCTTTATTTGTGAGGTTAAAAGTTTGTAAAATGGTTTATTTTTACACAAGAGGAGTATCAAGGTGGGTTTTGCTCGAGCCCTAAGCGAGGGTGCTATGGAGCCGAGTGGTGCAATGACACATTTTTACGTGTAGAGATCAAACGAAGTTTTTCAATAAATAGAATGACTGTTAATTATTTTATTTATTATTTATTTATTAAATTAGGTTCACCAATGATTATTTTTTATTATACACTGAATACAGCAACATAACACTTATAAAATTAAACTTCATCGCAACAATAACTTACAGGTAAACACCGCATGCATGAAATAATAAATTAAAGAATTAAGCTGCCATAAAAATACAAAAAAAAAACATGAATTGGAAATAATTAAAAGTTTCAAAAAAAACATAAAAGTTAATAATAATCCTTATATAACAAAATCATTAAAAAAAAAAAACCTAAAAACTCATACAAGTTCACAAAAAAATTCATTTAAATTATAAAAAAGAAAAGAAAAATATTTAAAATCATAAAACAAAAAATCATTAAAGTAATAAAAAAAAATCATAACAAAATTTATCATAAAAATTCATTGGATAAAATTGGTAACATTGACAGAATTAATTACAGTGATAAAATTAATTATGGTGATAAAATGAATAAATAGATAAAATTAATCATAGTGATAAAATTAATAAATTAATAACAGTGATAAAATTATTTGTATGAAAATGACTAGGGGTTGATAGGTAAACGATTAATAATGGCCTTCTGTTTAATTAGTGACCGATACTTGAACATGTGATTGTACTCATGAATACAAAAAAAACATTTCCTTCCGCTAATTCATTTTATGTAAAACATAAAACAAATTAGCGGAAGGAAAAGGAAGTCACACTAATGGCGTCTAACCTTGGATCGGTCGCAGGCACGTGTTCGCGAATTTCAAACAGATGTTTTGTTATTGTGATAAAACGAATGAAAAGGAAGAAAGAAAAACTTTTTATTTGCCAGAACAGGCGCAAACGTAAGACGAACATTATATTACAAACATTTACCATGACAAAAAAAAATGTGAGTATTAAAAAAAAGTTTCTTTGGAAAAGTTGTTTGTAATCATGAGTACAACCACATGTATAAGTATCGGTCACTAATTACCAGTCACCTTATACAAGGTGTAAGGGACAGCCCTCCACAAACTTTAAGAGGCCGGCGACAGATGAATTTCCATACAAACGTAATACCACGCTCATTTGCAGTTGGAGCATATTTCCAACATATTATGATGATATTCGGTTATAGACAATATTTATCTAGGTTCCTACGTCGAGAATATTAGAAATATTGTTATTTTTAATACAGAAAAAGCCAAATGGCATTTTTTGCCATTTACGCTGTAAAAAAAACGAAATACAATTCGCTTAAATTTCTTTTTGTTTTTTTAAAAAAGAAAGACGTAGGAACCTAGATAAATGTTGTCTATAATCGAATATCATCATAATATGCTGGAAATATGCTCCAACTGCAAATGAGCGTGGTATTACGTTTGTATGGAAATTCATCTGTTGCCGGCCTCTTAAGGGCTTGCTCAGTAGACGAAACTGAACAACCTTCCACAACTTTTTTTTTCAGGAAACGAAAAAAAAAAATCGGCCTCGCCGTACAAATTGTCCAATCATGTTTATCATTTTGTATGGTGAGCCTCATTTTTTTTTCGTTTCCTGAAAAAAAAAATGTGGTAGCTTGTTCAGTTTCGTCTACTGAGCAAGCCCTTAAAGTTTGTAGAGGGCTGTCCCTTACACCTTTTATTTAGGAAGATATAAATAAACAGCCGTTGACTCGCTTAGTGCTCAGCCTGATTCGATAAATATAATAAATTGTGGCTTGAGTAAATTCACATACTTTTCCCCTCCTCCTCAAGTCGTATTCCTCATTACTGAGGGTCGTGAAGTTCCCGCTGGATTAGCTTCTTATTGATGCTATCTCTCCATCTGTGACGGTTCTTAGCGTCATGAAGTGTGACGTACAATTGGGTGTCCAGTATGCGGACCTGATTTGCCCATCTTACATACTTTACCCCACTAGTGCGAAAACAGTCAATGCTGCTAAAAGCAGGTTTATTGAAAACTATCGTTTGCTCGCGGCGTTGCTCGCTTAGATCAAATATAGTCTATGTCACTCAGGAATAAAGCAGCTTTCTATCGCTGAAAAAAAGTTCGCAATCGGACCAGTACGTTAAATAACAATCGATTTATTCTTTATTGTACATAAAAAAAATTACATACAAAAAAGAAAACAGGACATTTGATATAAGTACATAGGCGAGCTTAACCCACCTTATCCAATCCTTACCTTTTTATAATATTAGTGTAGAAGTGAAGATATATTTGAGGCAAAGAGGAACGCAATGTCAAAGGCTTCAGTGAATAGAAAATTCCGATTAGCCAAAAATACCACACATTTCACCAATATAGAAATCATAGCATTCATTCAATTCGAACACAAAAGCGAGTGAACCAGACACGGAAAAACTGAATGGAAAACACCAGAATGTTTTTCATAAAGCAGTTTTGAAATAATCTAGGAAGCTGCCTAAAGGGGATGCAACTCGACATTTTCACTGTTTTTCATACAACCGCTCTTACCCAATTGTGACATTATTACACATTTTTCATTAGATATTTTGAAAATAGTATCTTGTGGATATTATCTAGGCTTTTATTGAAATCAATTTATTAAATTTCATAATCATCATCATTTCAGCCGATATTCGTCCACTGTTGGACATAGGCCTTCCCCAATCGTCGCCACATCGAACGTTCCTGTGCGTCTCGCATCCATCGGTTTCCCGCAACCTTCAATATGTCATCGGTCCACCTTGTAGGAGGCCTTCCAGGAGGCTTTCTTTGCGCTTTATCTTCCGGTATGCGGTCGTCACTCCAGAACCTTTCGGCCCCAACGGCCATCTTTTCTGCGAGCAATGTGCTCTGCCCATTGCCAGTTAAGTTTGGCACACGTTTTAGGAACACATTCATTGTCTTTGTGCGTGCGGCTAGGGAGTGAAATTCCTTGCCGGAGTGTGTGGTTCCTGATAGATACAACCCAGGAATCTTTAAGTTGAGAGTGAACAGGTTTCTTCTAGGTAAGCGCATTACATAGTCGACCGCATCGTCGCTTTCCATCAGGTGAGATAGCGGTCAAGCGCGAACCTATCAACAATTAAAAAAAAAATTCTCCGTGCTAAGTCGGCAACCGATCACGCAAGGAAACCTCGAGCATAACCCTTTCCATTGCTCTATGAGTGTCTTTAAGATTTTTTTTTTTAAATTTGTGTAAAACTAATCCAATAAAGACCCCTGAAAATCTGCTATTTTGCACAAACTTTGACACTTCATAATTTATTTAAAAATCAAAAAATTCAAAAAAGAAATAATAATAGAAGCCTTACAAATTTTATCAAGATTCTAAATAACATGAAAATTTATTTCAAAAACTGTAAAAGCTTTAAAAAAAAACACGTATTTCCTGGAAGAAGTTTTGTAAAATATTCTAGTAAATCACAGATTTACGGAGTGCTAACAAAGTTTTCAGGCGTTATCCAGTTGCCTTTTCGTGAAACATCACGTTGTATTGCGATAGATGAAGTAACAAGCTTTTAAACCATGCTGAATTTTGATGACAAGCGTTTGGAAAGGAGCCTCTTAAATCATCCAGGTTCAAACAAAACACTGCCCGTTCAAAAAAATCTCCTCGGCCAAAGCATTTTGATTGAAAAGTCCACAAAGTTCGGAGTTTCCATTCAAATTGATTCCTGAATCAAAAGTCGTTGTTATTTTGTGTTGAGACGCAATAAAGCCTGCAAACTCATTGGAGCCTGGTTGAAGCAATACGATTGTTATCGAAACATATCAATAGAATGTTTACGTTTTTACTTCGATAAAAGAGACAGTATTGATAAAATGAAGAGTCTTTTTAATAGATATACGGTTTTTGCTATTGTCAATGTTGTATTTTGTTCTCTCTTAATTTTCCGTTCTGTTTAGGGTTCTGTACCTTAGAAGGAAAAAAACGGAACCCTTATAGGATCACTTTGTTGTCCGTCTGTTTATCTGTCAATACCCTTTTTCTCGGGAAAGCATAGGGCATAGCATAACACCATACAATAAGGTTTGTGGTCTCTTGAAGCTGTAAAAAAATCAAACAGATTAAGTTCACAAAAAAAAACCCTCTCCGCCCGATCCCCGCTCCCTCCGCTATTGTACTATCGCTTGCTTCGCATAGGCTTGATTAATTTGTTCACAGTACACGGCAGACTACCCCCTGTATTATTTTAATCGTTTCAATCCATCCTAAGGTTGTCTGGTAAATATCGCTAGCAGCGACAAGCCCGTCATTGTACCCATTGATTTAAGTTTATATATGTCGCAGGGAAATTATGATATCAGGGATTTCGTGAAATCGCTGATATTCTCATTGCCCTGCGACATACATAAATTACTTTATTGTACACGAAAATTAACATAATTTTTGGTGTACAATAAAGTTTATTCTGTTCTATTTTTTGTAAGTAATTTTTTGTATATTTTAAAAATCAACATTTTACTTTTCTCGTGAAGTAAGCAATCATTTAGGTCGCCTACAGCTGCGACCCTTACATATTCCTATTGCTTCGTTTACATTCACAAGGTAATTGGCGTTTTGACTTTGAACTGTCTTAAGTGATAGAAAAATAAATGAATTGGTTTCTTTTGGTATGATTCACAAGCACATAATTATTATTTACTATTATGTTTTACGAACCTGAGGTGGACGAAGTCACAGGCAACAGCTAGTTAACAATTAAAGTTTATTAATAATATGTACCCCGATCGCCGTATCTCTACGTTGACGTCACGGTGGGGCTTATGCGCTACAATGAACCCTAAGTCTGTGTCGGTAGCGCTTGCTTTGCCATAAAACCACAGAAGCCACCTCCTCAGGCACATCAGGATATGTTGGTCCTCCTGTTGCTACGTCACTTCGTGCTAACGACCGTTTTTTGGGGGCCCATTTGTTGAGCGTGCAAGTCACTTCCTGCCTTTTTATCGATGGAAATTAAAAACATTGTTCAGGCAGGGGCCATAGTCTTAACATAGTTCCTGGTAACGAGTCCACTTAAGACTCTAAAAACCATAGCCTTGTATTATTTTTCACATGTTGCAATAGTTTCCCTTCAACCGGGGGTTGTTGTTGGATGCACTAGCATAGCCCATACAGGGATAATCACCGGTTGGTACCACGTTCCATTAAAAGCGTCCAAAGAGGCCTCTGCGAGTTGGTTTCAACTCCTCGTACGCCTTCCAAAGGTCTGGACCCCAGGGCTCTAAAATATAATAACCCATATGTTCTACATTACCATTACCCAGGGTTGCCTGTTCGCGTATTTTTTTTTTCTTTATCTCTTATAAACAAGTACTTGACTGCGATCCCGCCTGATGGTAAGCAGTGATGCAATCGTTGATGGTGAGGCGCACTAGTTTATTAAGAGCCTATTCACACTAGCCTTGAAGACACCTAAATTACAATCAGACGGGAAGACCGCAGCAGACAAACTGTTCCAGTCCTTCGATGTACGCGGTATAAATGACGAGGCGAAACGCTTAATCCGGACCGTAGATGTTTCAACAACGTAAGGGTGGATACTTGCCGTGCGTCGGTTTGTCCGATGGTAGAAATGAGATGGCATTCTACTTTGAATTCTACTCCAGTTTTAAAAACAACGTCAACAAAACAGAATGCTTTTAAAAATATAAGTTAATTGTTCGCAGCCTATTAGGAGGCTCTCTTTGATCAGTCAACGGGACGGATATTCAATCCTATATTTAGTACCTTCCCTTTGAACAGGGATATTTAATTAATTATATTTAATGTCACCTTTTAGTAAAAAAGGTTTGTATAAAAATAAGGAGTCCATGTTTTTTTTTATTTTTAAACCAGAGCTTATAGAAGTAACTATGTTAGTAGTTAAATTTTCTCTTTATTAGTATAGATTTCTCAACAAGTAAAAAGACCCAGGTATTATTATTTTACCATGAACACTACAAGAAGCCAATCTCGTCTTATTATCATCATCATCAGCCTCTTTAATGTTCCCACTACTGGGACTCAGGCCTCCTCTCTAGGAGAAGGAATAGCCCGTAATCCACCACGCGGGCCCAGTGCGGGCTGGTGAATGTTACATGTCTTCGAATTTTTGGATCTAGGACATGCCGGTTTCCTCACGATGTTTTACCTTCACCGTTTTGAGAGCAGTGGTGATGAAATAAATTACTTACACAAAGTAATGTCCCTGGGTTTGAACCCACGACCTACATACAACTCGTAAGTCGGGGCCGTTACCACTCTGCCATCATTGATCTACAACTACTTCTTATACTAGTCAATAATTCAATCTTACTTTTGTTTCAGATTCCCACTAAATATGTTCCTCTTATGGATTTACTTCGTCTCTGCAATTTTAATTAATTCCTGTGAGTACTTAGCTTTAGTCATTGTTATTTATTTTATCTGAACCTTGTATTAAATTGTTTACTCATGTGGTAATTTTTCTGTTTCATTAGTTTTCAGATCAGCCAATGTTTACAAAAGGGTTCGGTCCTTGATATTTATATAACAGGGAGATTTTATTTTCAAGTTATAATATATTGACATTATTTTACATTAAAAAAAAATCATTTACTTAGTCATCTTCACATATACATTTTTATATTCTTATTTATTCGTAAAAAAAGAATAATATGCAAGTTAACAAAAATGGTGTAAAATAATAATTAGATTTAACCTGAACTAGGATAAACCACAGGTGACTTAAAAGCTAATAATTTTTAAGAGTATGACGACTTGGATAGTTATTAGGGCAAAATGAATTCTGGTTCAAAAATCAAGGTCGATTAAGAGATCTTGATCATAGTTTACTAATAGAAGAACCTTATAAAATATATTTTTTAATGATTAAAATATATTATACATTATTCTCAAGTCGTTTGACTTTTTAGAGACAGACTTTCGTTATTATTTCTTAAGAATTATAGCTACTTATATAAATCAGTTAATAAATAATCGAAACAATATCTTATGTTATTATAACTTAATAACTTTTTTTTGTTGTCATAACGCAAATTACGTAACCATGTGAATGTAACATTTTTATAATGCATCTTTTTGACGTATCAAAAAAGAAAACTGTTGATAAAGCTACCGTTATTATAAACAGCTCTCGTAATCACTATGTAAAAATTGAATATCCAACAAAATATAAAACCTGTCACTATAACGAAAAAAAAAACAACACGATTCGCGTTAAACTCATTCACAAACATTCACCAGCGCTCCACCACTTTAAAACAATCGACACTGCGCCGACATACGTCCCTAAACTACACACAAACAGAATTTACGAACACCACAACAAAACTAGCAATCCTATTATTTTTTCTACACAAAACCCCGCAAAATAATCACGGAGTCACGCTCAATTACACCCATTCACTCGTTCACTCATTCACTCGGTCTTCCATTCACTCTTTGAGTTCAGTTCGCATAAAAATGTTGTAATGAGAACGAAATTTTTGTAACATAGCGTTCGGGTTAAGAATTTGTGCTATGTTTGGGATTTGGGTGACCCTAAAAGGGTAGGGTTGTACCGTACATATTTAATAATATGGTTTTGGTATTTTGATACACAAGTAACCGTGATTTATAACGCGATAAGTATTGCTTTATAAACTAAATTGTTTTGTAAGTATATTACAATATCATCGTACAAGTCAATAGTATCAGTTTTAATTTATTTATACATATTTTAAATGATTCACGTGCAGAAAGTTTGCCATTGCGACCGAAACGGAAATCACACAAGCCGAGGGCTTTTTTATGGTGGGAAAAATCATCCAATGACAACCCCCGCTCTTGAGCGGAGTGGGAGATAGTGACAGACTCTTTCTGACTAAAAAACCCACCCCGTTCCTTCTAGCCTTCATACCGGGGCTCGAGCTCCCTTACGGATAACCCTGGCCCCAGTAGGCTTCGACCCGGCTGGGTCCCTGCTGTTGCTGACAACTCTCTGAGGCGCGCGGGAACAGTGCGCGCCGTTGACGACTTGGGCTTGGTTTGGACAGTTACCGGACGGCCGGACAGCGAGCTATTCATTGCTCACTGTCCGCAAGCCCGCGCCTACGGTGGCCGGAAATCGGGATCAGAATCTCGGCGGCGGCGGTGGCGGCGAGAACGCCGTTGCCTGATGCGCTTGGCCTCCTCCTTTGCTTCGCAGAAGTCAGCGACCGCCTGCCAATCCTCTTCACTCCGGACCATGGCCTCAACCAAGGCCCGGCGCGAGAGGTCTCCACCGCCGATCGCCCCCACGAGGGCACGGCGATGCTCCGCTCTAGCAGGGCACACCTCGACTGTGTGCTCCACCGTGTCCTCCGGGCATTCCGCACAGTGGCGACACCCGGGCGTCACTTCCGCACGAATCCGGTGCAGGAACCTCCCGAACGAACCATGTCCGGTGAGAACCTGCGTCATAGGGAAGGTAAGTATGTTTTCCTTCACCGTTTTGATAGCAGTGGTGATGAAAATATAAATTACACAAAGTAATGCGCCTGGCTGGATCGAACCTGCGACCTACAACTCGAGGTCGTTACCACTTGGCCAACACTGCTCATTTATAATTTTATTTCCAACTAATTTCTCCCTTTTTCACTCTCATACAATTTAAGTACTTTACTTAACTTTCATCATAATCTTGAAATATTTCTCTTGACTCAATGGTGATCCAGCATATATCACGAGTATCTATTTTAGAGTAAATTTTCCTCCCTAATTAAAATGGCCGTATATTTTTCTGGCAGGTTTTCCTTATTATTAAGCAAATTAGTAAATAAAATAAATTGCTTTTAATTTCTTGCTTCGGTTACAAAAAATGTATTTTTAAGTAGTGCAAACATAAAAAAAACTGACTAATATATTAACACCGTCGAAACTATAAGGAACATGAAATTATCGTTTTAAGACGTAGGCGAGTAGAGAGGGAGAAGGGGTTTTTGGAAATTAAAGAAAGAAGAAAAAAGTAAAAAAAAAACCTGTTTATTCTGTCCCAAGAAACACACAAATAATTAAAAATAATAAAATAAGTTTCCCTGTCAGGCCATGTGTGGACCGGACTTAAACCATAGACACGCGGTAGTCTAAGTTGTTTATGATAACTATGTGTAATTCAACCTTTATGAGGGTGAAAAGTGGGCACGTCGTTTGTATGTAAAATCTTCCTCCTTTTGCTAATGTACAAACTTGAAAGATAGCACTAATAGTAACCTTCGTTAGTATAAAAGGTTGCCATTATTTTATATTCAAAACTACAGCAAAAACAAAAAAAAAAATATTTTTTCTTTTTGCATCGATGCACTCATTAAATTTTCCCTTCAAAATGCAACTGTATGGGCATTTGGGGCAATCTACAGTGTGTGTGATTTGCACTTCACCTACATTGAGCATCCGACGACGGGTCTATAAAACCCCAATTGCAATTAAAACATCATCCTTAGCCTATTTTATGTTCCCACTGTTGGGATTCAGGTTCTTCTTCTTTTAAAGAGGGAATGGGCCGTAATCCATCACGCGGGCCCAGTGCGGGTTGGTGAATGTCACATTTCTTCGAATTTTTGGTTCTAAAAAATGCCGGTTTCTTCACGATGTTTTCCTTCACCGTTTTGAGAGCAGTGGTGATGAAATAAATTACACAAAGTAATGCGCCTGGCTGGGTTCGAACCCACGACCTATAACTCGTAAGTCGGGGCCATTACTACCCGGCCACCACTCCTAGATTCGAATTTAAACAGGATCACACTAATATTATAAGCTGAAAGTTTGTATTTACGTGTGTATCTGTTGTTACGTTATATGTGTTATGTTTGTTACTTTTTTTAGTACATAGGGCAATGGATATGTGATATGTGTCGGAAAAGTCAATAGTACGGAAGCTTGAGAACGAATGAACGAGCTAAGTGACAAGTGACACATGTCACTTTGACAGAATCCGGTCTGACGTTTGCACGAACCGAGCAGATAAAGGTGCCGATCACAGAGGCCCGGCTCATTCCTCTGTCGGCAGCCGTGCGACGTGCAATGTCTAGTCACGTGCAACGTCTAGTTTCGGGGACTGTCTCACGGCTCGTTGTGTGAAGTGAAAACCTAAAGCTTGTATCATATTAAATCAGTTGTGAGATCTGGAATAGTTTGTTTATTGCTCGTTATTCAGTCATCGCCCACAAAACAGAGTCTTTGGAAAGAACTTCAATGATGATCGTCATCCTCCGCCGACATATGTATGTATTTTTACGCAGGTAAAGCCATTGACAGAAGCTTTTTTTTTTCTCGATGGGAAAAATCATCTTATGACAACCCCCGCTCTTGGGCGGAGCGGGAGATAGTGTCAGACTCTTACTGACTAAAAAACCCATCCCGTTCCTTCAAGCCTTCATACCAGGGCTCGAGCGCCCTTTCGGATAACCCTGGCCCCAGTAGGCTTCGACCCGGCTGGGCCCCTGCTGTTGCTGACAACTCCTTGAGGCGCGCGGAAACAGCGCGCGCCATCGACGACTTGGGCTTGGTCCGGACTATTACCGGACGGCCGGACAGCAAGCTACCCATTGCTCACTGTCCGCAAGCCCGCGCCTACGGTGGCTGGAAATCGGGATCGGAATCCCGGCGGCGGCGGGTAATAAACCTTTCGAATATCGTAATTAGAGCCACAATAGAAAGACATTGACAGAGCGAACGCTGGCGTTCGCTTGGGGTTTAATGAATTAAACATTTCTACTGAGTAGACAACCCTAATTCCTTTAGCAAATTCAGTAAGAAATTGAAACTAGTAAAGAAATTCCGGTCCTTATACTGATCATCTGGGATGGACATCCAATTAAGATAAAATGTTTTATTTTTGTAAAAAATATCATATAGACTAGTTGCCTCGGTATTATTTTAATTTGGTCCTTTGATAGTATACCTAGAACCAATTATCTTTGGGAAGTTATGTTTTGCAAAAAAGATATATATTACGTTGACTGTTAGAAGAAATTCTTGTGGAAATACTTCAAGCGTTATTTTAGTGGGTTTCTTACTAATTTGACGATATCTCATTTCTTTGAACCAAATTATAATGATAATTAAGGAATAGTACATTATATAATCATTACATAATTAACCTTTTGATCGTGGATATTACAGACACAATAGAAAGACAATAGGTGCGCGAACATCGGCGTTCGCTTGGGGTTTAATGTTCCCACTGATGGATTTCAGGCCTGCTCTCTAGGAGAAGGAATAGGTCATAAATCCACCTCGCTGGCCCAGTGCGAGTTGGTGGATGTCAGATATATTGGAATTTTTAATTCTAGGTTTTCTTACAATGTCTTTCTTCGCAATTTTCAGAGCAGTGGTGAGGAAATAAACTACACAAAGTAATGCGTATAGCTTGAATCCGTCACCTACAACTCGTAATTTGAAGCCGTTACCTCTGGGCCACTGAAATAAATTTATCACCAAACTAAGTAGCAGGCCTCTAACAAGGTGGACCGATAACCTGGTCAGGGTCGTGAGAATCCGATGGACGGTCGTTGTGGCGACGATTGGGGGAGGCCTATGTCCAGCAGTGGACGTCATTCTGCTGAAATGATAGTAATATTACTCAAAATAATTGAAAACCAAGGCTTAATAGACGTACAATATCTAACTCAATTTCAACAACAAATACTTCCGTACAAGTAAATCAAACCCGTTCCTGAATACGCAACAAATTGATTCGGTTATGAAGTGATACGTGAAGGATAATTGAGTCAGAACTTGAAAGGATACAAACAATGTGCCTACGAAACTAGCGGAGACAGAGAGGCATAAATATAATGAAATGAATCTTCTTCTTCCTTCGTGACGAATTTGGTCCAACTCTTATTAAGGCCTGTATTAATAAACGATGCTGAACTCCGTCCTCAAGTGTGATATCATTTGATCCCCGATTACACGATGTTAGAAGATCAAGATCTTTGCTAATTAATAAACACATGAGTACAGCATCTCAATTACCAAGTACCTTGGGCTTGTGAATCTCGTTTATTAATACAATCAGGACCTCAAACTTGGAATCAATTACGAGATCTTGGACTGAGGAACGTTTATTAATACATGCCTTAGCCACCAGCCCCCTAGCCAAGTTACAACCGTTTCTCTTGCGTCGAATGTCTTGAGTTGGCCACGCTCTGTTCTGACCACGTGACTGAGCGTTGAGATGACGTCATTCCCGTACATTTGGAATTTTCTGCTAGCGTTAACGATTGCAAAATATCGACTTGGCTAGAGGTACTGGACCGCTTTCTCGTAGCCCTCGTATACAGTCGTCGACAGTTTACTGCCCTCATAGTCAAAAAGCATTGTACAATTACCAAAACGGATCTAAAGCGCTCGGCGTCAGAGTGGCGATCGCTTTGCGCATTCCATACATTGGAAAGCCAATCGTCTTTAATGTTAGATACATGCAGCAACGCAGGGAACGAATTAAGAGTGACGTCTAAGACGCAATGGCGCGCCAAGCCAATCACTGACACTCCCCGCCCACGCGTCTCACTTCGCACCACTAAAGAGACCGAATATTTGACTTCTGTGCAACCGCTCAAGATCCATGATGGCAACTGTATAATATGCAGCTTAAAATATTAAAGACATTATGCTTCAGTTTCCGTCCGCTGTTAGACATAGGACTCCCCCAAGTATCGTGCATCTCGCATCCATCAGTTTCCTGCAACCTTCACCAGGTCATCGGTCCACCTTGTAGGAGGCCTTCCAATGCTCGCTAGCCTATGTCACTCAGGAATAAAGCAGCTTTCTATCAGTGAAAAAATTTTAGCAAGCGGACCAGTACTTCCAAAGAATACCTCCTATAAACAAAAAAAAAGACGAATGGCACTCGGGGACTGCCGCGGTAAAGCTATTTCATAGCATTTTTTATCAACTTATGCAATTATAATTATTTATTTATTTTATTAATGCAGTAATTTTTTTTTCCTTTGTTTTTTTTTCTTTGATATTAATTGAAGTTTTTTTTTTTTTTATTATTAATGATAGGCTTGCGTTTGACCACTATCTCACCTGATGGTAAGCGATGATGTGGTGAAGTTACACTTTTTGGGGGGTGTTAGGTTATTTTGGTTACGGAATTTCTGGATTCGGTCTCCACGCTCAAGGCCCGCGATAGAAGCTATGCAATAGCCTAAAACAAACTTTACCTCTTTATTACATTAGTGCAGATGTAGATAATAAATCAGTAGAAGCGTTTAGTTGTTCGCGCATCACGTAAAATGCACAAAATCAATATAGATACACTAAAATAGTGTTAACTTAATATATTACTTAGGCTTTATTTCATTGAAATCGGTTGGCTATATCGAAAGATATATATATATTTTTTATTAGCCTGTACTGTCCCACTGCCGGGCAAAGGCCTTCCCCAACTTCTTTCAGGTATGACGACCTAGATGCCTACCGCGGGAACTGGTTCGAGGTAGGTCAAGAAAAGAAAACCTGGAAGATATATTTATACTACATTTATTGACATTTTTTTCTTATGATTTGATATTTTTCATAGTAGTTTATTATTTTAGTTATTTATAATAATAAAATACATATGTATTATGTATTTTATTATTATAAATAACTTATTTTATATTTTTCCGTTTGAAGTTTCTGTTTTTGTTTATTGTGCAAACCTACCACAGTGTTGTCTTTTTTAACCCAAAGGTTGACTGGTAGAGAAAGCCTTGTTGTGTACCACTACTGTACATGAAGTTTAAATAAATAAATTGACTGTTAGGCTGTATGAAGTTCCTGGGTCAGCTAGTATATTATAATATCGCTGAAAGATATTTTCTCTACTAGTTTTCTGACATGCTGCTGCATAAATTTCATGAACGAACATAATATTCTGTGGTTGAAATATCGAGAAATCTTTATTTCCCGATTTCCAACCCCGCTGCTTCTATGTCCACATTATTAAAAGAATTGAAATGTCAATTCTTGAACAAATTACTTCGGAATAAAATAAGAATTGAACTCCATCATTGATTGCAAGACTCATTAATTCCATTCGTTCTTACCATTCAGTCATTCGTTCCAGCGGAGTTAATTTAGTTCAGCTAATATTGTCTGTGCAGTCGTTTTTAATTAAACTCGATTTTTCTTTTTTATTGTATTTTTTTTTTCATTAAATCTGTATTGAAGAAATCCTTGTGCCCATTTTCTTGGAATCGAATGTGAAATCATTTCGTTGGATAATGAAAGATCTCAATTGTTATAGAAGGAAATGAGTTCTGGTTTAGATAAGAATTTCATTACGAATTTCTCGTAGTTATGAGTTATTGGATTTGCTATTTGGTCCTTAGAATCAATATTAACTAAAGCATGTATTGTAGAACAACCGCATTGAGGTTTGGGGTGAATTCGGTAGAGACGGTTCTGAACCCTATATTAATAAATGTATATATATATGAATATATATGTCTAGTACTACTGTTCTGTAACCTCACTCATAGGGACTAACATGAGGTATTTAATTAAAGAGTAAGAATAATGAAATATTGGTAGAATCATTTGGTAATATATTTTGAGCGTTTAAATTAATTTTCAACACTCGTACTCTCAGTTATTTTAATAAAATATTCTACAACAATAATAACCGCCTGCCTTTTATCGATGGATATAATAACACTGTTCAGCCAGGGGCCATAGTTTTAACATTGCTCCAGGTAACCATTCCACATAAGACACCAAAAGTCATAACCCTATTATCTTTGTTTTCCATATGATGCAATAGTTTTTCACCAATCGGGGGTTGTCCTTGGGTGTATAGCGCGTACAGAGATATTTGTTTTTGGTAAATGAATTATGTTTTATTAACTTGTATATTTTTAATACCGTCCTGCAAGGTTACTAGTGTTTAATAAATAACCTGTGTAAGTAATATACTTTACTTACGAGTTGTACTCGCGAGTTCAAAACCAGCCAGGCGCATTACTTTGTGTAATTTATTTCATCACCGCTGCTCTCAAAACGGTGAAGGAAAACATCATGAGGAATCCGGCATGTCGTAGAACGAAAAAATTCGAAGACATGTGACATCCACCAACCCGCTCAGGGCCCGCGTGGTGGATTACGGCTCATTCCCTCTCCTAGAGAGGAGGCCTGAGTCCCAACAGTGGGAACATTACAAGGCCGTCTATGTTAACTAATATAGGTTCTCGGGACTCAAATATCAGTAATTAAAACTATTCGCTAGATTACAGCAATCAAATTAACGACTGCTTCATGTAGTTTGATTACTGTGGTTAAGTTACTTGTAATCAAACTACAAATTATAAAGTACAGATTACATAATAGTAGTTAACTACGCCTTACACTGCTTTGAACTCTTCAATAAGAACTACAGTTTTACTGAAATTGTTTTCTGTCTCCCTATCTACAAGATTTAAGAAACGGTTCTTCCTTGAACAACGGACCCAAACGCATGTCCTAATCCTGGCCAAAGGCAAAATACCGTAACTATAACTCTACCTCAGACATGATCCCATATAGCAACTAGTCACAAAACTTATATTATTTAGGCACTACAACGAAAGGCAATGTATCGCCCCAAGCGAATTTCCGTTATGGAACATGATGCTCTTTATAATGTACATTACATTCGAAATATATACAGGCTGGATGCGATGTGGTGAGGGTGATAGGGTTGTAGCTAAGGAAAGATTTGGATTGTCTTGTAACTTTGTGATTATCGTCATCATCATTTCAGCCGAAGATTGTCCACTGTTGGACATAGACCTCCCAAGTATCGTTACAACAAACGCTCCTGTGCATCTCACATCCACTGCATTAATACATATTAGTTTAAATTTGCAATTATGACGAAATAGAAAGATAGTGTAGTAGTAGTCTAGTGTGCTAGTGAATTTATAATTCTAAACCTATTTAAATATATCCACCACCATTTAAAGTGTATAGTTTCATAAAACGATAATTTTGGATAAGAAACCCTATTATTTCGAATTAAATACACAAAGTTTGCTTTATACGTAATTTGTTTTTATACATGTGAAATTGTTAAATTAAACTCCGCACTGCTGAATCCTCGTGCACACCGCGTGGACCTGCCTAAGCGGGGCATGATATTATATGCTCTACCATAGCTTCCAGGCCTATTATGATCAACTGTATTGGGGTCGGTTTTTCAGTTAAAACGAATTCAAGAAAAAAAAAAAAACATTTTTTTATGAAAACTAATCCCATCACATTTTTCCCCAAATCTTCTACATCTACATAAAAAGAATATTTATCCTTACTCCCCAATTTAATAAAACACACTGTATATTACAATAGTACATTATTATAATGTCTTGTTATTGTTTTTCCTTGGGAATGTAAGGCCCGATGTCATATTGAAATTCAGAGGCGAGTTATTTGGAAATTATGCATGAGTGTGTCTGGTTCAGGCAAAGGAAGAAAAGAAATAGAGTTGTAACGACCAGTATTTACATTTTTCTTTGAGATTCCAGGATCAGGATTACTGTATTCAAAATTGTTTGTGTTGAACGATGGCCTGTCTTGAGTTTTTATTAGATTTGTTTTTTTTTAATTAAAAACCAGCCTGTATTCTGTTCACTGCAACAGTTCAGTACAGATGTGCGATGTTTTAGTTACAGCCTTGAATTAGAAGTATTCATTAATTTAACTTTAAAATTTAATTCAGTTTTTGTGATATTTTATTTAAAAAATTTAATACTTATTAGGTCATCATTTGATTTGTTGTTTTATTATTTTTATTCTAATCTTTCTAATCCATCTGTTGTGTATTAAAGCGAAATATCACTCGCTGATTAATCAATCTCAGAAGTTACAACACCTACAAACTTAAAATTTGACATGTAAGTTCTTTATAGAGTGTAGACTGCTAAGAATAATTTAATGAGAAACAAAACCAATATGTAATGGTTTTTTTTTTCAGTTACGAGTTCCAACGTGAATACTAAAGTGCGTTTCAAAAGACACATGATGTCAATGACGCATAACTACAGCTACCTACTAACGAACGCGCCATGTGGTTTATTATAATTCGTTTTGAATTTTATGATTAAATTCATAATTTCTTTCGAAATTCAACCCGTAAAGGGAAAAAAGGGGCGTCTAAAGTTGGTATGGAAAAATAGATTTTCACGCGGGTGATGCCGCTGGCTGGAAGCTAGTAATATAATATGTAAGACGCACAGGACCGTTCAGTATATCTATTATTGTATTCGCCTTCTTCTCTCTCTTTTGTTGCACCTACAACTATTTTTTTCTGCATCACCCGAAGGTTGATTGGTAGAAAATTCCTAAGGCATTAAGTCTGCCTCTAT
Source organism: Mythimna albipuncta (assembly GCA_929112965.1). Classification (NCBI taxonomy): domain Eukaryota; kingdom Metazoa; phylum Arthropoda; class Insecta; order Lepidoptera; family Noctuidae; genus Mythimna; species Mythimna albipuncta. Next base: position 13,871,331 of record OV815982.1, read on the forward strand.
ACTTTTATGTGCATGAAGCGTTCACGACATTTGACGGAGGACTATTTTTTTATTTATTTGTATAAACTAGTGCTTGACTGCGATCCCACCTGATGGTAAGCAGTGATACAATCGTTGATGGTGAGGCGCACTACTTTATTAAGAGCCTATTCACTCTTGCCTTAAAGACACCTAAATTATAATCAGACGGGAAGACCGCAGCAGGCAAATTTTTCTAGTCCCTCGACTATATCTAACAGTGGATATCTTTCGGCTGAAATAATGATGATGATGATGAATATAAAATTATAGCACTTATTCATAACCTTTTGACCTTTTGGGCTATATTTCACCGGGACATTATGGTGGTGCGGTTACCACGTACAATGGTTCGACCAGTTGCACCACCATGGTGTCCAGTGGCGTGCCTGATGCCTTAACATGGGGCAAGCCAAGGAATCTTGACCTAACTACTACTTACCTATTAAAAAAAATCTCGTGCTACCACGTGTCATCAGTGCAGTAATGCTGATTTTTCTGAATTGCTCCACTACTATTAACAATTATAATGTTAATAGTAAGTAATAAATAATGATAACAAAAGCTTCACCACAACATCTTTATCATCATACCAATAATCGTAAAGTTTGAATAGGTACATGAATAGAAAAAAAAAATCGTATTCTAATTCAAATTGTCTATCTTTAATTAAAAATGATTGTATTACTTACACCAGCGTAAAAAGTTTGTGAACGTTATTCTACCAACAGCTAATTTTCAATTGCAATCAAAGATAATTCGGAAAGTCGCTCTTGTTGTCGAGTACCTACCGGCCGGCCGGGATGGTCAGCCAATACTATTATAACGATTAATTTGAACATAATGAATATTTAATGTAAGGTTGAGTTGAGTGTGAAATAAAACAACCGAGTACTAGGTACTGATCTAATGTTACTGTTTTGACGCCAACGCCATCTAGTTATGAATGTGTAACTAATACATATTTTTTTTAATCTTGGTGTTTCAAACACTTGTTCGTTATAATAATATGTAATATTATTGGCAAATACTCACAATTGAAACAGCGGTAGCTTTTCGTTGTTCGCTTTTTTAAAACACACTTATCACTTAACTGTCGAGAAAGAGAACCAACTTTCTATTGGCGATTTACCAAAGTCAAAGTCAAAGCCATGTATAAAGGAAATAACAGCGTTCAAGTAGGTACTTTTGAGAATTTTCATGGCACTAGCAAAGTTATTTGAGTCATACCTGATGTATTCCAAGCATTGTTATTAACTTTTCTGAGAAATATTCAAAATAGTAAAGTTACAAGATTATATTTATCTTTAAAACTCAAACCCTACCTGGCCATTGATATCAATTCCACACATAATAATATCCACACACAACCACAAGTATAGTTTCCGAATTCATTAACTGTTAAATGACGGAAAACAAAAAAAAACAAAACAATAATTACGTACAACACGATAACCGATCAAAGCAAATTTGAACTGAGTACTTTTTAGTTCGTACAACTTTACGCGTCATAGAGGGCGCCTCGTATTATAATATGCGTAAAAATTTCTGTCATTCATAAATTTACCAAAGCCCTGCTTTTTTTTAGAACAAAATGTTCGACGAGGATTTGCACACAATAACAAATTACACCCACACACACTCAAAATTTGACGTATTTATATCAAAAGTTGAGATAGAAGATAAAGCCTCATAAAAGCCTTTGAGGCAGAAAAAGACAACAACACATTAGTGTTCATCTCTTTCTTTTGTTAAGTGTTAGAGTGAGATCGGAGAGATTTCGCTCAGAATGACATCCTCGCTTCGCCCTGGTATCGTCTTATGAATGATTTTTGAATTTCACATAACACAGTGGCAACTTAGCGTAACCGCGTAAGCGCGCGAAGTTTAAAGTTTAGATTTTTGTGATAATTAATTGATTGGTCGTGTTCTATGAATTAGGTGAGGTTTTGGTAGGGCAAGCCAGGCTTTTTGGCTTCTATGGCAGGCACGCCACTGATGGTGTCTCGGTGAAATATAGCCAAACAGACACCAGAGTCGCCACACGTCCGAGCTGTAGCCTGATTCACGTAAAATCAAACAAGCCAAATATCGTTGAAGTTTTACAGTCGTTCGATCGAAGTCCTATCCAAATGCGGTATTCACGATCTATCGACTTATTTCCAGTTACATTAATAAGTATTCTACCAGGATAATGTATTATATGTCTTTCAAACGACTATAAAATCGGTGTCGTTCAAACTCGATTGATTGATGTGAATACGAAAATGGTCTAAACGACTAAATCGCTACGATATCGTTACGGATTTCATTACGTGAATCGGGCTACTGGTCGCGCCATCAAATTGGTTGCACAACCAAACGGACACCAGGTGAGTAACTCTCTATAGAACTGTATACATTTCGTTGGTGGTGAAATATATTATAGTCCAGTTGGTTCTCACTTTCAAATACTCCACGACTTCCTCAACCTTCATTGTTTCTGCCTACTTCTATGAGAGAGAGGCATAATATTATGCGTACCTACTATATAATAACATTACGTTGTAATACACTTACTTGTGATTAAAGTTTCCATCATTAACACAACAAAACTTTTTGGTCCTCTGTGGCAGGTTTTAGTTTTATCAGAAGTTACTGTTGTCTAAATTCATTATAAAACGCTCCGGGGATGAGGATGTTTACGTATAATTATAATGTGTTTCATTTAGCTGGGAAAAGAAAATATAAGGTTCTATAAAACAAGTTTTCGTAAAAATCATTTTTAAATAGCCAGCGTTTATAATGCTGTTTATAATTATTTAATTAATGTTCATCAAGACCACTCTAAAAAGCTCAAACATGGTAGGATCATCTGAGTTTCTATAGCCACCTTCCAGTTCCATCATCAGATCAGCTCCATGTCATAATAATTTTGCAATGTCGTCTGATTTGTACATCACCGCAGACAGTTCCGACTCACTAAGAACTTTGCGGCATTTGGTTTCGACCCACTGGAACCAACCTACCACTGGCTTGTCACACATCAAGAAGCATCGAGAACCAATGATCTCCGACCTCTAGAGGTGATGTAGCGACATCTATGGGGTCAAATAAGAACTAATCCTGCATCGCGCAATTAAAGTTCTCCGCGTGAATTGAACATATAGAGCAGCCCGAAATCACCTATCGGGCAGTTGCCCACCAGACATAACACCCGTCTGATCGGAGGAACGAGAAGATAAGATATGTGGGACTTTACTCTCTGTTCTGCTTATCTCTAAACATCCATCGACAAATGTCGTTCAATACCGGCAAAATGCAATATTGCTCATCTAAAGCATAAAACTTGATAATTTATAACTTATAATTTGACCAAACCAGAGACTATAAGAATTATGTACAAAAATTTGAACAGTATCAGTAGTCCGATTCACTTAATGAAAACCGTAACGATATTGTAGCGATTTAGTTAGTTATTTCCGTATTCACATCCATTAATCGAGTTTGAACGACACCGATTTTAAAGTCGTTTAAAATTCATCGATTTAAAAAAAGTCTGTATTACATTATCCTAGTAGAATACTTATTAATGTAACTGAAAATAAGTCGATAGATCGTGAATACCGCTTTTGGATAGGACTTCGATCGAACGACTATAAAACTTCAACGATATTTGGCTTGTTTGATTTTACGTTTTATTTGGTTTTTGCACTGACTGCAAACATCGCTTCACATTTTTACTGTTTATTATATACGTACCGATATATACTAAAGAGTATTGTACAGGCAAATTCTTTGCTCCACAACTTCTTAGAAACCTATTTCAACTTTTCGCGTCCTATAAAAGTATACACAATCAACGCCCTCGTCAGAGAAAACTTGAATTTGACAAATTCAATATAGGAGCAAAACCGCGTCAAAGAGTAGAGAGTTACGAACTAAGTTAGCGCGACAAACGGCAGATGATCAATATGTATGGTCGTGTTGTGGTACTGACTGTGGCAACTTCAATAACTTCGGCAGTATAGCAAAGCTGGGTAAGGAAAGTTTTAACTTGATTATAATTGTTTGATTCGTCTATAGTAGGTACAAGGCTGGTGATTATTATAACGCCTGAAAACTCTGTTAGCATTCGGTGATTCTGTCAGTTATTCAAATATTACTCTTCCAAGAAATATGTTTTGTTCTTAAAAACCTTAAAAGTTTTTGAAACAAAAAAAAAATATTACTCAGAATCTCTCTCAAATTATATTTTTAGAAATATATATTTTTTTGCTTTTAATTTGTAACCAAAATCAAAGACCAAAGTTCACAAAATAGTTGAAGTCTTTACTGAATTAATTTTTTATCCTAATTAATTCCGGATTATTTAAGAGAATCCTGATGGCTTCACTGCGGTAATAATCATAGTGCCATCAGGATTTATAAAGTGAATAGGGTCAATACCGTGTGACGCTTAGCAAAGTTTCAAAGAACAGCCTAAAAGGATTATAAAAAGTTGGAAGTCTGGTACTCACTGGATGCTGAGAGTCAGGATCTTTTACCATCAGAGGCGGTGCGATGCGGGGTTTTGGATATGAGGTTTTTGGGAAGGAATAGAATTAAGGAATTCATCCTAAAGCCGTTCATACAGAATTCATCAAAACAAAATAGGTAAGTTTGTTTCCACGCGCACACACCGTACCGATATGCTACCAGTGTAATGTATCGAGTGAGTCGCATAGCGTAGATAGTCGTACAGAAGAACTGACTTACACAAAAGCCAATTAGAGAGATGCCTCCTCACATCGCAAATGATACGAACATCAATTTAACAATCTCAAAACAGACCCTATTTACCTCTCTTCTCAACAACAACAAAACCTGCGCATTTGACAAATTCAATATAAAGCCACATCAAAGAGTATATAGCAAGTTCCCGAACTTTGCCGAACAGACCCTAATGAAGTGTTCGGGTAACTAGGTAATTATAGCGGTCGGACAAGATGGGGCTGAATATGTTACTACAAGGGACCGACTGAGTTTGCCGCAAACAGATTGGAACACTTTCTTGGAGGAATCTGATGGTTTGTACAAGTGAGTGGTTTGGGAGTGAAGAAACTCTGAAATGGAAAAGCGAGCAGAAGAAGTCTTTAAGAGGCTGCTTTTCCACTCGCCTGTCGTAAACATCGAGCATAGTTTAAAAGTTTGTATCTAACGCAATCCAACGTGATGTTGCAAAAAAAGAGTGAGTCATTCAGTAATTCCGTGATTAACTCGAATATTTTACAAAACTTGTTCCAGGAAATACGAGTTTTTTTTAAACACTTAAAACTTTTTTAAAAACATTGTCGTTATTTAGAATATTGATAAAATTTGCTAGGCTCGTATGGTTGTACTTTTTGGACATTTTTAGTTTTTGAGTAAATAATTAAGTGTCATAATTCATACAAAATAGCAGATTTTCAGAGGTCTTAAGAAGATTAGTTTTACACAAATTTATAAATTGATTTCCATAAAAGTATAGATAATATCCACAACATACTGCTTTTTAAAAATATCTGATAAAAAATGGGTAATAACGTCATAATCGCGTAAGAGCGGTTGTATGAAAAACAGTGAAAATGTATGTCGGGATGCATCCCCTTAAATGGAAATTAGAGCGGTAGAAGTCAGTAATGATGTTTGCAAATAGGTTTTAAAAAAATTTTTGCCTGTCAATTCTTTTGTCAGTTTAAACTAAATGAGGCCGGTGTTTCCTAGCTGACTACCCTGAGAAGAAACACTATAACAAACTCAGATATCAAAGTCTCTTTTAAGGACTACATAAAAATCCTATAATGGTCAAATTAGTATCTGAGACAGTCTTTTGAGGAAAGAACCGGTCGGTCGGTCGGTTTTTAAATGAATTTTAATTTATTGTTGAACTTATGACAGCCCCATATCATGTTCTGACAATTACTGTCTATTCTAGGTTGCCTGGAAGAGATCGCGGAATGCGATAAGGCTGCCTATTGTACGTGTTTTAGATATAAGTTTTTCTTTGTAATGTTTGTATGTAACTACAATAAAGTAAATAATAAATAAAAAAGACGTGTGGCACTCGGGGACTGCCGCGGTAAAGCTATTGCATAGCATTTTTATCAACATAGGCAATTATATGATATTAATTGAAGTTACACTTTCACACATTGAAATGAATTTTGATTGATTGTTCACTCATTTGTTTTCTTATCGGCCACCACGCTCAAAAAACAAATGAGTGGGGGTGTTAGGTTATTTTCGTTACGGAATTTCTGGATTCGGTCTCCACGCTCAAGGCCCGCGATAGAAGCTATGCAATAGCTTAATAAAGAACCATACAGTTTATAGTAGACCTGTTCAGTCAGTGCATACTGACAAATGTCAGTATTCAAACAAGAACATGAAGGATTTTTCACCTAAAAAAAAACTGGTTTTCATTAATCAAGGGACCACATAACATACAGAGATCACGTCCACAACTGATGTACTTCTATTCAAAACCCTAATAATAAATGACTCCCGAAACAAATGAAGCACAGAAAAGCAAATTCGCCACCGAATACTAATATGGGTATCATGATGATTGCTTAACCCTCCACACGTCGACGTTACGTGTATAGAACTGCAATTTGTCGGAACCACGCGGCAGGCGACGGGTTGGCCAACAAAGGGACTAACGAAGCTGGCGCCATCTATGACGCGTCCCGCAAATTATTCGTGGATGGAGATTTTATCTGTGATTTTGTTCGCATGTTTTCCGTTTTCGTTCTTTGAGAGTAATGAATCGCCATTCGAAGGTTTGTAAAGTCACTATCTACTTCCACACTAGGTGTATTTATATTGGACTATAACGCATACTTTGTACGATTTTATTGTTTTTAGGATTCCGTACCTCAAAAGAAAAAAACGGAACCCTTATAGGATCACTTTGTTGTCCGTTCATCTATCTGTCTGTCTGTCAAGACCCTTTATCTCAAGAACGCGTGGAGGTATCGAGTTCAAATTAAAATTATATGCGCAGGTCTACGGTCCCTTCAAGCTGTAAAAAAATCAAACTTCTAAGTTAACGAATAAAAAAGATACGGCCGTTTATGTCGCAAAAAAACGTATATTTTGATACTTTCACCGATCGAAATTAATAGGTTACTTTCCGATGAACCAGAATCCTGAAATTTAGCACAAAGCAAGGACGTATAGAAAAAGTATAGGAATAAATCGGAACACAGTGTTTTTTTTTTGTTAGGTATCAACGTCGCAAAAAAAAACTTTTTTGCAATTCGGAAAAATCTTCGAGAATCCATTCGGGAATTGTACTTTGACACGCACTTGCCTAGTTTTTTGTTACCTTGGAAACCGGCACTGTACTCTATAACGCACGTTATTTAGCACTATTTTTTAATTAGTGAGTGAATTTAAAAAAAAAATCACTCTACCAGTAACCGTTACTGATTTATGTAATCAAAAGTTCAAAAAAAACTTTCAGAGTACTTCCCGTCGACTAAGAATCCTGGAATTTGGCATGGAGCAAGGTCTCATAGTGCTTAAACAAATAGTCGATGGAGATGAAAGGTAAAATGGTGACAGCTTACCGGAAAACGCAGCCATGAGGTAATGAATATTGCGGGAATCCGATGAACGCACAAGACCAGTCGTTATGCTGACACTTAGGGGAGGCTTATGTCCAGCAAAAGACGTCTTTCTGCTGAAATGATGATGATGATAAAGTCTGCTAGCCTGTACGAAATTTATATCAAAGAGCTTTATTACACTTTGCCGAAGGGCATGCCTCGTGTTGTGATAAAATCGAGGCCATGACAGTTTGGCGTCTATTTACCGTGAAAGCTTTGTATCAATCATGATTACTTGATTTCCAAGTATTTTGAGTCACGAACAGCTTTACTCTTCATTCTATTAAAGCCTTGACACGTTTTGAATTGTTTGGAGAGATGTTAATTTTATAATTTAATACTCCTAATGCCGTATTTACTTCGTCAAATTGAAAATATAGATTTAAATTATTTTTGGACTAGCTTTTGCTTGCAGCTTCGCCCACGTCCATAAAATACAATCTATGTCGAGTGTGTTACTTTTTTTTAAGTAGCAATTTTTAATTTAATCTGTACATATTATTATAAATTAATTAATTATCTACAAAAACCACCATCAAAAACCACTTAATAACTATAATTACAGTAAATTAAAAAATAAATAAATAATAAAACCCTACGCTAAAATACAATAACTAAAATATGGCGTCAAAAAACTCTACCTCATCGCTGTCGACTGGTAATGTGCCCAAAAGACTGGCCGCATTGCCACGCTGTATGGCAATGCTTATCCTCTGTCCAAGGTAAAAGCCAGCCCTTGGGTCACGCCAAGTGTCAACTAGACGTTTCGATAGATCTTCAAACAATGTGTTACTTGATTCCGAAAAATGAAATCTATAATATAAAAATGAATCGCAAAATGTGTTGGTAGGCGCATAACTCAACAACGCCTGGACCGATTTTGCAAATTTTTTTTTTGTTGTGTTCGTTATTATGAGGAGAAGATTCTTATGGAAAAAAAAATGAAAATTAGGGTAGTGTAGGGTAGAGCAGGGTACTGTAGGGTAGAGTAGAGTAGGGTAGGGTTGAGTAGGGTAGAGTAGGGTAGAGTAGGGTATAGTAGGCTGAAGTAGGGAAGAGCGGGAGCGAAGCTGCGCGGGCAAAAGCTAGTATCGAATAAATATGGGCCACGGCAGCCAAAACCTTTGATGGATAAAATAGTGTACATTTTGTTCTAATGATTTTAAATGGTAGGTAATTTAGAGATTTGGTTATTCGAGATCATAATGACTACGGTGACTGGTTTTTCGTGCTAGTATCAGTGGATTCGTTGTTACGTGTTTCCTATTAGCAAAGTTAAGGGGACGAGTTATACGATATTACATTTTTCTGAATCATGTTATTCAAAATCTCATAGCTACAGCGTTCAGTTTTTCATGGTCGGGTCTATTCATTGTTAAGTTTTTCGGATTAGTAAACATATGGGGACGTGTTAATCGATGTTTCATTTTTCTGTATCATGTAACACACTACCCTATGTCACTCAAGATTAAAGTAGCTTTCTATCGGTGAAAAAAAAATTCCCAGTCTGACCAGTACTTCCAGAGATTAACCTACCAACAATTAAACAAACTTTACCTCTTTATAATATAAGCGTAGATAGCTAGCCTATGTGTAATTCTGATGTTATTTTAAAGTTTCATTAAAACCCATTCAATACTTTTTGCGTGAAGAGTAACCTATATCCATACTTACAAACAGTCACGTTTATAATATTAAATAGGATGATATTACCTCAATATTAAAGCTAGCTTTGTGAATGTCTGTCCGTCTATCATGCGCCAGGAATACCTGGCACAATGAGCGCTAACGATGTCGAAACTTCATTTATGTAGTACATGCCGCCGATTACAGCAGCCATTGAGAACTTTGGCTACGTGTTCTGCGTGGCTAGAGTTAGGAAATATACGTTTAATATTATGTTTGTTAAGGATGAAATGATCCTGTAACATATTAACCCATTTATAACGACCGATCGTTATAAAGATCAAAAAAAATACTGGGATATATTATCTTCAATTTAAAAATAATAACGGGCGGATAACTTTTGCTTATTGTATACCAATCGCAGCAGTGATCGTTTGACAGTGTTTTAGTGCTTAGAAAATTATGATAAGATCATAATTTTGAAGTGATTTTGTATTTTAGTGCGTATTAGTGTAATCAACTTTCACTATGTCTTCAAAACGGCAAGTGTTTACAAATTAGCTTGTGATTGAAATTTGTTTTATGCACGTTTTTTATAAATTTATAACCTGTCTAACAAAACTGTTAATTAAAATTTGATCTTGTCATATTTTTTATAAAAAACAAATGATATTATATTTGATGATCGTTTTAACGATCGGTCGTAATTTGGGGATGTATTTTTGTCTTTTAGACCCAGGAATGCCGGTAGGTACCGGCACAAATCTTGAGCGCCTGACGCCTAGATCAGAGTGGGGATCGCTTTGCTCAATTCATATATTGGCGAGCCAATCATCGTCGTTGCTAGATACATGCAGTAAACGCAGGGAACGAATTACGAGTGACGTCTATGACACGACGGCGTCAATCACTGACACTTCCCGCCCCCGCGTCTCACTTCGTACAACTAAAGAGACCGAATATTTGTCTTCTGCGTAACTTGAAGCCAGCGCTCAAGATCTGTGCCGGTAACTGTACCAATAAACCATTATCTCTCAATGAAATCGTTGACGAATTAGAACAATTAGATGATGATATCCCATTTCCAAGAGTTATAACTATTTTACCACCAGATAAGAGAGAGAGGACGTTAGCAGCACGTCAGCCGATCCTTTTGTTGATCCAACCGCACCAAAAAATCAAAATTATACTTGGAGAAATAATATCACAACGCTATAATCCAAAATGGCATGAAAACTATGGTCCAAGATACCTTCAAACGCCAATGTATTACTTTGACTGTATTTTTAATGTCTCTGTTATATCGAATTATTGGTCAACTAGGTATACGCAAATATTTACGCGATTCAAAAGAACAAAGTGCGCAATGGGACAACGAGTGAAATGAAGTGTTTCCTTGCTATACTTCTTTACAGTGGATATATCGTAGTTCCCCGAAGATACATATACTAGGAAAAATCATCGATTTTAGTATTATATATATCGCCATGTCCAAGGATAGATTTACATTTATCATGGCTCACCTCCATTGTTGTGACAATGCTCAGATAACTACTGAAAGTGACAAATTTGTAAAGTTGAGACCGCTTATCCTGAACTAAATAAATATTCCGAAATATGGGTCCTTTATAAGAAATGTACAGAACGACGATGTACAGAAGACGAAGCTATGGTACCTTGTTATGGAGGACACAGCTGTAAACAATTTATACGTGGAAAACCGATTAAATGGGAATATATTTTTTTTATGGTTGGAGCGACTAGATTAGGATTCGTACTATGGTTTGATCCATGCCAAGGCCATGCAGCAATTATTCCACCGGCTTACAGGCAGTTAGGTATGGGAGCTGGTGTGATTTTGCGTTTTGCTGATCATTTACAATTTCGCCACCCAGGTGTGCCTTGTCACTTATTCTTTGGCAATTTCTTTTATTCTATTCCACTCTTCCACGAATTGAGTAACAGAGGGCTCAAATCCACTGGAACAATTCGCGAGGACCGTACCAAAAAGTGTCCTTTGCCGTCCAAAGAAGACAGAAAGAGGCACATTCAAGTGCAAGTCTAGCCAACCAAAGCATATTTTGGTTTGCAAATGGAATGATAATAGTGTGGTGTCAGTAGCATCCAATTCAGAAAACATCGAGCCCTTATATAAAGCTAAACGGTTTTCGGAGCAGCAGAAAAAATATGTACCTATATATCGGTCAGCCTGTAATTATAAAAAGCTACAATGAAAACATGGGGGGAGTCGATAGTAAGTTATGAGCGTTAACCTACGTTAAAACGATCCTCATTTTCCGAGCTTTCCTGAAAACTCGGATTTTTTTTAGTATTTTTCCATGTTTACCATATGCATCAAGGTAACAATACTAAAAAATTACTGTGATTCTAGACAAAAAAAAGTTTCAGTAACAACTGGGTTAAGGCCTATAGTCCCTTGAACCATCTGACCGAAATTATGTGGACGCAACTCTCGCACTCGCCTAGGCTGCAGTACGCAAATCTGTGCATTTATTTGCGGCCAGCAGCGCCCGGAAAGCGCTTTAAATCCATTTTCTTTGCGAAATATTGATTGATTTACATATGCAATGTTCACTTTGAAGAATATTTAACCACTAATTTTTATGTGTAAAAATGTTTGTAAAGGTCCAAGCCGTTTTGAGAGAGTAGGGAAAAGTTGCGAAAAGTTGCGAAATTGCTAAATATTTTTTTTTAGACAAAAGTAATACAAGCATGAAAAATTCAAATGTTGATAATGTTGTTCATGAATCTTTAATATACATACATATATTTTTTTCAAACCTATTAACCTGACCGTTACCGAGGAGTAGGCTTCAGAAAGTCACTGTTTTATGGCACTATTAGGCCTTAAATGATGAAAATGACGATGAAATAAAAGGACATCGGAGATATAGTTTTTTTGTAGATGGGAAATTATCTTTTCAGTTTCTTTTTATGATTAAAATAAAGAATAAGAAAGGATTTTTCGAAATTCACCACCATTCCCATTTTCTTAGATGAAACGGGTGTCCAAGTTTGAAGTGTGGTTTTTTTTTTTATTATTGATAGGCTTGCGTTTGACCACTATCTCACCTGATGGTAAGCGATGATGTGGTCGACGATGAAGCACGCTTGCCTAGAAGAAACCTATTCACTCTCGAATTAAAGACTCCTAAGTTGTAGCTATCAGGAAACACAGATTCCGGCAGGGAATTCCACTCCTTGGCTGTACGCACAATAAATGTGTTCGCAAAACGTTTTGTGCGTATGGGTGGGATGTCTACCATGTACCGGTGGCGCAACGCTGTACGTCGTGTGGTCCGATGATGTGGTTTTGAAGAGAGAAACCTATATATATTATAAAAATATCTAAGCAAATGCGAATCGGGCTCGTGCATTGAGGGTTCCGTACAAACTTACTATTTAATTTAAAACTTATTATTTACTATGTGAATAGTTTGAATCCCGAATGGAGTCTCGAAGATTTTTCCGAATTGCATAAAAGTATTTTTCTATGACGTGCATAAAAACTTTAGTGTGATTTCCTTGAGAGTTACGAAATATACGATATAAACGGCCGTATCTGTTTTATTCGTTAACTCAGAAGTTTGATTTTTTACAGCTTCAAGAGACCGCATATACGGATAGGGTTTGAATTTCAACTCGATACCTACACACGTTCCCAAGATAAAGGGTCTTGACAAACAGACAGAAACACAGACTGATGACAGATAGACAACAAAATTGCACTATAAAGGTTTCGTTGTTTTTTCTTTTGAGGTTTGGAACCTTAAAAAACATACATTCAGCCGAACATAGAACCTCTTCCTTTTTGAAGTTGGTTAAAAAACACAGAAATCACGATCTATTGAATTGCTCGAACTGACATCATAAGATCATTTTCGTTTCAACCGAAAGACCTCCACAGCTAGACATAGACCTCCCCCAAGAGCCGTCACTATGACGGATCAGGGGTGCTATTCTGTAAGAAAGCGCAGCGCTGGCACAGCGACGAGTCGTAATCGCAATACATTGAATTAACAATGCGATGTAAATGGGCATTGGGTTGTTAATTCAATGTACTGCGCTGACGACTCGTCGCTGTGCCAGCGCTGCGCTTTCTTAGAGAATAGCACCCCTTGTGTGTCATGCATCCATCGAATTTCCACGATCTCCATCATGGCCTCAACATTGTCAAAGTAAACCGCACAAACCCTATAATCGAACTACATAGTATACAGAGAAGCAAGTTTGTAGAACTCAATAATGCAATTTCCGATACTCCAAGTTGCCGCCATTTTCCTTGAAATCTGTTGTTACGTAACAAGAAGTACATACGACCACTTGTACATCGAAGCAGCCGCTACCAGTTGAAAAATGGACCTGTACTTTAAACGAATTTATTGCTGAAATCAAATCAAAATCATTTATTTCAAATCAAACATTTCGAACCCTTATTACAAAAACCAATTACCTGTATTTTTGTTTTATTATATTATATTATTCATCATCATCATAAGCCATTTTAATGTTTCCACTGTTGGAACTCAGGCCTCCTCTCTAGGACAGAGAATGGGCCGTAATCCACCACGCGGGCCCAGTGCGGTTTGGTGAATGTCACATCATGTTTTTGAATTAATGGTTCTAGGACATGCGTGTTTCCTCAGGTTATATTTTTATTATTGTTCGATCAAATCTTTAGATTATTTACCTTTTGCCGAAGCCATCTTGGTAAATAATATAATAAACAGTTTTACTTACAGTTTCGTCTTGTTGAGACGAATCGATAGCTTTAATTAACTTAATTTGAGTAAAGAATGAAATTTGAGTAACAAAAAAATCATTCGCATGTGGTGTTTGCCTGTAATTGGTTGTACAGTTAGATTTAAGAGCTCGTTAGATATGCGGCAGACATGTACTGCCCAGTCCCATTTAAGTTGGGGTATATAAATATGTCGAAGCGTTGACGCATATCAGTCATGACTTTGACTTGACTTGACAGGAACTGACGTTGACAGGTACTGACATTGACAGGTAAGTTGACTAACCTGTAACGGGGGTAGGTCGACGTGTGCGGTGACCGTTGATTGAGGCACTTTGAATCGGTCCGGCAGTCTCGGTAGACATTCGTTACTCCACGCTAAACTTCCCGCGTTCCTAAGTTCTTAATCGAGCCATATCCCAGGCATCCTTGATTATTCTGTATTGAGTGTGTTTTAGCAAGTAATTAGAAGTGTTAACGAAGGTTTTGTGAGTGTTATTTTCGATGTCACGACCCACAGATAACGAATCTCCGTTAAATAAATAAATAATGTTCTGTATATGTATAAAAAAATCATAACAACCAAGAGATGACTAGTCACACAACTCACGGTGCCCGTACACGAACATGACATTCGCACAAAGATTCAATTTGACATTGACAGCGCTGTCAAAGTGAAATATTGTACATTATTTTCCTGCTTACTGTACCTGTAACTATGCTGGACTTATATGTAGCTGAGGTACGAGTAGATGATTACTGGTCTATACTGAGAATCTGTTGAGCCTTTCAGTTTTCAAATTGAAGCGACTACATTTTATTCTCTTTAAAAGAAGGTAAAAAAAAAACATTATATTTAGTATTCCAGGATTGGGTCGCAAAGTTTCATCGAAATCTATTCAGACGTTGGAGCGTAAAGAATTAACAAAGATACGTACATATACAGAATTAACTTCTGCCAAAGGCTTAACCCGCGTGGTAATAGAACATTATGCCAAAAGTACCCCAAGAATGATTCCAGGACATAGGCTGCTCTTGTACCAAATTTCATTCAGATCTATTTAGCCAGTGTGGGCATGATAAAACAAAACATACATCCAGTTACGCGTGGACCACAATGCATCATCAACATGTTTTGTCTTTTTCGGATGACTGGCTACCCATTGCTCGCCGTCCGCTGGCCCACGCATGCAGTATTCGGGAATTGGTCAGCGACCCCGAATGATCGGGGCGTCTCCAGGGGCGTTTGGGCCAAAAGAGCACTTTACCTCTCTTTTCGCTACCTCCTGCGATCACATTACTGCTTCACAGAAGGAGGTGACCTCTACCCATCCTCTAGCATTTCCTAAACCTAAACCAGGATTGAACTCGAGAGGTCACCGCCGCCGATTACTTCCGCAAGCGGGGCAGGCATTCACCCTGCATTTATCTTCATTGACACAGATTAGATTAACACAGAATATAAAATTTAATCATATTAATTCATCAACGTGGATCTACAAGGTAGTAGCGAGATATTTTTCCTCAATAGTCTACATATAACCTTCACTGGCAATTAATGAGCTGCTTTTGAAAGATTTCTATAGAGATGCTAAAGTTATTTGTAGCAATAAATTAAATAGATTGACTACGAATAACAGGAAAACCCTTTTCCTTTAGAATAAGAATAAATGTATAAATTTTTTTTTTTTATTTTTAGTTTATTTATTTACACTTATTTCTTGTCGCTAATATAATAATAATAAAAAAAAAGAATGGCGCTAGCTGTCACGGTAGCATCGAGTCCGTATTAATTACTTGTTAAATAATATAAAATCTGTAATTACAATTGTCTATTTCATCTAAATGTGTAAAGAACCATCCAAAGTTCCAGTGATAATGTTATCCAGTGTATTGTGAACAGCTACAAAAACAAAAAATCGATTTTAACAATAAAACAAACATTCTGCTTCAAGAACGTAAATAACTTTGGCAACCCTTCATTTTACAAAATTCACTCTAATTACGTCATGTAGTAACGTGTGCAATCGAAATAATCCATAAAAAAGTGCATAAATCATAAAAAGTGGCGACTGTTGTTGTAAACAAGAAGCAAAAATATTTTCTGCATGAGTCACACTAACGACTTTGTTTAATTTAAAATAATAAATTATATTGAGTGCTGTCTGGAGGCGACGCGACGACGCTACCAAAGTTGCCCGGCAACAGTTGCCAGGGCGCTGCCGCCGAAATGCCTTTTTCGGCGTTACGGCGCCCCAGGCCGCCAAAGCGACTGCGCCGCTCTAGTGACGTGATCCGTCACTGATGACAATTTTTTCCAGTGATTTTTGTGTTTTTTATGATTTCGTTTATTTACTAGTATTGAATAAGTAAATTGTTTAATTATAAGGTTTTTCATAAATGTTGAGTGGCAGCAGTGGTGTGGTGGAAGACAGTGCGTGTCAACCTTCAACATCACTGAATATTCTGGAGAGGTGCCCTCTCTGCCAAGAAGCACGGTTTTTTAAAGGTAAGCGGGGTCTGAATGTGCATATTGGGAAGGCTCACAAACCCCAGAATGCATTCACTTCAGACCCTGTCATTACTTCTACATCCCCTACACCTACACCAGCTATATCCACATTAGACCCGCTTTGGAAAACCCTTACAAAATTAAAAAATTCAGTTACAGTTTTAAAACGAGTTCCCCGTGGCGCCAGACCTCTGGTAGCACAAACTTTAGCAAGTTGTGTCCGCCTAGCCGCCCGGGAGAACTCACTCAGTGCTTGGGAACAACTTCTTACCTTCCCTTACAGAATATTACATTTTCGAAAAGATTTGGCAAATAAAAAAACCTTAACTACTCAAATTAAAGAAAATTGTAACATTTCGGCCCATCATTTTGACTCAAAATTATCGACACAGAGGGTTACCTCTTCAAGAGGTATTTCCCATCTGGTCGAAACTAAATTAGGGGAAGGTGACATTAGCGGAGCAGCCAGAATTCTTTTCAGTAGTGATGTGCTGGCTCCGTGTTCTCCAGATACTCTAGTAGCTCTGGAGAACAAACACCCTGCTCCAGCGGATGACCTATCTTTTCCTGACCCTCCTGATTCGGACATTCATACCCTCACCGTTACAGGTCGAGAGGTAATCTCAGCCGTTTGCTCCTTCCGGAGCGGCTCTGCCGGCGGCCTCGACGGCCTAAGTCCCCAACACCTGAAGGACCTCATCTGCTCAGGCGCCGGGGAAGCTGGTGAGTTACTCTTGAAGGAGCTTACGGCTCTGGTTAACCTAATGCTCTCAGGCAAGGTGAACGAGGCCGTCATTGACACTCTGTACGGGGCCAATTTATGTGCCCTACGCAAGAGAGATGGCGGCATCCGACCCATTGCCGTGGGCACTACATACCGTCGTATGGCAGCCAAGATTTGCTGTAAATTTTATGGTGAGGCTGTTTCGAAAAAATTTCAGCCCCTGCAGCTAGGCTTCGGGTCCAAAGGGGGCTGCGAGGCTGCCGTACACGCCTTGTCGACCTACCTAAATTCTAACCTAGGAGGGGTCATCCTGAAGGTTGACATAAAAAATGCCTTCAATTCGGTTAATAGAGATACCTTGCTGACAGAATCTAAAAAAGAATTACCCCAAATTTTTAGTTTTCTTTGGCAATGTTACAGACAACCATCAAAATTACTATATCGAGACAATCTTTTGGAATCCGCTGTTGGCTGTCAACAAGGTGATCCCCTCGGGCCAGTGATCTTCAGTTTAGCCATTCATCCCATTATTCGACAGTTAAATTCCAAATTCAACGTTTGGTATCTCGACGACGGGACCCTTGGAGGCGATGCAGACACAGTTTTAGATGATCTACACTTCTTAAAAAATCAACTTCACTCTATAGGACTTGATCTGAACCTTTCAAAATGTGAACTATTCTTATCTGACACCACCGACAGACAACAGACTCTTTCCAAATTTAACACAATAGCCCCGGAAATCAAAATTATAGACAGAAGTTCTCTTCGTCTCCTGGGGTCTCCTATTTTTGAGGATTCCTTTCCCGACTTTGTCGAGGAAAAAATTCAAAATTTTAATGATGTTTCGGAAAGATTACTACAAATTAATATGCATTCGGCCATCACTATAATTCGATTCTGCTGTTTCGGCCCTAAATTAATTTATTCCCTTCGCGCTTCTCATTTTTGGAAACACCCTCATCTTTTGGATAAAATGGACCAAATTATCCGGCGAACTCTTACATCTATTTTAAACGTGGCCATGGACGACCGAGCTTGGGCTCAGGCTACTCTTCCTATCCGTATGGGTGGCCTCGGCGTCCGCAAAATTTCTAGTATTAGTTTACCAGCCTTTATATCCTCGGTTCACGGCACTGAGAAATTAATCAGGAATATCCTATCTCCCTCACTGATTGATTTCAATGTGCCGTGCTTCATCGAGGCTATAAATGCCTGGAGACTCGCTTGTCCGAATTCTAATCCACCCGACATACCATCATCCCAAAGACGGTGGGATGAGCCACTCTGCAAAGTAGTGCAGGAAAACCTGATTGATACTTTTACTGCCCCTGCGGAGCGAGCGCGCCTGCTGGCTGTGGGAGAGTGGGAGTCGGGTCTCTGGCTTCACGCACTGCCGTCGTCGAACATCGGCACCTTGCTCGACAATAATACTTTCCGCCTCGCTGTTGCCTTACGTCTAGGCGCTCCCTGCTGTTCTCCTCATCGCTGTCACTGCGGCGAAGTTGTCAACAGCCTCGGACACCACGGTCTGTCATGCAGCCGAAGTGCGGGTCGCATAGCGCGACACGCGAATATCAACGACATAATCAGACGCGCTCTTGTCACCGCCGGCGTTCCAGCCGTATTGGAACCCCATGGCTTGGCACGCGACGATGGCAAGAGACCGGACGGCATGTCGTTATTTCCTTGGAAGATGGGAAGGCCTTTAGTATGGGACGCTACTTGTGTCGATACTCTTGCGCCTTCACATCTTCCTAGCTCGTCGTGTCGTGCTGGTGCTGCCGCTGCGGCTGCGGAGAACCTCAAGCGGCGGAAATATAACAACCTTGTTGGAAGTTATATTTTCGAACCGTTTGGGGTTGAAACTCTTGGATCGTGGGGTCCGAGTGCTCACAGTTTGTTTAAAGATCTGTCAAAACGTCTAGTTGACACTTCACGTGACCCAAAGGCTGGCTTTTACCTTGGACAGAGGATAAGCATTGCCATTCAACGTGGCAATGCCGCCAGTCTTTTGGGCACATTACCAGTCGACAGCGATGTGGAAGAGTTTTTTGACGCCATATTTTAGTTAGTGTATTTTAGCGTAGGGTTTTATTATTTATTTATTTTGTAATTTATTGTAATTATAGTTATTAAGTTTTTATAAATGTATAAAATAAATAAAATTTGGAAATAATCTCAAAAACCAGTCATTTTTAAAGTAACTATCTAAATTGATAATAATATTCAACTGTAGATTTTTTATTAAATGAAAAAGGCCTATTCTTTGAAGTCCTTCATCTTCAGAACCCAGCTAGATGTAAATCCAACCTCACAAAATAATTGTACGTTACATAGTTCAGAAAAGTGTAACTTCGTATAACACGTTTCCGTAAGTTTACTAATCCAAAACACGTAACAACGAATGCACATTAGCACGAAAAACTGAACGCCGTAGCCATGTGATCTCGAATAACACGATTCAGAAAAATGTTATATCGTATAACACACGTCCTCGTAACTTTGCTAATAGGGTCTGATGTCCACATATTTTGTTATTTATCATGGTGTACAATAAAGAACTAAAGAATTAAAGGAAACACTTAACAACGAATCCACGCTAACACAAAAAACCAGACACCTCAGTTATGTGATCTCGAATATCATAAAGCAAAAAAAATTACACCAAAAGTTTTGGCTGCCATTGCCCAGGCACAATGGTTCGCACAGGACTAAAAGTGCGGACACCATACTCAGACATAACAAGGTACTTATACAATGTGTACATTTTTTTTTCCAAGTTCAGTAAACGGCAGCATAGTGTGAATATGGAGTAGGGACCCAGCCGGGTCGAAGCCTACTGGGGCCAGGGTTATCCGAAAGAGAACTCGAGCCCCGGTACGAAGGCTAGAAGGAACGGGTCGTTTAGTCAGTCAGAGTCTAACACTATATCCGGAACCTTAAACTTTTTAAGAGAAAACCCGGTAAAAAAGTATTAAAACAAAAATTATCTTTTAAAAAATGCAATCAACCCATTTGGTCTTACCAAGGAGCTTCATAATAAAACAAGGTACGCCAACATAAGAAAACTGAATCTGACATCGCTGTTTCGTATTTCACGTAGCCTCGGTAACTCAATATCGTGGCGTACAATATAGGTCTAATGAACGTAGCGGTAACTAGCAGTATTCAGAACTCTGTATGTGGAATATAGAGCGAGATGTATTTTAGTTTAGCCTTAGTTTAGCTTAGTTCAGCGTGAATTCAATTGAGTGTGAAAGCTTGGAAATAGTGTTTTTTTTTGCCCATTTATATTTGACCTGGCTTCGCCCGCGTACATAAAATATAGCCTATGTCTTTCAGGAATAAAGCAGCTTTTTATCGTTGAAAAAATTTTAGCAATCGGACCAGTACTTTCAGAGATTATCTCCTACAAACAAAAAAAACAAATGTTACCTCTTTATAATATAAGTGTAGATTATTATTAGTGTAGATAGTGAACACTAGTTTTTTTTTTTTTTTAACTCATTTATTGAAATTATAAAATACAGGTGTTACTAACGTATAGTTAGAATTACATCATTAATATATTTAGCAATGATCACAATCGAGTACAATGTTCTTTAATTTTGTTTTAAGTGATTGTTTGTGTCAATGACATTGCTTGCCTGAAAGTATGTTTCTCCATACAACAACCCTCCTTAATTTGTGAGCAATCAAATAGGTAGCTCATCGTCCGGCCGTCTGGTAACTGTCCGGACTAAGCCCAAGTTGTCGATGGCATGTAGTGACAAAAAAAACTGTAGGAGCCCAACAGGATCAAAGCCTATTTATTTATTTAAACTTCAAGTACAATAGTGGTAAATAGGAGGACTTAATGCAACAAGGCATGCTCTACCAGTCAACCATTAACCAAAAAAAAATTTATAATATTAAAATACATATGTATGCTAAAACAATATACTACTAGATACTAAAAAAAATCAAATCATTAATAATATAATAATAATATATCCTGTTCCCGATACCGATGGGATACTGTTTTTATATTTTTTAATTGTTTTTTTAAGGAATATTTAAAAATATATTTTATCATGTATATAAAATATGAATAAAAGAATGATAATATTCCATAACTATCACACAACGCCGTCTAGTCTCAAGCTAAGCAGAGCTTGTTTTATGAGTTCTAGACAACTAAGATCTATCATTAAGAGAACTTAATAACAATTCTGACAAATTTTTAGCCTATTGGGGCAATGAGTTCGTTTCTAAAAAAACCCTGCCTTGGAATGCAAGGCAACGAATAAACATAGAAGTTGGTTTTAACCAGTCAAAGTCTCCATTCCAATAAAGATCGGGAGAAGTCATAGAATGATTTCCAACCTAAATAAAATCCCCATATTTACAGAAAATCCTTTCTTAATCTTTGTGCACGTCATAAAAGGAGGCTCTGTGGAAAATGCCTGTCTTCTATATCCTAGGATTTGGGCTGAGTGTTGATGAGTTTGTGAGTCAAGACTTTGCCTTTTAAATATACAGATTTTCTGATTTTCTTTGAAATATGTTTTATATCAAGAGTGAATAGGTTACTTTTAGGCAAGCATAGTTCTTCGTCGATCACATTATTACTTACTATCAGGCGTGAGCCTGTTTAAGTGATAAAAAATACATATTTGATTATAGAAACGGTAAAAGCTTTTACAGCAAGTTGCTAAAATCGGTTACAGAACTTAGCAGCGAGAAAATTTATATCCCTGAAACGTGCTTTCATCAAAAAAGTGTATAATAAGAATCAGGACTACGTTAAAGACGCGCTTGTTTGGCAATTACTACTATTGTATATGTGCACTCCCTATTTTTTTTTCACTAAGATGGGATGAGGGTTGTTAGACTTTTAGACTAAAACAATAGCCATTTGCATTCTTGGACAACGGGTTTTCTTTTCAGAAATTTCTCGTGGCCCTAATGGGTATGAGTCCTACTGGGTCCCTACGGTTTTGAGACATTTCTTTGAGGCATGCGTGGAACACTACGCGACGTCGATGACTTGGGTTCGTTCCGAACTATTACTTGTCGTCCCGATGCCCGGACTGTCTCCTGTTGTGGTGGCACGAGCTCCTCTTAGAAACAGGAATCGTAAATCTAAACATAATTTAAAAAAAATATTTATGAAGAAGCCAAGACTAAGCCTCGCTTAAAATAGCTTTAATTTTGTACTTAATCTAAAGAGGAGAAATAACAGACTTAATGAGAATAGACTTAATTGCTTAACGAAATCTTAACAACAGAGCAATAATTATCAAAGTTCCAACAATATTATTCTTTAATTTTAAAATTGGCAACAATGGAGTAACGGAATGGTCTGTTTACACGTGGGCCCAGCCTCGGCCAATCGCCATCCCTAGCTGTTGTGTAAACAGGGTCTTGGGGATGGGCTTGCGGACAGTGAGCAATGGGTAGCTCGCTGTCCGGCCGTCCGGTAACTGTCCGGACTAAGCCCAAATCGTCGATGGCGAGCACTGCTCCCGCGCGCCTCAAGGAGTTGTCAGCAACAGCAGGGACCCAGCTGGGTCGAAGCCTACTGGGGCCAGGGTTATCCGAAAGGGCGCTCGAGCCCCGGTATGAAGGCTAGAAGGAACGGTGTGGGTCTTTTAGTCAGTAAGAGTCTGACACTATCTCCCGCTCCGCCCAAGAGCGGGGATTGTCATAGGATGATTTTTTCCCACCATAAAAAAAGGGTCTTGGGGATGAAATAGCATGAATGACGTAAGCTTTGCCTCGTTTACACAATGGCTAGGGATGGTGGTTGGCCGGGGCTGGGCCAACGTGTAAACGCACCTTATGACACATCGTTTGTAGACCTTCCATAAGGTAGACTGATGACTTAGTAAGGGTTGCGGGAATTCGAAAGATGAGAGACGCAAAGGGCCGATCGTTGGGGTGACATTTGGAGGATGGTTATGACCAACAGTGGTTGTCTTTCGACTGAAATGATGATGTTGATGATAAATTCCGAAAGCAATCCACTCTGAAATTTAAATTGATCTGTAAGTTAAGTTTTGGGGTTCGGGAATGTTTCAGAGTTACCGTGGCCCAGAAAAGCAAAGGGATATTGAAGGAACACAGGTGGAATTTAGTCAGTTGTAGTCTAACGTGCCCTCTCGCTTCACCCGGAGTGAGGAAATTTAGTTGATGATTTCTCACCTAACAAAACTTCTCATTAATAAGGTTTCCTTCACAAAACTTATTCTTTTTAATTATTAAAATATTCCTCTTTGAATTT
Source organism: Mythimna albipuncta (assembly GCA_929112965.1). NCBI lineage: Eukaryota > Metazoa > Arthropoda > Insecta > Lepidoptera > Noctuidae > Mythimna > Mythimna albipuncta. Next base: position 13,894,854 of record OV815982.1, read on the forward strand.
CAGTCTGTATACAAAGTTACACCGGGCCACCCAGGTGACGTAGGGGTTGTTGCTTGGAACTGCAACCAGCTGTTTGATGGCGTCTAATATCTGGTATGACCTGCCGTGACCTGTGTTGTACTTAGTGTCGGTGGTGTCCAACTTGTGACCTTTATAAATATTTTTGAGAAAAAAATATAACATGGTGTAAAAACTATTAGAATCCATTCAGTTACTGATTCTGGACAAACTATATTCAGGTTTCGCATAAACTAAAAGTAATGTTGTATTTAAAACACCACATCTAAAAAAAACTTTACATCCGTACACTCAAAGTAAGACTCGTTTAAAAATCAGGTTTAAGCAACTGCTACATAAATGTCCGGCATTTTACTCAAGTGAACATATTTCGAGCAGCTGTGAGGTACATAATATTAAAGCTTTTTTTTTTTTAATTTAAGTTCTTACATAACAATTTGTTGACTTATTTTGTGTGTGCTTTATTTATTTCTATACATAGGTATATCATCTGCTAGCTTTTGCTTGCAGCTTTAGCAAATTAAAAAAAATAGTGATCTAATATGGGAAAAGTTAATTTATTTTATTTTGACCGCCCTTTCTTGGGTACTATTACTCTAGCATCAAACTTCTGGAATGGTGACCGCGTACCCCAAGACGCAGCGCTGGAATGCAAAGAGCAACTGGAAGATAGTTACGTTTTACCCAGTAAATATCTGACACACCCGCTCCACCCAAGACCAGGAGAAGTCATTGGATAATTAGCCACTTAAAAAAACGATCTTACCAGCAAGCAAAATGAAAAAGTCACAAAGAACGTCAAGCAAAAACGAAATAAAAGCCCAAGCGGGTGAGACCGCAGAACACGGCTAGGTGTATAAATAAAAAAAAAATTGAACATAAACATCTGGAAGTTTAGGAATGCGGGCCGCAGTTGCGTCAGATTATCATAAAACGACAAGGCTGAATAAGATGTGGCCTTTGCATAATTTGGGGCGCAGAGGTTTAAGTTTCTGTTTTTATTTTATTTTGGAATGTTCTGAAATTGTTTTGTTTTTTTTTTTGGTTATAACTTTTTTGAAGTTCTACTTTAGTCGAGTATTTCATATAGTACATTTATATTATTCTACCTTTTGCTAGCTCCGCCTGCTTGAATTTCGGAAATTGTCTTGGCTTAAAAAAACATAATATGACCTACGGTTGTCTGACGGTATGCTGAACTGAACCTATTTGGCACTACCGTGAGACACAATGTTGTTGTTTGCTTTTATTTTATTTTTTATTTTGTTTTAAGTTTTATATTTTATTAATGTTCCTATACTTGTTTTGTCATTGTGTGCCAAATAAACATGTTTTCTTTCTTTCTTTCTTTCTATTAGGTATAGATTATGCTTTTTAACCAACTTCGAAAAGGATTCAGTTTTCGGCTGAATGTATCTTTTTAGGGTTCCGTACCTCAAAAGGAAAAAACGGAACAAGTAAAGGATCATTTGGTTGTCCGTCTTCTGTCTGTTTGTCTGTCAAGACCCTTTATCTCGAGCACGCGTGGTATCGAGTTGAAATTAAAACATGTACTCAGGTCTGAAATTGAGCACTAAACAAGGTCTTATAGCACAGGTATAGAGAAAAATCTGAAAACGGTAGTTGTTACCTACGTAAAAAAAATATTTTTGCAATTCGGAAAAATCTTCGAGACTCCATTCGGAAATTGTAGTCTGCACGGAACCCTCAGTGCGCGGTCCAACTCGCACTTGCTCAGTTTTTTTTTTATATCAAAAGACCACACTAAGCTAACGTCATTCACAGCAAACATTACATAAACTAAATCGATTATCCCATGACACCACCCATTACACATTATATCGACATTTTAGACATAATTTGTGTACCAGCTGCTTTTAATCATGCCCTATCACAGTATAATACCGATTGAGCCACAAAATGACGACCCGGCGAAAATTATTCAATTATACTCGTAGTGCGTTGTAACCATAGATATAGAGAATGAACTGAGATTTTTTTTGTCAACCTGCTTTTTTTGGGTGGCAAAATCATTTAATTACGTCCCCGGTCTTGAGCGGAGCGGGAGATAGTGTTAGACTTTTGCTGACTACAAACCCGCTCCAGTTCTTTCGTTGCCTTTCATACCGGGGCTGAGCTACCTTTCGGAGCTAACCCTGGCCCCAGTAGGCTTCGACCCAGCTGAGCCCCTGCCGTTGACAACTCCTCGAGACGTGCGGGAATAGTGCGCGCCGTCGACGACTTGGGCTCGGTCCGGACAGTTACCGGACGGTCAGGTAGCGACCCATTGCTCGCCGTCCACAAGCCCGCGCCTACGGTGTCCGGAATTCTGGATCGGAATCCCAGCGGCGGTGGGGCGCTATGAGCGCCGTTGCCTGATACGTACGGCCTCCTCCTTTGCAAGCATTACTGCTTCGCAGAAGGAGGCGACCGCCTGCCACTCCTCTCGCTCTGGACCATGGCCCGGCACGAGAGATCGCCGCCACCGATCGCACCCACTAGGGCACGGCGATGCTCTGCCCAAGCAGGGCACACCTCCACCGTGTGTTTGTCAACCTGCTCAGGTTTTTTAATTTTTTTTTTAATTCATATACAAGCAGTCTCATCATAAAAACCTATTTTTTTTATGTACATTCAACAACACTTTGAGTAAAAAAACAGCCCTCCTACTAAGTTACTAAAACGCTGTGTTAATTTCAAATTGTTCACATGCTCTCGTTCGTAAACTTCACTGTAACTGTACATTCGCAAACTGTTTTGCAGTTTGGCAGAATTCATAAATGTAGTAATGAAAGCGCATTTTGACCAAAGTGTGTAAAATTCTCGGAATAAAAATAAAATGCCGCGGCCATACCGACCAAGTTTTAAAACATGTTCAGTAACAGTTATTTTTTATTTATTTATTATAGTATATTAGGGTAAAATCGGCATTGGGGTAAGAACGTATAAATATAAATTATACCACTTATTTAGCTTTATTTTTAATGCTAGTCATATTGCGTGCCGCGTCATTATGTTCCACCTTGCCCAGCAATGTGGCTGGCATTAAAACTAAGGCTAAATAAGTGTTAGATTGATTTATACGTTCTTATCCCAATGCCGATCTTCCCCCAAGCAACCCATTTTTTTTTAATGTATAATTTATACTGTGTCCTTTTGGGCAAAGGCCTCTCATTCCCCTTTCCAAACCTATCTGTCATAAACGACCTCTGGCCGATTATGTCCCGCAAACATGCGACTCCTTTATGACGTTCGGCATTCCAATTGGTCCTCTGCAAACTCTTAACCAATCAGAGAGCCAAAGTTAGTAAACGTTTCGATTGCGTTAACGTAAAAATAAAGCTAGAACTATATTTAGACCACACACACGTGTACCACACCAGATTTGTATGCAAAACGACGTCACGTGGCGTGGATCTAGTGTATTTTTTAAGCTTGCATAGCTTCTATCGCGGGCCTTGAGCGTGGAGACCGAATCTAGAAATTCCGTAACGAAAATAACCTAACACCCCCCACTCGTTTGTTTTCTTATCGGTCACCACGCTCAAAAAGTGTAACTTCAATTAATATCAAAGAAAAAAAAAGACAAAGGAAAAAAATACATAAATAAAATAAATAAATAATAGTAATTGCATAAGTTGATAAAAAATGCTATGCAATAGCTTTACCGCGGCAGTCCCCGAGTGCCACACGTCTTTTTTTTATTTAAAAGAAAAAGGGATTAGCATCACCTGTAGTGTAGGGGATGTAGTCACTGCGACCTAAATGATCTATAGTGACTCGCCACCTTGTTAGAGTTTAGTCAAGGGGCTTCCAAGAAATTTAGAATACTCCTAGCTTTTAGAGTTTTAATCCCCTCCGGGCGAATAATGTGTCGGCCCAGATGGACACTGCGTTTGTGGATAAGGGGCCCAGGATAGGATAAGGATCTAGCGTAGCTCTACAAGTCTAGTTTCCATTAAAAAGTCTATGGAGACCATAGATATCCGATGGAGACTGACATGCCTAAATCGGCGTGTGTGTCACACGTGTCCGCAGAGTAGTACCTACTCAGCCCACACATCTTTGCCGCGTTCAAGTGTTCAGTGAGTGATCTCGACGATCTGTCCGTGTGCATTCGTCCGACATGACCAGTCCGCTCCCATTTCAGCCTAACCAGGCTACAACTGTTTTACCCCTACATCTTCTTCTTCTTCCTGCCCTTGTCCCATATTACTTGGGGTCGGCGCAACACGTTTTCTTCTTCCATTCTGTCCTGTCACCCGTCAAACTATCACTAATTCCCTTTTCTTTCATATCACTTCTCACACAATCCATCCATCTTTTTTCGGCCTTCCTCTCCCTCTCCATTCATCTACATGTATACTCAGAACTCTCTTAGTAATATGCGATTCATCCCTCCTCTGTTTTACCCCTACATCTGCTACTTAAATCATGGAACGCAGGATGGAGTTGCTAATAATAATTAATAAAAACAACAATAAAAATATAGTACTTTACAATAATTTTCAATGTACTTTGCATTTTACTACTTCAATGAACCTCAGCAAGCTACGGCGAATATATATCTACCCAGTAGAAATATAATAATGTTCACCAGTCCAATGACGCGTGACAAGGAAGCAAAACTGTTCAATTTTGTCGTGTAAAAAGGTTCCAGCAGCGTAGGGGCATAAAATCATAAATCTGATAGCTACAACCTAGCTGTCTTTGAATGCTTGCGTTCACTTGAGACAAAACTGTCCTAGGCAGACTTGTCTACAACACGGTAGACTTGTCTGTGACAAGACTGTTTTGTCTACGACAAAAAAAAAAAATTTTTTTTTATTATGTAATATTGTATTACCATTGCTCACAGAACAGATGGTCAATGGGGACGAAAGTTTCTGGAATGGCGATCACGTACCGGAAGACGCAGCGTTGGAAGGCCTCCCACAAGGTGGACCGATGACCTGGTGAGGGTCGCGGGAATCAGATGGATGCAAGACGCACAGGATTGTTCATTCTACTCTTAGTGACCCTTGGGAGAGGCCTATGTCCAACAGTGGACGTATATCGGCTGAAATATATAATATAATATAATATAATATAATATAATATAATATAATATAATATAATATAATATAATATAATATAATATAATATAATATAATATAATATAATATAATATAATATAATATAATATAATATAATATAATATAATATAATATAATATAATATAATATAATATAATATAATATAATATAATATAATATAATATAATATTCCACAACTATCACACAGCGCCGTCTAGTCCCAAGCTAAGCAGAGCTTGTATTATGGGTACTAGACAACTGATAAACATACTAAATATTTCTAAATTCATACATTTTTAGATAAATTACACTCAGACACAGAACAAGTGATCGTGCTCGTCACACAAACATTTGTCCTGGGTGGGAATCGAACCCACGACCTCCGGCATAGCAGTCAGGGTCACTAACCACTACACCAACAGGCCTGTCAAATGATGATGATGATTGGTCTGATTGCTAAAATTTTTTCACTGATAGAAAGCTGATTTATTCCTGCGTGACATAGGCTGTATTTTATCTACGCGGATGAAACCACGGACAAAAACCAGTCAATAATAATGAAAAAAGCTACCAGTAACAAAAAAACTTCCCTAACGACTACAAGAAAAATCCATGTTATAACAAGTTTAAAAACTAAACAACCGTTTAAAGTATGATAATGAAAAGCAGTTTACAAAGTACTTGAGGCGGCCGCGACGTCTGGGTGTCGGGTGTTGCCAGATCTCATAAATATTTATCAGGCGACAACACTTGCATATCAAATTGCACGGAAAAGCTTAGCAGTTTGGTAGAATTTTTAAGTTTTTTTTTTTTTTGTAAGATGTTTCGTTGTGAAAAATTTTGAATGTTTTTTGTTGTATATTAAAATTAAAAATAGGAGAATAAAATATGAAGAGAAGGGAAACACAGCCCTCAATGATAATGTATCTTTATATTAAATTCTTACATAATATCTAATACTGTAATATGGAGATATTGTAACATCAACCACTTTTTTTTAAAAGAGTAACCATGGAGTTTCTTGCCGGCTCTTCTTAGTAAACGACCAATTTAGAACCGAGCACTATCACTTCTGACGTTTTATAAGTGCCCTTGAAAGGCCTATGTGCATATTATATTTATTTTTTTTGAGTTTTGAATGACGGGGAATTTCTAAAAAGGAAGCCGTGGTTCTGGAAGGGAAACTGGAGGGCACAGGTGGGTTTTAGTCAGTAAGAGTCTGACACGCTTTTTTCGTTTGTGAAGTCTTTGCTAGTGCTAGAGTGAGAAGAGTTCAAAGACTTTTTCCACTCTAGCACAAGCTAGGCATAATAGCATAGCATAGCATAGTCGGTCTTATAATGTTCCCACTGTTGGGACTCGGGCGTCCTCTCTAGGAGAGGGAATGAGCCGTAATCCACCGCGGGCCAGTACGGGTTGGCGAATGTCACATGTCTTTGTAGCGGCTCAGCAGCTCTTTTAATCATCAACTAATACCCCTAAATCTGAATTTTTGGTTCTAGGCCATGCCGGTTTCCTCACGATGTTTTCCTTCATCGTTTTGAGAGCAGTGGTGATGAAATAAATTACACAAAGTAATGCGTACAACTCATAAATCGGGGTCGTTACCGCTGTTCTAGCTCTAGATATAATAATATAGTACAATGTCCCAATGCTAGGCAAAGGCTTTTTTTTTTTGATGGGAAAAATCATGCAATGAAAACTCCCGCTCTTGGTTGGAGTGGGAGATAGTGTCAGACTCTTACTGACTAAAAAACCCACCCCGTTCCTTCAAGTCTTCATACCGGGGCTTGAGTTCCCTTTCGGATAACCCTGGCCCCAGTAGGCTTCGACCCGGCTGGACCCCTGCTGTTGATGACAACTCCTTGAGGCGCACGGGCTTGGTCCGGACAGTTATCGGACGGCTGGACAGTGAGCTACCCATTGCTCACTGTCCGCAAGCCCGCGCCTACGGTGGCTGGAAATCGGGATCGGAATCCCGGCGGTGGCGAGAGCACCGTTGCTTGATGCAGTCTGCCTTCTCCTTTATAGTCCAATGTCCCAATGCTGGGCAAAAGCTTCATAATAAAAAAAACTTTCACTGATAATAAAGGCGCAGATAAAGGGAAATTTCTGAAAGGGACACTGTGATCATGGAGCGCAAAGGGCAACTGAATGACACAGTTGTGTTTAATCAGTAAAATTCTAACACGCCTTCCAGCGCGCCTCTACACTACAGTGGGTGAAGTCATTGGATGCTTTCTCACTTCAAAAACAAAACCTCAATCATCATATCTTAGAAATTAGTGTGCTTCACCATCAACCATTGCAACAAGTGTAATAAAAAAAAAAAATACAAGTTACATTTACGAAACATATAAAAAAAAAAGTGTTTTATTTCGCTTAGGCCTGCAAGGGCACTTACAAAACGTCAGAAGCTAGTACACGGTTTCAAATTAGTTGGTATTTTATGATAAGTACATAAAATATATATCAAAACGGTCAAGGAAAACATAAAGAGGAATCCGGCATGTCCTAGAACCAAAAACTCGAAGACATGTGACATTCACCAACCCGCACTGGGCCTCAAGCCCAAGTCGTCGACGGCGCGCACTGTTCCTACGCGCCTCAAGGAGTTGTCAGCAACAACAGGGTCCCAGCCAGGTCGAAGCCTACTGGGGCCAGGGTTAACCGAAAGGGCGCTCGAGCCCCGGTATGAAGGCTAGAAGGAACGGGGTGGGTCTTTTAGACAGTAAGAGTCTGACACTATCTCCCGCTCCGCCCAAGGGCGGGGGATGTCAATGTATGATTTTTCCCAACATAAAAAAAAAAACATAGTAAGGAAACCGGCATGTCCTAGAACCAAAAATTCGAAGACATGTGACATTCACCAACCCGCACTGGACCTGCGTGGTGGATTACAGCCTATTATTCCTTCTCCTAGAGAGGAGGCCTGGGACCCAGAAGTGGGAACATTAAAAAGGCTGATGATGATGATGATGACATATAGTATATATGTATGTATGATTGTATGTCTATCTATATCTGAACAGCACCACCTACCAAACGGCGTGTTAGTTAGGTTGTTTACTAACGTATGTAATACCAAGTGTATGCTTACATACTTGCAGAGTACGCATGTTACAGAGAATTCTGGTTCACATTGGCGCCTCTATTCCCTAGAGGTTGAATCCACTTTAGTTCGTACTTACACAAACGTACTTACTTACTACGAGATATGTATACAATGCATAAGGTCAGAAGATGTAATTTGATTTTCGATTAGGAAATTCTCGCTAGGTTTGCATCTCTGTAGGAATCTTGACTCCGTAATTATCTTTGTCGTTCACCTTTTCTCAAACAAGAAGTTTTTTTTTTACGTTGTTATACGAATACACACAAAAACTTAACTTTATACTACAGAGTCATCAACGACGAGCCGTCCGGTCGTCCAGTAAAATCCAAGCCCGAGCGTGCAGTATTCCACGCGCGTTCCAATTTTTGTTTTTTAATGATTTAAATATGTTAAGAATGTGAAAAAAAAAAATTCTACAATTTTCACATAACGCCATCTTGTCGTTATCTAAGCAGAGCTTGGGCTATGAATTAGTCAACTGATAAACATACAAATTACATAATATTATTTCGAAATACTTACATATTAAGAACAAATGATCGTACTCATCATACAAACTTTTGTATAGCAGTCAGAACCACTCAACTAACAGGCCCGTCTAAAAATAATTTTTATCGTCATTCAATAAGATGTCTATACAATCTGGTATGTTATATACAATCTGGCATTAGCCAACAAAATCATTACCACCAACCAACTCCATAAGCATCTTAACCTTACCATCCTTTGTTTCACCCCAAGCTACCCGTGCGCAATCTCCCACAATTTCTAATTTCCCTCCTTCCTTCCTCTTACAATCCCTCACTCTTATCTCGCCAACCATTTATTCTATACAACAGTCGATAAAACCTTTCCCTTCTTTCACTTAAACAATGTTTTGGTGGTATCAAAAAAACATGGAAACGATACATGGTATAGTGACCATGAAACGCTGGCTACAAAGCGATTTGCCCCGAGGTATTTACGCCATTACGCGATAGAGCTGCTTCATACATTTTGCAATGCCTACCGAGACGGAGTGGCCAATTTTACGATGTTTGTGGGACTGTCTTGAAACTATTTTGTGCTTGTCGTGTGAAAATTCTAGTGGTTCTCTAAGTTTTTAATGCTTATTATGTTTGCTGTTATGTTTATTGAATGCGTACTTGATATATATGTAGATAGTAAAATTTAAATGTAATAGAGTATTTATAAGGATTTTATAACAGTTAAGTAAGCATTTAAAAGAAAGAATAAAAGAAACAAAAACGTTACAACAATACCTTATATGGACGATATACAGGTAGTATTTTATAGTAAATATCATATAATATATAGATATCTATGTGGTATTTACAATTAAATATTAAATTGTCATTTATTTTTATTAAAAGCCAGTTCTAGCAAGCTATTTTTACTACGATTTTAATTTCTCTTTTTATACATATTTTGTTCCCTTGCTTTCTTAATAATATCTTATTTTTTTTTTATATGTACCTGCTATATTTTCTCTCCACCACCCTTGGTTGACTGTTAAAGAATGTCTAAGGCATTAAAGAAGATTTAAAGAAGGACTCTTTGTAACTTTGAATTGCATGAAGTTTTAATAGATAAATAAATGACCAACCAAATGTCGTAATATTTAATGCTACTATCAAGTAGCACACAAGGCTTGTACAGTACTCTTAACCTAACATGTTACCAGTTTAGTATGTACTCCGAACCTGTTAATATTGATAGTAGTGTGAATCAATTATTGTGGTCGGCGGTCACAGTGCCTTGGCCTAGATACTGTAGTGTATTGATGCATTTCATAGGTCGTATTACTGTTACTTTTACATCTTTATTTGTGTGCAATATTCGTCGTAAACATCGCGTACGTTGAAGGACTGGAACAGTCTGCCTGCTGTGGTCTTCCCGTCCAATTATAATTTGAGTGTTTTCAAGGCAAGAGTAAATAGGCTCATAAACCAGTGCGATTCACCATCAGAGATTGCATCACTGCGTACCATCAGGTGGGATTGTAGTCAAGCATTATTTTATATCAATTAAAAAAGGAAAACTAAAACAAGAACTTAAGTACTCTACAATCAACTTCCTACACAAGTTGATTGTAGAGTAAAACTTGTGGAAGATAACGCTACACCAGCAGGTACAAAGTGTTAACTATTAAAATATTGTTTGTGCACCTTGTACAACTACCCACCAGGTATCTCACACCATTAGTGATTAGCATTTCCAATCATCATCATTATCTTTCTGCTCTTGTCTCGTGTTGTTTGGGGTAACGCGCCACGATTCTTTTTTCCATTCAATACTATCCCCGTTTCTGTCATACTATCACCCTTTTCTTATTGGATATAGCTCTTCATACAATCTGTCCATCCCTAGTTGCTTTAGCCTCCTCCTCTCTCTTCAAAAAAGAGTGAAACAATTCTCTTTTATTACCTGACCACGCTAAAACCAAAGGATGGTTTCACCCGACTACGGCAAAGCCATAGGAGGGTTATGATTTTGACAGGCTATTTATTTATTTATTTATTTATTATATACTTTATTGTACATACAAAACATAACAAAGAAAACTTATATCTAAAACACGTACAATGGGCGGCCTTATCGCATTCCGCGATCTCTTCCAGGCAACCTAGAATAGACAGTAATTGTCAGAACATGATATGGGCTGTCATAAGTTCAACAATAAAATTAGTACTATTTAAAATTAATTACATGTAAAATAATTATAATTGATAGATACACAGATACATAAATATGCAATATAATACATACATAAATACATACATACCAAATAATAATATATGAGCAATCATAAGAAAGGACGACTTTCGAAAAATCACAGCGACAAGTAGTGATCCTTAACAAGTCTCTTGAAGGCAGGCAACGATTGAGCGCGTTTTATATCATCCGGTAATGCATTCCACAGACGGGTAGCCTGGACAGTAAATGATTTATCTAAGAAAGTTGTGGAATGCACCGGCATCTTGAGTCGTAAGTTATCTGATGACCTAAGAGATTTAGAATGGGAGTCGCAAAGAAACTGAAAACGATTCTTGAGGTAAAGAGGGGTAAAAGGAGAAAAGAGTATATTATATAAAAGAGAAAGAATATGAGCATTCCGGCGAAAGCGAATTGGCAACCACTTGAGCTTCACACGAAATTCAGAAACATGGTCATATTTTCGCAAACCAAATATGAACCTTATGCAAAAGTTTTGAAGCCGCTCAAGTTTATCGAGTTGTTCTTGTGTAAGGTCAAGATAGCTAGCAGCAGCATAATCAAGGATGGGAAGAAGAAGTGATTGTGCAAGTGCAATCTTGGTGGTAGTCGGAAGAAAATTACGCAGTCTCCTTAAAGAACCAGCAGACGCAAATAATTTACGGCTAACTTCCTGTAGCTGGGCAGACCAAGTGAAGTTCTTATCAATGACTAACCCCAAGTTTTTAACTTTCTCGGAGAAGGGTATAATTGTGTTATCGAATAAAACCTGGGGAAGAGACGTCCAGTCAATCTTTGAAACCAACCTTGAACTGCCCACCACAACAACCTGCGTCTTTATGGGGTTGACCAAAAGTCCATACCGTTTACTCCACTCGCATATGCGGGCCAGATCATGGTTGATGGTGATAATAGCCTCGGACAAATCAGCAAGAGGAGCTCGTGAGTAAATTTGGAGATCGTCAGCATAAAGGTGGTAGGATGAAATTAGATTATTGGAGATTGAGTTAATAAAAACTGCGAAAAGTAAAGGGGATAAAACGCCACCCTGAGGTACCCCGGCAGAAGTACAACACCAGGAAGACAAGGTCTCTCCGATGCAAATACGTTGCCGACGACCAAACAGGTAACTACGAAACCAGTCAATCACCGATGGAGATATATTAAGAGAGCAGAGAATGCCAAGCAACACGTCAAAATCTACAGTATTGAATGCATTACTGAAATCGAGCAATGCCAAAACCGTGAGATTGCCGCCTTCCATGGCAGATCTTATATCATCCGTAATATTGATAAGGGCTGTGGTGGTACTATGACCAGGACGGAAACCGGACTGGAAGGGATTGAGGAGATTATTTTTAGACAGGAAAGTACTAATTTGGTTACAGATTAAACGTTCTAGGACTTTGGACAAGAAGGGTAAGACGGATATTGGACGGTATTCGGAAAATAATGTGGGGTTGGACTTTTTCGGCAAAGGAATAATTTGGGCATCTTTCCATGAACATGGAAAGACACCGCTAGATGTAGAAAAGTTGAGGATGTGGCATATGATAGGAAGGATTACGTCCAGCACCGGTAGCAACATTTTACGGCTGATACAATCAATTCCTACAGCATTCGAAGTAATCGATAGAATGCTTTTCTTAACATCACATACAGTGAATTGACTAAAAACAAATGGAGAGTAACTGGGAGTCGGAAGAGATGAAAGATAATTCAACGTTTCTAATTTTAATGTCCTATCAAAATTGGACGACGCTGAAAAATGATTGTTCAAATCATTGAAGTTCAAATCTTTGGAAATTACCTCTTGTCGTACTTTACCGACCCCCAATGATTTTAGAAAATTCCAAACCTTGGATGTGTCCCCATTTTGGACAGAGTTATGAATGTGTTGGCGATTGGCGTTCCTACACACCTTATTACAGTGATTGCGGACTGAAATATATCTGTCCCTATTAGCATCAGTAGGCCGTCGCTTAAATTTTGATTTAGCCATTGCTTTTTTGTGCATTAACTTTTTAATCTCGTCTGTCAGCCACGGCGCCGGCAAATGTCTAACTTTTACTGCTCGAACCGGTGCGTGCAGATCATAAAGCTCGACGATTTTTAGGCTATGTATGTATGTATGTGAGTATGTTCATCTGTTCCCTCATAGCTCCTAATCTGCTTATCGGAACTCGACATATGAGGTATCGTTAGAACCGTCTTAATCGTCCACTGAACATAGGCTTCGTGACGTGTCACAAAACCTGATATGGCGCCCTCTAGCGGACAAAAAATAATGTGTTAAAATAAAAATTGAAATAAATACACCGTGTTTGGTATCATTTGAAAAGGCTTAACTTGTACATTTCCAAAATATATATATACTCAAATTTAAATTGACGCCCTCTAGCGGACAAAAAGTAATGTGTTAAAAAATGTTAAGATAAATACACCATGTTTTAAATCATTTGAGAGAGCTTCACTGGTACTTATCAAAAAAAAAGATAAATAGGTACGTCGTTTTTGGTATTATTTAAAAGGGCTTCACGCAAATAGTACAGAAACACTAATTTAACACCAAAATTATTTAAATAAAAAAAAAATGAGACCAGACTTTTTCAGTGTCGTTTTTTTGTCGTAGTCGGGTTTTAGCTTTTTACTTTTTTTTTTTTTGTAGGAAGTAATCTCTGAAAGTACAGATCTGATTGCTAAAATGTTTTCACCAATAGAAAGCTGCTTTATTCCTGAGTGACATAGGCTATATTTTAGGTACGCGGGCTAAGCGGCAGGCAAAAGTTAGTCAATAATAAAAAAAAATTTCAATGTTGAGATCCTCAAACTATCCACGTACATGGTCACAGTACACTACCTACTGGCCGTCACTCACCCTTTATCAGACGAAGCTCACAGCCCCGAACATTCATTCCCCTTTTGTTCCAAATCTTAAGGATTTCCGCGAAACTCCCGGAATCGACGGGAAAGATATAAAACTTTCCTGTTATATCTCTTTTCTATTCGTTCTGGGGATTTTTCGCCATTCGGTTCATGTAAGTGCACGTGTACAGAAAAGTTCAATAATATAATAAAAGCTTTTATTTTCTAAACTTAAAAAAAAAAAACAGATTATTTTGTAGAAGCAAAATAAAACATAAACTAAAAAATAATATCAGTCACATCAGCCTTTTTTTTTTTCGATGGGAAAAATCATCTTATGACAACCCCCGCTTTTGAGCGGAGCGGGAGATAGTGTCAGACTCTTACTGACTAAAAAACCCATCCCGTTCCTTCAAGCCTTCATACCGGGGCTCGAGCGCCCTTTCGGATAACTCTGGCCCCAGTAGGTTTCGACCCGGCTGGGCCCGTGCTGTTGCTGACAGCTCCTTGAGGCGCGCGGGAACAGTGCGCGCCGTCGACGACTTGGGCTTGGTCCGGACTGTTACCGGACGGCCGGACAGCGAGCTACCCATTGCTCACTGTCCGCAAGCCCGCGCCTACGGTGGCTGGAAATCGGGATCGGAATCCCGGCGGCGGCGGCGAGAGCGCCGTTGCCTGATACGGTCGGCCTCCTCCTTAGCGAGCATTACTGCTTCGCAGAAGTCGGTGACCGCCTGCCACTCCTCCTCGCTCCGGACCATGGCCTCGACCAAGGCCCGGCGCGAGAGGTCTCCGCCGCCGATCACCCCCACGAGGGCACGGCGATGCTCCGCCCAAGCAGGGCACACCGCGAATGTGTGCTCCACCGTGTCCTCCGGAATATCAGCCACATCAGTCGCATGAACCCTGATCGTTGGGCGAGAGTCTCTACACAGTGGGTACGTGAAGATGGTTTGTTTTTGGCTTTGTTAATCCAGTTAGCACTTGCTGTAATTTTTATTTCGTCGGACCACCACTCGAGGCGTCCTCTATTCCGGTGTTCACCTGAGCCTAGCCATGACGTGGTTTGTTTTGACCACCTGTCATTCGGAAGGCAGGCAATATGTTCTGCCCATTTCTATTTCAGGCGTTAAGCAAGTTTAGAACATCTGTGACATTGTTTTATGACTCGATATTATAACGAAGTATTTTATAGTCTACAGAATTTTTATCCTTTGACTGGCCTGTTGGTCTAGTGGTTAGTGACCCTGACTGCTATGCCGGAGGTCGTGATTTCGATCCCCACCCAAGACAAATGTTTGTGTGATGAGCACGATCATTTGTTCTGTTTGGGTGTAATTTATCTAAAATATGTATGTATTTAGAAATATATAAGTATGTTTATCAGTTGTATAGTACTCATAACACAAGCTCTGCTTAGCTTAAGACTAGACGCGTTGTGTGATAGTTGTGGAATATTATTATTATTATCCTGACTGAAGCAAAAATAATCAATAAAAACACGAACAAAACTCTATAAAACTTTTCAGTACAAAAACACGTTCGCAAAACAAGCGTCGTATAATAAAACAGCGTATACCGTGTTTTTGGCCTTTAACATGTTTCTCACGAATAAACCTCATCTACAACACATTGATGAGAAAGGAACAAACGAGGTTACAAACCTTCAGATGTAAGCTTTATTTTTATATACATAGTCGTTGTCGCACACTAAGAATTGCTCCAGAATCGTGGAAGCGTTCACAAACATGTAAACGCACATATAGTTACAAGACACCTAGACCCGGAACAACTCTGTATCTGTAGGCTATATAAATATGTATTCTATATCTAAATCGAACCTTCGATACCCAAAGCCGTAGGTAGACAGTTATTTATTAATTGCGTCAACCGCCAACCGTTAGACCAAAGCTAAGTTCGATCGCGAAGTATAAAGTTTGTAGTGTTTTCTAATTTAATTCAGTTCAATTAAATTCAATTTAATTTAAATTAAAATCAATTTGATTTAAATAACATCAATTTAATTTAAATAAGATCAATTTTATATTTAACTCTTTGAATGCCGTAATTAGAGACACAATAGAAAGACAATTGCTTATGTCGAACTGTGTAACATAAGACATTCAAAAGGTTAAATAAGATCAATTTTATTTAAATAAGTTCAATTTAATTCAGTTAATTTCAATTTAACGTAATTCAATGAAGCTCAATTTAATTTAATTCAATAAATTCCAATGTATTGTCTTTCACTGAATACCAGACAATCAAGCGTTATTTTATTTCATTTCTGAGAAAACACATCACATTCAGGGATACCTTCCTTTCTGAGAGTGACGCTCCAACTTCGAATGGGAGAATGCGAGAAACTGAATGATTTCTCACCTTTGAAATCAAAATTTCAAGAAAGTCTTCTGTACTTTTCATGCATCATTGTCTAAGTCGCAGTATATGGATACTATATACAGGCACTCGCCCGAGTGTCACCATTGTGTGGACCGCTCGGAAGACACGTGGAGAATACAGTAGAGGTAAGCCCCGCTTAGGCAGAGCACCGTCGTGTCCTCATGGAGTCGCTCGGCGGCAGCGATCTCTCGCTTCGGGCTTTGGCTGTACCAAGGCCCGGCGCTATGGTCCGATGGAAGTGGGCGATGGTCTCCTTCTGTGAAGCAATAATGCTTGCAAAGGAGGTGGACACACGCGCGTGGCCATGGCCCTCGCGCCCCAACCGCTGGGATTGCGATCTCGATTTCCGGCCACCATAGGCGCGGGCTGGTCTGGCACCGAGCAAGTCAGCAACCGTAGAGGCTCAACAGGGTCGAAGCCTACTGGGGCCATGGGTGATGCAAAGGAGATCCCCGGGGCCATAGGTGATGCAAAGGAGATCCCCGGGGCCCTGGAACAATGGCAAAGAAAGAACAGGGATGGATTTTTACACAGTAGGTATAAGTCTGACACGCCCTCCCGCTTCACTCAAGAGTGGGAGATGTCATTAAGTAATTTTTCAACTTAAAAAAAAATACAGACTCTGATATACAAAACCCACCTGGGTTTGCTATACCAAATCACAAACATCTAAAAGGATTTGTTCCGTTTTAATACCACTCTTCTAATACCACTGGTATTTGTTTGAACCTGTGTTAATTGTCTATTCCGAATGGATACCATTGCTCCAACTAATACTAAAAGAAATTCAAGGATCTAAAGTACAGTCAGCTAAAATGCTTTGTATAGGATTTTTAATTGAAATAAAATAAAATAAAAAAACGTATTTATTTTAAAAATGTCTAGTTTAATAATAAATTGTGTAATGCAAACCTGCTCTAAATAACAACAAGCCACCATATTTTTTTATGCAACCCAAGATTTTGAAGGTTGATAATAACTTCATCAGACATAACTAAAAAAAGTGATTAGTTAGTGAAAGTTTTTGTATATTACGATCGTTTAAAAATATTAGGAAACCAAAATCTTATTAGGTTTGACTTGAGCTGACTGTACTAAATTCAAGTCACTGGTATGGGTTCGTACGTTAAATTAAATTATTTAACGAGTGGTCTCCGTTCAGAATAGGTAATAAAATTGCGTTCAAACAAATACCAGTGGTATTAGATGAGTGGTATTAAATCGGAACAAATCCCAAAAGATTACATCGTAAAGTTAGAAATGTGATCTCTAAATGTCAGACCGCAGTCGAAAGTCACTTCTAAGTCCTTTATGTTAGTGACACGAGTAATTACATCACTTCTCTCCCAATACCTATAATCATAATGGATAGGTCGCAACCCCTATAATTAACATGCTTTCACACAATCAATCAATTTCGGCGACCCGCTTAGTTTAGTGGTTGAAAGATTGGGTGATGCGCTGCATGTTGCCGATTTCCGTATAGATATTTAGTATAGCTTATAGATAGTTGCTCCAGGTCTCTGTTTGTGAGTTTAAATGTTTGAGCATACATCCACGATAGAGGAGTAGTTTCTAGTACAGGATAAAGTTTTACATAAAAGAAAACTCTGTCTATAAAATTCCATTTTTGCCGACTAAGGTTATGGAACCTGTTGTGTATGTATAAGTTATAGATGTAGCAGCGCCGCACAGTAAGGATTTGTGGTAAGGACGGCTATCTAATACATCAGTGCGAATCATTCCGTCTTTCTATTCACACCTCCGTAGCTTCCTACTTAGCGGCGATTGGCGACGATTATCTACATTCTGCAATTATGTTTGCTGTATATCCAATTATTTTCCCTAAAAAAATATTAGCCTGTTATTTTATCTTACAAGGATACTTTCAGGTTGAATAAATAAATGACTGTTAAAAGTCAAGGAATGGGCAGTTAGATAAGTAGAGTCCTTGCAAGATAACTTGGCGCGTAGTTGGGGCCGCTCTTAATGTTGCCAACCTTACTAATTTATTTTTCCCTCATATATTGAAAAAAAACCTTTCGTAACTCAAATTGTAATATAATATATAAATTTACTACGACGCGTCTCAAGCACAAAATTATTTCGAAAACGAAGGCGAAATGTATTTTATTACGTAATCTTATTGTACATAGGTACTAAAAAGTATAATATGCCACAATTTTTTTTTTGCTAATATTCTTTTTGTTATTAAAATAACCAATCGAACACTAACTTCTAACTTTTTAATATAGTTACACAGAACTTCAAAACCTCATATCATAAATCAATAATTTTTCATATACGATTTAGTTCTTTTAATTCGTCGATTAGTTATAATACTTACATACATTTATTTAGGTACTTAAAGGAAAGTAAACAAATAAATTGAATCAGAGGTCATTTTCATTGGCATAATTTATTATAAAAGCGCTTTTGTATTGTTTCTTGTAAGGACTTTGCACTATAATGCATTATCTATGACTACAATACAATTCGGTTTTAGATTTGGCATTATTTATTCTTTCATGGATTTGCACAATAAATTCATATCGTCATGATAGTCACTTGATTAAGATTTAAGCACATAGTAGCAGTCCATTTTCAACAAACTTTGTTGACTTGCTAGGTACCGCTCAGGTACGCATATTTAGAGAATTGTCACCCGAAAAATTATTTGACAAATAGGTCTAATTTTGAAAAATGGTACCGTTGGCCCAATATTTTCTCATTTCTCTTCACAAACATCTTTTCATAATCGTTTGACTTTCAAAATAATATCCCTGCTAGCACTTTTAAGACTATTACGACTATTTACTTTAGAAACGATAAAAATCACACAGCACAACACCGTTTCCTGACAAATGACATAAACGTCAAGATGGCGGCAAACGATTACTTTCCAATTTCGGCCACGCGCCAACTTTTCTTGCGCTAGCTCGCAAGTGCGTTGTTACTTTGTTGTTATCGTTTATGTTTCAGCCATTATTATCGTAGTTGTATATTATTATGGAAGAAACTATCGTTATTGACCACAATATAGGGTGACTTGTAATTAGTGACCGATACCTGTATATGTGATTGTACTCTTGATTAATAAGAACTTTCCCAAAGAAACATTTTTTTATACTTTTTTTTAGGGTTCCGTAGCCAAATGGCAAAAAACGGAACCCTTATAGATTCATCATGTCTGTCTGTCTGTTTGTCTGTCTGTCTGTCTGTCTGTCCATCCATATGTCAGAGCCACTTTTTTCCGAAACTATAAGAGCTATACTGTTGAAACTTAGTAAGTAGATGTATTCTGTGAACGGCATTAAGATTTTTACACAAAAATAGAAAAAAAGTAATGGTATTCAAAAATGATATTGAGGTTTCTTCATTTTTTTCTAAATTGTATAGTTTGCGCAAGAGACACTTCCAAAGTGGTAAAATGTGTGCCCCCCCCCCCTCTAACTTCTAAAATAAGAGAACGATAAAACTAAAAAAAAATATATGATGTACATTACCATGCAAACTACCAATGAAAATTGGTTTGAACGAGATCTAGTAAATCATTTTTCTTAATACGTCATATTCTAAAACAATACACTATTATTAAAACATCGATCAAATTTACAACGAACTACAAGAACTTTTTTATTATGTTACTTGCTGCTACGGAACCCTTCATGGGCGAGTCCGACTCGCACTTGGCCGGTTTTTATTTTTGTTATGGAAAATGTTTGTAATATGTTAGTCTTAAGTTTGTGCCTTTTCCAGCAAATAAAAGTTTTTCTTTTCATTCGTTTTATCACAATAGCAAAACAGCTGTTCGAAAATCATGAACGCGCGCACCTGAGACCGACCAACTGTTAGCCGCATTTTTTTATTTTGATACAACATAAAACGAATGAGTAAAAAGAAAAGTTTCTTTGGGAAAGTTTTTTGTAACCACGAGTACAATCACGTGTTTCAGTATCGGTCACTAATTACCAGTCAAGTACATCGAGTACATTGCAAAAAAAATAAAGTGGTGCCATTGCTTTAATAGGAAGTCTATTTAACATTCCATTAATACACTCATCAACATTATCATTTCAGCCGATATACGTCCACTGCTGGACATAGGCCTCCCCCAAGTGTCGCCACAATGAAGGATCCTGTGCGTCCCGCATCCATCTGACACCCACAACCTTCACCCCACCACCACCATCACCTTGTAGGATGCCTTCCGACGTTGCGTTATCCAGGATGCGGTCGCAACTCCAGAACCTTTCGGCTCCAACGGTCATCTGTTCTGCGAGCAATATGCCCTGCCTATTGTCACTTAAGTTTGGTGATTCGTCGTGCTATGTCTAACTTAACATTAATATACTACAGTTATTAATACACTATATTTGAATAATTAAAAACAAAGCCAACCCGTTGTCTTTCTATTGTGTCCGGAATTCTCACAATTGAAAGGTTAATTATTAATTTAATTTGGGTGTCTTCAAGGCTAGAGTGAATAAACTAGTGCGCCTCGTCATCAGAGATTGCGTAACTGCTTACCATCAAGTGGGATCGCTGTCAAGCACTAATTTATATCAATAAAAAAAAAATTATTTAATAGGACTCATTAATGTTTATTTTACCACTAAGTTTTAACTGCTGAACTTGTTAATAAATAATTATGTATTTTGTAATTGCTAACTTACCAAAACTAATAATTATACAAGGTGTAACGGACAGCCCTCCACAAATTTTAAGGACTTGCTCAGTAGACGAAACTGAACAACCTTCCAAAAGATTTTTTTTTTTCAGGAAATGAAAAAAAAAATCAGCCTCGCTATACAAACTGTCCAGTCAAATTTATCATTTTGTATGGTGAGACTGATATTTTTTTTCGTTTCCTGAAAAAAAAATTTATATAACGTAGTTCAGTTTCGTCTACTGAACAAGCCCTTAAAGTTTGTGGAGGGCTGTCCCTTACACCTTTTATACAACTACTCTACTTTATATCATAACCCTTTTATTTATATTTAATTTAATAGAGGAGAAGAAGGTGAAAATTTGTTGATGATTCTCCACTTGAAAAATAAAAAAAAACCTACCTCGATATAAGAAAAAAATAATCGAAAAACAAAAACCAATCAGCCAGCAAGCTACCAACAGTAATCGCGCACCTACCCAACGGTATCTGACCCACTTGTTGAACTTCCATAAAATATTTATAGAACAAACTGTATGCTGCACTAGTCCAGTATACGTTCCATTCATATTGGATCCCTCGCTTATTGCTCGTGCATATTTCAGAGCCTCGATCGGTAGGCGAACTGCATTTTTCTTGCGAGCTCTCTCTGTTATGGGCGATAGTTTCAATAGTTGATGTTGGTAGTACTGGCTGGTTTGGGAATTAGGTTACGAGTGTAAGTTTAACCTACATTTCTAGGATAGTTGTGGCGATACTGTCGCGCGTTTGCATCGCTACAGTCGCGATGCTATAGCACGTTGGCATATTTTCTATAGCGATGCTGTCGCGCGATTACTTAAGGTCGTAAATTCGTACGGCGTCACGCCATCGGTACAATCGTAGTCATTACTGCCTGATCACTTTAAAAACTTGAATCTGAATCTTGCACTTGCACCGCGCCGCAGGATTCAATCCTGCGGCGCGGTGCCAAACCCAAACCCTTTGAAATGTTCGATTCGAGTGCAAGCAAAAATGAACATAGAGTTGGTCAGGTAGAAGTGTCTTATTTGATGGTTCATGGTGGACATCCCACCTATACGTACAAAGCGTTTTGGGAACATGTTCATTATACGTACAGCTAAGGAGCAGAATTCCCTTCTGGGGTGGTCTGTGTTTCCTGATAGCTACAACCTGGGGGTCTTTAAGTCAATAGTGATTAGGTTACTTCTAGGCAAGCGTGTTCCTTCTTCGGCTTCATCATCGCTTACCTGAAGGTGTGATAGTGGTCAAACGCGAACCTATCAGTCATAATTTATAAAAATGCAAATAATGTAAAGAATAGAATAAACTTTATCGTATACTAAAATATTTACTAACAATTTTACAGAAACTTAAATCTATGGGTACAACTGCTGTCTTATCGCTAACAGCTTTGTCTACCAGAAAATCCCTCTCCTCCTCCCCTTATCTTCTCTTTTGATTAAAACCATTAAATGACTTCAGAAGAAAGAGAGAAGGCCTGAGTTCCAGCAGTGGGAATCTGGGAACATTAAACGGATAATTATGCTATGCATCGTTATCATCTTGTCCCGTATAACTAGGGGTCGGTATTACATGTTATTTTTTTCCATTTTATCCTCACTACATCATTGACTCCCTTTTCTTCCATATCACTCCTTATACACTCCATCCGTCTTTCTTATCATGGAGTCTTTCCGTTCATTTATCATTTAGGTGTCTCCGAGGCTAGATTGAATAGGCTCTTAATAAATAAACTTAATAAACTGACGCGCTTCACCATCAACGATTTCATCACTGCTTACCATCAGGTGGAATTGCAGTCAGCAGCCTAATTTGTATCAATTTAAAAAAAAATACCTTATCTATTCATCCTTAAAATCAACAATAATATTATAAAGAGGTAAAGTTTGGTCTTTCTTTACTTTTTGTTTGGAGGAGGTAATCTCTGGGAGCACTGGTCCGATTGCTAAATTTTTTTCACTGATAGAAAGCTGTTTTATTTCTGACTCTCATAGTCATAGGATTTATATATACAGACAAAGCTGCAGGACATAGCTAGTATCCAATAAACAAAGGGGAGATATTTCGGCTTTCTAGGTCCACAGGAATATATAAATCAGTCAAGCGACCTAAGGGTAGTCCACATAGATGGTTTGATCAAATTCATTCATGTTTGGGCACAACATTCCACAATGCACTTCACAATGTCAAGGAATTGGCGTACAAACGGCAAAGCTCGTCAAGCGTTGAAGCAGAGAATAACTTCACATCGCTCATTGAATTGCAACTCTCAGCAGTTAGGAATTTGATGCGATGTTTCTCACTGTTACAGTAGAAGAGAATTGGCGAGACCAAAAAAAAAGCAGGTTGCTAGATTTTGCCTTTTATTTTTATTTCAGACTAGCTGACCCAACGAACTTTGTACCGTCTCACAGTCGTTACGTGTGGTGTGATATTTTACTTCTTGAACTTTTGAAATTCGTATATCTTTCGACATAATTGACCAATTTCGATGAATCAAAGTCTAAGTAGTACATCAAGTTTTTTTTTGGGGTATTTAGTAAAAAGCGCGCAATAGACTGGCCTGTTGTTGTAGTGGCTAGTGGCCCTAACTGCTATGCCGGAGGTCGTGGGTTCGATTCCCAACCAGAACAAATGTTTGTGTGATGAGCATGATCATTTGTTCTGTGTCTGGGTATAATTTATCTATTATGTATGTATTTAGATATATATATATATATAAGTATATTTATTCGTTGTCTAGTACTCATAACACAAGCTCTGCTTAGCTTGAGACTAGACGACGTTGTGTGATAGTTGTGGAATATTATCATTATTATTTATTATTAATTACGTAATAATAATACTTGTAATTGCGCAAAGGGATAGGGTCGCATTTTTACCCTTTCGGTACAGAATCCTAGAAAAACCAATTAGTTCTGCAGTCTAGTTGAAAACGTTAACAAGTGCAGCGAAAAAAATTAACTCACCCGCTCTCCATATCGTCGGTGAAACTGCGCAAGAATTTTAAATGTACATACATTCATGATTTTACTACATGTACGGTAGATAATTTGCTATCTCTAGAGAACTATCTACGCTTATATGGACGAGATCGACTAAAATTTTAATTTTCTGGTTGATATAAAAATTTTAATACCTATGTATGTGTGTGGAGTGTAGTTGGTTAGTAATTGTTTTTTTTTTATTTATACTCCGCTAAATTTTGATTTTTTTAATCCCGTGGAGGGTCGATCCGGTATATGAAACACTATCGATTTGTAAGGATAAAATTAAAAAATAAAGTACCTTTTTTTCAAAACTCGTATTAATTTACGCATGTACGAAATTAATTTCTTTAAGAAAACGTCAGCTGAGCGAGTCCAATGACCTGTACTTATTTTGTAAGCAACGCCGACTACTACATACGGGTCATTGGATTCGATCATTTTCATTTTTCATTGTTGGAGAACTAGGGTCATCGACATAGCCCGAGTAATCGTCAAATTCAAGTGGCAATGTGGATGGGGCCAAAAGGTTCTAGGGTGGTGAAAGAGCACTGGAAAACGCAGCGCAAGGTAGACTGATGACCTGGTGAGAGTCGTGGGAATGCGGTGGATGCGAGACCCACAGGACTGATCGTTGTGGCGACATTTGGAGGACGTCCTCTGTTGGACATAGGCTTCCCGCCTATATCCAACAGAGGACATCCTTCAACTAAAATGTTGATGATGACATGATTCTTACATATATTATAGTCTGTCTAATAAGTCAACTGACTTAGGAATTTTGTATAATATTTAATAATTTAAAAAATACTTATATTCGATACTTTTTATAAGGTTCTTCTGTTAGTAAACAATGATCTCTATCTCTTAATCAACCTTGGTTATTGAATCCGTGTTGACTACATCAGATTTCATTAAATCCTAATAATTACCCAAGTCGTTTAACTTATTAGACAGACTTTAATAGTCGCGATGATAAACATATAACCGAGACATTTGTAATAGGTACATAACATGATTGAAAAGAGTATTCTTGGTGTTTTTAGCGAGCCATTGAGATCTACGCTGTTGAATGTACAATAAGCATCATTTTTTCTTACTGACAATTCATTAGTGCGCCCTTAAATGGGTTATTTGAAATAAATGATTTGAATCTTTAATCTTAAACCTTGAATCTTGTTCTTCTCCCTCGTGATTAAGTTTGGCGTATCTAGAGCGCGGATCGTGTTTGGCAGTTTTCTCTAGGGGTGCTTGTCTGTCTATTTTTCTGTCTACGTCTAACGTGGTACTAAATTGATTTGCTAACAGCCCCGAAGTGAGTTAAGGAAGGTTATTTTATTCATTACTCACAGCGTGATAACATAAGCGATTCTAATATTTTGTAACAGGTAGACAGAAGGGTGCCTAGAGGGTTTAGTTAGTAGTTTTACATGGACCTTATATTGTAGCGACATATATTTCGCGACATAGAAACTATACTGTATCGCAGTTGCAGAGTAAAGCGCGAGATCATCAACTATTGGGGCAATTTCCCGGACTAAACACCACAGCCATCTAGTCGGACCGCTGCCACGACAAAAGTCACGGCGTGGCGGACAAAGTTCCGGCGGGATCAAGTGGTGAAATGGCAAAAGTGACTATCACAACCTAGTGCTGGGCACGCCATAATTATGGCGGTAAGATCCCTCTTTGAAGAGAGACAATGGGTTAAATAGATTTAGATAAGGAATAAAACTAGAGACAAAGTTCCGGTTACAAACACCACACAAATATAAATAGAATATCTTTTGAATAGAAGTAAGAATCCTTCACATTAAACAAAGAACCATTATTCGCTAGCTCTTACTAAAGCACTAATGAATCCAGAAAATATATCTCTAAATGACCGCCTCTTTTGTGTACCCATAAATTTTGTACAAAATAGTGCCACAATATAAATATTTGTACAGAAATTCGACTCCACCATTGTCTTGCTAAACAAAAAAGAAGGAAAGAAAAAATATGAGTAATTTATCCCCTCGCACGCGGGGAATTACGTAATTGCGCGTTTGTATTTAAATCACAAAAAACAACACTTTTTCTGTTTTTTATAAGAGGAACCAAGATATAGAAACCAAAATAAATAAACTTCGTACAAACGTGTGTACAAAACTATATTTAATTGAACAGACGTCTGTACAATCGGCTCGAGGGAATATAGAGAAAGAAAGAGGCCAAAGAAAAGATTGAATTGTATTCCGAACACCAAGATGAAAGAACGGTCAGTAATAGCGCGACAGCTGACAGAACAAAATAAAAGAAGAAATCGTATGACATTTCACTTCATTCAAAGCGTTAGGCTCACACGGGGACCACACTTGGCAGCCACAAACATCGCTAGGAGAAGCTAGAAGCGGCCACAAAGGTAGTTGAAGCGCGTGACAGCCACTTGTGGCTGGTGGCTGTTACTTTTTTTTAACCATACACGCAGTATCATAATGGACACTGACGAAGAAGTATTAAATGCGTAAATAGCATTTGACGGCGTTTTGTATGAAAACTATAGGAAATATGTCGAAGGCGGCGTATTGTGGTTTTGGCCACATGCACATGGCAGAACAGGAACATGGAACAGGCACACATGAACACGGTTCACTTACAGTAAGTGCAATTGCACTAGCGACCGGCATTTGTTTGAGATCGCCGTACGTACATCTGCTACCACGGATATTGAACGCTCGGCGTCAGAGTGGGGATCGCTTTGCGCATTCCATACATAGGCGAGCTAAGCGTCGGCGTTGTTAGATACATGCTGCAAGCGCAATGAACGGATCACGAGTGTGGTCAATCACTGACGCTCCCCGCCCCCGCGTCTCACGTCGCACCGCCTAAAGAGACCCGCTTTTCGACTTCTGCGCAACTTGAAGCCAGCGTTTAATATCCGTGGTGGCAGCTGTACACGTCTATGTATGCATGCACATGGTTTTGCTTGTTTTATGGAGTTATACTTCTGAATCTATTTTGTGATAGAACTTTCTCTTGTACGTTTTGTTTTGTATTGGCACGCATTTGCAGCTTGTTTTTGTTGCATGTGATTTGTTAAGTGAATTCTAATTTATTAAGAGAGAATACTAATTTAATTTTTAGCTTTTTTTTTTTGTATTATCGAAATTGGATCAGAGTTTTCTTTTCTTGGATATTTTTTTGTCATATCTTCTATCATTGGTGATTTTGTGATTCTAATAAGTCTAAAATATACCTATGCAAGAAAACCAAGGTTACCGACATATCCTGAAAAATTGTCTTACTTAAGAAATGTTATCTTATTATAAGAAATAAACGTCTTGAGCTGACCCCAAGAGGAAGAAGAGTAGACATTATTTCGTCTGAAGTAGAAATGTATTTCTGGCATGAAAAAAATAAACACCGTTAAATTTTGATCGTTTTAATCCCGCGGAGGGTCGATCCGGTACATGAAACACTATCGATTTGTAAAGATAAAATTAAAAAATAACTTACCTTTTTTTCAAACCTCGTATTAATTTACGCATGTACGAAATTAATTTATTTAAGAAACCAATTTCCTCCCCGGGATTAAAATGATCAAAATTTAGCGTTGTATTGATTTTTCTGTCACCCCAACAAAATTATTTAATTTTTTTATATTTGTTGGTCCAAATCACAGGAACTTTGCAATTGATTCTGGATCATAAACATGTACTACGCACTAGATTACGCGTACCGAACACTCACTTCGATCGACTCAGGTGTAATGTAGTCCTTACACCTTGAACATTACACTATGTTGAACGAAACGCGTAAGTTCCACAAAATTCACGGCACTTAAGACTCTTAAAGCTATCTTAGCGCTGTATGTGTTAATGTTTCTGTTATAAAACCAATGTAGCGCTGCAGCAAACTTTTATTTTAACTTTTCAGTATTTTGACAAATAGTTTCCATGAAGTGGTTGTGTATCACGAGAAAAGGGTAGTTTCCGGGGTCAAAATAATTACATTTCATTTAATCCGTATTTTAGATTATAAAAAAATATTGGACACGTATTTTTTCTTTTTTCGATTAAACAAAAAATAAGAAAGATATAGCCCATTAAAATTACGTGTGACATCACCCTGTGCGAAAAAATGCAGCACGGCGTGACGTTACACGTAACTTTAATGAGCTATATCTTTGTAATTTTTGGTTTAATTTACAAATACGTATCCCTTATTTTTGAATAATCTAAAAGACGGACTAATTAATTTTTTTTTTATTAATTTGGCAACTAGCCTATATAAGTCGATGATCATTAGTTACTTTATGGCGTTTTCAATAAATTCATTATTGTTTAGAATTCGTCCAGCCTTGTTAGGATAACGTTTATTTCTTAAGAGAAAATTAAAATTACAACCCATCCTTACTGAGAAATCCTTGCTTCTAACCTTGAATATCTAATCTGCTAACTACAGGAGATTAGCTTGTTCTGATACCCAAAATAAGGTTGTCTATTTATTGCTACTGAGCAATATTCGATCCACAGATCTTTTCAAAGCATTATCAACCTTATCTTTATATTTAAAAAGTCCTATTTCCAACACTTTCACTTTCACCGTTACCCTTACCTTTTCAGACACAATAATAAACGGAACGAGAAATTACCGACACCGATTTTTACCGGAGAAATTATTCTAAAATAAAGTCTATCAATTCTAAGTATCAAAACCTTCAAAAACAGTTATAAATAAACATCACAATCATTCAACTTTCAAAGCTGTCTCCGCTTCAAACTTTCCTGATGAATTTCAAACATTGCTTGCCTGAAGCCCAACTCATTTGCCAGACTGACAGTCCAAAATTATAGCCAGACTCAGTCATAAATAAAAAATAAACCGATATTATGCAATATAATAGCAATTCGCGAAAACAATTGCCGGCGGGCTTCGCATTGTTGAATAATTAACGCTTGGTTCCTGCTCAGCGTCGTAGTAATTAAAATTTTGGAAACTGCCTGCCACAGAATAAATTTGGACAGAAAACCGAATACATAGTTTGTTTGATCCAGCCCGTCTCTGGATGTCCTATTTGAGGGCTTAACCAATTTGATAATCTACAATTATTAACATCATCATCCTTTTTTAATTTTCCCTCTGCTGGGACTTAGGGCTCCTCTCTAGGAGAGGGAATGGGCCGTAATCCACCACACGGGCCCAGTGCGGATTGGTGAATGTCACATGTCTTCGAATTTTTGGCTCTAGGACATGCCAGTTTCCTCACGATATTTTCCTTCACCGTTTTGAGAGCAGTGGTGATGAAATAAATTACACAGAGTAATGCGCCTGGCTGGGTCCGAACCCGCGACCTACAACTCGAAAGTCGGGGTCACTACCACTCGGCAACCACTGCTCTTGCAGTTGTTAATGCTATTAGAAAACTTCAAATGTATGGGAATGATATCATCTCAACGCTAATTCACGTGGTCCGAACAGAGGAATCGCAGGCGTTGCCGACTCGAAGCGATCGACGAAACGGTTTTAACTTGGCTAGGCCGGTTGGTCACACACACAGAGGGTGCAAAGGGTTATGCTTGGAGTTTCCTTGTGTGATTGTATCAGGAATAAAGATATACGCAGGAAAACCAAGGTTGTAGACATATTCCGAAGAATTACCAAGCTTAGGTGGCAGTGAGCAAGGCACACTTCTTGTAAAGCGGATGATGGGGCCGAAAGGTCTGGAGTAGTGACCACACACCGGAAGCCACAGCGATGGAAGGCTTCCTACAAGGTAGACCAAATACCTGGTGAGAGTCGCGGGAATATAATGGATGCGAAACGCACAGAACCGTTCATTGTGGTGACACTTGGGGGAAGCCTATGTCCAACAGGGACGTCTTTCTGCTGGAATAATGATGACGATGAGGCTAGTCCTGTTAAATAGACGACAACCTCATTACATTGACCTGCAAGATAAAAAAAAAAAACTCCATTCTACCAGCGAAAACTGATGCACGCACTACTGGACATATGCCTTTCGTGAGTGTTCTTGTACGCGCTGTACGTAAAGTGTACCTATGTGTGCGTAAGTTTTCGCTCGTTGTATGAAGTTGACCTTCTGTATTAATCTGTTTTGTGGTATCTCTATGCCGTATAATTAAGTAGCGTTGCTGTGTGAAAGTGTGTTGATGGTTACGCCAAAAATTGGTTACTATGTTAATTTTTTGAGGACGTAATTTTGTGCAAGCTAGTTATTTATTGGATGCACATAAATAAAATATGGAAAGCCGTTAAAGCTTGTAAATTTGTGCTTATAACGGGGATTTACACCATTTTTGGCCAGTGTATCAGAGGGAGTTTGAATGTGGCGTTAGTGACTGAAAAGCTGAAAACAGATCGTCTTGGTGCGGTCAGATAAAGAGTAAGTTTGAAACATATGTTAAAAAGAGTTCCAAGTATAGATGCGAGTATACATGAATAGAAAATATGGATGGAATGTGTGAAGTGATATAAAAAAAAAAGAATCAAAGATGGCATCGTGATTGACAGGATGTAATTGAAGAAAAAGAAGTGTTCCGCCGAATCTAAGTAACATAGACAAGGGCAGAAAGATCACACCTTTTTTTGGTAAAGTTCTTGACGTAACTGTATTTAAAATAGACATATATCTATTGGTTACTTTTTGGAGTTTGTGTCATTACTTGACTATTTCATAGGATTGTTAAGGATTCTGGTGAAGAGAGTGGACCTTTTAAAATTTAAGTTTATAAATAGTGTAGCTAGTATAATAGTGAAGCATTTTGTACAACGTCTCTTCATAAGCTGGAAGGAACGGGGTGGGTCTTTTAGTCAGTAAGAGTCTGACACTATCTCCCGCTCCGCCCAAGGGCGGGGGATGTCAATGCATGATTTTTCCCACAATAAAAAAAAAAAAAGATAAGGACCAGTAATTTCACTCAATGAGATAACATGACACAATTCCGGTGATTATGAGGATCTTTTTCTTTGGGTGGAAGTTTATAATTTAGTATAGTGAGCCAGATTTTTTTTTTCACTTCCTGAAAAAAATAACGTTGAAAGTAGTTCACTTTCATATACTGAGCAAGATATCTTCATTTCTGATGTGATTACGCAAGGAAACTTCCAGCATAGCCCTTTCTATTTCCTTTATAATATAATATAATATAATTCCAAAACTATCACACAACGCCGTTTAGTCTCAAGCTAAGCAGAGCTTGTGTTATGAGTACTAGACGACTGATAAACATACTTATATATTTCTAAATACATACATGTAATAGATAAATTACACCCAGACACAGAAAAAATGATCATGCTCATCACATAAACATTTGTCCTGGGTGGGAATCGAACCCACGACCCCCGACATAGCAGTCAGGGTCACTAACCACTAGACCAACAGGCCAGTCATTGAGGCGACGCTTGGGGGAGGCCTATGTCCAGCAGTGGGCGTCTTTTGGCTGATATGATGATAATGATGATGACGTATAGATCCTAACCATACCTCATAAACTTAACGTAATAAGAAAACACACTCGCTAACAAAATTGATGGCATAATTTGGTTAAACTAAATTCGCACAAGCTTTCCCAAACATAAAAAAAAAACACAAAAAAATAGTCATCCTAAATCTTTCTCTCGAACAAAAATAGCCATTAAAGCACTCACACACAAACGTTAACAACGCAGCGTTTTCCATACAAAAATATGTTTCCTTTCTATTCGTTGTAGGTATCATTACGCTATCTGTTACATCGGAAGCGGGCATACGGCTTCCCGTCATTACAACATGTCGTTTGTACGAACCCTTCTCTATATAATGTTAAGGGAGTTTCAGACTGACTGAATGTCGTGCGGTTTCGGCGAACGATTAATCCGTGTCTTTTCATAATGATTGTGGTAATTTATAGTTCGAATTAGTAGTTTTGAAACAGGAACTCGCTTTTGTAAAGTTTTTGGCAAGTAAATTATGTAAAAGGAATGAATTTTGCGACAACATTACAAAACAAATAATAATAATAAAGAACAAAACAAAAAAAATATACGATTCAAAACTATGAGATCGGTAATTATAAGATTTCAGACAATGTTTACTTTAATTGCAGAATATAAATAAAAAAAAAATTAGAACTCGAAGTACGAGTAAATAAATTTCTTTTTTTTTCTTAGTATTTGAGTTATAAAACAATATAATTATTCATTAAAAACTACATAGTATATCAAACACGAACGGTACATAAAAATAACAACTGAAATCCTGTTCCTACCTTCTTTTCTTTTTCTGTACCATCTTTCAGTGCAAAATAATATCTATTCTATTCTATCTCATAACTTTGCCCTTGTCACAATCAGGCAATTGCTGTGTTTTACGCCGGTTTCCTGCAAAGGGACGAGTGACAATTATGTAAAACAAATGACTATCAATCATCCGTAGTGATTCATAACAATCTGCCGTATTCAAACCGTCAACAAACTTCTGACAAGCCCCGGCCTGTTTCGCTCATGGTGGTTTCAGATGGGGGCAAAACCAATGGGACAGAACAGTTTTGAAGGATAAATATAGGACCTGCGAGTGACAGCGATGAAGCATCGACGAAGACAACGGCTACATTTACGTCTCTTACTTTAAATTGCTCTAGGTATATGAGCTAACTGAAGTTGTGTTTGGAATGAAATAAATACACGAAACTAATTCGAATTGTGTTTGGAATGACAGAAACACTGGCTAGTAAGAAGACAAGAGTTTGGTTGTTCAGATAAAGTTTTAGAAGAACTAAAACTGTTTTATCGGTGAAAAATTTTTAGCAAACGGACTTGTACTTTCAAAGATTACCCTCTATAAACCAAAAAAACAAATTTACCTCTTTAAAATTAATGTTGATTAGGGTTGAAGATCCCGAAGAGTTTAGATTGATTACGCATATTACAAGGAAAATTATTAAGCATCCTACATAAGTCCGACGACATGACACATTCATGTGCAGTGCCATATCAGCAAACGTGCATTTTTGACAGTTTTGCACGCGCACATAGTCCTTCTCTTTTCACTGCACTACTCTCTCTATCACACAAGTCTTGCCACAAGACAGACGAGCAAGAAAGATGGTGGGGGGAGCAAACTATCTCAAATAATAGACTGGCGAGCTTATTAACTGTTCTGCCTTGGTTTCTGTCAAGCAATTTAAACAGAAACAGTAGCAGTACTATGCTGAACACTTTTTTTTGGTGGGTAAAAATCATCCAAATAACATCCTCCTCCCTTGGGCGGAATGGGAGATAGTGTCAGACTCTTACTGACTAAAATACCCACCCCGTTCCTTCTTCTTTCATACCGGGGCCGAGCCCTACTTTCAGAAGCATACCTTTGGCGCCAGTAGACTTCGACCCAGCTGTGCCCCTGCTGTTGCTATCTTCAGGCACGCGGGAATAGTGCGCAGTGCGTAGTTCTGCCTGCTCTACTTCTCTGTTCTACCCTCGTGTGAAACCAGCATTAGCCTGAACGCTCCCTTACCCCACAAAATACGGGTCCCGTCTTTAGCGCACGTCATAATTGCGCGTTATTTCATCCTATAGAGGGTAGGTACAGTTCTGTTAGTGCCGACGCGACGTCAAATGAAACGGTTCCAACTCTCATTACAATGTAATGTTACGAATAATTGCGAACTCAGAATGAGAATTCTGGCCAGATTTTAATGGGAACGAGGTGGTATTGTTTAAGTTTATAAATTACTGTGACAATGGAAGTCGTTTGGCGTTACGTTTTTGGTGCTAAATTGTTTTATTTCGTGACCCCGCTTGCTTGCAAAGTTCAGTAAGATTGTAAAAGGTTTCCAAGGAAAAAACACTTTTTTTACAAAACAAGCGTTTATTGTGCCGTATTAGTACTCAACAGATAATTTCAAAGAACTCAAACACAATGAAGTTATCGATGGAGTATCTTGTCACGATCAGATGGCAACTATTCGACTACATCATCAAATTACATAAGTATACTGCTCAACCGGGCAGTGATAACTGTTTTAATATTAATATTTATTAAAAAAAAACAGGAGCCCAATGGTTAGGAACCACATATTATGATTATTAAATAACCAACAATGGCAAAAGGAATACGAAAACATTTGTTGGACTATTCCGACGTCCGTAGGGTTTTTTTAATTGATATAATTAGTGCTTTACTGCGATCCCACCTGATGGTAAACAGTGTTGCAATCGTTGATGGCGAGACGCACTAGCTATGGGGTTAAGAAATAAATTAAAGACTTCTTTCTTCTCAAAAAAGTAGTCCCAAGATATGGATTGTACTTTTTAGAATGCATGAGAACCAAATACCGACAAATTATTTACAGTTTGGTAGTTTTACGAAATATTCAATAATCTAAGTCCAAAATTAATGACCGAGCCCAAGTCGTCGATGGCGCGCACTGTTCCCGCGCGCCTCAAGAAGCTGTCAGCAACAACAGGGGCCCAGCTGAGTCGAAGCCTACTGGGGCCAGAGTTAGTTTGAAAGAAGCTATCTTTAGACTTTAGTCAGTAAAAGTCTGATACTACTTCCACTCTGCCCAAGAGCGGGGGAAGTCATTAGATGATTTTCCAACTGCGAAAAAAAAGTCTTTAATGCACCATCAAAAAATTAAAACACATAATAAACACTTATGCAAAAGTACTGCTTACTTCCAAGAAATTTTCTTCTAGCAGGCCTACGAAAGGAGAGATTAATAGAAATGTAGGAACCAATAGTAGATTTATTTATTTACCAATTCCACCACTAATAAACGTAGGCAATTATCGCATGAAGATATACGAAGACAGCCTATATCCAGCAAATTGGCTATCTCAGCCGATATAACAGAGAGATAGCCATTAATTTGCTATCTAACGCTAACACTCAATCTCCAAGCCATATGAATTATAGTCACGTTTAATGTCACATGCCTAATTATGTAATCTTATTGTTTGAATAGCAATCACACAGGTAATTTATTTAGTGTGTTGTATAATTCATAGGCGTTTATGTATGTATAATTGGTTGTCTGTCAGTTCGTAAACTGTTTCTGTCATCAATTAGGTTGTTGTTAGGGAAAATTTATGTTTAATCAGAGTTCGACCTCGAATGTTCAAAAGCGACATGTTCATGTTTACTGAAATATTTATTCGTTTTATTATGTAGCAGGTAGGTCCTGCCAGTGACTTAAGGCGTATAGTTCCTTGAACCATCTGGCCGAAATTATGTGAACGCAACTCTCGCACTCGCCTAGGCGGCAGTACGCAAATCTGTGCATTTATTTGCGGCCAGCAGCGCCCGGAAAGCGCTTTAAATCCATTTTCTCTGCAAGATATTGATTAATTTACATATGCAATGTTCACTTTGAAGAATATTTAACCACCAATTTTTATGTGTAAAAATGTTTCTAAAGGTCCAAGCCGTTTTGAAGGAGTAGGGAAAAGTTGCGAAAAGTTGCGAAATTGCTAAATATTTTTTTTTGACAAAAGTATTAATTGCACGAAAAAATCAAATGTTGATATTATTGTTCATGAATATATTATAAACATATATTTTTTTCAAACCAATTGACCTAGCCGTTACGGAGGTGTAGGCCTCAGAAAATCACTGTTTTATGGCACTTTTCGGGCGCTTGGCCCTTAACAATTTGATAGCGTTCGCGTGCGTGCTTTTTGTATGAGTTCTGATTTCCTGTTTTCCACAATTGCTTCTGTTGAGCAGACATGGCCTGACATGGTGAATCACCATACCCTCATCATCATCATCATCAGCCTCTTTAACGTTCCCACTGTTGAGAATCAGGTCTCCTTTCTAGAAGAAGGAATGGGCCATCCACCACGCGGGCCCAGTGCGGGTTGGTGAATGTCACATGTTTTCGAATTTTTGGTTTTAAGGCATGCCGGTTTCTTCACGATGTTTTCCTTCACCGTTTTGAGAGCAGTGGTAACACCATACCCTATAATAGGACAGTTTTGTTTTTTTTTTTTGGAGCAGAGGTAGTATAGTGGTAACGATAAGGACTTATGAGTTGTAGTTGTGAGTTCAAACCCAGTCAGGCACATTGTACTTTATTTCATTACCTCTGCTCTCAAAACGTTGTACGAAAACATCGTGACGAAACCGACATGTCCTAGAACCAAAAATTTGACGACATGTGACATCCATCAATCCATATTAGGCCCGCGTGGTGTCCCCTTCCCCTCGCCTAGAGAGGAGGCCTGAGTCCCAGCAGTGGGAACATTTTAAGGCTGATTATACTATGCTTATGCTGGGTTTCCTTGGGATCACTTTCTACTTTCACGCAGGTAAAACTGTTTATCCTCGTAGAAGCTAGTGAAAAAAAAAACAAAGATAAATTATTTATTTCTAAGAATTTTAATATTGTTTTCCATTCTCTTGTTCAATAATTTTCTTTGCTAGAAATCTACTCAGAACTTTTTACCCTTTCTTTGTTCCCCGATATGCAAATAAACGATCATTATTTCAGACTCAAAGACTTTCTTTTTTGCCTAGACTTTCAGATGAAACACGTAAATGCAGCAAAAATGAATCAACTTCGCGAAGCTGTAATGATGGCTACGATTTCGGTTGAAGAAAAAACAAAGTTACACTTGTGTTTCTGTATCCAACCTTAAGTCAAAGCCGTAGATTTGAAATTACAACACCCACAGCTTTTGAAATAAATTGGTGTTGACCAAACTACAGTTGGAATTTAAACTTTATGTAACGAAAGTTTAGGTTTAAAGTTCAGTGGCAGGATATTTATAGATGGGTTACAAAAGCCATATTTTGTGGGATAACAAAATGATGGCAACATTAACAGTGAACCTTTATTGTAAGAAGGTTTCGTTGGAAACAGCTTGTTAACTTTGTCACTATTAGACTGAATAGGGATACCTTTGCCAACCACAGAAGATGGTTTGAAGAAGGTTTCTATGGGTATTGTTGTGAGGTAGAAATAAAAAAAAATTGTGAATGTTTTGGTGTCTTTTGGAAAAGATGTTTGAAAGAAACGAATACCAATTAAAATTATACAATTCTTATTTTTTGTGGATTTTTTTCCCGTGATAGGCACATAGCCCAGTCGCCTCATTTGCATTTTTTTTTAGTTTATTTAGGATATTACTAATACCCTGTGCTTCGGAAAGCCGTTAATCCCAATTTTCATTCGTGGATCTTTTAATACTCAATACAGGTGGCAGAAAATCTTACCATTTTTTGGCGGGGGTGTGAAATCACAGACGAGCCAGTCTAAGCAGTGTCAGACTTCTACTGACTACAATCACACTCCTGTCTTACATTTGAACCTGACGTTCGTGCTTTTGTTTAATACTTATACAAGTGGCGCCACTCCAGAGCACTTTTCAGTGATTACAATAATTCCCGTCAGAATTTCAGGACTGAGAGGCCACCAGACCGAAGCGATACCGAAGCAACAACGACCCACATACGTATTTTTTTTTTATGGTGGGCAAAATCATGCATTGACATCCCCCGCCCTTGGGCGGAGCGGGAGATAGTGTCAGACTCTTACTGACTAAAAGACCCACCCCGTTCCTT
This sequence comes from Mythimna albipuncta, assembly GCA_929112965.1. Classification (NCBI taxonomy): domain Eukaryota; kingdom Metazoa; phylum Arthropoda; class Insecta; order Lepidoptera; family Noctuidae; genus Mythimna; species Mythimna albipuncta. The sequence continues at coordinate 13,932,277 of OV815982.1, forward strand.
CTAGCCTTCATACCGGGGCTCGAGCGCCCTTTCGGATAACCCTGGCCCCAGTAGGCTTCGACCCGGCTGGGTCCACCCACATACGTATTAAAAATCAGGAATCTCTCAACCATGCAACCCGCCGTCGCCCATAATGCCGCACCAAACAAATGGCCTTTCTTTAAAGTCTTACCAATATATCGAAGGAGTATTCTGTTGTCCAATAATTGTGGTTAGGTTATGGAGGTTTAATAGGCAGGTGCTCCACACATGTACATGGATTATAAGGGTAACAGCCACATCTAGTTAGACTGGAAGTCAACTGTTTTTGTTAGGTGGGAAATTTTTCCAGTGACATTTCCCGCTCTTGGGCGGAGCGGAAGATAGTGTCAGACTTTTACTGACTAAAAACCCACTCTTGTTCCTTCATTGCCTTTCGTACCAGTTTCGAATCTTCCTTTCAGAAACCAATCCTGGCCTTACGCTTCGACCCTGCTGGGCTCCTATGGTTTGCTGACAACTCTTTGAGGCGCTCGTGGAATAATACGCGCCGTTGGCGTCTTGGACTCGGTCAAGACGTTGTGGGACGGTCGGACGGCAAGCTAGCCATTGTTCGCCATCAACAAGCCTGCGCCTACGGTGGCCGGAATCGGGATCAAAATCCCAGCGCTGGCTGGGGCGTGAGTGCCGTTGCTTCACACGTGTGGCCTTCTCTTTTGCTAGCATCACTGCGTCGCAGAAGAAGGCGACAGCTGGCATTCCTACTCGACCATGGCCTGTAACAGGGCCCGGCGCGAGAGGTCGCTGCCGTCGATTGCCTCTACAAGAACCCGGCGATGCGCCCAAATGAGGCACACAAACAAAAGGCAGCCAAAACAATCAAACATCACATATGTCGGTCGACAGTTGCCGCTAATTACAAGCACCCTGTATATGACAGCAACAACGTGTGACTGAAATTCAATTACCAAACTGTAATTACTGTTATAAAGGCCTTGTTTCGGATATGTATAGAATGGTAATGGATTTTAAACGGGTAGTAGGTACTGAAAATACTGTATTAAGGTCGCGTTCTCACTTTGTCGTGACGAAAAATAATCGTGTAGTTTTATAATGTTGTAGCTTATACATCAGCAGTTTTTAAATAGTACAAACACTTGAAAGGCTTTTTAGAAAAGGTCTAGTTATTCTTTAATTAAATCTCAATAAACAATATTTACAAACGGCAAAGTTCCTAGCGTTTGTTTACATCCTAAAATGTGGCTCAATTTATGGAAATATTGTACAGGCTATTTGAATGAGCGAAAAACAATGGAAAAACACTGCTCGTAGTATTGTCCGGAATGGTTGATCCAATTATTTTACCAACTATGATAAATTTTCGAGGACAATTTTGGAATTTCGTTTTTTTTTTTTTGTTTTTACTACACAAATATGATCAATAACGGGTACTTACAGATAGAAATCCAATTTTTTTTTTGTATTATTTAAAAAATAGTTCTGTATATTTAAATGCAAAACACTTCTCACATATAGGACGACACCATTAACCACTTTTATTGCGGTGACAATAGATTTTCATGACAGCGGGAACGGCTAACAATACAGTCATAAAACGATAAAAATTGGTCACAAATAAACCATGACGGTAAATCATGTGTCGTTGTTGCGACTATCTACCGTGGCCACGACAAACAGTTGTTATAATGCAAACAGGTAGAGACCATAATCGTCCGACGATAATCGTCTGACGATAATCATCCGACGATAATCGTCCGACGGTAAATTAACCGTTACGACATAGTGAGAACTCAGCCTAAGAGTGAATTTTGACGCGTTTTCGTCGGTTTCTGAGGAAACTATAATACATAGGTATGTCGAAAAGAAAGTAAAGTCCCGCAAACCTTCGTTAAAAGCGAGATTCCTCTGGCCAGACAGGTGTTATGTCTGGTGGGCAACTGCCCTATAGTTATTTTCGCTGTCGTTAATATTCAAATCGCGCTTTGATTGCGCGACGCAGATTTCTTATTTTTGTAGTTCTTATTTGGCGACATAGATGTCGCTACAATAGCATGAAGGTTTTATTATAAGAGAGAAATCGTCCAATGACTTCTTCTGCTCTAGAATGGAGCGGGAACACCTGTCAGAGTTTTACTGACTACAAACTCATCTACGTTCCTTCATTACCTTGCGTTTCAGGACCTCGGGGTTTCTAAGTTGTCAACAGCGCGTAGTGTTCTACGCGCTCCTCAAAGAGACGTCAGCAAACCGTAGGAGCCGATGCCTGCAAGGGCCTTGGGGATTTTTTGGAAAGAAAACTCATGGTTTTAGAATACAAAGGGCAATTGAAAGACACTGGTACAGTTTTAGGCAGTAAAAGTCTGATACAATTGCCGAAACGGATCTTGAACGATCGGCGTCAGAGTGGGGATCGCTTTGCGCGTTCCATACATTGGCGAGTCGATCGTCTTCGTTGTTAGATACATGCAGCAACGCAGGCAACGAATCATGAGTTACGTCTGTAACACGATGGGGCGGCGAGCCAATCACTGACACTCCCCGCCCCCGCGTCTCACTTCGCACCACTAAAGAGGCCGAATATTTGACTTCTGCGCAAATTGAAGCCAGCGCTCAAGATCCGTGCCGGTCATTGTACGCCCACTGCATTCAGAGCGCAAGAAGTCATTGGACGATATCCCATCTTAAAAAAAAAGTTAGTTGCAATCAATTTTTTTTTTCAGAAATAACCCCAATATAATTGGGAAAAAGCTAGGCAGGTAGACTTCTACTCAACGGCCTTACAGCTAATAAACGTCAATAATAGGCGACGTATGTCTGTCAACACATATGACTTATAGATCTGAAGTAGGTCGGCACAGAATAATTTCAAAATAGTCTCGACCAATCTGAACGTAGTAACCCTCTCCTTATACCTCAGCTATTTGATAGAATTGTTTTGGTGCGCTAGTATAAGCATGCAGCAAGCAGTTCTTACGAACTAAGACCGTGTGAGCAAATCCGCTTGAAATAGTAAGCTTAGAACATTAGTAGGGTTATGTTTGTCGCGTAAATTAATGTAACGTAAACGATAATTAGGATTTTATAGGCCAAAGGGTTAGCTGAGTTGAAAGTAAGTGTTTTGTGTACTTATTACGTCATTAAGAAAATTCATTAAGGCAAGAGTCACATTGGTTTTCATTTTGCACACACACACAGACTAAGCTTTGTATTTATGTTATGGCTATCATTATTATAAACATTACAATCGAAGGAAGTTCACTTCTTCACATAAAGTTCTCCAAGTGTGACCGGTCTTGCACGTCGCGCATTCATTACTATGCACTTGAGGCAATTGAGAGGCGAGCCAGAAGAATAATTGGCGATGATACACACGTCGAGTCGAGGCTTCAAAGTCTTGAGCATCGACGCAGAGTTGCTAGCCTGTCGGTTTTCTACCGGTGGCATTTCGGGGAGTATGCGTCGGAATTGCATAACCTAATTCTGCCTAGCCCGTTCCATCATCGGGCTACCAGACGTATGGCGATGCGCCATCGGTATATGGTGGATATCCCACCTACACGCATAAAATGTTTTGGGAACACATTCATTGTGCGTGCGGCTAGGGAGTGGAATTCCTTGCCGGAGTCTGTGTTTCCTGATAGTTACAACCCGGGAATCTTTAAATCGAGAGTGAATAGGTTTCTTCTAGGTAAGCTCGTTCCATCGTCGACCGCATCATCGCTTTCCATCAAGTGAGATAGCGGTCAAGCGCGAAACTATCTACAATAAAAAAAACAAACTATATTTTACCGAGAGACTGTGGTGGCAACCAATCACCGCTACCAACAAAATGTATACAACTCTATAGAGAGTTATTCGCCTGGTGTCCGTTGCGCAACCAATTTGGTGGCGCGACCAGCTCGGACGTGTGGCGTCTGTGATGCTTTTATGGTGTCTAGTTTGGTAGCTTCTGCTATATTCACCGAGACACCATGGTGGCGGGACCAATCACCGCTATCAACAAAATGTATACAACTCTACAGAGAGTTACTCACCTGGTGTCCGTTTGGTTGCACAACCAATTTGGTGGCGCGACCAGCTCGGACGTGTGGCGACTGTGATGCTTTTATGGTGTCTAGTTTGGTAGCTTATGGCTATATTTCACCGAGACACCATGGCGGCGTAACTGGTCGCACCACCATGGTATCCTGGTGAAATATAGCCCTTAAAAAGTCATCGATTCAACTTTCAGGACGCCTTGACCGCTTTCTTTCGGTACGCGGTTGCCATTCAAAAACCTATTGACCACAATGCCGCCAAAGTTTGGCGATGGTTCCTTCTAAAGTTTGACGATAGTTATCACTTGAGTTTGGCGATAGTTGCTACTTAAGTTCGACGATATTTACCATTTAAATTTAGCGATGATTGCCACTTAAGCTTGGCGATGATCACTAATGAATGAATGAATGAAAGATTTTTTGCTAGAATACAGGTCCTACATTTTGGTGGTAACAATTTGAGAGGGTTCCATTGCATTCGACTTTTAAGATGTAAAAATATTTGTATGAGGAAAATGCATGGTCGGCACAGTTTAGCGTACATTAAGATAATGTCAATATTTATGTTATTAAGACGTTAATAAAAGGAGATATCAAAATATTAATTAATACATGGTTTAATCTGTACATCTAAACATATAAACAAAATTGGAGTGTCTGTTTGTCATATTGAAATAACTGCTTTTTACTACATGCATATGAATATAAAATATATATGGTACATACTTGGTGTATGTACCGTATATAATAACATTTTTTATAATTTTTGTCCTTCTGTCAGTTTGTCCGGGCTAATCTCTGAAATGTCTGGACCGATTTTGAAGGGACTTTTTTTGACAGGTAGTAAGGAGTAACATAGGCTACTTTTATTTTAGAAAAAATAAGTCCACGCGAACGAAGTCGCGGGCAAAGCTGGTATCAAATAAATTAAAAATAAAATTAGTCTCATACAGGTAAAAATTCAAAAAGTCACCAATAAAATAAAAATATCTGTCACATTACTAAATTATGAACTGTACTATTAAATTCTAGGTCCTTGAGTTTTCTCATCTTTTCGGGTAGTTGAAAATTTTAACCGCCATGACGTAGTAATTTCTGTCACAATGTTTTAATCTACTATGAGGCACTATTAGTAGCTTTTGAACTATTTTCCTTTTAAATGGAGCTTTATCATCTATTTCAATTAACTTTGGATACCTGTTACGTAAAATAATTTAGAATATGAGCTGACACTGTCACCTTAAAGCGAAATTCTTATGTAGAAGCATTTATGAAATGCAAAAGTGTGAATAAAAAACTTCTCTTGTTCTTCTTCTTCCTGCCTTTATCCCATATTACGTTTTTTTTTTTTATTCTGTCCTATCACGGTAGTGTGACAAAGTGTGTCACCGTAGTGAAAAAGGAGTAAGTAGTAGTGCTACTACTTACTCCTTTTTCTTTCATATTACTCCTCAAACAATCCATTCATTTAAACAAGGCGCCAGATAAACTTAAAGTACATTGACCTTTTCCTAATATCTCCATTATATCGAAGGTAGCCGAAAAACTGTCAATGAACGGTTTTTCAAAAAAGGTAATGGATCACAATAGATGTCGACTTCTATTTTATTTCTACCGATCTTTATATCTTAATTCCGTTTTTTAAATTAAGAATGGCAATAAATTTAGGAGAGTCAGTGACCGTTATTCCTCGTTTATTTGTCGACTACCTTAGAAGGAAGTAGGAATAAAAAACTACGCTCTATAAAATTTTATTTCCATAGCTTATTTACGTTTTTACGGAATTTTTAAATTAAAGCATTTTTGTTAACCGAACCATCAAAGTTTCAACGGTTTTCTTGCGTCAAACGCCTCGAATTGGCCACGCCCCCGATTTTTTTGTTCTGACCACGTGACTGAGCGTTGAGATGACGTCATTTCCGTACATTTGAAGTTTTCTACTATCGTTCATGATTACAAATTATCAACTTGGCTAGGGGTACAGGTTACCAACCTTTTTAGTCTGGGATTGGCGTTTGTCTCGAGATTTTCTTTATTTATTTGTCAATATTGTGTCCAACTGCAGGGCACAAGCTTCACTGTTCTTTTTCAAAATCTCTCGGTCTTAGGCGAGCTCTGGCCAATTTTGGAACATGGTTACATCGTCACACTACCTTCACCGCGATCGACCTCGACGCTGTTGTCCGCTCTAAAGCGTCCAGTATGTGACGATCCTCGCTCAGTTGTCCGAGTGCATTCACAAAATGTGGCCAGTTCACTTCCACTTCAGCCTGGCTGTTTTTCCCCAACATTTGCTTCTTGATTTATGGAGTGTAGGGTGGCAATTATTATCTAAATGATATTCCTACCATTTTAAAATGACGATATTATGTTGATAAGAAAATATCGTATCACATTTGATATCTCGGCTTAGGCTAGAGATAACATATTGCGGGATTGTTCAAAAGAGTTACCGTGGCCTTTGAACGCAAAAGGCACTTGACGGAACACAGGTGGATTTTAGTCTGGGCACGCCACAATCATGGCGGTAAGTCCCCTCTTTGAGGCGTGGTTGGAAAGGCCTCACGGCGTCCTTAAAGAAAGAAAGAAAGAAAGAAAGAAAATACGTTTATTTGGCACATACATACAATGAGATAATAATTATTATACTTAGTATAGAAACTTAAACTTAAATATATCTACATGGTATGTCTCACGGCTGCGCCAAATAGGTCCAGTTCAGCATGATGCCAGGCCACTACGTAGCAGTTGCCTGACGCTGGTTTTCAACTGAACCTTGCTGAGTCTACCTTACCTTCCGCATGACGCAGGTCCTCACCGGACATGGTTCGTTCGGGAGTTTCCTGCACCGGATTCATGCGGAAGTGACGCCCGGGTGTCGCCACTGTGCGGAACGCCCGGTGGACACGGTGGAGTACACAGTCGAGGTGTGCCCTGCTTGGGCGGAGCATCGCCGTGCCCTCGTGGGGGCGATCGGTGGCGAAGACCTCTCGCGCCGGGCCTTGGTTGAGGCCATGGTCCGGAGCGAGGAGGAGTGGCAGGCGGTCGCCGACTTCTGCGAAGCAGTAATGCTCGCAAAGGAGGAGGCCGAACGCATCAGGCACGCCGCCACCGCCGGGATTCTGATCCCGATTTCCGGCCACCGTAGGCGCGGGCTTGCGGACAGTGCGCAAGGGGTAGCTCACTGTCCGGCCGTCCGGTAACTGTCCGGACCAAGCCCAAGTCGTCGACGGCGCGCACTGTTCCCGCGCGCCTCAAGGACTTGTCAGCAACAGCAGGGACCCAGCCGGGTCGAAGCCTACTGGGGCTAGGGTTATCCGAAAGGGCGCTCGAGCCCCGGTATGAAGGCTAGAAGGAACGGGGTGGGTCTTTTAGTCAGTAAGAGTCTGACACTATCTCCCGCTCCACCCAAGGGCGGGGGAAGTCAATGCATGATTTTACCCACCATAAAAAAAAGCCTAAACACATAAAAATAAAAGAAGCAAAAAAAAAATCACTGATGTCTGCCTTATGGCTGCACCAAAATTGGTATTGCGAGATTGTTCAAAAGAGTTACCGTGGCCTTTAAACGCAAAAGGCACTTGAAGAAACACAGGTGGATTTTAGTCAGTAAAAATCTAATACTTCTGCTTTGCGGCGCGCTAGAGCGGCTATTTGATGAAAACCTAACCCAAAAAAAAACTGGCTTCACAAAAGCTGTCATCAACGTAGTCACATAAGCGACATGGTAGGTAACTACCATATTTAATAACACAATTCATTTTTGAAACTTTCACCAAAAGAAAAGATTTAAAACTTCGCAAAAAATACTCGACACTTTTTGCATAAATCCTATTTCCTTTTTTTGTTTGCACAAACATTTTTCAGCAGCTGAAAATGTAAGCCTGCTGTCATTTCTGTGTGTGTCATATATGATACTTTACTGTTTGAGTTTGTATTATTAGTTTTGTTATATGTTGAAAACGGAACTTTTTATGCGAGTCAGATGGCGCGGAAATGTATATATATTTTGTTATATTTATATACACAACATTGGTTTTAGTATATATATAATATACGAATCCCGAAACAAGTTTATAGTATTTTTATGTAAAGAATCTATGTACAACATTTCATAACTGTATCATGAAAAATCACAAAGTTATAAGCTTGTTATGTCACACATTGTTAGGTGTCTCTTTTTTTTTATTATAATAATTTATTAGTGTCTACATGTTGTTACTACATTGTGTGTATCTACGAGTGTGTATGCCAAATAAAATAGTTTTCTTTCTTTCTTTCTTTATGTCAGCAAAAATACATGGTCACCGGACCGTCCAGGTGACAGAGAGGTGGTTTAACACTTACACCCAGCTGTTTGCTGACGCCTAATACCCGCTATGATCTTCGAAGCTTCTGCCTTCACTGGGTAGTGCGGGTCATATCTTTGAATTTTTCGTTCTAGGATATGCTGGTTTTCTTACAATGTGTTTCTTCACCATTTTGAGAGCAGTGGTGATGAAATAAATTGCACAAAGTAACGTGCCTGGAAAAGTGACTACGAATCGGAAAACGCAGCGTTGGAAGGCCTCCCACAAGGTGGACCGATGATCTTGTGAGTTTTGCGGGAATCCGATGGATTCGAGACGCACAGGACCGGCCATTGTGGCGACACTTGGGGGTGGTCTAATTCCAACAGTTGATGTCTTTCAGCTGAAATGCTGAATGCACCTGGCTGAGTTTGAACCTGTTACTCGGCCACCATTGCTCTCTAATCGGTTACCACTGCTCTATATTTAAAGTAGGTACTGAATTTAATATTGCGTGTTTCCCCGAAAACCTAATACTGCGTGTTTACCTATTTTTGGTTGATTACATTTTGGCCAGAGAATGCTCTGACGTAGAATTGTAATTTAGAGTTCCAGCAAATAGAATTCTAATTTTAGATAATTTGAATTAGCGCAGAGGTAAATGGTACTCCGAAAACAACTTAATGACTCAATTTATCTTTACCCAGCTTAATTCTTTTTTTTAAGTAGGGAGTCATCTAATTATTTCTCCCGCCCTAGGGTGGAACGGAAAATGATGTCAGCATTTTACTGACTAAAACATACTTGTGTTTCGTTTGCCCATTGCTAGAATCACGGTAACTCTTTCGAAGGTATGTCTTAACGGGCCTCCTAAATCTTGCTGATTTTGTCAATCTCTTTAAGGCGTCCATATGGATGGCGAGCAATGGCTAGCTCGTCGACCATAATCCCGAAAGCTTAATATTCTTTCTATCAACCAGAATACAGTTCATCAGAAATTAATAACATCGACACTAAGTACAATACAATTTGCCTGCTGTGGTCTTTCCGTCCGATTATAATTTAGGTCTCTTCAAGGCTGGAGTGATTAAGTTCTTAATAAACTAGTGCGCCGCACCGGCCGTTTTGCGCGGATGTGTCGCATATCCTACTTACGTGCTACTTTAGTCTTTGTTATTTGTTTTATTTTAAGGTATGTGCCACATTTGCCGCAAATAAACACTTCCTTTCTTTCTTTTCTTTCTTTCCTCACCATCAACGATTGCATCACTGCTTACCTTCAGATGGAATCGCAGACAAGCACTAGTTTATATCAGATAAAAAAAAAGTTAGAACTTGGTTATTTCCGGCCCTTGCTGTAGTTCCCAGTAACACCACAGCCGAAGCTTGTATCTCGCTAGAAGTCTCTGAGGGTGTAGTCATTTGATTGAAGGTTTTTAATAAATCCTGGCTTTAATCTTACCAAAGCTGGCTCAGGCAAGTCCGGTTAAGTAGACGACAACCTCATAGATTGACCACCAAGAAGCACCACCGTAGATGCGGGCTCGCGGACGGTGAACAATGGGTAGCTCGCTATCGGACCGTCTGGTAACTGTCCGGACCGAGCCCAAGTCGTCGACGGCGCGCACTGTTCCCGCGCGCCTCAAGGAGTTGTCAGCAACAGCAGGGGCCCAGCTGGGGTTAGCTCCGATAGGTGGCTCAGCCCAGGTATGAAAGGCAAGAAGGAACGCGGTGGATATTTAATCAGTAAATGTCTGATACTATCTCCCGCTCCGCCCAAGGGCGGGGGATGTCATTTGGATGATTTTTAACCACCAAAACATAACACCAAAAAACAGGAACTTAATTTTTAAAACTGAAACTGCAGTCTAGAAACTTAAAACGGCAAGTTCTCACAAACACATAAATACAAGAAGGTTCTTAAACGTCGCAATAAATCGGAAAGTGTAAACTAAACTTTATCGCGTAGCACACAGCTACGCCGTAGCAAGTACTACGCAGCTACGAGATCCGTAGCAAAATATTTTTATAAAACCACTTCTCTTAAGTTTTTTTGTTTATGCAATGTAAATGAATGTACAAAGAAAACCTTTGAACAGTGTTCTTTAATAATGTTTCTGATTGTTTCCTAAGAAGTAAGTTTATTGTTTTTATTGTGATTGATTTGGTTTTATGTTGCTTTCAATGGTAATAGGGAATTTCTTATCAAAGTTAATGTTGGATTAATTTGTGAGCGACTGTATATTAGGAGTTCAAAGATTAATTAGTAGTCCATTGTTTGTTTTTGTTCTCTTTTAGAGATAATGGTTTGGATTATCATATTTTAGCAGCAAACGGAAGCGATCATAGTCATTAATATTGATGCTTAAATATAGCTAGCAACTCATTTTATTTTATAAAGCATTTTCGTCTATGTATTGTTTATGCTAGATTTATTTATTTACTTTAACATAACACGGCCAAAGGCCAATCACATTAGTTAAAGACATTTTATATTTGAAAAATTACGAAGTAACAATACAAAAATAATAATAACTACACCACAGTCACTCATCTCACAGAACTCCAAACAGACAGACAAAATGTTCGACAAAATGTTAGATAAACGTTCTTCGTGTTTTTCTGTTTATCAATAAATCAATGAAATCATTTGTTGCTTAATACAGATAAACGTTGCATAATGTTAGAGTAAAACCACGAGTCATCATCATCATCATCATCATCATCATTTGGCTCCCCCAAGTATCAGCATATCTACTGGTTTTATTCTTCTCGCATTCATCAGATTCTCGTAATCTTCACCAGTTCATCAGTCCACCTTGTGACAATTCCACCTGATGGACAGCAACGATTGCATCATTGCTCAAATGATGCAATAGTTGATGGTGAAGCGCACTAGTGTATTAAGAGCTTATACACACTAGCCTTTTTATGGTGGGAAAAAATGATGCAATGACAACCCCCGCTTTTGGGCAGAGCGGGAGATAGTGTCAGACTCTTACTGACTAAAAGACCCACCCCGTTCCTTCTAGCCTTCATACCGGGGCTCGAGCGCCCTTTCGGATAACCCTGGCCCCAGTAGGCTTCGACCCGGCTGGGTCCCTGCTGCTGCTGACAACTCCTTGAGGCGCGTGGGAACAGTGCGCGCCGTCGACGACTTGGGCTTGGTCCGGACAGTTACCGGACGGCCGGACAGCCATTGCTCATTGTCCGCAAGCCCGCGCCTACGGTGGCCGGAAATCGGGATCAGAATCCCGGCGGTGGCGGTGGCGGCGATAACGCCGTTACCTGATGCGTTCGGCCTCCTCCTTTGCGAGCATTACTGCTTCGCAGACGTCGGCGACCGCCTGCCACTCCTCGTCGCTCCGGAGCATGGCCTCAACCAAGGCCCGGAGCGAGAAGTCTCTGCCGCCGATCGCCCCCACGAGTGCACGGCCATGCTCCGCCCAAGCAGGGCACACCTCGACTGTGTGCTCCACCGTGTCCTCCGGGCATTCCGCACAGTGGCGACACACGGGCGTCACTTCTGCGCGAATCCGGTGCAGGAAACTCCCGAACGAACCATGTCCGGTGAGGACCTGCGTTATACGGAAGGTAAGGACGCCATGAGGTCTTTCCAGCCACGCCTCAAAGAGGGGACCTACCGCCATGATTGCGCCATGATTGTACACTAGCCTTGGAGACACCTAAACAATAACCGAACGGGAAGACCGCAGCAGTCAAATTGTTCCAGTTCTTTCAGCCACGTTGGCCATCTGTTCTGCAAGCAATATGCCCTGCCCACTACTACTAAAGTCTGGCAAAACACAAGCGTACCACCACAAATCATCATCATCATAATTTCAGCCGAAAGACGTCCACTATTGGAAGTAGGCCTTGCCCAAGTGTCGCCACAACAACCGATCCTGTTTGATTCCCATCAAATTCCCGCGACCCTCGCCATATCATCGGTCCACCTTGTGGGAGATCTTCTAACGCTGCTTTTTCCAGTACAAGAAACTTTTGGTTCCATTGACCAACTGTTTTTTTTTTAATCTGTTACAAACTAGTACTTGACTGCGATCCCGCCTGATGGTAAGCAGTGATGCAATCGTTAATGGTGAGGCGCACTAGTTTATTAAGAGCTTATTCTGCAAGCAATGTGCCCTTGCCACTACCCGGATATTATTATATCCGGATATTATTATATTATTATTTATTCGTGGATACCGCTCAAGTCTGTCAACTTGAGCGGTATCCACGAATAAATAACCATTAAAATTATAATGTAATAGTCGTGTTTTACTGTGCAATTTAAAAATTACGTAACATTAATATATTTATGCAAAGTGCATTCGCTTTATTGACGTTTTAATTATAATTAATCGCTTTATGCTTACGTAAACTTTATGTAGTGAAATATTCATTTTTCGACACAATCATAAACTGACTCTTATTGCTTCTGCTATTAGGTTTAAAATCTAGTTTATTTCGAAGAAAATTTACAAATTGATTTTATATACTACTAGCTTTTGCCCGCGGCTTCACCAACGTTCATAAAGTATAGACTGTCTGTCACTCCTGTTTATATCACTCAGAAAGTAGCATACTATCGGTGAAATAACTTCAGCAATCGGACCAGTACTTTTAGAGATTACCTCCTACAAACAAAAAAACAATCTTTATATCTATATAATATTAGTGTAGATTTTATTTACTTTGTGATGCTTATACAAACGCTAATGTTGTTTAACCTACATAATTATATAAAACGTTTGTGTTTATTGTACAAAATAAGTCGAATGTTGCCTGGCAGAAAATACCGTAGATATGAAGTCCATCATTGTTCGTTTGTGTACATAAAAATTTAACTACAAACTTCTTGCCGAAATGTGGGTATTTAAAATTAATACCTACCATTTCAATGTCTCGCGCTATATTCGTGGTACCACAGAAAATATTATGATTTTAATTACTACTATCTCACTCACACAGATGTACCATCTCCTTCTCTCAGCCTCCCAGTCAAAACAATGGCTTCTCATCATAATTAAACAACCACAACTAAGACCCGTTATCACGGTTATCCATTAACTTAATACAACGAATAAATGATCCCCTCCCCCCTTTACCCACCCCTCTAAAGGAGATAGCAATAGGGTAATAGTCTCTTTTATTGCCAAAACCACTTTGCAAAGGAATCCGAAGCATTAAGGGGCATAACGCTTTTCTTCTATTAAGTGAAATGAGTTTTTTTTTTCTTGAGGATACTGTAAATTTAAGTTGAGATGCTGTTATTTTGATAGTGTTTTGTTTTTGCTTCACCTGTTTCAAAGGAATCGTGAATTGTCTGAAATGAAGTACATCGGAGGACTGGAACAATTTGTCGGCTGCGGTCTTCTAGTCTTATTATAATTTCAATATATTCAAAGCTAGAGTTAATAGGCTCTTAATAAACTAGTGCATCTTACCGTAACTGGGACAATTCCAGCTGAAAAACGTCCACTGTTGGACATAGCTCTCCCCCAAGTGCCACCATAATGACAGGTCCTATGCATTTCGCATCCATTGCATTCCTACGACCCTCTGGGTCATCGGTTCAACTTGTGAAAGGCCTTACGATGCTGCGTCTTCCGGTACGTGGACGCTATTTCAGAACCTTTCGAATCGGAATTCTCATCTTATTATAATTTGCATGTCTTCAAGGCTAGAGTGAATAGGCTCTTAATAAACTAGTGTGTCTCACCATCAACGATTACATCGCTGCTTACCAACAGGTAGGATCACAGTCAAGCACTAGTTTATATCCATTAAAAATAAATTAGAACAGTGTATGACATTCAGAAATGATCCTTCTAACCTTTCGGTCACAATGTGGCTAATATCCGAAACTGACCATGTACGCAGGTAGGCAGGTATATTATATATATATAGTACTTAAGCTTGTGTAAAAACACAGAAGGACACAGATTGCTTCTGTGTTTTTACATTACTTTATCGCAGACAGTGTCAAGAGCTAACTCGCCACTCGTTCGTGCGCTTTCTGTGCTTAATGCTCTTCTGACTCTAACACCAGAGTGTGACTTGTTTGCTGGGAGATGGATAGATGTGTGTCGTGAATGTCTGAGGTTTTGTGAGAGGATGAATGAAAAATAAGTATACGTTGTCTTATTTGGTTTTGTGGGATATTTTATTTTATTTTATATTAATGATAATGTATATATACATTTTTTTTCTCTTGTTTCTGTACAACGCATTAGTTTAGTTAGACTGTAATGTTGTATAAGTATATTGTAAATAAATAAATAAATTACTGTCATAGTCCATTGGGACATCAATTCGACACGAAGGAGGAGAGATCAGGCGCAGCATCAACGGCTTTCCATTCTTTTCGAGGCTCGGGAGTGTCATACCTTCAACTTATAAACTCTGGGCCACTACATAAATGTCCAAGTAAAAAAAACCGAATACACTTCTCGCCTGATTTAGAAATCGAAACAAAGACCCCAAAATCGGCAGTTGTACTTGCGATTAAGGGCTATACTTCACCAGGACAGCATGGCAACGCAACTGGTCGCGCCGCCATGGTGTCCCGGTGAAATATAGCCGTAAGCTAATAAACTAGACACCATACAGACACCAGAGCCGCCACGTGTCCGATCAGGGGTCCAACTCTTTCATTTTTATAAATTCGTCATTCCAACACGATCACATTGTCATTTTGCTAAAAATTCGCAATCTGTTAATACATAATGATCGATCATTGATCGTTCAATGGTATCGTAATAGAATTGTGGTAGAATGATAATATCGAGCATATTAAAACCAATAACTGTACAATAACGTTCTAATGGTGGAACACTGATTATATTAACTGTCACAGTTTTAGCAGATTACCGCCTATGTCGAATATTCATGTACGAGATTACTATTCTATGCCACTTCTTTCAATGGAGTGTCAGTGGTTGACCATTGGAAAGTCATAATGACGCCATTAGTAGATTACCGAATTTGTTAAAATTGACAATTATGACAACAGTGATAGACCATTTTGACACTATTGTAATAACAGACTTGAGGCCCTGGTCGCGCTACTTAATTGGTTGCGCAACCTAACGGACACCAGGTGAGCAACTCTCTATAGAGGTCAACTTAAGGATCAAAAGAGCAACAACCATACAATATAATATGTTCTATCACTGAAAGACATCATGCTTAGACTTCTTTAGATTATATCTTACTAGCTGTCCGCCCGTGACTTCGTCCGCGTGTACTTCGGTAATCGCACTCTAAACGTGTTTTCCCGTAGGAATAAGATGTTTTTCCGGGATAAAAAGTAGCCTATGTTCTTTTCTATGTCAAAGGCTATATGCAAACTAAATATCATCTAAATCCGTTAAACCATTTTTACATGATTAAGTAACAAACATCCAAACAGTGGATGTTTGGATGTTTGTTACTTACTACTTACTTTCACATTTATAATATTAGTTAGGATAGATAAACCTACAATTTCGCCTCTGTGTATAGTTTAAAATAACTTTTGCTCATTCCTAAATCCGCATAACGTATTACTAAAAGGTAACCCTATCCTTAACCTTTCAATCGTGGAAATTACAGACACAATAGAAAGACAATAGGTGCGCGAACCGGCGTTCGCTTGGGGTTTAATGAATTAAAAAGAAAAATACTCTAAATTATCCGTGAATAAAATCTACAAACATCGGCTAAACCACAGAAGACATGAAATAGGTTAAACAAACATACAAACTAAGTTCACATGCGTTTAGTTTCTAAGGATTCAATTCACAAAAGCGCCCCTAATTGCTTTAAACCGTATACGGATACAAACTTCGAGTCCTAGATTCGATTTGTAGGTCAGGCTAAAGTTTAATTGAAATGTTTCAGGATCGGAATTGTAGACGATAAATGGGACGCTTCTAGACAAGACCTAATACGACCGGTAAACTGCATTTTCGCTCTTGTACGTACGGTTTGTTGGTTCTTTTTGAGTTTTATGTTCACAATTCTAGCGTTTTATTCGATACTTGACGTGGAATGAATATTTATTTATTTATTTATTGACACTTCTTGCACAAAAAACTGTACAAAGGCGGACTTAATGCCTTAGCCATTATCTACCTTATAGTCGACCTTAGGGTGGTGCAGAGACATAACATGGTAGGTGCAACTTAAAGGCAAACAAACAAAAAGAAAATTAAAATCAAAATAAATACAAAAATATATAAATAAATACTTATATAAATACATACAAATAAACAAAATTATTATGAATATCTTGTCATAAGCCAGACGGATCTTGAGCTTACTAATTATATTTTACTAGATTTTTCCCCTGGCTTTGCCCGCGTATACAGAGTTATTGGTTGCCGACATAGCACAAAGAATCGCCAAACTTAAGTGGCGATGGGCAAGGCACATTGCTCGCAGAAAAGATGGCCGTTGGGGCCGAAAGGTTCTGGAGTGGTGACCGCGTCTAAAACGCAGCGTTGGAAGGCCTCCTACAAGGTGGATTGATGAACTGGTGAAGGTAGCGGGAATCCGATGGATACGGGACGCGCATGATCGTTCGTTGTGGCGACGCTTGGGGGAGGCCTATGTCCAGTGTACGTCTATCGGCTGAAATGATGATGATGATGATGACAGGGTTATTGGTAAAACACTGGCAACTTAGGACTATGTTACTAACATCATAAACAACAACTTTTGTTCTATGACTTCTTACAAACATAATACTTTTATCAAAAACATACCTTCAAGATTTCGTTGTTCTATCTAACACATTTCAACTCTGTATTTAGCTGTATCTGTTCTCGTAAAAGGCTTTCGAAACATAGTCATCACACCTAGCAAGCATTCGCACAATTTCCGCGTATTCGACATTAGAATATTGACTTCGTAATAATTATTTAGAACGTTCAATTTAAATATTTTTATTTATGTATGAAAAGCTGATGAAAATTTTTAAAAGTCATAGAAAAAAAGTTGTTGTTTATGATGTTAGTAACATAGTCCTTTTTTGTGGTGTGAAAAATCATGCATTGACATCCCCCGCCCTTGGGCGGAGCGGGTAATAGTGTCAGACTCTTACTGACTAAAAGACCTACCCCGTTCCTTCTAGCCTTCATACCGGGGCTTTTTTTTTTTCTTTTTTTTTTTTTCGATGGGAAAAATCATCTTATGACAACCCCCGCTCTTGGGCGGAGCGGGAGATAGTGTCAGACTCTTACTGACTAAAAAACCCATCCCGTTCCTTCAAGCCTTCATACCGGGGCTCGAGCGCCCTTTCGGATAACCCTGGCCCCAGTAGGCTTCGACCCGGCTGGGTCCCTGCTGTTGCTAACAACTTCTTAGAGGCGCGCGGGTACAGTGCGCGCCGTTGGGCTTGGTCCGGACAGTTACCGGACGGCCGGACAGAGTAACATAGTCCTGAAAGGTAGCTAGTGTTTTACAATAACTCTATATAACATATAGATTGTCACTCAGGAATAAAGCAGCTTTCTATCGGTGAAAAAATTTTAGCAATCAGACCAGTACATCCAGAGACTGCCTCCTACAAACAAAAAAAAACTTTGACTATAGATAATATTATTTTCGATGATCAATTTAACACCTGCACAAGATTCGATTTTGGCCTTTCACAGGATGGACCGATGACTTGAGGGTCGTGACAGTCAGCAACAGCAGGGGCCCAGCCGGGTCGAAGCCTACTGGGGCCAGGGTTATCCGAAAGGGCGCTCGAGCCCCGGTATGAAGGCTTGAAGGAACGGGATGGGTTTTTTAGTCAGTAAGAGTCTGACACTATCTCCCGCTCCGCCCAAGAGCGGGGGTTGTCATAAGGTGATTTTTACCATCGAAAAAAAAGGGTCATGACAGTAAGTGCGCGGGCGGCGAGCGGAAACTCTGTCCCTGAATCCACGCTCTCCACACCACGCTGACAGTGTAGCCGAGCAAACCGCGCGTGTTCTCGCACCCGCACCGCTCTCCACACCGCGCTGACAGTGTGGCCGAGCGCTTAGTTCATACGTGTCTGTTGTGTTCATTATATAAATCTTACTCTTGATGTCTCATATAACCGTCTTGAAGTTAACAAGAATTAATTACCATGCTATATCATAATTAAGTCTGCGTAGCTTCATATTTTTTTCTTTTACTTAAATAGTGTCCTATAATAAAGTAGTGGGGTAGTCTTGAGACGCACAGAGACTTCCAGCCTAGCCCATAGGTGAGTTTATGTGTGTATACTCTCAGTCACCCGGATGGCTTGCTAACTATGTATTTTTGCTGACATAACAAGCTTATAACTGTGAGATTTTTCATGATACAGTTATGACATTTAGTTGATAGATTCTTTGAATAAAAATACTGTACACGTGTTTCGGATTTTACATATTATAATAAAATTAATGCTGTTTAGGTAAATAGTACGATATAGAAGCTTGCTATGAAAATTTGTTAATATTATTTTGTGTTTAACGTTAAAAACGTATACACCACCAATTTTTAATTAGTACATATACTTATAGGGCTTATTAGAAAAGCCCTTGTTATTTTATAAGTAAAATCTCAATAAATAATATTCATAAACAGCAAAGTTATTAGCGTTGGTTTATGTCCCAAAATGTCACTCAATTTATGGAAATATTGCGCAGGCTATTGATTAATGAATTAATAAGTGACAATTATTAAGAAAAACACTGCCCGCAGTATTTTCTACTAGCAAGTGTTATCTATGATGAATTTACCATTTCGTGATTAATTTTAGGATTTCGGTTTTTTCTACTTTTGACTACAAAAATATATCAGTAACAGGTATAGACAGAGCCCCATTTTTTGTGTACTAATTAAGAAGTAGGTGTGTATAAAAAACAAATGGAGTCATTACTTACGAAGCAACTGCATGTATTTATATTCCACACACACGGACAAAACGCTATTAACAGTACGTAATTTCAATTTAATTATCGCAAAAGGCTTCACACAAGAGCTCAAAGACTTGATACAGAATAGACAATTATTATAAACGTATTAAGTTTAAATTTCCATTTCGACTGCATGCCCGGCGCTCTGGGAGCTTTTGTCAAAGGCCTTCTGTTACACCGCAAGAAATGTTTGGTGATTATAAAATTGCATGTAACCATGTGATTGCATCGGTTGCGCAAATAATAATCTACTACACTAATTATATTACAAAGAAGTAAAATTTGTTTTTATGTTTTTTTGTTTGTAGGAGCTGGAAGTACCGGTCTGATTGATAATTTTTTTTCACTAATAGATAGTTTCTTTAATCGTAAGGGACATTGGCTATTTTACATATGCGGGCGAAGCCGCGGGCAAAAGCTAGTAAACTATACAATCAAACAATCGAATTTAAAAATTTTTAATTGACATTTTCTGCTGTTGATTCTTCTATCTCTCTTTACGAAATACTGGCACTGCAAACGGCTTTGTTTGTAAAACTCATGGTACGAAAACATTTTTTTTATATAATAGTTTACAGCATTTGAGGATAGCACAGCTTCATATTAGTGAAAGTAATCGGTCCCGTTTTTTAAAGAGTACCTCCTATATAAAAATTTAGAAATTTTACCTCTTTGAATATTAGCATAGATCATCAGAACCGTTTCAGATGAATCAAAAGAGGTGTCAATTTTGTAATACCTATTCAAAAATTGGATTTTCTGAAAGGTAGACAAACCAAACTGCGGAAGAAATCTTCTTCTTCTTCTTCCTGCCCTTGTCCCATCTTATTTGGGGTCGGCGCAATACGTTTTTTTCTTCCATTCTACCCTGTCACTCGTCATACTATCACTAACTTCATTTTCTTTCATATCATTCTTCACGCAATCCATCCATCTTTTCTTTGGCCTCCCTCTCCCTCTCCACCCGGAAGAAATATAGAATGAAAATTTACGATTTTAAGGTTTTTGGCTTAAAAATACATTATCAAGGTCCGTATTTTTAATATTTTCAAATTCTAGATTACATAAATAACGAAATTGCATTTTTATGAAAAGGATCTTTTAAAGCTCATATAATAGCATTTTATTAAAAATTTCAATTCCTTTTTCAAAATTCTCTATATTTATTTTTTTCCCCATATTTATAACCTCTTACACTTCGGTGTGACAGTATTCCCAACTCACCCGTGAGCTCAGTATATCGTGAGATCTGACCGACGTGTCGCGGTAATGGGAAACATGGACAAGGCTTATCTTCACGCTCTGCCTCTTAGACGTGCGGGTAGATGGAAATATAGGGGCTCGGAGACGACTGATTGTTGGGAAAGATTAGGCGATTGTGGGTAGTTTGTTAAAGTTTAAGGGTAATGGGACTCTGCGTCAGATGATGGAGGTAAAATTAAGTACTCAAAATAACTTAAACTCTTGTTTTTAAGGGCATGGACTAATATTAAAATTAAAGTGTGTTTCTTACTCGTTTACGTTAAAACTAGTGAAGGGGTTTGGATGAAATTTAGCACACTGATTGACTATATCCTAGAGTAGCACAAAAGGTACTCCTATAGCAGGAATATGTTGCCTTGGGTCAGTTTTTTCATAGTTGAAGTTAAATAAATTAACATGTTTCTTTTCATGAAAACTTAGTATTAACTCTTTTGGGCTTGTGGACGGCGAGCAAAGGCTAGATCGCCATCTAATAATAGTTGACTGCGTGTTGTATTCCACGCGCATCATATTAGCCGATAGAAGTTCACTGTTGGACTTAGGCCTGCCCCAAGTGACGCCACAATGAGATTTCAGCAAGATTAACGAGGCCCGTTAAGACGTGCCTTTGAGGCAGTTACCATATTTCTCGCAAAGTGCAAATGAAGGAACAAAGGTATATTTTATTTAGTAAAAATGTGACACTCCCTCCCACTTCACATAGGCCTTCGCCACACTTGGCGAAAATTTCGTCGCGGATCTTCCGCGTCGAAACACCAATACATGTTATTGCATATAAATTATAAATAGCGGGCACACTACGCGGAAGATCGGTCGCTCCGTCGCGTCGTCTCCGTCCTTGACGGAAATACGGTCGCGGGCGATCCGCGACGGAATTTCCGTCAAGTGTGGTTAAGGACTTAGAGTAAGACAAGTCATTTGATGATTTCTGTAAAATAAGACTCTTTACAACACCGCTCACCTCCACTGTGCTGATTATTCGCCCACTTAGCATCGCTAATAGTCTGCCCATTGGACCGCTATGACTACGCGCCTATATTGACTGCGATTTATTAATCTACACAAACGGTTCGCGTCAGAGTGAGATGAACGCGTTTATTCGCTCCACTGATTCATTATTATTGTTATGTGCGTATTCTATATTATTTTCTATATTAAATTCTCAAAACGGTGAAGTAAAACATCGTGAGGAAACCGGCATGTCCTAGAACTCAAAAAATTCGAAGATATGTGACAGTCACCAACTCGCACTGGACCATTCCCTCTCCTAGAGAGGACGCTTGAGTCCCAACAGTGGGAACAATAAAAAGGCTGGTGATGATGATGATTTTATATCAATTTAGATTGAAAACTTAGCAATAACTGTTCAGTGAGTAAGAGCAGTGGTGGCCGAGTGGTAACGGCTCCCACTTACGATTTCTAAGTCGCGGGTTCAAACCCAGCCAAGCGAATTTCTTTGTGTAATTTATTTAATCAACACTGCTCTCAAAACGGTGAAGGAAAACATCGTGAGGAAACCGGAATGTCCTAGAACGCATCACATGACATAATCAATCATATACGAGTATAATGTTGGGAACGTTATAAGGTTGCTTCAATTTATTTGGTTCTAGGACATACCGGTGTCCTCACGATGTTTTCCTTCACCGTTTTGAGAGTAGTGGTGATGAAATAAATTACACAAAGAAATGCGCCTGTCTGGGTTTGAACCCGCGATTTATTATATTTTTAAAAAGCCGTTTTGCCAAAGTCACCCATTTTCTAGATTTCAATGTTCTTATGCATATTTTTTTTTAATTATTTATTTGGACAACAATTATTAACACTAATAAATTGAAATAAAAAAATTACAAGTCTATAAAACTTTAGACAGTGTAAGAATTATTTAAAGGTAAACACCACATGAACTAAAATAAAGCGATAATGCGCGAACCTATCAAAAAAAAAAAATGCATTAATTAAGTTAAAGTGCATGTAAAGCTGACGTGAAAACTTTAATCTACTGAAAGAACATTGTTCTTTTCTGTTCTTACTTAGAATAATTATTACTGTTAATATTTAAACAAAAATGCTTTACTAATATTACAATAAATCAGGGCGTCAAGTCTGCTACTACAATAGTGTCCGAATGGTTTATCATTGATGTCATAATAGTCGATTTTGACAAGTTTGGTAATCTACTAATATAATGGCGTCATTATGACTTTCCAATGGTCAACCACTGACACTCCATTGAAAGAAGTGGCTTATAATAGCAATCTCGTACATATTTGACATAGGCGGTAATCTGCTAAAACTTGGACAGTTTATATAATCAGTGTTCTACCATTAGAACGATAATGTGTAGTTATTGGTTTTAATATGCCCGATATTATCATTCTACTACAACTCTATTACGATACCATTGACCGATCAATAAATGATCATTATGAATTAGCAGATTTCGAACTTTTAGGAAAATGACAATGGGATCGTGTTGGAATGACGAATTTATAAAAATAGCAGACTTGGGCCAATGATACTTAAATACTCGTAGTTTAAAATTTTAGAATGATATTAACTGAAAGAATCAAAGTAAAAATTATGACTTTTTCACCCCCAAAATATATAAATACCAGAACTACTATATCTATCTACTTAAATTACTGACTACTAACAATAATCTAATCGAATTGTACATTTGCTGGCTTTGTATCAAATGTGTAATTTTGTTGCTCACCATACTTGATTCAGCATTATGAATGGTTTAAGCGATTCAATCATTTAGCCAATAATTGGGTCACCAATATCGAAATGTGAAACATTGCATAATGTTAGCTAGCCTACTGGGGCCAAGTGTCTACTTCTGAAAGGAGGCTCGGCCCCTGTATGAAAGGCAACGAAGGAACGGGGTGGGTTTTTTAGTCAGTAAAAGTCTGACACTATCTCCTGCTCCGCCCTAGGGCGGGGGATGTCATCTAGATGATTTTTAGCCACGGAGAAAAAAAATAAGTAAAAAAGAGCTACTAGAGAGTAGGTATTTCTTTAATTTTCTTTTCTCCCACTCCTGAGAAAAAGGCTTCCACCAGACTTTCCATCTTTTGCGACGCCGCGCTTTCTCTTTCCACATTTTTTTTATTACTTTTAAAAAATTTCGACATCCTCTTTATTTTTTCTTTTATTTCCATTTGTTTATTTTTTTTTAACTTAATCGAATTCAATGTATTTTTAACCGACTTCGAAAAGGAGGAGGTTTTATGTTCGGCTGAATGTATGTTTTTTTGTATGTTCACCGATATCTCGGCAGATTCTGGACCGATTATGGAAATTATTATTTATTTATTTTGGTGAAAGGTTATGCTTCCAAGTTGGTCCCATAGAAATATTGTTATGATCTGATCATGAACTTCATAGATATGAAACAGAACTCCTCATATGATCACAGCATAATTGTCGTAACAAGTAAAATTGCTTTGTATAAACATGTAGTCGATGACTGGCTGGTTGGAAGTAGTTGGAAGAATAGAGGGAGGACTTTGCCCAGCAGTGGGACTGTATAGACTATATAATAATCTAGAAAAAAACTAAGAAAACACCTTAACTTTAGGTACACAAGTCACAATAGAACATCTCAACCAATCACGCGATCGGAAATACGTCCAACGTCCAATCCTCCATTCTACAATCGGGAAGCTTCCACAGAAAGCCAAGTAATAAATGTAACAAATTGAAGTAACCTGATACCACTGAACCCATTGTTAGTGGGAAGCGGACACGTTATGCGCTAATGGGGTACTCTTTTACATCGGGTACTGTTACTGTGATAAGAAATATGTGTTTGGAAAAAGGGGAAATGATATATATGTGGGTGAGTAAGGTTGAAGCGAATGAAAAAGACAGAGTATCAGGTTGAATGAAGATCCTTTCCTTTCACGGTTTGAACAATTTGGTAAAAAGAAAGAACTGGCATATAAACTTATAGACTTTATTGTACACCTTATCTTAAAAAAAAGAAAACCTTTCTGATTCCCTACCGTTCTCTTTTACCAAGAAACACTGGTATTTAGTGTTAGAAATTATACTTATTAAAAATCACCCTTCTTACTCTTAAAGAAGTATTAAGGGGCCGGCGACGGATGAATTTCCATACAAACGTAATACCACGCTCATTTGCAGTTGGAGCATATTTCCAACATATTATGATGATATTCGGTTGTAGATTTATAATATTTATCTAGGTCCTACGTCGAGAATATTAGAAATATTGTTATTTTTAATACAGGAAAAGCCAAATGGCATGTTTTGCCATTTACGCTGTAAAAAAGTGCGACATACAATTCGCTTAAATTTCTTTTTTTTTTAAAGAAAAACTTAGGAACCTTGATAAATATATAACCGAATATCATCATGATATGTTGGAAATATGCTCCAACTGCAAATGAGCGTGGTATTACGTTTGTATGGAAATTAATCCTTCGCCGGCCCCTTAAAATTACTAGACTACGAGAACATGGTAAGGAAGCGTGTATTTAAGCTACCCATCATTCCCGTCAAAAAAAAAGAGCAAAAATTAAAGTAAATCCGATGGTTGCGAGGCGCACAAGATTGGTCGTGGTGTCGACGCTTGGGGAAGGCTATGTCCAACAGAGGACATCTTTAGACAATTTTATATATTCTACAACTATCACACAGCGCCGTCTAGTCCCAAGCTAAGCAGAGTTTGTGTTATGGGTACTAGACAACTGATAAACATACTTATATATTTCTAAATACATACATATTATAGATTAATTACACCCAGACACAAAACAAATGATCGTGCTCATCACACAAACATTTGTCCTGGGTGGGAATCGAACTCACGACCTTCAGCATAGCAGTCAGGCCACTAATCACTAGACTAATAGGCCTGTCGAATGATCATGATAATGATAAAATTTCTAAGTTTAAGACTGTAAAAACTAATGTCTAATTAGGTAAACAGTTGTGCATGCTCCACAAATCCCTAGCAAGTGAAGTAATTAATGCAAGACCGACCATGTTACTTGTGATGCAAATATGGAAATAGATGATATTGCAACTGTAGGTAACGCGGATACAAGTTCACGTTTGGTATTCATATAGTTTCCATTTTGTTTGCAATTTAATTTGAGCTGGATAGATTGCACAGGAGCTAATGAGAAGCATTGAGTTAATGTAGTTTTGGGTACATGATAATGATAATTTAAGAAAATTTGTTAACTGTATATTACCTTTTGATTAGGTTAGATATCATCAAATAACTTCTACAGCTCTGGGTAGAGCGAGAGAGAGAAAAGTCAGACCTTTGCTGATCAATATCCACCCGTATTTCTTTAGGCCCATGATGACTCTTACGAACAATTTAGCAAATTTTGCAATAACTGACTTTGATTTAGCATACTCTTTTAACAAAATAATAAAAAATTCAAAGTTTAAAATAATCCGACGCACAAAAAGGATTCCATCAGCCACCTCCAAGTTCTAGTATCTGGTCCTCGTCGTCATGAAAAATGTGTAGAACTAGTTAAGACAAATCTATTGGGGCCAAACTCGACGTGTTCACTAGTAGGCATTCCAGGGTTCCATTAGTCACCTCCCAGTTCTAGCATCAGCAAAATGGAGCAAAATGGTCACATATAGTTTTTGAGTTCACAACAAACAAAAGAACAGACGTATAAAAATAGTATAGATTTAGCCTCATTTGAAAGACTGATATACTACATACAACAAACTACTAAATCTGATCTATTCATATTCTCAAAAAGCCTGCCACCAGACGGACTGCATCGCAGCAACCGCACGCAGTCCACATATTCAACTGCATGCAGTTTGATCTGACTATGCGCAGTTGGCGCCACGCATTTAGCCCAGCAGTGTATGATTTGATCTTTAAGTGCCTCAAAATAAAGTTGACAATCTCAATGTGTGTTGTGTCTCTTTGTAATTAACTGCACGCTGACTGTATGCGGTTAGCGATGGACAGCGTGCGTCGGCACTATACAACTGCAGCCGACCGCGTAAAGTTGAAGGCACGACTGCATGCAGTTGATATTGACTTCACTCGACTGCAGCCGATCGTTTGCAGTTGATATCATGACTGCACGAAGTCGAACGTACAACTGCATGCAGTTAAATATTTCGACTGCGCGCAGTTGCTGCGAGGCAGTCCGTCTGATATTAGCCTTAAAATATCCGAATAGAATTACAATAAATTTAATTTACGAAAAAAATTCTTTCTTTCTTACGGCAACTTTATTTAGTACCAAATTCAACTAGTCCAAAGAAACAGCACGGTACTTTAATTAAAAGTTTCATATTTCATTTTAACTAGCTTCTGCCGTGACTTTTCCTACTTTTCAATTCTCTTAATTAAATAGTTTGACAATTTGGTAGAAGTTTCTTGAAGGAAAATAGTTTCCTTTTATTTTTCTTCACAAAGCGAATGCTTGATCAATTTTCTATAATGACTTTTAAAAGTTTGATGACTTTGTTCGCAATGCTCGGAACTACTTAGGTACGAGAAAGTTAATTAAACTATGTTGCAATTACGTATAATTATAGTTGATTTTTTTTTAAATATAATTTATATTATCTGATTCAGTTTCATTGGTTGCAGTAGTAACTAATGAGCAGTATGTTCAAATCCGAAGCCAGATAGTATTGCTTCAGGCTGCACTTGACTGCGATCCCACCTGATGGTAAGCAGAGATACAATGACGGCGAGGCGCACTAGTTTGTTAAGAGCCTATTCACTCTCACTTTAAAAGAGTGTCCATGGAGTTTCTTGCACGTTCTTCTCCATAGAAACCTACTCTTTGGAACGTGCAATTTAGCTTCACTTGTTTGACTGACCCACATTTTTACAATTCAAAAGTGCCTGTAACTGGTCTATTTGAAATAAACGTTTCTGATTTTTGATTTCTCTAGCTTTGAAGACATCCAAATTATAATTGGATGGGAAGACCACAGCAGGCAAATTGTTACAGTCCTTCAATGTACGCGGTATAAATGGATATTTATTTACTTAATTTGATGACGATGACGCAAGAAAACCCCGAGCATAGCCCTTTCCATTTCACCACTGGGCCACCTCTAATCTTATTTTGATTGCAACTTTTTTATTATTATGGTGTATATAAATAATACATACGTAATCAGCCTTTTAATGTTTAATATAATAATATTCCACAACTGTCACACAACGCCGTCTAGTCCCAAGCTAAGCAGAGCTTGTGTTATGGGTACTAGACAACTGATAAACATACTTATATATTTCTAAATACATACATATTATAGATAAATTGCACCCAGACACAGAACAAATTATCGTGCTCATCACACAAACATTTGTCCTGGGTGGGAATCGAACTCACGACCTCCGGCATAGCAGTCAGGGTCACTAACCACTAGACCAACAGGCCTGTCAAAAAGGTTTCCACTGCTCGAACTCAGACTTCCTCACTAGGAAAAGGAATGGGCCGTAACACACCACACGGACTTGCTTTGGTGAATGTCACATGTCTTCGAATTTTTGGTTCTAGAACACACCGGTTTCCTCACGATGTTTTCCTTCACCGTTTTGAGAGCAGTAGTGAGGAAATAAATTACATAAAGAAATGCGCCCGGTGTATATGTATAGTGGTATATAGATGTGCATTATTCAAGTAACATGTTATTCCTAAGTACCTATTTTTTGCAGTTTTCTTTTACAAATATATTCCTCCTTATTCCTACAGGGATAAGCGTTTTGTTATGCTGTACATATATTTTTTCCGAAAAAATGCCCTTTTTTCATTAAAACATTTTGTTCACCTAAATAAACAACACGCCTTATACCAGGTGTGAACATTGTACACAGAATTAAACATTCTCCACCTTTTTATAAAGTCGTGATAAAAAGAAGGTTCCAGGAGAAAATACGTATATTCCACAGCTTTTATGACTTATAACGATATCGTGAATTTTTAATTTTCTTGTTACAAAATATATTGTGCTGTGTATATTCTTAATTTTGAATAAATTGGGTAGCTTGTTTGAGTTCTAACCCAAAATGCCCCAGCCGCTGGGATTCCGATCCCGACTTCCGGCCACCGTAGGTGAGGGAAGGCGGCGAGCAATGGGTAGCTCGCCGTCCGTCCGTCCGGGCCGAGGTCAAGTCGTCGACGGGGCATAGTGTTCCACGCTCGTCTCAAAGAGTTGTCAGCAACCTTAAGGGTCGAAGCCTACTGGGGCCATGGGTGATGCGAATGATGCGAAAGAAATTCTCGGGGCCCTGGAACAACGGAGGAGGAACAGGAGTGGGTATTTAGTTAATAAAAGTCTGACACGCCCTCTCGGTCCGCCCAAAAAAAAAAAAAACAAAACACAAAAAGAGTGGTGTTATAAGTTTGACAGTTATAAGGCTTGTGTAACTCTTAAACGGGTGTGCCGGAAAAAGTTTTTTTTTTCAAATGGAAATCAGATTTGAAATTGCTTTAGTCATTCACTAGTTACGCGGGGTGGGGGGGGGGGTGAAAGGGCATGATGATCAGGGAATATGTTGATCGCTTAAGGAAAATTCAGAATAAATAGATTATTATCGAGTTTTTTAAATACGAACCCAAAGATGTACTTACATGAAAAAAGTCAAAGGGGATTGCCCATTTGAGGCCATGAGCGGACAATTGACTAGAGAAAAATACTTTGTTCATTAATTTGGCCATAAAAAAATTTTAGTTCAAAATGAGCGCCACTATAATAAACAATAAGTGGTAAATAAAACGTAACTTTATGGAAAAAACAATAGTTTTATCATTGATAGTAATATTTGATGTCCGTATTTGGCCTGGAACACCATAGAGGCTGGGCAATCCCCTTTTATTGCTCAATATAGTAACTAATGGAATGTGACGTTACAAAGAGGTACCATTTTTGTTTGTTTGTAACGTAATCTTTGGAAGCATCTGTACCTACTTTACACACCCGTTATGAAAAATATGCACTCTCAGAAAGTTGAGTGTCATAGAATTTTTTTTTAACCCGATTAAAAAAAAAAAGTCAGAAGCCACTGTTTTTGATTACATGTCATAATTTTGGAACTGGGCAACACAATGTTCATTGCATAGACTGATAGTCTTTTCTGGTGTCTTCGTTACAAGAATGTGTTTAATTTACTGGTTGCTAATGGAAAACGCCTGAAAACTCCGTTGACATTCGGTAATTGCGTGATTTACTCGAATATTTCACAAACTTGTTCCTCACAAGTTTTTCAGAAAAAAATATAGTTTAAAAAAACTAAAAAACACGCTTTCATAGCACATCAAACTAAAAAGTGTATAAAATAAATGAACGAAAAATATTAATATCATTGTGAAAAAAGCGTGGGGCGCTTTGTGTCATATTTTTTTTTGTAAATCGAGCAGCCCACGCTTTTTTCACAATGATATTAATATTTTTCGTTCATTTATTTTATACACTTTTTAGTTTGATATGCTATGAAAGCGTGTTTTTTTAACTATATTTTTATTTTTCACAAAAAAAACAACCGATTATTGTATTGTCACCGGTCTTTGATGGGTGTGCAAAGTTTAAAGAAAATCTGATCGCCCAAAGTTGGTCAAAATCGAGCTCAAAGGCGTTGATTACAAACTTACAGGTGAAGGCTTCTATTGATGCACTCTTTTATACTTTTAATATATAAATATACTACGAAGGGTTAAAGTTTACGTAAAGTAGCAGAATTTCAAAAGTCTTTACTGGATAAATAATCCATTTGTTTTTAAATACAATAATAATAATACGAAATAATATACAATAAAATGAAATGTCAAATTTCAATAAATAACCCGCCCACCTCTTATCGATCCCGGAGCAAAGGTTACTGAATTAGTTTTAAACAAAATGTTTTTATTTCAATATAAGCGTAGATAATGTGTTATCGAAAAGAGATCGCATGAGTTAATTTTTAATAAAGCCAACAAACTGGCTGGTAAAATATACTTCTAAGGATTATGTATTCTAAAATAGGTTTAAAAATTTGTGGAAAAAAGAATGTGTGTTGTTTTTTCAGTGTTGAAGTGAATCTTTGTAAGAAAGGCTTGTGCGTTCAACTAAGAAAATATAATAGTGTGTAGGCCCGTGTCTTTGATTTTTATAGAAAAATCCCTACACGAAGCCTACCGTGAGCTAAGTTACGTTACAATAATATCCATAAAAAAGCTGTGTATTAAAAATATCTAAAGAAAGATGTGTAATTGCATCATAATCTTCTTCTTTTTAGTGTCTATATATGTATCTATTATATGTAATATGTAAATATCTATGTGTGTTTTATACAGCATTTGTATACAAGGTGTAAGGGACAGCCCTCCACAAACTTTAAGGGCTTGCTCAGTAGACGAAACTGAACAACCTTCCATAACACGTTTTTTCAGGAAACGAAAAAAAAAATCCGCCTCACCATACAAAATTATAAACTTGATTGGACAATTTGTATGGGGAGGCCGATTTTTTTTTTCAATTCCTGAAAAAAATTTTTGTGGAAGGTTGTTCAGTTTCGTCTACTGAGCAAGCCCTTAAAATTTGTGGAGGGCTGTCCCTTACACCCTTTATATTATCACTACATAGTATAAAACAAAGTCGCTTTCTCTGTCCCTATGTCCCTTTGTATGCTTAAATCTTTGAAACTACGCAACGGATTTTGATGCGGTTTTTTTTAATAGATAGAGTGATTCAAGAGGAAGGTTTATATGTATAATAACATCCATTAAATAGTGGAGAAGTACTGTTATTTTTGAGGTTTCTAATGTGATGTCGTAAATAATTACATTTTTTCCGCTTACATTGCAAACGCAGGCTGAACCCTACGAGTTTTATCAAAATAATGTACTAAGTATTGTACATATTGAAAAGGTCTACAGAAAAGTCCGTGATGGTATATGTCTATCTCTTATGGATAACCCACAATAACTTTTTTTTGTCATTTACTTTTTACGACAAATAATGGCTAATTTTCGAAGCGATTTTAACCAATACAGCATTAATCCTTAACCAATTAAATACCTTGAATACATTGTTCATTTAATATAGATCTATATGGCCCTTTACACCGTATGATTTAAGTGAATATTTTCGAAGATATTACAGATTTAAAAATTGCGGGACGTAGCGTTTGCGGCGGTACCGGTCGGCCGCCCGGTGCGGCAAGAGCGTGCCTCTTCATGGTATAGGGAAAGGGGGATTGTTTTACTCCAAATTTAACGCGTGCGGGCCACGGGCAGTAATGAATAAATCAAAACTACTGAATCGATTTTAATCACATAGGCTATATATTTTATACCCGTGCGAAGCCGGAGCGGGCCGCTATGTTTTTATATACAACGTTCACAGTTTTTCTGTAGTATATTTAGTATCAGCATTGCACCCGTGCGAAGCCGGGGCGGGTCGCTAGTAATATATATGTGTAACTCTAGTTTGTCACATCAACGACAGCCCCATTTCTTGTCCAGGCAATTACTGTCCATTCCAGGTTGCCTGGAAGAGATCGCGGAATGCGATAAGGTCGCCAATTGTATGTATGTGTTTTAGTTTCCTTTTTGTATATGTAATGGTGTTCAATAAAGCGTATAATAATCATGGAAGAGCGGTTGTATAAAAATGTACCTCAAAAAAAATTTCTTATTAATGTTTCTATGTACTGCTTTCTATATTATGTGTAACTGTGCGTAAAATAAACACATTTTGTTTTTCTTTCTCTCATGCGATGCTGGGATAAGTCACTAGTCATCATTATCGTCATTTCAGCCGATACACGTCCACTGTTGGACATAGGCCTCCCCCAAGCGTCGCCACATCGAACATTCCTGTGCGTCCCGCATCCATCGGTTTCCTGCTACCTTCACCAGGTCGTCGGTCCACCTTGTAGGAGCCCTTCAACACTGCGTCTTCCGGCACGCGGTCGCCACTCCAAAACCTTTCAGCCCCAACGGCCATCTGTTCTGCGAGCAATGTGCCCTGCCCATTGCCACTTAAGTTTGGCAATTCTTTGTGCTATGTCGGCAACCTTAGTTTTTCTGCGGATATCTTCATTTTTTATTCGATCACGAAAGGAAACCCCGAGCATATTCCTTTCCATTGCTCTTTGGGTGACTTGGCCCATTGTGAGCGACCACGTTTCGGAGCCATATGTCATCACTGGCAAGTCACTAGTATAAAACTAAAAACATTAGCTAATTAATCATAACACGGAAGGCTTTGTGGACCTCTACAAACAAGGGTGAAACGATGACACCTTAATCACCATATTGGACAGGTTTATCCATTGATTGATCGCGTTCTATTGTAAGTACAGAGGTAAATACTGTATATACTCTTCCGATCATTATAAAATTATCTTTATGTATTTTTTTTATTTATTTATAAAACTTTATGCAACGCACAGGTACAAAGGCGGACTTAATGCCTTAGGCATTCTCTACCAGTCAACCTAGGGTGGTGAAGAGAAAAACATGGCAGGTGCACAAAAAAAAAAACAACAAAACAAAAAAAAAAAAACATTGGATTATTAAGAAAAATAAGGGTGCAAATGTATATATATAACTAAAATAGACATACATATATATTTAATATAATATACCTACATATATATTTATATAAAGTAGCAGAAGGGGGGTTTTGAAACGACTCCGCTATTTGTTCTGAAAGTAATGCCGCAACTTTCGCTTAAATGCACACTGACTGGTGGCCATCCTGATGTCGAGAGGAAGCGCAGGTTTTGAGGCTTGGAATCGTAGCGACATCTATTTCGCCGGATTAAAAATAAAAAATATATTTTTCTTTCTTTCTATAATAGGAACTAAACTGCAAAAACTTGCATTGTGGTTTTAAAGTTGTTCGCGCGATTAAAATATTAAACAATAGTTTGAAAATGAATAATCGGGCAGTTGCCTGGATCATACAATACTCGTCTGGTTGTAACTAGGGCCGCAGGCAATACGAACATTTAAGCATTTGCTAAGGCTTTGTTTTCTGAAAAAGAAACCCGTGGTCTTAGGACGCAAAGGGCAAATGAAAAACACAAGTGTGTTTAAGCCAGTAAAGTCTGGTACGCCCCCCAGTCTACCCATGGTGGGAGAACTCCTTGGATGATTTATATTAAAATAAAACCCGTCTGTACCGAAAATCCTTCCGTTTTCATAAAGAGGTTCACGGGACTTTACATTCTGTTCCATATACCTAAGCCTCAGGTCTGCTATTACAATAGTGACAGAATGGTCTATCATTGATTCCATAATTGTTGATTTTGACAAGTTTTGGTAATCTACTAATATAATGGCGTCATTATGACTTGCCGATGGTCAACCACTGATACTGCATTGAAAGAAATGGCTTAGAATGGTAATCTCATTCAAAATGACATATGAATATCTGACGTATGCGGTAATGTGCAAAAATTTTGACAGTTCCTTTGATCAGTGACCTACCAGTACGACATCATTGCGCAATTAGTGCTTTTAATAAGCTCGATAAGGGCATTCTACCACAATTCTATTACAAGACCATTGACAGATCAATAATCAATCATTATGAATTAGCAGATTACAAACTTTTAGCAAAATGACAATGGGATCGTGTTCGAATGACGAATTTATAAAAATAGCAGACTTAGGCCTCTGTAAAGTCATCAAATTACTTATTCAGCTCTGTAGAGCGTGAGGGAAGATCTAGATTTTTACAGGCTAAAGGTAGCCAGTAAAAATAAAAAATAAGCCATACACGCTAGTGTGTACCTGACAGAACTGCCTGCACAGTTATAACTGTCAGGTAAGATTGTGTGGAAAAGTCCATAACTGTTGTACAACATACACGTTTCGGTTTACCTGTTAAACTCAACTGTATAGGCAAACCTATCAGATATACCCTATCGTGTATGGCTACCCCTTTAAACGTGTAGATTGTTCGAAAGTGTTAACGTAGCCCTAGAACGCAAAGGGCACTGAAGGAAAACAGATTTAAGTAAAAAAATAGATAGGTACAGAATCAATCTCATGTATGTACTTAACTTTTTATACCTACGCTCGGTGGATGCACACTAATGAGCGTTTGAGCCGGAACTGTTCGACGAGTGGTCCGTGACGCGACCGAGACATCGTGTCTGTGAGCGGTGTCTATGTGAGCGTTGCTCGAGCGTGCTTTGTATGTAGATTGATTTCTGTACCTATATATTTTGTGGTTTAAAACAGTAAAAAAAATTAACACTTCCTCTCGCTCCATGACAAGTTATTTGATGATTTCCTACCTCAAAAAAGAAAAAAGAAATAACTTTTCCGTAAAAAATACAGGTTTTATGATTTAATTATTTTTATACTCACCTCTAGGAGAAAAATACATTGAAGTCGGTGCCAAGGGCAGGTACGACTATTAAAGTATAATATGAGTCGAGAAAAAAATCTAATTACGTAGAAAAAATGAAATATCTAAGTAAAAATGAAATTTTCGTCGCCTTAGTATAAGAAAAGACGAGATAATTGAAATGTAAGAAGAAACAAACGCTATTTATTTCTGCCTACTTTTAAAGATGTATGAAGCTTTGGATATGGCATTTGCAGCTTTAAAATGAGCTCACTACTTAGCAAAATAATTATAACTCTCTTGTAAACGAAGTGAAGTTCGTATAGTTCGTCAAGTTGTTGAGCTCCTTAGCAGTCCTGAGTTGAGCTACACGAATACCGACAAATGTTCACACTGACTGGACAGGTCAACCCAAATCTGTGTGTTTCTGTACTCAAAAGACCATTTCAGATACTAATCTGGATGATTCTCATATGATTTGACCATTACATGTTTGCTGTATGAACTTTAAAATAGACTTCCGACTCCCGAGTTTTTTTCTGTGTTTCTTTTTAGGGTAGTGAGCTAGGAAACACCGGCTTCATCTAGTTTGAACTAACGAACTCCACAGTGTTCCTATAAATACCATATTGCAAGGGCAATCTAAATAAACTCCTCAGAACAACCCGCAGCTTCGGCTACCATCAGTCCTAACAGGCCCGTCAATCTTGCTGACATTTCTTTGAGGCAATTGTGAAACACAACGAGACATCAACTTGGTTTTGATCCTTAACAGACAGCTTGACTACGAGCTACTATTGCTCGCCTCGAAATCAATGAACTCTCTGCGTTTATTAAAATTAACAGCTAAACCCATAATTATTTCATGATAATATGGTCAGACATCAGCCATGTTTGACCATATCATATGGTAAATAGTTATGCTTTGGGTTGGTATTTCATCAAATGCTAATGTTTAAATGTTCTGAGCTGTATGGTTGACCATTTCATGTCACATCACGAAATGATCAATTTTAAGAACTGATCACGACATGTATACAATGATGATGCAGATCTAGTTCATTAGTTGGAAACTAATATTATTATTTTTTAATTTGAAAGACACAATTGCATTGTATAATGTAGAAGCACTTTTTTCCAAGTTTGTGAATGTGAAGCACCATGGAGCATTTTTATTAGGTTACAACTTTTTATTTTTTTATTTTTGACATTACGAGCATGGCAGTTGAGAGTTTGTCATGCTCACTCAAATGTCTCGCTGTTGGTGGTACGTGTTATTGGGTCGTTCAGTTCCCTTCAAAATGGTTGAGCTGAGTGGGGCTGATGCACGCGTCATGCTCGTGAACGGGTGCCGTCAGATGGGACTGGTCATCTCTTAGCTGCCAATGGCTTAATTCAGTTTCTATCTTTTAATTATTTTACATTTTTATTTCACTATCGACATTGTGCTCACATGATAGAAGCAACAAGTAATATCACATAATATGATTTAAAAGAGTGTCCATGGAGTTTCTTGCACGTTCTTCTCCATAGAGACCTACTATTTGGAACATGCAATTTAGCTTCACTTTTCTTGGACTGACCGACATTTGACAATTCAAAAGTGCTTTGATTTGATTTGATTTGATCGAAGCAAAACGATCCAAAAGGCATGCAAGCAGACTTGGTACAAAGTTGGTTATGGCAGCAAAGGCCCAATTTAGAGTGGAGAGAGCAGTGTATTAACGTAGGATATCCCTTAGCTAGATAGACCAGAGACATGACTAATACTTATAAAAAATATTATTCAGTGAAGATTTTGAAAAATAAGAAGAAAAAAAAGAAAGACAAACATTTATTCGTCACTTGCACAGGATAAACAAGAATATAATAAAATAAAAAACCGACTTACTAAAAAAAACCCACTAAAACCATCAAAATAACTTTAATTTCCGAAGTCGGTGTCTCTATAATAGTTTTGCCTCTTCGTTATTTAACATCGACTTCCGAAATGAAAGTTATTTTGATGGTTTTTCGATTTCGCCAAGTTTTCATCATCAGATCCCGACTTGGTGACTATGGGACCATTTGAGAAGTATATCCTTTCCAACAAAAAAAGAATTTTTCAAATCGGTTGGCAAGTGACGAAGTCGTGCGCGAAAATACATAAAAAAAAAATACAAACATCCGAATTGAGAACCTCCTACTTTTTTAGACGTCGGTTAAAAATAAAAAATAAATAAAAATTATTAAACTTTATGTAGGTAACGTAAAATAAAAAACTCAACATTAAAAAATAAAACACATTCATCCTCTACACGCAATCTGTGAGTTTATTAAAAATTCCGTATGGGATAAATAAATATAAAATTTATTGGCTGCCAAATCATTTACGTATTTTATTATCAAACTAGCTTTTGCCCGCAGCTTCGTCCGCGTACATGAAATATAGCCTATGTCACTCAGGAATAAAACAGCTTTCTGACGGTAAAAAATTTTAGCAATCGGACCAGTACTTCCAGAGATTATCTCCTACAAACAAAAAAAAACAAGCTTTACCCCTTTATTATATTAGTGTAGATGGACTAAGTTCAAAGTAGTGTAATTAAATCCTTCTGATCAAGGTTAATCCAAGAAACACGATACCGCATCCAAAATAACATTGAACGCACCCCTCTGACTAAGATTGCGGCCAAATCCAGGCCGGCTATATTGCTCACAATCTGGTTTTATCCAGTTAATTCCAGTTAATACCAGTTCATGCCGGTTCACTGGTAGCTCATAATTACACGGACGAGCTAAGCTATGCAATGTCAGTTTGTTCTATCCTGTTGGCTTAATCCATGACTTAATCTGGTTTTAGTACTAATCGAGATTTTCTTGTCGAAGTTTTGTTAGTTTAATTAACTTGTGGGGTTAATGATCCCTGTATAGTTTTATTGTTAAACCTTTTTTACTGTCTGCTCAACCGATTTTGTCTTCTATTCTGTAGGCATAAGGATGGCATTAAAAGCGGTTACAATACCAACTATTTACTGTGGTTGAAATTAGTCATACTGTTAACGCAATAAAAGTCAAAATCGGTTAAACGGAGACTAAAAAAGGTTTGTATAAATGTCTAAACTTATTTCAAACTAGCTGACCCGGTGAACTTCGTACCGCCTAACTACAAAATAGATAGGTACAGAAAACAATCTCATGTATGTACTTCACTTTTTATACCTACGCTCGGTGGACGCATACTAATGAGCGTTTGAGCCGGAACTGATCGACTAGTGGTCCGAGACGCTCCCGAGACATCGTGTCGGTGAGCGGTTTCTTTGTGTGCGTTGCTCGAGCGCGCTTTGTATGTAGATTGTCTTCTGTACCTATCTATTTTGTGGCCTAACAATGAGTGTAGTATATCTTTCGATATAGTCAACCAAATGCGATGAAATAAAGTTTAAATAATATGTTAAGTTACACACAAATTTAATGTATACAAGTTATTAACATTGATTTCGTACATTTTACGTGATGCGTGCACAATTAAAGAATTCTACAGATTTTATTATACAGAGTGTTGACATGGCTCCGCAAACTTTAAGGAATTGCTCATTACGCGAAACTGAACTACTTTACAAAATTTTTTTTTTCCGAAAGTGAAAAAAAACATCATCCTCTCCATACAAAATTATAGACTTGATTGGACAGGCCAATTATTAATTTTTTTCGTTTCTGTAAAACAGTCTTATTATTAAAAATAAGAATAAAGAGAATGATTCACATTAAAATAGTCTTGCACTCCTCTCTCTACTCAAAGCGTGAGAGAAGCTATTTGACAATCTTCCATTAAAAAAGAGTCAAAATACTCAGTCTATGTTTTCAACAATGTTTTAACTTCCAATTTTTCTATCACATAAATCAATACCTTTCAGCTATTGTCACTCGCCAAACATCTTCAATTTGCAAAGAAAAATCATGAAATATTCATGTCTCTTCTCATTTTCGTCGCTTCGTGTATAAAAATACTTATTTTCTAAAAATTTTTTCGATAAACAAATGCAAATTCCTTCGGCAACACTTAACTTGTAATACCGGAAATTAATATTTTTTGTTTTATTATTAAAATGGAGATTTATTTTTTAAGGTCACGGCATTTCTTTGTTACCAGTTTTAAGCTGAGATTTTGAAAGCTTTCTAATCTGATCCGGAACTCAGTTTTTTCTCTGTTATTAGTAACGTTCAAGATAAGTAACTAGATGTAGGCCATGGTCTGGAGCGAGGAGGAGTG
The DNA here is from genome assembly GCA_929112965.1 of Mythimna albipuncta. NCBI lineage: Eukaryota > Metazoa > Arthropoda > Insecta > Lepidoptera > Noctuidae > Mythimna > Mythimna albipuncta. The sequence continues at coordinate 13,971,368 of OV815982.1, forward strand.
GCAGGTGGTCGCCGACTTCTGCAAAGCAGTAATGCTCGCAAAGGAGGAGGCCGACCGCATCAGGCAACGGCGCTCTCGCCGCCACCGGGATTCCGATCTCGATTTCCAGCCACCGTAGGCGCAGGCTTGCGGATAGTGAGCGATGGGTAGCTCGCTGTTCGACCGTCCGGTAACTGTCCGGACCAAGCCCAAGTCACCGACGGTGCGCACTATTCCCGCGCGCCTCAAAGTCTTGTCAGCAACAGCAGGGGCCCAGCCGGGTCGACCTACTGGGGCCAGAGTTATCCGAAAGGGAACTCGAGCCCCGGTATGAAGGCTTGAAGAATCGCGGTGGGTTTTTTAGTCAGTAAGAGTCTGACACTATCTCCCGCTCCGCCCAAGAGCGGGGGTTGTCGTTGGATGAATTTTCCCACCAAAAAAAAGCCAGCAATGGGTAGTTCACCGTCAAACCGTCTAGACCGAGCTCAAAACGTCGATGTCAGCAAACGGTGGGAGCCTAGCAGGGTCGAAGCCAACTCCACCAAATTTCACCACAGCAAAAGGTCCTGAGTGTTTTGTATCCATCGTATCCCTGCAATCCTCCTAGTTCATCGGTCCACGTTGTGGGTGGCCTTAAAACGTTGCGTTTGTCGATGTTCGGAACCCTAACCACGGTCCTCTACCATCTGCCACCACAGATAACACTTCCACTTTTTCACTGTCAATTCAATAGTAATACTAAAATGTAGGTTGAAACATTACATTCCATTTTTTAAATTACCAGGCCAATATCGGGAGTGGCTTGTAATGTGACAGGTGAAACGGCGCCATATTGACTCGCTTCACGTGAGCCGTTATTTTGCAATGACGTGTACCTGTAAACTGGATGGTGGTGTATTTTCGGCCTGAAGTGTACGGGGCTTTTGTAAATTGAAACTGACAGCGGATCAGGTGTTGCATAATCAAATGGATTACCCCTGTACGGGTTTGGCAGATTTTTTGGTAATAGATATCGACGGAATTATATTATCGTGTAAAGGAGTTACGGTAGCGGTGGCCCAGTGGTAACGGTCTCGACTTGCGAGTAGTAGGTCGTGGGCTCAAACCCAGACAGGTGTATTATAGTGTCTTATTTATATAGAACTACCTTTTGCCCGCGGCTTCACTCGCGTTTTTTTTTTTCGGTAGGAAAATCATCTAATGACATAAACCTATGTCACTCTCCATCCCTAACTATCTTAGATCTCGAAAGACGGACAAACAGACACACACACACACACTTTCCCATTTATAATATTAGTATGAATAGATAATATAATAGAAATACTTTTATTCGGGACAGACAAAGCACAATGGTTATAAACACAAAGTAAAAAAAAAACAAAAGTACAGAGTGTGCGGAGCGTGCCCGCACCGAATGGGTGACCCCTGTAGCCCGATTCACGTAATGAAAACCGATACGATATCGTAGCGATTTAGTCGTTTAGACCATTTCCGTATTCACATCCATCAATCGAGTTTGAACGACACCGATTTTAAAGTCGTTTGAAATTCGTCGATTTAAAAAAACCGTATTACATTATCCTGGTAGAACACTTATTAATGTAACTGGAAATAAGTCGATAGATCGTGAATACCGCTTTTGGATAGGACTTCGATCGAACGACTATAAAACTTCAACGATATTTGGCTTGTTTGATTTTACGTGAATCAGGCTACCGCCTTAACATTTTCTGAGCGTTAGACACCCAGCGCTGATTTTCAGTTGGTGTTTCATCGCCATTGCTCTCAAAATGGTGAAAGAAAACATTGCGAGGAAACTGGCATGTCCTTGAACCAAAAAAATCGACATCATGTTACATTCATCAAACTGTACTGCGCCCGCGTAGTGGATTAACCTTTTGAATATCTTAAGTTACACAGTTCGACATAAGCAATTGTCTTTCTATTGTGTCTCTAATTACGGCATTCAAAGAGTTAAGGCCTATTCCTTCTTTTAGAGAGACCTGGAGCCCGAGTCTGCTATTTTTTATAACTTGTCAATCCAACACGATCTTATTGTCATTTTGCTAAAAGTTCGTAACCTGCTGATTCATAATGATCGATCAATGATCGGTCAATGGTCTCGTATTAGAGTTGTGGTAGAATGACAATATCGAGCTTATTAAAAACAATGACTGCACAATGACGTTCTAATGGTAGGTCAATGATTAAAGCAACTGTTACAATTTTAGTAGATTATCGCGTACGTCAGATATTCATTCATCATTATGTACGAGATTACCATTCTATGTCATTTCTTTCAATGAAGTGTCAGTGGTTGATCATTGGAAAGTCATAATGACGCCATTATATTAGTAGATTACCAAAACTTGTCAAAATCAACAATTATGAAATCAGTGATAGACCATTCTGACACTATTGTAATAGCAGACTTGAGGCCCTGAGTCCCAGCAGTGGGAACTTTTTAAGGCTGATAATGGGATGCTTTTGAGGCCTGACCAGGTCATCGGAAACCGTCGTCGTTTAATAAAAAAGTGCTGGTATTCAACCGCTTGTGATAAATTGATTGCACTGTATGCAGATTGATTAAGATTTTTTTTTGAAACTCCATGACAGTTAATAATGGTATTATTACTAAAAAAAAGAAGTCGCCCCGGGCGTCGGGAGCCACAGAGCGATTTTCTGCCACGGCAGGTCCGAACAGAAATCAGAAACGTTTATTTCAAATAGACCAATTACAAAATGAGTCAAAATATCGGTCATTCAAAAAAAAAAGTGAAGCTAAATTGCACGTCAAACCTACGCGTTGTCAACTTACGAGTCATAATGACATCTCTATGAGATGCGTATGAAATAGTCCATGTCCGCCTTAAACAAAGAGTCAAACCTAGTACCTCATTCGTAAAGCGATTATGACACCAACGAAGAACAACAAAAATTATTTCTCCTGCCAATAAAAAAATAGTCAGATACTACCCCCATCTCTACCTATTTAAATTTTAATTATTGCTTTACCATTTGGTACTTTATTAAATAAAACATAAGATCTATTTAACTTTATATTATAACGAGTAGATTACATAGCTTGCCTGTATTTGAGAAGGGTTTGGCAGAAGTGTCCTGGGTCCTGTGTCACCTACATATTTCGTAATAGGGGAGGATTTCATTGTAATTTAAGGAACCCAATTGCGAACTATAATTTGAAGTGGATTGAAAAATAAGACTGCATATATTGGAGTCAAACAGCAGCTAACTATTAAGTTAGTTAATTGATAAGTTTTTGTGAATCTTATTTTAATACTAGTATGATTATGAGTCTTGATACATGTTATAAGAAATAAGTATCAAGACTCATAGTATAGTCATGCGCTTGCAGATATTGTCGAATGGGTAGCTGCCGTCCAACCGTCCTTCTGGACTGAGCCACTGTCATCGATGGCGCGTAATGTTCCACACGCCCTAAAGAGATATCAGAAAAAACTTAGGGGCTTAGTAAGGTTGGAGCCTATTGATTTCCGAAAAAGAAAACCCAGGATCCTGAAATGCAAAGAACATGAAAAATAGAAGGAGTAGTATAATCAGTAATAGTTTAACACGCCCTCCCGCTCCGCCTTAGAGCGAGAGAAGTATTTGATGTTTTCCCACCAAAAAAAAAATGAGATTTGATACTTGTTAATCGAAATACAAAAATTATTATGGTTACGTACAAATAGTACAAAACAAATTACTTTTCCTAATCACCTAGTTTTGTAAATCTACACAGTTATTTATTAATTGTAGTTTTCAAATTATCATTCTAAGAAAATAGTCAGGAGAATTATCGTGAATGAATATCTACATTGAAATAAATGTATCACATTAATCTCAATGTTTGACTTGACATTTTGCCATATAATTAGATTGCGCCCATTTCGTTCCTTCCTTTACGTTAATATAGAATTATCTTTTCACCTCCAGACGACACTATTTTTATCCAGCAAGAAATCAAAATGTCTTACACCCCGACATTATACCCCTGGCCTGTAGTACAATTAGTGGTCAGTGTACAAGTTACGGGCAAGATACACAGGCCATAAGGCTAATGGAGCAGAAACGCCCATTACGCGGTACAACATTTGGGAGAGAGGTAGACGCACACTGAGCGATATACGCGTTGGGATTAAAGTTCTGTTTGTAACCGTCTTAAAAAAGGAGGATAACAATGTAACTGAATAAAAAAGGAGGAGGATAATGTAACCGACTTGAAAAGGAGTGGAACAATGTAACAGAATTATAAAGTAAAAACACAATGTCACACGTTTAAAAAAGAGGTGATCAAAATTACAAATTTAAAAAAGAATATAATAATGTTTAATGAATTAAAAAATGAAGAAAACAATAAAAAAGAGAAAAACAAATAAATGACCTTAAAAAAGAGAAAAATGTAAGCACCCAAAAAAATAAAATAAAAACAAAGTAATGTACTTAAAAAGAGATAAGAATGATGTAATCGACTTGAAAGACGTCCACTGCTGTACTTAGGCCTCTGCGAGCAAATGTACCCTGCCAACTGGTTTATTATTTGTGGCGTTTGATGATTCTTTGGGCTATATAACCTTAGCTTTCCTTTTTCTGTATCTTCACTCGTTATGCAATCACGCAAGGAAACTTTGAACATAGCTCTTTCCATTGCCCTATTGATGACTTTAAGCCTTCTGATAAGACTCATTGTGAGCGATCACGTTCCATAGCTATATAGGGTGACTGGTAATTAGTGTATGATACTTAAACACGTGATTGTGCTCATGATAACCAACAACTTTTACTAGGGGAACAAACTTGAAATCGCGAAAAAAAATCAGCTCTTCAGTACATTATGTTTGCCTAATGTACTGAACAGCTGATATTTTTTTGCGATTTCGGCTTTGCTCCGATAATAAAAACTGTTTGTTATCATGAGCACAATCACGTGTTTAAGTATCGTACACTAATTGCCAGTCACCCTATATGTCATCACTGGCAACACGAACTGTGTTTAGACTAATCAGGAAACAGTTTGCAAATAATTAAAAGAGCCATTGAACTACACTTGGAAAATTTGCGCCAAAGACCTTCAGAGCTGACTTAAGTTGTTATAAGAAATAAATTGGGTAGACAAGGCTGATCTCAAAAGATTTTAAGTATTACACAACATGCTCTGGTCTTTCCCGATGTTCCTAGATTGTCTTGTGTCCATAATCTGTCTGTTTAAAACCTAGTCACGTAATGGCTTCTTAAAAACATTAGACCGTCTAAGTTGTTTTTAAAACTTCTTTTCCAAGAATAGATTGGTGGACTTAAGGGTTTATAATAAAGAGTAACGGAATTTTTTGTTGGAACGCTCAAAAAGTCCTTAAAATTATATCTTTTAGGCTCTGAGCTTTGTTTAATTACGTGATTTTTTTTTCGTAATTAGATTTTATGTTCCTGGTTTTTTTATCATGGTGTTTACCTTTTTCTTGTTAAAGCAAAATCTAGCTTTGGTTTGGTTGGCTTTGGTTCTCCAGTTCATCTTCAAGGCTAAAAGCGAATAGGGTCTTAATAAACTAGTGCACTTCGCCATTAACGATTGCATCACAGCTTACCATCAAGTGGGATCGCAGTCAGGCACTAGTTTATATCAGATTAAAAAAAATACATGTTTAATATTTTAAACAGTCAATTGACATACGTAAACCCTTAATGCCGCCCAGGATGCCAGATGCGCGTTCCTTGCACTTTTTTGAAGGAGCTGTTATAAATGGATGAGATACTTTAGATCGTTTTAAAAATTAGGCTATGTTAAACGTATAGCCCTAAGTGCATATAATATTAATCATAATTATTATAATTTTTAAAATTAATATTATTATACGCCTCACTCAAGAGTGAGGGGCCAGAATAAGAGAGATACAATCTGCAGGGCTGTTTTGTGGCGAACTGTTGGGCATTACACCATGGACCCGACCCTGATGGGAGAATTCTTTTTCTTCATCTCCGGCTTGGCTTTATTTTCTGGCCATAGTAAACACTAAACAATGACGAGGAACAGAGCTGCCAATTCTCTCTTGGCTTTAATGACTGGTTTAGTAGAGATTTGTAAGAGCAAACATACTCATAAGAAGAAAGTATAATCCAGAAAGGTGCTGATAGATAGTATATTGCCGGGTACTTCAAAGATTGTTCTCATACCCGTGGTTTACCTCTCCACTCCTAAAGTACCTCAGGATATGTTGTCCTCTTGTTGCACCATCACTTCGTGCTAGCGACTGTTTTTGGAGGTCTATTTATTGAGTGTACAATTCAACCCCTTTTTTTATATGGTGGGAAAAATCATTCAATGACAATTCCCGCTCTTGGGTGGGCGGGAGATAGTGTCAGACTCTTACTGACTAAACGACCCACCCTGTTCCTTCTAGCCTTCATATCGGGGCTCGAGTTCCCTTTCGGATAACCCTGGCCCCAGTAGGCTTCGACCCGGCTGCCCCTGGTTTTTTATCGATGGATATTAATAACATTGTTCAGGCAGGGGCCATAGTCTTGACATAGTTTCTGGTAATCATTCTACATAAGCTTCCTAAAACCCTTAGTTTTCCATAATATGTCAATAGAATCGAGGGCTATCTTTTGGTGCACTAACACATCGCATACAGGAATAATCGTCGATTGGTACCACGTTCTACGAAAACTGTTTATAAGGCCTCTAGGATGTGGCAAGTTTACATTAAGGGAATGCAACTCGACATTCAGTTTTACTGTTACATACACGTTCTTACGTAATTACCCATTTTTCATTAGATATTTTGAAAACACAGTATTTTGTGGATATTATCTAGGCTTCCATTGAAACTAATTTATACATTTGTTTAAAACTAATCGTATTGAACCTTGACACTTCATAATTTACACAAAAATTAAAAAAGTATAACAAAGAAGCCTTGTAAATTTTATCAAGATTCTAAACGATGACAATATTGTTCAAAGCTTTTAAGAGTTTAAAAAACAACACGTATTTCCTGGAATAAATTTTGTAAAATATTCGATTTAATCACTGAATTATCGAAAGCTAACAGTTTTCAGGCTTTGTTCGCGTTGCCTTTTAGTCAAACATCGCGTTGGATTGCGTTAGATGAAGTAACAAGCTTTTAAACCATGCTCGATGTCAACGATAAGCAAGTGTAAGAGCAGCCTCTTAATAGTAATATATCTAAGAACATCCTCATTCAATACACCTAGTTTATCTACCTTCAACATTTTAGCCCCAAAAACAACTAAAACCGCGTCACAAATTCATTGGGTCCACAACAGATTACAGGATTAAGTCTGGACGTAATCAGATGGCAAAGTTTTGGACAATATTTGGGATGAAACCAACAGACAATCAGCTTATTTAGGATTCTGTTTGTGATCTACTCTACAATTGGTTGTATAGTTGTTACATAATGTGTTCAAATCTATTTTTATGATAAATGATAAATTAAATTTATTTTGTAAATAGGTTTTAATAAACACATCACATGTACATTTTTGCGTCGATTGAATCTTAACGAGACTTGTGTTTCCCTGAGAAGAAACACCGAAATAAACTCAGGAGTCAAAGCCTCTTTTGAAGTCCATACAGCAAACATGTAGTGGTCAAATTATATGAGAACCATACAAATTAGTGTCTGAGATGGTCTTTTGAGAAGAGAAGCACACAGATTTGAGTGGATTTATCTAGTCAGTGCAAGCTTTGGTCAGTTTTCATGTACCGTAAACTGAAGACTACTAAGGAACTCAACTTGATCAACTCTATCACTGGTTGTGCTTCATCGATTGTATCATTTTTTGTTTAAATCTGTTTAACCGTATTATCAAGTAACTTATTTGTGGTCAGCCCAGTGGTTCAGGCACCAACATTGTATTTGTGAGGTGGGTGTGAAACTCGGCCAAATGTTGATGTGATTTAAACGTAATTAGAGACACAATAGAAAGACAATTGCTTATATCGAAATGTGTAACATAAGACATTCAAAAGGTTAATGTACAACTTTTCTAAGTTTATCTAGGACAGTTTTGACAATCCATCGGAAAGCAAATAAAGCCATTGGTCCTGGTTGTCATTTGTAGATTTTTAATAGTCGTTACGGACGCCAAAAGTCTGTTCAGCTTCAATGCATCTAGGCAGTGCCATATTTAAGAAATGCATATGAGCATCCAAGCAGTTCATTGGATAGGAAGTACATCAGTATTGGAACCTACCAGAACTATTCGCTTGAATCCTGCGGCACGACATCAAACCAAACCTTTCAAAGTTTTCGTTTTGAATGCAAGCAAAAATGAAGGTAGCGGTGATCAGGAAGTGTCTTTGATAGTACATACAAAAACGTAAGTGACGCGATCACGATAGATCAATAATTTATCAAAATCGGGAATTTTCCTATCCTTAAGTCTTGAAAAAAATGTTCAAAAATGTTGATGTTTAGCGTACGAGTGAAAAAGAGGGATGGAACTATATACCACCCTTTCTGTACAGCTCCATCGCATTACCAATTAGTTTAGGTGTCAACCAAGACGACCTTGGTTTGTGTTGCGTCTATATTGGTGTAAACCATATGTCAACACGTTCGGTGGTTAGGAAAAAGCGCCTTTGAACCAAGGTCATGGTTTACAACTGCTGTCTACATAGATTGCAACTACCAAGGTCACCTTGGTTAGGACGTTGGTTTGCAACCATCTGGTCACCCCTTAACTGTGCAGGCAAACATGTAAGGTACACCCTAACGTGTGACTACCTTAATATGTTGTATAATAAATTTATCATTCAAGCTCCTAAGATAACTCAAAATAATCCAGCGTGCTATCTCAAGCTATCTGAGAAGCCATTACATAAATTATCACAAGCTAGTCGACCATTACTAATTTCCATTACATTACCAATCCACTCCAATTACTATTATCACTGCATGCATATTTAAATACCAAACTCGACCAGCGTACAGTCAACGAAACAATGGACATTTTAAACAAAAGAATTGTGTTAATGTTAAATTGTTATTTACTTATATGTGGAAAAGTTATTGAATGGATGAATGGTTGAGAAAATGTTAATTAATGTAATTTAATTTTTTTTTTATCTGTTATAAACTAGTACTTGACTGCGGTCCCGCCTGATGGTAAGCAGTGATGCAATCGTTGATGGTGAGGCGCACTAGTTTATTAAGAGCCTATTCACTCTAGCCTTGAAGACACCCAAATTATAATCGGACGGGAAGACCGCAGCAGGCAGACTGTTCCAGTCCTTCGAAGTACGCGGTATAAATGACGAGGCGAAACGCTTAGTCCGGACCGTAGATGTTTCAACAACGTAAGGGTGGATACTCGCCGTGCATCGGTTTGTCGGACGATAGAAATGTGATGGCGGAATCAAGTCATGCAGTTCCTGCGCACACTCTCCAAAATGCAATCTAGTTCGGTTTCAGGAGATATTTAAAAAATCTTGTAATATTAAAATTCAAACTCAAAATTATTTTATTTCGCATAAGCCTTTATACTATTTCTTAGTACCCAATGTGTACTTTAAAAAAATAAGAAGCTAGCGTATGATTCCAAATGGTCGTTTTCTAATGGAAAAGAGTTCTTCTATGAAAATGTACCTACTAGTTGGCAGTAGGTACTATTTGACACAAGGGGAAAAAGTCGTAGAGGAGTAGAGAAAATATAATGTTTTATAAAACCTAACCTAATCCAAGTGTTTTAGACTATACTCCTAACATAGCACTATCTTATATTTTTTAATTCGGCTCGGTGAGCCAATTTAGCTACAATTTTACAAAAAAATATGATAAAGGGCATTGCGTGAAAATGACACCTGTTTCAAGTCGTTACGTCTGCGTCTAGTTTTTTTTTTTAACTGCCTGATCTAATTATAATAGATTATTCAATTCAATTTCTTTATTTCAGACGTAGTCCATAGATACATTTCATCAATACAAATTAAAATGTCAAGAAAAATAAAATATTTAATAAATAAAATAAAATACAAATTCAATTAAATTACATTACTTGAATTTGTATTTTTGTACTAATTCAAGTAATGTAATTTAAGAAATAAGTTATTAATAGTAAGTAAATGTATTTGTATGCAAAACATAAAAAAAAAATGAAATCACGTTAGAAAACTCCGAGTAAAGCTCTTCTTCATAGTGTCTCTAAACAATCAAAATTCAAAACTGCTCACCAACTTTTGCCGCCCACTGTACGTTAGTCCTACAACAACATTTGCTTCTAACGATGTTCCTTACATTAGTAATATTATTGTAGCTGCAATACCTCTGTTTTATATAGTTAATTAACTATTTGTTTATGTATGTTATGTTTGTTTTGGTACGAGAGCCAGGAGTTGGCAACCTATGTTGAATTTGATTGTTGACGTTTATGTCGAATTTATTTATTTTTAAATTTGGTTATAGTTTATTTCATATAAATCCAGTAAAATATATACATCTTAACTATTAAATATTATAAATTAATAGGTAATACGAACTTAAAATAATAATATGAACAAACGAGTAAAAAAAGGGAACTCATAGGGTATCAAAAAATTCGTCTACATCGATGTCAATGGGAAAAGTGCCCAGAACGCTGGCAGCATTATCATGCTGGATATATTTTATATGTGTTAGTTTATCTTCTTCTTCTTCTCGAATGAATGCTTTTCTTTTTCCTCATTTTTTTCGAGTCCAGTAGATCGCCACGTTTATAGCGGCATCAGTGGCGTTTTTAAATTCCTACAAAATTAAGGTGTCGGAGCACTTTGGCACGAAATAGCTATCTATCCTCCTGTATTATCCTGTACCTATGTACAGAAGACACAAAGCGCGCTCGAGCAACGCACACATAGACACTGCTCTTGTACACGACATCTCGGCTCAATCGCCCGGTCGCACTCGTACAGTTCGGCGTAACGCGCTAACACAAATAATTATCTTGGTTGGCAATCGCCACAACCCTCGGCGTAACAGTCAGGACCACTAACCACTCGACGCAACTAGTTAATCAAAAATATAAACTGCTCTTGCCAAAAGGTTGACGATCCCTGCTCAACTACGCAGGTATCTTTGTTTTGGTAAAAGGAGATTGTCCGCTGTAAATTGGATTATATTTTTCCTGTTAGTGGCCATTTTCTTTTATATTAAACCTGACCTATAAACATCTTAATTTAATTAAGCGCTAAATAGAATCTATTACTAGTTATGTCTACGTACCTACTCCATCTTGTTTTTCTCTTCAATCTCCATAGATGACAAAAGAGGTGATGACATTTTTTTCCGGTGAGAGAATCATCTCGTCACATCCCCCGCTCTTGAGCGGAGCGGGAGACAGTGTCAGACTTTTACTGACTAGAGTCCGTCTAATGAAAGCGTGACCTGAGAAAAGGAGGTTACAACCAAAAATTTTGAATGTGGTATTATTGAAATAGTAGGAGAAAAAAGTTTTGATACTAGAGTATTTTTTGTATTTATGACAATTGTATAATAGTTCATCCTAGTCAAAAAAAATGTGTGTAGACTTAATTATTTGGTGGGTGTATGGTGAAGGTCAATAACACACAAAATGTTAGTTTTTATCCCAAATTATTTTATTTTATCTGATCTCTCAATGTCACTATATAATATTCAAATAATATTCTTTATTTACCATTTGGCCTTCTGGCAAGAATACCAAGTGCACAACACCGCGATAGTCAAATAAAATGGTCAACATGATTTCAACTTCATCACGTATCTCCAACACAATGTGTTTCAAGATTGTTTGGTTGGAATCGATTCGTTTTGGCATAGAGAAAATTCAGATCTTTTGGGATTAGTTAAGTGGGACCATGTTTTATACTCCAATGATTGTTTCAAATGATACGGATCGACTCGTGAGACACAAAAAGTTCAACAGCTCTCAAACTTGACTTAGGATTTCAGTCACTATTTCCTTCACTTCCGCAATTTTAACTTCAGTTGAAAATTTTGGTGCACTATCAGACAAAGTGAGGCAAATCTCAACTGCTTTTGAACGCATTCTACCACACGCTAGCATGTGTTTTTGATTAAGTCGATTCACCAAAAGCCTTCTTTGTTCGATGTTTTTGTCCATTATGAAATTCGCAATATGTCAGATTATCTAAAAATATAAAAAAAAAATATATCATTATATCCTAAATATAACTATCTAATAATATTAGTCGACAAGGATCAAGATTATAACGTCATACTAACTTACAAAATCAGAAATCGTATGTAAACATTGTTGGTTTTCATTGAAAACACCAACTTTCTCTTCTTGTTTTTGTTTGAACTTATTAACCATACCGTTCATTTTTTAATCAAAGACTATGATTTGACATGTGCTAATGTCAATTTCTGAAAATATGTTGCCAGATTTTTAGTAAAAGTGATGTCTCCAAATTCGATTTTTCATACCGGTTTTTTAACATTAGAACCTTTATGGAAAATAGGACTAAGATACTGTATGTGTGTGTTTATATAAAGTCTAATATGAATTGAAAACTAAAATAATCAAAAATATTACCGTATTTTTTTACACTCCGCCTTTTACTTAGGCTAAGAACTCACGAAGCGGTTTTCACTTCTGTAGAATGCTAGAGATATATATGTTAAAAATTAGTGTTGTGCGCAGTTGTTTGCGGCTCCCACTGCAATGGCAAGGAACTAGTAGAATCGCGCAAGCTTCAGTCACCCGCAGCCTCGGTGGGTAGCGCCCGCACGCTTTGAGGTCGGTTAGCGCCCACTGTTGCCTTCAGCGGGCAGGGAAATCCGATGCATCCAGAGCCATAAAAGCCGTTTTTAAAGCTGTTGTAAAGCTGTTTTTAATTCTTCTGTGAAATAAGTAATAACGCAACAGCTCGTTTCTGGTGTGTGTCCATGGCGATTCAGAGCTCGACTGATAATTAAATGCCCGTCTTTCGATTTTCACCCACCAAGCTTTTTATGGTGATAACTCCTTGAGGCGCTCAGGAACAGTTTGCGCCATCGACGTCTTGGGCTCAGTCCGGATCAAATCTTCAGATCGGAATCCCGGCAGCGGCTGGGATATGACTGCCGTTGCTTAGTGCGGTCGGCCTCCTCCTTTGCTAGCATTACTGCTTCGCAGAAGGAGGCGTCCGCCTGCCACTCCTCCTCGCTCCGGACCATGGCCTGTACCAAGACCCAGCACAAAAGATTGCCGCCACCGATCGCCCCCACATAGACACGGTGATGCTCTGTCCAAGCCAGGCACACCTCTATCGTATGTTCCATCGTGTCCTCCGGGCGGTCTACACAGAGTCGACGCCCGGGCGTCACTTCCGCACGAGTTCGGTGCAGGTATCTCCTGAACTTACCGTGTCCGGTGAGAACCTGAGTCATGTGGAAGACGAGAACGCCGTGAGTTCTTTCCAGCCACGCCTCAAAGAGGGGACTTACCGCCATAATTGTGGCGTGCCCAACCCACCAAGCTTGCAAGCGATAATTACAACTGCGACGGCTAAAAATCCACTCAAAACTCAGGTGACTTTAAAAATAAAACAGCTGTTTCCTCTACCACGGCAGGCGTGGTTAAAAACCGCTTCGTGAGCTCTTAAAAACTGCCGGACCTTTGCAAGAACGCCGAGTTATCTAGCAGCTACCTTGGCTGTGGACTCGATAGCTGAAGTATTTGCAGCCCATCTTGCCAATGTATTCAAGCCTAATGAAAGTGACGGTCCTGATGACCCTATAAATGTCCTGTATGACTAACGAGAATTAAAGCAGTGGCTTTAAACCCACCAAAAGTTTTATTTACTGCAACCTGATCATAGTCAACTGGACTGCATGAATAAACTTAGACCCACATTTTTAGAATTAAAAAGTTATCCTCATTGGTCGTTAAGCTCTAAATACAAAAGTCTACATTGTAAGAAACTGACACATAATTCGCGATTAAGCGACCCGCACGAAAATGGTACACGACTTAGGTATGTTTTTACAATTATTTATTATTAATTTTCAAACCGAAGTCATTATTAATAGTACCTATTCGTTAAGTTATAATAATATTTCAGCAAAAATATTAGCGTGAATAGTTATATATTTTCGTCATAACCAAATCGAGACGAGAAAATAAAATAACGCAGCTTTAGCTAGTCTTTCAATTCTTAAGCTTAAATTATAATTTATTTTATGAGTATTTACGTCTACCAAATTACTTTCAGGAAATACAAAAGCTGATCATAATTAGTTGCATAAAAAACGAAATTATTTTTACGAAATTTTTTCGGTTTTTTGGTTAGTATCGGTTGCCTCACTATTTATGAAATGGAAAAAACATGCAACATTCGTATTGTCAAATCATAGTCTTTGATTAAAACACGAAGTTATAGTGTGTAGCAGTTTTTGCACGTTACTGTTTATTGTTTTTCCCATAATTAAGCAATTATTCTTGAAAAATAAATATCTGTTTCCAAAACTGACAACTGCAACCATAGACTTTCACGTGTTTTTTTTTCGGCAAAACAATGTTGCAAATTAAATTTAAAAAAAAAACTTCAGGTTACGCTTTCAGTAGACGCACTCTAAAAACCCACACTAGTTCCTTCGTTGCCTTTCGTACCGGGGCTGAGCCATCTTTTGAAACTAACCCTGGCCCCAGTAGGCTTCAACCCAGCTAGGCCTCTGCTGTTGCTGACAACTCCTTGAGGCGCGCGGGAACAGTGCGCACCGTCGACGACTTGGGCTCGTTACCGGTAGCGAGCTACCCACTGCTCGCAAGCCCGCGCCTACGGTGGCTGGAAATCGGGATCGGAATCCTGATGCGGTCAGCCTCCTCCTTTGCTTTGCCAGTATTACTGCTTCGCAGAAGGACGCGACCGCCTGTCAAAGTGTCAATCTAGTTAGGTTCGTTTTAATATTATGTTAGGTATCTACTCCATCTCGTTCTTCTCTTCAATCTACATAGGTGACAGAATTTTTTTATTTTTATCAATAGGACCAGTACTTCCAGAGATTACCTTCAACAAACAAAAAAAAAATACTTTACCTCTTTATAATATTAGTATAGATTTATAATATTTCATTTACATTTTCAATATTCTTGAATAATTAAAATATATATATATATATATATATATAGTTTATCCATCATAAAGCGTAAGTGTACCTAATTTGTCGTCTAAATTGTACTGAAATACTTTCCAAACAAAGCAGAGCTTATGGTATGAGTACTAGACAACTGATAAACGTAATTAGATTTATTTAAATACATACAAATTATAGATAAATTACACCAAGACACAGAACAAATGATCAAGCTCATCGCAGGGATCGCAGTCAAGTACTACTTTATAACAGATAAAAAAAAACACAAACTTTTGCCCTGGGTGGGAACCGAACCCACGACCTCTGGCATAGAAGTCAGGGCTACTGACAACTAGGCCAACATGTGAGTCTATTATGTTTAAAGGACAAATAAGGCTGCCCGCCCACGTCCGACAGTCGGTGACCGATTTATTGTAGGAGAAAAATAGAACACACTGATAGCAATAGTGCTCCGCACACGTCCTACAAAAAGTCGGTCAGAAATACAGAACAATGTTACAAATATACAAAATCGGTCCGATTATCTGTCCTACAAACGGTATGGCGTGGGCGGGCAGCCTTAATGTTACATATTGTGGGTTTATTTACATGAAAGAACTTCCCAGACGTTACCCTACGTTGTTGTGCTCATACAAATCTGTTTAATTATGTATGGACTTTTGGATGAGGCCTTGACCTTTGCCTGTACGATCGTTTTGAGGCAACAAATGTACAGTTTAGTTAAAATTTTAAATATTTGCTTCTGAAAACAAGCAAAAGCAAATCTTTTGTTTCGGTGGTTTTAAAGTTGAGACCAGTGGTGGCCGAGTGGTAACGGCCCTGATTTACGAGTTGTAGGTCGCGGGTTCAAACCCCACCAGGCGCATTATTTTGTGTAATTTATTTCATCACTATTGCTCTCAAAACGGTGAATGAAAACATAGTGAGAAAACCGGCATGTCCTTGAACCAAAAATTCAAAGACGTGACATTCATCAAGCCACACTGGGCCCGCAGAGTTGTCAGCAACAGCAGGGGCTCAGCCGGGTCGAAGCCTACGGGGGCCAGGGTTATCCGAAAGGGCGCTCGAGCCCCGGTACGAATGCCCTCGTGGGGGTGATCGGCGGCGGAGACCTCTCGCGCCGGGCCTTGGTCGAGGCCATGGTCCGGAGCGAGGAGGAGTGGCAGGCGGTCGCAGACTTCTGCGAAGCAGTAATGCTCGCAAAGGAGGAGGCTGACCACATCAGGCAACGGCGGTCTCGCCGCCGCCACCGGGATTCCGATCCCAATTTCCAGCCACCGTAGGCGCGGGCTTGCGGACAGTGAGCAATGGGTAGCTCGCTGTCCGGCCGTCCAGTGACCGTCCGGACCAAGCCCAAGTCGTCGACGGCACGCGCTGTTCCCGCGCGCCTCAAGGAGTTGTCAGCAACAGCAGGGGCCCAGCCGGGTCGAAGCCTACTGGGGCCAGGGTTATCCGAAAGGCCTCTCGAGCCCCGGTATGAAGGCTTGAAGGAACAGGATGGGTTTTTTAGTCAGTAAGAGTCTGACACTATCTCCCGTTCCACCCAAGAGCGGGGGTTGTCATAGAATGATTTTTCCCATCGAAAAAAAAAGGTCCGCGCGGTGAATTACGGTCCTTTTCCTCTTCTAGAGAGGAGGCCTGAGTCCCATCAGTGGGAACATTATAAGGCCGACTATGATATGCTAAAAACATCACATCGTTTGCCCTTACAACGGGGAAACCAATTACATTGCAAAAAAAAGTTTCAAAACGCAGACAGTCATACGTGTAACTGTTTCTATTGTGTTACATGTACTTCACTCACATAATTACGCAATTCAGTAATCAACTGGAAAAAAGCCTTCATCTCACTAACTAGCTGCCGAAGTATAAAACTGTAGGTAGGTAATGTGAGGGTCGTGGATGGAATGAGACGTGGTTCTGTAGGTCATTTATTTCTGTTCTTTGCTGTATTGCAAATAATTATCATTATTTAATTGTGTAGCTTAAGTGGGACAATAAGAAAAGTGCTATTGGACACATTTCTCGTAATGACAATTTATTAATTTGGGATTTAAAAACTTTACTTATTAGACTATTGAAGCTGGATTCTCCACCAAAAAGTGCATGAAGTTTAAATAAATAATTTAAATATAACCTACATATACCCCGTTAAATTTTAATCGTTTTAATCCCTTGGAGGGTCGATCCGGTACATGAAACACTTGTAAAGATAAAATTAATAAACTAATTACCTACAGGTCATTGAACTCGCTCAGCTGACGTTTTCCTAAAGAAATTAATTTCGTACATGCGTAAATTAATACGAGTTTTTAAAAAAACGTACTTTATTTTTTAATTTTATCTTTACAAATCGATAGTGTTTCGTGTACCGGATCAACCCTCCACGGGATTAAAACGATTAAAATTTAACGGTGTATATACCTAGTATGGTTATATTTATTTATTAAAACTTCATGTAACACAAAAATACACAGGCGAACTTAATGGTTATAAATGTTACACTAAAAAAATATATATAATATTTTTTTTCTTTCCAAATCTAATTTGGAACGAGGCTAATTCATTCAAGTTTTGACATATTCTGTACAGTTCTTTTGGTTGTAGCGGTAATCTCTGAATGTGCTGGTACAATCCAATTTCACCGATAGAAAGCTGCTTTATTGTGTGACATAGACTATATTTTATGTACACAGGCAAAACCGTAGGCAAAAGTTAGTTTCTAATCAATTATAACGAAATGGAGATTGCTCTGCATGAGGTGGGAATGAGACTTGTAACTACTTTCTTAACATTGTTGAAGCTGGATTGATATCCAGACTCAGCAGGACTTATTGCCTACGTTTTTTTTTTTTTTTATTGATATATACTAGTGCTTGACTGCGATCCCACCTGATGGTAAGCAGTGATGTAATCGTTAATGGTGAGGCGCACTAGTTTATTATGTTTATTTAAATCACAATCATTTATTTTGTTTGTAAAACATAGGTATTACAAAGGGTACAGAAGAATAATGCGCCAAATATTAGTTACAAATTTTTATCAATTTAAAATTAATATAATGTCAAATTATGAAAAAATAATGTCTCCAAAAAAACCGAAGTATAATGTCAACAAAAAAAACGAAAATTTCAAAAATCTTTTACTTATGCTGAAAAAAATATAATACCATGTCAAAAAAATAATAGGTTGTCAAAAAAAAATCTCGTATACATAGATACATCACCACTATTTCTGTTGTCGATCATAAAAGATCATATTGTGTTTTAAAGACTCAATAAGCAGTAAATGCTGTCTGGGCCAAGATTCGATGAAATCCCTTGAGGAAACAAAAAAATCTTATTTCGTGGAA
The DNA here is from genome assembly GCA_929112965.1 of Mythimna albipuncta. Lineage (NCBI taxonomy): Eukaryota > Metazoa > Arthropoda > Insecta > Lepidoptera > Noctuidae > Mythimna > Mythimna albipuncta. The sequence continues at coordinate 13,989,803 of OV815982.1, forward strand.
CTCCTTGCTAGCGCTGAAAAGAGAAACGTTATTTTATTTTTTTACAAAAAATACAGCCTGTTTAGAAAAAAAAACACTTTAGAAGTCAGTATTAAAAATGAAGGACTAATATTAGACACGTTATCTCATCAGGAATGAACATATCCGCAGAAAGCGGATGTTATGTGTTTCCTGATAGCTACAATCTAGGGGTTTTTAAGTCAAGAGTGAATAGGTTACTTCTAGGCAGGCCTGCTCCATCGTCGGCCACATTATCGCTTACCATCAGGTGAGATAGTGGTCAAACGCGAGGCTATTAATAATAAAAAAAAGGAAAGGCCGGGTTGCTGACATAGCCCGAAGAATCGCCAAACCTAAGAGGTGCAGCGGTGCAGAGCATAGTGCACGCAGAACAGATGGTCGATGGGGCCAGAAGTTTCTGGAGTGACGACCGCAAACTGAAAGACGCAACGTTTGAAAGCCTCTCACAAGGTGGACTGATGACTCGTTCAGAGTCGCGGGAATCCGATGTATATGAAAGGAAAACAAACTGTTATTTGTGGCCACATTTGGAGGAGGCTTATACCCAACAGTGGACGTCTATCGGCTGAAATGATGATGAAAGATAAATACCCGTCACTGGTTTCCGAAAATAAGAATCTTTGGGATTCAAATAAATTTTGTTTTATAATGTGATGTGTAAATTCTATTCTCAGTTGAGTTCTGGTCAAATAAAGTTTGTTTTATAGTGTGATGTGTAAATTCTATTCTCAGTTGAGTTTTGGTCAAATAAAGTGTGTTTTATAGTGTGATGATTCTATTCTCAGTTGAGTTATGGTCAAATAAAGTTTGTTTTATAGTGTGATGTGTAAATTCTATTCTCAGTTCAGTTCTGGTCAAATAAAGTTTGTTTTATAGTGTGATGTGTAAATTCTATTCTCAGTTGAGTTATGGTCAAATAAAGTTAGTTTTATAGTGTGATGTGTAAATTCTATTCTCTGTTGAGTTCTGGTCAAATAAAGTTTGTTTTATAGTGTGATGTGTAAATTCCATTCTCAATTGAGTTCTGGTCAAATAAAGTTTGTTTTATAGTGTGATGTGTAAATTCTATTCTCAATTGAGTTCTGGTCAAATAAAGTTTGTTTTATAGTGTGATGTGTAAATTCTATTCTAAGTTGAGTTCTGGTCGAATAAAGTTTGTTTTATAGTGTGATGTGTAAATTCTATTCTCAGTTGAGTTTTGGTCAAATAAAGGTTGTTTTATAGTGTGATGTGTAAATTCTATTCTCTTTTCAACAAAATTAAAATGTAGAACATATGAATGTACTTGAGAAAACTTTATTTCAACCGCCAAGCGGCTTTGTTCAGGTTTCAAGCAAATTTTATGAGTGCCAGCAAAATTAATGACAGGTAAAATATTTAAACTACCGTCTTTCACGTAGCCAGTCATTAGAAATGCTTGGAATGTTACATCTGAAGACGGTATAAGTATTACATTTTGTAAACTTTCATCATCATCTTCCTGCCCTAGCACCGTTTTATTTGGGGTCGACGCGACACGTTTTTTTCTTCCATTCTGTCCTGTCACTCGTCACGCTATCACTAACTCCCTTTTCTTTCATATCGCTTCTCACACAATCCATCCACCACTGTGCACATAGGTATATGTTTCTGTGAAATTATTACTCTCTGACACCGCTCAAGATCCGTGCCGGTATTTCTAGTCGGCTAGGAAACACCGGCCTCATCTAGTTAAAACTGACAAACAACTTACTAAAGTTTTGTTTTGAAACATATTTGCAAAATAAATATAATTTGCCAGTACCTCACTTTCATTATGAAAGCTTAATTTAAAAATGTAAAAAAAACAACAGGAAAAATAAACAAAACAAAACCTTTCTCGGTTTTAATAAACAATGCTTCTAAAAAGGCTTTTAATACCCTTTTATAAAATCTATTTACACTAGTAGTATTACGAATCTGAAGAGTTTGTTGGTATGTTTGAACGAACTATTGGTTTGGATAGTCCATTTACCGAGAAAGACTATAGGCTATATACTATTACGCTACGACCCACGGGAGCAGAGTAGTAACCTAAGACATAGATGAATACGTGGGAGACAGTTATTACTCTAATTTTTTTTTTACAACTATCACACAATGCCGTCTAGTCCCAAGTTAAGCAGAGCATGTGTTATGGGTTCTAGACAACTGATAAACATACTTATATATTTCTAAATACATACATGTTATAGATAAATTACACCCAGACACAGAACAAATGATTATGCTCATCACATAAACATTTGTCCTGGGTGGGAATCGAACTCACGACCTACGGCATAGCAGTCAGGGCCACTAACCACTAGACCAATAGGCTAGTTAAATTCATTAAGTATAGATACACCCCAATTAACCTTTTGAATGTCTTATGTTACACAGTTCGACATAAGCAATTGTCTTTCTATTGTGTCTCTAATTACGGCATTCAAAGAGTTAAAATAAATGGGTCTTAATCCGTACCCGTTACAGATCATATTTTTGTAGTCAAAAGTAAAAAAAAGGAAATCCCAAAATTGTCTACTACAAAAATATGTCATAATAGAATCAATCTCTCAACAATTGCTACTAGAAAATATTACACGCAGTGTTTTTCAATTTTAATCGTCATTTATTCATTCATAATCTGTACAACATTTAAATAGTGTTTGTCCAGTATTATTGTTTATGTGGTGTATAATAAAGATTATAATAAATAAATAAGTTTTCTATAAATTTAGTGACATTTTGGGATATAAACAAATGCTGACGTTAGTTTTTATCAATATTATTTATTAAGATCCTTTTAGTATATGTACTAATAAAAAATTAGTAGCGTATAGCTGCAGAGTTAATTTATCTGTTTGTTTTAACGCACTTAAATCAAGAATCATTGGTTTGAAATTAGAAATTGTTTTAGGTAAAAATTCCTGCATCACGTGCCCTGTTGCCTGCTCACGTAGGGACCTAATGACAGCATCAGCGGACGGCATTGCCGTGGCCGAATTCTGGGCCAGGCAAGGAATTTAACTAATTTTGCCAGCGATACGCTAAGAAGAAGAAGAAGGTAAAAATTCTTTTAGTGTTGGATAACACACTTATCAAGAAGATTGGCTACATAACATCATTCTACAATTCACGGCAAGCGGTGCAGTAACCAGACTCAAGTAAAACCGCGGGCGATAGATAGTTTCTTTATAAATTGGTACTCTATTTATGAAGAAAATTGTGTGGAAACGTTTAAGTACTTTGTACTGTATTTCATGGAAGCAAGATATAAGCCTTTAGAATATCTATTGAATATTATCGATGTCGATTCTAAGAAATATTCTTGACAGCCTCGTAATATGGTGGATGGTTGAATTTGAAGGAAATATTGTTGTGAGGTTACTTGCAATATATTCCAGACTTTATAGTGAATTAGAATTTACTTATTTGAATATTGAGAAGAGTTGAAGCATTTTATACCTTTTTTATTGATAGGCTAGCGTTCACTATCTCACCTGATGGTAAGCAGTGATGTAATCGTTGATGGTGAGGCGTATTAGTTTATAAACCCCTCGAGCGCCAGATAACGCAGCGTTTGAAGGCCCCCCACAAGGTGGACCGACGACTTGTATCCCTAGCCAAGTTGCTAATCTGCAATAGTTAACGCTTGTAGAAAGCTTCAACTGTACGGGAATGACGTCGTCTTAACGCTCAGTCACGTGGTCAACTCGAAGCGTTCAGGGCAAGCGAAACGGTTGTAACTTGGCTAGGGGGGTTGGTGAGTCTCGGAAATGCGATGGATGAGAGATACACAGGATCGGTCGTTGTGGTGACACTTGGGGAGTTCTATGTCCATCAGTGGACGTCTTTCGGCTGCAATGATGGCGATGAAAAAAAAAATTAGATTATTAGATAATTAGAAGGAATATGTGAACAAGCTATTGTGAGTTTAACCTACAACCGAGTCAGGTGTTTAATTATAAGTTTTAAGGACTAAAACTAACATTCAAAAACACAAACTAACTTTACGTTTAGGGTTCCGCAACGAAGGTCCAACGTGGCACGGTACCCTCTTCACGTTGCCACCACAAAAAGGAACATTACTGGTACATGACTGCTACATGGAGCGCGGTAATAAGTACGCGTCATTACGCTAATGGTGAAGGGAATGTACTTGAATGTAACGTTAGATTTTAATGATTGAGGAGTATCGAAACAGAAGATCCAGTTCCTATATTTTGACAGCGAACCGTTTAAATTACCGACCGTGTTTCAGAATGAAGATTTTAGAGGTACGGTCTGTCTAAAAAGTGAAACGATTTTTCCTTTTCGGTGGGAAAATCATCTTATGACATCCCACGCTCTTGGGCGGAGCGGGAGATAGTGTCAGAATCTTACTGACTAAAAACCCACTCAATTCCTTCGTGCCTTCATACAGGGGCTGAGCTATCTTTCGAAACTAACCCTGGCCCCAGTAGGCTTCGACCCAGCTAGGCCCCTGCTGTTGCTGACAATTCCTTGAGGCGCGCGGGAACAGAGCGCGCCCTTGACGACTTGGGCTTGATCCGGACATTTACCGGACAGTCGGACAGCGAGCTACCCATTGCTCACCGTCCGCAAGCCCGCGCCTACGGTGGCCAAGTCAAATGACTTGGGTAAATATTTAGGCAAAATGAAATCTGATGTAGTCAACTCTAGTTCAATAATCAAGGTTGATTATGAGATCTTGATCATTGTATACTAATAGAAGAACCTTATAAAAATGATCGAATATAAGTATTTTTTAAATGATTAAATTTTATACAAAATTTCCAATTCGTTTGCTTTTTCGGACAGACTATAAGGAGTACATAATTATTAAGAGCTATCCAGAAGTGAAAGACAATTTGTTTTTTTTTTTAACGTGTGAAATCATCTAAGCTCTAGGATAGAGCGAGAGAGCGTCAGACTTTTACGGACTAAAACCATACCTATATTCCTTCTTTGCTTTGCGTTCCAGTGCCCCGGGCTCCTCTTACAGAAGCCAAAGCATTTTGGCCCCAGTAGGCTTCCCTGCTGAGCCCCTACGGTTTGGTTGAAATCTCTTTTAGGTGTGCATGGAACACTACACGCCATCGATGATTTAGGCTTGGCAAGTTACCTATTGCTCTTTGTCTGCAAGCCCACGTCTACAGTGGCTGGTAATCGAGGGGTCCCGGTGGTTGGGGCGTGAGTACGTCTTTTCTTAAGGACAGCATTACTTCTTCGCAAAAATGAGGCGACCGTCTTCCATTTCTCCTCACTCCGAATCATGGTCCGCCGACCGTCGCCGATCGCTCACACGAAGACACGGCGGTGTCCGTCCAAGCAGTTGTAGCCAATACGGTATTGATCGAAAGAGGTATTGCAACTTTAAGCCACAAAAGACAACTGCAGATAAACATGTGAGTAAGTAAAAGTCTGTCACTCCCTCTTACTCCATTCAGAGCAGGATGAGTCAAAATAATAATAAATATTTTTTTTGTAACATTTTTTTTTTTTAAACTTCAGCTGTTACACAAAAACGAACATAAATGTATATTGTACTGTTGACCCAAACAAACCATACCGCTAAGCCAAAAAGGTTCTTCCACCGACGGATCCCTAAAAAACCTGCGAACTATCTACCACAAAAACTTCGTAGATACGCTACATGGAGCGTGCTAATAAGCACGGATCATTAGCTTAATGGCAAGACATGTACGGTTTGTGGCTTTTTTCATTCGCTCTTACACATTCGTTCAGTTAGTCGCTCATTCAGCCGTTCATTCGCGTTGAGTGGAAAGTTGCATGACGCGTAAGGGGCTCAAAATTAATAGGGTAGTATCATTTAAGTTTTTTTTTTAATTTAGCCTATAGTTTTACTGTAGGGCAAAGGCTGCTCCCAACTTCTAGCAGGTATTTTTTTCTGGAGTTTTCTTATACCAGCCCTCGTGGTGGGCGTCCATCTTGCCACATCTTCACAGTTAGGCCTCGGCGGTTTCGCCTGTCTTCAGGCGCGCACTTTCAGAACATTCTCATCATCATCGTCATTTCAGCTAAAACGTCCACAGCTGAATAACCTTAGTTGCGATGATTGACATATGCAATCATCATCATCATCATTTCAGAACGACTAATAAAACAGAATAGCAATACTTTTATTCGGTACAGACACAGCACAACGTTTGGTTATTTACACAAAGCAAACCAGAATAAAAGTACAAAGTACGCCGAGCGTGCCCGCACCCAGAGGGTGACCACCTCAGCATTCACCTCAGATTTTGCGTTATATGCTACATAGTCGTATTAATCCTATCAATTCTTTTCAATCCACAATTTTAACAATATTTCAATCCTTACTTTAGAACCAAATCGTGACGAAACCCGTCCTGAATTTCTATCAGCAAGAAGTAAAATGTGTTAATAGGACCATTTGTAAGCAAAACGACATTTCGGACATTTATTTCTTTCAATCTGATTCTGTGAACACTCTAACTAAAGTCTTACTAAGACTCCTTTTACAGTCATTGACCAAATTGTAGTTGGGCCGAAATCGATCCGGACCTTTGTGAAGTAGCTTAAATGGGCTCGAAACTGATTACGTTTTCATTTGTTTTAAGCCAGATATGCATCTGTCATTTAGGGGCGAACGGGACTAATCTTTTCGAAGTACGCTTTGGTCTGAAACTAGTTAAACAGATGCGGTTAATTTAAGTTTTCAAGCGAGGCTGTGGCTCTGTGTTTTTATATTTACTGGGGTAACTGCAATATGAAAGGTTTGTATGATGGTTCCGAAAGAATTTTGATCATAGTAACCTATTTCAACAGACTGCTTGGATGTGTGCAAATACAGTTGCACACTCTTTTCCCTTACTCTCATAGACCAATAAGACGTCTAGCCTATAGGTCTTATAAGACCGTGGAAAGATTTGATGTAAGAGCAGTTGATCCTGCGTTGCTATACATGCATTTCGGAGCACTCTAATAGAAGAAACAAAACCTCAGTTTTTGTCCGATCTCGGTATCAAACCCAAGACCTCACGCTCAACGTTTTGATATTTACGAAGATCTTGCGACGATTGCAAATTTTGTCAAACTGAGGCATGGTCCTATTAGCCATGCTAATTCTTCCTACGAACTTCTTATTCGCACAAACCATCGTAACTGACATTGAAGCCCAGTTTAATAAGGCCACCAATCACAGTCCATCTACAACTAAAATCATAAAACTTTAACATAAAACAAAGTTCATAAAAAATAAAGCTACAATAAAAACAGTACAAGCGATTTTAAACTCTAAAAATATAGTGAAAATAACTGTTTAACATAACAAATTTATGTCGTTTCTAGGACAATAAATTGCAATTTGTGGCCTCACAGCCATTTAATGAGGCCTCATTCAGGGTAGAGATGAAATTTCACACTGGAAATTTCAATTTTGTGCTATCCAGTCAACAGTTAACAAGTTGTATTCAGAGGCAGTATGAAAAGAGTGCCTCTGCCCTGTTTTTGGAGCACTGACTTCAATTATCATTAGTGTTTTGGTTGCTGATTTGTTTGTTTGGTCGCTCATTAATTATTGTAATTGTTTTTTGTTAGTTGAGCTTTGTTAATTGATGGTAAGTATTTACATTGTATAATAATTGGATATGGTTGAATTAATATTTATTATTAAATGGTGAAATGTTTTGCACAGGTTTTCACAAATTTGTTGGTAGCAACTTTTAGGAGGAATTGGGTTGTTCCCAGAGGTCTATGATTCTATTGATTTACTTTTCCAAACGTACACCTTTGGTGTACTTATCACTGGTCTAATTTGCCTGTGTGTTTTGAGGTCTACGGCCTAGCGTAATTGCGTTGTTTTTAAATACGATGCGATTTTTATAAGCCATTTTAGTATACCTTCTCATTATTGAAAATAGTTTATACGACGTTACGCTGTATATGATAGACCTTCCCATACAAATAATACAGCAAAGGGGAAAAAAAACCTGCGAGTTCTGTTTTTCCTGACAACTACAACCTAGAGGTTTAAAAGTCAAGAGTAAATAATTTACTTCTAGGTACACCAATTCATCAATTTTCGACCACGTCATCGCTTATTATTAAGTATGATAGTGGTCAAGTGCGAGTGTACCAATAATAGAGAAACGTGAATTCACTCAAACAATAACCGTGCATTCATGGTTAGTTTGAATAAACAATTACGCAATGTAGAAGATTAAAGTCAAGGGTACCGCTGGTTACTAACAAAAGAGTAAGGGTCGATTCACCCTGGAATTGCAGCGATGCTGAGAAGAGACCAGAAGAACAGGCCGCAGTCGGTCGCTGGTAGCCGCGTTCTGCCACTGGTAGGACCGCTGACTAGAGATGCATGGCCACTTCACTGCTTGCAGCATCATGTGCAGCCTCTAGGCACCATGTACGGCCAAGTCATTTTCTGAACCATTACAAGCGATACTGGTCTTTTAAAACGTTGACAATGGTATTTATTTTTGTATTATTTCCATTTTTTTCTGTACGGGGCGTTTAAGACCTTGTTTGAAAGTTTTCATTATGGCGGTAAGCAGCTTAGTAGTACGTTTAAGAAACTTAAAGCTTTTTTGGCTAAATTAATACTCATAGTCATTAACACGCTTATATTATTATTAGCTACACCTGTATGTTTGTAACCAACGCCTTTGAGCTTGATTTTGACCAACTTTGGGCGATCAGATTTTCTTTTAATTTTGCACACCCATCAAAAACTGATGACAATACAATAATCTGGTTTCTTTTTAGTGAAAAATAAAAATATAGTTTAAAAGAACTAAAAAAACACGCTTTCATAGTTAGTTAGTTTGATATGCTATGAAAGCGTGTTTTTTAGTTTTTATTAAACTATATTTTTTTATTCATTAACAATAAATTGTATCTGAAATTACAAACAAAGTTAAATATTACAATAATATAAAAACACAATTAATATAACATTGTATTTTCTTTAAAGATCATCAATGGTATGTAGACTTGTTCAATAAGAATCTTTTGAGTTTTATTTTAAAGAGCTAGGAGTTTATACCTAGTACTTTATAAATCTAAACGAATACATAAATGTATTCGTTCTTCTCGTATCTTTCACTCTCTGCTCAATATTGTAAGTTAGTTTAGTGAAGTATTCTCGGCAACTCTCTTTGCGAAACTCGAACTAAAGTGCGAATTGCTCGTTTTTGTAATAAGCTCTTGCTCTTTTGATGTTATAAGCAAAACTATTTACTTCAAACATTCGTCTTAAACTTGCATCGTTTACCATTTGCGTTAATTTATTCATGTTTTCAGCCGCTATTATGGCATTTGTGTTATGTGCAAAAATTTATATATTAGGGTCCGGTAAAATAGTATTCATTTAATTGATTAAGTCATTAATAAACAATATAAATAAAATTGGTCCTAATATCGATCCTTGCGCAACACCCGTAGTCACGTTTATTAGCAATGATTTGCAAACCTTTTTGTATCCCTTTTGTATTTTGTTGATTTCCACATGCATTTTCTGTTTTTCATATGTGATGAAAATATTTTCAAGGCCTTACCTCTAATTCCATAAAGCATCATTTTTTTAAGAAGTAATTCGTGGTCTATAGTGTCAAATGCGGAACTTAAAGCGAACAAAGTGACCCCTTATTAAAGTAGATACACCATTGCATTCGATTTTAACCTTGTAACTACTAACGTCGCATATATCCGATAAAAACTCATGTGTTTATTCCGCCAGGGTCACATATCCACGACCAAATACTCCATCTCGTCAGCTCTTCTGTCACCTATGGGGATTGTAGAGTTAAACAAGATGTAATAGGACCTTGGTAAATAGAACAAAAACACATTAGTCAAACCAGTCCGATACATGCAGTTAAGGAGTTGACAAGGCATCATCAATATATTTGTCTCTTTAGACTTAGACTAAACAAAACTAAAGTTACGACCTCTAAGTCGGAGAAGACTATGTTTTTCTTAGCCACAGCGCAATAAAAGCACATACAATGTTTATTAGACCTCGTATTGCTCTGAACATGATAAAGATGCATATTATAGAATCCTCTCGAGCGTCGATTGTACATACGGTTATACAAATTGAAAGACTTTGATTGTACACACGAGTGTACGAAAATAGGCCTGAAAATTTTGGTCTCTACAAGGTGTAAGGGACAGCCCTCCACAAACTTTAAGGGCTTCCTCAGTAGATGAAACTGAACAACCTTCCACAAAATTTTTTTTCAGGAAACGAAAAAAAAATTCGGCCTTTCCATACAAATTGTCCAATGAAGTTTATAATTTTGTATGGTGAGGCGGATTTTTTTTTTCGTTTCCTGAAAAAAAAATTTGTGGTAGGTTGTACAGTTTCGTCTACTGAGCAAGCCCTTAAAGTTTGTGGAGAGCTGTCCCTTACACCTTGTATATCTCCACTTTTCTTGAAAAAAAAAACCCCTTTTTTTAATTTTGTAAATAAATGTGCTATTACGTAATAATATTATCTCTCCCGCGCCTGAGGGATAAAAATTATTTCACTCTGAACCAGCCAGTTCATTATGAAACCGCCCTAACACCTAACTAACTAGTACATAACTTGGCCTTTTTATAAACAATATTACGAAGACTAGGATAAAGAATATTTCTGCATTTTTCCTCATTCTCTCCTCAGGGCTTTGTAATTATAATTTATAACTATCAAGTTAAGTAATCAAAACATTAGCGTAGACTCTGGGCTGTGTAGTTGTTTGGAAGAGTTGCCCGGAAACGCAAAGTTCTGTTTTTTTTTTTTTATGTTGGATGTATGTGTGAGGTACAAATAAACGTTTTTCTTTCTTTTTTTTCTTTCAAAGGGTAACTCAAGAAAAATAGGAGACTTTTAGTTAGTAAAAGTCTGACACTCCTTTCCTATTCAGAGCAGAAGAAGTCATTTGATGATTCTCACTGTAAAAAGCATAGAATCATTACTTACAATTTTTACTCTGTCAAATGGTCATTGTCTGTCTTTTTTCTGTCTTCTCATAAACAAGACCTACTAATTTTCTTTACATCGATACATATAAATAAAATTGGAGTGTCTGTTTGTAATATTGAAATGACCGCTTTCTACTACATGCATTTGAATAACATACGGTACATAAACCAAAATATTTTTTTTTTATAATTTTTGACTGTCTTTTTTCGTGCTATATCAGTAACCTTGGTTCTTCTGCGGATATCCTTGTTCCTGATTCGATCACGCAAAGAAACCCTGAACATAGCCCTTTCCATTGTCCTTTTTGTGATTTCAAGTTTTCTGATGAGGCTCATTATAAGCGACCACGTTTCGGAGCCATCACTGATAACATACTGGTCATAGACTTTCATAAAATCACATCTACACCCAATAAAACATCAAACTATACTTCCAACACTACCATCAGACCAATAACTTATAATCTAAAGTGTAACGTAATTAAACTTTATTATGCGTAAAACAAATTAAACCTTTACGACTGCGCGTAAAACAAACGGCGCCCTTATATTCAAATTGTTTTGAATTCTAATTCAGATCGTTAATTGCGACACATAAAGCTACCTTACTGTTTTATTTGTCTTCTTTAAAGGACACTGAGAATCTTGGTCACAGTATACAAAAAAAGCACAGTAGGTCAACTTCATACAACGGGTGAAAACGCAAAAACAATTTTTTATGGTGGGAAATCATCCAATGTCTTTTCCCGCTCAGACTTTTACTGACTCAAATCACATCTATGTTTCTTTTTTTCCTTAAGTTCCAGAAACCCGGGGTTCCCCTTCGAACTACTTGTAGTCCTCCCTGTTTTGGAGCCGACCAAAATAAATTTAATAAATATATTAATTATGTAAGTAATTAAAACATCAGATCAATTATAACAAGCCTTGGTTGAAGTGGTGAATTCGCTGTAAACTTACATCAAGTTGGTTTAATGATAATGTGGATTTACTGATAATTATTAAAATAATATGTAATTACAGTAGCTTGACTATAATGGCAAAGTAGAGATTTTGTAATAATCACCTCATTATATTCATTATGAAGCTGGCGGTTACATAATAATACTCGCAAAGGATTTACAGGGTACATGGTAGACATCCCACCCATACGCGGCGTTTTGGGAACACATTTATTGTACGTACAGCCAATGAGTGGAACTCACTGCCGGAGACAGTGTTTCCTGATAGCTACAACTTAGGGGTCTTTCCATTCCAGTCCATTTTTTTTAATGCAGTACAATGTAAATAAATTAAAAATAAATCTAAATATAGATATCAAAATAGCCACTGGCAGCTAAGAGATGACCTATCTCAATTGACAGCACCCGTTCACGGACGTGGCGCGAGTATTGCCACCATTCAGCTCAACCATTTTGAAGGGATCCGAATGATCCAACAACATTTGAGTGAGCATGACAAAAACTGTTATTTCAATAGGTATTAATTAAGCATTTTATCCCGTGACTGGTTTATAGTCACGGAATAATGTATAACATTAAAAGTTGAAAACAAGTCTAAAAATTTCTTTGTGTTTTGTTTCAGGTACCGCTATCACTGTCAATGTACATAAAAAGGAAGATCACACCCATATACTTCGTCAATACCAAAGGTAAATATTTTTATGACCATAATTTTATTATCCACTGCTTTCAAAATGTTGAAGGAAAACATCGTGAGGAAACCAGCATGTCCTCGAATCAAAAACGTCGAAGACATGTGACATTCACCAACCCACACTGGGCCTGCGTGGTGAATTACGGCCCATTCTCTCTCCTAGAGAGAAGGCCTGAGTCCCAGCAGTGGAAGCATTAAAAGGCTGATAATGCTTATCTTACTATCTGGAAATCCGACCAAAGAACCCTCAATGTGGGGTCTGTAATCAACCTTAGCAAAATTATGATTTTCGTTGTTGTTTTCGACATTATAGGCTCACTTTGACCTCTATCTCACCTGATGGATCAGACTTTTATTAACTAAATCGAAGAAGAAAACTAGATATGTTTGCTCAGGGTAGTTCCTGCATTGTCGACACAGTTTTTAGTTTATATGAAACCTGAATACATTTGTTCAGAATCAGTGACTGAATGGACTCCAATAGTTCTTACACGATGTTATATTTTTTTAGGATAACATTTTAAAAAATCACAAGTAGGACATCACTGACATTAAGTAGGTACAATACCAGTGATGGTAGGTCAAAACGGGCATTGGGATCCAGCAAACAGCTGAGTGCAAGTGATAAATAAGCCTTCAGTCGCCTGGATGACCCGGTGACTATATTTTTTTGCTGACTTATTAAGTTTATAACTTTGTGATTTTTCATAATACAGTTTTGAAATTTTGTACATAGATTTTTTATATTAAAAATACGAGACACGTGTTTCGGGTTTCGCATGTACTAAAACTAATGTTGTATGTAAGCTGTGAGCAAGGGTACACCAAAGATATAATGATGAATATGCGTCTATGAAGCTACGCGTTCATAGACCACAGGCCTTAGTCACTGTAGGTGAGAAAACCATGCAATGACATCCCCCGCTCTTGGGCAGATTAGAAGATAGTGTCAGACTTTTATTGACTTAAGTATCCACTCCCGTTCCTTTATTACCGGGGCCGAATCTTCCTTTCAGAAACAAATCCTTTGCCCCAGTAGACTTCAACCCTGCTGGGCCCCTACGGTTTGCTGACAACTACTTAAGGTGCGCGTGAAATAATACCGTCGACTTCTTGGGCTCGGTCCGGATGGTTACCGGAGCTAGCCATTGCTCGCCGTCTGCAAGCCCGCGCCTACGGTGGCCGGAAATCGGGATCAGAATCCCGGCGGCGGCTGGGTTGTGAGCGCCGTAGCCTCAAGCGGCCTCCTCCTTTGCTAGCATCATTTAGTGACTTAAGTTTGGACTCGAAAGAATACTCTCTCTACATCGTATCAGTTTCTGAATCGGTGTAAGCAGTTTAGGAGGGTCAGGACCCTGGCTAGGGCACAAGGTTCGAAGTCGACGATATTAGAATGAAAGCTAGAAAATCTACAGCTTAACGCGGTTTTTCATCCATTTTGAATTCCCCATTTTCTCAAATACCTAATTTCCCAAAAGTGCTTAAACTCAGCCTGTTAAAACTATGGCTTCAGTATAAAACTTTTCCACTGAAGACAGTTCAGATATTCACTTTGCAGTATATCGGTTGAGCGGTACAGTTAAATAAAAAAAGTGCTTATCAGCTATGTTGGAGATGGTACCCGTTTTATTGGCTTTAAAGTTTTATGTTCGCGACTGTACCTCAGTAAAGTTGGGAATACAACGAGTTTGGAAAATTTGTGCTGGATTTTATTAAAGGAAGGTTTACGGGAAATTATACTGGAAGGTATGGTGAGATTATGGAACAGTAAAACTGGAGTAACGGTGCATGGAAGCAGCTATTAATTTGAAAAGGCGGTTAAGACCCCCTGAAGACATACGACAATATACAGTGATTTAATGTCTCTCATAAGTTGAAACTTGGGTGTTTTTTTTTTATTGTTATAAACTAGTGCTTGACTGCGATCCCACCTGATGATTAGTAGCGATGCAATCTTTGATGGTGAGGTACACTAGTTTATTAATAGCCTATTCACTCTAGCCTTGAATACACCTTGTTTTGTAAAAAGAATTTGGGTGTCTTCAAGGCTAGCCTTGAGTGAATATAACTATTAATAAACTAGTGCGACTCACCATCAGAGATTGCATCACTGCTTACCATCAAGTGGGATCATAGTCAAGCACTAGTTTATTTCAGATTTAAAAAAAAATGTTCCTTTGCACTACAATTTTTATTATGCTATTGGGTACAAAGCTGACCGGTCTACATTGTCCTCTCATATCTATTATTATTGTAATCTACACTAATATAATAAAGAGGTAAAATTTGTTTTTACCCGACTGCAAGAAGGGTTATGTCGCTGTTGTTCGTTTGTTCTCGTTGATGGTGAGGCGCACTAGTTTATTAAGAGCCTATTCACTCTAGCCTTGAAGACACCCAAATTATAATCGGACGGGAAGACCGCAGCAGGCAAATGGTTACAGTCCTTCGATGTACGCGGTATAAAAGACGAAGCGAAACGCTTAGTCTGGACCGTAAAGCTTTCATCAAATCTAACTAAATACAATTATGTTAGTTTTATATCCACTGCCCGTATAACACGTATGTTTTAACAATTCCACATCATTTTCTTCGAGAAATGACTCCCAGAGGAGTAAAATTTTGCAAAGTTTCCTATCTCAAGACTAGAGTTGGACAGCCGTCTCTGACACAGTTTCTATTCCCCTAAGTGCATAAGCACTTACAATCATAATCTAGGAAAAATCATAACATTTAGTTTTATACAATATGTACGTAACTGAAATAATGTGTACACTTATACAATCAGAAAATTTGGTGACAATCAATTCAAGAACTTAAATTTTACGAAAATGGAATCAGGTGGTTTGTTTTGAGTAATTAGTTATCCTAATTGTATGCGACATTTGGGGGAGGCCTATGTCCAACAGTGGACGTTTTTCGGCTAAAATGATGATGATGATGATGATGAATTGTAGGCAAATAATATGGGCATCGACGCAATGCACTAGTGGCAAATCTGATGTGAATATTTGAAAAAATTGCCGTTGCCTTTTTAGGCATAACTGAAAGAACACGAAATTACACTGAAAAAAATCAAAGATAATCAGTAAAATTCTGACTCTCCCTCGCGTTTTACCCAAAGGGCCACACACAAAGGGTAACTCTTACGAACAATATTGTGCAACCCTGGCAGGCATCAGCCCTGGATGGCTCTGTCAATATTGCTGACAGTTTTATGAGGTGCGTGAACGGCCGCACAGTGAGCTACCCATTGCTTGCCATCCGCAAGAAATTGGTAGCTCACCGTGACTCAATATAAGTGCGATGCTCCTGTTTAAAATATGAGCACACACATACATGAACGCGTTAGAGTGCCCCATCGATATATACCTATTACTACGCACGTCCCAAGTGCCCATACACCTCTACTTTGGAGGACTTAATGAGTGCCACCGATACTGCAGTTAACGAAGCTACCTACGAAGCCCAAACAATTTAACTAGTTTATCAACGATTAAAGAAAAAAAAGACGTGTGGCACTCGCGTACTGCCGCGGTAAAGCTATTGCATAGCATCACTCATTTGTTTTCTTATCGGTCACCACGCTCAAAACAAATGAGTGGGGGGTGTTAGGTTATTTTTGTTACAGAACTTCTGGATTCGGTCTCCACGCTCAAGGCCCGCGATAGAAGCTATCCAATAGCTTTATAAAAGAACTGATAAGAATATTTCAAATAGGTTGAAGATATCTTGTAAATTCAATAGGTTCTTGAAGCAACAGGATTTCGTTTCGGATCACCCTAAGTAAAGTAACAAAATTGTCCTCCTCTTATACATATTTATGAGTTAATACATCAAATTGATTTACGAGTTGTACATCGTAGATTCAAACTCAGGCTCATGCTTTATTTTGTAATATTTATTTCATCATTAATGCTTTCAAAACAGTGAAGGAAACCGGCCTGTTCTAGAACCTAAACTTCAATGACTATAACCTAGTGCTTGACTGCGATCCCACCTGATGGTGGGATTGATGGTAAGCAATGAAGCAATCGTTGATGGTGAGGCGTACTAGTTTAATATGAGCCTATTCAGTCTAGCCTTGAAGACACCTAAATTGTAATCGACCGGAAATACCGCAGTAGACAAATTGTTTCCGACCTTCGATGTACGTGGTATAAACGAAGAGGCAAAACGCTTAGTGTGGATCGCAGATGTTTCAACAACATAAGGATGGATACTCGCCGTACGTCGGATTGTCCAATGGTAGAAAAAAGATGGCGGAATCAAGTTGTACTCACTGGGCCCCCAAGGAAGATTACAGTGCATTCCCTCTACAAGTTAGGACGCCTGAGTCCAAAAAATCAGTTGGAACCGTGGTTGGAACATTATAAGATTGATTATTATACTTTAGCCCTCGCCCACAACGACTTTTTGTAGCGATACTGACGCGTATCGTAAGCGCGGCATTATCGCTACAAAAAGTCGTTAGCACAGCGTCGCTACTTACGTGCGTTGGTTGCATTTTCAAACGCTAAAGAAAAAGAGAACGCGCTGCTGCATCGCGACTGTATCAAAGCAAACGCGTCACCGCGTTGGACGACATCAGGGAGAGAACGCAGGGAGGGTGGCGCGTAAGTGAAACATTCTATAACAAAAACGTGCTGTTACTGAATTGCGTTTGCATCGCGATAGAAGCGCGACAATAAAGCGTTTGCTTCGCGACAGAAGAGCGACAGTATTGCGTTTGCATCGCGACATATAATCGTGGTGTGGGCGAGAGCAATCAGCTAGCGAACGCATCGAGACTGTATCGATGCGAACGCGCGACAGCACTGCTACAATAAGTCACCATGGGCCAGAACCCTAACCCGCATTGGGCCTGCGTGGTGGATTACGGCCCATTCCCTCTCTAAGTTAATACACCTGAGCCTAAACAATCAGTTGTTACATTATAAGATTGATTATACTTAGGTATGCTACATCAAACTATTCTTGCTAAATCGTCTGACGACAATCCAACTCCCCCACTACATCCCAAACACAATTATTTAGCGCGGCAACTGACAAAGTAACAACACTAAAGCGTTGAAATGTTAAATTGGGAGTGAGGTATTAAATTCCACTAACTTTCCCACCGTCTGTTTATGGCAGATACGAACGAGAATATAATGGTACGTAGTAAATAGGTTTGTAGTACAGATACACGAGAATTTTTATGCCAATGATGGCAAAATTCTATAGTTTTCTTTTGTTTTTCTGGCCAGTACGTTTTGTGATTCGAACCTCATTCTTGCAATCGCACAGAATTTAAAAAGCAAATAGAGTCTGTCTAATAAGTTAAACGACTTGGGTAATTATTAGGATTTAATGAAATCTAATGTAGTCAACACGGGTTCAATAATCAAGGTTGATTAAGAGATAGAGATCATTGTTTACTAACCGAAGAACCTTATAAAAAGTATCGAATACAAGTAATTTTTAAATGATTAAAATATTATACAAAATTCCCAAGTCGGTTGACTTATTAGACAGATTATACGCTGTTTCTTGTATGTAAATTATATCTCGATATTTTTCGAAATTTAAAATAATGTTTAAAGGTGGGAAATAGTAGTTTTAACGGCGATATAATGTCCTGTTTTTGGATGGGAAATCATTAAATAACTTCTTCTACTCTAGGCATGCTGTATCGTCGACCACATCATTATTTACCATTAGGTGAAGTAGTGGCATAACCAGCCTAGCCTTACAATATTCCCACTGCGTATACGGTAGTATGGCCCACATGTGGCATGTGGTAACATGAACCCAGTACCAGAACCCAATGTATCGAATATATGTAAATCCTAGAACCAAAAATTACCTGCTGTTTATTACCTGTTTTGCAACGACGTTTTCCTTCACCGTTTTGAGAGTAGTGATAAAATATACTACACAAAGTACTCGTAATACACCAGGCTAGGTGTGATCCCGCAACCTACAATTCGTAAGTTGGAGCCGTTTCAATTGGGCCACCACTCCTATTTTAAACGATGAAGACTAAAACCTAAAAGGGAATATAAGCTGCAGCTAAAGATTCCTTAGCGGAGATAGCTACAATCCAGGATTTTTTAAGTCAAGAGAGAATATGTTACTTCTAAGCAAGCATGCTCCATCGTCAACCATATCATCGCTTACTATCATAAGACTTAATGGACAAATGTGACCCCACCAATAAAAAAAAATAAAAACATCGACGAGAATAAGGACCCGCGATATAGGCTGATACTGTCCGTTATACACTCAAACAATTTAGGAATTAGAATATTTACATAATTATGTACCTACATTAAAAAACTTAAATATTAACCAAACTATTTAAACTAAAACCTTACTATGTACATAAATATGATATTAAAACTCATCGAAGTACTTCTCTGCATCGCTGTGATCCAGAAATTTATCCAGGAGACTGGCACGTATGTGGCACGTATCTACAAGACTGGAAGTATTGCCACGTTGAATGGCAATACGTGGCTACTGCCAGTCTTGTAGATACGTCAAATATGTACGTACACACGTGACAAAGCTATTTCTTTAACAGAGAAGATATTTTTAATGAGAAAATATTTTTATTTCAGCTGCAACCAACAAAAATATTAAAATGAAAGATTATTTTCCGATACTATATAACAGCGTAATATAAAATTACTAGTTAATTAACTCACTGTTTACATGACTTTATTGTAATTTTAGCAGTAAAATGAAGCTTTTGAACATACATTTAAGCGTCATGCAAATTATAGCATTTTAACGGTTAAGTGCGAAACCTGAATATAGTTTGTTCAGAATCAGTAACTGAATGGATTCCAAAAGTTTTTAGACCATGTTATACTTTTTCCCAAAAATATTTTAAAAAGTCATAAGTTGGACACCACTGACACTAAATACAACACAGGTCACAGTTGGTCATAGCGGACATAAGCCGCCAGCAAACTGCTGGGTACAAGTGCAAAACCAGCCCACTTTTTTATAATGGATAGGCTCGCGTTTGACCACAATCTCATCTGATGGTAAGCG
The DNA here is from genome assembly GCA_929112965.1 of Mythimna albipuncta. Classification (NCBI taxonomy): domain Eukaryota; kingdom Metazoa; phylum Arthropoda; class Insecta; order Lepidoptera; family Noctuidae; genus Mythimna; species Mythimna albipuncta. The sequence goes on from OV815982.1 coordinate 14,009,492, forward strand.
ATGATGTGGCCGACGATGGAACACGCTTGCTTAGAAGCAATCTATTCACTCTTGACTTAAAAACCCCTAGGTTATAGCTATCAGGAAACACAGACTCCGGCAGGGAATTCCATTCCTTAGCTTAGTTGCTTGGACAGCCTGGTGACTATGTATTTTTGCTGACATAACAAGCTTATAAATTTTTGATTTTTCATGATACAGTTATGAAACTTTGTACATAGATTCTTTACATAAAATACTAGACACGTGTTTCGGGTTTCGTATTAACTAAAAACTTATATGTTTTATAATATTGGACTGACAACGTACAACACGCGTTCACTGCGGTTCGATGAAAAGATCAGCGAACTTGAGGAGGAGTAAGTTACGATGGAGTATTCTGGGATTATCTGAAGTCCGATAATCCCAAGATAGAGATATAAGATGTTCCATCATTCATCATCTCATTGTCTGGACTCAGAGCTTCAGGCTTCGTCTCTAGGAGAGGGAATGGACCGTAATCCACCACGCGGGCCCAGTACAGATTGGTGAATGTCACATGTCTTCGAATTTTTGGTTCTAGGAGATGCCGGTTTCCTTGCGATGTTTTCTTTCACCATTTTGAGAGCAGTGGTGATAAAATAAATTATACAAAGTCTGGCTGGGTTTGAACCCGCGACGTACAACTCGTAATTTGGATTCGTTATTACTCGACCACCACCTGTTCCTATAATTAACATACTATAAACAAAATACTACGTTAAAATACAATCTGCTTCTAGTGAATCACCTGAAAACATTAACAGATTTGTATCAGCGCTGCAACGAGTATATCCACTTTAAAAATATGCGAAAAAAATATTTTGTCCATTCGCTTTTCACCGATTAAACGAAACTGTGAATATGATAGTACATGCGTATGTAAATCTAGGTTTATCCATTTAGATGGTAGGTTATAGATAAACTATTGAACCAATTTTGCTTCCCTCGGTTTTTTTTTTCCGTACCTATTAGGGTTCCGGAACCCTTATAGGATCACTTTGTTGCCTGTCCGTCTGTCTGTCTGTCTTTCAGTCAAGACTCTTTATCTCAAGAACTTGTGGAGGTATCGTGTTAAAAAAAACCATATACTCAGGTCTGCGGTCCCTATAAGCTGTAAAAAAATCAAGCTTCTAAGTTAAAGAATGAAAAAGATACGGTTGCAAAAAAAAACGTATATTTTGATACTCTCAAAGATCAAAATTCATGCGGTACTTTCATTTGACACAGAATCCTGAAATTTGCAGAAAGCAAGGTCTTATAGCACAGGATAGGAATGAATCTGAAAACAGTTAATTCTTTATTAAGTACGTCACGAAAAAAAAAATGTAATTCGGAAAAATCTTCAAGACTCCATTCGAGAATTGTAGTTTGCACGGAACCCTCGGTGCACGAGTCCGACTCGCACTTGCCCAGTTTTTTTTATAGACTAAATTATTTCCCATGGCTGAGCAAAGGCCTCCTAAATAAATAATAATAAATAAATCTATACCAATATTATTAAGGAAAAGATTTGTATTTTTTTTTTTGTGATAAATAAACTCAAAAACAACTAAACCAATTTGAGAAAATCTGTGTACATGTACGTCTATATGACAAGAAAATGTAACCCACCCTTAGAATTACCATCCACTTAAATCTCCTCATACCTAATACATGACATAAACATTGCGCTCAGCTTAATTAGTCATCAATTGTAATTCATATCTAATTAACAAACCATTGTTCCAGTGATGCGACACCGTGGTCCCGGGCCCGCGGGATTAGCGTCGACACCCCGGACTACCCCGGGAATTACGGTGAGTAATGGACGGAGTTATTAATGCGGCCCCCGGGATGGAGATATCCCGGAGTGGCGATTAGTAAGGAGTATTGTCGTGCTATTTTTATTGTTTTTGAAGATATTAATCCGATGTTGTTTATTTATTTCGTTATTGACCCGCTATTTCGTACACGAAGAGCTTAGGAAAATTTCTTTGTGTTGTCTCTCGTCTTTGTAACATTGTTAAAATACCTAACGTATGGACTATATCCAGAAGAATGTGCAGTCAAAATTAGCACAACCGTTTCAAGGACGTATTAAGTCTCCCGCGGGATTTTAAAGTTACTCCTTGTAATATTAGCTATCAGTGGTGGAAATTTCGCCAAAATCGGTCCTGTTGCTATGGAGATCAGGCGAAACAAGTAGAAGGACAACAATTTTAATAATGCATTTTTGTACTATATATCGAATATGCATTTAGTAAAGAAAATATATTTTGATATTTTATAAAAAGTCATTTTAAATTCATTTATTTGTCTAGATGTTAAGATAGACGCGCTCTTGACCACTTTTTTTTTAAATAATAATCATAAGTTGATTGCGAGCCCACCTTATTCTAAGCAGTGATGCAATCGTGAAGCGCACTAGTTTATTATAGCGCGAATCTATCATCATCATCATCACCACCAGCCCTTTTTAATGTTCCCACTGTTGGGACTCAAGCCTCCTCGCTAGGAGAGGGAATGGGCCAAATTGGGCGAATCTATCACCTGATAGTAAACAATAATGTGGTCGATGAACGAGCAAGCTTCTCTCAAAGTAACCTATTCACTCTTTACTTAACCTTTTGAATGTCTTAAGTTACACAGTTCGACATAAGCAATTGTCTTTCTATTGTGTCTCTAATTACGACATTCAATGAGTTAAAGAAGCCCCCAGGTAGTAGCTATAAGAAAACACAGACTCCAGCAGGGAGCTCCATTCTTTAGCTGTACGCACAATCACAGAACAGAAAAACTCTCCAAAATGCAACTTACAGAAGATCGACCGGAATTAATACTATATTTTCTCATAAGGAGCTTGAGATATAATGTCTAAAAATCAATTGAATATATGTATAAATACACACATATATATAGTATACAAATGAAAAATGGTTCGGCAGATTTATTCAACTTCATGAATCTCAAATCCACCAAATCGCATGTCATCTTATTCAATTGACTTCTCAAGCGAATAGTAACAGCAATAAGATATACCTACCAGGCGTTATCCAGCCGATTCTGATCCCGATTTTCGGCCACCGTAGGCGCGGGCTTGCCGACAGTGAGCAATGGGTAGCTCGCTGTCCGGGTGTCTGGTAACTGTCCGGACCAAGGCCAAGTCGTCGACGGCGCGCATTGTTCCCGCGCGCCTCAAGGAGTTGTCAGCAACAGCAGGGACCCAGGTAGGTCGAAGCCTACTGGGGCCAGGGTTATCCGAAAGGCTAGAAGGTACAGCGTGGAACTTTTAGTCAGTTAGAGTCTGAGACTATCTCCCGTTCCGCCCAAGAGCAGGGGTTGTCATGATGTGATGAAAAGGCGTAACCCGGCCACTGTAGGCGACGAGCAATGGGTAGCCGTTTGCCCATCCGGTAAGGAGCAAGCAGCAACTCTCTGAATGTGGTGCTTCAAACTCTGGCAGCTTCATCAAGTCGTCGATGACAATAGTGATCCTCGCGCGTCTCAACGAAATCTCAGCAAACGGCTGATGCCTGCTGGAGCCATAGGTTTCCTTTGAAAGTAACTAAAAGTAACACATGCGGTTTTAGTCGGTAAAAGTCTGGCACGGCCTCTCGCTTCTCCCTAGAGCGAAAAAAGTTATTTGATGATCTTTAACCTAAATAAGAAAGATACACCAGATTCTCTTTGTCATCAAAGACTTGACGAAGCTGCCAGAGTTTGAAGCACCACATTTAGAAGGTTAGTTAAAACCCCATGAAATAAAATCTGTTATCTCAAGAACTTAAAACTCCCCGAGAACCATAAGGTGGATTTATAGCATCTTGAAATTTTAATGATATTTTTATGATTGTTATATCTATATAAGTGAGAAGTATCTTAAACATTTCTCAGAAGTTTACGCAACCATTGTCTGTAATTCTGAGGTTCCGAACATGCGAGGCTAAACGACTTAGTTCTCTTGACAGTTTAGAGTCACTCATCACCATCGTTTCAGTGGACATACGTCCACTGTTGGACATAGGCCTCCCCCAAGCGTCACCACAACGAACGTCCCTGTGCGTTTCGCATCCATCGGTTTCCCGCAACCTTCACCAGGTCATCGGTCCACCTTGCAGTAGGCCTTCGAACGCTGCATCTTTCGGTTGCCAGTCCAGAACGCCACGGCCATCTGTTCTGCGAACAATATCTCGCTCTACCCATCGCCACTTAAGTTTGGCAATTCTTTGTGCTATGTCGGCAACCTTAGTTCTCCTGCGGATATCTTCATTTTTTATTCGATCACGCAAGGAAACCTGCTCTTTGGGTGACTTTAAGCCTTCAGATTCTTGCTATATTATATACAAGTGCATTATCTGTTCCTTTACTTCTATAGTTAAATGAAACGGTAATCCTACGTGACCGGAGAGAGATCAGGCGTAAGACCTTTTACGTGCTTTCCGAGGCGTGGGGGTGTTACACCACCAATTTCTAAACTTTTACCCGTTACAGTAGTATTTTTTCCCGACCCGAGAAAATAATAATAATAATATTCCACAGCTTATCACACAACGCCGTCTAGTCCCAAGCTAAGCAGAGCTTGTGTTATGGGTACTAGACAACTGATAAACATACTTATATATTTATAAATACATACAAATTCTTGATAAATTACACCCAGACACAGAACAAGTGATTATGCTCATCACATAAACATTTGTCTTGGGTGGGAATCGAACCCAAACGATCTCCAGCATAGCAGTCAGGGTCACTAACCACTATAACAACAGGCCAGTCAATATAGCATATATAGCCTTTTATTGTTCCCACGGCTGGGACTCAGGCCTCCTCCCTAGGAGAGGGAATACATTTGTGTACTTTAATTATCTACTGCATAACTGTGTAATCTCTATTGAGATTGGTCACCATTATCGAAATTCCGTTGGAGGATTATTACTTTGAAGATATTTCAATATTAATAAGCTATCTGTATAATGTTTCGCTGAATTTTGCCTCAATAGAGCTGAGTACTGGTAACAAATCGAAATTATTTTGAATGAATAGCGACCAATCACCGACAAATTAAAACAACCATCGCAAAGTTTCGACGAAGATTCCAGTTAATGTTACTTTACAGGGAATATCTCTAATAACTTGCAAATAGGCCACGTTTCAGGAGTCTATGAACTTATTATAATACACTTGTAGAGGACTAGAAGACCACTATGTTGGAACTCTTAATATGAAAAAAAAAATATTTTTAAACAAAAAAAAAAAAAAAAACTGACTTCAAAGTAAATAAAATATAATAATAAAAAAGTACAAAATAACTTTAATCTGGCTAGTTGGTGTTAAATAACTAAGAGAAAAAACTATTATAGAAATACCGCCTTCCAAAGTTAAAGTTATTTTGTACTTTTAGTATTTTTTTTTTACTTTGATATCAGTTAGTTTTTTTTTAAGTTTTTTTTTTTACACTTTTTAGTTATGGTACCACCACTAAAAAGTACCCCTCAGCCAAACTTAAATACCTTACCTACCTTATAAGTAGAGGGCATCTAATAAAAATTCTAATATTCCCAAACACGGATAGATTATATTATATTAGGCGGTTATGAGATGAGCTCAGATTTCTATCGTGGTTGGCGCAAATGTATTGGAAATGAGGGGCTAAATAACTAGGGGAATTAAAACAATCAAAAAAAGAAAATAAGGTAGTGAACGTATTGAATTTTGTAGTGAATTTCATAGGTTGTGAACTAATATTTGTGTAATAGAGAAGAAAAGACTACAGCATTCTATACGTTACACGGTTTATGTTGAATCCTCTTTCAGCTCCATTGACCTAAATAGTCCCACGTATTCAAAGTGTAATTTGTACGTACACTGCTATCAGAAGTTCGGGAACAGTTTGCGCGCTCGTATTTCGTGCTATCGAACATTTGCAACATTAGTCCGTAATTACAGATGGTTGCAGAAATTATGGCACAGTTACCAATTGTGATGATTGTAATATTATTTATTTATTTATTTATTTAAACTTCATGTACAATAGTGGTACATAGGCGGACTTAATGCCACAAGGCATTCTCTACCAGTCAACCTTTGGGTTAAAAAAGACAACACTGTGGTAGGTTTGCACAATAAACAAATACATAATAACAAATAGTTCAAATGGAAAAATATAAAATAAGTTATTTATAATAATAAAATACATACATATGCTAAAATAATAAACTAATAAATACTATGAAAAATATGAAATCACTAACGTAGATCAGTAATGCTAGCGAAAGGAGGAGGCTGCACGCATGAGAGAACGAACATCCTCACGCCCCAGCAACCGAGACCCCGACCCCGACTGCCAGTCACGATAGACACGGGCTTGCGGACGACGAGCAATAGGTAGGTCGCCATCCGGCAGTCCGATAGTCGACCGGACCGAACCCCAGTCATTGACAGCGCATAGTTTAACTACGGGTTTCCTTTTTGAATAATCCCTGCAGTCCCGGCGAGCATTGGCCCTTACGGAGTGCTAGTTAAAGTAAATAAGTCATGTTAAAGTTAATAAATTATGTTAAAGTAAATAAATTGTGTTAAAGTATTTTTATATAAAATTCTCAATACGTTTGAATTTTTAGACAGACTATATTATAACAATAAGCAACATAAACAGCTAGATTCTGAACAGTATCTACAGACACTACTAGACTTTACAGAACAAGTTAGGTTTGGCTAACAGAACAAGTTGGAGAGCGTCCGCTTGCTAGTTCGTGCACTCGAACATTATAGGTGCACTTGCTTGCAAAAAAAGTGGTCCACCATGTTTAATTTCTAATACACGGTTGTTTTATTCACAGAATGAATTTAACCGAGTTTTGGCCCTTTAGTATGATATTTTAGTGTTTATTCTATAAAATATAATTTAATTTATGAACATTGTAGGTTGCGAAAAATTGGTTTTATAGGTTACATTTTTGAAACACGTTACTTCATTCTCAGAATGAATCCGTCCGCCAATTGGATCTACAGTGTGATGTTTTAGTATTTATTCCTTAAAACAGAATTTAATTTGTTGACATTGTAGATGCACTTAGTTGCAAAAAAGTGGTATTTTATGATACTTTTCTGAAACACAATTTTTTTAAACGGAATTTTAATTATGGTCTCAGTTTTAATCACAGCTGGCATTATGGAGTATTTTTTTTAAATTATATATGTATTATACAAAGATCAACTGACTGATATATATGAATGTATGGCCTAAAGTTTTGGGTCTTCGTCCAAGGCTTCTTTTTATGGTGTAAGCGAGCAACTAAGAAGGGGATTTTGAAAAATCCGTATTACTATACAAACATTTTATACCTTGGTTTCTTATATTAGAAACTTAGCATTAATAGTTAACCCGAGAAAAAAAAAAGGTTTTCATCGTTATTCACAAGTACCCTTATAAAATATTTAGGTGTTTAAAGGTTATATGGAAAAATATTATTTCTTTCATCAATAAACTTGTAACTTGGCACAAATTCCATCTAAAATTAATAATAAAGACTGTCATTATTACTTTCTCTAAACTACTCTCAAAATACGATAAGGATTGTTAAAGTTTTTGCGAAAACATATTTCTCGCTAACGAAGCCACTGGCTTAAGTACTAGACATTACATAATGAAAGTATATAATTTAATATAATATTCGTTAAAAACTTAGAACTATACTTGTATACAAATTTTACGACGCGTAAAGATAAGTTTGTTAGCTTGAATATTAGGGTAATAAGCAGTCTTCATATTTTCATTCTAGTTTTATTACTTTGGTACATATTTTATGTTTTTTTTTTAACCAGTGAAGCTTAGACAGTATTTGTAAACTTGAATATAGTAATAAGCACTCTTTTTATTTTCATCCTATTTTTACTACGTTGGTACGTAGTTTATGACTTTTTTTTAAGCAATCAAGTTGAGACAGTATACCATCATATCATACAAACCTTAATCTACTTTGTTTTAGGTGGAAATATCAAATATTTTACTTTTATATTATGATTGCTTATACCCTTTCGACATATTGAGGACTTCAGTTGTTCGTTGCACTCCATAGTCGCGGAGATTAACAAGCAATATTTTATGTTACTTTAATAACAAATAACCTGGGGTTGTATCAGCTATTTACCTCCTAAAGTAAAGTTGCATATTCTTGTGCATAGGTACTAACCAGTTATAGTTTCGGAACAGTTCACTCGCCTGTGTTTCGTGTAGCCAAATATTGGGGTTTGTACACTTGCTTGCATAATTAATGGGATAGAGATGTTAGTTAATTTTTATTTTAAAGTCGTTGAGTTGATTTTTTTAAACAGAATTACAAATAGCTTAACATTTCAACATTTATGTAAACAAAAACTGACCAAGTGCGAGTTGGACTCGTACACGAAGGGTTTCGTACCATGCTTAAGAAAATTCGGCACAAAATCGCGTTTGTTGTTTGAGACCCCTTAAATATTTATTTTATTTTGTTTTAAGTATTTGTTGTTATAGCGGCAACAGAAATACATAATTTGTGAAAATTTCAACTGTCTAGCTATCGTGGTTCTTGAGATAGGTACAGTCTGGTGACAGAAAAACGGACAGATGGACAGACAGCAAAGTCTTAGTAATAGAATCCCATTTTTATCCTTTGGGTACAGAACATTAAAAATGAAAAAAAAAAAAACTTGTTATATGATGGCACGGTTAGCGCAGTGATTGAGCGATTGGCTGCAACGCTGCGTGTTGCGGCTTCAATTCCCGCACGGAACAAATATTTGTATAGTCTACAGATAGGTATCTTGTGTTTGTGAGTTTACATGTTTGTGAACATAACCTCGGTTCAAGTGTTTTTCCCAGTGTTGGGCAACGTTTAAAAAAAAAAAAATGTGAGAAACAAAATTAATGTATTTAAAAAAAGTAGATGAGTAATTATTTTAAGTGTACGTAACTAAATTATAATAACTTCGCCAGATTAATTACCTAAAATTCAAATTTTCCACTACAATAATTTCAGTTAGCAAACTACACAAAACATTTAACACAGGTTATTAAAAACAAAATTATGTTTACGCAAAGCAATACAGTATATAAATAACTTCGTAATAAATTACGGACGATAGAAATTTCAACATTCAACAGTTGTAAATCATTTCTTAATGGCTACTTGGAGACAATAAATATTAAAATAATATATAGTTGTTACGCAATAAATTGAGGGTGCTCTCTTAGTTCTGTGTTTATTTAGAGTATTCTGGTTAGTTGAGTCTTTATTATTGGAGGTTTGTGTAGCAGAAAAGGGTCGTTAAGGCTACTTTTTTGGGTTTTTACATGGTCCGGCTCATTCAGAGACGGCAGGATGATCAGGATTACTTCGATAATGATGAATCTTAAATTGCCCTTGGTTAAAAGAAGTGGTGCAGTAGGAGCAGTGGTGACCGTGTGGTAGAAGCCGCTACTTACGAGTTGTAGGTGGCGGGTTCAAACCCAGCCAGGAGCTTTACTTTGTGTAATTTTTATCATCACCACTGCTCTCAAAACGATGGAGAAAAACATTGTAAAGAAACCGGCATGTCCTAGAACTAAATATTCGAAGACATGTGACATTCACCAACCCGCACTGGGCCCACGTGGTGGATTTTTGCATTCCTCCTCCTATTGAGGAGGCCTGAGTCCCAGCAGGGAGAAGATTTTAAGGCTGAATATGTTTCATTGAATAGAAGTGGAACAAGATTCCCTAATCCTGCAAAAGCACTATTATTGTTTCAGCAATAAATCGCCCAATCATGAATGTAGACCTCATGGTCACAACGACCAGTTCCTCTCACATCCATTGAATTCTCACGAGTCTAACCAGGTCATCGGTTTGGGGAAGCCTTCTAACACTGCGTCTTCTGGTACGCGATCACGACCTCAGATCACCGTTTCAGCTCTATTTAGCATCTGTTCTTTGAGCAACGTACACTGCTACTTAACTTTATTTATGTCTTCCATTCTCTGTTGTCACCCGTCACGCTATCAGTAACCTCCTTTTCTTTCATATCACCCCTTACACTATCCAACAATCTTTTCTTTGGCATCTCTCCCTTTCCATCTATCTACATGTATGTAGATATATAATTTGTATAGTCATAAGTCTTTTAGTAACATACATTTCATCCCTCCTCTTCACATGACTATAGTCACTGACGACACTTTAATATACTCATTTTTTACTTTAGCTCTCTTTAGTTCTCAGCTTCGCTACAGGAAATCTTTTGTCATCAATCTGATAATAAAGAATTATTTTAACTATTATTATTAATAATTATGTTTATATCATGTGTATGATATATTTGCGCGTGGAGATGCAACGCCGGGGTGAAAGTCCACTGCCGCGACAGGTCACGGCATGGCGGACAGAGCTCCGGTGGGATCTCATGGTGAAATGGCGTCAACGACTATCGCAACCCAGAGCTGGGCATGCCACAATCATGGCGGTAAGTCCCCTCTTTGAAGCGTGGCTGGAAAGACCTTACGGCGTCCTTACCTTCCGCATGACGCAGGTACTCACCGGACATGGTTCGTTCGTGAGTTTCCTGCACTCGATTCATGCGGAAGTGACGCCCGCGTGTCGCTACTGTGCGGAACGCCCGGAGGACACAATGTTCCGCCCAAGCAGGCCACACCTCGACTGTGTGCTCTAACAGTCGAGGTGTGGCCTGCTTGGGCGGAGCATCGCCGTGCCCTCGTGGGGGCGATCGGCGGCGGAGACCTCTCGCGCCGGGCCTTGGTTGAGGCCATGGTCGGGAGCGAGGAGGAGTGGCAGGCGGTCGCCGACTTCTGCGATGGGATGTCAATGCATGATTTTTCCGACCATAAAAAAAATATGTATGATATATCATTATTATCTATTAAACAAAACCATTTCTAAAACACTACAGTTGCTATAGGATGTTGCGGGTGACAGCTGTCGGATTTATACAATGTAGCTACATCCTTTTCTTTCTTCTTTCTGCTGTCATTTCACGCATGCTATGTAAAACAGAACTTACTAAAAAAAATTGGATCAAAATCAGTGTGCCTACCAATAAATATGTCCACCACTGCACGGAACTTACCGAGCTCGTCTGAACTAAAATCGCGGAGTAGATTATCCGGAAACACTTCACTGCGCGAGTTCACGATTTCCTACACTTTGCCTTTTTTACTTAATTAATTGATCCACCCGGGTATTGTCTGATCTAATTGATGCATAGCTCCATTCACTGCGAACGATCTGATTGGATTTTTGCTATGAAGCCATTTTGTGTCTACATTGTTTTGTTTTTTGGCTTTGATCGATTGATGTACGAGTGTCTGGGGACTATAGTGTTACTACAAGCTCTCTATTTTACGATCTATACTGATCAGTCTCCCATCATTATCATTTCAGCCGGAAGATGTCCACTGTTGGACTAAAACTTCCCCCAAGTGTCGCCACAATTTATTTATTTAAAATTTTGTAAATAATACCATTACAGCTAACGCCAATGCAATGTTATTACTAGCTAAACATACATATTCAAAGAAATAACCAAATAATAATTAACTATTAAATTAACAACAACAACAGAGTTAATATATATATATTGTTTATACATATATATTGCATGTTTATACAATTTAACATTAATCAACTCAAAACTTTTATATTTTCTATCTATCCATCCAAAGGTTGTCTGTAAATTATCGATAAGACCGCCCTTTGTGACACCCTATAAATTTCAAGTTTCTCATGTAATTTTTATTTTTGGTGTACAATAAAGAATCAATCTACCTATCTATCTATCTATGGATGGTCCTGTGCGTTTCGCATCCATCGGAGCAGTCTGCCATCCGATTTATAATTTAGTTGTCTCAGAGTGAACAGGCTCCTACTCGAAATAAACTAGTGCGCACCATCAACGATTGCTTTACTGCTTACTCAGGGGGGATCGCAGTCAAGCGCTACTTTGTCTACACTAATATTTTAAAGAGGTAAAGTTTATTTTTTAAGCTATTGCATAGCTTCTATCGCGGGCCTTGAGCGTGGAGACCGAATCTGGAAATTCCGTAACGAAAATAACCTACCACCCCCCACTCATTTGTTTTTTGAGCGTGGAGACCGATAAGAAAACAAATGAGTGAACCATCAATCAAAATTCAATTCAATGTGTGAAAGTGTAACTTCAAGTAATTTCAAAGAAAAAAAAAAACAAAGGAATAAAAATACTGCATAAATAAAATAAATAAATAATTATAATTGCATAAGTTGATAAAAATGCTATGCAATAGCTTTACCACGGCAGTCCCCGAGTGCTACACGTCTTTTTAGGGTTCCGTAGCCAAATGGCAAAAAACGGAACCCTTATAGATTCGTCATGTCTGTCTGTCTGTCTGTCTGTCTGTCTGTCTGTCCGTCCGTATGTCACAGCCACTTTTTTCCGAAACTAGAAGAGCTATACTGTTGAAACTTTGTAAGTAGATGTATTCTGTAAACCGCATTAAGATTTTCACACAAAAATAGAAAAAAGCAATAAATTTTGGGGGTCCCCATACATAGAACTGAAATTCAAAAATTTTTTTTTTCTTCAAACCCATGCGTGTGGGGTATCTATGGATAGGTCTTTAAAAATGATACTGAGGTTTCTAATATCATTTTTTTCTAAACTGAATAGTTTGCGCGAGAGACACTTCCAAAGTGGTAAAATGTGTGTCCCCCCCCTCTAACTTCTAAGATAAGAGAATGATAAAACTAAAAAAAATATATGATGTACATTACTATAAAAACTACCAACGAAAATTGGTTTGAACGAAATCTAGTAAGTAGTTTTTTTTTAATGCGTCATAAATCGAAAAAAATACACTATTATTAAAACATCGATCAAAGTTACAACACATTACAAGAACTTTTATATTATATTACTTGCTGCTACGGAACCCTTCATGGGCGAGTCCGACTCGCATTTGGCCGGTTTTTGTTTATAGGAGTAAATCTCTGTACCTAAGTATTGATCCGATTGCAAAATGATTTTCAACGATAAAAGCTACTTTTGTTTCTGAGTAACATAGGCTGTATTTTATGTAGGTACGTGGGCGAAGCGGCGGGCAAAAGTTAGTATATTATAAAATAAAATATGATGCAGTAGCAGCTTTAAAGGATGAACAGTTCCATCCTTTTTTCTCGCTCGATATCATTGATAGTATATTGATGGACCTAGTATTAGTTTGCTGTTAATCATAAAAATGTGATTCTTTTTACACGTTATTAAAGTGTTTCGGTTGGTCGACGTGGTGGTGGACGTGTCACTAGGCCTTTTCTCTTTGATCTTTTTTTTGTTTTTCACCATTCTAATAATCTTTTTTCATTCTTTTACAGCGTCGTTTTTTTTGGCGTAGTCAGGTTTTAGTTCTTTTCTTTATTTTTTTCAAGATTCTTATGTTTACACATTAGCTTCATTGATTTGAAGTTTTATATTTTAATAATAGGTTTCTAGTTACAATGTTGCAATATGCTTAATAGCCGCAATAATATACGGTAGTCAAGTGTGTCAAAAGCTATAAATTAGGTCATATTTCCCGAGCTTTGCAACCCAGTTGCAGCTTTACAATGAATTACTACGGGCATCGATACATTTGAAAGTTTAAAGCATTTGCTTTTAAATTATTTACACTTTTGGTTTCATTTGCGGTTTTACGGTTTTTTGGTTTTACAATCATTCATTGGACCCTCTTACGAGTTGTAGGTCGTGGATTTGAACAAAACCCAGCGAATTACTTTATATAATTTATTTCATCACCAGTGCTCTTTAAACGGTGAAGAAAAGTACCGTCAGGCAACCACTATGACTTAGAACAAATGTTCGAAGATGTGAGTGAAATCCACCAATCTGCACTAGTGGATTACAGTCCATTCTCTCTCCTAGAGACACTTGCACTAGGGACATTATAGGGCAATTTTTTTATCATTGATAGGCTCGCGTTTGATCACCATCTTACTTGATGTTAAGCGATGATGTGGTCGACGATGGAGCACGTTTGCCTAGAAGAAACCTATTCACTCTTGATTTAAAGGTCCCTAAGTTGTGGCTATCAGGAAACACAGACTTCGGCAGGGAACTCCACTCCTTGGTGTAATTATACTATCGTATTCTAGACAAAGTGGACAGGACCTAAGCCGTCTAATCGGATTATTGTTTTTAATGACATAAACCCGTGCGATCCCATCTGATGGTAAGCAGTAATGCAATCATTGATAGGAAATATAAAAATAACCCAACTATTTTGAAATAACATGCTTAACCTCTAAGTTGGTTTGTTTAAATATAAAATGGTAGGAAATATTTATTTATTTATTATAATCTTTATTGTACACCAAATAAACAAAAATACAGGACAAACATTTAAAAGAATAAGTGCACAATGGGCGATCTTACCGCACAATAAAAAAAATAACCACAGTGGTAGTTTTCACACAGTGTGTTGGACACACAATATAAAATTAAAGCCACGAGCCGAATAGAAACTGCTGCGTGAGTTCTTAAACTAAATGTACGTGACCGCCCAGAGGACACGGTGGAGCATACGGTAGAGGTGTGTCTCACCTGGGCAGAGCACCGCCGTGTCCTCGTGCGGGCGCTCGGCGGCAGCGATCTCTCGCCTCGGGCCTTGGTACAGGCCATGGTCCGCAGTGAGTAGGAGTGGCAGGCGGTTGCCTCCTTTTGCGAAGCAGTAATGCTAGAAAAGGAGGTGGCAGCACGCGCATGGCAATGACCCTAGCGCCCCAGCTACTGGGATTGCAATCCTGATTTCCAGCCACCGTAGGCGCGGGCTTGCGGACAGTGAGCAATGGGTAGCTCGCCGTACGACCGTCCGGTATCCGTCAGAACCGAGCCCAAGTCGTCGACGGCGCGCAGTGTTCTACGCACGCCTCAAAGAGTTGTCAGCAACCGTAGGGGCCCATCAAGGTCGAAGCCTATTGGTCCCATGGGTGATGCGAAAGAGACCCTCGGGGCCCTGGAACAATGACAAAGAAATAACAGGGGTTTTTAGTCAGTAAAAGTCTGAAACGCCTTTCCGCTTTTTTTTTTCGTTGGGAAAAATCATCCTATGACAACCTCCGCTCTTGGGCGGAGCGGGAGATAGTGTCAGACTCGTACTGACTAAAAAACCCATCCCGTTCCTTTAAGCCGAAAGGGCGCTCGAGCCCTTCATACCGGGCCTTTCGGATAACCCTGGTCCCAGTAGGCTTCGACCCGCCTGGGCCCCTGCTGTTGCTGACAACTCCTTGAAGCGCGCGGGAACAGCGCGCGCCGTCGACGACTTGAGCTTGGTCCGGACTGTTACCGGACGGCCGGCAGCGAGCTACCCATTGCACACTGTCCGCAAACCCACGCCTATGGTGGCTGGAAATCGGGATCAGAATCCCAGCGGCGGCGAGAGCGCCGTTGCCTGATGCGCCCTTCCGCTTTGCCCAAGGGTGGGTGATATCATGTAGATGATTTGCCCTGCTAAAAAAGAGCCTAAATGTACGTATGCAATGAAGCAGTGTTTACATAAACACTAGTTCAAACCAGACGATGCAAAACGGCGACATAATACAAAATTCTCACATAAAACTGAACAGCTCAGTCCGTTAGATTGTCAGGTACAGTTAGTTGCTAACTCTGTGTGAACGAGGACAATGCATGGAAAACTTTTCAACACAACTGTCTGTTGCTGACGGCAAGAGTTATTGCCCAGGGCTGGGCGTGGGCCTGAGGTAGTTTGTACTTTGAATGTGGTACAAAAAGAAGGACGATTCTACGTCATATTTGTGTTATAAACTAGTCTTTGCCCGCGACTTTGTTGACGTTGAGTTTAAAAACATTACCCATATATAGTACCATATAGGTACCATATAAGTACTATATTATTATATGGGTAATGTTTTACGGCGCCAATACGAAAGGCAACGGAGGGACAGGAGTGGGTTTTTAGTCAGTAAAAGTCTGACGCTATCTCCTGCTCCGCCCAAGGGCGGGGGATGTCATTTGGATGATTTACACACCGAAAAAATACAATACTATAAATATTATTAACCTTTCAATCGTGGAAATTACAGACACAATAGGTGCGCGAAGCCGGCGTTCGCTTGGGGTTTAATGAATTAAAGCCAAAGCCTGTTTGTTATTTTCCATGTTATAACATCTGAACATCATCATCATTATATCAGCAGAAAGACGTCCACTGCTGGACATAGGCCTCCCTCAAGCGTTGCCACAACGACCGGTCCTGTGCGTCACGCATCCATTAGATTCCCGCGACCCTGACCAGGTCATCGGTCCATCTTGTTGGAGGCCTTCCAACGCTGCGCCGGGACGTGGTCGCCACTCCAGAACCTTTCGTCCCCATCGACCATCTGTTCTGCTTACAAAGTGTCCTGCCCATTGCCAATTAAGTTTGGCGATTCTTCGAACTATGTCAGTAACCTTGGTTCTCCTGCGGATATCTTCATTTTTGATGTGATCACACAAGGAAACACCGAGCATAGCTCTTTCCATCGCCCTTTAGGTGACTTTGAGTCCTCTTATGAGGCTGAACGTCTGAACGGTTTCAGATAAAACAGACCTTTCCGCCGTTTCCTGGTATAGGAGATAGAATACTTATTTCAGGTAATCTAATAACTTTCAACTTTCACGTAGGCAATGATTATGGACGATCATCATCATCATCATCATCATTACAGCCTATAGACGTCCACTGTTGGATATATGCCTCCCCCAAGTGTCGCCACAAAGATCAATCCTGTGCGTCCCGCATCCATCGGTTCCCCGCAACCTTCCCCAGGTCATCGGTCCATCTTGTAGGAGGCCTGAGTCTTCCGGTACGCGGAAGGATATATTACGGATACTTGTGAAGGATATAATACGTAATTCATGTAACGGTCGCGTCGGGAATTGTATACTTTAAACTTAAAGTACAAACACAACCTCACAGAAACGAGCTCCGCCTGCGACTTATTCATGAATTTTAGTCGCGTTTTACGAAACTACTAAGAGAATTAGCGTGGTAGATTAAATTTTTAAAAAGTTGTAAATGTCACAACCAAACGTACGACGAGTATTCACCCATACGTTGTTGAAACCTCTATGGTCCGGACTAAGCGTTTTGCCTCGTCGTTTATGCCGCGTACGTCGAGGGACCGGAACAATTTGCCCGCTGCGGTCTTCTCGTCCGATTATAATTTGAATATCTTCAAGGCAAGAGTGAATAGAATCTTAATAAACTAGTGCGTCTCACCATCAACAACTGCATCACAGCTTACCATCAGGTAGGATCGCAGTCAAACACTAGTTTATATCAATTTAACGAAAAAAAAACCGATATACAAGTGTGATTTTGTTTTAAACATAAAGTTTATTTAACAGTGTATAGAGGACTTTCTGTTCATATATTATAATTATTTCATATCAGTTTAATCTTTCAGATACCGTCAATTTGACACACAATAGTAAGACAAACGCCGGCGTTCGTTTGGGGTTTAATGAATTAACAAATCAAACTCAATTTTAAACTAAACTGAACAACTAAAAAAGCCTGGAGCCATTCACAAAACAATTTCACGGAACTATAAAAATTTAAAAATAATCCTTTAAAAACCCTTTTTCAAAGTAAAACGCAATACAACATAAAAAATCTGTTCAAAAAACTCGTAAAAGCGAATCTGAAAATATTTAATCCCCACTTATTAAGGAGCTGAACAATTCGTTTCGAAACTTCAACGAAACGCAACGGCAAAACTTTTTTGCGCCATTTTTTATTTTACTTACCCCACACTCCTTATTGCTATGTCCATAAAGTCTAAATTGGCGTAGTTATTAACAAAGTTTAGTATGGATTAGTGGTCCGGAAGCGGGAAACTTTAGCAGGAGGAAATAGGGATGTGGACGGTCGAATCGAAAATTCGATTTAGGCGAATAATTTATTTTGGCAGTAATATATTTTGTCATGTTTATGGTCGGTAAATTACATGGCTACATTATTATGTTTTGTTTAGCTAGCGGAAACCGATGTTGTAGTAACAATAGACTATGCTATTCAATTATCAGTTTCAATTGCTGGTATGTTTTTGTTACTTATTGATATTAACAGTGACACAATGCAGTATAAACATAAACGACTAAAGTAAGTTTTATGGGTGATAATACATATTTTTCAAATTTTTAAATTTTGGTGACAAAACTTTTTTTTCGGTTTTCGTGAAAATTAGGAACCTGGATCCCTGAAGGAACGGTTTCGCCACCTAAATTGAAAAAAAAAATATTCAGCCTTATAGGGAATTTTAACCGGTTTTAAAAGAGAAAAGGATCTATGTTCGGCTGTATAAATTTATATTTACGTATAGGTCCCATGACACCTTCAGTCACTCTTTGTCCATGAGCTGGCCTAGAGTCTGTCTAATAAATTAAACGACTTGGGTAATTATTAGGATTTAATGAAATCTGATGAGTCAACACGAGCTCAATAATTAAGGTTGATTAAGAGATAGAGATCATTGTTTACTAACAGAAGAACCTTATGAAAAGTATCGAATATAAGTATTTTTTTAATGATTAAATATTATACAAAATTTCCAAGTCGGTTGACTTATTAGACAGACTATAGCATAACACAGAGTTACCATAGACAATGAGCCAAGCTTATTTTTACACGCGGCCTGCTGTCTTTTCTGAACCATTAGGTAATTAAGAGTTGAAGTTGAAGTCTTTTCTGAAGTCAAAATAATCGTTCACATTGATCACAATCGAGTCAATATATGAGAAATAAAAGAAAAGTTCTTTAACGCAGACGATAAAACAACAAATAAAAGTTTTCCAATAATCTCTTAATACACTTATTACCCGCTACATTCCCTCTTCGAAGTCAAAACCACTTTACTCGAATCGAATAAAGAAAATCGACTAAAACAATTAATTTTTCACATCACTAGCACCAACCACAGGCAACGGAAAGTTTGTAGTGCATTGGGAGTTAGTTCACTAGTGGGTACTTTTAAACTAAACCGTTTGGAAATTGCAGGATCCTAGTTTTTACTCTTTTTTTTTTCATTTATTTTTTATAGTAAAGTCGGTTACGGCTGCCGTTTTATGACGTAGAGTTTTGGAACTGCAAGATGGGGTAGCTGGCTGGTAGGAAAACAATTTGTGGTATTCTATTTTTGAATGTTTGATTTGTAGCAATTGTTTTCAGGCTTATGTTTAACTTACCACCAGATATAGTAACATATAAAATGATCACCAAAATTAAACCTACATTTTAAAAATTATAACCAAAGTTTTAACATCTCGCTATCCTATTTAAGCAAAATGAATCCAAATAAAGCATCGTTAGAACTCTATGGTTACGGAGTTAATGTAACCTCAAAATTTTAACTACTGATATCGTAGTTAAAATTTTGAGGTTAGATTAACTACCTGCCAAGACAGCTCGACGGAGCCCCGCGAAGCGGGGCTCCTACTTTGGGTGGTTTACTCTGTGTTCGCTCGCTTCGCTCGCTCACTACGACCCCGCCACCTTCTTCTAACCTAAATCTATCCGACCCGGGGTGCCCTAAAATTCCACTAAGATAGATTATTGATTAGACAAAGTATCATCCTGCTCTACGGGGCTAAAAAGAGCGCATTAATTTGCTCGCTAAGATTTGGTTATCATTTACTACATTTGGTGTTCCAATACAATTTAAAGTACAGTCGTAACTAAAATAATATTGTAACTTTAGGATTTCATTTTTCTGGTGTCAAGTAATATATTTTTGACAAAAGAACTAAGGGTACCAAAGTGTTTTATGGTGGTCATTATATTTAAACTTTGAAAACATCAGGTGTGTCGCCTAGCTATTTACATCGATGGACTGGAACAATTTGCCAGCAACGATCTACCGTGCTTTTAATTTAGATGTCTTCAAGGCTAGAGCGATAAGGCTTTTAACAAACTAGTGCGTCTCACCATTAACGATTTCATAACTGCTTACCAACAGGCGGGGTCGATATCAAGCACTATAGTTAATTATTAATTATATCTAGCTCATACTGTCCTACTGCTGGGCAAAGGCCTCCTTCTCTCCTCCTCCTTCGGCCTCCTTCCAATGTTCCCGGTTTTGAGCCACCTCTTTCCGATTCCCAAGGAAGACTCCAAGTCGAGAAGAAGAAGAAGAGAAGAATCCAAATCGTTTTATACCAGTTTATTGGTTAATATCAATTTCAAAAGAATAAGGTAATATGAGGCCACTGTCTGTCGCCAAGTAGTGTTCAAAAATAGATTAAATAGAAAAATATAAAAGCAAGATTGTATCTGAGCTTTTGGAGAATGAAATGTCCTATCTTTCAGATTTTTATTAGTCTCTGTCCTTTATAAGTTACACTAAGTATATTTTTGTGCACCGAATCTAGATTAACTCTTTGAATGTCGTAATTAGAGACACAATAGAAAGTCTTAAAAGACCTTATGTCGGACAGTGTAACTTAAGACATTCGACAGGATAAGTGATGTCTTATCTTCGTTAATGATTGTGAAGAAATTACTAGTACCACCAAATATTGGGCTTCTCTGAATGAATCTGTCATTCCCTCTCACTCCACCCAGGCTGTAAGAAGAGATTTTGTTGGCCTAAAAAAAAAAAAACTGATCAAGTGTAAAATAACCTCTATAATTCAGAAAAATCATCAAGATTTGGTTTGGACCTTGCTGATTTTTTCTGAATCGCCAATCCAACATTCATCTTTCGGCTCCATCATCATCATCAGATCAATTTGATGTTACCGTTTTCAACGTAACTATTCAGAACCATTCAATATCAACGTAACTATTCAGAACCATTAATTTATTTTATGTCATAGTCGTTTAACTATATCGTGTGAGTATGAAGTTCCGTTGGACATTTTTGGTCTTCTCCACCAGTTCCACTTTATCAAATGTCACTTTTTGACTGTAAATGCTTAAGTCCCCAATGAAAATGCCAAAATAACTATATGGCTGTCTAAATATTGGAAAAGTTTTGAAAAAAATGGGACAAATCTAGAAGCTTAACATTTAAGGCGAAAAAAATTGCAAATCGGTCCATAAACGACTGATATGGATTCTGAGGTAACAAACATAAAAAAGAAAACAATATCCGAATTGAGAAACTTCTCCTTTTTTTTGGAAGTCTGTTAAAAAAGGGATTTGACAGACGGATAGACGGACAATAAAGTGATCCTATAAGGATTTTTTTTTTTCTTTTTGACTTATGGAACCCCAAAAAAGGAATGCAAAGAGTCACACGAACGCTTTTTACAATTCTCTTTATCTCAACAAAAAAATTGTTTCAATGCTAATTCGAAGAGGATCCAAAAAACATCTTGCTCCAGTGCTTCTAAAATTTTTCTACAAGTGAATAATTTAAAACTTCTTGTCAAAAGAA
This sequence comes from Mythimna albipuncta, assembly GCA_929112965.1. Classification (NCBI taxonomy): domain Eukaryota; kingdom Metazoa; phylum Arthropoda; class Insecta; order Lepidoptera; family Noctuidae; genus Mythimna; species Mythimna albipuncta. The sequence continues at coordinate 14,030,932 of OV815982.1, forward strand.
GAACTGTTATCTGATCCAGACTTTCTTATTACTTTACTCTTGGGGGCCGTAAAAAGTTTAAAGTTTTGAAGTCGATCGTCTTCCATGAATATCCATATGGATTCCCTGTTGGGTCGTGAAAGTGATTTGAGATGCATCTAGGACTTTGAAGATTTGCATAGGTATTTTTAAATACATTTTTTTAACAAAACCAGCAACCAATGCAAATTATTCATTTCATATGTACTTTTTAAGTTTATCCTGACATTACTGACGAGCTATGCCTTAGAAAGCACGTAAAGTCATTGGTCCCAGTTGTCATTCATGGATCTTTGACAATTATTATAGAGCCCTGTGCGTCTCATATCCACTGGATTCCTGCAACCCTTACCAGTTCATTAGTCCACCTTGTGGGAGATCTTCCAACGCTGCGTCTTCCGGCACGTGATCGCTGCTCCAGAATCTTTGGCCCCATTTATTCAACGAGTAATGTGCCCTGTTTATTGCCATTTCAGAGCGCCTTCACACTGGCGTTTGTTCAGCGTAGGCGTTCGATAAATGTACGCGCAGCGCAGACGCCGCCATAACGTGGCGCAAGCGTCGCGTTGATGCGGCGTTTCCTCTGTAGCCAATTGAACTGCGCTAACGCGGTCCATGCGTCGCGCATCAGCGGCGCTAACGCAGCGTTTGCATTTACCCTTGCACTGACGCCGCAACAACGCGACGCCGGCGTCTGCGCTGCGCATACGTTTATCGAACGCTTACGCTGGACAAACGCTGGTGTGAAGGCGCTGTAAGTCTAGAAATTCTTAGAGCTATGCTAGTAGCTTTGGTTCTCCTGTTTTTCGTTTCATTTCTGATGCGATCACGCAAAAAAACTCCGGGCATACCTACAACATACTAAATAGAATTCTAATATACCGTTTCTTTCTTTTTTGCAGGTATCGCAAGACATGGAAACATCGAAAAGAATATCCACATATCAAAGTGAGTAACTGCATATTAAAACACACACACACACACACACACACACCATCACACTTAAAATTATACGACGCGTTTGTATGAACGCGAGGTGTGTTCTGCCTATCTGACTTCTACCATGAAGTAATTGAGTATCATGATACCTCTTGGCAAGACTATAATAATAATATTAACTTTATTTCGGCATAGACCCATAAATAACTTAACCTAATACAATTTTTTTTTTTTTTGGCCATGACTGGCCTGCGCCTCTCATATACAATGATTGATCCAATAATTTTGAAAGGGACAGTCAAATCGTATAGCTATTGCGTTCAGAATGCTTTTGATGCTACTCTAATATGGGTCAGGAGGGAAGCTGCTTTTTTGCTCATGATGGCCTGAAAACCGTCAGTGCGTGCTTCAGCAAACATCCCAGAAGCGCTGCACCGCCACGGCAGACACAACGAAAACATTGTACTGAGTACGCAAGGCTCTGTAGGCTCGCTAGTAAGTCTCACCCACAGCCCGCCTGAGATACTGAGATTACTATGCTGAGATTTCCGAGCTTCTAACTATACGTAACGACTGTCAAAGACCTTTAAATGACAGCCAGGATCAACAGCTTCGCGAGCTTTATGATACACGGAGGAATCTCGATTTGTTGCGATGGTCACCCATCCTCAAACCAATCTAGGCAAACGTTGCTTAACCTTGAAGATATTGTTATTATTATTAAGCCAGCAAATACTTCAAAAATAAATAATACAAAGAAAAGAAAAGAAACAGTGGGTAATGAAATTGAACTACCGATAGTTAAGTAAACAAAAAACTTGGAACAGAACAAAATAATGTACATGGTACCTTTACTAAAATTATTGTTATACTACACTAAACAAATGACTCTATTTCTGAACATGTTATTTGGTTTTCATTTGGTTATAACGTGTATATACCTACCGACAAACTTCGTACAACATTTACTTCCAGTTTCACAAAGTACACTCAACAAAATTTTGCATCATTCAACTTGAAACACATCAGAGTTAGGAAACTGTCGGCAGTTGTTTTTACTGAAGATTAGTTTAGACGAGCAACTTTTGATCAACAGTTTAGCAATTAAAAGTGGTTCTGCGTGCGTGTTTCACTTTCAAACTATTAGATAACTGGAAAGTTGAACCAACATGAACATACTTCCTAATTATGAAAATACCGGCTAGTTGTTCAGTCTATTTTGTAGTTTACCTACATTAAGGTGCTGAAATCATGTTGCTATAATTATTATTAATTAAGTGTAATTGTGAAATTATTTTTTATTATATAAAAGATGTAAGGGACAGCCTTGCACAAACTTTAAGGGCTTTCTCAGTAGACGAAACCAAACAACATTCACCATACAGAATGATAAACTTGATTGGACAATTTGTATGGCGAGGCCGATTTTTTTTTTGTTTCCTGAAAAAATTATTAATGGAAGATTGTTCAGTTTCGTCTTTCGTCAGCAAGCCCTTAAAGTTTGAGAAGGGCTGTCCCTTACACCTTGTATATACACACATACTTAAAAAAATAAACGAGTAGTTCATTACCTACATTCAAGTGAGATCGCAATCAAGCACTAGTTTATGCCAATTAAAAAAAAAAACAGAAAAGCACAAAGATGCTGCTTATATCATATACAAATCGTTCTAGCAGACTTGCGACAGGAAAATTATCTTCTTTTTTTTTCTTTTTCTCCTATAGGCAAACGGAGGAACATAAGTGGGTTTTAGTCAGTAAACATCTGAAACGTTTTCTTGCTTTATTTTCATTTTATATAACTATTCAAGTGCTGCAACACTTATAGAAAATCACTACATTAATACAAAATATTTCATTTTAAATTACATAAAATTGGTAAGTTGATTTTCATTGTTAATTCATTAAACCCGAAGCGAACGCCGGCGTGCGCGCACCTGTTGTCTTTCTATTGTGTCTGCAATTTCCACGATTAAAAGGTTAAAGATGTCAAGGAGAAAATTGATAATTAGAATTATGTCTATAATAATAACGACACAAAAATACAGAACAAGAAATAAAAATTGGAATTGAAAAAACATTACAGAAACACATTAATGTCTAATTGAATTAAATATTATAATTAATATATAATAAATAAATTAAATAATTGTATAATTACATGATTGAATCAATCATCATTTAATAATTTAATTATTTAATTTACTATGTCAATTTTAGTGGCTACACTGTTGGCCAGAAGTAGCCCGTCTGTATCCACTAAACGTGTTAGATCTGCAACTGTTCCGTGGAAGTCGTCATTACTATGCACCGGCACGATCGCCCATATCAATGCTTGTGATACTGAAGTGCACGCGGTATTATAGTAGTTTAAGGAAGTATCTACTGGAATTATTTTGTTCGCTTTGTAGCTCTTTTGTGCAATACAATGCTTGTACAATTTAATAGTAGGATAGTTTATTGGTCTATGATACTACGAAGTTCGCGTATTTTAAACGAAATTTAAGCCAGTTGTATTAGATTAATGTATATGTTGTTATCTCACAAAGATTTTTTTTTTCGTTTAAAATACCTGTAAGCTATAACGACACTTCCGCCTGACCACCGCTAAGTTACTTTTTGTTTGCACTGGAAACGCAAATTACAAAGGGTTTGGTTTGGTGCCACCGCAGGATCCATGGGATTTTTTTTTAAGTGATCAGGCAGAAATTACCGCGATGGTACCAACTTTTAATTTTTTTGTCATTATGTGCCCTTTACTTTAGTATGCCCATTTGAATTACATACCTAAGTCGATTTGTTGACGTAGAATTATTAATCAACATCATCATCATATCAGCCGACAGACGTCCACTGTTGGACATGCCTCCCCCAAGCGTCGCCAAAATGCACGATCCTGTGCGTCCCGCATCCATCGGATTCCCGCAACCTTCACCAGATCATCGGACCACCTTGTAGGAGGCCTTCCAACGCTGCGTTTTCCGGTAGAATTCCGTTTCCGGTGTAGAATTATTGACTTATGATATTATCAAATGACTTCTCCCACTCCAGCGCGAAGCGAAAAGCGTTTCTGACTTTTATTGACTTGTACATGTTTGTTTAGTTTTAGCTTTATATATTACTAGCTGACCCGGCCACGCGTTGCTGTGGCTAAACATAGCAGCGCCATCTATTGATTACTTACTCAACCCAGTCGAAAGGTATCGACATCTGTTAGAATCATTTGGAGTTAACAGATAATTGTGACTGTCAAATAATAACAGACAAATAATTAGCAATAAATTAAAATTGTGACTATAATTTGAGATTTAAACTATCCTATCTCTCAAGTTGGATCGAACTGCACATGGTGTGCGAATTTTATTATAATCGGTTAAGTGGTTTAGGAGTCCATTGAGGACAAACATTGTGACACGAGATTTATATATATTAAGATTTTGTAATACTTGTTTTGATAATATTTTCTTTTATTTTATGCACCTGCTATTTTGTGCACCTGTTATGCACCTGTTATCTTGCAGAGACAAAAGCCTAATAGCCAAAACCTAGGTTGACTGGAAGAGAATGCCTAAGGCATTAAGTCCGCCCTTGTATTATTTGTTGCATGAAGATTGAATAAATAAATAAATATTATAAATACTTCTGTTTCTTCATTTGCATTTTAGGACACGTTAGTGCAGATTATATGACATTGATAATGTCCGACAACCGTCCGGACCAGATATCTATGGTCCGGACCGAGCTCAAGTCCTCGACGGCGCATAGTGTTCCACGTGCGCCTCAAGGAGTTGTCAGCAACCGTAGGGGCCCAGCATGGACCAATCCTACTGGGGCCATGGGTTTTTAGTAGGTAAAAGTCTGACGATAGGTATAGGTATAGGTACAACGGGCTGTTGTCCGCAACTCCACGTCTTAAGCGCGTATTTTGCGTACGGGTGAGACAGATGAGTCACTCGATCCACCCCAGCTCCTCAAGAAAGGCTAGCAGCGCCTTGGTGTCGCTAACCATTTCGCTAAGGTTACCTGGGTTTCCGAAGTACTTTGCCCTATATCCTGCGACCACAGGGCAGCTTAGAAGCAGGTGAGCTGCTGTCTCGTCCTCCTCCATGCAGGCTCTGCAGAGCGGACTGTCTGTAACTCCTAAGACAGAAAGGTGCTTGTTAAAGGTCCCGTGGCCAGTTGTAATGGCCGTTAGTTTGCGTAACTGTATTTTGGTTAGTCGTAGGGCCTTTTTCGTAAAACGGCCATCAATGGAGGGAAGTGCCTCCTTGGCCTGCCTGCACTCACCATGTTCTCTCCATAGTTTGTGGTGTAGATCTCTGGTGCGTTTCCTTACCAGATTGCGTAGGTATCCAAAGGGAAGCGGCACAATAGGTTCGGGACCCATTGCTGCCATGCTCGAACCCCTTCTGGCGAGTTCATCCGCTGCATCGTTGCCTCGGGAATCGCTGTGTCCTTTAATCCATTGAATGGTTACTTGGTTGTGTTTACCCACCTGGTTGAGCCGTTGGTGGCACTCGTATATTAGCCCAGAATTGACTGTGTGACTATTCAGCGCTTGCAGGACAGCCATGCTGTCTGAGAGTATGCGTATTGAGTGGTCCTTAACTTTCCTGGTCGTGACAGCTAACGCTGCCAGGGAAATGCCCAAGCATTCAGCCTGGAACAAAAAAACAAAAGTCTGACGATATCCACCGCTGCAATGATTTTTCCATGATATTCTATAGGTCAATTTCTAGTGTTTGTTTTTTTAGACAATGTATCAAATATTCTATTGGTATTTGATCCTACTACCAGTAAGAGATATACAGCGATTCTCTATATTTTATTCTTGCAGGATTTAGAGCTGATTTCACCGATACGTAATCGAACGTCAGTTAAACTTGGTGAACGCTTGACAGTCGATTTATTCCAGCCCCGACGTTTACTGCGAAAAATACCTGCTTGATTAATCTGACATGACAAGTAGAATTCATTGTTGATCGTCTAAGTTCATTGAGGTCTTCAACGAATAGATATGTTTTTCAGACGATCATATCTATAAATTTTATCTTACTAGAAAAACACCCAAATACTTAAGAAGTTAGTTGCAGTTTTTTTCCTATGAATGAATCAGAAATAAAAAGAAACGGAAAAATACAATACTCAAATTTTAATTACTATTAAAGGATCTACAGTTTTAAATAATTCCATTTAAGATTTACTTTAAAATGTAACCTATATAGCGTTCTGGGAACACATTCAATAAGCGTACAGCTCAGGAGTGGGATTGTCTGCCGGAGTCTATGTTTCCTGATAGTTATAACCTAGGAGTCTTTAATTTAAGAGTGAATAGATTGCTTCTAGGCAAGCGTGTTCCATCGTTGGCTACATCATCACTTTTCGTATTATTTCTGTTGAACTATTGTATTAACTAACTAGTAAAGTTAATTTATTAACCAATAGAAAAACGGGACTCTATATTTACTGTGCTTCTAATATTGGTGTAATGAGATTAGGCCACAGTAATCAAACTTTAAGATAATTATATAATTTATACAATAGTTTACAAATTGACACGCGGGCAGAGTACATTGCTCAGAAACAGATGATCGAGGTGAACAGGGACCGAAAGATTCAAGAATTGCGACGGCTTACCGAAAGACAAGCGTTTGGAAGGCCTCCGTTAAGGCAGACCGATGACCTGGTAAGGGTCGCTGGAATCTGATGGATGCAAGACGCAAGATACTTGGCCTATGTCCAATAGTAAACGTCATTAGGCTGAAATGATGACTATAAGATAGACTCTGTAAAGAGTAGACATTTTAAACATCCTATACAAAATCAGCAGACAATTTGACAACATGTAAGCTAGACAACCCTTTTTCAGTTCTAACAAAGTTTATAAAGAACATTTTACCTTAACAAAACGGTCGTCAAACTTATCTACAAACTACTTCTACCTTCAAAATCTCACATGGTTTCACCCAAAAACCCTAATTTACCGAAAATCTACAGCAAACCAAATAAACGTTAACAAAGTATAATTACTAACCAGCGCAGTTTAACAGCAGTTAAGTTAACTATGCATAAATTAAACTTAGATTAATGAAATTACCGTACATGGTGTGGCCGTGCTGTTGCATAATTTGCTCTCAATTTGAATTTATCGTCAGAGCCTCGCAATATATTGTTTTGTTTGGCAGTCTAGAAACTAGTTGATTACCTAGCCTAGTTTTGTTGTTGTTATTAGTTTTCGACATTATTTTGAACAAAAATAACGTATTTTTGGGTATAATAATGACGGTTCTATACTGTTCTTATAATATGGCAAAATCCTAAATAAACTTTTATATTATAATTATTATCTACACTTATATAATGAAGATGTAAAGTTTTTTTTTTTTTTTGTTTGAAAAATGTATTAAACCTTTAAAAAAGACATGTGTTGACAATGATTTTATTGAATCTTATAAACATATTTTTTTCAAACCTAGTGTTCTAGCTGTTACTGTGGAGTAGGTTTCAGAAAGTCACTGTTTTATACTACTATTCTGTGATTTTATAGCACTGCCTGGAAGTTAGGTTACCACGAAGGTGAAAATTTATGAGTTTGTTTGTGTGTGCTTGCTAGTTCTTCACGCTCGAAAGGGTGAATGGATTTTCATGGAACTTAGTAAACGCGTAGACCATGCCTTTAATAGCACATACGCTACCTTTTATTCCGAGAATAGAATAGAATACACTTTATTGATCACCAAAAAAGTAACATATAGTTTATATATAAACTTTAATTTCTCTTTTTTGTCCAACCCTCTGCCCAGTTTAGCTGGGGTCGGGTCTCTTTATACGTGACAGAGAGCTCTGTCACAGAATATATAGGTACAGAAGTCAATCTACGTACAAAGCGCGCTCGAGCAACGCACACATAGACACCGCTCACTGACACGATATCTCGGAGCGCCTCGGCCCGCTCGTCGAACAGTTCCGACTCAAACGCTCATTAGTGTGCGTCCAACGAGCGTAGGTATAAAAAGTGAAGTATATACATGAGATTGTCTTCTGTACCTATCTATTTTGTGGCTCTGTTCTGGCTAGTCTGGCACTCAGATTCACTTGCTAGATTTCTTTTGGCATATTTGACCACCTGATATAAACTTTAATTTATGAGAGCATATTCCCTTGGGATAATTTTCTACTGCCACGTGGAGGAAGCCAGTGGCCTGTAACTGGTACTAAAATAATGTTTAACCCAAATTATGTTTTATTTACAGACCAACCAAACATAGGAAGAAGAATGGAGGGTTTGAAAGTTATCGTAAGTATTGAAAAATCCTTAAAATTATAATATCCTGTACCCCAAGCCAAGCCAAGTTGCTAATCTGCTAACGCTGTTAACGCTAGTAGAAAGCTTCAAATGTACGGGAATGACGTCGTCTCAACGCTCAGTCACGTGGTCAGAACAAAATAATTGGCGGCAAGGTCAACTCGAAGCGTTGGACGCAAGCGAAACGGTTGTAACTTGGCTAGGGGGGCCTGGAACCAACATGCCAAGCTTGTGAGCGAACTATTGAACGTAAACAAATGAAAATCGTGGACAACATACACTCGCTCGCCGTTTATATGTACAACCCAAACGAAAGAAAGTGAAACATTGGAATGAATATTAACTGAAGTAACAGAGTAAAGATACAATAAAAGATAGCGCTTGTGACAGTTGTAATGTGCACTTGTTAGCGTTTTTTCGCCTAATCAGTAGATACAGTAGTGTAACATGACAAAAAATTTGTTTGGCTTTGTAGTTAGATACCCTGACTGCTATGCCAGAGGTCGTGGGTCCAATTTCCACTCGAGAAAGATAGTCCGTGTAATAAAGTTTTGTCATCTGTACTTAATGAATACATTTTGACATTTGTAATGAATTTATTTTTACATTTATAATGAATTTATTTTGACATTTATATTGAATTTATTTAAACATATTTATGTTCTATGTTATTGACATTTGTATTCTTATTTAGATATCCAATTTATTTGATTTTTTTCGCTTATTTTAACTTTGTTTCTGTAAAATTGCTGTCCGACCGATCCGTCCATGTGCACTTGTCCAACTATTTTGGTGATCTAAATTGAATTGACACGAACTTACAAAATGAAAAAACTTGAGAAAATGACTACCGCTTCCCACCAACTTCCCACTAAAATTCGCAGCGACTCTTCAAAGATGAAAATCAACGAAATTCAGCTTTATTTCTACTTCAATGATAACAATAGAAGTTTGAAAGAGGAAAGCGGGGCTAAATTAATTCTGTTATTTATTTCAGAAGTCCAGTTTGTAAGACACAAAAGGGACCTAGCATCCGGGAATATTATAATCACTCAACACTTTAGCGAGAAAGTTGTCACTCCTGGTGAAGAGGCAAGTTAATTACATTTTATTAATTACAAGAACTTAAATAGCAAGTATATTTTTTTCTATTTTTTTTTAATGAAAATTTATATAACGACTACGATCTCACCTGATGGTAAGCAGTGATGCAATCGTTGATAGTGAATTGCACTATTTTATTAAGAACCTATTCACTCTAGCCACAAAATATATAGGTACAGAAGTCAATCTACATACAAAGCGCGCTTGAGCAACGCACACATAGACACCGCTCACGGGCACTGTTCTCGGAGTGCCTCGGCCCACTCGTCAAACAGTTCCGGCTCAAACGCTCATTAGTGTGCGTCCACCGAGCGTAGGTATAAAAAGTGAAGTACCTACATACGTGAGATTGTCTTCTGTACCTATCTATTTTGTGCTCTAGCCTTGAAGACATTTAAATTATCGGACAGGGATCGGATCGGCTTCCGGATCGAAATTACGATTCATTAGATATACGCCGTATAAATGACGAGGCGGAACTACTAGTCCTGACCCTATAGAGGTCAGCGATGTCATCATCATCATCGTCATCTCAGCTGACAGAAGTCCACTGTTGGACATAGGCTTCCCCCAAGCGTCGCCACATTGCACGGTCCTGTGCGTCCCGCATCCATCGGATTCCCGCAACCTTCACCAGGTCATCGGACCACCTTGTAGGAGGCCTTCTAATGCTGCGTCTTCGGGTGCGCGGTTGCCACTCCAGAACTTTTCAGATCTTGAACTTGTCAGCGATGTATGGATAGACAATCGCCATATTGCAAGCAGGTTTTCCAGTGCCAAGAAAGTGATGGCGGAATCAAGTCGCATAACTCCTGCGCAAACTCTCCACAATGCAGGTTGTAAAATACCGAAAGACTGGCTAGCTTACATAATTAAAGACACTTGTTAAACATTAGGGTTCCTACACAAAACTGCAATTCGGTGCGACACGACACCATATCGCAGTAACCTGTAATGCAAATTGCTCCGATGCGATTTCGTGCGTTGCCAGTAATTACATATGACACTGAAACGCGGTCGCTTATAATGTGCCTCACTAGAAGGCTTACAGTCGCCTAGAGGGCTTACAGTCATGATTATATCATTAATGAAGATATTCGCCAGAACCAAGGTTACCAACATGGCCCTAAGAATCACCAAACTTTAGTGGCAGTGGCCATATTGGGTGAAACATGTTGGTCCGTAGATTTGCTCGGTGTACCAACCAAGTTAAAATCGTTCTTTTTAATTCATTAAACCCCAAGCGAACCGAGCGTTCGCGCACCCATTGTCTTTCTATTGTGTCTGTAATTCTCACGATTGAAAGGTTAAGGCCTACTGCCAGAGTCTGTACGCGGGTAGTCTGTGGGTCAATTACACCAAAAGATCGCTAGATGTCCTGCGCGTCCAATATAATAATGCTTTCAGAATGTTGTTGTTACTGCCTCGTTACTGTATTGCATCGGAGATGTTTGCACAGGCTCGTACCCACGGGTTCCGTGTACGCAAGAAAAGCGCTTCGCTACTCAGGAGAGTGAGAGATAGTCGCAACAGCATCCTGTAGCAACTGTAGCGGAGAGCTATAGTTCTCCGATTGTAAAATTTCTTGTTCAAAGACTAATGGGTACTAACACTAGATAATAAGTTATTTATTAAGTTACAAACACTTTAAGGATCTGATTGTGTCCGAAATAAAATAAATTCATTCATTCATTCATATTGCCCGTAGAAGGTAAGGTTGATGGGGCTGAAAGATTCGAGAGTGGCGTCCGCGCACTGGAAGACGCAGCGTTAAAAGGTCTCCCATAAAGTGGATTGATGATCTCATAAGGTTCGCGGGAATCCAATGGTTGCAAGACGCACACGACCGGTCGTTATGGTGACACTTGAGGGAACCCTATATCCAACAGTGGACGTCTATCGGCTGAAATGATAAATTAATTTGAAAAACTTAAATAGCATATACATAAGTAAATATAGCAATACATAAGTAAAGATAGATGTTAAACAGGGTTCCCACACAACTTTAAACAAACGAAAAACAAACGTTAAAAAACGAATTTAAATAGTCTGTCTAATAAGTCAACCAACTTGGGTAATTATTAGGCTTAAATGAAATCTGATGTAGTCAACGCTCGTTCAAAATCAAGGTTGATTAAGAGATATTGATCATTGTTTACTAAATAGAATAACCTTATAAAAAGTAACGAATATAAGTATTCTTTAAATAATTAAATGTTATACAAAATTCCCAAGTCAGTTGACTTTTTAGACAGACTTTATAGTCTGTCTAAAAAGTTTTTCTTTCTTAAAAATATGTGAAACTCAGAAAATTTCAGAACTGACCTAAGATCCCCTAAGAATCACTCCTTACGTGACAGCCCTTCTTTAGATGTCTTCAAGAGGAAAATTAAAGAGTATTTCCTTTCACAATGATATATGTATATAATGCAATAGCATATATGTATATAAATGATATATATTTATAATATATAAAGTATGTGTGTATTTATGTATGTAGGTATACTTATTTATGTATTATTATTTTATTCATAACATTTCTAATTTTAATATTGTGCACTGGACCCTACCCTCTATTGTCATCTCTCTCTATCGCTGAATGGTTTGCTGGAAGAAAACTCAACTTTGAGTTAAGCTCGTCTTTAAACATGAACTTTGTTATCCACTTATTTTGTGTTGTTATAGTGTACAATAAAGAATTAAAGATTAATCTAGATCATGATTGAGTAGCATTATATATTATGTTTCTAAATAGAGGCCTAACCGACAAACTGCTGCTTGTCTAAGCTAATAACAATAAATTGGGGTCAGCAATCCAGACGGAAATTGGCAACATAATGGATTTCCAAACGCTATGCTCGATACCAGAACAGGCTTGTATAAATGTACCATCTATTACAATGGCTTCTGGTCAGAAACTATTTAGTATTGTTATTTGCTAAACATTTTCCAATAAAATCAGTTTGTAAATATTTGAAACAAGCACTGAACTAACCTCGAAAATATCAAAAATGGAACATGCTCATGTTGCTTGTATACGATTTTTTTTTTTTTTTGGAAATCGTAACTTTTTTTCTGTTGAGAAATTCTTTCGCTTTCTAGTTGGGGAGAACAGTATTATGTCGAACTCCACCTAATTTTTTAGCCTTTACTATGAGTAGGAGGCAAGAAGAATACAACTAAATTCACGCGCATCACCGACTTATTTCATTTCTTCATTGCTAGCTACACCATCATCTATTGTGGGTGATTCAACTACCGGCTCTACCGCATAAACTCCTTCAAGAAAAAAGCATTAGCAGCCAGCAATGCGACCGGGTTCTTTCACCTTGAAAGGCTAATTTAAAATCACACTCCACTAGCATTATAACCGTTATTAAACCTCACCATCTCAGACAAATCTGCATGGTTCTCATGTGATTTGACCATTACATATTTACTGTATGGACTTTAAAAGAGACTTTGACCCCTGAGTTTGTTACGGTGTTTCTTCTCAGGGTAGTCAAATAGGAAACACCGGCCTCATCTAGCATAAACTGAAAAAAGAAATAATTGACGTATAAAAGTGTTTTTTTAAACCTATTTACAAAATAAATATCATTTATCATTTATTATTCACGTTTTCTGAGACCACTTCTTTAAGAAGATGTTGGATGTATATACCACCGCCCAGAACTCGGTGTTGTAAGGTTTAAGGCTGGGTTGTTCTTCTCCAAATCCAATCCTCCTCCTTTCTCATCCGGGCTTGAGACCGGCAACGGTGGAGTTACGAATATTATAACTTTTCAGAAAATCTAATACTATATTACGTTTTCAGATCAGTCTACAATGCACGGCAACAGCTGATAGACCTCCCAGATTTATTTGGGAGAGAGATGGTGTTGTTATATCATCTAATACTGATCAAAGGTAAGAAAAAAATGAAAAGAAAATATGACATTTTTTGTAGATTAGAAGACCAATATAGTGGAAGAATACTATAATGCTGACTACCTATAAAAAGGCACTATGTACATGAGCAACCCATATAGTGAGTAAAGATCTCTGCATCAATTCTTGGTGGATATTTAATGTTATAATTAATATTTTAACCTACTTTGTGATAGTAGAAACGGAACTTAATTCCAGCGGATATGGATAATGTTATAATGCTCAAGCACCTTTTTCTTGGGGCGAAAGCATTTTAATTTCGGGTGACATCTCCGAAACGGTTGAACTGATTTTGAATGGTCTTTCTATAACGAATAGCTGATATTACAGAAATGCTAAGGCTAATTTACATTTATCCTCGGGAGCGGGATTCTAACCTACGAGATACGACTTCAAAACGTTTGGGCAAAATTTGACGGGACTTTCATTGAGATTTAGCTAAAGTTATTATGAGTAAGTTAAGATACTGTTTTTTCCCGCAGGAACGGAACTTAATTTCCGAGGGAAGGAAAGGGGATTTTTTTTACACAATTACTCCATAAAAAAAGAGGAAAACATTCTAAAACTCCATGCGAGTAATATTGAGGGTATCAGCTAGCTCTAAAATAAAATAAACAAATATACAAACTTTATATTGACCAGAGCTGTAGCAGAACAAATATAGGACATCAGTTTGAATATTGGATCCTAAACTTTTTACATTTCTAAATATTCAGTTTGAACATAAATTTTTAGTTTGTTATGGTTTGTTTTGCCAAACAAATAACCGCCAGACAGAGTTTTAAACGATTTTTTAGGTTTCATAAACAGTTGATTAAAATTTATAAATAGGCTCAAAGGTACACTACACAGATAGTTAATTTGAAATAACGGGAGAATGTTCCCTCGCACATACTTTTATAGAAAACTAGCTTCTATTAGCGGCTTTGCCCCCGTGAAAGTAGAAATTATACATCATTATTTTTAGTTTATGCGAAACCTGAATATAGTTGGTTCAGAATCAGTAACTGAATGGATTTCAATAGTTTTTAAATCATGTTATATTTTTCCCCAAAAACATTTAAAATGGTCACAAGTTGGAAATGACAGAACATTTACCAGGTCAGCTTGTGTTAGTATTGTTACGCCATTAAACTTGAACACGCCATATCTTTGAGAAAATAATGAGTAGCACCCAATAATTAAAACGCATTGCTGTTCGAAAGATCTAGAATGGTAGTACGTAAGAAAAATCTCGAAACGTCTACATAAATATGCACCACTATTATTATTTAAATAATAATAGTAGGTACGTATGTGGGTGGATAAGGGAAATGGTACTCTCCGCCATTAACAATAGAGTTGAAATTTACATGAAGGTGACTCTTAGTACTTTGTGCAATAATAATGATTTATGGCTCCGCGACTCGACCGTATTGTTCTGGATCGATCTTGAGACTTCGGAATTTTCTCCCCGCATATAAATACGAGCCCCCGACCGGAAGTGAGTCAGTTGTGATTTCGACTGCGATCAAGAGCGAACTACCTAAGAGTGTGAAGTGATTTTATCGACCTAAGCGATAGTGTAACGGTACTCTAGTGTTAATTGCGATTCGGAATATTGTTGACTAGACCAATTTGTTATTGTTTGTGGTGAATAAAGTTCTCTGTTAGTAAATCGGCATTTAATTACCCACGTACGTAAAAGTATAAACATTTATTATGCTGCCCTTTACAAGGGTACAAATTCAGTTGTATAGTTTAGGAAAAGTCAACAAAACAAAAATTTGGTTCGTACCATAAATTCCGTATTAGAAAACAAAAAAAAAATCTGGGTTTCTAAATTAACATTACATTGATCAGTAATAATGAATTGTGGAAGACTAAAGTATTTGGTAATCAAATGACTAATATTGCATGAATTCCGTACATTTTTAATGTTGCTATATTTTTATTGTTATCTACCGTAATTTGTTGTGATCCATCTCACACGTTTTGGATTTTCGACCATCGTTATCTTTTTTTTTGGCCAATTCTCGAGTATCATTCTTTTAATTATTATATTCCAGATACACCTTAGGTCAAATGATGTCACCATCAGGAGTAGGCGTAGTGTCCCAGCTGAATATAACCAGGTCTAGAGTTGAAGATGGTGGGTTGTACACATGCTTAGCTTTTGAAGGAGAATCCAACACGGGGCATTCAGCTAGAATTGATGTTTTTGGTGAGTTAACGTTTTCATCATTTTTGTTAACAGTTCGGTGTCATTTTCTAACTTCGAGCTTGATAATCTTTGACTCGCCAAGTCAAGCATAAAGTTATTTCAGTTTTCATAAGAAACTCAGTAGCAGAACGTTACTTATAAATAATAGGACCTAGTTACGGGTACTACACGGCGTGATATGATATAGAAGGGTGCATAAAATGCAAAATGTAGATATACTATATAGGTTGTGACCTGAGCCAAACTCTTCAAATACAGCGGAGATATCGTACTTTTTGCGTTTATTCGTTTATAAATGTATGTAATGAAATGTGTTGCTATTTCAGGCCCACCATACATCAGAACTCTTCCACCAATCAAAGTTCAGAGTGGTGAATCATTGAAGTTACGATGTCCATACTACGGATACCCAATCAGGTACATTTTATTTCAACTATGGATACTACTTCACATTGTACGTTACCTAGAATGACAACGCAATAGCCTGTCAACCCATAATTGATGACCGGATTGTTATTTTTTTTGCCCTGTTCATCTGTAAGTACAATACATTTATTATATTTGATTAGTCCGATCAATAGCTTAATCCTCTTTCATAAAGTAATTGATGACATCTTTATAGTTAATACTGATGCGTTATTTTCGTGAAACAAGTTTTAACTATCGATTTTGGCCAGATTATTATTAATAATTATAACAACTATCACACAACGCCGTCGAATCACCAGCTAAGCAGAGCTTGTTTTATGAGTACTAGACAACTGATAAACATATTTATATATTTCTAAATACATATATAAATTAATTTATAAATTACACCCAGATACAAAAGAAATGGTAACACTCATCACATAAACATTTGTCCTGGGTGGGAATCGAACCCACGATCTTCGGCATATGAGTCAGTGCCACTAACCACTAGACCAACAGGCCAGTCATTAGTGTGGAAGTCCCAATCCGAACTGGTATTGTGTGTGGTCTTATTATCTTCAGCATCTATGATATATAGTAATGTTGGGTTTTTCATTTTATCACTTAAAATTTTCTGGTTGAATTCCAAAGCCCTAATTTTTTGCCCAGTTTACCTATAGCAACAGTCATTTTCACAAAAATTATGCAACACAAATCTGGTTTGCAAAGAAAAGGTTTTTTTATGTTTGGAATAATAGAGATGATTTTTCATTTCAGTAAACTAGAATGGGAACACAAAGGCAAAAAGATCATCAGCTCAACACTGCCCCAACACTCAAGATTCAAACGAACATACTCAACTACTTCCAATAACAGTAAGAACACAAAAAGAAAACGTAGAAAAAGACAGCTTTTTGAATCGGGAGCTGATGGTGTATTGAATATAGCTAAAGTTGTTAAAGAAGAGAATGGAGACACTTATACATGTATACTTTATAGTCCTTCAGGAGAAATGGCTAGAAGGTAAGAATTAATTAATGAACCCAAGGTTTATCTTTTTTAAGAAACAATATTTTTTTGTGCTGGGCACATAACCCAGTGTGTCATTGCTTTAAACTACACCCTTTTTACATTATTAATATGGATATGAAAAAATAGAACAGAGGTCTTACCACGAGCTCTTAACGCGATACATTTTCAAATGTATCGCGTACTTAATCTGTACTGTTAAAGGGTTAGAGCTTTATAGGGTATATAGCTCTATTCCTCCTTCTCACTCATGGTAAGACCCCAGTAAAATGTAATAACATTTAGTTTGTAAAAAAATAACAATCTTCTAAAACTTCTAAAGAAACTTGATATTTTTTCAGATCATTTGAAATCCAAGTTGTGGAGGCACCAGAATTAGATGAACTTCGTGTAGGCACTGGATTGAAAGAAGGTCAAATAGTTCAAATAACTTGCAATATTGTGGGAGGAGACCCACCTATATATTTTTCTTGGTTGAAGGATGGAAAAAAACTTCCTCCTATTTTAAAGGTAAGAATAAATTTGTTAAAAAAAAAAAAATAGCTTTCCTGGTTGGTATAACAACTTGGTGTAACAACCAAAAAGACTAGTTGAATATCATTGCTTGTTCCTAATTTACCATTAAAATGTTACAGTTTTGAATAATTTAGCACAGGACCGAAAACATCTCCCTGACTTACCCCATATTTTCTTTTCAGATAACAGAAAGAAGTTCAGAGCTATTTAGCGTTTTGATAATAAAGCGTGTATCTTTAGAACACTGTGGTAAATATACGTGTATTGCAATGAACCACGTGGGAAAAGTCAACCAAACAGCAGACCTTTACATTAACGGTATGTAATCAATAGCTTGATATAAATCCCAATCTATACACAGAAGCATCACTTATATAACATTTGATTGATATCAAAACTTTTCATTTCAACATATATTATTTCGTTTCATTTGTCATTAATCTAGGTTTTCAATTTTTTTTTCATTATACTCATATAGCTTCTGTGTACCACATAAAATTTGATTGATATTTAAAGTTTTAATTTCTACATATTCTATGAATTTCGAGTAACTTTGACGTAATTTAGGTTTTTCTTATTACTTTTTATGTGTCAACATAACAAAAACAAACAAAGTGTTTAATTGTGAAATCTATGTCCAAACGTGATGTGGTATGTATGAAAGAAACTCTGTTTGTCCATCTGTTTGTTACCTCTTCACGTCTTAAACTTGGAACACGGAAATACGTTTTTTTTTTAACTTTTTTAGGGTTCCACACCTCAAAAGGAAAAAGCGAAACCCTTATAGGATCACTTCGTTGTCCGTTCGTCTGTCTGTGTGTCTGTCTGTCAAGACCCTTTATCTCGAGAACGCGTGGAGATATCGAATTGAAATTATAACTATATATTCAAGTCTGCAATCCCGTCAAGCTTTGAAAAATTCAAACTTCTAAATTAACGAGCAAAAAAGATACGGCCGTTTATGTCACAAAAAAACGCATATTTTGATACTCTAAAAGATCGAAATTCATAGGGTACTTCCCGTTGATTCAGAATCCTGAAATTTGGTACAAAATAAGTTCTTATAGCACAGGTATAGGAATAAGTCTGAAAACAGTAAATTAGTTGTTTTCCGAATTGCATTTTTTTTGTGACTACCTACGTCACAAAAAAAATGCAATTCGGAAAAATCTTTGAGAATTATAGTTTGCTCGGAACTTTCAGAGTGCGCGAGTCCAACTCGCACTTGCCCAGTTTTTTTTTTTAACCTAAGAGCGTGTTGATTTGAAATGCTTTTCAACATTCATGCTGGCAGAAACGGGTTGGATGTAAATAACACTTCTAATAATGCACTAAATTCTGCTCTGCAACACAATTCACTACTACCAGTTAGTGGGAATTCATTTGAAAATAATCCGTTTTACAGTTGCACCGAAATGGATAGAAGAACCATTAAACACGTCGTTATTATTGGGACAGCGAGGCGTAGTGTATTGCAATGCAAATGGTTACCCGACGCCGCAGATACACTGGATGAAGAGAGACGGTAAGTGCAATATTTACGCACGATCGATTAACGCACACTCTTGTAAAACGGTTGGTTTTCTCTGTAGGTATTGGAATATTACACACAATTTAATTCCACCAAGTCCATTTAATTCCGCCAAGTGCGTTTCATCATCGAACCACAAAACGTATGGAGTTGCGTCACTGGTATATGGTGGACATCTCACCCATGCGTACAAAGCGTTTTGGGAACACATTATTACGTACAGCTAAAAAGTGGAATTCCCTGCCAGAGTCAGTTTCCTGATAGGTACAACTTAGGGTTTAAGTCAAGTGTAAATAAATTGCTTTTAGGCAAGCGTGTTCTATCGTTGGCCACATTATCACTTACCATCAGGCGAGATAAACACGAGCCAATCAATCGGAAAAAAAATACACCAGGATATTTTATTGGAAATGTTTATGTGAAATGTAATTTTCCATATACAGTTTTGCTTGTAACGATTGTTTTATATTTTGAGAAAATAAACATTTTGTACTCCATATTAAATTATTTTTGGATAAATATGGTTTCAAGATTTTGTCATTAGTCTGATCATTATTAACATCAAAAATTTAATGAATCAGAAAACTTAGCATTAACTACTATTCTAATTTTATATTCGGTTGGTTCCTTATCAAACATTATCAAAATTTAATATTCTTTCATTGTCTCTCTTGTCTGTCTGTCTAAAATGTCAAACGACTTGGGAATTTCATCGTTTAAATTACAATAACTTACTACTTTATTAATTACTTTTTATAAGGTTCGACTATTAGTAAACTATGATCAAGATCTCTTAATCAACCTAGATTTTTGAACCAGTGTTGACTACGTCAGATTTCATTTTGCCATAATAATTACCTAAGTTTTTTGACTTTTTAGACAGATTCTAACAAAAGTAATTTTTAAACCCTTTTATTTTTCAGCAAGTAGGTCGAATTCCGCAGTTTTCATAATATTGCTGCTAATGTGTAATTGACCAACTAAGTCTGTTTTCAATAAAAACTAAAATTTTACTTATTTTTCCAGCAACTTTAGGCATATGGCGACCAGTCTTGGACTTAGCAGGTGGTGGGGTCATGAGCTACCCTAACGGTACCCTCATTATTGAAGTAGTCTCACTTTCTGATGAAGGCATGTACGCTTGTAACGTTGAAAATGGAGTAGGGGATGCACTGAATAAGAATCTGTGGATCAGTGTTAATAGTAAGTATTATAGATGTAAACAAAAACTGAATTATTCATTAGTTTGCGTTGACTATTTTTACAAAATCGTTAGTCGTAACAATAATGCTCAAATCCAGAAAAATATATAACCTATCCCTATTGAAAAGAAACAAAACCTGGTAAAGAAGATATTGAAAACGTTTTTGAGTTCTCATTAGTAGTCTCAGTAAAAGCCAGGATTTAGGATTTGAGCCCGATTAAAAACAGTTGTCTTGCTTTCTATAAACTGAGACATATAATCATATCTAGCAAACATCGTTTCACAAGGTATAATGGAAAGGATTGGTCATATTTTGAAACTGGATTGGGCCATGGTAATTGACAATTTTCTTGAAAAAAACTTTTTGTACAAAGTTATTAAAGGAACTCACTTTACGGAGACTTGCAATTTATGACGATATATATAAGATAAGTAGGAGCCCTACTTTGCGGTGATTTGCTTTGACGTGACCCATACTATCCCATTTTAACCCGGTTGGAAATATTTATTATGAAATTAAAATAATATCTTTACACACACACACGCAGTCACCGTACAGTTGATAACATTGTGCGTGCTTAAATATTTGGTCAATCAATCAAATTGATCGATCCGTACAATTAAGTGTATGTGAAGGTTGAAACATGAGACTTGTTTACTCCTATCCTCTTTCAGAAGTTATTACGATATAATGAGGCTACCTTATTAGTTGTTTATTTTGATATTCCAGCGTTCCTTTTGATACGGTTCTTAGAAACATTTTTGTGCTTATTTTTAGTTTTAGGGAGTATTTGTAGAAGGTATTTACAGTAAGAAAATTTAAGAATATAATCAAAAAAACTATAAGGATGAGGCCAAACGAGCGTAATTTTGTGAGTCGTGAGTCGCAGAATTTTCGGTCGCGTAATTTTTGCTGCATACGGTTTCATACAAAAGTCCTGTTTCATTCACATGGCGACGCAAAATCAGCTGTCTGCCGTAGTAGAAATGCATGTAGTAGAAGTACGCGACCGAAATTCTGCAACTCAAAAAATTATGCTCGTTTAGCCTCACCCATATTATTATTTATTTATTTATTTATCAGTTGCTTGCCATACATCTATTAAACCTTTACGAGTTTGACAGTTCAAAGCTGTCTGTGGGGCCAGGTCTAAAAGATCTGAGACTAGCTACTAATAAATACGGTGGAGGGAAATTAGTGTTACCATGCGTAACATGATGGAAAAGTGACAAAGAACAAAGAGACACGAAAAATCGTGTTAAGCTGTTTACCATAACCATATTATTTTACTTTAGCTCATTGAGCCATGTTATTGGAATATACCTAACGTAATACGTGGTATATCAGTGGTGACCTGATGTTTAAAATAGCGTTGAAAATCACTGATGATCCGCGGTAAGGGTCGCGAGAATCCTAACTAGTTGTTATCACAACACTTGGGGGAGGCCTATGTTCTACAGAGGACATTTTGGACATTGGACGGCTGAAATGATGATAATAAATGATTTATTTATTTATATTTATTTATTTGGCTCTTCAACAATGAGTGCACTATTACATATGTATAAAGAAAAAACAATACAATCTTACGTCTAAGTGCCCCATCACTTAAAGAAGAGCACTACATGCACTAATTTGTGCGCCTTAACAGATAATAACAATAACAATAATTAAAATACAGAATAAATGATAGTAAGAATAAACAGATTTTTTTTAATTTGATCATTAAGTTAAATTAAATTTTAAATTTAATTTGGACAAACAGTATTTAGAAATTGACATGATGTTCAGAATTAATAAACTTCCAAATTATTTCTAGAGCCGGTGCATTTTGAGTCAGTGGGTGCTAATTTGACAACCAAAATGGGTCTACCTGTGACCCTCACGTGTCGACCGCTTGGCGACAACCCTATCAGAGTTAAGTGGTCTCTGGATGGGAAGCCAATCGATTTTACTTCATCAAGGTAATTTGGAGTGTATTTCGTAAAAAAGTTCGTTATTATTACATTGTTGTTTGTTGTTTTTGCACGTTGTTGTTGTTAATACCTCGCATGATTAGGGGTTTGTACGTACTTTTGCTAAAAAAAAAATAACGTTTTGTGTAGACCTTAGGAAAAAAGAAGATATAGACCAAAATTTTCGACTGAACAAACATAAACCCGGGTGTATAGTAGGTACAATGTTTAAGCGTTTTTCAAAGTTATTCAACTTGTATTAATTCGGAAAATTGCATATTTTGTAAGAAAAATAGCTAACTTTACATCACGCTTACTATGTTCATCCAATACATTAAAAACAGACTACTGTGCATTCCTTTGTTTTAACTAATAGCGCCATCTAACGCTCAGTATCAGATCTAAAAAGAGTTACCAAAAAGCCACCTAGCATATTGTTTTGCATCAAAGAAAAATCTTCAACCTATTTTCCCACTGTACAAGCAAACTGTACGCCTAGTATTACATCCTTTTCATAGATGGCGCTGTTTAAAATAGATAGGTACCATTTTCATCAATAACGCAATTTTTCATTTACGCATTAACTAACTTGCTTGAATCGAGAATTTGAGTCCTCCAAATGTTAATACGTTTTGATTCGCTTTTGTTTATAAAATTGGATAATCTTTTGTGTTTTTTTTTTTAATTCTAGGCTTACTATATCTGAAACGATGACGCACAATGGTCTGAACAGTGTAATCAATATCAATTACGTAGAGAGCAGAGACGGGGGCACTTATGAGTGCCGAGCGAGTAATCCGTTTGGGGTCGCCGCTTACAATGTACATTTGGATATACTTGGTAAGTTAAATTTGGATTATTTTTTTGTTGTTATTTTGCGTGTGGTTCAAAATATGTACCGAGACTACCTATCAAGAAGCGTTTTCTGTTACTTTTAAAAGATTGTGTAAAAAAAGTGTACAGCCAAAATAGCGTGGATGGTTACCGGTTGAACAGACCGCGAGCTACCCATTGCTCGTCGTCCACAAGCCCGCGCCCATATTGGCTGGTAGTCGGGGTTAGGGACTCGGCGGCTGGGGCGTGAGAATATTTGTTCTCCCACGTGCACAGCCATCCCCTTCACTAGCATTAATGCTTCGCAGAAAGAGGCGACCACTGCCCATTCCCCCATCATTTTGGACCATGGCCTGCACCAGGGTCCGATTCGATACTTCACCACTGACACTGTAACTCGGCAGTTTTCCGCCCAGGAGAGGATCTAGCTTCTAGATATTAGATAGATCGTATCAAACCGAACAACTACGAGTATAAGATGTTTATTCGTATTGATATTCTCCTAAAAAAAAAAAACAAAAATTAACGTAATTTCTTCAATTTTCAGAACCACCAACCCCTCCCCTAGACTTGCAAGTAGACTCAGTTACCAGCAACTCAGTCAAGCTATCCTGGAGGGACACCATCAGTACTCACGTGCAGTACTATACCATGCAGTACACCACCAATGACTTCATGATATGGGACAGTGCTAAGAGCATCAATATTACTAGGTAAGGAGCTTATTTAGGATATGCTTAGAAAATAGTCAATAGGCAGAAAATTCCTGAAGTGGCGACCGCAACAGTGTTCCATTAGTGTCTTTGGAAGACCTCTCACTATACAATGCACCATATAAACTTAAAATAAAGTACATTGACTGTTTTTATAAAAGTTGAAGTATTACGATAGATATCGATTCAAGAAAGCTTTATGTCTCTTATTCCGTTTTTTAAATTAAGAATGTCAATAAATGTTGGAGAGTTAATGACCGTAATTCTACGTACCACTTGGCGCCTACCTTAGGTGATTCATGCACCTGGTAAAGGCTGCGAAAATCCACTGGATGGCAAACGTACAGAATCGATCAATGTGGCTGAACACTTGGTTGAGGCCTATGACCGGTGAACGTCTTTTGTCTGTAATAATAATGATAATAGAATTACAGGCATTTCCCAAAAAATGCTAAACTGAATTGAGGTACCATTAGAAGATTGATTGTTAAAGCATATCAAGTTGGTATAAGCTGCATGAGAGAGGTTGAGGATCAAATCTGTAAGTATGGGATCACATGGCAAGGCGTGCTATTGACAGGTAGCAAGGCAGTGGTCAAATGGTATCTAAGAATGGTCATGGTATGCAGACAACATTGTTCCCATAGCAAGCAAAGACTAGTTAGGCTGTGGATGATGATACGAGTATACAGCAATGAAATGCTATAAATCTAGCATTAGTAGCCCCTATAGAGATGTACTACTTCTGAGATAGTCTCATTGAAGGCATTATTAGAAAACAATTTTATCACTAACCGTAGGTCAATATTGGAAGCTTGAATGGATTAAGAGAAACAGGGAGGCCCAAAAAAAGATGAACGAATTGTGTGAGGAGTAATATGAAAGAAAAGGAAGTACTAGCGTGGCGGATGATGGGACAGAAAAGAAGAAAAAACGTGTTGCGCCGACCTCGAATAACATGAGAAAAGGACACTAGGACAATGAGATAAAGATACATAATTATTAGTTTCTCAGTCGTAACAGCCATTGTTTTTTTGTTCCTTTCAGACAAGAGAATGATGTTCGTCAGAATATAGAATTGAGAGATCTACAGCCAGCCATGGACTACAGAGTGAGGATAGCATCAGGAAACCAAGTGGACCTGAGTCCATATACACAGCCAGTACACTTTAGTACTCAACAAGAAGGTAATGTAAAAAAAGAGTTTATGTCAAACTACACAGGATTTAAAACAAATGAAAAAATATCTAGTTTCGTCATTAGTAAAAAACCACAAAAACTTGATACACAAATGAGGTACTCTCATCTTCGAGATGTATTTGCCAAATATCAATTTGATGTGCTAAAGTTGATTGAGAAGGGTACCAGTAAGATTGTCGGCAATGATGCACTCGTCGAGTAAAACTCCAAAGACTTGAGCATCGATATCGAGCTGCTAGCCCTGTCGGCATTTCTATCATTTTGGGGGAAGTGCATGAAAATTGTACAATTTAATTTAGCCGAGCAATGTGCCCAGCTAAATCTGCATCATCATACCACTCAAGTAATGCCATTGGAGTGTTCTGCTCCAATATCCTACTTGCTTGCTTGAAGCACGACCATCTTGATATTACATGGAAAGGTATATTAAAAGATAAATTCAAGTAGAATACCTATATTCGTTTCTAGAAATTGTAAGATATAGTCATTGATTGTAGTTAAGTATGACAATGGGCTAGTTGACAAATTCTAATATTATGTTCCACGTAAACTCAAATAAATGTTTGACGTTTTCAGCTCCATCATCAACCCCACTTGGTGTCCAAGTCCAGCAGAGTGACAATCCAGGAGAATTAGTGGTGTCATGGCTTCCACCACCCAGAGAGAGTCACAATGGTCAGCTACAAGGGTACCACGTGAAGGCTGTGCCTAGAATAAGTGGAGATCCAGGTATTATAAGGACTAAGAAAAACACTTCATTTTAAACTTGTATAGTCTGAGAAATGAAAATAAAAAACAAATCTCTAGTAAACGTATTTTGGTACCAGCTCCGTTCTTTTATGATAGCCGTAGAGTGAAGATTATGTAGACTTGAGCCTTCCTCAATAAATGGGCTAACCAACGTTAAAATAACTTTGGTATAGTAGTACACGAAATTAGCGCGTTAAAACAAACAAACTCCTTAGTTTCATAATATTAGTATATATAGATACGGAGGAGCTTGCAGCTCGTCAACCAGAAGTCATGAACCCTGTTCATTTGTGCTGTGATCATCCTCAACATACCGGAACTTAGAAATCATGTCCAAACTTTGATACCGGTTGTCATTTCTTTGACAGACGTTATGGGTAGAGAGAAACCAAGTCGTATTACCTACCCACTAGCATCGACATTTTGACTGATGGAATTCAAGACAAATTTAGTTTCAGTCAGCAATTTAATCCAATAAATAATCCAGTTTCGATCAAACTTTTTATTAAATTGGCTGTAATTATTGATTCGATGATGGTTTCTATTTTGCAGTTCCCAATGACACTCAAACTAAGATGGTGAAGGTGATGTCAAGAAAAGGTAAACAGGAAACGACTCTTAGTGGACTGCTAAAAAATATGAGGTGAGAATGACGATAAATCATGTGGAATAACTGTAACAATATCCAACAACGTGTTGTTGACGAACGCGATTACAAAATCTCGCGGTTCACGTGATGTGGCAACTATATCTTACGTGTGCACCAAATCACGGCTTCACTCACATTTATTTAAAACTAGCCTCCAAACCGCAAGAGTTCGTGCAAAAATATCATAAAATTGTTTTTTTTTACTCCAGTAGATACACTATAAAAACTTCGTACGCACTGTTTCAGGTACGCCGTATCTGTGAGCGCTTTCAATTCAGCTGGAAATGGCCCATTCTCAATACCTGTCTACCAAACTACTAGAGAAGGAGGTAAGATTTGGATTTATGAAGAGGCTGTAGTATGAAAGAAAGAAAAGTTAATTTTTCAAAATGCTTTTGTCATTAATTTCAGCACCAGAACTGCCACCATCAGGCGTAGAATGTAGAGGAATATCATCATCATCTCTAAGGGTCGCGTGGCAGCCCATCTCATCTCAAGGGACATCACTGCTTGGGTACTCCGTATACTACAGTACTGATGGTAAGAATAGTTCCAAACAATACAACAGTAGTAATGAGTAGTACTGGTAATATGTAGAACATAATTCTTCATAAATTGAGCAATCTATTTTATGCCTGATTTTTATTTAATCGATTATCTCTTGAATCAACAATATACATTGAAAAAAGGTAAAAAGGTAAGGGAGGGAGGGTAATGTAAGGTAAGACAAGATTTATCCTATCTTTGATGACGCTATTACGTGTTTACCATATTCACTGTAATGTGCCGTATCATTTTAATTGACATTATATTTCAAAACGCATATCAGCAAATAGCTGGTCGACTCTTTGCTATCATTTTTCCTTTTGACATCGTCCACATGGACGTATTTTTCGACACCTAATAAGTATATTTTCTACCCGTTTGTACATTTATTATTTTTAGTTTGTGGAATCTGACTGACAGAAAACAGAGAGTTGTAGTAAATAGTCATTAGTCTCTACCTTACATTATAACTTCTAGAGTCCCACAAGGTGCCCATTTGGGCCCAATACTATTATTTATTTATTATTTATTACGACTTCATGCAACATAAAAGTACATAGGCGGACTTAATGCCTTAGGCATTCTCTACCAGTCAACTCAGTGTGGCGAAGAGAAAACATGGCAGGTGCATAAAAAAGTAAAAACAAATAAAAGATTAGTACGAAAAAACAAGGGTTTAAAATAATACCAACCCCGTCCCCGCGTTCCGTATAATAATACTATTTATTGTATTAAGCCATATTAATAGTTTAGATGTTTAAAAATAGTTATAGAACTTTGACGGAACTTTGAGTCTTCTTTCGATTTCATTCCTCAACATCCTTACAACCATTCTTTTTGACTACGAAAATCGGTGTGTTGGCAGATACTCCCTTCAAATGGACCACTGTTGCTTAGCTGGTCCTTTCATTCACTCTTTATATTTCAGATGGACCCTGGCAGAACATAAGCTCCCCACACACGGAACTGTACCTCCAAGCTCTTCTGAAGTACACTAACTACACTGTGAAGGTTGCAGGCTTCTCAAACTACGGACTTGGTCCGTTCTCTTACCCCATCGTTTGTACTACATTACAGGATGGTGAGTTTATGCGTTTATAGCCTACTAACTGTTACCCGCGATTTCATCCGCGTCAAGTTCGTAAAACACAACAGTAAATAATAAATCTGTGTTATTTTTTTCGCGGTGGGAAAATCGTCTAATGTCATCTGTTTGATGGAGCGGGAGATGGTGTCAGACTTTTACTGACTAAAAACCCACTCCTGTTCCTGTTTGCCTTTCATACCGGGACCGAGCTTCCCTTTCGGGTAACTGGCCCCAGTAGGCTTCGACCCGGCTGGTCTCTTGCTGCTTTTTTTTTTAAATCATGAATGCAGCTTTAATTTTCCAGTAACGCTGTTTGCATTCTCTAGAAAGTTCGAAATTCTCTTCACTAAGCAACACTTGCCGAGGTTGGTCCTTGGATGGGTGGTCATCGATTACATACATTTATAAATACTCATCTTTATGATTACAGTGCCTGGTCCACCATCAGCAATAAAAGTTTTAGTATCGTCACCCACTTCTCTTCTCGTCAGTTGGAAGAAACCAGAACAGCCAAATGGAGATATTTCACATTACACTGTGTATGTGAAACCAGTATCAAGGTAAGCCTAGAAACTTATCATAAGCATAATCAGCAATAGACTGTTTTCAGCACTGAAATTTAGACCTTCCCTTCAAGATAAGGAAGGATTTTAAAGGTTGTGCCTAAAAGCAAAGCCACCAAATCACCTATGTATACTCCCCTGCTGCTTTGCGGGCGCAGCCCAATACGTTGGTCTGACCAGATCCGCACCGCTCCTGACTCCACAGTATACAAGGCCCTTCACACCGCCAGAGACAGGAATAAATGGAAAACACCATAAAAATTAAAGTGATGAAGCCGGGAGGTCACGACCCTCAGCATTGAAGAATACGACGCAAGGAGGAGGAGGAGGACTACTGCCCCTATACCATTGTCACCGTGCGGGAACCGAACCCATGTCACGCAGCGCAGCAATCAATCGCTCAACCACTTCGTTAACCGTCCCATCAATTGGTTTACTTGAGTTGGGGAATCTTCAAATGACTTCTCCCGCTCTAGGGTGGAGTGAAAAAGAGTGTCAGTCTTTGACGGTCTAAGTTCCACCTTCTTTTTGAGTTGGAAAATCATCAAATTACTTCTGCCTCCTTACATGGAGCAAAAGGGAGTATCTTTGATTGATTAAAATCCATCTGAGTTCCTTCATTATCCCTTTGGATTCTAGGTGTGTATACTGGTTCCCAACCAACATCTGTTGGGACCCAAGCCCCTACACGTGGTGCACCGTGGTGCTGAAAAACGGACGAGGCTATAGCGACCCGCCAACACGCACTGGACCAGCATGGCGGGTTATGGTCCGAACCTCCCAAACTAAAAATAAGGAACGTTAATTGTGGCGACGCTTGGGGGAGGTCTATGTCCAACAGTGGACGTATATCGGCTGAAATGATGATAATGATGATTCTAGGGCCACAACAAACTTTTTCAAACATTTCCGTTTATCTTCAGCGTAACATTAATGAATTCTTCACTTTCTTCCAGCACGAGTTCACCACTAAGCTACCGCGTAGAAGCCACTCTGGAGACAGCCCTTAGACACCTAACATTTCCACTGTCAGGCCTGTCTACTGGGAGACAGTATGAGGTCTTTGTGAGGGCACACACGGCTGCTGGAGAAGGCACTCCGAGTAACAGGGTTCATATAGACCTGAGTTCAAAAGGTACGTTGTCATTATTTTTTTTAAATGTCTTTGAAAGTCCAGGTCAAGTGTTTTTTGAAAATACCTATGTAATAAACAATTACATGCTGACTCCTAAGCCACAGGGACATACACCTACTTTAGGAGTCAGCTTTAGATTAGCTTTTGTTTAAATAATGTCTAAGAATTTTGTAATAAGGCTTATGGTGAAAATAAATTATTATTAATTATAATATTATAAATTAAAAACTTTGACGCTAGGAGCGCCTAGGTTTCATAAATTTTGGCTGAGAACCTAATAGCTTTATTTTATGCAATATTACCACAATCATCACTGAAACTATGTAAATCTTCTGTTTTGATCAATCACTAAATCACTAAAGGTGTATTCAGACCTAGCAAATGCGCCGCTCGCGAACCGCTTGTGAACTACCCGCGTGCATTTCATGTTCGTACGAAACCCCTGCGCCGGCGCCGTCCGCCAGCGCGCTGCTCGTGAGCAAGCTACACGTCATACTCGAACAGGAGGTGCACGCGTGCCGCCAGCTGTACACATTCATAGTTCAAACGCGAAAGAAGCTGCGTGCGCCCGACCTGCGCGCCCTCACTCGATCCTTGCACGAGCTGCACTAGAGAGATGTATCAAACTTAAGCTGTTACAACACGCGAGCAGCACGCGCGCAGTTCACAAGCGGCACATTCACCAGGTCTGGACACACCTTAAAGATCAGCTGTTGATAAAGCTGGCCTCACTATTTGCCGTCATCTGAAATAAAAACTTTCATGCCATTCAAATCATTTTACTTTTTAAATTCATCAGTTAAAAGCCTAAAATTATTAACCACTAACTTTTAAGTTGGTAAGCAGTATGTTAATCTGACATTTATTATATTCCAGTCGTAGCTGGAGTAGCATCCCTCGGCGGCCCCGTCTCGGTAGGTGTGGGCAGCTCCCTCCTCTTAGTGTGCCAATGTGTGGGATCACCTCCACCGCGCACCGTGTGGTACCACAAACACAACATCATTACACACCATCCTAGATTCACGAGGAATCACGATGACAGTTTGCTGATTAATAGTAAGTGTTATTTTTTAATTATCTATTATAAACTAGAGTCTGTCTACAAAGTCAAACGACTTGTCTACACTGGTTCAATAACCAAGGTTGATTTAGGTAGATCTTGATCATTGTTTACTAACAGAAGAACCTTATAAAAAGTATCTAATATAAGTATTTTTTTAAAGATTAAATATTATACAAAATTCCCAAGCCGTTTGACTTTTTAGACAGACTATAGCGATTTGCTTTAACTCCGCACAGCCGTTTAAAATCTTGGAAATCACTTTCACTTACTCTCAACTTTACGAAAAATGTTTTCCACGGTCATTTGGTTGAATTTAAGCCTTCTGACGAGGCTAAATGACAAGGGTTACTTCTTTCTAAGTCCGAGTTACTTTACCTACCGAGTTACTCTTTGAATGCCGTAATTAGAGACACAATAGAAAGACAATTGCTTATGTCGAACTGTGTAACATAAGACGTTCAAAAGGTTAATCTACGTATTATATTTATTTTGAGTTTGTTTTTATTTTGAATTGACATTATTGTTGGACTATATTAATTTTGTTTTGTGTTGTGTTGACATTATTATTAGTAGGTATTAATCCCTGACATATGTTAAGTATCCAAATATTTTAATTTATTATAAAAGTTTAATTTTGCATGCCTAATTTGGTAAAACACAATTTACTGAGCATTCACATGACATCCAGAAATGTACAATTTAAATTATCTTTTTATTTTGAATTTCTAACAATATTACATAAGAATCTGAAATATTAACTAAGGATTTATACTAAAACTAACTTTGTACATATATACAAGTAAAAAAGTCTGAAAAACGGGGAAAACTCAGAGGCATCCAAAAATTCGTCCACATCGATGTCAATGGGAAATGTGCCCAGAACGCTGGCAGCATTGCCACGCTGGATGGCAACGCTGATTCGTTGACTGAAGAAGAGTCCAGCCCTCTGGTCACGCGAAGAGTTGACCAACTGTTTGCTGATATCCCGGACAACTCGATGAGCGCTCGGACCCCATGGCCCTAGAGATGTATAATTGATTCTATTGTGTTCAGCAATAAAGATTTGACTTTGACTAAAAGTTACCACGTTTCAGAGCCATATGTCATCACTAGCAACACGAACTGGTCATAGACTTTCGTTTTGAGACACTATGATATGTCAAACGAAAAGATATCTATCGCTCAGCTTCCCAAACGCTGCCCAGCCGAGTCGGATTCTACGATTGACCTTTAATTAAAATCATCTATTGTTTTGTTTGGCGGCGATCGCGCATAATGGGAACGACACTCTACGATTAAGTCTTATCATGTCACCATCAGTCAAAATGACAATTACCTACATTTTAATACAAGTGGAGAAAAAGTTTGTCATTGCGACCGAGGCGAAATTCGCTCGAGCCGCAGGTGAGGATATTTTGGAGACCAGTATCTATACACTTACAAAGAAATAATAAAATGGTGGTTGATGCACGACTTGTGAGGGTCACGGAGCACCCAGCGTAATACGATACAAAAAATAATTGTGGCAGGGGCTCGCGCACTTTTCCGCACTAGTGCCTAAAAAAGCAAATTGCGTGACGGATTTTTTAATTAAACGTATTAAAAAAATTTTTTTACCTTTACAGATATAGACCCATCCCTAAGCGGCAACTACACCTGCCTAGCTAAGAACCTGTACGGTTCTGACTCGGTGTCTTACGAGGTATCAGTGCTGCCCACGCCAGAACCTCCTAGCTTGAGGGTGACGTCACATAAGAACGCCATACACCTGCAGTGGGAGTTACCTAGGAAGATTGGTGGGAAGACGCAAAAAATAAGTGAGTTTATTTTTTATTATTGATAGGCTCGCGCTTGAACACTGATGATAAGCTAAGATCTGATCGGATTTGGAGCACACTTGCATATAAGTAGCCTACTCACTCTAAATTTAAAGAACCCCAAGTTGTAGCTGTTACAAAAC
This sequence comes from Mythimna albipuncta, assembly GCA_929112965.1. Taxonomy (NCBI): domain Eukaryota; kingdom Metazoa; phylum Arthropoda; class Insecta; order Lepidoptera; family Noctuidae; genus Mythimna; species Mythimna albipuncta. The sequence continues at coordinate 14,063,579 of OV815982.1, forward strand.
ACACGGCAGGAAATTCCACTCGTTAGCTGTACGCATAACTGTGTTCCCAAAACGTTTTGTGCGTACTGTTGATCTGATGACGAAACGAACTGGGCGAAATTAAATTTTGCAATTCCTACACACTTCTTGAGATATAAAACCGACAGGCTAGCTACTCGGCGTTAGAGACAAGAACTTGTAGTTTTGATTTGACAAGTGCATCGTCAGTTACCAATGATCTTCTTAGCTCGTTTCTCCATCAGCTCAAGTTCATCATTCTTTGCTAACTGTTGTTAAATAAAATAATCTATATTTACTGTCCTTTACTCACCTTTATCCAACTTGAAGCACCATTTAGTGCTTTTACCCAACTTTGTCTACCTTTTCCAACTATTAAGGTCGCGACTTGTACTTGAATAAAAGACAGTAGACTGTAAAACTGATAGACCAAAGATATTCTAGGTACAGAGATAAAATACGCAAGGCGCGTTCCAGATGTTCTCGTTATTGAAGTGAGGTAGACCTTCGGCCCCACTTAATCCGCATGCCATCGCCCGCGTAGCAGTCCGATGAATAACGATGATAGCCGATGGCGCCCGAACACCCACCGTACTCACTTTTTTAAAACAAATCTACTGAGTATCAATCTACTAATTCCAGGTTACAACCTAACGTGGAAAGAAGCAAACGGTTCCTGGCAAGACGCATGGTCCAGCAAAGGCACGTCTCTCCAAGGAACCCAGGAGTACACTCTTCAGGGTCTGAAGTGCGGCACCAAGTACTCCCTGAGGATGACTGCAGCTAACAGCGTGGGGTCTTCCCAGCCAACTTATATTGATGCTACCACTCTGGGTGGAGGTGAGTTTAGGACCTATGGTAGGGACCAAATAATTTTATTTATACAGAGTGTCTTCGGCATCGACGCACAAATGAATATCATGGATCCAGTATAAAATTCTGGTGGTCCCCAGTGGTGCAATTTTTCGTTGGTTTTTTCCCTATTTTTTTTTAAGTGCTTTTGTGCTCAAATATCAAAATTTGCCATTTCGGTGCTTTCAGCCGTAACGGGTGTCTAAGGAACTAAAACTAATCTTCTTAGCGTGCTGTTGGCTAAATTTATTAAATTCCATGCCTGGTCCAGTATTTGGCCACGGCAATGCCGTTTACTAATGTTGTCATTAGGTCCCTACGTGAGCAGGCAAGAGGGCACGTGATGTAAGATGGGACATGGTCTGTGGAGAGACGCCGCATAAACACTGAAGGTCGTAACCGTCCAGGAACCTCCATGGGGAGAATGTCTTTGTTGTACCCAACCTGGATGCGGAGTCTGTTTAGATTTAAACCTCCAGTAGATTTTATCACGCCTTCGGAAAACCTCTCTCCTGGACACGAGTTGCCATGTCCAACCTGGATAACTAAAACTATTAATGTCGCGCCACTTACAATATACACATGACCTCATTTTTCATAGGTTTTATGTAATTCGTGAAACAGGAACACGAAATTCAAACAAAGTTAAGTCAAAACGCAAATATACTTCAGAATACTGTACACAATATCTTTGCAGCCATTTGTAATATACATCAAAATTAGTTATTTAGACGCTCGTGAGTGGTGCTTAAATAGGCACAAAAATATACTGTCTATCGTATGGAATTGCCTGTTTAGTGGTAAATAATCTAGGTCAGTAACTCTACAAGATTAAATCAAATAATACGATCTCTTCAAAAATTTCGTTTTCTCTTTTGCTTGACATTCCATCGCAGTGAAATAACGTAATCCAAGTGACAGGTGTAAGGGGCTTACTGTGACAAAACCATAGTGCGATCTAATTCGATCTCAACGTTATCTATCGAGCATAGCTATGGACAACTCATTTTTTTTTATTATTCATAGGCTCGCGTTTGACCACTATCTCACCTGATGGTAAGTGATGATGTGGCCGACGATGGAGCACGCTTACCTAGAAGTAACCTATTCACTCTCGACTTAAAGACTCCTAGGTTGTAGCTATCAGGAAACATAGACTCCGGCAGGGAATTCCACTCTTTAGCTGTACGCATAATGAATGTGTTTCCAAAACGCTTTGTACGAATGGGTGGGATATCCACCATGTACCGATGGCCGATGTAACTCTGCCGTTTATGAGAAGTGAAAAAAAATATTGGATTGTTTTTTTTTAGTTTACTTTTTCAGTTTAGTTGTAATCACCATATTATATTTACTTTAACGTTGTGTATCATTCTATTTGACTTTTACAAGATCGCATCAAATAATACGATCTCTTCAAAAATTCTATTTTTTTTTAAATTGCTACTTGTAAATAAACTTAACAACGTAATCCAAGTGACAGGTGTATGTGGCTCACTGTGACGAAACCATAGTGCGATCTAATTCGATCTCAGCGCCATCTATCGAGCATAGGGACAACTCTGCAGTTTATGAGAGATGAAAAAATGTTGAACAGTTTTTCTCGAGTTACATTCCTGTTTTTGATGTGATGTAGACTAAATTGATTATACCATGTATAAATAAGGTTTCTATTTATAAAAAATAATTCCTCAAAAACAGTTTTTGAATACCTTACCTCTTTTTTCAGAAAACTTACAAAGAGAGAGAACAAAAGTAAAAAGATTACTTTCTTTTTGAAGAAAGAATTAAAATTAGAAAGAAAAAATAAAGATAAACCGGGCAAGTGAGAGTCGGACTCGCGTAATGAGGATTCCGTAAAAAACTTACCTGTGATAATAGTTCAATTACCGAATTGAGTACGAAGATTTTTCTGAATTGCAAAAAAGTTTTTTTGTGGTGTAACTACAAAACAGTTTCCAGATTTTTTCGTATACTTAGCTTGCAAAGGCACGAAAAATTTCAGGATTTTAGGTCAACGAGAAGTACCAAGCATATGATTTTTAATTCCGTTGAGAGTGTCGAAATACGTGTTTTTTGTGACATAAGCGGCCGTATCTTTTTTTCGTTGACTTAGAAGTTTGATTTTTCACAGCTTCAAGGGTCTGCAGACTTGAGTATGTGGTTTTAGTTTCAACTCGATACCTTCACGAATTCCCGAGATAAAGGAAGGACAGACCGACAAACAGCCAGACAACAAAGTGATCCTATAAGGGTTTTTTTATGGTTGGGAAAATTATCCAATGACAATCCGCGTTCTTGGGTGGAGCGAGAGATAGTGTCAGACTCTTACTGACTAGAAAACCCACCCCGTTCCTTCAAGCCTTCATACCGGGGCTCGAGTTCCCTTTCGGATAACCCTGGCTCCAGTAGGCTTCGACCCGGCTGGGTCCCTGCTGTTGCTGACAAGTCCTTGAGGCGCGCGGAAACAGTGTGCGCCGTCGACGACTTGGGCTTGGTCCGGACAGTTACCGGATGGTTGGACAGCGAGCTACCCATTGCTCACTGTCCGCAAGCCCGCGTCTACGGTGGCTGGAAATCGGGATCGGAATCCCAGCGGCGGCGAGAGCGCCGTTGCCTGATGCGGTCGGCCTCCTCGGCCCCTATTATTGCTTCGCACGCGTCGGCTCGTGCCTGCCACTCCTCCTCGCTCCAGACCATGACCTCAACCAAAGCCCGGCGCGAGAGGTCTCCGCCGCCGATCGCCCCCACGAGATCACGGCGATGCTCCGCCTAAGATCCTATAAGGGTTTGGTTTCTTCCTTTTGAGGTACCTACGGAACCCTAAAACAGTAAGAGAAAAAAAAGAAAAAAAGAAAGAAGGAAAGAAAGATAAAAAGAAATAAAGAAAAATAATTATTCAAATACTCTTATTTCAGTTCCCATATCACCGACCAGTACTGAATGGTTCTGGAGTAACGCTACGCACATCTACATACAGCTGAGTGGGTGGGATGACAATGGATGTGAGATCACTAGGTTCGAAGTGGAGTACAAGGAGTATGGCGGCAAGGCGTGGAGGAAGGCTGAGAATAGACTTGTGAGTAATATTTCTTTGCAATTATTGAATTTCATTTTTAACTTTGTATTTTGTGTGTACTAATTTTCCTTTTACTTTTACACACGGTGTCTACTTCTCTTTTTTTTTCAACTTTCCATCACCTTTGTACTATTTTTTCTGTTTCCTTCATCTTTTCTTGTATTTCCATGTGTATACATAAATAGTTGAATAAAATAAATAAATTAATTAAATGAATAAGTACCATCGTCGTCATTTCTGCCTAAGAACTTAAAAAAAATTTCGCTAGTATCCTCCGGCCAAGCGCCAAACCAAATCCTCTATAGTTTTCGTTTCATATGCAAGCAAAAATAAACTTTAACGGTGATTAGGCGGAAGTATCTTTGATGGAGTACATATTTCAATTTCATCAACTTTAGCCTAAGCTGTGAGATTAATAATATTCTAGATAATAATAAAAAATATATTCTACAACTATCACACAACGCCGTCTAGTCTCAAGCTAAGCAGAACTTGTGTTATGAGTACTAGACAACTGATAAACATAATTATATATTTCTAAATATATACATATTATAGATAAATTACACTCAGACACAGAACAAATGATTATGCTCATCACACAAACAATTTTGTCCTGGGTGGGAATCGAATCCACGACCTCCGGCATAGCAGTCAGGGTCACTAACCACTAGACCAACAGGCCAGTCCATTTATTGTAACATTTTTTTATTATTTCAGCCCCAACTCGACCAAGCCTGGAGCCACTACGTCCCCACATCGATCCTCGCACAACCGAACTCCTTTGTGTTAGCAGAACTATCGCCAGCTCAATGGTACCAAGTCCGAGTAACTGCGGAGAACGCAGCCGGGATATCAACGTCGTTGTATAGTTATGCGACTACTACTGTGCAAGGAGGTGAGTCAGTCTTTGTGTACATATCACTGTAAAAGGCCGACTTAATGCCATAAGCATTAAGACCTTATGTCGGACAGTGTAACTTAAGACATTCGAAAGGTTATTATAGATATTATCATAAATATATGTATTTTTATAATTTATGTATTGTATCTATTCTTGTGTACATTTATTTACTATTATTGTTATATATATATATATATATATATGTATTATGAGATTTAATTTAAACAATATAGTCTAATAAAAGGTACTTTATTTTTTAATTTTATCTTAAATATTAAAAACAACTTAAATAATTAAAAATAATATATACACTAAATGCCTAGCTAAATATGACGTCATAAAATTCCTCCGCATCGCTGTCGACTGGGAGTGTGCCCAAAAGGCTGGCGGCATTGCCACGTTGTATGGCAATGCTTATTCTCTGACCGAGGTAGAAGCCAGCCCTTGGGTCACGCGAAGCGTCAATTAGGCGTGTCGCCAATTCTTTAAAAAGCATATGAGCACTCGGACCCCACGGCCCGAGAGTTTCAACCTCAAACGGCTCAAAAATATAACTGCCGACGAGGCTGTTATATTTCCGCCGCTTGAGGTTCTCTGCAGCCGTCGCGGCAGCACCAGCACAGCACGATGAGCTAGGAAGATGGGATGGCGCAAGAGTGTCGACACAGGTAGCGTCCCACACTAAAGGCCTACCCAACTTCCAAGGAAATAAAGACATACCGTCTGGTCTCTTACCATCGTCGCGTGCCAGCCCATGAGGTTCCAAAACAGCCGGAACGCCGACGGTGACAAGGGCGCGTCGGATGATGTCGTTAATGTTCGCGTGCCGCGCTATGCGTCCCGCACTTCGACTGCATGACAGGCCGTGGTGACCGAGGCTGTTGACAACTTCGCCACAGTGGCAGCGATGAGGAGAACAACAAGGAGCACCTAGACGTAGGGCAACAGCTAAGCGGAAAGTAGTATCGTCGAACAAGGTGCCAATATTCGACGATGGCAGTGCGTGAAGCCAAAGACCTGACTCCCAATTTCCCACAGCCAGCAGGCGCGCACGCTCCGCAGCAGTAGCAGATGTTACGATTAGGTTTTCCTGAACTACTTTGTAGAGCGGCTCGTCCCACTGTCTCTGGGAAGCCGGGTTGTTAGGTGGATTTGTATTCGGGCAAGCGATTCTCCAGGCATCCAAAGCCTCGGCGAAACACGGCACTTCTAAAGGATTCAGTGTAGAAGTTAAGATGTTCCTGATTAATTTATCAGTGCCGTGGACCGAAGATATGAATGCCGGTAAACTAATACTGGTAATTTTGCGGACGCCGAGGCCTCCCATACGGATGGGAAGAGTAACTTGAGCCCAAGCTCGATCGTCCAAGGTCATATTTAAAATTAATGTTAGGGTGTGCCGGATAATTTGGTCCATTTTTTCCAAAAGGTGAGGGTGCTTCCATAAGTGGGAAGCACGAAGGAAATATATTAATTTAGGACCGAAACAACAATAACGGATTAGGGTAATGGCCGAATGCATATTAATTTCGAGCAATCTTTCCGAAACATCATTGAAATTTTTAATTTTTTCCTCCACAAAACTGGGAAAGGAATCCTCAAAAATTGGAGACCCAAGGAGGCGAAGAGAACTTTTGTCAATAATTTTGATTGCAGGAGCTATTGCATTGAATTTTGAATAAGTCAGACTTTTGTCAATACTTTCAGATAGGAATAACTCACACTTAGAAAAGTTGAGTTCTAGTCCAATAGAAGAAAGTTGGTTTTTTAAGAATTGTAGATCATTGAAAACGGTGTCTACATCGCCTCCTAAGGTCCCATCATCAAGGTACCACACATTAAATTTGGAATTTAGTTTTTGAATTATTGGGTGTATAGCTAAGCTAAAGATCACTGGCCCGAGGGGGTCACCTTGTTGACAGCCAACAGCGGATTCCAAAACATTGTCACGAAACAGTAATTTCGATGGTTGTCTATAACATTGCCAGAGAAAACTAAAAATTTGAGGTATTTCTTTTTTAGCTTCTGACAACAAGGTATCCCTATTAACAGAATTAAATGCATTTTTTATGTCAACCTTAAGAATAGCCTCTCCTTTGCCTGAATTTAGATAGGTCGACAACGCGTGTACGGCAGCCTCACAGCCCCCTTTGGAGCCGTAGCCAAGCTGCAGGGGCTGAAATTTTTTCGAAACCACCTCACCATAGAATTTGCAACAAATCTTGGCTGCCATACAACGGTAGGTGGTACCCACGGCAATGGGGCGAACTCCGCCATCTTTCTTGCGCAGGGCACATAAATTAGCCCCGTATAAGACGTCGATGACGGTTTCGCTCACATTGCCAGAGAGCATTAGGTTAATCAGGGCCGTAAGCTCCCTCAAGAGCAACTCACCAGCTTCCCCGGCGCCTGAACTGATAAGGTCCTTAAGGTGCTGAGGACTGAGGCCATCGAGGCCGCCAGCAGAGCCACTCCGGAAAGAGCAAACGGCTGTGACCACCTCTCGACCTGTAATGGTGAGGGTGTGAATGTCCGGAACAGGGGGGTCGGGAAATGAAAGGCCATCCGCTGGGGCAGGGTGTTTTCTCTCGAGATCTGCGAGAGTATCTGAAGAACACGCTGCCACCACGTCACTACTAAATAGGATCCTGGCTGCTCCGCTAATGTCACCTTCCCCTAGCTTTGTTTCTACTAGATGAGATATACCTTTTGAAGATATAATTCTCTGAAACGGTAATTTTGAATCTAAATCACAGGCCGAAACATTACAGTTTTCTTTGATTTGTGCAGTTAAAGTCTTTTTTGTTGCCAAATTTTTTTGAACGTGTAAAACTCTGTAGGGGAAGGTGAGCAGATGTTCCCAAGCACTTTGCGAGTTCTCCCGTACGGCTAGGCGAATGCAACCTGCTAGGTGTTGGGCCACAAGAGCTCTAGCGCCGCGGGGAACTCGCTTTAGAACTGGGCAAGAATTTTTGAATTTTGAAAGAATTTTCCAAAGCGGGTCTAATGATGAAGTAGTAGCTGAGGGAGATGGTGTAACTACAGGGTCTGAATTGAGTGCATTTTGGGGTTTATGTGTCTTCCCAATATGCACGCTCAGACCCCGCTTACCTTTAAAAAATCGTGCCTCAGTACACAGAGGGCACCTCTCCAGGATGTTTAAAGGTTGACTTGCACTGTTTTCCACCACTACACTGTTGTCACTAGGCATTGAATAAAAGTAAATTTACGCTTAACCACTAACTTACACAGCTAAATAAAAGGAAAAACACTAAAAATAAACACTGACTAAAAAAATTGTTCAAATGCCAAAAAGAAAAATGTCAAAACATGACAATTGAAGTGGCAGTCGCGTAGGCGGCCTGGGGCGCCGCAACACCGATGATGGCACTTCGGTGGGCGGCGCCCGGACATCCTTTCCCGGGTGATCTGGCGTCGTGTCCGCAGCGTCACCTTCAGGCTATATAACCTTGAACCAGGGCTCCGGAACAAGTTTAAAATGATTACACTTCAACAAAATCTTATCTCTAAGATTCAGCGAATAGGTATTTTAACACAAATATTACGACGCTAGCACGTCACACGACACTCGCGCACAATTTTAAATGCGTCTATTATTTATTATTTTAAAATATATTTTTTATTATTATCATTTTTTACATTATTTATGTCGTTGTCATGTCAATCTCTTCCCGAGTTCAGTTTATGTAAGCTGTATTTTATTGAAAATTCTATAATTCCTGATATTTCAAGAGATTAGCAAAATCCAGGCGCAATCCTGAGAAGAGTCCAAATCCAGATATCACAGGACAAATCCTGATATTTTGTTTCATAGTGATCATAATAAGGAAATACATAATAAGGAAATACATATAGTCTAATTAATTACATTTTTTTTTTAATTTATGCACACTGTGTCTACATGTCTTATCTAACTGTCCTATCGCAGCTCTGCTGGAAGAAATTTCGTTAGAAATAAGCAGGTCCTTTGTACTCTTTTATCCTTATTTGTTCTTTTCGATTTTAAGTATTTGTGTGTAGATAAATAAATAAATAATAAATAGACAAACTGAAGAGAGACAGAAATACAATAGTAAATACATACTTAGATATATACATACAAATAAACAATACTGTTGTGAAAAAACTTATGCCACCAATCAGTTCCGAGATGGTTCTACCAACTTCTTGTTTGATGTTGGTGATTATCGCTGAGACAGTATTAAGCCGAGGACGGTAATCACCAGCACTCATGTATATCATATGTTTTTTTTTTAATACACTTGTGATGAAAAATAATTAAATAATTATTACTACACCAGTAGTATTAGTAGTTGTGATTTTTATTTGACATGGTGGTAAAAAAAAAAACTTAAACAACCTAACAGTTAAAAATGGCGGCCATAGACTAGCTACATTGCTTTAATAATAATAAAATGAGGTTGCCTATCTTTAAACAAAAAAGCAAAGTTATTTCAATGAAAGATTTAAACACTTGTACATTTAAACACCGAGTTAAAGTACAAGTTAAAACATTATGAAAATACTATTTCGTATGAAATAAGCAAGTAAAACACAAAAAAAGTACAACTCTATTTTTAACCGGCTTCCAAAAAAAGGAGGAGGTTATCAATTCGGTTGTATTTTTTTTTAAATAAAAATATAGATTGATAGTTGTAAAATCATAAAGCAATAGATAGTAATTTGTGTCTCTTATATTTCAGAATCAGTTGGACCACCGTCAGAATTCTTTGATTTGAATATGCTGGTTATAATCTGCAGTTCAATACTCTTGATGATCTGTTCGCTGACTTGCGTCTACATTCTCGTCAAGAGGCATAAGTAAGTACCTGTTTCATTGAATTATGTTATTAAAAAAGCTGTTTGTTGAACTGCGACTACCATAAATGCAGAATCGATTGTCATTTGCATGGGCAATTATCAAATAACTCCTCCTACTGTAAATGAAACGAGAAAGAGTATGTGTCGCAGCCGTCTGGTTAAATTAGCCATCCAATTGGATGCCTAGGACGTTCGTTAAACGCAATCCAATTGGATGCCTAGGCCGATAGTTGTTTGAACTAAAATCACTCGACGTTTAACAGATTGGCGTATTGAAAGTTAGCCCTTTCGAAATGACTGATCAAGACTCAGCCAAGTGATTCAAATTTAGTTCTGCTATTTATTGATTTAAATATTTCATTGTTACTACGGTGGACACTATTACTAAAAAGTAGTTTTATATAATTTATAAACTCATGGTCACCTTACTAAACTAAATGACTAGACAACGTTCAGCTATCTGGTTAACGCGGTCAACGACTTGGCTAGTTGTTCTTCAGCCATTTCATTGAATGCCGGCGTTTAACGAACGCCCTAGGCGTCCAATTGGATGGCTAATTTAATCAGATGGCTGCGACATGTACATAACGTGACCATATGTCCCACTTTCAGCGGGACAGTCCAGCTTTCAGGCAGTCTGTCCCTGTATACCACGCGAGGCCGAAATTGTCCCGCTTTTGCAAACAGACCAAACGATAATTTAAAATGTAGTTTTCTCGCACCTGTGGAAAGAGTTTTTTCCCAAATGAACAAATTAGGAACTATGGGGTTAGGGGAGTATGAGAGGCGGGTGCCTTAACCACACGTCCATCATGACACGAAACACGATACATTATGTTGATGATGTTTTTATTATTCCAACTATTTTTCTTTCTAGCCATCAACACTTAACAGAATACAGAAACTCCCTGACAGCAGAATGCAAGTCAGAGAGAAGTAACGTGACAGTAAACACGCCACAAAGTGTTCCCACCGACATGAACAACAGAGTTTATAGCACACCAGTACATCTTACTGCTGAGAATAAACATGGTGAGTAGTAGGCAAACCATTTATACAAGGTGTCGTTATGAAGCTGCAAAATATTTCAGGAGGTAATTATGTTAGTGATTCTCGACCCGAATCAATAATAAAATGAGAATGAATTTTTTTTTTTTATTTATTAAAATCGATATGTGTGAACTACGTTTCTTAAAAAGCGGCCAGTCTGATACCTGCCTTATAACCGCGCTTTCTTTCACACACACAAACACGTAAAATAAAGGGCGTTTTCACACACACTAACTCGTAACGATAGTTTCATAAATAATGTATCATCCAATCATCATCCCGCACGCCACACCCTAGCCACGCCCCCGCTGCCATCGATCAATCGAATTAGTTTAGTATAATTAAAAAATAAAATAACAAGTATTACTGATTATTGACCAGGTATCGTTTTTTCACATGATTATTTATGAGTTTTATTACAACCTCCTAAAATATTGTGCAGTTTTAAAACTGCACCTTATATTTTGGGTTCCGAAGTCGTCAAATCCTACTGGCGGCAAGGTTGGTTATTTTTCTTTAAGATTCTCGCAAACCTCAATTAAAAAGAGAGGATCCTCCGACCAGATGCATGTTATATCTGGTCTAGGCAACTGCCCAATAGTTGATTTCGGGATGTTGTATATAGGATGACTGGTAATTAGTGACCGATAATTATACACGTGATTGTAATTATGATTACAGACAACTTTCCCAAAGAAACTTTTTTTTATACTCTTTATTATATTATATTATTTAATCGGACATGTCGGTTCCTACACTCATTACATACACCGGGGGGTTTGCAAGCGGGGCGGGTGCACTATCACTATTGTAGGTAAGATACATGAGACAACGGCGTTCCGCGGCTAACAGCTGAGAGGGGCTCGTGGGCGTGCGTGCACGAAATACTTCATGACGCTAATAACTAGCGTCATAAAGATACGACGAATCACACTAGGTGACGTGTTCTAAAACCGTATATATTTATCTGTGTTTCTTATTTTCATTTTAAATATTTGTGTTTAGATAAATAAATGAATTGTCACTTTTTTCCACAGAATTATACGAGATAAGTCCGTACGCGCAGTTCGCGATAGGTTTCCGAACCTTCGGTCATGTGGACAACCAGGAAGTGCCGAACCGGGTACATCTGCCGGGTAACAGCAAGTCTCGATATGACAGTGGTTAGTATGCCATTCTAATTTCTTTTTGACTGCCACAATTATTTATACATAATATAGGAAAATGTATTCAGCAGTCCATAGTTGTCATGTCATGATATTATTAAAAATTTGAGATTCTGTGAGAAGACAGAGTGAAAGGTTTACGTAACTTAGTGTTAATGGCTATTTTGTACTGCAAAATATATAAATATAAATAAATAAATGTTTACATGACAGACTTAAATGCTAATTATGAGAAGATATTGACGTTGCAAATGCCAAAATTATTTGGCGATATTATGTAAACTTTACAAGAGTGGTTTAAAATTACAATTTTTAGAAAAAAAAAATGTTTGTTAAAAAAAATCTAAAGACGACTATTTTTTCATTTTTAACCTTTTTTTCTTAAACTTCTAATTTTAAATCGCTTTTTGTCTTTATAATTTTAAATTATGATATTTTGTCGTACATTTATTTCCGAAATATTGCGTGGACATCTTACGCGTCCACCAAAATCGCTTCACTGGTTATTTACATGAAATATTGTGGGCTCTTAAAGAGTAAACTCAAAATACCAAAAGTTGTATCTAAAATCTTATCTTTTGATTTAAATGATATATGATACCTATTCATAATGCCTGATTATTTCTTTTTCAGAAACAAGTTTTCAAATGCGATCAGAGTCTGAAGAAAGTGACTGCGTATCGCGAACAACAACACTAAAAAGTGTGCCAAGAAGTAAGTATAGTAACATCAATATTAATACCCACCAGAATAAAAGCGGCTGGCAACTGCTTGACGAGGCCAGCGGAGCCTGCTGATTTTAAAGGCGATGCTGATCAGGCGATTTACATGTGTGCGTCGGTCTAATGTAGTTCTAGCTTTAGCATGGTCATGTTCCTAGAGCTAGCGCAAGATAAGTTGGCGCGTGGCCGAAATTGGAAACTAATCGTTCGACGTTTATGTCATATGTCAGGAGAATGTGTTGTGTTCTGTGTTTTTTATCGTTCCTAAAGTAAATAGTCGTCATTGTTATACCAAAAGTGATTAAAAGTGCTAGTAGGGATATTATCTTGAATGTCGAACTTGTTTGTGAAGACAAATGAGAAAATATTGGGCCTACGGTACTATTTCCCAAATATTTTTTCGGGTGACCATCACAATAAAAAATCCTAAATATACGTACCCGAGCGGTACCTAGCAAGTCCACAAAGTTTGTTGATAATGGACTGCTACTATGTGCTTAAATCTTAATCAAGTGACTATTATGACGATATGAATTCTGCAAACTTCATCCATCAAAGAATAAATAGTGCCAAATTTAAAACAGAATTGTATTGTAGTAATAGATAATGCATCATACCAATGCACATAAATAAACAAAGCCCCTACAAGAGACAATACAAAAGCGCAAGCGTTTCTGTAATGCCAGAAGAATGACAATGTATCTCTACATGAAAATATTTTTTAAATCTGATAGGTTAATAGATCTCATAATGGACAGATTAACAATGGACTTATCCGACACTTCTGATAAAGACTAGCGTGGAATTTATAAAGAAATTCAATAAAAGATTTACAAAGTTCTCACGATTTTTTTTAATAATGAAGGTAAAAATTAAATAAATAAGTTCTTTATATTACACTGTATTACTTTAAATGCACGTGTTATGAAAGAGCGTTTTTAATCAAATTAAGGAAAATAGATTTATTAGGCTGGCAACATTACGCACGCCCCCAGCTACGCGCCAAGTTATCTTCCTTGCGCTCTACTTGATGGTGATGTCGACTAAGTCAAGGAAATGGTATTCGCGGAACTACAAGAATACTACGCACTGTTGATGACTCGGGTTTGGTTCTTACCAAATGAGCAGACGGCAGTCCCCTTACCTTTTAAAGTTAACCTTTCGAATAACGTAATTAGCGACACAATAGAAAGACAACGAGAGAGCAAACGCCGGCGTTCACTTTGGGGTTTAATGAACTAATTAATTAGGTATATTTTAAACTAATCAGCAAATGATATATACAATTAATATCCATGGATTTTTTTTTCCAGAATCATGCAGAATACCACATCACAGGTAGCCGACACAGACATCATTGGGATATAAATAGACAATTTTAAACCAGTTGTAAACCAACAGCTAAAGTTTATGTTTAGCTCGTATGGCTGAAGTAATTTTTTATACATGATCGTAAACTATGTAAATTATACTAGTTTAGCAGTGATTCATTGACATTGTAAAAATTGAGGACCCGGGTCTCTAATTTTCACGAAAAAAGGAAAAAAAAAAACTCTTCAGTTTCTTCTTTGGTTTTTAGTATAATCTGCAATTTATTATTGTATGCCTAATTGGTAGGACATAATGGAACTATAATTTATTATTAAGTTTTAACATCTGTATGTAACCTATGTCCACAATAAAGACATTCTGATTCTGATTCTGATTCTCCTCAGTTTTCGTGAGAATTAGGGACCTGCCCCTCTAGCCAAGTTACAACCGTTTCGCTTGTGTCGAACGCTTCGAGTTGACTTTGCCGCCAATTCTTTTGTTCTGACCACGTGACTGAGCGTTGAGATGATGTCATTCCCGTACATTTGAAGCTTTCTACTAGCGTTAACTATTGCAGATTTGCAACTTGGCTAGGGGTACAGGAATCATTTTCACGAAACCTGAAGATAAAGTTTCGTCACCAAAATTGAGAAATATGTATTTTCACCTATGACGTTATTTAACAACAAGTATGAAAAACGACCTTAGTTTTGCGAATGTTTTATTTTATTTATTTTTTTATTTAAAAACTTATTTAATTTCCTAGTTCACGGTCTACAACTGGTTTTAATGTGGTTGTGTTCATATCAACTGGTTGATTAAATTTTCTGTCATCAAACTTATATTAAGGTTGTATCAATTTTATTAATTTATCTTTAACGTAATGGAGTTTATGCTAGTCTATATTAATTACTGTTTGTACGTTAGGTAGCAATTTGCAATTTTATATTTTATTACCTACTAGCTGTGCCCCCGACTTCGTTCGCGTGGACTACAGGATTTTGAATTTATTTCTTCCAAAATAAAAGTAGCCTATGTTGCTCCTTATTACATCAGCTACCTGTAAAAAAAGTCCCATCAAAATCGGTCCAGCCATTTCAGAGTTTAGCCTGGACAAACAGACAGACAAAAATTGAAAAACATGTTATTTTTTATTACACTATTCATTTCGTTCATTACACTATTCAAATGCATGTAGTAAAAAGCAGTTATTTTAATATTACAAACAGACACTCCAATTTTTTTTTATGTATGGATGTCTGTCTAAAAAGTCAAACCACTAGGGTAATCTAATTAGTAGGGTCTTAATGAAATCTGATGCACTCAACTCTGGTTGAATAATCAAGGTTGCAAAGAGATGATCAATGTTTAATAATAGAACCTTTTAAAAGTATTGTATGTAATATTTATAACAGATTTTGTTATTCGTTTAAAAAAATCCAATTTTTTGTTTGACTTTTTAGTCAGAATATACACAGGGTTATTTTTAAATGATTTGCTATTTCGTACTAAATACTGAAATATAGGGTGACTGGTAATTAGTGTACGATACTTAAACACGTGATTGTGCTCATGATAACCAACAACTTTCATTATGGGAACAAACCTGAAAACCCAAAAAAAAATCAGCTGTTCAGTACATTTATGTTTGCCTAAAGTACTGAACAGCTGATATTTTTTGCGCGATTTCGTCTTCGCTCCCATAATAAAAATTGTTTGTTATCATGAGCACAATCACGTGTTTAAGTATCGTACACTAATTCCCAGTCACCCTATATAGAAAAACGCATCGTATTTTTTTTTTTTGTGCGCCTACCATATTGTCTCTTCACCACCCTAGGTTGACTGGTAGAGAATGCCTAAGGCATTAAGTCCGCCTATGTACTTTTTGTTGCATAAAGACTAAATAAATAAATAAAATCGTACAAGACATATTTCGTTTTTGCATATTTACTATACTCGTAGGACCATTTTAGGTTTTCCATAATCTGAAGATTACAAAAATCAAAAACATTAAAAAATAAAATGGCCCTTACTAAGAATTACTCCAGTGGGTGCGCTAACATGTGAACTCATATAAAAATGACATTTAGAGTTGGAATAATTTTATTATCTGCAGGAATCGAAAACTTGACTTACAGCGCAGTAGCTAATCGTTCAAACACTGCACCATGATAGGTGTACTTCCATTCCTTCAAAAATTGCTTTAAAATTAAAGGCCAACGTGTATTTTTGTTTACTACCAACAGTATTTTAAAGTTTTCTTTGTCACAGAATATCAATTTCTTCATTCTAGAACTTTTGTTTCTACGAGTAGGTTAGAGTCCGTCTAATGAAAGCGTGACCTGAGAAAAGGAGGTTACAACCAAAAATTTTGAATGTGGTATTATTGAAATAGTAGGAGAAAAAAGTTTTGATACTAGAGTATTTTTTGTATTTAAGACAATTTTAGAATAGTTGTACAAGAACTTAAATCCTAGTCAAAAATATGTGTGTAGACTTAATTATTTGGTAGGTGTATGGTAAATTTCAATAACACACAAAATGTTTGATAGTATTCCAAATTATTTTATTTTATCTGATCTCTCAAAAGTCGCTATATAATATTTAAATAATTTTCTTTATTTTCCATTTGTCGTTCTGGCAAGAATACCAAGTGCACAACACCGTGATAGTCAAATAAAATAGTCAACATGATTTCAACTTCATCACGTCTCGCCAACACTATTAATTAATTAATATCGCTTTCAGCGATAAGACCGTGAAATTGTTACTATTTTGGTGTACAATAAAGTTTATTCTATTCTATTCTAATGTGTTTCAAGATTGTTGGGTTGGAATCGATTCGTTTTAGCATAGAGAAAATTCAGATCTTTTGGGGACATGTTTTATACTCCAGTGATTGTTTCAAATGATACGGATCGACTCTTGAGACACAAAAAGTTCAGCAGCTGCTGCAGCAGCATCTCTCTCAAACTTGCACTAGGATTTTTGCGATTTTAACTTCAGTTGCAGACTTTCATGCACTACCAGACAGAGTGAGGCAAATCTTTCATTACATCTCAACTGCTTTTACCACTCACTAGCATGTGTTTTTGATTAAGTCGATTTACCAAAAGCCTTCGTTGTTCGATGTTTTTGTCCATTATGAAATTCGCAATATGTCAGATTATCTAAAAATATAAGAAAAAAAATATCATTACATCCTTAATATAACTATCTAATAATATTAGTCGACAAGGATCAAGATTATAACGTCATACTAACTTAAAAATCAAAAATCGTATGTAAACAATGTTGATTTTCATTGAAAACACCTTGTTTCTCTTCTTGTTTTTGTTTGAACTTATTAACCATAGTGTGTAGCAGTTTTTGCACGTTACTGTTTATTGTTTTTCCCACAATTAAGCAATTATTCTTGAAAAATAAATATCAATTTCCAAAAACTGACAATTGCAACCATAGACTTTGACGTGATTTTTTTTGGCAAAACTATGTTGCCAATTTAATTTAAAAAAAAAACTCCAGGTTACGCTTTCAGTAGACGCACTCTATTTACTACTGCCAAAGAAATATGTAAATTATTGCAAATTGCTCCTAGCTGATGCATATAATTGAATTGTTTTGTAGAGATAGTCATGTTTTGATCTTATTAATATTGCATCTTTAAAACGAAAGATTCATTACACTATACAATTTTTTTTTTTTAATTTAAGCTTAAGTAAAATGTTTGTTTTTTTTTACTCTCTTATTTCATTCCTACGTGGATTATTCGACGTGAATGCGGTTACGAAGCGATCCGATTTTGTTTATGTGAATTACGCGACAAGACAGCTGGCCTACACGCACGTGAAGGTGAAAGAATTGCGTTTAAATGTTAAATCTACTGATCGCGTCCGTTTCGCTTCGCTTGTCACCGTATCACACTCACGTGATGTTGTTCATGTAGCCCACTGCAATAGTGTCAAATGTTTGTTCCATTTACACCGCATTGCTTCGTGTTTGCGTTGAATCAGATGATTAGTAGACGTAGACGTATGTAAGTCGTTTTTCTAAAAATAACTTTGTTACTTTTGTTTTAAGGATGCAATATAATATTTTAACGAATTATTAATTTGTTATATTCAACCATTTACCAAATAACCTTCTGTTTGTAATTCATAAGTTTTTATAAGTAAAATAAATGTAATAATTAATTGTATAAATTAGGAATGTTTTTTAACCTTGTATTGTATAGTTTTTATTAAAATAAAAATCAGGGAAATATATTGAAGTAACAAGTTATGTAACCAAAAATTGGATTCACTGGCAAAAAGCCTTTGTTTCAATACATTATTAATGAAAATAACCAAATCAAATGTTGCCAAATCCTAATATAATTTGTCTTTCATTTTTTAACATTGTCACCCTATACATAACACTGTATTTTTAATCTTCGAACATGTTTATTATAAGTAGCTATTTTAATGAAATCCAGTTTCATGGCCTTCAGACAAACCAAGCTAGCTACTCATTTATTATATATTTGTAGCTTTATAAAGATATATTTTATAAGTAGGAGACGTTTTCCGTATTGTCCTACCCCAGCATTTCGAAAGAATTTTATAAATATCGATTGATGTTTATAGGATGTCAAAAATACATTAAACCATTCAGTGTCTCTAATGCGCGTGTGTCAATTTTCTTACCAGAAAAAAGCTATTTGATTGAGTTGATATCACCAAATAGTGAAATTGTTTTACAAATTTTTATAGACGTCTTTTTATTGTTCCTACAACATTAGTTTTAGTATACGTTAAACCCAAAACCCTAGTCTAATATTTTTATGTAAAGAATCTATGTCCAAAATTTCAAAAATTATGTTTTGATAAATTACAGCTAGGTATAATTTTGTTATTTTGCCTGGTTGCCCGCATAAATACATGGTCACCGGACCATCCGGGCGACTGAGGGGTTGTTTTAGTCACAAAATAGATAAGTACAGAAGTAAATCTACATACAAAGCGCGCTCGAGCAACGCACACACAGACACTGCTCACAGACATGATATCACGGTGCGTCTCGGACCATTCGTCGAACAGTTCCGACTCAAACGCTCATTAGTGTGCGTCCACTGAACGTAGCTATAAAAAGTGAAGTACATACATGACATTGTCTTCTGTACCTATCTATTTTGTGTTTTAGTGGTGTCCAACTTGTGAACTTATTTTTAAATATTTTTGGGAAATAATATAACATGGTGTAAAAATATTAGAAGCAATTCAATTACTGATTCTAAACACACTATAGGTATTCAGGTTTCGCAATACTAAAAAATAATGTTGTATATTTTTTAAAGTAGAAAGTTACATAACACTGCCTCATTCATTTTACTTTATATTTTAGTACAAAATGTCTGAAGCCAGAGAAACAAGAATAATGTAGTGAAAACTAACGTAAAATTGAAAATTAATTATCTTCAAAAAGACTGATTGTTTAACATTTATTTTTTAATAATTGTAAATCCTTGATTTACTATAGAAATAAAATTTCGAAAATATTAAATGTTAGAATACTATCAATTGTTTTATTATACACCCACTAGAAGATTCTTCAAATGGTATACAACAAAATCGCTCTACGCGTCTTGTCTGTTTACACAGGTTTGTTTTTAAAACGCTAACAACCTTGCAGGACTAAACAACAACTTTGTTCAAGATCACTAGTAGTCTACCCTGCGATACAAAAACACTCGCCCTCTCAATGTGTAAAAAAACAGTAAAAAATGGCTTTTAGGACTTAATTACGACGATTTAGAGAACCTTCTCATGACATTTAGCTTACACTCGGAATCCCATCCCATAATGCTTTCACATCACACTCACACCTACATGCCACAATCACACCTTTACACTACACTCACACATCCACCCTTAATCTTCATTAACCGACTTCTAAAAAAGGAGGAGGTTCTCAATTCGGATGTTTGTATTTTTTTATGTATGTTCGCGCATAACTACGTCACTTGCCAACCGATTTGAAAAATTCTTTTTTTGTTGAAAAGAGACTTCCCAAATGGTCCCACAGTCACTAAGTTGGGATTTGATGATGGAATCTTGGCGAAAACGAGGGAACTCCTCAATTATTATAGGCAACCAGATACTTCTTTTGGTATTTTCATCAAAGACTTAAGCATTTACAGTCAAAAAATGACATTTGGATGATGATGATGGAGCCGAAAGATAGGCACTGGAACTCCGTAATTAATCAATGTATCCTAGCCGTGTTTGGGCTTATTAGAATTGTCATGAGATGCACTTTGGCTATAAGGTACTATCGAACTGATCTGATGATGATGATGATGAAGTTAGAAGATAGGCACCGGAACTCTATAATTAATCAATGTATCTTTCCCGTGTTTGGGCTTATTAGAATTGTCATGAGATGTACTTTAGCTATAAGGTACTATCGAACTGATCTGATGATGATGATGGAGCCGGAAGGTAGACACGGGAACTTCATAATAAAACAATGTATCCTAGCAGGGTTTTAGTTGATTGGAATTGTCATGAGAAAAAGGTACTCTGGCTGTAGGTGTATTGCATCTAAAAAGTGTGAAATAAAAAACTTTTTACAAAAAAAAAATATAACGAATTCACTAAAAAAAAACACCAAAACCATCAAAATAACTTTAATTTCGGAAGTCGCTGTTAAATAAGGAACAAACAATATCGAGAAACACCGACTTCCGAAATTAAAATTATTTTGATGGTTTTAGTGAAGTCAGTATATTTTTTATTTTTTTTTATTTTTACTATAAGTTCTGGTTTAAGCACAATTTTTAATTCTAATTATTATTTTTCAAAATGTTCAGGCTTTAGTTCTTAAGTTACTTTGATCTTTGACTTTTATCTCCTTTTAACTTGTTTTAATCTTAGATTTTTTTTATAAGTGTTTATATTCTTTTTATGTACCTTTTGTTACATCATCCCCAGTGGAAAACAGCAGTTCTATATTTTTAACTCCGGTCCCCAAGATACAGGCGCCGCCTAGTTTGGGGACCACCGAATTCAACTCTGTATTTTGCTGTACCTACCTACGTTTGTATGACGCGACGCAAGAGTATCAAAAACCCCCAAAGCCCGATCACCGCTTCCCTCCGCTAATGTACTTTCGCTTGCTGTATTTAAAATGAGTGATTTTCTTAAGACCAACTTATGTTTGAGAGTTAGACAAACTTTGTTTCTTTATCAGATCGGTTTTGTCATGGTTGCTTAACAATTTTAATTCTACCATAGGTATTTGTATTTGTGAAGTACCTTTGGCCACATCTGTAATTTTTTTCATCGCTTTTACTTCAACAGACCACTTTCTAAATGCAAATGCTTGACTATTGACGAGAATACCAAAATTGCTACTTTAGGTACCAAAAGTATTTTCCAATTTGTCATAGATACCATTTACATAGTGTAAATTTAACTCTGAATATTCAAAAACTGGTTTTAGATGGTTGTGGACTAGTTTTATTTTAAATATAAAAAATGAATTTTGTGAATCGGTAAATAAATGATGAAGTTCTGTAAGAAACATAAATGAAAAAAAAAAAACATTCAAATTGAGAACTTCCTCCTTTCAACAAATGAAAACTGCAATAAAATTCAAGACCATTGTCCACTGACGTTTAAATTACTTCTACACAGCAAAAATAACTTAAACAAAAGAAATCACTGGATCAGGCTATTTCCAACAAAATAAATGAACCTAATGAAGCATACACTACCCAAAACAAAGTGAATTAAGTTATTGGAAATAATACCGAAGAAGAAAACTAAAGTATATTAAACTAACAAAACGTAGGAAAGTTTCAATGTAAAAGTTTTCGTATAAAATCGGTTCAAAGAACGATTTACTTTCTGTGTGCAGTGAACCGAAAAATTGGTGCGGAAGTCTCTAAGAAAGGATATAGAAGTTTTTGTATTACGTAGGTGTTTGAACTTGACTAGCTTTGAGTAGAACCGTTATAGCAACAATTGATTTATTTTATTTCTAGAACCTTATCTTAGAAACTCTAATATTGTTTACTGTTTATTGGGCTTCGCCCGCACACATAATTAAAGCCTATAATATGTCACTCGAGAATAAAACAGCTTACTATGGGTGAAAAAAAATTTCGGATTCGGACCAGTACTTTCAGAGACTCCAACAAACAAAATTTATCTCTTTATAATATTATTGTAGATGACACATTTATTTAGGCCCAGTTGTTCAAACTTCTCATGCAACAGTTTCCGGGTTTAAAACTGGGCTCTCTCCATTTTTTTATCATGGGTTCTGGACAGCGTCCCGAAAGACGTAATGTTGGAAAGCCCAAGGCAAAACATCAAATGGCATCTCTTACTCTGGGGTTGAGCAAGAGGGCGTGTTAGATTTTAACTGACTAAAACCTATTACTGTTCCTTCTTTGCCTTCGTTTCAGGACCCTTGTTTGATTACCACTCCACTATAATGACGATGGTTTCAACTAAATTCTTATCCATCACCACCTTAATCGATTGGTCAATCCTTACTTCATCAAAGCTTATTTTAACAGTATTTACAACTCGAGCCATGAACTTAGTTGTAAAGTCTCAGAATCAGGTGCTCACAAATCCCAAAAACTTAAAAGACGCATTATCACCATCCAATTCAAATTCAATTTCAAACTTGATTGATAGCGCCCTGATTGATTGATTTTTTCGCCTTTTGTACCTTTGTGTAAACAACAAAACCGTATCTTTTCTTGCAGCGGTCGTCCTGTCCGATTATAATTACGTGTCTTCAAGTCAAGAGACAGTGGAGAGACTCTTAATAAACCAGTGCATTAAAACATTTAGGTACCTTCAAATATTGCATCACTGTTTACCATGCGGTGAGATCTTAGTCAAGCACTATAGTTTTATAAATAAAAAAAAAATGTTGTAAACTCTCAGTATCAGATCCCAAAGCCCCAAAATACACATTATCATCATCCCATTCAAATTCAATTCCAAACCTGATTGATACCGCTCTGATTGATTGATTTTTCCGCCATTTGTACCTTTGTGTTGCAGGTTTTAATAAATAATTAATACAGACTCTATGTGAGGTATGTAATTCCAAAATCTTTTCATAAAATAAAATAATCAGAATGGAACAATTTGTCTGCAGTGGTCTTCTCATCGGATTATAATTCAGGTGTCTTCAGGGCTAGAGTGAATAGGCTCTTAA
The DNA here is from genome assembly GCA_929112965.1 of Mythimna albipuncta. NCBI lineage: Eukaryota > Metazoa > Arthropoda > Insecta > Lepidoptera > Noctuidae > Mythimna > Mythimna albipuncta. The sequence continues at coordinate 14,086,727 of OV815982.1, forward strand.
TAAACCATGTACCCAAAAACATTCACCCAAATTCATTCACTAACGATCGCATCACTGCTTATCATCAGATCACAGTCAGGCACTAGTTGAAATAAAAAAAAAATGTTGTAAACTTACAAAATCAGACCCCAAAGTCCCAAAATACACATTATCGTCATCCCATTCAAATTCAATTCCAAACCTGATTGATACACACTCCATGTGGGATATACAACAAAAAGCCGTATCTTTTCACCGTTGTAAATTAGGTCATCGATTTAAACGGGCTGGGCTATCCAATTTTACGGTTCGTGAGTTCAGAACTCGTGGGAGTCGGGGCTAAGAGACTTAAGTTCAGTTCGCACATGTTTCTATTTCAATAAAAGTTTCTTCTGGGATCGTATCTGGGTGTTTCGGGATGCGGTGTTAGTTTAGGAAAAGGATGGTAATGAGAAAGGTTTCTGAATTAGTGTATGCAAATAAGAACTTCATTAATTACACACTACTAGCCACAATAGAGCAAAAAATCTGGTGAAATGTTGGTTTGTAGGACAATTTATCGTCTATAATTTCGTTCTTTTTCTCAGAAATGGTCCGATTATTCCCGATGTCCACCACTTGTCTGGCCACCACTGGGGGACAGCGAGACAACTTAAAACATTATTCTCGTTGTCCACCACTGGGGGACAGCGTCACAACTTTGTAAATTATTTCCATTCGCCACCACTGGTGGACAGCGACACGGATTTTTTAACATTCCCTATGGCCGCCGTTGGGGGACAAAGGCACAATTCTTTTGATCCAATTCCCACTGGCCATCAATTTAAATTATTTTATCTAGAGACCATTTGGTGTTATGCTGAAATTACTTTTACCCAATTCTAATGCTTACGTAATAATAATGACATAATATTTCTATCCTTGTATAATATAGTTAATTTAATTAATTATAGGTAATTCATTAAAATTAAATTTTATTTTCTTGCTAATGCTTATTATTATTATCTATTGATACTATTCACTTCATCAAGATATTTACAAAAAGTATTGCTATGAGGGAAAGTACAGACGCCAGCACATCAAGTTACTACAAACTGTAAAATTTATTTATTTATTACCAAGCCATTTTAATATGGGGTAAATAAAATATTATTTAATCAAAATGATACTGACTTTCGTTACTTTCACTTTTTAACAATGTTGCCAAATGAAATAAGGATCACTAATCGATAATAATTGAATTATTATAAAAATAAAAAAACAAAATAATGAAAATGAATCAATCTTTCTTCTATAGATTAGGTTTCAAAAACTTTTAAAATGAGGACTTAATCATATTATCTATCGTCATTTCTAAGAACGTCATAAAACGAATTGATCAACGAATTGATTTGACAGTTATTATACTTTTTTATTATACAGGCAGCAACGTAAAACTCGTGTCAATGTGACATCAAACGTCAAACAAAAACCATCGCTTCGTTTGGCTTTGAACTTGCGATAGTGGATATTCTATTTGTTTGTTGTTTTCGTGTGCTTTTGTCTACAATAAATAAATAAACATCTAGATATAATAAATTTCTAGATATTGTGATAAATTATTTATTATTGTCTTTTTGTTTAACTACATATGTGATTTTTAAAACTGTTGATTAATTTATAATATTTAATTTTTATTCCTCCGTCGAGGAATAGGATAATAAAACTGTGATTATGATTGTAATGTACTAGTCGATTTTAAAAATTGTAGCCTGTCAACCAGCTGTGGAAATTAAGTCGGTTAATTACCTACTTCAATAAAAAATAAGCAATCAAAGCTATATTATATAATACTAAGTAGTAGGATCAATTTTTAATACTTAAGTGAAACATCTAATAAAAGTTGATTCAAGAATATGACTATTATTTACCTACCATATAATTTATAAATATTTAAATTAGTCTTACCCGTAGCCCTGCTAAAAATCAAATCCGTAAGTATATTAAGCTATCCCTTACCGGTCTCTAGATTAAACAATTTAAATTGATGGCCAGTGGGAATTGGATCAAAAGAGATGTGCCATTGTCCCCCAACGGCGGCCATAGGGAATGTTAAAAAATCCGTGTCGCTGTCCACCAGTGGTGGCGAATGGAAATAATTTACAAAGTTGTGACGCTGTCCCCCAGTGGTGGACAACGAGAATAATGTTTTAAAGTTGTCTCGCTGTCCCCCAGTGGTGGCCAGAAAAGTGGTGGACATCGGGAATAATCGGAAATGGTCTCTTACATGGCATGTAATGACATCATAAGAATGTAGATATATTCTTTTTAATCAAGTAAATGCTTCTACAAAAACTGTGGGTTGACCAGATCTACACTGCATTTTAACTGGTCCTTTGAGATCTGAAACAAAATAAAATATGCTCTTTATTTATTTATACTTTATTGAACACCAGCTAATATTTGAGCCTTAAATAAAAAATACAATGGGCGGTCTTATCGCATTCCGTGATCTCTACCAGGCAACCTGAAATGAACAGAAAGCTACTACTTCAAAAATAATTTCTCTAGAACTTTCTTGACTGGAATTCCCAAAACTTGGTGGCGGTAAAAACTATTCCAAGTACAGGTTTTGTCTGTACAAAATAAACCATTTCTCTTTGTCACTATTACTATTGAATTTAAAAAGTGTAAAAAAAAAACATTTTACAAACAAAAAAAAAAATAACCCGCTTCAATGTTAAAAAAAAACACTGAAAAGTACAAAATAACTATAGTTTCGGAAGTCAGTGTTTCTACAAAAGTTAAAAAAGTACAACGTTTCCCATTAAAAAATTGCCACAAAAATAAAATGATTGAGTTTTTGTTTTTTCGGTGGGGAAAGTCATCCAATGACAACCCCCGCTTTTGGGCGGAGCGATAGTGACAAACTCTTACTGACTAAAAAACCCACCCTGATCCTTCTTGCCTTTCATACCGGGGCCGAGCTACCTTTTAGAGCGAACCCTGGCCCCAGTAAGCTTCGACCCAGCTGTGCCCCTGCTGTTGCTGACAACTCCTTGAGGCACGCAGGAACAGTGCGTGCTGTCTATGACTTGGGCTTGGTCCAGACAGTTACCAGACGGTCGGACAGTGCTACCCATTTCTCGCCGTCCGCAAGCCCACTAGCTTGGGGTTGGCTTCAAATCTAACTGGATGCAGCTGAACTGTCCAGTTTTACAAGAAACGACTGCCTATCAGACCTTGACAATCCAGCTATTGGGCAGCACTATACCCTTGGAAAAACTGATGGTCACATTTTCTGGTGTCTGACTATCTATAACGAATGAAAATCAGGACCAAGGGCTTTATGTACTTTCTTTGTCACGGAGTGTCAGTAATGTCGTACATTTTAGAAAATATGATTTTTACATAGTTTATCATCATCTATATGTATATCCTGCCCATCCTAACCTACTTTGCTTACACCTGGTCTCTCACCGAACTACCAAAGTGTCGCCTTGGGGTTTGCCAGAGAGCTATGGAGCGCAGCATTCTGGGCGTAAAAAGAACAGACCGAATACGGAACGATACGTTGCGCTCCATAACGGGTATCATAGACGTGGGCAAAAAGGCTGCCAGACTCAAATGGGATCGGGCGGGTCATGTCAGCTGCATACATAGAGACCGCTGGGCGAGCGTCGCCACACAGTGGGTCCCAACTGAAGGAAAGCGCCGTCGAGGTCAGCCTAGAAAGAGGTGGCGGGATGATCTGGACGCGTACCGCGAGGACTGGTTTGAGACGGCGCAGGAGAAGAAAGTTTAGAAGGACTTGGGGAAGGCCTTTGCCCAGCAGTGGGACAGTAACAGCTAGTAAAAAATAAAACTGGCCAAGAGTATGTCGGGCCACGCTCAGTGTAGGGTTCCGTAGTTTCCCGTCCGTCACAATAAGTGTACCCACTTATGAGGTTAGGAAAATGCCTGCATATACGATTATACTACAAACTTAGTCCAGAAATTATTTTGTAGAACACTTTTGTCTTTTTTGTACAAAAACTGTTCTTTCCATCAAGTTCAAAATAATTTTCCTAGAAAGTCCTTATAAGTTCTATTTTTCAGATTTTTTTCATATTTTCTAAACTTATGGTTCAAAAGTTAGAGGGGGGGGGACACATTGTTTTTTACCTTTGGAGCGATTATTTCAGAAATTATTGACATTATCAAAAAATGATTTCAGTAAACCCCTATTCATTTTTTAAATACCTATCCAACAATATATCACACGTTAGGGTTGAAATTAAAAAAAAAATCACTTGCCACTTTACATATAGGGGGGCTACCCTAATAAAACATTTTTTTCCAATTTTTATTTTACCACTTTGTCGGCGTGATTGATATACATATTGGTACCAAATTTTAGCTTTCTAGTGCTAACGGTCACAGAGATTAAGCGAGGACGGACAGACAGACAGACATGGCGAAACTATAAGGGTTCCTAGTTGACTACGGAACCCTAACAAAACATATAAAAAGAGCAACTGACTGAGACTTATCAACGCACAGCCGAAATTACTGGAATAAGAAGCTTGATGAAATTTACACAAGGTTTTCTTTTATGATATAGACAAGCAAGAGAGGAGTTTCCAAAATTTACTCCCTAAGGGAGTAAAACAGAGTTCAAAGTTTGTAAGGAGAAATCTGTTTTCACAAAGTCGAAGTTGCTAGTAGAAGCTAGTTATTTTATAAAAACTAAACCGATGAAAATGGAAAGCAATAACAGAACACAACGCAAACCCTTTACAAATATTTACCAATAACCAACAATATAATTTCCTACTAAATTATTGTGCCAACAAACTGATTGTTGTGCACATAACTACTGAACACTTTCGTTGGACCGCGACAACTTGCAAACTTCGATAATATAAAGTTGGTGCTTGAAATTGTTCAGCCCTTACCTTTGAATTTCATAACTCGAAGTTATGTGGTGAGATTTTACGATTACATGCTTCATGATTCGAAAAGTTCTCATATTAAAAGCAACCATTTTTATTGTGAGAACTTTTGCCAGTGGTTTTGACCATGTTGAAAGTAGGATTCTCCATACAAACTCTGGACCACCATTTCATTCATTTACGGGGTCGTAAGGGCTCAGCTGGGTCGAAACCTACTGGGGCCAAAGGTCTGTTTCCGAAAGGGAGGCTTGGCCTTGGCATTATAGGCAACGAAAGAACGGGGTGGGTTTGTTGTCAGTGTGAGTCTGACACTATTTCCCATTCCGCCCGAGGGTGGATTTTCACCAACCGAAAAAATCCATTCTGCCGTCCTTTAACTAAAAAGCAGCTAAGTTACTTAGAAAAAAAAAGTACTTAGCTGCTTTTTAGTTAGAGGACGGCAGCATTAGGAAGTGGATTTCAAAAATTCTTTCTTGTTTTATACATTTGTGCAGCATTATTTCGTCGCTATACTACCCTCTTTCTTGAAATTGGTCACAATTATATGCGTTGCCTTCTTAATTTGATGTTGTGTTTCAATCATTCACCTCATGATGGAAAATATGAAAAAATTCAGTGTCATGCACGAGTCATGTATCGAATTCAAATCCCATTTATGGATAAACTAGTTTCGCCTAGGCCAAACTCGCAATTTTAGTCTAAGAGCAAAGTGAGCTAGCAATTTTAAGGGGCTTTGACAAGGACAGGTTAAGTTAAGAGGCTGTTTTGAGTGACTCATTTGTCCCACCCGTACGCAAAATACGCGCTTTAGTCGTGAAGTTGCGGACAACAGCCCGTAGTACCTAAACCTAAGAGGCTAAAGCGAGAGCTCCACCCCTGTGCTTATTTGGTAGAAGCTGAAGCTGCTGTTAGCGACTTTGCTCGTGTAAAAGTAGTAAGTATATGCCAATATGACTCAGTAGTGAAGGAGCAGACTACTGCTTTTTTATTATGGAAAAATCATCAATGACAACCTCTCGCTCTTGGATGGAGCAAGAGATAGTGTCAGACTCTTACTGACTAAAAAACCCACCCCGTTCATTCAAGCCTTTATACCAGGGTTCGGACTGTCTTTCAAAACTAACCCTGGCCCCGGTAGGCTTCAACCCAGCTGGGCCCCTACTGTTGCTGACAACTCACATCGTTGCCTGATGCGGTCAGCCTCCTCCTTTGTGAGCATTACTGCTTCGCAAAAGTCGCCGACCGCCTGCCACTCCTCCTAGCTCCAGACCACGGCCTGAACCAACGCCCGGCGCGAGAGGTCTCCGCCGAGCAAACTACTGCTGAAAAAAATAAAATTTCTTCAACATTATTATCATCATTTCAGTTGAAAGAGACGTTTTCAACGACGACGACAAAAACAGGCCTTCGCCAAATGTCTCCATAACGACCGGTCCTGTGCATCTCACATCAATGGGATATCCGCGACCCATATCAAGTCATTGCTCTACCTTAAGAGAGGCTTTGGAAGGCCTCCCAAATGCCGCCTCGATCACAATGACAAACTTTCTCCATTTGACTGACAAGCCCCACTTACTTTTCTTGACGGAGACGCAGATCAGATGTCCGTCTGATGCGGCGTATCTCGAATACCCGGGATACTCATTGGAGCACCATTTCGTGCAGCGTGCCGGGGTCTGTGTATACGTTCGCAATGACATCTGCTGCCAGCGTCTCCGTCACCTTGAAGACCCTAGTTTTTCATGTTTATGGTTACTGGTGGACACCGGTGTGGACAAAATTGTCTACACCTGTGTTTACCGGTCGCACAGTGGCGACCAGGAGACGACTCGGCTGTTTGGCCACCTCAGTGAGGGCGCCGATGAGGCCCTGCATCGGCACCCTGATGCGCAGTTTGTCGCTCTGGGGGATTTTAACGCCTGCCATCAAGACTGGCTTTTCCCATACCAGAGGACCGACCACGCTGGAAGGGAAACTCGAAACTTTGCAGTGTCGCTGGGCCTCTCCCAGTTGGTAAAGCAAGCGACGAGGGTGCCTGATGTAGTTGGTCATACTGCCAATTGTCTGGACCTACTGCTGACCACCGATCCGGACAGATGTGTCGTAACAGTTTCCTCACCACTTTGAACTTCAGATCACTGTCTGGTGAAGTCTGTATCGTCCTTCTCCCCACCTGACCGCGACTCACGTGGCGAACGGCGATTGTGGCGATACAGGTCGGCAGATTGGGATGAGATGCGGCATTTCTTTGCGTCTTATCCTTGGCAGCAGGTCTGCTTCTCTTCTGAAAATCCGTCGAGCTGTGCGGATGCTGTAACCGATGTGATACGCCAAGCTATGGAGTATTTTATCCCTTATAGCGATGTACGCATCGGTGGCTCAGCTCACCCGTGGTTCAACCCCGATTGCGTTCAGGCTGAAGAGCGTAAGCATTCGGCGTTTCTCGCCTGGGTTGACGCTCGTGACTGCAAAGCTCCGGATCTGAATTCTAAGAAGAGAGCCTTCAACCATGCTGCCAAGTCCTACAAAAAAGCACTAAAGAAGGCTCGCTTCGACCGCATAACCCATATTGGCAAAAAACTCTCTGCACAGCCATCCGGTAGCAGAGCATTCTGGTCTCTTGCCAAGTCGGTCGAGGCGAACTTCTGTCGGCCCACTTTGCCTCCGCTGGTAAAGCCTGATGGAACACTGGCTCATACGGCAAGAGAGAAAGCAGGACTCTTTGCATCTCTCTTTGCCCACAATTCTCGTCTTGACACTAGCAATGCTGCTCCACCGACTCTGCCTCATTGTAACTCTTCAATGCAGGAGGTTCACATGAGGAACAGAGAAATTCTGAGAGAGCTGCGTCGTCTAGACGTGAATAAAGCCAGTGGACCAGATGGTATACCAGCGATTGTTCTAAAGGCTTGTGCGCCCGAGTTGTCTCCTGTATTGACGCGCTTGTATCGCCTCTCATTTAGGACTGGTATAGTGCCCAAGTCCTGGAAGCTTGCCAACGTGCAACCCGTGCCCAAAAAGGGCAGTCGTGCCGATCCTGCCAACTATCGGCCGATTTCGGTAACCTCCATACTCTGCAAGATTATGGAGCGTGTATTGAACTCGCGCCTCATGACATACCTGGAAGGTAACGATCTCCTCAGTGACCGACAGTACGGGTTTCGCCGCAAGCGGTCTACTGGGGACCTACTGGTTTATGCCACCCACTTGTGGGGCGAGGCCCTCGAGAGGAATGGGGAAGCGATTGCCGTTTCCTTAGACGTCTCGAAGGCCTTCGACAGGGTATGGCACGCTAGCCTATTGAGTAAGCTTCCAGCGTACGGCATTTCCCCTGGTCTGATTAACTGGGTAAAAGACTTCCTGAGTGAACGGTCTCTCCGAGTTGTTGTCGACGGATGCTCATCAGAGCCCATGACGATTAATGCCGGAGTTCCTCAGGGGTCTGTTCTCTCTGCAACTCTCTTCCTGTTGCATATCAACGATCTGCTGGTGCCCGGTATCTATGGGTATGCAGATGATAGCACAGTTGTAGAGAGATACCTGCCCAGTGCTCGGGCTAGTAAGGAACTAATCCGGTCTGAAAGAGAGGCTATGGTAGAGCGAACGAATATCTCACTTCAGGCAGTCTCCAAGTGGGGTGAAGCCAATCTAGTGGGACTCAACGCCGCCAAAACACAAGCGTGTCTTTTCACTGCCAAAAGGAGCCCGTGCACCTTGGTTCCTACTTTTCGGAATTTATCCCTGGAGTACACCGACCGCCTTCAGCTCTTGGGGGTTGAAATTCCCTCAGACCTTAACTTTGGGCGGTTCATTGAGTCCAAAGCCAAGGTAGCTGCTAGGAAGCTGGGCGTTCTTGCAAAGGTCCGGCGGTACTTCACACCGGGACAGCTTTTAATGTTATACAAAGCACAGGTCCGTTCGTGTGTGGAGTACTGCAGTCACATATGGGCTGGTGCTGCAAAATGCCACCTGGCAGCTTTGGACTCGGTGGAAAGGCGTGCAAAGAGGCTAATTGGTGATCCAGACTTGGTTAAGTCCAACCTTCAAAGCCTTGAGCATAGGCGTAGGGTAGCCAGCCTTTCGGTGTTTTACAGGATGCATTTTGGAGAGTGTGCGCAGGAATTGCATGACTTGATTCCGCCATCGCAATTCTACCATCGGACAACCCGACGTACGGCGAATATTCACCCTTACGTTGTTGAAACCTCTACGGTCCGGACTAAGCGTTTCGCCTCGTCGTTTATACCGCGTACGTCGAAGGACTGGAACAGTCTGCCTTCTGCGGTCTTCCCGTCCGATTATAATTTGGGTGTCTTCAAGGCTAGAGTGAATAGGCTCTTAATAAACTAGTGCGCCTCACCATCAAAGATTGCATCGCTACTTACCATCAGGTGGGATCGCAGTCAAGCACTAGTTTATCTCAATTAAAAAAAAAAAAAAAATTTGTACCACTTAGATACACCACTGCTCTCAAAACGCTAAAGGAAAACATCGTGAGGAAATCGGCATGTCGTAGAACCAAAAATTCGAAGACATGTGACATTCACCAACACGCACTGGGCCCGCGTGGTGGATTACGGTCCATTCCCTCTCCTAGAGAGTAGGCTTGAGTTCCAACAGTGGGAACAATAAAAAGGCTGGAGATGATGATTATGACTTAGATACGAGTGGAGACTATATCACTCCACTCTTCACATCCATTTCACCAAATCCATTTTAGCAACACCACTCATTCTATAATTTCAAAGTTCCATCCTATTATATTTTACTACCACCAATTTACAAGCTCGAACGAAACTCGAACGTACCAACTCTCGTTGCCAAAACAGTCTCAGCCCCAGTCCGTGGTTCACCGCAACAATCCTGCACAGTTTGTCGGCCAAACAAATAATTAATCTACAGTGGCCAGAGTTTAATTACTTGTTTGAGTTTGTCTTATTCGACGTGAACTCACACTAGTGAACGAAGATTTATATTTTAGTTGGTGGTAAATGCGGTGTTGACTGCTGTTCGTTAGGGAATTGGATTTAGAGTAGGTATTTGATTTGGATCTGTCTTGTAGTATTTTGAGTTGTGTACTGACAGATGTTTTAAATTATAAGGAATCTAAGCAGCACGATGTTTCAGTAAAATTTTGTTTTAACCTTTTGAATGTCTTATGTTACACAGTTCGACATAAGCAATTGTCTTTCTATTGTGTCTCTAATTACGGCATTCAAAGAGTTAATATTGAAAATCGTTTTGACTTTTTTTTTTAATTTATGCTAACATAAAATATGTACGAACGGTACAAAAAAGAGAGGTGAAGAAGTTCTAGGAATTCGTAAAATTTGGACAATATAAGACTGGCGTTTGATTAAGGCCTAAGTCAATCTGTGACCGTTTTATGGTTAAATAAAATAAAATGTAATAGAATGGCATAGAATAGAATATAGAGTCACTTCTAAAGAGACTGTAAAGAGTTAAGAATACAACTGGGTTTTATTCAATATAAGTCTAATACTCCCTCTCACTCTAATCAGAGAACCTATTTGATGATTTCCCACCAAAAAAGGTTTACTATAACTGCAATTTAAGGAAAAAATAGCAGCACATACAATTAACAAAAAAAAAAAAACCGGCCAAGAGCGTGTCGGGCCACGCTCAGTGTAGGGTTCCGTAGTTTCCCGTCCGTCACAATAAGTGTACCCACATATGAGTTTAAAAAAATGCTTGCTACGATTATACTACAAACTTAGTCCAGAAATTATTTTGTAGAACCCTTTTGTATTTTTTGTACAAAAACCGTTCTTTCCATCAAGTTCAAAATAATTTTCATAGAAAGTCCTTATAAAGTTCTACTTCTCAGATTTTTTTCATATTTTCTAAACTTATGGTTCGAAAGTTAGAGGGGGGGGGACACATTGTTTTTTTACTTTTGGAGCGATTATTTCCGAAATTATTAACATTATCAAAAAATGATTTTAGTAAACCCCTATTCATTTTTAAATACCTATTCAACGATATATCACACGTTAGGGTTGAAATTAAAAAAAAAATCACTTCCCACTTTACATATAGGGGGGGCTACCCTAATAAAACATTTTTTTCCAATTTTTATTTTACCACTTTGTCGGCGTGATTGATATACATATTGGTACCAAATTTCAGTTTTCTAGTGCTAACGGTCACAGAGATTAAGCGAGGACGGACAGACAGACAGACAGACGGACAGACAGACATGGCGAAACTATAAGGGTTCCTAGTTGACTACGGAACCCTAAAAAAGATAATATACATAACAGACATAAGTACAAAGGTACTGATTACTTCCAAAGAAATTCTTTTCAGCAGACCTGACAAAAGCAGAGATTAAAAGAAATGTAGGCAATAGTGCCTGCGTTCTTGGTATTAAATTTAAGCTTTTTTCTTTAATTTAATATGAACGTGAAACGAATTATAACAGTTATTCAAGATGGCTTAGATTTGACAACTCATTTACCTAACTTCAATCATTTCGATTTTTAATATAAAACACAAAATATTAATGTATAGAATAATCAAATTATGGGTAAGTTTTGGCCTAACATCTGTATAAGTACTCGAAATATTGTTCATCCAAATTGAAGAGCTCTTCAATGCCCTTTGCGGTAGTTCTGGTCATAATGCGCCAAGATTTGTCTGTGTAGTACTCGAAAATAGTAGATCAATACACAACAGACGTATTTTTGTTAAGGTAGAAAAAACATGATTATGATTATTGATGATGATAGCTGTATTACTTTTTGGTATACAATATATTCTATTCTATTCTAGTCTATTCTATGATTCTATATACGAGCATTTGAGCAGCTTTATTCCAGTTATATACGTTATTTTAAGAGACTGCTTTTCCACTCGTCTATCGTCAACATCGAACATGGTTTAAAAGCTTATTGCCTCATCTAATGCAATCCAATGCGATGTTTGATGAAGAGATAACACCTGAAAACTCTGTCAGCATTCGGTAATTCAGTGATTTACTTAAATATTTCACAAAACATGTTCCAAAAAATACGTGTATTTTTTTGTTTTTGAAAAAAATTGTTGTTATTCAAAATTTTGATTAATTTTGCATGGCTTCTATTGTTATTTATTTTTAATAAGTATTTTAATTTTGAGTAATAATAATAATAATATAATAATAATATTCCACAACTATCACACGCCGTCTAGTCCCAAGCTAAGCAGAACTTGTGTTATGGGTACTAGACAACTGATAAACATACTTATATATTTCTAAATACATACATACAATAAATAAATTACACCCAGACACAGAACAAATGATGTGAATAAAATTATAATAAAAAAATCTAATTGTTTTTCAAAAAACCAAATTTACTAATTTATAAGGTGGAATAATTGGAAAAATAAGGGCAATTTCTACATGAAAATTAAAAAAAAATACTGTAATTAAAAAAAAATGTAAAGAGAAAGGTATTCGAGCTGAGGATTTAGGGTCAAATCCACATTCAAATGGAGAACATTTTTCTCGAACTGAGAATGTTTTTTTTTATAAAATAATAGATCAAAATATTATAATACTGTAAATTAATATAATAATAATAAAAATATTTGTTGAGTACATTATGAAAGGGTCAAAGTTTATGCAAAATAGCAGATTTTCGGAGGTCTTTAATGGATTAGTCTTACACAAATATATAAATTGATTTCAATAGAAGCCTAGATAAAATCCATAAGATATCTGATTCCAAAATACCTAAAGAAAAAATTTCTCATAACATCACAATCGCGTAAGAGCGGTTGTTTGAAAAACAGTGAATTTTTTTTTTTTTGTTGATAGTTTCGCGCTTGACCGCTATCTCACCTGATGGAAAGCGACGATGCGATCGACGATAGAACGCGCTTACCTAGAAGTAACCTATTCACTCTCGACTTAAAGATTCCCGAGGTGTATTTCGAATTGCATGCTCTTAAGGTGGAAAATCATAGTAAGCAATAAGTAGCTCGCTGTCGTCGTCGACGGCGCGTGCTGTTCCCGCGCGCCTCAATGAGTTGTCAGCAACAGCAGGGGCCCAGCCGGGTCGAAGCCTACTGGGGCCAGGGTTATCCGAAAGGGAACTCGAGCCCCGGTATGAAGGCTTGAAGGAACGGGGTGGGTTTTTTAGTCAGTAAGAGTCTGAAACTATCTTCCGCTCCGCCCGGGAGCAAGGGTTGTCATTGGATGATTTTTCCCCTAAAAAAAAAGGGGGTGGGGGAATAATTTAATGACTTGTCCTGCTCTAGGGTGTAGCGAGAGGGTTTGTCAAAATTTTACTAACTAAAATCACACCTATGTTCCTTCTTTACCCTTTACTTTCCAGGATCATCGGATTCCCTTCCAGACGTTGTTGTATTGACCATTTTCTTTGTATTTATTATTATTAGTATATTTTTAGCATATTATTTGTTCATATTGTTTATTATTATTGTATTGTTTTTTATTTTTTTTCGACCATAGGAATGGCTATTCTAAAGAACAATACAAAACTCAAATCATCAACGTTTCATATAGGTTCGAATTGCTCATGCGCAAATCAATGCAGTTCCTGGTCCATGTTCAGATCAAGATTGCGGAACTCGGCGAGGAACAGGAGTGTGGGGAGGTGTCGATGTAGAAGACCTAGCTGTTTGAAGATCAGGAGGAAAACTGTGAATGTTAGTAGGTATTAGTGTTTCTAGAGCCTACTGTCATATTCACGGCAGGGTCATTTTCGCTTCGTCGACACAGTTTTGTATGAAAGTTTTATGCAGGCGCACACCAAGCGTATATCGCCGCCGCCGCCGCCGCCGGGATTCTGATCTCGATTTCCGGCCACCGTAGGCGCGGGCTTGCGGACAGTGAGCAATGGGTAGCTCGCTGTCCGGCCGTCCGGTAACTGTCCGGACCGAGCCCAAGTCGTCGACGGCGCGCACTGTTCCCGCGCGCCTCAAGGAGTTGTCAGCAACATGAGGGCCCAGCTGGGTCGAAGCCTACCGGGGCCAAGATTAGTTTCGAAAGACAGCTCGAGCCTCGGTATGAAGGCTTAAAGGAACAGGGTGGGTTTTTATATCCTATAAAGCATCTGCTACTCAAAAATAAAGCAGCTTTCACACGGTGAAAAAATTTTAGCAATCGGACCAGTACTCCCAGAGATTACTTCCTACAAACAAAAAAATCATAAAAACAAAAGAACAAACCTTACCTCTTTATTATATTAGTGTAGATTAAGGTACACCCGCCATATTGACGTCAAGATGGCAGGTGTTCTGTAATATTTTATTAGTTAAACATTACTCATGAAATATAATTACACCAAAAAAATGTACCTAAAAAGTACCCCAGGTAGAAAAGACCACACACTTGATCAGAATGTTATGTGTCAGTCACCTGATACACTTCATGACATTCTAAACAACTAGCGCCATCTCTGATATCTTTCGAAAACTTATTAGAATAAAGAAATCAGTAAAAAAGATTTCAGAGGTGGCGCTTTTTTTTTCAACATTATTAAAGGTACCGGCACGTTTTTTGAGCGCTCGGCGTCAGAGTGGGGATCGCTTTGCGCATTCCATACCTTGACGAGCCAATCGTCGTCGTTGTTAGATACATGCAGCAAGCGCAGGGAACGAATTTCGCGTGACGTCTATGACACGATGTCGCGGCGAGCCAATCACTGACACTCTTCGCCCCCGCGACTCACGTCATACCACTAAAGAGACCCGATATTTAACTTCTGCGCAACTTGAAGCCAGCGCTCAAGATCCGTGCCGGTATCTGTATCACAGTATGACCAATGTAAGAGGAGTAATAACTAGAGACGAAGGTGAGATATTAGGGTACAACTACATAGTATTTTCACAAAACTTTTCTGTTTCTCCAGTTTCATCCCTGTTCGCGTGCATGTGGGAATCCGCAATGCAACTGCTCAGAAACATCATCAGCGAAGAACGAGGAATCTCCGCGCATCAAGAACCTTTGCCGATTTACTGTTGACGCTTATTTTACTTGAAATCTACAATATTATACGTACTAAGTTATCTTTATGTATTTTCTTTTCATTAGTTGTTTTATTTACTGAACAACAGAAGTCCAAACTCAAGATTTGTCATAGGGCAATGAAGCGCATTATTATAGATGTTAAGGGGCCGGCGATGGATGAATTTCCATACAAACGTTATACCACGCTCATTTGCAGTTGGAGCATATTTCAAACATATTATGATGATATTCGGTTATAGACAATATTTATCTAGGTTCCTACGTCGAGAATATTAGAAATATTGTTATTTTTAATACAAAAAAAGCCAAATGGCATGTTTTGCCATTTACGCTGTAAAAAAGTGCGAAATACAATTCGCTTCTTTTTGTTTTTTTTTTTTGTTGTAACTTTGGAGAAAAAAAGCCAGGCTGAAACGGGAGTTGGCTGGCCATGTCGCGCTAATGCACCCGGATAGGGGGCGAGGATTGTCACTCACTGGACGCCAGAAGGTGGTCGACGCCGTTGAGGTCGACCGCGGTGAAAGTGGTGTGACGATTTGATCATGATCGCGGGGGAAACTTGGTCAGAGATCGCTCTAGACTGAGAAGTTTGCAAGGAGAAACGGGAGGCCTTTGCCCAATAGTGGGACACACAAAAGGCTAATCATGAAAAAAAATTACAGGCATCCTTGGAAAACTCTTTTATAATTATCATTGTCAATAAGGATACCCTAGTCGGTAAAATGTCAGAAAAACCGTAAGGGCCCAGTAGGATTGTAAACCCGGACCTTGGAACACAAGGCAAAGAAGGAATTAGTGGGTTTTAGTCCGTTAAAGTCTGATACGCCTTCCCGCTCCGCCCAAGTGCGGGAGAAATCTTTGGATGATTTCCTACATAAAAAAACCCTAGCAGGTTATTTTTTTTTCTCATACAAAGCTACAATGACGATTAATTCACTGTTTAACAATATAATTTCAAATTAAAAAATAATGATATCATCGACTTATAGAGCGTAGTATAATATATTATAAATATATTATAATTACTTATAATATATCGATGTAATGATATACATTTATTTTGTTATTATCTAGAATTAGATGAAAAACTATGGGAACGCGAGCTGCGGAAATGTTTGAAAGAATGACCGTGAACTTAAGTTATACAAAATGACAAAAGAGTTAGCGTATAGGCATAAACCGCATAGTACCATACAATATATACCGTATGGGCATTGATTCAAAATTGTAATTCATTACATTTTGAATCGACACATGCAGCCATTTTTCATAACATCCAAACGTAATGGTCTGTTCATAAAACTTTACGCTTTTTTCTCGTTATAAATCATCGTGGAAGGATGTATTCGTGTATGCACTAACTTTTTATTACTCATCATAGCTCAAATATATTTTTGATAATGATTGCCGGTACGCGTGAAGGCGTTCCAGCCGCCGGGATCCCGACCCCAATTTCCCACCACCGTAGGCATGGGTAATGGGTAGCTTGCCGTCCGCCGATCTGGTAACCGTCTGGATGGAGCCCGAGTCATAGACGCGGCGTAGTGTTACACATGCGCCTCAAGGAGATGTCAGCAAAACCGTAGGGAGTCCCCACAGCAGGGTCGCATCTTACTGAGGCCATGGGTTTGCTTCTGAAAGAAAATCCCGGAGTCCCGGAACGTAAAAAAAACAGCGCTGTGAGCTCATCGCATGCGCGAGGCCACAGCTTTATGCTGAGCATTCAGCCGTTTGACAAGGATGTGACGCATATCTCTAACTATTGATTATTTGTTTAGCTAGTTTTAAGATTACATATTTTTCGCGTGAATAAATAGTTTTTCTTTCTTTCTTTCAAGGCAAAGAAGGACCATAGGACTGGGTTATAGTCAGTAAAAGTCTGACATACCCTCTAGTTCCACCATTAGAGTGAGAGAAAATTTTCCACCTTAAAACAAAAAACAGATTGACCTTCCACCCACCAAACACAGCTGAATACTAAGTAAAGTAAAGTACTAATACTGATCTGAATTCAGTAAACACAATTACCAGATTCCACGAATAAAATAAATTCCATCCAAGACATGCCAATATGATTTTCTCTATTCTTTCAAACTCAAGTAAATTTTAATAACAAGTATAAGAACGTCGAATATTTTTTATTGATTTGTGACAGGATATTTAAGTAAAAATCTTAATGAAAAATTTCCGAAGAACCTTTCAAGATTTCTTTTAAATTAAACAATTTTTTCATTAATAACCTGCCTCACTGTGGACCATGATACCTTGAAAACTAAGTCTAGTTGGTATCTTAGGTAGGGTTTTACTGCCCTCTAGCAAAGCTTTAACCGTTTCTGTTATATTCTCTTGTGTTGAACGCCTCGAGTTGGGAACGCCTCCGATTCCTTTGTGACTAAGCTTTAAAATGACGTCAGTACATAGTTATCCGAAAGGGCGCTCAGCCCCGGTATGAAGGCTTGAAGGAACGGGATGGGTTTTTTTTTGTCAGTAAGAGTCTGACACTATCTCCCGCTCCACCCAAGAGCGGGGGTTGTCATAAGATGATAAAAAAAAGGCGTGACCAGCTTGATGCGTTGGTAACTCAGCTTGGGGGGGCTGGTTAGACAAGAAGACATTAATCAGTTATTACCAACGCTATTTGAGAGCTACTACTGCCTTCGTCTGCAAGACCGGCCTGTCATAGTGGCTTGGGTCATGAAGATGTCCGTTCCTTTACGCGTGCCACACGCGTGAAGGGTCGCGTCTCCTTTACCAGTATTACTGTCGCGCATTACGCAGAAAGAGGCAACGTCCTCCTATTCCCTTATGCTCGGGACTAAGGCCTGAAACGAGGCCTGGTGCGATAGCTCGATGTCCTCACTCACATTCAGTTTCCCTTTGTGACCCAGGATCACGGTAGGTCATCTTTCAAAAACTGTGTTTGTGCCAAAGCTGCGATTACAATAAATAAAGATTGACCATGATTATGGATTGGCTCTAATCTTCGAATCGAGATCAAAACTCATTCATTGGCTGCGGTATTGTTCGAAAGAGTTACCCTGATTCAAAGCAAACGGCAATTAAAGAGATACGGGTGAGTTTTATCAGCAAAAGTCTGACACTATC
Source organism: Mythimna albipuncta (assembly GCA_929112965.1). NCBI lineage: Eukaryota > Metazoa > Arthropoda > Insecta > Lepidoptera > Noctuidae > Mythimna > Mythimna albipuncta. Next base: position 14,104,727 of record OV815982.1, read on the forward strand.
TCCTGTTCTGTTCAAGAGCGTGGAATGTCATTGATTTTCCCACCTACAAAAAAAAAAGACATGTGGCACTCGGGGACTGCCGCGGTAAAGCTATTGCATAGCATTTTTTATCAACTTATGCAATTATAATTATTTATTTTATTTATGCAGTATTTTCTTTCCTTTGTTTTTTTTTTCTTTGATATTAATTGAAGTTACTACTACTTTTTGAGCGTGGTGACCGATAAGAAAACAAATGAGTGGAGGGTGTTAGGTTATTTTCGTTACGGAATTTCTGTTTTCGGTCTCCACGCTCAAACCCCTCGATAGAAGCTATGCAATAGCTTAAAAAAATATTTTAGTCTGAAGAAATTCCCTAAAGTATCGCTATAACGACAAGTTCTGAGCGCCTCATCATCACCATCATCATCATTTCAGCCGATACACGTCCACTGTTGGACACAGGCCTCCCTCAAGTCTCTATCGGTTTCCCTTCACCAGTACCTCTAGCCAAGTTGCTAATCTGCAATAGTTAACGCTTGTAGAAAGCTTCAAATGTACGGGAATGACGTCGTCTTAACGCTCAGTTACGTGGTCAGAACAAAAGAATTGGCGGCAAGGTCAACTCGAAGCGTTCGGCGCAAGCGAAAAGTTTGTAACTTGGCTAGGGGGGCAGGTCATCGGCCACCTTGTAGGAGGCTTTCCACGCTGCGTCTACCGGTAGGTGGTCGCCATACCAGAACCTTTCCCTGAGCGCCTCGTATTCATCTAATTCCTGTGACCCTATCCACGTCATCGGTCCATCTTGTCACGGTCACCATTTCAGAACCTTTCGGCCATCTGTCTCGTAAAAACAGATGGTGATCAGCTATAACTATCGTAACCAAAACATACTTTCAGATGAATAATCAAGCAAATACTAATTAAAAAGAAAAACATGTTTCGACACATTCAATCCAATTCCCTTCAACAAGAACTCAGAAAGTAATTTATGAAAGTTTCCTCCCGGTATTACAGTTAGCGCCTATGTTTACTCATCAATAGTTTACTCATTTGCAAGGACATGATTAAGGGCTTCGAAGAGTTATCAAAACTCCCGTTAGGAGGGAGAGGGATGGAGGATATAAGGGGCGGTTTACTTTGGGCTACAGGATTATACGAAAGAGTAACCGCAGATGTGGAATGGGACTGTGGGCTTGGAGATGGCAAACAATGGTTAAGACCAGGCCTGAGTCAACAGTGCGTTGAGTTGAGTTCCTCCCAGTCCTAGGGATGCCAACAAAAGAAAAGACGGGGTTTTGCTAGGTCGAATACCTGCCACAGTTGTAGAATTGTTCGATACAGTTACAATGGCCCTGGAGTGCAAATGGTAACTGAAGAAATACTGGTTTAAGTCCAAAAAAGACTGACACTTCCACTCGCATCTCCCAGAATTGGAAGACTTATTTGAAAACTTCTCATCCACCCGGGTCGAAGCCTACTGGGGCCAGGGTTATCCAAAAGGGAGCTCGAGCCCCGTTATGAAGGCTAGAAGGAACGGGGTGGGTCTTTTAGTCAGTAAGAGTATGACACTATCTCCCGCTCCACCCAAGAGTGGGGGTTATCATTTGATGATTTTTTCCCACCATAAAAAAAAGGAATGGTCTTCTACGAAGCTTTACAGAATAACTTTCAGTTACTTTTTTACGTTCCGTTGCCGAGGTAATTCTTTCGAAGTGTTCTGTAGCTCATGTACTTTGCCCTGCTATTATATTGTCATTAGATTAATGATAAACTAATAACACATATGGCACCGAAACGTAGTCGCTAACAATGGGCCTCATAAGAAGGCTTAAAGTCACCCCAAAGGCAATGGAAAGGGCTATGCTCCGGGTTTCCTTGGTCGAATCAAAAATGAAGATATTCGCAGGAGAACTAAGGTTGCCGACATAGCACGAAAAATTGCCAAACTTAAGTGGCAATGGGCAGGGCATATTGCTTGCAGAACTGATGGCCGTTGGGGCCTAAAGGTTCTGGTGTGGCGACCGCGTATCGGAAGACGCAGCGTTGAAAAGCTTCCTACAAGGTGGCCGATGACCTGGTGAAGGGAAACCGATGGACACTTGGGGGAGGCCTATGTTCAACAGTGGACGTATATCGGCTGAAATGATGAATCATCATCATCAGCCTTTTTAATGTTCCCACTGCTGGGAATCAGGCCTTCTCTCTAGGAGAGGGAAGATGAAGAAGGTTAGTGAATGTCACATGTTTTCGAATTATTGGTGAAATGATGAATGATGATGATCAATAACACATTATTACAAAAGGCCAGTTCCCTATGAAACCTTTCTACCAGGACATTATAACTATGTAACCAGCTGACTACAGCCTTACAAGCCGTTAGCGTCGGTTCTGATCCAACTTAGATTAGTTGTTGGTTGCGTCTTTCGCGGTAATTACCGACGCGACGTCCAAACTAGCTAGCGGTAATATTACTTCTCGTATTATATGGGAGCCTAGTACGTTTGGCGTGTGGCACGTGTTAATCATGACTTGTTTCATAATAATACTAGCAGTTGCCAAAGGTTTCGTTCATGTAAAAGTAGAAAATAATCCCGAGGAAACATACTCCCTCAATCAAAAGTAATAACAGTGAAAGAAAATCATCATGAGGAAACCGGCATGTCCTAGAACCAAAGATTCGTAGATATGTGTCATCCACCAACTCGCACCGAGTCCACGTGTTAATTATGGCTCATTCTTCTAGAGAGAAGGGTAGAGTCTCAGTAGTGGGAACTATTTATTATTCCAGGATAAGGTCTAACCGTGTGTCAAACGATGGAGTCAAAACATTATCATCATATCAGCCAAAAGACGTCCATTGCTGGTCCTCCTTTCTTTCTTTTCTTTTTTTCTTTTTTCCTCCTCCAAGTGTCGCTACAACGACCGGTCCTGTTTATCACGCATCCATCGCTTTCAAACGACCCTGACTAGGACATCGGTCCACCTTGTTGGAGGCCTTCCAACGCTGCGTCAAAACATATGTATACATAATTATACACTTTTACTTTTATTTTATTAGCGTGATGACTGGCCTTTTTAATTTTTAATTCCGTAACCTATCAAATAGAAATCGTCATTATTTATAGCGTTTAGGTCAGGATTTACGTAATTTATATAACTTTTCTAGAGAACACGTAATGAAATTTCTTTGTTTTCCATTTAACTTCTGTGTTAGTTAAGGTCACTTGGTTCTTGACCTATGGTCCAGACTTCTGCTGTTCCACAGGACCTAAAACATGGTCCGCAAAAGTTCTAAACAATGGCATTTTTTTCAATTGAAACGTTAAAGCGTGATGCCGCCGCTACGTTGGCCACATTGGTGGGCGGAGTCTACACCGAGACCAACCGACGGCGCACGAAGAGAACCGAACGACGGGACGACGCTGCGCCAGAGCTCCAAAAACCACTGCGACGCGCGCACGTTACACATTAAGTTTAGCATAGAAATCATACAGATGTAATAGTTTATTTTAACTAATTATACTAGTTTGTGCCAATCACCTTTTTTATTGAAGAAGCAACCTATAGTCTAACACACCAAAATTAGGTACACAAAGGGCAAAACATCCAACAAAGCGTAATTGATTTTAAGCTTCTATCAGAAATTTTATGTATTCTAAACAATGCTATAGCTAGGTTAGCTATTTTTCATTTTAAAGTATAGACGTGTTCTTAGCTTTTAGGGTTCCGGTTAGGTAGGTACCTCAAAAAGAAAAAACGGAACCCTTACAGGATAACTATGTGGTCCGGCTGACTGCAGTTTCTTTGTCAAGACCCTTTAATGCAAGAACGCGTGGAGGTATCGATCATCGAGTTTAAATTAATATATACTCAGATCTGCAGTCCCATGAAGCTGTGAAAAAACAAGCTTCTGAGTTAACGAAAAATAATATACCTACATTTATGGATAGAGTGTCAAAATACACTTTTTTTGTTACAAAAAAAAAAGTGTATTTCGACACTCTCAAGGACCGCTCTCTTTGACCTAGAATCATTAATCAGAAATAAAAATTAAGCAATCAAATGGTTTGCCACTACTTGGAGCAGTAAAAGTCAAACTTTTAAACCAACCCAATCTAAAGACAAGGCTGTTCATAGTATTTTTAAATATCTAATCCGGATTGCTCCGTACGCGTAACCCACGCAAATGTCCATTTCATACAAGTATTTATCGTAATACGTGGAACAAGCACGCGTGACGCGTTTTTTGAATTTTTTTGAATTGAAATTTTCTACTTGTGGAACAAATCATGCGTTTTATCACGCATATGGATTTATAACAATTTGTAAATTTAAAATGTAGAGAAAATAATATAATAAAACAAGCACGATACTCAAAACTCTATATTTTGATTTCACCACGTTTGAATAAAAGTAATATTATAAAAAAAATAATTTCGATTATACATTTCTGCCTATCCCTCAAAAAAGAATAAACGTAATGACCATCATCCATCAATGGCAGACTCAAGATCTGTAAGCACCCTAACAAAAAAAAAACACTTGCTAGTTGACATATCAGTCCTTGACATCACAAAAACGTTTCTAACATATTGTTCCACATTAACATTACTAAGGCAGCCTCCCACGACACAACATAACATTTTGTGCAACACTTGTTTACTCCCAGAACGATGAGAGTACCGTTTTATTCAGTTCCTGCAACAAAGGTTATTAAATTTCATGTCTTAGAAACTGTAATTTTTGTTATTACATTGAAACACGTAGCGCAGAAAAAGTTGTATTTTAGAGGAAAATGCTGTGCAGTGAAAATGTAATTTATTTTATAATCACACTGATATTAAAACAAAAGTTGGTGTGTAGTATGTATGTTTTGTTACTTCTTCATATTCGAACGGCTGAACGGATTTAGTTAAATTTTTATCAATATTTTGTGTTTGTATACCTGTTGACTTGTATGTTTTTTATTATTATTATTTTGATTATTAAAATTATTACTCTGGGTTGAACCCGCGACCTACAACTCGTAAGTCGACGTATAATACATAGATTTTATTATTATTACTAACTGACCCGGCAAACGTTGTTTTGCGTTTTAAATGTTAAGGGTGGACAACCCTTATCACTAAGAGGTATGAAAAATAGATGTTGGCTGATTCTCAGACCAATATGCTCACAAAATTTCATGAGAATCGGTCTAGCCGTTTCGGAGGAGTACGGGAACGAACATTATGACACGAGAATTTTATATATAAGATTATTTTTGTTTTTAAGCACTTGACATAAGTGATAAATATTATTATGTAATAATTTTCACTTTTCATTTCATTAGAGATAATAATATAATTATAACAAAATTGTGCTGATATTAATAATCATATTATAAAAAAACCTATTTTTCAATAATATTGAACTTGAGATATTTTAATATTAAGATTTTGTATGTACCGTATACTGAGAAATAAATGAATTATTAAACAATATTTTTGGTTACATTGAAAATTATTTTTTTGCTAAAATTCCTTAGTTCCTTACATACATAAAAGTGTGTCTAAAAATGACGTAAAACGCATGCTACTAAAACAGTTTGTAAATATAATATATTATATCGACAGATAGAGAGGGGGAGGGAAGCCAAAAAAAGTTAATGAATTGTATGAACAGATGAAAGTAAAGGAACACCCGTTTTTTTGCCAATATTGCAAGTTATTTTTCCACTAAAATTCCTTAGTTCCTCACTTACATACCTTATCAAGACAAAAGAAAAAGCAATATTTCTCCACGCTGCAGACTGGAATGAAATTTGACGTGGTATTCATAAAGTCTTATGACTTAAATAATAAAACTTACGCCCCGTATAGCAATAAACTCTAAGGATGAGTAATTAAATTAATTTGCATGAAGAAATAATGAAGAACGTAATTTTACACGTCATTTTAGCGACTTAAATTATTCCTCGTTTATTTTATTTGAGCAGGCAAAGTATGGAGGCTTATATTGTGTTTATGATAGATGTTTTATGCAATAATAGTGTACCTGTTATATGCATTGTAAACATAGGCAAAATTGGAGTGACTAATACATTTACAGCGTCGACTACTTTTTAGAATATGATATTTCTTTGATGTACTGGCCTTTACAACACTATCCTAACTAATATTATAAATGTGAAAGTGTGGATGTTTGGATGTTTGTTACTTAATCACGCAAAAACGGCTGAACTGATTTGGATGAAATTTGGCATGCATATAGCTTTTGACATGGAAAAGAACATAGTCTACCTTTTATCCCGATTCCTTAAGTACCTAATGCCACGCAGGCGAAGCCGCGGGTAAAAGCTAGTTTTTTTAATATAATTATGTGAAACCATGACATAGTTGGTTCAGATTAAGTAATTGAATCGATTCCAATAATATTTACACCACGTTATATTTTTTTCGCAAAAATCATAATATAAAGAGGTAAAGTCTTTTTTTTGTTTTTTTTTTTTTTTGTTTTTAGGAGGTAATCTATGAAAATACTGGTCCGATTGCTAAATTTTTTTCACTTATATAAAGCTGTTTTATTCCTGAGTGATATATGCTATATTAAAAAAATAAAATAAAATAAAATACATTTATCAGACTAAAAATAATGTCCACAGAATTATTAGTTAGAAAGGTCTTAAAATCTGTGTTAGTATTGTTAGTAACAATGGTCTTAAAACTATGTTAGTATGTATATATTGTATATACGCGCGTTATGCTAGTATTTAATAAAAGGTTACAAACTTGGACACCACTGACAGTCCGACACTAAGTATAACACAGGTCACGGCAGGTCATAGCGGGCATAAGGTGCCAGCGCACAATTGGGTACGGGAACTAAACAACTCGTCAGTCGCTCGGATGGCCCGGTGACCATGTATTTGTGTAGACAATCAGGTAATATAACAAGCTTATAGCTTTCTGATTTTTTTATGATAGAGTTATGAAATTTTGTTCGTAGAATCATTACATAAAAATAATAAAACTAATGTTTTATAACAGTCTTAATAAAATAAAGCTTCCAGCATTACAGCACCAAGATGAAGATATATGAGACATACAGCTCCACTGTCTTTCTCGTTCCGACTTACATTTAAACATGTGGGAACACATTCATTGTGCGCGCAGCTAAGAAGTGGAATTCTTTGCTGGAGTCTGTGTTTTCTGATAGCTACAACCTGGGAATCTTTAAGTCAAGAGTGAATAGGTTTTTTCTAGGTAAGCGCGTTCCATCGTCGACCACATCATCGCTTTCCATCAGGTAATATAGCGGTCAAGTGCGAACCTCATCATCATCATCATCATCATCATCATCATATCAGCCGAAAGACGTCCACTGTTGGACATAGGCCTCCCCCAAGCGTCGCCACAACGACCGGTCTTGTGCGTCACGCATCCATCGGGTTCCCGCAACCCTGACCAGGTCATCGGTCCACCTTGTAGGAGGCCGTCCAACGCTGCGTCTTCCGGTACGTGGTCGCCACTCCAGAACCTTTCGTCCCCATCGACCATCCGTTCTGCGTGCAATGTGAACGCCAAACTTAAGTGGCAATGGGCAGGACACATTGCACGCAGTGCGAACCTATCAACAATAAAAAGAAAAGTAATGTTAAAGAACCCCCTGTGAGTGAGTGACGAGACTGTCACTGCAAACATGTGATTTCGTCCAAATAAAATTCTTTAAAAACCTAACAAATTTTTACAAGATCGCTTTTCTTGTCTCTTACTTTTCTTCTCATATTCACTTAGACTCTCTATAGGGAATGCTCTGTTCAATTTATCTGTATATGATTGTAAAAGAGCTTCCCTTGAGATGTTGTTCATAACGTAACGTGTCAGTGTTAAAATTATTTATCTTTCAGTTGTATTGGTAGTGTAGCTGACTAGAACAAATTACTTGCTTTATATATTTCATCTTTTATTGCTTTATCATTTTGCTGTCAAGCAGCATTATTGTGGCTGTATTGTTTATAGACTATTTACGACTATGGTTTTAGCAGTGAGCGGCGCGGTAAACGGGGCTTATTATAAATATTTTCATACTTTTATTATTACCGCTCGCCACTCCACGCTTAGCTCCCGCTCACAACAGCAAGGTTGTTAACGAGCCGTAAGAAAAATTTGAGCGTCGGTTATATTATAAAGATGGTTCTTCTTTGTTAATTCAATCCATCCGTTATATATTTTTCCAACTATGTTGGCATCAGATTTCTGGGATACTAGTGGATATCAATATTTTACCTGGAACGACTGCTTAATTTAACCTCCACAATCCAGTAATTAGTAACTCGATACCCTTTGGGAAGACTGGTACCAGATTTCCTGGACTCCTATCCAGAACTATTGTCACAGATTTACTAATGGCAGCTTAACGTGCTTTTCGAGGCACGAAGGGATCTCTGCTCCTCTTATCGTCCATCTTGAAGTCACTCGGTGTCCGTCTTCTATCAGAGTCCCCACTTTAAAAGCCCGTGACCTTCGAGTCCCACTTACCATAAATGTAAGCAAGTGTGGTTTTGGTGTTTTAAGCGTAGAGGCGGTAGGCCTTCTGACGCCTTCTTCTATGAGCCGCACATAGGCCACAGCCACAAACGCCACAGCCACTTGTGGCCGCTGGCTGCTACGTTTTTGAACCCATACGCGCATTATCATAATGGACTCTGACCAAGAAGGTTTGAATGCGCGATTAGCGTATGATGGCGGTTAGGAACCGGAACCGGTTCGGGCCACAAGAAACAAGCAGCGGCGATTCAGGATTTTAGGCGTTGAAGCGGTTGGACTTTAGACGCAGACGTAGAAGTTCTACAAGTGGGAATTTCTAGTATCCCTTCCATCGGGATACCTACGTCAGTGCGAAAGCCGTATCATCGAAGTTTGTTTCTTCGAAAACTTTTCAACGATATCTCTATACTGCGACGCCTTGTTAAGTCGACTTTTTGTTACTGCGATGGTTCGTTACATCGAAAAACTTTACTGCGAACGATTTTAAAGCGAAAACATCATACTGCGAAGCCTTGTTCAATGGATGTCTTGTTACAACGATGATAATTATGTTACTTAGGAATACTTAACTTTTAATTTCGTTACGATTTTCAACACCTCCAAAATCGTAACGAAATTAAAAGTTCGTCGCAGTATAGAGATATCGTTGAAAAGTTTTCGAAGAAACAAACTTCGATGATACGGCTTTCGCACTGACGTAGGTATCCCTTTCCATCACGTTGAACAATACCTTAACTAGCTTTCACATTAACAAAAAAAAATCTTGATCTGCAAGCGTTGCTTATCCCTGCAGATATTATTGAGCATCAAACTTCTCTATGTTGTAAAAAATACTCACAACTTTTAAATTCAACAACATGTTGCCTCGTGTACCTAAGCCCTAACAATAGTGAATCTCATATGCACATCACATGCAGATCTTTTGTGTGGACGCACAATGGCCATCAGGAGCAAACTTTTTAGCTTGTTTTATATGAAAACAAAACACCATTGTTCACTGGTTTATTTTTTAAATATATTTTTTTTGTGTTTAAATTGTGCTTTTGTTGTTTTGTTCAACGTTTAGTTTTGTGATGGATGAATTTTGACGTGAATTTTTGTATTAATTTGTGGTTTGGTCTTTAGATTTTTTTATGTTACAGAATATGCACGAAAAATAGTTTTAGAACTAACCAGTTTGTCAAAAAATACGTACAAAAATATAATTTTAATTGCGAAAACAAAGTCTACATTAGCAGGAGAAGAAATCTTTACACCCCAACTGCCATCGTTGGAGATATTTCGAGCATCAGGAGTAGAAGGATGATTCACGGACAATGGCAGTCTGGCCATCCGGTAAGAATCAAGCCCAGATTCTTGGCGCGTTGTGTTCCACGACCACAAAAGAGAGAGAAAGAGTGAATAGAAAGAGAGAGAGAATAAATAGAGAGAGAGTGAATAGAGAGGAAGTGAATAGAGAGAGAGAATAGAGAGAGAGAGTGAATTGAGAGAGAGATGAGAGATGTGAAGCCCGCGTGTATGTTGAAAATTATTCCTAGTATAAGGAGTATCCGAGTAGCTGAGTCCTGTACTAGGATATTGTCTACTGATCTATCTACGTATCCAATTTTATCAAAATTATTACTGCCGTTTGAGCATGAAAGAGGTACAGAGACATACAAGCTGTCACTTCTACAATATTAGTGTAATAGGTTTCTCACTCGACAGAGTGGGAGGCAAATACGCCAACACGCTTTTACGCCTAAGCGAGAAGACTTCCTCTCCAATCAACACAAAATTAGTCCTTTGCTTCATCAGATGTAAGCCAGGAAGAGGAGAGGAGAGGAGGTATTCAAGAAGAGCACCGCACGCGAGTGAAGAGCTAGTTAGTAGTATAGCGTACTTTTGTTACTTGTGTTTATATGATAATACCGCACTGGGCCCGCGTAGTGGATTACGGCCCATTCCCTCTTCTAGAGAGGAGGATAGAGGATAGATCCCAGCAGTGGGAACATTATACGACGATAATGTTACATGATTTTGGTCGTTCTGGTAAAATAAATAAACAATAAAGTAAACATAAATACTTTACCATACAAATTTTGCCCACGTCTTTAGGGAATAAATTTGTCAATGTTATGTGTTATTAGTTTACAAAAAATCCGAATAGAAAAATATAAAAGTTACTGAGTTACATATTTCTGTTTTTCCATTTTGGCACACTATCCCTGGAGACTTGGTTCTGTCAATATTTAACATCTGCTATGGCTTTCATTAGCCACGGACCCTGAAAGAACAAAGTAACAAGAACATTACCAATATGACTCAATATAAAGTTGGTTAACACCGCCATTTTGCGGCCGAAATGAACACGCTACGAGATTGCGTTAGCGAATTAAATTTAATATGTGGTGAAACAAAGTATGATGATTCGCTGAATTTACAGTTGTTATTTAAAATCTAGGTTAATGTAATTTTTTTTTTTGGGTATTGCGGTTATTTTGTTAACTCAATGAATGGCGAAATTGGCTACATGGACAAAGTTTGTCGCCACCATACTTTTCTTATTGTCTTTACGGAACGCTAGGTGCCAGTATGCGGATATTGTATATTTTTGATAAAAGTACAGAAAGTTTGTAATTGCGACTGAGACGCAGGCGAGGGGTATTAAGCGCAAGCCACACCGGCAGCTAGCGGGCGGGCGGGCTAGGCGGGCGAACATCGTTTCACCTCTTTACATACTTCGGTTCACACCGCGAGCTACCGACGAACCTAACGAGCTAAGCTAACGAAATATCCGACGATTCCAGCGAAGCTACTCGTTCACCTCGTTGGCGCGCCCGCGCTTCGCTAGCTTAGCTCGCCCGCCAGCCCGCTCGCCCGGTTCGTTCGCCCGTCCTCCCCGTTTCGAGTAGACTAGTCGACGCTCGTCTTTCGAATAGCAGTGCAGTGTTTAGCTTCGCCCGTTTAGCCCGCTTCGCCCGCTTAGCCCGCTCCGCTGGTCGCTCGTCTTTCCGTAGTTTTCGGTGTGAACCCCATAGTTTAGTTCGCCAATATTTCGCGTAGTTTGTATAGTTTCCTTCGTTCGCTTCGCCCGCCCGCCTAGCCCGCCCGCCCGCTAGCTGGCGGTGTGGCCTGCGCTTTAGGGTGCTGAGTGCTGGATGCTGCAGCGACAAACCGCAAGTATCAATCAACGTTTTTCAATTCACTTACGAAGAGATATGCAAAAGAGGGTTGACCTGCGCGGCGACCAGCCTGATAAATTAAAATTCAATAAATTCTGGCGAGGGCGAACTCGCACGCTTATCCATACTAGAGCGGAAAAAACTCTCGATATATACAGGTGCAAGTAAAAAACAACGAGGCGCTATACGCCTATATAATGTGTATAGCGCCTCTTTGTCTTATACAATATAGTTAATTAATCTACAGCAATTAAAATGGAAGACGCAGTGTTGGAAGGCCTCCTACAAGGTGGACCGATGACCTGGTGAAGGTAGCAGAAAACCGATGGATGCGGGACGCACAGGAACGTTCGATGTGGCGACGCTTGGGGGAGGCCTATGTTCAACAGTGGATGGGTATCGGCTGAAATGATAATGATGATGATGAATTAAAATGGGACAAATAAATTTCATAGGCTCGGCCCCGGTATGAAAGGCAAGAAAGAACTGGGTAGGTTTTTTAGCCAGTAAGAGTCTGACACTATCTTTCGCTTCGCTCAAGGGTCCGGGGATGTCATTTGGATGATTTTTACCAACAAAAAAAATTAAGTTCATAAAACTCATCCATAATTTCATTTTTCGGTGTACAATACTTTTCTCCACAAAATAGTACAACTCAACCACATTGTATATTCTTTCCAGTTTTTAAAAATCAGAAACAAGCTCAGCACTATTTCAAGCATTGCTAAGAAGGCTCAAAGTGAATGAAACTGCCACGACATTTCTTTAAAAATTTACGAAAACCAACCTTATTTTCCAGTCAATAAAGATTACTGTGACGGCAAAGACAACTTTGCCACTTATCTTAAAACACTTCTGAATGCAAATAAGCCGCAATTTAGATGCATTTATGAAAAAGTCGTGGAGATTTTTGAGTCAAAGATAGTTTTGCTCCAAAGTAGGCGAAGGGAGAGTTTTAAATAGTCAGTACGTTTGCCTACAAATTGCCTTCCTAATCTTCTAGCAAGAGTTTTGCGGCGTTGCATTCGACGACAAGATGTTGAGTGTACTTTTGACTGACCTGTTGGTCTAGTGGTTAGTGACCCTGACTGCTATACCAGAGGTCGTGGGTTTGATTCCCACCCAGGACAAATGTTTGTGTGATGAGCACGATCATTTGTTCTGTGTCTGGGTGTAATTTATCTATAATATGTATGTATTTAGAAATATATAAGTATGTTTATCAGTTGTCTAGTACTCATAACACAAGCTATGCTTAGCTTGAGACTAGACGGCGCTGTGTGATAGTTGTGGAATATTATATTATTATTATTATTCCATACATATTTATCATATTTTTTAAAAATTTCTTCAAAAAATAACATTAAAAAATATTAGAAAAAAAAAAATTATTATTATTACTTATTTGTAAAAGTTTTGAAGTTATATTAAGGTTTGTTTTAAACAGTTAGCTGTCTTTTAGAGTTCAGTACCAATGGGACCCTATTACTAAGACTGCGCTGTCCGTCTGTCTGTCTGTCCATCTGTCAGCGAGCTGTATTCATAAACCACCAACAGACAGAAAGTCAACTCTCAGAAAAAAGACGTGTGGCACTCGGGAACTGCCGCGGTAAAGCTATTGCATAGCATTTTTATCAACTTATGCAATTATAATTATTTATTTATTTTATTTATGCAGTATTTTTTTCCTTCGTTTTAATGAATTTTGATTGCTTGTTCACTCATTTGTTTTCTTATCGGTCACCACACTTAAAAAACAAATGAGTGGGGGTGGTAGGTTATTTTTGTTACGGAATTTCTGGATTCGGTCTCCACGCTCAAGGCCCGCGATAGAAGCTATGCAATAGCTTAACAAGAACCCTGTCAGAACAAAACTTACTGAACCCCCTTTTTCGAGCGAGTCTAACTAGTATTGGCCACATGTTTCATTATGTGGTAAATAAAAAAAAAATATTTTTGTCAGACTTCCTGAGGACAGCCTTGAAGTACCTCCATAAGACTGGGTTTTCTTTGAGTCAGGAAAATTATCCAATATGTAACTGCTCCTACTCTAGATGGATCGAGTACTGGTAGTGTTAGACATGTTCCGACTAATAAAAAAAATATTTTTTATTTTCCGACTAAATTTTTTTTTAATGATGACAGGATGGCTTTTTCTTTTTGAAGTCGAAAATATCAAAAGACTTCTCCCGCCCTTAGGTGGAGCCAGAGAGATGGTTAGATTTTACTGACTAAAACCCACCTAAATGCCTTCATTTGCTTTTTGCGTTTTAGGATGATGAGTGTCCCATTCATACGTTTTTCCATAGCCCTAACTTCGGCCCTGCTGGATACATACGATTTGCTGGCACATCTCTGAGGCGTTTCTAACACTACTCGTCTTCCAGAACTCGGATTTGGTCCGAGTTTTCAAAGGCGAGCCGTCCGCAAGCCCGCGCTTAAGTCAACCGCGATCGCTTTGTGATATCTGACGCCCAGAGCGGCTCGTATCGCCGCAGTTGGGGCGTGTGAATGTACGTTCCTTCACTCTCAAAGTCACTGTTTTAAATATTTCCGCAACCTGTAACTGGCTGGTGATGCTATTATAATATGACTACCTTCTGACAGCGTCTTCGCATGCGTGAAAGTAGGTTTTTCATACAAATTTTAGACCTCTGTTCTATCGCCTCTGAAAGTAAATTTTGAAATTTAGTCTCTTAAGCCTTGATCACACGTACCGAGTAAAAGGGCGAGACAGTAAAATGTTGCTCGGCTGAGACAGTGATGTAAGCGAGTTGTAGAAATAAATGGTAGGCCGAGCACTCGGTACGTGTAACGTAACGAGTACTCGGCCGAGAGTACTGTCTCGCCCGTTGCCTTGCCGGCCGAGAGTACTGTCTCGCCCGATGCCTTGATCACATATACAGAGTACGGTATATGTGATCAAGGCATTTGTACTCGCCTATGTCATAAACGGAAACCTTGTGTAAAATTTTCACTCCCTCCTAGTCCCGCTACTTTCGGTTGCGCGTTGATATGTCAGTCAGTTTCTCCGTACCTAAATATATAGATTAAAAAATAAATCATTTAGTAACGTCCTCTAAAAAAGCCAATTTTAACATTCCCTTTCATCCAAAAAAACACCGACAAAAACAATCTAATTTCCTAAACACTCTAACAAAATTAGTAATCGCGTAAAAAGAGAAAATACCACTTAACGTTCATACCTTAAAAACATAAGCAAATTCGATATGACGTCAGGAAACAGACTGTTATTACAGGAGCTATTCCGCGCACCTGTTTCAGCTGGATCGAAACAAGTCGACGGAATTTTAAGCGAAACGGAAGGGATATCGGAAGCCATGGGTATAATACTGATGGGCAATTGACCTGCACTGAATATGGATTAGGTAGTTTGTAATAATTTGTTTAGGTACACGTAGGGCTCAAAATGGGGACTCTGCTCGCTCATCGAGGGATTCCAGGGAAGACGGTAGCACAGTAATCACGTGTTACCGAGCACAAAGAGGGTCAGGGGAGACCGTTATAAATTCTCTTCAAGGATGTGTCGTAACAGACGTTGCACTCAGGGGGTTCCGGAATGGTCTTTTGAGAGGTAAAGGGCCCCTTCTATGTGCTGATGGTGATCACCGGGGTGGGTTTAGTGAGGTAAAAATCCCACACTCCCCAGACTTATCCCCAAAGTCCAGGTGCCTTTTGAAGGTTTCCCCTCGAAAACAAAAAAAAAGTACACGTAGGGACCTAATGACAGCATCAGCGGACGGCATTACCGTGGCCGAATTCTGGGCCAGGCAAGGAATTTAACTAATTTTGCCATCGATACGCTAAGAAGAAGAAGCTGTGGTTGCCTATAATTGAGTGTTCATTATAGGACCAGGTTACTTGTACCATTTTCTATTTCTTAAGTTTTTTTATTTTGTAATACTCGTTGGTGATCCTTAAATAAATAAATAAATGTTGAACCAACAAATTAGCAGAGAATAGTCGGCCTTATAATTTACCCACTGTTGGGACTCAGGCCTCCACTCTTGGAGAGGGAATGGGCCTTAATCCACCACGCGGGCCCAGTGCGGGCTGGTGGATGTCACATGTCTTCCAATTTTTGGTTCTAGGACATGCAGGTATCCTCACGAGGTTTTCTTCACCATTTTGAGTGCAGTGGTGATAAATTATTCAAAGTAATGCGCCTGGCTGAGTTTGAACCCGCGACCTACAACTCGCAAGTCGGGGTCGTTACCACTCGGCCGCCACTGCTCTCTGAACCAAAAAATAGTCAGGTTAAATTAAGCTTTAATTTTTCATTGCCATGAAAAGATTTTTCGAAAAATATAGTTTCATCTTTCACTTTGCTTTTTTAATAGTCTAAAATGGTACGCAATGGATGAAACAGTGCTCAGTTTGTACCTAGAATAATCCTGTGCATAAAGTCTAAATATCAAATATACTTACTTTATAATAACTTTCCTTCACCACAAAAGTATTGGCCAGTTACGTTTTTTTGGGTTCGGTACCTCAAAAGTAAAAAACGCAACTCTTTTATGATCATTTTATCGTCAGTGTGTCTATCTATCAGTCTTGCCCTTTATCTCAGGAATGCTTGAAGGCATCGAGTTGTATACTGTTAAATGAGGCTCTAAAGTATCAAGAATATTGATTTTACACAACATTTAAAGATACCTGGGCTCTAGCCAAAATAGTCGACCCAATTTTTTTTTTTTTAATACCATTTCGGAAAAGAAAATTCTAAATAAGAATTTCTATTTGAAGATTTCTAAATGGCTTTTCTCTAAAAGAACTACATTTTCATGCACACTGTTCTTTTAAGATTATGACGCTAGTAACATTGCAAGCTGTTACTAAAAGAATATGAGTATGCAAGAGAGTGTACTTACCATTTAAAAGTAAATAAAAAAGGAACCTAACAATACTTTTAGCATTTTGTATGTAGATTGTAGGTACTTCAAATTCATAACAACTTTTATTTTTATAATTTATAAGGCAGCATTCTTATGAGGCATGGGACTCGCAGGTGATTCCCGGCGACCCTAGGCACACAATTACAGACGATGGGCAATAGGTAGTCCGCAGACGTAAACAGTTACTCAGACTTGACAGTAAATGACGCGCTACAGTGCCATGACAGTCCCAACTGAAAAATCATCCAATGACTTCTCCCGGTCTAGGGTGGAGCAAGAGGGCGTGTCAGACTTTTACTGACTAAAACCCGCTCCTATGTGCTTTCTTTGCCTTGCGTTTCGGGACCTCGGATATTAATTTTAGAAGCAAACCCATGGCCCCAGTAGACTTCGGCCCTTCTGAGTTCTTACTATTTTACTAATATGTCCTTGAGACGCACGTGGAACGCAACGTACAATTTTCGGGATCGATTACTGGATAGCCGGACGGTGAACTACCTAGCTAGCAGTCCGCAAGCCCGTGCCTACGGTAGCTGGAAATAAGGTCTGAATCTCGCTGGCTGGGGCGTGTAGATGTTAGTTTCACCACGGGTGTGGCCGCTTCCTTCAGTAGCAATACTGCTTCGCAGAAGAAGGCGACCACCTGCCATTTACAGAGGTCTTTGCCACCGATCACCCCCACGAGAACACGGCGGTTCTCCGTAAAAACGAGCGACACTAGACCGAATGCTCCACCGTATCCTCCAGGCGGTCAGCACAATGGTGGCACCTGGGTATTTCTTCCACCTGAATTTCAAACAGGAACCTCACGAACTAACCATATCCAGTGATGATTTGTATCAGGCAAAAGGTGAGGACGCCATGACGCCTCTTTAGCAGCGGCTAGGGAAGTGCTGCGGCATCTTTGGCAGTAAGTCCTGTAAGTCCTCTCTTTGAGGAGTGCTTCAAAGCCCTTTTTTGTAAACTGCCGCGGTCATAGCGCAATGGTGGCGATAGGAGTTTTCAGCGACATTTAGTTGGTGGATATCCCACCTACACGCACAAAACGTTTTGGGAACACATTCATTGTGCGTGCAGCTAGGGAGTGTAATTCCTTGCCGGGGTCTGTGTTTCCTGATAGCTACAACTAGAGAATCTTTAAGTCGAGAGTGAATAGATTTCTTCTAGGTAAGCGCGTTCTATCATCGACTGCATCGTCGCTTTTCATCAGGTGAAATAGCGGCCAAGCGCGAACCTATCAACAATAAATAAATAAAAAATATACTCGCATACATACACATATCGCTACATTGTCATCTGTTTGTTTTATCTAATCTTTAATTCTTTTCCGGATGCTTTGATTTTGTCTTTGTATAATTAACTACCCTTAAATCAACGGCTTTGTAGATAGTTTCGCCTGTTCCAAATTCTAAGAGGTTTGAGCTTTGAACAGAATAGTACTGTAACAATCAGAATAAGTAATACTGTTATCTACTGTGTTTCATTCGGTATTCCCTTTGGCTTTAATACCCGTACAATTTGTGTTTCTCGAGTAATTAACTGCGAATTCTGTCTAAGTACCTACTCGTGTAGATTTCTTCTTTGATGTTTTAGTATTGTGAGGATTAAAGACAAGATGTATGGTAAGTAATCAGGACAAATTGCAAGAATAATGCTAGCAGGATTTGTGTAAAAAGAGCTTTATTTTTGCCTTTTATAATATCTTTGATAACAGTGGATTAATATTGAATAGCCCACACTAGGACAAAGGGTCTCTCTGTTTCTGGTTTATCAACTAGACGGCCAGACTTTGGGCTACCCATTACTCGTCGCTCGTAAGTCCGCATCTGCGGTGGCCGGGAATAAACTTGCAACTTCCGATACCCAGGGTGTTTTCAAAATGGACATGCTCATGATGTCCGTTCCCGTGGGTGGAGTTACATATTTGATGATTTCCTACTGAAATTAAAAAAAATACAGGTAAGGTTTTTTATGGCGGGTAAATCACCTTATAACCTCCGCTCTTGGGCGGAGCGAGAGATAGTGTCAGACTCTTACTGACTAAAAACCCACCCCGTTCCTTCGAGCCTTCATACCGGGGCTCGAGCTATCTTTCGAAACTAACCCTGGCCCTAGTAGGCTTCAATCCAGCTGGGCCCCTGCTGTTGCTGACAGTTCGTACGGTCAGACAACGAGCTACCCATTGCTCGCCGTCCGCAAGTCCGCGCCTACGGTGGCCGGAAATCGGAATCGTAATCCCAGGGATGGCGAGAGCGCCGTTGCTTGGTGCCCCCACGAGGGCACGGCGATGCTCCGACCAAGCTGGGCTCACTTCGACTGAGTGCTCCCGAACTTGCCATGTCCAGTGAGACCTGTGTCATGTGGAAAAACACAGGTAAGGTTATACAGGAGTTTCTATGTTACAAAATATGTAGTATTTCGTAAACATAAAAAAAGTCCTTAGAGATGGATAATGTCTGTTGGCATTTTTAGACTAAAAAGTCGATGAATGAGCGTATTTCTAATGTCACACATCATCGCTCCCACACTAGTATTTTTCACAGTCAAACAGAGAATTACGCGCTATTTTCATGTTGTTTTACTTTTTGAATACTTTATAGATAGAATTAAATGTTTTTTGTGTTAAAAGTTGTTATAATTACGTTTATTTCTAATAGAGACACAGGCATGAAACACACCACTTTAAACTTTAACGTTAATAACGGTTTGACTAAATATTTGCTCACTTTGATCAGGTTTCAAAGCAAGGTCACGTTTTATACCTAGTTATTTACATATTAATAACGAAGCTTTGAAACTTTAACATCAAATATCTGGCAAAATTCTAATTGCTGAATATCATATGAAGTAATGTTTCAATAACTGTTTAAAACCATAATTTTAGTATGGTAAAATAATAAAATTACATTTCAGTTTCAGTGTGAAATAAAATTTAGAATCAAACAAGCTTACCTGTTAAGCGAAGTCGCGAAACCTTAAACACCTGCCTAGTATTTTTATGTAAAGAATCTATGTACAAAATTTCAAAACTGTATGAAAAATCACAAAGTAATAAGCGAATTATGGAACTTGGTTGGCGACATAAATACATGGTCACCGGGCCACCTGGACGACTGAGGGGTGGTCTTGCTTTGTGCGCTGTGTGCTGGCACCTGATTCCTGCTATGACCTGCCGTGACCTGTACCTCTAGTCAAGTTGATAATTTGCAATCGCTAATTCTAGTAGAAAACCTCAAATGATGGGAATGACGTCATCTCAACGCTCAGTCACGTAGTCAGAACAAAAGAATCGAGGGCGTGGCCAACTCGATGCATTCGACGCAAGCGAAACGGTTGTAACTTGGCTAGGGGGTTGTTTTGTACTTATTGTCGGTGGTGTCCAAATTGTAACCTTTTTTAAATATTTTTGGGAAAAAATATAAAATAGTTTAAAAATTATTGGAATCCATTCAGTTACTGATTCTGAACAAACCATATTCAGGTTTGACTAAAAATAATGTTATATTTGTATTTTATATTGGTATCACGTCTATTTGTAATATAATTTTATTCTCAACCATTGGTTTCCACAAAAATTCAACAAATTTCGTTAAAACTACGTAACTGCAATCTGTGATCTCAACAGATAATATAAATAACTAGCTTTTGCCCGCGACTTCGTTCGCGTGGAATAGTGACTTCCGGAAATTTCAGTACTGAATTGATGCCGACTCTTGACCAATAGATGGCGCTGTATGTCCGGAATAAATTTTATTTTTTATTTTATTTTTTGCAATAAAAACTATCCTATGTCCTTTCTCAAGTTCCAAACTATGTCTGTACCAAATTTCACACAAATCGGTTCAGTAGTTTAGGCGTGAAGCAAAGACAGACAGACAGACAGAGTTACTTTCGCTTGGATTAATCTTTTAAACTTTAAATAGTTTTTCTCAAAATCAATCAAGAACATTCCCTGTTCTTTACTGGTACTACATCTATGTGTAATTTAATTTCATTTTTAACTACTGGTTTACGTAAAAAATTAACAAATTTCTTTAAAACGATGTAATTAGACTAAAGTTTAAATGCGTTTTTCTCAAAATTAGTTCAATTGGACATTCAAATGACTGAAAAGTTGAAAGAAAATCGTTTGTCTTCGTATGGTCATGTGAAGTGGAGAAATGAAACGCATATATTGTATTTTGGGACTCAGTGTTCAGCCGTGGCTATTAAAATACCATTCCTGCTTAATTTCTATCCGAAGAAAGAATACATGTTTTAACCATGTCAATATACCTCTTTAAAAATAAGTCATGATGTTATGTTTACAAAACATCAAAGCTTCCAGAACTTTAACATTATATATTTGCCAAAATCCAATTTATAAACATACATAGAAGCATAATTATATGAATCTGTTCAAAGTCAGAACTCAAACTGTTGGTATCGCAGGTAGAATAAATTAATGCAGGGACACCGTGAAAATGTGTTGAGTTGGAGTAGGTAACTTACAGGTGATATGACAGTTTAATTTCGTGTTTACAGAACATTTTGTGAAGGTAGAGTGGTTTGTTTTTGGTTCTCAGAAGGACAGTGATGGAGATATTGTTTGTTTTGTTTTCAAAACTAATATAAACTGTTAAGGCGTGTAGTCCCTTGAACCATCTGGCCGAAATTATGTGAACGCAACTCTCGCACTCGCCTAGGCGGCAGTACGCAAATCTGTGCATTTATTTGCGGCCAGCAGCGCTCGGAAAGCGCTTTAAATCCATTTTCTCTGCGAGATATTGATTGATTTACATATGCAATGTTCACTTTGAAGAATATTTAACCACCAATTTTTATGTGTAAAAATGTTTCTAAAGGTCCAAGCCGTTTTGAAGGAGTAGGGAAAAGTTGCGAAAAGTTGCGCAATTGCTAAATATTTTTTTTAAACAAAAGTATTAATAGAACGCAAAAAACAAATGTTGATAATTTTGTTCATGAATCTATAATAAACATATATTTTTTTCAAACCAATTGACCTAGCCGTTACGGAGGAGTAGGCCTCAGAAAATCACTGTTTTATGGCACTTTTCGGGCGCTTGGCCCTTAAGTTGGTAATTGGAAAACGTAGACTGACGGTAATTTTTAATGATACTGTTTAAATTTAGATAGTTTTGATTTTTTTTTAGTTCTGCATATTTCAATCACTGTCAAATCATTTTACAAGCATTTAATAATGTCTATGAAATATATTAAATTGACTTTTTCCCAACTGGCGGACCCCAACCGCTGCCAGTCTAGTTGGATGTGGCTGAATACCCGTGCTTTATACGGAACAACTGCTTATCAGACCTCTACAACCTAGTTACTGGGCGATACGATACTCTATCGGTAGAGTGATGGTCATACATATAAATCTATACTTTAATATTACAAATGTGAAAGTAACTCTCTCTGTCTACTTTCACGGTTAAACTAATTAACCGATATTTAAGGAATTTGGTACGGAAGAGTCTTGAACTCTAAGAATGAATACAGGCTACTTTATATCCGTCTTCTACTTCAAATTCGTGTATGCTATAACTAAAATTCACATGGACAAAGCGCAAGAAAAAAACAAAAGAGAATAAAGGTTGACTATGCACTATATCTGCCTATGTTCACATTGTATATGACATATACATGATATGTGTTTTGTACATGAAGTATAAATAAATAACACGAAGATAGTCTATTTAAAAAATCAAACGACTTGGGAATTTTGTATAATATTTAATCATTTAAAAAATACTTATATTCGATACTTTTTAAAAGATTCTTCTATCAGTAAACAATGATCAAGATCTTTTAATCAACCTTAATTATTGAACCAGTGTTATCTACACCAGATTTCATTTTACCTTAATAATTAGCCAAGTCGTTTGACTTTTTAGCCAGACTCTAAAGCAGATCAGAATAGAAAAATATAAAAATCTTGTTATTTTCAAACACAGGTCATTTTTCTCCAAACCAATATACCGAAATTCTCTCCACGCATTCTTACCAAATTACACGCTCCATCTAACATAAAATTACCTCCTCCTCTTTTCCCACATCCATTACACCTCTCCCAGCCTCCATATTGCGGGCTTAATCTGCATGTCGTTACGAGCCGTGTCTCAACTCATCCATAATTCACATAATGAGGACAAGCAGAGTACTGTAGAGGCGAAATAAGTTATTCACCGAGCAAGTTATTTAGATTTTGGTGGTCATGATGACAATATTGTAGAGAATGAAGTATTTTAGAGTAATTAAAGAGAAAACCGATGATGATAATGATGATGATGTTATTAGATGATAGAAATCAGAAGAAAAATTTCAAGAAAGTGTAAAGATGAAATGATGTAAACAATATACCGCATTTCAACTCGTTCATAATTCACATAATGACGATAAGCAGAGTACAGTACGAAATAAGCTATTCACCAAGTTAGATAGTTAGATTTTTGTGGTCATGATGACAATATTGTAGAGAATGAAGAAAGAAAAAATGCGTTTTGAGACAATTTTAAGGACCATGATTTTGTAATAGGCTATTTTAGAGTAATTAAAGAGAAAACAGATGATGATAATGATGATGATGTTGTTATATGATAGAAATTAGAAGAAGAATTTCAAGAAAGTTTGAAGAAGAAAAGACGTAGACAATGATTGTGCCTCAACTTATCTATAATTCCGATAATTAGGACAATTAGGGTACTGTAAACGTGACACAAGTTATTCACCGAACAAGTTATTTAGATTTTGGTGGTCATGATGACAATATCGTAGGGAGTGGAGAAAGAAAGAATGTGATAGGTTGTTTTAAAGTAAATTAAAGAGAAAAATAAGGTGATGATGATGTTATTTATTAGAAATCAGAAGGAGAATTTCAAGAAAGTGTGAAAAAACCAAAGTAAGAAGGTTTGATGAAGGAGAAATCTGAAGAAAAATTGCAATGAAAACGTCAAAAGAAGATAAAACGATGCAGTAAAAGTACTGTCTCCGCTCATTCTTAATAACTTTCATAAATTTGCAGGAATATAGCTAAAAAGTACATCATAATAACATACAAGGTGTAAGGGACAGCCCTCCACAAACTTTAAGGGCTTGCTCAGTAGACGAAACTGAACAACCTTCCACAAAAATTTTTTTCAGGAAACGATAAAAAAAATCAGCCTCTTCATACAAACTGTCCAATCGAGTTAATAATTTTGTATGGTGAGGCTGATTTTTTATTTCGTTTCCTAAAAAAAAAATTGCAGGTTGTTCAGTTTCGTCTACTGAGCAAGCCCTTAAAGTTTGTGGAGGGCTGTCCCTTGCACCTTTTATATGCTATTTATAGTGGGAGAAAGTACTAATTACACGTAGGCAGCTCTATCTATGCTATTTATAGTAGTAGTATTTTAGCAAAAGATACTACGAAAGCGTAAAAATATAGTCTTACAATAGAGTGAGCACTGGTGACTGAGTGGTCATGGCTCCGACTTACGAGTTCTAGGTCGCAGGTTCAAACCTTGCCTGGCGTATTACTT
This sequence comes from Mythimna albipuncta, assembly GCA_929112965.1. Taxonomy (NCBI): domain Eukaryota; kingdom Metazoa; phylum Arthropoda; class Insecta; order Lepidoptera; family Noctuidae; genus Mythimna; species Mythimna albipuncta. The sequence continues at coordinate 14,128,837 of OV815982.1, forward strand.
TGTGTAATTTATTTCATTACCACTCCTCTCAAAACGGTGAAGGAAAACATCGTGAGGAAACCGGCATGTCCTAGAACCAAAAATTTGAAGACATGTCACATTCATCAAAACGCACTGGGCCGGAGAGGTGGATTACGGCTCTCTCCCTCTTTTAGAGAGGAGGCCTGAGTCCCAGCAGTGGGAACATTTAAAAAAAGGATGATAATGATGAATAGAGGAGCTCTCTATCCTTCGTATTCAGCAATGTTGTGTTGGGAGTCTTATATATTTTTTTCTAAACCCCAGCAACATTTGAATAATCCTCTGAAATGTAGCCTTTTGAATACTAATTCTCTTTCAGAATGATAAATCTGTCTTGTTTAATCTATTTCGGTTTCGAATATTTCACGCCATAAAATCGTCATTACCAAGTTGTGGGTGTAAGAAAATATATTTCTCGACCCGATCCCTTTAAGGGTCAATGGCAGAACGGGTATTACCGTTTTGAGTTTCTAATCCCGCAAAATATATATCCTCCGGATTGCGGGTGCTAATGAGCCTAATTTCTGCTGTGAAATTAATCAAGTATTTTAGATCTAATTTTTGTTTTTTGGATAATGTTTAGAATTTTAAAGTTTTCGAAGCTATGGAGGATTAATACAAAATTTGCTTTGCTTATTATTTTATTAGGCTTTGATAGCCTTTTCTTTATTATCTTCTTGATGAAAAAAATATATTACTATCTTTACAATTTAAAAATGTTGAGGATCACGATATAATGTCAATTTAAGAATACTTTAATTTTTCATTCAGTAATTAAGTAGCATTCTACTGGTGATAAAATTTTTAAAATAGATCTAGCAGTTTTTGAGTTTATTCAATAACAACAAAAATACATTTTTTTTTCTCTTTCGGTTTTAAGAATAGATTTTTTTTAAGACCTTTTTAGGATTAAATGCAATATGTAACACTACATTATCTGGGACTCAGACCTTCTCTATAGAGGTAATGTGCCGTAACCTGCTACGGGGACCCAGTGAGAGTTGGTATAATTAATTACGTCACATTTTTTCGTTTTTTTAGTTATAGGAAACACCAATTTCTTCTTAATGTTTTTCTCAATTGTTTTGAGAGCAGTAGTGATGAAAAAAATTATACAAAAAAACAAAAGCATAGCATATCATAGTCGGCTTTATAATATTCCCACTGTAGAGACTCAGGCCTTGTCTCTAAGGAGAGGGAAAAAACAATAGCTATAATTAAACATCAAAACAAATTATCAACTAAGAATTGAGTAAAGACAGCTCTTATGGTTCCTCTATTCCTTTCACAGCAGGAGGAGACAAATCAAAGGCGTTTGTATTGCGGCGGGGCTGCATACATTATTAAGCAGAGCCCTGATAAACCGACAAATTCGTATAACACCACCAACTAAGCTTTGCTGTTCTAAAATTGGCTGTAGCCAACTTGCAACCTTATTACCATAACTTAAGATTCTTATTTGAATAATCTTTCTTTTTGATATGCAAACGTAAAGATGTCGACTTCAATTTACTTCACAATTATTTTGCAGTTAGTAAACTATTTAATTCGATCTTATTACAGAGTCATAAGGTTGGAGTTAGTTTGTCAGTTTCATCGTCTAATAGCATTAAGGGGAAGCCAACAGGAGAATTCATCAAGTTTGTTTAAAATGTTGATATTTCAAATTCCAAGACTTTAATGGAGCGAATGTTGGTTTTGTAAGGATTGTTAGCATTAGGCGCGTTATTAAAACAAAGTTTAAACGTTGCTTCTTCTGCTTGATTCAATTTCTAATCAAATTGTTTGAGATTTTCAATTAGAAGTAAACTTATTTATTTATTTATTATATTCTTTATTTTACACCACGTAAAGAAAAATACAGGACAAAGATTTAAAAAAATAAGTGTATATTAGTCTGTCTAAAAAGTCACACGACTTGGGGATTTATTTTATCATTTATAAAAATACTTATATACGATACTATTTTTAAGGTTTTTCTATTAGTAAACAATGATCAAGATCATTTAATCCACCTTGATTATTGAACCAGTGTTCTTTCATCTGACTACATCAGATTTAATTATGCCCTAATAATTACTCAAGTCGTTTGACTTTTTAGACAGACTCTACAATGACAGTCTTATCGTACAGGGCGATCTCTTACAGACACCCTTTGGATGGTCAGAAAGAAAGGAGATAGATTTAGTGATTTGATGATTTTTTAAGGGCCAAGCGCCCAAAAAGTGCCATAAAACAGTGACTTTCTGAGGCCTACTCCTCCGCAGCGGCTAGGTCAATTGGTTTGAAAAAAATATATCTTTATTATAGATTCATGAACAATAATATCAACATTTGATTTTTTCGTGCAATTAATACTTTTGACAAAAAAAATATATTTAGCAATTTCGCAACTTTTCCCTACTCCTTCGAAACGGCTTGGACCTTTAGAAACATTTTTACACATAAAAATTGGTGTTTAAATATTCTTCAAAGTGAACATTGCATATGTAAATCAATCAATATCTCGCAGAGAAAATTGATTTAAAGCGTTTTCTGGGCGCTGCTGGCCTTATTTGCGGCCAGCAGCGCCCGGAAAGCGCTTTGCGGCGGCCGCATATATTTGCGTACTGCCGACTAGGCGAGTGCGAGAGTTGCGTTCACATAATTTCGGCCAGATGGTTCAAGGAACTATACGCCTTAATGTTTAGCCGAAGTTTTATCCGCTCAAGTGATAGCGTATCGTGATCGCGGTAGCGGAGATAACCAACATAGTACTCGTAACATTGATAAGCGATAAAAATTGCCAAGAAATGAAAAGAACTAGCCAAGTTCGAGTCAGGCACACGCATTAACGTCTTTATTATTATTTTTATTTTTTTTATTGCACCTGAAATAGAAATAACTAGAATGGCGACCACGTACCGGAAGACGTAGCGTTAAAAGGCCTTCTACAAGGTAGACCGATGACCTGGTAAGAGTTTAGGGAATCCGATGGATGCGAGACGCACAAGACTGCTCGTTGTGGCGACACTTGGGGGAGGCCTATGTCCAACACTGGACCTCTTTCAGCTGAACTGATGATGATGATGATGATGAATAGAAATACATATTATTCTGTGAAAATTTTAACTCTTCCTTTGACGGTTTATGAGATACAGCCCGCTGACGATCAAGCGGATAAATAGCGGAGGTTTAGTCATAAGGGTCCCCCGTTTTAGTACCTTTTGGTTACGAGACCCTAAAACCAGCCCTGTTAAGCCACGTGAAGTGTAGGATTTCGCAGTAACCCCTTATAAAATATGACTTAAATGGGGTTTTTTGTTTATTATCATGAAAATATTAATTGAGTTAAACGATTCAAAGGGGTTATGGATTAGGCGAAAACAAATATCAATACATGTAGAACAGGCACACTAAAAAAAATATTTTCAAGATTTTGTGTGATTTTTTTTGTCGGTGCTGTTAATAAAATACCTATGCATTATTACAGCTTACTAGTACTAACGGGTTCTAAGCCAAACTGAGGACTGCTGGGTAGACAAAAAAAAATCAACTTTCATTCCCACAATAACTGACTGGCCTGTTGGTCTAGTGGTTAGTGGCCCTGACTGCTATGCCGGAGGTCGTGGATTCGATTCCCACCCAGGACAAATGTTTATGTGATTAGCATGATCATTTGTTCTGTGTCTGGGTGTACTTTATCTTTAATATGTATGTATTTAGAAATATATAAGTATGTTTGTCAGTTGTCCAGTACTCATAATACAAGCTCTGCTTAGCTTGGGACTATACGGCGTTGTGTGATAGTTGTGGAATATGTTATATTTTTTATGTTATAATATCATCATCACATCATTCATTGTTGTTTCTATAATAGTTTTGTCTCTTTGTTATTTAACATCGACATCCGAAATTAAAGTTATTTTATACTTTTCAGTGTTTTTAACATTGAAGTCGGTTATATTTGTTTTTTGTAAAAAGTTTTTTATTTTACACTTTTGAGCTATGGTACCACCACTAAAAAGTACCCCTCAGACAAAGTTAAACAACTTATAGCCACAGTGCATCTTATAACGATTCTAAAAAAAACATACATTCAGCCGAACATAAAACCTCCTCCTTTTTGAAGTCGATGCGCCTCGCATCCCGATGGATCCCGGACTGCATGACCATCCAGAGTGAGTCCCTCAGAAATAAATTCAAAGAAATCGATATATTGACACTGCCTTCTCTTTATATCTTAGAAAGTATTCTGTATGTCCGTAAAAACCTAGGACTTTTCAAAATTAGAAGCGATTTCCATAACATAAATACTCGTAGTAAACACGAAATTATATTACTCAAATGGAGATTAGCCAAGACCAGTAAGTCATTTTTAATAAATAGCATACGCTTTTATAACAAGCTACCAAAAGCGGTGACTGAACTTAGCGAAGGAAAGTTCAAAACCCATATTAAGCGTGTCTTAACCAAAAAAGCTTATAACAAGGTTAAAGACTATGTCGAAGACACACTTGTTTGGCAATGACTACCTTTGCACTTGTGGCCCCCTGGTAACTCATAATATTGTGTGAATGTATCTATTAACTGCTCCATCTTTGTTGTAACATTTTTTTTTTCTCTTAACACATTGCTTTTGCAATATTTTTATTTTATTTTATTTTATCTGACTCCAACCACATTAAATTCGTTAGTTTTTCTTTTTTGGTTGTTAACGTCTCATTTATTGACAGCTTTTTTTTTATATAGCCTCTTTTTATAATGTAAATGTAAGAACACTGTAGACTCCACGAATTCTTAGATTACTTCATATTTTGACTCACTTTTTTTAAATGATTATTTTGATGATTTAATTGTTCTTTTGAGTACAATATAGACAGGTTTACACTGTTCTTAAATAATACCTATTAATACTGTAATATGGAAATATTGTAACTACAACCACTTTTTTAAAAGAGTAACCATGGAGTTTCTTGCCGGTTCTTCTCCATAGGAAACGACCAATTTCGAACCGTGCACTAGCTTCTGACGTTTTATAAGTACCCATGTAGGCCTATGTGAAATAAAAAACTTTTGACTTTGACTTTGATCCATTTGACTGGTCTGTTGGTCTAGTGGTTAATGGCCCTGACTGCAATACCGGAGGTCGTGGGTTCGACTCCCACCCAAGACAAATGTTTGTGTAATAAGCACGATCATTTGTTCTGTCTGGGTGGAATTTATCTGTAATAATAAAAAATATATAAGTATGTTTATCAGTTGCCTAGTACTCATAACTCAAGCTCTGCATAGCTTGGGACTAAACGACGTGGCTTTCCAACACTGCGTCTCCCAGTACGAGGCCCCACTCCAGACTCTTTTCGACACCAACGGCCATCTGTTCTGCGAGCAATGTGCATGGCACATCGTCACTTAAGTTTGGCAAAAATAGACTATCTGTAAGTAAAGATAAAAAATTACAAACTCTGAACCTTTAACCTTTTTGCTGACTCGCCTGGTCTGGCTACTCTGACTTCAAAACTTAACCTCTCAGGATTTTGCGGGCTCAGGACGCTAGTGTATACTTAGCATAAATTCAGCGGCTTAAGTGGGGATGCAAGCATGCACTTGTGGATAGAACAATCTAGGTGTTAGTAGATCATAACTTGCATCTGTAGTGTCATTGTTGAACTACGCGGTTTGCTACGTCGTAGCAGTGTCGCTACGTCGTAGCGGTATTGCTACGAGTACTACGGAGTTTAGGATTTTGATCTATAAATTTTCATCTTCCTGTTCTTTTTCTGGTCTTTTGTATCTTTTTTTTTTATTTTGGTATGAAATCACCGGTTTGAAAGTAAGAAAAAAATTGACTGCGTAAAAATAAGAAATCATTTACTTTTCTCGTTTACTTTATTTTTATTATTTTTTTTTTCTATTTTTTACATTTTTCCTTTCTATTTTTTACTTTTTTCTTAAAAAAAAGCGCTTAAAGCAGCTTCAAGCTTCACCAGGCACAAGAGGTATCGTGCGCTTCAGCTGTTTTTTGCGGCCGCTTCTAGCTTTTTTTTGTGCAGGCGTTTTTTTGAGGCCCGTGTGCGGGGTCATTTATGAGTGACATAGCCTATATTTTATGTGAGCGATAAAGCCGCGGGCAAAAGCTAGTGTAATATAAATTATATATTAACACTAGGTACTCTATCCCACACATTTTATTACTGAGAAGATTTGCAACAGCTGAGCTCGGATCTTGGATTATATAATTTCTTACTCGCATTGCAAAGATACTTCAACCTAGTTAAACATTCTCTTTGTTCTTTGTTAAACACAAACTTAGAGCTCAAAGAAATCGCCAGATTTATGAACAGTATGAAATAGGTCAAATAAATATTAATGTAATTATGATATGAGAAGTAGTGGCCTTGGTACAGGAGAGCAGTGACAGGCGGTCGCCTCCTTCTGCGAAGCAGTAATGCTAGCAAAGGAGGAGGCCGCACATGTGAGGCACCCGCGCTCACACCCCAGCTGCCGCCGCGATTCCGATCCCAATTTCCAGCCACTGTAAGCGTGGGCTTACGGACGGCGAGCAATGGGTAGCTTGCTGTTCCACAGTCCAGTGACCGTCCGGACTGAGCCCAAGTCGTCGAGCGGCGTGCACTGTTCCCGCGCGCCTCAAGTAGTTGTCAGCAACCGTAGGCGCCCAAGATTTAAGCCTACTGGGGCTAAGGATCTATTTCTGTAAGAGAGACTCGGCTCCCGTATAAAAGGCAACGAAGGAACAGGGTAGGTTTTTTAGACAGTAAAAGTCTGACACTATCTATCTCTCGCTCCGCCCAAGGGCAGGGGGATGTCATCTGGATGATTAACTACCGAAAAAAAAAAAAATGCCTCTACGGTCAAACTAAGCTTTTTGCCTCTTTGAAAAATTTGTTTGCTGCAGTCTTCTAATTTAGCTTTCATCAAGGCTACAGTAAATAGTCTTTTAATAAACTAGTGCGTTTCATTATCAACGACTGCATCATTTATATATTGTAAAATTTATGTACAATAAAGTATATAAGAATATAAAAATTCCTAACCCAACTTTTCGGAGAACCCAAGCAAATAAGACACCTATAATTACATACAAAAAGCAAAAAAAAAAACAGCTTGAAAATGATTTTCCATTTTCCTAACACCTCATCTCCTTGATATAGAAACTCGAGTGGATTAGAAACCTCCTTGCTCTGACTATAACGACGGCATAAGGAGCAGAACTAGAGCGTTATAAAGTAACGGCTACAAAGGGAATATTGAGATGGACTTATTTAAACTGAGAACGTAGTTCTAGCGCTACACACTGCTGTGGAAAATGAAGAGTAAATGTGAGAATTGTCCAACTATAATGAATTATAATATAATAATAAAGCGGGATTGGTTCCCTCTCCTAGAGAAGAGGCCTGAGTCCCAGCAGTGGGAATATTAAAAGGCTGATCATGCTATGCTATGGAATTGGGCCGGACATGTTTTCTTCATGTCAGATGAGCTGTGGGCTAAAAGAGCTACTTATTGGGTCCTATTAAACGCAAAACGACATCTCGGCAGACGTAGGCGAAGGTAGACAGGTTAGCTCTCATGAGATCGCACTACCGGAGAAACCGGCCCACAATGGCCGAAGACAAACGTATGTGGAAAAAAGAGTGGGAGACGTTCGCCAAGCAGCATCATCCTCCAATACTTCCACTGTTGGACATAGGCCCATAGGCCTTCGCCCAGCACTGGGACAAAAATGAGCAACTAACTACCTAAGTAAGTGAATTATGAGCAATTTTTTTTTTATTATTGATAGGCTCGCGTTTGACCACTATCTCATCTGATGGTAAGAACACGCTTGCCTTGAAATAACCAATTCATTCTTGGCTTAAAGACCTTATAGCTATCAGAAAACACAGAATCTATGTGCGACATTGTCTAGAGTCTGTCTAATAAGTTAAACGACTTGGGTAATTATTAGAATTTATTTAAATGTGTTGAAGTCAACACGGGTTCAATAATCAAAGTTGATTAAGAGATAGGGATCAGTGTTTACTAACAGAAGAACCTTATAAAAAGAATCGAATAAATATTATACAAAATTCCCAAGTCGGTTGACTTTTTAGACAGACTATACCCGCGTACCACGTTTTATCGAAACCTTTTCAGCCGTTCAAGCATGAAGACATAATAAACACATATATTTACACATGTGTGTGTTTGTTGCTTACAAACTTTCGCTTTTATAATTAAATCTTAGTGTGATTAAAAAATATATATATTATTATTCTCAAACATTCCCACCAGTATGTCACAAACAATTCAGCGAAACTAGGGCGTTTTTGTCCGCTTTCAGTTTCGTGCTTCACGTGTTTTTTTTTACGTACAAACTCTCGAAAACTCTCTGTTTTTACCCGTCCTTTCCATTTTGAACCTGTTAGAGATCGAAGCGCCTTTTGTTGCTACTAAAGTTTATGTAATGTGTAAATTTTAAAAGTATTTTTTCTTTGAGGATATTCAATTCGGAAGTGGATTTTCTGTAGAGGGATATCGCTGTAAGGGCATGAGCACATGATGCGTTGCGCTGCAGAGCAAATATTTAGCGATATCGGCGGGCACACAAGCGCTGTGGAGCTACAACGTTGTTATGTCGCAGCGGGAATGGGGATGATAGTGAAGCGAACGAGCGTGTGCCCCAGTATGCCCGTTCTTGTAACGAATAAACAACTGACCAGTGTCGCTCCGACATCGCAACGTATTCATCCCTCCCCGCCTCGTCTCGGCAGTAGCAAGTAAGGTGTTGAGCGCAGCGCATCATGTAAGGTGAGCACGCGATGCGTTGCAGCGGCGGTGCGGCACCAGAGCGGTGTAGTTGTGTCGTCTTACATAGAAATATCCGTGGCATGTCACACGATGCGCTGCGGTTTTTAACACGGAACAGGTTTGTAACCACTGAAACAAGGCGGGGAGGGGTAAATGCGTTGTGACGTCGGATTGGCACCGCTTAGTTATTTATAATCTGAAAAGAAATACCAAAACAAACTTTGTAATCAAAGTCTCTTTTTAAGTCCATACAGTAAATATGTAATGTTCAAATCATAAACGAACCATACAGATTAGTGTCTGATATAGTATTTTAATGAAAAACCTACATAGATTTGATTAGTCCTGTCCAGTCATTACAAGCATTTGTCAGTATTCGTGTAGCTCAACTCAAGACTAAACGATGAAAAAAACAAGAAACTAAGAACTAAGAATTCAATGACTTAATGAACAACACTAAAGAGAGGACTTTTTTATGAAACGTTCTCTTCTATTGTGTTCAGGATCGTGTAATAATTACTGATAATACATTTCAAAACGAGCGTATGCTATACATGAGGCTACAAAACTGTTCGAAAGAGACTCACTGCGGGCCTAAAATGCAAAAGATAACTGCAGAAACACAAGTGGTTTTTACCCTATAAAAGTGAAGAAAGAATTTATAAGGAAAACATCATCATATCAGACGAAAGACGTCTGCTATAGGATATAGGCCTCCCCCAAGAGTTACTGTAACAACTAGTTCTGTGCGTGAAGAATCGCCAAACTTGAGTGGCAATGAGCAGGGCCATTGCTCGCAGGACAGATGATCGACGGGGGCGAAAGCGGAGTGGAGTAGATGGAGTGGCGTCCATTGACCGGAGGACACAGAACACGTACGCATATGGAAGGCCTCAGACCAGGTAGACCGATGACCTAGTGAGAGTTGCATTAATCACATCGCGAGGCACGCGTCGCGAATGATACGTCACACAACTTAAGGCATATGACGATACATTTATGCGTGCGTCCTGAACGACACATACTCAAGCTGAGCATGCAAACTACCACGCACGGTGTTCGTCATTAGAAAACGCAAATAACACCTATCCATCCACACGGATCGCGCGGTTCGTACTGAAGCGGCGTTCGCAACGATCTTCTGACGCGAGTGCTCACTGTGCTCACTGTGAGCACACACGTCCACACAGCCCGAGGCATGCGAGACGAACTATTCGCGACGCACGCCTCGCGATGTCTGTGCGGGGCTCAGGATACTTCACTACGCTTTCTATTACTTGTATAATCTCCAAATTGATACATTTAAATAAAATGGTACTATCTCTATTTTTGTTGCTCTAACCAACCCCAGTTAACCTCCTGAAAGAACACCGAACCAGTCTAAACCACAAACAAACTATCTACTAACACACCAACGCATTCATTACCTCCGAAACGTAAACACGCACTGTAAAACCGAAGCTAATGGACAATTTCAAAGGCTGCGGGATTATACAAACAGTCACCGTGGTTCTGGAAAACTTATCAACTGTACCTTTACCATGAGTTTAAAGCAATAGTATTTGTCGATACTCGATACCGACTACGTAAATATTTTGTATGGCAAATTTTGCAGCGCCTCTAGCGGTCACTTACGGAACCAAAATTTGCCATACAAAATATTTATGTAGTCGGTATCGAGTATAGAATTATTATGTAATTTTAATTTTGATTCATTCAATAAAAAATGGAAGTATAACTGGAAACATGTATTTTAAACGCTAACTATATTCACGACTTCACATGGCGACTACTACTATAAAAAATATCCAATACTGATCTACAAGTTGCAAAAACCTATGAAAATTTTAATTGCGCCCGCTATACAGCATTGATTGTAACGGTTTTTAAGGCATATCCATAGAAGAAAACCTCCAAACCAATTCATACCCACAAACAAAACTATCTAGCTACACATGAACGTATACCTCTGCATTCATTACTACCGAAACGTAAATACGCACTCGAAAACCGAAGCTAATGGACAGTTTAAATTCCATTGCGCCCTTTGATAGGGAAAACCAATAAAATTGCCTTTCAAACGTCAAACGGTATGGTAATGTATAAGGAGTACGCCTGTGTATGCGGAGCACGATGCCGATATTTCACGGATAGATCTGTTCGGATTCAGATAAAAGGGGTTTAGAGTGTGGAAATGGATTTAGTTTTTACATTCTTTTTTAGTTTTACAGTAGAATATTTGATAAGGTTTTCGTGAATGGGATTTTGTTAGGAACTCTCTTGGTCTCGTAACTGCAAGCGCATTTTAGCTTTAAAAAATAGGTTCAATTCCGATCCATCCTCCACTGTTTGTGTAATCCCTCCAGAATTTTTTACTAGCAACCCAAAGTCCAGAGCCTCAAAGCGAGCTGCCTATGACCAATGCCTATTGCCAGTGATGACTGGCTCCGAAATGTGGTTGCTCAGAATGGGCCTCATCAGAAGGCTTAAAATCACCCAAAGGGCAATAGAAAGTGCTATGCTCTAAGTTTAATTATGTAATCTTATCATAAATAAAGGGATTCGCAGAAGAACTAAGTTTACCGACATAACCCGAAGAATCGCTTAAGTGGCAGTGGGCAGGGCACGCTTGTAGAACAGATGATCGATGGGGACGAAACGTTCTGAAATAGTAACCACGTACTAGAAAGAATAGCATTTGAAGTCCTCCCACAAGGTGGATCGATGACCTGGTTAAGGTCGGTGGAATCCGATGGATGCTAGACGCACAGAACCGAGAATAGATCTTTATTCAACACTGGATGTCTTTCGGCTGAACTGATGATGATTGATGATGACCTGGTGTGAGTCACAGAAATTTGATGGATAGGAGATACACTTACACAGTGATTTTACCTCAAAGAGATGTCAGCAAAACCGCAGGGGCTCAGCAGGGCTGAAGACTATTGGTGTCATGAGTTAACTTTTGAAAGGGAACCCCGGGGTCCATGACCACAAAAAAAGGAATATAGGTGTGGTTTGAGTCGTTAAGAGTCTGACACTTCCGTTCTACATAAGAGCGGGAGAAGTCACTAGTCAATAGATTTCCCATCTAAAAAAGGACACGGTGACTAGAAAATAATTCAATTCAATTTGACTTTTTCAATACATTTAAAGTTAAAAGTAAGATGGCTTCTATTTTTTTAATTTTATAAACTAGCGCTGGCCTGCGATCCCACTTGATTTTCGACAATGACACAATCATTGATGGTAAGGTGCACTAGTTTATTAAGAGTCTATTAAATCTAGCTTAGAATATAACCAAATTATAATGTTTTGAAAATCTACATTACTTTAAACTTTACAAGAAACATTTTTATTTATAATTTAAAATAGCATGTGACTCGGTTTTCTCAAAACTACACGTATCGTTTTATGCACACAGCACATGTCACCCAGAACTACTAACGAAAACTTGAAACATTTAACTACAACTAAGCACATTTTCATTTTAATATAAAAGCTGTTTCCTCAAAAATAACCATTTGAAGCACCTGAGCAGATTGCGGCCTTACATTTACCAAAAACGCTCAGTTCCAAAGACACTTAGTACTAAACTAAGCTCAATTTCTATGTCCTTAAGATCGCTAATGCCATAAAAATTGAAATTCCACGCACTTTCGTGTGCTCTCGTGCTGAAATTTTGAGGGATTGTGATTTTTATTCGTCTCAAATTAAATGCGAAAATTGCGTGCGACATTGAAATTTCGGGGGTTATTGAAAATTGTGATTTGATGACATGATTTTTTAGGAGAAAGGTGAAATTGTTAAAAAGTTTTATAACCAACGAGGTTGGCATGCAAAATTATTTTTATTATGAGAGTTGAGTGATTTACAATTAATTTTTTGGATTTTGTCGTAAAGATTAAAATGTTTTAAATGCCTCGTCAATTCAGTGGTTGTAATTTCAACTACTCGTACGTTGTAGTTAAAATCCCAGACTGGCTTCTGCCAGCGGTTGTGTTCACGTGAATGTTAGTTATTGCGGATGCAAAGTCGAAGTCAAAGCCAGATAAAAAGTGACCTATGTCCTTTTTTCGAGTTCAAAATTATTTATACCACAGTTTATGAAAATCTTTTCAGCAGTCTAACCATGTAAGCGTAACAGTTACAATTATGTTTACATTTATAAAGATTCTTTAGTAAGTTATTCTCAGTTTCTGGGTGAGAAGAGGAGATGCAAGGCGATTATGGACTAGCATAGGCGCGGGTTTACGGACAACGGCGAATGGGTAGCTCGCTGTCCAGTCGTCCAGTAAGAAACAAACCTGAGAGGGAAAACGGTTGTCTCTTTCTGCGAAGTACTAATGCTAGTGAAAGAGAAAGCCGCAACCGTGATGAAACCGATTATCACCCCCGAACCACCATCACAGGAGACGCTCCAGGCATCTGGACTCACAGGACTATCCCAGGCCAGTGTAGGCGCGGACAGTGAGCAATGGGTAGCTCGCTGTCCGGCCGTCCGGTAACTGTCCGGACCAAGCCCAAGTCGTCCACGGCGCGCACTGTTCCCGCGCGCCTCAAGGAGTTGTCAGCAACAGCAGGGTCCCAGTTGGGTTAAAGCCTACTGGGGCCAGGGTTATCCGAAACGGAGCTCGAGCAAATCAAATCAAATCAAAGCATTTATTTCAAATAGACCATTTACAGGCACTTTTGAATAGTCAAATGTCGGTCATTCCAAGTAAAGTGAAGCTAAATTGCACGTTCCAAAGAGTAGGTCTCTATGGAGCCCCGGTATGAAGGCTAGAAGGAACGGGTTGAGTCTTTTAGTCAGTAAGAGTCTGACACTATCTCCCACTCCGCCCAAGAGCGGGGGTTGTCAATGGATGATTTTTTCCCACCATAAAAAAAGGCCAGTGTAGGCGCGGGTTTGTTCTGAAATAGCATAAAAGCAAGCATAGCCTAAAATTTACAGCAAAAAAGCATATCTTTTTTGCTCTTGGGACAAATTTAGACCACCACCTAAACCAATCCTCTGACTAAAGCTATCTGTGATATAAATACTACATTATTTTTAATATATACGAAACCTAAATAGTTTGTTCAGAATCGGTAACAGGATCGTTTCTAATATTTATTACGTCATTTGGCTGGCTGGTCACAAGTTGGACACCACCGATACTAAGTACAAGACAAGTCATAGCAGCTGGTATTAAAAGTCAGCGCACAGTTGGGTGCGGTAGCAAAACGACCTTTCAGTCACCCGGATGGCCCGGCGACCATGTATTTGTGTGGACAACCATGTAACAAAACAAGCTTATAACTTTGATGTTTCATTCAAAATTCAAAAAAAAAAAGAAAATATTTTATTTTAAATGGGCTACATGGGAACTTATAAAACGTCAAAAGCTAGTGTACGGTTTCAAATTGGTTGTTTCCTATGTAAAAGAACCGACAAGAAACTCCATGGTTACTCGTTTAAAAAAGTTACTGTTGATACAATATTTCCAAATTACAGTAATAATAGATGCTATGTAAGAACAGTGTAGATCAGTCAATATTATACCCAAAAGCCCAAAAAAAGAAATCATAAAAAAAGTGAGCTGTAATAAGAAGTATTCTAAGAATTCATGGAGTCTACAGCGTTCTCACATTCAGATTTAAAAAAATAGGCTATATAAAAAACAGGCCAGAAAAATATAAATAATTACAACTATCAATAAAATGTTAACAAAATAAATTACCAACGAATTTAAGATAGTCTAAATAATAGTCTAAATAATTTAAAAAGTATTGCAAAAGCAATGTATTAGAAAACCAAACGGAAAAAAGTACTTATTAAAACAAAATGGAGCAGTTAATAGACACAATATTAATGAGTTACTAGGAGGCCACATATGCAGTCTACTGGGGGGGCCAGGGTTATCCGAAAGGGCGCCCCGGTATGAAGGCTTGAAGGAACGGGATGGGTTTTTTAGTCAGTAAGAGTCTGACACTATCTCCCGCTCCGCCCAAGAGCGAGGGTTGACATAAGATGATTTTTCCCATCGAAAAAGAAAAAAAAAGCCACATATGCAGAAGTAGTCATTGCCAAACAAGCGTATCTTCGACATAGTCTTTAATCTTGTAACATGCTTTTTTGGTTAGGACACATTATACAGTTATGAATTTTTACATAAAAATAATAGACATGTGTTTCAGGTTTCACATGTATTAAAACTAATGTTGTGTAACTGACGATATATGAGATGCGCTAGGAACCTAACTACTCAATCTTGCTCTTCACGTTGTTGAAATGTATTGAACTCAGATGACACCGCAGTCTCAAGTAGAAACGTCTTCAATACGAGTTGATGAACTTCTAACAAGTTTGATAGTCTATACCTCGCATACATTCACTTCATGAATAATTATCATGCATGGCAATTTGAACCTTGACGAAATGTATTTAGAAGTCATATCACATGTATTCGTGATTTGAATAAGTATTTACGCAGAGTATAGACACAGGTGGAACGTGGAATAATTACAAGTGTTTCATATATTTTCTAGCAATCATAATTATCTCGTGACCTCCTATAAGGTAGACCGATGACCTGGTGAAGGTTACGGGAATCCGATGGATGCGGGACGCGCAAGATCGTTCACTGTGGCGACACTTGAGGGAAGCCTGTGTGCAACAGTGGCAACTCGCCTGTGGTGTTAAAATAAGTAAACGTAAAGCTTATTAGCCTACAATGGTCGAACTGTTTTTTTTTTAAATTGGAAAATCATCTAATGAATTGTCCCCCTCGAGGTTGAAGCATTAAGGCTTGTCAGACTTTATGTTTTTTCAGGTGCCTTTTGCATTCTAGGACCACGAATTTCCTTATCACAAGTCAAGCCAAGGCCTTGGTCCTGCAAGGCTCGGGACGCAAAGTCCAACTGAAATAACATCGCTGAGTTTTAGTCAGTAAAACACTGACACTCTCTCTCACACCACCCAAAAAGGAAGATAGATTTTGATAATTTCCTTCCTAAAAAGCAACTGCATTAATCGAGTTACACTGAAATCCCACCCTTATAAAATATTCATCATCATCATCATCTTCGGCGACGTCCACTGTTGGACATACGCCTCCTCCAACTGTCGCCACAATGATCATTCCTGTGTGTCTCGTATCCATTGGATTCCCGCCACCCTTACCAGGTCATCAGTCCACCTTGTAGGAAGCGTTCCAACGCTAGGTCTCCATTCCAGAACCTTTCGGCCCCAACGGCCATCTGGTGGTATGGTTATATAATATTCAGGACGTAATAAAAGAATACATCAAATGCCCTTTCATTTACGTAAACATAATCAGTCAAAAGGTAAAACAGAAATTAATGATTAATTTTGAACTCCAAGCGAATTTTGTACTTTATGATAATTATTGTTGTTCATCATAAATTTTGATTGTAGTCATAAAATATTAGCTCCATATTTTGACTATTTCAAACTATTTAATATACATGACATATTTTTCTTCCCCTTTTGTGAATATTGAGAAAATCTCTGTTATTTTCAAAAATTGGGTCAGTTTAATTAGGGCTATATTTCACCGAGACACCATGGCAGTGCGGCCAGTCGCCGCTACCAACAAAATGTATACAGCTCTATAGATAGTCACTCACCTGGTGTCCGTTTGGTTGCGCAACCAATTTGGTGGCACGACCAGCTTAGACGTGTGGCAACTCTGGTGTCTATATGGTGTCTATGTAAGTAGCTAAGTGCTATATTTAAGTGCGACTAGTGGCGTCTCCATGATGGCCCGGTGAAATGTAGCCCTTATGGTAAAGCATAAAAGATACTGAGTTCTAAAGATCAGACAACTTATATTGGTAGGTAATAATATAGTATGGTTTATTTCATCACGGATCTCAGCAATGGAAAAAATATAAGGCTGATTATGATATGTTATATTGTTTGTCCTATCCGAGTCACAAATAAACTTTTATGTAGAAACAAGTCAAGAGGATCATTGGTAACAGTGCATTAGCATTCACCGAGTTGAAGCTTCAAAATCTTGAACACCAACGCCAAGTTGCTAGCCTGTCGGTTTTCTACCAGTTGCATTTCGGGGAGTTTGCATCGGAATTGCATTACTTAATTCCGCCAAGTCCGTTCCATTATCGGACGACCAGACTTACGGCAATGCGCCTCTGGTACATGGTGGATATCTCATTCATACGAACAAAACTTTTTGTAAACACATTTGTGGTAAGTATAGGTAAGGATTGGAATTGCCGATCGGAGACTGTTTCCTGATAGCTACAACCTAGGGGCTATAAAAGAAGCCAAACACAAATCATTTTACCGTCAAGTTTGCAGTGCAAACTGGATCATGTGTGACATCCATAACTCAAGAATGAATAGGTTACTTCTACGCAAGCGTGCTTCATCGTCGATCATATCATGGTTTACTATCAAGTGAGATAGTTGTTAACCGCAAATCATATCATCTTTCTGTCCATTGCTAAATGCTTCAATTATCAAATTATAACCTAGCAAAATCCGGGCTTTGGTTAACGCCATTGCACGGAGCGAGAAGCAATGGCAGGCAGTCGCCTCCTTCTGCGAAGCAGTAAAAGAGGAGGCTGACCGTATAGCGCTCACGCCTCAGCAGCCGCCGGGATTTCGATCCTAATTTTCGGACTGAGTCCAAGTCGTCGGAGGCGCGTACTGTTCCCGCGTGCCTAAAGAATTTGTCAGTGTCCGTAGAGACCCAACAGGGTCAAAGCCTACTGGGGCGAAGGGTCTGATTTGATTCTGACAGAAAGGCTCGGTCCCGGTATGAAAGGCAACGAAGGAACGGGTCGGATTTTTTAGCATAGTCGGCCTTATAATGTTCCCTCTGCTGAAACTCAGGCCTCCTCTCTAGGAGAGGGATTCTAATCTCTAAGAGATTCTAGGACATGTCAGTTTCCTCACGGCTCATGGCGGAATTAAATTGTATAACTCTAGTGCACGTTCCCGGAATGTAAACGATAGAAAACAGACAGGCTAGCAACTTGGCGTCGATGCTCAAGACTTTGGAGTTTTGACTTCACAAGTGCATCATTGCTGATCTTGTTGGCACGCTTTTCAATCGACTCCAGTGCATCACCGTTCACCGTACAGTGCTACCACCAACCATAACTGAACTATTAAAGATATATTATTATGTCAATTGACCCGGCGAACTTTGTACCGCCTAACAGTCAATGAATGTAGTATATCTTTCGATATAGTCAGCGAAACGTCAGCTGAGCGAGTCCAATGACACTTTGGTAGTAGTCAGCATTGAGTACAAACTACCTACAGGTCATTTGACTCGCTCAGCTGGCGTTTTCTTAAAGAAATTAATTTCGTACATGCGTAAATTAATACGAGTGTTGAAAAAAGGTACTTTATTTTTTAATTTTATCTTTACAAATCGATAGTGTTTCATGCCGATACATCGACCCTCCATGGGATTAAAACAATTAAAATTTAGTGGTGTATATCAAGTCATACAATTTTAATGTATAAAAGTTATCTACATGGATTTTAAAAATTTTACGTGATGCGTGCACAACTTTAACTTTATTATATGTTCAGATATAGATCATTGTATTCCTCTTTCTCTCTCACACCACTGACATTTAAAGCCATGTAGTCATGGTAGTTCTCTGATGTACCGTTGCGGTCATTTCTGCCTGATATCTTAAAAAAAAATCGCTTGAATCGCTCTAAACTTTTTCGAACGCAAGCAAAATTGAACTTAGAGGTTGTCAGGCAGAAGTGTATTTTATGGTCGTAGAAACATTCTGATGTAACCACTACCTGCAATAAACACGAATCGCTTACAAGTTACACCAACATAAAATAGTGTGTCTGCATTCTAACTCGTCCATGAATTTACTATCAACGTGCAGATATAACGGATTTTTACACAACACGGGACACGAAACACAAATTGAGGAAAAACTTTTGCAAAAAAAACATTTCAAACAGATTGTTGCCTACGGATTCACTTGCATCCGGGAAAAACCCAAAGTAACAAAAAATAAGTTATTAAATTATAGCATTTCTTTTTAGGTTGGAAAATCATCCAATGTTGACATTGGATGATTTTCCAAAGGAGGAGGCCAAACGAATTAGGCAACAGCGCATCATCCATGGCCCCCGTAGGCTTCGACCCTGCTGGACCCCTACGGCTGCTGACAACTCCTATTGCATTATAGCATAGTGTCAAATCATCTAATCTAGTAGATAGTGGCTCTGACTGCTATGCCGGAGGTCGTGGATTCAAACTCACGATTTCCACCCAGGACAAATGTTTGTGTGATGAGCACAATCATTCGTTCTGTGCCGGGGTGTAATTTATCTATAAGATTTTTAACTGATTCTTAAAGTTATTTTTCACTGAGTGACATAGGGATGCAGGCAACGTCACTGGTAGAAGCTAGTGACAAATATTTGTTCAAATTTTTTCAATTTAACTGTAGGCATTTTTGCCAATCCACAACATTAAACTAAATCTTCTCAAATATGAATATGGCACTGAGTGCGGTATTTTAAAATGCAATGATGCTACATTACCATACGTGCGTTTTTGGAGTATGTTATAAATATTTATATTTTCATACATTACTGTTTACTGGTCTAAAGGTTCTGCAGGTAGAGATGAAATTCCGGCGCGCCTCAAGTTGTCAGCAACAGCAGAGACCCAGCCGGGTCGAAGCCTGCTGGGGCCAGGGTTATCCGAAAGGGTACTTGAGCCCCGGTATAAAGGCTAGAAAGAATGGGGTGGGCTTTTAGTCAATAAGAGTCTGACACTACCCCCGCTCCGCTCAAGAGCGGGGATTGTCATTGGATGATATTTCCAATCATGAAAAAAAAATAAAAAAGGTAGAGATGAAAAGGTGTCATGACAGGTCCTTAATTTGATCCTTACGTTCGTAATATGTGATGCTAGCTAGGGCTAAGGTATTGTTCGAAACAGTTATCACAAACCTGGATCGCAAAGAGCAACTGTAGTTACACAGATGAGTTTTAATAATATTAAACTGTGGTTTGTTAATAGCAATTAGGCCTAATAATTATTAATAACAGAATTCATGCCGAGGATGCGAGACGCACGGGATTGGTCGTTGTGGCGACGCTTGAAGGAGGCATATGTCTAACAGTGGACGTCTTTCAGCTGAAATGATGATGATGTTAATTAGCGTTAGTACTTCGAATTTGTCTACTGGCGCCTTCAGGATGCTGTACAAAGTAAAGCAAATCAAATCAGTGTAAGGCTAAGTTAAAAAAAAAAATTGAAGGGCTTTAATAAGATTAATAGGCTCAGACATCAAACAAAAAAAAAAGTGGTGACAATAGAAAAAAGCTTATAGAATAAAGTTACAGCTTCTGTAAATTAAAAAAAAAAATCTATATGATTACGACTCTAAAAAAGAGACAGCACAATTTTATTTACTATGGTAAGTCAGTTGAATGTGTGGGCAGAAAACTTTATGACAAACTATGAATCTAAAACTGCTATGAAAGTAAAAGAAAAAAAAAAAATCACATGAAAATTCGACGCCAGCAAAAAAAAAGTAATCATAGCGACGATTCAGAAGCTTTGCACAAACTACACATTTCTTAGTTTCCAAACTTAATGACCCACTAGTACTCCTATTCTCCTAATTACTAAGATAACAAAATGGCCGATGCCAGCAGTTTAACCTACTACGAGTATTCACTATCGCATTAATTTCTTGCAACCCTCAACATTTCTCGTTTGGCCACACGCCAAATAGCATTGGTTTTTAAATTTTTAACTCATCCGAGGTGAAACTCGGTGAATTGATGGCAACATTAATATTTCATTCGTGTGTTCGCTAGGAAGTGTGTTGCCATTTTTTCAGCCTCCCGATTTTTTGGGAGAATTCAATTTGTTCGTTTGAATTTTGGAGCAAGTTCAAATATTTTGGTTTTGATGACATTGCTGGGCCGCGAGATTGGATAGTCTACAAAATGTGTGCGTCCTTGTTTATATTGTAAATTAAAATACGGAATTGGTAAATTTGTTTACTGTGGGAGCGTATCGCGTAACATATTTTAATAATATAACATACAGCGTGTTTTGTAAAATAATGACTATGAACTGACACGACCAGTGTTTAATTTCACAACTGTACATAACGTCTAACACACAATGATATTAAAAATAATAACTACGTAGTTTCTAAGCCCCCTTTATCCCTATTTTTTTTGCATGGTAAGTCACCAAATAATTTCTCCTACTCTGGAAAGAGTAAAGAGTTTCAAAATACTGATTAAAACCTACCTATATCCATCCATTCATCCATCAGCCTTTTGAATGTTCCCACTGTTGGGACTCAGGCTTTCTCTCTAGGAGAGGGAATGGGCCGTAATCCAACACGCGGGCCCAGTGTGGGTTGGTGAATATCACATGCCTTCAAGTTTTTGGTTCTGGGACATGCCGGTTTCCTCACGATGTTTTCCTTTACCGTTTTGAGAGCAGTGGTGATGAAATAAATTAAACAAAGTAATGCGCCTGGTTGGGTTTGAAACTGTGACCTACAACTCGTAAGTCGAAGCCATTATCACTCGGTCACCACTGCTCTCAATCACATGTACCTGTAAGAATATAATAGATTTTATTTTCGATACAATTTTAATTCCGCAAATTCCGTATCGGCTATTTAGTAACTTCACCAATGTTTTATTGGTTTAGAAATCAAATATCTTCTCCCGCTCTGGGGGAAACGAGAGAGCGAAAGAGACTTATGTTCAAAACCTACCCATGTTCTTTTAGTTGTAAAAACAAAGCAATCCCGCAATCCTGCAAGGCTGCAAGGCATCGGCTGCTTAATACATCATATATTTTTTTTTATTTGGAAAATTATTTTTGACGTTCTAGGTAAGAATGACCGTGTGTGGGTCACTCTTAGTGCCCCCGCATACGGGCCACAAAAAAGCCGCTTCAAGCTTCTTTTTGAGCCAGCCTTTTTTTGTAGCTCGTGTGCGGCGGTGCCGCTACAAAGAAGGCTTGAAGCCACTTCGCGCTTTTTTTTTTGTGGCGGCGCTTTTTTATAATAATGATAATAACATACGCCGCCGCATGCTATTTGCGTATTTATATTTGACAGGCCTGATGGTATAGTGGTTAGTGACCCTGACTGCTATGCTGGAGGTCGTGGGTTCGATTCCCAACCAGGACAAATGTTTGTGATGAGCACGATCATTTGTTCTGTGTCTGGGTGTAATTTATCTATAATATGTATGTCTATGTATTTAGAAATATATAAGTATGTTTATCAGTTGTCTAGTACCCATAACATAAGCCCTGCTTAGCTTGGGGCTAGACGGTGTTGTGTGATAGTTGTGGAATATATTTAATACTTCTTCGTCAGAGACCATTACGTCCATTACGATACTGCACGCATGGCCACAAGCTGGCGCACGATTTGGCTTTTTTGTGGCCGCTTCTAGCTTTTTTTTTTGTGGCGGCTTTTTTTTAGGCCCGTGTGCTCATTTAAACGTTTCCGTAGAATTAACTTAACACTATAATCGTAAGGGCCAACCAGGGCCGAAGTCTACTGGGACCATGGGTTGAATTCCGAAAGGGAGACAACCAATGGTCCTGGAACGCTAGACAAAGATGGAACATAGGTGTGGTTTTAGTCAGTAAAAGTCTGACACATCCTCCTTTTCCCACCATAAAAAAAAAAACTTGAACACTATAACTTTCAAATTTCAGAAGAAACACAAATCTTTCAATAGTAACTAATAATACACTTAATAGTCAATAAACTAGTAAATAACGGATTACTACCCGCTCATAAAGAAATTACTCGCAGTGCGAGTGGCACATGTCTTGACCATGTATTACTAAGAAGTTCCTACCATTCTCATACATTGATTCCTACAACTACTTTAACTGATCATTACCCTGTGCTTGTGTGTTTGGATTTTACTGTACCAAAAACTCCTACAAACTCAACTTACAATGTTACCAATGAGGAATCTTTAACCAAAGACATACTAAAAATCGATTTGGCTCCAATCTTTCAGTCAAATGATCCCGCTTTTTCTCTCAAATACCTTACTAGTTCAATACAGACCGCCATTAAAGAAAACACTGTTATTGTCAAAACATCTAGGCGTAAGAAGATCACTAAACCGTGGATAACTCCTGGGTTACTGAGATGCATGAGACATAGAGATAGGCTACACAATAAACTAAAATCTTCGCCAGATAATAACATATTGAAAATAACATACACACGGTATCGGAATTTCTGTACCGAAATTTTAAAGAAAGTTAAACGTGAATATGAAAAATCAGAGGTCGAAAAATCAAAAAATAATCCAAAAAAGCTCTGGAATTGTTTAAAAGAAATAGCTAATTTTAATAAAGTTTCCACTCACTCCAATCAGCTTTTGACATTGGACTCTACACCCGAAAAATCTTTGAACAGTATAAATCAGTATTTTGTTAACATTGGTGCGTCGTTAGCTGAAAGCTGCTCGAAATTAAACAATTTTGCCTCACCAAGGACGGATTTTTCCAGCACTAGTACACAACTTAACTCCTTTGTGTTAGAGGATTCCAGTGAGGATGAGCTCTCGCGTCTTATAATGGGTCTGAAAACGGACTGTACGGTAGGCCGTGATGACATATCAAATAGATTCTTGAAAAGGCACGTTAACTTTCTTGTCTCGCCGCTTACTTTCATTTTTAACCAGTGCCTCCGTATAGGTGTTTTCCCATCCCAATTGAAAAACTCCGAAGTTCGTCCAATTTTTAAGGATGGTGACAGAAATGATGTCTCCAATTATCGTCCGATATCTATTCTACCTGCTATTTCAAAATTACTGGAAAAGATAATAAACAATAGACTCACTAAATATCTGGAAAAAAATAACCTACTAGCAAATAATCAATTTGGTTTTAGAGCTAATAGATCTACAGATGACGCTGTTTATTATCTAACAAAGTTTGTGGGTACTAACCTGGATAGAGGGCGCAAATGCTTATCCATATTCCTTGACCTCAAAAAAGCGTTTGACACCATTTCTGTTCCCATCTTAATAACCAAGTTGGAAAAACTTGGAGTGCGAGGACTTCAACTCCGTCTTTTCGAGAGTTATCTCACAGGACGGATGCAACGTGTCCGAATAGGGAATTTTGTGAGTGCTGATCTTCCGGTGTCATTTGGCATTCCCCAGGGTAGCATTTTAGGCCCTACGCTCTTTCTCATTTATATTAATGATCTCACTAGTATCGACATTCCCAATGGTGACATCATATCATACGCTGATGATACAGCTCTTCTTTTCACTGCTGATACCTGGGATGAGGCCTTCAATGCTGCTCAAAATGGGTTTAATATCGTTAATCAATGGCTAAGACTTCATCTTTTAACCTTGAATTCTGACAAAACCAAATATATGACATTCAGTATGCGGCATTCAACACATGTAGGGAGCAACTACAACATAGTCCCTCACCTTTGTTCCCTAGACGGACACTGCAATTGTAAACCAATAGAACGTGTAAATTCAATAAAATACTTAGGGATCCTCTTCGATGCCAATCTCAGCTTCAAAGATCATATAAAATTGCTCACCGCTCGAGTTAGAAAGCTTATATACGTGTTTAGGAAGCTGCGGTACGTTGTTGATGCTTGTTTATTGAAACAAATCTATTTCGCTCTGTGCCAGTCAGTACTCACATACTGCATCTCATCCTGGGGAGGAGTTCCCAAAACAGTTATTAAGCCCACTGAGATAGCTCAACGTGCCATTTTGAAAGTTTGCACTTTCAAGCCTCAGTTATTTCCCACTATAGAGCTTTATAAATACTGTGAGGTGCTCACTGTCAGACAGCTTTACGTGTTAACTATAATTTTGAGGCAGCATCAAGAATCAGCGTATGACTCCAACATTACACGTAGGCGTGGAAAACGATTGGTATGTACTCGCGAACATAAACCGGAAACGTCCTTTATTAGAAGATTTTTTGTATTTCTGGGTCCCCATATCTATAATAAAATTAACTATATTCTTGATATTTACTCGCTAAATAGGGTTTGTTGCAAAGACAGAGTAAAAAGGTACTTGTTGACATTAACTTATGATGACACAGAGGAATTATTTACCGTATCGAGTTAGGCAGGGTCCTTTGTGCAATTTCTAATATACTCTTCGCTATTTACTCTACACTCAAACACTCTCACCAGTTTACTCCGCACATATCTTTTCATACATCATTACACACACCCCAACACTCACCTCCCATTACAATCTCACTCTCACTCACTTCTCATAACACATACTAAACTAATTTGATGTAAACTGCTGATTTTATTGTATAATTTAAATAAGTAATACTGTACATACTCGTCAGCACAATTTTATGGTTTTTAAGTAAGCTAATCACACTCCGAGAGGTTTGGCGCTGTATACCGAGATACAGGTTTTTACCTAGTTCGGTTACAGAGGCACTTATTATATTGTGATTTTTTTAAATTTTAACTTACTTTACTAAATTTAAGTCTCTTTTGTACAAACTTTTTGGGCAAATAAATATTATTATTATTATTATTATTATTAATGTTCTTAGTTCAAGTATTTTTACATTTTCACTAATAAGTCACTTATAAAATATCGATGAATAGTTGCCAAGTTATAAGAAAAACTTTTAAGAAAACACTTCTGTTTTCCAAACGAAGTAGTTGGCTCGCTCAAGATACTTTCGATTTCACTTTTATTTTTACGGTTAATTTATTTTCAAGTCGAACTTGGCTTTCTTTCAGAAGTTTTTGTGATTTAGAGTTTTGTGAGTTATAAAACTAAGAAATCGGGTGCTTTATTTATTTACATTTTCACTATTATAAATTAATTAATTCTCTACACTTATAAACAACTTAATAACTATAATTACAGTAATTTACAAAATAAATAAATAATAAAACCCTACGTGCTCACAAGTAGTTTAAAAATCTGTCGAAACGTCTAGTTGACACTTCGCGTGACCCAAAGGCTGGCTTTTACCTTGGACAGAGGATAAACATTGCCATACAACGTGGCAATGCCACCAGTCTTTTGGGCACATTACCAGTCGACAGCGATGTGGAAGTGTTTTTTGACGCCATATTTTAGATAGTGTATTTTAGCGTAGGGTTTTATTATTTATTTATTTTGTAATTTACTAAGAAATTAAATCGATTTTTTAAAAGATATGTGAAATACAGTGATTTAATTATAAAGTATGTAGCAATTAATTCTGAAAATAGTTAAGTTATTGAAGTGCTTTTCTTTTGTAAGTATCCATCATTAACAAACATGTTAAAAAGGATTTGGCAACTGTTTTGTAGTCGGCCGCCAGCCTGACACCAATCCTCCTTGGGAACGCTATTGTTGGTGGTTAACGCGCCACCATGAGGTGATCTTCAGTGATTTATACTACGCACGGTCTCAAAATGTCTCTTAGTCAAAAATATACTACGTTCACTAAGGACCCTTTTCCTGTCACGGGTTTTTTTAGCCCGCACGCGGTTCTCGTCCGCATGCGGACTGCCCGCATCCGATCATTTGATACATGTTTTCATCTATTATGCGGATGCGGGCGGTAATCTTCTGCCTTCAGTGTTGTTTTTACTGTGAAGCAGGTTGCACGCATGTTCATAGTCCGCATATATTGCAAAAAAGTTTACCCACTGGCGACACGCAAAAAATTGCAGCAGCAAATGAAATCTTTGTCCTGCGTGTGACCCGGAGCGTGCTTTTACCCGCATGCGGACGAGAACCGCGTGCGGGCTAAAAAACGCGTGACAGGATAAGGGCCCTAACTGTTATGGTGTGGTACGAATTTCGACGGGTCAGCTAGTAATTTTTTTTATTGTGGATATGCTCGCGTTTGATCATTATCTCAACTGATGGAAAACGATGTGGTCGACGATGGAGCACGCTTGCTTAGAAGCAACCTATTCACTCTTGACTTAAAGACCCGTAGGATTACTTCCATTCGAGTCGAGCTCAGTAGGTTTACTTACCTAGATCGAACTAGACCTACTGGGACTAGAACCAACTAGATCGAACTCATATGAGTACATTTAATACAAATCAAAAACCAAACCTCAAAAATGTATATAAATCCCTGATTGAAAATAAAGAAAAAAGAAACAGCCATTATTGACTTAGGCACTGTTAGGACTTCACTGACAGTACCCGCTTTAATAAAAACGTGCCTAATATAATATTTATTTAAACCAAATCTATGGGGAATCACAATTTGTCAACATAACTAATTAAAAAGAAAAACCCGGAAAATTTTCACAAAACGAGTTCACAATCTAATAACAAAATGTTGAGCTCAAACTTCGCGTTAATAAGATAAACTTTACAAAGCCTTGCAAAAATATTTGGACGCAAAAATATTCCGAGTAAAGGAATTAACAAAAAACCCGCTCAGTAGTTTGTAGGCGACCGAATCTAGTATTCAGTGCAATATAAAAGAGTCTTTTGTGCAGCGAAAAAGTGGGTCATCCTATTCCTCTATTACACTGCCGTGCATGGAAATGGGGATCGGTATTAAAATATTTTTGAATGAGATTAGTTTCGCATTTGTATGCGCATGCTTGTGTGGTAATAAAAGATTGAATTGTAGAACGTTATGGGTTATTGGTAGTAAAATAGAATTTATATTTTTGTTCGGACATTTTCTTCGATTCTTATTTTATATAGGTGAATACTTTTTTACGTGGGAGATCATCCAATATCTTTTCCTGAGTGGTGGGGGATCGAATGTCAGAATTTTACTGACTAAAGCCCACAGTGAAAAAAAAGAAAGAAAACATGTTTATTATTTTGGCATACCATGATTCAAGATCTAAAGTAATTACAAACTTAATTTAAACATTAAAAAATATAAAGAATTAAAATTAACAATAACATATTTCTCATGGCTATGCCAAATAGGTCCAGTTCAGCATAATGCCAGACGACTACATAGCAATTGTCTGACGCTGGTTTTCAACTGAACCTTTGAGGGTAGAAACGGATGAAAATTAGTGCAGCAGTGTTCTGAGGTTGACTCGCTCAACTTGTGTCATTCTCAACAGTTTGAGAATGACACAAGTTGAGAAAAAGCTTAGCATGTAGACTGACTTTCTAACAGGTTAAAATAGAGAATTAAGATAGTGTCTAGATAATTATCTCTACAAAATGGCAAATGAAATCCATAGCCTAGCAAATCAAACGAAAAGTACCATGGTATAATAAAAGTTAGATTATTGTTTGTGCGTTGTAGGATTATTTGAAAAAACCGGCCAAGAGCGTGTCGGGCCACGCTCAGTGTAGGGTTCCGTAGTTTCCCGTCCGTCACAATAAGTGTACCCACTAATGAGTTTAAAAAAATACTTGCATATGCGATTATACTACAAACTTAGTCCAGAAATTATTTTGTAGAACCCTTTTGTCTTTTTTGTACAAAAACTGTTCTTTCCATCAAGTTCAAAATAATTTTCCTAGAAAGTCCTTACAAAGTTCTACTTTTCAGATGTTTTCATATTTTCTAAACTTATGGTTCAAAAGTTAGAGGGAGGGGGACACATTGTTTTTTACTTTTGAAGCGATAATTTACCAAATTTCAGCTTTCTAGTGCTAACGGTCACAGAGATTAAGGAGCGAGAAGGATTAATCGAAGATTTACTATCTTAAAAAAAAACGCATTTTCGTCTCCTGTCTGTTTGTCATTTTACTACTAGAATAACATAGAATAACGTCATAATCATACCAAGTCACAAACATCTTGATGTTTTTGACTTGACTCAAAGAAAAGTATTCTAAATCTTAAAGGTTCGATTTTGTTTTTTCATCCTCTAAATTAATTTCATAGCACTGACTTGAACTTTATTCTCTCAAAAATAAAAATATCAGGACATTATAAAAGCTAGGCTACTGTTTCTGTCCTCCACTGCATGTCAACCATGTTGACCATCCGTTTGGTGTTGCACAGTTTCCAATTAGGCGCGCGGCTTTGTGTCCTGCCCGATTGTCACCTTACTACTACATTCATGAATGGTACCGCCATGTTTTGTTGTTTTCCTGGTATGTAGGCGTTGGATTGCAGTAATTTCATTGGGAAATGGAAAAAAAAAAGTAAATTTAACGAAATGGCATTACAAATCAAGGAAAACTTTTTGGAAATTTATTAATAAATTACTTAAAAAATTGTTATTTAAGATTACGTATTGCAATATGCAGTCTCTTATTGACGAGTTTCGTCATTTTACATAGGTAACTGCATAACCGCCACTATTGCCAGTAATCGATAAACAATAGTAGTTTACATTAATTTTAAAATGGGATTGATTAAGGGGTTTTTTTTTGTTAATAAAGACCTGTTTAAAAAATTCAAATATTTTTATTTCACATAGGCTTACAAAATAAAAAAAAACCTTTATTTCCCAATTTCCCTTAACATAACAATTAAAAAGATAGATTTAAGTTCATTTTTTTTTTGCCTTATTATCTAAGTTAGTAAGTTTTTCTTTTTTTTTGTGACATGGGCCCCTCATCAGGAGAAGGCCTCCTCCAGTTCCTTCCATTTGTCCCTGTTTCTGGCAATATTTTGCCAATTGTTAGGCTTACATAAGTACTTATAAAACGTCAGAAGCTAGTGCATGGTTCCAAACTTAATCGTTTGATTGATTAGGTTTGGAACAAATCAAATCAATCAAACGCTCAAAAGTGGCATTTATTTCATCATCACTGCTCTCAAAACGATGAAGGAAAACATTGGAAGGACAAAAAATTCGAAGACATGCGACATCCACCAACCAGCACTGGGCCCGCGTGGTGGATTACAGCCAATTTCCTCTCCTAGAGAGAAGGCCTGAGTCCCAACAGTGGGAACAATATAAGGCCGACTATGCTATAAACTTCTGATTTGATTCCGAATATTACATAACACCAGTTGCTATGTTAAGCTATAAACCCGAATAGCTAGTACTTGCATCTTGATTACAGCAATACATAGATGATGACGTCATGCCGGTATCGTCTAAGGACACCATAGTAATCTACATACATTACACCGGGTTTATAGGCCCAGGTAGAGGGGAAATTATAATCAGAATGGATGAAGATTTAGGGATGATTAGCGTAGATGTAGGTTGTAAGATATAATGGCACTAAAGATAGAATGGGATTTAATGTATAGTAATATTTAATTGTAAAGCTGTTGAGTTTGTTGAACGGAATAATCTCAGGAACTACTGGTTTGAACAGAAAAAAATTTTTAATGATGTATAGCCCATTTATTGAGAAAGGTTACTATGTAAGAGCGGAGCAGTAACCAAAAATAATATAATAAAAAAAGTACCTAAGTTCCAAATTATTTAAATTGAACAAGTTACTCGCTTCTACAAAAAACGTGTTGCGTCGACCTTAAGCAATATGGGAAGGACAGGAAAAGAAGAAAAAGCTCGCCTAAATTTGTACATACTCACCTATATATTCTAGACTAGTTATTTTCCCTGGTTTCACTCGCATCTTTGTTTAATGCTCCAATCCCGGGAGGGTCGTGATAATGGTATTTATAGAATTAAACCTTTCTTTGATAAATGTGCAATACGAAAAGAATTTTTCAATTCTAACCAGTATTACAATTGAGATTAGATTCGAGCGTTCAAACAAATAAACAAAGTCTTCATATTCATTATGTATGTGATAATAATCTACATTATAAAGATTCATACACTATAAAAGAGACGATTGAGAGCAGTAGTGGCCGGGTGGTAATGGCCATGACTTACCAGTTGTAAGTCGCGGGTACAAACCTAGCCAGGCGCATTACTTTGTGTAGGTAATATATTTCATCACCACTGCTCTCAAAACGGTGAAGGAAAACATCGTGAGGAAACCGACCGGTCTTAGAACTAAAAATTCAAAGACATGTGACGTCCACCAATCCGTACTGGGCCCGCGTGGTGGATTACGGCCCATTGCCTCCCCTTGAAAGGAGGCTTGAGTCCCAACAGTGGGAACATTATAAGGCCGACTAAGCTACTATAAAAATACGAGTACTATACACATATACCTTTGCTTAACTCTTGTGGAAAACCATAGTACCTAATCTGGTGTTGTAATCAGAAACAAAAGGAGCAAAGAAACCTTTTTATTTCTCACACTCATGAACAGAGGTTACACAATAATATGAACAACTTACATATATATCAAAAACATAATCCAGAATTTACCAAACACGTTCATAAAAAGCGCTTGTTTCGTAGCAAAAATTCAGCCTCGTTCTAGCTAAGCTCAAGCTGCTGGTGGAAATTCATTCCGTTGTGAACGCTTGACCGCTCCGGCTAGATAACATGTTGTTACAGCGCCGTGCTGCGTTCAAACAGGGTAGTTCGGAGGCGAGTGGAGGCCAACAGAATAATGTCTCAATTATGATTGTTTTAATTCAATTGTGATTGGCAAAATACGATGTATTTTTTATTTATTTATCGACCTGTGAGGAGGTGGGGGGCCACAAGGGCTGGTTCGAGGTGACTCAAGTGAAGAATACGTGAAAGATGTCGGGGGAGACTTTTGACCAACAGGTGTGAAAGTATAGGTTAAATAAAAAAAAAATGTTTTGAAGTATTTATTTAAACTTTACCTACGTTTACGCTTTCCGTAATTTTTTCAATCAATCAATCTTTAATTTGGAAAAAAAAACAAGTAATACAAATAGAAAAGCAGCGTATAAAAATCCATTCAATAGATAGCATGGTTAGCACAGTGACTGAGCAATTGGCTGCTGCACTGCAAGTCACGGGTTTGTTTTCCTCGCGTAATTTTTTACTTAAAAATTATTTTAATATACCTAAACCGTCACCTTTATTCTGTTTCCTTCTTCTTTTCTTTTAGCTTATGTGTGTACAGAAATAGTTAAATAATATTAAAAAATTAAAAATAATAATCACTATTACTGTGCTTAACATTTCACATCTCAATTTATCGTTTTAGTAAAATTCTCTTTTATGGGTTATATAAACACTGGCTTACTTATTTAGAGCTGACAACCTTACTTAGAGTTGATGTAGACCTTTCCTTACCAAATTAGTAAATGTTATCCATAATCAATGACACATTCAAGTAAACTTGCCCGTTCAAACGCGCATCAGGCTCCAGCCATATCATTGGGAATATCGGTCGGCCCGCATGGCAGCGCAGCGCGATAGCAACCCCAATTCTGTTACCAAAATTACTACGAATTGGTACATACGCTTCTATATTATTGGGCTTACTAAGTGACGCTAAATTTCAGCTTTTGCTGGTTCTATTTTTAGACTGGCGTTGGTACGTGTTCAGTTATAGTTATGTGTAGTTTAGATATCGTTGTAAAAGTATTAAGACTGTTTCAGGAAGAACACTTTTGTAGATATTACGCCTGCAGTCTGGTTCTTTAGTGTTCTTCTCTGTCGGTATCACTCTTGACAGAGTGGTCGTGTTCATTACTTCAGGTGTAAGTGGTAAGCTTCACATCACGCCGCCACTCTTCTCTGGTGGCCGCCTTCTTCGTACATTCGTGTAGTCTCTATAGAAACGGTGGTACTTATACCAATTTTTTTGTCATGATTCTTGAGCCAAATGACGTACATATAAATAGTTTTTCCTAATACATAGTTTCTTTCAATTATTGAAAAGCAAAGTTATGACCCAAAAAAGGGAGCATTGGAAGCTTCCACAAAGTGGACCGATGACTTGGTGAGTCGAGGGAATGCAATGTGCGGATGCGAGAGATCAGAAACGTTTATTTCAAATAGACTAATTACAGGCACTTTTGAATTTTCAAAATGGCGGTCAGCCAAACAAGTGAAGCTAAATTGCACGTTCCAAAGCGTAGATCTCAGAGACGCAAAGAACAGTTCGTTGTCACCACAGTTGGGAAAGGCCTGCCCAGGGGCCTAAGTCCGCTATGTTTATAAATTCGTCATTCCAACACGATCCCATTGTCATTTTGCTAAAAGTTTGTAATCTGCTAATTCATAATGATCGATCATTGATCGGTCAATGCTCTTGTGATAGAATTGTGGTAGAATGACAATATCGAGCTTATTAAAAGCACTAAATGCGCAATGGCGTCGTAATGGTAGGCCACTGATCAAAGGAACTGTCAAAATTTTTGCATATTGCCACATACGTCAGATATTCAGTTGTCATTATGAACGAGATTACCATTCTATGCCATTTCTTTCAATGGAGTGTCAGTATCAGTAGTTGACTATCGGAAAGTCATAGTGATGCCATTATATTAGTAGATTACCAAAACTTGTCAAAACCAACAATTATGAAATAAATGATAGACCATTCTGACACTAATGTAATAGCAGACTTGAGGCCCAGCAGTGGTGTTCTTTCGGCCGAAATGGTGACGACGATGACTATAATGAACCCATAAAAGACGCTTTTATAGAAGTCTAAGTGCTTTATCCAACTAGCGGACGTTCGACACTATTCCTTGCATAATATTCTCTTTGTCTCTCTTAGCCATTGTCAAGCAAGATCTAATTAATGTCTTTTATTCTTTATGCAAATGACTAAAACGATTTTTCCTTGTTTTTTAAGCACATCACATTTCAGTGGATTTATTTAAAACAAGGACATTCTAATTTAGTTGAAGCTGAAGATCGATTGAAATTGGCACATTAAGTAAATAAGTCTCGAAATCGATATTGTGCGGATTTCATCAAGCATGCGGATTTGATCCACATACTTACAGAAAATTTAAATGTAAAAAAATGTACCCCGCGTGCGCATTTCACTTATTACAATAAATACTTGACTTGTAGGAAATTTACATGTGCGGGAGTTACACATGCGGAGCAATCTCGAATGCTTGATGAAATCCGCACAATATTGAAACCACCCGAAATCCTGTCCGTGATCGAGTTGCTCTTTGCTTTTGAAGGCCGTATTGACTCTTTTAAACAATCGCATCATAATAATATGGTAAACCAGGCATGCCCCAGTCGGTAACGTGGCCCACTTTCAAAACTAAGGCACACATTTAAAATTTGGGGTTCATTCGTGCCAATCTTGTTAGTTTAGAAGTATGACGGTGGCGATGTAAATAATACAATGTAAGTTTAACTTATTTTATTGTTGATAGGCTCGCGTATGACCACGATACCCGATGGAAAGCGATCTTGTGGTCTACGATGAAGCACACTTGCCAAGAAGTAACCTATTCACTGTTAACTAAAAGTCTCTAAGGTTGTAGTTAACTAACACAGACTCCGGCAGAGAATTCTACTTCTTAGCTGTACGTACAATCCAAGTCCAGTCCAGTCAAAAAATTTTAGCAGGTCCGGTACTTCCAGAGATTACTTCCTAAAAAAAAAAAAATCAAATTTTACTTTTTTATAATATTAGTATAGATAGATTAAGCCTCAAGGAGATATCAGCAAACCGTGAGGGCCCAGCAAGGTCGAAGCCTTCTGGGGCCTAGGGTCTGCTTCCGAAAGGAAAATTTGGCCTCGATACGAAAGACAACGAAAGAACAGGAGTGGGTTTTTAGTCAGTGATGATTTTCACGGGGTTTCCTTGTGTGATTGAATTTAAAATGAAGATATCCGCAGAAAAACTAAGGTTGCCGACATAGCACGAAGAATTGCCAAACTTAAGTGGCAATGGCCAGGGCACATTGCTCGCAGTACAGATGGCCGTTGGGGCTGAAAGGTTCTGGAGTGGCGACCGCGTACGGGAAGACGCAACGTTAGAAGGCCTCCTACAAGGTGACCGATGACCTGGTGAAGGTAGCGGGAAACCGATGGATGCAGGACACAGGAACGTTCGATGTGGCGACGCTTGAGGGAGGCCTATGTCCTACAGTGGACGTGTATCGGCTGAAATGATGATGGTGATGATGATGATATACCCACCTAAAAAAATAATATTATTATAATGATACTTTTTATCCTGAAAGTATGTTTCTTTTAGACATTCCTATTTCCACATGGCCAAAGATACTGGCAGAGGCTAATAAAACTATAAAATTCCTTTCAAAGCCAATAAATACATTTCAATCCTTCTCCACGAGCCGTATAACACGTTCGTATTAGGGCGGCCATAATACGGCTCAGATGCGGTAGAACGCAGCTGCCCGCAATTTGCATGTATATAGGATTGCACTATGTATTGGAAGCATAAGTGGCGTGTAATTTTAACTGAATTGTTCCTTGGAAATGTAGTTTAGTGGTTAAATATTTGTGGTTAAATTAAACATGGCTGAAGTTTACATTTATTATGGTGTAGTTAAATGCGGATAACCATTTCCCAGAAAAAACGAAAGGGTCCAATTAACATAAAACAACATTAATTTCTGTCTCTCTATCGAACGATGGCTGACATATTTTTCTTTTATTATTCTAATTATAATATATTATATTCTAAGGCTCGCGTTTGACCACTATCTCACCTGATGGTAAGACATAAAGTGGCCTACGATGGAGCACGCTTGCTTAGAAGTAACCTATTTACTCTTGACATAAAGGCTCCTAAGTTATAGCTATCAGAAAACACAGACTCTGGTAGTGATCCCAGAACGCTTTATATGAATAGGTGGGATGTGTACCATGTAACGGTGGCGCAACGTCGTACATCTAGTGCTTCGATGATGGAACGGACTTGGCAGACATAATTGGTACCAATCTCCACGGTTTGTCATTATTATTTATCATTATTTCACCTAAAAGACGTCAAAAGTGAGACATAGGCATAACCAAGTGTCAGCACTTAAACCTGTCATGTGCGTCTTGCATTCTTCTTGTAACCAACGATACATACTAGGTCAAGATTAGTCTATTTCAAAATAATATAAATATAAAAGAGACTGACACAAAATGGCCTAAGTTTAAGTAAATGTGGGTAGGGCACAATACTAGCAGAACAAATGGTCGGTAGGGTCAAAAACAGTGCCGCATTAACCAAGTAGTAAGAGAAGCAAATGCTACGCGCTCTTCGTATTGGGGTGGGCCCCGCATGAATGTACAACAAATAAGTCAAGATACCATATGAATTCTAAAATATACTGGATTTTTCATGAAGACAATATACACCCTTAAATTTTAATCGTTTTAAACCCGTGGAGGGTCGATTCAGTACATGAATCTACACTATCGATTTGCAAAGATAAAATTAAAAAATAAAGTACCTTTTTTTTCAAAACTCGTATTTATTTATGCATGCACGAAATTAATTTCTTTAAGAAAACGTCAGCTAAGCCAGTCCAATGACCTGTAGGTAGTTTGTACGCGACTCCGACTACTAACTACAGGTCATTGGACTCGCTCAGCTGACGTATCACCATTTAACGGTGTAGACCTTTGAATTCATTGGCACCTGCCCCTGCCCCCTGGTCTGTTTGAAAAATAAATTAAAGAAGTTTTGTAAGATAAGATAGAATCCTTTCTGATCCTTTGGTAGAATTTACTACAGGCCCCAAGCTAGCTTGATGTGGCACTGGCCAAAAGGTTCTAGTTTTTTGACCACGTACTAAAAGATGAAGCGTTAGAAGACTTGCCACTAGGTGTACCAATGACCTGGTAAGGGCCGCGGGAATTCGATGGATCTGAGACGCATATTGAGAGCAGTGGTGGCCGAGTGGTAATGGCTTCGACTTACGAGTTGCAGGTCGCAGGTTCAAACCCCGCCAGGCGCGTTGATTTGCGTAATTTATTTCATTACCACTGCTCTCAAAACGGTGAAGGAAAACATCCGTGAGGAAACGCAGCATGATCTAGAACCAAAAATTCGAAGACATGTGACATCCACCAACCCGTACTGGCCTGCATGGTGGATTACGGCCTATTCCCTCTCCTAGAGAGGAGGCTTGAGTCCCAGCTGTGGGAACATTACATGGCCGACTATGCTGTGCAGTAAGACGCATAGGACCAGTCACTGTAGCTACTCTTAGGAAAAGCCTATATTCAAAAGTGAACGTCTTACGGCTGAAATGATAATGATGTACCACTGAATGTTTTAGTACAAAAATTTACTACTGACGCCAGAATACCTAGTATCTACCATGTCGTTGTAAAATGTCGGATGTTGAACGTTGGCCAACTTGACCGCAACAACGAAGTATTTAACGTGATACCGCGGTTTACACCACGTTTGGCAGCGATTGCTGATCGTAATGAAATATTTATTTAAATCAAGTACCAGTTATTGAATGTGTGATGTGAATATTGGACATAAATCTAGGCTACCGGTAGTCTTATAAATAAGAATAAATAAACAAGAAGGAGGATTTTTATAGGCGGTAAACCATCTAATGATATCTCGCGGCCTTGGGCGGAAAGGGATATAGTATCAGACTTTTACTGACTAAAAACTTACTCCTGTTCCTTCGTCGCCTTCCGTACCGGTGCCGAATCTTCCTTTCAGAAGCAGACCCTTGACTCCAGTAGGCTTTGACTCTGCTGGGCCTCTACGATTTGCTGACATCTCCATGAAGCGCGCGTGGAACACTACACGCCGTCAACATCTTAAGCTCAGTCCGGATGATCAGATGGTGATCTACCCATTACCCGCCGTCTGCAAACCCGCTCCTACGGTGGCTAAATAAGAAAGAGGTGAAGACCCATATCCGGCAGTGGAAGTTTTTTGATTGCGAAGATATAGATAAGATATAGATAAGATAAGATATAGTCGGAGGACTGGAACCATTCGTCTGCTGTGGTCTTCTCGTTAGATTCTAATTTAGGGGTCTTTAAGGCCATAGTAATTAGGCTCTTAATAAACTAGTGCTCTTCACTATCAACGATTCCATCACTGCTTACAATCAGGTAGGATCGCAGTACCATTAAAATATATTTTAGGTATTTAAATAAAGTCACCAATTATTAGACAAAATAAAGTTAAAGTAAAAGTTATTGAGCAAAATATAACTATGAAAACGGCGTTGGCAAAATACTCGTAATAAATACATGATAAGTAACTTCATATTTAGAACACAGTATTATGTATCCAAACAGTATTATCAACATAAACCAAACTCAAAACTAGAGCAACGTTCAGAAAAGTCCAACAAAAAACTGAATGCACGAGTTAACAAAGAAAGACCACAACATGTACACACGAAAAGCACATGAAAGAGATGGCAACATATTAAAAAGCACGCCAAAAATTACCTAAAGTGCACCTAACCAACTCATATCAAACAAATTGAACTCAAAACTGAACAACGTCACGAAACAGCTTTTCATATCTCTGCCTGAATTTAAAACGGATCCTTTGAAAAACACGGACGACTAAAAAAGGGTGAAAAAACCTTAACACATTAATTCCCGCACGATTCGCCGGCCGTGACAGTCGGCGGCAAACAATATGAGCGTTGCATGCCGCATATGAATTTCAGTTTAGGTCAGTGGAGCGTTTAGATTGGATGGGATTACTGGCTTGGTGTGGAATTGGCCTTAGACATTAATAACACAGATTATTAGACAAGAAATACAGTGCAAATATGTTTTCATATTTGTCCAACAAATTTTTGAAATTAACACGGGTAGAAAAAGGATCAAAATGGTTACTAAAAAAAATTATTGAAACTGAACTAGAATAGTTTTGATACAAGTGCAGAAAGTTTATCATTGCAAACGACGCAGAATTCTCAATGACGCTGCAGTGACGAATTTGCATATGTCTCTAACGACTTTTTTCAATACACAAAGAAATGAATAAAAGGGGGTTGACCGGTGACTAGTGGGGGTCAACGCGCCCAGCCTGATAGGACAATTGTAATATTATTGTGGCGGGAAAGTGCACGCGCACTTTTCTGCACTAGTGTAGAAAACAATCTATTGCATGTCTAATAAAAACAATGGTGAAGGAGCATTACCTTTCACTTTGATTTTGTCTTCTCCTGGCTTGATTACATATTTAATATTTATTAGTATATTTTTTGTAATGTATGTATGTATTTGTGTTGTTATTTCATATTTGTATTATTCTAATGTACACTGACAGCCCTATATCTTTCTCCTCTCTTTCAGTCCATCCAAAGGTCTGTAAGAGATCGCCCTGTGCGATAAGGCCGCCCATTGTACACTTATTTTGAATAATGTTTGTCCTGTATCTTTTTTGTTCATGCGGTGTACAATAAAGAATATAATAAATAAATAAATAAATAAATAGTGGTGGGATAAGAGCGAGTTTTCGCGTAGTTTTTCTGTTATTTTTCACTACATTTCTAGAATTAACAATGATTATTTCAAAATGTCAGTTAAATAATGAACCAATTTACAAAAACACAACGACTGCCTAAACCTACCAATCGATCAAGCTCCACTACGAATTTCCAAACGAGATTGCTACCCACACATACCTACCTCCAATGCCCGTTCAAACAAGCCAGTGGGATTACTAAAGAATATAGAATTAGTCAGTGCAGCCAGCGATATCTATTACGGATGCGAATCGACACTGGCACAAGTTGTGGGGTACCGGGTGAGGATCGGTCGTTGTGGCTTGTGGCCGAGTATACGTTCACATGTGCATTTCAGCTTGGGTTTGTGCTGTGTTTGGATTGGACAGTTGACTTGCTTAAAAAAATAATACATGGAACAGTGTAATGTGAATTGTCTGACCGTAGTAATATGGCTTATAAAAGATTAGGGAGGTAAAAGAACACCACATTATTTAGGTAACAAAATCGCAAAAAAGTCGTAGGTCCTTTAATGAAATCGGTTTAACATGACTTTAGCAAAATATTTTTGCGATTTTTATTTTTTTCTAATAATGTGAACCCTTTTTTTACATAGAAAATCACCAAATTACTTCTGCTGTTATAAATGGAGACACAGACTGTGTTAGTTGCGTCTTAAAATTATGTGACATTTTTGCACACCTTTTTTATGGTGGGAAAAAATCATGCATTGACATCCCCCGCTCTTGGGCGGAGCGGGAGATAGTGTCAGACTCTTACTGACTAAAAGACCCACCCCGTTCCTTCTCGCCTTCATACCGGGGCTTGTGCGCCCTTTCGGATAACCCTGGCCCCAGTAGGCTTCGACCCGGCTGGGTCCCTGCTGTTGCTGACAACTCCTTGAGGCGCACATTTTTGCACACCTGATAATGGTTGAATATGACGGACAATGTTTTTAACTACCAGCTAATTTATTTATACTCATATTCTAGCAAAATAAATGATTATTATTATTAGTTCGTTGACTAAAACTCCGTGCCATTTTCCATATTATAACTCTTTCGAAAAATCCCTATACTTAGGAAGCATTAGCTCTAACTGATTCTTTCAATCTTGCTGACATCTTTTTAAGGCTTGCATGGAAAACAAACGCAAAAAACTTGGGCTTGGTCCTTATCTGATGGCGATCTACCGATTGATTACTGCCCCCAAGCCGCCGCACAAGCCTACGGTGGCCGGAAATCAACCTGCAACTACTGATGCCTGGGTGTCTTCGGGACCGGCTACCGGCCGGTTCTAACAGAACCCTAAAATGTCAATGACATAAATCTTTAGTCGCGATAACGTTAACTTTGCCAAGAAAAAAGTTTTACTTGGAGTCTTTCGGTAACTATTAATTCCCTTAATCCCGGATAATCGAAAGTTTTATTCCTCATTACGTCAATTACACTAATTGACAGTTGAACAGACAGTCAACGTTACTTAATTAAAACTTATGCCAGTCAAGTCGACTGTCCCATCTAAACGGTCCATAAACAGCAGTCACATCGAATTTAGAGCTACACGCTTCTCACCATCTATCCGAGATGTAGCTACGATTGTCCTATCAAAATCTATGAACGTTTCGACTATACCTATGTCATATGCATGTTCGCCTTAATTTGCAATCTAGATCGGAAGTTGAAAAGAATTTGCTATCGATTCGGTGGGAATGTAGGTCATGCTGTTGGGCATTTGAGGCAAAAATTATTTCATTCGTGGTTTCGTTAATTTGTTTCACCAGTCATGGTGTTAGTGGAATTAAGTTTGAGAACATTGAAGAAAGAATGCATCATTTATTTTCTCTGTAAGCTTTTCAAACTTAGTCTAAAAAAATATGTTGAATTGAATTGTTTAGAATAATCTATTTCCAGTCGATTTCGAAAAAATATTCATTAGAATTTATTTCTTCGTTGATTTTATCGATCGGAAAAAAGTACAAATGTCTTATTTTTAAAATGCCACGATGCTTAAGTATGTATACTCGTGTATGTGTGTGTGTGTTTATAACTCTTTAACGCTGAAACCGCAGAACAGATTTTGATGAAATTAAGCACACACGTAGACCATATCCTAGAACAGGATATGAGTTACTTTATGCATATCTCGAGAATATGTACCTTGGAATAATTTTCTAGATTTACATGGGCAAAGCCGTTGGCAAGTACTAGTCGACTATAATTACAAAAACACAATTACTACAGACACCTAGATGCTTAAGAAATTATTACCGAAAGCTATTATAAAATCTGGTAGCTTTTTACAAGTTTAATTTGCTGTCAGAAAACAAGGTATCCTCTAACAACTAGTTAGGATATCCAGTTTAGCGAGCCGCAAATTAAATTTGTTTTCAACCCTTGTTTATTTCAACCCTTTGTAATTAAGGTGGAAGTATAGAATTCCGAATTAAGTAATGCGACACTTATTAGGGTGTTTCAAGTATATTTTAAGGGAGGTACAAAAGGCCATTGCTATTTTAAAGTTTTGATTTCCAACAATTAATCTAAAGTCTTTACTTTTTAGGATTCCATACCTTAAAGGTAAAAAGGGAACCCATATAAGTTCATTTAGTTGTCCGTCTATTTGTTTGTCAAAAGAAAGAAAAACAGTTTATTTACGTGAAAAAGACGCAATCTTAAAACTAGATAACAAAACATAATATAACAGCAATTGATAGGGAAGATATGCGTCTCCTCCGCGCAAAACGGCCGAACGCCTCAGCATAAAGCTGCGACCTCACGCATAATTCGTTGAGCTCACAGTGCTGGTTTTCAGCGCTCTAAACTCTCTTAACTAAACTACTAAACTCTTTATCTCGGGCACGCGTGGAGGTATCGAGTTGAAATTATGACCTTATACTCAGTTCTGCGGTCTCTTGAAGCTGTGAAAAAATCAAACTTCTGAAGTAACGGAAACAAAAGATATGGCCGTTTATGTCACAAAAATTGGCCTTAGCTTTGTTATGATAAGTTATAAAAAGGGCTTGTCAGACTTTTACAGGCTAAAACCCTCTCAAATGTACCTTCTTTGCCTTCGTTCCTGGACCCCGGGATTCTCTTTCACACAGCTCAGGTCCTCAGTAAGGCTTCAACCCTGCTGGGCCCTTACGGTATTTTAGACATCTCCTTGAGGCGCAACGTCGACGACTCGAGTTTGGTCCGGATGGTTGCTAGAAGGCTGGACGGTGAGCTACCCATTGCTCGCCATCCGCAAGCCTACGCTTACAGTGGAAATAATCCGTGCGTGTGTTATTTTAGCAACAAACCTCCTTTAACTTCTTTCACAGACCGATACTACTGGTATTAATACACTTGTTAGGTCATTGATTGCTAATTACTGGTCATTGAGTTGATTACCGTAATTATCAAGCTCTGTTGAAGGATCGTTAATTGCGATTTAATGTTATTATCAACAATATGTACAACAATGTCGTATATGTTGCACATCCTCTTTACACAGTCATCGTCATCATCATTTCAACCAAAAGACGTCCACAATTGCACATGGACCTCCTTGGGGGCGGTCTTCGTAATAACTAGTCCTGTGCATCTTGCAACCATCAGAATCCCGTGATCCTCACCAGGGCATCGGTCCATCTTGTAGGAGACCAACACTGCGTCTTCCGGCACGTGGTCGCCACTCCAAAACTTTTCATCCCCTCGGCCATGTGATTCATGTGCCCTGCCCACTGCCACTTAAGTAACCTTGGTACTCCTGCGAATATCTTCGTTTTTGAGGTGTGCAAGAAAACTCTAAACATAGCCCTTTCCGTTGCCCTTCACGTGACTTTAAGTCTTCTGATGAGGCCAATGGGCCACGACCATGTTTCGGTGCCTCGCACTGGTTATATATACATACATAATGCGAAAAGCAAATAGGTTACTTTTAGGCATTGCTAATATTTTTTCTCCAATAGGAAGCTCCTTTATTTCTTAATGGCTAGGCTATATTTTATGTATGCGTGCAAAGCCGTGGACAAAGCTAGAATTCTACAAACTGAAACGTTAAAATGAGCAGTGCAGCATAAAATCGAAATATATTTTTTTATGTAGCCACAATTAAACTGAAGTTTGGAACACAGCTGAAACAATTACAAGCGTTCAGTGAGTGTGTTGGCGAGATCCCAAAGTGTGGTCACCGGAATGAATGTTCATACTGGGGTACCTCATTTTAAAAAAAGCGTGAAAAATACACTATTTCTATTTTAGGAAAGAAAAAACGATTATTCGTACCTCACACGCACAGTAAAATTCAATAATAATAAAAAAATCGGAAATAAAAATAGGAAATATAGTATGTTAAAATACATAAGTTTATCAGTTTTTTTTAGTACTCATAGCACAAATTGCTAAGTTTGGGACTAGATGGCGTTGTGTGAAAGTTGTGAAATATTATTATTATTACTAGACTTTTTTTTTCTTTTTAATCTTTTCTATTTTTATTCACCTTCCATATTTTCTCTTCACCTAGCTTGGTTGACTAGTAGAGAATGATTAAGGCATAAAGTACGCGTTTGTAACTTTGTGTTGCATGAAATTTCAATAATTAAATAAATACC
This sequence comes from Mythimna albipuncta, assembly GCA_929112965.1. Classification (NCBI taxonomy): domain Eukaryota; kingdom Metazoa; phylum Arthropoda; class Insecta; order Lepidoptera; family Noctuidae; genus Mythimna; species Mythimna albipuncta. The sequence goes on from OV815982.1 coordinate 14,172,433, forward strand.
GACGCCATTGTATTTACGGATGTCGACGAAATGTTATTCCATTTTCGAAATGTCTTTTTCGCTCCAAATGTATTTGGGGATTGCTAACAGCCAAAAAATGAATTTATCGCGATACAGAATCAACTTACCATAATATATATAGGGTTTTATTATGTAAAAGACTGTTAAAGTTATGAGTATACATGTGGATGGGTGGAGAAAGAGAGGGAGGCTAAAGAAAAGATGGATGGATTGCGTGAAGAGCGATATGAAAGAAAAGGAAGTTAGTAATAGCATGACGGGTAACAGGGTAGAATGGAAGAAAAAAAACGTATTGCGCCGACCCTAAATAAGATGGGACAAGAGCAGGAATAAGAAGTATGCAAAAGTCTCATACTCCTTCTCGCTCCAATTAAAGAGGAAAAAGTAATTTGATGATTTTTCACACCAAAAAAAAGGTATAAAGGAGTGTCTCAATATGAACGGCCAGAAAGACGAGTGTAATTGAAATTGCAAATGGTAAGTTTGTGGTTTTTAAAGACGTCTACATTATCATTAAAGTAGAAGAATAATAAAATGTTAAATGTTTTGAGGTTTTAAAACTTGAAAGCTTTATGTGTGAAAAAGTCATGAAAATGGAGAAATATTTAATGTTAGGTTTCAAGAATCTTTATTTCTCATAAAAACATAATTTATAAATCGTTCACTTAAATGGCATTTAAAATATAAGTTAAACAATTGTCGTCTAATGACGAACCATGCAATCTAGAAGTACGAGCACAATAATTTTGTGTATAATATATAGCTATGTATTTAGAAATATAAATGTTATTATAGCCGTTCACTTACATGACATTTAATATATAAGTTAAACAATTGTCGTCTAATGACGAAGCATGCAATAAATCTAAAAGTACGAGCACAATAATTTTGTGTATAATATATAGGCTATGTATTTAGAAATATAAATGTAGGAATGTTTATCAGTTGTCTAGTACTCATACCTTCTCTCTAGGAGAGTGGAGCCTATAATCCACCACGCCAGCCCAGTGCGGATTGATGGATGTCACAATATGTCTTCGAATTTTCGTTACTAGGACTTAGAATTTCAAGTCAATCCGAAGATGTAACAGTTCAAATAAGTATAATGACACTAATTGCGTAAGTTTTTTTTTGAAGTGAGAATTCACCGTTTTCCTTCTGTTGACTTTTGCGTTCTAGGACTACGCCCCTTTTATACTTTTCCCCACGGCCGTAGCTGGCATCGGCCCTGCTGGAGACCCCTGTGGTTTGTTGATATGTGAGGCGTGCGTTAAACACTACGCGCCGTCCACACGGTCGGCTACCTTATAGGACGAGTGGTGGGTTTACCCATTGCTGCGCGATTTTGACCACGATGCGAGCTTGCAAGCTCGCATCGTGGCCAAGATCGCGCTGCTATTTCCAACACCTGGGGTATCTCTGGTCGCGACGGCTGGGGCGCGAAGATGTATGTTCCCTCGCTCTTGTGGCCTGCTCTTTCACTAGCTTTGCAGAAGAATGCGACCACCTCCCATTCCCTCTCACCCCAGACCATGGCCTGAACCAGGGCTTGGAGAGGTCGCCGAGGCCGACCAATTGCATAGATATGGACCTAATGTAGGCGCCAGATAACTACAATATCGGTCATTGACCCTCCTACGTTTGTTGACATTCTTAATTTCAAAAATGGAAATATACAACCAGCTACAACTTAGGGATCTTTAAGTAAAGAGTGAATAGGTTACTTCTAGGCAAGCATGCTCGCCTACTGGGGCCAGAGTTATCCGAAAGGACGCTCGAGCCCCGGTATGAAGGCTTGAAGGAACGGGATAGGTTTTTTAGTCAGTAAGAGTCTGACACTATCTCCCGCTCCGCCCAAGAGCGGGGGTTGTCATTGGATGTTTTTTTCCATCGGAAAAAAAGGCAAGCGTGCTCCATCGTCGACAAAATCATATCTTACCACCAGGTGAGACGGTGGTCAAACGCGAGCCTATCAATAATAAAAAAAATATAGACATAAAGCTACATACATACAACTGTCTTGAATCGACATTATCGTGATCGTTTACATGATCTAGTAGTGAAAAGCAATTGATTGTTTATTTTTCGGGTGTATACGCAGAGATATTCGGAAAAGGTCAATGCACTTTATTCCACGATTTTCTAGCACCTTCTATAATAACAATTAACTGACCAAACGTAGAATAGCTTTCACCTAAGATATGAGACAAATTCCTTTTGTGCTGTTCAGATCTTAATGAACTTCCGTCTACACAGATAGTCAGACAATTTCCTCTAAAGTAACAACGAATAAGTCATTAAGACCGTAGCCTGAGAGGCTTAAGGTGCTTGGTACCAAATTGCAAATATCCGACCAGTTTTTCGTTTAATTTTTTTTTAAACACTCCAAAACCCACACTTTTCCTTGTCACTTTTAGGTCTAGTACAGAAAAGGTACTGTTTAAAAAATACACTGTTTTTCGTACTAGTGCTGAAAAGTGTGCACCACAATTGAGCTTGGTGCTGAGATGGGTGTTGAGCTGAACGCTAAGCGACCCCATGAGTCCCGAGTCAACCCACGTTTATTTATTTTTATGGTTCTGTATGTACCTCAAAAGGAAAGAACCTCTATAGGATCACTTTGTTGTCCGTCCGTCCGTTTGACTCTCTTTATCTCGGGAATGCGTGGAGGTATCGAGTTGAAATTAAAAACATGTACTCAAAGACTTGAGTCTTGATTTGAGTCTAGACACAGACTCTTGAAGTTAAAAAAAAATCAAGTATGTAAGCCCTCAAAAAAACCGGCGTGCTGAATAATTTGCGCAAACTTGAAAAAATACGCAATACGCATTCAACGTTGTTATGATTTTTAAAATAAAAAGAATTACTGCGCAGCTAATTGTTCGAAGTTCGGAGTGGTCAACATGTTTCAACCGCATCGTACCTAGCGGCTTAACGCAAACTACTAAGTTAGCGTTACTAAACTACAGTAATCATTCAGCTTTAATTTAGTTATAGTTTAACCTAATTCACAAGTGGTTTAGTTATACTAACTTTGAAGTAGATTACAGAGTAGTTTGATCGATTAAAGTGAAGATTTCAGATAACTTCAACAGGAGTTAAGTCTAGAATTATGACACAAATTGTAGATCACCTGATGGAGGATCAAGGACATGATGGAGCTTACAGTTGAGGTGTGCTCCGCTTTGGCGGAGCACTACAGTGTCCTCATTCTCATAGAGACGGTCGTTGGAGGCTACCTCTCGAACCGCACCCAGTTCTAGGCCATGGTCAGGAGTGAGCCAGTAACACTAGCCAAGGAGACGGCCACTCTCTTGAAGGAACGGATATCCCCAGCCGTCAAGACAAGAAATGCCCTGCAATCTTTGGCCATCTAGGATGCGGGCATGCTGACATTAAGCAATGAGCTGCGTGCTGTGGCATGACAACGGCCTACCTATGTACCATGTTACATAAGAAATCCGTTCAGCCATTGAATTGTGAAGAAGTAACAAAACAGTTTGCAAGTGTGCATGACACTTGCAAACTTTTCTTTACAATATTAGCTATGCTGATTAGCTGATCATGCTATGCTTATATCATATCATAATCAGCCTTAATATGATGTTCAGACTGCTGGGACTCGTACCTCCTTCCTAGGAGAAGGAATGTTCCTTAATCCAGTACGGTCCAGTACGGCCTAGTACGGTTTGGTGGGTGTCACATGTCTTTTTTAGGGTTCTGTAGCCAAATGGCAAAAAACGGAACCCTTATAAATTCGTCATGTCTGTCTATCTGTCTGTCTATCCGTCCGCATATCACAGTCTCTTTTTTCCGAGACTATAAGAGCTATACAAAAATAAAAAAAAAACAATAAATTTTGGGGGTCCCCATACATAGAACTGAAACTTAATTTTTTTTTTCATCAAACCCATATGTGTGGGGTATCTATGGATAGGTCTTCAAAAATGATATTGAGGTTTCTGAAATATTTTTTTTCTAAACTGAACAGTTTGCGCGAGAGACACTTCTAAAATAGGAGAATGATAAACCTAAAAAAATATATATGATGTTCATTACCATACAAACCGCCAACGAAAATTGGTTTAAACAAGATCTAGTAAGTAGTTTTTTTTAATACGTCAAAAATCCAAAAAGAAATACACTAATATTAAAACATCGATCAAAGTTACAACGAACTACAAGATCTTTTATATTATGTTACTTGCTGCTACGGAACCCTTTATGGGCGAGTCCGACTCGCACTTGGCCGGTTTTTTTTTTAATATTGATAAGCTCGCTTTTGACCACCATCTCACCTGATGGTAAGCGATAATGTGGTCGACGATGGATTACGCTTGCTTAGAAGAAACCTATTCACTCTTGACCTAAAGAGCTATCAGGAAACACAGACTCCACCAGGGAATTCCATTCTTTGGCTGTTCGATACGTGGGTTCAACAGTCGAGGTGAGTAAACAAGTTTCCACGTACAAATTTATTTTTTGTTTATGTGAAACCTGAATATAGTTGTTTCAGAATCAGTAACTGAATTCCAATAGTTTTTACACCATGTCCTATTTTTTCCCAAAAATTTTTAAACAGGTCACCACCGACACTAAGCACCACACAGGTCACAACGATCCGGTAAGTCCCCTCTTTGAGGAGTGGCTAGAAAGACCTCACGGCGTCCTTACCTTCCGCATGACGCAGGTCCTCACCGGACATGGCACGTTCGGGAGCTACCTGTTCCGGATTCAGGCGGAAGAAACGGCCGGGTGTCGCCACTGTGCGGAACGCCCGGGGGACACGGTGGAGCACACAATTGAGGTGTGTCCTGCTTGGGCGGTGCATTGCCGTGCCCTCGTGGGGGCGATCGGCGGCGGAGACCTCTCGCGCCGGGCCTTGGTTCAGGCCATGGTCCGGAGCGAAGAGGAGTGGCAGGCGGTCGCAAGTGAAGGCTAGAAGAAACGGGGTGGGTCTTTAAGTCAGTAAGAGTCTGACACTATTTCCCGCTCCGCCAAAAAGCGGGGGTTGTCATTGGATGATTTTTCCCACCGTAAAAAAAAGGTCACGACGGTCATATCAAGGTGCAAGTGCAAAACAAACCCACAGTCGCCTGGATGGCCCGGTGACCTTGTATTTTTGCTGACTTAACAAGCGTATAACTTTGTGATTTTTAATAATACAATTTTGAAATTTTTTACAAAGATTCTCGTAGTATATACTAAAATTAAACTTGTTTTCAGATAAGTGGATCCGCTTGGATTTGAAATTAATTAGCACTTTCTAGTTATAAGTCACTATCATGTAACCGAGTTTGCTGAATACTGCTTTGTATCTATTAGACCGTATACAATTCAGTAAACTAATTAAACAGCTTCTGATCAAATTCCAAGAATTATACGGATATAATTATTGGTGTCAATATCGCGTTTACAAATGCTTTATCTACCTGTTCGTACGCATACAATATTGGTATCAACTGTCTGCAGTTGATACCGGTATTCTCACGATATATTCCTTCACTATTTTGGGTGTTTAAAAGGTGGGTTTATTTAAAAGCATAAAAATATTTGCATTACACTAAGTAGAGTACCTACTAAATTGATTTTCTGTCTCCAAAGAGCCAAGTGCAACTTTGAAAGAAATGCATAAAAAATCTGGCTTCTTGAAAAACTTTCCAATCACATTAAGTAAACACGAAAATGGTGCCAACCATCAAATCATACCGTCGTCTCGTCCAAACTTATTCAATTTGCGTTACACTCGCCAAAAGTAATCGATTCGGTTCCGATAAGGCGATTAATAAGATTGGGAATCGAGTGCGAGTCGACACTTCTGGAAATCATTACGAATCGATTTTATGTTACAAGTTAGCGGAGCAATTTACCTGCATAGTGAATTGGTACACCGTTTGTTTGATGTAAATTGCGAGGAAGAACTTGTTCCTTTTGGTTTAATTACTTTTCAGGTTGTTTTTTTAGGGTTCTGTAGTCAAATAGGAACCCTTATAGTTTCGCCATGTCCGTCTGTCTGTCCGTCCTCGCTTAATCTCTGTGACCGTTAGCACTAGAAAGCTGAAATTTGGTACCAATATGTATATCAATCACGCCAACAAAGTGGTAAAATAAAAATTGGAAAAAAATGTTTTATTAGGGTAGCCCCCCTATATGTAAAGTGGGAAGTGTTTTTTTTTTTTAATTTTAACCCTAACGTGTGATATATCGTTGGATAGGTATTTAAAAATGAATAGGGGTTTACTAAAATCATTTTTTGATAATGTCAACAATTTCGGAAATAATCGCTCCAAAAGTAAAAAACAATGTGCCCCCCCTCTAACTGTTCGTGACGGACGGGAAACTATGGAACCCTACACTGAGCGTGGCCCGACACGCTCTTGGCCGGTTTTTTTTTATTATGAATAGGCTCGCGTTTGACAACTATCTCACCTGATGTTAAGTGATGATATGGCCGATGATAGGACACGCTTGCTAGCAATCTATTCACTCTTGACTTAAAGACCCCTTTTTTATGGTGGGAAAAATCATCCAATGACAACCCCCGCTCTTGGGCGTAGCGGAAGATATTGTCAGACTTTTACTGACTAAAAGCCCGTCCCGTTCCTTCTAGCCTTCATACCGGGGCTCGAGTTCGCTTTCGGATAACCCTGGCCCCAATAGGCTTCGACCCGGCTGGGCCCCTGCTGTTGCTGACAACTCCCGCGGAAACAGTGCGCGCCGTCGGCGACTTGGGCTTGGTCCAGACTACCCATTGCTCACTGTCCGCAAGCCCGCGCCTATGGTGACCGGAAACCGGGATCGGAATCCAGGCGGCGGCGGCCGCTGCCTGATGTGGTCGGCCTCCTCCTTTGCGAGCATTACTGCTTCGCAGAAGTCGGCTACCTGCCACTCCTCCTCGCTCTCGCCTTATTGTATATAACTGGAGAAAATGTGAAAATGGAGAACATCTCTGCCTAACACATTATATTAGGTTTTTCAGTAGTTACTACACTACCCCCACAAGACCTTGAAACGCAAAGCAAAGAAAGAACAAACGAGTGGGTTTTAGTCACTAAAATTCCAAAATGCTCTCCGTGCGGGGGGGGGGGGGCATTCTTGGGCTCCATCTGGAGCACTTTTGCCTAGAATTATTTTATTCACTAAATTCACTCTTGTCATCAAAATTTGTGAAAATATAAGTGGTATACCAGTAGTTACCTTAGAGGAAAAATTTTTCTCGCTCTCTCTAAAAAATCCAATGAAAATTACACTCAATTTGACGTCTATTTTGTCAAACAATCTTATTCTATGACGTTGTATTACCAATTTGCCAAAATCACAGACTCCTAATAGCGTATTGAAGGAAATTGGTATTTCAGGTCATAGAATACGGCTGCGGATATATATTTCCGCATGAATCTAGGAGCTACCTCCGGGAAATGGGTCATTATGGAGCTCGGTGATTCAGTGACGACCTGTAGCTCGAGATTATGTTGCGAACGACATAGTATGAAGTTATTAGTATTTGAATATTGAAGATGCTATGATTTTGGATTTATGTCTAGATATGGTCTATTTGAAAGAGAATTTGCTCCTTTGTTTCTAATATTATATTATCTTTGCCTCCGGAATGTACAATCTCACGGAATATTTGCAAGAGTTACCATGGCGGCTCTAGAACGCAAACGGCAACTGAAGGAACATAGGAGGGTTTTAGTCAGTAAATACATGACATTCTCTCTCACTCGTATGTGAAGTCCTGGATATTTAGTTCTTCTATTAACAGCGAGGCAACTAAGAAAGTGTTCAGATATTTTGACATCAAGATGTCTGAACTACTTCTTTTTCTATAATTTGAGAAAACACAGCTATTTTATCTTTGTGAATCCTCCTCCTTAGTCGTTCACTCTTGACAGAGTGGATGAGTGATGCGTCTCCACTTGTCACGGTTTACGTCGTCTCGGTAACTCTGGACTACGGAGTTTTGTGTTGCAGTTCTGATGAGGTCTGTCCAACATCTTTGTAAATTATTTACTACCTCAATAATTTTTTTTCAATTTTTTTCTGGCATACTTAAAAATGTTATTTGTAAAAGAATTGTATTAAAATCAATATTTAATTTGCCACAAATAGCATGAGATATATATACATGACATTTGTTTTTTTAATCCCTATTTACTATCCCGCGGTTGGTCAAAGGCTTTCCCCTATATAGTCCTTTAAGCCATTTTTCTTTTAAATACAAAAAAAGTATCGTGCCTGCTAGGTTTTCACAGCGTATACTTTTAAAGAAGAAGATAAGAAATGTCCTCGTCAAATCAAACCTAACATTTCAACTAACAATTTAATCAAATTTCAATACACTCATGTATTGAACCCAACAAATTACAAGCTTCTCGTTCTTAAAAGCCTCACGACCTTCACCGAATCGTTAACATACTACACATTTTTCCTTTTACCCAGAATCAAAAACAAAATTAAGTACAACACATCATAACAAACCATTGGCCTCCGTTCCGAACGAACAAAATAATGTAAGGGTGCGTTCTTTGTGAGATTTGGAAGCGGTGAGAATATAAATTTTCATTTTCTGAAAAAAAATCATCACTTAAGACCATCCATAATATCTGAACATAGGTCTCCCGGGTTGCGAAAGTCGTTGGTAAGATCCAGGAGTTGGGACTCGAGGTGGTACTGCACAAATCCGAGGCTGTGTGTTTTCACGACCCTCGGAACGTGCCACCATCGGGTTCCCATTTAACGGTAGGAGGAGTTCACATCGGTGTCGGGTCGACGATGAAATATCTCGGACTCGACCTTGACAGCCGGTGGAATTTCGTGGAGCATTCCCGACATCTGGCTTCCAAACTGAACCGGACTGGGGCTGCCCGCAAGCGGCTCCTGCCCAACCTTGGGAGTCCAGGCGCCTCTTGCCAGAGGCTCTACACGGGGATCGTTCGGTCCATGGCCCTTTACGGGGCGCCGATGTGGGCGCCGTCGCTGCAAAAGCGACCGGCGACCGTGCTGAACGCATGCCAAAGGGTCATGGCAATACGGATGGTGCGGGGATACTGCACGATTTCCCGCGAAGCAGCGAGTCCTCTTGCTGGCTGAGATGCAACACCGGGGCGAAAGTCCGCTGCCACAACAGGTCGCGGCATAACGGACAGAACTCAGGCGGGATCTCATGGTGAAATAGCGTCAGCAACTATCGCAACCCATTGCTGGATTCGCCATAATTACGGCAGTGAGTAACTTCTTTGAGGCATAACTGGAAAGACCTCTCAGCGTCCTCACCTTCCGCATGACGCAGGTTCTCACCAGACATGGCAAGTTCGGGAGGTTCCTGCACCGGATCCGTGCGGAAGTGACGCCCGGGTGTCGTCACTGTGCGAAACGCCTGGAGAACACGGTGGAACACACAGTGGTGTGCCCCGCTTGGGCAGAGCATCGCCGTGCCCTCGTGAGGGGCGATCGTCGGCGGCGATCTCTCGCGCCGAGCCTTAGTACAGGCCATAGTCTGGAGCGAGAAGGAGTGGTAAGCTGTCGCCTCCTTCTACGAAGCAGTAAAGCCGGCAAAGAAGGCCGACCGCATCAAGCAACGGCAGCGCTCACAGCGCCCCAGTCACCGCTGGGATTCTGATCCCGATTTCTGGCCACTGTGGTCGCGGGTTTGCGGACGGCGAGCAATGTGTAGCTTGCTGTCTGACCGTCCGGTAACTGTCCGGACCAAGCCCAAGTCGTCGACGGCGCGCACTGTTCCCGCGCACCTCAAGGAGCTGTCGGCAACAGCGGGGGCCCAGCCGGGTCGAAGCCTACAGAGGCCAGGGTTATCCAAAAAGGAAGCTCGGTCCCGGTACGAAAGGCACGAAGGAACGGGGTGGACATTTATTCAGTAAGAGTCTGACACTATCTGCCCATCCGCCCAAGAGCGAGGGTAAAGATTTTTTCCACCATAAAAAAAAACATGGGTTTCCCCCAAGTGATGCCATAATAAATAAATAAAATAAAATCGTTCAATTCGTGCCCATTTACCAAAAATTTAAACAATGTAAAAAAAAATAACAAACATTATGTGTGTCGTCATGTCGTGCATCCGAAAACGCAGTGTTGGAAATCCTCATAAAAGGTGGACCGATGAGAGTCGCAGAAATGCGGTGGATACAAGACGTACAGCACCGTTCGTTTTGGCGACACAGGAGGTGGAATAAGTCCGACAGTGGACATCTTTCAGCTGAAATTATGATGATAATGATTTGTGGCCCTATGCAAATCGCATTCATCAGATTTCTGTGACCCTTACCAGGACATCGGACACCTTGCAGCCGGTCTTTCAACGCCTTTCAATACGTGATCGCCACTCCAGAACACACCATACTGCCACTTAAAGCTTGGTAAATATTCAAGCTATACCATCGGTAGTCGCACTTCTGTATCGCATTCGCTCTGTAACACATTTCTTAAGTCCCCATAAGTATATAAACGCGAATTTTCCAGAATTCAACTTTCGAATAACATTTTTTCAATCAAGCTGTATCGCGTCGCTATATAAAAATAACAGGGTACGAGGTTCGTAGGAAATCGCGCGTTAAACAGAGGTTTTAGAGTGGTACCGGAAACTCGTGCAAAAACGCGGGGTTATAATATAATATGGCATTATTTTTCCTTTCATTGGGCGGACAATACGGATCATAAAGTTTTATCGTGAGGGACTGATTGCACCGTTCGTTAAACTTTCGCTAAGAATTAGTTAGCATGCTGGTTATGACATATTTCGATTTTTAAAGAAATTATAACCTATCCTCAGTAGGTAAATAAAATGGCTATCAACTATCAACGAACTACCATCGGTCACCAATATTGGTATCTGCACATGAACACAATAAACCCTAGTGACGTAATCAAGATTTATTGACAACTAACTGACACGGCAGACATTTTGTCTTAACTATAAACTGTCAAACGTGCTAACTTTCAAACGAGCGAAGATTAAATAATTATCGTAGTCTTCTTAATTTGTTGTTCTTAGTTTGTAATTGTCTGCACAAGTTATTTATTTTTTCTTTTATAAAAACCTTCTCTTGACTATAAAACACACAACAAAAAGAAAATTAACTAATTCAATCCAGCCGTTTACGTGTGACCAAGGAAAATAGGGATTCATATTATTAGATTTATCAGGATAGTTTTTTTTTTCCTTAAATAATCTCCTAAACCTTAACCAGTAGATAAGCGTTAACCGTCGATTAACCTCAAATTTTCTGTCAAACTCTAGTCCAGTGCCACCGACCCATACCCAGTTCGTCCCCTTTCCCGGATTAGCGAGGGAAGCACTTAAGATTTTATTTTTCGTCGTCTCTCTTACGTCGTAAAACTTGTACGTGGCTCCTATATTCAGAAAAGAGTGAAAAGTGTAGGTAGGTAGTATATGTAAAATTTTAAGATGAATAACGCATTTTATGTGAAAATTTTACATATACTGTATTTGATGGAGTGTGCTTCAATATTGAAGTAGGTAACGGAAAAGATTGAGGCCGTGTCCGAAGCGAGGAGGAGTGGCAGGCGGTCGCCGACTTCTGCGAAGCAGTAATGCTCGGAAAGGAGGAGGCCGAACGCATCAGGCAACGTTATCGCCACCGCCGCCGCCAGGATTGTGATCCCGATTTCCGTCCAATGTAGGCGCGGGCTTGCGGACAGTGAGCAATGGGTAGCTCACTGTCCGGTCGTCCGGTAACTGTCCGGACACAGCCCAAGTCGTCGACGGCACGCACCGTTCCCGCGCGCCTCAAGGAGTTGTCAGCAACAGCAGGGACCCAGCCAGCCTGGTCGAAGCCTACTGGGGCCACGGTTATCCGAAAGGGCGCTCGAGCCCCGGTATGAAGGCTAGAAGGAACGGGGTGGGTCTTTTAGTCAGTAAGAGTCTGACACTATCTCCCTATCTCCTAAAATAATCACTAGTTATTTCAAATAATAAGCTGCTAGTAGAAAGCAAACACAGCAAGTAAGCTTATTACTTGCATATATTACCAGATAAAATCGTATATTGGAAGCATAAAGTTAAATACCAGGGATGTTATACAGCTCCGTGACGTACTCAAAAATATTGGATATTCGAAATAAAATTATATCCGTAACCACAACGGTAACCGATATAAAAGTTTCGGTTAGTTTTGGATAAAGGCTGAGTTTAAGGCGTATAGTTCCATGAACCATCTGGCCGAAATTATGTGAACGCAACTCTCGCACTCGCCTAGGCGGCAGTACGCAAATCTGTGCATTTATTTGCGGCCAGCAGCGCCCGGAAAGCGCTTTATACCCATTTTCTCTGCGAGATATTGATTGATTTACATATGCAATGTTCACTTTGAAGAATATTTAACCACCAATTTTTATGTGTAAAAATGTTTGTAAAGGTCCAAGCCGTTTCAAAGGAGTAATGAAAAGTTGCGAAAAGTTGCGAAATTGCTAAATATTTTTTTTTGACAAAAGTATTAATTGCACGAAAAAATCAAATGTTGATATTATTGTTCATGAATCTATAATAAACATATATTTTTTTCAAACCAATTGACCAAGCCGTTAGGGAGGAGTAGGCCTCAGAAAATCACTGTTTTATGGCACTTTTCGGGCGCTTGGCCCTTAAATGGCGGGTTTACGATATGTTTTTGTTTGAAAAAAAAAAAAACATAATTTTAAAAATTAAAATAATTAAATTATAAATTTTAACGTTCCAATTGTTGGAACTCAAGCCACTTCTGCGAGATGGAATGGGCCACGCACTCGCGTTCTGATACGTGGCTGTCACTTATTTTTAAATTTTTCGTTCTAGTACACGCCGGTTTCCTCACGATGTTTTGAGAGCAATCAGTGGTAATAAAATACACAAAGTAATGCACCTGGCTGAGTTTAAACTCGTTTACAGCTCGTAAGTCAGAGCCGTTGCCACTGGTCTACTACTGTTCTGATAAACCGGTATAATATTATTCCTATATCAGTATTCGGATCAGAAATTTCATTTCTATTACAACCCTATTTAATACTACACCAAAAAGCAATCACGGCGATATAAGCAAACAATTCTAATATCGTACGACACAATTTATGCTGCAGTTCAATAGCAATTTTCGAACTGATTTAACTTTAGCGAACAATGCACGTGCTTTCAGTTGATATAGTAAGTTACTGGAGGTATTAGTAAGTTCTGCGGTTATGGTAAAATCTTGGTATTGTCTCTGATTGGTTTTGGGTTACATTGGTAACACACGCGTATTGATTTTGTTATGACTATGTTGTCTATGCTTAAGCTATAGATGCTAGAGGTTATATCCCGAGCACATTAACATGGCAGCTGACTCAAAAACAGTTGCCACATTGAATAATCGATAATAGTTGGTTTTGTCACGTTTAAAGCATCGTAAATTCGTAAAGTGAGTAGTATGTCATCATTAGAAACTACTCAGCGACTACGGAGTGTAGCGCGTGTCAACGCACCCACGCGCGTAACTGCGGGAGTGCAGATCTGCATTTGCATTCGTGTTTTTCACGCACTCACGCGCATAGGTGCGTCTTGTAAATTCACGCAGGCCCGGACTTATTTCATTCAAAGCCGTTCGCTGTGGTGATAGTGCAGTGCAGATCGTCGCGTCTGTTTTGATATTAGGAATGGTTATTAGTGTAAAACTCATTCAAGATGCTGCAGTTATACTAACTGTATGGTTTTTGTACAGTCATATGAATAGAAATCGTGGCTATAGAAGATACTGGGTACATCCTTATTTACAAACAAGATCGTTGCTTGGGTCATTTGTTCAAAATTACTGGGACTTAGGAAAATATGAAGACAAATTCTTCAACTATACGCGAATGTCAACTGCATCTTTTGATTATTTGCTAAGCAAAATACGAAGTGGCTTTACTGGAAAAAATACGAATTTTCATGTTTGTCTTACACCAGAGGAGAAGCTTTGGGTAACATTGAGGTAAGTAATACTACTAGTATTTAGTTATATCGATATTATTAGAGTTAAAAACATATATTACAGGCACAACATATATACTGGACATTTTTCAACCACCGTATCAATTAAGTCACTGTTCTGTTTCATATGTGAAACACAATAATCAAATAATAACAAAAATAAAATAAAAAAATTCATTCAATACGAAACCATCATAAATCATAATATAAATCCATCGATATCGAGTTCCAATTTTAAACACACGTCTAGCCCAACCCAAATCACGCACGACACCTCTATATTTTTATTGAACTCTGTGCACGGCACTGCTGGGCGCAGTGTGGCATACCTTGCGTGTAGCTCCTCACCCACGCGCGTGAGTACGTGTTTTTCTGCATGTAGGTGCGTGATCGCCATGAACGCGCGTAGATGCAGTTTCGGTGTGTTGGACTATGCGTGTTTTCTGTACAAACGGAAATACTTACAAGAAACGTTAAGACATGCACTATGCTGCGGGATGCGGGGCAGTGTGGTAATCGACTTACTCATGAACAAGTGACCTATTGTACGAAAGATTTCTGCATTCATTACTTTTATTATAACACTTATTTTAAGGTCATTCAAAAGCCAATACATGTTTCATAACGACTGGACTTTAGAAGTAAACCAATTATTACTAAAACAATGTCAGTAAAGTTAACACGGGGTCACAGCAATTTGTGAACCAATCTAAGCTGACGTGAAACAATGCAATCGATGCCAGAGCGGATGGAATCCGGTGTGCTCCCAACTCGACATAGTACAGCTTTTACGAAGATTGTACGGATTTTTTGAAGTTTTTGAACGACAGCGGTGACTTCTAGCGTTCGACCCTGGTACAGGGCAAAGTCCAGAGTGAGACGGAATGGGAAGCAGTCAACTCCGTCAACTCCTTCTGCGAAACAGCTTTGCAAGTGAAGCTGTTTTTTTTTTTGGTGGTGAACGGACGGTAAAGGTATATACACAGCTAAATTTTGATCGTTTTAATCCCGTGGAGGGTCAATCGCATTTACGCATGTCTGAAATTAATTTCTTTAAGAAAACAACAGCTGAGCGAGTCCAATGACCTATAGGTAGTTTGTACGCAACGCCGACTACTACCTACAGGTCATTGGACTCACTCAGCTGTTGTTATCTTGTGTTTTGTCTTGAAATGTGAAATGATTAATTAAACTCAAAGCATTGTTAATGTCAAATTTTAATACTGTTAGAAGTGTGTCTAGTAGAGTAGTAGTAGTAGTGTTTAATTGGAGCTAATAATAATTTACTTTATCGGACCTCCAAAACACTGCACAATTTAATACGCTATTTAGAAAGCCTCCGGCAAAATTCCAAATACACATAGTTGGCCCAATAAAGGTCGAACTAGGAACATACCAAGTAATTCCTAGCTAGATAGCTATTCGATTGTAGAAATACCTTTAGAAGGATTTGTCAAATGTTTGATCAAATAGTTCCTCTTGGAATCTTTGGAGGTTGTTTGGCAAATGTTTGAGCCAAGCTCTTTAACTTTGGTGGGAGTTGCACAAAATTAAATGTAGGTACTATTATGTACACGATGAAAGTTTTTGCATGAGAGATAGGAAAGTTTGATTTACTTATCAGCCCACTTTTTTCCGCTACTTTATTCACAAACCCGTTTGTGCAAATTGTTATAGTGGTGTGAAATAGTAGAACAGGTTATTTTTGTTGTGAATGCTCGCGTTTGAACACTTTCTCACCTGATGTTAAGCGATGATGTGGTCAATGATGGAGCATGTTTGCAATTTTGTTAACATTTTATTGATTGTTGTAATTATTATATTATTCTAGGTCTACACTGTTCTTACATAATATCTATCAATATTGTAAAAACAACCACTTTTTTAAAAGAGTAACTATGGAGTTTCTTGCCGGTTCTTCTCCATAGGAAACGACCAATTTGGAACCGTGCACTAGCTTCTGACGTTTTATAAGTGCCCATGTAGGCCTATGTGAAATAAAAAAAATTGATTTGATTTTGATTTTGATCATCCCTAGACAAGGGATACCCTGAGATTCCCAAGTTGTAGCTATCAGGAAATATAAATTTCAGCAGGATGGCTACTGACTCGTGTCTGTTTATCTACACTAATATACTCGTAATAAAGAGGTAAGGTTTGTTTTTTTGTTTGCAGTAGGTGATCTCTACACCGATAGAAAAATGCTTTATTCCTAAGTGACATAGGCTAAATATTAAGTACGCGGGCGAAGCAGCGGGCAAAAGCTAGTTTGAAATAAAAGTTTCTGATTTCAGATTTCTGAGTAAAAGCGTTAACTATAGAAAATTATTGCATCTACGCAAGTCAGAATCTAAGAATTTTATTACAATTTCCTTATAGAACGTAGTTAGTAGCCATTCATATTTTTAGTAGCATGATTTAATACTCTTTATAAATCAAATTCTCAAGACATGTGGGTCTGGTATTAGGTGCTAATAGTGATGATATTTGGTCATAAATCTATCAAGTCCTTTGTGGCGGTCATTTCCCGGAGCGACTGTTTGAGAACGCTGACGGAATGTTTTCACGATGTCAACAAATTGATCTCTTCAATGAGGTTTTCGTAAAGGACGACTGAAGAAACAATGTGGGTTTCAGTCAGTAAATGTCTGATACTCTATCCAGAACACGAGTAGTGATAGAATGATTTCACACCCTAAAAAAAAATTGGTTTAGATTCTGTAGTTCAGTAAATTTAAGTTTGCTATTCATGCTATAAAATCCATACTGTAGGATAACCGGTAAAAAAATTGTTAGACATGATCAAATCAAAGTCAAAAAAATAAAATAAACAAAAATCATTTATTTCAAATAGACCATTTGCAGGCACTTGTGAATAGTCAAATGTCGATCAGTCCAAGAAAAGTGAAGCTAAATTGCACGTTCCAAAGCGTAGATCTCTATGGAGAAGAACGTGCAAGAAACTCCATGGATACTCTTTTAAATCATATTATGTGTTACGTATAATGCTTGGTTACATTTTCTTCTTGCTTATATCGTTGAAGATTTAGTAACTAAAATGTTTTTTTTTAGGTGGAAAATAATCCAATACCTTCTCCGGCTCTGGGACGAAGCGGGAGAGCGTGTTAGTCTTTTACTGACTAAAATCCACAAAATAAAATTAGGAAATAACGGGAATAAAAAGTGTTTTATGCCTTGCGACTCAGGACAACGGGGACAACCCTTAAAGTGATTTCTGATAGGAGGTGAAGACGTGGAGGGTCCTCGTCGTAAGAGAGAACTGTTTGCTGCGCCACCGGGAGTGCACACACGTCGAGCCGCTGCAGCGCCCGCAGCACGAGCAAATACAATGCTCAACTCTTTACTCACTCAGCACATAGACCTGGGCCCCGAATCTGCTTTTACAATAGTGTCAGAATGGTCTATCATTAATTTCATAATTTTTGATTTTGAACAAGTTTGGTAATCTACGAGTACTAATATAATGACGTCATTCTGACTTTCCACTGATCAACCACTGAAATTCCTTTAAAAGAAGTGAAATAGAATGGTAATCTCGTAAATATTTACAAATGAATGTCTTACGTATGCGGTAATCTGTAAAAATTTTAACAGTTCCTTTGATGAGTGACCTACCATTTGAACGTCATTGTGCAGTCATTGCTTTTAACCTCGATATTGTCATTTTAACGCAACTCTATTATGAGACCATTGACCGATCAATGATCGATCATTATGAATTAGAAGATTAGAAACTTTTATCAAAATGACAATGGGATCTTGGAATGATGAATTTATAAAAATAGCAGACTTGGGCCCCTGGATATCTTCCATGATATTTTTTTTCAATTTCATGCATACCTGTTATTTGCATGGTTACTGAAATGTCATTTTTTAGATGTAAGTTTTATTTGTAATGTAAGTGATTGTGCTGTTGGTATGCTTGTTACTAATAAATAAATAAATAAATAAGCTATACCAAATTTGTAAATTTATATATTCATTTTTAAGTTTTTTTTTTTAATTTTATATGTTTTTTTTTAGTTTGTTAGATTTGTTTATTAAGATTTTAGAATATAAATATTTTGATCTTGTGCTATAATCGTATATCTTTAAATAAATAGATAAATATATAAATAAATAGTGGCCAAAAGGATACGCTCTATTACAGAAACAGCTCACACGCGCATAATTATAATCATTATTACTTTCAAATCTAAGCAAAAGTAAAGAAAACATTTAAGGAATCCACGTTGCAAACGTTGGCATTCTAAATTCTATCTTGAACACTTACTGTGTCAGTTAGTATGTGAAAATTAGCCATCTTCTCTGAATTACATCTACGACTTAATGTTCCTAGACTTCATAGTATTCATAAAGATGTAGAGGGCTTAATTTTTTTTTTTATACTCAACTAACATGTCACGTAGACATTATTTAATTTGATTGATTGATTGGTTTATTTATTCTTGAACAATTACAATTGTATACGAATATTAAACTTTAAAACTATGATCCCACACGCACTTAAAACAAAGCTAGGACAGTAATGACTAATAATAATTAAATGTCAAAAAAAAGTTACAAAAAAAAAGTCGATAAATAATTTAGTAATAATAATGTCAATGAATAATTTAGTAATACCTAATAATGTTAATGAATAATTTAATAATAACAATGTCAATAAATAATTATAGTAATATAAATATTTATTTACCAAAAATAACCTGATATATTTATGATATCGAAAACAGCTACCACTTTTGGCGAACCTTAATCAGTAATTGGTTAAATTGTTACTAATTTGGTTTTCTGACAAGTTTTTTTTTTCTATTTTAAACCTATCATTTTATATCACGCACCAATAAGGTTTCTGCGAGTGGGTTTTTGCTCCTCGTACGCCTTCCAAAGGTCTAACACCTCTTAGGGTACTGAGACATAAAGGCTTGAACAAAAAAAAAAAGTAACAATAATATTCCACAACTTTCACACAACGCCATGTAGTCCCAAACTAAGCAGAGCTTGTGGTATGAATACTTTATCTATCCAGATACAGAACAAATGACCGTACTCATCACAAAAACATTTGTCTTCGGTGGGATTTAAACCCACAACCTCTGGCATAGCAGCCAGAGCCACTAGAGCACTAGACCAACAGACCAGTCATAAAAAGACCATAAAGACATCATTTAATCGCATAAGGGCTGATTATTAATCCAACACACACTTTGAATTGAATTCCTCTATTTTTAGGGTTCCATAAAGAAAAAACGGAACCCTTATTTATAGGATCACTTTGTTGTCCATCTGTCTGTATGTCTGTTAAGACCCTTTATCTCAAGAACACGTAGAAGTATCGAGTTGAAATTAAAGCCATATACTCAAATCTGCGGACCCTTTAAGCTGTAAAAAAATAAAACTTCTAAATTAACGAATAACAAAGATACGGCCATTTATCTCGTAAAAAAAACGTATAATTGGATACTCTCAATATCGAAATTCATAGGGTACTTCCCGTTGACCCAGAATCATTAAATTTGGCACAAAGCAAAGTCTTATAGCACAAGTATAGGAAAAAATCTGAAAACAATTTCATTGTTACCGAAGACACAAAAAAATAAATTGCAATTCGGAAAAATCTTCGAGACTCCATTCGAGAATTATAGTTTGCACGGAACCCTCAGTCCGACTTGCACTTGACTAGTTTTTTATTTTATTTTACATATTCCTCCTTCTAACTAAATCAAAGGACATTGTTCTAATATGGCTCCTCCAAGACCAGAATTCCCCAAAAGCCAAATAACAAAACCGCAGCTGGTCCTATCCATACTCTAAGTACGAAACTCATTTTGCCAAGTAAACAGACTCCGCGCAATTTTCGTGTATGCATTCTGAGCTCAAGACCGTTTATTTGTTAAGGATGGGGGGTCCGTCGGTAAATGTATCGCCTCACCCCCTAATTTAAAAGGGTGGATAGTGGTCTAAGTTGTGTCAAGGGTTCCTTGAAGTAATTAAAGGGTGTTTGCGGGTAGCCTAAGGCCCCTTAGGATTGTTTGACGCAGTTTGGTCTTAAATTGTGGGGTTGTGTGTGGTGCATTTTTGTAGCTTGCTTGGACGTGTTGCTTGTGTGTTAAGGAATGGGATTTTGGCTAGTGTGTAAAGCCTGTTTTGGTCTTTGGCTTTTGAATACTAACCAAACTGTGGAGCCGTACTCGCTCTGAGTTCGTTGACCAATGTCTGTTTATGGGAGGACCTACTCTCTGTTTCTCTCTTTTATTTTGACGTTAGACTCAGACCCGATGGTAAGCAGTGATGCAATCGATGATGGTGTGGTGCACTATTCACTGAAGTCTTGAAGACACATATATTTTTGTAAGTATAAGTGTTTATGTATATCATTTTACATATTTTAGTACCTTTTTCTTTTTTTGATGTGAGATATCAATGAATAACTCCTTGTGCTTTGAATAGAGAGATAAGGAGTGTTAGACTTTTACCGAATTGTCAAATAATTGCCTCAAAATCCATCCAATTCTAACTGACATAGAATATCTATTTTTTAAGTATAATAACTAGTGCTTGATTGCAATCCCACCTAATGGTAAGTAGTGATGCAATCGTTAACCTTTCAATCGTGGAAATTACAGACACAATAGAAAGACAATAGGTGCGCGACCGCCGGCGTTCGCTTGGGGTTTAACCTTTCAATCGTGGAAAACACAGACACAATTGAAAGACTATAGGTGCGCGAACGCCGGTGTTCGCTTGGGGTTTAACCTTTCAATCGTGGAAATCACAGACACAATTGAGAGACAATAGGTGCGCGAACGCTTGGGGTTAATGAATTAATGAAGGTAAATCAAACTAATCTATTAAGAGCCTATATACTTTAAACTTGAAGATACATAAATTATAATAATCCTTCTACATGTGGAAGCTTGTTATTAGCCATCTGACTGGCCTGTTGGTCTAGTGGTTAGTGACCCTGACTGCTATGCCGGAGGTCGTGGGTTCAATTCCCACCCAGGACAAATGTTTGTGTGATGAGCACAATCATTTGTTCTGTGTCTGGGTGTAATTTATCTATAATATGTATGTATTTAGAAATATATAAGTATGTTTATCAGTTGTCTAGTACCCATAACACAAGGTCTGCTTAGCTTGGGACTAGACGGCGTTGTGTGATAGTTGTGGAATATTATATTATAATTCGGTTAATTCGGTTATTCATTTAGTTATTTACTGTTGTCATTATGGTATTATAAAATGTGAAAAATAAAATAATTGGACAGGAAGACCACTGAAGGCAAACTCAATACATTCCATAATAGATAAATAATTTGCTAAAGTTCGATAAAGTGGAATGTATGGTTTTAGAAAATAGAATTTCATTTTTTTTAAATTGCGATATTCTCTTAATCGTGGAACTTACAGACACAATAGAAAGACAATAGGGTTAAATGAAATATACTAGTACTTGACTGCGGTCCCTCCTGATTATAAGCAGTGAAGCAATCTTTGACTTATTATTGTTTGGTGTGTTAAGAATGGGATAGTGGCTAATGTGTAAAAGCTGTAATAAAATTTTTCTTCAACAGAGAGTGAAAATAAAAGCAGTTGAGTTTTAGTCGGTAAAAATCTGATTTTCAAGTAAAAAAAAAATTCAATTATTAGATCCCATTTTAAACTTATATTTGTTTGTCCACAACACTGCAAACGAATCCAATTCACTCCATACGATTGCAATTGTTCCTAAAAAGAAAAACTATTCTGTACACGCGACCTACATGCAGTGCAATATACGCAAATAAGTTTGTGGAACAGTGGGCTGCAAACTATAGCTTGGTGCTATTTATTAGTTTTGTAGTTCAACAGTATTCTGTAAAACACAGCTTCTTCTTAGCGTGTCGATGGCGCGCTTCCTCAGAATATCAGGATGGCGACCAGCCGATTTTCCTTTAAGGTGAAGGCAGGTGAGCATATTTGAAAGAAGATGGTAGAATCGTCACAGAACTGATTGGCTGGATTTGTTTTTTCACTACAGCATTGCTTATTCATATGTATGTATCTAAGTGTGGTTTTTACTATTGGTTTTGTTTTCTCTTCTGTTTGTCTATTCTGTACCTCAGAGGTAAGCAATAGTATGTGCCAAAAAGTAAAGTTTACAGGAGAGGCAAAAACGCGCGGATAGTAACTTTAAATGTATTTTTAACATAATTGCTAAGATATTGAAACAAACTCAATGTATTTTTTATAATTATTAGATGGAATTATTATGTATTACACATAATTACAATAAAGTTTAGAACAACATTAAGTGATCTTATCATCATTTTAAGTCCTATACCCGATATGTTTTTATCATATACGATTGGATATTTCTCTTTCTAGATGTCGTAGGATTTGATTCGTTCTACCATACGTAGAACTGTTCTTACGATTTTAACAATGCAAAAAAACATATTTTCTAAAAAGTGGAGTTACTATTGTTTACCTCTGAGGTACAGTATTGCTTTATTAAGTGCATGCACCTGCCATGTTATGTTTCTGCACCACCTTAAGGTCGACTGGCCTAAGTCCGCCTTTGTACAGTTTTATGTACATAAAGATGTAATAAATAAATAAAACTAATTTTAAATTCCCTGCCTGGCCCAGTATTCGGTCACGGCAATGCACTGGTGGCCGAGTGGTAATGGCTCCGACTTACGAGTTATAGGTCGTGGGTTCAAACCTAGCCAGGATGCCTGCATTACTTTGTCGGATTTCCGCGCTCCTCATCAGATCATCGGTCTACCTTGTGGTAAACCTCCCAGCGCTGTGTTTTTTCGGTACGTGGGCGCCACTCAAGAACTTTTTGGCCTGTCATGGTCCACACACAATGGCCCATCATAGATTAAATTTAATTTCTCACAACCCAACAATGCGACGTACGACGGGTATCCACCGATACGTTGATGAAACCTCTACAGTTCGGACTAAGCGTTTTGCCTCGTCGTTTATACCACGTACGTCGAAGGACTGGAACAATTTGCTTGCTGCGGTCTTCCCGTCCGATTATAATTTGATTGTCTTTAAGGCAAGAGTGAAAAGGCTCATTAACTAGTGCGCCTCACCATCAGAGATTGCATCACTGCTTACCATCAGGTGGGATCACAGTCAAGCACTATTTTATATTAAAAAAAATGCGGAAACCAAACTTCAATCGAATAGAACACTTCAGCAATACTCGAAAATTACATTACAAAAACAACACCAAAGTCCACTAAATCAGTTCAATCCAATACTACTCTGAAATATTTCAAATATTCCTTCAGTATACCGCTCCAGTTTCAGCAAGTTATGCCCCGAAGCCGAACTTTGTCCCTCCGGACCTCAGAGGTCAAACGGCAATCGTCGTGAAATCACTGGTTTGGAGGATGATCGGAAATGGAGTTACTTGGATCTAGTAATAACTAGTTTTGAGCAGTTTGTAGAATAGTTGATGACTCAAGCGAGGACTCTTCACTCTAATCGATTCAGTTGCCATAACAACCTGAGTTAATATCACTATACGCCATTCAAAACAACAGTAGATATTTAAGCAAAACTTTTTTACTGTCCGTTCAAACGATTTTGAATTTTATTGCGTTGTCAGCATGATGTATAGCGGCTGCAGTTGATAGTTTGTATTGTTTCAATGTTTTTCCTTTTAATGCTATCCTTATGTCTACGAAATAGAAGTCAAAATCGGTTGAACGGACAGTAAAAATGATGGTTTTAATGTATAAGCATCTAATTTTAAATGGAGTATAAGTATGACGCAGGAATTGAGGAATTAAAACGCATAATTGAAGGTCTCATGTTTAGGTGATAATAGCCGCACGAGGCGACCTCTAAAGTTAAGCATCTCTTGTAGAGGTTTAATGACGGGACCATCTAGAAATATATAAAAATGTTGATCAGTTGTCTAGTACCCATAACACAAGCTCTGCTTAGCTTGGGACTAGACGGCGTTGTGTGGTAGTTGTGGAATATATTATATTATTATTGTGGAATATATTATTATCTTAACTTGGAATTTATTAAAGTAGAATAGAGTAAGGTAGAGTAGAGTAGAGGAGGAGAATACAGTAGAGTAGAGAAAAGTAGAGTAGAGCAGCAGAGTCGAGTTGAGTTGATTCGTGTAGAATAAACTTATCTCACCAGTCTTGTAAACTAAAAATGTCGACTTGTAATTTTTTTGTAATACGATGTTTTTAATAAGTTACTGCAATTATCATGACATTGAAAAAACTGCAAAAAAAATGAAAAGTAAAATAAAAATAAAACACAAACAAACATTTTTTTTTTAATATTGCACAGTTCTATTTCCCCATTTAAGCGAAAAAAAGGTAGGAAAAAGGGCGGAAGGAAATCCTTAATGATCTAAATTACCAACACGCTGTAAACAACCCTAGTAATTACTGTTCGTTCCTCCTCTCTTTTAGATGAGACTTTTAAGCTGCTACGCAATAAAGCTAAACTTGTAAGCTAATGTAATGAAGAAAGACAATTGTTTATTATGCTTGCAGTAGCATGAAAAATATATTTTCAATACGCTGATTTGAAAATGAAATCGAAACGCTCTTATCCCTATCGCTTTTAGGACGCAATTTACTGTTTTCCGCACTAGTGTGAAAAAATATGGGTTCTCGGACTGTTCCGATCTTCAGTGTTTGTGCGGTGTCTCTACGCAGGTCATATCATACCTTCCTTCACCTTGCGTCACATTTTTTTTTATAATGAATAGGCTTGCGTTTGACCACAATCTCACCTGATGGTAAGCGATGATCACATGCTTTGTTACCTGTTCACGCAGTGATCTAATGACAGCGTCAGCGGACGGCATTGTCATTGCCTAACACTGCGACAGCCAAGAAATAAAACTTGAAAAAAAAAATATTTTTATGACCCGGTGAAGGTCATGGGAATCCGATGGTTGCGAGACGCACAAGACCGGTCGATGTGGCGACACTTGGGGGAGCTTATGGCTGGAATATGTCCAACAGTGGACGTCTTACAGCTGAAATGATGATGATGATGAACTCTTTCTTGCTAAGAAGACAACTGGGTGAAAAGTTACTGTATCACAGAACGATCAATCTGCCTTGTTTTTATTCAACTACCTACATGTTATTTTTCGTAGATTGTAAGACTATTACCGACTAAAACCTGTGTTTTTTTAGTTGCCCTTTGCATGCCAAGGTCACATCAACTCTTTTGAACAATCCCATATCATTCATAGCATTTTTTTTCTTTTTTTGGATTCCGTACTTTTTTTTGGTGGGGAAAATCATCCAATTACAACCCCCGCTCTTGGGCGGTGCAGGAGATAGAATCAGACTCTTACTGACTAAAAAACCCACCCCGTTCCTTCAAGCCTTCATACCAGGGCTCGATTTCCCTTGAAAAAAAAATTTAACCGTTATAGGATCACTTTGTTGTCCGTCCATCTGTCTATCTGTCTGTCTGTCAAGACCCTTTATCTCGAGAACGCGTGGAGTTATCGAGTTGAAATTAAAACCTAGGTCTGAAATACTTAGGTCTGCGGTCTCTTCAAGCTGTGAAAAAATCAAACTTCTAAGTTAACGAATAAAAAAGATACGAATAAAAAGATACGTTTATGTCGAAAAGACACGTATATTTTGATACCCTAAAAGGTCGAAATTCATAGGATACTTCCCGTTGACCCAGAATCCTGATATTTAGCACAAAGCTAGGTCTTATAGCACAGGTATAGGAAAAAAATCGGAAAACAGTAAATTTATTGTCACCTACGTCACAAAATAAAAAAAAATGCAATTTCTAAAAATCTTCGAGACTCCATTCGGGAATTGTAGTTTGCACGGAACCCTTAGAGCGCGAGTCCGACTCGCACTTGCCCAGTTTTAATTTTCTCATAACTAGTGTTCAACCAAACAAAAGCTTACCAAATACACCTGAAACCCTGCTCGGACTAAGCTGCGAAACTGGGTTCAAAATATATCAATCCAATCCATTTATTCCACTGAAATATTCCAGGCATTCACCCTCACTGGCCCACTTTCGGCGCGTAATACCGCTGGGACAAAGAGAAAACTTTTATGAGAACAAACTTTTAAAATAAGCCTTTTGAATCGTGAAAGTGTCAATAATAACCGGGCCAGTCATATTCGGGAAATATGGAATTATAAATTGAGTGGAATTATTACAATCTAGCTTTTGCCTGTGGCTTCACCCGCGTACATAAAATAAGCCACCCAGAATTGAAGCAGCTATCAATCGGCAAAAAAAATTTAGCAATCGGATGAGCTCTTTCAGTCGTCGACGGTGCGCACTGTTCTATTGCGCCTCAAGGAGTTGTCAGCAATAGCAGGAACCGAGCTGGGTCGAAGCCTACTGGAGCCAGAGTATAGTTCCGAAAGGGAGACCCGGCCCCGGTATGAAAGGAATGAAGAAACGGGGTAGGTTTATTAGTCAGTAAGAGTCTGATACTATCTCCCGGTCCGCCCAAGGACGGGGGATGTCCTTTGGATGATTTTTGCCCACAAAAAAAAAAAAACAGTATAACTTTCAGAGATTACTTCCAACAAAAAAAAAAAAACAAACTTAACTTTTTTATAATATTAATGTAGACCAGCTTCTTTCAGGGGTTTTACCCACGTGAAAGTAAATTTCTACATACTATCTTTGGACCCACATTTCATCTCCTTATAGGGTCCTATAGGGCATTATAGGGTAGGTTCTTCTTCTTCTTCCTTGCTTTGTTCCTTCATTCGCGGTTGGCTCTCCTCGTCAGGCGCCAGGATTGTCTATCCAGGGTTGTCTATGCATCCAGCTGAGCTCGTTCCAGATCTTTTGATACGGTTGTCCACCACGTAGCTACAAGGCGTCCTCTGCCTTTTCTCCCCCTCTCTCTATCTCCTTCTTTACTGGGTACTCTTCGTCCCTTCTCATGACATGTTCTAACCAGCGCATGCGTCTTTCTGACATCTGGTCTGCCTACAATATATGTAAAAGGAAACCATGCTCCTAGATCCAGAAGTTTCTGTTGTGTGTTGATATGTCTGTCGGTCAGATTCTCTTTTTATATAATTAGGAAGCCATTTGAATCATGAAAGTGTCAATAATTACCCTGTCAGTCATATTCGGGAAGCATAGAATTATAAATTGAGTACAATATTATTACAAATTACTGTGAAGGTTTCAGATTTAGGTGGATAGACCTTTTTTTATTAATTTCTCTTTATATTAGTTTATTTTGTATTCCATTATTTTCGCTTCGTTCAAGTGCTTAAAAAGGTAGTAGAGAAATCACACTAACACACCAATATTATACAGGAGGAAGTTTGTATGCATGTATGTTTGTTACTCTTCACACGGGAACAGCTGAATGGATTTGAGTGAAACTTGGCGCACGGGTGTATTCCTTGGGATAATTCTCTACTCTCACATGGGTTAAGTCAATGGTACAATTACCGGCACGGATCTTGAGCGCTGGTTTCAAGTTGCAGAAGTCAAACATTTGGTCTCTTTAATGATGCGAAGTGAGACGCGGGGGCTGGGAGCGTCAGTGATTGGCTCGCCGCGCCACAGCATCATAGATGTAACTCCAGATTCGTTCCCTGCATTTGCTGCATGTGTCTAACAACGACGACGATTGGCTCGCTAATGTATGGAATGCGCAAAGCGATCCCCACTCTGACGCCGAGCGCTCAAGATCCGTACCGGTAATTTTATTGTAGAAGCTATTTTTATTTATTTATTTATAACGTTTTTTTAATTTCATCTTATGATCATTACTAAGCTTTGCCAAGGGGTACTCAAGCACCAGGGATAAGTAAGCACCGGGGTTCATAATATCCTATATGTTAATAAAATTGACCCCTTATTTAAAAAATATGGAAAGTATATGCAGAGAATGCAAACTATGGCCACGTGACCCCAGGATCTTTTGACGTTCAAAAAATCAGGTCACATCGGGAAATGCTGAAAGTCGTTAAAATGCACATAAAATGCATTTCATTTCGAGAATTTACATATATTTTTGTAACCGACTTTAAAACTTTGCGGGCGAAATTTCAATAGAAGATTTTTGTTCTTTATAAAGTACACATTGTCTGTGAAACCAGATGTAATGTTCTTTCAAAAGTACAACCTCTTTGGCAACGTTCAAATCTCTCTGACATTATCGCAATCATACGCAGAATGTTTTGAACAAACTTCTGAATGCTCACAGTACATTTAACGCGTACAACACAATGCCGCCAACATTAAAATTCCATGCGTTTTCTTCCAGACTACCATTCGTACACAAATTACTGTATGTCCATAATAAAGATATCGTTATACCGCCAAAATTCATGCCCAAATACCAAAACAGCCGAAAAAATCACGTCACATTCTGAAACAGTCCTTATTTCTTTGGAATAAGAGCGTAATCAAACGAAATTTGTGTTAGCCAGAGGTAAATGTTACCCTGGGCTAACTTGACGGGGATGTTTCGCTTCAGTACCATTGTGGACACTGCAGTGTTCAGACGTGTGTCGTTTTTTGCGTTCGCCGCGAAATAAAGTTCGGAATTTAAAAAGTTTCGCGCGCGATGTCGGACGTATTGGATTTTTCGTGAAACTTTCGTGTGTTTGACGTTGATTGGTTAGTCTTTTTTTGCTGAAAAATGTGGAATATGTGATTCAAGTACTTGTGGATTTTACAGGTAAGGGCTTTATGTTTGTAAAAGGATTTTAGGATTTGCTTGCTAAACGCATATTACCGTAACGATGTTAAATTTTCATTAAGATACCTACTAAATATTTTACACCGGCCCGTTTTATTTTTTGTTACGTTTCTAAAAATGACGTAGGTAAACATTTTGTTTTACTCGTTAAATTGGAGGTTTTCTTTTTAAGTATAAATATGAATAAAGAGGGTTAATGTGGACAGATTATGCCATTCTCGTCGTAACAAACTTTACGATTTATTTGCTAAATGTGACTAAAAATATAATTTGTAACGTAGTAATGCTACCAGCATTCTGGGCACTTTCCCATTGATATCAATGTGAATGATTTTTTTTACACCCATACCTATTATTTTTCTAACCATTTGTAAATATCCCATCTTATAATATTTGTTAGTTTAGACACTTGAGGTGCAGCTTTATCCTAGTTTGGATTAGGTCTAATTATTATTTCATACCATTTCTGCTGTAGTAAGGCCGCGGTCATTGTAAACTTACACGTCATTCTCCTAAATAAATAAATAGTTAAGGTGTTTATAATTATTATGATTTCTAACTGAATAAATACTGAAACTGAACAAAATGTAACGAATATCTTAGAGAGAAAATTGATTAGGCTGTAAAACAAATTCTGTTTCAAGTAAATAACTAAAAACAAAAGACGATCGCGTTTCAGTAAATAAATAGCTCTTTGAGATCAAACAGACTCGTAACTAAGCAAAATTGTTTATTAATTAACTAAGAAATAAATATGCGTACACATATTATAATGTCGAATATTTTTTAGGTATTGTTTAATTTTTATAAAGACTAGTTTCGGCTAGTGGCTTTTCTCACATTCCTTTGCCATTTAGTGATAAAGTAGCATTTTATTGGTGAAAACTTTTTTGAAATCGGTTCATTAGTTTTTGAGTTTATTTATTACAAACAAAAATACAAATCAGTTCTCTTTATAATTTTATTATTATTTCATGTATTCAACTTATTAATATATAATTTACATTTTTAAATATTGATTTTAAATTTGTAGTTTGTTTCGGTGTTTCTTCTCAGGGTAGTCAGATAGGAAACACCGGCCTCATCTAGCATAAACTGACGAAAAAAAAAATGACGTATAAAAGTGAAACCTATTTACAAAATAAATATCATTTATCAATATTGACATAAAAATATAAAAACGTTTGAAAATATAATGTTTAATATTACCATAATTACTACGTATATATAACTTACAAGACCAAGCTCTGTTCTGTGTTCAATTACACAGCAAAAAATTAACGTTGGCTGACCTTCATCAAAACACAACCGTATCATTAACCTACTTTAGAGATGGTGAGCCTGCAGGATTATTTGAGAGAGTTACCATGACCCTGAAACGCACTGGGTAACCGAAAGAACTGCTTACTTCCTAGATAGTAATCACAATCTGAAATACGATGACACTATGTTCGATAGACGCAACGGTGCCTTAAAAAACGCTGGATTGCGAATGATATTTAAGAATCTAAGAGACATGATGACTTCTATACAATCCGCAATACATAATTACATCGACGATACATTGACCTATCCATCTGTTGACCTTAACTATCAAATGACCCAAAATGACCCTATACTTCGGACAAATTCTAATGACGCGGGTGATCTTATTGACAATTACACAAATCTGACATTTCGTTAATAAATTATATATTCTTTACCAAAATATACAAAGTATAAAATCCAAACGACATTTAATAGAATCATTAAAATACGATAATAATAATATACAAGCACTTTGTTTGTCAGAAACGTGGATATCTGAAACAAAAAAAGATTTACTACAACTAGAGGGATATAATCTGGCTACCGCTTTTTGCCGCAAACAATATGTGGGCGGAGGCGTATGTATATTTCTTAAAGAAAATTTAGATTTCAATGAAAGGCAGGATATTAAAGACTTGACAGTTGAATTCATATTCGAAACTTGTGCAGTCGAAATACCCCAATTAAACACTTTATTCATAGTTATATATTGGCCACAATGTAATAGGGAAACCGTAATATTCTTTGGTTGCCTTGAGAAGCTCTTACAAAAAATAAATTTGAAAGACAGTAAGAAAAAAATAATTATTGGTGGGGATTTTAACACAAATATTTTTGAAAAGAAACCAATCTCACTTACCTTACTAAGTACAATGAATAGGTACAACTTCCACCAACGAGTTTCGGAACCTACCAGAGTTACTGCTACCAGTTCAACTTGCATAGATCTTATATTCACCAACTTTGACAATCAAATCAACATAGATGTTAAAGAACTGGGGCTATCAGATCATAAAGGAGTCTTAATTACTCTACCAAATAACAACATACAAACAGATCGAGCGAAACTACGTTATACGGAAAAAAGACTGTATAATTCCCATAATATATCATCATTCAAATCAGAACTCGGTAAAGTAGATTGGAACCAAATCATCAAAAATAACCAAAATGTAAATGAAAATTACACATCTTTCCATAAAACCATACAAAAACTATTAAATTTATGTATACCAAAAAAATTGATAAAGATCAAAAACAATAAAAACAAAACATGGCTAACCACTGGCCTAAAAACAGCTTGTAAACATAAACGTGAACTAAAAATATTAATCAATACTACTAACAACCATATACTTCGGAGATATTATAAACAATACGAGAAAATACTAAAAAAGGCAGTCATTACATCTAAAAAACTAAATTATATAAACCTTATGAAAAAGTCGAGTAATAAAACTAGATCAATGTGGCACATAATAAAAAGTCGTACTAACAAACTGTCTAAAAAAACTAGAGAAAACATAAAACTTGACATAAACAATACTCTTGTTGAGGATCCTAGATCGGTCGCAAACGCTTTTAATGACTATTTCATATCGGTCGGAAAAACAAACTGTACGCGATCTGATGAGAACCCACCTGGTCGACATGTTGCTACTCCTAGCGAAAATTCTATATATTTGCAAACAGTAGATCCAAGTGAAGTGAAATTTATAATTAAAAACTTAAAAAACAAGCACAGTTTTGGCCACGACGAAATACCACCAATGCTTGTTAAATCATGTATAGACGAATTAACAATGCCTTTAACCTTTCTCATCAATCAATCTTTTATGGAAGGTGCTGTCCCAGATTTACTAAAAATATCTATAGTAAAACCTATTTATAAAAAGGGCAAAAAAACCGACGCAGGAAATTATCGCCCTATTGCACTACTATCCACATTTTCAAAAATATTTGAAACTGCAATGTCTAAACGGCTAAATCATTTTTGTGAAAAGTTTAAAATCTTTAACACTAGTCAAAATGGATTTAGGAAAAATAAGTCTACAACATTAGCGGTATTTAACTACGTCCAAGAAGCATTAAAAATAATAAATGATAAGAAATATGCTGTTGGGTTACTGCTGGATATGAGTAAAGCCTATGATCGAGTATCATATAAAGTACTTCTAAGTAAACTGTACCAAATAGGTGTGAGAGGTATCGCGTATGAGTGGTTTTGCTCGTACCTAAAAAATCGCATTCAGTACGTTGAAGTGGAATATTTTCACCCAGACACTGGCATGAAGACCCACGTGAGATCACAAATGGAGCATGTAACTATGTCTATACCACAAGGCAGTGTCTTAGGGTGCATTTTATTCCTAATCTATATCAACGATTTGCCGAGAGAAATAAATGTCCAGAGTGTACTTTTTGCTGACGACATTTCAATAGTGTTTCCATGTGATGACAGTAGCAAATTAAATTCAATACTTGACGATATACTGACAAAAATAGTAAACTGGCTAAAGGATCACAATTTGGAAATAAATTTCTCTAAAACAAAACTTATGCAATACAGACCTTATCAAAAACGTCCATTATATATTAGTTACTCTTTTAATGACATACCGCTCCAGTGTGTCGATGAATTTAAACTCTTGGGTCTGACAGTTGACACTAATGTGAATTGGAAGGCACATATCAATGTTGTGTCAAACAAACTTGCAAGTTTTACGTATGCTTTAAATGAGTTAAAAAGATCAACCGACTTCAAAACAGCAATGACTGCATACTACGCCTACGCCTACTCATGGATAACTTATGGCATTATAGTGTGGGGAAATTGCGTTGACGTAGAAAAACTCTTTATTTTGCAAAAACGATGTGTGAGAATTCTTGCGAACATAGATCAAATGCAGAGCTGTAAACCCTTTTTTATTAAATATAAAATGCTCACCCTAACAAGCATTTACATTTTGGAAGTAAGCAAGTTTGTTAGAAAACATGCGTCGTTATTCCCTATAGCTAAGAATCAAAGACCGCAACGCTCATTAAGAGTAAAAAATGAGTTAGCATTGCCGAGTTCGAAACTAGCTATGTATCAATCAGGACCTCTTGTAATGTGCATAAAGATTTACAACAAATTACCCAGTGAGATTAAAGACTTAGAATTTGACAATAAATTTGTAAACGCGCTTAAAAAGCACTTAATACAGAAGTGTTATTACAGCCTTAACGAGTTCTTTATGTAGCACTACAATAATATGACAAATTAATCAATGTTGCAAATTATTTGAAAATTGACGCAATGATATAATGTAATAAAGACATCCAATAATAAATTAATTAAAAATTGACATGATAATGATAATAGTATATTGACAATGTAATAATATCTTAAAATAATTTTATATACCAAGTATTGCATGCAATTAAAATAAATAATAAATACATATGTTGCGGTGCCCTAGCAGGGTTCATGTACGAAACTTATATTATGTTAATAACACCTTGTAAACGACATGAATGCAATGAATAAATAAATAAATAAAGAACACAGGTGGATTTTCCTCCTCCTCCTCGAGTCGTATTCCTCATTACTGAGGGTTGTGAAGTTTAGCTCGCTGTCCGGCCGTCCGGTAACCGTCCGGACCAAGCCCAAGTCGTCGACGGCGCGCGCCGTTCCCGCGCGCCTCAAGGAGTTGTCAGCAACAGCAGGGGCCCAGCCGGGTCGAAGCCTACTGGGGCCAGGGTTATCCGAAAGGGCGCTCGAGCCCCGGTATGAAGGCTTGAAGGAACGGGATGGGTTTTTTAGTCAGTAAGAGTCTGACACTATCTCCCGCTCCGCCCAAGAGCGGGGGTTGTCATAAGATGATTTTTCCCATCGAAAAAAAAAAAAGGGTCGTGAAGTTCCCGTTCCCATCTGTCAAATCAACCAACTAAAAAAGGCACCTGAAAACCGTGGAATAAAGTACATTGACCTTTTCCTAATATCTTTCCGTAGGTACCCGAAAAACAAACAATGAACTGCTTTTCATTACTAAATCATGTAAAGGATCACGATACATGTCGATTCAAGACATCTTTGTCTTTATTTCCGCTTTTTGAAATTAAAAATGTCAACAAATGTAAGAGGGTCAATAACCGTTATCTCACGTATGTCTGGCACCTACTTTATAATATAATATCTTGGAGATTTTTTTTAAATTGAAATAAACTAGTGCTTGACTGCGATCCAACCTATGGTAAGCAGTGATGCAATCGTTGATGGTGAGGCGCACTAGCCTATTCACTCTTGTTTAACCTAAATTATAATCAGACTGGAAGACCGCAGCAGGCAAATTGATCCTATCCCTCGATGTACGTGGTATAAACGACGAGGAAAAACGCTTGTTTCAACAACATAAGAGTGGAAACTCGCCGTTTGTCGGTTGTCCGACGGCAATGGTAGAAGTGAGATGGTGGATTTTTTAGCTGTTATCACTGTAACCATGGTAACCAATCGTTCCTCGTACTATTTACTGAAATATGTCAGCAATTTAACGAGATGTGGTTGGGCTTCTGTCTTTAAAGGCAGATATTGGAGCCCGAACGCCCGCAAACCAATTAATTCAGATACCAGTACCCACCAGTTGACCCAGTTTGAATAGTTTTATTTGAACGTATAACTGTTCGTTTTTTTTTTTTGTTATTCGTTAGGTAACAAGTTGGTAAACCCGCTGACATTAAATGGTCATCGGTATAAAATTGATTGATTGAAAGCTACTGAAAGCATTCCAGGTGCTTTGATATGCTACAAATATTCAGATGCCAGGGCCTCAAGTCTGCTATTACAACAGTGTCAGAATGGTCTATCATTGATGTCATAATTGTCGATTTTGACAAGTTTGGTAATCTACTAATATAATGGCGTCATTATGAATTTCCAATGGTCAACCACTGACACTTCATTGAAAGAAGTGGCATAGAATAGTAATCTCGTACATATTGACAAATGAATATTTGACGTATGCGGTAATCTGCTAAGACTTTGACAGTTTATTTGATCAGTGTTCTACCATTAGAACGTTATTGTGCAGTTATTGGTTTTAATATGCTCGATATTATCATTCTACCACAACTCTATTACGATACCACTGACCGATCAATGATCGATCATTATGAATTAGCAGATTACGGATTTTTAGCAAAATGACAATGTGATCGTGTTGGAATGACGAATTTATAAAAATAGCAAACTTGGGCCCCAGTCATTGTGCGGGCTTTCGGACGGCAAGCAATGAGTGGCTTACCATCCCGTAATGACCAAGTTCAAGTCAATAACGAGTGGTGTCATGCGCACGCCTGAAAAACTGTTAGCAAAATTTACTGGGCAAGTTAGGGCCTATGCGGAATAGTTCGAAGAGTTACCGTGTCCCTTGCAAAGTGAATCTGAAGGAAAATTTTGGGTTTCAGTTGATAAAAGTCAAACACGCTCTCTCGCTCCGTCAAAGAGTAGGAGAAGTCATTGGATTATTTCCCACCTAAAAAAAATGAGTTTCAATTGTTTTTTCCACAAGCCGCGTCGCTTTGTGTTCGTCATACCTACAGGCGGTTGGGCATGCATTCCACCGCAAATAAAGTATTTATTGTTTATGTCAATCGAGCCGCATATCTTCCTATTAATGAATCGCCTACTGAGGATACCATGCCAGTATTTGGAACAGGCCACAATATTTAATTTACAAATTTTACGTCATAAAATTCCCTTAGCCAAACACAGTATACAAAATGCAAAAAAGCAGCAAAAGTCAAATAAACTTTTCAAGGTCACTAGAAAACTTTACGTTTTAACTTGTGAGCAGTGTAGAAATCTTTTGGGATTAAAAGTGAAATATCATACTTTGCTTTTATAATGTCACGGGGTTTTCTGTCATAACTAAGAGTTTGTGAAAACTCAGAAAGTTAAGTATTCAGAAAACACACATTAGTATTTTTTTATTGTTGATAGGTTCGTGCTTGACCGCTATCTCACCTGATGGTAAGCGATGATGTGGCCGAAGATGGAGCACGCTTGCCTAGAAGAAACCTATTGACTCTTTACTTAAAGACTCCTAGGTTGTAGCTATCAGGAAACAGTTTCCGGCAAGGAATTCTATTCCTTAGCTGCACGCATAAAACATTTTGTGCGTGTAGAAGAAGAAGAAGAAGGTGGGATGTCCACCATATACCGGTAGCGCATTGTCAAAATTAGTAGGGCACATTGTTTACAGAATAGATGGTCGATTAGGGCTGCATTATTAAATAAAATAAATGGAAAGGGCTACGCTCGGAGTTTCCTTGCATGATCGAATTACGAATGGACAATATAGCTCGAAAAATAGCAAAACTTAAGTGGCAGTAGGCGGGACACGTTGCTCGAAGAACCAGAAGCTCGATGGAGCAGACAGGTTCTGGGCTGGTGACCGCGTTCGAAGCTCAGCGTTGGAAGACCTCCCGTAGTGGGGATCGTTGACCTGGTGAATGCCCTGGGAATCCGATGGATGCGAGATGCACAGGACCATTCACGTTTCTTGTGGTGACACTTAGATGAGGCCTATGTCCAACAGTGGACGCTTTTCGGCTAAATTGATGATAATGAGTCAAACTTGTGGATAATTAGTTAACTAAATAGTTTTTGATATCAAATCCAATACTTTAATCTTCTAAAATTTTTACGGGCCTAGAAGGGCCAAAGCTTCTTATCGGCCTCTCGGACGTCTGCTAGGGCCACGAGTTATTTCTGAGACGGAAACCCATGGTCACTAAAGGCCAATTAAAAACACAGATATGATAATAAGAGTCTAGCACGCCCTCGCGCTCGACCCTAGGGCGAAAGAAGTCACTAGATGTTTAAAAACTGGGAATTAAGTTTTTGCCATAAATTAATATTTTTTGTAATCTGTAGAGAATCTGTGTTGATGGATTCTGTAGGTAATAGAAACCGCTTTCCCTGCAACACACGACCCACATTTTTAGGGTTCCGTAGCCAAATGGCAAAAAACGGAACCCTTATAGATTCGTCATGTCTGTCTGTCTGTCTGTCATTCTGTCTGTCCGTCCGTCCGTATGTCGCAGCCACTTTTTTCCGAAACTATAAGAGCTATACTGTTGAAACTTTGTAAGTAGATGTATTCTGTGAACCGCATTAAGATTTTCACACAAAAATAGAAAAAAAGCTATAAATTTTGGGGGTCCCCCATACTTAGAACTGAAACTCAAAATTTTTTTTTCGTCAAACCCAAGCGTGTGGGGTATCTATGGATATGTCTTTAAAAATGATACTGAGGTTTCTAATATCATTTTTTTCTAAACTGAATAGTTTGCGCGAGAGACACTTCCAAAGTGGTAAAATGTGTGTCCCCCCCCCCCTCTAACTTCTAAATTAAGAGAATGATAAAACTAAAAAAAATATATGATGTACATTACTATAAAAACTACCAACGAAAATTGGTTTGAACGAAATCTAGTAAGTAGTTTTTTTTTAAATGCGTCATAAATCGAAAAAATACACTATTATTAAAATATTGATCAAAGTTACAACACATTACAAGAACTTTTATATTATGTTACTTGTTGCTACGGAACCCTTCATGGGCGAGTCCTACTCGCACTTGGCCGGTTTTTTAATTATTTTTCAATTTTTTTACTAAGTATAGGTTCGCGTTTGAACACTATCTCCTTGATGGTAAGCGATGATGCGACCGACAATGCATCACGCTTGCCTTAACGAAACCTATTCACTCTTCATTGTGGCTATCAGAAAACACAGACTCAGGCAGGGAATTCCACTTCTTAACTGTATGTACGCACAATGCACGTACTCCCAAAACGCTTTGTTCGTATATATTTTAAATAAACAAGACAAAGAAAAATTTAAAAGAAAGTCACTACCGTGTTCTACTTTGAGACGCAGTATGAGCTGTCAGGGGAACGTAATATTATATAACTTCCCCTAAGGAAACCCTCACTTGCAGGTACCCATCGTACCGTTGCCGTTCGCAAAGGGGCTTCAACGGCCGTGGCATATGCTGAGCTGACAAGTGACATTAAGTAGCTGTCATACTTTGTATACTTTGTTAGTATAGTCGATGGGGCCGAAACGTTCTGGACTCTCGTTCTGTTCACTAGGTAGACTGATGGCTGAGTGAGGATCTTGGGAATCCGGTGGTTGCTAATCGCAAAGGACTGGTCATTATGATGACACTAAGGAGAGGCCTATGTCCAGCAGTGGACGTCTTTCGTCTGACCTGATAATTATGATGAAAACTTTATAGTAGTAATGGTTCTTTACGGTTGAATCACTGTTGCTAAGACTGCAGTGTTAGATATTTTAACCTGACTGCGTTAGGAGAGATTTGATTAAAATGAGTGCAGTTTAGAATGGCCAAATTCGAAGTCATGTGACATTCACCAACCCGCACTGGGCCCACGCTACAGATTACGACCCATTCCCTAAGTCCAACAGTGGGAATATTAAAAAGGCTGATGATGATGACTGGTCATTTCTTAAGTGTCAGTGGACTGAATTTTTAAATTTCGAAATTGCCTGCCATATTTTTTTGTCCACCATTGGTTGACTGGCAATAAGTCCGCCTTCAAACGTTGTGTTGTATTTCTACAGAATAAATAAGTCTCTATGTTCATGTTTCAGGTCACTAAAAGGTTTATGAGTATAGGTGAATGTGGATGAATGAAGAAACAGAGGAGGCAAGAGAAAAGATGGATTTATTGTTTGTGAGAGTTTATATAAAAAAAATAGACGTGTGGCACTCGGGGAGTGCCGGGGTAAAGCTATAGCATAGCATTTTTATCAACTTATGCAATTATAATTATTTATTTATTTTATTTATGCAGTATTTTTTTTCCTTTGTTTTTAAAACTATTGCATAGCTTCTATCGCGGGCCTTGAGCATGGAGGCCGAATCCAGAAATTCTGTAACGAAAATAACCTAACAGCCCCCACTCATTTATTTTTTGAGCGTGGTGACCGATAAGAAAACAAATGAGTGAACAATCAATCAAAATTCAATTCAATGTGTGAAAGTGTAACTTCAGTTAATATCAAAGAAAAAAAAAAGGAATAGGAATAGGCGCTACGCAAATGGAGGCACCTTCTGTACCAGTTACCGACATCGAACACTTTTTGATCATCATGTGTATGTGTTAAGCGGAAACAACTAGACACAAAAAATGTTTACGTATGCGCATGGAATGTATGATTTCACACTGGTTCTATAGAAATCAATTAATCATCGGTAGCTTAGAACTGACATAAGACACAAGTTTGCGCCCCGCCATAATGACAGCGTGACGGGTGACAAGATAAAATAAAAGTGTTGTGATTCCAAGTAATCAGGAACACAGGCAGGAAGATGATGCATTTTAAGTCATGTTGGATAATGGTTCCATCTATTTTGGACGACAATATAGTTGTCATTGATAAATGTCACTTTGTCTAGACTCAACAGAATATTATAGTCTGCCAAATATGAAGCAAGTTATCTTTTAATTGATACAGATCAAAGGAATTCTAATTCAGATGAAGGATTGACATAATTAAAGACTCATTTTGCGTTGTGTATTTGTGTTTTAGTATTTACTTTATAGGGCTCTGCTAGATTGAAAGCGGGGGCACAAGCTGACGTAAGAGCGATAAGTGTACAGGGGCCTTGCCATAACGTGTTAGAACGTCAGTTGTATGAGCGAGAAAGAGGGTTGGAGCTATACAACCTATATAGAATGACTATCAATTAGTGTACGATACTGAAACACGTGATTGTGCTCATGATAACAAACAATTTTTACTATGGGAGCAAAGCCGAAATCGCGAAAAATATATCAGCTGTTCAGTAAATTAGGCAAACATAAATGTACTAACAGCTTATTTTTTTTGGGATTTCAGCTTTGTTCCTGTAGTAAAAGTTGTTGGTTATCATGAGCACAATCACGTAAGTATCGTACACTACTTACCAGTCACTCTATATAGGTTGACTGGTAATTAGTGACCGATACTTAAACACGTGATTGTACTCATGATTACAGACAACGTTCCCAAAGAAACTTTTATTAATACTTATTAGTTTTTTTACAATAACAAAGCTCAGCTATGAGCCGCGTAATACCGTTGTCTCGTGTACCTTACCTACAATAATGATAGAGCACCTGCGCCGCTTGATATCACATCTACAGGCGCGAACCGATGGGTGACCGTGGTGGCCACGAATTTGCGCGAACAGTTGTTTTGTTATTAAGTTGAAACTACTGAGTTTTTTAAAGTTTCTTTGGGAAAGTTGTTTAAAATCATAGTACAATCTCGTGTATAATTATCGGACACTAATTACCAGTCACCCTAACTATCTCATACTAACAGTTTACGAGCGATTGGCGACGGAGACCTCTCGAGCCCGCCCTTGGTTCAGGACATGGTACGGAGCGAGGAAGAGTGGCAGGCGGCCGCCGACTTCTTCAAAGCAGTAATGGTCGCAAAAAAGGAGGCCGACCGCATTAGGCAACGGCGCTCTCGCCGCCGCCACCGGGATACCGATCCCGGTTTCCGGTCACCGTAGGCGCGGGCTTGCGGGCAGTGAGCAATGGGTAGCTCGCTCTTCGGCCATCCGGTAACTGTCCGGACCAAGCCCAAGTCGTCGATGGTGCGCACTGTTCTCGCGCGCCTCAAGGAGTTGTCAGCAACAGCAGGGGCCCAGCCGGGTCGAAGCCTACTGGGGCCAGGGTTATTTATTTATATATACTTTATTGCACATCAATATTATACATTTACAAAAGAAAACCATATAATAAGAAACACACAATTGGCGGCCTTATCGCTCTAGGCGATTTCTTCCAGGCAACCTTGAATGGACAGGGTTATCCGATAGGGAACTCGAGCCCCGGTATGAAGGCTAGAAGGAACGGGGTGGGCTTTTAGTCAGTAGCGGGGTTGTTATTGGATGATTTTTCCCACCATAAAAAAAAAGCGACCGGTTACCGATCCCCGCTTTCTTTATGGCATGATCTCGAATCGTTTTCAATCGAAACAGTTTTATATTTATTTAAGATGTTTATTCAATATTTTGTTCAGAATTTGATTTTCTTTATGTAGTTAATTTAACAAAATGTTTATTGGTTATATAATATATATTTAGAATTTTTAATATTTAATATTATTATGATTAGTTTTAGTTATCTATAATTTATCTATTCTGAAATTACTACACAAAACAATCCGAGTGATTTTACACTTCCATATTTGAACACACAACCACTTACGAATTTTTTTTTATCGATTCTTGAAAAAAAAAAAAACTATAAAAGGTTATTCAGTTTCGTCTACTGAGCAAGCCCTTAAAGTTTGTGGAGGGCTGACCCTTACACCTTGTATAGGTACTACTATCTACTATCTACTACTTATCCAACTTTGATTAGTTTTAGTATTGTTTGTTTTGACTTTTCTGCTTTCTTCGCTACCTCCGATTTCGATTCCGATTCCAGTTCCGATTCCAATTGCGGTTCCGATTCCAAAAAAACCAGTTCCGAATTCGGTTTCTTCCGACATATCACTTCTGTAACATCCCTAGTATAGATATATAACACTATACCTATTACGTTACACACTTCCATCAAAATGGAAATCAAGAATCACTACGATAAGGTCAAATACAAACCGTCTCGAAACCTCCTTTTTCTCAAACTATTCCACATTACTCGATTCACTCTGTGATGTTTACAACGACGCAATATCGATGCTATCGAAACAATAAACGTACATCACTGGTTTTAAACGTTCATTTGGTTTGCACGTACGGTTTAAACGTGCAATGTAATGCGAAGTGATTTCATTGACTATTGACCCGAGAGTATTGTAGTAAGTGATTGCGATTGTATTAAATTGGGTTTTCTTAGTATTATTTTGGGGTAAAGTGTCTTTGATTTTGTATTGAGTTTCTATAGCTATTTTAGTAGTAGTGGAAGTGCTTTTTGGTATCAGAGATTTCTTAGTAAGGTAATTTACTTGGCTGCTTTTATTTTTTGATAAAATTAATAAGACCATAGAAAATGGCTTCAATTAATCAATCTGAATTTCCCGACTATGATGGTTATATGAAGTGTCAGAGTGACTGAGTTCACATGGATAGATAGGTCCTAACTTAGGGAGTAGGTAGGTCCCTTACATGAAGCCCTCGGCACAAATTAGGTACAGAAGACAATGTACATATAAAGCGCGCTTGAGCAACGCACACATAGACACCGCTCACGGACACGATATCTTGGCTCAATCGCCCGGTCAGACTCGTACAGTTCGGTGTAACGCGCTGACTTTAGCGTGATCGCTTAGTGTAGGTATAAAAAGTGAAGTACATACATGAGATTGTCTTCTGTAGGTACTTACCTATCTATTTTGTGGCCTCGGTGCACAAGTCCGACTCAAACTTGACCGGGTTTTTAAGCTATTGCATAGCTTCTATCGCGGGCCTTGAGCGTGGAGACCGAATCCAGAAATTCCGTTACGAAAATAACCTAACACCCCCCACTCATTTGTTTTTTGAGCGTGGTGACCGATAAGAAAACAAATGAGTGAACAATCAATCAAAATTCAATTCAATGTGTAAAAGTGAAACTTCAAGTAATATCAAAGAAAAAAAAAGGAATAAAAAAAAACTGCATAAATAAAATAAATAAATAATTATAATTGCATAAGTTGATAAAAATGCTATGTAATAGCTTTACCGCGGCAGTCCCCGAGTGCCACACGTCTTTTTTTTCTATGAAACTACAAGATTTATATTTTTTTTAAAGCCGTTTGGTTCTCGTCTACGCTCCCTAGAGGGCTATCTTAGTTAGAGTTTAGCTTATACTGGTTACCACAGACGAGCATTCTGTTTTACTATCGAAACCGAAAAATTGAAACTTCACCTAGCAATGTCTAGGGGGTCATATCTCACAAACAATATTATTTATGTATGTACTTGATATTTAACTCTTAGGCCTAATAAACGCTTGGGGAGCCATAAAACTAAATAATGCCCCCAGTTTACTAGCCCCCATCAAAGTAACAGCGGTTTTAAGCCCCCATAAAATTTAATGGCTTCATATTTTAATTTTAATTAAATTTTATTGTCATTGATGTTAATTCTTGTTTTACGGTGGGGTTAATTATCGAATTTGCATTCCATGTTTGACTTGAGTTTGTTTTATTTGTCGTAGTTTCATCTTTTTGAAAATGTAGGCAGGCATAGTCAGGGTAACTGCCGCTCAATGAAATAAAAATCATTTATTTGCCAATAACCAATTTGCCAATAATAGGTAACAGATATGGTGTTAATTTATGAAGAGTTCCGATACATTTGATCTTACGGCATGCAAAATTATTTAATTAACTAGCTTTTGCCGGCGGCTTTGCCTGCGTACGTAAAATATAGCCTATGTTACTAAGGAATAAAGCAGCTTTCTATCGGTGAAAAAAATTTTGCAATCGGACCAATACTTTATTTTTTATTTTTTTATTAATGATAGGCTTGCGTTTGACCACTATCTCACCTGATGGTAAGCGATGATGTGGTCGACGATGAAGCACGCTTGCCTAGAAGAAACCTTCTAGGCAAGCGTGCTTCTACTTCCAGAGATTACCTTATACAAACAAAAAAAAAACGAAAAAACAAACTTTACCTCTTTATTATATTAGTGTAGATTACATGTTCTAATTTACTACGGTTACATTTACTTGGAACATTTCTTTATAATTGAGACACATAAAGACATAGTATTACATCTATAATCTATCGATTATTATACAATAATCATCATCACTATGTAGCGGTATTTAAAAGAAGGCGCAGGCTTGCGGACGGCGAGCAATGAGTAGCTCAGTGTCCGGTAAGGAACAGGCTTCGAATAGCTGTCAGCTAAGCGGACGAGTTCCACTAGGACCAATGCCTGCTACAACTGAGGGCTTATTTGGAAGAGTTACCATGACCCTGAAAGGTAAAGGGTGCCTAAATGAAGGAACACAGGTGGGTTTTAACTAGTAAAAGTTTCATACTCCCTCACGCTCCGCCCAAAACGAGAGGAGTTATTTGTTGATTTCCCATCTCAAAAAAAAAAATTATTGATGCTAATCTGTGAATAGCTTTATGAGATATAAAAACTCTAATATTATAAAGGTACAGGTCACATACACAGACCACAAATAGATAGGTACAGAAAACAATCTCATCTATGTACTTCACTTTTATACCTACGCTCGGTGGACGTACACTAATGAGCGTTTGAGCCGGAACTGTTCGACTAGCGGGCCGAGGCGCTCCGAGATATCATGTTCGTGAGCGGTGTCTATGTGTGCGTTGCTCGAGCGCGCTTTGTATGTAGATTGACTTCTGTACCTATCTATTTTGTGACCAGATCCGGAACAACTATCTGTAATGGTGTTACCACACCAGTAGATCGATCGTCGATCGATGGCACGATGGATTAATCGAAGTCGATCGATAGTTTCTACCAGACCAATCGATCGATTGTAGAATGCGTCCTCTTGTGAATACATTTCGAAAAAAACTAATGGAATATAGCCAGGGTCAATCGATCAACGTCGACCGATGCCATCGACCGGCAATCGATCGATTGGTTAGTCGACCGGTATCCGTCAATCAATTAAAGCTACCACACCAATCGGCCGATGGCATCGATCGACTCTCGATCGATCGGTGTGTTAACATCCTAAGCTATACAAATATTTGTTCCGCGCGGGAATCGAACCCTCGATACGCAGCGCAACCGCTAATCAATCAACCACCGCGCCAACCGTGCCGCTCCTATGTTATCTTTTATATAATAGCTGTTTGTTGTACCTACCCCTTTCTTTACATATCTACAATTTTATACAAACGTGAATGGAAAATTATTGAGGGCTACCCCCGGGGAAACCCTTTGATAAGCTTCCATTT
The DNA here is from genome assembly GCA_929112965.1 of Mythimna albipuncta. NCBI lineage: Eukaryota > Metazoa > Arthropoda > Insecta > Lepidoptera > Noctuidae > Mythimna > Mythimna albipuncta. The sequence goes on from OV815982.1 coordinate 14,217,401, forward strand.
CATTCAATTGCGAAACATATAAATTTTCCAGACATATTGAAAACCTACTATGAAATAAAAACATACAAAATAAAAGGAGAGCTCTATTCTGAAAACATTTTTGGTTATTTTTTTTTTCGTGTGATATGTTTTTTTTGTTGTTAAGATTTCAACTCATACTGCGGGTAGTTTGCTAAATGGTTACTGAATTACCTTTTTGATACACTTTATATCCGTCATAAGCTCCCACACCACAAACACATATACATTCGCTCAGGATCTTTTGTTATAGCACCACTTGGGGGAGATAGGCCTCCCCCAAGTGGTGCTAGCTATATCCAACTGTGGACTATCCAAAGAGTATCCTGTTACGCAGTAAGTAGATTGTGGAAGTCTGATAGGCAGTTGCTTCATGTGGGTGTAATTTACTCGTATCTATAATATAGAAATATATAAGTATGTTTATCAGTTGTCTAGTACTCATAACACAAGCTCTGCTTAGCTTGAGACTGGACGGCGTTGGGTGATAGTTGTGTAATATATTATATTATATTATATTATATTATATTATATTATATTATATTATATTATATTATATTATATTATATTATATTATATTATATTATATTATATTATATTATATTATATTATATTATATTATATTATATTATATTATATTATATTATATTATATTATATTATATTATATTATATTATATTATATTATATTATATTATATCATATCATATCATATCATATCATATCATATCATATCACGATTCCACGCTTGTTGTGAAACGGCTAGAGCTAGCCTAGATGATGATGATGATGGTGATGTAAAAAGAGTTGCCGTTGCCATGGAACGCAAAAGGCAACCAAAATAAGCTTTTGGTAATACCGCACGGATGTACCCGGACAGATGGGCAAGGTTTGTTACGTATTGGACACCTGAGGTTTGCCGACGGATCCACGCCATAAAGATCAACCACAGTGAAGGTTGTCACACCACCTTCACTGTGGTTGATCTCTAGACTTGATCATGTTCGAGGCAAGTTTGCCCAGAAATCGCCCTAGACAGAGAGGTTTGAAACGAGAAAAGGAAGACCTATGCCTAACAGTGGGTTATAGAATAGGCTATAAAAAATTCTGTAACCAATCCCTTCTTTTTAACCACGCCTAAAACTTTATTTTAAATTCGACTACCCCCATATAGGTCATAAGAATTACATTCGAAACACTACTTCATGGCGTCGACGTGAATGGCGCGATCTGTCCCCGCTTTAACACATTACACGATTTAAAGCCTTTTATCTTCAATGTGGAGGATTTCTGCTCAGTTTTCTTAAAGCGCTTTACAGCGCTTAAAATATGGTTGTAGTATTTACATAAGATGTTGCTAAGTGCTTTTGAAATAGTTTTAGAATGACAATGTTGGGTGTTTTAGATGTAGTTACATTGCCTTGAGAACTAAGAGGCTTAGAAATCCATTAACTTTATATACATTGTGGAAAAATAAGTCAGGCCACTGAGGGAAACTATCTTAAATCCTATTTTACTTAAAGAAGATAATCCTTTATTTTTAAAAAGAAATAAAACTGTTTTCAACGATTTTCTAAAACTCGCTTGCCTCGCCCAGAGCCCAAACTAACTAAAATTAAATAAAAAACAAACACTCGCTATTTCATTATACATTAGTATAATGATACGATAGGATTATTATTTAGGATAAAAATTCTCTCCTTAAAACCGTAAGATCAAGTGGGTTACCGCGAGGCTGATTATAATCTAACAGTATTTACAATTTTATGGTGACATATAAAAGGTGTAAGGGACAGTCCTCCACAAACTTTAAGGGCTTGCTCAGTAGACGAAACTTAACAACCTTCCATTTTATTTTATTTTTCAGAAAACGAAAAAAAAAACCCGCCTCACCATACAACATTATTAACTTGATTGGACAGTTTGTATGGAGAGGCTGAATTTTTTTTTCGTTACCTGAAAAAAATAATTATGGTGGGTTGTTCAGTTTCGTCTACTGAGCAAGCCCTTAAAGTTTGTGGAAAGCTGTCCCTTACACCTTGTATAGAAGAACGGGCTAACGGCATAAAATAATGTTTTTAAGCTGCAAAATTATGCTAATCAGGATTTAGTGACAGTATTGTTCAATGTATCGAGTGGAATGAATTGAGAGGCCATTGTCATGGTGACGTCATCATTTTGTAATTAAAATATTAATTGGTAGGCTTAAGCCGAGTTTGCACGTGTGAAAACGCCACACGCCGGCCAAAAAAGTTCCTCTCTCTGCTTATGCTGTGATATTTAAAATAACGCAGCGCTGGTATTCTGATAGGATCTGGTGATGCCACTGCATGATATCACAGAGATAGTCGTAACATAGTAGAATGTGGTTCGCTCATGTTTGATACATTTGAGTTCTTCCGACATCTGCTCCATATGACATGATCATTGATCATGTTGTCAATGGCCATATGAAGATGAAAAGAATTGACAATTTCTGATCATCAATTGTTTAAAAAAATGATTTCACCTTAAATTATATCTTCCCCTCATTCTTGTCTAGGTATTTACGGGCCAAAATATACATACAAACGCTTACTTAAAACGCAGTCTTATTTTAAAGCTCAAATTCCTACGAGCAATAACGACAAACCACATTGCTTCCCCGTCTAAAATCTAAAACCGTGCATGCAATTTTGACCCAAATTCCATCCTCCTTCCTCTTTAGTTGATAAGGGAACGATCGAGAGTCATTTGCATAGATGAAGTCCTTAATTAGCAGAATAAGGGGCTCAAGACGACATCCAACGTCGGTTTCAGATTAAAGCCTGTAAAATCTACAATTCAAATCCCGCAGTGGAATTCAAATGAAGAGACTTTGGAATAACTTCGCGTTGGTATAAGTAGTAGGCAAAAGTCGTTGGGAATGTTCAGCGTTGTGCTGTAAAGCAAGTCTGAGAAAAACTAATTTTATGCGGTGTAAGGCTAAGTTCACATGTGGCGTGCTTTGTCGTGCGACAACGCGCGATCTAATTTAGAAAGAGTGCAGATGATTAACGCATTATAAGTTGCGGTTGCTAAAAAAATAAGTACCTACAACGGTAGTTTTTTATAGGTATGTCATAAATTTATAGGTCAACTATTTATTTATTTGTATATATTTGATTGAATATCAAGACTACAATTAACAAAATGGAAACTTCATAGTAAAACAATTGGCAGCCTTATCGAACTTGGATTTTTTTCCAGACAATCTTAAATAAAAACTACCTGCGCACAAAGTGGGGTTGCAAAATCAAAATCAAAATCATTTATTTCAAATAGACCTTTTGCAGGCACTTTTGAATAGTCAAATGTCGGTCAGTCCAAGAAAAGTGAAGCTAAATTGCACTTGGTGAAAATACAAAAGTAAACAGAAATTAAATAGATACTTATTACTAAAATAGAAAAACAGATACAGAAAAGTATGTGCAATCGCGTTAGAATTGCGAGCTTAATGAATAAGTAATGAACGTTGCACACGCGCGATCACCTGCGTTTAGAGACTTTTCTTTAATCGCCGCGTTAACGCAGGCTAACGCGCGCTCACGTGATCGGTAATAAGTAAATATCACGATGTTTAGACATGCAATTTGAAAACGCGCATAAAAATTTTGCTATCTGAACATAGCCTAAGTTCTTCAAACGCTTTGAGTTCGAATCTCAATGCTCTTGACACCGAGAACCATATTCTAAGAATTCATTATAATATTCATGAAAGTCTCACAAAAAGCTTGTGTATAAGTTATAAGAGCCCATAGGTCATACTTCAAGGTTAACATGTTAATTGCAATGTCAGAAAATGGAAAGGACTCAATGGTGACCACCAGCACCAGTGAATATTCCATTCAGACCACAATGGACAATGGACAATGGTGACTGACAGGACATCACTGTCTTCGACATATAAGTTAGCAGGTGATTAATCACATGACAGAAAGGGACGAGTGTCAAAAACACGAGTATGTCCGACAGAGTGAGAGTCCGAGTGAGTGGGGTGAGAGTGAGTGAGTGAGTGAGTGGGAGTAGCGTACTGATCAGAGCTTTAGTAATTATATTTAGGTGCAGCAAGAGCAATGTTGTCGAAAGCTTCGAACCCTGAGGGACACCGTCATTTAATAGGTCAATCGACGGAACGAGCAGTCATCGATGACTACGTAAATAAACCGATCACTCAAGAAGCCTGTAATCCAAGTACACAATTAATCGAATAGACTATAGGAAAGAAACTTACCAATAAAGCTTTCATGTTAGATCCTGTCGAACGCTTTTCATACATCGAAAGACACAGCAAGCGCGTCCCTATGCTTCTGGATAGCCTCACTCTTGATATGGATGGCAATATGGCATACGCTAGATGATCTCCAATTGACAAATTTTGGTAAAACCCATTCCATACTCTTTCAGGATGGACGATTCCAAATAAATCTGTTGTTAGCCGGTTCTGTCCGACTACCATTCATGGGTACGGGTAGCACTTTAGATTTCTTCCAAGCAATCGATACTTTTCTTGCGCCGATCTCAAGCAATATGGGAAGAAGGAGAATCGATACTTTTCTAGTCCTAAAAAAAGGTGAAATAGGCATGTTAAGATCGCAGACAGTTCAGGTGTACAAGTTCGTAAAACAATTGCCGGTATCCCGTAGGGAGTATTGGCTTTGTTCACTTCAAGGTTACGTAGCACCCTACGGACTTTCTTGTGATAGATGTGAATGCCAACATACTCGTCTCGCGTCCTCGCACCCAGGCATAAAGTAACGTGAGTGGAGGGTTTCAAACTTTTTAGTTGTTTTTGGTGGTCGGGCTTTTTGACACTGTCGACTTTTTTATTTCCTTTATATTGAGTAGCATTTTTGAATTCGTTTCACAAAGTTTCCCTTTTTTGATACCCTAATTTGACTTCATAAATCAAATTAGGCTATCAAATATTTTTGAAATTCTCTCATCGAGTTGTTGTCCCTTTGTTTTGATTCCCTAATATAATATAATGAAAAAAAATTGGTGCCGAAAATCCGCCATTTTCATTTTAATCACTCTCACAACTAAGACAAATCTAACGACACCTCTGAAGCTAAAATGCAACAAGCCGTTCAGGTTCTAAGACACCAAAGAAATAAACACTTTACACTCGAAAAACATGACCTTTTTTTTGGAGCAGTCGGGTAAACAAGAACGAACATAGTGTAGCCATGCCAGTTTATAAAGTGTTTAAGGTTTTTAAATGTTTTTTTTTTAATAATTTTCTCTATCATAATTTTACACTGTCCAAGATTTGATTTTCATCATTAGCTCAGTTTTTTCTCGCCTCTGCATCGTTGGTCTTGTATTTGTGAGCACGACTGTTGAGTATGCGGTTCTGTGTTCAATTTCAGATCGAGTAAAAAGTAAGTAGTGATATCTATATTATCATCATCATCCTGCAATTGTCCCATTTTATTTGTGGTGGGCGCAACACGTTTTTTCTTCCATTCTGCCTTGTCACTCGCCATACTATCACTAACTTCCATTTCTTTCATATTACTCTATCACGATATCTATAACATACAAAAAAAAACCTGCGTTGCAGCATTCATATTCTTCGAGTGATTAGATGATATACAACCATCCGATATCAACTATCAGACAGTTGCCCAAACTAGAGACAACACCCGTCGAGCCGGATAATCCAAAAAAGAGAATGGAGATTTTTGGGATTTTTCACCTTCAAAAAACAAACCTCATCGAATTCTTGTGGAGTTCGTGCCATTAAAGATTCAAAATATTTTATTTCAAACTAACAGCCCGTCCCGGCTACGCACGGGCAACAACTATAGCAGTAGCTTTTCAATGGTGAAAAAATTTTTGAAATCGGCACAGTAGTTTTTAAGTTTATTCATTACAAACATACACAGAAAAACACTAATTTTCTAACTTTGTAATATTAGTGTAGATAAATCATTAACAGGCACTTTTGAAAAGTCAAGAAGTCAGTCAGTTAGAAAAAATATGCTAATTGCACATTCCAAAGCGTAGATTTTTACAGAGAAAAATGTGCTATGTAACTGCATGGACACCCCTACACTAACCCGTTCCTACCCTCTCCAGTAGTATTCAATACAAACCAACTACACACGATCATACAAACCTGTCTAAAACCTCATCCGATAAGGGAAGTTGCCTACCTAGATGAAGTCCTTAATTAGTCCGATAATGGCAACGTTGGGGACATCCAGCGTCGGTTTTAGATTAAGGCCTGTAAAATCTCCAATTCAAATGCTGCCATGGAATTCAAATGAACGGATCCCTTACTAAGTGTCGTACGATTTTGGCGACGAGAATTTTGGTTCATGTCGTTTTGTTTTATGGGAAGATTGGGTTGTACCTTGAAACTTGGTATGTGAATTTGGAAGATTGAATGAAAAGTTTGTTTGCAAGGGGAGGGCTCTGTCAAATTCATCTAAGGGTCGGTTGTAAATAGTTGTTTTAGCAATAAGGCCGCCCGCTGTGGCATCCCATTAATTTTAAGTTCCTATTGTAATTTCATTTTTATCTTGGAATTAGCGCAACACGATTTTTCCGTCTATTCTATTCTATCAACCGTCTCGCCATCGCTGACTTTCTTTAGTTTCATATCATTTCTCACCCAATCCATCTAACTTTAATTTGACCGCCTTTTTCCTCTTCAGCCATCCACATTGACTTGAGTTCATGTATCCTCTAGATGAAGCTAAGCCACCATCCCCTTCATCATCCCGCTTCATTTTGCTCTAGGTCTTCCCCATGTTTTTCACCTATGCGATGATCGTTCATCGCCAGTTTTGCTTAGGGCAAACGTTTACTCTTTTAACATGATATATTCATAAATGTTTAAGCAACATTCATTGTATCCTACCGGATTTAAAATTATCTTACTCTTTGTGATTTTGGGTAAAGTATAATAATAAAAAAAAAACAATGAGAGACCTAAAAGAAATCAATTTCAAATAATGTAAAGGTCACTTAGCACTTCCAACTTGAACCAAATTTCATAAAAGCTTAGGACCTGAGCCATTTGGAACTGATATGGAGGGTATTGGTCCAAGATTACCATATTCCGGCGTTATGTTGGCGTTTTGCCAAAAGCCGCCTGGCTGCGTTCAATCTTAGGTGTCCAGACTGATTGGTATACCTAACGTGGTGAAGGTTCTAAAGCTCTAGTTTATTGCTTTGTGCAAATACGACTTTCTTTGCAATCGTTTTGTCTTGGATATTGGCATCCATTTAAGTTGTATGTTACTACAATTTTTATTCATTATTTCTGATAAGATTGCGTTTGTCTCATCTGATGACGCAATGATTTGTAGTCGACGATGAAGCGCGTTGGCCTTGAAGATAAGATAAGATAAGATTAGATATTCTTTATTTGTTTAAACATTGTATACATACAAAAGCATGCAAGATATAGGTTTATTGTTTGAGTCCAGTTATGTTTATGCCATAAGTATCGGCGTACAAATATTTATAAAATTGAAAACTAAAAATAATAATATTGATAATAAATCCTAACACATAAAACTTAGCCAGGATTTCACTTACAAATTTATAACTTTAGGCCATTTAATTCGAAGTTATTTTTATCTTATCATGTCAACATTCGAAATTAATTAAAAACAGTGATGTTAAAGAAGAGCAATGTCAAAGCTACAAAATATATGTCAAAATTAGAAGATTTATGTCCAAGTTACAAACTATAGGTCAAAATTAACAGTTTTTTGTCAAAACAGTATTGATGTCAAAATTACAATATAAATGTCACAATTTCTATATACATGTCAAAATTACAATATAAATGTCACAATTACTATATACATATCAAAATTATAATATAAATGTCCAAAATTACTATATAAATGTCAAAATTACAATATAAATGTCACAGTTACCAAATAAATGTCAAAATTACAACACAAATGTCACAGTTACCAAATACATGTCAAAATTACAATATAAATGTCAAAGTTACAATAAAATCTCAAAATACTAAGTGTAGAAAAGTAAAAATTATAAGAATGTCAATATTATAAGAACCATGTCAAAATTACAATCACGAGCATTAATGTCAGAATTTTAATTCAAAAAAAACTTTTCTCGGCTAGAAATTCGGAGACACTGTAATATGCTCTTTGCAAAAGGAATGCCTTCAATCGACGCTTGAGTGCACTACTATTTAACTCTTTCCATCGTTTACGCAATACGTTAAATATAGTAGGAGCCATGCAGACGATGCTCTTGCGCATTAGAGCCGTTTTTGCTGGATAGATGCGCAGAATCGTCATATCTCTTCTGTTACGCGGTACAGCGTCTTCTAGACGTGGAAACAATTTTGGGTTTGTTTTAACAAACACGGTTTCCAGAATGTACATACAGGGAAGAGTTAATATTTTGTATTTTTTAAAATATGGTTTGCATGTATCAATCGTTTTTAACCCAAACATAGATCTAATACATCTCTTTTGGGCCTTGAATGCCGTGTCAGCGTCGGTAGAATTTCCCCAAAATATAATGCCGTATCTTAGGTGAGACGCAGCTATGCCATGGTAGGCTGTAATCAAGGTATCTGCATTCACAACTGCAGCTAGAGAGTGCAATGCAAATGCAGCGCTACAAATTTTTTTACAAAGGTACTCTATATGCGATTTCCAATCCAGTCTTTTATCAATCATTAATCCAAGGAATTTCGTATCATTTACGACTTCAATAGTTTTATTATCAATATTTATGTCCATATTTTCTGTAGTCAAACGTTGGCTAAAATGTATGATTTTTGTTTTATCTAAATTAATTTTTAAATTATTGTCATTTAACCATTTTATTATTGATGTCAAAGTATTACTAATGTCAAGTTTATATTGAATCATGTCATTATTATTACTAGAAATTGTCACTGTGCTATCATCTGCAAATAAAGTCATAGGGTGTGAAGTTGATTTTGGTAAGTCATTTATGTATAGTGTGAAAAGAGGAGGTCCTAATACACTTCCTTGTGGAACACCAAAAGTAATGAGACGTTCCTCTGATACGTGCGGTTCTTCCTTCTTAGTCTTCATATTAATTCTAGTAATTTCCGTTTTTTGTTTTCTATTACTTAAATAAGATTCAAATAGATTAAGGACATTACCTCTAATACCATATTTGTCAAGTTTTTTAATTAAGATGTCATGATTTACGTGGTCAAATGCTTGAGTCATATCGCAGAAGATAGCACATACAGGTATTTTTTTAACTACTTTTGTCAATACAGTGTGTATAAAGTCATAGATTGCCATATTTATAGTTTTGTTTTCGCGAAATCCTTTTTGCTCATTACATAGTATATTATTTTTTTCTATGTAGCCATTTAATTCCTTTTGAATGAATTTCTCAAATATTTTAGAGAAGACAGGAATCAGAGAAATAGGCCTGTAGTATTCCATAAGCTCTCTATCTTCTTTCTTAAATAATGGCTTAACGATGGCTATCTTTAGTGCGTCAGGAAACTTGCCCGCCATTATAGTCAGATTTATAATATGAGATAAATGGTGACATATTTCAGATGCTACTGCTTTTATTATTTTCGTGGAGATTCCATCGTAGCCTACGCTATTAGTATTTTTTAAATTCATTATAATTTTATGTGCCTGTTGTGGTGTACAGGGTGCCATAAACATCGAGTTTTTGTTATTAAAGACGGGTAATTTAGTTTTATTATTAGACTGTATAGGTTGTATTTTGTCAATAAAATAGTTATTGAATTGATTGGCAATTTGTTTTGCGTCCGTAATGTTGTCGTTATTGATTTTAATTTTTGATATATAATTTTTAGGTACATTAAATTTGCCTCTATTTATTATTTGCCAGGCAGTTTTACAGGCAGTTTGAAGTAACCTATTCACTCTTGACACAGACTTCTACAAGGCTCATTCCATGATGAATCTTATGGTCTTGGAACGAAAAGGCAGTTGAAGGAATACAGGCAAATTTTATCTATACATCTTCTATACTCTAGACGTATAAATAAAATTGGAGTGTCTGTTTGTAATATTGAAATAACTGCTTTTTACTACATGTATATGAATATATTTACAGTACATACACCAAAATAACATTTTTTACCATTTTTGTCTGTCTGTCTATCTGTCTGTTTATCCAGGCTAATCTCTGAAATGGCTAGACAGATTTTGACGGGACTTTTTTTGCAGGTAGCTGATGTAATAAGGAGTGACATAGTACTTTTATTTTAGAAAAAATAAATTAGAAATCCTGTAGTCCACGCGAACGAAGTCGCGGGTACAGCTAGTACTCAATAAAAGTATAGCACTTCTCACTCCACCTTGAGCAGGGGAAGTTAGGATTTAATGACCTCGAAAAAGCGTGACAATTCAGTTTGGTTCCTGAGAAGACCACACAACAGTGCAACAGTAAATCTCTTCCTGTAGTTATCCTCAAGCAATAAAATGTGCTTCCATCATCATTATCATCATGATTTTAGCTGAAAAACGTCCACTATTGGACACTGTATTCCTTTAAGTGCCGCTATAACGGCTGGTCCTGAGCGTCTTGCATCCATTGGATTCTCGCGACTCCCACCAGGTCATCGGTCTACCTTGTGGAGGGTCTCGTCTCTTGTCCTCATTGGCCATCTATTCTGTTATGTGCTGCCTACTGCTACTCAAGTTTAGCGATTCTTCAAGCTATGTCTTCATTTCTGTTGTGATTACGTAGAAAACTTGAAGCATAGCATAGTGCCTCCATATAGTAATTAAAGACAACTTTGAGTCTCAACACTGAGATAAAAGAGTACAAAGGTTTTTTTTTCGATGGGAAAAGTCATCTTATGACAACCCCCGCTCTTGGGCGGAGCGGGAGATAGTGTCAGACTCTTACTGACTAAAAAACCCATCCCGTTCCTTCAAGCCTTCATACCGGAGCTCGAGCGCCCTTTCGAATAACCATGGCCCCAGTAGGCTTCGACCCGGCTGGGCCCCTGCTGTTGCTGATATCTCCTTGAGACGCGCGGGAACAGCGCGTGCCGTCGACGACTTGGGCTTTGTCTGGACAGATACCGGACGGCCGGACAGCGAGCTACCCATTGCTCACTGTCCGCAAGCCCGCGAGTACCTACACAGGTCAAAGGTTCTATATTTACTAAATTAAAATCTACTCTATAAGACATCATTATCATTATTTCAGCCAAATGACGTCCACTGTTGGACATAGGCTTCCCCCAAGTGTCCCAACATCGAACAATCCTGTGGGTCTCACGTTCATCGCATTCCCGCATTAGTAAACATTATTATTCAGTAAGAAAATTGAGTACCCCTTTGACAAAACAGTTCGAAAATAAAGAAAATAAAACGTTGATTGTTGAATAGGAGCTCGTAATCCTTTTTTATGACGTCATTCTGGCTCGAACCACGTTTCCTATAAGATCCTTTAACGACTATTCGTAAAAGCGTTTATTGAAAAGGTCATTGATTTGAAAGTCACTAGGAAGCTTTTACATTACAAGGCATAAATGTGCTTATGGATGTTAAGGCCCTTGCTTCTGTTTATTGCCATAATATAGTGACTTTCTGAAGCCTACTCCTCGATAACGGCTGAGTTAATTGATTTGAAAAAAATAATAATTATACATTTTTATCATATCAGAGATTGAGAGCCCGTGGTGTCTATGTGGTAATGGCTCCGTCTAACAAGTTGTATTTCGTGGGTTCAAACCCTGTCAGGCGCATTACTTTGTGTAATTTATTTCATTACCACTGCACTCAAAACGGTGGAGGAAAACATCGTGAGGAAACCGGCATGTCCTAAAATCAAAAATTCGAAGACATGTTACATTCACTAACTTGCACTGGGTCAGCGTGGTGGATACGGCTCATAATTGCATAATTGAGTAGGTAAATCAACCAATATTTTGAAAAGAACATGGTTTTGAACTTCAGCGATAGAGCCGCAGCACGTACAGGCAGTAGTACGAGTATGTGTGTATTTAACTCCGCTCCGATTTTTAAGGTACTATACGCCTTAAAAGGGCCTCCACGGGCTTTGAAATTTGAGAGCTTCCTGATGGACCAATCTTTCAACACGTCATCGATCAACTTTTGGCAGCCTAACACGATAAGCTATCATCGATTGTATTAAGACAATCATAAACTTTGATCGGTAACTTGTATGTTTACAGTGGTACTTTTACTACCATTTATTTATTTTTATTAAACCTTAGCGTAGTGCAGAAACATAACATGGCAGGTGCAACTTCAAAAATAGACAAACAGAAGAGAAACAAACACAATTATACATAGATACACACACATATAAATAAACAATGCTGTAGTAAAAAAACAAATCCAACCAACCAGTGCAGTGATGATTCTACCAACATCTTGCGAATAATATGCTCACGTGCCTTCACCTTTAAGGAAAATCGGTTCCGGGTTTTGGTTGACGCCATGGTCCAGAGCGAGGAGGAGTGGCAAGCGGTCGCCGACTTCTGCGAAGCAGCAATGCTCGCTAAGGAGGAGCCCGAACCCATCAGGCAATGGCGCTCTCGTCACCGCTGTGATTCCGATCCCGATTTCCAGCCACCGTAGGCGCGGGCCTGCGGACAATGAGCAATGGGTAGCTCACAGTCCGGACTAAGCCCAAGTCGTCGACGCCGCGCACTGTTCCCGCGCGCCTCAAGGAGTTGTCAGCAACAGCAGGGGCCCAGCCGGGTCGAAGCCAACTTGGGCCAGGGTTATCCGAAAGGGAACTCGAGCCCCGGTATGAAGGCTTGAAGGAACGGGGTGGGTTTTTTAGTCAGTAAGACTCTGACACTATCTCCCACTCCGCCCAAGAGCGGGGGTCATTGTCATTGGATGATTTTGTCATCCTGATATTCAGAGGGACCGCATTCTAAAGAGATATCGCCCGAACGAAAAAGGAGGAGCGGATAAACCGAGAGCGGTGTGAGGGACATCGTAGAAGACGATTATTAGTAGACCGAGGATTAATCAATTGGCTGCTTAAAAGTGTCCAACTGGTTATTACGTGATTATGATGTTATTACACATATTGCTCCCGATATTTTGGATATACAGGTATCTTGTAGATATTATCAAGGCTTCTATGGAAATCTAATATTTTTTTTTATAAAAACCAATCCACTAAAGTTAGATGTCTTTAGTGGATAGGTTTTTATAAAAAAAAAATCCGCTATTTTACCTGAATTAGCCTTCTATAATGTGCTTTAAAAATATAAAAATACATCCATAGAAGCCTTGCATATTTAATTGAGTTTCTGAATGAGGACAATTTTAACAAGGTTTTCAGGTGTTACCTTTCTTCTTTTGCGTTGCCTTTTCGTCAAACATCACGTTGGATTGCGTTAGATGAAGCAACAAGCTTTTAAGCCATGCTCGGTGTTGGCGATAAGTGAGTGGAAAAGCAGTCTCTTAGTAACAATACCTCTGCCCACACAAAATGTTCTGAACAGATGTTGCGACTGTCACAAACATAGTACGATGTCACAAGCCGACAGTTTCTTCGAGTGAACGACTACCGTCAATGGCAGACAGTAATCTATAACGGTCTCCGTACCTCCCACGACTTTCACATAACGCCATCTAGTCCCAAACTAAGTAGAGCTTATGCTAAAAGTAGCTGAGACTAGTTTTTGCCAGCGACTTCACCTGTGTGGAAAAAGGTTTCTGCATACAATCTTTTAAATTTTGTTTCATCCTCTTAGGAGGCAATTCCTCTGTTAATGCTTGTTTACATTATAAAAAAAACCTCGTGCAAAATTTCACACTCCTAGATCTAGTAGTTATGGTTATAAGCTATCAGCTTCATTTACTTTGCCAGTCATTTACTTTATTCTTTTATAAGTAATATAAATAGGTTTGCGTTCCACCACTATCTGACCTGATGGTAAGCAGCAGTCCACGCTGAAGCACATTTGCCTAGAAGTAACCTATTCACTCTTGACTTAAAGAACCTCAGTTATCAGGCTAGTAGTACGGTCAGGGTGGGTGGTAATTGAACGACTAGATCATCATAGCAGTCAAAGTCATACTCGACGTCTTAGCGGCCCTCACGCCCCAGCCGCCGGGATCCCCATCCCGATTTCCAGCCACAGTAGGCACGGGCTTGTGGAAGGCGAGCAATGGGAGCTCGTCGTCCGACCGTCCGGTAATCGTCCGAACCGAGCCCAAGTCGTCGACGGCCATAATGTTCCACGCGCCCCTTAAGGAATTGTCAGCAACCGTAGGGGCCCAGCAGGGTCGAACCCACTAGAGCCAAGGGTCTGTCTCTGAAAGGATGACTCGGAACTGGTTTGAAAGGTAACGACGGATCAAGAGTGGGTTTTTAGTCAGTAAAAGTCTGACACGCCCTCCCGTTCTGCCCAAGAGCGAATGATTTTCCCATCTAAAATGTATTCACGTGCTATTCAAGGTACAATGTCGGGTCTTAACGTGTAAAGAATTTTTCATACATACCATTCACACAAATATAAAGCCATTTATTCTTCTAAATTATCGTAATGTTACCCATAAAACCTTGCACGAAATCCAATCGAGAACGCTTAGTAGCGTTACAAATTCAACCAGAGTTACGTTGGAGGTTGAATTTTAAACGAGCCCCCTCGATTCGGTTCACCGTCTTGCTAAGAAATTTATTTCTGGTTTTTGAATCAACCTCTTTTGTAATAGGTAGGGAGATAGCTTTGTTTGTTGGTTTCGCTTTTTGAGATTGGAAGTTCGTTATGTTTGTAAGAAATTAGGGGCTGTGGAATTATTCGAAAAAGATAACATTATTCTAAAAAGCAAAGGACATATGAAGGAATACCGGTGGTATACAGTCAGTAAAAGTCTGTCAATCCCTTTTGCTCCATAAAGAGCAAGAAAACTACTTATTACTTAGCTCTCTTCCTCTCTCCTAATTTTGCTGTGCTTGACAGGGTCCATATTGATCTATGACAATTTTTAATACCATCTGTTTAGACATATGTATTACACAAGAATATTGAAAAGTTAGTTGAAGATTTCTTACTCACTAAGACACATGTTTTAATGTTCACAAGGTTTATCTTTTTTTTTAATAGCCTATACTGTCCCACTGCTGGGCAAAGGCCTTACCCAACTTTTAACAGGTATCCTTTTCTTGAGCTACCTCGAACCAGTCCCCGCAGTAGGCATTTAGGTTGTCACGCCACCTTTTCCTAGGTCGACCTCGGCGGCGTCGTCCATCTTCAGGTACCCACTTTGTGGAAACCCTTGCCCAACGGTCAGAGTGCATGCGACTGATGTGGCCCGCCCAATCCTTTTTTAGCCTGGCAGCCTTTTTTCCTACCTATCTATATTTTTTTTTTATTGTTGATAGGTTTGCGCTTGACCGCTATCTCACCTGATGGAAATACCCGTCTTTTGACGTAGCTTGGTGTTCCTCATTCTGTCGGTTCTTTTGACAACCAGAATGCTGCGTTCCATATCTCGTTGGCAAACGCCAAGGTGAAACTTTTGCGACTCGGTGAGCGACCATGTCTGGGCACCGTAGGTTAGGACAAGGTTTCTTTTTATTTAGACCAAATACAAAAAGTCATTGTAACAATATTTGTTGTTTTAAATTAAAAAAAAATCTCAAAATAAAATTGTTAACTGAATAAACTGGTGCGCTTTAGCATCAACGATTGCATTACTGCTTACCATCAGGTGGGATCGCAGTCAAGCACTCATCATCATTATTTCAGCCGAAAGACGTTCACTGTTGGACATAGACCTCCCCCAAATCTCTCCATAACGACCGTTCTTGTGCGCCTCACATTCATTGGATTTCCGCGACCCTTACCCAGTTCATCGGTCCACCTAGTGGGAGCTCTCTCAAACGTGACGGTCACTTCCGATACGTGATCGCCAGACCAGAACCTTTCGTCCCCTTGGACCATTTTTTCAGCGAGCTATGTGCCCTGCTCACTGCCACCTAAGTTTGGCGATTTTTCGAGCACTAGTTGATATCAACAATTTTTTTTTTTAGTTTTAAGTAAACAGCGTTCTGAAGATCCTTACAAGAATTTAAGATTCATTATGACATTTTTGTTAACAAAAGACGGCCTAAAGCCCATAGAAACACTGCCTGATCTTTAATTTATCTACATCCCTATCTCCCAGATAAAACATTACTTATACAGTACAATCCCACAGCGGCGATTAGACCAATAAAAACGCGATTTAAATGTTCAACTGTTCTAGTAAGATTTAAACTTAACGGTCCTCCGATAATTTTATTATACCCTCTCGGCAGCTTTATTACTTTTTGTGAACAAAGCTTTTTGATTTTATCCACAGACTATTGATACGCTTAACAGAGCCGTTTCCGGTTGGTCTATCATCAACACCGAGCATGGTTTAAAAGCTTGTTGCTTCAGCAATCCAACGCGACTTTTGATGAAAATGCAAAGAAAATAAGATAACGCCTGAAAACTCTGTTGTGATTCGATAATTCTGTAGCTTACTAGAATATTTACAATTTCTCTAGAAACTTTCGGTCCTAAATTCTTTAAGAAATAATATTATTTATATCCCCGCAGTATATTATCTTGTTTGCAGAAACAACTAATTAATAATGGCGTCTCAATCACTGCCGGCGATGACGATTCCGTGTTCTATGATTTTATCGTACTCTTTAACTTGAACAAGGGATTTGAAGATACCTACTGCGAGCAATTTCGATACAGAAGCCGAATGCCTTGTAATTATCAGATTTCAAGGTCATAGAAATTAAGCAGGAGTAATTGGAAAAATGATCCGTATCGACCCTGGCCCGTGTTATAAAGAGTTATAGAATAATTTGTACTGTTGTGGGAAGGAGATGAAGCTATGTAGGATGAGTTGTGCTGTCTTTTTCTAGCTCTGAAACATTGACGTTTGTAGTCATTTCGATGTACGAACAGAGTATACCCTGTTCGTGTTTAAATTAAAAATCCTTTTTTTACTATCTTCTGTTCAACCGATTATAACTTTATTGCTTAGGTATAAAGATGGCATTAAAAACAAAAAGTGGTTACAATACCAACTATTTACTGCAGCCGCCAATTGTCATGCCACTTAAGTAATAAAAGTCAAAATCGGTTGAACGGACAGTAATAAAAGATTTTCATAAATGTATAATGTTATTTTGAACAGAGTATAGGTCCCTTTTTGTTACTTCGAAATTTTTTTAAAGAAAAACCTAATAACATTTCGACCGACGTAGAATTGATCGACGTTGGAATCCAGAACGAGTCTGTCCTACTATCAACATAGATTTTAGCCAAACAAGATTTAATTACAGGTAAGCGAACATCGGGACAGATGAAACTAAAAAACCGGCCAAGTGCGAGTCGGACTCGCCCATGGAGGGTTCCATTGCGGCAAGTCACATGATATAAAAGTTCTTGTAGTTCGTTGTAACTTTGATCGATGTTTTAATAATATTTAATGTATTTTTTTAGATTTATGACGTATTAAAAAAAAAACTACTTACTAGATCTCGTTCAAACCAATTTTCGTTGGTAGTTTACATGGTAATGTACATCATATATTTGTTTTAGTTTTATCATTCTCTTATTTTAGAAGTTACGGGGGGGGGGGACACATTTTACCACTTTGGAAGTGTCTCACGCGTAAACTATTCAATTTAGAAAAAAATTATATTAGAAATCTCAATATCATTTTTGAAGTCCTATCCATAGATACCTCACATATGGGTATAACAAAAAAACAAAATTTGAGTTTCAGTTCTAAGTATGGAGACCTCCAAAATTTATTGCTCTTTTTCTATTTTTGTGTGAAAATCTTAAAGCGGTTTACAGAATACATCTACTCACTAAGTTTCAACAGTATAGCTTTTATAGTTTCGGAAAAAAGTGGCTGTGACATACGGTCGGACAGACGGACAGACAGACATGACGAATCTATAAGGGTTCCGTTTTTTGCCATTTGGCTACAGAACCCTAAAAAGCTAGTGAAAATAGTTATGAGTGTGATCACATGATGGTTGGCATCCAAAGAATCTTCAAGAAACAGCTTCCATGTTCTTATTTGTCAGATAAAAGACAAAAGAGCCCTAGATTTATTACTCCTAAAAACATTCCAGAGAAAATCATTAAATACCGTAATAAGAGAAACAAGTAACTTTCGTGAATTTATAGGACGTAAGAAAGACATTTATTCCAAACGATTGTTCGGTTTGTTTTATATAAACACTTAGGGGAATAAACAATACTTCGGTAGTCAATAAAGGAACTTCCCTTTTTTACTTTTTCATTTATTCTTAAGGTGAGTCTTCACTGGGTATTAGCGAGTAATTTATTACACGTCACAAATGTACAAAGGCGGACTTATCTTAAGCATTCTTTAACAGTCTGCCAAGGGTTGTAGAGAGATAAATGGCAGGTGCATAAAAAAAGAAAATATGATTTGGTAAATATGGGTGCAAAAGTATACAACATTAATATTTAAGTATATGTGAAACCTGAAATATGTGTCTAGTATTTTTACATAAGGAATCTATGTACAAAATGTCATAACTGTATCATGAAAAATCACAAAGTTACAAGCTTGTTATGTTACCTAGTTTTCCGCACAAATACATGGTCACCGGGCCATCCGGGCGACTGAAGGGTTGTTTTGCTCCCGCATCCAGCTGTGCGCCGGTGCCTACTGTCCACTATGACTTGCCATGACCTGTGTTGTACTTGGGTCGTTGGTGTCCAACTTGTGACTATCATAAATATTTAAAAAAAAAATATAACATGGTGTAAAAATTATTGGAATCATTCATTTACTGATTCTGAACAAACTATATTCTGGTCTCGTATATGGTAAAAATAATATTGAATAATATATGTAATGAAATGACCTCCTTGGAAATGACATTTAATTTTTTTAATTTTTACGCTGTGGATACGGGGTGACGTATGATTCAATGGCAGATGATGTTTAGATTATTTTGTGCATTTAATTGATATAAAAATTTGTAGAGAGATAAATAAAGGGATAATTGAGGAGGTGATATTAGTGAACTTTAAATGTCGTTTCTTTGTTTTCAGGTGAGATAAAAGTGTAATTTTAGTTAAGCGATAATTGTTATAATGTAAAAGCGTGTTGAATAAAATAAAACTTTGTTTTCAGAGAAACAATTTGGTTTATTTCGAAAATCCTCAGTAATATACCTTATACAAGGTGTAAGGGACAGCCCTCCACAAACTTTAAGGGCTTGCTCAGTAGACGAAACTGAACAAACTACCATAAAAAAAATAATCAGGAAACGAAAAAAAAAATCCGCCTCACCATACAAAATTATTAACTTGATTGGACAGTTTGTATGGAGAGGCTGAATTTTTTTTTCGTTTCCTGAAAAAAAAAATATGGTGGGTTGTTCAGTTTCGTCAACTGAGCAAGTCCTTAAAGTATGTGGAGGGCTGTCCCTTACACCATTTATATATATTTAATTTTATCTTTACGTACCAATATAAGCCTTCTGTAGGTATATGTTTTTGTCACTTGATTCCTTTTAAAATGTTTTGACCGATTTGGATGAATGGATTTTTTAAAAAAAAGCGAGCATTCAAATCGGTCAACGTCTATTGCGACCGCTAGTTATTAATAAAATACATGTATGTAAAGTAAAAGAAGATGATTTTTTTTTTATTATTGATAATCTGGCCGCGAGCAATTTCACTCGCATCTTTAGTTACATGGCTCACAGATTTTGAAAGAGCAACCGTAGCTCTAGGGCGTAAAGGGCAAATGAAGGACCTAGCTGGATTTTAATCAGTAAAATTCTGATACGTGCTATCGTACTACTCTAGTTCATTAAACCCCAAGTGAAAGTATTCGTGCTGTCATTTCCTTTCTCTAATTGACACGATTGAAAGTTTAAAGCGAAAGAAAACATCTGGTGATTTCCCACCTAGTCAAAAAGTCCCTGTTCGTTTGTTAATATTCTAGATGTAGGAACCTAGATAAATATTGTCTATAACTGAATATCATCATAATATGTTGGAAATATGCTCCAACTGCAAATGAGCGTGGTATTACGTTTGTATAGAAATTCATCCATCGCCCCCTTAAAAACCACATTTATGTTACAAGTAAAAGCTCTTAATAAGACCACACCTTAAGTCTTAACCCACCACTTACTTTTATTCCGAAAATATGGCGAGAATAAACTGGCCGTTTGTTTGTTTTTTCTTATGAATTTTTCTTTTGTTTGTGATAAATGTCTGTGCTTTGATTTAAAGGTTGTGAATTTAACTTCAATTTCTTTTGTTTGAGTGTTTTGAGGTTCATTGTGTACTTTTTGAGTGTTTTCCGTTTTAAGAGGGGGATATTTTCTTTAATACTATGACAGATATGATTTATTTAGTTTCTTCTTTGCGACTTTGGTTTGTTTTATGGATCTACTAGCTGTTGCCAGTGGCTTCGCATACATAAACATAGCCTTTGTCACTCAAAAATAAAGTAGCTTTCTATTGGTGAAAAAAAAAAATTAACAATCGGACCAGTACCCCTAGCCAAGTTGCTAATCTGCAATAGTTAACGCTTATAGAAAGCTTAAAATGTACGGGAATGAAGTCGCCTCAACACTTAGTCACGTAGTCAGAACAAAAGAATTGGCGGCAAGGTCAACTCGAAGCGTTCGACGCAAGCGAAACGTTTGTAACTTGGCTAGGGGGGCAGTACTTGCCAACTGAAAACCAGCGCTGGGTGTCTAATGTCCAGCAAATGCTGAGGTGGTCACCCTTTCGGTGCGGGCACGCTCGGCGTACTTTGTACTTTTATTCTTATTTACTTTGTGTATAAATGTAACCGTTGTGTTGTGTCTGTACCGAATAAAAGTTTTTCTATTCTATACTATTCTATTCTACTTCCAGAAATTACCTCCTACAAATAATTAGTGTGGATAGGAAAACGTCAAAAGTTAGTGCACGGCTCCGATTGATCGTTTCATAGGGAGAAGAACCGGCCAGAAACTCCATGGTAGATATCAGTTTAACTAGATCCTTACAGCATAACCACTTAAAAAAAAACCCATCCCTTCTTTCAAGCCTTCATACCGGGGCTCGAGCGCCCTTTCGGATAACCCTGGCCCCAGTAGGCTTCGACCCGGCTAGGCCCTTGCTGTTGCTGACAACTCCTTGAGGCGCGCGGGATACAGCATAACCACTGCGCAGACTCTTAAAGTTATATTGAATTTTTATTAAGAAACATTATTATAAATATAACATTAATTTTATTACTCTCGAAACCCGAAACACGTGTCTAGTATTTTTATGTAAAGAATCTATGTACAAAATGTCATACCTGTATCATGAAAAATCACAAAGTTATAAGCTTGTTATGTTGCCTGGTAGTCTGCACAAATACATGGTCACCAGGTCATCCTGGTGACTGAGGGGTTGTTTTGCTCTGGCGCCTAATGCCTGCTATGACCTGCTGTGACCTGTGTTGTACTTAGTGTCGGTGGTGTCCAACTTGTGACCTTTTTTAAATATTTTTAGGATGCATGTTATAAACATATTACATAGTACATGTTATATTTTTCTTAAATATTTTTAGAATAAAATATAACATGGTGTAAAAATTATTGGAATCAATTCAGTTACTGATTCAAAATTCTAAATTCAAAATCATTTATTTCAAATAGACCATTTGCAGGCACTTTTGAATAGTCAAATGTCGGTCAGTCCAAAAAAAGTGAAGCTAAATTGCACGTTCCAAAACGTAGGTCTCTATGAAGAAGAACGTGCAAGAAACTCCATGGACACTCTTTTTAAAATATATTATGAGTTACATAGACCTTGGTTACATATTTCTTGTCGCTTCTAATATGTGAGCACAATGTACGTAGATTTGACTGATTTTGAACAAACTATATTCATCAGGCTTCACCTGGTTTCTCGTACTCTAAAAATAATATTATATATTGATCCTACTACACCCGTCAACTTCCGATAAAGGTACAGACGGTTTCAAAAACAACAAACAATATTATTCAATCGCTCCGTGGAAAAGAATTTCCATTTTTAGGGTTCCGTAGCCAAATGGCAAAAAACGGAACCCTTATAGATTCGTCATGTCTGTCTGTCTGTCTGTCTGTCTGTCTGTCTGTCTGTCTGTCTGTCCGTCCGTATGTCACAGCCACTTTTTTCCGAAACTATAAGAGTTATACTATTGAAACTTTGTAAGTAGATGTATTCTGTGAACCGCATTAAGATTTTCACACAAAAATAGAAAAAAAGCAATAAATTTTGGGGGTCCCCATACATAGAACTGAAACTCAAATTTTTTTTTTCATCAAACTCATGCGTGTGGGGTATCTATAGATAGGTCTTCAAAAATGATACTGAGGTTTCTAATATCATTTTTTTCTAAACTGAATAGTTTGCGCGAGAGACACTTCCAAAGTGGTAAAATGTGTGTCCCCCCCCCCCCTCTAACTTCTAAAATAAGGGAATGATAAAACTAAAAAAAATATATGATGTACATTACTATAAAAACTACCAACGAAAATTGGTTTGAACGAAATCTAGTAAGTAGTTTTTTTTTTAATGTGTCATAAATCGAAAAAAATACACTATTATTAAAACATCAATTAAAGTTACAACACATTACAAGAACTTTTGTATTATGTTACTTGCTGCTACGGAAGCCTTCATGGGCGAGTCCGACTCGCACTTGGCCAGTTTTTTTTTTTGTGTGTTATAGAAGCGAGTTCTACGTATTTTGGGATCCCAAACCTTATTTTCTGTTTCTAGGAATCTGTTTATAGAACTTGAAATACGATACGAACCTACTAGGTTAAGAATGGACGAGCAAGGCTTAGTTGAAAAGCCTTGATCCCAACAGAGTAGGTTAGTTTTGTAAATGGTATTGTACATAATATGTGGTTGATTTATGGTCAGCTCCTTGTTAGTCAACTTAAAGCTAGTCATTATTTCAACAAGTTTCTATCTCTCTCTATCTCACCTTTTTTTTTTCGATGGGAAAAATCATCTTATGACAACCCCCGCTCTTGGGCGGAGCGGGAGATAGTGTCAGACTCTTACTGACTAAAAAACCCATCCCGTTCCTTCTAGCCTTCGTACCGGGGCTCGAGCGCCCTTTCGGATAACCCTGGCTCCAGTAGGCTTCGACCCGGCTGGGCCCCTGCTGTTGCTGACTACTCCTTGAGGCGCGCGGGAAAAGCGCGCGCCGTCGACGACTTGGGCTTGGTCCGGACGGTTACCGGACGGCCGGACAGCGAGCTACCCATTGCTCACTGTCCGCAAGCCCGCGCCTACGGTGGCTGGAAATCGGGATCGGAATTCCGGCGGCGGCGGCGAGAGCGCCGTTGTCTGATGCGGTCGGCCTTCTCCTTAGCGAGCATTACTGCTTCGCAGCAGTCGGCGACCGCCTGCACTCCTCCTCGCTCCGGACCATGGCCTCGACCAGGGCCCGGCGCGAGAGGTCTCCGCCGCCGATCACCCCCACGAGGGCACGCCCAAGCAGGGCACACCGCGATTGTGTGCTCCACCGTGTCCTCCGGGCGCTCTGTCTCACCTCAGCAAGCAATGATGAATGTGGACGATTGATCACGCTTGCCTAGAAATAACTTACTTACTCTTGATTGTTTTTTTAGGTGGGAAAATCATCTAAACACCCACTCCTCTTTCTGCTTTACCATTGTTTCAGGATCTCTTTCACATCGCCTATGGCCCCAGTAGGCTTTGACCCTACTCGGTCCCTACAGTTGCTGACAACTCCTTGAGGCGCGCGTGGAACACTACTCTTGACTTAAAGACCCTTTAGGTTGTAGCTATCATATTCCGGCAAGAAATTACTCTCCTAAGCTGTATGCAAAAGAAATGTATTCTTAAAACGTTTTGAGAGTACATATGGGATGATTTCAGACATACGATAAGTTAAAAGTAGATTCTTTTGGCAAAGTAATAAAGGGTTGGTCTTCAAGGTTGATAAACAATATTTTATCGAGGTCGGTTCAATGAGTAACCGTCCATGCATTATAAGTGAGATAGGTATGAAGCAGTCCCATGCTCCATGCCTCAGAAAACACCTTAAGCCTTGTAAGGGCTGTCAGTTATAGATTTTGGGATAGTAAAAACATATGTTTAAGAGCATGCATTTTGATATTTATGTCAGACTAATCCAGTAAAGATCTCGGAAAATTAGCTATTTAGCATGAATGTCGACTCTTTATAATGTATTTCAAAATTAAAACGTCAAAAAAATATAACAATAAAAGCCTTGCTTTAATCTAGATTATGAATAACCATAATTCTTTTCAAAAACTTAGATGGTTTAAAAAAAAAACACGTATTTCCTGGATCAAGTTTTGTGAAATATTCGATTAAATCACAGAATTACCGAATGCTTACAAAGTTTTCAGGCATTATCCATAATTTTATTTGTAACTTTATATATTATTGTTATTAATTTCATGTAATTTTATGGTCTATTGTTGATTGAAATAAATAAATAATATAATAATTATCTCTCTTTTTAGGGTTCCGTAGCCAAATGGCAAAAAACGGAACCCTTATAGATTCGTCATGTCTGTCTGTCTGTCTGTCTGTCTGTCTGTCTGTCCGTCCGTATGTCACAGCCACTTTTTTCCGAAACTATAAGAGCTATACTGTTGAAACCTTGTAAGTAGATGTATTCTGTGAACCGCATTAAGATTTTCACACAAAAATAGAAAAAAAGCAATAAATTTTGGGGGTCCCCATACATAGAACTGAAACTCAAATTTTTTTTTTTTCATCAAACCCATGCGTGTGGGGTATCTATGGATAGGTCTTCAAAAATGATACTGAGGTTTCTAATATCATTTTTTTTAAACTGAATAGTTTGCGCGAGAGACACTTCCAAAGTGGTAAAATGTGTGCCCCCCCCCCCCTCTAACTTCTAAGATAAGAGAATGATAAAACTAAAAAAAATATATGATGTACATTACTATAAAAACTACCAATGAAAATTGGTTTGAACGAAATCCAGTAAGTAGTTTTTTTTAATGCGTCACATACCGAAAAAATACACTATTATTAAAACATCGATCAAAGTTACAACACATTACAAGAACTTTAATATTATGTTACTTGCTGCTACGGAACCCTTCATGGGCGAGTCCGACTCGCACTTGGCCGGTTTTTTCGCGTAGACTCTTCGTCAAATATCACGTTGGATTGCGTTAGATGAAACAACAATCTTTTAAACCATGCCCGATGTTGATAATAGGCGACTAGAAAAGAAGCCTCTTAAGGCACCCGTCTTTCACGCATAAGGATACGGTTTCAATGAGAGTCCGCCATTAGGTTACGTGTGCTCAAAAAAGATAGCGAGATATTCCCACCACACCCCCCACTCTTCCTCAAACCAATGTTTGGAATGCTAATTGCTGGTTCATTTAATAAACAATTTTGTTCCTGTTTTCAGAAAAAGACTTCTTATTATTGTTATAATGTAGTTTACATATTTTATTTATTGGCCAATTGAACAAATTAAAAAATAAAATACATTTAAATAATTATAAATAATATATACACTAAATGCCTAGCTAATTATGATGTCATAAAACGCCTCCACATTGCTGTTAACTGGAAGTGTACCCAAAAGGCTGGCGGTATTGCCACGTTGTATGGCAATGCTTAATCTCTGGCCGAGGTAGAAGCCAGCCTTTGGGTCATGTGAAGAGTAAACGTTTACGGTCACGTAAGCGTTTTGATAAATCTTTAAAAAGCATATGAGCACTCGGACCCCACGGTCCAAGAGTTTCAACCCAAATGGCTCAAAAATATAACTGCCGACGAGTCTGTTATATTTCCGCCGTTTGAGGTTCCCTGCAGCCGCTGCGGCACCACCAGCACAGCACGATGAGCTAGGAAGATGGGATGGCGCCAGAGTATCGACACAGGTAGCGTCCTACACTAAAGGCCTACCCATCTTCCAAGGAAATAGCCTGTTGTGTGTCCCACTGCTGGGTCAAAATTAGTCCTTTCTTCTTCAAAATTTTTTTGTCTAGAGCGATCTCTGGTCAAGCTTGCCCCGCGGACATGATCAGATCGTCACACTACCTTCACCGCGGTCGCTCCTGACGGCGTCGACCTCCGTCAGGTGTCCAGTGAATGACTATCCTCGCCCACCTGTCCGCCACACTTCAGCCAGGCTGTCTTTTAATAGTCTACACAAATATAATAAAGAGGTAGTTTGTTTTTTTTTTTGTTTGTAGGAGATAATCTCTGTGAAAGTACTGGTTCGATTGCTAAAACTTTTCACCGATAGAAAACTGCTTTATTTATTTATTTATTTAAGGTCCACCAACGAGTGTTACAAAATAAAAACTTAAGTAATAGAAATTGGTACAAGCAACCTGGTCCTATAATGAACACTGAGTGATATATGTATGTATGCAGGCAAAGCCGCGTGCAAAAGCTAGTTATAAAATATTGTACAAAATTAAGCACAGGCTAACAATACAATTGTGCTTAGAAACCTGGTCTTCAATGGAACATTTGACATTTTGAAGTTTTACCTGACATTTACGCAGTTTCTATAACTTATTTAGGTTAGATTGTTTCTTATGATTTCGGTACTTTGTCGAAAGGTCAAATACAAGATCGGGTTCCGTATTAATATTGTTGTTTTTATTCGAAGGATTTGACTAGAAGACACGATAAACTTTTTAAGTGCCCTAAATAATATCTTCGGGCAATTTAAAGATAGGTGGGTAGACTGCGGTCTTAACTCATGAAATGCCGTAATTAGAGACACAATAGAAAGACAATTGATTGTGTCGAACTGTGTAACATAAGACATTCAAAAGGTTTATTTAAGTGTTTAAGTGCCTTCCGATTATAATTTAAGGGTCTTCAAGGCTAGAGTGAAGAGGCTCCTAATAAACTAGTATGCCTCACCATCAACGATTGCTTCCTAGACTCTTAATAAACACTATCAACGATTGCATCACTGCTTACCATCAGGTGGGATCACAATTAAGCACTAGTTTATATTATGTAAAAAAAGCGGTCGACGGAGCCGAGATTCTGGAGTGGTGGTACCAGAAGACACAGCGTTGGAAGGTGTCTCTTAGAGTGAATTGATAGTCTGATGAGGGTCACGAGAATCCAATGGATACGCAACGCACAGGACTAGTTGTAGCGATACTTGGGGGAGGCCTATGTCCAGCAGTTGACGTCTTTAGGTTGAAATGATGACGAATTTAGTTGCGACACCTAATAAAATTTTGCAACGCAAAAAATCTTAACCAAAATTAAAAAAAAAGTGGTTCTGAGATTATTGAACCTATTATGAAAAAAAAATCACTGATAGAAAAATACCCCATTGCTGATAAACAAGCTACTTCTATTCTGAAAAAAATAATGGGTTCTGTATGATTAACCGCAATAGTAGGTATAGCCGCGAAAAAAAAATCACATTCTATTTCAAATATATTTTATTTATTTATTGTGCACGTAGGTGTGCGCCATGAAGTAGAAAATGCAATATTAAATAAATCACACTAATATTATGTGAGTAAAAGTATGTAGGTATCTATGTGTGTGTTTGTTACTCTTTCGCTCTCAAATAACTGAAACAATCTGCATGAAATTTGGATACAGACACAGTTAGACCATGGCCTTTTTTCCAACCCCCACTCTTGGGCGGAGCGGGAGATAGTGTCAGACTCTTACTGACTAAAAGATCCACCCCGTTCCTTCTAGCCTTCATACCGGGGCTCGAGCTCCCTTTCGGATAACCCTGGCCTCAGTAAGCTTTGACCCGGCTAGGTCCCTGCTGTTGCTGACAACTCCTTGTGGCACGTGGGAACAGTGACTTGGGCTTGGTCCAGACAGTTACCGGACGGCCGAGTAGCGAGCTACCCATTGCTCACTGTCCGCAAGCCCGATAGTCCATGGCCTGGAATAGGACATAGGATACTTTTAATCCTGAGAGTATTTTCCTTTAACATAATTTTCTACTTTACTGCGGTCAAAGCTGCCTATAGAAGCAAATACATTGTAAAACACAAAACCAAACAAAATAAAACAAATAAAAAATGGTTGTGTTTTTTTTAAATAAACTTAAGTAAAAAGTCACATAAAGTTAGACAGATAAATATTGTAAGCACATAACGACACAAAACTACAAAACAATTGGATACAATAAAAAAAGGTTCTCTTATTTTACAACTGATCCCTAAAAGGTCAAAAGGCTCAGGTGTTTATAAAGAAGTTTCGTATCACTTAGGAGTTTTCTTAGAAGCGTGGGTGTATCGATCTGTTTTATTTGGACCGTTCGAGTTCTTCCACTTGTGATGTGTGCCTAAGAATAGGGACTGAACTTGCTTGGCATATGAATTTCAACCCTAAATCAGGGTCAGGGGTAGAGTTAAAAAGAAATCTTGATTGTACTTATAAAAATCAATGTGCGGAAAGTTCTATGAGGTCAAAACAAAACCTTTGTTGTAAGTTGAAACCTCTACGGTCCGAAGTAAGCGTCACCTCGTCGTTTATTCCGCGTAATAAACACTAAACAATTAACAACATAAAATCAATAAATAATAGTCAATAATCAATAACACTAAGAAGAACCTTGAGGCAAAGCTCAAAGCCAAAACATTTTGCGATTGGTTACTACAAGTTTAGTTCTGAAACAATAATAAAATAGCAAAATACATTTCTACCAAAATCAAGGGATATACTAAACAAGTGAAAGGCGTTTCGTTCGTTTGGTTAAATAACATTTTCCGTCATTTAGATTTTCGGGACACCCTTACAAAGATCTTAGAATAGGGCAAAAATGTTTTGGAGTCTGAAGTCGAATAACTTTTCTCACTCTTAGTGGAGCGATAGTCTAAGATCCGATTAAGAACGACCTTCACCGGACTGTTTAATTCATTAGACCCCAAGCGAACGCGTTCGTGCACCTATTGTCTTTCTATTGTGTCTGTAATTTCAATGATTGAAAGGTTAATGGATGAAACGTATTTTATGATAAATTTAGTGTATTAAATAATATAACGCGGGTGGGTTGCCTAAGAAATTCCTGGCCAGACCATTATTAATTAAAAATTGAAAATTTACTTTTTTTTTTAGAAAAATGCACAACCGTTATTCATACCAGTTTTTTTTTGCAGGCAACACTATAACATCGTATTCGTAATGAAACAGCTTTTATTTTGATATAGTTATAATTTGTTGTATATCAAAATAAACACACCTGTTTATACATACCTGTTTATACCTGGCAACCCATAGTTATGCCAAGAAACAAATAGGCAACCCAACATTTTTATGTTCGAAAGGCGCACTTTCGGTTAGTATTCAATTTATTCGTTAAACACACCGGTGAATTTAAAAAAAAAAAGAAAATTGTTTGGCCAGGAATTTCTCAGGCAACCCACCCCCGTTATTTTATTAAATATACTAAATTTATCATAAAATACGTTTCATCCATTAAACAAAACGGTGAAGGTCGTTCTTAACCGTATCCTCTACAACGAGAGAGTGTGTCAGAACTTACAAAATTTTACCTTTTCAAAGCCTATTTCAAACATCCTCCTCTTCATTTGCGGTCCGGACTAAGCATTTTATCTCGTTGTTTATACCGCATACACCGAGGGACTGGAACAATTTGCTGCGGTCTTCTCGTCCGTTTAAAATTTGTGTAAAGACTAGCGTGAATAGGTTTAACGATAGCATCACAGCTTACCATCAGATGGAAACGCAGTTAAGCACTAGTTTAAAAAAAATAGGGTCACGAATCCAAGCCATACATTTTTGATTAAAAAAATACTCTGTATCATAACACCATTCAATAAAAATAGTGTGGATATAAAGGATCAAATTCTACTCTGTATACAGTTAGTCCGAATTCAAGCGTTGAACGTTAGTAATTAAACATTTTTGTTTGAAATAGTTTTAGAAATCAATTTCAAACAGCTTTTTAATTACTTTGAACGTTTTATTTTTTACTTGCTATAATTACAACCAGAATTTATTTTTGTAAAACAAGTCTTTATATTTATTTATTTAAACTTCATGTACAATAGTGGTACATAGGCACACTTAATGCCACAAGGCATTCTCTACCAGTCAACCTTTGGGTTAAAAAAGACAACACTGTGGTAGGTTTGCACAATAAACCAATACATAATAACAAATAGTTCAAATGGAAAAATATAAAATAAGTTATTTATAATAATAAAATACATATATATGCTAAAATAATAAACTTATAAATACTATGAAAAATATGAAATCACTATGAGAACTTAATAACAATACTGAACGAAGACCGAACTAAGGTTGAGAGGACTTCAAGAAGTAGTTCCAAATTTTACGTTTTATTGATTTAAGATCAAATTCCTGCTTGGTTTTTCATGCGGGATTTATGGCGTCGAGTATTGGGTAGCTCGCCGTACAATCGTCCGTACAGACCGAAACCAAGTTACGCGCACGATTTGCGCGTGAAGATGCAACGCTGGGTGAAAGTCTGCATGGCAGACAATGTTCCGGTGGGATCTAATGGTGAATTGGTGACAGCGACTGTCGTAACCCAGTGCTGGGCACGCCATAATCATGGTGGTAAGTGTCCTCTTTGAGGCGTGGCTTGAAAGACCTCACAGCGTCCTCACCTTCCACGTGACGCGAGGTTCTCACCGGACATGGTCAGTTCGGAAGATTAATGTACTGGGTTCGTGCCAAAGTGACGCCCGGGTGTCACTATTGTGTGGACCGCCCGAAAGACACGGTGGATACGGTTGAGGTGTGCCCAGCTTGGGTAAAGCCCTGCCGTGTCCTTTTGAGGGCAATCTCTCGCGCCAGACCTTGGTACAGGCTATGGTCCGGAGCGAGGAGGAGTGGCAGGCGGTCGACACTTCTTCTGCGAAGCAGTCATGCCAGCAAAGTAGGAGGCCACACGCGTGAAGCAACGGCGCTCGCGCCCCAGCCGTCACCGAGATTCTGATTCCGATTTTTGGCCACCGTAGTAGCCTAAGTCGTTGACGGTGCTTACTGTTTCTGCGCGCCTCGTGAAGTTATCAGTAACTGTAAGGGCACAGCAAGTTGAAACTTTCTGGGGCTAAGGGTCTGCTTCTGAAAGGAAGGCACGGCCCCGGTATGAAAGGCAACGAAGGAACAGGGTGGATTTTTAAGTCAATAAAAGTCTGACAAAAAAAAAAAAAACAACCAAGTGCGAGTCAGATTCGTGCACGAAGGTATCCGTACCATTAAGATCTAAACAAAATTAGACACTATAATTATAACATTTATAAAAACAAAAAAAATAACACATTTGCTCCAGCCTAAAGCGGCACAAGTAATTGTATGATTTCTCATCTCAATGAAAAAAGCCTCATTTGCTATCGGATCACGCCCCAATAATCAGAAGTGTGTTCGTCATTATGATTACAAGTTGAAAACCTTTGAAAATCTTCTTTGAATGAATAAAAATGTTGCAAGAAAATTTTGTCTTACTCGGCAATTTGTGGGTGAAAAGAAATATTTTGCTGGAATTTATTTTGCATACTGATTCTACACAGCTCTTTTTTTGGGGTGCCCAAGTTAAATAAGTTTGGTTTGCGTAAAAGAAAAAGTATGTAAGTATAGGCCAAAAAACTTGACGTGAATTAGCATTTTTTCTTTCAATAACCGTGATGCAACTCTTTGATAAATTCTTTACCAAATGATTTTTTTAATTTTTTTTAGACTGTAGGTTACTGTTTGTTGTTGTGGTTCATAATAATTATGATGTAGTGGTTCATAATAATTATGATGTAGTGTTTCATAATAATTATGATGTAGTGGTTCATAATAATTATGATGTAGTGTTTCATAATAATTATGATGTAGTGGTTCATAATAATTATGATGTTGTGGTTCATAACAATTATGATGTAGTGGTTCATAATAATAATGACGTAGAGGTTCATAACAATTACGATGTAAGTTGTATACAACATCAGTTTTATTATATACGAAACCCGAAACACGAGTCTAGTATTTTTACATCTAGCTATCTTTGTATAAGATTTCATAACTGTATCATGAAAAATCACAAAGTTACAAGGTTTTATGTTTCCTCTGTGCTTACAACAAATACGTGGATACAGGGTCATCCGGGTGTCTGAGGGGTGGTTTTGCTCCCGCATCCAGCTGTGCCTTGTCGCTTAGTGCCCATTATGACCTGCTGTGATCTGTGGTGCTCAGTGTCGGTGGTGGACAAGTTGGACTTGTGACCTTTTTAAAATATTTTTGGGGAAAAATATAAGCGTCTCAACGGCACACGAATCTCGAAAAAACGCCGCCACAAAAAAAAAAACGCAAGAAGCGGCCACAAAAAAAAAATTGAAGCGGCCGCAAAAAACAGCTGAAGCGCGCGACACCTTATGTCCGGAGAAGCTTGAAGCCGCTTCAAGCGTATGGTCCGTGTGCGGGGAGAGTAACATGGTCTAAAAATTCAGTTACTGATTTTGAACACACTATAATCAAGCACATATTTTTTTGTTCAATGTTGTTGTTGCTATTTTTATGACGTTATTCTTGAGTTGTTAAAACGGGACCCTTATAGGATCACTCTGTTGTCCGTCTGTCTGTCTGTCAAGATCCGTTATCTCAGGAACGCGTTGAGGTATCGAGTTGAAATTAAAACCATATACTCAGGTCAGCGGTCGATATATATTCAGGAATTGAACTATTTACATAGTTAAGTTTGTACAGAACCCTCAGTGAGTGACTCCGACTCGCACTTACCCGGTTCTTTTAATTGATTTCTTTATTAGCACGACGTGCCTTTAATGAGCTTTGAGATCGATAGAGAGTTGCTTACTTAAATAAACATTATTATACCGTCACGGTATTACCAACTTATAGAAACTAATATTGAAAATGGTAATATTGAGCACAGTATTAAACTGTATTTCAACTTTAACCTTCTAATTAGCACTATTCATTAGGTACTGTTGATTTGGTACAGGTACTTCAATATATTTTGTTATAATTTCATGTTTATCTAACACTTCAATTCTAATTAATGGCTATGAATTTGCTTCAGCATTATTTAGTTCCATTCTCAAAGCTATTCAGCATATTTTATAATACATTTATCATACTCGGCACTTAAAACATTGTTCACATTATGTATAAATCGTTGCGTATTCTGTTATGTATAAGTAAAATATTTTTCATCGTCATCTTCCTGCCCTTGCCCCGTTTTATTCGAGGTCGATGCAACATGTTTTTATCTTCCATTCTGTCCTGTCACTCGTAACGCTATCACTAACTCTCTTTTCTTTCATATCACTTCTCACACAAGCCATTAATTTTTTCTTTGGCTTCCCCCTCCCTCTCCATCCATCCACAGGTAAACTAACAACTCTTTTAGCAATATGCGTTTCTTTCCTCCTCTTTACATGATAATACCCTAGACAAACGATTTCCTTTCAACTTTACAGTCACTAGTGCCACTTTGAAACTTCTAATATACTAAAAAAATTATAATGTATGTTTAAGTCGTAAATAAAAAATACAATCTAGTTAACCTTTTCTTTCAATATCCTTTTAGATTAAAATATGGACAAGCCCCCCCATCTTTGAGAAATTGCTACTGAAGTTGAGTCAATCGAGGTTTAGAATCGAACACAGGATTAGTTTTATCCCGCACCTCATGCTCAACATTCTGTTAATATTTTTAGATTAAAATATGGACAAGCCCCCCCATCTTTGAGAAATTGCTAGAAAATGCCCCAGCTATCTTCAAGTACCATCTGATGCAGGTCCTCAGCGGACATAGGAAGTTCAGGAAGTTTCTGTTTCGACGGAAAAAATGCTTAAGTGTAACCTAGAATGGTTACACTCAAGCATTATTCGTTAAAGATCTTTTGGAAGATACGATGGAAGTCTGCTTCACTTTGGTGGAGCACCACCATGTCCTCGTGAAAGCGGTCGATGGCGGTGACAATTCTCGTCCGGCCGTGGTTCAGGCTATGGTCCGAATTGACAGGGAATGAGAAGCGGTTATCTTCTGCGAAGCAGTAATGCGAGCGAAGGAGATAGCCAAAACTTGAGAAGCTTCTTTGAACTGTAGTCCCCACTACAAGTGACGTACCAGGTGATCGCAGGGCGTTTCTTAGTTACCTTGGGCGCAGGTTTGCAGACGAAGAGCAACGAGTGGCTAGTCGTTTGCAGTTTTGTAAGGATCAAGCCAGGTCAATAGCGCTCGCCGTAAAGAGATGTCAGCAATACTGAAAGAGCTTAGTGGGGCCAAAGGCTGGAGAAATGTCCAAAAAAGTTACCGTTCCTCCAAAATTTAAGTCAGTGAAAGCCTAACACTCTTTTTTCACTCAGAAATGGAGTAGTTATGTTATGGTTTGTCCTCTCAAAAAACAAGGACACGATATCACAGTAGAAGATAAAATTATAAAAAAGAACTCTCAAAGCTACTCAAGGAAACTTGAGCACTAAACTTAAGTCCGTTTATAACTTAAGCTCCTATAAAAACAGGCGCAATAAACAGTGGGTCTGCAACTTATGCAATTAATACCCACTTGTATACATCAGTTCTATCACAAAACAGATATGAAAAGAAGGGTCAGGCTTCGATCCTTCTGGATCCTTACGGTTTTGCTGATATCTCTATTGAGGTGGGCGTGGAACACTATGCGTCGCTGACGACTTAGGCTCGTTCCGGACGTTTACCAGACGGCCGAACGGCGAACTACCCATTAATTATCGTCCCCAAGTCTATGCCTACGGTGTTTGGAAATCGGGATCGGGGTCCTGGCGATTGAGGCATAAAGAATTCCGTTCCCTCACGTATGCGGCCAACTCTATCGCCATTGCTCCTCGCTCCGGACTATGGCCTGTACCAGGGCCCATCGCGATGCCCGGAGGACATGTTGGAGCACACAGTCGAGGTGTACCCTGCTTGGGCGGAGTATCACCGTGCTCTCGTGGGGGCGATCGGCGGCGGAGACCTCTCGCGCCGGGACTTGGATGAGGCCATGGTCCGTAGTGAGGAGGAGTGGCAGGCGTTCGCCGACTTCTGCGAAGTAGTAATGCTCGCAAAGGAGGAGGCCGAACGCATCAGGCAACGGCGTTCTCGCCGCCACTGCCGGAATTCTGATCCTGATTTCCGGCTACTGTCCGGACCAAGCCCAAGTCGTCGACGGCGCGCACTGTTCCCGCGCGCCTCAAGGAGTTGTCAGCAACAGCAGGGCCCAGCCGGGTCGAAGCCTACCGGGGCCAGGGTTATCCGAAAAGGAGCTCGAGCCCCGGTATGAAGGCTTGAAGGAACGGGGTGGGTCTTTTAGTCAGTAAGGGTCTGGCACTATCTTCCGCTCCGCCCAAGAGCGGGGGTTGTCATTGAATGATTTTTCCCACCATAAAAAAAGGGTCCATCGCGAGAGGTTGCTGGCACTAATCACCATCACGAGGACATGGCCGAGAAATTTGAGGTAAGCTTCAAACAAAGAGCGAAAACGCACGCACACAGAGCCATGCTTCCCAACACCAAGTGTATGCCACTCGTGATTGGCATTTGTTTGATATCGTCATACGTACGCGTGAATATGTGCAGGCGCTTGTTTTTACCCTTTGTATGGAGTTGACATTCTGTTACTATTTTTCTTATTGTATACTTAGGTTTTACCGAGTCTTACCGCGACCACCGCTGCTAGCAATAAATATAACTTGGACGTGGTTTGAACGTTGCAGAGCAGATTTTAATATTTTTTTATAACTGCTACTGAAGTTGAGTCAATCGAGCTTTAGAATCGAACACAGGATTAGTTTTATCCCGCACCTCATGCTTAAGACTTTAAAATTTCCCGAGGTATTTAGAATTGCCGGGATTTTTTGCCCTTGCAATACTGCGTCTTCTGGAACCTAGCTACTACTCTAGAATCTTTTGGCTTTATCAACCATCATTTACTTTTTGACGATTCTGTGGACTACATCGGTCACCTTGCTTCTCTTGCGGATATCTTCATTTCTGATTCAATCACAATAGAAAACGCCGAGAATTTCCTTTGTATTTAAGCCTTCTGTTAGAGCCCATTGTGAACCACATTTCATTTAAATAAATAATTACTGGTAATGTGCACTGGCTTGACTTTCGTCTTGAGACACTGTTATGAGAACGCGTAGCTTTGCGAACGCTCCCCAGCAGAATTGGTCTCATTTGATGACCTCTTTCTTGAAGTTAATGATAATAATAAAGACATTTATTCTCATGTATTCCTTAGATTTTACATTTCAAATGTTGTTATTTTTTTTTTGTACATAAACTTAATACCCTTACCAGGTCATCGGTCCACCTTGTAGGAGGCCTACCAACGCTACGTCATCCGGTACATAGTGGTTGCGGGAATGCGGTGGATTCGAGAAGCACAGGACTGTTCATTGTGGCGACACTAGTGGGAGCCCTATGTCCCAAAAGTGGACGTCTTTTGGCTAAAATAATGATTTGAATGATTTGTTGATGATGAAAGTTAAGACCTTCTGTTAGTCATTTAATTTAGGATATGGACCAGCATTCACCCATTTTGGACATAGTCCTCCCCTTACCTTTTCCACCTTTTTTTGTCCTTGTCCAGGGCCTCAAGTCTGCTATCACAATAGAGTCAGAATGGTCTATCATTGATTTCATAATTATTGATTTAGACAAGTATTGGTAATCTACTAATATAATGGCGTCATTATGATTTTCCAATGGTCAACCACTGACACTCCATTGAAAGAAATGGCATAGAATGGTAATCTTATTCATAATGACAACTGAATATCTGACGTATGTGGTAATATGCACAAATTTTGACAGTTCCTTTGATCAGTGACCTACCATTACGACGCCATTGCGCAATTAGGGCTAAGCTCGATATTGTCATTCCACCACAATTCTTTTACAAGACCATTGACCGATCAATGATCGATCATTATGATTTAGCAGATTACAAACTTTTAGCAAAATGACAATGGGATCGTGTTGGAATGACGAATTTATAAAAATAGCAGACTTAAAAGGCCCCTGGTCTATTCAATATTTTTCTTGAAGTTAGATCTACCTAACTATATTGTTTGTTCCAGGTACCGTCCTGAATTTTAAGTGTAAAGTCTCCGATCTTGGAATTAGTGGATCACTACAAAAATACAGGTTTATATAAATTAGTTATTAATAATATTGTTAAAAATGCCGAAAGCTTTTGGACTGATAACAGTGGAAGACGCAGCGTTGTAAAGCCTCCCACAAAGTGGACCGATGACCTGTTAAGAGTTGCCCGAATGCGATGTTTGCAAGACGCACAGAGGGCTTAACCAAGTTGATAATCTACAATCGAACGCTTTTTAGAAAACTTCAAATGTATGTAACTTTCTTTCTTTTTTTTTTCTTCTTTCGTATGACATCATCTCAAAGTTAAGTTACGTGGTCTGTACAAAGGAACCGGAGGCATTATTGACTGTAGAAAGAGATTCGTACCGAAACGGTTATAACATGGCTAGGCCTGCCAGGCCGTTCGAGTCCCGGTGTGAAGGCTTGAAGGAACGGGGTGGGTTTTTTAGTCAGTAAGAGTCTGACACTGTCTCCTGCTCCACCCAAGAGCGGGGGTTGTCATTGGATGATTTTCCATACCGAAAAAAAAAACACCGTAGGCGCGGGCTTGCGGACAGTGAGCAATGGGTAGCTCGCTGTCCGGCTGTCTGGACCAAGCCCAAGTTGTCGACGGCGCGCAATGTTCCCGCGCGCCTCGAGGAGTTGTTAGCTACAGCAGGGACCCAGCCGGATCGAAACTTACTGGGGCCAGGGTTATCCGAAGGGGCGCTCGAGCCGCGGCATGAAGGCTAGAAGGAACGGGGTGGGTCTTTCAGTCAGTAAGAGTCTGACACTGTCTCCCGCTCCACCCAAGAGTGGGGGTTGTCATTAGATGATTTTTCCCACCTTAAAAAAAAAATACCGGAAAAAAAGGGCCGTTCGTTGCAATGATATTTGAAGGAGGCCTATGTCCAACAGTGGACACCTTTCAGCTGAAATTATGATGTCAAAAGTGTGGTCTCTTACAGTAAACCTCTTTTAAATCCTGTTTTAAAAACAGAATCTCTTCTATACAAAGTCTTATACAGCTGTAGTACCGCTTTAATCTATTTATTAATTATAAAGTTGATTAACATTGTAATCGAAAGTACCTACGGTTTGCAGCGAAAGTTTTGCTTTCAATTTTAAGTTTACAACAAGTTAGTTTGCTTCACCTTTTTTCAGTTTATTTTAATTTTATCTGATTTAAAAATAGTTCTATTTTAAAATGAGATAGTGATGCTGCTATTCAATTTGTACATAATTAATATTATTGTGATTAATAGTCATTTGATTAATAGTAGCACATTAATTTTGTCGGTTTGTTTGTTACTCCTTTACGAAACGGCTGGACGAATTTGTATGAAATTTTGTGTGAAGGCAGATCATATCTTGAAACAGCACACAGAGTGTTTATGTCCCGGAAATATGGATGGATGGATAGAAAAACAAAGCGGTGGTGGAGTTCTAACTCTTATGCTACAAATCTTTTATTTTTTACTAACTGTCCTCCCGCGACTTCGTCCGCGTGTACTTCGGTTATCGCACTCTAAACGTGTTTTCCCGTAGAAATAAGATGTTTTTCCGAGATAAAAAGTAGCCTATGTTGTTTTCCATATCAAAGGCTATATGCATGCCAAATTTCGTTCAAATTCGTTTAGCCGTTTTTGCGTAATTAAGTAACAAACATCCTAACATCTAAACACCCACACTTTCACATTTATAATCTTAGTTAGGATATATTTAGGTAGGACTCTTGTACTACAAATATTCTAAAAAGAAAGCAGTGGTGGTCCAATGAGTGAGTAGAGTGAGTATTATATTATAACTTTTATTGTAATCACCGCCGCGCCACTCTGGGAATATACGCTGTGCTATCGAAACGTTAGGTATGGGTTTTATTTTGCTCCTAGCTGACAAGCCACTTCCTCTAATATTTCTCGCTTACGTAAACAACTTCAAAGATATGTTAAAGCACACAAATTATATTAAAAACTCTTTGTTACACCCCACAAGGTTAAAATGTTAATCAAAGTAATCTACGTAATAACATATTCGTAGCCGCGTAGCACTTCGTAGCAAGTCGCCTACGCCGCCGCTACGAGGGGTCTACGACATGAGCTGAATGAATCTTATTACCAGGTTAAATGGAATTTTCAGAATATTTGGTGCGTGTTGCTAAATAAATGAGGTTTTGTTGATTGATCGTTGTTTCGAAAACCTTGTTAAAATAGTGAGAAATATATTCATTAGCGTATAACTAGGCTTAGTTTCAGTGTCTAGTTATATTGTTTACTAGCTCTTGCCTGCAGCGTCGCCCGCATACATAAAATATATGTCACTCAGAAATAAAGCAGCTTTTTATCAGTGATAAAATTTTCGCTATCGGATCAGTACTTTCAGAGATTACTTCCTAAAAACCAAAACAAAAAAAACTTTACCTCTTTATTATATTAGGGTAAATTTAATATTTGTTCATATAAAGTAATCAATCTTATAATGTATTCCTACTGATGGGACTCCAGCCTCCTCTCTAGGAGAAGGAATAAGCCGCAATTCATTACGCGGGCCCAGTGCGGATTGGTGGTTAGCTCATATCTTTGAATTTTTCGTTCTCGGACATACCAGTTTCTTCACGGTGTTTTTCTTAACCGTTTTAATAACTGTGGCGATGAAATACATTACATGTAATGTGCCTCTTTGAGTTTGAACCCGTGACCTACAACTCGTAAGTCGGGACCACTTGGCCACCACTGCACTCGTGTCTCTATTGATATTAACTGGACGAAATTATTGAAAGGGAAAACCTAATAATATGTCCACCTTTATTTTTGTTTTTGAATATAAAAGTCATCAAATAACTATTACTTTTACCCACTACTAATATTATAAGTAAAGTTTGTTTGTATGTTATTTTTTTGTTTGTAGGATTTTGTTTTTTTTTTTCGATGGGAAGAATCATGCAATGACAACCCCCGCTCTTGGGCGGAGCAGGAGATAGTGTCAGACTCTGACTAAAAACACACCCTGTTCCTTCTAGCCTTCATAACGGGGCTCAAGCTGTCTTTCGAAACTAACCCTGGCCCCAATAGGCTTCGATTCGAAAGAGTAGGTAAAAGTTGCGATAAATTGCGAAATTGCTAAATAATTTTTTTTTGTCAAAAGTATTAATAGCCCGAAAAAATCAAATGTTGATAATGTTGTTCATGAATCTTTAATAAAAATATTTTTTTTTAAACCTATTAACCTGGCCGTTACCGAAGAGTAGGCTTCAGAAAGTCACTGTTTTATGTCGCTTTTCGGGCGCTTGGGCCTTAAATACCCCTATATAAGACCCAAGCGGTTCTTGATTGAAGATAGCTTAGCCCCGGTATGAAAGGCAACGCTTTCATACCGGGGCTAAGCTATCTTTCGAAACTAGGCCAGGCCAGGGTGGCCCTGGTAGGCTTCGACCCAGCTGGGCCCCTGCTGGGCCCTTGCTGTTGCTGACAACTCCTTGAGGCGCGCTGGAACAGCGCGCGCCGTTGACGACTTGGGCTTGGCCCGGACAGTTACCGGACGGCCGGACAGCGAGCTACCCATTGCTCACTGTCCGCAGGCCCAGGAGGTAATCTCTGAAAATAATGGACTGATTGTCAACATATTTTCACCTATAGGAAGCTGATTTTATGTATTTATAATTATATTATTATATATATTGTAAGTTTTATATTATGTGCAAAGCCGCGGGCAAAAGCTAGTACAAAATAAATTAAATTAAACGTTGACTAATTAAATAACTGATGGCTAAAAGTTTTAAACCCATTATTCAAGTTTAGCCTAGCAGTAACTCTGTTAGTTGACTAATTAGGTAACTTAAGATTTTAAAGTAAGACTAAAAAGTTTAGTTTGTAAAGTCTTAGCGTAATAACTAGGTAAAGTTAAACTCATTTATTTATTTAATTACTTGACGGATTGTATTATATGATGACAGTTTTGAATAAAATTTAATAAATTTCCATAATTTACTTTCAAAATCTTTTTTGTTCGTCCTCGAAACAGCGAGAGGAAAAGTCAGATTTTCTTTAAGACTCGCAGAGAGAGCAGTGGTAGTCGAGTGCTAACGGCCCTGACTTACGACTTGTAGGTCGCAAACCCGGTCAGGCGCATTACTTTGTGTAATTTATTTCATCACTACTGCTCTCAAAACGGTAAAGGATAACATCGTGAGGAAACCGGTATGTCCTAAAATCATAATTCAAAGACATGTGACATTTATCAATCCGCACTGGGCCTGCGTGGTGGATTATTACCCATTTCCTCTCCTAGAGAGGAGGCCTGACTCCCAGCACTGGGAACATTAAAAGGCTGTCATAGAACAAAAGTTGTTGTTTATGATGTTAGTAATACAGTCCAGTAAAGTTGTTAAAGTTTTACAACATCCTGTATATGTATGTATTTAGAAATGTTTAGGTATGTTTATCAGTTATCCAGTACTCATAACACAAGCTCTGCTTAGCTTGGGACTAGACGGCGCTGTGTGATAGTTGAGGAATTTTATTATTATTAAATCGATAGGGTAGCAACATGGCGTCAATACTCAAGACTTTGGAGCCACGATTCGACGAGTGTATTAAAAATAATATTAAATAATTTATTATCAGGCATCTTGACCCATAGATATATACATTACAGGCTAACATATATATATAGAGTAAATACAACTTGTTCTTAGTAAATAAGATTTAGGATTATGTTAGTAACACTTCACATTTCATTGTATTTTTGTCGACGATCCTTTTGGCAAGCTTCTCAATTGTCTACAGCGCATCAAGCAGGCATTTTGCAGATCCATACCAAAAATGACAGCAGTACTGCTTATATGATAAATCTTGAGTAGCAGTCCCGGTATGAAATATCATCGCAACTTTGCTAAGATACATTTTGGTAATAATAGCATAATCGGTCTTATAATGTTCCGACTGCTTGAACTCATACCTCCTTTCTAGGAGAGGGAATGGGCTATAACCCACCACGCGCGCCCAGTGCAGGTTGCTGGATGTCACATATCTTCAAATTTTTTGTATCTAGGAAATACCGTTTTCCTCACGATATTTACTTTCACCGTTTTTGAGAGAAGTGGTTATAAAATAAATTACACAAAGTAATGCGCCTGGCTGGGTTTGAACCCGCGACATACGACATGTTATTCGGGGCCGTTACATTTCTGGCACCACAACTCTGAACTTAATATTTTGATAACAATATTAATAACGGATTAATATTGCTATCAAAATATGACCGGAATGCGTTCCACGCGGGAACCAATAACTTTTTAATTGTGTCTCTAATTACGGCATACGAAAGGTTAAGTTAAAATCGGCTTTGTACATAATGATCCACTGTCTCATATTTTTAAACTAAATAATGAAAGGTTAACATTTTCATTATTTTATTTTCTACCTTGTTTAATATTTTTAGTTTTAGTGATTATTATCGTTATTTTCTGACATGTATCTGTTTTCATTCAGTTATTATTTATTATTTTATGTTATTAATATTTTTATTATTAAATATTATTGTTATTATTATTTAATTAATAGTATTCTTGATGGTTTTAAAAATAT
This sequence comes from Mythimna albipuncta, assembly GCA_929112965.1. Taxonomy (NCBI): domain Eukaryota; kingdom Metazoa; phylum Arthropoda; class Insecta; order Lepidoptera; family Noctuidae; genus Mythimna; species Mythimna albipuncta. The sequence continues at coordinate 14,260,124 of OV815982.1, forward strand.
TTTTCTCAATTATATTCTGTGGAAAATGTTATGGGTTGAACACATTGAACCGCCTTCTATTACTGTATCATATTATGTAATTCATGAAAGAAAGAAAGAAAGAAAGAAAGAAAAACAGTTTATTTACGCGTTAAAGACGCAAACTTAAAAGTAGGTAACAGAACATAACATCAAAATAGGGAAGATATGCGTCTCCACCGCGCAAAACGGCCATAATGTGTAACTGTTTATTTTCGCAAATAAATAAAATAAACAAGAATTCAAATCAACTCTGCACAAGGTAAATCACAAAGCTATCTCAAAAAAGATACATAAAAAACTCACACGTGAAACAAAAGTTTATAATCACAAGACAACTTTGCAGCTTACGTCTGGGGCTGCAAATCTCACGCTTGCCTAATTAGTTAGTTCAACCTGACGTCACAACGTGAGTTCAACTGGGTTAATGAGTTTATGAAACTTTTAGATGCATCTTTTAGTCTTTAACGGTATTAGTGTTCTGTGTAATATGTGATAAACTTTTGCACAGGTGTAAATTGTGTACTCACACCGGAAAAATTGCTAAAACTTAAGTGGTACTAGAAAGCAGGGTAATCCACGGCTACCATTGGATTGGTTGGGGCTGGCAGAGCCAATGACTGATTCGGCCACGGGGAATTTCTGAAAAGCATGCTATCCGGACCATGGCCTGTACCAAGGCCCGGCGCGAAAGATCGCTGCCGCCAAGCGCCCCCACGAAGACACAGGGGGCACACCTCTACGCCACGAGACGCCGCTCATAGCGCGCCGCGCCCACTTAAGGGCCAAGCGCCCGAAAAGTGCCATAAAACAGTGATTTTCTGAGGCCTACTCCTCCGTAACGGCTAGGTCAATTGGTTTGAAAAAAATATATGTTTATTATAGATTCATGAACAATAATATCAACATTTGATTTTTTCGTGCAATTAATAATTTGGTAAAAAAAAAAATTATAGCATTTTCGCAACTTTTCCCTACTCCTCCGAAACGGTTGGACCTTTATAAACATTTTTACACATAAAAATTGGTGGTTAAATATCTTTCAAAGTCAACATTGCATATGTAAATCAATCAATATCTCGCAGAGAAAATGGATTTAAAGCGCTTTCCGGACGCTGCTGGCCGCAAATAAATGCACAGATTTGCGAACTGCCGCCTAGGTGAGTGCGAGAGTTGCGTTCACATAATTTTGGTCAGATGGTTCAAGGAACTATACGCCTTAACGATATCGTCCCCCTCGTCGCACCGCGCCGCCCGCCACTAAGACCAAAGTTGGGACCGAGCTGTTACTGGGAAGACTTGTAACTTACAACCTTTACAACTCTCGTAGGTGAACCTAATACCGAGACTGAATATCAAAACATTTTAGAGTACCAAAAACTTATATCATCCTACTTTCATGTTACTCCTCTTACGATAAAGTTTGAAGTTGACTAATTAAGCAAGGAGCACCGATGCTTGCGTCATCAGGAAACTTTAACTAGGGCAGTTAGGGCACGATTACACTTACACGATTGTTGCTTCGATTAACTTCAATCTGTTTGTGTATTAGGTAGGGATAGTCAAGGATTTTAATATACGTCAAATGGCAAATGTCTGAAAACGTTTATGTAAATAAAACTTACTTTTAAACTATGTTTTTGCTTCGATTGTTTGCCCCACAATAGGGAATATGTATGAAAAGGATATTTGTTAACTAACCAGTTTATCAATAAATATACTAAGAATAAGTAATTATTATAATTTAAAAAATACCAAATAGAATACCAATTGTGAAAATAATGTCTAAATTGTTAGGAAAAAAGTATAAGATTTTCGACAGCACGTTTTTGACACCATTGTAGATGTCATGTCTGTTTGACATTATGGACAATGTCAGACTTCTCTATAATAGTAGCTTTGAAGTTTTATAACTTCGTTACCGCTAAAAAGTAATTAATTTAACAAATAAATTTTTATTTTTATTTTTAATCGCATAATTAATTATCTCAATTACTACTTACTAATGCTTGAAAGTGAAGTCGATAATCGATGATCGACAAATATATCAATGCGTAAGCGAAAACGATTATCGGTATTATAAATCACTTAAGCAACTGTTATATGAGGATCGATGTTCTTCAATCTTGAATTGACACCGACTTGTATTAATTTATTAAACCCCAAGCACAAAATATATAGGTACAGAAGTCAATCTACACACAAAGCGCGCTCGAGCAACGCACACATAGACATCGCTCACAGACACGATGTCTCGGTCGCGTCTCAGATCACTCGTCGAACAATTCCGGCTAAAACGCTCATTAGTGTGCGTCCACCGAGCGTAGGTATAAAAAATGAAGTACATACATGAGATTGTCTTCTGTACCTATCTATTTTGTGCCCACAGCGAACACTGGCGTTTGCGCTGTGTATTGTCTCTAATTGTCGGTATTCGAAATGTTAATTGAGCGTGTAGATGAAATCGCATCCTTACAACTTAATAAAATTCTAAGATTCTTGAGATTTTTTCTTGAAACAAAAGATAGTAACATGGAAAAAAGACATTTATTAGTTTTTTTTTTTTTTTATGAGCAGAATTTCTTGATAAAGATTTTCTTCTAAGAAGTACTTAGTTTAAATATATTTTTGCTACCTTTATTGAAATGAACAAAGAACTTTTCAATGAAGTTAATTAATTTCCAATAATATGGACACAGTAATGTTATAAAGGAGGCAGTTTGTGTCTGTGTGTTTATTAAGCCTTATCAATCAAACATTTTAACTGATTTGCATTTTATTAGGCGTATGAGTAGACCAATTACACCTATCAGCAATGGTTAAGATGACATCATGAATAAACACATAGATTTCAGAAATTTAAAGGAAGAAAGAAAAAAGATAAACGAGGAAAAGAGGAAAGGGGAGGAGGGAGTGAGGGACTAAACGAAAGTGAAAGTAAATAGACAACAAAGACGATTTAAAAAAAAATTGACATTTTACATGACGATGCAACAACAAACGGTAAAATTCAATAGTTCTTGGTAACGTTACCAATAAAATTGACTTTTACGGGAAGCATGACGAACCTCTTTTATACCCCACTTAGGGCCCCGGCACCCGAAAAGTGCCATAACACAGTGACTTTCTGAGGCCTACTCCTCGGTAACGGCCAGGTTAATAGGTTTGAAAAAAATATATGATTTTTCGTGCTATTAATACAATTGCCTAAAAAAAAAAAAATTTGCAATTTCACAACTTTTCGCAACTTTTACCTACTCCTTCGAAACGGCGTGGATCTTTAGAAACATTTTTACACATAAAGATTGGTGGTTAATTAATATTTATATTGATATTCTTCAAAGTGAACATTGCCTAAGTAAATCAATTAATATTTCGCAAAGAAAATGGATTTAAAGGTCAGCCGCGCGCTTTCCGGGAGCTGTTGGTCGCAAGTAAATGCACAGATTTGCATACTGCCGCCTAGGCGGGTGCGAGAGGTGCGTCCACATAATTTTGGCCAGATGGTTCAAGGGACTATAAACCTTAAGAGTGGAGGAATACCTGCTAGTATTGCGGATTTTTCGATAGAGTTGCCACTGCTAGAACGTAAAAGATAACTGGAGAAACTCAGATGAGTTTTGGTCAGTAAAAATCTTTGACTAACTTTCGCTCTACCCGAAGCTATAGAAGAAATTTAAATCCACCCAAAATATAAAGACATTTCAGTTTTGTTTCCTCAGGATGTTTCTCTTAACCGTTTCAAAAGCTCGTCCATATACTTAAGTCAAAATGTAACCACAAGGAGACATAACACTTGCTTTTAACAACCTCATTCAAAAACAGTACCTATTAGTCTCACCATAACGTTTCAAGTTGCTTAATTAGTTAACTAAGAATATTAAGATTCCTGGACTAAACTGGGCTAATGAGTTTGAAAGTTCTCAGATGCATCAGTGCTTTGAAAGCTGATAGGTTTCAGGTACGCATATTCATCATTATACGCTTGGTGTACTCCTGCGTGAACCTTACATATTAAACTATTAAACTTTGTCGATGGTTTCCCATGACCATACCAAGACAAACGATTTCCTTTCAACTTTTCAGTCACTGCCGCCACTATCAAACTTCCTCTAATATACTCATTTCTCACTTTATCTTTCCCGTCACACCACACATCCGTCTCAACATTTTCATCCGCTACATGCAATATTTTTTCATCCATCTTTTTTACAGCCCAACATTCTGATCCTTATAATATGACAGGTCTTATGACGGACTTGTAAATTTTACCCTTCAAGTTGAGGGGTATCCATGTCCCATTTAAATAATAATTGATCAATTATTGTAATCAGTTAATAATACCTTCAACTTCAAGTGGCCGATAAGTGGAGTGGCTGAGTTTGCGCAGGCATATATAATATCTCATGATATAATATCTCCTGCGTAATTGTCTAATCTCGGTTGAGAGAAGCCACAGTGATCGAAATACGGTCGAGAGGATTGTGAAATAAATGACTGTGAAACAGCAAAAAATTAAACTTTTCTCAGCAATAAAATACAGATGCAAACATAACAGACCTCAAAATTTGAAACTTTTCAAAGCGTAAACATTGAAAACAAACTTTTTACTGAAGTCTGTGAGCTGATGGCTGGCTGGAGGTAAATGTGCCAAGTTATAACTTCTGATACACCAGGCGACTTGCTAGCTGGATATTTATTTTTCTCAAAGATTTTAAAGTTGTGTCTCTTTTAGCAAAGTGTTTTTAGTTAAAGTTTTCGTTGGTAAAAAGATTTTTTAACTATTTTCCGTCCATATTTTAACTGCCAATGTTTTTTAACTGTTCTTCATTTTTACTTTTTTAAAATTAGCTGATACACGACGTGTGCTATGTCACTAAAAAAAGGTAACTTTGTGTATTAAAAATGAAAAGCATTTTATTTAATACTGACTTTATTTTTTACGAAGCACAGTAAATTAAATATACCTTCACACACGTCATATTTCATTGTAGTAATCTACATCTTCGCTACATAAAGAGGTAAGGTTTTTTTATTGCTGAAAGTACTGGTCCGATTGCAATTTTTTTTTTCACAGAGAGAAAGTTGCTTTATTCCTGAGTGATATAAGCAAAAGCTAGTCGTTTATCCATAGAAAAAACAAACGCACAGCCTCATAATTTGAAGTTATATAAAAAAAGTCATAAATTATTGAACGAAACTCTCACCAATTTTGTTTCTCCCAACCTGACTCATCTAATGTTTTCAAATCAAACATTAACTTTTGGAATAACATCGAAGTTCCTTCGTAAACGTTTAAAAGGTAAAAGATAATAGATAAATATTATCTCAAGACTTGGGTTTTATGGAGGTCTGTCAGAAGGTTTAATCAATACAAGAATTAAATGAAATAATTAAATGTAAATATTGAAACCGAAACCCCAGGTGTTAATTTTTAGAAGACCACTAGTTTGGCTGTTATTTCTGATCTGGGCAGCTGCCTGGTAGATGATTTTGGGCTGTTTTAAATGTTCAAATCGCGTGGAGAACTCTGTAAGATTTTGTATTTCTGGTTCTTCTTATGTGGCACCATAGATACCGTTACAAATTGCTTTCTCACTCTGATTTAGTAGGGTTTGATTGACTCTATGTAATTATTTTTCTTAACATTTCTATGCTTGATTAATTCTATGCTTGGCCTAGTATTCGGCAATGGCAATGCCATCCGCTGGCACCGTCATTAGATCCTTATGTGGACAGGTAATAGGATACCTGATGCAAGATGGAAGGTGGAACATAGTCTGCAAAGAGACGTTACACAAACCGTCCGTTCCTTCACTGTTGGGGCTATCTTCGTCGCTAGAGAAGGAGTTGACCGTTTTTCATTTCTTCTTGCTCCAAACCAAAGTCAGGCGCAAGAGATTAGAAAGAAGAGAGAAAAAGTGTTTATTTACGTCAAACATGGCGCATACCTTAAAATAAAATAAATAACAATATCGACTAAAGTAGGACGTAAGTAAGATATGCGTCACATCCACGCAAAACGGCTAGCGCTCAGCAAAATGCTGGGGCTCATGTAAGACAGAACCAAAGCGCTGATTTTCAGCACCAGCCGACGTGAGACGCTGATCGGTCAGCAAGGATTCATCATACTTACAATCATACAATAAATTTATTTATTTATTTATTTATTTATTTATTAAGGATCGCCAACATTACAGGCACTAGAAATTAAACAAAGTAAAAATATGAATAACAATAAACCGTACAATAACCGTTATTGTACGTTAAACAAAAATAAAGATAAAAACAATAAAACACAAATTGGCTAGCAAACATTGAACTAGTCGTCATCAATGAACGATCGAACTTGAAACTAGAATTGCCAATGAGATAAGATAAGATAAGATAAGTTATCTTATCCACATCATCGCTTACCATCAGGTGAGATAGTGGTCAAACGCAAGCCTATCATTAATAATAAAAAAAAAGTTAATCATTTATTTGCTTAAACATAAGTACAATACATACGTCACAAAATAAATTGTCTGCATGCAACAGATGTTATAATTCAAAATAGATCGTCCTGTTTGCCTTGATCAATGGCGTGCAAATATTTCAATTAATGACACGCTAGAATTCTTCTTTTTGGATTTTTATTTGTATATACTAATTAATTTTATAATTGGTATATACAAATAAAAATCCAAAAAAATCAATTAAATCGTTAAGTAATAATATAATGCACTGATTGATTACCGCTACAGATTCAATAAAACATGAGGCACTATTAGAGGTTAAGGCAAGAAGAAGTTTTTGATTAGCTTAAAGGGTATTGTAAGCCCTCTTTTTGGGGTAGACAGGTGAAAAGCTAGTGTAATCATAAACTTATCCAGCTATCAAAATCTTATTCCGCTAGCCCTCAGAGACTTACGTCAGCAAAATTTACAGGAAGCGGCATGCAACTGAAGCTGCGGATGTTGATCTAACTTCTCTAATTAACGAACTTACTTAGAATAGTTTGTGAGGCTTTAACAACCGAGACTGAACCGAGTCTTTTTGAAGGCATTTAAAAGTGCTGTAAACGGTTTAATTTGAACTGTGGGACCGTTATGTGCAAGCTTCAGAACTCTCGAATATAACCTATTTACCCCTTTTGAATGCCTTAAGTTACACAGTTCGACATAAGCAATTGACTTTCTATTGTGTCTCTAATTACGGCATTCGATGAGTTAATTATTAATAGTGTTAACGCACACGTTAACACCTCCAAGACACACATGCGTCATCAAGCAGAGGGGAGCGGGCGGCGTAGTAGCAGCAGCGGCTCGACGACGGCTCGCGCGCCCTCGACAGGACACTCCTTTTAACACCGCGACCACGATCGCATCGATTTCAATAATTAAATTTTGACCTGTAAAATACCTAATATTATAACCTAGAAATACAGTCCGCTTTTTATTCCACCTGGGCCTATCTAAATAGCTTTTGCCCGCAGCTTCGCCTGCGTTCATAAAATATTGCCTCTGTCACTCAATAATAAAGCAGCTTGCTATCGGTGAAAAAATTTTAGAAATCCGACCAGTACCCCTAGCCAAGTTGCTAATCTGCAATCGTTAACGCTAGCAGAAAGCTTTAAATGTACGAGAATGACGGCATCTCAACGCTCAGTCACGTGGTCAGAACAAAAGAATTGGCGGCGCGGCTAACTCGAAGCGTTCGGCGCAAGCAAAACGTTTCTAACTTGGCTAGGGGAGCAGTACTTCGAATTAGAAATTACCTCTTACAAACAGAAACAAAAACTTTACCTCTTTATTATATTAGTGTAGATTAAAAAAATCTTTGCCCGATACAAGGACGTGGCCGCTGAGATCCCAACCCTGATTTTCAGGCACAGAAACCATTGGGGACAACGAGCAATGGGTATTCCGCTGTCCATACCGAGCCCATGTCATCGACGACGCGTAGTGTTACACACGCGCCTCAAAGAATTGTCAGTAAAACCGTAGGGCCCCAGCAGGGCCGAAGTCTACTGTGACCATGGCTTGGCTTCCCAAAGGAAAACCTGGGCTCCTGAAACACAAGTTAAAGAAGGAACATAAGTTTGGTTTCAGTCTGTCCCACTCCGCTCTGGGGTGAGAGAAGTTAAAATCTACAATCTCTTCATAATAATTTACTAACAAATCTACAAGTCAACTACAAAACAGTTTTCAGACTTTTTCCTATGCTTGTGTTATGAAACCTTGCTTCATGCCAAATTTTAGAATTCCAGGTCAACGGCAAGTATCTTGTGAATTTCGATTTCCCTTAGAGTGTCGTACACATCTTTTGCGAAATAAACAGCCGTATCTTTTTTTTTCGTTAACTCAGAAGTTGCATGATTTTTTCGCAGCCCTGGGTACATAATTTTAATTATGACTCGATACCTCCACGCGTTCCTGAAATAAAGGGTCTTGACAAACTGATAAACAGACAGGCGGACAACAAAGTGATCCGTTTTTTTCCTTTTGAAGTACGGAATCCTAAAAAAAAGGAAAGAAAGAAAGAAAAAAAAAATATTTGGCATACAGAAACACACACAATGTAGATAAAACATGTAGATTAAATAAGAAAACTAACATTTTGACTCACGCCTGCGCCACATAAGTCCAGTTCAGCAAAAAAGCCAGACCTAACGCTGGTTTTCAACTGAACTTTATTGAGAGTGTGCGGTCGATAACACATTCAAATGATTTTTTGTAGTATTTGGCAGCACATGTATCGAGTCCAGTTGTGTAGACATGTCGAATGAAAGTGTTAACCTGACAAAATAAAACACACAACTCCATATTTCGTAAAACCCAGAAAATAAATCAGTAATAATCTCACAGTTCGCCAACTCAGTTTCACCCTACAAACTATTAGTAGCAGATGTGCCACGGATATCACACGGAGTTCCCTAATTAAGGAAGTTTGATCCAAATATCGGGCACATGCCCTAACTTGTTACTATGCAAACGAATGCCATTTAACTGAAGTATTAGTTTTGCTTTGGGATTTATTATAAAGTTTTAGATTTGTAATATAAGTTTGGTTTGGTTTGAACCAAATATTTTAGTCACTAGATTTTGATACAGTCGTACACATAGGCTTTTAATAATATATAATCTATCTTCTTGAATTCTGTATTGTACACAAAAACATACGTAATACACGGTGATACATATATGTACAAAGGCGAGCATAACTCAACAATGAGTTTTCTCCCAGCAAATCTTTGAGTTTTTTTTATTATTATCGATAGATTCGCGCTTGACCGCTATCTCACCTAATGGAAAGCGACATTGCGGTTGACGATAGAATGCGCTTACGTAGAAGAAACCTATTCACTCTCGACTTAAAGAATCCCGTGTTGTAGCTATCAGGAAACACAGACTCCGGCAAGGAATTCCACTCCCTAGCTGCACACACAATGAATGTGTTCCCAAAACATTTTGTGCGTGTAGGTAGAATTGTCCACCATGTACCGGTGGCGCAAAGCTATACGTCTGATAGTCTGATGATGGACCGGGGTAGGCGGAATTAGGTTATGCAATTCCGACGCACACTCTACAAAATGCAACCGGTAGAAAACCGACAGGCTAGCAACTCTGCGTTACAGAGAGAGAACATATTTTGAGAGTAGGATTCAGTGCACAATATAAAACTTATATAACTAAATCTAATATTATAATCTTCTATCTATATATATGTAAAAGTGAAATACCACTCGCTGATTAATCACAAAATCGCACAAACTATAACACCTGCAAACTTAACATTTGGTAGGTAGGTTCCATAATATATCGTCATCCTCCTCGCTAACTGTCGTATCTCACAAACTGGCGTATCTGCACTGATATTACCAACGTGTTCATAATATTATTTCGAATAAGTTCTCTCTAATCGTCATATCTGTATCGTTTACTGTTTAGAAGATATTCAAGTATTTCGTTTTGCGGAAGTGTAAAAGAAGGGAAAACATATCTTCACTAACTTCGTAATTTAGCGCTTTAGGGCTACTACTAACTAAAAGAATATGCCAAGATTAATACTACTAATTCACAAATAAACTTATTAAATCATTAATAAAACTACAGCTAACACAACTACAGGAATATGATTTTAACGCCCGACCGAAAAACGGTCGCCCTGGAAAAATATCAATTGCTAGGTACGACAGTTAGCAGGGATGGTGACGATATGATGTAGATATCCGCTAAGAACGGATATCACTGTTTGACATAGGCCTCCCCCAAGTGTCGCCACGCCGTCGGATTCCCGCAACTCTTACCAGATGATCGGTCCACCTTGTAGGAGGCCTTCCAACGCTATGTCTTCCGGTACGTGGACGCCATTCCAGAACCTTTCGGCCCAAACTTAAGTGGCAATGTGCAGGGCACATTGCTCGCAGAACAGGTGGCCGTTGGAGCCAGCTTGCTGCGCGACGTAATAATATATGAAGTTTTTCATCGACACTAATACATGCATACCTTTAAAGTTGAACTAGTGACACTGCGTTAGTAATAATCCAATTCCACGATGGGAACCATCCGCGTGAACACGCGCGACATCACGCGACGAATACCGTTCGTGGCCATCTACTTTACGCCTTATTTGAAGGTACACTGTACACTTTCAAAACAAGCAAAACAGTATCTATGACAATACTATCAAATCTAGAGCCTAGATCAAATTCGGTCTACATTCTAGACACATTTCAGGTGCCAGATAATGTCTAAGTTGTCTCAAACTTACACTAATATTCTCTCTACATTAAACTATAGGCACACACACATGAAAAACATTCAGTATAAACAGACCTCTCATTGTACAGCAAGATCCTACAGTATCAGATCAAGTTAAACCGAATATGAATAGTTTGATGTCACCGTGGATATGCATAGACAACAAGTTTCAGATATCTCTTCAATTCTAATTAGTGAAGTGTAATTTCGTGATAGGAATGTATGGAAATTTATAAGTATACTTGACAAACAAGGCAATAAGCAACTATTGGAGAAAAGGCCTATATCCCACAGTGTCTCCTACGAAAATCAAAACATAAAGGATTATGGGAAAGTCCTGAAAAAAGTTTACAGGCATATTTTTAGCGTCAACTGATGAAAAATATACAGATTAAATTTTTAAGCAATTTCGTCTTAGACATTACTATTAATAGATACAAAGTAATAGAGATATTCCAGTACCCTCTTAAGATATTTCATATTTTGACACTTTTCGATATTTATTTGACTTTGCTCAAAATCTTGATATCACCCATGCACACTCAGACTGAACATTCAGAACACTGAACACTCAGTTACTAAAAATCACCATAATCGGTTAACATTTAGAGGTCACACAACGCCAATAAAGCTTTTTCATACAATTAGTACCTACGTCATCAGTGTAGGGTTAATGTTATTAATTTTTGCAATGGAGGGTAGTAACTGTTACTAGTGTATTATAATAACCAATTTTTCTCAAACTACTGCCTTCAAAAATTTTTCTACAAGGATTAAAAAAAAAAATACAGAATCATTTTTTCAATATTTTATTTCCAAATAACACGTCAACAGTATTCCATTAAATTCGACTACAATTTCAGGGTTTTATGCAAATATGGTTGCAAAAAAAAAACTGACAGAAATGTCATCACAGTAAACGAGAAAAAAAATATCACTGGTTCAGTTTATTTCCAGATTATTAACGGATGCTGCTTCATGCAGAATCCTCTGAGAATTGTGTACGTATTAATTATTCTGAGTAGTGTGTCCTGAAGCCATTGGATTTTTATGTCATTTATACTCAAGGGTGATGTGAGAATTAAGTCTACAATCTTTTCCTGTAATATTGATGATGATATTTAGGTCTATTCTATTCTATTCATTGACTTTGGCCTTTTGTTTTTTACTCTCCTACCCTTCCGGAGCGAGGAGGAGTGGCAGGCGGCCGTGTCCTTCTGCGAAGCAGTAATTCTAGCAAAGGAGGAAGCCGTGTGTATCAGGCAACGGCGCTCACGCCCGAGCCACCGCCGGGATTCCGATCCCGATTTCCGGCCACCGCAGGCGCGGGCTTGCGAACGGCGAGCAATGGATAGCTCGGTTGGGTTGATGGGTTTCCTTTTTAGAAATTCCCGTGGTCCTAACTAGAGGACATCGGACCTGCTGGACATCTCTTTAAGGAGCGCGTGAATTACTACGTGGTGTTGACGACTGGGCTCACTTCAGTTAAATACCGGACGGCCGGACGGCAGGTTACCCGCTGCTAGACGTCCGCAAGCCCGCGTCTACCGTGGCTGGTAGTCGGGGTCGGAATTTCAGCAACTGGGGCGGAGGACCTTCGTTCCCTTACATATGCGGCCTCCTCCTTCGCAGAAGGAGGTGGCTTTGGTGGACATGGGCCATGGTGGCTTCCATTCTAAATCAGCCACCTCTCTCCTATGTACTAGCTGACCTGGTAAATATTGCTCCACCATATAAATTAGCAAAGAAGTTGGAGAATAAAAAATATTCTGCGATCTTTTTTCAGATCTACAAAATATACACAAAAAGTTTCATAAAAATTGGTCAAGCCGTTTCGAAGGAGTTAGAAAACAAACATGACGTTAACAAATGATACGCTATTTTTATGCACATGTTAGAAGTTAAATGTCATATCAATGTCGTAAGTATTGTTAGCACATAACAGGAAAAATAAAAATAACTGTGTTAAGATCAAACGTCGGGAAAAATAAGCTTTCTTAGAATGGTTTATGTTGTAACAGTCAAATGTCCTTTGGATTCTAAAAATACAAAATTAACGTTACGTGTATATTCCGTTGTTGCGTATACCGCGATTTTGTTTGACAGAATCAGCGCAGCTTAAGAGGACAAAGGGCAATTGAAAGGTTCCAGCCCCCCTAGCCAAGTTAAAACCGTATCGTGTCGATTTCCGTTCTCCAATCGGTAACGCTTCGGTGTCAGCAATTGTAGAAAACGATAAGTGGGTAGCCATGTTGACGCACCTAAGTCGGCCGCTCGTTCTACAATGTAGCGTTTGTTTATCAAAGGATGTAGCGTTAAACGTTGTAGAAATTAATTCTATCATTTTGAACGACGTGAACTTGGCTACGAATTTTCTATTCGTTTGTTTCGACCACGCAACTTTACGTTGAGGTGACGTCATTCCCATGCGTTTCATCACATTTCGACAGCGTTAACGATTTCAGAATAACAACTTCGCTAAGCGTGCAGGTTCCAATTCTATTTTAGTCAGTATAAGTCTGTCACTGTCTCTCACTTCTCCCAGAGCGGGACATATTATTTGGTAATTTTCCACCCTTAAAACAGAGAATACAAACAACATGTAAATATTATAAACGCATATCCTTAAAGAAGTACATATGTTCAGACTCAGCTTTTGAAGATACATTATTTTAATCCTGTCAAGAATTATTATTTAAGGATATTCTTTTTAACTATTTTGATTAATCCTACTGATATTATAAATGCGACAATTTGTATGTATGGATGTGTGGATGTATGGATGTTTGTTACTCTTTCACGCAAAAACTACTGAACGGATTTCGATGAAATTTGGTACACGGGTAAACCATGTCCTAGAATAACACATGAATACTTTTTATCCTGGGATTATTTATTTATTTATTTATTTTACAATTTATGTACACACAAAAATAATAGAAACAGACACTTAATACATAAGAGACGTTAGTACAAAGGTACTGCTTATTTCCAAAGAAATTTCTTCCAGTCCTGATTATGTTCTTTTATGTATACTTAAATCTTTAAAACTACGCAACGGTTTTTGATACGGTTTTTTTTTTAATAGAATGATTAAAGAGGAAGATTGGTATGTCAACATTTCACCCGTGCGAAGCCGGGGCGGATCTCTAGTTCTTCATAAATTTTGAATGTCTATGTTTGTAAATAGTAATACTGATGCACTACAACAGTGGTGCGACGATACATGCACCGTATTATCGCACACATTAGCTATCCTAAATATGGATTGGGATTAGCTATTATCTTAAGAAAAACCACTACCCAAGTGTATTTTTGTAAAATTTCCGTGGTTAAATTATGACTGTAATTACAACCATTTTTTTAAAAGAGTAACCATGGAGTTTCTTGCCGGTTCTTCTCCATAGGAAACGACCAATTTCGAACCGTGCACTAGCTTCTGACGTTTTATAAGTGCCCATGTAGGCCTATGTGAAATAAAAAACTTTTTACTTTGACTTTGACATTGTAGCTTAATTTTCTAATTGTGGTTTACATTTCTTTTTAAATTAGTACTAGTATATATCAATTAAGGTCGCAGTCAAGTGACTGCAATCCCACCTGATGGTAAGCAGTGATGCAATCATTGATGGTGAGACTAGTTTATTAAGAGCTTGTTTCATCATCACCAGGCTTTTTAATGTTCCCACTGTTGGGACTCAAGCCTCCTCTCTAGAAAAGGGATTGGGCCGTAATCCACCACGCGGGCCCAGTGCGTGTTGGTGAATGTCGCAAGTCTTCGAATATTTGGTTCTAGGACATGCCGGTTTCCTCACGATGTTTTCCTTCACCGTTTCGAGAGCAGTGATGATGAAATAAGTTACACAAAGTAATGCGCCTGGCTGGGTTCGAACCCGCGATCTACAACTCGTAAGTCGGGGCCGTTGCCACTCGGCCACCATTGCTCTCCTTAGAGCTTGTTTACTTAGAGTAAACGTTGAAGACACCTACGATAACGCACATATAAGTATGCATTGCTCCAGTTACATGTTGTATATAAAGTAATATTATAAAGATTTAGAATTGCTTGTCGTTAGAAATCATCGAATTGGAAAAAAAAAAACCTTTCAATCGTGGAAATCACAGACGCAATAGAAAGACAATAGGTGCGCGAACGCCGGCGTTTCGTTTCGGCTTTTAATTGTGTCTGTAATTATCACGATCGAATGGTTAAAAGATATCAAGCATATTACGTATAATCTACACGAGCAACTAACCAACACCATTTTAAAACATCTAAATCCAACAAACCATCATCTCGAACCGAAATCCATCTGAGATTAACCTAGAAACAAGCGGGGGTATGGTGCGGCGCCATCTATCGCTAATCGCTAGCCGTTGACAAGGTTATTGATGAGCGGGCAATTAATCATGATCACTTGTCCGAAGGGGTTCAGTTTCACTTAACGCCAGTTTGCTTTTTACGATTTATTTTTGGCGAAGGTTTTTTGAATATAAGGGAGCTGAGTTTTTGTTTCAGACTTCTGTTCTAGAATTAAATTCTAAACATTTTATGTAAACTAAGGAAGCTTTCAATGTCTAGTGTAATATTTGTTACCCGTCCCTATCTGTGTCTATTTGTGTCATCATATTGCCCTTGCAGACATTTAATTTCATAATCGGAATGAAATGATAATCTGACCTTGATAATAATAAATAGTAATAATAACAATAATCCATAACTATCACACAACGCCGTCTAGTCTCAAGCTAAGCAGAGCTTGTGTTATGAGTACTAGACAACTGATAAACATACATATATATTTCTAAATACATACATACTATAGATAAATTACACTCAGACACCGAACAAATGATCATGCTCATCACACAAAGATGGATAGATAGATTTGTCCTGGGTGGGAATCGATCCCACGATCTCCGGCATAGCAGTCAGGGTCACTAACCACTAGACTAACAGGCCTGTCTGTGTGTGTGATGATATTATTATGATGATTTATCTTTTTTTTTTCATCTGTTATAAACTAGTACTTTACTGCGGTCCCAACTGATGGTAAGCAGTGATGCAATCGTTGATGGTGAGGCGCACTACGTTATTATTTTCGTCGGTTTTTTTGTTTAGTTTGATATTTTTTTAATATAATTTGATTTTGATTTATTCACACACTTGTTATGTTTGCACAATATATGTCCGTGTTTAGGTAAATCATATTAGCCTGTTTAGAAATTAGTGCGCAACTATATTTTTCATTCAATTATTTATGGCTTTTTATATATCTAAATACTAAAATTTGGTTAAATAAGTGAAAGATGTTATCGCTAGTGAGCCAAAAATATATAATCTATAATATAAATTTATAGATACTAACTGTAACTACAGTTGTTTACCCGACAGTTTTTAGAGTTCACGAACAATGTCAAAGTAATCGCCAAAAGACGCAAGTCTAGATAAAGTGATAAAAATAATAATACAGAGAAAAATATGGGCTATATACATGTTAATATAGCCCGCTCATCAAACTTGGCCGCCATATAAAGAGCAAAATTCATAGCCAACATGAAAGTATAATATAAGTATGACATCGTAAAATCAACCCAACTTGACCCGCCTTATATCTTCTAGTTTTATATGTTTTATGATATCTCATAGTTTCATGTTTGGAAGCTGGTTTAAAGGAAAGGCGACGTTGGAATTGTCACTTTGTACAAAATATTTTATAAAACAGAGTATAGCGGTAAATAGATTATTAAGAGATATAGAAATCGTTTTATCATCTCATCGATGAATACAGTTTAGAGATAAGCGGAATAGAGAATAAAGTCCCGCAAAGCTCCGTTGAAAAAGGAGGTTCCTCCGACCAGACAGGTGTTATGGTCTGGTGGGCGACTGCCCGATAGATGATTTCGGGCTGTCGTATATGTTCAAATCGCGCGGAGAACTTTGATTGCGCGATGCAGGATTTCGTATTCTCTTCGTAGTTATTATGTGGCGCCATAGATGTCGCTACATTACTCCCCTCCGGAGATCGGAGATCGATGGTTCTTGATGCGCGCCAGGCCAGCGTAGGTTTATTCCAGTGTGTCGGAACCGATGCCGCATAGTTCTCGGTGAGTCGGAACTGTCTGCGGTGATGCCCCAGTGAGTCGGGACGATGCTGCAGGCTCCAGTGAGTCGGAGTAGTGCTGCTGGCTCCAGTGAGTCGGAGCGGTGCTTGTGCGACGTAGGGCTTGACTGTTGGCGTCGACCAGGAGAGGTTCTTCATGGCTCTTCATGTGACTGGCCGAAGGTGCGGTGTGCCAAGCTAAGGTCGCTGGTGAGGCTGAAGGTGATGACCAGGTATGACCAGGTAGACATGCGGTCAGGATACCCTCTATAGCCGTGGGTGCTGGCTGTATGGCTCGCTGCTCGAAAGCTTGAGGAAGTGATGATGATGTCACGAAGTAGTAGCTGCACGAAGGCTGCGTTGACGTTCTTTGTCGAGGGTCACCAGTTTGGAGGTATGCGGAACAGAGAGTAAAGTCTCACATACCTCCGTTGAAAAGGGAGGATCCTTCGACCAGACAGGTGTTATGGTCTGGTGGACGACTGCCCGATAGATGATTTCGGGCTGTTGTATATGTTCAAATCGCCCGGAGAACTTTGATTGTGCGATGCAGGATTTCGTATTCTCTTCGTAGTTCTTATGTGGCGCCATAGATATCGCTACAACAGCGTAAATGTAATTTACTGTTCCCATCGACACACGATTTTCAAACAAAATTGTGTCCAAATTTTCGGCTCCCTTTCTAGTTTCGATTAAACCTAAAACTCACGTTATAACAGTGCAGTTGCCAAAAATTTTAAAAATGTTTTGTAAATAACGTAACGAACGTCGACACATGCAACACAGTACAACAGAAACAACAAAAAACAATAAAAAAAAGAGTATAGAAATACAGTACAGTCATGCTGAACATACATTTACAAAATACTAAAAACTTAATAAAACGATTATTAAATCACATAAACATATTATTACGGTCAGTTTTTAATCACAATTTTTAGATCTAAGACGCAAGTTTCAGCAGACTTTGAGATATTTTCTTAGCTTGGGTGGAGCATCACCGTGCCCTTGTGTGGGCGATCGGCGCCGGAGACCTCTCGCGCCGGGCCTTGGTTCAGGCCATGGTCCGGAGCGAGGAGGAGTGGCAGGCGGTCGCCGACTTCTGCGACGCAGTAATGCTCGCAAAGGAGGAGGCCAACCGCATCAAGCAATGGCGCTCTCACCGCCGCCGCGATTCCGATCCTGATTTCCGGCCACCGTAGGCGCGGGCTTGCGGAGAGTAAGCAATGGGTAGCTCACTGTCCAACCGTCCGGTAACTGTCCGGACCGAGCCCAACTCATCGACGGCGCGCACTGTTCCCGCGCGCCTCAAGGAGTTGTTAGCAACAGTAGGGGCCACGGTGGATCGAAGCCTACCGGGGCCAGGGATAGTTTTGAAAGACAGTTCGAGTCCCGGTATGAAGGCTAGAAGGAACAGGGTGGGTCTTTTAGTCAGTAAGAATCTGACACTATCTCCCGCTACGCCCAAGAGCGGAGGTTGTCATTAATGATTTTCCCACCACAAAAAAGATACTTCCTAGAACCTATGTTTATTTTTATTTTCACCGTACATAATAAACTGATAACATATATTTTTTAAATCTGATATACCTCTACAATCATATTTGCTTGATGCAAATAAGAATCAGTATTTTTGTAGCTTTTAAAATCAAGCGACTACTTCTGATTCAATTTAAAAAAAACACTAGCTACAATAACAGCACACTGAATGAAACTTTACCTGCAATGCACACCTGTTATAACAAAACTGAGTACTGTAACGATAATCACAGGAGCATTTGCCATTTGTTATAACAAAATATTCTGATATTTAGTTTAACAGTAAAGATATCTCTTATATTTTAGGCCAGCTCTCATCAAATTTTTATTTTAAATAGATAAGCAACAATGAACAAGATAACATATTTGTTTAGTTCTGTTTTGTTTTTGGTTTTGTTTAATAGTACTTTTATATTTTAATCGAATAGGTAATATAAAAGTGATATCAATGTTTAGGATAATCATGTATCATTTTCCCAAAATTATAATTTGCGTTGTTTATTCTCAGATATATTTGAAATCGTTTCCAGTCAACAAAGAATATAGAGTTTTAATCGTTTGCAAAAATAACCTAACTAGATTTAGTAAATTTTGAGAAGCAACGTATATTTCACAGACTAATATAGAAAATTCTGAACTTTGTAAATTCCACACGCTCTCCATAAAATAACAAACGAACAAAAGAATAACAACAAAACTTTGAAATAAGACCGGTCTAAAACATGAACCTTGCGAAACCCCTCATAAAATTTCCAAAAACTATTCATATTTTTGTAACTCCAGAAGTTATTCAACTTTGAAATAGATATTCGGATGGAACCCTAAAAAGTTAGACAGGAGGGGCCGCCACTAAAATGCTTTACCACACCATCCATCATAAGTTGGCCTATCAAACGCGTTAGACGAAACAGTAAATGTTGAGACAGATGAAATGGAGGGGTCTCGACGTCTGGTCACATCTGCTCTTGAAACTTATATCTAGACGTAATGTTTTATTTGACGCAACAGCGGGGAGAGACATAAAGTAAGGAATTGGGTTGCTTGCTACGAGCGTAAAAGTACCAAAGTTAGGACCATGTATGACGTAATCTTTGTGAAAAATCTTTCAGTAAAAACATTTTGTTCTGCCAAATTTGATAGCAGAATAGTATTTTATTGTGAATCGGACAATTTTATTATTATAAATACACTTGTGATATTCTGTACAACATGTTTTTTTTTTATTTTGTTGTTTAGTAATAAATGTAGGGAAATGTATAACTGACTAGTAATTTTAAGTTAATCTGCTTTTATATAAATCGTGTATTTAATTAATCGGTACTTAATACAAATGTGCAAAATACAATACATAAAATTTGTGCGATGAAAAAGTTCTCGTTTTTATGAGATGGTAATCCATCTAGTAAAAACGGGAACTTTTAAGCGAAGCTTATAAATATTAATAATATATAACGTATCATTAAATTCTCTAATTAATTATTGCCTGCCAATCAAAGTAAATTTGATAATGTTTCTAATGAGTAATCTGTTTCAGATTTCGGGAGAACTAACATGATATTATAATATTTGTAATAACAAATTCATTAATCATAATTATTAGACTCAAATATTTTAATTACAAGTGTCTGACGTTACAACATCGTTCTATTCTCATATAAATTCCTCTCTTTGTATATATATATTTTTTATTGAATATTGGATTCAATAATGAGATATGGAAAAGTTATAGATCCGTATACGCTCGTAACTTATATTTTTAATCAAACGTGTCCCTTCGAATTTGCTTAATAAAAATTTGTTGACAAAGACATGGTAATAACGAAAAGTAAACTTGTACAAACATCTAATGATAACGTTACTCTCACTTAATAAAAAACTTTTTCGGGAAAACGCGTTCCTCCCTTGATCCCATAATTACCAGAACTCACGGAAATATATTTTCCTTTGTGCCAAAGAACTTTGCAGATTCCTCTTTTCTAAGCCAGGAAAATATTCCTAGAAATTTTTCCATCGGAGTAAAAAGTCCTGTTGCCATTAACTCAAGTTACATCAAGTTGAACCGACTTACCGTGATGTCTTGTGAACGCTACCCTTAAGTGCGTGTTGAGTATTACTTTGGAAGCTTAAGACGTGCTCAAACTTTTTCAAGAACAAGATTTTTTACAGTAACGTTTGTTTACTTTGATATCCAACGTTATATTGCAAAAGTTGAGCTTAAAAGATTTTCATATGAATGTTGCAAAGGTTTTAAGAATTGAGCATTTTCGAGCGTAGGAGACAATGGAATTTGCAAGGTATCGTCTTATAATCTTCGCATTTTGAGAATCATTTGGTAGAATTTGGAGATTTAAATACTTGCTGACGGTCCTTCGAACAAAAGAATGGTATTACCTTTTTTTTGAGATGTCAATCCACCTTGCTCCATCCAGAGCGATCCCTCGCTTTAGATGAGCGAAATCAAGAGGGTGTGTCAACTTCTGCTTACTGAAACCCATGTTCGTTTTTTCAGCCTTCAGCCCTTTCTGTTCCAGCACAGCGCACATCTATTACGAATATTTTTTTAAGTCTAATTGGATGCGCCTGAATTTTCGTGTTTACATGGAGTGAATAGGTATGAATAGGTGTAGCGTCAACGTTGGGTGACGCGATATGAAAGTTTCTAAAAAACAGGCTACAAGGATGGTACAAAATTGGAAGTCAGTTACTCACTGGGTGCTGGGATCCAGGATCATCTTCGACGCACTTTCAGACGATATTTTACGGTATTTTCAGAGGTTGTTAATCGCGCTCGCGTAAGATAAGTTAGCCGGCCGGCTCTTTGGGTTCGGATCGTAGTTTTTTTTCTTACACCGTCAGAGGCGGTGCTGTGCGGTTTGGATATGAGGTTTTTGGGAAGGAATAGGATAAGGGAATTCATCCTAAATCCTGTTTATGGAGCAACTCTCTATACGGCCTCCACAACTCAGTTTCTGGGCAACATGATACTCCTTGGCTATTCAAAGAGTATGAATATTGAAACTATTGAGACTTGAATATTTGGATGGTCTGATAATCTGTCTATACTGATTGTCAGACCTTCTGGCGTTTGACTGCATGTAACGACTGTCAAAGATCTACGAATGACAAGGTTTCCTACACGGCTACGTTCGTCTGTAATGATACAATTTTACAAACCATCAAATTCTTAGTTCAAGGATGTGCTGGTTTCCTCATGATCTTGTCCTTCACCATTTTGTAACTCACTTCAATATTACGAATAAAATAAAGTCTTTGTAGTATTTTATAAGTTCTTTAATAGTACTATTACATATACTTGGTATAACACTTCTCAACAAGTACACGTGTTCACTCTGCGACTGCTCAAGCTCAAGTGACAGTGCCGTGTTCGCAAGTGAATCTCCCCACTATGACAGCTACGTAGTTGCTGTCTACCGACAAAAGTCAGTTTAACAACCATCAAAGGAATATCACTTGGGAACACGGTTACATTTTGAAAGTAATTTAAAGACTAAATAAATAATTTAAAATACTGATTTAAGTACATATTCCAATAAATTAATGAAATGCTAACAGTCGGCCTTTCCTGACATATTCACGTCTCGCGAAGACAATATTACAAAAGTTTGTACAAAATATTGATTCATCAAATATTCTTACAACACATAAATACAACAACAATAAATAACAGAAAAAAAATGATAATTCATATTTAAACAATACTGGATATCACTTTAACTTAATATTTGTTTCAAACTTAAAATATCTAACAATAAATATAACAAAACTAAATCATCTTGACACGAAATCCTCTAATATTTTCGTGTGTTCTCAAAATCACACTTACAATAAATTGTAGCTTCTATATAAATCTACATCAAATATTTTACATTGGTAACTAAGCGAGGACGAAACCCCTTCATGTTTTCGCCTCAAAATATTACATTTGATTGTAGCCTCTACATATCTACATCAAATATCTTACATGATCATCTGAGGACAAAACCCCTTCATGTTTTTGCCTCATGATGTTACATTACAGTACTGAAGCCACTTCATGTCTTCAGCACTGTCTAGTCATTCCACTGAACCCTCTACATATTTTCAGTGGATTGACAACTAAGCTAGAATAATTAATTATTTCTCTGGAATAAACTGTTCGGATTAATAGCATGCAGAAATAAACAATTAGTTTGCAGCAAATCAAACAGTTTTAAGGAAGACTAGTTTTCATCATCATGAACAGATTTGTGATCGTCGTTAGAATCGTCATCAGATTCGTTTCTGGTTCTGTCAAATACTAACCATGGGTGAATCTTGTCTACTGAAAAAGTGCCAGTAAAACGACGATTACCTTTTCGAGACAATGGAGTATCTTCAACAATATATCTATCATTATTTAATACAGTTATTATACGATAAGGACCACGAAGTTTTGGGATAAGTTTTCGACTCTGACCACAGGAAGGAATATCTCTTTCTACTCTGACTAAGTCACCCAAACCGAATGCAACCCTTTTTCTATTTTTATCGAAATTTTCCTTCTGTTTAATTTGATTGTTAGCGATATGTTCAGACACTTGACTTCGAATATTTTCTAGTCCATCTTCATTATTCGTAGTTTCCTCAATATTAGTTGTAAGGGACAGAGAAGAATCATTAGTACCAATTAATTTTAGTCCAAACAATACCTGAGCTGGTGTTTTTCCTGTCCCCTTATTAAGAGTATTGTTTAGTCCCCACTGAATTTCGGAAACCCATTCATCCCATAATTTTTCGTCTTTATTAAAGGTTTTGGCACTGAGAGCAGCAAGCACAGTTCTATTGTACCTCTCTATTTGACCATTTGATCGTGGCGTAGCGACAGCATTTAAAACATGTTTTACTCCTAATGAATTTAGGAATTTCTTAAATTTTGTGGAAGTAAAAGAGGTTCCTCTGTCCGATATGATTCTCTGCGGTACACCGAAAGTATGAAAGTAACGTTGTAATGCTTTAATACTATTTGTACTTTTCGTGCTCTTAACTGGATCAAGAATTATATATTTTGTAAAGGCATCTATAATTAAAAGCAAATAAGAATTCTTCCTCTTACTACGCACGAAAGGACCTAAATGATCTATGTGAAGTGTGTGGAACGGGCGATCCACCTTTGGTATAGGGTGTAATTCCCCAGACTTTTTGCCAGTGGGAACTTTAGTATGAGCACATTCAAGACAGGAATTCACATATTTTTGAATAAATTTTCTCATTTTGGCAAACCAATATTGACTTTTTATTTTGTCATAAGTTTTCTCAAAACCAAAATGTCCTAACATATCGTGATTTGATCTGAGTAAATGCCACCTTATTCCTTTCGGTACGACCCATCGTTCACCCTCAAGAGTCTTCCTGTAAAGCATCCCTCGTTTAACTACAAAATTATTTTTAATTTCAATAATGTTATCGGTTTCTTTATCGTTAAGTATGGTTATTATCCTTTGTAATTCAGTATCATTTTGTTGGGCAGTTGCTAACCAATTAGTATCTATTAATCTAACTTCTGTATACTCGCTTGGCTTTAAAGGATTACGACTGAGGGCATCGACATGACACATACTTGAACCAGGTTTGTAAATAATATTAAAGTCAAATTCCTGTAAAGAATTCCACCATCTTGCAACCCGTGGAAGCATGTCTTTCTTTTCAAATGTAGCTCGAACAGAGTTACAATCGGTCACTATCGTGAACTTGATCCCTAACAAGTATACTCTAAATTGTTTTACCGACATTACTACAGCCAGCGTCTCTAAATCATAGGAGGTGAAACGAGCCTCTTCGGGGGAGGTCTGCCTGCTGTAATAAGCAACAGCACTAAACGGGGAGTCCTTTGTTGGCCTTTGCATTAGAATCCCTGCAATTCCTAATTTAGAAGCGTCTGTATGAACTTGTGTTTCATAAGTTGGATTATAAAAAGCAAGAATGGGGCGTTTCGTTAGTTCAGTCTTTAACATTTGGAAAGCCTCTTCTTCAGCACTACCCCACTGCCAAGCAGAATTTTTCTTAAGGAGTTGAGTTAATGGTCTAGCGATTGTAGAAAATCCCCTTATAAAGCGCCGAAAGAAACTGCACAAACCAATAAACTGACGGACTTTATGTTGGTCCGTTGGGCGTGGAAATCGTTCGACAGCTTCTGTTTTATGCTGTCCAGGCCTTATTCCTTTTTCATTCACTTCAAATCCTAAATAATTAATAGATCGCATAAAAAAGTTACACTTTGATAACTTTAATGTTATTCCAGAGGTCCTAAATAAATTCAAAGTATTACTTAATTTCTCAAAACCCTCTTCAATAGTTTTAGACGGGATAATAACATCATCCATATAAGCGAATGCATCTTTAAATCGCGCGTTACCAAGGATATTATTAATAGCTCGTTGAAAATTAGACGGAGCATTAGCTAAGCCAAACGGCATCCGGTTAAACTCAAAATGGCCGTCAGGCGTTACAAAAGCTGTCAAATGTTTGGAAGTTTCCGACATACGAATCTGGTAATAACCGGACGCAAGATCTAAGGTTGTATAAAACCTAAAACCTGATAAATTGTCTAATTGATCATCAATCCTCGGTAATGGATAGTGTTCTTTAACTGTTTTCTTATTCAAAGATCTAAAATCTACACAAAGCCTATAATCCCCAGTTTTCTTTTTGACTAATAAAATCGGAGATGCATAATCAGACGTGGATGGACGTACTATCCCCGAATCCTCTAATTCTTTAACCATGCCTCTAACAACTTGGCGTTCCGAATGAGCTAATCTATAAGGCCGATAAACAATAGGGCTATTGTCACTTAAATTAATACTCATCTCAATCCCTTTAATACATCCTAATTCTTTGGTTGAAAAAGCAAAGCAGTCTCTATAGTCGTTTAATAAACGAAACAGCAACTGACGATCTTTTTCGGCTAATTCGTCACCTACATTAACTATCGAATTGTCTATATTAGGATTGGGCAAGGTTTCATTATTACCTATAATTCTATTAACATGGTATGACTGCATTTCCGTGAATGGGACTGCACGAACTATTAGCGAACCTTGTTTAAGAGTAAATCCTAGCGAGTTAAGTCCTTTTATTACAATTTGACCCTGGCCATCTGTTAGTTTAATTAAAGTCTGAATTACTTCGTATTCCTTCTCAGGTTCGCGACTTAAACTAGGTTCTATTAAAACATCGCCATTATATTTATTTTCAGTGTAAATATCGACACCGGTAAATCCTTGTACGTTAGTATCATTTAAGACATGTAAAGCAATTTTGAATTTTGAAATCAGTTTATCCTTAATTAGTAAAGTATCATTAGTTTTAATAACAATTATGTGATCCTGTTCAGTAAAAGTTTGTCCTAATAATAAAGGGACTTGCAGAAAATGATCAGAGACTACTAGTATTGGCACTACTGCTCTTACAGAATCTACTTCAATTTTTAAATCGCATTTTCCTAGACAATTAACAATAGAATCTCCAAAACCTCTCAGGATAGGTAAGTCATTCATTGACCATGAGGTGATTAAGTTTTTAGCAACTGATTCTCTCAACATGGAGCATTGGCTTCCAAAATCAATATAACAGTCAAGATTCACACCACTAACAGAGGCTGTTTTAAAATATTTCAAATCTGTATCATGTTCCGCGGAAATACGTAAAACCGTTTTAGGGGTTGAGTCCTTTTTCTCGCTACAGTCGTTAACTAAATGTCCTACTTTATTACAAGCAGTACACCGTTTGATTGGCTGCTTACACTTATAATATGGGTGACCTTCTTCACCACAGTTGTAACATTTGGATGTAGATTCTGTTTTGTTACTTTTAATCCCTTTAATTTTATTGCGTTTATTATCGGTTACGCTCGCCTGCTGTGCGATTTTGTCATTTCGTTTATTAATTTTAACTCCCTTTAAGTAGACAAGTAACTTATCAAGATCAGAGTATTGTGCCGCTTCGGCACTAGTTCTTATAGATCGATCTTCGATTCCAAACAGTACGCAATCAATGGCATTCTTTCCAGTGATATTACATCTGTTCAATAACACCATCTTGTCGTAAAAATATTCCTCTAGAGAATCGCCAAAACGAGCTTTACAGGCAAGCATATCCGACAACAATTGAGCATAATTTTCGTCGCTCGGAAAAGCTGATCGCAGTTTGCTTTGCCACTCAGACCAGGAAAACATGACACTAGGTAGCCCTTGGTACCATTTCTGAGCAAAACCTACAAGTTTCGGGAGTGCGTAATGAATGGTCTGTCTTTCTGACCAATTATAAATTTGTGCACACTCATTTACTTTAGTTATCCACATCTCTATCGATTGGTTTCTTTTAGACGGATCGAATTCGGGAATTACATTAAAGACAGGAAAACGTTCATTGTTCCCATCAGCTTTCATGGTCTGAACAACGTCTTTTAACATTTGTGCAAGCAACAATTTGTCACTAACCTGATCGGCAACGGTACTGTTACCTTGGGGAATCCTTGTATTGTGGTGGTCGCTCTGCCTTGCACTGGTTCGGCTGCACGCAGCACCAGTGCAGTTGCACCTCACGCTGCTACGGCTGCGTTGCGTGCTGCTTCGGCTGCGCCCCGCGCTGCCACAGCTGCGTTTTGCACCGCCCTTACTGCGCCTCGCGCAGTCACGGCTACGCTGCGCGCCACTCCGGCTGCGCTGCGTGCCACTCCGGCTGCGCCTCGCGTTGCCACGGCTGCGCCTCACGCTGCCACGACTGCGCCTCACGCTGCTACGGCTGCGCCTCACGCTGCTACGGCTGCGCCTCACGCTGCTACGGCTGCGCCTCACGCTGCCACGGCTGCGCCTCACGCTGCCACGGCTGCGCCTCACGCTACCATGGCTGCGCTGCACACCGCTACGGCTGCGTCTCACGCTGCCACGGCTGCGTCTCACGCTGCCACGGCTGCTTTGCGCGCCGCTCTGGCTGTGCCTCGCGCTGCCACGATTGCGCTGTACACCGCTCCGGCTACGTCTCACACTGCCATGGCTGCGATGCTCGCCGCTCTGGCTGCGCCTCGCGCTGCCACGGCTGCGCTGTACACCGCTCCGGCTGCGTCTCAAGCTGCCACGGCTGCGATCCGCTCCGCTCCGGCTGTGCCTTGCGCTATCACGGCTGCGTTGTGCATGGGTAGGCAGCTTTGGATCAGGAGTCTCGCAGCGTCTGCTTCGATTACTTGCCTGATCTTCCATTTAATTGGCTGAAATTGAATTTTGTACACAAGAAAAATGTTTTTTTTTTTGTGTAGGTATATAAAAAAAAAGAAAATTAAAATAATTCATTTGTGTATCATTTGATATTAGATAAGTAATAATATATACTACTATTGTTTTTAAAAAAAATTATATAACAACGATAGTCAATCGCATAAATCTACTAATGAAAATGCATAAACCAATCAAATGCGAAAAAGAAAAAAAATAAAATAAACGATACCTTCTTATTGCACTGTGCTGGGCGTTTGGCAACACGGAGAAAACAATATTCTCAGTGCTATCTCACTTCTGAACTGTAACTCACTTCAATATTACGAATAAAATAAAGTCTTTGTAGTATTTTATAAGTTCTTTAATAGTACTATTACATATACTTGGTATAACACTTCTCAACAAGTACACGTGTTCACTCTGCGACTGCTCAAGCTCAAGTGACAGTGCCGTGTTCGCAAGTGAATCTCCCCACTATGACAGCTACGTAGTTGCTGTCTACCGACAAAAGTCAGTTTAACAACCATCAAAGGAATATCACTTGGGAACACGGTTACATTTTGAAAGTAATTTAAAGACTAAATAAATAATTTAAAATACTGATTTAAGTACATATTCCAATAAATTAATGAAATGCTAACAATTTTGAGAGCAGTGGTGATGGAATTACGCAATATACAGTACGTGGTTGGTTAAAATCCAGAGAGCTGTTAGTAATAATATCCTCGGAAGTAATTTATCCTAAACTAGCTTTTGCTCGGGGTTTTGCCCACGTAAATTGGAAATAATGCAGCTTTTTATCGGTGAAGAATTTTTAGCAATCAGACAAGCACTTTTAGAAATTATCTCCTATAAATAAATAAAAAAAATGGGCAAGTGCGAGTCGGACTCGCGCACTGCGGGTTGCGTGCAAACTATAATTCCCGAATTTTCGAAATTTTTTCGAATTGCAATTTTTTTTTTTTTTGTGGCTTTTGTAACAACCAATTTAATGTTTTCAGATTTTTCCCTACACCTAATTTCAACTCGATACCTCCACGCGTCCTCGAGATAAAGGGTCTTGATAGACAGACAGACAGACAGACAGACGGGCAAAAAAGTGATCCTATAAGGGTTTCGTTTTTTCATTTTGAGGTACAGAACCCTAAAAAAACAAAGTTAACCTTTTTATAAAATTAATCGAGATGTAGATTAAATAATTAATCTTCAGAAGTTACAATTGATACCTTTCTTATATCTATGATACAGACCAACACAACACAACGCAAATTGAAGTAGAAGTTACAACATTTCTTGCTTAACATTGTTCGTAAAGAATCAGCAAGAACTTCGAAACTTATTTTCAATGTAAAAACAATACGAAAAGTTTCTGTGAGCTATGTAGATATAATTCTATCCATCTGGGAGGGAATAAAACCACAACCTACTTTAAGGAACAAAGAGTTCTTATTCCATCGGTTTTTTTTTTTTGTTTTAATCAGTGTTATATTCATAAGCAGATTTTATTAAAATATTTTTTTAAAGTCACGAGTTGCACACCAATCGCTACTAAGTACAACATAGGTCATAGCAGGTCATGATGGGCCAAGGAGTTGTCAGCAACAGCAGTGACCCAGCCGGGTCGAAGCCTACTGGGGCCAAGGTTATCCGAAAGGGCGCTCGAGCCAAGTATGAAGGCTAGAATGAACGGGGTGGGTCTTTTAGTCAGTAAGCGTCTGACACTAACTCCCGCTCCGCCCAAGAGCGGGAGTTGTCATAGCATGATTTTTTCCCACCATAAAAAAGGTCATGGTGGGCATTGGGCACCAGCGAAGAGTTGGGTGCGGGAGCAAAACAAACCCTCAGTCGCCCGGATAGGCCGGTGACCATGTATTTGTGTACACAACCATGTAACAAAACAAGCTTATAACTTAGTGACTTTTCGTGATACGTTATGAAATGTATAAAGATACTTTACACAAATACTAAAACTAATCTACACTAACATATTAACTTTTCGAATGTCTTAAGTAACACAATTCTACAAAAGCAATTGTCTTTCTATTGTGTCTCTAATTACGGCATTCAATGAGTTAAAGAGGTAAAGTTGTTTTTATGTTTTTTTGTTTGTATGAGGTATCTCTGGAAGTACTGGTGCGATTACTAAATTTTTTTCACTGATAGAAAGCTGCTTTATTCCTGAGTAATATAGGCTATATTTTATGTGCTCGGGCGAAGCTGTGGGCAAAAGCTAGTGTTGTATAAGTTAAAAGCTAGATGATATCAGAATTGAATGTCAGAATTCCATTTAAATATCGGTACACGTGGAAGCTATTTTAACACTGATAACAATATAACATTAGTACTCGTAGTAACTTCCCATCTCCATACAGTTTGTAAGTTTGTTCCCGTTCCAAATTCTCATTGTTTAGTTGGAAACTATCTGTATAATTATTAACATTTTCCATTTCAAGAGACCTGTATTGAACAAACTTTTTGATCAGTAGAAATTTTGTAACTTTTGTTCAGAAGATATAATGTTCCTTAGTAAGTCATCATTTAAAAGGGAATCTATAACGTCTAAAAGTCCAACAGTAGTTAATGAGGATATGCATGTTGAGTCTGTGAGTTGCTTAGCTGCCTATAACTGTGAAATACGTAACTTTTCAGGAGGCACAAAAAACCAAATTAGACATTTATTATCATGCAATTTTAAAGTGGTTTATTTGAAACGCTTGTTTCTCTTGTTTTTAATTTTTTTCCGCTTGTTTAGCTGCGCTGTCGCGTCGCGTGATGATCACACCAAACTGACTTGAGCAAGATATGGATGCTACATCGTAGATGGCGCTACAAGTATCGAATCAAAATTTTGCATGATACAAGATTGTGCGTTACGAGTTTTTGTTTTCTGAAATGTAATAAAATAAAATTATCAAAAATTGCATATCCGTGGTTTTCATTCTAAGCCATCGCTATGGAGTTCGTATGAAGATAGCCGACTATTTTTTTTCTTTTTCTAGATTTGAATCTTCTTCTTCTTCCTAATTTTATCGATATAGTCTTTTGCTAAGGGCTATGTTCGGAGTTTCTTTGCGTCAAATCAGAAATGAAGTTGAGAGAACCAAGGTTGCCGACATAGCACGAAGAAGCGCCAATCTTAAGTGGCAATGGGCAGGGCACATTGCTCGCAGAACAGATGGCCCTTGGGACCGAAAGGTTCTAGAGTGGCGACCGCGTACCGGAAAATGCAGCGTTGAAAGACCTCCTACAAGGTAAACCGGTGACCTGTAGTCCGATTCACGTAATGAAAACCGTAACGATATCGTAGCGATTTAGTCGTTTAGACCATTTCCGTATTCACATCCATCAATCGAGTTTGAACGACACTGGTTTTAAAGTCGTTTGAAATTTGACGATTGCAAAAAAAATCTGTATTACATTATCCTGGTTGAATACTTATTAATGTATCTGGAAATAAGTCGATAGATCGTGAATACCGCTTTTGGATAGGCCTTCGATCGATCGACTATAAAACTTCAACGATATTAGGCTTGTTTGATTTTACGTGAATCAGCCTACAGGTGAAGGTTGCGGGAATCCGATGGATGCGGTACGCACAGGATCGTCCATTGTGGTGACACTTGGGGGAGGGCTATGTCCAACTGCGGACGTCTATCGGCTGAAATGATGGTGATGATGTCTTTTGACAGTCAGCTATTTTGCATATTAATATAAGGATAATGTCGTTAGTAGTGTATACGTTTCTCCTATTTAATTTATTTATTTTACACAACTATCACACAACCCTGTTTAGTCTCAAGCTAAGCAGAGCTTGTGTTGTAAGTACTAGATAACTGATAAACATACTTAATATATTTCTAAATACACACATATTATAGACAAATTACATCCAGATATAGAAAAAATTAACATGCTTATCACACAAACATTTGTCCTGGGAGGGAATCGAACCTACGATCTTCGGCATAGCAGTCAGGGCCATTAATCACTAAACCAACAGGTCAGCGTGTACATGTATAATATATGTACACAAAAGTACAATTTGTTTTTTTTTTTCCACCTGAAGTCGAATTAGGAGAACCCTGTATTGTGGCTTACAGCGCCAACCCTCCCGCGTTACATTTCATACTATATCATAAATGCTTGCATTATTTAATACCTGGAAATATGGTGTGCTTTGATATGGCTCTACTCTGATCCTCTCTTTGTGTGTTATGCTAGGTAAATGAGTAAGTGTGAGAGGTTGTGTATGTAGTTGAGTATGAGTGTGGTTTATTAGAGGACATATTATTGGCTGAGGTACTGCTTTGTGTGTCTCTACACCAATATTATAAAAAGGTAAAGTTGTTTTTTTTTTTTTGTTTGTAGGAGGTAATCTCTGTAAGTACTGGCCCGATTGCTAAACATTTTTTACCAATAGAAACTGCTTTATTTCTTAGTAACAAATTTTATGTACGTGGGCAAAAGCTTGCAGGTATAATAAAATATTTGTATAATTGCTATCTTTCTTGATACGGTTATTTGACCGTCATAGCATGAGCACACAGTCGAGGTGTGCCCTACTTGGGCGGAGCATCGCCGTGCCCTCGTGGGGGCGATCGGTGGCGGAGACCTCTCGCGCCGGGCCTTGGTCGAGGCCATGGTCCGGAGCGAGGAGGAGTGGCAGGCGGTCGCCGACTTTTGCGAAGCAGTAATGCTCGCAAAGGAGGAGGCCGAACGCATCAGGCAACGGCGCTATCGCCGCCACCGTCGCCGGGATTCTGATCCCGATTTCCGGCCAACGTAGACGCGGTCTTGCGGACAGTGAGCAATGGGTAGCTCGCTGCCCGGCCGTCCGGTAACTGTCCGGACCAAGTTCAAGTCGTCGACGGCGCGCACTGTTCCCGCGCGCCTCATGAAGTTGTCAGCAACAGCAGGGACCCAGCCGGTTCGAAGCCTACTGGGGCCAGGGTTATCCGAAAGGGCGCTCGAGCCCCGGTATGAAGGCTAGAAGGAACGGGGTGGGTCTTTTAGTCAGTAAGAGTCTGACACTATCTCCCGCTCCGCCCAAGGGCGGGGGATGTCAATGCATGATTTTTCCCATCATAAAAAAAAGAAACCGTCATAGCATAATAACGTTCTCACTATTGGGCAACAGGCCTTCTCTCTAGGAGAGGGAATGGGCCGTAACCCGCCACGTGGGCCCAATGCAGAATGGTGAATGTTTCATGTCTTCGAATTTTTGATTCCAGCCTCCCTAGCCAAGTTACAACCAGTTTGTGTCGAATTCCGTTCTCTAACCGATAACGCCTCGGTGACAGCAATTGTAGAAAACGATAAGTTGGTGGCCATGTTAACGCGCCTGAGTCGGCCGCTCGTTCTACAATGTAGCGTTTGTATAACAAAGGATGTAGCGTTAAACATTGTAGAAACGATTTTGAACGATGTGAAGTTGGCTACGAATTGTCTATTCGTTTGTTCTGACCACGCGACTTTACGTTGAGATGACGTCATTCCCATACGTTTCATCACTTTTCGACAGCGTTAACGATTGCAGAATAATGACTTGGCTAAGCGTGCTGGATATGCCGGTTTCTTTACGATGTTTTTCTACACCGTTTCGAGAGCAGAGGTGTTTTTTTTTTTTTTTTTTTTATTATAGATAGGTTCGCGCTTGACCGCTATCTCACCTGATAGAAAGCGACGATGTAGTCGACGATGGAACGCACATACCTAGAAGAAACCTATTCACTCTCGATTTAAAGATTCCCGGGTTGTAGTTATCAGGAAACACAGACTCTAGCAAGGAATTCCACTCCCTAGCTGCCCAACTGTATTTATGTTATTATTAAATTTTTTTTGCCTCTTTTTTTGACACGTGTTGTTGTATAATTTGTGCTTGTACCTTGTTCTGTACCAAATAAATTATTGTTCTTTCTTTCTTTCACGCACAATGAATGTGTGATAAAATAAATACACAAAATATTGCGTCTGGCTGGGTTTGAACCCGTGCCCTACCCGTAAGTCAGGGCCGATACCTCTGAGTTACCACTGCTCCTCTGCTATTTGACCGGTGATTGTCTAAAAATAGGCCTTTGGAATTATGTAGTGGACGGTATTGGATATAAGCTTTATTATTGGTTGCCATGGCGCCTGTGTGAGTTTGTTTGGTTTTATTCTACTCGAGTATGATGAGTTCCCTTACGTTGTTGAAACCTGGCAGGAAGGCAAAACGCTCCCTACTATCGGACAAACCGACGCACGGCGAGTATCCACCCTTACGTAACGTTGTTGAAACATCTACGGTCCGGACTAAGCGTTTCACCTCGTCTTTTATACCGCGTATATCGAAGGACTGGAACAGTTTGCCTGCTTCGGTCTTCCAGTCCGATTATAATTTGGGTGTTTTCAAGGCTAGAGTGAATAGGCTCTTCATAAACTGGTGCGCCTCACCATCAAAGATTGCATCGCTGCTTACCATCAGGTGGGATCGCAGTCAAGCACTAGTGTATATCAATTAAAAAAAAAGAATGATGGCTTCTTCGTTACCAGATATTTTATAATCACCGTAATGTTAATTTCTTTTGTATTACTTTTTATCTGTATCCAAGTTATCGACGATAAAAATTACATTCTTTACATTTGGTATTTTATAACCTCTGTCTTTCAGTAATTTCGTGTTCCCAAATAAGCATAAACTCCTTTCCCTCAGAGATAATATTTCTACATTTTGTGTTTCCTCATTTGAAGTATCATTGGATACATATGCAGTTTTATTGTTTTACTGTTAACGGCTTTGTTATCGTTATAGTTAAATGGTGCAACTCACCCTAAATGGACTATATCTTTGTTATTTTTTGTTTAATCAAAAAAAAAGAAAGAATAAATACGTGTTCAAATTTTTTTTATAACATCTAAAATACGGACTAAATAAAATGTAATTATTTTGACCCTGGAAACTACTCTATTGTATCTCTAATTACAGTATCCGGTAAGGTTAAGTATTTTTCATAAAATGTGGTACCAACTGACGAATATAAAAAAGGCCGTGGGTGACTTGCACAATCAGTAAATGGACCTCCGAAAACGGTCTCCAATACAAAGTGACGTTGCAACAAAGGGGCAACATATTTTTAGGTTGTTGAGGAGTGGAGAGATATACCACTGCATACATTCCTGGAAGTAAAGGAAGAAAGAAAAAAGGAAGGAAGAAAAGAAAGAAAAGAAAGAAAAGAAAGAAAAGAAAGAAAAGAAAGAAAAGAAAGAAAAGAAAGAAAAGAAAGAAAAGAAAGAAAAGAAAGAAAAGAAAGCAAAGAGAGAAAAGAAAGAAAAGAAAGCAAAGAAAGAAGAGAAAAATAATTTATTTGGTACAGTACAAGGCCCAAACAATAATATACAATAACAAGTATCAAAAATAAAAGGAAAATAAAATAAGAGTTGTTGTGTGCCTCGTGGCTGCACCAGAATTGGTCTAGTTTAGCATAAATGCCAGACAACTAGTGCCTGACGCTGGTTTTCAACTGAACCTGTGGTTGTGACGCAACGGACGTAATGCCAGTTTTTGAGTGCAAGTACGGTCAAGATCACTACCAGCAACTTATTGGATTTTACATCCTTTTCCCGAGCACGGCCAAACGCCTTATTTCAATTTCTAAACTTTATTCCTTTTTTTCTTGATTATTTATTTACGTTTACATCATATCACAATAAAAGAAGCGACAGCAAATATGTAATCTAGATTTTTATAGACTATGATTTAAATGACTATCCATGGAGTTTCTTGCACGCTATTTTCCACAGGGACCTGAGCTATTTAACGTACAATTCAGCTTTTTACAATTTAAAAGTGCCTGTAAATGATTTATTTCTACACTAATATAATAAAAAGGTAAAGTTTGTTTTTGTTTTTGTTTGTAGGAGGTAATCTCTGGAAGTACTGGTTCGATTGCTAAAAACTTTTCACCCATAAAAAGCAGCTTTATTCTTGAGTGAAATAGGCTATATTTTATGTACGCGGGCCAAACTGCGGGCAAAAGCTAGACAAATATATTTTTTTAATTTGATTTGAGTCTCTTTCGTTATACCTGTAGCGGAAGAAGTTATTTTATGACATCTTAACTAAAAAAAATGGATAAGACTTATTTATCTATGATTCAGTTTTCATGGTAACCTCATCATCATCTTTTTGCTCTTGTTTCTTGATATTAGGGACCGTTTAACACGTTATTTTATTCAATTCTATTCTATCAGTCGTTACGCTATCACTAACTTCTTGTCTTTCATATTACTTCTCACAAAATCCATGCAACTTATCTTTGACCTCCTTCTTCATCCATTTAATACGTTCTATAACTTATCCAGTAAAAAAAAATACAATCTGGATAACAATTGTTTTTTGTTTTTGTTTCAGAATCATCCACCATGGTTGGGAAGGTGTTAATTTTCTTCGCATCAGTTACAGCCTTTAATATTGGTAAGTAGCAAACGTATCTAATTTCCAATGACAAAATAAGAAAAGTTGAGCGGAAAATGAAAGAGCATTTCCTTTCACAATAATATAGTCTGTCTAAAAATTTAAAGGACTCGGAAAATTTTAAACGAATTAAAAAAAATTGTAATATATATTACATTCAAATGTTTTTATAAGGTTCTATTAGTAAATAATGATCATTCTTTGCAACCTTGATAATTCAACCATTCTGACTAAATCAGCTTTCAAGAATTAGATAATTTGATTAGATTACCCAAGTCATTTAACTTTTTAGACAGACTCTAAGACTATATAAAAATTAAACACTAGATCCTACCCTCTTCTGTATTTTTTTTCTAGCACTCACGGTTTGCTGAGAGAAATCTCAACAATAAGTTAAGCTCACACACACACTGACTTGTGTACATGAACCTTACATTTGCATTTCCATTATTTACTATAAACAATTAAAGAATACAATAGAAATAATGAGAGAGTATAAGAAATACAAGAAAAAATGGAAATGAGTGACCAGAATAGGATTATGATAATGACAAAGTGAGAATGATAGAGTAACTAAAGAAAAGGAGTGAATGATAGCAGGATGGTTGTATCGATTCCTACTAACATGAGACAAAAACAGAAAGAAACGGAAGGTGATAATTGTAGTTTATGTGACTAGGGGATAAAGCAGCGTGTTTTTAAGTAGCGGGCGGCATGTTGAATTCCGAAGGAAACAAAGGTTGCTGATTTTAATCCCGAACGATATTGAGGTATTTATAAAATTAACTCCCGAGCATTGGGCACAGCATTGCGAGGGAGTTAATAAAGAAACTTGAGTGAAGTGAGGAATTCAAGCCGCCCAAGACCAAGACAGCTTTATCCCCGTGTTGCATACATTACTTTTTACACCATCGCATCGGTGAGATAATTAAAAGACAATTTAGTCGACCAAAACATACATTAGAGAAATATAAGTATTATATTTTCAAGTTCATCAAAAAAACCAAATTCACTACTCAAAGATTCTATAGTTTCAATTTTCTATAACGCTCCCGTCCGTAAGCACATTTTATTCTCTTTTTTTGTTAGTGTTTAATTTTTTTCTCCTTTCTTTATTGCGTATTATTATCTATCTATTATTTCCATTCTTCTCTGTCAACTATCATGACAGAGAAAAATAGATGATAAACAAGAGTCGCGCTGGCTCTATAAAACAGGATAAGCCTAAAAATATGATGAGTACGATAAAGTCCCTAAATGAGAGGGGATGACCGCTGGACGGTTCACAAGAGGTAATGGAAGAAGAAAACGGGTTTGCACCGAACACAGTAATAGGACAAGGACAGAAAGATGATGATGATAATAAATTGATTTATGATAAAAAGGAAATGATAACTGAATGATTGACGTAGGAATGGAAAACATGTGTTGCACTAACAGACGGACCGCATTTCAACTGCAATCCAACCGCAAATTGCAGTTTAAGTGCAGTTTGAATGCAGTTGACACGACTGCAATAGAACTGCACCATACCCACCCGCCCGCACGCTCCGCTCTCCCGTGCATGTTCGTAGTTCGGATGCAGCCGGTGTGCAGTTCACAAGACTGCAATCGGACTGCACATTTGGTCTGCAATTCTATTGCAGTCGTGTTTGCAGTTCTATTGCAGTCGTGTCAACTGCACTTAAACTGCAATTTGCGGTTGGATTGCAGTTGAAATCCGGTCCGTCTGTTTAGACCCTAAGGAACATGGAACATAAATAGGCAGACGATAATGTTGATACGAACAAAAAAGTAGAAGTAATTTCATATATGTATTATGTTTTCATAACGCGACTGCATGATAACGAGTGCAACGGTATATTAGTAAAAAAGTTCATATGTTTTTAGAAGTTGATATGTACATGAAATAGGTTTTTGATCGAAATATGAGCAAGAGAGATGTTAGAGTGCTCCAAGTGACCATCAAACCCCCGTATGCCGTAACCCGTATGCCGTCGATGCTATAACTAATGCTCCTACGATTAAGGGGGCTAGGCTAGACCATGTGCTTGAATAGGATATGAGATGTAAGGATATTTGCTATCCCAGTGCTTGTCCTTTTTTTTTTAATTTCTACTGACACGCAGAGGGTTGGTTTTTGTGGCGTCACTTGGGGGAAGCTTCTGTCCAATAGCAGACGTATTTTGGTTGAAATGATGATGAAGATAGGCTGGAACGTTTCCAGGAAAAAATCTTCTAAAATAAATAATATACACGGAATACCATTTTATAATGAATAAACATTTAATTGACTCGATATAATAATAAATCTTTCAACAATCAGAAATTTTTTGATCAACAATAAATTTTTATTTCTTCCACTGGCTCGGTAAAAGCTAATAAGGAAAAATAATTCAAAAAAAGCAATCTGCAGCTTCAATTTTTTTCAGAACAATGGTCAGGTAAACATATATTTATTCACAAAATAATTTCCATACAGCCCAGTTCTGAAATGACAGCGTTTCAATTTTGCAAGCGAGTTCAAAGTTTTAATTATGCCGCGAAATTAATTCGGGATCAAGTTTGGCGTTCCCATTTGTGTTTGGTGCCTTTCATAAAGCTTCATTTTAAATGATTTTTCGTAGATGACGTCATGTGCAAATACTCGCACAAATGGTTTAATTTATTTTTAAATTGCATTTTCATAAATTGGTTATTTATTTATGGTTACCGGGGAGGTAACTATAAATATTAATATCCATACTAATATTTTAAACTTCAAAGTTTGTATGTTTGAATGGATGTATAGATGTTTGTTACGCAAAAATTACTGAACGGATTTCGATAAAACTTAGTACCTACACAGGTAGACCATGTCCTAGAATAACACATAAGATACTTTTTATCCTGGGATTATGTTCCCTTGGGATAATTTTCTATCACGCAAGTGACAATCCAATGACAAATGACAGCAACTGTCAAATACATTGGTTCAAATCATTCCATCATTCGGTCAATCATTCCATCATTCGGTCAACCATTCAAAGATTGACAACACAGAAGAAATGCGAAATCTTAGATAATTTCAATGTCACAGCCTGTATGTCTTTTATTTATAAAATTGACTTCTGTACCTATCTATTTTGTGTCTAAAGTGACGTTCTACTAGTATTAATGGTTGTAGATTATCAACGTGCCTAAGCCTCAGAAATATGATTCCTTAAGATAATTTTGTATTTGCACGTGGGCAAAACCTCTAGCAGAAATTATCATTCTTTTACCTGGTTCGTAACGTTGGTTTTATAGCAAAAGCAATGGTTTGTAGAATTTTTCCTTAGGGAGTAATCCATTTTGACCTTATTGTGAGAAATTTATTTGGTGGAGCCTAAAACGAATCTTAACGCGATTTTTTTTATTATTCTGATTAAACTGGTATTTATAAGTTTTGGAAGATGAAGACGCATCATTGGGAAGCTCCTCACCCCACATAGACACCGATTTACTAAGAATTCAAAATGTTTTTATTTAACATAGGCCTCATGCTATGGGCACTTATAAAACGTCAGAAGTTGGGGCACCTTTGCAATTGTTCGTTTCTTCTGGAGATGCACCAGAAAGAAACTCCATGGTTACTCTTCTAAATTATTACAAAATTTAAAAAAATTGCATTTTAATAGGTATCGAATATATTTTCATTATTGAGCATTAAGTTAAAAATAAATTATTTATAATTTTTTTAATGCATTTATCTTATTATAGTTATATTTCATACCTTTTCTATAGAATTTAGGAGTTGTTACCACAGCCGTTTACGCCCCGCCTACTCATTTACGTAAACATTTTGCAATGGAAACAGGACCAAACCTGAGTCCGCCAAAAACATTCAACCTTATTGTTGCTATTGGAATAAGACTAACCGTTTTTTCTACAGTAAATCATCGAATATTTCTTCCTGCTCAGGATGAAGCGAGAGAGTCAGACTTTTACTTACTAAACTGTGTTCTTTCAGCTATTTTTTGAGTTCCAAAGGCCATGGTAACTCTTTCAAACGATTCGTTGCTTAGGAAAGGATCAACCCTGAACATACGAAAAACTGTCAAATTTAGTTTTAAAAAAAGACAACCTGTTTAATTTTTTACTGACAAACAATCTTGCGTTCATTCCTAACTTATTCACTCTTGACTTAAAGATTCCTAGGTTGTAGTCATCAGGTTACAGGGTCAAACCAAATAGAGTACCCAATTGCAAACACACACCTACACGCACAAAACGTTTTGGAAACACATTCATTGTGCGTGCAGCTAAGGAGTGGAATTCCTTGCCAAAATCTGTGTTTCCTGATAGCTACAACTCGGGAATCTTTAAGTCAAGAGTGAATAGGTTTCTTCTAGGTAAGCGAGCTCCATCGTCAATCGCATCGTCGCTTTCCATCAGGTGAGATGGCGGTCAAGAATCGCGCTTGACCGCCATCATAATAAAAAAATGGATCAACAATAAAAAAAGAAAACACGACTCCGGCGTATCGGCCATTTAAACACTCGTCAGACCAATACGGCGGTTGAAAGGTTAATACTGCAATCGAAAACAAATTCTGATGACTTAGGAAACAAAACAGAAGCAACATTTATAAATACTGACGCTGCCAGGAAACTGGCTAAACTTTCTCGCAATCATAACGAACTCAATTAGGCGAAGTAAGAAAGACAAACAGTTTCCACTTCCCTCAGCAAAGCGAGAGACAAAACGGAAAATATGAAGGCTTTAGCTGAAGAAGACAAAGGCTTAACCGCTTGTCATCTGGCGCAAATTCTAAGGGTGGGGTTTCAACAAAGATGTGCGAGGTTTTCAAACGAGATATGTATGCGATTTAGATACAGTTTTGAATTAGATCTACACTAATATTATAAAGAGGAAAAGTTTTTTTTTCTGTTAAGTGAGGTAATCTCTGAAAGTACAGGTCCGATTGTTATTTTTTTTTTCACTGATGGAGAGCTGCTTTATTCCTGAGTGACATAGGCTATATTTTATGTACATAGGCGGAGCTGTGGGCAACGGATATACATAAAACTGTATGTATTTTAATCTTAACTAATAGGTATTATGAAGAGATAGAATTTTCAAGTTTGTAATCTACGAAACTACTGAATCAATTCTGAAAATTCAATCACTAGTAGAATGATAAATTACCACGGAGTGACATAAGCTGTTTTACCTATGATTACGCAGGTGCTTGATTATCACTGAGTAACATAGGCTATGTTTTGATGCAGGTGGAGCCGCTCGCAGTAGCTAGTTTTATATATTGGTCAGTAGGTCGTCTTAGGGGA
Source organism: Mythimna albipuncta (assembly GCA_929112965.1). Classification (NCBI taxonomy): domain Eukaryota; kingdom Metazoa; phylum Arthropoda; class Insecta; order Lepidoptera; family Noctuidae; genus Mythimna; species Mythimna albipuncta. Next base: position 14,301,542 of record OV815982.1, read on the forward strand.
TTTTAGTTAAAGCTATAAGTAGCCATTCAATAAACATATACTGAACTGGTTGAAACATAATTAAATTAAAAAGTAATAGAGTAATAAGAAGGAAAGAGAAGTACAATAAATTGTAGGTCTATCTATCTACTTAAATCTGTTGGAAAAAAACAAACTAATAACTATGGCCCTTTCAAGTCACTTTTGACTATGCAAGACTACTGCCTTGCACAATCGAATCCACAACGTATGCAACTTTTTTATGTTTAGCTACTGAATTGGTTGTTTAACTGGTGTAATTAATTAAAATATATAAATATATCCACGCACCACATCGCTTGTATAGATTCGGTGAGTTTCTTCGCACCGCTCAGCTTCCTCGTTCATCTTCGTTGGAAACGCACCCTTAGAGTTAAACGGGAGGATCTTTTATGCTTTCTGAGTGATGAGTAAGAAGTTGTAGCTATATCAGATTGTTATGGTATAAAGTTGTGTTTGTGGAAACATTCAACGGTAATTTTTAGGGTTTCGTATACAAAAGGTAAAAACGAGAATAGAATAAACTTATTGTAAACCAAAAAGTAACATAACATAAACATAAACTTAAATCTATGGGTACAATGGCGGTCTTATTGCTGATAGCGATATGACAAATTGGATTGAAACGACTAAAACAATAAAGGGGTAGTCTGCGGTGTACTGCTAATAAATTAATCAAATACTAGGTCAGCATATAAAACACTACATAAATACTAAGACTTATTCCAAGCTATATATCATTAACTGTGACAGTTGAAAATTTGGATTAGGCGCACAATGCCACATTCGCAAAATGACATATTGACGCAAAATGCCACATTCGCAAAATTACTTTTCTCAAAATGTCACATTGGCAAAATACCACATTATCAAAATGACACATTCTAAAAAAATCATAATTGTTTTGTAAATGTACGATTTACGTAAATTAAAATATAAAAAAAATTATTAAAATTACTTATTTACTTCTTGCAGTGGGCTTTTTTTCATAAAAACATACTAACATCCAAATAAAAAAAATACTGAGTTCGACATGACATTTTGGCATTCTGCGAAAAGTCATTTTGCGAATATGGCATTTTGCGAAGATGGCATTTTGCTAATGTGGCGTTTTGCGATATGGCATTATGAGAATATAACATTTTGAGAATATGACATTTTGCGAATGTGGCATTTTGCGTCAATATGTCATTTTGCGAATGTGGCATTGTGCGCCTAATCCGAAAATTTCTCAGATGATGTATTTTAGTTGCTGCTATAACAACAAATTCTTACTAAAAATCTCAATACGGTGGTGTAAGACGAATTATACAAAAAATACGATCTAAGACTAAAAATAATAAAAAAACTGGCCAAATGTGAATTGGTCTCGCACATGAAAGGTTCCGTACTATTATTTGTACCATTTTTTTATGCAGCTTATTTTATTTTGTTTATTGTTATAGTGGCAACAGAAATACATCATCTGTGAAAATTTCAACTGTATAACTAACACGGTTCATGAGATACAGCCTGGTGACAGACGAACAGACACACATACCCTTACCTCTCGAGCGCCAGGAGATCACGTGACCCGGAAAATTGCACTGTTTACGTAAACAGCCAACTAAAAAATATATAAAAAATACTTAAAAAATAAAAAATAAATAGTTTTTTTAAGAAAAACGATAATAATTATGTATAGAAACCAAAATTTTCGCCCAAATATCTTTCGTACAAACGTGTATATAAACATCCAAGACATCTAAGTTGTACAGACGTATGTACAAACAGCACTCGAGGGGTTACAGACAGACTTTTACCTTTTAGGTACGGAACCTTAAAAACTACATTATTTTATTTATGAACTAGCTTTTACCCGCGGCTTCGCCCGAGTCTCCCCTTTTCTTCCCTGTTTCTCCCCCTTTTCTCACTTTTTTTTGTAAAAAAATTAGGCTATGTCCGTCTCCAGGTTCCCAACTATCTCTGTACCAAAATTCATCAAAATCGGTTTTGCTATTTAGGCGTGAATACGTAATAAACAAACAAACAAATAAACAAACAAACTCACTTTCGCTTTTATAATATTAGTAAGGATTACTATAAAATTACCTATATATAATGAGGTTCCAATCCGCTCAGATGCAAAAGTATCAAAACTAATTAATTTAAATTGCATTGAAACTGAGAACGGTATTGATGCTAGCGTGAATGTCCATTTCAGAATTCAATTTCGAATTACAGGTCGTGGTTGTAATTGCTATGGGAAATCTCTTTACTATACTTTTTGTTTATCAATAACCAGCAATTAACTTCTTCCGTTCTGGGTCGAGCGAGAGGGCGTGTTAGACTTTTACTTACTAAGTCCAACTTTGTTCTTAAAGGCGGTTATTACACTGCGACGCACCACGCAGCGTAGCGCGTGAATATGCACCTACGCACCTACTTGCGGGAGTGCGAATCTGCATAATAGTGCGATTTTTTACGCACTCACGAACGTATGTAGGTGCGCGCATCAGGCAACGGCATTTTTGCTGCCGCCACCGCCGCCGGGAATTTGATCCCGATTTCCGGCCACTGTGGCGCGGGCTTGCGGACAGTGAGCAATGGGTAGCTCGCTGTCCGGCCGTCCGGTAACTGTCCGGACCAAGCCCAAGTCGTCAACGGCGCGCACTGTTCGCGCCTCAAGGAGTTGTCAGCAACAGCAGGGACCCAGCCGGGTTAAAGCCTACTGGGGCCAGGGTTATGCGAAAGGGCGCTCGAGCCCCGGTATGAAGGCTAGAAGGAACGGGGTGGGTCTTTTAGTCAGTAAGAGTCTGACACTATCACTCGCTCCACCCAAGAGCGGGGGATGTCATTGGATGATTTTATCCCACCAAAAAAAAAAGGGGGGGAAAGTGCGTTTTGTAAATTTACGCAGGCACTCACTCATTTCATACAAAATCACGCACGGTACTACGAGACTCAGAGTGCCATACCTTGAGTGTCGCCCCGCACCCACGCGCGTGAGTGCATGTTTCTGCGCATGTAGATGATCTGCATGAACGCGCGTGGATGCATTTTCTGTGTGTTGAACTGTGCGTGTTTTCTGTACAAACGGAGATACTTACAAGCAACGATAAGACACGCATTCACGCACTACGCTGCGGGGTGCGTGGCAGTGTGAAAACTGCCTTAGTTGCCTTTTGCGTTCCAACTTTTTCGAATATTCCCTCAGTCGAATTGATGCCTAATTGACCAAACGATCTCGTTAGATATTACAATATTTCATTGAAAACTTTTCGCAATATTCCACTTAATGTTAGAAACATTCATATAAAACAACTCGTAACAAATTATATTTTATCAACTTTCAACAAACTACACAGACATTATTTATCAAAATAACATTCTTCATCACAAATTGGATTTAGATTTCAATTTGGGGCCGTCCAGACAACAATTGGAACTGATTTGTAGCGAGCAAGACAAATTGTTGACAGAGTAGAAGAAAAATGTGAAAAAATAAATTGTGTTTACCTACTTACTTTCATTTTGTTCATCACAATTAACATCGTTTATACTATCACATAATAATATTAGAATGGTTACTTAAATGTAGAAAAATATAAAAAAAAATTGATCCAAATAATTCAAGATATATGTTAACGATAAATGTATTTAATGTCAATTGATAGCAGTATAATCAACATTAAAATAATAAAGAGGTAATGTTTGTATTTTTTGTTTGAAAGAGGTAATATTCTCTGGAAGTACTGGTCCGATTGCTAAATTTTTTTCACCGTTAAAAAGCTGTTTTATTCCTGAGTTTCGTAGGCTATATTTTATACTAGCTTTTGCCCGCGGCGTCGCCCACGTCACTCCGGGATAAAGCAGCTTTTTATCGATGTAAAAATTTTACCAATTGGATTGGTTACTTCCAGAGATTACCCTCTACATACAAACTTACAAATTTTACCTCTTTATTATATTAGTATAGATACGCGGGCCGCGTATTGTTGGCGTGTTAAATAATCACGCCAATAATATGAAGACGAAAGTTTGTGTGTGTGTAATTCGTTACTTCTTCATGCTAGACTGAATGGATTTTACTAGAAGAGCTAGACCATATCCTAGTATTTATAGCACATAAGATATTTTCTACTATCACGCGGGTGAAGCCACGCCACCGGTTGCAGCTAGATATTGCATATATACGAAAAAAAAAAACAATTTAGGATTAATAAATTTATTCAGTTGCCGTTTTTTTTTTTTTTTTGGCTTGCTTTTTAAGCGGCTTCTTCCACATGAATCTTTTCTCATTACTATATTAATATAGATAGATAGATAGGCTCGCGCTTGGACTAGTGGCCAAGTGAGATAGTTCTTATCTGTGGAGCAGGCTTGCCTAGAAGTAACATTTATTCAGAAATAGTCATTTATTTATCTAGTTGCACCTACCATGTTATATTTCTGCACCACCCTAAGGTCGGCTGGTAGACAATGCCATTAAGCAAGCATTAAGTCCGCCTTTGTACAGTTTTTTGTGCAATATGTATTAATAAATAAATTGATTTAAAGACTCTAGCACGAAATTCCACTCCTTAGCTGTATGCACAAAGAATGTGTTCCCAAACGTTTTGTGCGTATGGGTAAGATGCTCACGGTGGCCCGATGAAGAAATGGATTTAGCGTGATTTAGTTATGCAATTCCAACGCACACTCCCCGAGATGCAACCGGTAAAAAACCAACAGGGATAGCCAATAATTCTCTTCACTTGTTTAATAATGGACTCAAGCGCATCAAGCTGGTATCTGGCAGATCCAACCCAAAAATAAGAGCAGCACTTTTAAAACAACACATTTCATCAACCAATGTACAAAACAAATTGTAACTTCCATAACAAAAGCTAAAAATATAAAATGGAAACGAAAAAAATAAAAATCATTACTTTTTTTTCTCACTAAACAAAAAACCTGGCTTTGTTTACAACGACACTCATAAACGCATCGGTCTGTACAAATTTTAATGAGTCCACTACTATTTTTCTGTATTTTTTCTGTACATTATTATCGTGGCAATGTTGAAGAGAATACTGCTGTATTTTGTTTCAGCCCTTTGATGTGCTCGTTTGTAGAATGGGTAGGATTAATGAAACCCTTCAGATTCTTTGGTTTTGTTAATTAAGTTTTATTTTATGTTCTGTTATATTAATTACCGGTTCTGCACGCTTAGCCAAGTTGTTATTCTACAATCGTTAACGCTGTCGAAAAGTGATGAAACGGATGGGAATGTCGTCAACAACACAAAACGAACAGACAATTCGTAGCCAAATTCACATCGTTCAAAATCGTTTCTACAATATTTAACGCTAGATCCTTTGTTATACAAACGCTACATTGTAGAACGAGCGGCCGACTCAGGCGCGTCAACATGGCTACCAACTTATCGTTTTCTACAATTGCTGTCACCGAGGCGTTACCGATTAGAGAACGGAATTCGATTGTAACTTGGCTAGGGGGGCTGTAGCTAAGTCGGCAATAACAGAACCCTTATCAGTCCGTCTGTCCAACTGCCATGATCCTTTTTCTCAAGATCGCATAGAGATTTGTAGCTGATCTGCTACCCCAAACAGCAGTAATAATAATAATAATTAAGTATCTGTGTTTCCTGATAGCTACAACTTAGGAGTCTTTAAGTCGTGAGTGAATAGGTTTCTTCTAGGCAAGCGTGCTTCATCGTCGACCACATCATCGCTTACCATCAGGTGAGATAGTGGTCAAACGCAAGCCTATCATTAATAAAAAAAAAAGTAAGAAAATAATAATAATTTATTTGCGTCATGATTTACATTTTACATTAAATACATAGAACTGTAAACTGTATGTAGAGTTTAAATTGATTATACAACAGTATGGTGACACCAGCACCCCTACTAAGTTGCCAAAACAACTTGTTTTAAAGATGCTGGAAAAAATCAAGCTTCTGAGTCCACGCAAATTGCAGATATAGCCGTTTATGCTTCGTTTAGATGAACATTTTGAGACTACTAAGGAAGTCAAAACCTATAGGGTACTGTCTGCTTGTGAGACATAAGAAGGGTCCTATTTTATGTAGATAAAACCCGAAAACTGTGGTAATACGTGTATACGTGTATATTTAACTAATTTTTGATACAGAGTTCACAAAAGAATACGTGAGGTGAAAAATTGAATATAATAATTTTAAAAGTCGGGTATCTTCTCAAATTAATTTTTAGACGTCATCATGTTCCTGTTGAACTTTGCTGAGCTGTGACTATTAAAAGGATGTGGTGATGCTGTTCACATTCGTGTAGGCGCTTGCAGCTGCGCCAGGTACTTTCCATTGGCCTAGAATTCTGTTTGGCATGAAGCAAGGTCGTACAAGTATATGAAAAAATCTGAAAACTATTCTGTGGTCACGTCACAAAAAAAAAAACCGCCGCCGCCGGGATTCCGATCCCGATTTCCAGCCACCATAGGCGCGGGCTTGCGGACAGTGAGCAATGGGTAGGTCGCTGTCCGGCCGTCCAGTAACTGTCCGGACCAAGCCCAAGTCGTCGACGCCGCGCACTGTTCCCGCGCGCCTCAAGAAGTTGTCAGCAACAGCAGGGACCCAGCCGGAACGAAGCCTATTGGGGCCAGGGTTATCCGAAAGGGCGCTCGAGCCCCGGTATGAGGGCTAGAATAACCGGGGTGGGTCTTTTAGTCAGTAAGAGTCTGACACTATCTCCCGCTCCGACCAAGAGTGGGGGTTGTCATTGGATGATTATTTCCCACCATAAAAAAAGACTTGAATTTTATTTACATAGGTAAGTTTGTAGGAACCATGTAAGCGAAACCAACTCACACGTATCCTGTTTTTTGAGGTAGGAAGCCATCAAACATTTTTTCCCAGATATTGGTATCATGTTTATCTTTTCTACATATGTCTTCCTGCCCGAGTCCCGTTTTATTTGGGGTCGCCGCTACACGTTTTTTCTTCCATGCTGTCCTGTCACTCGTCACGCTATCACTAACTCCCTTTTCTTTCATATCGCTTCTCATACAATTTATCCATCTTTTTTGGCCTCCCTCTTCCCCTCTATCCATCCACATGTAAACTCATAACTTTTTTAGCAACATGCGTTTCATCCTTCCTTTTCACATAACCATACCAAGACAAACGATTCCCTTTCAACTTTTCAGTCACTGGCGCCACATTCAAACTTCCCCTAATATATTCATCTTTTCTACATAATATGTGAAGAAAAGAAAACCCTAAACCAAAACCTACTTAATAAAAACTGGTTGTCCTAATTTATTTTAGCCGATGTTATCCTGAGGATGAAAATCTAACTTCCAACAACCATTATGCCACGTACGATGTCACAAAAAAACCGTCAATCCATTTCCAGTCACGACCAAACGCCTCTCCCCATTCTCATTAATTATGTATCACATATATATAAAATATTGTTTAATTATACGCAAGCACACAACATATTGTGTAATTGTATACATATTATCACATAGCAACTCTTTGTACTTAAACATGATGATGAAATAATGTTTCCACAAATCCTTTTGAGGTTCATAAATTGGTCCTTGATAAGTTTCGTTTTACTTTGTTGTATTAATATCAAGAAGGAGAGGATTTATGTAATGCTATTATTATTATGGAATTATGTTGAGCATCCCGAGTTGTTAGGAATGGCAGGCGGTCGCCCGAAGCAGTAATGCTAGCAAAGGAGGCTGACCGTATCAAGCCATAGCCACCGCCGGGATTCTGATCCCGATTTCCGGCCACTGTAGGCGTGGGATTGCGGACGGCGAACAATGGGTAGCTCGCTGTTCGATCGTCCGGTAATCAACCGGACCTAGCCCAAGTCGTCGACGGCGCGCATTGTTCCCGCGCGCCTCAAGGAGTTGTCAGCAACAGTAAGGACCCAGCTGGGTCGAAGCCTTTCGGGGCCAGTGTTAGTTTCGAAAGATAGCTCAGCCCCGGTAGGAAAGGCAACGAAGAACCAGAAGTGAGTTTTTAGTCAGTAAAAGCCTGACACTATCTCCCGCTCCGCCCAAGCGCGGGCAATGTCATTAGATGATTTTCCCACCGAAAAAAAAGCATCCCATGTTGTTGCTTCAAAGTTGTATGTCAGAGATTTATTTTTTCATACTTTGATGGAACATTCAAGAGACAGGGAGTTTTGGTTGTTTTAATATGCGAATTACTTATCATTTATTAATAGACATAAGAAATATATTATTCTAAAGTCTTAACCATCGCTATCGGCACCTAGTTGCTGGCTTATCGGTTATACTTTAAGTTAAATTTCGGTTTTTTTTTGTTCTGTTCCCTAGTATCAGACTTGTACTGACTAAAGTTCATCTGTGTTCTTCAGTTGCCATTTGCGTTATAAGGTTCACGGCCACTCTTTCAAACTTTCTCGCATCCTTATTTATGTTATGATCATAACGTTTTTAGAGGACATAAAAATAATTCAAAACACCCATACGCATAAAACATTTTGGAAATACTTTCATCTTGCATCTTCTTCTTCTTCTTGCCCTTGTCCTATTTTATTTGGGATTGGCGCAACACGTTTTTTTCTTTCATTCTGTCCTGTCACTCGTCACACTATCACAAATTCTCTCAAAAAAACAAACTTTACCTGTTTATTATATTAGTGTAGATGTGTATTTATTGCCGCTAGAAAAACATACTGAAAATGGAATAAATTCAATATTTAAGTGGTGCGGTATGGGAATACAACAAACCCCTACAAGGTGGACCGATGACTTGGTGAAGGTTGCGGGAATCGGATGCGAGACGCACAGGATCGTGCATTGTGGCGACACTTGGGGGAGGTCTATGTCCAACAGTGGACGTCTATCGGCTAATAATTGGATCGGCTCTAATCGGTTTTTAAATAATTTTAAATCCCTGGCAGGAACTACAATATATTTGTCAGATCAATCAACCCTCATTTTGTTCATCCAAATTGATGATTGAATAGGTATACACCAACCCAATTAGTCTAATTTGTCGCATAATTCCAATAATCATAATCTATCAGTACATGTGTACATAATAAATAGATATAATACACTTAATAACTATGTACTTGATAGGTACTAGATGGATTATGTTGAATCTGATTGACGCTCAAATACATTCCATGGATTGTCTGTCTGTATCTACTTGATACGTATCATATGCAAATCAAAGACATTTCATGAACGTGAAATGCCTTCGATTTGCTTTAAAGGTCGTATCTACATTAGGCGTCGACGATAGCAACACGATATCATACGAGTTTTGTACCTCAACATCGTTAGTAGTCGTTAAAGATTGGAAAGAATATTTTAATAACAAATCTCTAGAAAAAAAAAATCTGGTACAAGACAAAGAAATATTCTTGCCAAGAAAGCGTATTTGACATCGACGCATTAGTTTACGAAAATCCCTTAAATAAAAAGACTATGTTGAAGACACGCTTGTTTGGCAATCCTACTTCTCCACATGTGGCTCCCCTGGCAGCTCATAAACTGCATTTATTGTAGTCATCTATTAACTGCTCCAACGTCATTTTGACGTTTTACGTGGATTATGTTGAATCTGACTGACGCTCAAACACATACCATTGACTTTCTATGTCTACTTGATACATATCATAAGCAAATTGACGATATTTCACGTCCAATAAAGACCGAATTCATATGAACAAGACAGTACAATGTGAACCTTCTCATATTCCTTGTACGGAATGCGGTCACACCTCTTGTTCAATTTTGAAGCGAAAAAAGTCATTGGATAATATCCCAGAAAAAAAAAAAAGCGATCGCACAATCTCCGTACTGCTTATGGTTAAATGATAAGAACGAACTGGGAATCAAAACGTGCAATTCCAAAGCGTATCTCTCCGAAATGTGTGTGTGTGTGTGTTTCCTGTCAGAAGCGGACCCATGACCCCTTGCGCCGGGCCTTGGTCGAGGCCATGGTCCGGAGCGAGGAGGAGTGGCAGGCGGTCACCGACTTCTGCGAAGCAGTAATGCTCGCTAAGGAGGGGGCCAACCGCATCAGGCAACGGCGCTCTCGCCGCCGCCGGGATTCCGATCCCAATTTCCAGCCACCGTAGGCACGGGCTTGCGGACAGTGAGCAATGGGTAGCTCGCTGTCCGGCCGTCCGGTAACTGTCCGGACTAAGACCAAGTCGTTGACGGCGCGCGCTGTTCCCGCGCGCCTCAAGGAGTTGTCAGCAACAGCAGGGGCCCAGCCGGGTCGAAGCCTACTGGGGCCAGGGTTATCGGAAAGGGCGCTCGAGCTTTGGTATGAAGGCTTGAAGGAATGGGATAGGTTTTTTAGTCAGTAAGAGTTTGACACTATCTCCCGCTCCGCCCAAGAGCGGGGGTTGTCATAGGATGACTTTCCCATCGAAAAAAAAAACCCATGACCCCCAATAGGCTTTGAACGTGCTGGGCCCCTACGATTTACTGACATCTCCTTCAGGCGCGCGTGGAACTACGCGCCGTCAATTTCTGAGACATCTGACCTCATTTTAAGAACGATAAGAATTTAAATGAATTTGAAATAACCAATACGTCTTCAATCACACACCCAATTGGAAATTCAGGAACCAATGCCTTCTATTTGTTTTCGATTAGGACTTCGTATACAGAGTGTTACTGAAATATATCGTGTCTATACATCAGCGTCAGTCCCCATAAGGAACATATGAAGGAATTGACGTGAAAAACGACTAGCGTTTTATCATAGAAGGAAAATATAATAACGCGTTTTTTTAGAACCACCTGTGTATGATGTTATACTAGGTGAGTAACGGGTTTCTATAACGTTATTCGACGACATTGGAACGGTAGCTTTTTACCGACTATGATAATACTTTTTTTTTGTAGGTTGTAAATCATTGAATGACGTCTTCCGCTATTGGTCGCTTCGGAAAGGTGTGACAGATTTTTACTGATTAAAAACCCACTCCTGTTTCTTCGTTGCCTTTCATACCAAGACTGAGTCTTCCTTTCAGAAGCAGAAACTTGGCCCCAGTAGGCTTCGACCCTGCTGGGTCTCTACGGTTTTTACGGCGCGCGAGGAATACTACATGCTCTTGACAACTCGGGCCCGGTCCGAACGGTTATTGGACGGCCGTACGGCAAGCTACCGATTGCTTGTCGTTCGCAAGCCCAGTTCTACGATGGCTGGAAATTGAAGTCGAGATCCCGGTGGCTGGGTGAGAATATCTATGGCCACCTCCGTCACTAGCATTACTGTTTTGTATAAAGAGGCGACCGACTAAAATTCCCTTTCACTCTAGATCATAGCCAGTACTAGGGCCTGGCACGAGAGATCACTGCTAACCCCACAAGGACACGGTGGCGCACTGTCCAAACGGGGCATACCTCTACCGAGTGCGTCAACGTGTCCTACGGGCGGTCTACATCCATACGCGGTGACCCTTACGAATAAAGAGGTGACTCATCATCATCAGCCGATACACGTCCACTGTTGGACATAGGCCTCCCCAAGCGTCGCCACATCGAACGTTCCTGTGCGTCCCGCATCCATCGGTTTCCTGCTACCTTCACCAGGTCATCGGTCCACCTTGTAGGAGGCCTTCCAACACTGCGTCTTCCGGTACGCGGTCGCCACTCCAAAACCTTTCGGCCCCAACGGCCATCTGTTCTGCGAGCAATGTGCCCTGCCCATTGCCACTTAAGTTTGGCAATTCTTTGTGCTATGTCGACAACCTTAGTTTTCCTGCGGATATCTTCATTTTTTATTCGATCACGCAAGGAAACCCCGAGCATAGCCCTTTCCATTGCTCTTTGGGTGACTTTAAGTCTTCTCATGAGGCCCATTGTGAGCGACCACGTTTCGGAGCCATATATCATCACTGGCAACAACACGCACTGGACTTTCGTCTTGAGACACTGTGGTATGTTGGACGAGAAGATACCGCGTAGCTTCCCGAATGCTGCCCAACCGAGTTGGATTCGACGGTTGACCTCTTTCTCAAAGTTTGACCTACCCAACTGGACTGTCTGTCTGAGGTAGACGTAATCGTCCACAACTTCGAGTGTAGAGTCTCCAACCTTGAGAGGTGACTAGATGCTTGCAAACTAGCGTTCCAACCACGGTGACCAAGGTTTATGTGTTTCTGCTACTTGGATGTAAACCACGCAACAACACGTCAGTGGTTGGGAAAACGCGCCTCCCAACCAAGGGCGTTGAAGATCACAGTTTACAACTGCTGTCTCCACGGATCCAAACTAGCAAGGTCACCTTAGTTGAGACGCTGGTTTGCAACCATTTGGTCACCCTTTAATACGGCAACCCAACATACCTAGTTACTAATTACTTTTCAAGTGGCCAAGCTCTCAAGTGAACTCCCTAACAAACAGTTATCAAAGCCAATTAGACACAATGATTGCTGTATTATTAATTATTTAGTCTAATTGGTAGCATACACATGCTTCAGACAATCGTGGTAGCGTTGTGTAATATGTACTATGTATGTATTAATCTAAATACCATGAGTTGACAAGTTGTGGGCGGATTATATTGAGGGTACTTAATGTTAAAGTAAATATACATATGTTTGTTATATTACCTCAGTCTGAATGGATTATAATTTCGCTCTTGAAATCATCTTAATCTAAAGCAAATAAGTTAGGGAACAAATACATATCAACACATAATATTGTCAACTTCTTAGAATGTTAATTTCTCATAATGGCAATTTCTCAAAATGACTATTTCTCACAATGACAAATCCGCATAAAATCAACTTCTCACAGTGTTAATTTCTTAGGGTCGACGCTGCGTTAAACGGACGCCCACGACTGGTGTCCGACGGGCGTGTCGGGCGACTCTCACCAGCTCTCCTAGCCAAGTTACAACCGTTTCTATTCTATTCTCTTGTGTCTCAGGTTGGCCACGCCTCCGATTCTTTTGTTCTAACCACGTGATTGAGCGTTGAGAAGACGTAAGAACAAAATAATCAAAGGCGTGGCCAAGTCGAGGCGTTCGTCACAAATGAAAAGAATTGAAACGGTTGTGACTTGGCTAGGTGGGCAGGTCATCGGTCATCTTCCAACGCTACGTCTTTCAATGCGCGGTCACCACTCCGAAATCGTTTGGCCCCGTGGACCACATATAGACACCTGCACGAAAAAATAAGAACCAAATAATCCTAAAAAAGCGCTAAAAGAAAATACAGAGAGCATTCAAAATGAGGTACGCCTTCAAGCTGTCAGAAAAAAAAAAACATTACAGCCGAAAAGCAACACTGACATACTCATACGTAATTCATTAAAACATTCAACATACACTTCGTTTTATGTAAGATAGCATAGGGTAAACATTCGAACTAGAAACGCGCTGTTTTTTTGTGCAGCAACTAGTTTTTATTACAGATCGTAAAAGAATCTCTCTTAGCCAGTGATAAAAGCGCAGTGGGCAAAGATTTTAAGTCATCAGAGGTGACAATGTTTTGTTTTTGACAGTGTAAGCAGAATATAGAAAAAAACAAAAGACTATCAACGTAAAATGTAAGGGTCGCCGCACATGGACCACATTTCACAGCTACAAACGCCGCCTCGAGAAGCTAGAAGCGACCACAGGCCACTTATGGTCAGTGGCTGCTACTTTTTAACCCATTCGCGCAGTATCATAACGGACTCTGACGAAGAAAGTTTAAATGCGCGAATGGCAGTATACATATATATTTATTTCGGTCAACAGGATCTTTATCAAATACACACATGTGGCTTGAATACCACGATTATTCTACATTCTAAATACAGATAGTTTTACACAATATAGTTTGAACACATAGGTATAGTTGGGGCGGTTCAGAACAGGCCTGCCCCAGACCACTGTCTTACTGTGAAGACACGGACTCCCCATGGCATGCGGCGGCGTTTAGTACCCAGTTTGAGCAACAAAAAGCAAGCAGCGGTGATTTGTAGCATGTGGCGGCCATCGGCGTCTACCGTGTGCGACGAATGCATATAAAAAAATATATGAATCCTACTTTTTTTAATGGTGGGAAAAAATCACCCAATGACAACCCCCGCTCTTGGGCGGAGCGGGAGATAGTGTCAGACTCTTACTGACTAAAAAACCCATCCCGTTCCTTCAAGCCTTCATACTCGAGTGCCCTTTCGTAGGCTTCGACCCGGCTGGGCCCCTGCTGTTGCTGACAACTCCTTGAGGCGCGCGGGAACAGTGCGCGCCGTCGACGACTTGGGCTTGGTCCGGACAGTTACTGGACGGCCGGACAGCGAGCTTCCCATTGCTCACTGTCCACAAGCCCGCGATATGAAACCTACTGCGAATGACCTAAAACCTAATGTGCTGCCTTACACAATAAATATGTGAAGGAGCACAATGTGTATCCGGATAGCAACCACTTAGGTGTCTTTAAGTCAAGAGTGAATATGTCATTTCTAGGCAAGCGTGCTCAACGATGCCACGTGAGATGGTGTTCAAATGCGAGCCTATCAATAATAATAAAACAAATGATTTTATAATCAATATTTTGACTGATTTCGACTACAACACGTATATATAGTTTCCTCTTTAATCCAATAATAAAGACTCTAAAGCCCAGCTTGTAGCTGACAAACAAGTTGCTGATGAGACCTTCCTCCACAAAATCACACGCCTCACTGAGGCACGTCCGCCTAGGCACAATACACCGCAACCACTAGTCTATGCAACGAATGACGTCACTTCATGCATTTTAATGAACACAGAGCATCGTCCGTATGCAAACACAGTGAATACGTTGCCCTACTGTTTTGTATAGTGGGAAGTTTTTTAGTTGGTGTATGTGTTTTTTTTTTTTCGGTGGCGTGTTGAGTTTTTATGGGAGATTCACACCCTTATGTACATGCTAGTGACTAATGAGAATTCTTGTAATGTACTAGTTTTATTTGAATGGTGTTGAGAAGCCTTGAGCTGTCCTAGTTCGCTGTCGTCTCGAGATGTCGTAACATTAATTTATTTTATTTTTTTCTATTCAGGTTCTGAGGTTTTCTTACTTATTCTAAAGGTAGACTGGCAGTTGGGAAGCTGTTGAGCTTTAAACAAGTATACTTAAGATGCCACTTAAGACTACAGTCCACGGACGCATAGCTTCATACACGCGTACTCGTGTCATTATATGCTTGATGTACTTCAAGATGTGCCAAAAACGGCATCATTGCTTACCATCAGGTGAGATAGTGGTAAACCGCGAGCCTATCCAAAAAAAAAACCGATGCCTGCTAGAGCCAGTATAAAAAGGTCCTAGAAAGCGAATACCCCGTTAAATTTTGATCGTTTTAATCCCGTGGAGGGTTAATGCGGTACATGAAACACTAACTATTTGTAAAGATAAAATTAAAAAATAAAGTGCCTTTTTCTCATCCATTATTTTTTGTAACAGACAGATATGTACAAAAGTGAGCTTAACTCAGCAATGAGTTTTCTTCCAGCAATCCTTGTTAGTTATAAAGAGAGTACATATTTAAAGGAAATAGATGTGGTTTTAGTCTGTAAAAGTCTGACACGTGCTCTCGCTTCTCCCGCTCAAGAATGGACTTGAGTAGAAGAAGTCAACGCGGGCTTGCGGACAGTGAGCAGTGGGTAGCTCTGTCTGGTCTGGTCTGGTAACTGTCCAGACCAAGCCCAAGTCGTCGACGGCGCGCACTGTTCTTGCGCGCCTCAAGGAGTTGTCAGCAACAGCAGAGGCCCAGCCAGCCTACTGGGGCCAGGGTTATCCAAAAGGGAACTCGAGCCCCGGTATGAAGGCTTGAAGAAACGGGCTGGGTTTTTTAGTCATAAGAATCTGACACTATCTCCCGCTTCACCCAAGAGCGGGGGTTGTCATAGGATGATTTTCCCCACCATAAAAAAGTGGAAGACGTCATTAGATGATTTCCCACCCTAAAAAAACTTGACCTAGGGATCGAACCCAGAATTCCACCATCATCATTTCAGCCGATAGACGTCCACTGCTGGATATAGGCCTCCCCCAAGTGTCGCCACAATGATCGATCCTGTGCGACCGGCATCCATCGGATTCCCGTAACCTTCACCAGGTCATCGGTCCATCTTGCAGGAGGCCTTCCGGTACGCGGTCGCCACTCCAGAACCTTTCCATCTGTTCTGCAAGCAATATGCCCTGCTCATTGCCACTTGAGTTTTGCGATTCTTGCTATGTCGGCAACCTTAGTTCTCCAGCGGATATCTTCATTTCTGATTCGATCACGCAAGAAAACTCCGAGCATAGCCCTTTCCATTGTTTTTTGGGTGATTTTAAGCCTTTCGAAGAGGCCCATTGTGAGCGACCACGTTTCGGCACCATATGTCATCACTGGCAACACGCACTGGTCATAGACTTTCGTCTTGAGACACTGTGGTATATTGGATGAGAAGATACCGCGCAGCCTCCCGAACGCTGCCCAGCCGAGTCGGATTCGACGGTTGACCTCTTTCTCGAAATTAGATCTACCCAACTGGATTGTCTGTCCGAGGTAGACGTAATCGTCCATAACTTCGAGTTCGAGAATTCCATAAGGCAAACGAAGTAGTAAACCTCAAAAGTTACCCCTTCATAATATTGGTCTAGAATTCTAGACAGCTCATTTAAATTTTAAACGTTTACTGTCAGTGCTGTTCTGTTTACGTCAGACATACGACAGATTTCAGAATCCTTCACGTTTTCTGTCCGAAGTTTGTCTTAATAAAATTTCTGGAACCAGTCTCTGCTTATCTTACATTTGTCTGTCTTTGAGGCAAAAGAGTTGAGTGAATTTTTTGAACAAAGTATAATCTAAACTAATTTTATAGAGAGGTAGACATTTTTAGGGTTCCATAGTCCGTACCTTAAAAGGAGAAAAAAACGGAACCCTTATAAAAACACTCTATTGTCCGTCTGTCTGTCTGTCATGACCCTTTATCTCGGAACAGACGAGCAGAGAGACAAGCAGTCTGACAGATCGGCAGAGAGACAACAAAGTAATTCTATAGGGTTCTTTTTTTGCCCTAAAAATTAACAAATGTACCCTACACATTAACAAAATTTTACCTTTATAATATTGTTTAGTTCATTTAATTTACTAAAAACAAAAATCAAACGAACTTAGACACCTTACGAAAGTATCTCCAAAACTTCCACTAAACAACAATGACGTTAAGTTACTTAGCAAAAAGCTCTTTAATTCGGATTATAACAACTTTACTTGTTCCGACTTGTCGATTTTGAAGTAATGAAATACAATGGCCTTCACAACAGATTTTCCAAAAAAAAAAACTAGCCAAGTGCGAGTCGGACTCACGCACAAAGGATTCCGTACTATCCGTAGCAAAAACAAAAAAAAATATATATTTTTATTAAATCTTTTTGCACTAATAACAAATACTGTACAAAGGCAGAAATTACGTTTACTGTATGCGAGTCTCGTTTATTTTATTCAGTTTTTTAATATTTGTCGTTATAGCGACAAAAGAATAAAATAGAATAGAATTAACTTTATCGTACACAACTTATAAATAAACTTAAATCAACGGGTTCTATGGCGGTCTTATCACTGACAGCGATATCTACCACACGAACTTAGGACGAATCGAAAGGACAGAAATAATTAAAATAACTAATTTAAAAAAAATATCAATAAATAATAATTAATTAATTAAAAATTAATTAATTATCAATAAATAATAATTAATTAATTAAAAAATTAATTAATTATCAATAAATAATAATTAATTAATTAAAAAATTAATTAATTATCATTAAATAATAATTAATTAATTAAAAATATCATCTGTGAAAATTTCAACTGTCTAACTATTACGGTTTATCATATACAGCTCGGCGACAGAGGTGGAGTCTTAGTAATAGGGCCCCGTTTTGGTTTTACTCTTTACGGAACCCTAAAACTCTATGTTTGGGAAAAAAAGCCTTGAGACTTTAGCTACTTTGAAAATGTATTTTCTATATTATTATAAGTTTTGTGTGACATGATCATGTTTGTAAAAGTTTGAGAGGTGACTTATGAGTTTATTTTCGGTATGTACGGTTAGTTTCAAACTGAAATTGAGTTCTCGACTTTGACACTGTTTTTCATACAACCACTCTTACGGAATTATGACGTCATTACACATTTTTCATTAGATGTTTTGGAAACACAGTATCTTGTGGATATTATCTAGGCTTCTATTGAAATCAATTTATATGTAAAACTAATCCTGTAAAAAAAAGACCTGTAAAGACCTCTGAAAATCTGCCATTTCGCATGAACTTTGACACTTCATAATTTACTCAAAAATTATAAAAATAGAAAGCCTTGCTTTTATCAAGATTCTAAATGAAAACAATTTTTTTTTTTAACTTTTAAGCATTTAAAAAAAAACACGTAGGTATTTCCTGGAATAAGATTTGTAAAATATTCAAGTAAATTATGGAATTAAAATTTTTCAGGCGTTCTCTCTTTTTTTCGCGTTGTCTTTTTGTCAAATATCGCTCTGGATTAAGGCTTACAGTCCCTTGAACCATCTGGCCAAAATTATGTGGACGCACCTCTTGCTGCCTAGGCGGCAGTACGCAAATCTGTGCATTTATTTGCGGCCAACCGCGCCCGGAAAGCGTGCGGCTGACCTTTAAATCCATTTTCTTTGCAAAATATTGATTGATTTACATAATTCTGCAATATTCACTTTGAAGAATATTCAACCACCAATTTTTATGTGTAAAAATGTTTCTAAAGATCCAAGCCGGTTCGAATGAGTACGGAAAAGTTACGAAATTGCTAAATATTTTTCTAGACAAAAGTAATAATAGCACGAAAAAATCAAATATTGATAATGTGGTTCACGAATCTATAATAAACATATATTTTTTTCAAACCTATTAACTTGGCCGTTACCGAGGAGTAGGCTTCAGAAAGTCACTGTTTTATGGCACTTTTCGGGTGCTTGGGCCTTAATTTAAATGAAGTAACAAGCTTTTAAACCATGGTCGACGTTGACAATACGCGAGTGGAAAATCAGCCTCTTAAGTGTAATACGTGGGGATATCTGTTGCACTAATAAATAATAAACCATCTCTTGTATCGCATTTAATGTAAATAAATGGCTGTGACATTGAAAAAACAAAAACAAAAACAAAATTGTCCTCTTATATACAAGGTGTAAGGGACAGCCCTCCACAAACTTTAAGGGCTTGCTCAGTAGACGAAACTGAACAACCTACCACAATTTTTTTTTTTCAGGGAACGGAAAAAATCATCGGCCTCGCCATACAAATTGTCCAATCAAGTTTATGATTTTGTATGGCGAGGCTAATTTTTTTTTTTTTCGTTTCCTGAAAAATAATTTTCTGGAAGGTTGTTCAGTTTCGTCTACTGAGCAAGCCCTTAAAGTTTGCGGAGGGCTGTCCCTTACACCTTTTATTAGAGGATTCAAATACAAGCTTCTAAAGTAAAGGGTAAAAAAAAAACAAAATCGTATACAAGTATAATACCGGTACCTACTCTAGGTTTTTTGTTCGTCCAAGCTCAGCCTGCAAGAGCATCGTAAATCCTACTATCTATATATAATAGCATTGTGTTTGTTTACAGATGCGCTGGTTGTCCCCAACACACATGACTTGGCCAATGTTGACGCAGCGGATACGAAATATCGTCTAGACACGTAAGTATGATTTTCAATCTTATCTCTTTCAACATAAAGTGCAATTTAGAACGGAAAACTTCAGGAGTCAGCTTCAGGCTTTTGATTTTCTTTGCAGAAAACTCTCAGACAAATTTCAACTTTATCCTTCATAGTTTACAGTCTTTTCTCACGTGTGAAACAGTGTTGTCCCTTGTTTGTTTCAGCAGGATCATCGAAATGCGAAATTGAAAGTTACAGACATTATTTTAGGGTTCTTTTTAGTGTGACGTATAAAAGAGTAGTTTTAATATTATAATGAGAATGTGAAGTGAAATAAAAAGTAATGGGGTTTCGTATGAACGGTTTTGTATGAATTTTAAAATGCATCCGATATTTTTTCCGGGTGGATGTGAATTATTTTGTCAGTGAGGGAATTTAATTATAGGAATGGGCTTTAAAGTACTTCAATGCATTTTAAGTTTGCGATATCAGTTAAATTGGTAATCAATTTAATGATACTATAAGCCGATGACGTGTCAGCCGTCCATACCGTTTATAAAACCTAATAAATGTTTCGGGTATATTAATATCGTATTGACGCTCTAGAAAGAATCTCAATTTTTTTTAGTGAAATATACATAACTTTAACCTTTCAATCGGTCAATTACAGAAACGTTAGAAAGACAATGACAGCGTGAACGCCAGCGTTCGCATGAGGTTTAATTAATTAAATTGGTAACCCAATAATATTATATTTTTTTTACGCGACTATTTTCTGGCGTAGCTAACAATCTGGCAGTTTTCGAGAATTTGTTTATATGTATTTATATTTCTACGGCCCTAACGACACCTCTATAGCTGAAATCAAAAAGCCGTTTCTTAGGTTCTAGAACATGCTAATAAAATACACATACATACACACTTAAAAAACATAACGTTGTTGGCGTAGTCTACACTTAATATTATAAAGAGGTATATACACCACTATTTTTTAATTAGTACAAATACTTAAAGGGCGTATTAGAAAAGCCCTTGTAATAAATAATATTCATAAACAGCAAAGGTTTTTTTTTTTAAATTAGCGTTGGTTTATGTCACTCAATTTATCGAAATATTGTGCAGGCTATTGATTAATGAATGAATAAGTGACAATTATTACAGAAAAACACTGCCCACAGTATTTTCTACTAGCAATTGTTATGTTTGATTGATTCTATGATGAATTTACCTTTTTGTAGTCAATTTTAGGATTTCGGTTTTTTCTACTTTTACTACAAAAATATGATCAGAGACGGGTACAGATAGAGCCCCATTTTTTTTTGTTCTAATTAAAAAGTAGGGGTGTATAGTTTGGTATTTTTGTTTGGTTTTTTGGCGGGAATCCGATGGATGCGTGATGCACAGGACCGGTCGTTGTGGCGACGCTTGGGGGAGGCCTATGTCCAACAGTGGACGTCTTTCGGCTGATATGATGATGATTTTTGTTTGTAGGGGGTAATCTCCAAAAGTTCAAAAAAACTGGTCCAATTACAAAAATGTTTTACACTGATAGAAACCTGCTTTGCTACATGTTATGTACGCGGATGAAACTGCGGACAAAAGCTAGTCGTATAAAAGTAATATTCCTATTTATTATTTAAATAAAAAATTGGAAAACATAGCTCTTTTTAACCGTAAAACGTTGACTTTTTGAAAAGGACAAATAAAAAACTTTAAACAAAGAAAGCTCTTTGTAAACTGAATTGAAGTGAAGATTTCTAACACTTGAAATACAAAAGGGCATTATTCTCTTGATGAAGAGTAAGTTGATTGTCAGATAAAATAGTATTAACTTACTTAGACCTTAGTTTACTTATTTGCTAGCTTTTTTTTGACTTGAGAACTATAACCTAGCGGTCTTTAAGTCAAGAGTGAATAGATTACTTCTAGGCAAGCGTGTTCCATCGTCGGCCACATCATCGCTTACCATTAGGTGTGATAGTGGTCAAACGCGAGCCTATCCATTATAAAAAAAAAAATGAGAACTCTTTATAGTTATTTGTTGAGTTATCGTTCTACCCTGGGAGAAGTAAGGGGGAGTGACAGTGTCCAATGACTTTTTGATTAGCGTTTCCGTCAAACGATATGTACAAAATCCATGGCAATGATATTACCTGTCACTTGTCACATGACTTTTCTGCAGGTAATGTGAATATTAGTCTGTAAACGTCAGACACTCCTTCCAGCTCCACGCAAAGCGGGAGAAGACATTAGATGATTTCTTACCTTAAAAAAAAACATACAGACCTTTTGTTCACTCTTTGCATTATTAGAAATGATTTCATAATAAAGTTCCAATTTAAAAATTATAAAGTAGACAAAGAAAGAGTAGGTAACAATGACAGTTTGACACTCGTCTATGTAAAGATTTAAAGCTGGACGCACAACTAGCGAGGCACTGTGTGGTAATGTACAGTTACACAAGAAAGTGGTAAACAAATGTAATAAATAAATAAAATTTAAAAAAAAATCCACTACTTATTTGAATTTTGCTTCAGTCCGCTCGATCGGTGGAGCCAGGGAAGTTCTGTCAAGCAGAAGACATTAGTTGTTTTAAAATGAGAAAGTGCCACCGAGCGTAGCTCAGAAAGTGGTATCGAGACGACTTAAACTCATAAGCTGGTTCTAGGCGAAAGTAGATTTTGCACAGTCATAAGAAATGAAAATATATGTTATTTCTTTACACTTAAATGACTGAACTTTGTAAGTTTGGCACATGGATTAGCCATGACTTGGAAACAAAATCATCTTCATCATCATTATTATCATTTCTGCCGAAAGATGTCCTCTATTGGGTATAGGCCTTCCTGAAGTGACGCCACAATGTAATGGAATAGCACATAGAATTTTTGATATTCTGTACCTACTCGTAGTATATTTTCTGGCTACACAGGTGGATTGAAAAGTTCGCGGCCTTAATATGCCAACAAAATCAATAGATTTTTAAGTTACTTTTATTTTTTGATGTAATCACCACTGTTTTCAATGCATGCCTTCCATCTGGTTTCTGAAGCTCTTATACAAAATAGGCATTAACGGCAGCTTCAATCTCTTCATTTAATGTAAACTGTACTTACACGAGAGCCAAAACGCTGCCAAAAACAACTTTAATAAACCACTTCACGAATTTTCTTTCTAGGACAATTGCGTAAAATAAGCGTTGAATTCGCACAAAAAATCCACCACTAAGGAAACACATTTTCAATAATACCCTTTTTAAACTATCCTACGAAACATTTAAAGCGTGCAATGGACTATAAAACAGAGCATGGAACAAAATCCTTTTCGCTCGAACGCTAACACTTTTGTACACAACTGTACTATTCTATAAGCCGATTGGAAAAGTTGCAAACTCGAATTTGCTGGTAATAGGATTTACCTAGGTTCTAGTTCAAATATTGTGATGCCTTACTCTTTGTTAAGTCTTAGGACTTATTGTCAGGAATAGTATTAAAGTTTTAGACAGACTAAGTATTGATTTCGCAATGTTTTGAGGTAGCCATTGGTAGAGCAGTGTTATTCAATCTGTGAGTCGCGACCCTCAGGTGGGTCAAGAAGTCTTGCTTTCTGGTCGTGGTTGCGAAGTCAGCTACAATACTGTAGGTACCTATAACTATTTAGTAACAAAGCTGTGCCTGTTTATGCAGAAATACTTTATCTGATCTTTTTTCTATTTTTGACACCCAAACACGATTTGAATCACACTTGATTTAGAACTCTAAATTCAAAAAGCGGTCATAGAAGCGCAGTGTGCTGGTCCGCTAGCCGCAACTTTAAGGTCCTAGGGAGTCGCCACTATTTGTCTGTTTAAAAAAGGGGTCACGTATTTAAAAAGATTGAAAACCACTGCGCTAGAGTATACTTGACAGGTTCGCTTGTACAGTTGAGTTTCACAGGTAAATCGGAGCGTGTATGTTGCACAACTGTGTAGGTTTTCACACAAGCTTACCTGGCCGGTATAATAGTGCAGGTAAACCAGTCAGGTATAATATAAGAAGCCTACTTGTCAGAACCAGTGCGGTACCGCGCTGGCAGGACCAAACATGCTGCTGCGTCCAGCAGTGCCCACGACGCAGCTGTACGTTTCGATACTACATCACACCACGAAGGTTGAGGAGATCGTGGAGTATGTTCGAGTCAAGACGAGCAGCTGGAGCCGCGCCATAACACTAATTTTAAGTCGTTTGTGGTGCGGGTGCCGACTCATCATTTGGACACCTTCCTCAAAGGAGAGTTTTGGCCGAAGGGTGTCGTGTATCGACGATTTCGTGGAAAGATACCGACCTCGCAGCGGAACACGACGCCGTCACTTCGTGTGCAATAGTTTAATGATTAGTTATATTATCTCTTTATGTATTAGTTTATTATATTGTAAGATTATTTTTGTATTTTATCTATGGGCCTTAGATGCCTGATAATAAAGAATTATTATTATTATTATTATTATAACTGTGCAGGCAAACTTGTCAGGTACATTCCAACGTGTATGGCTACCTCTACCTACACTTTAGAAATAGTAAAGCTTTTTTTTTTGGTGGAAAATCATCCAATGACTTCTCCCGCTCTTGAGAGCGACAGGGTGCAGCAGACTTTTACTGACTAAAACCCACTTCTGCTCCTTCTTTGCCTTCATTCCAGGGCCTTGGGGTTCTTTTTCTCATAACCCGTCCTACGGCTCCAGTAGGCGCCTTTACTGTTTGTGATGGTACGCGAAGCGACGAGCGAGTTGGACTAGGAAGCAGTTACCTCCTTTTATGAAGTTGTAATGCAAACAAAGGAACTGGTGAAAATAGTGAAGAAGAGACAACCCACACGTCCTAGACCGATCCACACGTCTCAGAGATGTTCTGGACGGAGAGCAAATTACACCCTGCCTTTTTCATTATATCAATAGTATTGTGCAGGCAGGGGCCATAGTCTTAGCACATGTCTTGTATTTGTAATGACGGAGCATACTCTCCTGTTTTCCTTCTTCTAAAAAGGAATCATGAGTCCCAACAGTGAGAATATTCCCACAATATGTTATTGTTTATGATAAGATTGATTATGTTTATATTTCTAAGCGAGCCTGTTGCCTACCTCTCTGGCAAAACACTTTAATAAATCTACTTAAGTATCTAAATATATTTTTATAAAGAAATGTTAATCTTTCCTAACGAAGACCTTTTCTATTTTCAGATTAAAAAGTCGAAGATTACATCACAACGGTAAGTGTATATTGTAATAACAATAAATATAGTAGCTTGGCTTTATTAACTAACTTTGCATGGATATTAGAAATGTTGGCCTAGTAGGCCACAAATGCGGCCATAAGAAGCTAGAAGCGGCCACAAGTCACTTATGGCCGCTTAAATTTCATAACGCTAGGACAATTGGAAGTGGCCTAAAGGTGTTGATTACCGGTCAGTGAGTCAGTCAGTGCCAAAATTAGCTGTATTCACAGGGTCATATTTTAGGATCTACTGAAGCTACTAGAATGAAATTTGGCATACTGCTTTAGTACTAGTATATAATTACGTAGGTACAATTTCATCTCTATATTTGCAATAGGCATTGAGCTACAGGGGCGTCAAAAGTGGGTCGAAACGGTTCGTGTAAATAGTGCACGGCATGCGCGCGGAACTTGGCCTGCGCACTACCGTGCACTTAGATATCCTGGGTAGAGCGGGAGCATAAAATAGATAGGTACAGCAGAAAATCTCATGTATATACTTCACGAATTTATGAAAATTATAAATGATGATAATAATTTAATTGCATGAAATAATAGATATTTTAATGACATAAATATTAATAATTTGCATGCTTGCTTGCAGGCTGAATACAGTGACTTTTAGGTTATAAGATCTTTCCTTGTAAACAATGTATTTCTTGCAAATAAAATTTTGAATATTTTTTTGAATTTTGAATTTGACTTTTTAAACCTACGCTCGGTGGACGCACACTAATGAGCGTTTGAGCCGGAACTGTTCGACGAGTGATCCGAGACGCGACCGAGTCATCGTGTCTGTGAACGGTGTCTATGTGCGCGTTCCTCGAGCGCGCTTTGTATGTAGGTTGACTTCTGTACCTATTTATTTTGTAGCGGGAGGGAGTGTTAGACTTTTACTGAACGTCGGTCTTTGAGGAGTGGCTGGAAAGACCTCACGGCGTCCTCACCTTCCGCATGACGCAGGTTATCACCGGACATGGTAAGTTCGAGAGGTTCCTGTACCAGATTCATGCGGAAATGACGCCCGGGTGTCGCCAATGTGCGGGACGCTCGGAGGAAAAAGTGGAGCACACAGTTAGGGTGTGCCCTGCTTGGACGGAGCATTGCCGTGCTTTCGTGGGGGCGATCGGCGGCAGAGACCTCTCGCGCCGGCAGGCGGTCGCCTTCTTCTGTGAAGCGCAAAGGACAAGGCCGACTGCATCAAGCAACGGCACTTTCGCTGCCGCCGGGATTCCGATCCTGATTTCCGGCCACCGTAAGCGCGGACTTGCGGACGGCGAGCAATGGGTAGCTCGCTGTCCGACCGTCTGGTAACTGTCCGGACCAAGGCCAAGTCGTCGACGGCGCGCACTGTTCCTGCGCGTCTCAAGGAGTTGTCTGCAACAGCAGGGGCTCAGCTGGGCTGAAGCCTACTGGGGCCAGGGTTAGTTTCGAGAGGTAGCTCAACCCCGGTATGAAGGCACGAAGGAACGGGGTGGATTTTTAGTCAGTAAAAGTCTGACACTATCTCCTGCTCCACCCAAGAGCGGAGGATGTCATTGGATGATTTTCCCACCGAAAAAGAAAAAAAAGACTTACTAAAAAACCCTGCGATCGTAGCCGGCGTCGTCCGACAAGTCTTAGAGGAGCGCAACACGATAAAAAAAATATATATAAGCAAAGCCGCGGGCAAAAGCTAGTACTAAACATGAAAACTTAAATTGGCATAAGCTTAAAAAAAAAACTAATCCTATCCCAAATGAATCCTGAGCTCAACAAAAAATATAAGTAAAATCTGTAAGAATTGTCTTCAAAAGAAAAGAAAAAAAAAACAGACTTTGGACCTAACACTACGTCTGAGTTACGATCAAGTAATTCCGTACAAAGGCAAAAGAAAAAACTTTGAAGTATTCATAAAAAAAACCCTTTGTCAAAAGTTTTGGAGATCTCTTTCACGTGAAGTATATAAAAGAGAATTGTGAAAATATCCTTGAATCACTATGAAGCATTGTTTACTAGAAGAACTTTGGCTAAAGTTTGATGGCTAGAACAAAATAACCAATTAATTTTGTGGATCCAGAAGTTTTTGCATAATATATTATTCTGTAAGAATTTTTTTTATTAATCATAGATCGGAATACATAGGACTGTTTTATGTTCTTGCCATAGGTTAGAATGATATGGATATTCTCCGAGTCCCGGGATTTGGTTTTAAAGTAGTAAAATTATAAAAAAAGCTATTTTGTCTTCAGGACTAATGAAAGATTAGCCGAGCGCTCAAGGTCCGTGCCGGTATCTGTACGTAGCAGTACGTAAGTTTTGATAGCGTGCTGTTGACGTAGAATTTACAACGTCGCATATCAAGCGCTTATTGGCTTACATTTTTTTTTATATACATATTGACAAAAAGAATGAAATTCAATTAAATCCCGTAGTATCAGCCGGAATCCCGTGGAATATCCATATTAACATCAATGTTTGTGGATAATAAACCTAAATAGCCCTACCTATTCCGACTACTGGTAATGAATGAAGGAAATGGTTTATGATTGAGGGATTAAAAATACTTATCTAATGGTAAAAACCTGCTAGACCTTTTTTTAGGTCGGAAATCACCTAATGACATCTCCCGCCCTTTGGGCGGAAGATTTACTTATTAAAACCTACTCTTGTAACGGGGTTCACTTTTGCAAAACCCATGGCTTCAGTAGGCTTCGACCCTGCTGAGCTCTTACAGTTTTCTAAAATCTTTTAGAGGCACATTAGGCGACGTCGACGACTTCGGCTCCGTCAGGACAATTACCAGACGGTTGGACGGCGAGCTACTCGTTGCTCGCCGTCCGTAAGTTGACTAGAAATAGGGGATTCCGGTAGCCGGGGCGTGGGGGTCGTTCTCTCACGCGTGCGGGCCGCCTTCTTTGCTAGCAATACTGCTTCGCAGAAAGAGGCGACCGCCTGCTAGAGCTGAAGGATTTTTGCAATAGTCACCACAGCCCAGGAACGCACAGTGCAAGTTCATCTAACGAGACTTGTGTCAGAATTACTCAATAAAAGTCTGAAACTCCCTTTAATATTCAACAGCTTTCATACAACGCCGTCTGGCCCCAAACTAAGCAGAGCTTCTACTATGTGTGCTAGACATTTAGTATGTTATAGATACTACCTTCTGCCAGCGGCTTATCCCCCATGAAAGTCGGTTTATCCATATAATTTTTGGATCCCCTTTTCATCCCTTTAGGGGGAAAATTCTCTCTGAGTGCTCGCCAACGTCATAAAAGGAAGCCTTGTGCAAAAATTTCAATCCTTTACATTCGGCTGTGTATTAATATGTCAGTCAGTCAGTTTGTCCTTTTATACTCGTATACATAGGCACAGAACAAATGATCGTGCTCATCACATAAACAAAGTCTTGGGTAGAAATTGAACTCAAGACCTCTGGCTTAGCAGTCAGCGCCACAAATTACTAGGCCAAAATGCCAATCAAGTAGTTTTTAATAACTTTCAAATCTGAAGTTTTACCGGTTACAAATTCATTTATATCATAAAAAAG
Organism: Mythimna albipuncta; assembly: GCA_929112965.1. Taxonomy (NCBI): domain Eukaryota; kingdom Metazoa; phylum Arthropoda; class Insecta; order Lepidoptera; family Noctuidae; genus Mythimna; species Mythimna albipuncta. Next base: position 14,329,961 of record OV815982.1, read on the forward strand.
CGTGGGGTGCTCAATTTACGATAAATATGGCACAAAGCGCCCCACGCTTTTTTCACAATGATATTAATATTTTTCGTTCATTATTATTATTTTCTACCTATATTGAAAATTATTTTACACTTTTTAGTTTGATATGCACGCTTTCATAAAGCGTGTTTTTTTTTATTATGCATAAAAAAAAAACAGATTATTGTATTGTCATCAGTCTTTGATGGGTGTGCAAAGTTTGAAGAAAATCTGATCGCCCAAAGTTGGTCAAAATCGAGCTCAAAGGCGTTGGTTACAAACATACAGGTGAAGCTAATATAAGCGTGTTAAAAATATTGGTTCAGTTTTACACCAACATAAATCATAGTCCTGTACATCAAATTTTTAACTGAGCCAACATTTCATACAAAACTTGTCATATAACGAATACTAGGCACAAAAAATCCTCGACACTTTTTTATCTACAATGAAAACCAATTTCGACAGCATACGAATTCTGTCTACAAAATTCTATTCTGTTGTGAAATATCAAACTATTGTAATCAGGACCAAAATAAAAGTTCTTGGTATCTAGGTACTGTCGAAAAAGTCTAGATCAAAAATAAAAAGATAAGCTTTTTTTTTTTATGGTGGGAAAAATCATGCATTGACATCCCCCGCCCTTGGGCGGAGCGGGAGATAGTGTCAGACTCTTACTGACTAAAAGACCCACCCCGTTCTTTCTAGCCTTCATACCGGGGCTCGAGCGCCCTTTCGGATAACCCTGGCCCCAGTAGGCTTCGACCCGGCTGGGTCCCTGCTGTTGCTGACAACTCCTTGAGGCGCGCGGGAACAGTGCGCGCCATCGACGACTTGGGTTTGGTCCGGACAGTTACCGGACGGCCGGATAGCGAGCTACCCATTGCTCACTGTCCGCAAGCCCGCGTCTACGTTGGCCGGAAATCGGGATCAGAACCCCGGTGACGGCGGCGGCGATAACGCCGTTGCCTGATGCGTTCGGCCTCCTCCTTTGCGAGCATTACTGCTTCGCAGAAGTCGGCGACCGCCTGCCACTCCTCCTCGCTCCGGACCATGGCCTCAACCAAGGCCCGGCACGAGAGGTCTCCGCCGCCGATCGCCCCCACGAGGGCACGGCGATGCTCCGCCCAAGCAGGGCACACCTCGACTGTGTGCTCCACCGTGTCCTCCGGGCGTTCCGCACAGTGGCGACACCCGGGCGTCACTTCCGCATGAATCCGGTGTAGGAAACTCCCGAACGAACCATGTCCGGTGAGGACCTGCGTCATGCGGAAGGTAAGGACGCCGTGAGGCCTTTCCAGCCACGCCTCAAAGAGGGGACTTACCGCCATGAAAGATAAGCTTACTCGACAAACGTTGTTTTGCCATACAAATTATTTCGGGCCGTAGTTATTTTCAGACCCAGCAAATATGGGTTGATTCCTTTTTAATACCATTCAACTAATAGTCTGTCTAAAAAGTCAAATTATTTGGAAATTTTTAAACGAATTAAAAAATCTGTAATAAATATTTCATACTAGCTTTTGCCCGCGACTTCGTTCGCGTGGAATAGTGACTTCCGGCAGATAGTACTGAATTGATGCCGACTCTTGACCAATAGATGGCGCTGTATGTCCGGAATAAATTTTATTTTTTATTTTATTTTTTATGTTATTGTTTGTAATAAAAACTATCCTATGTCCTTTCTCAAGTTCCAAACTATGTCTGTACCAAATTTTACACAAATCGGTCCAGTAGTTTAGGCGTGAAGCAAAGACAGACAGACAGACAGACAGAGTTACTTTCGCATTTATAATATTAGTTTGGAAGTTTGGATAGTTTGGATTATACTTTTTATAAGATTCTATTAGTAAACCAGGATTACCTATTTGCAACCTTGATTGTTTAACCTGTGTTGACTGCATCAGATTTCAAGAATTTGATTATTTGATTATATTACCCAAGTCGGTTGACTTTTTAACCAACTTCGAAAAGACCTCCTTGGTTTTATGTATTTTATATGTATGTTCACTGATATAATAACGAAGAGACAAAACTATCTATTATAGAGACACCGACTTCCGAAATTAAAGTTATTTTGTACTTTTCAGTGTTTTTTTTATATTGAAGTCTGTTTATTTATTTTTTAGACAGACTATACCTACCACTGATATTGGTGTAGAGTCTGTCTAATAAGTTAAACGACTTGGGTAATTAATAGGATTTAATGAAATCTGATGTAGTCAACACAGGTTCAATAATCAAGGTTGATTAATAGATATAGATCATTGTTTACTAACAGAAGAACCTAATGAAAAGTATCGATTATAAGTATTTTTTTAATGATTAAATATTATACAAAATTCCCAACTCGGTTGACTTATTAGACAGACTCTACACCAATATCAGTGGTAGGTATAGTCTGTCTAAAAAGGTGTGAATTTAAACAGCAAAAGTCTGAAACGCCCTCTCAGTCTGCCTAGGAGAAGTCATTAGATGATTTGCCTCCTTAAATAAAACCTCAAACTTTAGACTGTAAATATAATCTTATAAACTTTAATATGTACTAATCAAATCAAAATCATTTATTTCAAATAGGCCATTTGCAGGCACTTTTGAATAGTCAAATATCGGTCAGTCCAAGAAAAGTGAAGCTTAATTGACTTTTAAGTATACACACTGTGTCTACATTTCTTATCAGGTCTGCTGGAAGAAATTTCGTTGAAATAAGCGGCTCCTTTGTATTCTTGTATGTGTATTTGTTCTTTTCTTTTAAGTATTTGTGTGTACATAAATAAATAAATAATCATCAGCCTTATAATGTTTCTACTACTGAGACTCAAATCGCCTTTCTAGGAGAGGACTTTAATCCACCACGCGGACTCTGGTTAGTATTAGAACATGCTGTTTCCCTCATGAAGTTTTTCTTGATCGTTTTAAGAGCAGCGTAAGAAATTACACAAAGAAAAGTGATACCACGACGAATAACTTGTAAGTCGGGACTGTGACTCGCGCTCTATAACTTCAGTTTTCCACTGAGAAATTCCTGAATAAAAAACCCAATTACCTAGAATTTCAGACTCAGCGTAGTGCTTGCGATTAACGAGGCAGAAGGTAGTATGTAAGTACATTTATATCTTAAATGTAATAGTTTGTATGTTTGTAAATCCATCACGAAATTTGAACTGATTTTGAACGCGACTGGGCTGGATATTTATTTTGAGTGTACTGTAGGGATCAGAAGTAGAAAACTTGATTCCCATGTGATCATTACCTTACATTATTAAAGGAAAATCACTGGTGCCTATCATTCTTCCTTGAGGTAGGAAATCATTGGATAGTCATCAGATGGAAATAGGCCACACGCAAATGCGATCACAATGAATGGTCTTTTCGGATCCGTCGGATTCCCACGGCCGTCACTAGGTCATCGGTCCATCTTGTGGGAAGCTTTCAACGCTGCATTTTCCGCATGGTCACCAGTCAAGAACCTTTCATCCTCATGGACCATCTATTCTGCGAGTAATGTGCCTAACAAATAGTTCTATGTTTAACATTTCAATCGTGGAAATTACAGGGGTTTAATGAATTAATTATTCATTCATTAAACCCCAAGCGAACGCCGGCGTTCGCGCACCTATTGTCTTTCTATTGTGTCTCTAATTTCCACGATTGAAAGGTTAATAAGTGTCTATGTCTCATATATAACGTGCCATTAGTTCTAAACCCTCTTAGGTGGTACTGATGAAAGAGGATCTTTACCGTACATTATTGTATATTCGATAATTTTCGCGGGCAAAGCCGCTGTCAAAAGGCAGTTGCTGTAATAAAGATTTTATCGTTACGTCGGCACCAATAACCTTTGTTGAGAGCTGGTCTTATGAGAATGTACGTACATGCCCACATATTTTTATACTCCTCAGTACAAAAATTAAGAAATGGAATAATAAACTCTATGGTAGACAAAATAAAGTTCTATTTTTTTCAAAAATCATTTTTTAAGGTCTGTTTTGTTACAAATAGTCACTTTTGAAATCAACTTAGGATATAGGTACTACATATAACGCTAAAGTAAATGGGTAACTATCAATGTGACGGCGATTTCCGACGGCGAACTCTCGCGCAAAGCCCTGATAAGGGCATAGTCCGGAGTGAGAGGGAATGGAATGCGGTTCCGTCCTTCTGTGAAGTAGTAATGCTAGCGAAGGAGATGGTCAAACGCGTAAGGGAACGGACATTTTCACGCTCCAGTCACAGCGACAGGTGACGCCCCGAGCATTGGGAGCCGTAAAGCAATCCCAATCACTGAAGGCGAAGGTTTGCAGACGACGAGCAATGGAAAGCTCGCTGTCCAGTCGTCTAGATACCATACGGTCTGAATCTGAATCGTCGACGCACGTAATATTCCACACGCCACACGCACATCAAAGAGATGTAAGTAAAACCGTAGGGGTCCAGCAGGTTATGATAAAGTAAACCATTGTACAAAAGTGAACCTGTTGTGCTAAAGTGAACCCCAGGGCCCTGGATCGAAAAGAAAGAAGGAACAGGGTTGGGTTTTTAGTCAATAAAAGTCTAACTCCCTCTCGCTCCACCCAAGGGCGGGAGATGTCATTGGATGATTTTCTCACCTAAAAAAAAAGGACCCAGCAGGGCCAATGCTCGCTAGGGTAACCCGTGATCGTGGAACGCAAAGGGCAAGTGAAGGTTACAGACATTATATAAGTCTTCCCTAACCTTCCAAGTCTCAAACTTTCTTAGACAAACTTAAGCTTACAAACTTAGATACATGTACGCAAAAGTTACAGAGGTATAATTATGTAGGTATAGTGTGAAGATAACTGGAAGAAGAATGTACTTAGATATTTATCTAGCTTCAAAAATACCTGTGTAGATAAAAACCGAAAATATCTAAAAAAGATGAGCATTAAGGAGATCAACATAAAACTTCAACAATTCCTTCGTTGATCTACCTTTAAATCCGTATTTGCATTTTCTCCGTCTCGAGTCTGAAGCCAGTTTGAACTGCATAAATCTGGTTAGATCCAGCGAGAGCCGGATTTTGGCGGTCGTTACCGAATCAACGTACAAATGACAAACTTTATGGAGTCTTGAAAGGAGTTGATTTTCAAATATTTGTGGTTTTAGGATGCGTGAAACAAATGCAGGCTGATCAAAAATTATTCATTACTAGCTGCTGCCCGCGGCGTCGTCTGCGTGAAGCTTCTACAGCACTATAAATACCTAAGATGCCAGTGTCGCTATATCATTATAATTATTCATTATGAAATATATTAAAAGTTTTGATAAAACATTTCAAAGACAAAGAAATCATTTTAGAGTTCCATACACCTCAGAAGTAAAAAACGGTACCCAATTATATCCAAATAGGATCACTTTATTGTCCGTCAGTCTATCTGTCAGCGTGAAGGTATCTAGTTGAAATTAAAACCATAATACGTATATACACTGTGGTCTCTTACCGCTGTGAAAATATCCAAATTCTTAGTTAACGAAAAAAAAAGGTCTCGTAACACAGGTATAGATATAGGTAAATTTGAAAACAGTTAATTTTTGTTGCATCACAAATAAAAAACTTTTTAAGATTTGAAAAAATCTTGAAACTCCATTCGAATTGTCGAAAAATTCGAACGATTTACATGGGTAAGTTGGTACAGAACTCTCAGTAAGTCCGACTCGCACGTGCCCAGTTTTTTTAAAGAAAAAACGTCAGTATTAGGGAATTATTAATTAATTTAGTTACTCTTGGAGTACAAACATACTATCAGAGCTTATATTTTTAAAAAATCAATGAAATTAATGGAAAAGGACTTAATTAGTTTGCTATCTAGAAAAAAAATTAAAACTCCGAGAGCTCTCATCTAAGTGATATAAAACCTAAGTCGCCTTAACGATATCTACAAAAGGGTTGACACTTTCTTTTAAAAGAATTTAATACAGTTTCTAGAAATCCACAAAAAAGAAAACCAATTAACTTAACGAATAAAGCTCAAAAAGAACAAAAAAAACTACCTCGCCACTGGCTATTAACAGTAGAGATATTGAAAAAAAAAATGAAACGTAATAAAAATCATTGGAAAACTGCTTTAACAACACGTGAAACGCAATTTATAAAATGCAAGCACGCATTTAAAACCAAAAAATGTTCACAAAATACTCAACGTAGCATAACAATCGATGCGACATTTATATACAAAATTACATACGGCTAAGTCTCGAATTTATGTAGAACTGCATATATCTGGATTAAACTGCCTCGGACCGGATTTCGGCGCTCGCTACCGGCAAACAGCCAATCAGAGAACGCTAATCTCAGTTAGTTAGGATAAGCTTTATATTATTGTCGGAAACACTTATCATTTAATAAAACAATGGTAATTGCGAGATTATAATTAATTAGGATTCATTTTAATTACTCTTACGGTAATTTAGGTTAAGAATGTATTTGAAATGGTACGTTTTAAAAGTATTTTCGGCTTAAAAGTAATTAAATAATTAATGATTTATTTTATTACACTGGGGGCTGAATGACTTATTTTCCTGTAGCCGTTTTGAGGATAAAAGAAAAATTAAGCAGCTAAATGTTCAAGAAAAACTCATAATTCTTTTTTAATTAATAATTTTAGGAAAATGTTGGCTATTAACTTTATAAAAACCTCTATTTGCCTTCTGAAAATGCTCACAACACTTTAGTACTTTTTTAACACAACTCTCTTTCTGACTTAGGCACATCATACAAACGGGGTAATTAGGAATGCAGGGGTGAACAGAAACAAAAATTTTTATGAGATTTTGAAGTTATTTAGTATTTTTTGCAGTATTGAAGTAATTCATTCATTAATTGTAATAAAAATCGATGCTCTGATAAAAATTAATAATCACACATTTTATGAGTGTGTACCACTTATATCCAAATAGGATCACACACAGGATTGAATGTTTGTTACTCCTTCGCGTTTAAACTTTTTTTTTTGTTTTTTATTCCGGAAATATGTTTGTACCCTTGGGATATTTGTTTGCTACCAAGTGAACAAAGCCGCTGGCAGCAGCTAATACATACCTAAGTGACAATCCAAACCAAAGTGTTATTCCTATTCACCCCTGTGTACCTACTTACCCCGTTTAATGGTATTTTAAAAAATGGCTTCTAAATTTATTAAAACCATTTTAGTCCTTCACTCTCAAACCACAGGCTAACATGGGACACATAGCATAAATGAGTACCCCCAATTTGTTCTGTAAACGTCACTGTGTTCTAAATTTATGCGTGGACAAAATTACTACGCAAACGAAATTAGACAGCGTGCTGTCGTAGTGGCGTATTGTCGTACTGGCGTAGTGGCGTTCTGGCGTAGTATGGGTCGGCGCACATGGTCGTTTACGTAATAAATTGGCGATGTTGTGTATGAAACTGGTTAATTGTTTTAACAGTTTAGGCCCTACAAATTACATGTTTGATAACACTTATTACGTGTTATAGTTAGGTATTATTTTCTTACCTTTGGTTCATATCCATTTTTATTAAATGGAAAATATTGAAATGACACCTGCAGCTCTAAATAGAGCAAGCCACTCACTGTCAGAGTGTCACTGAATAACGCTACCTGTGTGTCTTAAGTTAAAATATGTAGCTTTCGGGCAGCGTTTTAAAGCACGTGTTGAATACAATGCACCATTTACTCGGGCTTGTTGTTTACCTAGCTTGGTTCTTGGTGATGGTGAGCGACCCATTGCTCACCGTCCGCAAGCCCACGCCTATTGTGGCCGGGAATTACCTTGAGACTCACCACGATCAAAACCAATGCCCAAGGTATCTTCTGGGTTTTGATCGTAGAAGGTTTTCACCAGGCATGATAAAAGTCAAGATTGATTACAAAAAAATATCAAAATAGAGGAATAAAGAAGATAGGAAAAATTATTGTATCTTTAGAAATAAAACAAGTAACCAACGGAAAAGAATGCAGTGGTATACACAAATCTACATAATCTACAAATACAAAATGTAGTTACCAAAAATGATAAACTTATTTCACAAACCCAACAAGTTATCGTTTCTAGTCCAGTAATCGTTAGCAGCATTGACGCAATCGCCTTTTTGTTCAAAATTGCTTGTATGTGCGCCCAACCTAATGGTTGTAGCAGAGGTGCAACATTGCATATTTCTCGCAAGGCTAACGAAATGAGACATGGACGCACTGTAACCCGAGTGAGACATGAACCAATGTCGTTATCAACTGATAACGTTTGGTTCTAAAAGCGAAATAACTGTATACAGTTTTGTCTTTTGTACCTTCGTCAGTTTCTCTTTTTGTTAAATCAATTAAATGATAAAATTATCATTATTTTGCAAGTAGGTTTTATAAAAACACTTTTACACGTTTTTTTTTTTTCGATTGGAAAAATCATCTTATGACAAACCCTTGGGTGGAGCGGGAGATAGTGTCAAACTCTTACTGACTAAAAAACCCATCCCGTTCCTTCAAGCCTTCATACCGGGGCTCGAGCGCCCTTTCGGATAACCCTGGCCCCAGTAGGCTTCGACCCGGCTGGGCCCCTGCTGTTGCTGACAACTCCTTGAGGCGCGCGGGAACAGCGCGCGCCGTCGACGACTTGGGCTTGGTCCGGACGGTTACCGGACGGCCGGACAGCGAGCTACCCATTGCTTACTGTCTGCAAGGAGGACGGCAAAATGCTCATAGAATGAATCCGGGTTAAGAGCGTTCTTTTCTAGGTACATTTTCATACAACCGTTCTTACGTGATTATGATGTTATCTTTCTCTAGACATTTTGGATACATAGCTTATCTTGTGGATACTATCTAGGTTTCTAAAGGAATCAAAACATACATTCTTGTATAACTAATCTAGTAAAGACCCCTGAAAATCTGCTATTTTACGTGAACTTTGACCCTCTATAATGTACTCATATATTAAAAATATAAAAAAGTACATCAATTGAAGCCTTGCACGTTTAATCGAGATTCTGAAGGACAACAATTTTTCTGAAGAACTTTTAAGGGTTTAAAAAATGAACACGAATTCACACATTGCCACTCATTTATACAGCGTTAATTTATCTAGCTGCAAAGATCAGCGTCTTTAATCTTTTAGGCTGCTACGACCTCAAAATCCTCACCACCCAAATTGGCAATTTGCCACCTGGCTCACACTGTATATATGCTTCTAGATTGTTCATTGTAATGGTCTATATAACGCCCTTATTCAGCTGTTGACGTCGCTGGAATGTTATGCAATCTTTGCATGTTCTATACAGGGGTATGTTTCTAGAAATTCTATGAAGTTGGCGTTCCTAGAAATTACTGTGCTGGTTAGTTATGAATTTATTTATGTGTGTGTTGAATCCAGGGTTGGTTTCAGTCATAAAAGACATATTTCTTTAAGGATTTTTTTTTAAAGTAGGGGTCCATTGACATGTCAAACTTTTACTTCCTAAACTGATGTTTGTGCACTCGCTTCGCTCGCTCTTTGGACCCCGCTATCCTCTTCTAACCTAACCTATTTGAGTATTCCGTCAATAATTGTCATAATTCCATTAATATTTGGTGTGGAATTTGTATTTTTAAGTGGATAATAAGATTTCTGATCATTTATTATTTACACTTTTAAAAATATTCTTTTTAATTGCAATTATATTTATTTATTTATTTATTTATTTAGCCTTTATGCAACAAAAAGTACATAGGCGGACTTAATGCCTTAGGCATTCTCTACCAGTCAACCTAGGGTGGTGAAGAGACAATATGGTAGGCGCGCAAAAAGAAAATTTTGGTATTAAAACAAGAGTAAAAATATACATAATTATAGATAAAATACACATACATATATATTTAATATAATATATATACTACATATATATATTTATATAAAGTAAGGACAGAAGTTTTGAGACGATTCTGCTATTGGTGTAGAAAATGATTCCGCAACTTCCGTTTAAATGCATACCGACTTTCGGCCGTCCTGATATCGAGAGGAAGCGCATTCCACAGAAGAATGGACTGTATATGAAAGGAAGAATGAACAAAATCAGAAGTATGAGAAGGACAGAGCAAGAAAAAAAAAAGAAAATGAGAGAGATATATTTGAGCATAAAGTTTTTTATTGTAATTTTAAGCTTATTTTGTGTTCTTACAAGAACAAATCTATACTTAGACTTTTTATTATCATAGAAATCTTACATTAATGGTATGGTCGAACGTGGATTGACTTTATCATTAAACGTTAACGTTGAAATAATCTGCCTCCCTAGCCAAGTTACAACCATTTCGCTTGCGTCGAACGCTTCGAATTGGCCGTGTCGCCGAATCTTTTGTTCTGACCACGTGACTGAGCGTTGAGACGACTTTGAAGCTTTCTACTAGCGGATTAGCAACTTAGCTAGGGGTACTGATCATGAAGTGATTAATTCTAAGCTCTGTCCACGACATACACAACATAATTTTTAGTTCTAGTGATCATTTTATTTCCCAAAAATATTTCAAAAGGTCTCAAGTTGGTCACCACTGACAATAATGCAGCACAGACAGCTAGCAAACAGCTGGGTGCAAGTGCAAAACAACCCCTCAGTCACCAGGATGGTTCGCTGACTATGTATTTTTGCTGACATAACAACCTATAACTTAGTGATTTTTCATGATACAGTTATTAAATTGTATTTCGGGTTTCACATATACTAAAACTAATGTTGTAAATAAAATTTAAGCGTAGATAAAATATCCTATTCGTGACTGTTAAAAAAAACTACTATTTTAACAACATGTATTGTCATCGCCATTACAATATTGTACTCTGTGTAATGACTCGTGCGTACAGGTACCCGTGTCGATTTCCGCTTCACTTCCTGTGAGATTGATGCTACTATCCTGCTGACTGTAGCTGTTCCACTGAAATGTATGGTGTTTGAGTGATTGTGTGTTTCTTTGTGAATGTGTTGGTATTACAGGGTACAACTCCATTTTTAAGCTATTGCATAGCTTCTATCGCTGGCCTTGAGCGTGGAGACCGAATCCAGAAATTCCGTAACGAAAATAACCTAACACCCCCCACTCTTTTGTTTTTTGAGCGTGGTGACCGATAAGAAAACCAATGAGTGAACAATCAATCAAAATTCAATTCAATGTGTGAAAGTGTAGCTTCAATTAATACAAAAAAAAAAACAAAGAAAAAAAATACTGCATAAATAAAATTAATAAATAATTATAATTGCATAAGTTGATAAAAATGCTATGCAATAGCTTTACCGCGGTAGTCCCCGAGTGCCACACGTCTTTTTTTTATCTGATATACCTATGTGTTTAAACTTGCATGTCGCTCTTGAAAAAATCTGTTTCACTGTTCCTATAACATTATAAATAGGTCTTCTCCTTTGAAATTGTCGTTTTTTAAAACTGGTTGCTTTGGAGTGTTTTTTATCTTAAGATAAACTTGAAATTAGTAATAGTAATTAGTTCTAATTAACTTTATATAAATTCATTAAACCCAAAGCGAACGCAGGCGTTCGCGCATCTATTGTATTACTATTGTGTCTCAAATTGACGGTATCTGAAATGTTAAAGGTGCCTTATTATTTTTTCGAAATTAGGTATTTATTGATTTCTTCGTGCTTTGTGTTTTCTGTAATATAGCTAAAAAAAAAAACGTTTTTTTTATACGAATTCCAACGTAGAAATTAAGCATTTGAAAGGGTAAGCAATATTATTGATATTAAGCTTATTATTGTATAAATTGTATAAGAATTCTGGATAATTTCTTTTTTTTTTCTTAACAAATTAAAAATAGAAAAAAAAATATTATTAAACCTGCGATCCCTGATTACCATAGGCACAGCCACGCAGATTTTTTGACAGTGTTACTGTGGCCCTAAAACGTAAAGGGTGAAAGACAGACTTATTGTGATAAACTCCACAATAAGTAGGTAGTTCAGATAAATCAATAACAGGTATTGTATAAATTAAGGCTCATCAGTGCATTGCTGACGCAGCTTCAACTCCATAGAGCATTACATAACTTGACGGCTTGTATGCCGACAAATTATATTAACATAATATACGAAGCTAATGGCGTGGGAAACGTGACTGTGTCAATTATTTATGACTGAGACTATAAGAGTGCGATTCCACTGTGGCAGAAGTAGGCTGAGTGGAGTGGAAAGAGTTGTAAAAAAGTGAAAAGTGTGTAGCGACATCTATGGCGCCATATAGGAACTAAAATACGAAATTCAAGTTCTTATTCGACTTCTCAAATTTAATATTTTTGCTCTGGACATAGTAATTCTCTTCAATCTACGATAAATGTCTGCTACGATATCCCTCACATCGCTCTGGGTTTACCCAGTCTTCCTTATTTGTCCAAACGATCTCTCTTTGGAATTAACGCATTCCAAAGTGCGGAATACGCACGCGGCATTTCATAACTTGACGCTAACGAATTGTATTAACATAATATACGAAGCTAATGGCGTGGGAATGTGACTGTCAATTATTTATGACTAAGACTATAAGACTGCATTTCCACTGTAGCAGAAGTAGCCCGAAAGCAGTCAAATCAGTGGTTACCACCACTCGTCGCGGTGGCTCTTAGTACTGGCCATGGTACAGAGCTAGGAGGAATTGCAGGCGGTTGCCTCCTTCTGCAAAGCAGTAATGCTAGCGAATGGACAGAACGGGCTTCCTCACAACCCAGTCGCTGGGACCTCGATTCCGATTTTCAGCTACCGTAGACGTGAGCTTGCGGACGATGAGAAATAGTAGGTAGTTTACCATCCAGCCGTTCAGTAACCGTCAGGATCGAGCCTAAGACGTCGATGACATATTGTTCAATGCGCACCCCAAGGAGCTGTCAGCAAACCGTAGGAGTCCAGCAGGGTCAAAGCCTACTGGAGCCAAGAGTTTGCTTCTGAAAGAAATATTCGGCCTCGCTACGAAAGACAATGAAGGAACAGGAGTGGGTTTTTAGTCAGTAAAAGTCTGACACTATCTTCAACTCCTCTCAAGAGCGGGGAGAGCCTCACATAAAAAAATATAAAAACCCAGTAGGTGTCGAAGTTGCCATGAGTTCACTTTTATAGGAAAAACCCGGAGTCTTGTAACGCAAAACAAAGTAGGAACATGACAGTTGTTTTTAGCCCGCTCGGAACGGTAGAAGTCATTGAATGACTGATTTAAACTGGCCTGTTGATTTAGTGGTTAGTGACCCTGACTGCTATGCCAGAGGTCGTGGGTTCGATTCCCACCCAGGACAAATGTTTGTGTGATGAGCATAATCATTTGTTCTGTGTCTGGGTGTAATTCATCTCTAATATGTATGTTTATCAGTTGTCTAGTACCTTTAACACAAGCTCTGCTTAGCGTGGGACTAGACGGCGTTGTGTGATAGTTGTGGAATATTATATTATATTATTATAATAATATATTAAATGATTGCCACTTAAAAAAAAGCCCGCTCGACTCTGTTCTGTCCGGCTCGGGGTCGTCGTTCATTTGTTTTATTTGAAAATCTGCTCAGCTCCAATCCACTTCATTTACACCGTTTCCTCTAATGTAGAGTAGAGATTTGGAGCGCTGTGATTGACCAAATCACAGTCTGCTCTTTTCCACTACGCCTGACTCCATGTCAGTGAAAACACACCCTAATTAATGTAAATGTACTTTTGTTTTTGAGAGTGGAATTGTGGTGCAGAAACCTGAATTCTTAATTCTTTATACAGTACACGAAAAGTTGGGTAACTTAGTACACAGTGCTTTGATACTTCATGTTACCACTGCAAGTTTTTTTTTTTTATCTGTTATAAACTAGTACTTGACTGCGATCCCGCCTGATGGTAAGCAGTGATGCAATCGTTGATGGTGAGGCGCACTAGTTTATTAAGAGCCTTTTCACTCTAGCCTTGAAGACACCGGAATTATAATCGGACGGGAAGACCGCAGCAGGCAGACTGTTCCAGTCCTTCGAAGTACGCGGTATAAATGACGAGGCGAAACGCTTAATCCGGACCGTAGATGTTTCAACAACGTAAGGGTGGATACTCGCCGTGCGTCGGTTTCTCCGATGATAGAAATGTGATGGCGGAATCAAGTCATGCAGTTCCTGCGCACACTCTAAAATTCAACAATTATTTTTCTCACAAGAAACCCTTGAATGACAGAGAGAGATCATATCTGAGGGTAGGACTAGGTCCTACAATATAAACGGACATAAATAAGCCTAATTTTTTAATGCATTGCCTGTGGTAATAAAGCGTGCGCAAACACTGCCTGTATTTAAAAGTCTTGTGAAAGAACATTACTTATCACTTTAATCTTGTTTCGTTCTTATTTTCTTATTTATATATGTTTTGTATGTATGTATATATGTATCTATTTTAGTATTAAGTACCCATATAATTTTTAATTACTTTTATATTAGCACCAAGTGCAACCCCATTTTGTGTCCAGGCATCTCTATCCTTGCCAGGTTGCCTGAAAGAAATTGCCAAGTGCTACGTTTCCTTCATAAAATACTGTAATATTGGTGTAAAATAAAGTGTTTATAAATAAATTAATAATATAAAAATATATACATGTTTAAACAGGGTATTTTTTTTATTATTATTGATAGGCTTGCCTTTGACCACCATGTCACCTGATGGTAAGCGATGATGTAGTCGACGATGAACCACGCTTGCCTAGAAGAAACCTATTCACTCTCGACTTAAAGCCTCCTAAGTTGTAGCTATCAGAAAACACAGATTCCGGCAGGGAATTCCACTCCTTGACTGTACGTACAATAAATGTGTTCCCAAAACGCTTTATGCGTATGGGTGGAATGTCTACATAAACTTGTAAAACACCGGCTACATCTTAAGACTATGGTACTATAATAAAATCATAAACTCCAACTTTTAGTTCATTAGATTTTCATACAATAATAAAAATATTTGAATTGAACGTTCTAAATATTACGAAGTCTATGCGAAACAAGCGATAGTACAATAGCGGAGGGGAGTGGGGATCGGGTGGCGGTGGTGCTTGATGCGCTTACGTCGTATCATACATACGTATTTGGATAAAGTTATATACAGAGTTGAAATGTAACTTAATAATTTCATTAACAATTTTCTCGCCGTTGTTCTTTCATCCGTATATATTTTCTACAATTCACTGAGAACAAATTTCAATATCAAGGTAAAACACGCTTAATAGTTACGAAATAAAATAAAGATTATTTTGTAAAAAGGACTTTGTGACCTTCAATAAGTAGGATGGTCTCAGAAACTTCATTATTTTGCCGGAAATTAGGTTCGATTGTTGTGAAAGTGCCAATATGGCGTGTATCTTCTATCTATAGAACCAATCGATAAAATTTTATGTAGTAATGTTGTTGTAGAAAGCAAACTACCTTCACTACTAAACAGTATATTATGTGACGATGTTAACAATTGATTTTTGTTTCTTTTTAACGATATAGGGTTTTTCTATCGACTCATGTTCTATTAATAGACCAGCCTTTTCATGGAAACTGTCAAAATACTGAAAAGTTACAACTGAAGGGCTTGTGAAGGATCATTACTTGACCCTGTCTTCGTTCTTCACTAACTCTCTTGCTTATATATATATATATATATATTGTATGTATGTATTTGTGTATCTATTTTAGAATTAAGTATTCATTAAGTTTTGCTACTTTTATATTTACACTAAGTGCAACCCCATTTTGTGTCCAGGCAATCCCTGTCCATTCAAGGTTGCCTGGAAGAAATCGCCTAGTACGATAAGGCCGCCAATTGTGTGTGTTTTTATTATATGGTTTCCATTTTGTTAATTTATAATCTTGATGTGCAATAAAGTATATATAATTAAATAAATAAATAACCAAAAGTTCGCTGCAACGCTGCATTGTCGTCTAACAGAACTATTAAAACGTACATACAGCCCTAAGATAGCTTTTAGAGGACAATTTTTTCACGACCAAAATGTCAGAAGTGCCATGAATTTCGTGGCACTTACGCGTTTCGTTCAACATACTGTAATGTTCAAGGTGTATGGACTACATTTCACCTGAGTCGACTGAAGTGAGTGTTCGGCACGCGTAATCTAGTGCGTAGTACAAATTATTATATTATATATCGATGGGTATGTTCCCAGAGGTTCATAGTTCTATTGTTTTTCATTTCCCACCGAGTCCATGAAAAAAAAAAACTACCCCCCTAGCCAAGTTACAACCAGATTGTGTCGAATTCCGTTCTCTAATCGGTAACGCGCTTTACGCGCATCACGACGATGACGTCATTCCCATACTTTTCATAACTTTTCGATAGCGTTAACGATTGCAAAATAACAACTTGGCTAAACGTGCTAGTTTTTGATGTTCCTACATCAATTCCCAACGGGTCCACGAGACTTAACCAAAGTACAGTCAGTAAAAATCATTTCTTCTCCGTATTAATCAGTTTGTAAGCTTTTAGACCAGGGTAGATGCCTTCAAAAATAATAAAAAGTGAAAAATAATAATAGTAGGATGAAACCCATCACAAAAGGAGGAGAATATTATAAAAATGAAAGGAAAAATAATTTACGGGCGATCTGAGGTCGGGAAGGGGGTGGGGGTGACTTTTTAAGGGGAAAAAACGGTTTTTCTCGATTTCCAGCAAAACTAAAAGTCCTATGGAAAAAAGTCAAATGGCAAAGTTGTAGGTAATAAAAAGATCTAAAACTTTTGTATTAACACTTTTTTCACATAACCTCAAAATTTATGTGAAAAATTCAAAAAAACATGTTTTTGGTTTTTTATTTTTATCTCTTTCAAAAAACAATATTTTATCACGAAATTTGGTGAAAACTTACCTTTTTATGTCCCAAATACGCTGTAATTTATTTGATCAGAAATATTTATTTTTTCACCTTATTTTGAATAAATATCGAAAAATCACCCTAATTTTCAATCGAAAATTCACCCGTCAAAATATCTTTTTTTTTTTCAAAAAGTTTATATGGTGTCTGTTCGTTGAAATCTCTACTTTCCGATGGTGAAAAAAAAAATATATGTTACCATAGTAAATCTTCTCAGCAAATGCAAAAAATCGAAAAAAAACTCGAATTCGAAATTTTTTTTCAATTATTATATTAAATGTAGAGCTATTTATTAAAATTTACACTTTAATTACTCGAAAAACGTAAAATTACTTGTTACCTATATAACTAAAAAAAAATGCAAATCAAAATATAGTACTATAATTAACAAACAAATAATTTGATAAAAACAAATTCTTGAAGATAATTATGACAAGTTTACAAAAAAACTAAGAAGATTAAAAAAATAATAATCTCCTTTATTTTGCACAAACAAACTTAGTTACTCCTTCACTCACTCCTCCATATATTTACTATTATATATAATAATTGTACTATTATATATAATAATATATATTACAATATAATAATTGAAAAAAAATTTCGAATTCGAGTTTTTTTTAGATTTTTTGCATTTGCTGAGAAGATTTACTATGGTAACATATATATTTTTTTTCACCATCGGAAAGTAGAGATTTCAACGAACAGACACCATATAAACTTTTTGAAAAAAAAAGATATTTTGACGGGTGAATTTTCGATTGAAAATTAGGGTGATTTTTCGATATTTATTCAAAATAAGGTGAAAAAATAAATATTTCTAATCAAATAAATTACAGCGTATTTGGGACATAAAAAGGTAAGTTTTCACCAAATTTCGTGATAAAATATTGTTTTTTTAAAGAGATAAAAATAAAAAACCAAAAACATGGTTTTTTGAATTTTTCACATAAATTTTGAGGTTATGTGAAAAAAGTGTTAATACAAAAGTTTTAGATCTTTTTATTACCTACAACTTTGCCATTTGACTTTTTTCCATAGGACTTTTAGTTTTGCCGGAAATCGAGAAAAACCGTTTTTTCCCCTTAAAAAGTCACCCCCACCCCCTTCCCGACACCAGATCGCCCGTAAATTATTTTTCCTTTCATTTTTATAATATTCTCCTCCTTTTGTGATAGGTTTCATCCTACTATTCGTTTTTTTGGTTTTAAAAGTTATCGACACTGGTCTATTTGGGAAAAAGAAATAATTACTAGCTACGATTACCTATTTTGATTTACTGTGATAATTCCTGTGATTTTTTTTTGGGTTCCATGCGGATCCCTTATAGGATCACTTTTATGTCCGTCTGTCTGTCAGTCAAGACCCTTTATCTCGAGAACGCGTAGAGGTATCGAGTTGAAATTAAAATCGTATAAAATGGACTGGTGAACTTTTGGGAACTACCCATGATAAAAATATGTGATGTAGCAGTACTCGATTGGGTAAATCAGGCATATGTGGCAGCCAGTAACGTGCCCCACATTGTAAAACTAAGACACACATTTAAATAATATTACATTAACTAATCCATCGGTTTCCTGCTACCTTCACCAGGTCATCGGTCCACCTTGTAGGAGGCCTTCCAACACTGCGTCTTCCGGTACGCGGTTGCCACTCCAAACTTCACTTTTCGGCCCCAACGGCCATCTGTTCTGCGATGTATGCGGGACGCACAGGAACGTTCCATGTGGCGACGCTTGGGGGAGGCCTATGTCTAACAGTGGACCTGTATCGGCTGAAATGATGATGATGATGATGACATTAACTAAGCAAGTTCAACATGTGTCGTATAGTTTACATAGCCGTCATACTTTTAAACTTGTCTGTAACTATCCAAATCTGCAACGCTGTACGCTCATAATGTGCTCGTCCACTATTTATGCGAAGACACTGCCTCCTAAGATACAAGACCTTCCTAGTTTAGGAGTCAGGGTTCAAAGTTTTGAATTGACAATTGTGTGGAAGTTTTTTTAAGCTATTGCATAGCTTCTATCGCGGGCCTTGAGCGTGGAGACCGAATCAAGAAATTCCGTAACGAAAATAACCTAACACCCCCCACTCATTTGTTTTCTTATCGGTCACCACGCTCAAAAAGTGTAACTTCAATTAATATCAAAGAAAAAAAAAAACAAATAAAAGAAAATACTGCATAAATAAAATAAATAAATAATTATAATTGCATAAGTTCATAAAAAATGCTATGCAATAGCTTTACCGCGGCAGTCCCCGAGTGCCACACGTCTTTTTTCTTTTATCGCTTTACATTTTTGACGTATTTTTGCTTATAAAATATTATTATTACTTGGTTGGTTAAATTTTAAAATGCGTGACTCAGTTTTGCAAGTGAAGCACGTCACTGACTGGGACATAATAATATATGCCTGGTTTGCCATAAGTAAACAAATGATAAGACTCCAATGTGATTACAACGATTAAAAATAATGGAATTTATAATGATCATAATAAGGAATTACATAATGTCAACAACACCAATATTATAAAGAGAATACAGTTTGTTTTTTTTTTTGTTTGTAGGAGGTAAATCTGAAAGTACTGGTTCATTACAATTTTTTTTTTTCCGATAGAAAGCTGCTTTATTATTGAGTAACTTAGGCTATAAATAATAAATGATATTTATTTTGCAAATAAGTTAAAAAAAAAAAACACTTTTACAGATCTATTTTTTCAATCAGTTTAAAATAGGTGAGGCGGATATATAAATTCTTTTTTGGTAACCATTTATGTACGTGGGCGAAGCTACGGGTAAAACCTAGTGTGCAAATAAAAGATTAATATTCGAACCGAAATACACAAAAATAATACCTACCAAACGAAGCCAAACCGAAAACTATGCATTAAGCACAGTATTTGTACAATGCAAGGCTATTAGTTGGAACTGAGGGATTATTCTAAATCTGGCTTGCAAGGCACTAAGCTCTGAATTTATCGTTGGTAGAGCTGCGACGCAAAACCTTTCTTACGTGTTTCGGGTTTCATAGTTCCTTTTTTGTTGGTTTAAACTTTTTAGACTGCCGTTTTTAGTGGTTATTATTTTGGGTCAGTCGTTGCGTTCGCTTGTATGTCGAAAATTACTCCAAGGGATCATACTGCTTTAACAACAAGTATCCTAAGTCCTAATCGGGGACTTGGCCTGTGGCCTTATGGCGTTATGGCATATGGCGTTATGGCATATGGCCTTATGGCATATGGCCTTATGGAATATGGCCTTATGGCATATGGCC
This sequence comes from Mythimna albipuncta, assembly GCA_929112965.1. Lineage (NCBI taxonomy): Eukaryota > Metazoa > Arthropoda > Insecta > Lepidoptera > Noctuidae > Mythimna > Mythimna albipuncta. The sequence goes on from OV815982.1 coordinate 14,350,095, forward strand.
TTATGGCATATGGCCTTATTGCATATGGCCTTATGGCATATGGCCTTATGGCATATGGCCTTATGGCATATGGCCTTATGGCATATGGCCTTATGGCATATGGCCTTATGGCATATGGCCTTATGGCATATGGCCTTATGGCATATGGCCTTATGGCAAATGGCCTTATGGCATATGGCCTTATGGCATATGGCCTTATGGCATATGGCCTTATGGCATATGGCCTTATGGCATATGGCCTTATGGCATATGGCCTTATGGCATATGGCCTTATGGCATATGGCCTTATGGCATATGGCCTTATGGCATATGGCCTTATGGCATATGGCCTTATGGCATATGGCCTTATGGCATATGGCCTTATGGCATATGGCCTTATGGCATATGGCCTTATGGCATGTAGCCTTATAGCATATGTCTCATGTTATATTTTATCTTAATGGAAGTGAAAAGATAAAACGCCAGGGAAAAATACATAAAAAAAAACATTCAGCCGAAAATAGAACCTCCTCCTTTTTGAAATCGGTTAAAAATAGGATAAGTAACCAAAGACTAGGAAGAAACTGATTGCATCATACCTAACAGAGGTATGTTTTAAATCCGACCCGTTGTATTGAAATGAATATTACACCGACTAAGGGCTTCTTGACACGTACCACATTTTGCAGTCGGTATCGACCGTGTGTGTGATACCAACCACATCGCAACCACAACGCAACCAACAGCACACTGCGAACTATTGGCCGACCACAATGCAACCACGTCTACATTTTTAACTTTTACATTGTCAACTTAGAGAGCTCTGACACCCATAATACAAGTTTAATCTTAGCTTGGGTGTCAGAGGTGTGTCAATTTTACAATTTTCTACATGTATGTATGTATTGCAAACCACGTATGAATACTATCTGTAATGTACAATTGTAAACTTGGAAATAAGGATTTATTATTATTTCATATTCATAAATACGGGAACCCGATGGATGCGTGATGCACAGGACCGGTCGTTGTGGCGACGCTTGGGGGAGGCCTATGTCCAACAGTGGACGTCTTTCGGCTGATATGATGATGATGATGATAATGATTCATACATATTAATTATATTTTTAAATAATTCTTATAAAAATGGATATAAAAAAAAAAAATTAAACATACATAAAATAGTAGCCCACTGGCATCGGGAACAGAGTCCAAGCTACCGGTAGTCAGGGCTCCTGAGAAAGAAACCTCCGGATAATACGCGCCGTGTCAAAGAGTACTGCCTTCTGGATCAAGCCCTTGATCCAACTGTCTAACGAGAGCCTCCGCAGATGTTGGTCGAGGCTCTTGGCTATTAAGCCATTAGCCGTCACGACTATCGGCACAATCATTTCTGTATCCACTTCCCACATGTCGACAACCTCGCGAGCCAAGTCAAGATGTTTAGTTTCTTTATCCTTCTCAGCTTTCACGAGGTTCTCATCATGAGGGACCGCTATATCAACTATTATTATATTATTATTTTGTCGGTACTACAACGCAACTACAAAAAGTTGCAGAGACACTATTCACACGTAACCACTGCTTGACAGCATTTTGTCATTGCGACGTGGTGTGGTAGTAAGAAGCCTTTAACCCGTGAGAAGGCGCGCTATGAGCAATTTGCTCACACAAAAACTTAAAGCAATTTTTTTTGGTGATACCGACGCCCTAGTGTCTCAAGCTTCTAGGTACCTTCCTAACTATTCATCCTCTCCCCCGTGACGCAACTCTCGTGCCGGTCAGTTCTGTTGCGACAGCGCAGCTAAGCGTTTCTGGAGGCCGCGTACCATTGTGCGGTAATTTGCTCATCACGCGTCCATCCGTGTAAGTATTTATTTTTCCATTAAAAAAGTATAATTGTATTTTCTGGATTATATTATTTTATTTATTTATATTAAATTGGTTAATTATTACTTAAATACTGTATAGTAATATTTTAATAATAATATTTTTTGGTTTTAGCTACAACACACAAGAAAATGTATATGTAATGTAAAATAAGCGACCGACGGAGGCCAATGCCAAGTTCCATCTTTGGTTTCGGTGAAGATATCATAACATATGTACCAAAGATGAAAACCAAGAAAATTGTCCTTATGCTACTCGTATCATCTCCTCACGATGACGATAAAATAGACCAAGAAACAGGAAATGAATCTAAACCCGAGATTATCTCATTTTACAATTCCACAAAAGGAGGAGTAGACTACAAGAAAGAGGATTATTCCGTTGACAGAATCACTTCACGATGGCCAATGCGTTTATTTTCTTCCATTTTGAACACAATGCCCAAATAATATAAAAAACTAAGACCAAAACTTTGATTGAAAGACGTACATTCCTAAAAGAACTGGCGCTTGAGCTGCTAAAACCACATATTTCACACCGAATTTGCATGGAGAACATATCGTCTGATCTCAAGTTTCTAATGAAGCGTTTTGTGTCGGCTCCTAGACTTATTTCAGAACCTAGGCCAAACGGATTCTGTTCTATATGTCCTAGACGTAGGAATAGACGGATGAAAAAAGCTTGTACTTTGTGCAAGCAATTACTCTGCACCGAACATATCACATATATGTATTTAATGTGTTTCGAGTGGCACACTTGTCCAGATCTCATGGAAGAGTAATTTTTTTAAGTTTTTAATATGTAACATTTTTTATTGTGATTTATATGAAGACTGTCAAAATTGGAAAATAAAAATTAGTTGATTTGTTATTTGTTTTAGAAGTTGCATTTATGTTTCATAGCTTTAATAAAAATACTAATTTTCTTACTTATCAAACCTTGTTTTATTCATATAAATCTTCCCTTCTTCCTTTTAGGTCAATAAGTACTTTAAAAGTAGAAATATGAGCATTTAAAGTAGTGTGAGTAATTTGCTCGCGCGCGCCTCTCCATGTAACAAACAGAGGCGCGCCTTCTCACGGGTTAAATATACTCGTAATAAAATTTCACCTTTTTAGGGTTCCGTAGCCAAATGGCAAAAAACGGAACCCTTATAGATTCGTCATGTCTGTCTGTCTGTTTGTCTGTCTGTCTGTCTGTCCGTCCGTACGTCACAGCCACTTTTTTCGGAAACTTTATGAGCTATAGTATTGAAACTTAGTAAGTAGATGTATTCTGTGAACCGCTTTAAGATTTTCACACAAAAATAGAAAAAAAGCACTAAATTTTGGGGGTCCCCATACTTAGAACTGAAACAGAAATTTTTTTTTTTTCATCAAATCCATACGTGTGGGGTATCAATGGATAGGTCTTTAAAAATGATATTGAGGTTTCTAATATCATTTTTTTCTAAATTGAATAGTTTATGCGAGAGACACTTCCAAAGTGGTAAAATGTGTGTCCCCCCCCCCCTGTAACTTCTAAAATGAGACAGTGATAAAACTGAAAAAAATATATGATATACATTACCATGTAAACTACCAACGAAAATTGGTTTTAACGAGATCTAGAAAGTAGTTTTTTTTTTAATACGTCATAAATCTAAAAAAATACACTATTATTAAAACATCGATCAAAGTTACAACGAACTACAAGAACTTTTATATTATGTTACTTGCTGCTGCGGAACCCTCCATGGGCGAGTACGACTCGCACTTGGCCGGTTTTTTTTATAGTATCTAGTGTATCATTTCTTAGCCTTTGTGTTGCCGTAAAGAAACACAATACAATGAAGACTACAAACTAAAACAATTTTCTTACAAACATAACGTATGCGAGAGCAAGCCTTACATTTCCTGCAACATTATGACGACACATGAAGTTAATAAATATTCTAAGTGAGGCACGTGCCAGAGGACAGGAAGATTTCAGAAGACCTGCTTCAGATTAGGCATAGTTCTAGGAGCCTATAACACAGTAGGTACATCGTCAACATCATCATCATTTCAGCCGAACGACGTCCGCTGTTGGACATAGGCCTCCCCCAAGTGTCGCCACAATGCATGCGCAGAAGTCAAATATTCGGTCTCTTTAGTGGTGCGAAGTGAGACGCGGGGGCAGGGAGTGTCAGTGATTGGCTCGCCGCGCCATCGCGTCATAGACGTCACTCCTCATTCATCCCCTGCGTTGCTGCATGTATCTAACAACGAATACGATTCGCTCGCCAATGTATGGAATGCGCAAAGCGATCCCCACTCTGACGCCGAGCGCTCAAGATCCATTGTGCCTACTGTACTTTGGTTACTTTTTTCAAGAGCCACAGGGCTTTCTAACAATCCACAGCCCTGACTGGCATCGGCCGCAAATGACCCCGTCTATTTAGCTGACTGTTTTTTTGATGCATGCGTAGAACACAAGGCACCGTCGGTCCGGACTCGGTCTTTGCCGGACTGTGAGCTACTCATTGTTCTATGCTTGTTTAGAACCATCGCTGTGCGAGACCAACTCGCATTCCTTTTTTTATTGTTCATAGGTTTGCGCTTGACCGCTATCTCACCTGATGGAAAGCGACGATGCGGTCGACGATGGAGCGCGCTTACCTAGAAGTAACCTATTCACTCTTGGCTTAAAGATTCCTGGGTAATAGCCATCAGGAAACACTGATTTCGGCAGGGAATTCATCTCCTTAGCCTTACGCATAATGAATACGAACTCACGACTGGCCTGTTGGTCTAGTGGTTAGTGACCCTGACTGCTATGCAGGAGGTCGTGGATTCGATTCCCACCCAGGACAAATATTTGTGTGATGAGCATAATCATTTGTTCTGTGTCTACCCTGTAATTTATCTATAATATGTATGTATTTAGAAATAATATATATAAGTATGTTTATCAGTTGTCTAGTACCCATAACACAAGCTCTGCTTAGCTTGGGACTAGACGCCGTTGTGTAATAGTTGTAGAATATTATTATTATTATTACATCTGAACACTTTTTCAACAAAATGAACCTTCTCCATCATATATGTGTCAGTGTGCGGAAGTTCGTATGACCTACAAACGGACGTCATAAACTTGTTTTCTACCGTTTTTGTTGACGGATGAGCGGAAAAAACTGTTCTTATGTTATGTTGGGATGTAGAAAAAGACTCAGCGTACCTACTACACTGTTACCATTTGTTTTACAGCTCTAGAAGAAGTAGAAAAAGGTTTTAATGCAGTTGATGTAGACATACGACATGACGAACAATTCAACCAAGTCATTAAAGCAAAGATTATTTGAGACAAAGTTTATTTTAAGACATAGCTATCGTTCTATTAACTCCCACATGGATCAATTCCCGAAAGTTAAGCAACACTTGCCGAGGTCAGTCTTTGGATGGGTGACCTTTCATTACAGACTAACATATGTAGAACGACCGCCTATCTGATTCCTACAACCTAGTCACTGCTTAACACGATACCCTTTTTCCTAGATTTTACATAAAGACTATCCTTAAAGACTGGCAAAAAAACACGTCAAACCGTGTTGGTCTCCGGTGTCAAATATAGATCCTTGACAGTCGTAAAGGGTGGTCAGAAAAAAAATATAGTTTAAAAAACACGCCTTCATAGCATAACAAACTAAAAAGTGTAACATAATTTTCAATATAGGTAGAAAATAATAATAATGAACGAAAAATACTAATATCATTGTGAAAAAAGCGTGGGGCGCTTTGTGCCATATTTTTCGTAAATCGAGCACCCCACGCTTTTTTCATAATGATATTTTCAACCAGTCTTTGACGTGGGTGTAAAGTTTGAAGAAAATCTGATCGCCCAAAGTAGGTCAAAATCGAGCTCAAAGGCGTTGGTTACAAACATATAGGTGAAGCTAATAATAAGCGTGTTAATAGAAAAATCTGACAACAGCCTTGCCAAGGGGTATTGAGTTACTTGGTGTTTCTTTGCTAACTACCCGGAGAAGAAACATCAAAACACGCTCAGAGGTCAAAGTGTAATTAATTTCAAAGTCCATACAGTAAACAGACCATAATAAAATTCAAAATTCAAATGATTTTTATTTACACTTCTAAAACGTCAGAAGCTAATGCACGGTTCCAAATCGGTCGGTTACTCTTTTATAAAAAGTGGTTGATGTTACAATATGTCCCTGTTACAGTATTAGTAGATATTGTGTATGAACCGGATGGTAGCCGAGTGGCCCCAACTTAAGAGTTGTAGGTCGCGGGTTCAAACTCAGCCAGGCACATTACTTTGTGTAATTTATTTCATCACCGCTGCTCTCAAAACGGTGAATGAATACATCGTGAGGAAACCGGCATGTCCTAGAACCGAAAATTCGAAGACATGTGACATTCACCAACCCACACTGGGCCCGCGTGGTGTTTTACGGTCCATTCCTTCTCTTAGAGAGGAGGCCTGAGTCCCAGCAGTGGGAACATTAAAAAGGCTGATAATGATTATGGTGATCATGTAAGAACAGTGTAGAAAAAGTACAGAACAATGTAGATATCTTTTGAGAACTATGTAGGTTAATGTATTAAATGGTCTTTTAAGGAATGAACCAGTCTAGTAGTTCAAACATTTGTCGGATGTCATGTAGCTCAACTCAGGATTATAAGATGTGATGTACAAGGATATTTCTTCTTGAATTTATTCTTGAGCGTGACAAATGTGAAAAGATTTGTCACGCTCCACAATGTTAAGAAATGAAATAATTTGAGTACTAAAATGTTGGTTTGCGACTAAGCTAAGGATTTGATAGTCAACTTCTTTATGTACAATACTTGCATCAGCTGTAATCTCTTACTTATGATGTACTTTTGGGTCGACTTCCAACCAGAAATCGACCCGGGTCTGGTGCAAGGCAAAGATGGAACACAAAAGTGGGTTTTAGTCAGCAAATGTCTGGGAATTCCATTCCGCTATAGCGCAGGATTATATATTGATAAACAGAATAACTAAGTAGGTACTAATATATACCACTTTCATTGTGCGTTCAGATAAATAGTAAAATTCTCTGCAGGATTTTTTTTTTACATTTTTATTCTCGCGTTTAACGACTATCTCACTTTATAGTAAGCAATGATGTGGGCGATGAAAGAATACGCTTGCTTCAAATAACCTATTCAGTTTCGACCTAAAAACCTCCAAGTTGTAGCTATCAGGAAACACAGACTCCGGTAGGGGCCCAGCAAAGTCGAAGCCTACTAGGGCCAAGGGTTTGTTTCCAAAAGAGAGTCTCGGCCCCAGTATGAAAGGCAACGAAAAAATGGGGTGGGTTTTTTAGTCAGTAAAAGTCTGAAACTATCTTCCGCTCCGCCCAAGGATGGGGGATGTCATCCCTAATGATTTTTACCCACCAAAAAAAAATACTCCGGGAGGGAATTCTACTATTTAGTTTAACGCACAATAAAAATGGTAAGTATTAGGATTTAGTTATTCTGTTCATCAAAAATGCCATTTGTAACAATAACCATCTATTTTACAATCACATCACAGGCTTACTCATCGATTTAATATTATAATACTTACCAACATATACATTTATGTGTACACCTGCATATGGAGAGGGAATTAGGCAAATACAATCGGATTTAGTCGGCCAAATCTGTTCGTTGCAGCTGCGCACCTGACTACGTATATATACGTACCTATATGTACATATACATTGGTGACTAAGTTCATATACATAGTTTGTTGGCTTAACGGTTGAGGCTGTGCTGTGTATATAAATGGTTCGTTAAGATAAGACTCTGTGGGACTTCACACCCTGTTTTAGAGCATAATCAACCTTATTATGTTCCTACTACTGGGACTTATGACCTAGTTACGACTACGGGTGACGCGACAAGTGGCGCGTTGAGCGGGGCAATACCGGTAAGTGGACGCGTGGCGCTATGAGCGGCGTCGCGTAACGTGCTTCAAACATTTTCATACTTTTGAGCTACCGCTCGCCGCTCCACGCTTAGCTACCGCTTACAGCGGCAAAATCATGATCGAGCCATTAATTCATTAAACCCCAAGTGAACGCTACGTTTTTTTTTTTTTCGATGGGAAAAATCATCTTATGACAACCCCCGCTCTTGGGCGGAGCAGGAGATAGTGTCAGACTCTTACTGACTAAAAAACCCATCCCGTTCCTTCAAGCCTACATATCGGGCCTCGAGCGCCCTTTCGGATAACCCTGGCCCCAGTAGGCTTCGACCCGGCTGGGCCCCAGCTGTTGCTGACAACTCCTTGAGGCGTGCGGGAACAGTGCGCGCCGTCGACGACTTGGGCTTGGTCCGGACAGTTACCGGACGGCCGGACAGCGAGCTACCTATTGCTCACTGTCCGCTAGCCCGCGCCTACGGTGGCTGGAAATCGGGATCGAAATCCCGGCGGCGGCGAGAGCGCCGAGCGAACGCTACATTTCGCGTACGTGTTCACGCACCTATTGTCTTTCTATTGTGTCTGTAATTTTCACGATTGAAAGGTTAAGCCTCTTTCACATGGGAATGGGACACGCACGCACGGCTCCAGATTTGAACAGTGGTAACCCGGTGGTAAAAGCGTTGACTTACAAGTAACTGTAGGTCAACAACTCCTCGGTTGTTTTAGATGTACTTTGCCGCCTAATGCCAGATATTACCTGCCATGCCCTGTTTTGTACTTATTATCGGTTGTGTCAACATTGTGATTTTTTTTTAATATTATTTTTATTGGGAAAAAATTTAACATGGTGTAAAAATTATTGGAATAGATATAATTACTGATTCTGAACGAACTATATTCAAGTTTCGCATATAGGTACTAAAAATAATAATGTTTATTATTAATTAATAATAAAAAAATAATAATGTTTATTATTATTATTTATTGTTATAATCTTTATTGTACACTAAATAAACAAAAATACAGGACAAATATTTAAAAGAATAAGTGCACAATGGGCGGTCTCTTACAGACAACCTTTGGATGGACTGAGAGAAAGGAGATAGATTAAGGGAATAGGGAATGTTGTATATTTTAAAGTAAGTCTTCAATCGTGCCGGATTGGTGCAGTGGTTAAGCGATTGGCTGTTGTACTGCTTGCCGTTGGTATGATTCCGGCACTTAACAAATATTACGCACTATGTTGGTAGCGCATCGGTATTGGTACAAACTAGTGACGCTATAAAAAAAATCAGGAATTTATCAAAATCTACACTATATTGCAAAGAGGTAAGTTTGTTTTTTTATTTTTATGTTTGTAGGAGATAATCTCCGGAAATACTGGTCCGATTGCTGAAAATTTAACACCGATAAAAAACTGCTTTATTCGTGAGTGACATAGGTCATATTTTATATATTTACGGGCGAAGCCGCGGGCAATAGCTAGTAGGTAATTTACCTACCTAACCTATTTTAAAAACAGTTAAAATTCAATTCAATACACTTGTGAAGAAAATAACTGTAAAACTAGTAAACTTTTGTGGCGGTAAAAATCTGTTTTCATATTTTTTTTTTTTTATGGTTGAAAAAATCATGCATTCATTCATTCATTTTGTTTTCATATGCGCACCCGTATTTTTTTTTATTTACCTTTCAATACACTCACTGAAATTAATAAACGGCCTGATACGATAATCTAATATTATATATAATAAAATTATGGCGGGGGAGCGGTTGAACAATATTTTTTTAACTACATTATAGCACTAGTGCGTAATGGTTTGGTAACAAGGACCATTATGTACCAAAGTGCAGTGCAATAAGAGTCACTTTCTGAGCAAGTGTATTAAAAAAAATATTTACTAAGGTAATTATACAAAATTAATAGATTTCCAAAAAAATATCAGTTTTCAGCACAGTCATAAAGCTAGAACTACATTAGACCGACCACGCACACGTGGAACACGTCTGATTTGTACGTAGAACGACGTCACGTGGCGTGGATCAAGTGTAGCTCTACAAGTCTAGTTTCCATATAAAATGACGATCGACGTATGTACGTAGCATACGTGTGAGCAGAGTAATTCTACCTTAATTTACAATTCATGCAATCAAATTAATTTCCGCACCAAACTCGGATTGGTTTTCATTTAATTAAAATTAATTATTTTAATTCAATTTTTGTGCACAAAATTGAAGTAATCCCAAAATTAACAGCTCATTTATTCCGTATGATACTCATTAATTTGTTTTGTTACTCGGATAATATCGTAAATTGGTTTTTATTTATTTAGTAAAACATACGCAATATCATTTTACATTGTAAGAGTATGTGATGCGCTTGTGAATTACTGTAAAATATGTGTGTGAATATTCAACAGATTTCCACATTATTTTATTCGGAATGTTAATGTTCATAGTGTTAATAATAGTTATAAATGTAAGAATAATATTAGGTTTTACATATAAAATTTTTGTTCTATGAAAACGCACACTCTGATCTGTGATAATAATATCTTTAGGTTAATTGATTATTTCATGCGCGAGGAGGTTATAGTCTGTCTAATAAGGCAACCGACTTGTGAATTTGGTATAATATTTAATCATTTAAAAAATACTTAAATTCGGTACCTTTTATAAGGTTCTTCTGCTAGTAAACAATGATCTCTATCTCTTAATCCACCTTGATTATTGAACCCGTGTTGACTACACCAGATTTCATTACATCCTAATAATTACTCAAGTCGTTTAACTTATTAGACAAACTCTAGTAATGATTGCACTATGAACTAAATTTAAAAAAAAATACAGTATTCAGTTTCAACAAACGGAAATATTGTTATCTGAAATAACAAATATCTGAAAGTACTGGTCTGATTGCAACAATTTTTTCACCAATCGAAAACTGCTTTACTCGCATTACTGAGTGACATGACCTATATTTTATTTATATATGTGGGCAAAAGCTAGTGTAATATATAAAAAAATTATAACGAGATATAAAAATTTTAAACAAATAGATCGGTCTCGAGCCAAGACGCAGTTTTCTATGCTAATGTCTCGGCATGATAAGTTCAGCTTCCTACACTGGAAGAAACGCCCGGGTGTCACCATTGTGTGGACCGCCCGGAGGACACGGTGGAGCATATGGTAGAGGTGTGCCCCGCTTGGGTGGAGCACCGTGTGTCCTCGTGGTGGCAATCAGCGGCAACGACCTCTCGCGCCGGGCCCTGGTGCAGACCGTGGTCCGGAGCAAGGAGGAATGGCAGGGGCTTGCCTCCTTTTGTGAAGCAGTAATACTAGCGAAGAAGATGGCCGCACGCGTGAGAGCAACTCACGCCCAAGCAGCCCCGGGATCTCGATCCTAATATAATAAATAAAATATGTGTTTACTTTGAATTTTAAGTTCAAATAAACTTTATAACATTCATTTGGTTTTACTGAGGAAAATAAACCTGTAAAAAAGCAAAAAAATAATTTACAGTTAGTTACCAAAGTTTAGGGGATTATATTGTAATTGACTCGAATTCCGCGACATCTTTACTAGCCTAATGCATTGTAATGATGAACTAGACGCAATCAATAAGTTTCACTACTTGCGAGCATCACCCTATCAAACAGCTGCTGTAAATTATTTACTTGCTTTTTTTTTAATATCACAGCATAATTATGCTGTCATTGGTGCATTTTGGCTTTGCATATGTTATTTTTTTGTCTTTAGTATTGTATTTTTTTTTTGTCTTATTTGTAGATTAGTTCACTTTTTATGTTATTGTTCTTTATCCTGAGAGTCACAAATGAAATGTTTCTTTCTTTATTTCTTTTTGCACAACACTGTACACGTCTCAACATTTACACCGGGCACACAATAAGACAAGACAGACAAAACACAGCGCTAAGAATGTCAAGTTACCAAGTTTTGATAATAGCAAACTTGGTGTAAACATCTCCTGATAAGACATTGTCTCGCAGAACAAAAGATAAGTTTTGGTAAAGTTCTCTGCAGCCAGACGCTTTATGATTTTATACTGCAACTTGTTGGATGGTGTGAGTTTTGGAAGAGAGGGCTGCTCGTAATAATAGTATTTTATCCAACACTTCCTCTGTTTGCGAATATTATTATCCATGTTGAAATAGTTCGCAAAAGTTTTATTTAATACTAGCTTTTGCCCGCGGCTTTGCCAGCGTACAATAGCGTATGTCACTCAGGAATAAAGCAGCTTTCTATCGGTGAAAAAAATTTAGTAATCAGACCATCATTTTCAGAGGTTACCTTCTACAAAACAAAAAAAAAAACAAAGTTTACCTCTTTATAAAGTGTAGATTCCTCTTTATAGAGTTAGTTATGTGTAAGACAAAGTAAGTATTATTTATGTTTAAGTTACATTTTTAATAGAACATAAATATATTTATATATTTTATCATAAATATATGTTTAGGTTTAAGCACAGAACATGAATCATACAGTCTTCCGTTCTGTGGTTTTATAAAAATATAATAAAATTCATAATTCATGTCAAAATTAATTAATGAAAAGCTACAATAATAAAATATGAAAAAATAAAAAAAAAACAATTAGAATACAATAAAATTACACTACTGCAGACACCAGGATTAATAACGCCTGCTAAACGGACTTGCCTGAACATGTCTGCTGCAGCAATGTAGCATGTAGGCACAGTCCAGCCTATCCGCAATCATCGCCAGGACTGTGTTGGAGCTGGCCCGTACTCTGCGCACCAGAGAGATACTCCGCCTGCGCATAGTCGCGTGAAAACAGGCGGTGCGATAATGTGCGAACATGCCCGAGGCGCTGCAGAACCGAGGCAGCCCCACCACAATCCTAAACGCATTATTGTAGAGACCTCACTATACTACATGGACTACATGGACCGAGACTATATGGACCGAGCCCCAGTCGTTGCATAGTGTTTCACGCGCGCCTCAAAGAGATGTCAGCAAACCCTATGGTTTGCTCCGGCCCTGAAACCCTTCCCGGTCCGGTGTATAGAAAATTAATTTTAATACACCTATTAAATTTATCCTAACCTACGGTGCTCAGACGTGGTTACCCACCGAGTAGCAAAAGTTTCGCCTTGGGGTATATCAAAGACAAATGGAGCGCAGCATTCTGTGTGTCAAAAGAGCCGACAGAACAAGAAATACCATGATGCGTTTAAAAACCAGGATCGAACCGGACCAAACAAAAAGTTATTATTCCATTTATTTATTTTTATACGTTCTTTTAACAATTTTTGAATATTTCTTAAAAAAAAAAAAAACTGAAAGAAAACATTTAAAATTTTGAAAATAGTAGCCCTTTCAATTTTAGCCCAATTGGGAACATGGTCCAAGCTACTGGTGGTCAGGGCTCCCAAGCCCTTCATGCAACTGCCCAACGCAAGACTCTTCAAATGTTGTTTGAGGCTATTAACCCCTCGAGCGCCAGAGTTTAATGACCCGGAAAATTGCTGTGTTTATGTAAATTACCAATAAAATAAATAAATAAATAAACAAAATATTTTTTTGGTTTTTTCTAGGAAAAACAAATAATATAATAAATATGGAATAATATAATATAGAAACTAAAATTTTCGGTCAAATAAGTTTCGTACAGACGTGTGTACAAAACGAAAATTAAGCGTTTTTCAAGGTCTTCAAGTTGTACAGACGTATGTACAATCGGCGCTCGAGGGGTTAAGCCATTGGCCATCACGACTATCCCCACAATGTGTGCAGTATCCACTTCTTACAACTCGACAACCTCGCAAGCCAAGCCAAGATACTTAGTTTGTTTTTCTTTTTCTGCTATATCAACAACCTTTTCATTATTATTATTATGGATGTAGGAAAAATGCTGCATGGTTTCAATGAGAATGGGGGGGGGGGGGCAATTCAGCCGTATGCATATAGAACAAGACACACTAAAAGGTAGCTTAAAATTGAACCTACTCCAAGTTACACTTTTCAAAACCATTAAAAACATACGTGCGATATACTTAGACATTTTTCAACCATAGTGAAGTCGACTTCCGACAAAACTAGATGCCATTAAAAACAGAATCAACACAGTAATCTAAAACACACATTTCTCCGGAATTATTCAAACAAATTACACTGAATAAAACATGAACACAAGTTTGATATACACAATTATTCCAGTGCACTAAAATTCATTAGTAGATTGGTGGATCACATATAAATATTTAGCAATGGTTCTAATACATTAGGCGGTAGACGTGCTCCTGAATTATGTATCAGAGGTGTGTGTGAGAAGCGGCCTGCTGCCAGAGCAATTGTTTTGGCGTGGTTTAAAGTCATAAGAGGCATGTTATAACATGCTTTCACTTAAATTACCTTGCTATAGTCTGTCTAAAAATTCAAACGACTTGGGTAATTATTAGGGTAAAATGAAATCTGATTTAGTCTCCACTGGTTCAATATGACACGTTGACGGACAGTAACGACCACAGGCGTCTAGATAGCTAAAAGTGATACGACAGTACGCCTGTCGACGTATGAGTTTTTACTTGCATAAAATCAGTACGCCACACGACGACCAATTTTTCATACTATCACAAAGAACGGCATGTTGTACTGTCACCACAGGTACTATACCTGTAACAAACTTTTGTACTGTCCCTACATTATTTACAAAAATTCGACAAAGAAAGTAATTCCACGCACACATTTATACTCCCCTCCCTACGCACACTACGTCCGTGGGCGTCGTGTTTACATACGCAGTACTGCGCCGCTTCGGTAATGAGGCGTGTCGCTGCATGTTTTCGCCTTTTTAACGCCTAGATTTGTGTCACATATCATATATTTTTTCGATGCATTGTGACACTACGTCCGTAAGCAATGTATGAAAATAAGTACTGTCACAGTAGCCACACTCAGTGAGATAGTACTGTCCGCCAACATGTTAAGAGATCTTGATCATCGTTTACTAACAGAAGAACCTTATAAAAAGTATTGAATATAAATATTTTTGTAAATGAATAAATATTATAAGCAATTCCCAAATCGTTTGACTGTTCAGACAGACTACTACTTAATACGTACGGATAAAATTTTGGATCAAGCTGAAATTTCGTATAGGAATAAAGGGGATTAAACTTTTGCCATACATAACTGGTATGATTTTTAAGCTATTGCATAGCTTCTATCGCGGGCCTTGAGCGTGGAGACCGAATCCAGAAATTCCGTAACGAAAATAACCTAACACCCCCCCACTCATATATTTTTTGAGCGTGGTGACCGATAAGAAAACAAATGAGTGAACAATCAATCAAAATTCAATTCAATGTGTAAAAGTGTAACTTCAATTAATATCAAAAAAAAAATACAGCATAAATAAAATAAATAAATAATTATAATTGCATAAGTTGATTAAAATACTATGCAATAGCTTTACCGCGGCAGTCCCCGAGTGCCACACTTCTTTTTTTTTTTTTTTCTTCAACAGTGAAACCTAGGCCATATCTTGGAAGAATGTAAGAAAAATCAAAAGCAAAAAGAATTATGTCCATCAATCGTAACCAAAGGAAGTTAGAGACTATTTAAAAGATCGCTATTGCTTTTTATCTAATGTTATTTTTTTTTTAATAAAAATACTCTCAATAACTGCATTCGTTTCATATTTGGCCTTCGTAAATATGATCACATTTCTTCCTTCCGTTCTCAGCTTAAATGGCTGCCTATCCGTCAGAGGAGATCCCTCAGATCCCTCTGCACGCTCTTCACCATAATGAACGATCCTTGTGCTCCTGATTATTTAAAACAATATTTTAAAGTGTTGGGCAGTTCTCATCATCTTAACCTTCGTGCATCCAAAAACATGCTTCTTCATATTCCTTCTCACCGTACTGGCTTTATGTCCAATTCTTACGCTGTTTCCGCCATAAAACTCTGGAATGTGCTTCCCCTTGACATCAAAAAAGCTGAAAGTAAATTATCCTTTAAACGTAAAGTTCGGAACTACTACTTGAAGTCCTCTCAACCTTAGTTCGGTCTTCGTTCAGTATTGTTATTAAGTTCTCATAGTGATTTCATATTTTTCATAGTATTTATTAGTTTATTATTTTAGCATATGTATGTATTTTATTATTATAAATAACTTATTTTATATTTTTCCATTTGAACTATTTGTTATTATGTATTTGTTTATTGTGCAAACCTACCACAGTGTTGTCTTTTTTAACCCAAAGGTTGACTGGTAGAGAATGCCTTGTGGCATTAAGTCCGCCTATGTACCACTATTGTACATGAAGTTTAAATAAATAAATAAATAAATAAATAAATACTCCATGTTTAATTTTTTTGTTTGTTTTTTTTTATGTTTATTTTTTCTTTTTAAATACACTACAAGGTTTCTCTAATGAGTTATTTTGTGTCCCTAGCTTCTACATATAATGCCACGTGTAGTAAAAGGCGTTTAGTAAAGAACTCGAGTCCTCAACTCGTTTAATTATAATTTAAGAAAAAAGGTAGCACCAGATAAAAAAGTACTAGCAATACTTCTATAGGTATCTTCGTTCGGTTACGCTTTCAAAAGTTGGTTCTTTTTGCTATTGATTTCTTGTGTTGTCCTTTAACTTAAAACCTAGGTTTATAACTTAAAACTTCGAGATTTTTCATAATACAGTTTTGTATATAAAAATACTAAACACGGGGTTTCGCATATACTAATGATGTATATTAAGTTACATTATATTTTTATTTCATTTTATGGCCTTATCTACACTAAATATATATAAAAAGGTAAAGTGTGTTTTTTTTTTTGTTTGTTGGAGGGTAATCTCTGAAAGTACTGGTCCGACTGCGAAAATTTTTTCACCGATAGAAAACTGCTTTATTCCCGAGTAACATAGGCTATGTTTTCTGTATGCAGGCTTTTTTTTTCGATGGGAAAATCATCTTATGACAACCCCCGCTCTTGGGCGGAGCGGGAGGTAGTGTCAGACTCTTACTGACTAAAAAACCCATCCCGTTCCTTCAAGCCTTCATACCGGGGCTCGAACGCCCTTTCGGATAACCCTGGCCCCAGTAGGCTTCGATCCGGCTGGGTCCCTGCTGTTGCTGACAACTCCTTGAGGCGCGCGGGAACAGCGCGCGCCGTCGACGACTTAGGCTTGGTCCGGACAGCGAGCTACCCATTGCTCACTATCCGCAAGCCCGCGCCTACGGTTTATGTATGCGGGCGAAGCCGTAGGCAAAAGCTAGTCAGGCATAAATTTTACACTTAATTACATAAATATTCCCTCTAACCGCTCGTCACTTACACCACACTTCACACACTGACTTTTACATATGGTGAATAGCATATACGTTTATTTCCCAGTAAATAAAACAAGCAGCTTGATTGTGATTGAGAGAGGATTTACAAGGGATCTCTTGTGAATCATAGTTATTTATACAAATACATACATCTTAATATTCCTGAGTAGTTCTATCTTTGATCCTTCTTTGTATTCGATAGGGTTTATTTAAGTGGGCCCCTTTTATTTTAAGTAAGTGATTGTTTGAAAAAGAAATGGGATGAAATGTGGAGATATTTTTTTTGTGATATCTTTGTGTATTCTCTAAAGAGTAATGTAATGATCCCAATTTTTTGAAATAGTTGATGTTGGATTTTTGTTTTATTTATACGAAGTTTTTTTCATTGCATTTTACGACATTATATTCCTGAGATTTGACTTAATCTGAAGTTATAAAAAATTTTCAAATTTTCGATTCCACTTTTTAGCCATTTATATACCTACTAGACCAGCCGACTCACTAAAAGTTTGTTCTGCTATATAAATTCTTCAATACAATAACATGAAAATGTCAAAACAATTAAATAAAAAAAAATCAATCAATGAAATGAAATGAAATGAAATTTATTTACTAGTGCATACAATTTTAAATAAATTATCAAAGAAAAATACGGGAGTTGGGGGTAAGGGGTAAAAAATTACTTAAGCCCTACAAAAAAAAACATAAAAATCAGCCTGGCCATTTCCGAGGATTTTTACAATAAACACTATGACTCGAGATTTTTATAATATTAATAAAAACTTTGTAAAATATTCTCTACATATTCTTTACATTTTGAATGGAACTTAGTCATATGGTTATTTTCTTCATAAAATAAAGCGTTATATTTTTAAAAGAAGATTTATTTAACTCTCAAATAATTTCATCTCGTTCTTAGCCATTTTAATAATACACAGCAAGCTGTAACCTAAAAATTTAATACCAGTATTTATATTAAAACCTTCCACACTTTACTCAAGAACTAAATTAAGAATTCTCTTTAAAACAGTGTTTCATACAACATCGTCTGCATCGTCATAATTTCATAAAATATTTTCATACATAAAATAAATAGCATTTACAACATGTCTACGAAAGTGCTACGGCGCTACGGTGCTACGAAGGTCTACGAAAGTCTACGATTTTTACGAGAATGGATACTTTTTCGCCAGACGTGAGAGAACATACTTGAATTAATAATAATTCATACTCATTTCGAACTACCTCCACAAATACAAGAATAAACTTTAGTGCTGTGTATTTTGAGTTGATTTTTAAGTGACTTTTAGCTTTTCTGCTATTCTTGTGACTAGTAGTCCAGTAGGTATAGTTTGTTTTGTACACATCCCTTGCACGCATCTCTTTCACACATATTTTACATTTTTGGGTATACAGAAATCAAGCTCCCCTAGACTCTAACGGCCCGTTCACGAGCTTGCCGCTGTGAGCGGTAGCTAAGCGCGAGGTGGCGAGCGGTAAGGCCAAACACGTTCGAAGCACGCCACGAGACGCCGCTCATAACGCCCCGAGCCCGCTTACCAATGCTACCCTGCTCGCCGCGCCACTCACCTCTAAGACCGAAGTTGTGATCAGCACGCTTAGGCAAGTTGTTATTCTGCAATCGTTAACGCTGTCGAAAAGTGATGAAACGTATGGGAATGACGTCATCTCAACGTAAAGTCGCGTGGTCAGTACAAACGAATAGACAATTCGTAGCCAAGTTCACATAGTTCAAAATCGTTTGTATAATATTCAACGCTACATCCTTTGTTATACAAACGCTACATTGTAGAACGAGCGGCGGACTCAGGCGCCTCAACATGGCTACCAACTTATCGTTTTCTACAATTGCTGTCACCGAGGCGTTACCGATTAGAGAACGGAATTCGATTGCAACTTGGCTAGTGGGGCAGGTTGAAAGTGGAGCGGGAAAACCACACCTGAGTCATTCAGGCGCCTTACCATGGCGTGTTAAAATAAAAGTCGTGCAAGCGAGAAAGAAGGATAGAGATATACACCTTATATAGCCCCATCCTTTTAATCATCATCATCATCATTTCAGCCGAAAGACGCCCACTGTTGGACATAGGCCTCCCCCAAGCGTCGCTACAATGAACGGTCCTGTGCGTCTCGCATCCTTTGGATTTCCGCAACCCTTACCAGGTCATTGGTCCACTTTTGTAGGAGGCCTTCTAACGCTACGTTTTCCATTTCGTAGTCGCCGGTCCAGAACTTACAGCTCCAACGGCCATCTGTTCTGCGAGCAATGTGCCCTGCCCATTACCACTTAAGTTTGACGATCCTTCGTGCTATATCGGTAACCTTGGTTTCTCAACAGATATCCTCATTCCTGATTCGATCACGCAATCTTCTCGTCCACCATCCCACACCCTTTATAATTACATATTAATACAGTGAAGCTTGTCAAATGGTTCGTGATAAAACAGTGGCGGCCAAGATAATGAAGTAACTCTACTGGTGGATATTTTCTTCGCAAACCGCTTAATTACCTTGAATATTTTTTGTGATATAAACCCGTGCTTTATTGCAATCCAAACTGATGGTAAGCAGGGATGCAATCGTTGATGGTGAGGTGCACTAGTTTATTAAGAGCCTATTTACTATAGCCTTGAAGATATCTACATTATACTTGGACGGAAAAGCCGCAGCAGGCAAATCGTTGCAGTCCTTCGATAAACGCGGTATAAACGACGAAGCGGAACGCTTAGTCCGAACCGTAGAAGTTTCAACAATGTAAGGGTGGATACTCGCCCTACGATGGGATGTGCGATGGTAGAAAGAAGATGGCGGAATCAAGTCATGACATTCCCGCGCACACTCTCCAAATTTGCACGAGCGGAGGAGACCGAATAACGAGCCCGACTTACGAGTTCAAACCCTTACAGGCGCATTACTTTATGTAACTTGTTTAAATACCACTGCTCACAAAACGGTGAAGGAAAACACCGTGAGAAAACCGGCATGTCCTAGAACAGAAAATTCGAAGACATGTGACATTCACCAACCCGCAATGGACCTGCGTGGTTGATTACGGCCTGTTCCCTCTCCTGGCCTGAGTCCAAGCAGTGGGAACAT
Organism: Mythimna albipuncta; assembly: GCA_929112965.1. Taxonomy (NCBI): domain Eukaryota; kingdom Metazoa; phylum Arthropoda; class Insecta; order Lepidoptera; family Noctuidae; genus Mythimna; species Mythimna albipuncta. The sequence goes on from OV815982.1 coordinate 14,370,321, forward strand.
TAAAAAGGCTGATAATGATGATGATAATGGCTCTACAAAATGCATTCTGTAATATACCGATAGGCTGGCTACCCTACACCTGTACTAGAGGCTATATCGAGGATATTTCTTGTAAAAAAGTACTCTTAATAGTGTTATAACGTTTTTAGAATATTTTACGATATATTTAAATACAAAATTAATTGGATGTCTGAATGATTGATCGGTGTTTCTGAAAGAGTGTGAGGAATGAGGTCTATCAATCATTTCGTGAGCTAAACTTAGGGTTAGGTATCTTTTGGAGTTTTGTGTAACCCTACATAGGGAAGTTTTCAAAATTAGGATGGATAATCTGTCATAGGGGACTTGTCAAGGTGTGAGCGGAATAACAAAGTTATCCTCGTTGGTCCAATGCACACAAGTACTTCTGAGAAGCATGATAATCATTTTTAGGATTTCGTTTCTTATTCGGTAAAAACGAAACCCTATTATGATCACTAACAAAGTGATTCCATGTATTCGTTCATCTAGACCTTTTTTCTAAGGAAAACAAGGTCCAAATCTGAAATTAACATCAAGTACTTAAGTCTGCTAACCCAAGTAGCAATAATATAAACTTCTAAATCAACGCATTCCTTAAATTTTACTCGTTTTAATCCCGTGTAGGGTCGATCCGGGACATGAAACACTATCGATTTTTAAAGATAAAATTAAAAAATAAAGTACCTTTTTTTAAACTCGTATTAATTTACGCATGTACGGAATTAATTTCTTTAGGAAAACGTCAGCTGAGCTAGTCCAATGACCTGTAGGTAGTAGTCGCCGTTGCGTAAAAACTACCTACAGGTCATTGGACTCGCTCAGCTGACGTTCAAAATTTGTCGTCCGAAACCGATCGATTGTGACGTTCAAAAACGATCAAAATTTGCGATGCGAGATATTTGAATTTTCAGTACATATTATATTGCTGTCAAGTATTTCTATTTTTTTCTTTCTTAAACCTGTTACTGTCATACCGGGTGTAAGTCAAAAAATATGTCTATATTCCCGGAATTAAAAAATCCTACATCCTGTATTAGGACACAGGGTATAGAAAGACAATGTCCTGAAATCGGTCCAGGACATTGTCTACCCGTGTCATCTAAATCCATTTAGCCATGTAAACGTGAAAAAGTAACATACATAGACACACACACTTAATGTGATTGCCACGTGCACTCCGTAGTACCACAAAATAGATAGGTACAGAAGTCAATCTACATACAAAGCGCGCTCGAGCAACGCACACATAGACACCGCTCACGGACACGATATCTCTGTCGCGTCTCGGCTCCCTCGTCGAACAGTTCCGGCTCAAACGCTCATTAGTGTGCGTCCACCGAGCGCAGGTATAAAAATGAAGTACATACATGATATTGTCTTCTGTACCTATCTATTTTGTGCTAGTACCCTAACAAAAAATCTTTCCAATTCATTTACACAGATATTTTGACAGGCGACCTGTCAGAATATCATCATGTACCCTCGTCAGGGCACAGACATCGGTATTTCGGTCAAGACGTAATCCCGGCTTAACGGGAACACGGGAAATATTGGAGCAAGTAGCTTGATTGTTATTTGTGGGTACTTGTTTCAAACAAAATTTTATTCAGAGCGAATAGGCGTTTCGACTTCGGTTTTTCAGTTCTTTCTGTTTGTAATTTAGATCATTTGAATTACAAGTAAACGAATGCATTAACGTTAAACATTTTTTTTTATCAATTAAAAAAAATAAACTAGTGCTTGACTGCGATCCCTATTTATTATTAAATTAATAAATAGCGATGCAATCATTGTTGGTGAGGCGCACTAATTTATTAAGAGCCTATTTACTCTAGCCTTGACGACACCTAAATTATGATCGGACTGGAAGACCGCAACAGGAAAATTGTTCCAGTTCCTCGATGTATGCAGTATAAATGACGAGGCGAAGCGCTTGGTCCAGACCGTAGAGGTTTCAACAAGGGAAGGGTGGCCGTTCGTCGGGTTGTCCGATGGTAGAAATTAGATGGTGCATGCAAATTTACTACCTGGATTCTAATTTATGTAAATTGTTTTCAATAAAACTTTATGCTAAATTGGGGTTTGATAAAGGCATTTGGGGGAACCTTATGTTTAAAGAATCTTTATTTCTCATATGAATATTGTGTATTTCACATAAATGAGAATTAAAATAAATAAATATTGTCAAATGGTGAGGCATACAAATAAATGTCATTACCGCAAATATTTTTTATACCCAACTATTCGATACTGCACCTGCAATATCGAATAGTTGGGTAATAATAATTCTTGTTGATTTTTACAAAATTTATTTGTTTAATATGTCTTAGAACATACCAAATACATTGTATTCTTTTGAAAAGGTAAGCAGTGGGTAGCACGCCGAGCCCGGTCGTCGGCATTCAAAGAGATGTCAGGAAAATCGTAAGGGCCCAGTAGAGTCGATTTTTGCTAGGACCATGGAGAAATGTACAAAAAGAATACTCGCAGTGAAGCAGTAATGCTCGCAAAGAAGGAGACCGACCGCATCAGGTAACAGTGCTCTCGCCGCCGCTGCCGGGATTATGATCCCGATTTCCGGCCACGGTAGCTCGCTGTCCGGCCGTCCGGTAACTGTCCGGACCAAGCCCAAGTCGTCGACGGCGCGCACTGTTCCCGCGCGCCTCAAGGAGTTGTCAGCAACAGCAGGGACCCAGCCGGGTCGAAGCCTACTGGGGCCAGGGTTATCCGAAAGGGCGCTCGAGCCCCGGTATGAAGGCTAGAAGGAACGGGGTGGGTCTTTTAGTCAGTAAGAGTCTGACACTATCTCCCGCTCCGCCCAAGAGCGGGGGATGTCAAGTCAATGCATGATTTTTCCCACCATCAAAAAAAAAAGCAATGGGTAGCTCACTGTCCGGCCGTCCGGTAACTGTCCGGACCAAGCCCAAGTCGTCGACGGCGCGCACTGTTCCCGCGCGCCTCAAGGAGTTGTCAGGAACAGCAGGGGCCCAGCTGGGTCGAAGCCTACTGGGGCCAGGGTTATCCGAAAGGGCGCTCGAGCCCCGGTATGAAAGCTAGAAGGAACAGGGTGGGTCGTTAAGTCAGTAAGAGCCTGACACTACCTCCCGCTCCGCCCGAGAGCGGGGGTTGTCATCGGATGATTTTTCCCACCATAAAAAAAGTCCTAGAACGCAAAAGGTGTGATTTTAGTCAGTAAAAATCTGTTACCGATCCCGTTCCACCTTAGAACGTGAGAAGTTTTAGAAGATTGAATGATATACATACATCAAAAAAATACTTTTGAAAGAACAAAAAAAAAACAGTTAGTGGACTCTTCACGTGACCAGAGGGCTGGGCTTTTCTAAGCATTTTTTTCTCAGAATTGCCATCCAGAGTGGCAATTCTGCCAGCGTTCTGGGCACTTTTCCCATTGATGTGGGCGAATTTTTTGATGTCCTATGAGATTCCCTTTTACCCGTTTGTACATTTTATTAAGTTTGTTAATACCTATTAATTTATAATTTTTAATAGTTACGATGTATATATACTTTACTAAGAACAAAAACAAGTCATCATCATCATCATTTTAGCATCATGTCCACTGTTGGACATAGGCCTCTCCCAAATGCCACAAACAGTCCTAAAAAAACAAATCAATACAACGTTACATCGCAAACATATTGGCTGAGAAAAAAATAAAAACATGGCCTTACAACCAACCCACAGAAAACTAACTCAATTCCAAGTATTTCCGAGTATCCGAGCAATCGTAGGGCACACGAAAAAGAATTTTCCCGAAGCAAAATTCCCGGAGGCATTAATCAGGCGTACTTAGTCCGAATCCCGGGGTAGCAATAAAACATATCGACGTTCCGTATTGACAATATAATCCGTGTAATTCCGGAGCAGTCCGATATATCAGTTTAGTTTGACAGTCGGTTTACCCCACGTCAGTTTGGAATCTAGGTATTGTGACATATGTCTTTTTGGGTTGAGTTGTGACGATAATTATTATGGATTATTATTTTGTTAACCGTTTTATTGGTTGACGATTCGATAGGCCGTCTAGACTCTACAGCCGTATTTGAAAACTTTGAAATTCGAATCATATTTTTTTTAAGCTATTGCATAGCTTCTATCGCGGGCCTTGAGCGTGGAGACTGAATCCAGAAATTCCGTAACGAAAATAGCCTAACACCCCCAACTCATTTGTTTTTTGAGCGTGGTGACCGATAAGAAAAGAAATGAGTGAACAATCAATCAAAATTCAATTCAATGTGTGAAAGTGTAACTTCAAATAATATCAAAAAAAAACAAAGGAAAAAAAATACTGCATAAATAAAATAAATAAATAATTATAATTGCATAAGTTGATAAAAATGCTATGCAATAGCTTTACCGCGGAAGTCCCCGAGTGCCACACGTCTTTCTTTTTTTTTTAAATTTCGCACTGAATGTGCAGTTTACAGAGAGATAGCGATGAATGGTTTTGGACTGTAAACCAGAAGACGTAGCATGAAGGCCTTCCACAAAAGTGAACTATGACTTGTGTAAAGGAAGAAACCTTTACATATAATGTTGAAGGTTATAAATGGAAAGACGTTAATGTTCTATGAATAATGTTTAATAAAACACTTCAGTAATTTAATATTACTTAGAAAACATTAAAATAATAGTTACTTAAAAAGACTAATAAATGTTCTATAATGTAAATGTTAATAAGATTTTAAAATGTTTTGAGAGTTCGGGGCCAAACGTACTACTGACGCACTTGTCTATGTGACGATACAGCAAACCTACTTTTACCCGATTTGCAGTAATTACTAACTAGGTCTTTTTTTATGGTGAGAAAAAATCATGCATTGACATTCCCCGCTCTTGGGCGGAGCGGAAGATAGTGTCAGACTCTTACTGACTAAAAGACCCACCCCGTTCCTTCTAGCCTTCATACCAGGGCCCCAGTTAGGCTTCGTCCCGGCTGGGTCACTGCTGTTGCTGACAACTCCTTGAGGCGCGCGGGAACAGTGCGCGCCGTCGACGACTTGGGCTTAGTCCGGACAGTTACCGGACGGCCGGACAGTAAGCTACCCATTGCTCACTGTCTGCAAGCCCGCGCCTACGTTGGCCGGAAATCGGGATCAGAATCCCGGCGGCGGCGGCGGCGATAACGCCGTTGCCTGATGCGTTCGGCCTCCTCCTTACTAACTAGGTCTGAGTCCAATGCACGGATGCTGACCGTACAACTTGGTCAGGGTCGCGGGAATCCGATGAATGCGAGACACACAGAACCGGCCGTTGTGGCGACGCTTGGGGGAGGCCTATGTCCAACAGTGGACGTCTTTCGGATGAAGTAATAATGATGATTATGATGAGGCTGAGTTCAGATTAAAAAGTATTTAGCTTTTATAGTAACAGAAGAATTGCCTAACTTAAGTGGCAGTTGATGGGTACGAAAGGTTCTGTACGTAGCTGAAAACGCAGAGTGGGAAATTATATGTACTGTTCGCCTAAAAATATGTTTTGGCGCCGAGTTTGTTCTTTCAGACATACCGCTGTTAAACCCGCTATGGTTTGTGCTGGTATGTAAATACCTTATCAACATGAATGTATTCTGATGTTATTGTTTAATAAACGTAAAACAAAACCGGCCAAGTGCGAAGGGTTCTGTAGCAGCAAGTAACATAATGTAAGAGTTCTTCTAGTAGGTATGTTGTAACTTAGATCGATGTTTTAATAATAGTGTGATTTTTTAGATTTATGACGTCTTAAATAAAAAACTACTTACTACATCTCGTTATAACCAATTTTCTTCAAAATTCTCTTATTTTAGAATTTACACATTTTACCACTTAGGAAGTGTGTCTCGCGCAAACTATTCAGTTTAGAAAAAAATGATACTAGAAACCTCAATATCATAAAAAAATCTAGTGACTTCTCGCGCTTTAGGCTGGGGCAAGAGAGCATTTCTTTTATATTTTTTAAATCTCTGCAGTCCGTACTAAGCGTTTCATCTCGTTGTATACACCGCGTACATCGATGGACTGGAACAATCAATCGTCAGAGAGACTGAAACAATTTGTTTGCTGCAAAATGGTCTTCCCGTCCAATTATAATTAAGATGTCTTCAAAGCTAAAATGAATAAGCTCTTAATAAACTAGTGCACCTCACCATCAACGATTGCATCACTGCTTGCCATCAGGCGAGATCGCAGTCGAGCATTCGTTTATATTAATAAAAAAAATCCATGCGGCTATAGTAAGCTTTAAAATTATTACTGTCAGATTTGTAAATTACTCGGTGTTACTGAAATAGATTTGAACGACAGTAGGAACCGTCTGTCTTAGAATTTCGATATTATTACTCTACCTATTGAATAGTTTATCGAAAGGGCACAGTCGCAAATGCGTGGCTGTTGATAATTGTGGTGAATACATTTCTAACCTACGTACTATAATATTGTAACTGTAGATACCAAAGGTTAAGAGGATTTGGTTTAATGCTTCTATTTTAAGAGCGACCATCTCGAGATACATTTCCATACAACCGGTCTTACGTGATTATGATGTTATTACACATCTTTCTCTAGATTTTTGGGTACACAGCTATCTTGTGGATATTATCTAGACTTCTATAGAAATCAAAACGTAAATTCGTTTAATTCATTAAACCCCAAGCGAACGCCGGCATTCGCGCACCTATTGTCTTTCTATTGTGTCTGTAATTTCTACGATTGAAAGGTTAACTAATCTAGTAAAGACCTCTGAAGATCTGGTATTTTACGTGGACTTTGGCCGTTCATAATTTACTCATATATTTAAAAAAAAAAAAACAAAAAAGCACATCCATAGAAGCCTCGCGATTCTGAATGATGACAGTTTTTTAAAAAAAACTTTTAAGGGTTTAAAAGAAAACGTATTACCTGGCACAAGTTTTGTGGAACATTCGAGTAAATTACAGAATTACCGAAAGCCAACAGAGTTTTCAGATGTTCTCTTTTTTCGAATTGCCTCTTCATCAAACATCGCGTTAGATGAAGCAACAACAGCTTTTAAACCATGCTCGACATTGACGACAGGCGAGTGGAAAAGGGCCCCAAATATGTCCGTTTTGAATATAAGATGCAGAAATTAAACTCAATGTTTAAATGTTTCAATGTTTGTTTGTTTGTTTGTTTAATGTCAGCGTTGCGCCACCGGTACATGGTAGACATCCCACCCATACGCACAAAACGTTTTGCGAACACATTTATTGTGCGTACAGCCAAGGAGTGGAATTCCCTGCCGGAATCTGTGTTTCCTGATAGCTACAACTTAGGAGTCTTTAAGTCGAGAGTGAATAGGTTTCTTCTGGGCAGGCGTGCTTCATCGTCGACCACATCATCGCTTACCATCAGGTGAGATAGTGGTCAAACGCAAGCCTATCATTAATTTAAAAAAAAAAATGTTTAATTTCTGCACCTAATATTCAAAACGGATTGAGCAATATCGATTGTCTGTTCTACGAGTAATTTGAAATTACTGAACAGAGAAAATATAATAGAAAATTTTCACAACAAACACAGCATAAAGGTTACAAACACAAATTACGCGATACGAAACTCTTATAAAGCGATTTTGACTCACACTTGACTTTTTATTGTTATAATTTAACACAAATCGAAAACACTAATTCACTAAAATTTTACAAAGATTTCAAGAATCCACAAGAACATTACTTTGCCTTTGAAGTACTTATTATGAAAGATTGTTTGTAGGTAAACAAAATAAATATTATTTGCTCAAACACTTTTTATAAAGAATGCTTCGGAGTTCGTTTGATGTTGGCGGCGATAATAAAAGCTTTTTCTAGTCGTGTGTAAACGAATTATTATTATTATTATTTTCGTTTATTTTTTGCTTGCTGTTTGGCGTCGATTTTTTAGGGTTCCATACCTCAAAAGGAAAAAAATGGAACCCTTATAGGATGACTTTGTTGTCCGTCTGACTGTCAAAGGAGTCAATCTTGGTAACGCGTGGACGTATCGAGTTGAAATTGACATCATATACTTAGGTTTGTGGTCCTTTGAAGCTGTGAAAATATCAAACTTCAAAGTTAACGGAAAAAAAAGATATTTATTTATTATTATTATTGACACATACAATTGTTTTTTTTATTTGTTGTTGTTATATAGCCGTTTATGTCGCAAAAAACATATATTTCGACGTTCAAAGGAACAAAAATTATAGAATACTTCCCGTTGACCTAGAAACCTGAAATTCTGCATAATACAAGTATAGGAATAAATCTGAAAACAGTTTTTTTTTTACGTTACACGATTTAAAAAACAATTCGAAACTCCAATCAGGTATTGAACTTTTTACATAGGTAAAATTGTACGAGTTGTAGGTAAAGTTGTAGAGTTTATGTTTCCTGATAGGTATAACTTAACTTTAGGTGCTTCAGTCAAAATTCTATGAATTACTTCTAATCAACCATGCTCCATCATCGACCACCTCATCGCCAACCATCAGGTGAGATAACCATAGTAAAAAAAAAAAACACTCATTAAGACAATAGTGATTTTTCTTTGAATTAGTCGTAATATATTATTATGAAGATGAAAATAGAGATGGGATAAAGATAACACCTAACAGGAGTTTTATTGTTTCAGGTACAGCATTATCACAGTATGAAGAATCAGTGAGATTTGCGACACAACACTTAGAAAAGTAAGTTTAATTTTTAGCATGTCATAATATATGTTTCTTTTTTTTTCGGCAGTAGTAGGAAATCCTCATGGACGGCCAGGCTGCCTCACAAACGAGCCAGTCTGGGCAGTGTCCTACTGACTAAAACCACACTCCTGCCTTATATTAAACCACAGACATGACGTCCGAGCTTTTGTTTAATACTTATACATTATTTGCTTCTGGGCAACTCCACGTGCAAGTGGTGTCACTCCAGAGCACCTTTCAGCGATGTTATTATAAAATTGGAATTGTAAGTCAAATCACACGTTTTTTCATCGACCACGTGATCAAACTTCTCATTTATTTTTAAAACTAAGCAACGGGATGATGAAATAGCTTGTAATAAACTACTCACCTTTTTTAAAACGTTAACTAAATGTTCATAGTCCAAGAGCCAGCGAAGTGACCTTGAATTTGTAGGCCACTAAAATACGAACAGGTCAGGTTAAAAGGCTAAGAAGGCGAGAGAGGAGCGAAGCTCACGCCTTAGACGTAATCGACGAAACATGACGCAGTTCTCACCGGACATGGTAAGTCCACACAGTGGTAATACCCGGGCGTTGCTTCGTGTGGAAGAAACGCCTGGGTGTCACCTCTGTGTGGACCACCCAGAGGATACGATGAAGCTTGGGGGAAATACTACCGTATCCTTGTTGGGGCGTACCCTGCTACGAAGCGACGAAAAATGGCAGGCGATCCCCTCCTTCTGCAAAGCAGTAATGCTAGCGAATGAGGCGGATGCACGCATGATCCACTGACTTCCTTACACCCCAGCCACTGGGATTCCGACCCCGATTTTCCAGTCACCGTAGGCGTGGTCTTGCTTGACGACAAGCAATGGGTAACTCGCCGTGCGCCGTCCAATAACCGTCCGGACCGAGCCCGAGTGATCGGCAGCACGTAGTGCTCCAGTTTTCGGTTTTAAGTGCCTTAAAGTGATGTCAGAAAAGCCATAGGGACCTACCAGGGTCGAAGCCTACTGAAAGCATGGGTTGATTTCCGAAAGGGAAACCTGAGGTCCTAGAACGCAAAGCAAAGAAGGAACATACAGGAGTGGATTTTAGTCAGTAAGAGTCTGACACGCCCTCCGACTCAGCCCTAGAGTAGAAGAAATCATTGGATGATTTTTCATCTAAAAAAATGGGTCGTGATAACTCTTTGAAATAAATCCTACACCTCAGGCAACTATCGGTTCATTCGAACTCCTAGACCCATTCACCCCTCAAACACAGCTGCATTCTCCAAATAATGTATCACTTTGCATCAATACAGGAGAGTGCCTTACAGATTCGTCTCCCCACTTGCGACTGAATTGTCAATATGCATTTAGGGAATATGCTTTTAGGAATACCCGAGGCGACCTAAGTGCTAAAGTCGCTCGGTGACAGACGAGAATTTGAGGATATATTTTATACCATGCTTGATGTTTGCGCTGTCTGTTTTTGGAAAGTACTAGTAAGGAGTTTAGTTCTCAAGCCAAGATCTAGTATATGGGTCATATAATCTATCTCCCTAACCTCCTTTGGCCCTGGTGGTTTTGCTGACATCTTTTTGAGTCGCTCGTGGAACAAAACACACCGTCGATGACAAGTGCTCAGTCCGGACAGTCGCTGGAAGGTTGGACGGCGAGTTATATTTTGCTCGTTGTCTGCAAGCCCGCGCTGGGGTGTGAAGATATCTATACCCTTACGCGTGTGACGTCTCCTTCGCTAGCATTACTGCTTTGCAGAAAGAGGAACTCGCCTTCCAATATGTTTTTGCTCAGAACCAAGGCCTGAATCTGATCGCCTCCACTGTAGGCTCCACCATGTCTTCTTGACGATCTGCCCAATGTTGACATCCGGGCCTTTCTTCCACCAATTCGGTGCAGGAACCTTCTGAAAATACCGTGATTGTTGAGGACCAGCGTCATGCAAGAGATGAGAAAGCCTTTACGCTTCTCGTAACCTCAAAGTTTTGGAATGAAGTACATAATACTATTCCTTATGCGGTCTGTAATCTTATTTTCGATAATACTTCATTCCATTACTCGCTAGAATATATTAGCTATTGTCCTGTCACTCTTCACGCTATCACTAACTCCATTTTCCTTCATATCGCTTCTCACACAAGCCATCCATTTTTTCTTTAGCCTTCCTTTCCCTCTCCATCCATCTACATGAAAACTCATAACTTTTTAGCAGCAAGCAATAGACACTTTGCATATAGGTACAGACTGATTAAATTACGACCTGTCGACACCAATTCAAACTAACTCACAAACCCGTTATACACACTAAACTGTTCCCCATACACCAAGACCCTAATCAACACCTAATACGAGTTATCAGGATTAACTAACTAAATGCCCCCGACGGCTATTGAAACTGTTTTCAAAGACACCCTTTCAATATAGGCGAGGAGGCACTAAATTGATGAAGGGACATCCCATCGGATAGTGATCGCTTTTCTTATACGGGCTAAGTAAATGAAGAATATATTTATGTATACATATTTGTACTGGCTAACTGTCGATGAATTTTTTACACCACCTGCTCGATAGGTTATAAGGCATGTAAAGACAGATGTAAAGATGATACATAAATAATCAAAAAAAATCCAATGGCTGTGAGACGCACAGGATTAGTCGTTATGATACTCGTGGAAGACACCGATGATGTCTAGATAAGGACGCCTTTTGCCTGAAATGGTGATAATGATTATGAGTAACTCAAAAGATATCAAGTAATGTTGACGGCACGATTAGCGCAGTGATTAAGCGATTGGCTGCTGCGTTGTGTGTCGTGGATTACGTATACAAATACCATAAAATACAGATGGTTGTCATGAGTAAGTAAGCCCACATGTTTGTGAACGCCCCCACGATACAAGCGTAGTATGGAGCAAAGTATTTAAAAAAAAAATTTGGAGAAACTAAAGTGCCTTATCAAAAATTAAAACGCGATGCAAATGCGAATATTGCTTACTAGCTTTTGCCCGCAGCTTCGCTCACGCAACTCAGGAATAAAACAGCTTTCTATCGGTAATATCAATCGGGCCAGTACTTTCGGAAATTACCTTCTACAAACAAAAAAATAAACCTTACCTCTATATAATACTAGTGCGGGAATCCGATAGATGCGTGACGCACAGGACCGTTTGTTGTAGCGACGCTTGGGGGAGGCCTATGTCCAACAGTGGACGTCTTTCGGCTGATTTGATAATGATGATGAATACTAGTGTAGATTACTTGAAATACCCTACTAGTCAGAATGTTATAGTTCCATTGAGAATTCAATATATCTATTGTTATATAACTCTGTATGTAGTCATGGGTATTATTAATAGTATAAAGCACTATTGTCAAGAGAAGTGGGTAGACGGTGTTTTTTGCTGTGCCACTGATGTTGTTACCGATATATGGAAGAATGTGTTCTAAGTAAGATCTATACTCTCTACATTTATTTTCTTTCTCAGTTTTAATGCAGTTACAATATAGGAATGTTGACATGAGCTGCAAATATACAACCTTATTCTTTAGAATATGCGAAACATTATACACCACCTGACTAGTATTTTTATGTAAAGAATAGAATATGTATAATATTTCAAAATTGTATTATGAGAAATCAAAAAGTTATAAGCCCATTATAGGACCTAGTTGGCGACATGGTCACCAGGCCACCCGAGCGACTGAGGGGTTGTTTCGCTCCCGCAACCAGTAGCCCAATTCACGTATTTAAAACCGTAACGGTATCGTAGCTAACTAAAACTCTCATCACCATGTTTCTCTTTCGAACATACCCACAGCTATTTATTAACTCTAGCTATCCCATATTCACCAAAACCAGATAACACGAAAACGCATTACTAAACCGATTACAGTGATCGATTTAAAACGAATATTCGATGGAACGGAACGCTATCCAACACGGTGGGACGTGTTTACTGTGCCGATATGTTTACGTTACGTTTCAGTTCGAGCCAAGTTCGAAGATCGGTGCAAGAGCTGTTAGACCGTACTGTAACCGAGTTTTGTGCCTGATAGTAAGCTCTCTCATTGGACAGACAGTCCAGTTAGGCAGATCTAATTTCGAGATAGAGGCCAACCGTCGAATCCGACTCGGCTGGGCAACGTTCGGGAAGCTACGCGGTATCTTCTCATCCAACATACCACAGTGTCTCAAGATGAAAGTCTATGACCAGTGCGTGTTGCCAGTGATGATATAGGTAATTATGGTTCCGAAAAGTGGTCGCTCACAATGGGCCTCATCAGAAGGCTTAAAGTCACCCAAAAGGCAATGGAAATGGAAAGCGCTATACTCGTAGTTTCCTTGCGTGATCAAATCAGAAATGAAGATATCCGCAAGACAACAAAGGTTGCCGACATAGCACAAAGAATCGCCAAACTTAAGTGGCAATGGGCAGGACACATGGAAGGCCTTCTACACATGACCTGGTGAAGGTTGCGAGAATCCGTTGGATGCGAGACGCGTAGGATAATCCATTGTGGCAACTTTTGGGGGAGGCCTATGTCTTACAGTAGACATCTATCGGCTGAAATGATGAGTAAGCTCTCTTAAAAGGTATCATGTGACATTTGCTATTCCCGCGCGCCTCAAGGAGTTGTCAGCAACAGCAGGGGCCCAGCCGGGTCAAAGCCTACTGGGGCCAGGGTTATCCGAAAGGGAACTCGAGCCCCGGTATGAAGGCACGAAGAAACGGGGTGGGATTTTAGTCAGTAAGAGTCTGACAGTATCTCCCGCTCCGACCAAGAGCGGGAGTTGTCATTAGATGATTTTTCCCACCTTTAAAAGAAAACCTATGGGCTAGCTGACTTTTACTTCAGACAGAGAATAAGCATTGTCATACAAAATGGCAATACCGCCAGTCTTTTGAGCACATTTCCAGTCATTGATATTACATAAAACATCACTTCTAATAGTCCTCTTACACGTATGGCAAGGCTTTATAATGAAAGGTCCAACTTGTTGGATTACTCTATCGATGTCTTCTCGATGAGTTTTCCTTCATACAGACGCCACCTGTATAAACAGTGTGAATAGTGTACGTTTTTTATATTTTCGGTGTGTTTTGTCTTTGTAGTGATCTGGATCTAGTTGTACTGGACACACTATTTGTTATTCTTTGTCTCTAATTTCTCATTTTTCAATGTCATGCATACCTGTTATTTGCGTGGTTACTGAAATGTCATTATTTAGATGTAAGTTTTATTTGTACTGTAAGTGATTGTGCTGTTGGTATGCTTATTACTAATAAATAAATAAATAAATAAATAAATAATACCACAAGTCAGAAGTTCCATCGCTGTAATGCTGGCTCGCCTGTCTATCTGCAGAAAAATGAAAAGAGTTGCTTATTCTACCAAAATTGTTGCACAAAATGCGAAACAAAACTCGATTTTAACGATAGTCGCACCACTTTTTGGAGAATTATGAGGGTAATGAGAAAATTTATTTAAAAAAAAAAAGGAAATCTAAAAGGAAGTTTTTAATGGAGAAATACGATACTGCGGCGTGGCGTTTTCAGTATTTGAAAGAATTGCAGGACAATCAAAATGATGGCAAGGTCTCATTTTGGATGGGTGGGGATAAGCAGCTGTTCGCAAGGTCTCATTTTGGATGGGTGGGGTTAAGCAGCTGTTAGCGAGGTCTGGTTTTAGATGGGTGGGGTTAAGCAGCTAAAAAATGCTATGCAATAGCTTTACCGCGGCAGTCTCCGAATGCCACACGTCTTTTTTTATGTAAGTATATGTATTATATTAATATGTATACTTTTTTTGCATTTTAAAATTCTGTATGCGTAATGAAATCCGCACGATATTAAGAACTCCCTAGTTCTAAATACGTTGAGTCTCTCTTTTATTTTTATATTTACTGTTTTGAAAAAAAAAATCCATAGAGCATAAAATATTTATTTTAAAATGTTATACTACAGTGTAACACGCGGTCGCTAAGGTTCATACTTTTAAAGAAGGCACATAAATCGTGTTCACAGTGAACGTAAAAGACAGTGTTTCTGTTTGTTTCCAATTTTAATATCTATATTTTACAATGTTTTCCAATGTTTGTGGCGTATCTTGGCTTATGTAACTGCATATTTACTGTTGAAACATCAGAAATACTGGTATTTAGTCACTTATTCATGAGACGTACGTGTAAGCTGAATATTAAAAATCTATGCTACTTTTCGTTGTAATTTTATAACTCAAGAACGGGCTATCCAAGCCAAGTGTTTAGGCTTTGTTCGGACTATTTAGTAGATGGTTTAAGTGAAGTTTGGTAGGCTAGAGTAGGGTAAAGTAGTGTAGAGTAGTGAAGATTAGTGTAGAGTATGGTAGAGTAAGGTAGAGTAGTGTAGAGTAGTGTAGAGTAGTGTAGAGTAGTGTAGAGTAGTGTAGAGTAGTGTCTCTACACTACTCTTAGTGTAGAGTAGTGTAGAGTAGTGTAGAGTAGTGTAGAGTAGTGTAGAGTAGTGTAGAGTAGTGTAGAGTAGTGTAGAGTAGTGTAGAGTAGTGTAGAGTAGTGAAGAGTAGTGTGGAGTAGTGTAGAGCATTGTAGAGTAAGGTAGAGTAGGGTAGAGTAGAGTAGGGTAGAGTAGGGTAGAGTAGGGTAGAGCATGGTAGAGTAGGGTAGAGTAGGGTAGAGTAGGGTAGAGTAGGGTAGAGTAGGGTAGAGTAGGGGGGTAGAGTAGGGTAGAGTAGGGTAGAGTAGGGTATAGTAGGGAGGAGTAGGGAAAAGTGGGAGCGAAGCCGCGCGGGCAAAAATTAGCATATTATATATTATTATTATCACCCCATCGCCGTATCTCTACGTTGACGTCGTGGTGGGGCTTGCGCTCTCCAATAAATCCCAATACCCGTAGCCAAGTTTCTAATCTGCTATAGTTAACGCTTGTAAAAAGCTTCAAATGTACGGGAATGACATCGTCTTAACTCTCAGTCACGTGGTCAGAACAAAAGAATTGGCGGCAAGGTCAACTTGAAGACCGTTCGGCGCAAGCGAAACGTTTGTAACTTGGCTAGGGGGGCTGGTCTGTTTCGGTAGCGTCTGCTTTGCCGTAACATGCCTAGGGTGAGGGGTCAGACTAAGTGAAATACAATCCGTAGGGCAGCTTTGTGGCATAGCCGGTGGCAGCAGATAATCTACACTAATATATTATTATTTTAAAAAGTAAAGAGGTAAAGTTTTTTTTAAGCTATTGCATAGCTTCTATCGCGGGCTTTGAGCGTGGTGACCGATAAGGAAACAAAAGAGTGAACAATCAATCAAAATTCAATTCAATGTGTGAAAGTGTAACTTCAATTAATATCAAAGAAAAAAAAAATACTGCATAAATAAAATAAATAAATAATTATAATTGCATAAGTTAATAAAAATGCTATGCAATAGCTTTCCCGAGGCAGTTCCCGAGTGCCACACGCCTTTTTTTTTTGTACGAGGTAATCCCTGGAAGTACTGATCCGGTTGCTAAAATTTTTTTCACCGATAAAAAGCTGTTTTATTCCTGACTTACATACTTTATATTTTATGTACATACGTTGGCGAAGCTGTGCGCAAAAGCTAGTCTAATAATCTTATAATAATATTATGAAGAGGAAAGATTTGTATTTTTGTATGTAACGAATAAACTCAAAAACTACTGTGCCGATTTCAAAAATTCTTACACCATTGGAAAGCTACATTCACCCTGAGTAATATAGGCTATATTTATTGCCTGTGCGAAGCCAGGACGGGCCGCTAGTGATAAATAAAAACAAAATCATAAAATTCATTGGCTAGTAACCGATCTGTCGTAATACAATTTCGGTGGGACACGATTTGATACCGTCACATAAATCGTAGCACGTTACCGATGCACAGCGCTAACGATATTTCCGACATTTTTAATCAATTTAATTGACGGATTTTTCAGTTTCTGCCTAATCCAGGTGGTTATAGGAATATGAAATAGTTATTTCGCCATAACTATTGAAAATGTACCTGTTAAAAATCGAAATCTATTAAATAAACATTCATTGTGCGTCCGGCTAGGGAGTGGAATTCCATGCCGGAGTCTGTGTTTCCTGATAGCTACAACCCGGGAAGCTTTAAGTCGAGAGTGAATAGGTTTCTTTTAGGTAAGCGCGTTCCATCGTCGACCGCATCGTCGCTTTCCATCAGGTGAGATAGCGGTGAAGCGCGAACCTACCAACAATAAAAAAAAAACTATACAATTTAACTAGCGTATTATAATCCTAATCCTTTTAATGTGGTGCATTCTCACTCCTGGGACTCAGGTCTCCTTCCTCTAGAAGAGGTAATGGGCCGTAATGGATGTTTGGCTCTAGGACATGATGGTTTCCTCACGACGTTTTTCTTCACCGTTTCGTGAGCAGTGGTGATGAAATAAATTATACAATGTAATACGCCTTTTTTATTTTATTTTTTATGGTGGGGAAAAAATCATCCAATGACAACCCCCGCTCTTAGGCGGAGCGGGAGATAGTGTCAGACTCTTACTGACTAAAAGACCCACCCCGTTCCTTCTAACCTTCATACCGGGGCTCGAGCACCCTTTCAGATAACCCTGGCCCCAGTAGGAATGTAATACGCCTGGCTGGGTTTGAACTCGCGACCGTACTCGTAAGTCGGGGGCCCTTACCACTTACTACGAAGAATTTTACTAATGATCTGAGTACCTCTAATGGTTTTAATTTCAACTCGATACCTCCACGCGTTCCCGAGATAAGGGGTCTTGATAGACAGACAGATAAACGGACAACAAAGTGATCCTATTAAGATTCCATACAGAATCCTAAAAACTACATTCAATTTTATTTTTTTCTGGAATTCACCAAACATTCAGCATTGTCTTTTAATCGTTAAACCCAGAGAAAGCTTACAGACTAATTTATCGGACGCTACAGACTAAACCGCCCACTGGTCATAATCCAGATTTATTAGACTACCTGCACAAATAGCGTTTTCACTGAGCAAATGTTACTTTACTGAGCGCATTCACACTACACGAAAGTCTACTTAGTACCGTTATAGAGAAAAATATTTGCGCAATAGTGAGTTTGCGCTGACTGTGGTTTGTTATTTGCTGTTGGTATTTTTATTTCTAGTATTTTTATCCAACTTTAAAAGTATCTGACTGTGAATATGTTTTTTTTTCAGGGTTCTGTATCCCAGTTAGTAAATACGGAACCTTTATTTATTAATCTTTCATGCACATTACACTTTACGAAGGCGTACTTAATGCCTTATGGGATTGGGCACGCCATAATTATGGCGGTAAGTCCTCTCTTTGATGAGTAGCTGAAAAGACGTCATGGCGTCCTCACCTTCCGCATGACTCAGGTCCTTATCAGACATCCCGGAGGACACAGTGGAGCACACAGTCGAGGTGTGCCCTGTTTGGGCGGAGCATCGCCGTGCCCTCGTGGGGGCGATCGGCGGCGGAGACCTCTCGCGCCGGGCCTTGGTAATGCAGTAATGCTAGCTAAAAAAGCCCTCACGCTGCAGCCGCCGAGATCCCGGTCCTGATTCCCAGCTGACGTAGGCGTAGGCTTGCGAACGGCGAGCAATGAGTAGCTCGACGTCCGATAACCGACCGGACCGAGGTCGAGTCGTCGAAGGGGCATAGTGTTCCACGGGTCCCGCAAGGGGACGTCAGCAAAGCCGAAGGGCGAAGCTCACTAGGTCCATAAGTTTGCTTCTGAAAGGAAAACCTGGGGCCTTAGAACGAATACAAAGAAGACACATGGTAGTGGATTTTAGTCAGTAAAAGTCTGACACACCTTCCTGCACCACCCAAGAGCTGGAGAACTTATAGGATGAGTTCTGACTGGCTTGTTGATCTAGTAGTTAATGGCCCTGTCTGCTATGCCGGAGGTCGTGGGTTCGATCCTCACCTAGGACAAATGTTTATGTGATGAGCATGATCATTTATTTGTTCTGTGTCCGGGTGTAATTATCTATTATATGTATGTATTTAGGAATATATAAGTATGTTTATCAGTTGTCTAGCACTCATAACACAAGCTATGCTTAGCTTGGGACTTAACGGCGTTCTGTGATAGTTGTAGAATATTATATGTAATTATATGTTAATTCAGAAATTAGGTGAAAGCTTCAAAGAGCGACGTCAGCTAGCATTGCTGAATCGGATGTGCCGACCTCTAATGGCTCAAAACTGCATAACTTATTCTCTGCCCTTGAATTCATAATATTCAGCTTCCACGTACGTCTCATGAATAAATGACTAAATAGTTCCTAAAATAGCCGGTGGCGTGATTCGCAGACGAGAAAATTATTAACATAATTTATGACTGAAGTTATTTTGAGTACGTCGCGGACTGCGTTATTAAAATGGTTACTGTGCGACAATCTGACGTGAAATTAGAAAAAAATAATTTCTACTTTTATTTTACAATAATTTTTCGGGCACACCATCGCTTACCATCAGGTGAGATAGTGGTCAAACGCGAGCCTATCCACTATAAAAAAAAAAACTAGGTTTTGCCCATATACATAAAATATAGCCCATGTCACTTGGAATAAAGCAGCTTTAACCGGTGAAAAAATTTTTGCAATTGGACCAGTGCTATGCTCGGGGTTTCCTTGCGTGATCGAATAAAAAAACCGGCCAAGAGCGTGTCGGGCCACGCTCAGTGTAGGGTTCCGTAGTTTTCTATCCGTCACAATAAGTGTACCCACTTATGAGTTTAAAAAAATGCTTGCCTATACGACTATACAACAAACTTAGTCCAGAAATTATTTGTAGAACCTTTTTGTCTTTTTGTATAAAAACTGTTCTTTCCATCAAGTTCAAAATAATTTTCCTAGAAAGTCCTTATAAAGTTCTACTTTTCAGATTTTTTTCATATTTTCTAAACATATGGTTCAAAAGTTAGAGGGGGGGGGACGCATTGTTTTTTACTTTTGGAGCGATTATTTCCGAAATTATTGACATTATCAAAAAATGATTTCAGTAAACCCGTATTCATTTTTAAATACCTATCCAACGATATATCACACGTTAGGGTTGAAATTAAAAAAAAAATCACTTCCCACTTTACATATAGGGAGGCTAACCTAATAAAACATTATTTTCTAATTTTTATTTTACCACTTTATCGACGTGATTGATATACATATTGGTACCAAATTTCAGCTTTCTAGTGCTAACGGTCACAGAGATTAAGCGAGGACGGACAGACAGACAGACAGACAGACAGACAGACAGACGGACAGACAGACATGGCGAAACTATAAGGGTTCCTAGTTGACTACGGAACCCTAAAAATGAAGATATCTGCAGGAAAACTAAGGTTGCCGACATAGCACAAAGAATTGTCAAAATTAAGTGGCAATGGGCAGGGCACATTGCTCGCAGAACAGATGGCCGTTGGGGCCAAAAGGTTTTGGAGTGGCGACCGCGTACCAGAAGACGCAGCGTTGGAAGGCCTCCTACAAGGTGGACCGATGACCTGGTGAAGATAGCAGGAAACCGATGGATGCGGGATGCACGGGAACGTTCGATGTGGCGACGCTTGGGGGAGGCCTATGTCTAACAGTGGACGTGTATCGGCTGAAATGATGATGATGATGATGATGGACCAGCACTTTCAGAGATTACCTCCTATAAACAAAAAAAAAAAACAATTTTACCGCTTTATAATATCAGTCTAGATGAAAAAAGAGACTAAAAAAATTTGCCTCCTGCGATCTTTTCGTCCGATTATAATTTAGGTGTCTTCAATGCTGAGTGAATAGGCTCTTAATAAACTGGTGCGCGTCACCATTAACGATTGCATCACTGCTTACCATCAGGTGGAATCGCAGTGAAACACTAGTTAATATATATATATTTTTTTTTTTTGTTATAACTTTTGGGTGAAGCGCTCGCAAAAGCGACACGTATTTTTGTGTAGTTTTACGTAATTATTTATATTAGAAGTAGCTTAAGTCCTGTGGTGCATATAAGTTATCCTCATGTTTATAAGTTCATAATGTATAATTATATAAGTTTGCTGTAAGAAAACCCAATTATGGATTAAGGTCAAAGCCATAAATTTGCATTAAATGCGGTACAAGAGATAATAATATTAATATTCCACAACTATCACACAACATTGTCTAGTCTCAAGCTCAGCAGAGCTTGTGTTATGAGTACTAGACCACTGATAAACATACTTATATATTTCTAAATACATACATATATAGATAAATTACACCCAGATACAGAACAAATGATCAGGCTCATCACACAAATATTTGTCCTGGGTAGGAATCGAACCCACGACCTCCGGTATAGCAGTTAGGGTCACTAACCACTAGACCAACAGGCCAGTCAACTAACTACTACTACTACTATTATATTAAGATGATAACTTAATATAATAGTGCAAACACATTTTGCCATGAGTTGGAATGCAAATATTGAAATATTTTATGTGATGCTCATAGTAAGCCAAATTACATTTATATAAGCATGACTGTGTAGACCACCTATTCTCTTTTTTCATTTGACTGTTATTTGTGGACAATATATGAGTATAAGAAAAAAATAGTTACAAATAAAAAAAAAACTAAGCAAGTGCGAGTCAGACTCACGCCCAAGGGGTTCCGTGCAAACTTACATATGTAAATAGTTCAGTTTCCGAAGTAAGTCTCGAAGATTTTTCCAAATCACAAAAAAAAACCGGCCAAGTGCGAGTCGCACTCGTCCATGAAGGGTTCCGTAGCAGCAAGTAACATAATATAAAAGTTCTTGTAGTTCTTTGTAACTTTGATCGAAGTTTTAATACTAGTGTATTTTTTAGATTTATGACGTATTAAAAAAAAAACTACTAACTAGATCTCGTTCAAACCAATTTTCGTTGGCAGTTTATATGGTAATGTACAGACAGCTGTGAAATTGCCTGGGTACCTTAGTGTCTAATTTCCCTTGCACGTTAAAATTCAAGTTTTCGAAAATGTAACTAGATGGCGTTGGTTGCTTCCCAGCTAAATGGCGACCAAGGCAATCTCACAAACCATAAACTTGACTTTTAGTTTGACAGAAAATAGATACATGCGTCATCGTTATCTTCAACAACTGAGTGTGAGGGTAGATTGATAAAAAAATATGAGACACAAGCTTAACTAATTTCGTGATTCTTATCAACTGTTTGTAAACGGGCACGAATATTGCGTCTAGCATTACAAGTAACGTTAAATTTCAAGTGTGCCCACAAGAGTCCATTTCGTCCAATGGTAACAACGGCGGCTTGTGATGCACATGTTTCTGGTTCAAATCTCAAGTTAAACTTTTTACTTTTTGTTTTCCAGCTTTTGTGTTTTAGTTGGCATTTTTTTTACTTTTCTTTAATAACGTAAGTCGGGAAATGTCTTTTTAAATGGACAGTGTGCATAGAAATGAAAGAAAGTATTGCAAGTAAATGTTTATTATTTTAATATATAATAATAATGTATTTACTTAAGATAGATAAAGTAAGTAAATGGTCATAGTCCAAAATTAAAATACATTTTTTAATATCATAGTTAGCTTAGTGGTTTATGTAAAGACTTTGACGCAGTAAGGCACGAGGCTAAATCGCAAATCTTGTGTATTTTTTTGCTTTCGATTTAAAACCCCAAATTGAACATTCTTCAAACATATTTGGAATAATTTCGCTTGACTTGTAATATGTGGGTAGTCTAGACCATTAGGCATATTCATCATAAAACTGGTATTCAAATGTTACTTAGTTTAGGGTAGAGAAATAAAAATGAACCGTTCTAATAACGCAAAAACCAGTCGACACTAATTGCAGTGACGTCGTGTAAACAATTTTTAGCCCGTAGCATTTGCTAATTTTGCTACGTGGTTAATCCGCCACTAGCACTATTGAAATACATAAACTGTTTTTGTCATGTTCAAAATTGTATTTCAAATAATTCTATTCTGTCATAAGCAATTTAATATCTTCACTTCTTTTATGTGTTTTACCTTTATACATAGTTATTTAAATTAAGTCTATTAGACGAATACTTAAATTTCTTTGTAAAGTAAAGTATTTGTATAAGTAATATTTAGTTGTTTTTCATTAAAGTTTTGATTTAAATAATTAATTTAATTTAATACTTATAAATTATAATTTGATTAAAAAAAAAACAATTCAGTATTCTAAACACAAACCTACTAAAAGTAGCGTGACTGATTTGAACTTAGTACCGGCGACCACGTCAATATAAGTCTACAGTTACTACCATTAGACTATGTTGACTTATGGAATAATGTTGAAATTAACAAGTGCATTATGTGACAGGACCGTATTCACAAGTTAACGTTACGTCTTAAAGATCAAATTGTCATAACAGTATTCGTTCGTTTTACTCATTTAAATTAGCTCCGAATTGAATACCACTTAACTTCTGCTTATTGCAGAAGGTTCAAATTCGTCTAACTTTTAGGATGTCTTTTGTTATTTACCTTCTACTGCCAGGTGGGTCAGATTTCTGGTTCCTCTGTACTTTTTGAAGTTATGAATAACAAATAAAAGAAATCGGTAGGATTTATATCGAAGCTGACTGATATTTAATTGTAATATAACATTATGACTGGCCTGTTGGTCTAGTGGTTAGTGGTCCTGACTGCAATGTCGGGGTCGTGGGTTCGATTCCCACCCAGAACAAATGTTTGCGTGTTGGGCACGATCATTTGCTGAATCTGGGTGTAATTTATCTGTAATATGTATGTATTTAGAAATATATAAGTATGTTTATCAATTTTCTAGGACTCGTAACACAAGCTCTGCTTAGCTTGGGACTAGACGGCGTTGTGTAATATCATTATTAATATTTAAATCGGTAGTTACGCAGCAAAAGGAAAAAAAAGCAGGTAAACAGGCTCATCAAACAAAAAGGCAATAATAAAATAATATAGATATTTATTTCTTACAGTTTACTATTCAACAGTCAGATTATTAATCATCGA
This sequence comes from Mythimna albipuncta, assembly GCA_929112965.1. Classification (NCBI taxonomy): domain Eukaryota; kingdom Metazoa; phylum Arthropoda; class Insecta; order Lepidoptera; family Noctuidae; genus Mythimna; species Mythimna albipuncta. The sequence goes on from OV815982.1 coordinate 14,394,018, forward strand.
ATAAGATTATAATATTACTTGTAATTTTTTATTGAGGCCATAGCTTAAATATTCGTTTCCCAAATTGGAAAGAGGATTGAAGCTTATGTAACCTCAACAAAAACAAACAAGACGCAAGATATGAAAAAAAAAAAACTACAAAATTGCACAACCACATATCAAATGTTTAGTAGGTAACATAAAAAAAAAAACAAAATTATGTTGTGTTATAACTTTAAGTGTTCACAACTTTTTTTTAAATTATTTCAAATACAGGTATTAAGTAAAACACACGTAACGAGGTCTCCAGTACGTACTGAGTAAATATGTAATATTAATTAAATATATTTATCAATATCTCGTATAACCACCATTTTGGTCAATAACAGCTTGCATTCGGGAACGCATTGAATTAATCAAATTTTTACACAGATCTGAACCACGAATACTCTCCCATATTTGTAAACAATGAGCCTTTAACGCATCTGGAGTACGCTCGTTTTGATTATTCCACCGTTGAACAATAACACCCCATAAATTTTCAATTGGATTTAAATCCGGTGATCTAGCAGGCCAAGGAATAGCGCAAATGTCATTATGCTGACGAAACCAAGCCTGCACACTGTGCGAACGGTGTATTGGACAATTATCCTGCACAAATGTTATCTGTGGCAATTCTTCGCTTGGATACACCGTTCGAACTGTGGGCAACATTGTCTCCTCCAGCACTTCTATATAACTTGCACTATTTGCTCGGCTTGGTATTCTCACTAGTTCTCCAGGATCGGCTGCACTCATCCATCCCCACATGTTCACCGTTATATGGCCAGATTGCCTATTGGGCACTACGTGACCACTTGTGTATCGCGTATTATCTCGACGCCACAAACATAATCGACCGTGTTCACTGGACTTAAAAGTTTTTTCATCAGTAAAGATGACATTACTCCAATCAAAGTCTATGTGGTCCATAGCAAATTGCAATCTTGCTCTTTTATGGGTTTCCGTAAGCAAAGGTTTCACAGCATGCCTCCGATAATGCAGCCCTTCACTATGAAGAGCAAGACGGACAGTGTCGACGCTTGTGTCAAATAAACCAGCATAATGGTTCGTCGGCAAAAATCCATTTTCCTCGTATTCCCTTACCATGGTTTGACGCTGCAACATGTTTATCAGTTTTGGTCTACCAGTTCTTTGACGGTGTTTCAAAGAACCATCTTCTTCAAATCGTCGTACCCATAGAACAACTGTTTTTCTCTGCAACAATAAAACAAAAATATATAATACCTAATAATGATTATTATAAAGAGGAGTGTTTTGTTATATAAAAAAGTGTAAAATAAGATTACTTACGTTTACACCGATCTCTCTGGCTATTTCTGACAATTTTTTACCTTGACTATGCAAAGCAATTATTTGAGCTCTTGTCACTACATCTATGTTACAATTCATACTCATTGTGATAAATTGACCTGATTAAAAAAAAATTAAACGAAAGGAGCTCGAACGAGGTAATCGAAATGAACTTGCGAACAATCAATTAAAGCTTAGTCACAATTCTTTGGTCTAAGTATTATATAAACTACCTACTAATTATTATTTATAAATCCATATTAAACCTACCGTCTCAAGTTTTGAAACTGACACATAGACAATCAGATATTTATAAATTGATAATTATTAAATTTTAATATTTTCAACTCTTAATAAAAAAATATATAAATTGTTTCAATGTTTAAAGAAACAAAAGAAGCTACAAAAAAAAAAAAGCATTAGCATAAGCATTTGAAGCACAGCAACGCCACCTAGTAGCAGTATAATTAACGTTGTCAATAACAACATTTCAATCAGATTTTACGCTAGATGGCGTCATTTCTCGCTTCACACGATTTTTTTTCTGTACTATCCAACCACTATTGCAGCCAATCGTACATCATATATTTTTTTTAGCTTTATCATTCTCTTATTTTAGAAGTTACATTTTATCACTTTGGAAGTGTCTCTCGCGCAAACTATTCAGTTTAGAAAAAAATGATCTTCAAAACTTCAATATCATTTTTGAAGACCTATCTATAAATACCCCACACGTATAGGTTTGATAATACCCCCAAAATTTATTGCTTTTTTTCTATTTTTGAGTGAAAATCTTAATGCAGTTTACAGAATACACCTACTTACAAAGTTTCAACAGTATAGCTCTTATAGTTTCGGAAAAAAGTGGCTATGACATACGGACGGACAGACAGACAGATAGACAGACAGACAGACATGACGAATCTATAAGGGTTCCGTTTTTTGCCATTTGGCTACGGAACCCTAAAAAGGTGTTCCGTTTTTCCCTCAAAAGGACAGATCCGTGGACGAACCTAGCCACAATATAAACAAAAACCCAAGATCTATTTTACCGGCAAATAGGTCAAATAACTCTTAGATGTTTACAGGACAATAACATTTTATCTAGCTCACTTGAAAAAGAAAATAAAAAGTAAAACTCTCTTTTGTTCTTTACAGATTCGAGTCCAAAGACCTGAAAGAAATCGCCTTAGGTAAGTGCATTATGTAAGGCAGCATTATGTATATACAACCAGTCTCTGTAAAATTGTAACTACCGTCCGATTATAAATCTGAACCGTAACATATTGATTACAATTTGACGCATTACTTTTTGATAAGTTGTAAGCGGTACCTATGTTACGGTTTACAATTTTTAGGCAGTTTACAATCTCGCAAGATAGATTATAATCTAACGGTATTTACAATTTTCCAGTGACATAATTATTTGTGTTTTTCATCTCTCAAAAGTGTACTACTTATTTACCTATAAGTCACGTCCCAAGCTATTCTGTACTTTGATTCAATTTATCTTTGTCAAAGAATAATGGCAAACTCCGGAACTAATTTTTTACCATATTTTTTAGCATACTATAGATAAAAGTAAACAATTTTTCATTACTCATACTCTGAAAGTAGGACTGAAGTTGCCTGAGGAGCGGGCTGAAAGTGATACTTTTCATCCCTAGGGAGTTTTACTTTACAACTGACAGCTGTCAAATTATAAAAAAAAAAACTAGTTCTATCTTCACATTTCTATTGAACCTTGTTCCAATTTTCCATACAGCCAGTCAATCACACCACGATATAAAATTGAAATAATTTAAAGACAAGTATTAATTAAATAATGTTATTGATTTATTTGTTCAACTATTTCTTTAAAATACTTTATTTTAAAGAAATAGTTGAACCTCGAATTAGCGACCTCGCTTCGCTCGCCCGCCAACTCCTTCTCGGGACGAAATGAGATACTTTCACCCCTAGTGTAACAATGTCTTAGACATTACAATTAAGAAAATTACTTATTAAAGATATTTCAAGAAATCAAAAACTGAATTTCGAAATCTAAGCAGTGCTATTATTTTTATTTTGGGAAGTTACCTTTTTACTCAGTTTTTTCTTCATATCTAGGACTTTACGCTTCTGTACGACATTCTCAGTCTACGGTAAGTGGCCGACTATTCTTTCAAATATTCATACGTACACACTATCAGCTTTAGCTTCTTTTCAGACTTAAATTTAATGTGTACTGATATGACAGAATATGAAAGCAAAAGGTGATTTGACCACGCTATTTTTCCAAAAAATCATGCATTGACATCCCCTGCTCTTGGACGGAGCGGGAGATAGTGTCAGACTCCTACTGACTGAAAGACCCACCCCGTTCCTTCTAGTCTTCATACCGGGGCTCGAGCGCCCTTTCGGATAACCCTGGCCCCAGTAGGCTTCGACCCGGCTGGGTCCCTGCTGTTGCTGACAGCTCCTTGAGGCGCGCGGGAACAGTGAGCGCCGTCGACGACTTGGGCTTTTTCCGGACAGTTACCGGACGGCCGGACAGCGAGCTACACATTGCTCACTGTCCGCAAGCCCGGTGATTTGCCCACGCTTGTACGGCTCGGGTGAATTTCGTCTCGTTTGCAATGAAAAACTTTCTCCACTTACATATATCGAAATCACCAGCCTTTTTAATGTTCCTGCTGCTAGAATTCAGGCCTCCTCTCTAGGAGAGGAAATGGCCCGTAATCCACCACGCGGGTCCAGGTTCTAAGACATGCCGGATTCCACACGCTGTTTTTTTTTTCATCAAAATGTGCTATTTTAATTTATGACTACATTATGAATTGTTTTTAGAAGTATTTACTGGATTCGTTTTAAACAAATTTTATATTTTGATTTCAATAAAAACCTAGATAGTATCCATAAAATATATTATGTAAAATATGTACGTCCAAAATATCTAGAGAAAGATGTGTTTTTATATCATAATTATGTAAGAGCGGTTGTATGAAAATGTACCTCGAAAAGAATGCTCCTAAGGAAGATCATTCCATTAAAACAGTGCCAGAGCAGCAGTGGCTGAGTGGTCCCGACTTACGAGTTGTAGGCCGCGGGTTCAAACCCACCCAGGCTTATTACTTTGTGTAATTTAATTCATCACCACAGCTCTCAAAACGGAGAAGGAAAACATCGTGAGGAAATCATGTTCTAGAACTAAAAATTCGAAAACATGTGACATCCACTAACCCACATTGGATCCGCGTAGTGGATTACGGCCAGTTCCATCTGCCAGAGATGAGGCCTGAATCCCAACAGTGGGAACATTATAAGGCCGACTATGCTATGCGTGCCAGTGTGGAGCCTCTGCACAGGACGTGCATCACCTGATATGCTGCCCATCCTGCATAACCACCTGCAGTTTTCAGGATCTACACGAGGCCAACATTGACATTAACCTTTTGCGAGAAATTTTATGTTATATTAATTTTATTATATTGGTTAATTTATTAATTATTATTATTGTTTTTTGGTAAATGTTATGAATTTAATCAAATTAACATGAAATTCTTATTGTTTATTTTTTTTTTTTTTTGACAACTTTGTCGTACTGCGTTGATTTGTTTCCTATCTGTTATTTATTTATTTGAAGTGAAATTGGATTTGCCTAATAACAATGAAATTAAAATTGTAATTAATAATTTTGAATACACTATTGCATTAGATTCGTCTGTAATGATAGGTGTATGTAAGTCTAATAATTAAAAAAAACAATAAAGCTGTACAGTTTGCCAAATATGAAGATCAAAAATTGCATTCCAATTAAAATACTAATCTCTTCTAACCAGATATTTCTGTCACATGTAACCGAATTAAGTCTCAAGCACCAACCCTAACCACTGTTGTTCTTCAATTCCGAACCAACCCTTCACGGACAACTTGACACGATCCAAAAGCGATAGCAAAAAGTAATTGTTTCCGGGATAAAGCAAACACCTTACAACGCTCTTGAACAGAGTTTCCCAATATGGGGTCCGCGATTGATCCCCAGGGGGTCTACGAGGAAAATAAATTCAATTTGCGTTTGCATTAAAAATCATCGCTTGAGAACTGTTCGACCGATTTTTCAAATTTAATTTGTTGTATTTTCAATATTGGCCGTGACAGGGTTAGCATTTTTTTTTAAAACCTCCATAATTTAAATTGCAACAATTTGAAGCTGGAATGGTTTGTTAGTAATAAATATAAATATATATTTACAAAATGTCAATTTTAGTAAAAAAAACTGAAGCTAAATTGCACATTCCGAAGCGTAGATTTCTATAAAGAAGAACGTGCAAGAATCACCATGGACACTAACTCTATATGAGCCACATTATTCGTAAACATTACAACTTTGATCGTAAAATGAAACACTAATGATCTCATTAAAATTAAATACCTTATCGACGTGATAACTGCCTTAGAATTAACAATTTGAGCGCAAACATACGCAGTTAAACTATGATATTAATTCATTGAACCCCAAACGAACGCCGGCGTTTGCTCTGTCATTCTCTTTCTATTGTGTCTCTAATTGACGGTATTTGAAAGGAGTTATCTTATTCATGTCATCAATACAAACACCGGCTCGAACATAAACTTACTTCGTTGTTTTTGTGTCAGATAGACAGTCGCGAAACAGTGGTGTAAAATACTAGTCATCATTTCAGCCGATATACGTCCACTGTTGAACATAGGCTTCCCCCAAGCGTCGCCACAACGAACTGTGCGTCTCACATCCATCGGTTTCCCACAACATTCACCAGGTCATCGGTCCACCTTGTAGGAGGCCTTCCAACGCTGCATCTTCCGGTACGCGGTCGCCACTCCAGAAACTTTCGGCCCCAACAACCATCTGTTCTGCGAGCAATGTGCCCTGCCCATTGCCACTTAAGTTTGCAAATTCTTCGTGCTATGTCAGTAACCTTAGTTCTGCGGATATCTTCATTTTTTATCCGATCACGCAAAGAAACCCCGAGCATAGCCCTTTCCGTTGCTCTTTGGGTGAGTTTAACCTCTAGAGCCCCAGCGGCACAAAAACGTGCCAGTAAACAAGTATAACCGTTGAGCCCCGCTGGCACAAATTTGTGCCACCAAACCCGCCGATTTAAAACTGTATTTGTAGTAAAGATAAGTCTTAAAATCGTTTCTGAACGAATGTTCTCGACGGGAGATAATATTTTACTGATTATTAATATTGGTTGACGTAAATAATGGCGGTCCTTGAGAGGTTAAGCCTTCTGATGAGGCCCATTGTGAGCGACCACGTTAAATACTAGTACTCAGCTGCATTCAATGAGACTTGAAGCCGACTTCAACACATCAACAAATTTACGAAAAGTCTAAGCGGGTTAGAGTAATGATGAGCATTGGGGGACGCCTGACAAAAATGTTGGGAAACACTGTCCTACAGCCAAAGGAGATTCGGAAACACTTCGGGATGCCAGCGTCCGTTCAGTTTTAGTAAATGCACTTTAGGTATCTGAAGTTTCTTTCTCTGTTCTGTTCGAACTCTGTCAATTTTTGTTTAACTTTGAAGCAAGATGTTTCCGTTTGCATTGGATTTGTAAGATATATTTTTCGCTAGAAAAACTTTTGTAGAAGTTTGTTGTTTTGAAGAAAAGCAGTTTCTGTGGCAAAAGATTTCAAGGAAAAACAAAACGAAACACTTTTTTGAAGTGAAATATCATCTAGTGACATCCCCCGCTCTTGGGCGGAACGGGAACTTTTACTGACTAAAAACCTACTCCAGTTCCTTCATCGCCTTTCGTACCGGAGCCGAATCTTCCTTTCAGAAAAAAATCCTTGGCCCCAGTAGGTATGCTTCGACCCTGCTGGGCCTCTCCGGTTTGCTGACAACTCCTTGAGGCGGAGGCGTTTCTTTTGATCTATAAGAATAAGAATAATTTATTTTTACAGAAGACAAATTTACATAAGTTTGTTTCCTGGAACTCGCACTAGTATGGAGTAATAAAACACAAGTATCCACTCTTAGGTTGCTGACACCTCTACGGTCCAAACTAAGAACATTTCACCTCGTCGTTTATACCGCGTACATCGAAGGACTGGAACAAATTACCTGCTGCGGTCTTCGCATTCGATTATAATTTTGATGTATTCGAGGCTAGAGTGAAAAGTGCGCTTTACCATCAACGATTACATCACTGCTGTGATATAATCACAGTCAAGCATTAGTTTATATCAATAAAAAAAAGAAGAAAGGAACACACTACCTTTTTTTTTCGATGGGAAAATCATCTTATGACAACCACCGCTCTTGGGCGGAGCGGGAGATAGTGTCAGACTCTTACTGACTAAAAAACCCATCCCGTTCCTTCAAGCCTTCGTACCGGGGCTCGAGCGCCCTTTCGGATAACTCTGGCCCCAGTAGGCTTCGACCCGGCTGGGTCCCTGCTGTTGCTGACAACTCCTTGAGGCGCGCGGGAACAACGCGCGCCGTCGACGACTTGGGCTTGGTCCGGATAGTTACCGGATGGCCGGACAGCGAGCTACCCATTGCTCACTGTCCGCAAGCCCACGCCTACGGTGGCTGGAAATCGGGATCGGAATCCCGGCGGCGGCTAGAGCGCCGTTGCCTGATGCGGTCGGCCTCCTCCTTAGCGAGCATTACTGCTTCGCAGAAGTCGGCGACCGCCGGCCACTCCTCCTCGCTCCGGACCATGGCCTCAACCAAGGCCCGGCGCGAGATGTTTCCGCCGCCGATCACCCCCACGAGGGCACGGCGATGCTCCACCCAAGCAGGGCACACCGGGATTGTGTGCTCCACCGTGTCCTCCGGGCGTCACTTCCGCTTTAATTCGGAACAGGAACCTCCCGAACTTGCCATTTCCGGTGAGGACCTGTATCATGCGGAAGGTAAGGACGCCGTGAGGTCTTTCCAGCCACGCCTCAAAGAGGGGACTTATCGCCATAATCGTGGCGTGCCCATGACGGGGCTGCGATAGTCGCTGACGCCATTCCACCTTGAGATCCCGCCGGAGCTCTGTCCGCCATGCCGCGACCTGTCGCGGCAGAGGACTTTCACCCCGGCGTTGCATCTCTACGCGCATGTCGTGCATGAGGAACACATTACCTCTTTCTAGTAGTTTTTCTTGGTGCATTTTTCACCTTTTGCTTGTCAAACCCCAAGTGAATGCCGGCTTCGCGCGTGATTTCACGCCATTCGGTTGAACACTAAGATTATTAAAAGTCCGCGTAGATTATAAAAATTTTGAGCGTTTTATTTATTGGTTATGTATCTAAGAGTGTAAATAAGAAATTCTTCATAAAGTAGTCTGTAAATTTCGACAATAAGCAACCTTTCCATTTTTCCCGTATTCATACCTATTTATATGCTTGGGGTCTCAGGGGTTAAGACGTTGTTGCACCCGGTGTGAACATGTCTTCAAATAAAACTCAAATAACAGGCTAGAAGTAATAAAACCTATTACAATACGATACGGACTGTTACTTACCTAAAGTCAAACAACATAATTGTACTATTGATCGCACAAATAGCTCTTAACTTGTTACAAACACGTTTTGACACAAAAACACAACAACAGCGAACGCTCCAATTCCCGGAATTAAGGGAATTCGAGCCCCCAACTTTCCTGACAGTATCCGAGCAAATGAAAATTTGAGAAGGGCCCCAAAAAGTTTCGGGACCCATTGTCACCTTCACAACTTCATAGCGGAATGAAATTCGAAGGTAAGATCAAAGGCGTTTAAGGATAAATTCTCAAAATACTTACTCCCAAAATGCCTTTGACGAAAATCAGACACACCTGTAAAAAATGTCCTATATAAAAGAATTTATGGATCGAAAAAATCTTTGGAATGTTAGAGAAAAGACAGTTTAGAAAATTCCTCGAACGGCCGAAGTATTTGTAGAATTTGTAGATACAACACGGAATTTTAAGGATTTTTGACATCGTATCTTTTTACCTAAGCCGTTTGAAGGGAATTCGTTGTTGAATAATTTCGTTTTTATGGTTCCCGTTAACTCAGAATCCTGAAATTAGGCATATAGCAAGATCTTATAGCACAGATGTAGGACTAAATCTGATAGCAGTAAATTTTGTTGTTACGTCAACTTTTTGATTTTTTTCAAATCGTAACAAAATGCTTTTAAAAAGAGTCTCTATTATAGAATTTAACTATTTCTAAGTAAGTTTGTACGGAACCCCTTAGATCGCGAGTGCAACTTGCACTGGCCCATTTGTTTTTAGTTGAAAAAATAAATAATTTTCTGCTCTTATTGCATGTTACTTAGTTAGCTTATTATGTCCCACTGCGAACGAGGACATCGATCCAACAGTTTTCGAATATATTCATTACAAACGAAAATACAATTATAAAAGAATCTTTCCTCTTTAAAATGTTTACAAAACTAGGCTATAAATGAATTATTTGTCATACAAGTAAAATAAGACTTATGTTTCATGTTAATGGTTCGGTGAACGTTTCCTTTTCTAGTCTGAATTAATTCTAAAGAAAATGTCCACGCGCGTCAAATCTGAATTCTCCCACAACTACTTAATTTTTTTTCAGTGACAAAATTATCAAACGGATCCTCCCGCTCTAGGAGAAATTAAAGAGTATCAGACTTGTTCTGAATAAAACCTACTTGTGTTCTTCCAGTTAGTTAGTAGTATTGCGTATTATGACCACTTTTTCGGTTGTTTTGTAGGCACACGGTACTATATACTTATTATGGACCCTTTTTATGGAAAAATCTGAAGACAATTTGCACAAAATACTGTAACGCAGCTCAGCTCGTCGGTAGGCTTGTATAGGAACTCTTCTATGAAATCAAACACTTCGGGCGGCGCACTCTTATATTTCTTTACTTATTTAAACGAATTCATGCTTACAAAAATCACTTCAACACTCAAAAAACAATACACACTCTTTTTTCTACCAACTTTTAAACCTATTCTAGAACAGCATAATCCTTCGAATTATATTTTACAAGCCAGTTCGTTGGTTACATAAAAAAAGCAACTCATGCGATCTCCTTTCGATATCACAATACACTCAGGTGTCGCAGTACTCCTTCAGCCCTCTGGTTAAGCAGTGTTGACCAGTCGATGTATTTCCTTGAACAGGAGATGCGCAATTGGACCCAAGTAAGATCCCAAAAGGCTTAAAACTGTAATTACCAATAAGGTTACATTATTTGTGCCCGTTTGGGTGATCGAAAAAAAAATTGGTTAATAAAAGTTTCTATTAACATATTATTACAAATATTTCTTAATTACGAAAGTCAAAATCCCCTTTCTGCAAAAAACCCTAACTATCACTTACCACAATCTTCCTGAAAAGATACGATATTATGTAACTGAAAAAGTATGGTATTCGCTAGACAAAAATAAGCTGATCAAGATTCATAAGTCAGCAGATTATAATAATATCAAATTATTCCTAGCTCAGCAAAAATCTAGCCAAACAAAGTGTAGTCTTCTACATTTGCATAAATATGAAAGTAAAATCAAGGTTCATACTCAGCTCAAATGCTTACATTGTAATCATATAACAAATCAGCGTAATGAGACATTAAGAGCATAGGGATCAGAAAAAAAAGTGTAGACAAAAGAGAAAACCTAGAATTGAATGCTTCATGATATGGCCAAATAATTTAAAACTGGCCAGATCATTTAGTTAATCTTATAAACAAAAGTCGTCGTTTGGCCATATCATTGAAATGGCAGCTATGTCTGCTCTTTCTCCCGCTAGTTGGCACCTGTGTGTTTGGAGGTCATTCATTTTGACAACTCTTTGTATCGTTGTATGGTGTTTTTTTTGTTTATGTTGATTTATGTGAATTATGGTAGAAAAATACGGATCTTGGTCTGTTTGTGAATTAAAAAAAGAATTCAGACGATAAAATGATAATATATTATCATCTTTGGGAAACCTGTGTCCCGATGTTCTCGATGAGCAAATAGGCACAAATATAACACTAGGGCACTTGAAAACACAATATTTCCTTGAAAATCAATTGAATTTGATAGATAGTATGACCTCTAAGTTCACTGGCGCCATCTACTTTGAGCTTCTCAGATTACACGCCATTGCTATAAGATTTCAATGACAATAAAAGGTCTAAAAAATTTCAAACGAAGATTGAAATATCATCATATTTTAACGTCTCAAATTATCTGGCCAGTTTTACTTAGCCATATCATGGAAGTGATCAATTTATATGGAAGGGAATGTGTTGTAATCCACTACGCGGCTCAGTGCTGGTTGGTGAATGTCACATGTTTTCAATTTTTTTGGTTCTAGGGCATGCTGGTCTCCATAAGATGTTTTCCTTCACCGTTTTAGAGCATTAATGATGAAATAAATTACACAAAGTAATGCGTCTGGCAGGGTAGGAACCCGCGACCTACAACTCGAAGTCGGAGCCATTACCAATCGGCCAACACTGCTCTCCCCTTCCTCCCTTCCCCCGACTCTTGCTATCTGTCTTAGCTCTCGTGATAATAGTAAATTATCACAAGAAAAAATACTTCTGGCATAAAAAGTCGGGAACTAAGGACACTATGTACTCAAACAGTTGTCAGCAAACCGTAGAGGGCCAGCAGGGCCAATGCCTACTGCCTAATGAAAGGCAACGAAGGAACAGAAGCGGGTTTTTAGTCAGTAAAAGTTTGACTCCGCCCAAGAGCGGGGGATGTCATTAGATAATTTTGTCACCTTAAAAAATGTGTTAGCAAAATTTTTTTCCTGATCCCTATAATTTAGGGCACTAAAATAAAAATGCGAACTGCTCAATATCCATTTTACATAACACGTCCGTATAAATTGCGAAGAACAAAAAGCGTCCAACTTTGGAGGCCTTACCCTAAATTCGACGCGTGTCACTAGAGGTCTATATTTGGTATAGGCTAGAGATACTAGTCAACCTGAGTGACACATTGCGATAAGATGCTATAAAAATTGGCACGTGTAACTAAGTTATTTTTTCCGGTGAATATACAAGTTTTTACGGCCCGTAGAGATCCGCGCGCCTCTCAAATCAGTCAGGAAAATTATGGGGGCTCAGCAGGGCCGAAGCCTTCTGGGGCCATAGGTTGACTTCTGAAAGGAAAACCCACAACTAAAAAGTAGTAAAAAAAACAAACATTATACAAAAAAATAAATAACCGATTTCAATAAAGCAATCAAAATACCAAATAAAACGATGAAAATAACTAATACCAGAAACACCGACTTCCAAATTAAAGTTATTTTGATCATTTGTGTTGGTGATTTTTTTTTGTAGTAAAGTTAGTTTTTTTTTTACTCTCCCACTCTTACACCTCATTTTTTCCTTAGATAAATTTATTTTTCAGAACAACGTTTACCGACTCAGCTATTAACATATAATAAATCTGTACAAGTTTTTGGTTGTGCGTGCATCTCGCAAAATGTACGAAATCGATATAAATACCTTTTATAGATTAAGGGTGTTTTGCACCATTTAACTATAACGATAACCAAACCATAACCAGCCGTGAAACGGCCGCCTATTGGTCAATTCGACGATTTGACAACTGTTAACGGCTTTGTTATTGTTATAGTTAAATGGTGCAACTCACCCTAAAATTGCGAGTATACTTAGGTTTTATTTCTCCGCAATCGGTTGACTGTATCGAAGGATATGCTAAATTCATTGACTGCTAGACGGTACGAAGTTCATCGAGTCACCTAGTACAAAAATATATTTGGTTGCCACGCATCGCTTAGCATATCAACACTCACTCGCCCAGGACCAAAAAAACGGATCGTCTACAGTACACCCTTCGTTTTTCGTACGCCACTTCCAAGTCAATTTGGTAGTTCAAACTTAGGTTATTTCCTATGGGAAATTCTCAGTAGACGCGTAGATACAGGTAAATTGATTCCGGAGAAAGACGAGACAGCGTCTATGTAAAGCTTGTTGTTGATTTTCTTTATTTATTTGGACTTGGGAGATGGTTCATTGCCTGAGGCGATAGTGAGGTCTTTAATGGAGTGTTTGAGTTTATTTCAGATACACATTCTTATTTTTTTTTGTAGTTTCTGTAAGCTGTTTTTCTTATGTGCAAGTAGATCGCTCAATATAAACTTTGGGCGATTTTTGATAGTGGTCAAACGCGAGCCTATTAATAATAAAAAAAAATAATAATAAAAAATTCATCCCTTTAACGACATGCAATCCGACATAAATTTTCACTGTTTATTTATTTATTTAATTATTTATTTATTTATTTATTTATTTATTTATTTATTTATTTATTTATTTATTTATTTATTTATTTATTTATTTATTTATTTATTTATTTATTTATTTATTTATTTATTTATTTATTTATTTATTTATTTATTTATTTATTTATTTAGAATCTCCAACAAAGGATGTACACAATATTTGTATCTTATAATATTAGTGGTTCCAGTATCTTTCTCAGTTTTTTTCGTTTTTCATACAACCGTTTTTACGCTATTATGACACATTTTTCATTAGATATTTTGTAAACACAGTATCTTGCAGATATTATTTAGGGTTCTAATGAAATAATTTTATAAATCTGTGTGAAGCTAATCAAGTAATTGCAATTCGAATACATTTTCACTGTTTTTCATACAACCGCTCTTACGCGATTATGACGTTATTACACATTTTTCATTAGATATTTTGAAAACACAGTATCTTGCAGATATTATTTAGGCTTCTAATGTAATCAATTTATAAATCTGTGTGAAGCTAATCCAGTAATTTAGATCTCTGAAAATTTGCTATTTTGCATGAACTTTGACACTTCATAATTTACTCATAAATAAAAAAATAACAATAGAAGCCTTTTGCTCAAGATTCTAAATGATGACAATATTATTCAAAAACTTTTAAGGGTTTTAAAAATCACGTATTTCCTAAAACAAGTTTTGTAAAATATTCGAGTAAATCGCGGAATCACCGAATGCCAACAGAGTTTTCAGATATTATCTCTCTTTTTTCACGTACCCTCTTCATCAAACATCGTATTGGATTGCGTTAGATGAAGTAACAAGCTTTAACGATAGGCAAGTTGGAAAGGTGCACTTTAGAAAATCTTTTCTCATTCTTTGCACACATTTTAAAAAAGGACCTCTGAGCAAATTTATTGTTTTAGGTTCAAGGTTTTGCTGAGCGTTAATGGATCAGTGAGTGACTTAGGACTCAGACGAATCTTGGCGCTCGGCTTCAGAGTGTGGATCACTTTGCGCATTCTATATATTGGCGAGCCAATCGTCGTCGTTGTTAGATACATGCAGCAAGCGCAAGAAATGAATCACGATTTCACTAGTGACGTCTATGACATGATAGCGCGGCGAGCCAATCACTGACACTGACCCACGTCTCACTTCGTACCACTAGAGAGACCGAATATTTGACTTCTGTGCAGCTTGAAGCCACCGCTCAAGATCTTTGCCGGTATTTACAACTAGCATCTGCCAGTGACTTCGCTTGCGTGAAAGTCGGTTTCTCCATGGTTTCCCCACACAAACTTTGGACCCTCATTTCATTCCCTTTAAAGGTAAATTTCAGGAAATCCGTCAACATCTATAAGGAACCTGCCAAATTTTAAATTCGTAGATGTTATAGTTTCTGAAATTTCGTGATTAATTAGTGAGTGGTATTTCGCTTTTATATATTACTAGTTTTTGCCCGCGCGGCTTCGCTCTCGCTCTTCCCTACTCCACCCTACTATACCCTACTCTACCCTACTTTACCCTACTCTACTTTACCTTACTCTACCATAATTTTCAATAACAAACACAACAAAAAAAGAATTAGCGAAATCGGTCCAGCCGTTCACGCGTGATGGCGTGACCAAGGGAAATAGGAATTAATTTTTATATATATAGATATAGATCAGCTAATATATGTTGATATAAAACGTAAAATTGTGACACATAAGCCGGGTAAGCAAAGTTTTTCTTACATATAAATTATCAAAGAAAAAATGGGAGGGCGTATCAGACGTTTAGTAAATGAAACCACACCTATTTCTTCAGTTACCTTTTGCGTTCTAGGACTACGGGTTTCCCCTTCAGAAATTCCCCACGGTCCTAGCAAGTGGGAATCAGGGGTTGGTGGGTAAAAAATAATCTACGACTTATTCTGCTGTGTGTGTTGTGGAATATTATTATATTATTATTTCCTTTATTTTCCGTATACATATACAGTTGCCATCACGGATCTTGAACAGTTGCGCAGAAGTCAAATATTCGGTCTCTTTAGTGGTGCGAAGTGCGACGCCGGGGTGGGGAGTCATGTCATAGACGTCACTCCTCATTCGTTCACTGCGTTGCTGCATGTATCTAACAAAGAAGACGATTGGCTCGCTAATGTATGGTATGCGCAAAGCGATCCCCACTCTGACGTCGAGCGTTCAAGATCCGTGATGACAACTGTTAATTGTAATTTTAAATATATCAATATTAAAAAAAAAAAAATATTATTATATTCTCAGATCTACTATATAGAAAAAAAAACATAAAAATTACTTCTAATTTCAAGTCGATCCGAACGTATCACAGTTTAAAGCACCAATTTCAAAACAATCCACAAAATATTACTTTCTTTTTCGATTATAAGCATAAGTTTCTACGAAACTCTCAGGGCACGCGACTACAGCTCGCGTTTGACCAAATCCATCTTCCTTGAGACCTATAACGTCTTCAGACTTCCACCAATTAATTTAATTTTACTCTGTACAGCCTGCATACTTAACCATAAACAGAATTAATTTCCTTCTACTTTGCCCCTATATTTGCCATTACTCCGACCTCCAGGCAATTAATTTATCGAAAATTCTAAACCCATGTACACTCCCTCTCACAAGTTTCCCAACATATTGTACGTATGTTATGTTGATTAAGAGACACTGAGTGGTGTTGGGTACTCGTTAATTAGTAAAGTTTTGGGCGGCGGTCACCTAATCTCGCGGAGGGTCAGACAGTGTGTTTGTACGTATGTATGTACTTATGGAGGTACTTGTGTTGTGAGCATTCGTAAGTGAGGACTGAGTTAATGTGGGTTTGAGGTTTTGAGTCCAATTTTCGGAAGAGGCCTTTTTTTTGCTTTTTCGTCCGCGTTTGCGTGGTTCAAGCGAAGGATTGAGAACTATTTGAGAGAGTAATTTTGTATGAAAGCCTTACCCAAACTTATAGCATTTTAGACTACATAATGCAACCGTACAAGGAGAAAACACGTTTTCAACAGATGTCAGTTTAATTGTTTAAGTCTTTATACAGTAGTTCCAAACTTTCTGGATGTTTTCTGTAACAATTTCGACAATCTTGTCTCGTCTCGAGTCTCGACTCGAAAGTCCCGGGACTTGAGACAACTAAAATTACGAAAAGTCCCAGGACTTCGAGAAACGAGACGTCCCGGGACCCAAACCCCGGGACTATGTGTCATTTAGAAGAAGTTTAACTAACAGCTTCCTGCCGTTCATTTTTGGTACAGAAAATAATTATATAAAACCATCAATATTTACGTCATTTTTAAACCGTGTTTTACTGTCAACTATTGTATATTACACTTGCCGGACCTACGACCTAACCTAAAGATTTTTGGCATTTTCATCGTTGAATATCTTTTATCCCCCACTAGCTACAAAGTTGCCCCCATACAAAAAACAATTTTATTTTTATAGACCTTTCTAATGGTACTAATTTCAATTTATTACAGGGGTGGGTAGGTTTTGCTACATGTTCTTTGGCTTGTTGCAATGTGAAAATTATTAAATTAGTTAGAATGAATAGTCTCTTATAAGGAAGATTAGCACAATATCTGGTTATCTTGGGCACAGCATAGCACACATGATAGCATGGTTTCTCGAAGCACTAAATTACCTACGAATTCTATTACGTTGAGCAGACGCAACACGATCAAGTCAGTCATTTCGAAGGTCAATAGTTAATGTACGTACAATGTCTATATCTTCGAAACTTATAATAAATCTGTAGAAGTGAAAATTCTGTACATTGAAAATATAAAAAAAATAAATGGCAGGGGGTGTTACTAGACCGATACCGAACCCAAAAATGTGATTAAAAACTTTTTTGTCTGTCTGTCTGTTTGTTCAGGCATCACGCAAAAACTACCGGTTCGATTATGATGAAACTTGGTATAATATTATTCTTTAATATCATGGGCACCACACTGGGTACCTTTTATCCCGGAAAAGTATATACAATAAAAACAAACTTAATTTTGCGGTTCGACCCCTAGACTCTATTACTGTACCAACCACAAATAATAAGTTTGTCGTAGGTTACGTCACCCGCAGTGGAGTTCACTAACCCCCCACAGAAAAGGGAAGCGTGTTACCCCGAATTTAACACGAGCGAAGCCGCGGGCAAAAGCCAGTTTGTTTTTATAAAAACAGCAAATATCACACACTCAATTTCCAACTGAAAATACCAGGAAAAATAAAACCATGATTCCATCGCGCTATAATGGCTCAGTAACACAAGACGTTCACCCCTATTAGGGCTTCGTAAATCTCAATAACATCGGATAGTGGGAACCGTCATTAAAATTGTTCACAACACATACTGGTTTTTATTTCCAATGTTGGATATGAAATTATTTTATTTTTACAAAATGTTTTGTGGAATTCCTCCGCTGTATCGATGATTAAAAATAAGAAAATAGTGAAGTAATCTGTACTTTACTGAATTCATTTTATTTCTTTTAAATTTATATATACATATAAAAGCGAAATACCACTCACTAATTAATCACGAAATCTCAAAAACTATAACACCTACAAACTTAAAACTTTGTAGATCTGGATCATTGTTTACTAATAGAAGAACCTTTAAAAAAGTATCGCTTACAAGTATTTTTTAAATGATTATATATTTTACAAAATTCCCAAGATGTTTGACTTTTTAGACAGAATATACTGACAATTGATTTTAAGTGAATTGTGACTATTTGTCATGTAGATTGTATGTGCCTGGAATAAAAATTAAATTTAATATTATTAGTAAATAGTAGTACCCGAAGACGCAGCTTTGATAGGCCTCGTACTAGGTAGACCAATGCTCTGGTGAGCTTTGCGGGAGTCGGATGGATTCGAGACGCACAGGACCGATCATTATGGCGACACTTGGGGGAGGCCTATATCTAATATTGGACGTCTTTCGGCTGAAATAATGATGATGAGTTCTATTTATTTCAATATAATTTAATTCAGTTTGGTTAATTCAATTCAACTTACCCAGATACTACATTTAGATAGTACGTGAATTGTAACTACAATTGCTGAAACGGATCTTGAGCGCTCGGCGGCAGAGTGGGGATCGTTTTGCGCATTTCATACATTGGCGAGCCAATCGTCTTCGTTATTAGAAACATGCAGCAACGCTGGGAACGAAAAAAGCAAAAACGAAACAGGAGTGACGTCTATGACGCGATGGCGTGGCGAACCAATCACTGACACTGCCCCCGCGTCTCACTTTGCACTACTAAAGAGACCGAATATTTGACTTCTACGCAACTTGAAGCCAGCGCTCAAGATCCGTGACGGCAATTGAACTAACAGTGAATTTTATTTGTCTGAAATAAAAAAATAATTATTATTATTAGTAAATGATTTTAATACCAATTATGAAAACATTACTAAGCAAAAATACCCAATATTTTAGGGTTCCCTATCCAAATTGTAACAAACTAAATCCTAAAATCATATACTTATAAGTATAAACTTAGAAACTAAAGTGGTTTACTCCGATTAATTCCTGACCTTACAGAATCCAAGTTTATAAGTACTGTTGGTTCTTAAGTTCTGGTTTCCGAACGATAGTGTTGAAAATCAAATACCTACATAGTCCCAAAGGATCGGGCCATAAATCCGTGAAGGTTGTATTAGGGTAGGACTTAACTGGGGATTATAAATGTGTGGAGATACTTGGGTGTTAAACTTATAATAGATGAGTTGACTTATAAGGGGATCGATAATTTCTCAGGGCCTATGCAGTGCATTAATTAAACTTTTTTGCGCTCAGTGCCAGTTTTTGAAACTACGCCCCTGAAAAAGATCCGAATCCGGTAAATTTAATCCACCTATCGAAGGACCCCGCTCGACATGAGTGTTTTAAGAAGTAATAGAACTGAGGACTTACGACACCAACACAAATCCATAACTTCAATAACATTGGATATTTGCTTGTTAGTGATATGTATCTGCTCACTTTCATGTGTTTTCGGAACATCGAAATCGGTCTCTTTAAAAACTAAAAAAAATATATACTGCTGACGTAATCACTCCTATCCTATAACCCCGGTAGCTCTTACGTTACACTTGAATAGCCTCTAAAGCATAGCACAATTAGCTTATTAATATTCTCTCTGCTAGGACTTAGGCCTCTTCTCAGGAAACGGTCGTAATGCATCACGGCGCGCACTGTTCCCGAGCGCCTCAAGGAGTTATCAGCAACAGCGGGGACCTAGCCGGGTCAAAGCCTACTGGGGCCAGGGTTATCCGAAAGGGAACTCGAGCCCCGGTATGAAGGCTAGAAGGAACAGGGTGGGTCGTTTAGTCAGTAAGAGTTTGACACTATGTCCCGCTCCGCCCAAGAGCGGGGGTTGTCATCGGATGATTTTTTCCACCGTAAACAAAAAAGGTTCAGTGAGGGTTGTGGATATTTCTCTGTAAAAACCAAATCCGAAATAATATATTTCCTAGCCAAGGTAGCCATAATAGTACCATTATCAAATAAATATACTAGAAAACACACACAGGTCTAAAACAAACATGCACATAACTAGAATCACGTTAACTTTTATATTAAAACCAGTAGACACAGTTATTGACAAAACTTTTTAAATATGAGCTGAGAACAATGCTTCATGGAACGAAACGCGACGAAACACACGAGTACTTTGACTGTGAATACAATATGGTGTAAAAAAATTCAGAAATGGGATTTTTCACTGTTCGAATTTGAAATGGCTGTATGTGAGTCTGAATAATTGTTCGAAGTATGTGTAGGGGTATCGAAAAAGGGACTGTCCAATGGTTTTTGCAAGACAAAAATGAAGTTCCATCCTTTGTGTTAGGCATGCCATAATAGGCTAGTTGCCGTAAAAATGGAATTAGTCCGTCTTTTAGATTATTCAAAAATAAGGGACACGTGTTTTTAAGCTATTGCATAGCTTCTATCGCGAGCCTTGAGCGTGGAGACCGAATCCAGAAATTCCGTAACGAAAATAACCTAACACCACCCACTCATTTGTTTTTTGAGCGTGGTGACCGATAAGAAAACAAATGAGTGGACAATCAATCAAAATTCAATTCAATGTGTGAAAGTGTAACATCAATTAATATCAAAGAAAAAATAATACTGCATAAATAAAATAAATAAATAATTATAATTGCATAAGTTGATAAAAAAGCTATGCAATAGCTTTACCGCGGCGTTCCCCGAGTGCCACACGTCTTTTTTTTTATTTATAAATTAAACCAAAAATGACAAAGATATAGCCCGTTAAAGTAACATGTAACGTTGCGCCGTGCTGCATTTTTTCGTTCTATATCTATCTCTTTGTTCTTTTTTGTTTAATCGAAAAAAGAAAAAATACGTGTCCAATTTTTTTATAATCTAAAATAAAATGTAATTATTTTGACCCTGGAAACTACTCTAATATGGTAGTTTAGTTGGCAGTAAGTACATCTTTGAGGAGTGACTGTAAAGACGGCACGGTGTCCTTACATTCTACATGATGCAGGTCCTCACCGAATATGGTAAGTTTAGGAGGTTTCTCCACCGGATTCGTGTGGAAGAAACGCCCGGGTTTCATTGTTGTGTGAATCGCATAGAGGTTCAGACACGGTGGAAGTGTACCCCACTTGGGCATAGCACCACCGTGTCAGAAAACAATCGTGGAGCGGAGTTTGTGGAGTGGCTGTAAAGATAGCACGGTGTCCTCACCTTCTGCATGACGCAGGTCATCACCGAAGGATTCAGGTGGAAGAAACGCCCGGGTGTCACTATTGTGTGAACCGCTCGAAGAACACGGTGGCACAGAGTCGAAGTATGCCCCGCTTGGGTGCATGCAATCGGTAGCAGTGACCTTTCGTGCCGGGCCTTAGCTCAGGCTATGGTCCGGAGCGAGAAGGAATAGCAGGTGGTCGCAGCCTACTGAGGCCATGGGTTAACTTCTAAAAGGGAAACCCTGGTCCTGAAATGCTAGGCAAAGATGGAACATACAATTACCGGTACGGATCTTGAGCGCTGGCTTCAAGTTGCGCAGAAGTGAGACGTGGGGGCGGGGAGTGTCAGTGATTGGCTCGCCGCGCCATCGCTTAATAGACGTCACTCCTCATTCGTTCCCTGTGTTGCTGCATGTTTCTAACAACGAAGACGATTGGCTCGCCAATGTATGGAATGCGCAAAGCGATTCCCACTCTGACGCCGAGCGCTCAAGATCCGTTTCGGCAATTCTAGGTGTGGTTTTAGTTCACCACTCTTGAGCAGGGGAAGTCATTGTATGCTATCCCTCCATAAAATAAAAATCCTTTGTTTTGAAAGTGAAAATTCATCAAATTCTCGAAATTTGAAACTAAATCAAAATGATTTTTCTTTCTCGGTCTACATGATCATCGTCATTATTTCCGCCGAAAGACGTCTATTGTAGGATATAGACCTTCCCCAAGTCTTTCCACAACGACCGGTCCTCTGTATCTCGCATTTATCGGATTCCCGTGACCCACACCATGTTATCGGTCCAATTTGTGGGAGGCATTCCATTTCAACCTTTTCGCTCCATCGACCATCTGCTTTGCGAGCAACGAGCTCTATTTAATTCACAGCAACTTAAATTTCAACAATCTTCGAGCAATAGAACTATAAATTAAATTATAATTACTACAGTAATATTGAAAGTTATTATAGTTAAAATTAATAATGAAATAAAATAATTAATAATAATTCGTGGAACGAAATTGGAAAGTTCGCAAGCTATCTGTAATTTAAAATGCTTTGCTTGCATATTCCATTTGCATTGTTCGAATAATAATAAATGTCCAAAAACTATTCAGTTTTTTTTAAAACACGTTATTCCTGGAACAAGTTTTGTGAAATATTCCAGTGAGTGACGGAATTACCGATTGCCAACAGACTGTTTTGGCATTAACTCTCTTTTTTGCGATTTTGTGCACATGCCTCGCACCGGAAAACGCAGCGTTGGAAGACCTCACACAAGGTGGACCGATGACCTGGTGAGAGTCGCAGGAATGCGGTGGATGCAAGACGCACAGGATAGTTTGTTATGGCGATACTTGGGGGAGGCCTATGTTCAGCAGTGGACGTTCTACGGTTGTTATGATAATGATAATGTACACGTATGGTTGTCATTATAGGCAAAATTTCTATAGCATTAAAGTTTGCTGTAAGAAAACTCAATTGTGGATCATCTAGTGATTTCACTCGCTCTTAGGTGGAGAGATAGTGTCAGACTTTTACTGACTAAAACCCATCTGTAATCCTAATCCTTGCAGTTCAGGCAGTGCGGCTGTGTGCTTTGCCCGTGTCGATAAGGCAAGCTCAAACACTCACAACTTTTAACAATGAGGTTAAGGATCACTAGCTTTCCTCTGAATGTTGTCATTAAGGCGTATAGTCCCTTGAACTATCTGACCGAAATTATGTGAACGCAACTCTCGCACTCGCCTAGGCAGCAGTACGCAAATCTGTGCATTTGTGTGCGGCCAGCAGCGCCCGGAAAGCGCTTTAAATCCATTTTCTCTGCGAGATATTGATTGATTTACATCTGCAATGTTCGTTTTTATGTGTAAAAAGGTTTTTATAGGTCCAAGCCGTTTCGAAGGAGTAGTTAAAAGTTGCGAAAAGTTGCGAAATTGCTAAATATTTTTTTTTTTGACAAAAGTATTAATTGCACGAAAAAACCGGCCAAGAGCGTGTCGGGCCACGCTCAGTGTAGGGTTCCGTAGTTTTCCATCCGTTACAATAAGTGTACCCACTTATGAGTTTAAAAAAATGCTTGCCTATACGACTATACAACAAACTTAGTCCAGAAATTATTTTGTAGAACCTTTTTGTCTTTTTGTACAAAACTGTTCTTTCCATCAAGTTCAAAATAATTTTCCTAGAAAGTCCTTATAAAGTTCTACTTTTCAGATTTTTTTCATATTTTCTAAACTTATGGTTCAAAAGTTAGAGGGGGGGGGGGGACGCATTGTTTTTTACTTTTGGAGCGATTATTTCCGAAATTATTGACATTATCAAAAAATTATTTTAGTAAACCCCTATTCATTTTTAAATACCTATCCAACGATATATCACACGTTAGGGTTGAAATTAAAAAAAAATCACTTCCCACTTTACATATAGGGGGCTACCCTAATAAAACATTTTTTTCCAATTTTTATTTTACCACTTTGTCGGCGTGATTGATATACATATTGGTACCAAATTTCAGCTTTCTAGTGCTAACGGTCACAGAGATTAAGCGAGGACGGACAGACAGACAGACGGACAGACAGACATGGCGAAACTATAAGGGTTCCTAGTTGACTACGGAACCCTAAAAATCAAATGTTGATATTATTGTTCATGAATCTATAATAAACATATATTTTTTTCAAACCAATTGACCAAACCGTTACGGAGGAGTAGGCCTCAGAAAATCACTATTTTATGGCACTTTTCGGGCGCTTGGCCCTTAAGTACAGTACCTGTTTCTCTGCTTTCAAAATTATATATATATATATATGTAATTGTGGGACAATATGGGCTAACTATAATATAATATAAATCATATATATACATAATATAATTTATTAGTTTATGTATTGTATATGTATATGTAAACAGTACACCACGAACTACCTGCGTATCTTTTTCTCCTTCTCTATCAAATCCATCCAAAGGTTGTCTGTAAAAAATAATCCTATTAATTTTAAGTTTGTCATATAATTTTTATTTTTGGTGTACAATAAAGATTCTGTCTATCTATCTATCCTTGCCGAGTTGACTCTTTCAAGCAATACCACAGCCCTGGAAATTTAACTGACCTTGATATCGAACCTGTTCATACGCTCAACCCTACCCTTTCTTAAACCCTTCGAGCCTTACTTAACCTAAACTCGTGTAAACTTAAACTATGCCAGTTAACGCCCCAAACATAAGCTTAGGCACTAAACTTAAGCAATTATTAAGTCGCCAAGTACTCCAAGTTGTATAACTAAGCTCCCTAAAGATTTATTGGTTCGCGTTGATTACGGGTTATAATTTGTTTTGATTACTTTTTAATTGGTGTAAGGATTTTGGTGTTTGAAGGTTCCACGTGTTTCTGCCATTAGGTGAAGGTTGTACTGTTTATGGTTTAAGTTTAGTTCTGTTAATTGGTGTTATGGTGATTAATATGACACAATTTTGCAAAGAAACTGTCAGTTTCTTCTTTGCCTAATCGGATTTAGATAATGGTGGCCAGTTTAATACTCACGGGAATCCTAAAGGTTTTTTTTTCAGTACCTAGGCAAAAATCATCCATATGACATCCCCCCGCCCTTGAGCGGAGCGAGAGATAGCGTCAGGACAGCGCTCACTGTTCCCGCGCGCCTCAAGGTGTTGTCAGCAATAGCAGGGACCCAGCTGGGTCGAAGCCTACTGGGGCCAGGGTTCGTTTCGAAAGACAGCTCGAGCCCCGGTATAAAGGCTAGAAGGAACGGGGTGGGTCTTTTAGTCAGTAAAAGTCTGACACTATCTCCCGCTCCGCCCAAGAGCGGGGGTTGTCATTGGATGAGTTTTTGCCACCATAAAAAAAAAAAACTTTTACTGACCAAAAAACTCTCCTCGTTCCTTCGTTGCCTTTCTGTTTATGGTTTAAGTTTGTTAATTTGTGTTATGGTGATTAATATGAAACAATATTGCTAAGGAACCTTTTATTTCTTCTTTTCCTAACAGGATTTCGAACCTGGCGGCCAGTCTAAAAGGCGCGGTAGAATCTTACAGATGCAATGGCGACGGAGAACTTTGTAACGCCTAGCAGTCAATTGCGTGACTGTGGTGTGATATTCTCTTCTTGAACACTTTAAATTTATATATCTTCGGTCAAGAATCGGGACTCAAAAGAAATACTTATTTATAGTGGAGAAAGCCTTTAAATCGTGTTTTAATATACAATTAAATCTATACTTTATTGGTTGATATCTCTAATCAAACGGGTTTCGAATCACTTCCTAGACTTTTTATTATCATAAGCTTTAAAAGATCTATTATCTTGCCACATTAATATTATAAAGAGGGAAAATTTTGTATTTTTGTGTGTGTGTGTGTCTGTGTATGTTTGTAATGAATAAACTCAAAAACTACTGTGCCAATTTCAAAAATTCTTTTACCATTGGAAAGCTACATTCACCCTGAGTAACATAAGTTATATATACTGCCCGTGCGAAGCCGGGACGGGCCGCTAGTTTATGATATATGTGACCTTCTTAGACGTCACAATACCAAGTTATTATAAACTACTAGACAGATGAACTTAATCATAAACATTGCAATAATATAGCACATAAGCTATAACTTTGCAGTTTTATTAAGTGAGCAAATTCAGCCAATAGGATAATTTTTGTTATAGGGTGAAGCCGCTGGAAGAAGCTAGTCTAACATAGTTTCAAAATATCAAGATTTAACAGTCGCACTATAATGACGTCACAATGTTGCTTACATAACAAAAACGATATTTATCTACAGCAGCGCCCTCAAATCCTGCGATGGTTTACTTTCCGCACAGACTCTATATACATCGATTTCGTACATTTTGCGTGATTTTTGCACAACTAACATTTTTCTACAGAATTATTGCAGAGTATGCTGAGTTAGGGCCTCGATCGATCTGTACACCTGTTATGACTTTGATTGAACCCACAATTGAACCTCTACAGTTTGAACCGTGCGTCCAATTATTTAGTTTCCATGTTATTGCTACAAAAGCGACACAAAAGACGCTCAGGGCGACTAGATAACGAACAGCTTACTAAGTATTTTGATAAAAGTTTAAGTTAGTGGTATATTTTGTTGGTCTGTGTATTATTCGAGGGAGTTAAGCTAGAACTAAACGAAGAGTGAGAATCAAATTTCAAACTGCTTCGGTAGCTTATTGATACCCTTTTTTTATGGTGGGAAAAATCATGCATTGACATCCCCCGCTCTTGGGCGGAGCGGGAGATAGTGTCAGACTCCTACTGACTAAAAGACCCACCCTGTTCCTTCTAGTCTTCATACCGGGGCTCGAGCGCCCTTTCGGATAACCCTGGCCCCAGTAGGCTTCGACCCGGCTGGGTCCCTGCTGTTGCTGACAACTCCTTGAGGCGCGCGGGAACAGTGCGCGCCGTCAACGACTTGGGCTTGGTCCGGACAGTTACCGGACGGCCGGACAGCGAGCTACCCATTGCTCACTGTCCGCAAGCCTGCGTCTACGTTGGCCGGAAATCGGGATCAGAATCCCGGCGACGGCGGCGGCGATAGCGCCGTTGCCTGATGCGTTCGGCCTCCTTTGCGAGCATTACTGCTTCGCAAAAGTCGGTGACCACCTGCCACTCCTCCTCGCTCCGGACCATGGCCTCAACCAAGGCCCGGCGCGAGAGGTCTCCGCCGCCGATCGCCCCCACGAGGGCACGGCGATGCTCCGCCCAAGCAGGGCACACCTCGACTGTGTGCTCCACAGTGTCCTCCGGGCGCTCCGCACAGTGGCGACACCCGGGCGTCACTTCCGCATGAATCGAGTGCAGGAATCTCCCGAACGAACCATGTCCGGTGAGTACCTGCGTCATGCGGAAGGTAAGGACGCCGTGAGGTCTTTCCAGCCACGCCTCAAATAGGGGACTTACCGCCATGATTGTGGCGTGCCCACACTCGTCACCCTCGCGTCTCACTTCGTACCACTAAAGATACCTAATATTTAACTTCTGCGCAACCGCTCAAGATCCGTTGTGCCTACTGTACTTTACTAATAACTTATAAATAAAAGATTGTAGGAAAACTTGAAGACTTTTTTTATATAATGGATAGGCTCGCGTTTGACCACTATCTCACCTGATGGTAAGCGATTATGTGGCCGACGAGGGAACACGTTACAACTATCAGAAAAAACAGACTCCAGCAGGGAATAGCATAAACACGATAATTACGCTAATTTTCGAGGGAGAGAACATCCCAACTACACCCTTTTGAGGCACCGTCTAAAATGATTTAGAATTGAAACTGCTGTCTGAAAAACAACCCTTATTCCTTTGAACCAAAACAAATCTTACCCTCTACCCAAAATCACTATCCCCTACCCCACACACAAATCACAAAGACCAATTTCAATTTGAAATTGAGTCTGCACAGACACGCATGCTCATTATAAACGACAATACATCGACATTTTTTGTTCACTAATGATCGCACGACGTACTCATTGTTTCTAGCTTCTACAAAACGTTACCTTAACGAGGACCGCATTTTAGACTTATCATTTAAAAGGATATCTTATGTGTTGGATCAGCGAATTTCTTTGAAGGGGTTTTTTGGTTGGTAGGATTAAAGGGAGGGATGGATGAAAGGTGTGTTCGATGTTTTTAATGCGGGTTAGGTTTTTCTACGTATGTGTTTTTTTTTTTAAGTAAATATTGTAGACTTTGCATTCGCGAAGTAGATTACAGCCCAACAGCTTTTAAAAGAAAGGACGCCTTTTTTTAAACTTATATGTATAAAAGCGAAGTACCAATCACTAATTAATTACTAAATCTCAGAAACTATAATACCGACAAACTTATTTGGCAGGTAGGTTCCTAGGGTAATACATCCGGTAAGAATGGATTTTACAAAACTTCACCCTTAAAGGGGTAAAACTTTGAATAGGGAAATCACGAGGGCGAAGCCACTGGCAGAAGGTAGTACATAATCTAGCATAATCAGCTTTATAATGTTCCCAACGCCAGGACTCAGGCCTCTTCTTTAAGAAACGGAAAGAGCCGTAATCCACGATGCGGCCTCTGTGCAGGTTGGTGGATGTCACATGTCTGATGATGGTGATGACTGTAGAATACAAATTATAACCTTGGTAACCTTGGTTCTTCTGCGGATATCCTCATTCCTGATTCGATCACGCAAGGAAACACTGAGCCCTTCCCATTGCCCTCTGGGTGACTTTAAGCCTTCTGATGAGGCCCATTATGAGCGACTAAGTTTTGGAACCATATGTCATCACTGGCAACACGCACTAATCATATTCGTGAGACACTGTGGTATATTGGATGAGAAGATACCGCGTAGCATCCTGAATGCCGCCCAGCCAAGTCAAATTTGACGGTTGACCTCTTTCTCAAACTGAGATCTACCTAACTGGACCGTTTGTCCGAGGTAAACGTCCACAACTACGAGTTTAGAGTCTACAATCTTGATAGGAGTGGGTGCTACATGGTTGTTTATCATGATTTTAGTTTTGTCTTTTTTAAAACCTACTCTTTCGGAAGCTCATCTAAGGTCATTGAGCATTGTACTGAGCTCTTCCTTAGTCTTAGCTATGACTACTATGTCGTCGGCAAACCGAAGGTGAGTGATGTACTACACCCTTATTACATACAGCCACTTAAATAAAAATCAAATCGAACTTCAATTTTGCAGACCAACCACAGAACCCTAACGTTATTTACATCAAACGCTAAAGATCATATTTCCATGCAAATATCTTTTATGGGAGAGAACTTAGCATTTCATTACACGGCTGTCATAGTCACATTGAGCGTTTTTCAATTTCCGTTCCATTTCCTTTTAGTTGTTCCAGTTAACGGAGGTTTATAGTTAGCAAAATAAGCCTTTTATTGTAATCTTTACTATATGTTTGTTGAATTTTGTTCTGGCTTTGAAATTTTAGCCAATTTTGTAACGTCATTCGGCTGTCAAACGGCTCTGTTATTGGTTTTTGTTTTTGGTTCTTCTTACCTCAAAAAGAAAAAACGGAATACTTATAAGATCATTTTGTTGTCAGTCTGTTTCTGTCTGTCTGACGGTCAGTCTGTCTCTCGGTCGTTCTGCCTGTAGGTCTGTCTGTCGGTCCGTCTGTCGGTCTGTCTGTCGGTCTGTCTGTCGGTCTGTCTGTCGGTCTGTCTGTCGGTCTGTCTGTCGGTCTGTCCTGTCAAAATTCTTTATGTCGGGAACGCATGGAGATATCGAGTTGAAATTAAAACCGTATAAGTACTAAGGTTTGCAGTTCTTTAAAGCTGTGAAAAAGTTAGACTTCTAAGTTAACGAATAAAAAAAATACGGCCGTTTATGTCGCAAAAAACGTATATTTTGATACTCTAGGAATCAGGCGTTCCAATATTTTTGTAGTATTTAGCAGCAAATATATCAATCAGCAAGTGAAACTTGTCGGCAAACTTTGCTGAGGCAGTCAGTGCTACAAAAATTCTAAGTTCCAATTTACGAGACCGCACCTGTTACAATGACAATCATATCAGTTGGGCAAAAACTTGAGATACAAAAACTACACCATTTTTACATTATAATATCCACTAAGAATCATTTTGAGAATAAATTATATTCAATTTATCTATCTACTCTGTAATGTTTTTTTTTTTACATCTTAACTATTATATTACTTATATTGCAACTACAAATTAATAGGTATATACAAACTTAAAATAATAATATGTACAAACGCGTAAAAAAAGGGATCTCAGAGGGCATCAAAAATTCGTCCACATCGATGTCAATGGGAAAAGTGCCCAGAACGCTAGCAGCATTGCCACGCTGGATGGCAATGCTGATTCGTTGACTAAAGAAAAGCCCAGCCTTCAGGTCACGCGAAGAGTCAACTAACTGTTTGAGAATAATTATAACAGAAAATGAACTTCACTCGAAGATATCTCGTCAAAGCCCTCTGTTATTGACAAACTGACAGAGGGACTGACAGGAATCGCCAATTCCTGTAATTTAAAAAAACGGCCCTATTTTAATGTGTCTTAATTAAGAAACCTCTCTTTTCCTTCGCCATGTTTTTGAGATTTTTTGACGTCAAAATGACATTGCGATTTGAATTAAAACTTTGTTTCCAGTTAAAATTGGCCCTTGTAAATCACAAAAATGTTATAGAGGCGTTTATTATTTATTTATTTATTATATACTTTATTGTATTACACCATCACACATACAAAATAAACTAAAACACATAAATACAATGGGTGTTTGTATGTATGTGTAATTTTTTTAAGGAATTGATTGACACGCGAGGGCGTGGCAGACTTTTTAGGATTAAGACCCACTCAGGAGCGGGCTTTAGCCCTTCCTTCCTTCGCCCTTATTCCAGGGCCCTCATGCGTTTCCTCACGCGTGCGGCCGTCTCATTTGCTGGCATTACTGCTTCGCAGGAGGCGATCACCTGCCACTCGTCCTCGCTCCGAACCACGGCCTGTACCAGGAGCCCGGTGCGAGAGGACACGACGGTGCTTTGCCAGATAGGGGCACACCTCTACCGTATGCTCCATTATATCCTTCGGGCGGATCCTTCAGACTTAACCTGCTTTATTTCTAAAGTTTCTATCAATACGAGAAACAAAGATTAGATCAACTCAGCTCGTCTTAATTGCACACCATTTTCTCCATATCTTGAAACTAGTTGATGGACCTAGATGGTAGAGAGGTAGTGTTCTTTACCATCTCCTCTCTCCTACCATCTCGTAAAGTTATAATTTATAGATATATATTTTTATTCGAAGACATGTGACATTCACCAACCCGCACTGGGCCTGGTCAATGTCACATGTGGGCAAGCCGTGGTGGATTAAGGCCCATGCCCTCTCCTAGAGAGGAGGCCTGAGTCCCAGATGATGATGATGATATATTTATATTTTTTTTTTTTCATTTGAAGTAAGAAGTACCTTTGTACTCTTCTATCTGTTTGTTCATATCATTTTTAAGTGTTTATGTGTGTAAATAAATTAATTAATAAATAGTACACTTCAATTATGCTTGTCTGAATTGCACACCACTTTCTCTATAAATAAAGTAAGGTTTTAGAGATGTGTCTAACTAATAAGTCGTTACAGAAAATCATTACTAAACGTATAAAACTTTAACTAGCAAACGAAGTCGCAATAACAAAACTACCCTTTTTCTCGTATCAAAACATCTTTATCCGAAGTACCTCTTCACTTTAGTGCAGCTCTCAGGGCCGGCCCCTAATCAGTAAAGGCTCCTAATAATAGGCGTATAGGGTTGTCACAAAGGCAAGTCAAATTGAGATCTCTAAGAAAAACGGGGGCCCTTGTGTTTGCAGGGCTCTCATGATGTAACGAGCCCATTACACTTTGTGCCAAAATTTAGTGACCAGTTTTTTTAAGTTTGTTTTTGTAATTTGGGTTAAAGGATAATTTTTGTGTTTGGTGCAGCACTTTTGGATGTCATTTTTACACAAATATCTTTATCGTTATATAGTTTTTTTTGTTAGAGAATCCAATTTGTTTGCACCTTACATTAGCTGTTCTAATAAAAAAAAATTGGGTATCTAGACTTTTTGGTGTACCTAAGTGTATTAAAAACTACCGTATTATAAAATTGAAAAGTTCGTGTGTTTTTTTTTAGACGCGTTACTGGTGTAAATTAAAAAAATCTTTAAGCTTAGGCAGTACATTTATTTTGAAAGGCTAGCAAAAATTGCATGTCATATAAATAATTAAAATAAGTGAGAATGCTTGGTGCTTGGTTTTGGGTTTCTTTAAGATACGTTTAGCAAGACAGAATAGGAAAAACGATCATAAACAAATGCCTGCAATCACGGTGATCCTTATTGGACAGGGATTAAAGTAAATTCTCTTGAGAGCCGTGATTGCCGCGGTCGGATTGCAGTCTCTTGTAGAGCTGTGAAAATTACACTACATACAATTGTCGGCACGGATCTTGAGCGCTGGCTTCAAGTTGCGCAGAAGTCGAGAGAGAAGAATATTGGGATGGGTTTTTTAGTCAGTAAGAGTCTGACACTATCTCCCGCTCCACCCAAGAGCGGGGGTTGTCATAAGATGATTTTTCCCATCAAAAAAAAAAAAATATTCGGTCTCTTTAGTGGTGCGAAGTGAGACGCGGGGCGGGGAGTGTCAGTGATTAACTCGCCGTGCCATCGCGTCATAAACGTCACTCATGATTCGTTCCCTGCCTTGCTGCATGTATCTAACAACGACGACGATTGGCTCGCCAATGTATGGAATGACAAAGCGGTCCCCACTCTGACGCCGAGCGCTCAAGAACCGTGACGGTAATTGTATTAGGGCAAGTTCAGTTTAGACGTTTCAGATCGGACCGTTACCGCGCGTTTACCGTGCGGCTACAGTACATTAGCAATCCGACAAAAAGCGCCTAAATTGAAAACGTATCTAACTGCCGTGCGTTTGTATGCCAGTGATGCGCTATTCCACACCGAATTTAAGGCCGAAACGCCCGAAAAGTGCCATAAAACAGTGACTTTCTGAAGCTCACACCTCGGTAATAGCTAGGTTTTTACACATAAAAATTGGTAGTTCAATATTCTTAAAGTGAAAATCATGGCATATGTAAATCAATTAATATTTTGCCAAGAAAATTGATTAAAAGGTCAGCGGAGCTCTATCCTGGTGCAGCTATCTGCAATTAAATGCACAGATACGCATACTGCCGCCTAGGTGAGTACGAAATTTTATTTCCATCTAATTTCGGTCAGATTTCCAATTGATTGTAAGCCAAGTGGTGCTTGTGACGTGGCCGTCATGTAGTCGACAGTTTGCGGTACCGGCGCCGCACGGTTGCCGCACCGCTTTAAGACATGCAATTGATTGATTTTCACACTAGTGCGGAAAAGTGTGCATGCTCAGCCCCATCACAATTTATTATATTTAAAATTTTCGTATCAGGCAGAGCGAGGCCCGACTCTCATGAGGCGCGCGTCAACCCTCACGAGTCACACGTCAACCCTTTTATTTATATCTTCATAAGTGTATTGAACAATTTAGTTGGATAATTTAATTGATCGTGGAAGGTCACTGCAGCACTCGAATCCATAACACGAGCTGCAGGCGACTACGGTTCGTGTGAATTCCACCCGGGTGGCAATCAAACTTACTCCACCTATAATACCAAAATATACAATTTCCACTATCACGTAGGTACACACTCTAATTGCCCAACTTCCCAAGTACAATAGACCATACAAAATTGATCCACATCCTTTTCAAACCATACCTCTCTAACATTGCAAAACAAATAAACGACCCATTTTCTATGCACGCCATTGTAGCTAGCTTGTTAAGGTACAGTTGTAAAGTGACAATTTGCGAGAAGTGGCGAATGGGCGGCCGTTTGGGACAAAGAGATGTAGTAACTATGCCTTAAGTAATATTGCTTTTTATTTTAGTTGAGAGGCTGTTTAGTTATGTTACACTGTTAAACTGTTTGGTGGGACTTTTATTTTATTGTTTTTTTTTATGGTTAGTTTTTAGGGTTTTTACGGTCATTACCCTATCCATTGCTCTTTGGGTGACTTTAAGCCTTTTGATGAGGCCCATTGTGAGCGACTACGTTTCGGATCCATATGTTATCGCTGGCAACACACACTGGTCATAGACTTTCGTCTTGAGACACTGTGGTATGTTGGAGAAGATACCGCGTAGCTTCCCGAACGCTGCCCAGCCGAGTCGGATTCGACGGTTGACCTCTTTCTCGAAATTAGATCTACCCAACTGGCAAGGGCTATGCTCGGGGTTTCCTTGCGTGATCGAATCAGAAATGAAGATGTCCGCAGGAGAACCAAGGTTGCCGACATAGCACAAAGAATCGCCAAACTTAAGTGGCAATGGGCAGGGCACATTGCTCGCATAACAGATGGCCGTTGGGGCCGAAAGGTTCTGGAGTGGCGACCGCGTACCGGAAAACGCAGCGTTGGAAGGCCTCCTGCAAGGTGGACTGACGACCTGGTGAAGGTAGCGGGAATCCGATGGATGCGGGACGCACATGATCGTTCTTTGTGGCGACGCTTGGGGGAGGCCTATGTCCAGTAGTGGACGTCTATCGGCTGAAATGATGATAATGAGGATCATTACTCTTTTTCTCAGGAACGCGTGAAGTATCAACTGCTATCCCTTATGGCTATATTTCACCGACACACCATGGTGGCGCGACCAGTTGCGTCGTCATGGTGTCCGAGTGAAATATAGTCCTAAGCTACCAAACTAGACACCATACAGACACCAGAGTCGCCACACGTCCGAGCTGGTCGCGCCAACAAATCGGTTGCACAACCAAACGGACACCTGCCCCCCTAGCCAAGATACAACCAGTTTGTGTCGAATTCCGTTCTATAATCGGTAACGCCTCGGTGACAGTAATTGTAGAAAACGATAAGTTGGTAGCCATGTTGACGCGCCTGAGTCGGCCGCTCGTTCTACAATGTAGCATTGTATAACAAAGGATGTAGCGTTAATCATTGTAGAAACGATTATGAACAATGTGAACTTGGCTACGAATTGTCAATTCGTTTGTTCTGACCACGCGACTTTACGTTAAGGTGCTTCATTCCCATACGTTTCATCACTTTTCGACAGCGTTAACGATTGCAGAATAACAACTTGGCTAAGCGTGCAGGTGAGTAACTCTCTATAGAACTGTATGCATTTTGTTGGTAGCGGCAACTGGTCGCGCTGCCATGGTGAATTATAGCCCTTAGAACAGTGAAAGAAAAACAAACTTCTAAGTCAAAGTAATCTAAAGATGAGGCCGTTTATACTCATTTATGGCGCATATCTTAACGCCAGCCCGAGAATCAAAACGTATAGGAAACTTCTCGTTGATCTAGGACAGGGTTTCTCAAACTTTTGGCCCCATGAACCCCTGTCAAAGTTTCCAAATGAGAGCAAACCCCTTAACTAATTAACAAAAGAAGTATCTTTTTAATATAAATGTGATGGGTAGGCTTTTCGTGCGCTCGTAATCATGTGAGCCGCACGTAACTGCCAGTTATGAAGCTACCATTACGTAAATCATGTCGCGTACAGTTGCCATCACGGATTTTGAGCGGTTGCGCAAAAGTTAAATATTCGGTCTCTTTAGTGGTGCGAAGTGAGACAACTTAATGAGACGCGGGGGCGGGGAGTGTCAGTGATTAGCTCGCCGCACCACCGCGTCATGGACATTATTCCTAATTCATTCCCTGCGTTGCTGCATGTATCAAACAATGAAGACGATTGGCTCGCCAATGTATGGAATACGCAAAGCGATCCCCACTCTGACTCATCGGCGGCGGAGACCTCTCGCGCCGGGCCCTGGCCGAGGCCATGGTCCGGAGCGAGGAGGAGTGGCAGGCGGTCGCCGACTTCTGCAAAGCAGTAATGCTCGCTAAGGAGGAGGCTGACCGCATCAGACAACGGCGTTCTCGCCGCCGCCGCCGGGATTCCGATCCCGATTTCCAGCCACCGTAGGCGCGGGCTTGCGGACAGTAAGCAATGGGTAGCTCGCTGTCCAGCCGTCCGGTAACCGTCCGGACCAAGCCCAAGTCGTCGACGGCGCGCGCTGTTCCCGCGTGCCTCAAGGAGTTGTCAGCAACAGCAGGGGCCCAGCCGGGTCGAAGCCTACTGGGGCCAGGGTTATCCGAAAGGGCGCTCGAGCCCCGGTACGAAGGCTAGAAGGAACGGGATCGGTTTTTTAGTCAGTAAGAGTCTGACACTATCTCCCGCTCCGCCCAAGAGCGGGGGTTGTCATAAGATGATTTTTCCGAACGAAAAAAAAAAAAAAAAATCCCCACTCTGACTCCGAGCGCTCAAGATCCGTTTTGGCAATTGTACCTAGGCTTACCTAGGCTACTACCAAAAGGCAAACTTCTTGGGGTTTGCGTAACCCACGTTGAGAAACTCTAATCGAGCGATAAAGCCCTAAAACCGTAAAATTGTAGTTGATCGTATACAAATAATTAGTTTTGGTGATTATAAACTTAAGTTTTTACGAAATCCTCGCTGCGGGATGATTCACATTTGACCAATTTGCTTGATCTAATTATTACTAATAATTACACTGCTATTAAAATAGCTGCTTAATTTATCCCACTTCAAAACACTCTTTTTCCTAACACTCCGGACCATTAAAAGTAGTAAATATGTTTAACTTTGCTATTAAAAGTTTAGCTCAACTCAAATATATGTTAGTAGCTCAGTACACTAGTTCAACTTGATCGTACTCAAGTTTGTTTTAATAAAAAACGTACAAGTGTACGGACGGTAGTTCAATATTAACACAAAACCATGCTTCTCGACTTTGTCAATATTTTTAGCCAAAAAGAGGTGTAGACACCGCTTATAAAGAGTTATAATGATATTATCTACTATTCACAATCGAAGTAAAGACATAATATTATGTTTTATACTCGAAAAAATTTACCTCGCAAGCTTTCGATATCAAATCGATTGATCTATTCCTATTGTCATTTAACCCTTCTGCCAACAAAGCCGTTACTAACATATGTTGCCAAATTTTAATTATATACTCAAGTAACATAATTAACATAATAAAAGGTACCGGTTCAATCGAAGCGACCCTTCCCTTACAAATATACGATATTAAATTTTACCTCAAATGGTTTCCGACTATCACACCGTAGTGTAACGTTAGACTGTATTTAATTTTCATGTCATTTTGTAAATCTGAAATAATTTTGTAAAATGTTCAACGTAGGCTACGAAATTATTTGAATTAAATATCAAGGCCTTCGCAAAGGGCTACTGAAGAAACAGGTGAGATATAGACAGTAATAAAGCGTTTTGGGAACACATTCATTATGCGTACAACTAAAGAGTGGAATTCCCTGCCGGAATCTATGTTTTCTGATAGCTAAAACCTAGGGATCTTTAAGTTAAGAGTAAATGATTGCTTCTAGACAAGCGTGTCCCATCGTCGACCGCATCATCGCTTACCATCAGGTGAAATAGAGGTCAATCTCGAGCTTATCCAATATTAAAAAAAAAGTAAAATATGATACTTTCTCTCGCTTCATCCAGAGCGTCAGGGATCATTTTAATTCCCACGTGCAAATAAACAATGTAAACTAACTCCTGGTGCAAAATTTTATACAAAGTTCAGTTATTGGAGCATGAAAGTATCACTAACGTACATACACAAAGCAGTTTTGCGTAAACCCACCTTAAGTTTAAGACGATCACTACACGGTCATGCAAGCGTCAATCAATTAGTACTAAAAAAAGTCAATTATCGCAATCGCATCATCATCATCATCAGCCTTTTTAATGTTCCCACTGCTGGGACTCAGGCCTCCTCTCTAGGAGAGGGAATTATCGCATTACACAGTAGCTTTTTCGTCAATCAAAAAATTGACTGTGGCAAAACTGACAGCTAAACCTATCGTGTAATGTTCGCATAAAAGTGGGTCTACGCTTGAGGAGCTGAGCACAATCGGAGCACGAGTTGAGCTCAAATTCGTTTAGTGTCGTTCGTACTCGGCTCCTTTTCGGCGTGATCAAAAAATCAAAGCATTTATTTCACAGAGACCATTTGCAGGCAATTTTAAATAGTCCAATGTCGGTCAAAGTGAAGCTAAATTGCACGTTCCAAAGCGTAGATCTCTATGAAAAAGAACGTGCAAGAAATTCCATGGACAGTCTTTTAAAACATATTATGGGTTACATTTCTTGGTTGCATATTTTTTGTTGCTTCTATTATGTGAGCACAATGTATATAATAAAAAATTAAAATTAAAAATAATTAAAAGATAGACATTAATTAAGCCCACTGGCAGCTATGAAATGGCCATTCTCAACTGACGGCGCCCGTTCACGAGCATGACGCGTGCATCATCACGAATTCGGTCTTAATGGCGAGCGGCGGGGTGAGCGTGGTGGCATCGAAGCGGACACGTGGCGCTATAAGCGGCGTCTCGTGGAAGGCTTCAATTATTTTCATAATGTTCTTACCGCTCGCCGCTCCGGGCTTAGCTACTGCTCACAGCGGCATCGGCAACGGACTATTAGGCCCGTATTAATAAACGTTCCTCAGCCCAAGATTTCGTACTTGATACCAAGCTTGAGGTCTTGATCGTATTAATAAACGAGATTCACAAGCCTAAGCTCAAGCTCAAGATCGAGCTCAAGCTCAGCTTAGGTTTACGGCATCAGCCGAGTGTTGTCTGATTAATAAACGAAACTCGAAACTTAAGTTTACAACTATCTCTGTACTTGACCTGCCAGATCATGAGTGTAGACCGACCGGGACTTGAGGTCGTGATTTTTGTTTGTATCGAATTAATTAGGTACAATTACGCTATTTTATGGCCTTTGCGATATCGTTTATCAAAAATTAATGTAAGAAATGCTTCAAATCCTTTTGGATTGCCAAGTAAATTAAATAAAATTAATCAGATTTGTTCAAGATTCGGTTATTTAAACTGCGGTCAATGTGACGTAATCGTTCACGTAAGCTAAGCTTGAGTACAGCGCATTGAGGAGCTGATCTTAGTAATTGTGATTCTGTACTCATGAGTTTATTAATTAGCAAAGATCTTGAGCTTCTGTCATCGTATAATCGGGGATCAAATGATATCACACTTGAGGACGGAGTTGAGCATCGTTTATTAATACGGGCCTTAGAGTCGATCCGTGCTCCACTCGTGCTCGGCTCCTCTAGCGCTGACTCAGATGTATAAAATCACAACAGTGTAACAGTCACACCCATTCCGCGCAATTTGTTTATCTCAACCTGTTAAAATTCCTCCATAGCCTGACAAGGGTCTTTAAATTTTATCGACACGACAATGCGCTACAATAAATGTTGAAACTAGGGACTCAGTAAGGCTGTTATTATTTGAAGATGATGGCTGTAAAAGCTATAAACGGTCCAATAATAAAGTAAGGTTGTGCTTGGTGAAGCGCGTTGGTTTGGAAGAAGGCGCAATTGGAAAAGGTGTGGACTGTTGGAGTAGGTACCTGTAAGATGGCAATGGCATACAGCGTTTTAGAAGATGATTCTTTTTTTATTATTTATATAAAGTAGTACTTGACTGCGATCCCATCAGTGATGGGATTACTGATGGTAAGCAGTGATGCAATAGTTGATGGTAAGGCGCTAGTTTATTACGAGCTTATTCACTCTAGCCTTGAAGAGACAGACCTAAAATATTTATACGGACAGGAAGACCGCAGTAGGCAAATTGGTCCAGTTGTTGGATGTACGCGGTTTAAACGACAAAGCGAAACGTTTAATCTGGACCGTAGAGGTTTCAACAACGTAAGGGTGGATACTCGCCGTACGTCGGGTAGTTCGATGGCTAGCTCACTGTCCGGCCGTCTGGTAACTGTCCGGACCAAGCCCAAGTCGTCGACTGCGCGCACTGTTCCCGCGCGCCTTAAGGAGTTGTCAGCAACAGCAGGGACCCAGCCGGGTCGAAGCCTACTGGGGCCAGGGTTATCCGAAAGGGCGCTCGAGCCCCGGTATGAAGGCTAGAAGGAACGGGGTGGGTCTTTTAGTCAGTAAGAGTCTGACACTATCTCCCGCTCCGCCCAAGGGCGGGGGATGTCAATGCATGATTTTTCCCACCATAAAAAAAGGGTAGTTCGATGGTAGAAATGAGATGGTGGAATCAAGTCATGCAATTCCCGCACACTCTCCAAAATGCATCCTGTAAAATACCGATTCTCAAGGTCATAGTGAAAGTCATATTGAACCCTTTTTTTTTGAAGATGGGGAAATAATCAAATATCTTCCCATGCTCTGAAGAGGGAGTGTAACCAGAAGCATTACCACTAGCTCTGAATGCCATGCCATGGCTGATGAAGACTGCAGAATAAGCATTGGACATTTATTTCACCAATTATCATCATTTCAGCCGATAGACGTCCACTGTGTCTAATGGACATAGGCCTCCCCAAGTGTCGCCACAACAAACGGTCCTGTGCTTCTCGAATCGCATCCATCGGATTTCCACAACCCTTACCAGGTCATCGGTCTACCTTGTGTAGGAGGCTTTACAACGCTGCGTCTTCCGGTTCGACGGTCGCCACTCCAAAACTTTTCGGGCCCAATGACCATCTGTTTTGCGAACAATGTGTCCTGCCCATAAAACGTGTATACCATAAAAAAAATCCAACTTTCATTTAAAATTTAAAATGATGGACAAAAAAGTCGGCCATGACAGTGTCTCCGAAAAAGCCAATATCGTTCGATCGGAACTCCAAAAATGTCGGGCCGAAAATCAGTTTTAATTACGTACCGCAACTGTCAAACGTCAGACGCGAGCCGCACTCCCGGAAGTTGGCGGGAAATTTCAATATTCAGTGTTATGTCAACGAAGAGTTTCTCTAGATGAGGTTGGTAGTATACGTTTCGGATTGAATTTGATTTTGGAACATCTCGGGTTACATGCTTTTTTTTTTTTTCCTACGATTAATGCATTTAACCAGTGTAAATTGAAAAAAATATAATTTTTAGATACACAAAACTTACAATCACTCTGTTTTTCATCATAATGCTAAAGAAAATACTTGTAGTTCTATTTTTGATGGTATTTTGTCGTATTGTTTTAGTACATTTTTTTGAATAATAAAAAAAAGAATGAAAAAAAAACATTAATTAATGCTTCACACAATAGTACTTATACACCAAAGTATATCATGGAAAAAAAGTTATAATGCTTTTTAATAGCAATTGTTCCTACCTGTGTAAAAAATACAATTATGTTATTAGTGTTTAAGCTTTCTTTGAAATATATAAATTATTTATTATTCACTACACATTAACATAATGTATTTACCATATACCTAACAAAACTGCTTGCATCCGTACACTCATAGTAAGGTTCAGTTGAAAACTATCACGTAGTTATTTGCCTTTTTTGCTGAGCTGGATCTATTTGGCGCAGCTGTACAATTGCCGAAACGGATCTTGAGCGCTCGGCGTCAGAATGGGGATCGCTTTGCGCATTCCATACATTGGCGAGCCAATCGTCTTCATTGTTAGATACGTGCAGGAACACAAGACATCTATGAAGCGATGGCGCGGCGAGCCAATCACTGACACTCCCCGCCCCCGCGTCTCACTTCGCACCACTAAAGAGACCAAATATTTGACTTCTGCGCAACTTGAAGCCAGCGCTCAAGATCCGTGAAGGCAATTGTAAGTTAGTGTTCTTTTTTTTTAAGTCTGAAGTTTCTACATACCTACCTACTTGTTTCTACGCCGTGTGTATTTATCAGTGCCGAATAAATATGTTTTCTTTCTTTCGAATGTAACACAGTCTAATTTTAACAGTATTTGGCAGCTTTATCAAGTTAGCTTACTCGGCTTTTGCTGAGATACCAAGGTTAAAAAAAAAACAACAAGATGGCTTGTTATTTTTTTTTTAAAGCAACCAAATGGACCTGTCTTAACATTCTTTGTTAAGACAAGTCCATTTGGTTGCTTTTGGTTAATAACATCCAATACCTATATTACACTAATATAATAAAGAGGTAATGTTTGTTTTTTTGGTTTTTATGTTTCTTGTTGGTAGGAGGTAATCCCTGAAAGTACTGGTCCAATTGCTAAAAATTTTTCACTGATGAAAGCTGTTTTATTTCTGAGTGACATAGGCTATATTTCAAGTACGCGAACGAAGCCGCAAGTAAAAGCTAGTACTAGATATGACGAAAATAAAAAGGAATTTGCACTCGCAGAAAAAAATATAACGAAAGAAATTAATTAAAACACCACCTATGTAAATACTGACAAACGGGTCGATAAACGTATTTAGTAAACTGTCAAGAAATACACTCCTTAAAGACATTAATAAAGTACATAACATCTAAAACACAGGCACTAAAACTTTCAGTAATAAATGCTAAAGAAACAATAAAAAGTACATAAAAATCTTTATGATCGTACCCTTCTAGTCAATTTAAATCTGTGTACCACTTCAAAGTGACTTCTGCTGAAAAGCCTTTAAAGTCGCGAGACATTAATTTTTATGAATTAAACATTTTTCTAATTTATTTCCATCTTTCTTGTTGAAAACCGCCGGTAGATAGGCTCAACACACACTGATACAGAGTCGAATCACCGCTTCGAGTCCAGTTTTTGAACTACGCATGTTGCGAATGCGTCGGCGCGCGTGGACGCTCGGCATAGAAACTTCTGAATATTCGTAAATGGCGCTCGAAGTCGACAGCAGACGCGTTACTGCGTGCGATTAAGAGCTTATCCATCGAACATCTGTGCGATAGCCCGCGCCTTAACCGGTCACTGCAAACTAAACAGGCACCAATTTCACATGAAACTAAGTGACACTGATGTTTGCCGGTACTGTAATCAGGAGAGGGAGACGCCTGAGCACCTTTTGTGTGAATGCGGATCCCTTATCCACAAACGCAGTGTCCATCTGGACCGACATATTATTCGCCCGGAGGAGATTAAAACTCTAAAAGCTAGGAGTATTCTTTTCTTGGAAGCCTCCGGGCTAAAAGAGTTACTCTAACAAGGTGGCGAGTCACAATAGATCATTTAGGTCGCAGTGACTACATCCCCTACACTACGGGTGATGCATAGCCTCTTATCTTCAAAAATAATAATAATAAGAGCTTATCCAGAAAGGGTAGATTCATTAAGGAGATACTAGGCACCAACACATCGGGATTATGATCGAGGATCGAATACAAAATACGCGCTTAAAAAACGTGTACTTTAAAAACCCATTTACTTCAAACAGAAAATGGTAATAATATTCCACAACTATCACAAAACGCCGTCTAGTCTCAAGCTAAGCAGAGCTTGTGTTCATAACACAAGCTCTGCTCTAAACTCTCTCTGTTTGCAGCTCCCTGTACTAGACAACTGATAAACATACTTATATATATCTCTATAATTAGATACATAAGATAAATTACACCCAGATACAGAACAAATGATTATGCACTTTACACAAACACTTGTCCTGGGTGGGAATCGAACCCACGATCTTCAGCATAGCAGTCAAAGTCGCTAACCACTAGACCAACAGGGCAGTCAAAACCATCAATCAGGCCAAAAAAAATCCATAGGCAAAGTTCTTAAGTAACAAGAATTTAACTTCGTAACGTAATTAAAAAGTAATAATTTAAAAGTAGTTAAGTACACTACTTTGCCAGACTCTTGATACACGTTTAATTCGTTCGTATTGCGCGCAAATCGAGATACTAAAACGCCTTCGAACTAGTTAATGCGCCAATTTCAAAACGAGTGCACGTATAGATAGAAATTGAGCGCCAAAATTTTCATTCGTGTTGGTACGTTCCGTTTGGACGCATCGGTCGCACGGGATACATACAAGAGAATCGCGGCAAAATCGTCATATCGTAGCTATAACTAAAATTCTAGCAACCAAGCGTTGGCACATGAAAATACGCCTTGACGCGCAATCCAATATTTACATAACACTTTAAGGCTTATAGTCCCTTGAACCATCTGGCCAAAATTATGTGGACGCACCTCTCGCACCCGCCTAGGTGGCAGTACACAAATCTGTGCAATTATCTGCGGCCAACAGCGCCCTGAAAGCGCTTTAACCTTTCAATTGTGATAATTGCAGACACAATTGAAAGACAATAGGTGCGCGAACGCCGGCGTTCGCTTGGGGTTTAATGAATTAAATCCATTTTCTTTGCGAAATATTGATTGATTTACATATGCTATGTTCACTTTGAAGAATATTTAACCACTATTTTTTATGAGTAAAAATGTTTCTAAAGATCCAAGCCGTTTCG
Source organism: Mythimna albipuncta (assembly GCA_929112965.1). NCBI lineage: Eukaryota > Metazoa > Arthropoda > Insecta > Lepidoptera > Noctuidae > Mythimna > Mythimna albipuncta. The sequence continues at coordinate 14,438,135 of OV815982.1, forward strand.
AAGGAGTAGAGAAAAGTTGCGAAATTGCTAAAAAAATTTTTTAGACAAAAGTATTAATAGCACGAAAAAATCAAATGTTGATAATGTTGTTCATGAATGTATAATAAACATATATTTTTCAAACCTATTCATCAGGCCGTTACCAAAGAGTAGGCTTCAGAAAGTCACTGTTTTTTGGCACTTTTCGGGCGCTTGGGCCTTAATAAAATTTGGGCCAAATCATGGAAAAATAGTGTTAAATATGTTACATGCAAAAAACATAATGTGTCGCCATGCACTGTCCCAGTGTAAGTTGAGCGTTACTAAGAGGACCGTATAAGTTTTAGGCCCGATTTCTTAAGAAATCTCCCTTCAATTTTGAAGAAGTTTTACCATTTTCGGGCCATAAAATTAGGGGTCAAAAATTTTGGGATTGGAAACTTGAAATCTGTTCGAATGGAATGGAATGGTCTATCTGTGCTTTGAACTGTTATCAAGATATTGATTGATTTTTGCTGCCAGCGTTCTGAGCACTTTTCCCATTGACATCGATGTGGATGATTTTTTTTAATTCACTATGAGTTTCACCTTTTTACCTGTTTGTAAATATTTTAATTTTAATATACCTATTAATAGGCTAGTTGCCGTAAAAAACGTAATTGATCTTTTAGATTATTCAAAAATAAGGGACACGTATTTTTTTATTTCTAAATTAAACCAAAAATTAAAACGATATATCCCATTAAATTTACGTGTAATGTCACGCCGCCATACTGCATTTTTCGCACGGGGTGACGTCACACGTAAATTTAATGGCCTATATCTTTATTTTTTTGTGAAATCGAAAAAAGAAAAAATACGTGTCCAATATTTTTTCATCACTGCTTACCATCAGGTGGGATCGCAGTCAAGCACTAGTTTATATAAATTAAAATTAAAAAAGGTTATTGGGATGAATACTTTAAATGGGTGTTTTTTTTGGCGTTAGTAAATCATTATTACTGACTTCTGCTGCTTTAAAGTGGAGAGGGAGGGCTTGTCAGATTTATAATTACTGAAATCACACCTCTACCTTTCTGTTGCTCTTTGCGTTCTAAGATCATGGGTTTACTGTTTAGAAAAATGTTTCTAGTTGCAGTTGAGCATGGAACAAGTTGCTCTATTGACTAATTGTGAAGACAAGTATCTGGACGATTACCGGACAACAAGCTCGATACTCGATTACTTGATACTCGATTACTCGTCGCCCGATCTTAAGTGAGTGTGGCAAAATTACTCAAAAGATTTTCAGACCCGATTTTCATAAAAACCCATACATCATTGTCCTGTATTTTTGTTTGTTTGGTGTACAATAAAGATTATAGTAAATAAAAAAAAAATCATTACTGGGTTTTGGAATAATCAACATTCCTAGTTTTTTTTTTAGGTTGAAAAATAATCCAATGACATGTCCCGCTCTTGGGCGGAGCGTGAGGCTCTGTCAAACTATTACTGATTAAAAACCCACTGCTGTTCCTTCTTTGCCTTCATCCCAAGGCCCTGGGGTTTCACTTTCACACTACCTGTAGTCCCAGTAAACATTCCTGGTTAGGAATTGATTTTAGTAAAAAAAAACACAAGCTATTTTTTTTTTATTAGTTTTCTCTTCGTAATAAAGTCTTTAATAAAGAGGAATCTGGGACAAAAAAAAACAAACGCTATATTTTCTCTATTAATACACCATTCATAATAGAGCCTATTAGAAGAGGGATCAAATTCAAGGAAAAATAATAAATAATGTTAAAAGTTATTAACAGTTTGCAAAATAAAAACGACAAAGAAAATATAATTAAGGAAACAATTAGATCATAATATTCTTGATCATAATGCCCGGCATCTCACATCTCTCGAAGCCATGCGAAATTATATCAAGTGTATAAAAATAACGAATTTCTTGCACAAGGCCGATGTCACAATTATTTTCTCGATATCAGCAATATCTATTGAGATCATATTTTTAATGATGTCGTTGATATAATTACAATTTTGTGACTTAACTACTGTATCACTATTCTAGCTTCTGCCGATTTCTGGGTTGTAGCCATCAGGAAACACAGACTCCGGCAAGGAATTCCTCTCCCTAGCTGAACGCACAATGAATGTGTTCCCAAAACGTTTTGTGCGTGTATGTGGATTTTTTTTTGCGAAATATTGATTGATTTACATATGCTATGTACATTGTGAAGTATACTGAAGCCGCATTTTTTTGTATAAAAATGTTTCTAAAGATCAAAGCTAAAGAAAGGAGTAGGGAAAATAAGCGAAAAATATCATGTTGTTAATTTTTTTTTGTTGCCAAAAGTAGACATAAGTCTTTTGAAAAAACATATATTTATTTATTTTACAATTTAGGTATGTACACAAAAATATACAGAAGAAGATAACATTATTAGAAAACTTTGTACACAGGTAACGCTTGGAATTTCTTTCAGCAGACCTACGATAGGAAAAATTACAAGAGATGTAGACAGTAGTGTGCAGAAATAAGTAAAGAAGAGTTAGTGAAATCTGATGAATGTGTTTATTTACATTAGTCAATGTTATACTACTAAAAATAATGTTTTATAAATAATCACTAGGTATATATATACAAACTTAAAATAATAATATGTACAAACGAGTAAAAAAGGCTGAAAAACGGGTAAACTCAGAGGGCATCAAAAAATTCGTCCACATCGATGTCAATGGGAAAAGTGCCTTGTTAGTGAAATCTTAAATTAAACCAATAAATACTTATATATACTTATATCTTATATACTACATTTACCTTATACTAAACATAAATACATAATATTTATATATAGGTATATATACAAATATTATTATGTATATTCATATATATTATATTATATTATTATATAATATATTATTACATGTTGATATGCTTATCTAGTGTTAGATTAAATTTTTAGCAGTACACCGCAGACTAACCTCTGTATTGTTTTAGTCGTTTTAATTCATCCTGAGATTTTCTAGTAGATATCGTTGTTAGAGCTAAAACCGCCATTATATCCATGGGTATAAGTCCCAGCAGTAGGAACATTAAAAAGGCTGATAATGAACTCTTATACTCTATGTAGTATAAGAGCTTTGTTTAATCGAAAACGATCAACTACATCGAAAGACATACTACATTCATTGACTGTTAGGCGGTACGAAGTCCGCTGGGTCAGCTAGTTATGAAGTATTACTTGTCTTGTCGTCATTTAATGCTAATCCCGAACACCATATACCCAAGTAGTCTGTGCCAAAAACACAGTGAATAATAAAGCGCAATTTATCACCGCTTTTTGCTTAGACACAGCTCGTTTATATGAGAAAGTGGAATACACCATAACATAGAACAAACACATGCTAATATTATTAATACAACACAGCTAAGTAATTGCAACTCCACACTTACCCGTAATGTGTAATTTTACGCACGAGAACTGAAATACCGGCGATATAACACATGTGTATGAAGATTGGTAACAACGCCATCTAGTGTGTGTTACAGGTGTACGGCGATATTCGCCGTGTCGCGGTGTGTCATACATTTATCACTCACGCTGAAGTTGGTAGGGTGGCTAGGACTTTGGTAGGATAAGATTTTTTTAACGTGGTTGGTTTTCTTAGCTGTTTATATCCAATGTGATGTTTATTTATATTGAACTAACTTCTGATAGCGGCTTAACCGTGAATGTAAAAAAATATATGATTATATCACTCAGTAATAAAATGGCATTCTATTGGTGAACAAGAACTTTTAAAATCTGTTTAGTAGTTTTTGAGTTTCTTCATTACCAACAAAATTCCATTTTATGAAAAGAAAACCCACGATTTAGAAAGTAATTGGCATAAAAAAAAAAAAACAAAAATACAGAAATTTTAATCATTTCCCTTTATAATATTAGTATAGGCTGTCTTCTACCAATAGCTTTAACTACGTGAAACCAATATAGGTATATAAATGGTTAAGTCGCTTAGTGATATCCATAGTTTTTAAGTGTATTCTTTACAAACAAAAATACTTTCTTCCTCTTTTCCTTAGCATAGATATAATAACTTTTCCTCCGGCTGATATTATTATGATGATGATGAAAAATAATAATAAAAAAAAATTATTATATTAAATAATATAATAAATAAATCAGTCATAATCTAGTACTTTTCTGTTATGCATAAAAAATTAAAAGCCTTTAATGATTTTTGAACAATAATATGGATTTAAAGAAAAAATTCTAAACACCCTTTCCAAAATCATATGCACTCTACAGCGCCATACAAAAAGCACTTTGTCAGATTGCAACTTTGACATCTTCGATATGCCACTGAAAGCATCCCGTAGTTTACACTGTATCCTTCACACGGGATCATACAAGTTGCCAGACGTTATGGCGTTGTTTTGTTTTGATAGACAGAATGTACTCCGATTGATTAAAGTATCAATATACTAAAAAAAAAGTATCAATATTCTGCTATACTAAAAATCTTTATGTAGTTATAATAGTAATCGTTTATTCAGGCAAAAACACTCATATGGAAATGAAATAAACTTTATTTATTATTATTAACAATTAACGTAAATATTACTTAATTACAGTTTTGAGCCGTTTAGGTTCGAAACGCTTTGAGTCATAGGGTCCGAGTGCGCGTCTTTTTTCCTCTTCTTTTCAATGAAATTTCACGGCGACTTATCGACACTTTGCGAGGCCAGAGGGCTGGCTCGTTCTTTGCCCAAGATTTTGAAGAATTTTTGCCAGATTGCCATTCAACGTGGCAATGCTGTCTTCTGGGTACATTTCCGGATGACAGCGATGTGGAGGACTTACTTCGATACCTGAGTGCACTTTGTGTTCTTGCATTATAATTATTAGTTTATATTTAGGTTCTAGTATAAACGTTTTAGTTAATATTTTAGTTATTTATGTACATATGTAGATTATTATTATAAAAGGTAAATTAAAAAAAAATCTTGTAAAATATATTTAAAATTCATTTAGGTATGTATAATATATACCCATAGTCATATGAAAAACATAATATTAAAAAACATTTTAGAATACAAGAAATAGCAAACAGGACTTTATTTGAGAGTATATATTATATTCCCTTGAGGTAACATTCTAATATCACACGGGCGCAGTCACTGCTAGAAACTAGTGTTCTTAATATTTTCCTTTAGTGTTTTGGCTTCACGATCTCCAATTTTAATAGATTGCTATTTTAATCAAAAGAAACACTATCTCGAAGTTTAATAAATGGTAAAATACTGTAAAAGATTTCTTAAAGTAATTGGGGTATCAAATCTACTGGATTACGAACCCGCGTCTTCAGTCTGTTCTAGATTTAATGACTAACAATGAGTAAGAGAAACTTTTGCAGGTATAAGAATTATAATTTATTAAATAATTCATTGGATTTTAATTGAATGATTTTAATTTATTGAATTTTATTTATGGACGTTTTGGAATTTTTATTTATTGAATATTCGGATTGTAATTTTATTTAATTTTTTGAATGCATATTTTAATTTGTTGTAATGTTTTAACCGATTGAATTTTGTTTTGCAATTTAGTTCTGTAATATGGATTTTTATATGAAATAAATGTTTTTTTTTTAAAGCAGCCTTCTGCGTATAGTTAAACTTAGACTTATAATATTATGGTCACTGGTGGGATTCCGGCCACATCTTTAGGAGAAGGAATGGACTCATTGATTTTTTGTCATACTCTTACAAACGTAATAAAAAAAAGAAAATAAAGAAAAAACATCTTTATTAATAAATAGAAATATTTAAGTAAACACAACAGATACAAGCCCAAATATTCAAATTACAAGCAACCAAACCAACGCATGTCATCCGCCATATTGAATTTAGCATTACGTCACCTACTCTGTATAATGTCCGTAGTAATTACTGAACTTAATGTTACCTCATTTGCCTAAATCGGTTGAAGCATTTAAGCTCTGGGCGACCTACATTAGGGCTAACTTTGCCGCGTTCTGGCTTCGCTCCGATGGGGCAAGAATGTAAATTAGCATTAATTACTATAACAGCTATTGTTTAAAGAAAGGTAGGCAGGTGTGAGAGACGTGCATTGAAATGAAAATGTTTGGCCAACCTGATCATTTTTTTATTTATTTAAACTTCATGTAAAGTAGTGATACATAGGTTAATTTATTGCAACAATGCATTCTCTACCAGTCAACCTTTTGGTTAAAAAAGACAACACTGTGGTAGGTTTGCACAATAAACAAATACAGAACAGATAGTTCAAATAAAAGGTATTCGAAGGGTTAAGAACAATAATAATTACAAAAACTAACATTGTCATGTGTATAACTAACTAGCTTTAGCAACAGCATTTAAACTAAATTTAACAACAGAAAAACAATCAGCTAATTACTTCACACATTAAACTGCAACAAACTAACCCCATATTCTTAACACCAGTTTAAAATTTAATAACACATTGTTCCCAAGATCTGAACATAATATGGTCATACTACAACGCGGGGGGAAGCACTCCGCTTGATTGTAACTCTGACCTTTACATCTTTGAAGCTAGATGCTCTAGTTTGTATAATATACTTCTTATTGCCTGTGGGATTTTTGCCGACTGGCTGGATTATACAAGTATTTTTAGTTAGCCTTGGAGGCTTGAGTTTATAGACCTGCATTTGACTTGGAAATTTCGGAAGTTTAACATCTTTTTTTACATTGTTTATAAATATTTATCTTCTTCTTCCTTTTCATTTTATACAATGGCAGAATGCAATGGTGGGAAACTAGGGATATTTTTTTATTTGAACGTGGGTCCAGTAAAAATCAACCAATAAAAATCTTCCTGGCCTTATCCCATATTACTTGGGGTCGGTGCAACATGTTTTTTTCTTCCATTCTGTCCTGTCACTATTTAAGTTGACCAATAAAAATACAAAAAATAAATTATATGGTCTAGGTCCCGCGGGACCAAAATCGAGCGGTTCCAATTGACCACAGACCCCTAGGTAATTACATTTTTTTATTGATATAAACTAGAACTTGACTGTGATCTCACCTGATGGTAAGCAGTGATGCAATCGTTAATGGTGGTTTATTAAGAGCATATTCTAGTCAGATCATTACTTGTTAGAGTACTCTAGTCTTGAAGACACCTAAATTATAATTGGACGGGAAGACCGCAGCAGGTAAATTGTACCAGTCCTTCGATATACGTGGTATAAACGACGAGACAAAACGCTTATTCCGGAGCGTTGAGGTTTCAACAACGTATGTTTAAAAGTACAGCTTTATCTAGGTCTTTAAGTTAAGATTGGATAAGTTACTTCTAGACAAGCGTGCTCCATCGTCAAGTACAGCATTGGCTACGATCACGTGCGACAGTGGCCAAATGTAAGCCTATTTATTTATTTAAAGTTACTTCTAGGCAAGTCCATCATCGACCACAGCATTGCTTACCATCAGGAGAATTAAAGAGTCAAATGCAAGTCTTTCTTCATAAAAAAAAATCAATGTACGCGGTATAATCCCTGAGGCTAAACGCTTAGTCCAGACCGTAGAGGTTTCAATAACGTATGTTTAGAAGCATAGTAAAGTCCCGCAAATCTCCGTTGAAGAAAAAGGACCTTTCAACCAGACAGGTATTGTTTCTGTTTTGGGCAACTGCCCTATAGTAGATTGAGGACTTTTGTACTAAGCCTAGGCTTACGGTGGCCAGGAGTCGTCCAGTGACTCCCAACATCCATTGTGCCTCCAGCAGAGGCCGAGGCATAAAAAATTTAGAAAATGATTGCTGGTTTGGAAACATCTTGCTCCCTACCAAAGTCTGATTGATTGACTGAAAGATTGCTTCCACAGGAAAATATGGTGAATGTTTACATATTAATGCCAAAATGAAAATGACTTGTTGCATTAAGTATATAGGAAGACTTAATGCAATAAGGCATTCTCTCCCAGTCAACCTTTGGGTTACAACACTGTGGTAGATTTGCACAAATAACAAATACTTTAAACGGAAAAAAATAAATAAGTTATTTTGTTTTTTTTTTAATTACATGTTTTTTTTTTAGTTTTAGAACGTTATATGTGAAAGTGAAATAAAGGAGCTATATTTTAGAATCCTTACTGAGTAAATCGGAAGCACAGAATTATTTGTTTGATTTGTGCAATTTTACGAACTTAATCCGGACGAAGTCGAAAGCAACAACTAGTCATACAATAAAATAGTAATCAGTTTCCTCTCAACAGTTCAAGCGGAAACACGAAGCATCTTCAAACAGCGAAAAACTATCTCATCTCCCTTTGACTCGCACGAAAAAAGGCAAATGAAAAAGCTAAGAAAATCCGCGGATCTGACAGCGCTTCTAGCGCTTTCTCTCGATCCAAGATCCGGGCTTACGACAGCTGTTTCTCGGTTCTGAGTACCCACTGAAATATTCAAGACGCTAAGTAGTCTCTGAAATTTTTAACAGCGCTACCCCAATTTTTCTTTGGTAATATTAGGTGCGCCCATAATTTTTGTCTGAAGAAAAGGTTCTGGGAATCTCACTTTTTTTTTTAGTAAATTTTTTCGCCGTGTTAATCTGTTAATAGGTTGTGAAATATGGTGATGGGATCATAATGGATGGTTTTGTGGGCTCAGTAAAAGAATTTGGCAAGTTTACACCTGTGGCCTTTGGATAGGGACAGGTGGAATCTACTTTGTCAAGGAAATATATATCATACTTATATAACAAAGACAAAAGATGGCGCGTGTGTAAGTTTAGACCATGTCCTTGATAGATCATACGGTACGTTTTTATCTAGGAGTGTGTTTTCTTGGGACGATTTTGATTTTATAGGGCAAAATTGCTGGCAGCAATTAGTGTACGGCCCGTTCATGACCTTGCCGGTGCGTGCGACAACCAAGCGCGGGGTGGTGAGCAGTAAGACGGCATCCTACGAGACGGCTCTCTTAGCGTCGCGCGTCCTCTTACCGAAGCAGCCCCGCTCGTCGCGCCGCTCATTGCTAAAAACGAAATCGTGACCAAGTTGTTATTCTGCAATCGTTAACGCTATCGAAAAGTGATGAAACGTAAGGGAATGACGTCATCTCAACGTAAAGTCGCGTGGTCAGAACAAATGAATTATAGACAATTCGTAGCCAAGTTCACATCGTTCAAAATCGTTTCTACAATGTTTAACGCTACATCCTTTGTTATACAAACGCTACATTGTAAATCGAGCGGCCGACTCAGGCGCGTCAATATGGCTACCAATTTATCGTTTTCTACAATTGCTGTCACCGAGGCGTTACCGATTAGAGAACAGAATTCGACACAAACTGGTTGTAACTTGGCTAGGGGGGCAGAACGTTATAATGGCTAAAGTTTATAAATATAGAGAGCCTGTATGTTTGTTACACCTTCACACACACACGTACGTATGGTCCATGTCCTGTTACAACACACACGATTTTTACAGGAAATATCGTTCTTTGTGATGATTCTACTTTCATATTGATGAAGCCGCTGGTAGAAACTAGTGAAATATGTATTGACTATTTCTACCTTTATTTTCGATGGGAAAAATCATCCAATGACAACCCCCGCTCTTGGGCGGAGCGGGAGATAGTGTCAGACTCTTACTGACTAAAAAACCCATCCCATTCCTTCAAGCCTTCATAACGAGGCTCGAGCGCCCTTTCGAATAACTCTGGCCCCAGTAGGCTCAAAATTGTCACAAGGTAACGAATCGCTACTCCCAGGGTAAAAATATTCTGTGTGCTATTCTTGAATATGGTCTGTGCGCGTACCAAGTTTTATTGCAATGCGTTCAGCCATTAGAGCCTAAAGAAGTAACACAGGCACTCAAATTTTTACCTTTTTCAAATGGTGTGATGTTTTTAAAAAACAGTAAATTTTCTATAAGACTCTGTTATGTTTGTTCTTGAAAAATTTTGTGGAATATTTCACAGTAGCTAAAAACATCAGCTTGAATAAAATTCTAATCAATCTCTTTCATAATTGGCACTTCTGAAGAATGAACTTTGTGAAACCGGTAAAAATTGAACAGCTACAAAAATGTAATTTTTCTTTCCTCCATCAAAAAATGTTTATTTCTAACAAAATTTTACTGCAATATACATAATATTATAAATAACTAAATTAAAAAGTAACTTAATAAGTATATTTGATATTTTTCGAGATTACAGATTTATTATTATTATTTGAAGTTGGAAGGCCTCCTACAAGGTGGACCGATGACCTGGTGAAGGTAGCGGGAAACCGATGGATGCGGGACGCACAGAAACGTTCGATGTGGCGATGCTTGGGGGAGGCCTATGTCCAGCAGTGGACGTGTATCGGCTGAAATGATGATGATGATGATGATGAGTTTTTTTTCGTTAAGTTACAACTTTGATTTTTTTACACTTTCAAGAGTCTGCAAACTTTAGTATGTGGTTTTAATTTCAACTCGATATCTATACACGTTCCTGAGATAAAGGGTCTTGACAAACAGACATACGGCCAGACGGAAAACAAAGTCATCGTATAAGGTTTCCATAATTTCACGGAACCATAAAAATTGACAATACTCGCTATGTTTTGCTTTTTGAATCAGACCCCTGATCTAGCTTCCAAACGAAAGCCTTTATAGATGTCGGTTATGACATTCCTTTTTTTTTTAAACGTTGTACAAGATAACCAGACCCTGAAAACATATTTATAGGCCGTACAAATATTTGTTCCGTGCATAAATCGAATCCGCGATCCGTAGCACTTCAGCTAATCGCTCAACCACTGCGCCAATGGTGCCGTCTATCGGTACAATGACGCAAGCCTATTCAAGATAGCCCGCCGTCCGACTGACCGGTTACCGTCCGGACCGTAATGTTAGACGTGCCTCAAGGACATTTCAGCAACCGTAGGACCCCAGCAGGATTGAGACCTACTAGGGCCATGGGTGATAAATGATATTTATTTTGTAAATAGGTTTAAAAAACACTTTCACACGTCAACTTTTTTTCGTCATTTATGCTAGATGAGGCCAGTGTTTCCTATCTGACTACCCTGAGAAGAAACACCGAAACAAACTCAGGGGTCAAATGATAGTGGCAGGCGGTCGCCGACTTCTGCGAAGCAGTAATGCTCGCAAAGGAGGAGGCCGAACGCATCAGGCAACGGCGTTATCGCCGCCGACGTCGCCGGGATTCTGATCCCGATTTCCGGCCAACGTAGACGCGGGCTTGCGGACAGTGAGCAACGGGTAGCTCGCTGTCTGGCCGTCCGGTAACTGTCCGGACCAAGCCCAAGTCGTCGACGGCGCGCACTGTTCCCGCGCGCCTCAAGGAGTTGTCAGCAACAGCAGGGACCCAGCCGGGTCGAAGCCTACTGGGGCCAGGGTTATCCTAAAGGGCGCTCGAGCCCCGGTATGAAGAAGGAACGGGGTGGCTCTTTTAGTCAGTAAGAGTCTGACACTATCTCCTGTCATGGATGTCAATGCATGATTTTTCCCACCATAAAAAAAGGGGTCAAATGATGCGAAATGATGCGAAAGAAAACACCGGGGACCTGGAACAAAGTCAAAAAAGGAAATAGGAATGAGTTTTAGTCAGTAAAAGTCTGACCTCCCACCCTGCTCTAGAGGAGATGTCATCAGATAATTTCCTCACTAAATAAAACCTAATCAATACGCTACATTTTTTATCTTTCTCAGTTTTTGAAAGAGTTACCGTGTACCTAGAACACAAAAGGCAACTGAAAGAACTTAAGTTGGTTTTATTTAGTAAAGTTCTGACTTCATTCAAAGCAAAAAACTGGTTACAATACCGACTATTTTTTGCAGCTGCCTCGTTGAACGAACAGTAAAAAAAATGTTTAGCTGTCTAATCTTGTTTTGAATGAAGTGTCTATAGACCAGGAGATTAAGTCATGATGACTACCTACTTAAAGAAAAATAGTCGAATTATATGTTACTTAGCTTTTGCCCGCAGCTTCGTCTGCGTGCATAAAATATAGCCTATGACACTCAGGAATAAAGCAGCTTTATATCGGTGGAAAAATTTTAGCAATTGGACCAGTACTGCCAGCGATTACCTCCTACAAACAAAAACGCATAAAAATAAAATTTAACTCTTTATTAAATTAGTGTAGATGAGAATCATGCCGGTCTATCAGGTACGTTTTGTCATAGTGAGCAATGGGTAGCTCACTGTCCGGCCGTCCGGTAACTGTCCGGACCAAGCCCAAGTCGTCGACGGCGCGCACTGTTCCCACGCGCCTCAAGGAGTTGTCAGCAACAGCAGGGACCCAGCCGGGTCGAAGCCTACTGGGGCCAGGGTTATCCGAAAGAGCGCTCGAGCCCCGGTATGAAGGCTAGAAGGAACGGGGTGGGTCTTTTAGTCAGTAAGTCTGACACTATCTCCCGCTCCGCCCAAGGGCGGTTGATGTCAATGCATGATTTTTTCCCACCATAAAAAAGGTACGTTTTGTCATAGTAACTAACATGCTTCTTTGAAATAAAATGAACTACTGTTTCACTGGCAAGGTCTCCCTAATAGCCACTCCAACAAAAGAATCATGCAAAAAAGTGTTTTCAAGGGCCGTTCTTTATCACTTATCTCCAAAGATATGTTATTTACCAATAAATAACGTTTATTGGACGTTACCCAAATGCGAAAACACGTCTACTGGGAAATTAAGATGTTATCTCATAATGTTTCCAACTAGCTGCATCATTTAGGAATATAAATATTTATTGTAAGAGAGGGGATACAAGGGAGAAATGCTAAGCTAGAGAATAATAACCTAGAATATATTAGTCTTCTTTTTTTGGCTTTATGAAAAATTATTTACTGACTAGAGGCCATTTGTATAGCTTACTAAAAGAGTTGCCTAAGGTTATGGTACTAAAAGTCATCTAACCACGTTTCTGTCAGACATAATGATGTCATAGACAGAACTTAAAATTTACATTAGATTTCCGTGTAACTTCGTTTTCATACCTCTTACATCACCAGCCTTTTTAATGTTCCCACTGTTGGGACTCAAGCCTCCTCTCTAGGAGAGGGAATGGGCCGTAATCCACCACGCGGGCCCGGTGCGTGTTGGTGAATGTCACATGTCTTCGAATTTTTGGTTTAGGACATGTCAGTTTCCTCACGATGTTTTCCTTCACCGTTTTGAGAGCAGTGGTGATGAAATAAATTACACAAAGTAATGCGCCTGGCTGGGTTTGAACGCGCGACCTACAACTCGTAAGTCGGGGCCGTTACCACTCGGCCACCACTGCTCATACCTCATAAAAATGGAAATATATTATCCATTAAATTAAATAAACAGTAAACATGATAAGTAGGACCTAAAGTAATACATAATTAAATTAATCTATATATATATAAAATGAATTGCTGCTCGTTGGTCTCACCAAAACTCGAGAACGGCTGAACGGATTTATCTTATCTTAGTCTTGAAATGTTCGTGGAGGTCTAGGGAAGGTTTAAAAGGCGAGAAAAAATCGAATAATTTCCGGGAAAACCCTAAAAACAGCCCTTTTCTATTTCCCATACAAACGTTGACTCTTTATTGATTGAGGCAGTACGTAGTCTGCCGGGTCAGCTAGTTTATTATAAAATGTGATATACTCTGTCCATCCTTAATCAGAATAGTACCAGAATTTTTCTTTTTACTTACAAAAAATTTACCATACGCCTGCCTGCCTTACGTGTAGGGGGGTACCCTAATAAAACATTTCTTTTTCCATTTGGCTTTATGAAAAATGACTAAATGACTAGAGGCCATTTGTATAGCTTACTAAAAAATTTCTAAAAGTTATGGTACTAAAAGAGTTGAGAGTTATGTGTATACAGGTGCCGTGCCCTTGTAGGGACGATCGCCGGTGGCGATCTCTCACGCCGGGCCTTGTTACAGGCTATGGTCCGGAGCGAGGAGGAGTAGCAGGCGGTTGCCTCCTTCTGCAAAGCAGTAATGCTAGCAAAAGAGGAGGTCGACCACATCAGGCAACAGCGCTCACAGCGCCCCAGTCGCCACCGGGTTCTGATCCCGATTTCCGGCCACCGTAGGGCGAGCAATGGGTAGTTGTCCGACCGTTCAGTGACTGTCCGAACCGAACCCAAGTCGTCAACGGCGCGCACTTTTCCCGCGCGCCCCAAGGAGTTGCCAGCAACAGTAGGGGCCCAGCCGGGTCGAAGCCTACTGGGCTCGGCCCCGGTACGAAAGGCAAGAAAGAACGGAGTAGGTTTTTTAGTCAGTAATAAACCCACACTAACTCTCGTTCCACTCAAGGGCAGGGGATGTCATTTGGAGACTCTTCCCACACCAAAAAAAATATTTGTATACAGATGGATGGAAGAATTGTGTGAAGAGAGAGCATGGACTGTATGACTGGTGACAAGACAGAATAGAAAAAAAAACTGGTCAAATGTGAGTCGGACTCGCGCACTGAGGGTTTCGTACAAACTTACCTATGTAAATAGTTCAATTCCCGAATGGTTCTCGAAGATTTTTCCGAATCGCAAGAAAAGTTTTTTTTTTTTGTGACGTAAAAACAAAACCACCGTAGACCTTGTTTTATGAGAAATTTCAGATTCTAGGTCAACAGGAAGTACTTTATGAATTTTGATTCCCTTGAGAGTATTGAAATAAACGTTTTCAGCAATTTTAACGTCTGTCTTTTATTTTCGTTAACTCAGAAGTTTGATTTTTTCACAGTTTTAAGGAATCGCAGATTTGACCATATGGTTTTAATTTCAATTCGATACTTCTAGGCGTTTCTAAGGTAAAGGTTCTTGACAGACGGACGGACAACAAAGTGATCCTATAAGGGTTCAATTTTTTCCCTTTGAGGTACGGAACCCTAAAGCTATGATTATTTATTATCGTAAAATAACTGTAGTCAATTAAATTGCCAATTATGACAACTTTTTGCGAAACTTAAATAAATCATTAGTTGATTTGATAAAACTTAATAAATTATTTGGCTAGTGACCTATATAAACACTTAAGAGGCCGGCGACAGATGAATTTTCATACAAAAGTAAAACCACGCTCTTTTGCAGTTGGAGCATATTTCCAACATATTATGATGATATTCGGTTATAGACGATATTTATCTAGGTTCCTACGTCGAGAATATTAGAAATATTGTTACTTTTAATACAGAAAAAGCCAAATGAGCATGGTATTACGTTTGTATGGAAATTTATTTGTCGCCGGCCCCTTAATAATTTCTTCACTCATTTTGTGTTCAAATCCATATTTAAACCAGCGTCAGGTAACTACGATGTAGTTGTCTGGCATTTTTGCTGAACTGGACCTATTTGGCGCAGCCGTGAGATACACATTGTTAGTTGTCTCTTTTTTTATAACCATTAGTGTCGACATGTTGTTACTACGTTGTATGTATCTACGAGTATGTATGCCAATAATATAGGTTTCTTTCTTCTTTTCCAAATAGCGTCTAACTTAGCAAAAACATTTTAAATACAAATCGACAATAACCCTTCTTCGTACCCTCTAGCACAGCGTCAAAATCCTGCCTACCCATCACAAGGAAACGGGAGGATATCACATTGAATTAAATTTACGTCGACCTAACACTCCTGATGGTATATATTTGAAAGTTTATATTCAAGGTAACATTCTTCTTTGTAGGGTTGCCTAAAATTGCCTTTTGTTATTAGATTTTTTGCTTGAGGAATCTTGGATTATGCAAATCGAATTATTTTTGGGTCCCATCAATATATACGATGTGTTTTTCGTGATGTTATTTATTACTACGTTTTGGACATTTCATTGATATTCAAACACTGGATTTTTCAAGCGAATTTGCACTCTACTCCAGTGATAAAAAGTATCATCAAAATCTGGAATTTGGCCCAGAAAAAGGTGGCGTCCATCAATTGCTGCCCCACTGCTACTTATCTGCAAAAAAAAAGAAAATAAGAAAAATCTATAGTGTTTTCTTTTTTAACCCAAAGGTAGTCTGGTACAGAATGCCTTCTAGCATTAAGTCCGCCTATGTAACACCACTGTACATTAAGTTTAAATTAATAAATAAAAATCATTCAAAATCTCCATCTCAACTTTGCAAATGACCAGAGCCGGTAAACATTTTCAATCATACATAGGTTAATCGATTGTATCACACTATTTTGATAAACGAAATCCTGATAAATGCTATCCCAACTGATCAATATCCCGACCTGCAGTAGATCGATAGAACACTAAGTCGATGGAGTTTATCTCGACTGAGCACTATCCTGATAATAGTCATTTGGTCAACAAAACACTAGATCGACTAAATGCTCCACCAACCACAATTGTCACCAAAACACTAGATCGACTAACTGCTACACCAGCCACAAGTATCACCAAACCACTAGATCGACTAACTGCTCCACCAGCCACAATTATCACCCGAACACTAGATCGACTAACTGCTCCACCAGCCACAATTATCACCAAACCACTAGATCGACTAACTGCTCCTCCAGCCACAATTGTCACCAAAACACTAGATCGACTAACTGCTCCATCAGCCACAATTGTCACCAAAACACTAGATCGACTAGCTGCTCCACCAGCCACAATTGACGCTAAAACACTAGATCGACTAGCTGTTCCACCAGCCACAATTGTCGCTAAAACACTAGACCGACTAACTGCTCCACCAGCCACAATTGTCACCAAATCACTAGATCGACTAGCTGCTCCACCAGCCACAATTGTCGCTAAAACACTAGATCGACTAACTGCTCCACCAGCCACAATTGTCACCAAAACACTAGATCGACTAACTGCTCCACCAGCCACAATTGTCACCAAAACACTAGATCGACTAGCTGTTCTACCAGCCACAATTGTCACCAAAACACTAGATCGACTAGCTGCTCCACCATCCACAATTGTCACCAGAACGTACAACCAAACCATAAAATTGACATCACACGTCACATCTTACATAATACTGATCTTTATTACCCTTCACGCCCCTATAATTGCCCGTTTCTGTTGAAAAATACTAGTCTCTTTCCACAGAAAATAAAATAAAAAATGTTCAGCAACCCTGCACGCTACCGTATATTTGGGTAACAAACAACAGAGCTGTCTTCTCATATTTAGCCAGCAATATTTCTCCTACCCTTTGTGTACGGAACGAAATCTCGAAACAAAATCCCGTCAGATGTAGTGAAACGTCTTCATGTAAATTATACGGTAATTTAATCTTTGTTCACCACGAATAGGGACCATTTTTGTTTGTGGTTGTTTTGTGGAAAAAATTGTAAACGAATTTGGACTTTGTGTCGCGGTGATAAATTGTGGTTTTAAGTGAAGTAGATATTGCATGTAATGTGTTTACAGCAAATCGCAGGGGCTACTTGAAAGTTATAAGAATCTGTCAAGAATTTGTCATTGTTAATGCTCTTTGCTTTATTTTCACTAAGATAAGTTTAATTTTTTTTTTTACAACTGTCAAACCTGAAGATGCAAGAGGTGGGAGTACTCCCCCAAGGTGGACTAATGACTTGGTGAATACTGTGGGAGTCCATTTATTGCAAGTAGCACAAGATTGGTCTAAAATGATGACAATGATACCAACTACCGATTTGCCCAAATGAAGTTACGAAATGAAAAGTAGAATAATAATAATTTCGTCGAATGAGATCTTGAAACAAGTAACATTATCTTTTTATTTTAAATCTATTCTTTGGAGAATGCAGACAAAATGTTCAAATAACAAAAACAGTAATTTCAAAAAATCGGAAGGATGGATATCCCGCTTAGTATTGCTCAACTCACAATAGTGTTAGTTTGGCTTTCTTATCATCTCCCTAGATTTCCTCAACTCTATTAGAGTAGACATCCAATCTAACTGGATGAGGATGAATACCTATCAGCTTTTTATACATAAGACATTTGACAGGCCTGTTGGTCTAGTGGTTAGTGACCGTCAGGGTCACTAACCACTATGCCGGAGGTCGTGGATTCGATTCCCACCCAGGACAAATGTTTGTGTGATGAGCACAATCATTTGTTCTGTGTCTGGGTGTAATTTATCTATAATATGTATGTATTTAGAAATATATATGTATGTTTATCAGTTGTCTAGTACCCATAACACAAGCTCTGCTTAGCTTGGGACTAGACGGCGTTGTGTGATAGTTGTGAAATATTATTACTATTATATTATAGAGCGACTGTCTATTGAGTCTACACAACCGAGTGACGGCATTGTTTCATGTATTTATGACCTGCTGTTTGCATGCTATTGGCTAAATTTGGTGATAATAAATATACTTTAGTATTATAACACTCATCATCAACATTTCAGCTGAAAGACGTCCACTGTTGGACTTAAACTTCCCCCAAGAATCGCCAAAACAATTGGTCACATAACACTTCAAACATTTACATGTTTTGTATCCAGATTTACAAACAAAAATATTTGATTTAATAATTTCCAAACAAAGAACTCAACATAGAAATAATACCAGGAAAATAGAACATCATCCTATTTAAAGAGGATTAGAAGGTTGCCAACGCTAACAGTATAATTCCTTGTATTTTGTACACGTTGAAGAGAAAAACGAGCTAATAGAAACAATATAAAAAGATTACCAAGAATTTAACAGAAATAGAATTTGTTATTTTTAAATGTACACTTTTTACGTTCGTTTTTTTTTTTATTAACTATTGTATTCAATATTTGTATGCTAGTTAATGGAAATGCTTCAGTAAGATTGCAATATTATTTATCATTCATAATCATCAATCATACAAAATGTCTGTATAAGCCCACTGGATTGTCGCGATATATACCACCGTACCACTAAGGTCCGGGCAAATATCTGATGGTTAATTACGGACAGTTGCATATTATGTTTATTTATTAATTAAAACTTCGTGTAACATAAAAGTGAAAAGGCGGAATTAATGCCTTAGGCATTCTCTACCAAGTTACCTAGGGTGGTGACGAGAAAACATGGCAGGGACATTAAAAAAAAAACCCAATCCCCATGACGCCGAGCTAATGGTGCAGTTAACTTCGATACCGTGATGCTCGATTTTGAGCTTATAGTTCGTATGTAGCGACATCATTCTAGTCGCTGTAAAAAAGAATCACCTATCTAATTCGATATAGTTCAGAAGACCCAGACAAGTGACATATAAAAAGACTGATGAAAATAGTGTTCGATGAGATACGAAAACCTAAAAATGTATTTCAAATATTAAATCACCAAACCCAATATCAGAATCCAACATCAGATGAATTCCTACCCAAATTATACTCTACGCAATAAAAAACAAATTAAAGACACGCAAATAAGAGTATCCTTCCGAAATTCATTTCAGAATCTAAATATTTATCAAACCCATACTTTGCGGTATCATACACAAATAATGTTGCTTATTTATATCGAATCCTGTCATTTGAGTAGATAAATAAATAACATTACACAGCTCAGTGGAGCTGAAAATTGCTGTGTATACAGCGTCCCTAGCGGTTTCATTTGCAAAATAATCTTTTTGGTTGCTGCTATACTACAGTACCCATGTACGGTTTGGTGTGTCTATCTAAGAACACAAAAAATGTTTTGATAAAGAAGGGTTTTTGCTTTTTGAACCAAGTTTGGGGTCTGTTATCTGGTATGTGTTTTATTTTGTAATATCTCTAGTTACTGTCGGAGAGAAAAAGGGGCCAAATAAAAGACAGATGGAATTTGTATGGAGTGATTTATATTTTATTCATAGGTGTCGTGGTGACCCTGTTAAGCTAGTTAAGCTATTCGTCTCTCATACATGAGGTTGTGGGTTTGAAACCGAGAAAGGACCAATGTGTAAAGATCCACCGTATAAGCGTGGGTTCGCGACGGAGAGCAATGGGTAGCTCCGTCCAACCGTCTGGTAACCATCCGGACAGATCCCAAGTCACCGACGGCGCGTAGTATTCCACGAGTGCCTAAAGGAATTGTCAGCAACCGTAAGGACTCAGCAGATTTGAAGCCTACTGGGGCCATGAGTAATGCGAAAGAGATCCTCGGGGCTCATAAACAATGGTAAAGAAAGAACAGGAGTGGGTTTTTATTCAGTAAAAGTCTGACACTATCTCCTGCTCCGGCCTAGGGCAGGAAATGTCGATTAGATGATTTCCTACCAAAAAAAAAGATGTGTAATATTTTTCTTTAATTCATATGTACTTTCCTAAGTTTATCTAGGTTATTACTGACACCCTTTACGTTGGAAAGCACGTAAAGCTCAGGTACCAGTTGTCTTTCCGAAATCTTTGACAGTTGTTACAGGTAATCAGACCATGTTGCCCAGTTACTGGGTTATGGAGGTACACGTGCTTTACAGCCGCATCTAGTTAACCTGGAAGCCGACTCTCAGCTAGTTGAGAAAAAGCAATGGAGAAAATATTTCTAGGTCATCTTGTCACCTCTTCCCAGGTGGGCTTTGGTGGTGTCGTCCATTCTCAACCACCCACTTTCTGGAGACTCTTGCTCAGTGGTCAGTGTGCATGCGGATGATGTGACCAACTCAGCAGTATGAAAGTGTAAGCTGTATAAATAAAATAAAGTACTGTGATAGCGCGATGGCCGATAGACCAGAATCGAATAAAAAACGTATTGCGCCAACCATAAGTGTAATGGAAAGGATTATGATCTATATTAACTGTTACTGAGAAAAATTGGGGAACATAGAACCTCATTTCCTATAAAAAGTAAACATAGTCTTCTATTTTAAGATCTATATTTAATTTACGATATATTTGTATACATAAAATCAATTTCTTACAAACATCTGTCTAAAATTATTTTTAGACTAAGCTAAAGACGACACTAATGATATCTTATTATGAATATACTAGCTGTGCCTGTGACTTCGTTCGCGAGGACTACAGGATTTTGAATTATTTTTTTCTAAAATAAAAGTAGCAGACAGACAGACAAAAATTTAAAAAAATGTGGTTGTGGTGTATGTACCGTATACTATTCATATGCATGTAGTAAAAAGCGGCTAGTTATTTCAATATTAAAAACAGACACACAGATATTGAAATCAGAACCAGACAGTCACTTACAACTAAAATAAAATAGAAAACGATATAACAATACAATGGTCCTAATTCATTCAAAGATCCTTAGTACATAAAATAACTTGAAAACTTATAAAATAATATAATTGAAGCACCGCGAAAACAAAATTGGATGCAGAAAATAAACTCAGTAATAATAGGATGTCAACAAAGGGATCAGTGGATCGTGTTTATCACAATTAATTGAACAAAATTACGCAAAACGGCGCCGTAAAATAAAAGTATCGTAATAAAGACAGGTGGGGAAGTACGAAAGCCAGTTTTCTGTTAATTTGTCACGGAGAAAACTTAGGTAAAAGAAAAGAAAGGTGAACCTCCTGAAACTATAGATTTACTACACACTTTAATCTCACTTTGACTTGCTCTTTCTTTTTATATCTGTTTTTTTTTTCACTTTTTGTTGCAACTGTGAGACACACAATTGTATTTTCACTTTTAGTTTATGTTTCGTGTTTACCTAATCATTGTTTCTGTGCCTTTTGTTGTGCCAAATAAATTCATTTTCTTTCTTTCACTTTACAATTAAAATTTTCTTGATGAAATATTTAGTGCTATTCTACATTATACATATTTAAGAGATTATCATCATTATATATTATAAAAAGTTTACACGAGATAATTATCATAAAAAGCTATAAAAATTGCGATTTTATTAATAGTAAAACATTAATTAGAGCTTAAAATACATCGGAAAAAGTCAAATTTGGAACACCCGCGCTTCTATTATCAAAATGTGGAATACTAGGTTGGATAATTAAATTAAGCAACTAATTGTACGTTGGTATAAGTTGTTGTATTTTTACACTTTATATTTCATTAGATCTACAGATCACTTATGTCCAAATCCTAATTAACCTGTCTAGAGGTAAACTTGGTCAGATACTGGTTCACTTCTAAAACTACCTTCGTATTTTTATTTAGCCCGTTAAACAATGAAGCCTAACCCACAGTCGCTAACGAACCTTAACAAAATACGGCTGCAACGAAAGCTGAAACGGTAATTTACATCGATGATACAGCAA
This sequence comes from Mythimna albipuncta, assembly GCA_929112965.1. NCBI lineage: Eukaryota > Metazoa > Arthropoda > Insecta > Lepidoptera > Noctuidae > Mythimna > Mythimna albipuncta. Next base: position 14,460,263 of record OV815982.1, read on the forward strand.
TAGCTGCCACAAGACAAATGAGTGCCAAAGCACCATTTCTTACCACGGGCTGCCAAAAATTCAAAATATACAGAGTTAACGACGATAAAATCTAGGGTTGGCAAATGATAATGATCCCAACCAGATAATAGTAATAAGACATTCCAAACTAGATCGGTTTACTGGGCACATAATTCAATGTGAGTATAATCAACCACTGTATTACTTCACCTATTTTATTAGTATTGGATTCACGATATACTTTTGAGGACAGAACAGGGTGAAAAGTCTCGCAAACCTCAATTGGAAATAGAATATCCTCAGACCAGACGGGTGTTATGTGTAATCCAGGGAACGACACTGATAATTGATTTCGAGCTGTTCTGTTATGTTCTAATCGAGTGAAAACTCGAATTTTGTGATGCTGAATTTTGTGGTTTAGTTCTTATGTGACACATTAGATGTCACTATAATACCTATGTATGAAGCAGACATGTAACTAACTAGTTCCGTGGCATAGTTTTTTTTTAAATAATATGAACTAGTGCATGACTGCAATCTCACCTGATGGTAAACAGCGATGCAACCGTTGATTGTAAGGCGCACTAGTTTATTAAAAGCCTATTCGCTCAAGAGTAAAATATAAGCTTTTAAGGCTAAGCACGTAGAGATCGTAAATTACTCGTATAATAATAAATTTATTTATCGACATCAGTGACACAAAGTCACTATTGTATCTCGATTGACCCAACTCAACAACAAAACGTTATCTATCAACTCATTTATATCAGTGTATAAACTCATTGTCCAATATAAACCTTTTGTTTCAACATTATCTCGTGGCAATAACAACAAGCAATGATTTATGAAGCATCTTTGTTTCTAGCTGGCGCGGGCTTGTCAATCAGTATTATTAACGAATTCAGTGAAGGAAAAAAATGATGGATGGTGATGAAACTAAATATTTATGATAGGATCCCTTGTTTGGTGATCTTTTTCGTATCATCTCGATTTTGATTAACACCTCACTGTTTATAATTGAGATATAAGAATCTACGATTTTAACATGGCATCTAGTTTTTTTTTTCACTCAAACTAAAGCTTAATTGCGATCCCACTTGATGGTAAACAGTAATACAATCGTTGATGGTAAAGCGCTCTAGTTTATTAAGAGCCAATTTGCTCTACCTTTGAAGACACCGAATTGAACGGGAAGACCACAACAGACGAATTGTTTCAGTCCTTCGATGTACACGGTATAAACGACTAGGTGAAATGCTTTGTCTGCACCATAGAGATGTCTACAATGTAAGAGACTCTAGCCGTACGTTGGATTATCTGATAGTAGAAAGGTGATGGCGGAACCAAGCCAAGTAATTTCCGCATACTTTCCAAAAAGTATCCTGGAAAATAAACTTACGTGCACCACAAATACCATAAAAAGAAATTTGCTTCAATCCTGCAATGCGGAGCAAACCAAACCCTTTGAAATTTTTGGTTTTGAGTGCCCTTGAAAAACGCTTTGATTGTCGTTTTGTACATTCGTGTGTAGTTACGAATTTTTTTTTTTGTGAAACTTTCTGATTTCTTAATTTTTAATTTTCATAGAAAAATACAGATTTTTTTTTTCTTTCGGTGATTTTATGTAAAAACACACAATTACGTATCTAATAACAATACACCCCCTTGCGTATGCGTATAAGATAGTTGCAACATGCATAAACAATACTTATTTATTCTTTTGTTTCAGGTAAGTTACCCACAAATTCGTAAGTATTAATTAACTTTTCTTAGTATCCTGAGTCTTCAACGATGCTTAGTGTTCCACGCGCGTCTCAAGGAATTGCCAATTACCAGCTGTGTCGAAGACTACTAGGGCCCGTTCGCTTTTGAAAGGACAACCCGTGGTCCTGAAACGCAAAGGGTAACTGAAGAAACATATTATAGGTGTGGTTTTAGTCAGTAAAAGTCTGACAGGCGCTCCGCTCCAGAGTGGGAAACTTCATTAGATGATTTCCTTTCTCAAAAAAAGTAATTTCACCGTCCATACAACCTTATTTTTAGTATATGCAAAACCTGCAACACGTGTCTAGTATTTTTATGTAAAGAATCTATGTACAAAATTTCAAAACCGTATTATAAAAAATCAAAAAGTCATAAGTGAATTATGGTACATGGTTGGCGACATAAATACATGGTCATCGAGCCACCCTGGCGACTAAAGGGTTATTTTGCTTCCGCACCACCCAGCTGTGCGCTGGCGCCTAATGCCCACTATGATATGCCGTGACAGTTGTACTTAGTGTTGGTGGTGTCCAACTAGACTAGCATGGTGTAAAAATTATTGGAGTCGATTTAGTTACTGATTCTGAAAAAACTATATTCATACTTATAATGTTGTATAGTCCATCTATATTCGGCCTTATATCTAATGTTCCCACTGTTGGGACTCAAGTCTCTTCTCTAGAAGAGGGAATGGGCCGTAATCCACCACGCGGGCCCAGCGCGGGCAGGTGGATGTTACATGTCTTCAAATTTTTGGTTCCAGGACATGCCGGTTCCCTCACGATATTTTCCATGAGTCCATCCATTACAGTTCTTCTTGCGTACAAGATTTGAAACCTAACTAGCTTCGGACTTGTAGATATCTTCGTAAATGAGCTCATTTATAAGCAAGCTCGCAAGTCTACCAGCCAGATTAGACAGTTTTCAACCCATGACTGTTAAAAAGCACCAATTACTTCTAGTCTGTTTAAAATAAACGTGCTCAGACTTAGTTATGAGTGCAGTGTCTTAGACAATTGGGTACTTTGTATTTGTACAATATTTTGTGGGTACCAACTTAATAAAAAATAACACAAATAATTAATCTTCTTTTGAAAACTGCAATAAAATTAACAATAAAAACTATAAAAACAACGAATATATAAAACGTGTTGCGCTGATCCCAAGAAATATGGGATACGGGCAGAAAGAAAAAGAAGAAGAACTGTAAAGTTAGTTAGCCCATTTATGTTCCACTGCTGGGTAAAGGCCTTTTCCACACGTCTGTCTTAAGCCACAAAATAGATAGGTACAGAAGACAATCTCATGTATGTACTTCATTTTTTATACCTACGCTCGGTGGACGCACACTAATGAGCGTTTGAGCCGGAATTGTTCGACGAGTAATCCGATTCGCGACGGAGACTTCGTGTCCGTGAGCGGTGTCTTTGTGTGCGTTGCTCGAGCGCGCTTTGTACGTAGATTGACTTCTGTACCTATATATTTTGTGCTTCAGCCATTGCGGGCCGAAGAACTATTAAATACAATTAAAACTATATTTACTTAACTAAACTGCAATCAAGTCCAACAACTCTTTCTTTGACTAAGTTATTTCTTTGATATATGTTCTTCTTTTTTCGGCTTATTACGTTTAATTTCACTAGTATTTTCATTACTTTCCGCCATAATTTATAGCAAAAAGTTTACAAATTCACTCAATCATAACGAAAGCAAACAACTTTTTGCCGCCAACTGTTGACAGATTGACAGTGACAGATTTGACAACTTTTTTATACAAAAACTACACAACTGTAACAGATAATCATGCAGTTTTTGCCAAATATCTGTCTAAAATGTCAAACGACTTGGGTAATTATTTGAGTAAAATGAAATCTGATGTAGTCAACACTGATTCAATAATCAAGGTTGTTAAAGAGATCTTGATCATTGTTTACTAACAGAAGACCCTTATTAAAAGTATCGAGTATAAGTATTTTTTAAATGATTTAATATTAATAAGAGACTTTTTATTAATATTATTTAAAACATTGTTAACAAATAATAAATGCAAAAGATTTTCATTCAGAATATACCTATTTGAGTCTCTTAAATGATAGTCTTATTACAAAAGTACTCATATACATTTGCAAAGATATAATTAGTGTCATAAGTGATTATAAAGTAATAACATAAATGTGGAATCGTAAGAGAAATCTGATTCTAAATATTATTATGCGGAATAGAATTATTCCGCATAATAATATTTTTTTTTATAATTCATCATCACTAGCCATATTTCGATCAGTATCTGTTGTAGAACTACCATCACCTAAAAACAGAAGTGATTAACATCTAAAATTCGCGTTGTCAACAACAGATCTATTATTTCCTTTAAAAATTCATAAGTCATTTGATTTTTAGACACTATAGTCATAGTTACAAAGTTTTTGTAAAATCACCCAATTTTTAACTAGATATTTCTTATAGTAGGGTAGTTTTTGTTAAAAATGGATCAATGCGTTGTAAAGCCTGTTTGTAAACGAAGAAAAAGTTGCCAGTAACAAAAACAAATTTTAATTTTGTATAATATTTTGTAGGTACTAAATAAAAAATTATACAAAAAAAAATCTTCTAAAAACTGCATCAAAATTGGTCATAAAACGAATCTGCAATCAGCATTTTAAATGTACGGAACAGTAAGCGCGTGATGGGCACATTTTGCCATAGGTTTTTCCCAAAAACCTATTTCAGGCACCAGACTTACAATAATGGAATATACTGTCGCGTGTGGAGACGCGAATAAAAGGCTTTATATTAATTTTACTATTTACATATATTGTTATATGCCCTTATAATGTATTTTCTATATAAAACTACAGTTAAATTTTTCTTTGTTGATATCTATCTTATTCAATTCTAAACTTTTTCATTACCATAAGAACTTGAGCCCCGGTATGAAGGCTTGAAGGAACGGAGTGGGTTTTTGAGTCAGTAAGAATCTGACACTATCTCCCGCTTCACCAGAGAGTAGGAATTGTCGTCGGATGATTTTCACCTCTATGAAAAAGAAAAATTGCCATGAACCTTAAAAGATCCATTACGTTGCCAGTTTTCAATCTCATTACTTCATAGTCGTCACAATACCTAGTCTTTCAGTCACATTTTTAACTGTCAAAAAATAAAAATAAATATACCACCCAAAAAAAAACCGTCCAAGAGCGTATCGGGCCACGCTCAGTGTAGGGTTCCGTAGTTTCCCGTCCATAACAAGCCCAAAGTACAGCGCCATCTCTTGGGATATTGGGTTAATAATTTATACAAACTAAACGGGTTATCTATGTGCACTTTGTTGGCGTGATTGATGTACATATTGGTACCAAATTTCAGCTTTCTAGTGCTAACGGTCACTGAGATTATCCGCGGCCGGACGGACAGACAGACAAACAGACTTGGCGAAACTATAAGAGTTCCTAGTTGACTACGGAACCCTAAAAACACCAAAGCTTATGAAACATCATCAATATATACCAATCACTTACATTTCTGCTCACCCACATATACACGAATACATGTAAAAGATACATAAACACAGTCCCAGTTACATTTAGTACGCTGCATATTTTATAAAGCCATCCATCTGCTCAAACGGAATACTAAATCTGGGTAATGAAACTGACAAAGTGATATTTGAAAGCCAATCTGAATTTCACGTGTTTGCATTTGAAAATTTAAATGTAAATGTGTACTTTTGGGGATTTTTAACGGACTTTGTTGGTGTTATAATCAATAAATTACTTTTACTTAAGGCTCCAACGCACGAAAAGTGCCATATAACAGTGATTTTCTGAAGCCTACTCCTCGGTAACGGCCAGGTTAATAGGTTTCTGCACCGGATTCGTGCGGAAGTGACGCCCGGGTGTCGTCACTGTGCGGAATGCCCGGAGGACACGGTGGAGCACACAGTCGAGGTGTGCCCTGCTTGGGCGGAGCATCGCCGTGCCCTCGTGGGGCCGATCGGCGGCGGAGACCTCTCGCGCCGGGCCTTGGTTGAGGCCATGGTCCGGAGCGAGGAGGAGTGGCAGGCGGTCGCCGACTTCTGCGAAGCAGTAATGCTCGCTAAGGAGGAGGCCGACCGCATTAGGCAACGGCGCTCTCGCCGCCGCGCCGCCAGGATTCCGATCCCGATTTCCAGCCACCGCAGGCGCGGGTTTGCGGACAGTGAGCAATGGGTAGCTCGCTGTCTGGCCGTCCGGTATCTGTCCGGATCAAGCCTAAGTCGTTAACGGCGCGCGCTGTTCCCGCGCGTCTCAAGGAGTTGTATAATGTATTTCTATATATAAAACTATAGTTATATTTTTCTTTGTATAAAACTATAGTTATATCTATCTTATTCAATTCTAAACTTTCTCATTACCATAAGAACTTGAGCCCCGGTATGAAGGCTTGAAGGAACGGGGTAGATTTTTTAGTCAGTAAGAGTCTGACACTATCTCCCGCTCCGCCCAAGAGCGGGCATTGTCATTGGATGATTTTTCCCATCGAAAAAAAAAAATAGTTTGCTTAGCTAAATCTGGTGCCGATGGTGTTAAACAATATGTTGTTATATTATTGACATCAGTTACCCCTCATTTGTTATTTGGGAAGGACGAGCATCAGCTGAATGAATGTGCCCCAAAGAACTGAAAAACTATAGGTTGCCTTCTTTTTTGTGGACAGGACTGATCGTTGTGGAGACATTTAGGAAAGGTATATGTTCAATAGTGGACTTCTTTAAGCTGAAATAATGATGAACAACTTGAAATCTACCGCGTACCGGAAGCGTAGCGTTGGAAGGCCTCCTACACAGTGGACCGATGACCTGGTGAAGGTTGCGGGAATCCGATGGATGCGAAACGCACAGGATCGTGCATTGTGGCGACACTTGGTCCAGGCTTGTGTCCAACAGTGGACGTGTATCGGCTGTAATGATGATGATGAACTTGAAATCTTACTCCTACTTATTTATTGTCCTACGTCCCTTAGATAGTACAGAGGGCGTCCACAGTAGTTTTTCATCGTGAACGGAATTGAGTTTTATGTATCACCTCGATCTAAGTCATTCCGATGTTTGTGGTTTCATTTTACATCACCATACACAAAATTTTCCTAACAACATTTTTCTCACAATACCCACAAAAATATGATTTAAAGACACATCATCTATTTCCAAACTCACATTTACAGTATCCTCTTCAAAACGGAAAAACTCATTTACTTCAAAATTACTTTCAACATCATTTACTCTCACGACAAAGAAAAACCTACCTACACCATTAGACCCATAAAACACAAAACACATTGTAGTCCCAAAAACACGAGTAAAACTCCATTCTAAACAAAATAAAACAACTTTTTTATATTCCGAAAACACTTTAACTTCTAAAGTACTGTTGCCGAACTTGGCTGTCAAAATAGGTGTTCATATAATGAGACGCGGACCGCGGTACAGTCGACGGCACATATAAGAGAGCAAGTTGGAATTATTTGAATTAATTATCCTTGGAAGATGGGTAGGCCTTTAGTGTGGGACGCTACCTGTATCGATACTCTTGCGCCACCCCATCTTCCTAACTCATCGTGCTGTGCTGGTGCTGCCGCGACGGCTGCAGAGAACCTCAAGCGGCGGAAATATAACAGCCTCGTCGGCAGTTATATTTTTGAGCCGTTTGGGGTTGAAACTCTCGGACCGTGGGGTCCGAGTGCTTATATGCTTTTTAAAGAATTGGCGACACGCTTAATTGACGCTTCGCGTGACCCAAGGGCTAGCTTCTACCTCGGTCATAGAATAAGCATTGCCATACAACGTGGCAATTATCGTGCATGACCTCAGTCGAGCTTCCGAAAGAGAGGGTCTTGAAATGAACATGGACAAAACTAAAGTCATGATAAACAACCATGTAGCACCCACTTCTATCAAGATCTGAGACTCTATACTCGAAGTTGTGGACGATTATGTCTACCTCGGACAGACAGTCCAGTTGGGTAGATCTAATTTCGAGAAAGAGGTCAACCGTCGAATCCGACTCGGCTGGGCAAAGGCAAAGGCGTTCGGGAAGCTACGCGGTATCTTCTCGTCCAATTACCACAGTGTCTCATGACGAAAGTCTATGACCAGTGCGTGTTGCCAATGATGACATATAGTGCCAAAACGTGATCGCTCACAATGGGCTTCATCAGAAGGCTTAAAATCACCCAAAGAGCAATGGAAAGGGCTATGCTCGGAGTTTCCTTTCGTGATCGAATCAGAAATGAAGATATCCGCAGGAAAACCAAAGTTGCCGACATAGCACGAAGAATTGCCAAACTCAAGTGGCAATGGGCAGGGCACATTGCTCGCAGAACAGATGGCCGTTAGGGCCGAAAGGTTCTGGAGGGGCGACCGCGTACTGGAAGACGCAGTGTTGGAAGGACTCCCACAAGATGGACCGAACACCTGGTGAAGGTTGCGGGAATCCGATGGATGTGGGACACACAGGATCGATCATTGTGGCGACACTTGGGCGAGGCCTATGTCCAGCAGTGGACGTCTATCGGCTGAAATGATGACGATGATGATTCGTGCATTGCCATGCATATAGCATAATAGCATTATCAGCCCTTTTTAATGTTCCCAGTGCTGGGACTGAGGCCTCCTCTCTGGGAGAGACGGAATGGGCCTTAATCCATCACGCGGGTTCGGTGCGGGTTGGTGAGAATCTCACATGTCTTCAAATTTTTGGTTCTAGGACATGCCGGTTTCCTCATGATGTTTTGCTTCACCGTTTAGCAGTGGTGATAAAATAAATTACACAAAGTAATGCACCAGACTGGGTTTGAACCCTCGACCTACACTTAAGTCGGGGCATACACATAAAAATAATACAAAATATTGTAAGCAATTAAACTCTAATTGGAATTGGAAGATATCCGCAGGAGAACCAAGGCATATCATAGCAAGGCAGACATATCCTGAAGAATCGCCAAACTGAAGTGGCGGTGGGCAAAGCACATTGCTTGCAGAACAGATGGTCGATGGGGATGAAAGGTTCTGGAGTGATGACCGCGCACCGGAAGACGCAGCGGTGACATGATAATAATAATAATAATAATTTTTGAAGAAATATTTAAAAATATGATAAATATGTATATAATAATAAATAAATGGAATTATAATAATATTTTATTAGCCCAAAATAACAATTTTGACACAAAAGTTAGGTAATAAAAAATAAAGAAAAAACTGTATTACATGGTCAAAATAAACATTTGAACCCTGCCTCCTAAACTAGGAAGATCCTGTACCTTAGGAGGCAGTGTCTTCGCATACTTATGGTGAAACGAAAAAATTAAGAGCTTACAGCGTAGAAGAGTCGTTAGATAGACAAAAGGGTGAGGAATGTATAAATATATTATATAAATGTAGATTTATATAGAATATGTATATATATATGGATTCTATTTATGTGTGAGGTGTGTTTGTGTAGAGTATGAGTATAATGTTCATATATTTATTTGTGATGCCGTGTCATTAACAAATGTTGTGTGGGTATGTGTAAGTGAGGTGGGTGTGTGGTATGATGTAGGTGATTAGCAGATACGAGTAAGTATGTTTTCAGTTGCCTCGTAGTCTTGATCTTTCAACCACTCCTCGATTTTAAGTTTAGCATTAAGAGTATTTAATTCATTTATGTTTATTTTTTTATTTATGTGTTGGACCGATGACCTGGTAAAAGTTGCGGGAACGCGATGGATGCGAGACACACGGGGTCGGTTGTTATGGTGAGACTTGCGGGAGCCCTATGTCCAACAGTCTTATGGCTGTTTTTATAATTTTTAAATTATGATGGAGATGATGTTCGGTTGGAAGCTAACAGAAAAGTAATTTGACGAACTTCCCTGGACTGCTCAGCTACTTTTGAAGCTGACTGTATGTCTATTAAAACTTTTCTTGTTATACCTGCATTGTGTAAACAGTCTATTGTAGGTAGAAGTTCGAGAGCTTGTTCTGTTGAAGGGTCAACGACATGATTATGTACTGAGCACCCGGGATTTATATGGATTAGAATCTATAAAATATTTAATATAAAACTGGATTAATACGACTTATGACATCATGGTAAAGTCTGTCTAATAAGTCAACTGACTTAGGATTTTTGTATAATATTTAATCATTTAAAAAATACTTATATTCGGTACTTTTTATAAGGTTCTTCTGTTAGTAAACAATGATCTCTATCTCTTATACAACCTTGATTATTGAACCCGTTTTGACTAAATCAGATTTCATTAAATCCTAATAATTATTACTATTATTATTACTTGGGTAATTACCCAAGTCGTACAACTTCACGCTTAGCCAAGTTGTTATTCTGCAATCGTTAACGCTGTCGAATAGTGATGAAATGTATGTAAATGACGTCATCTCAACGTAAAGTCGCGTGGACGGAACAAACGAATAGAAAATTCATAGCCAAGTTCACATCGTTCAAAATGATAGAATGAATTTCTACAACGTTTAACGCTACAAACCTTTGAAAACAAACGCTACATTGTAGAACGAGCGGCCGATGCAGGTGCGTCAACATGGCTAGCCATTTATCGTTTTCTACAATTGCTGACACCAATACCGATTGGAGAACGGAATTCAACTTGGCTATGGAGGCTTATTAGACATTAGACTACAACTTATTAGTCGTTTAACTTATTAGACAGACTTCTATGACATTTGATAATATGTCAATTCTTGCTTGTCCATATCATTGATGTAGGGTTGCTATGCTAATAAAGATCTAAAGAAAGTAGGCCAAACGAGGATTGAAATCTCATCAAACTTTAACGTTTGAAACGATCTGGCCAGCTTTACTTGGCATATCCTAAAGTGATAAATTTCTATAACCTGGCCACAATATATAGGTTCAGTTTTGAATCTGCATACTTCAGGACACAATTATACAAGGTGTAAGAGACAGCCCTCCACAAACTTTAAGGGCTTGCTCGGTAGACGAAACTGATCAACCTTCAACAATTCTTTTTTCAGGAAACGAAAAAAAAAATCGGCCTCTCCATCCAAATTGTCCAATGAAATTGTCGAAAAAAGTGTAAAATAAAAAATATTATCAACTTCAATGTTAACACTGAAAAGTACAAAATAATTTTAATTTCGGAAGTCAGTGTTTCTATAGATGATAGTTTTGTCTCTTCGTTATTTAACACCGACCAAAGGAAGAAGCGTCAAATGAAACTAATAAAAAAACTTGGATAAGTTAAATACTAAAATTAACATCAAGAAAAAGAATAATCGACAGAAATTACGGGAAATGGATGATTATATACATGATATTACCCGTGCGCCAAACATAGTTTTTTTTGTACTACCGATATAAGTTTCAATGAAAATTTTTCCGAACCAAAATCGGAATCGAAAGTGCAAAATTAATCTGAAGTCCTTTATACCTTTCGAAATTGAAATTGAACCTTCGTTATATCTCTGGTGATGTTCCTAATAGCATAATAATACGAAGCAGTCCCATATTACGCCTTGTTGACACTTCGCTCGACCCAAGGGCAGTCTATTTCGAACAAATTATAAGTATTGCCATTCAGCGAGGCAATGCCGCCAGTCTTTTGGGTACATTACCAATCGACAGCGATGCGGAGGAGATTTTCGACGCTGTACTTTAGATTGCTTTTTCAATTTTTTTTGGTTTTTATTTATTTTGTAAGTTTTAATTAAGTTAAGCATATGAATGTATTAGTTTTATGTATTTAACTACTATACACGAATATTTGCCAATATTATATAGTCCCTATTTTTTTATTATTGTTATTGATAGACTCGCGTATGACCACCATCTAACTGTATGTACAACAATTTACACGCTTATAATGTTAAACAAAAACATGTATGCTCTGCATTTTTTTTGTAATCTTATAAATTTAGGGACCATTGGTCACAGTACGACCATGCCAGCCCCATCTCTTTGTACCATCTTTTATACCATGTTTTATGCAAATAAATGTTATTCTATTCTATTCTATCTCACTTGATGGTAAGCGATGATGTGGTCGACGATAGAGAAAGCCTAAAAAAAACTAGTCCTAAATATTTTTTAAATAACATTGAATTTCCATTAAAATCCCGTATTAATCATCGAATGAGGCAATTTCTTAGCGCACTCTCTCCGTTTCATTTTTCAGTTCCCTTCATACAAAAACTGGTTTTACGTTTACACCTCAAATAACATTTAGGTCACGAAAAGTTAAAGATATATATTTTTGCTGAAATATTTTGTTCACTGACTGAAAACGTCGGAGAAATTCTTCCGCACGTCTTGTTCTGATTCACGTAGTAGGGTTGGCAGAGGGTCGGGTTTATACAATGAGTGAAAACAGGTGCGCGCACATTGACGTTATAGTCTAAGATCCGATTAAGAACGACCTTCACCGGTATGTTTAATGAATGAAACGTATTTTATGATAAATTTAGTGTATTAAATAATATAACGCGGGTGGGTTGCCTAAGAAATTCCTGGCCAGACTATTATTAATAAAAAATTCAAAATTTCCTTTTTTTCTTAGAAAAATGCACACCCGTTTTTCATACCAATTTTTTTTTGCAGACAACACTAAAACATCATATTCGTAATAAAACAGCGTTTATTTTTAAATAGAATTTGTTGTATATCAAAATAAATACACCTGTTTGTACATACCTGTTTATACCTGGCAACCCATAGATATGCCAGGAAACAAATAGGCAACCCAACATTTTTATGTTCTAAAGGCTTCACTCTTTCGGTTAGTATTAAATTTATTTGATAAATACACCGGAGCAATTTTCAAAAAAAAAAAATTGTTTGGCCAGGAATTTCTCAGGCAAACCACCCGCGTTATATTATTTACTATACTAAATTTGTCATAAAATACGTTTCATCCATTAAACTAACCGGTGAAGGTCGTTCTTAACCGTATCCTCTACTATATTATACTTGTAGTATAAGTTCGGCTATATCAAACAAATGCCGGTCGCGGGCGCGTGTGCTTTCACTATCGTGGCGGTGGTCCTTTGAGAAGTAGTTACAAAGGCGCCGGGCTGGTGTACAATAAAGCTCTCTCTTTCTCTTTTTGCCTCTCCCTTTCTCTCTCTCTCTCTCTCTCATTTTTCGCCTCTTGCAGGTCCTCACCAGACACGATAGTTTCGTTTAGTACCTGTACATATTCGGTGGGAAAAAAACGCCCGGCTGCTATTATTGTGCTGATCATAATTATGGTGAGAGAAGACATCCTCACGTTTGCAAACGGTGAGCAACGGGCAGCTCACCGTCTAATATCGTCGGTCGATGGAGCGTTGTATTCCACGCATGTTCACATTTCGTGGTAACATGTTTTGCATGAAATTAACCTTCTGTTTCACTTTGGGATATGGTCCCAACACATTTGATAGAAAAAACACAGTAAAGATAATATGAAAACAATTTACCTACCGGTTTTCGCTCTTCTTACCTGGATGCGCTAATGAAGATGGTTTTAAAAGTATCTGTGTGTGTTCTTTAGCAAAGTTATTAAAGCAAATGGACGGATAAGTGTGAGAGAAGTAATATTATGATATATGTTTATAACCTTTCAGATACCGTCAATTTGAGACACAATTGTAAAAGGAGTTGTCAGCAACAGCAGGGACCCAGCCGGGTCGAAGCCTACTGGGGCCAGGGTTATCCGAAAGGGCGCTCGAGCCCCGGTATGAAGGCTTGAAGGAACGGGATGGGTTTTTTAGTCAGTAAGAGTCTGACACTATCTCCCGCTTCGCCCAAGAGCGGGGGTTGTCATCAAGATGATTTTTCCCATCGAAAAAATAAAAAAAAATAAAAAGACACAATTGTAAGAAAACAAATGTGCGAACGCGAACGGCGTTCGCTTGGGGTTTAATTAAATAATGTTCTTAAATGAACACGGTCTGTGTTTTTTATTACATTTTTTTCCATTGGTTTTTGGTGTCATATCGATGGTTATAGCCCATCTATAAGCTTCATAATATTAATATGTACCCTTATTCCGATCTCTACATGAGTAGCTTTTGCCCACAGCTTCGCTCGCGTACCTACATAAAATATAGCCTACGTTACTCAAGAATAAAGCAGTTTTCTACCTGTGAAAAAATTTTTGCAATCGGACCAGCAATTTCAGAGATTTCCGCTATACTGCAAAGAAAAAACAAACTTTATCTTTTTTGTAATATTGGTCAGAATAGTCCGTATGTATACTGGCACTGTATATTAAGGAATAAAGTAGGTATTCGATTTTCCTTACCATAAAAATAAATGCCCTCTCATTGAAACTATTTGTCAAAATACTGGAAAGTTAAAACAAAACTTCGGTAAAGCGTTACATTGCCATTATGTCGTCTAACAGAACTATTGAAACATATAATATAAGGATACTTTTCCATGACCAACCGGATTCGACAGTCTTCCTCTTTCTCTTTCCCTTTAGCATTAATCTATATATATAAAAGATAGTCGTGTTAGTTACACTATTTATAACTCAAGAACGGCTGAACCGATTTGGCTGAAAATTGGTAGGGAGGTAGCTAAGAACCAGGATAAAAGGACATAGGATATCCCGATTTTTATCCCGTTCCCGTCATTCCCGTGGGACGTGACATAAAACGTGGTATAACAAAACGCAACTTAGAGTAGGGTAGAGTAGGGTAATAGAGTAAGGTAAGGTAGAGTAGGGTAATAGAGTAAGGTAGAGTAGGGTAGAGTAGGGTAGGGTAGGGTAGAGTAGAGTAGGGTAGAGTAGGATAGAGTAGGGTAGAGTAGGGTAGAGTAGGGTAGAGTAGGGTAGAGTAGGGTAGAGTAGGGTAGAGTAGGGTAGAGTGGGGTAGAGTTGAGTAGAGTAGGGTAGAGTAGGGTAGTGTAGGGTAGAGTAGGGTAGAGTAGGTTGAGTTGACAGCTTAGCTAAAAGGTATCACAACATTACTATTAGGCGGTACGAAGTTCCCCGGGTCAGCTAGTATGGTAATAAAATAATTCAGTTTTGTTCTTCTCGTTGACCTAAAAAGTGATTTTTGTTAGATGTTATGAGCACTAGTTTAATGCTTTCATACAGCAGCGGTCACGAAAATTACTCCGCTGAGCTTGTTGATTATGAAATACGACGGTAGTTTTGCGAGTCATAATTTCTGTGTGGTTTATAGTGTTGGGAGTGACATGGACTGTTTATGGAGTTTTGTTATTTGAAGCCTGTTTGGCATACGTACTGATAGACGACTGCTGCATAGTTACCTGGCAAGATATAACAGATCATGTTGTAGTTTTTAGAATTTTAAATATTTTTTAATACACCGCTAAATTTTAATCGTTTTAATTTTGTTGAGGGTCAATCCAGTACATGAAACACTATCGAGCCTGTAGTTAACAGTCGGCGTTGCGAACAAAGTACCTACAGGCCATTGAACTCGCTCAGCTAACTTTTTCTTAAAGAAATTAATTTCGTACATGCGTAAATTAATACGAGTTTTGAAAAAGAGGTACTTTATTTTTTAATTTTATCTTTACTAATCGATAGTGTTTCATGTACCGGATCGACCCTCCACGGGATTAAATTGATCAAAATTTAACGTTGTATACTGGTTTCATCATTGTGAGTATCTGTGGGCTGAACAATTTCAGGGTGGATACTCGCCGTCGTCCGCAAACCGACGCCTTCGGTGGCTGATGATCGAAGTCGGGGGTTTTAGTTTCATCATACGTGCGGCCATCTCTTTCGCTAACATTACTGCTTCGCAAAAGGAGGCCACCGCGCCGCCCATTGTCTTCGCTCTGGACCATGGCATAGCAGAGCTCGGTGCGAGAGATCGCCTAAATGAGGACATAGCAATATGGTCATGCTACACTTTAAACTACGCTTCAAAATTTTACCGAAACATGACACAGATTTAGGTTATAAAAAGGTTTCTATGAAAATATTTTTTCCATAGCAAGCTTTTATAGCGCGGTCTCAAAATAAAATAAAACTGGGCAAGTGCGAACCGGACTCGCGCACTGAAGGTTTCTTGCAAAGTATAATTCCCGAACGGAGTTTCGAAGATTTTCCTGAATTACAAAAAAAAAAAATGTTTTGTGACGTAGGTAACAAATTTAATGTATCGGATTTTTCCTATACGTGTGCTATAAGAACTTGCTTTGTGCCAAATTTCAGGATTATGGATCAACGGAATGTACCCTATGAATTCCTATCTTTGACAGTATCAAAATATACGTTTTTTGCGACATAAACGACCGTATCTTTTTTATTCGATAACTTAGAAGTTTGATTTTTTCATAACTTAAAGGGACCGCAGACCTGAGTATATGGTTTTAATTTCCCTCGTGACAGACAGACAGACAGACCGACGGACAACAAAGTGATCCTATAAGGGTTCCGTTTTTTCCTTTCTAGTTACGGAACCCTAAAAATGAAACGCAAAAAATGAGAAAATAATGAATTTTATATCTATTCAAAAAAATGAACTAAACTAAAATAAAATGCACTTGGTCACCCTATGGTAATCTTGGCAACCTTAGGTAACAAATGAAATAATCAAATGATAACCTGTAATCTAGCTGTTGCAAACAATAACCTGCATAATTATCTAGCTGTTGCCCACGACTCAAATTTATCGTGGGCTGCCCATGTCGCTGAAGTCAGTCGCAAAGTGCACTACACGTTTCACTCGTTGAAATGCCTTCAGACCTTTTTGCCCTTGTAGACCAAAATTTCCCTTGCCCAAACACTTATTCAGCCCATCATAGATTACGCTGATGCCTGTTATTTGGATGCCACCGAGGAGCTTTTAAATAAACTTGAGCGTTTGCAAAATATTTGTATTCGTTTTGTTTTCAACCTTAAAAAGTATGATCATGTCTCTGACTTTCGCAAGGTACTCAAGTGGCTCCCTATTCGACTTCGCAGGAACACTCGGATATTATGTCTGCTATTTAACATCCTTTTTAACCCTAAAACTCCTTCTTACCTGCGGGAACGCTTTTCCTTCTCTCGTCCTTCTGATGCTCCCTGCAGGTCACATCGTAAATATCTCCTTCAATCCCCTCCCCATTCCACCGATTTCTATTCCTACTCCTTCACTTCCCATGCTGTACGTTTGTGGAATTCACTACCGCCTGACATTAGGGGCTGCCAAACTCTTGCAGTTTTCAAAAAAAGGGTGAAAGAACACTATCTTTCTGTTTCGTCAAAGTTGCTTATTAGTATGTATTTATAATTATATAATATAATATGGTCAGTATGTATTTTTTTCGGTATTTATTCTATTATATGTATGTTTATATTTATGATAGTATATATATTTTTATATGGTAGGTATATTCTTATAATAATTGTTTTGTTTGTTTCTTTTCCTGTCACTTTTACACACGGTGTCTACTTCTCTTTTTTTCTAATTCTCCTTTCGTGGGTATGCTGGAAGAGATTTCGTTAGAAATAAGCATCACCTATGTACCTATTTTTCTGTTTCTGTCTCCTTTTCTTATGTAAGTTAAGTGTGTACATGAATTGTTAAATAAATAAATAAATAGACTTTGTCCGCGTCAGGTTCGTAAAACACAACAATTCTGTGCTTGCGATTCATACCGAAAGCAACCAATTCATAATTAACATTCATCAAGACCATTCTAAAAAGTTCAAACACGATGAAACTTATTGTCCTATTACTGAGTTCCCATAGCCATCTTCTAGCTCCATCATCAGACCCTGGTTTGTTTCGGTTGGATCATCTAGCATCAAAGTAGGTACTCGTCAAGACAAATCATACGAGCCCAAACTCGATGGGGTTGTGTCGTTTAGCTATCGGTTTCCTATGGCCACCTTCCAGTTCCATCATCAGATCAGCTCCTTATCATAATAATTTTGAATTGCCATCTGATTTACACATGCATGCAAAATTTCTTCTCATTCGGTAACCGAAAAGTGGATCAAATTTAATTTGCAAAATTAAACAAATTAATAGTAGGTAGTTTATGGAATAAAGCAGTGTCTGTAAGTAATAAGTCACGGGCGGCATGTTGAATTCTGAACGAAACGAAGGTTGCTGATTTTAATCCCGAACAACAGTGAGGGATTTATTAACTAAACTCCCGAGCATTGCGAAGGAGTTATGATATGATTAAGATATAATGACTTGCTTTAAGTGAGGTGTATGACGTATAAAACGACATTATCGAGCAGGTGGTGTAAAAAGTATAAAATACACTTAACGTAACTAAATATGACGTCACAAAACTCCTCCGCATCGCTGTCGACTGGAAGTGTGCCCAAAAGACTGGCGGCATTGCCACGTTGTATGGCAATGCTTAATTTCTGACCGAAGTAGAAGCCACGGTGCGCACTGTTCCCGCGCGCCTCAAGGAGTTGTCAGCAACAGCAGGCGCCCAGCTGGGTCGAAGCCTACCGGAGCCAGGTTTAGCTCCGAAAGGTAGCTCAACCCCGGTATGAAAGGCAAGAAGGAACGGGGTGGATTTTTTAGTCGGTAAGAGTCTAACACTATCTCCCGCTCCACCCAAGGGCGGGGGATGTCATTTGGATAATTTTTACCTACCAAAAAAAAAACCGAGGTAGAAGCCAGCCTTTGGGTCACGCGAAGAGTCGAAAAAGCGTTTGGATAATTCTTTAAAAATTTGCAATATTTGATTACAGACAAACATCAGGACAGATGAATCTAAATAATGCATCTGAACGCTAAAGCTGAATTTAAATGCCTGTAAAAACATCAACAACTCATCCCTAACATATATCAACAAACTTTCAACCGAAAAGTCAAAATGTTTGGCCAAACCATAATTTGGCAAACCCAGTCCAGTTTCCCATTTAAAATTAGCATCTAAAACCGTAGAGGCATCAGATTCGCTTGCATAACTCGAACGAACTTGTTACGTTTAAAAAATACGGTGCCCGCAATTATTTTGGACTACATCCCTGAATTTCGCTTGCTTGAGTTTTAAATTGCGTCTGTCAGTTTGTAGTTCGCTTTAGCTAGATTTTGGACAGAATTACATTATTTACGTTTTTTTGCTGGCTTTCAAGTAGTTTATTTTTGAGGACGTTCATTGTTTTCGTGGTTTGTAAACTAGCTACGCTGAATTAAATCATCATCATTTCAGCAGAAAGTCGTCCATTGTTGGACATAGGCCTCCCCCAAGTGTCGCAATTACGATTCTGCATCACTAACAACTTAAGTGGTAGTGGATTGCTCGCAGAACAGATGGTCGATGAGGACGATAGGTTCTGGAGTTGCATCCATGGACCGGGATACGCAGTGTTGGAAGGTCTTCCACAAGGTGGACTGATACCCAGGTGAGGGTCGTGGAAATCCGATAAATGTCAAACGCACAGGTGAATTAAATATCACATCTGTACATCTGTACATATAAATAAAATTGGAGTGTCTGTTTGTAATATTAAAATAACTGCTTTTTACTACACGAATATGAATTTATATACGGTACATACACCAAAATATTTTATTTTACAATTTTTGTCTGTCTGTTTCTTTGTCCAAGCCAATCTCAGAAATGGCTGGGTCGATTTTGACGGGACGTTTTTTGACAGGTAGCTGATGTAATAAGGAGTAACATGGCTCCTTTTATTTTTGGAAAAAATAAGTCGACGCAAACGAAGTCGCGGGCACAGCTAGTTAAAAATATGATTGTGTTCTAATATTCCCCTCATGTGTGAGGTTGAGGGTTCGAGGCCAGGCAAGCACTAATGTGATTTTTTAAATTTATATGTACTTTTCTAAGTTTATCTAGGACTAGTTTTTACCAGCGGCTTCGCCTGCGTACATGAAATATGCCAGCCTATAACTCAGGAATAAAGCAGCTTTCTAACGGTGAAAAAATTTTAACAATCGGACCAGTACTTCCAGAGATTACCTCCTACAAACAAACTTTACTTCTTTAATATGTTAGTGTTTTTATTCTTAGATCTTTAACAACAATGCCATTCCTGAGTATTCCTGAAAAGGAAACTCGTGCTCCTAGATCTCAAAGGGCAACTGACAGGAAAGAAAAGAGTGGGGTCAGAAAAATAAATTTACATTTCTCCCTCTCCACCCTTGACCATGAGAAGTCATTCAATGATTTCTCACTTTAAAAAAAACTTCTTAAATCTTATTCCCTTCTTAAATCTATTTTCCTATCGTCTAGTCTTCAATCAATATCATTTCAAATGTTATCAAAAATCATACTCAACACCATTTTCCTCTTCCAGACTTCAACAATAACTTCACACGTTTCAACATATCGATACTCACGTTACGAGGAAGCGATGCGGTCAGAAAGTGATATCCAATTTACAAGCCCACTGGATCACGTTGAACGGACACACCACAAAATAGATTGGTACAGAAGTCAACCCACACTGGGCCCGCGTGGTGGATTACAGCCCAATCCCTCTCCTAGAGAGGAGGCCTGAGTCCCAGCAGTGGGAACATTAAAAAGGCTGATGATGACAGAAGTCAATCTACATACAAA
This sequence comes from Mythimna albipuncta, assembly GCA_929112965.1. Taxonomy (NCBI): domain Eukaryota; kingdom Metazoa; phylum Arthropoda; class Insecta; order Lepidoptera; family Noctuidae; genus Mythimna; species Mythimna albipuncta. The sequence goes on from OV815982.1 coordinate 14,480,554, forward strand.
GCGCGCTCGAGCAACGCACACTTAGACAATGCTCACAGACACGATATCTCAGCTCAATCGCCCGGTCGCACACGTACGCCCAATCGTTCGGCGCAACGCGCTGACCCTAGCGCGATCGCCTTTTGTTATGGTGGGAAAAATCATGCATTGACATACCCCACGCTTGGGCGGAGCGGGAGATAGTGTCAGACTCTTACTGACTAAAAAACCTACCCCGTTCCTTCTAGCCTTCATACCGGGGCTCGAGCGCCCTTTCGGATAACCCTGGCCCCAGTAGGCTTCGACCCGGCTGGGTCCCTGCTGTTGCTGACAACTCATCGAGGCGCGTGGGAATAGTGCGTGCCGTCGACGACTTGGGCTTGGTCCGGACAGTTACCGGACGGCGATCGCCTGGCCTAGGTGTAAAAAGTGAAGTACATACATGAGATTGACTTCTGTACGAATCTATTTTGTGGACAGTCGGACAAAACAGATATGGAGTTGGTGATGTGGAAAATAACGTGGGAAGAACTGGAATAACCATTTCATATTGTTTGCCTTTTGACGGTTTTTTTTTATTTTGAAGGATCCTTTATCGAAAAGGGTGTGATTTTTATGTCACTTTGAATTGGGATCTTATCTATTTGTAGGGTTCAATACCTTGGTTAGCAGAGGCGGCCGAGCGGCAATGGCCCCGATTTACGAGTTATGGGTTATGGGTTTTAACCCAGCCAGGCGCATAACTTTGTGTAATTTATTTCATCACCACTGCAATCAAAACGGTGAAGGAGAACATCTTGAGGAAACCGGCATGCTTTGGAACCAAAATTTCGAAAACATATTACATCTACCAAACCGAGCTGCGCCCGCGTGGTGGCTTACGGCCCTCTCCTAGAGAGGAAGCCTGAGTCCCAGCAGTTGGAACATTATAAGTCTGATTATGCTTAGGTTTATACCTTGGTTGGTAAAAACGAAACCCTTATTGAATCACTTTTTATCGTTTATCCATCTTTCGAGAATCTGTTCCTCAGAAACGCTTCAGGTATTTAGATGATAATCTGAATATTTATTCATCTACATTTTGGAGCAGTAAAAAATAAATTTTCTAAATCATCATTAATCATGGCTGTAAGTCCCTCTTTGAGAAGTGGCTAGAAAGACGTCACGGAGTCCTCACCTTCTGCTTGACGCAGGTCCTCACCGGACATGGTCAGTTCGGGAGGTTCCTGCACCATTCAGGCAAAAGAAACGCCCGGGTGTCCTTTTGAAGAATTTATTTTGAGAGATTATTTTTGGAAAAGGGTATGACCTTATGTAATGTAGGTAAGCACTAAGAGAGGATTTTTCAAAATTCTCATTCTCTGTGGAAGGAAAAGGGGTTCCAAAATTTGTATGAAGAAAATTAAAACTACCTTCACACGGACGAAGCTGCTGGCAGAAGCTAATATACATCATCATCATCACCAGCCTTTTTAACGTTCCCACTGTTGGGACTCAAGCCTCCTCTCTAGGAGAGGAAATGGGCCGTAATCAACCACGCGGGCCCAGTGCGTGTTGGTGAATGTCACATGTCTTCGAATTTTTGGTTCTAGGACATGGCGGTTTCCTCACGATGTTTTCCTTCACCGTTTTTGAGAGCAGTGGTGATGAAATAAATTACACAAAGTAATGCGTCTGGCTGGGTGCGAACCCGCGACCTACAGCTCGTAAGTCGGGGCCGTTACCACTTGGCCATCACTGCTCTAATATACTTACATGCCTTTAAAAAGGCTGGGGCTTTTGTCTGTTTGTATGAACACTATAAACTCAAAAACTACTAAACGCTCTCGCACCACCGTAGACCAGGAAAAAGTCAGTGCAGGACTTCAAATAAAAAGTGTCCAAACAATAATTTCCCGTATTTTGTTAACACAAATTAACTCGCAAGCCTGCATTATCCTCTCATCTGTTTCCCTCGTATATTCCGGTCCAGCGACTTCCTGGCACGCTCTTGCTACTCTGTCCACTTCTGGCTTGATTCATGTTTTTTCAGATTGTAGAACATTATTTTTGTGTTGTGGTTTTTCAATAGTGATGTCGTAGAATGATAGATAAAGTATTTTGGTTGTCATAAAACCGTGTTTCAAGTCTTTACCTACTAAAAGTGTAAATCTAAACTACTCGTAGCTATATAAACTAATATTATAGAGAGGTAAGATTAGATTTCTTGTTCATTTATTTGTTTGTGTGTTCCAATTTAACGCAAAAACTGCTTGGTCGATTTTGAAAAATTCTTTCACCATTAGGAAGCTACGTCTTCACCGAGTTACAAAGGCTACATAATATTAAAAAAATAGGAATCTTTACCTTTATTTAAACATGTTTTCTTTCTTTTTTTTCGTTTCTTTCTTTCCTTTTTACTTTTTTTTCTTTCTTTTCTTTTTTCTTTCTTTTCTTTCTTTTCTTTCTTGTCTTTCTTTTCTTTCTTTTCTTTCTTGTCTTTCTTTTCTTTCTTTTATATATTTTCTTTCTTGTCTTTCTTTTTTTCTTTTCTTTCTTTTCATTATTTTCTTTCTTTTCTTTCTTTTCTTTCTTTTCTTTCTTTTCTTTCTTTTCTTTCTTTTCTTTCTTTCCTTTTTTTTCTGTCTTTTCTTTCTTTTAAAATAAGAATAGAATAGAATAGAATAGCATTTATTCGGCGCAAGCAATACAATATACCACAACATAAAACAACTCTTTCTTTCTTTTCTTTCTTTTCTTTCTTTTCTTTCTTTTCTTTCTTTTCTTTCTTTTCTTTCTTTTCTTTCTTTCGCATCGCATCATCATCGCATCGATGAGTAAAGCAAAGCGTTTGCGATCAGTTTGTCTGATATTTTTGCGCAAACTCTTGGGGTGCCATGACATCACACGCTCGTAAGACAGCTGCCACGTCGCGTAAAATCGCGTGAATCGCATCGCAACCTCATTCAAGTTGACAGTGTTATTTTTTTTTTAACTTTATTTAAACCAGTGCTTGACTGCGATCTCAACTGATGGTATAAGCAGTGATGCTTTCCTTCACCGTTTTGAGAGCAATGGTGATGAAATAAATTACACAAAGTAAGGTGCGGTGTGTCATCAGCTTCAATAGAAATACTTACCACTTTTTACTGCTCTTCTCCGCTCCGAAACGCACTCAATTCAATCTCCACGTGAACAGAATCGAGAAACACAGAGAAGCCATATTCATTTCCCGCTAACCGCACGCCATCTTAACCGCAAGAGCCACGTAACTGAACGAAACAACAGTGTGGTAACGCGTGCTACGGAAACAAGCCACTGAAGCGATATTACGTCAGCTGTGACGTCATAACTTTGTACAGAGGTAGCTAACGTTCTATTGGTGTTAATGTTATACAAACATAATTTTGAACATAAACATAATAACAGGAATTTCAGAATTCAGAATAGGGGACGGCACGGATGCTAAATTTGCAGTTACTAAAGCGTTATGGGACCTATTGAATTGTGAAGATTAGGTTCTGAAATGAAAAAAGGCTTTGACAATTTTCCATTTTAGTGAGGGGAGAGCGAACCCTACGATATTAAGGGTTCATAAAATATGTCGTAGGGTTTTTTTTTGGTGGGTTATCATCTCAGCCGACAGACGTCCACTGTTGGACATAGGCCTCCCCCAAGCGTCGCCACAATGCACGGTCCTGTCACGAGTGGGAGATAGTGTCAAACTAAAAAACCCACCCCGTTTCTTCTTGCCTTTCATACCGGGACTGAGCCTTCTTTTTGGAACTAGAGCTTGGCCCCAGTAGGCTTCGACCCAGTTGGGCCCCTGCTGTTGCTAACGACTCCTTGGGGCGCGCGAGAACACTGTGCGCCGTCGACGACTTAGGCTCGGTCCGGACAGTTACCGGACGGTCGGACTGCAAGCTCCACATATGATTTTTTGACACGCTCGAGTATCACGCAATATCCCCATTTTTCCACCCATAACAGGAATTTCAGAAATCAGAAATATTTATTTTAAATAGACCAATTACAGGCACTTTTGTATTGTCAAAATTTCGGTCAGTCAAAAAAAAGTGAAGCTAAATTGCACGTTCCAAAACGTAGGTCTCTATGGAGAAGACCGTGCCAGAAACTCCACCGACTAAAATGTAGGTTACTTCTAGACAAGCGATATCCACCACATCGTTGCTTTCTATAAAGTGAATCAAGTTGCATTCATTAAGCGTACAGCTAAAGAGTGGAATTCCCTGCCGGAGTCTCTGTTTTCTGATAGTTACAACCTAGGGGTCTTTAAGTCAAGAGTGAATAGGTTATTTCTAGGCAAGCGTGCTCCATCGTCGGCCACATCATCACTTACCATCAGGTGAGATAGTGGTCAAACGCTAGCCTATCAATAATAATAAAAAATGAAATCGTGGTCGAGCGCGAGCTTATCCATAGTACAAAAAAAAGACTAGTAAAGAAATCACTTACCCCTATAGGAATGAATGTCCATGATCCTGATCGTAAACAGTTTTAAAATATCATCTCAAAAACAAATAGCTCTTAAAATTTCACAAAATTGTAAACATCACTTACAATTTCACAAACTAGTGCCTGAGCTACTATTCCCTAATGAAAAATCCAAATCAAAAGCCATAAACTTATCACTAAAAAACCTCTTTTCATAACTCTCACAAAGCAACATTTAAATATTAAAAACCGTTTTAATAACTATCCTTTTTCTCATTAAAAGGAGCGTCGCAATGAGAAATCACGTACCTATATGAAAAAATGTTTAATAAATATGGAAAAAAACGGGCCGATACGCCCTGAGTTTCCGCTCCATTGAACTAGAAGCCCTCACTTCATATCCACCAACACTGACAAGCAAATGCATAACCCAGAATTTAATAAAAACTCATTGTATTTTCCTTTTTAGAAAAAAATATTGTTGCAATATTTTATTGTCATTTGGGTTGGGTATGGATAATATTTATTTGATAGTGTTGAAAGCAGCTTGGTGTTTTGGAAATATATAACTGATTTAAAAACTGTACACAAAAAAAAAGTATATATCAACACTTTCAAGGGAATGAAAACTCATGGAGTACTTAATTTCCGTTGACCTAGAACCCTGGGCATGAAGCAAGGTCTTATAGGATTTTTTTTTTTATTGTGGTAAAAATCATCCAATGAAAACCCCCGCTCTTGGGCGGAGCGGGAGATAGTGTCAGACTCTTACTGACTAAAAGACCCACCCCGTTACTTATAGCCTTCATACCCGGGCTCGAGTTCCCTTTCGGATAACTCTGGCCCCAGTAGGCTTCGACCCGGCTGGGTCCCTGCTGTTGCTGACAACTCCTTGAGGCGTGCGCGCCGTCGACGACTTGGGCTTGTTCCGGACAGTTACCGGATGGCCGGACAACGAGCTATCCATTGTTCACTGTCCACAAGCCTGCGTGGAAATACTTAACTGAATTAAATACTGAGATAACGAAAAAAAGAGCCAGCCGTTTGTCACAAAAAAAAAAACAAGGAATCGAAATTCATAGAGTACTTTCCGTTGACCTAAAACCCTGAAATTCGGCATAAAGCAAGGTCTTATAGGAAAATCCGAAAACTATTAATTTGTGATTACGTGACTAAAAAAAACTTTTTTCGATTTGGAAAAATCTTCGAGACTCGATGCGGGAATACCCTATCTACTTATGTTAGTTGGTACGGATCCCTCAATGTGCGAGTTCGACTCGCACTTGACCAGTTTTTTTTTAATGATATGTAACTGTATTTTGGACAGTGTGCGCGAGAATTACATGACTTGATTGCACCGTCACCATTCTACCATCGAATAAACTAGTGTGCTTCACCATCAACGATTACCTCGCTGCTTACCACCAAGTTCGTTTTTTTGTTTGTAGGAAGAAGTACTGGTCCAATTGCTAAAAATTTTTTCACCGATAGTAAGTTGTTTTATTCCTGAGTGACATAGACTATTTTTATGTACGCGGGCAAAACCACGGGCAAAGGCTAGTACCATATAAAAAAAAAAACAATACAACGATATCGATTTTTGGAAGATATAAAAAAAAAGCAATATAATAATAATATTCCACAACCATCACACAGCGCCGTCTGGTCCCAAGCTAAGCAGAGCTTGTGTTATGGGAACTAGACAACTGATAAACATACTTATATATTTCTAAATACATACATATTATAGATAATTACACCCAAACACAGAACAAATGATCGTGCTCATGACACAAACATTTGTCCTGGGTGGGAATCGACCCGCGACCTCCGGCATAGCAGTCAGGGTCACTAACCACTAGACCAACAGGCCTGTCAATATAAGCCTGTAGGTATAAATATAGCAGTCTAGTTTTCGATTTCACTGTTAGCGATTTTTATGCAACGAAATATCAGATTTCAAAATGAGGCAATGGCCGCGTATATTGCAGAACCCAGAATTTCATAAAAACCTGTATGTTCATTTATTTTTTTTTGGTAAACGAAACGCAGCCATTTTTTGTGCTATCTAGATTGGATATAATGTTTCGATAAAAATGGGATTTAAAATAGCATTTTCAATACTAGAACTTAAAATTTTAAAACAAAAGTTTTTTTTTTATTTATTTATACAGCAACAAAACAATAGACTTTTCTTCAGTTTGGTTTGTAAGATTGAAATATATAGGAATGTAACATTTTTTTTTGTTTTTTTATTTCTTCACTTCTTCTTCAGTATGGCGATCTTGTTTAACACAATTATTCACACAACAACACAATGATCACTGATTCAATTTCCAACATTGAGGTTCGTGTTATGTGATATTATATTTTTTTTATGTAATGGATAGGCTCAGGTTTGACCACAATCTCACCTGAGGTAAGAGATGATGTGGCCGACGAAGGAACACGCTTGCCTAGAAGCAATCTATTCACTCTCGACTTAGAGACCCCTAGGTTATAGCTATCAGGAAACACAGACTCCGGCAGGGAATTCCGTTCCTTATATTATATTGCTATATTGTTTTATAATAATACAAAGCAGTTAGGGCTTCTACTTCCAAAATCCTTCCACTAACATGCAATATAACAGGTGTATAGTCTGAAGAAAATTCACTGCGTTCTTCAACAGTGACATAGCACTGTAACAATTTTTGGTATACAAGGTGTAAGGAACAGCCCTCCACAAACTTTAAAGGCTTGCTCAGTAGACGAACTGAACAACTTTTCACAAAATTTTTTTTCAGGAAACGAAAAAAAAAATCAGCTTCCCCATACAAAATGATAAACTTAATTGGACAATTTGTGTGGTGAGGCCGATATTTTTTTTCGCTTAACTCTTTGAATGTCGTAATTAGAGACACAATAGAAAGACAATTACCTTATGTCGGACTGTGTAACATAAGACATTCGAAAGGTGAAAAAAATTTTTGTGGTATGTTGTTCAGTTTCGTCTACTGAGCAAGCCCTCAAAGTTTGTGGAGTGCTGTCCCTTGCCCTTGTATTATTTGCATTTTATCCCATATAGCTATAACGTCATAAGCTAAGCCCCACAAAACCGTTGCAATGGTTTGACTGTGGGGTCAATGAGTCTCTAGATAATTAAATGTACTTTTAACTAAATATATCACACTGCCACGTTTAGACGTGCTAATCTCAGAAATAACTGGTTTGAATTGAACAATTCTTTAAGTGTTAAAAATAATAAATACATATTTCGGATTTCACACAAAACTAATGTTGTAAGTAGTAAGTAAGTGTATAATGATACCGAAATCTATAAAACGAAAGCAATACAGTATTTCTCCAAAATAATTATTCCCAGCAACAACTTTTCTCGAATACATATACAAATTCTACAAGCCACATAAATAAATGCATAAAATATTCTACAGCAGGACGTAAAATACTAATATTCTGACTTAACCCGTCTCGCTCTAAAGCTGTGTTGCACTTATAGCTTGCATAAAGCCGAAGATGCACTGAATTATGAATTATTCAAGCCACCGGGTTCGTGGCGCCCTCCTGCGGATACTAGTGGCATCTCCCATAATTTTGTCCTTTCAAATCTTTCGTATATGAAACGGGCGCTCGTTTTGAAATTATGTGATGGTATTTTGTGGGGACTTTTATACTTATTGGAAATTGTATTTTTGCAGTTCGATAGTTTATTGTAGTGAATTTTATTAGCCGTGTGACCGTAGGACCGTAAAGGTCTGATCACGATCTTGCTGATGTGAGCGGGAGCTAAGCGTGAGGCGGCGAGCGGTAAGAACAAAAGTATGCTGCCCCGCTCGCCGCGCCACTCGCCGCTTAGACTGAAATCGTGACCAGCACCCCTATCCAAGTTGATAATCTGCAATCGTTAACGCTAGTCGAAAAGTAATCAAATGTATGGGAATGTCATCATCTCAACGTTAATTCACGTGGTCAGAACAAAAGAATAGAAAATTCGTAGCCAAGGTCACATCGTTCAAAATGATAAAATGAATTTTTGCAACGTTTAATGCTACATCCTTTGATAAACAAACGCTACATTGTAGAACGAGCGGTCGACTCAGGCGCGTCAACATGGCTACCCACTTGTCGTTTTCTACAATTGCCGGCACCGAAGCGTTACCGATTGGAGAACGGAATTCGACATGATACGGTTGTAACTTGGCTAGGGGGGCAGGACGGTAAAGTAAAAGAAAATTGCTGCAGGCTTCTTAGTCCTTAGGGCACATCAAAAATGAAATACACTTACTGTTAGGTTCAAAATATTTTATTGAGTAAAATTCTGCAGCATAAGCCTTATAAGTGCTCGGCCACATTATGCGGGAGCAGCGCTATGCGGGAAGTGGCGTGGGTGCAGAAACGCGCGCGATTTGCTTGGCTACACAAGCAGCGTAATGCGTGCAGAGGCGCGGGTGCAGAGACAAGGGATACACGCGCGCGTCTGCGTTGAGCAGCCCGCACCGCTTACCGCATGCCCACTTTAAACACTCAAATGGAGTTCTTATATTTGAGATTGCCGTGCCACGCTCGCTCCACAACCGCGCTTTCAGTGTGGCCGAGCTTTTATGATTTTCTCAGAGCTGAAACTCAAGCCTCCTCTCTAGGAGAGGAAATAGGCCGTGACACACCACGTGGACCCAGTGCGAGTTGGTGTATGTGTTTTAGGACATGCTGGTTTTCTCACGATGTTTTCCTTTACCGTTTCGGGAGTAGTGGTGATGAAATAAATTATGCAAAAAATTTACGTACAATGACACGTCAAGTATTTGACGACACGTAGCTGCTGTATTTCAATCTATTTAGATTATCCAGGTCTGGATGTCTTTAGCTCACTGTCCGGCCGTCCGGTAACTGTCCGGACCAAGCCCAATTCGTCGATGGCGCGCACTGCTCCCGCGCGCCTCAAGGAGTTGTCAGCAACAGCAGGGACCCAGCCGAGTCGAAGCCTACTGGGGCCAGGGTTATCCGAAAGGGCGCTCGAGCCCCGGTATGAAGGCTTGAAGGAACGGGATGGGTTTTTTATTAGTCAGTAAGAGTCTGACACTATCTCCCGCTCCGCCCAAGAGCGGGGGTTGTCATAAGATGATTTTTCCCATCGAAAAAAAAAAAAAAAGGCCAAGGTTATCCGAAAGGACGCTCGAGCCCCGGTATGAAGGCCAGAAGGAACGGGGTGGGTCTTTTAGTCAGAAGAGTCTGACACTATCTCCCGCTCCGCCCAAAGGCGGGGATGTCAAGGCATGATTTTTTCCCACCATAAAAAAAAGGTTTGGATGTCTTGTGTATATGAGTTTACATGTTTGTAAACGCACCCACGATACAGGAGTAGTTCCTAGAGAAGAACAACGTTTCTCTTTTTAAAAATGGGGCGTAAATAAAATAACTTATTTAAATTTAATATCGATCTCACTTTTTAAAATCGAGTATAAGAGCACAATATTTTCTCTCAATTGTGACATTTATTTATATATTGCATGTATTATGTATGGTATATATTTATAGCTGTAGGTATATATTATTTTAGGTATATATAAATATATATGATATTCTTCTTTTGCTTCCTACACACTATGGTCTACATTTCTTTTTGATCTCTCCTTTCGCAGGTCTGCTGGAAGAAATTTCTTTGGAAATAAGCAGTACCTTTGTACTAACGTCTCTTATGTATTATCTTTTTCTGTTATTTTTGTGTGTACATAAATAGTAAAATAAATAAGAAAATTACATTACGTTAAAATTCAAACTTTTTTCAAAGTTTCACTACAATCTCGTGTGTATATTTTTGTAAGTATTTTATTCTACCAACTATATAGACAAACATAACTGGAGGATGTATTTTTGTTTTTGTTTTTTAAAATTACAAATAATTTAAATAAAATGTCTTAGGCAGTTCGATGCAAAAAAAATCCCTAACATTAAAAAAATTGAGATACCACTTTTGATGTTGTATGACAGTATAATTCTTTGAAACAAATATTATTATTCCTTTCATAAAACCTTTGAGAAAAAACGCAATTATAATATCAATTATTTGTTTCGTCAAAGCGCATTCATGTTAAATCGGATTGAAAAATAATGATGAACAAAAATATGATGCATATTTTCACGAAGCCATTCGGAAAAACTCGTCAGTATTCGGGAAACGTTCGCCATTCACATACAATGTATGCAAAGATTTTATGTTCAGAGTTCGTGCATGACCGATTATGTGTGAATTGACTTTTATACTTTATGGCGAGCAATTTTTCTTCTTGATGGTAGTGTTCTATAAAATACATGATCTCTTTTTTTGAAGTTATTTGTAAATGGGTTTCAGTTTCTAGTATATGCACTGAAGTCCTACTATAAATACTTAACTCGATCCATTTGACTGTTTGAATTTTTACAGACTCAATATATTATATTTGGACACAGTGTCCGAATTGGCACATTTTTATTTCAATATTTTTTTCACTGACAAGTGAGTGACTGTGTGTCCGACACACTGTTTAGTATAGTCTGAAAAAAGTTTTAAAATTATAAAAAAGCATTACCAAAACTTTCTTAAGATGGATTGAAGGTGGCAACTTCGGTAGTAACTTTATATTGCACTAGCTTATGCCCGCGGCTTTGCATATATCGCTTATTCGCATATAGAATAGAATAGAATAGCATTTATTCGGCGCAAGCAACACAATATACAACAACATAGAATAATAATAAAAAAGAGTACAGACATACAATACAAGTTACAGTGACTGTGCCTGAACCGAAAGGGTCACCAACTCAGCAATTGCTGGGTGTCAAACATCAATATACATATAGCCTATGACACTCAGGAATAAAGAAGCTGTATATCGGTGAAAAAATTTTCGCAATCGGACCAGTACTTTCAGTTATTAAACTTTGTTTTTTTTTTGTTTGTAGGAGGTTATAAACAAAAAAAAATACAAAGTTTACCTTGTATTAGTGTATATTTTAAAACTTTTTTTATCTGACTGTACTTAACAGCTTCAATGAATTTTGATGGTGTCCGAATCATCAAAGAAAATAAAAGGTGTCGATTCGGACTCTATGTCTGAAACCTCAGCAACTGTCCATTTTTATTGGTTGGCCTTCTCTGGTATATAACAAGTAAATACATATATTTAAAAAGGAAATATAGAGGTATAACCTATTTATATTTTTCAGTTTATAACAGGAAATTCAATATCCATTATTTCAAACCAGTGAATTGTCAAAATATTGAAAATGTGGACTGTGAAACTCCAATTTTAGATGAACTCTTATAAAATTAAATAACTGTGGGCTGAGGGTTCAAGACAATTCGGCTTGGAAATTCATAAAAGTTATACCAGATAACAGAAAGCCCGTGTTTCACAATCTATATCTATATCTATACTTATAATAAAACTATAGAGAGGTCAATTCTGTACATTGAATATATATTAAAAATTAATATTAGAGGATGATTGGTGATCGATACTGATGCCAAAAATGCATTCAGTAAATTTTTTGTCTGTCTGTCTGTCTGTCTGTCTGTCTGTCTGTCTGTCTGTATGTGCACGCACGGGTCAAAAACTACTGAAGGGATTTTAACCAAACTTGGTACGATTATGGTCCATACTCCTGGGCAGGTTATAGGCTATATAACATAACGCTAAGATACATAAGAGCTGAGAAGGGACGATAAATTTGAAGCAAGTCGGATGAAAATGCGCGTTCGAGCTCTTATCCTCGCATACGTTGATCATACACCAAAAGTATGTATTACACAGATGGTGGTCTCTAATAGATCTACAAAAAAATCCTCAATAGTATATATCTATCTTTTATAAATTAGCCACAATAACGTGTTTAATCATTAGGCATTTCTTCAAAGTGTATTAAATCTATCTATTCTATTCTATACATATAATAAAATCGTACGAAAGTCAAAACTGTATTTAATTGGGGATATTTGGGGCGTAATCTACAATTGATACCGAAGCCAAAAATATAGTTTTTAGAATTTTTGTCTGTTTGTCTGTATGTATGTCCGGGCTAAACTTAAAAAGTACTGCATGGATTTACTTCAAACTTTGCGTGAATATTACTAAGAGGTCGGGTCAACATATAGGCTACATATTATCACGCTATCACCTACGGAGGAGGAGCTGTGAATCTTTATTTTTCTCACGCATTCTGTGACAGCGTGTAATCTAACGATGCATATTTAAATGTTGTTTTTGAGTAAGCCATGCTATTATCTAGCTTTACATTATAAAAACTACGCCATTTCAGTAACTTGGGAGAGAAACATAGTTTAATGAATGTTAGTAGTATAAAGACAATTTTGAAGCAGCGCCATCTATGAGATTTCATAAAAATCAAATCAAGTTACATGTTAACACTTTTTGGCAATTAATAATTTAAATTTGATCATGTTGGTGAGGTTAGTAGTTAGTTATTCTTAAAATTCATAGATGGTGGTGTGATGTGATGTGCATTTTCTTCATAAAAGTTGTATCGTATAGTTCGTTTTCGCAGAGTTGAGGAAGACAATTTAAAAAAATGCGGTGTTAACATGGTGACATTTTTCCAGCTCTGTGAAGTCGACCAGTTTGCGAGATCCCTTGCGTAAGACGAGGTCCCTTCATATTACACGTACGACAAGCAAAGGGGTGTATTTAACCGACGTCGATGAGGGGGTGCTGTGGAAGGTTTTCCGGGAACTTTCAAGGACACCGCATTGGATACCTACCGTGCATCCGAATAATGGCGAATGCTATTTTCTGCGGTTGTTACTTCCCACTGTCCGAGGCCCGACGTCTTTCGCCTTCCAGAGGACATTTGATGGCGTGGAGTATCCCACTTATCGTGCAGCCCCACTTAGCACGTCACCTTCTCGACGGTGACAAAAATTGGGATCGGTTGGTGTTTTGTTGAATCGCGAACTCGGTAACTTTGTGGGAAAAGTATCGCCATCATCTGTCTGAAGATTTTTTACGAGATTTGAGGCATGCTACTGGAGACGAAGACGAAATAACTGATGAACGCGTGCTGAACACCTGTCTCAGTTCACTTCAAGATGTGGTCATTTCTATCGGCGGCAAACCGCTGATCGAATATAGGTTACCAGCTCCCCAATCACCACCGCATCAAGGCCGTGGAAATCGGGAGTATAATGCTGGGATAAATTACGATTCGGGCGAAATGACCACCATACGAAATGACCTTTTCACTTTGTTCTCTTCAGAGTAAAAACAAATTTATGACACCGTCCTTGGAAGCGTTGGGTAAAACCAGGGTAACATATTTTTCTTGGATGCTCCTGGTAGAACAGGAAAAACATTTGTTAGCTCTGACATATTTGCAGAGGTCAGGAGGCAAGGCAAAATTGCTATTGCTGTAGCGTCGTCGAGAATCGCTGCCATAGGTACTGCTTCCGGGTGGCAAGACAGCACATGCCGTGTTTAAAATTGCCATCGATTTAGAGAGCGCCGAAACGCCTGTTTGTGGTGTGTCACGTAACAGCGATAAAGGACAAGTGCTTAAGGATTACTCTATAATCGTATGGGATGAGTGTACGATGGCCAATAGGAAGGCAGTTGAGGCCGTGGACAGAACCCTGCAGGACATCCGCAGGAACGAACATTTGATGTGTGGTGTCACAGTTCTGTTCAGTGGCGATTTCCAGCAAACACTTCCCGTGGTGACGCGGGTATCGAGGGCTGACGAGATGAATGCTTCGTTGAAACGATCTTCGTTGTGGTCACGAGTTCGTTAGCTGCGCTTGACCATTAATATGAGAGCTCGGCTCGGCGGCAATGCACGTGCATTGCAAGAATTCTCCGATATCCTTTTAAGTCTTGGCGAAAGCACTCTGACAGGTGGTGCTACCAGAGTCTCTCAGTAGAGTGGTATCCAGCTTAGAAGAACTCATTCGCTGTGTGTACGGGGACATCAGTCGTATACCGCACCAGCTTCTTGGGTGTGTGAGCGATGACGGCGACGCCCAAAAATGATCAGGCTGCAGCAAATAACGAATGCATTCTCTCGGAAATTGAGGGGAATGAAGTGGTCTACAACTCGATAAACACTGTTGACGAGCAAGATGACCCCACACATTATCCCGTGGAATTCTGAACTCCCTGTCAGCAAGTGGACTTCCAGCGCATACCATCAAGTTGATGGTCGGTGTCCCGATTATGCTTCTTCGGAACCTTTCTCCCCCGAAATTGTGTAACGGGACCTGCCTTAAAGTCATCTCTCTCCACAGACACACCATTGAGGCGGAAATTCTTACGGGTTGTGGCGTAGGCGAGGCAGTATTTATACCACGCATTCCCTTCATACCTCACCACTTCCCGTTTCAGTCCAAGCGCGTACAGTTCTCCGTGAGTGTTTGCTTCGCGATGATCATCAATAAGTCGCAGGGGCAGACACTGAGGGCAGCGGGTGTCGACCTCAGGACGAGTTGCTTCTCACACGGGCAACTGTACGCTTGCTTGCTTCCGCGTCACCAGTCCTGCCTCTCTTTACATTTTGGCTCCTGGCAGCATAACTACCAACGTAGTTTATAGAGAAGTGTTGTACGTATTTTTACTCTTTTGTGTCCTGGAATGTATGCCTGCATTATTTTCTCTATTTCCTTCAGTCACATCTTATGACTGAACTCAGCAGGATTCCCATATAACTCTCTTCACTTGCTTGGCTTGCAAAAAAAAACTTATTTTTTAATGCTATTTCAAAAGTTGTTTACTTATAATACTATAGCGACACTGACATCTTAGGTATTTTTGGTACTGTAGAGCCTTCACGCAGACGACGTCGCGGGCAGCAGCTAGTATTTATATAAAACTAGCTTTTGCAAGCAGCTTCGCCCACGCACATAAAATATAGCCTATGTCTCCCAGGAATAAAGCAGCTTTCTATCGGTGAAAAAATCTTAGAAATCGGACCAGCCCCCCTAGCCAAGTTACAACCGTTTCGCTTGCGTCGAACGCTTCGAGTTGGCCGCGCCGTCGAATCTTTTGTTCTGACCGACTACTGACTGAGCGTTGAGATGACGCAATTCCCGTACATTTGTAGCTTTCTACTAGCGTTAACTATTGCAGATTACCAACTAGGGGTACAGTACTTTCAGAGATTACCTGATACCTCCTACAAACAAAATAAAAACCTTTACGTCTTTATTATATTAGTGTAGAAGTAGATTACTTACTTCTTGCCAGTAGCTTTGCCTGCGAAAAAATATGGTTTCTCCAAACAAGTGTGATTGTAATGATTGTTGTGATTATTTTGATTTATAACATGTCTTATTTTGCGAATGCTGGTTAACCTGTAATTGGCGACTGTGTAAGACTTAGGCCAATTATTATTCATACTCGTAAAATGCTGTACACATAAGCTGTTGGTTTGACCTTAAATAAATAAATAAATAAATAAAAACAAATTTTGGACTACTTTTTTACCCCCTTATGGATGTAGTTTAATGAAATCAATTCTTAGCGGATGTTTACACTCTATAAGGAACCTACCTTATTTATGGTGGGAAAAAATCATCCAATGACAACCCCCGCTCTTGGGCGGAGCGGAGAGTGTAAGACTCTTACTGACTAAAAGACCCACCCCGTTCCTTCTAGTCTTCATACCGGGGCTCGAGCGCCCTTTCGGATTACCCTGGGCCCAGTAGGCTTCGACCCGGCTGGGTCCCTGCTGTTGCTGACAACTCCTTGAGGCGCGCGGGAACAGCGCGCGCCGTCGACGACTTGGTCTTAGAACCTACTACTACTTGCTAAGGAACCTACCTGCCAAATTTTAAGTTTGTAAGTGTTATAGTTTCTGAGATTTCGTGATTACTCAGTGAGTGGTATTTCGCTTTTATATATACAGTTTTCTTGGACAGTGATTCTCAGAAAAATATTATTTTCTGTGATTATTTATTTCAAAAACTTTTTGTCACGCGAGTGAATTTAAGATATTTTTTTAATGGTAAATAAATATTATCTCTCCTTGTTCCGTTAAGTCATTGAAGTGAAAGGAAAGATTACAACCTAGTGGTAAAAGTATAAACATAAGTCTACTTTGAGGTATACTTTTTTACTCTTAATATCAAAATAATATTTTTTATACACCTACCATTTTGTCTCTTCACCACTCTAAGTTGACTGGTAGAGAATGCCTAACCCATTAAGTCCACCTATATACTTTGTGTTACATGATAGCATAGCAAAATCAGCCTTTTTTAATGTTCACACTACTGTCTAGGAGAGGGACTGGACCATAATCCACCACACGGGCTTAGAGCGGGTGGTGAATGTTACAAGTCTTCAAATTTTGGTTTCTAGGACATGCCGGTTTCCTCACAATGTTTTCCTTCACCGTTTTGAGAGCAGTGGTGATAAAATAAATTACACAAAGTAATACGCCTGGCTGGATTTGAACCACCGAACTACAAATCGTCAGTCGGGGTCGTTACCACTAGGTCACCACTGCTCCTTTGTGTTGCGTGAAGATTAAATCTACATCTATACTTATAATATAATAAAGAGGTAGTTTGTTTTTTTATGTTTTTTTGTTTGTAGGAGGTAATCTCTGAAAGTACTGGTCCGATCGCTAAAATTTTTTCATTAACAGAAAGTCAAAGTCAAAGTCAAAGTCAAAATCTTTATTGCATAATACAGTACAATCAATTATACATTTCTGGATGTCATGTGAATGCTCAGCAAACTGTGTTTTACCAAATTAGGCATGCAAAATTTTAATAAATTGTAATAAATTAAACATTATGGATAATAGTACATATAGATGACAGAGACAGATAGATGTCAGAGATTAAAACCTACTAATAATAATGTCAATAAAAAACAAAATAAAATCAATATAGTCAAACAAATAATGTCAATACAAAATAAAAACAAACTCAAAATAAATACAATACGTAAATTAAGTAAAGTAAGTCGGACTTAGAAAGAAGTAACCCTTGTCATTATTGTACACATAAATTCCTGTCTAATAGGTACTCATTCACTGTGTAATAATTCTTATTTAGCAGTAAATTGTGCAATTGTTTTTTAAATACGTTAAGATCGTCACATTCTAGCAAAAATTTAGGCAGTTTGTTGTATACCCGTGGAGCCAGAAAGCTGCCTTACTCCTGAGTGACAGGCTATATTATATGCCTACTGGGGCCAGGGTTATCCGAAAGGGCGCTCGAGCCCCGGTATGAAGGCTAGAAGGAACTGGGTTGGTCTTTTAGTCAGTAAGAGTCTGACACTATCTCCCGCTCCGCCCAAGGGCGGGGGATGTCAATGCATGATTTTTTCCCAACATAAAAAAGGGGTCGTTACCACTCGGCCACCACTGCTCCTTTGTGTTGCGTGAAGATTAAATCTACAGCCAAACTAATAATATAATAAAGAGGTAAAGTATAAAGAGTAAATGTCTTTTTGTTTGTAGGAGGTATTCTCTGACAGTACTGGTCCGATCGCTAAAATTTTTTCACGAACAGAAAACTGCTTTACTCCTGAGTGACATAGGCTATATTATATGCACGCGAAGCCGTATACAAAAGCTAGTAAATAATAATAATATTCCACACAACTATCACACAACGCCGTCTAGTCCCAAGCTAAGCAGAGCTTGTGTTATGGGTACTAGACAACTGATAAACATACTTATATATTTCTAAATACATACATATTATAGATTAATTACACCCAGACACAGAACAAATGATCATGCTCATCACACAAACATTTGTCCTGGGTGAGAATCGAACCCACGACCTCTGGCATAGCAGTCAGTCAAAAATAAACAAATCTGCGGTCTTGTTCCAGTCGTATTCCTTCCCCACAACATATCAATATGATTTCATATCGCAGTATAATTCCATCCTGTGTTGCTTGCAAACACAATATGCTCGTATTTATGCGACCGTCTATACGAGCGTGTGCAATCGGTTGCGAAGTTATGAGCTTTGACATTTGGCTCTGGTCATTGAGAAGGGTATGGCAGAATTACCAGTTGAGAGAAAGATTAATTCAGAAAAGTATGGACGAATGTGACATGACGCGTTACGTTGGCGCCGCCGTGAGACATTGTTAGTTGTTTTTTTTTAAAGCTATTGCATAGCTTCTATCGCGGGCCTTGAGCGTGGAGACTGAATCCAGAAATTCCGTAACGAAAATAACCTATCACCCGCTACTCATTTGTTTTTTGAGCGTAGTGACCGATAAAAACAAATGAGTGAGCAATCAACCAAAATTCAATTCAATGTGTGAAAGTGTAACTTCAATTAATATCAAAGAAAAAAAAAACAAAGGAAAAAAAATACTACATAAATAAAATAAATAAATAATTATAATTGCATAAGTTGATAAAAATGCTATGCAATAGCTTTACCGCGGCAGTTCCCGAGTGCCACACGTCTTTTTTTTATATATAATAGGTATATAATCATTAATGTATCTATGTTGTTACTGTATTTTGTGTATCTACGAGTGCTATACACACAAATAAATAAAATAGTTTTCTTTCTTTCTCATTCGATATATGTAGCTAACCCAACGGGCTTGTTGGGTCATCGCACACAACGAATCGGCACACGGATCAGCTACATTCATGTCGAATACCACTTGAACAACTGCAAGCGGCAGCCACTGAAAGCCGCATCCAGCTACCAGTGGCTGCCTCTGGTGGCGGCGTGTAGTGATCTGACTGAACCACTGGTGGTTGCATTTAGTAGTGGCGACTGATGGCCATTACTTGCGGGCGATCTAAAACGGTGGTACCCAATAATTCCTGTAGTTCTCATACTTTTTTTTTTGTTTTACTCTTTGCTGAGTTAAGGTCAAAGCACACTTAAACGACTCTGCTCCAACACCACCCTAAACTAAGACGACTGCTCGCAGTCTACGCGGAGACAGCTAGCAGTCAACCAGCAGTCCACGCGGCGACAGGTAGCAGACAGCCAGCTGTCGTAGATACTGACCGAATGAGCGGCGTCGCCGCGGCGACTGCTAGCAGTGAGCGCGCGGACACCGCGCCGACTGCTCGTCTCCTACGTGCGGCCAGCGAGGCGTCAACTACCGAGCAGTCTTACAGCGGTAGTAAGCTTGCTGACAGCGAGCTGTCTGCTAATGTATGATGCCAATGTAAAATATATCTTAAGAGTAATATTTAAAGCCCATTTTTGAATTATGTTCTTTTTGCCGGGTGGGAGCAGTCGTGTAAGTGAGCTATGACCTTTAAGGTCATAGCACACTTAAACGACTCTGCTCCAACACCGCTCCCACCCAACATTGCCCTAAACTAAGACGACTGCTCGCAGTCCACGCGACAACCGCAAGCAGGCGCCCAGCAGTCCACGCGGCGACAGCTAGCAGACAGCCAGCTGTCCACCCGTCGACCGCTCTCGCTTTTGTGTAGATACTGAACGACCGAGTGGCGACGGCGCGGCGACGGCTAGCATTGAGCGGCAAACACTGAAAAGTACAAAATAACTTTAGTTTTGTACTTTTCAGGGTTTTTTAACATTGAAGTCGATTTTGTACATAACGAACCTTCTCAGATTCCGCTTTTTCATGACAAAAGTTCCTTTGTCAAACGTAGCAAGAAAAATACGTTCTGTTTTGATCCTAATATAACATTTCTGACATATTCCTGTATACATGATGGGATGTAGTGGAATCAATGGATGAAAAAGGAAAATTGGATATTCATCAATCCGGATCACGAATACTTTTTACTTATTTATAGAGGAGATCAAGAATGTGGTGGGAATGGAAAATGATACGCGTGTTTCAATTGTGTAATGTATCTTTTATGTCCATACTAGCTTCTGCCTGCGGCTTCGCCCGCGTGATAGCAGAAAATTTGTCTAAGGAAACATAGATAGTAGATATTGAGGTTATGGCTAATAAATTTGATTTGCCATCATTTGAAGCTATCATCGTAAACTCAAATTGCAGCCGGTCCATTTTCTTTTAGTTAACAAAAATGTCGTTTTATAAGGTATATTATTGAGGATTTTCGAAATAAACTAAATTGTTTCTCTGAAAACAAAGATTTATTTTATTCAACACGCTTTTACATTATAACAATTATCGTTTAACTAAAATTGCACTTTTATCTCACCTGAAAACAAAGAAACGACAAACCTTTCAATCGTGATAATGACAGACACAATTGAAAGACAATAGGTGCGCGAACGCCGGCGTTCGCTTGGGGTTTAATGAATTAAAGTTCACTAATATCGTCTCCTCAATTATATCCCTTTATTTATCTCTCTACAAGTTTTTTTATATCAATTAAATGAACAAAATAATCTAAACATCATCTGCCATTGAATCATACGTCACCCCGTATCCACGGCTTAAAAATTAAAAAAAAAATGAAATGTCATTTCCAAGGAGATCATTTCATTACATATATTACAGAGATATAAAGTATTGTTAGTTAATTAAAGCGAGTCGATATCCTAAAGTCACGTCATCAGCCGGTGACCGATGGTAGTTTATAAAAACCGGCCAAGTGCAAGTCGGACTCGCCCATGAAGGGTTCCGTAGCAGCAAGTAACATCTTCATCATCATCAGTTCTTGTAATGTGTTGTAACTTTGATCGATGTTTTAATAATAGTGTATTTTATTCGATTTATGACGCATTAAAAAAAAACTACTTACTAGATTTCGTTCAAACCAATTTTCGTTGGTAGTTTTTATAGTAATGTACATCATATATTTTTTTTAGTTTAATCATTCTCTTATTTTAGAAGTTAGAGGGGGGGGACACACATTTTACCACTTTGGAAGTGTCTCTCGCGCAAACTATTCAGTTTAGAAAAAAATGATATTAGAAACCTCAGTATCATTTTTAAAGACCTATCCATAGATATCCCACACGCATGGGTTTGATGAAAAAAAATATTTTGAGTTTCAGTTCTATGTATAGGGACCCCCAAAATTGATTGCTTTTTTTCTATTTTTGTGTGAAAATCTTAATGCGGTTCACATAATACATCTACTTACAAACTTTCAACAGTATAGCTCTTATAGTTTCGGAAAAAAGTGGCTGTGACATACGGACGGACAGACAGACAGACAGACAGACAGACAGGCAGACAGACATGACGAATCTATAAGGGTTCCGTTTTCTGCCATTTGGCTACGGAACCCTAAAAAGAGGCGCGCGGCGTGATAACTCTTGCTGGCTTGTACTGCGGGCGTTCACGACTAACGTGCTACTTGACCATTATCATGTGTAGTTATTTTGTGGATTATGGTTTTGTTCGATAGGCACTGATTATCAATTTTGCTTTTGTAAACTTTATTTGATTGATACTTACAGTGTTCTTCATATTTAGTAATTTTGTAAAAGTGTAAATGAAAGTTTCTAATTTGTGTCAGTTCTGTTCCCTAAAAGTATCCTCTTTCATGAGAGAATGTCCTCATCCATGATATGGTATACCCGTGTGCCTTTCAGTTAAACCGTTTGAGTAAGGATGAATAATAAATACACGTACAAATATACATGGATACTATTCCATTTATATGAGAATAGGATCGACTTATTGCCATTGTGTCACGTCATAGCTGTCTAATCGAATTAGTTTGGTATGGTGAGCAAAACTAAATATATTTTTTATTAAACTTATTTACAAGTAAGTTTAATCAGAATTTATTTCTTCAATTCCGCTGGTCTCTTTATCATTGTGTGAAGTGTCTCAGTAGTGGCAAATTGAAGAACAACACCTTGTCCCTGGATGGTTTGAAAATACAATTGAACCCGATAGGTGGCGCTGCAAACGGATGCTCAATTTTTATTCTGACGACAAGCCTTCGAACAGCACAACATTTGCAGGGATGCGAAATAGAGATGTCTTTTGTCTCACGTTTGACCACTATCCCACCTGATGGTAAGCCATCGCTTGCCTAAAAGCAATCTATTGACTCTTGACTTAAAAACCCCTAGGTTATAGCTATCAGGAAACACAGACTCCATCAGGGAATTCCATTCCTTAGCTGTTCGCATTTTCCATTGACATATTTACATAGGTAAGTTTGTAGGAAAACACTGCGTGAGTCCGACTCGTACTTGCCCAATGTTTCGTCAATCTTAACCAGTTTCTTCAAGCCTGAGTCATCAAGGCATCAAAAAAATTCACTCTTCAGTAGCCTGATTCACGTAAAATCAAACAAGCCATCATTGAAGTTTTATAATCGTTCGATCGAAGTCCTATCCAAAAGCGGTATTCACGATCTATCGACTTATTTCCAGTTACATTAAAAAGTATTCTACCAGGATAATGTAATACAGTTTTTTTTTTAAATCGACGAATTTCAGACGACTTTAAAATCGGTGTCGTTCAAACTCGCTTGATGGATGTGAATACGGAAATGGTCTAAACAACTAAATCGCTACGATATTGTTACGGTTTTAATTATGTAAATCGGGCTACTGTTCAGCTTTTAAAATACTGCCTCTCTACCTACATGTAAAATGTTTAGACTAATCTAAAACGGCAGGATTATATGTAAAGAAAGAAAGAAAGAAAACATGTTTATTTGGCACACAATGAGCATAACTTGTATTTAAACATTAATATAAATTAAAAGCTTAAATAAAACATAAAAAAAATAAAAGAAGGGAGATTATTAGTGATGAACAATGGCCTCCCCTTATTCAACAAACAAGTGAATTACACAACACATGCACAAAATAGATAGGTACAGAAGTCAATCTACATACAAAGCGCTCTAGAGCAACGCACACATAGAAACCGCTCACGGACACGATATCTCGGAGCGCCACGGCCCATTCGTCGTCCAGTTCCGGCTCAAACGCTCATTAGTGTGCGTCCACCGAGCGTAGGTATAAAAAGTGGAATACATACATGAGATGGTCTTATGTACCTATTTATTTTGTGACACATGGAGGCGTTAGGGAGAAACGCGGTTGTACGGAAAACAAAACAAATGACGACGATTAGATAACGTTCCAAATATAACGTTTTAGGTTTTTTAAGATGGGAAATCATCCAATGACATCTTCCACTCAAAGGTAGAGGGAAAGGGCATGCCGGACTTCTGCCCTCCTTCTGCGAAGCAGTGATACTAGCAAAGGAGATGGCCGTACGCATAAGGGGATCACGACCCCGACCGCAACTACCAGCACGTAGGCACGGGCGTACGGACGAGCAATGGGTGGCTCTGTCCGACCGTCTTCCTGAGCCTATGTCTTCAACAGCACGTAGTATTTCAAGCACTCCTTAAAGAGAGATGTCAGCAAAATAAAAAGATGACAATCGACTCTTCATGAGACGAATGATTGTTCCAAATTAATTCAATTACAAGTTACTTAAATAATAATAATAGTATCGAAATACACTTAGTGACTAACAACGAATTGCAAAAAAGTAATTTTTTTTTTTTTTGGTGACGTCGGTCATAACAAAACTGTTTTCAGATTGATTCCTATACCTGTGCTATAAGACCTTGCTTTGTGTCAAAGTTCAGGATTCTGGGTCAACGGAACGTATCCTATGAATTTCGATCTTTGAGAGTACCAAAATATACGTTTTTTTTTGCGACATAAACGGTCGTATCTTTTTTATTCGTTAACTTAGAAGTTTGATTTTTTCACAGCTGGAAGGGACCACAGACTTGAGTATATGGTTTTAATTTCAACTCGATACCTCCATGCGTTCTTGAGATAAAGGGTCTTGACAGACAGACAGACAGAAGGACGAACGGACGGACGGACAACAAAGTGATCCTATAAGGGTTCCGTTTTTTCCTTTAGCAGTAGGGAACCCTAAAAAGTAGCAAACAAAATGTGATTGTTCCTTAGACAAAGATAAATCCATCTACTAATGATATATTAAAAGTACATCCGACCAAAACGATGAGATAAAAAGGATACCCCTTAACCAACCAAAACTGAGTGAATTACACAACTCATGGAGGCGTCGGAGCGTATGCCGTGAATCATTACCGCAGTACGTAAAACAATACAAACGACCATCTACCGAACAACAACAAAAGGCGGTCCAATAAATAGGGGATGCTGTTACACCGAAATGAACAAACGAATCCTAATTTAGGGTAAAATAATAAAATTATACCATTTTATCCAGTGCCAATTTGATAGCGTAGAGTACAACAGAAAGACAATGAGAAAGCAAATACCGGCGTTCGATTGGGATTTAATGAATTAGACGGATCTAACAATATAAGCCGAGATCATCTGTAATGATACACTCGTCAAGTCGAAACTCCCACCACCTAAAATATATAAGTACTCGGTTACTGGCAACATGACGTATTCCTTGCAGGATGCCATGGTAAGACTAAAATGCAACAAATTAGGCCACCAAATGTTCTACCGATATCCAGTAGTTTTTGAGTTAGAAAGGTTTTTAGATTTTTTATGTAAAATCTCAGATTTAATCATTTGAAGCCAATTTGAAAACTATTTACGGCGCGACTGTACTGAAATTTAAGTTATTTTCATAATTGATGGCGTAGCAGATCATTCTTGTGAGATATGCTGCGGCATCAATATGTCCTGCAAGGAATACGTCAAGTTACCAGTAACCCTGTAATGTGTAACAATAACTATAGTATTTCTTCTCACAGACAGTCCATTTGGCTTATTTGTCAAACTGTGTAGGTACAAGGTCAAGAATGAATAGGTTACTTTTAGTTAAGAGTACTTCCGTCATCGACTACGACCCAGCGCACACCGCTGGAGGCGCGGCGCAGCGCATTTGAAGACAACAATTTAATATAAACCTTAACTACCTTGATATACCATCCATCCACATATATAGGTACTCATAGCTCATCTAGTATCACACGTTCTAGTTCTGTTCATTTCGTTCAGTATTGTGGTAGTTACAACCTGGAAGTCTTTAAGGCGTATAGTCCCCTTAACATCTGCCTTGAATTAAGTGCACACATGCTCGTACTGACGCTTGCGCCCGCATAGAGCCCTGCTGACCTTTAAAACCATTTTCTTTGCGAAAAATTTATTGATTTGCGAAAAATATACTGTATGTGCATTTTTTTTTTTCATAAACATACTTGTAAAGATCAAAGTCGTTTGAAAGGAGTAGAGAAAATAAGCGGAAAAATATGTGTTAAATTATTTTTTTATGACCAAATTATTTGTAATACAAAATAAAAACATTCACGTTATTCATGAATCTGCAGTATACATTTTTTTTCCAAATCTAGCGACCTAGCCGTTAACGAGGAGTAGGCTGCAGAAAATCACTGTTTTATGGCACTGGCCTATTATACCTATATGTAGCCTATTATAAGCGTCAACTACTCAACATCGTTGCTTACTATTAGGTGAAATAGCAGTCAAGCGCAAACATATTAGCCATACAAATCTTATAAGGACGACAGTTTGGAATTGTGTGTGTGTTTGTTACTTCTTTAAACTCGAACGGCTGAACGGATTTGAATGAAATTTGGCACACGCAATCACGCCATCACGCGAGCGAAGCCGCTAGAACGAAAAATAAAACAAAATATAGAAGAAAAGTAACCAAAATCTCCGAATATAAATATACCTGTATATTTATTAAAAAAAATATATTTCTCCCACCGTGTAATAAGCAGCCTCTCACAATCGGTGACGCGAAGTAAAGCCCACTCCACACGGCCGGTGTCACGACCAGATTATTTATGGCCATTATTTATCTCTGGAAGCCGACTCAAATGTCTGAATTGAGTGCGAGCGTGTGAAGCCCGCCTAACTCTCGTATAGTTTGTGTTTACGACGAGGTTTGTTCAGAATAAGTTTTTTTCTATTTTTTTTTTTTGTTTTTTTATCTAGCTTTTTGTGGCGTTTGTGTTACGAGTGTGAATTGTCAGACGTGTATTTCAGTTTGAGTATGCTTTTACACATATTATGCACAACTAAGAGAGCAGTGGTGGCCGAGTGGTAACGGCCCCGACTTACGAGTTGTAAGTCGCGAGTTTAAACCCAGCGGGCAGCATAACTTTGTGTAATTTATTTCATCACCACTGCTCTCAAAACGGTGAAGGAAAACATCGTAAGGAAACCGGCATGTCCTAGAGGCAAAAATTTGAAGACACGTGACATCCACCAACCCGCACTGGGTCCGCGTGGTGGATTACGGCCCATTCCCTCTCCCAGAAGGGAGGTCTGCGTCCCAACAGTGGGAACATTATAAGGCCGACTATGCTATACACGATACCGATGTTTCCAGTATTTGATTATGGCGTAAACGAAACAGTGGCTCTCTAGGACACTATAGTGACGCGGCATAGCTAGACTTGACCTAGCTACGCCATGCCGAAAAAATGTATGGATTGTCTGCGTGGCCAACAGTAGCCAGTAGCCTGATTCACGTAAAATCAAACAAACCAAATATCGTTGAAGTTTTATAGTCGTTCGATCGAACTCCTATCCAAAAGCGGTGTTCACGATCTATCGAATTATTTCCAGTTACATTAATGAGGATTCTACCAGGATAATGTAATACAGACTTTTTTTTAAATCGACGAATTTCAAACGACTTTAAAATCGGCATCGTTCAAACTCGATTGATGGATGTGAATACGGAAATGGTCTAAACGACTAAATCGTTACGATATCATTACTGTTTTCATTACGTGAATCGGGCTACAGATACTGCCACTGAGTTTTCCACAACAGAGAGAACAAAAAGCAACTGAAGGAACGCTATGAATTTTAGTCCGTAAAAGTCTGACACCCCCGCTTACAGGGAGCATGTTTGAAACTTTTATTGTTTATACCAACCAAACTGTCGTAACTTGGCTTGGCCTCCGCCAAGCCAAGTTACGACTGTTTCGTTTTGATTCTCTCGCCTCGTACACCACGCGTTGGCCACGCCTCCAATTCCTTTGTTCTGACTACGTGACTGAGCGTTGAGATGACATTGAGTTAATTTGATTGATTGATATAAATGATAACCGGGAACAATGGCTCTACGTGCTTATAAACTTAGAAAATTCCATTTATGAATTGATAAATTCACATTGGTATATGCCCGATTTCGTACCCGCAACTTTATGCAAAAGAAATGGGGGTCTTAAGCACTGGGCCAATTGATATAAACTAGTGCTTGACTGCAAACCCACCAGATGGTAAGCCGTGATACAATCGTTGATGGTGAAGCGCACTAGTTTATTAAAAGCCCAATCACTCAAATCATCTCAGCCGATAGACGTCCACTGTTGGACATAGGCCTCCCCCAAGCGTCGCCACAATGTATGATCCTGTGATCCTCCATTCACTCTAATTTTAATAAATTATTAAGTTTGTATAATCACGAATACTTAATTAAGGCACATAGTCCCTTGAACATCTGGGTGAAGTTAAACGCACATTGTGTGCATGTGAGTCATACTGCCGCCTGCGCCCGCATAGAGCCCGCTTACCTTTACATCCATTTTCTTTGCAAAATATAGTCTTTTTTCCACAACAATCAATCACACAACGGATAAATATACTTTTTACACCACCTGCTCGATAATGTCGTTTTACACGTCATACAAACCTCACTTAAAGCAAGTCATTATATGCCTAGGGAGATAATGCAGTATGGCCGATCCCTAGGGAATAATGCGATTTGAATTTGGAGCATCAAGAATCGTCAACATTGTGAATGTAAAATGTAGGCGCATCGAACAAGTTGACTCGAAATTCAAACCAAAGAGTATGTAATCACTATGATTCAAACTGGCCACTAACAAAAAAAAAGAAAATAGAACAAAACGTGCGTACTGACGACACGGAAGCATTATAGAAAATTGAAACTATAGAATCTTGGAGTAGTGAATTTTGTTTGTTTGATGAACTTGTAAATATAATACTTATATTTCTCTGATATATGATTTGGTTGAAAAAATTGTCTTTTAATTATCTCACAGATGGTGTAAAAAGTAGAGTATGCAACACGGGGATAAAGCTGTCTTTGTCTTGGGCGGCTTAAAATCCTCACTTCACTCAGGTTTCTTTATTAACTCCCTCGAAATGCTCGGGAGTTAATTTTATAAATCCCTCATAATCGTTCGGGATTAAAATTAGCAACCTTCGTTTCATTCGGAATTCAACATGCCGCCCGCGACTTAAAGACACTGCTTTATCCCCTAGTCACATAAACTACTATTATATATTTCTAAACTAGCTTAGAAACTTTTCTAAACTACTCTACCCTACTCTACCCTACTCCACCTTAATCTACCCTACACTGCTCTACACTACCCCACTCTACTCTACCCTACACTACCCTTATTTTATTTTTTTTTTCCATAAGAACCTCCTCCTCACAATAATAAACACAACAAAAAAAAATTAGCGAAATCGGTCCAGCCCTTCACGTGGACTGGACCTTGGAAAAAGGAATTCATTTTTATATAAATAGATACATACATCATCATCATTTCAGCCGATACACGTCCACTGTTGGACATAGGCCTCCCCAAGCGTCGCCACATCGAACGTTCCTGTGCGTTCCGCATCCATCGGCTTCCCGCTACCTTCACCAGGTCATCGGTCCACTTTGTAGGAGGCCTTCCAACGCTGCTTAAGTGGCAATGGACAGGGCACATTGCTCGCGGAACAGATGGCTGTTGGGGCCGATACATACATATTATAGATAAATTACACTCATATTGATTTACTTACGCTGTGTATATTCTGAAGAAAACTTTAGCAGTATTTATTTTCTGTAAATATGTTTGTAAAGATCAGAGCAGTTTCAAAGGAGTAGGGAAAACCAGCGAAAAAGTGTTATATCATCATGTTGTTAAATATATTTTTTGGCAATGTTGAACGTGAATCTATAATAAACATTTTTTTTTTCCAACCTAAACGTTACCGACAAGTAGGCTTCAGAAAGTCACTGTTTTATGACTCTGCTCGGGAGCCGGGGCCTTAAAATAAATTAAGTTAATAATAACGAATACTTTTGTTAAATTTTAATTAAATTCGAAATAGATTAACGTTGTCAAAATACGATCGTTAGCCAATATTCATCTAACCACGACTAGGGATAAAACGATACGATTAAGGTATCGATACTTTTAGTCGATACAGTATCGGTAGTCAAGTATCGATACTTACTCGTATCGAATCATTTTTGGAAAATTTTGAGTAAAAAACCGTAACAAGTATTCATATTCTTTATCAGTAAGTACAAAACTATAAAAATTTACGAAGAAAAATCTGTTTTTATTGTGGTTTCTAAAAATATTACTTTTTCCAAATGTTTCCCTGACAAAATATGGTAGAGATTAACTGATTGGTTTTTTTTCGGGCACAGACAAACAAGCTTACCAACACACAAAACTAAAGACTAGTTTACACAGTGCAAGCTAGCGTACGAGCCCGCCTGCCGAATAGCTGCACTGCAATAACGCGCACTGTTTGGATGTCATTTACGAGTAACTCACACGTTCGAGTTAAACAAGAGCTCGCATCCGAATTATTTGAACATTTTTTTTTCACTCTCTGAAGACTGGACAGCTACTATCATTGTGAAAACCGCTAAGGCGAGCCGAGCTACTGACATACGTCTTATACGGCGATACGAGTAGCTGCGTACTGTCTAGTCAGTAGTTTGCCTTGTGTAAACCAGCCTAAACTAGGATGCGTGTTTAAAAACTTCAATTTGAAATGTGCAATTTTATCATTTTATTGTTTTAATGTTAAAATGAAGTAGTAACATTGACATACTGATATGTGTGCTTTTTATCAATATCTATTCGATACTAAATTTCAAAGTATCGATAAACTTGTATAACTCGTATCGTTACATCCCTAACCACGGCCACTATTTTCCGCATACATTCACCAGACATATTAGCATTTAGCCAGAGTGTAGTCACACCGTTCACGATAGGTGAGCAATCGTTCACTATAATTGAAGTCTGCGGTCTAGCGATCGAACGTTGTCGCCTCAAATGGTCCAATCTCTATAAACAAAAGTTGCAGCAATTTTGAAGTTCTATCTCTAGATAATAATAATATAATTGAGCAGTGGTGGCCAAATGGTAACTGTCCAGGTCATGGGTTCAAACCTTCCTGGCGCATTACTTTGTGTAATTTATTTCATCGTCACTGCTCTCAAAATGGTGAAGGAAAACATCGTGAGGGAACCAGCATGTCCTAGAGCCAAAAATTCGCAGACATGTGACATTCACCAACACGCACTGGGCCCCCGTGGTGGATTACGGCCTATTCCCTTTCCTAGAGAGGAGGCCTGAGTCCCAGCAGTGGGAACATTATTAGGTCGGCTATGCTATCCTATGCTAATTAGAACATTCTACACACACGCTCGTATCCACTGTTCGCCTCAACGCCTTATCGTACAAATGCAGGAAAGAGAGCGCCACTGCAGAGACTGGTTCAGGTTTATAATAACAATTAATGATATCTATGTTTTTCTATGTTATCTATGTTATTGGATGATTTCCAATTAAAAAAACAACTCTGCTTAGTTTGAGACCACATGGAGTTTTATGAAAGGGCCATGAGTGACCACCTTTTTTCTTCATCTCACTCCCCACACTTGCACCTTTTCTTTGCCCAGTCTCTCTCTAACCATTCACATGCTAATATATCTGACCGCAAACACCATTTTCCGCATGCACCCGCCAGACATATGTATTAGCATTCAACTAGAGTAAAGTCACACCGTCCCCGACAGGTAGGCAATCGTTTACGATAATTGAAGTTTGCGGTCGGCCGGCCAAACGGACGGTGTCGGTTCAAATGTGGCTGGGTGAGGAGGAAATGTCATGTTCTGTTGAAGTTTAAGCTTGAAATGTGGGAGGTGGAGGCGGGGGTAGTGTGAATATCAATGATAACGACACAACAAACAGACAGAAACAACAGAACAGTTTGCCTGCTGCGGTCTCCCCGTCCTATTATAATTTGGGTGTCTTCAAGGCTAGAGCGAATAGGCTCTTAATAAACTAGTGCGCCTCACCATCAAAGATTGCATCGCTACTTACCATCAGGTGGGATCGCATTCAAACACTAGTTTATCTCAATAAAAAAAAAATATGACGGTATTTATTTTTTATTATATTCTTTATAAAACATTGTGCAATGGACTGGCTTATCACACGGGCAATCTCTTAAGACCTGTTATATCACCAAAAATTACACTAACTTTGACTGTGACTTTGACAACCTTTAAATGGACTGAGAGGAATTAGATTTAAGGCTGTCAGTACACAATTATCACAAATATAGATAGACCAATATTTTATTTTTTACCAGCGGCCCGTCCCGGCTTCGCACGGGCAATAAATATAGCCTATGTTACTCAGGATGAATGTAGCTTTCCAATGGTGTAAGAATTTTTGAATTCGGCACAGTAATTCTTGAGTTTATTCGTTACATACAAAAATACAAATCTTTCCTCTATAAAATATTAGTATAGAGTAATATATTTCACTCTTACAAATTTTCTGTTTTTTTTTATACATAATTTCCTTTCACCATTTTTATTTTTTTAAGGTTGGAATGTCTGATGACTTGTCCACGCTCTGGAGTCGAGTAGGAGGCAGTGTCAGACTTTTATTGATTAAAAACTTTGCATTCGATAGAATAGAATAGCATTTATTCGGTGCAAGCAACACAAAATATAACAACATAAAATAATAATAATAAAAAAGAGTACAGACATACAATACAGTTGCAGTGACTGTGCCTGAACCGGAAGGGTCACCAACTCAGCAATTGCTGGGCGTCAAACACCCAGCGCTGATTTTCAGCAGGAAAACTAAGGTTGCCGACATAGCACAAAGAATCGCCAAACTTAAGTGGCAATGGGCAGGGCACATTGCTCGTAGAACAGATGGCCGTTGGGGCCGAAAGGTTTTAGAGTGACGACCGCGTACCGGAAGACACAGCGTTGGAAGGCCTCCTACAAGGTGGACCGGTAACCTGGTGAAGGTAGCGGGAAACCGATGGATGCGGGACGCACAGGAACGTTCGATGTGGCGAAGCTTGGTAGACGCCTATGTCCAACAGTGGATGTGTATCGGCTGAAATGATGATGATGATAATGACCCCGCACGACCTCTTCCTTGCGTCGTATTCCTCAATGCTGAAGGTCGTGACCTCCCTGTTTCATCACTCTATCTCTTATGATATTCCTCCATCTGTTCCTGTTGGAGATAAAACCTTCTTGCAAGCTTCCTAAATTATATGAAAAAATATGACACTTCTATTTGTCACTTGTCTTCACTTGTTTCTTGTAAAATATATTGTTCACACCGAAAATTATTAATAAACTAATTTGCATTGAGCATCCAGTCATTGATTTTCATCAGAATACCCATAATTCTCGCACATGGTCCATAACGAGCCGGATGAAATATAATTAAGAAGATCAGCGATTATTTTCAAGAAAAAGAATAGAGACTGACTTCCACGCTGAATGGAGGTTCATGAGTTCACTGCTGGAGAACTGGATTGATTTCAAGCAAGTTAGTTAGTGGTGTACAGTTATAATTACGCTAATATCGTCACCCAACACTCAGGTAGTATATATAAGTAGTCATACTAAGGTCAGTACTATTTTATTAAATTACCAATTATATTGTGTTTGAGTAAAATCATTAGGTACTTTGTTGCATTGTGATTAGTATTTTATTCAACAGCAATGTTAAGTTTAAACTCATACTTTTAACAGTATAGTTAGCTATTTTGCTACATTATTAAACTTACATTATATTAAGCTGTAACTAATTACATAACTACTTAACAGTGGTATTAATTTTTAACAAGTATCTTGACATAATAAAAATATTTGAGTGTTAGATATTAGTACAAGTCATTGTTATAAATTATAGTTAGCAGTCAGAAAGGGCATAGACTACAGCTAGGCGTATAATTATTGAAATTATATTGTTGTTTTAATTTTTATATTCCTGTATCAATGCCAGGTTGACAACACTCGTCTCCCAGAATGTCTGAGGAAAAGGATTTAATTAAGAAGCGAGGCAGCTTCAAAGGTCGCTTGACTAGTTTCCTCAATTTTCTGGACTCATTCAAGGACAAGGAGCTATCTAGCTGTGATGTGTCCGAGTTGCAGTTGCGCATGGGCAAGATAGAGGCGTTGTATGAGCAGTATGATGAGGTACAGTTACGTCTAGAATGCATTGTTGACGACATCAACTTACAATATTCTCAGCGTTCCGAGTTTGAGTCTATTTATTATAAAACCTTATCTAGAGCCCAGAATATTCTGACTGACTACAATAAAGATAATAAATCGATGGAAAGTTGTAAAAGTACTTGTGTTAGCATAAAGCAGCCGGTTAAATTGCCAACGATTCAGTTACCAAAGTTTAGCGGATTATATTGTAATTGGCTTGAATTCCGCGACACCTTTACTAGCCTAATTCATTGTAATGATGACATAGACGCAATCAATAAGTTTCACTACTTGCGAGCATCACTTGAGGGAACAGCTGCTATAGTTATCAAATCCATTGAGTTTTCTTCAAGTAATTACTCTGTGGCATGGTCATTGTTATGTGATCGGTTTGACAACAAAAGATTACTGGTTCAGAATCATATAAGTTCATTATTTACTATTGAATCAATTACAAAAGAATCTTCTGTTGCCATTAAGAATTTGATCGATCAGTTAAATAAAGACTTGCGAGCTTTAGAGTCATTAGGGGAGCCTGTGAAACACTGGGATACACTTTTAATCTACATTGTCACACGAAAACTTGATCAAAAAACCTATCGTGAGTGGGAGGAGTGCAAAGGTAGGATAGACAAGGATGGCTTAATCACGTTTAACGCATTTATGCAATTCTTACGCAATCGAGCCGACCTCATCGAGACCCTGGAACTCCCCCGCAATCATTATTCGCAATCACCAGGTAAATCAGGTCCTAAGATCAAGTCAATGGTAGCACAATCTCCTATCAATTCTAGCACTGACTCAGCTTCTAAACCTTGTCCTAAATGTAATAACAACGATCACACATTAAATAATTGTCCACAGTTTCTCGCATTGAGTAACGATGACCGTCTCAAATCATTACCTAGTTATAAGGTATGTTTTAACTGTTTTCGTTCCGGACACTATGCTAACAAATGTAAAAAACCAGGCTGCAAACTATGCAAACGTAGGCACAACACATTAGTTCACGTACATTCTAATGGCACTGTATCGAATACACCTAGTGGTAATTCGATGAATAACTTGTCTGCTACGACTGAAACGAATAACGTAGCTTTATCCGCAAACATTGCATCTCCGTGTGGTCATACGCAACGAGATGTGTTGTTATCAACCGCTTTGATCAAATTAAGAGACCACAATGGGTGTGTGCATCTCGCTCGCGCGGTGCTCGATAGTGGTAGCACGTCTTCACTCATAACAGATAGGTTGTGCAATAAACTTAACTTAAAAACTAGCCAGGTAGATAGATCAATCCTTGGAATCAATAACGTCACTTCGCACGTAGGTAAAATATGTCGGGTTAAGGGTACGCCATTAGATGATAGCTTTGTATTCGAACTAAATTGTTTTGTTCTTCCGTTCATTACGAGTAGTGTTCCGTGTCGTCAGATAAATATTTCTGATTTCGACTTACCCTCGAATATTACTTTAGCTGATCCTACTTTTTATAACCCTGCCGATGTTGATATTTTAATCGGCGCTGATCTTTTTTGGGATTTGTTAGGATCTCAAAGACTAAAGTTAGGTACCGGGAAACCAATATTATGTGAAACCCGTCTAGGATGGATAGTTTCCGGTCCAATTACTCAGAATACTATCTCACTGCTGACGAATGACGTAAAGTGCAATATGTCTAAAATGGTTGCCGACAGCGATGGTGACTGGGAAAACCTCAAGTCAGAATTGACAAAGTTTTGGCAATTAGAGGAGGTGAATGCGAAGTCTTCCAATTCTTATATGCCTGAAGAGAAATTGTGTGAAGACAATTTCGTTACAAATACGACACGATTGTCTGATGGTCGTTTTTGTGTTCGCATCCCCCTTAAGAAAGATCCTTCAATTTTAGGAAATTCTTTTAATAAAGCCACACATTGTTTACATTCTTTAGAGCGTAAATTAAAGGTTAAGACGAACTTTAGTAGAATGTATCATGACTTTTTGTCAGAATACGAGTTACTTGGTCATATGACAAAAATTAATAAACCTAATTTATGTTTGGGTTATTTTATTCCACATATGGGAGTTTTACGCGAGTCGAGTACCACGACCAAACTTCGTGTTGTTTTCAACGCTAGTGCTTCTACTTCGACGGGAGTGTCCTCTAATGACCTACAGATGGTTGGGCCAACCGTACAGGACGGTCTATTGTCTATACTTCTTCGCTTTAGAGTCCACAAGTATGTTTTATCTGCGGATGTGGAGAAGATGTATAGACAAATAGTCGTCCACCCGTCGGACAGATATTTACAACAGATTGTTTGGCGTGATAATGTTAGTGATCCTATTAATGTTTATCAATTAAACACCGTCACGTACGGTACGGCCAGTGCGCCATTCCTTGCGACACGATGCCTTAAACAAGTAGGACTCGACTGTAGGAACCCTAAGATATCGGAAATCATCCAACATGACTTCTATGTCGACGACTTGCTGACCGGAGGGGATGACTTAGATGAAGTAAAGTTCATTCGCACTGAAGTCACCAAAGCGCTTGCGTCGGCATGTATGCCATTGAGAAAGTGGAAGTCAAATGATTCTCAATTATTGTCGAATGCTGTCCCTGCGTCATACGATTTGAACATTGGACAAAATGAGCCAGAAAAGTTGCTTGGTCTCTGTTGGCATATCGGCACTGATGAGATAGGGTTTCCTATAGGTCTGACTAAATCTTCGACTAGGTACACAAAGCGTGACTTGTTATCCGTTATTGCGCGAATCTTTGATCCCTTAGGTCTGTTAGGTCCTATTGTTATTACTATGAAGATCTTGCTACAGAAAATGTGGTTAGATAAATTATCATGGGATCAACCATTACCTAATGAGATTTGTAAACAATGGGAGATTATTATTAAATCTTTACCTCTTTTAAATCATGTTCGCATTCCGCGACTTGTAGTCTGCAATTCATTTACGGAGTTAGAACTCCATATTTTCACAGACGCGTCTGAGTCCGCGTACGGTGCTTGCGTCTACATTCGCAGTGTTAATGCTAAGGGTGAGTACATGGCTCGCTTGTTAATGGCAAAGAGTCGAGTTGCTCCCATCAAGCCTACGACAATTCCGCGACTGGAGTTATGTGGTGCGGTAGTCGGTTCTCGTCTTCACGAGAAGGTGATGAGCTCACTTCGAGTGAAGATCAGTCGGGTTTATTGTTGGACTGATTCAACCATTGTCTTGGGATGGTTACAGATGATGCCTACCAGACTTCAGCCTTTTGTGCGCAACCGCGTTGCTGAGGTTTTGGATAAGTCGGGTAACTGTACTTGGAGGCACGTCCCAACAGATCAAAATCCAGCAGACCTAATATCTCGTGGCATGGATATTAGTGATCTGCAGGAGTCAGATCTGTGGTGGAAAGGACCAGATTTTTTAAAACTAGATTCGTCTGAATGGCCTTCTCAAATTACGAGCCCAGGACTACAATCGTTACCGGAGACTCGACCTAAAATCATATTACATGTTGTAAACGATTCGAAACCTGAAGTTTTAATTGATTTTAGGCGTTATTCCAATTACACACGGCTCGTACGATCTGTTGCCTACGTATTACGATTTATTAAGTCATGTAGAAAGCATTATCCTAAAACCAAATACTTGTCACATGATGAGGTACAAGATGCACTAACTCTTGTCATTATTAAGAGTCAGATTCAGTCATTTTCTGAATACCAATTATTTTTGAACAAAAAGAGTTTACCTAAAAAGAGCGCCCTTCTAAAGTTTAATGTTTATTTAGACGATAATAATGTAATGCGAGTAGGAGGACGTCTCGATAACTCTAATTTTGCTTATAGTAAGAAACACCCTATTTTATTACAGTCCACTCATGATTTCACTAAACTATTATTTAATTTTGAGCATAAAAGGCTGATGCATGCTGGCCCACAATTATTATTAGCTTCCATTAGGGAAACTTATTGGCCAATAGGAGGTCGCAAGTTGGCGAAAGCCTGTTATCTTAAGTGTGTTTTGTGTCACCGTATGAAGGGTAAGGTTGTAGCTCCCTTAATGGGTAACTTACCACGAGAACGCCTTCGTCCAGGTTATCCCTTTGAAAGCACAGGCGTTGATTACGCTGGCCCTATTATGTGTGCTAGTCGCCAGGGCCGTGGATGTAGGTTAGTAAAGGTGTATGTCGCTATTTTTATTTGTTTCACAACCAAGGCCATTCATTTGGAGCTCGTTGGTGATTTAACTAGCAATAGTTATTTACTGGCTTTGTATCGGTTTATTTCTCGGAGAGGTAAACCTGCTGATATTTTTTCCGATAACGGTACCTCATTTGTCGGTGCATACAACGACCTTTCCAAATTTTTAAAATTAAATAGTTTGTCCTTGGGTGAAAGTGCAGCAAACGACGGAATAAGGTTCCATTTTATTCCCGCCTACACCCCACATTTCGGTGGACTCTGGGAGGCGGGTGTCAAGTCAGCAAAGTATCACCTTCAGAGAGTGTTGGGAAATTGTAACTTGACTTTTGAGGAGCTGTACACCACACTAACCAAGATTGAAGCCATCTTGAACTCTCGTCCATTGACGCCGTTGTCTTCAGATCCTGCAGATTATACTCCGCTCACGCCAGGACATTTTCTTGTGGGACGGCCACTTACTTCTTTGCCGCAACCTGATTACCAGGATAGCTCTGCCAATTATCTGTCTCGTTACCAGAGGATCGAGCAGCTTCGCCAGCATTTCTGGAGCAGATGGAGCAAGGAGTATGTTGCAGAATTGCAACAACGCTCCAAATGGCGTTCCTGCAAGGATGGCTTGATGCTGAACTCCTTGGTGGTGATCAAGAAAGACGATCTTCCTCCGTTGAAGTGGAGACTTGGACGGATCGTGGCTGTTCATCCAGGAACGGATGGTATCGCCCGTGTAGCTGACATTCGGACGTCTACTGGAGTCGTTCGACGGGCATTCAACCGAATCTGCCCTTTGCCTGTGTCTTCAGAATCTGGTTGAAACCATTGGTTTCAACGCCCGGGGAAATGTTGGAGATAAAACCTTCTTGCAAGCTTCCTAAATTATATGAAAAAATATGACACTTCTATTTGTCACTTGTCTTCACTTGTTTCTTGTAAAATATATTGTTCACACCGAAAATTATTAATAAACTAATTTGCATTGAGCATCCAGTCATTGATTTTCATCAGAATACCCATAATTCTCGCACAGTTCCTGTCTCTGGCGGTGTGAAGGGCATTGTACATCGTGGAGTCAAGGGCGGTGCGGATCTGGTCGGACCAACGTAATGGGCTACGCCCGCGAGGCCTTTTCCCGTCCACTTTACCGGTCACAATCAGCCTTTCGAGGTTGCCACCGTCTTTCCTTGCAATGTGACCGAAGTATTGCAGAACCTTGCGAAGACACTCGGACGACCCCGCACGACCACGTGTCTCTTTTTCAGAAAATCCCTGTGGCCTTAGCGGGCATCGAACCTGCTGTTTCCCTACGGTTTGCTGACATCTCTTTGAGGAGCGCATGGAACATTACACACTGTCGACGATTTGGGCTTATTAGAACTAAGAATTTTTGGATGATTTCCCAACATAAAAAAAAACTCTTTTATTCTGATTCGTACTATCATTGCTTACCTTTTAAAGCATTTCGTCAAATGACGTTCAACTTCAGACCGAGCTTCCTATTCCATGATTTATATGTCAGTACACAAATCCAACTCAATGGACCACAAACGCCGGGTATGACAGACGCCTACAAAAGCACCATTATTATTGATCGATGAAGCTCGGTTCTAGCGCCAAAATTGAAAATTCGTTCTATACAGGAATACGTCCCAATTGCTGGTGTGTCCCAAATATCCAGTCACCTGCAGTCTTATTGTTTTGAATAATACTTCCGAAGCTGCAATAACCTAATCTAAAGAATAACTATATACTTGTCTGGCTGTACTGTGAGATGAATGCATGATAGCAGTGTAGTTATATTAAACTATGTACTTAACCTTTTTAATGTCTTAAGTTACACAGTTCGACATAAGCAATTGTCTTTCTATTGTGTCTCTAATTACGACATTCAATGAGTTAACTGTTTAGGTCATCATTTCAGCCGACAGACGTCCACTGCTGGACATAGGCCTCCCCCAAGCGTCGCCACAACGAACGATCATGTGCGTCCCGCATCCATCGGATTCCCGATACCTTCACCAGGTCGTCAGTCCACCTTGTAGGAGGCCTTCCAACGCTGCGTTTTCCGGTACGCGGTTGCCACTCCAGAACCTTTCGGCCCCAACGGCCATCTGTTCTGCGAGCAATGTGCCCTGCCCATTGCCACTTAAGCTTGACGATTCTTTGTGCTATGTCGGCAACCTTGGTTCCCCTGCGGATATCTTCATTTCTGATTCGATCACAGACTGTTTAGGTACACAAATAATAATAAAAGATTTTTTTTTTTCATTTTTTTTTTTCAAAAATACACAGGTGGTCTGATAAGTTTTCGACCTAACAAAGATACTAGATATTTTTTCTTTCAATTTACTTTTTTTTTGCATTATCTTTTTGTAACTCTACACACTTCTCTCAGCGATGCCCTCATATCTCTAACCTGCCCCCCTAGCCATGTTACAATCGAATTCCGTTCTCTAATCGGTAACGCCTCGGTGACAGCAATTGTAGAAAACGATAAGTTGGTAGCCATGTTGACGCGCCTGAGTCGGCCGCTCGTTCTACAATATAGCGTTTGTATAACAAAGGATGTAGCGTTAAATATTGTAGAAACTATTTTGAACGATGTGAACTTGGCTACGAATTGTCCATTCGTTTGTTCTGACCACGTGACTTTACGTTGAGATGACGTCATTCCCATAAGTTTCGTCACTTTTCGACAGCGTTAACGATTGCAGTGTCCTACCATTATGACGTCATTGCGCTTTTAATAAATAAGGGACAACCCTCCACAAACTTTAAGGGCTTGCTCAGTAGACGCAACTGAACAACCTTCCACAAGACTATTTTTTAGGAAACGAAAAAAAAATTCAGTCTCTCCATACAAAATGATAAACTTGATTGGACAATTTCTATGGCGAGGCCCATTTTTTTTTCGTTTCCTGAAAAAAGTCTATAGACAACCACTATGAGGAGCCAAGGAATGCGGTCGCTGTGACCAAAATCGGTGAAATGGCATCATCATCATCATAGTACAAAACAAAATTTACTTCATTCCAAAATAAAACAAATGCCCTTCTCAACTCACCCTGAACTCAAACAAATTAAAAGCATATCAGTTTCTACTCCAAGTGTTCACACCAATGGCTCAAGGCGTGCGAAATTGCAATACGCATATTAAAGCCTCTCCATGTCTCCATCATCACTAAACAGATACACACAGAAGGACGACTCGACACCCCAGGTCACCGGACGCCTCAGGGCGTCGAGAGCCACAAGGTGATTTCCGACCACTGAAGGTACGGGATTGTGGACGACAAGCAATGTGTATATTGCCGTCCGGCCATCCGTGAAGGCTCGAGTCCTAGTTGACGGTGCGATGAGTTCTACGCGCTCCCCAAAGAGATAACAGCCAAACTGAAGGTGCCCTGTAGGACCAATGCCTGCTAGGGCTGCCGGAATATTCGAAAGAGTTACCGTAGCCCTGAAACGCAAAGGGATTGAAAAACAAATTTGAAGATTTTCCGATCCATACAAAAACGGCCCTAACGGGGCCAGGGTTGGCTCCGAAAGGTAGGTAGCTCAGCCCTGGAATAAAAGGCACAGAAGAACGGGATGGGTTTTTTAATCAGTAAGAGTCTAACACTATCTCCCGCACCGCCCAAGGGCGGGGGATGTCATTTGGATGATATTTACCCACCAAAAAAAAACGGCCCCCTAAAATGAGCGAAAGCGCATGTATGTACACCTAGACATGTTTCGTGTATAGCAAGTATAGCGCAATTGACACTCGCAATCAGCATTTATTCAATACTAGTTTTTCCCCGCGGCTTCGCCCGTGTACATAAAACATACAACTTTATTTTTAGTTTATGCGAAACCTGAATATAGTTTGTTCAGACAATAACTGAATGGATTCCAATAGTTTTTACACCATGTTATATTTTTTTCCCAAAAATATTTAAAAAGTTCACAAGTTAAACACCAGCGACACTAAGTACAACACAGGTCACGGCAGGTCATAGCTGGTATAAGGAGCCATCAATCATCTGGGTGCAAGTGCAAAAACATCCCCTAAATCGCCTGGATGACCCAGTGACAGTGTATTTTTGCTGACATAACAAGCTTACAACACTGATGTTTCGTGACACAGTTATGAAATTTTGTACATGGATTCTTTATATATTCGCTTATATTAAAACTAATGTATAGCCTATGTCACAACTTACGCAGCTTTCTATTGATAAAAAAATTTTAGCAATCGGACCAGTACTTACTGAAATCTTAATATATATAAATCTCGTGTCACAATGTTTGTCCTCAATGGACTCCTAAACCACTTAACCGATTATAATAAAATTCGCACACCATGTGCAGTTCGATCCAACTTGAGAGATAGGATAGTTTAAATCTCAAATTATAGTCACAATTTTAATTTATTGCTAATTATTTGTCTGTTATTATTTGACAGTCACAATTATCTGTTAACTCCAAATGATTCTAACAGATGTCGATACCTTTCGATTGGGTTGAGTAAGTAATCAATAGATGGCGCTGCTATGTTTAGCCACAGCAACGCGTGGCCGGGTCAGCTAGTATTCCTATAAACAAAAACACACACTTTACCTCTATATAATATTAGTGTAGATTGACGTACATACGCTACACTATGTATAAGCGTTGTACATAGCTGGCCTTCTGTTGTATCTATTATGTATTTCATTCATGCATTCCAATACTCTAATTCCAATACGCTTCAGAATTGTACTGAAAGCATGCACGCATGCGGTAATTGATTGGTCTTATCTTCATTGTGAGGAATATTATGGACATCCCACCTATACGCGCAAAACGTTTTGGAAACACATTTATTGTGCGTTCAGTAAAGATGTGGAATTCCCTGCCGGAGTCTGTGTTTCCTGATAGCTACAACCTAGGGGTCTTTAAGTCATGAGTAAATAGTAACTTCCAGATAAGGGAGCAGTGGTGGCCAAGTGGTAACGGCCCCGACTTACGAGTTGTAGGTCGCGGGTTCGAACCCAGCCAGGCGCATTACTTTGTGTAATTTATTTCATCACCACTGCTCTCAAAACGGTGAAGGAAAACATCGTGAAGAA
This sequence comes from Mythimna albipuncta, assembly GCA_929112965.1. Taxonomy (NCBI): domain Eukaryota; kingdom Metazoa; phylum Arthropoda; class Insecta; order Lepidoptera; family Noctuidae; genus Mythimna; species Mythimna albipuncta. The sequence goes on from OV815982.1 coordinate 14,523,421, forward strand.
ACCGGCATGTCCTAGAACCGAAAATTCGAAGACATGTGACATTCACCAAAACGCACTGGGCCCGCATGGTAGATTACGGCCCATTTCCTCTCCTAAAGAGGAGGCCTGAGCCCCTACAGTGGGAACATTAAAAAGGCTGGTGATTAAGCGAGCTCCATCTTCGACCGTATCTTTGCTTTCCATCAGGTGGGATAAGTGTCAAATACAAGTTTATATCGAAAAAAAAACAGAATAACTGCAAGTCGAACTCACGCACAGAGGGTTCCATACAAACTTACTTAAGTAAATATGTAGCTATATTCTCAAATTGCATCTGGAAGATTTTTCCGAAACGCTAAAGAAATAGTACATTTTGATACAAGCGCAGAAAGTTTGTCATTGTGACCGAGGCGGAATTCGCACGAGCCGTAGGCGAGGGTGTTATGGCAGTGACAAATATGCACGTGTTTCAAACGATTTTTTTCAATACACTTACTGAAATAAATAAACGGGGGTTGACCGGTGACTCGTAGGGGGCGACGCGCACCCATCTTGATACAATAAATTTAATAAAACTATGGCGGGGGTGAGCACGCGTACATTTTTGCACTTGTGAAGGAAATAGCCTATTGCATGCCTGTAAGCAGTGGGATAAGAGAGGGTTTTCGATTGAGTGTATTGAAAGCTTTTTTTGTGTCCTACCTTACAGAAAATTTACTGTTTTCAGATTTATTTCTGTACTTGTGTTATAAGACATTGCTTTATGCAAAATTTTAGGATTCTGGGTTAGCGGAAAGTACCTTAGAATTTCGGTTCTCTGTGAGTGTGAGTGTTCACACTCAAGACACCTAAAACACACCTACATAGATATATGTTTTTTGCAATATAAACGGCCGTATCTTTTTTTTCCGTTAACTCAAAAGTTAAATTTTTTCACAGCTTCAAGAGACCGTGAACTTGAGTTTTAATTTCAGCTTGGTACCTCTAAGCATTCCCGAGATAAAGGGTCTTGACAAACGGACAACAAAGTGATCCTATAAGGGTTCAGTTTTTTCCTTATGAGAAACGGAACCTTAAAAAACATATATACGGTCGAATTGAGCTCCTCCTCCTTTTTTGAAGTCGGTTAAAAATAGAAAAAAAATCATTAAAATCACGGCTAAAAAACTACGTCATCAAATTGTTCCCACCACAATTCCCAACAAAAACATCCTGTGAGAATCTCATCAGAAATGCTATTTTGACGATCACAAATTCCATCTTTCATGTATACCTACAGGGTAGAAAGTCGAAGTGGGCCCCGGAGGGGAAATATTGACGTAGCCAATTTTTACTGAGAAGGAAACAGTCCCGTGTTTTCAAAAGTAACTTAAATAGCTTACAAACACTATAGTAAAGTGGCTTGGTTTTTTTTTAAACGATAAAAACCAGTGCTTGCCTGCGATCCCACCTGATGGTAAGCAGTGATGCAATCATTGATAGTGAGGCGCACTAGTTTATTAAGAGCCTATTCACTCTAGGCTTGCTTGATTTATTTATTTAATTTTAAATAGAACAACCGAAGGTATAAAAGACCCTGCTTGGGCGGAGCATCGCCGTGCCCTCGTGGGGGTGATCGGCGGCGGAGACCTCTCGCGCCGGGCCTTGGTCGAGGCCATGGTCCGGAGCGAGGAGAAGTGGCAGGCGGTCGCCAACTTCTGCGAAGCAGTAATACTCGCTAAGGAGGAGGTCAACCGCATCAGGCAACGGCGCTCTCGCCGCCGCCGGGATTCCGATCCCGATTTCCAGCCACCGTAGGCGCAGGCTTGCGGACAGTGAGCAATGGGTAGCTCGCTGTCCGGCCGTCCGGTAACTGTCCGGACCAAGCACAAGTCGTCGACAGCGCGCGCTGTTCCCGCGCGCCTCAAGGAGTTGTCAGCAACAGCAGGGGCCCAACCGGGTCGAAGCCTATTGGGGCCAGGGTTATCCGAAAGGGCGCTCGAGCCCTGGTATGAAGGCTTGAAGGAACGGGATGGGTTTTTTAATCAGTAACAGTCTGACACTATCTCCCGCTCCGCCCAAGAGCGGGGGTTGTCATAAGATGATTTTTCCCATCGGAAAAAAAAGGTATAAAAGACCTGTGTAAATTTTAAGTGTTTCCAAGTACAGAACATATTAATCTTCCTCTGTTCTGTGTTTCCAAGACAATTACTCGAAAATCCGTTCTTATTCCTATTGCTTTTAGACACGCAATTTACTTTTATCCGCACAGAAATAGTGCAGAAAAGTGCACGAGCTTACCCCCACCGCATTTTATCGTATCGTATTGGACTGGTCACCAATCGGCCTGCACAAGCCGCTGGACAGCTCACTGGTGCTACTTCTAAAGGACCTTAAAGACAAGGCTTTTCAATACACTTACTTGAAAACCCGCTCTTATCTACCGCTTTTGGGCACGCAATTTACTGTTTTTCGCACTAGTGCGGAAAAGTATATGTACTCGCCCCGCCACAATTTTATTGTATTTAGCGTATCACGGTGGACGTGGCGCGACCCTAACGTGTCGCGCGTCAATCCCCTTTTATTTATATCTTTGTAAGTGTATTAAAAAACGTCGTTTGATACATGTGGAATTTTATCACCGTAACACCCTCGCCTGCGGCTCGGTTGAATACCGCCTCGGTCCCTTTTGTTTATTTTAGGTAGAAAATCATCCAATTACATCTCCCGCCCTTGGGAGGCGCGTGAGGGCGTGACAAACCCACTCCTAGTTTCTTCGTTGCCTTAACCCCTTTCAGAAGCAAACCTATGGCCCAAGTAGACTTCAACCCAACTGGCCTCGGTCGCTATAACAAACTTTCTCCACTTTTATCAAACTATACTATTCTATCACCCGTCTCACATCTCTAGAGTTTACCATACTGTGAAATCTACCCCTCCAGGCCCGTTTCACGACGCCAAACTGATTGGATACATCCCCTTCGCTGTTGGCAAGGCTCACATCCCCGATTGATTAGTCGAAGACACATTTGATGCCAATTTATGTTCCGGAAACTATATTTAGATACAGTTTAGACGCAAGTTAGTTGGGCCGTTGGTTCGTGTGATTATACAACACTAGCTTTTGCTCGAGGCTTCGTCCACGTAGGTAAAATAGCCTATGTTACGCAGGAATAAAGCCGCTTTCTACCGGTGAAAAAATTATCGTAATCGGACCAGTACTTTCAGAGATTACCTCCTACAAACAAAAACACATAAAACAAACTTTAACTCTTTATTATATTAGTGTAGATAATGAAGAGGTAATTTTTTTTTTTTGTTTGTAGGAGGTAATATCGATAAATTAAATTTTTTTCAGCGATAAAAGCTGCTTTATTCCTGAGTGACATAGGCTATATTTATAATTACGTACGTGAGCGCAGCTGCGGGTAAATGCTAGTAAATTATAAAAACTATAGTACAATTCACGAATGATGGCGGCCGTGAAGTTTGCGCAGAAGGCTGCGCAGTAACGTGTTTTAGGAACCAAATGACGACGTGCGTGTGCGAGCAGAGTGTAGTATGCGCGAACTTTCGCAAAGGCTAACTTCACGGCCGCCATCATTCGTGAATTGTACTTTTCAGGTGATTTTTTTTAATAACTTGCCTTACACTAGATATTACTCCTGTTTAGTGGGTGTGTTCACAAACATGCAAACTCACGTACACAAGACACACAAACCCAGAGTAACTACGAGTATCTGTCGGCCATACAAATATTTGTTCTGTGCGGGAACGTAGTAATATCAACCTGGGGGTCTTTAAGTCTTGAGTGAATAGAGTACTTCTATGCAATATGCTCAATTTGACAGGCCTGTTGGTCTAGTGGTTAGTGACCCTGACTGCTAAGCCGGAGGTCGTGGGTTCGATTCCCACCCAGAACAAATGTTTGTGTGATGAGCACGATCATTTGTTCTGTGTCAGGGTGTAATTTATCTATAATATGTATGTATTTAGAAATATATAAGTATGTTTATCATTTGTCTAGTACCCATAACACAAGCTCTGCTTAGCTTGGGAGTAGACAGCGCTGTGTGATAGTCGTAAAATATTAAAAAAAAAAAAACATCAAACCTACGTCATCGCTTACCAGCAGATGAAAAAGTAGTCAAGCGAAATCCTTATACATCGAACCTTTTACAACGTCGTAAGTGACAGTAAGCGTTTTTCCAGGACTAGATTTTCTCTTCTTATGGAAGTGATTTTTGATTTATAAAATTCTTTATTGATATAAAATATAAACATAATTGTAAAACTTACACACCAAGTCACAATTCAGTCTTCAAATAATAACACTTTTCCAGACTATAGTCGCCTTTTTAAGTATTAATGCAATCAAGAATGTATACTTTAAAACATGATATAAAATAACTTAGATCCAAAATGCTTAAACATATGAAATCATTGCATTGATTCCATTAATATAATTAGGGGGTAGAACTAAATTAATACGCGCAAGCGTAAATGCTACGAGAAGCGGTCAGGTGATCGCGCGCACTCACCGACAACGAGCGACCCACCGCGCCCCGCGCTCCCTCGCATGTTAGCGGCGAGAGCGGGGGAGCGCCGGCGCAGCGCACGGTTCATGCGACGACGCGTTATCAGTATTGTGCGGGAACAATACGTAGTGATGTGGGAGCTTGTATGTACCATATCTATCGATATTAGGCAAGTCTTTCACTTCAGTTAGTCCTAAGTCAGCAATTAAAGTGTTATAATGACATTTATTTTTACTATAAAATTTACGAGTTAATTTTAAAATATATTGGGTAATATTTGGTAATTTTATATTAAAGTGAAGTATTTTAAGATTAGTTTTGAATGGGGTATTGTAAGCAATTTTAACAGCTTTATTTTGAAGAACTTGTAAAAGGTTATAATTGGATTGACAAGTACTGCTCCATACCGGGCAAGAATAGGTGATGCAAGGTCTAATTAATGTTGTGTATAGCCTTAATTTTGTCTTAGGACTGAGTCTACTTTTGCGGTTAAGTATGGGACTTAGGGAACCTAGTGCTTGTGCTCCCTTGACACGTAATTTAGCTATGTGTTTACTCCAGTTGAGCTTTTTGTCCAATGTAACACCCAGGTAACTAACAGCTGCGCTCCAAGGAATAGACTGTCCAACAATTTTTAAAGTTCTTTTAGGGATGCTACGTTGACGAGTAAAAAGTATCGCTTCTGTCTTAGACTCATTTAACTTCAGCTTCCATTTATTGAAGTAAGACTGGAGTAGTTCTAGGGACATCTGAAGTCGGCTAATGATAATATCTACATCGTTATCTGATGTATAAGACGCTGTATCGTCGGCAAAACAGGCCAAGTGAGTACGGACTTGTACGGGAATGTCATTTACAAATAGGATGAAGAGGTAAGGACCAAGTACCGAACCTTGTGGCACTCCTGCTGACACCATCCGAGGCGAAGACCTGTTAGAGCCAATATGCACCACGAATTTGCGGTTACTAAGGTAAGACTGAATCAGTTTGACTAAATCCATAGGAATTCCGTAGGAGATAAGCTTGTATAACAGGCCTTCGTGCCAGACGGTATCGAAAGCTTTCTCAATATCAAGGAGGAACATACCGGTAGACTGTTTAAAATTAAGATGATAGGAAATGTGTTCTGACACTCGAGCCAATTGTTGTACCGTAGAGTGGGATGAACGAAAGCCAAATTGCTCGTTCCGGATAAGCCGTTCGGAGCAACCTCTCAACCGATCATATATTATTACTTCGAACAACTTACCTAAGACTGGTAGAAGGCTGATGGGCCTATAATTTATTGGCAAAGTGGCATCTTTTCCTGGTTTTTTCAGTGCAATAACTTTTGCAGTCTTCCACATATGAGGAAAATACCCTAACTTGACACAACCATTAAATATTTTGGTAATATACACAACAGACTTTTGCGAGAGGTTTTTAAGCATAATGTTGTGTATTCCATCATCACCAGGAGCCTTTCTGGTCTTAAGTTTACATATAACTTTCCAGACTTCAGCAGGCCGAACCGGTTGATGTAAGTCACCTGTGATGTAATTATTTAAAAGGCTCATAGCTGAATGGACGTCCGCTTCGACACTATCGCTAGACCAATCCTGAGTTAAACTCATGTTCTTCGCGAAAGTATCTGCTAAGACAGCACATTGCTCAGACGTGTTAGCCGTTAATGAGCCTACAGGTGTTCTAAGTGGGGGTATTACGTCAGATTTTGGTTTAAGAGTTTTCGCCAGTCGCCATATATCATTGCCAGGTTTATCAACTTCAGAGAGTTTGGAATTCCATATCATATCTTGATGTTTTGTTATGCATAATTTAATCAGTTTTTGTAAATTATTGATATCTGATCTTAACTGTCTTTTATCTGCAAACATTGCTTTTTGTTCTTTACGTCTTAGTTGATTTTTGTACTTAATAACTTTTTTAATATGACTAGGTAGGACACTGCCAGTGTTAACATGTTCTTTGGCAGTGATAAATTTATCTCTGGCTTCAGTTACGCATTGATGTAAGTGACTAACGGCTTCGTCAATTTCCGACTCAGACTTAAATACACTGGAGTTTAAGAATATCTGTTGATCAAGAAAAGACCGGTATTTTTTCCAATCAGTGTCACGATAAGAGTAGACTTTAGGAATTGGCTTACGAGGACAAAAACCATTGACTGTAAACAGTAAGGGAAAGTGGTTGGATGATAAGGCAGGTAATGCCTGAATTTCATGGATACTATTGACATTTAGCGATAAAACTAAGTCAGGATTGGTAGGAGTAAGATCAGCTCGGTAATTAACCTGTGAAGGTGTGTCCGGGTAATGTATAATATAGTCGTGGTTCAACATATGATGAAACAGTATATTACCTCGAGTGTTTACATAACTACTATTCCAGTACCCATGGTTAGCATTAAAGTCACCCATTACTACCACATGGGGCCCAAGAGAAAATAAAATATCCAAGTCACTGCCTTCAAGCCGCAAATTGGGAGATTGGTAAGCTGAAACAAACACATAATTCTTGCCTCCAATTTCCAGACCAATAGCAATCGCTTCGATATGTTTAGTTTTGGGGATAACGATTTGTCTAGCCTCAAGTCTATCATTAACCAATATGGCTACTCCTTGCCCTCGTCCGCTGTGGTGTTTATCTTGACGATAGCAAATATAACCTGGTGTACTAATGGAAATGTTACTAGTGAGTTTAGTTTCACAGACAGCTATAATATCAACAGATAGGGTACATACCGCCAAATCAAGTAGTTCACACATTTTAGACCGTACTCCGTCAGAGTTCCAGGAAAGTAGTGTCAATTCGTAAGAATTATACATAGTGACCAAGGTGAGTTAAAACTAACATAACTTTATCCAACATGGACTCACAGGCAGAAAATTGCGGTTTAAGATTTTTGATACAGATTAGTATTTCTAACATCTCTTTTGTCACTGGGTCATCCGACGGTAGCTCCAGGTGATCATTCGAAGTAAGGTCATGGCTTAAGTGGGTCTTGACAGCAGCAGCATAAGAAGGCTTCTTAGGTATGAATGGCACATCTATAGGATCTGTAGACAGGTACTTAACAGTGGAGGACCTTGAGGGGAGATTTTCACGCCGTGATTGAACGTGCTTCAAGTATGCGAGACGGGTCTCACACTTATGGTAGTTTGCAGGGTGACTCTGGTCACAGTTACAACATCGTGCGGGTTCGATCCGGTCTTTTTTAGGACATTCACTTGTCGCATGAGGTTCCGTACATTTAACACACCTAGCCGGCATATTGCAATTTCTGGATGCATGGCCGTAGTTTTGACATCTATAGCATTGTGTGGCAGCAGACTTCTTGGGCATGAATTTTTGAATCGTTACCACGCAGTTAAATAAATATTTGATTTTACGAAACTTTGCAATGTCCGTTCCAGCCGGGAGTACTACTAAAAAAGGTGGGCAAGATAACGTACTCACTTGTTGAGTCTTCAATTGTGAAACTGTTATTCCTGAAAATCCTAGTTTATGAAGTTCATCAGGTAAATCTTGTTCAATATAGGACGGCAATCCTTTTATCACCATTTTAGGTACTTTTTCATCTTTACGGGTGTAGGTGAGGAAAGCAACGTTTTCCTTGCGAAGTCCTTCTTTCGCAATTTGATGAGCTTCCGATGTATAAAAGATAACAGCAACTTTGTTGTTGGCTCTGTACTGAAGATGAAACCTATTTGTGAAACGGGCGATTAGGTTTTTAATCGACTCATGTGTCCAATCTTCCTGTATCTCAAGAATCAGAGGAGGAATATGTCCCGTCTTCTTAGCTCCGGTAGAGGCATCTCTGTAGCGTATATTTGTTGCTGATTCATTCTTGTCGTCCACAGAGAGGTCTTTGAATTTGTTGTGCAGCGGTAATCTTCGCGATTCATCAAACTTCTCCGAGTTTCTAGAAACAGCAGGGCGCTTAGCGAGTTGCCAAGGGCCAATGAGGTCTTCAGCAGGTTTTTTCATTCTTATGGAAGTAAAAAGTTAAAAAGTATTCATGATAATTACATTTTATAAAAAAATATTTCTTTACAATTACCGATCTAATAGAATTGTTGCTACTGACATAGGTATTTTCGTAAATACTTTTTAACTGTGGAAGTTGAGAAAACTCATTCCCGCAAGAAATCCAAATTGTCGCTTACGATGTTTTTCCTAAAAAAAATCGAGATATCGTCTATAGAAATAAAATTTAAGTATGTGTTTATAACGTTAAAATATTATTTTTTGCGTCTTTAATTAAAATATTCAAAAGGTTAATGGATATAAAAGTATTTGCGATACCTCTAACAATAATGCATTTTTTTTCTCTGAAATAGCTTGACCGATTTTGACGGTAATACTGGTAGATAAGTTTTTTTTTTGGCGGGTAATTATCATCCAAATGACATCCCCCGCCCTTTGGCGGAGAGGGAGATAGTGTCAGACTCGACTAAAAACCCACCCCGTTCCTTCTTGCCTTTCATACTGAGGCACTGGTAGATAGCTGATGTTATAAGATGTAATTTTATTAAAGATAATTTCTTATATTTAATTATTAGGTAAAAAAAAATGTTAGGTATTACGATGTTATTTACTAGGTTAAGTTTATATTTTTATTATTATTATTATTTTGTATTTTCATAGTTGTATTATAGTTGATTTTAGATAAGTGTTAGTAATAAGATAATTGATTTGTTGCCATTTTTAAAACCACTATTGTATTGGGTCCAACCTGTAAAGGTAGTGTGTGTTTTTAAGAAATAAATAAATAAATAATAAATAAATAATTTAGGCTACATTTATTTAGAAAAACGAATTTTAAGGATCCTAGTGTAGTCCTAAATCGCAATGTTAGTACAAATCAGGGTAAGGGTAACGGCCAAGTACGAGTCGGACTCGGCCATGGAGGGTTCCGTAGCAGCAAGTAACATAATCGATAAATATAAATCGATGTTTTAATAAAAGTGTTTTTTTTTTAGATTTATGACGTATTAAAAAAACTAATTACTAGATCTCGTTCAAACCAATAGTCGTTAGTAGTTTACATGGTATTGTACATCATAATGTTTTTTTTTAGTTTTATCATTCTCTTATTTTAGAAGTTACAGGGGGGGAACACACATTTTACCACTTTGGAAGTGTTTCTCGCGTAAACTATTCAATTTAGAAAAAAATTATATTAGAGACCTCAATATCATTTTTGAAGATCTATTCATAGACACCCCACACGTATGGGTTTGTTGAAAAAAAAATTCTGAGTTTCAGTTCTAAGTATGACCCCCAAAATTTATTGCTCTTTTTCTATTTTTGTATGAAAATCTTAAAGCGGTTCACAGAATATATCTACTTACTAAGTTTTAACAGTATAGCTCTTATAGTTTCGGAAAAAAGTGGCTGTGACATACGGACGGACAGACAGACAAACAGACATGACGAATCTATAAGGGTTTCGTTTTTTGCCATTTGGCTACGGAACCCTAAAAATCGAAATCAATTACGAGATTTTCAGATGAAAAAGTGCCAACAAGGTTTTCAGTGTTCAATCTGGCTTTACGCGTTAATGAAGAGGCACTTGAATAACTTATTTAATTACTCCCGTTAATTTGTTCAGAAAAACTAGGAAGCGCCCTCTGCGATGTGACAGAGTGGTTCTTAGGTGGACAGACATTCTCTCCCAATGCAATAACACTTAGGATAGTTTTTATCTAGGAAAACGTTCCCTTAGAACAATTTTCTAGTTAAAAGCAGGCAAAACTGCGTGCAGCAGCTAGTAACTGCATAACTATTTCAGACACATTTTTTGGGAAATCATTTAATGACATCTCCTGCTATTTGGTGTCAGCTCACACCTGTTCCTTCTTTGCCTTCGTTCTAGGACCTATGGACCCAGATGGTTTCGACCTTTCTGGGCCCTTACAGTTTTGCTGTGTGCGCATGGAACACTACGCTCCGTCGACGACTTGGGCTTAATCCGGACGGTTTCCAGACGGTCTGACGGCTCCCGTGGTCGTTTGCGGGGACTTCAACGCCTGGAATACGGCCTGGGGTTCCCGGTACACGAACCCACGGGGTCAGATGCTGGAGGACTGGGCTTTGGAGCTGGGCCTGGTCGTCCTGAACCGGGGTTCTGTCCCCACGTTGGTGCGGATGCGGGGTGAATCAGTGGTGGACATCTCGTTCGCCAGCCCCGCTCTGTCGCCGCGTGTCGTCGACTGGCGCGTTATGGAGGAGGTGGAGACGTACTCCGACCACCGGTACATCCGGTTGGACGTCTCCGCCGAAACCTCGGCCGCGCCGGTCCGACAGAGCCCTTGCGGTCCGCGGTGGGCGCTTAGACAGATGGACCGGGAGCTCCTCCTGGAAGCCGCGACGGTACAGGCCTGGGTGCAAGCACCGGACAGGCCTGTCGACATAGACGTCGAGGCGGAGTGGTTCCGGGAGGCCATGTCGCAAATCTGCGACGCGGCAATGCCCCGAGTCCGTCCAGGGCGAGCTAAGCGCCAGGTGTGCTGGTGGTCGCCGGAGATTGCTGCACTGCGCAACGCATGCAGTCACGCGCGGCGCCGGTACGCCAGACACTGCAGGCGCCGCATCCGCCCGCCGGATGCGGAGGCCAGAGAGGCGGAACTGTATGAGGGATACAGAGCAGCAAAACACACCCTCCGAACGGAGATCAAGCGGGCCAAACTGGAGGCCCGCAACGTGTGGCTGGGGTCTCTGAACGCGGACCCATGGGGGCGCCCGTACAAATTGGTACGGGAAAAGCTCCGTCCCTGGGCTCCCCCACTGACTCAGAGTCTCCGGCCCCAGATCGTAGAGGGTGCGGTGAACGCTCTGTTCCCTGCGCGGGGGGAACACTCCCCCCCGCCCATGGCTCCACCTCCACTGCCAGCGGTGTCTGACGCGGACCGCAACAGCGACGATGACGACAATGCTCCAGAGGTGACCGAGGTAGAGTTGAGAGTGGCGGTGCGAAGGCTGAGTGCCAAAAACACCGCCCCAGGACCCGACGGCTTGCCTGGAAGGGCCTGGGTCCTGGCCATGGAGGCTCTCGGGCCTCGACTGAGAGGGCTCTTCAGCGCATGCATGGAGAGGGGCCAGTTCCCACTTTGCTGGAAGACGGGGAAACTGGTCCTCATAGCGAAGCCAGGGCGCCCTGCGGACTCTCCGTCCGCGTACCGGCCCATTGTGCTGCTCGACGAGGTGGGCAAGCTCTTTGAGAGAGTCATTGCAAACCGCCTCGTCGGGCGCCTAACACGGGTGGGGCCGGACCTTTCGGACGGACAGTTCGGCTTTCGCAGGATGCGCTCTACAGTGGACGCCATCATGCGCGTGCGAGCCCTCACGACGGGGGATGCGGTGTCCCGGAGCAGGTGTGTCGTGGCAGTGTCCTTGGACATTGCCAACGCGTTCAACTCCCTGCCCTGGAGTACGATCCGGAGGGCACTCCAGTACCACCGGGTGCCCGAGTACCTCTGTCGAGTGGTCGAGGCCTATCTTTCGGAGAGACTTATAGTCTACCCCGGTCACCAGGGAGACTGGAAACGTCGAGAGATGTCGTGCGGTGTTCCGCAGGGGTCGGTACTAGAGCCACCCTTGTGGAACATTGGGTACGACTACGTGCTGCGCGGCGACTTCCCTGACGGGGTCAGCGTGGTTTGCTACGCAGACGACACGCTGGTCCTAGCGCGGGGAGAGTCGTACCAGGCGGCGGTCGCTCTAGCGACACGCGGGGTTGCGATAGTCGTTGATCGGATCCAGGAGTTGGGACTCAAGGTGGCGCTTCACAAATCCGAGGCGATGTGTTTTCACGGTCGCCGGTCTCGGAACGCGCCGCCATTGAGTTCCCAACTAACGGTAGGAGGAGTTCACATCGGTGTCGGGTCGACGATGAAGTACCTGGGACTCGTCCTCGACAGCCGGTGGAATTTCGTGGAGCATTTCCGACGTCTGGCTCCCAAACTCAGCCGGGCTGGGGCTGCGCTCAAGCGGCTCCTGCCCAACCTTGGGGGTCCAGACGCCTCCTGCCGGAGGCTCTACGCGGGGATCGTTCGGTCCATGGCCCTCTACGGGGCGCCGGTGTGGGCGCCGTCGCTGAAAAAGCAACCGGCGGCCATACTGAACGCCTGCCAGAGGGTCATGGCGATAAGGATGGTGCGGGGATACTGCACGGTCTCCCGCGAAGCGGCGAGCCTTCTGGCTGGCCTACCACCGTGGGATCTGGAGGCAACAGTCCTTGCACACATGCACGATATGCGCGTGGAGATGCAACGCCGGGGTGAAAGTCCACTGCCGCGACAGGTCACGGCATGGCGGACAGAGCTCCGGCGGGATCTCATGGTGAAATGGCGTCAACGACTATCGCAACCCAGTGCTGGGCACGCCACAATCATGGCGGTAAGTCCCCTCTTTGAGGCGTGGCTGGAAAGGCCTCACGGCGTCCTTACCTTCCGCATGACGCAGGTCCTCACCGGACATGGTTCGTTCGGGAGTTTCCTACACCGGATTCATGCGGAAGTGACGCCCGGGTGTCGCCACTGTGCGGAACGCCCGGAGGACACGGTGGAGCACACAGTCGAGGTGTGCCCTGCTTGGGCGGAGCATCGCCGTGCCCTCGTGGGGGCGATCGGCGCCGCCGTCGCCGGGATTCTGATCCCGATTTCCGGCCAACGTAGACGCGGGCTTGCGGACAGTGAGCAATGGGTAGCTCGCTGTCCGGCCGTCCGGTAACTGTCCGGACCAAGCCCAAGTCGTCGACGGCGCGCACTGTTCCCGCGCACCTCAAGGAGTTGTCAGCAACAGCAGGGACCCAGCCGGGTCGAAGCCTACTGGGGCCAGGGTTATCCGAAAGGGCGCTCGAGCCCCGGTATGAAGGCTAGAAGGAACGGGGTGGGTCTTTTAGTCAGTAAGAGTCTGACACTATCTCCCGCTCCGCCCAAGGGCGGGGGATGTCAATGCATGATTTTTCCCACCATAAAAAAAAAAAAAAGACGGTCTGACGGCAACCTACCCATTTCTCGCCGTTCGCAAACCCGCGGATTCGGTGGTTTTAAATACACAGGATACTTTTTATCTCAGGAGAACGTTCCCTTAGAACAATTTTCAACTTTAACATAAACAAACCCGCGTGCTAGTAATTGCATAAACATTTCAGCTCTGCAGTATACTCCCCCTCTTACTACAGCATTAGCTTCTAATCAACGCTTTACGACCATCCTGTATATATCAGAGCTATATTGATGACGTAACCGTTGCCTAGCAACGCCTAAACTAGACACCAATTTATGTAAATTAGCTAGTTCATGACGTCACTAAATGGCTATTAACGCCCTACCCTTTGGGCTCCTAATTTAGTGGGAGGAGTGTTTAGTGTTTTCAACCTGACGGGAATTTTGAGGAGATCGATTTAGAATCTGGAAAAAGTTTCTGCAAGCTTTTATTTGCCATGTTCGTATTTTTTTTTTTAAGTTTAAAACTAGAGCGTGACTGTGATCTCACCTGATGGTAAGCAGAGATGCAATCGTTGATGGGGAATCACACTTTTTATTTAAAGCAAAGCATTTCGACTGGCCTGTTGGTCTAGTGGTTAGTGACTCTGACTGCTTTGTTGGAGGTCGTGGGTTCGATTTCCACACAGGACAAATGTTTGTGTGATTAGCATGATCATATGTTCTGTGTCTGGGTGTAATTTATCTATAATATGTATGTACATATTTAGAAATATTTAAGTATCTTGTCTGATTTTCTCTTCTTTTCAGGTCTTGACAGAAGAAAAAGGCTAGCAGACATGCGGGTGGTCATCACTCAGCACTTCACAGAAAGAACCGTCACTCCGGGTGGCGATGTGAGTATTCATAAACTCTTACTTCTTTTACCAGGAGCGACTTTGCCCGCGTCCAAGTCAAAAATATGTAGCCTTGGTCACTCAAGGATAAAGAAGCATTCTACTGGTAAATAAATTTTAAAATAAGTCTATTAGTTTTGATGAATAATCATTACAAACAAATAGACAAAAATCCAAAAAAATCTTCTTTTCTTGAAGTAAGTCTTCAGGTCGTGATCGTAGTTCGTAGGTTCAATTTCAAGCTGGTGCTTTTCTTTTTAAAGCTTATTTCACTATAACTGCTCAAAAAATGGTGAACGAAAACGTCGTGACGAAAAAACCAGCATAACCCAAAACCAAAAGAGTGTTAGAATGTTACAGTGTTAAAGAGCGATTTTCACAACAAAAATACACGTAGTAAACACGAAATTGTGTTACCCAAATGGAGACTAGCTAAGACTAGCAAGTCATTCTTAGTTAACAGCATTCGCTTTTATAATAAGCTGCCAAAGGCTGTAACAGAATTTAGTGAGGGAAAATTCAAAAGTCATATCAAGCGTGTCCTAACCGAAAAAGCATATTACAAGGTTAAAGACTATGTCGAGGACACGCTTGTTTGGCAATGACTACCTCTGCACATGTGGCCCCTGGTAAATCATAAATATTTTGTCTATTAACAGCTCCACCTTTGTTTTAATAATTATATATACATTTTTTTTTTCTCTGACACATTGCTTTTGCAATATTTTTATTTCAACTGCCATAAATTTGTTAGTAATTTATTTTGTTAATATTTTATTGATAGTTGTAATTATTATATTATTCCTGTTTTTTTTTTTATATAGCCTCTTTTTGTATTGTAAATGTGAGAACACTGTATACTCCACGAACTCTTAGACTACTTCCTATTACGACTTACTTTTTTTTTTACTGAGAAAATTTTGATTGTGCTTTTGTGTACAATATTTGACTGGTCTACACTGTTCTTACATAACATTTATCAATATTGTAAAACAACCACTTTTTTAAAAGAGTAACCATGGAGTTTCTTGCCGGTTCTTCTCCATAGGAAACGACCAATTTGGAACCGTGCACTAACTTCTGACGTTTTATAAGTGCCCATGTAGGCCTATGTGAAATAAAAATATTTTTGATTTTTTGATTTTGATTTTTTTAAATTACAATTAATGTAATGTGTGGAAAGTATTTGACCAATATTGAATACCGCTAATAAAATAAGAACAGTTTGAGCTGTACACAGGCTAGTCATCTTTTCTCTACAATTTCATTATCGGTTATTTTGGGAAGATATAGTCAAGCTTCTACATTTTGTGCTACTTGAGTCCACGTTTACCTTTCAGAGGTTTTTTTTTTATGGTGGAAAAATGATCAATGACAACCCCCGCTCTTAGATGGGGCGGGAGATACTATCAGACTCTTACTGACTATAAACCAACCGTGTTCCTTCAAGCCTTCATATCCCGGTATGAAGGCTTTAAGGAACGGGGTGGCTCGAGCTGTCTTTCGAAACTAACCCTGGCCCCGGTAGGCTACCCAGCTGGGCCCCTACTGTTGCTGTCAACTCCTTGAGGCGCGCGAGAATAGTGCGCGCCATCGACGACTTGGGCTCGGTCCAGACAGTTACCGGACGATCGAACAGCGAGCTACCCATTCACTGGGGTCCTACTATGAGCCCTTAAAGTGATCCAATTAACGATCTAAACTCAATTTGTAAGAAACTTCGCCCTCTTTTCTCTCTTATAGAGTAGTCAGCTAGAAAACAACAGTCTCGTCTAGTTTTAAGTCCCGTCTAGTTTAAATTAACGAAATATTGACGTGCAAAAGTGTTATTAAAATTTATAAACTTTTTGCAAAATAAAAATCAATTATCATTTTACTGTTTCAGATCAGCATGCAATGTGCAGCAAGCGGAGATAGACCGCCTCAGTTTGTGTGGGAACGAGACGGAATCGTTGTGTCTAGTAATACTGACCCAAGGTAATATATTTATCAATGAGTATCTATTGAAATATCAGAAATGAAGATATCCGCAGCAGAACCAAGGTTGCTGACATAGCACAAAGAATCGCCAAACTTAAGTGGCAATGGGCAGGGCACATTGCTCGCAAAACAGATGGCCGTTGGGGCCGAAAGGTTCTGGAGTGGCGACCGCGTACCGGAAAACGCAGCGTTGGAAGGCCTCGTGCTTCGAAAATTTGTAGATCTTTACCAGTCATTACGGGAAGACAGAAACGAGAAAATCTGCCGCCAGTCTAGCCAAGTTATCAGGTTACCCAATGCTGTGTTGTAGAGGTCAAATAGCCATGTCGCTTTACATGACGATAATTCGGTGATTTCAAATTAGATATCTTAAAGAACAATTTAGGGGGTTTTAAACCTGAAACTTGGCATAAATTCTAACGTAAATGATTACATTCACGTTAGAATTTGAAAGAAGACTGTCATTATTCGTTTTTTTTTTTTTAACTTACTAATACGAACGAGATGGGACAGATTCCACCAGAACTGGTATAAAGAAACCCGGGCGCGCGAAAGGAAGGAGTGGAAGGAAGGCTTTGCCCAGGAGTGAGACAGAACTGGCTAACAAAAAAACTTAAAAATATGCTTTAAGGGAGTTAAAGTTTTTATGAAAACACTCGCGAACAAACTCGTAGGATAAGTGCCAGTTTCTTATACACTCAGGGAACCAGCACTAACCCAGAGGCCATATAATTTCCAGATACGCCCTCGGCCAGCTGATGACGTCAGACAACTCAGTGGCATCCCAGCTGAACATCACTCGAGTGAGGGTCGAAGACGGTGGCCTGTATTCCTGTACCGCCAGGGAAGGTGATCATGTGGCTTCTCATGAGAACAGACTGGATGTTTATGGTCAGTAGTTTGTCTTATAATTATCTTCGTACTCGACTCCACCTCATATGTATGTATACAGTTACGGTCTGTTCACGACCTGGTCGCTGTGAGCGGTAGCTAAGCATGAAGCGGCGAGCGGTACAATCATAAGCATCTTTTGGTCAGTACTTTGTCTTATAATTGTCTTCAATACGTAGATCATTACGTTCCACTAATTTAGGCATACAATATTTGAAATTTAAATACTGCATGCTTAAATTGTGTGTTTGAATACATTTTAAAAGTTACAAGGGCCCTGTAAATTTTGCTAGCATTTCTTTTAGACGCATTTGTGCTATCGACGCACGCTTGGTCCTTATCAGACGACCGGATGGCAAGCTGCCTATTGCATGCTGTCCGGGAGCCCTCGACTACGATGGCTGAATATATCGTTAGCTCAGTTTTATATCTCCTATGATGTCTGTTTGCAGGACCACCATACATCAGATCCCTGCCACCAGTGAAAGTACAGAGTGGAGAGTCAGTTAATTTAAGATGTCCGTTTTATGGATATCCAATAAGGTAATGAATTTAACTTTCTGTTTATAAGTACCATCATTCTGTTCTCATAAGCAACGCCACCAAATTAGTTACTACTGTTGTTGTCATATGGCTTTTTTTTAAATTATCATGCACATATTTTTCTTTGTCTTTCCATTATTCCTATACTTGGTTGACTAGCAGAATATGCTTAAGGCTATCCAGTTCCATGGAAGTATTAGACAACTACTGCTGCTCTTATTGCTTCTTATTCTATTCTGGCCAGTTGTCCCCAATAAGAAACAATCAATAGTAACTGCGCAATAGTTTCTAATGTTTTATAAGTTCCCATGTAGATCTTTATGAAATGTTTATTTTGAACAGGATCCTTGAAATTAAATCAAGGATCAGAATGTGCATCATTGGCCTAAAAGTTCCTTTAAAAAATATTTTCATACTAGCATCCTACTGCGCTTCAGCTCTTATTAAGTGCTCTATTTATCCCAGTGAAACCATGAATTTTGTTCGTATACAACGTAGCTCAATCATTATCGTCATCTTCCTGCCCTTATATCATATTATTTGGGGTCTGCGAAACACTTTTTATCTCCCTTTTTGTTTTGTCACCCGTCACGCTATCACTAACTCCCTTTTTCCTCATAACACTTCTCACACAATATATCCGTCTTTTCTTTGGCCTCCCTCTCCATCCATCTACATGTATACTTATAACTCTTTTAGCAATATGCGTTTCATCTTTCTTCTTCACTTATATTAAGACAAAAGATCCTGTTTAATTTTGAATGTAAAATGTAGCTTACTCATTAGTAGATTTTTTCCATCAGTAAAAGAGTTTTTGACATCGGATCGTACTTTCAACGAGCACTTCAAATAATTTTACATCCTAACATTATTATGTTCACATTCCAGCAAGATAGACTGGGAATTCCAAGGCAAGCTGCTCACATCAAACGCGATCTTCCAATCCCGCTACAAGAGGTCTCATCAAAAGCGCAAAACAAGACGAAACGCACCAAGCGTCAACATTAATGGAATTCTTTCCATACCTGATATATCCAAAGAATCTAATGGTGCTGTATATACTTGTATAGTAACCAGTCCTTCAGGAGAAATGGCTAGAAGAGCCTTTGAGATACAGGTCATAGAAGCTCCAGTATTAGATGATCTGTTGCTAGGAACGAATCTACAGGAAGGACAGATTGTAAATATATATTGTAATGTTAGGACTGGGGATCTGCCGATACATTTTGAGTGGTTGAAGGATGGGAAGAGGATTCCTAGTGGTTTGAAGGTAAAATTTTTGATGACTCGTTTTTATTTCTTGATGTTTTTGGGTCTGCTTTGAACATGTTTACTGAACGAATACCTAATCCATCTATGAAGCATATATAGAGTTTTGTTTATTTGTTGACAACATGCAAAAGCGCTGCTGCAGAGTATTTATTAATAAAAAAAAAACCAATAGATGATGTCCTTCACTAAAAAAAATATGTAATAAGAAGGAATTAAATGGACATTGGCAATAGTGTTATTTTATTATGAATATACAAGATGTAAGGAACAGGTTTCCACAAACTTTAAGGGCTTGTTCGGGCGGTGTTGTTGAGGAAACTGAATAACCTACCTTACGACGTTTTTTCAGTCCGAAAAAAAATCGGCCTCTCCATACAAAATTATAAACTTGATTGGACAGTTTGTAGGAAGAAACCAAATTTTTTTTTCTTTGTGTCTTGTGGAAGATTGTTCAGTTTTGTCTAGTTAACAAGCTTTTTAAATTTGTGGAGACTCGTCCCTTACTCCCTGTATGTATAGATACCTAAGTGTTTTATTTAGGTTCATACTTAAACATTTTGGTTAGCTATGAAAAAAATATTTCATCGTTTACTCTAACGTGATCTGCAGTAATAAAGGCAACTTTAAAAAATAGTTAAGTTGATAACTCAAATTTACTATGTTTCAGGTCGTAGAAAGAAATTCAGAGCTCTTCAGTGCTCTGGTAATCAAGAAAGTGTCCTTAGAACATTGTGGTACCTACACATGTGTAGCATCCAATCACGTGGCTAAAGTCAATAGATCTACTGAACTGTATATCAAAGGTAATTTTTCAAACAAAAATCAGCTTTAAGACTTTGTCAACAAAGCAATATGAGTTGGTTATTGTACCAGAACATAGCGTAAAACTAATTCATTAAATACCTCTAAAAATCTATATTAGCGCTTCATAATGTACACATAAAGCAAAAAAAAAATAAAGACAATATATTTATGGAAACCTTGCACAACTAAAAAAAATTCTAAATGATGACATTTATTCAAAATCTTCTCAGATTAAAAAAAACATGTCTTTAGTGTAATATTAGAGTGAGCGGCGGAAGTTACCGAATGCCAGCCGAGCGTTCAGGCGCTTTCTGTCTTTCATCGCGTTGTCTCTCTATTAAACATTGCTTGCGATGGAACAAAAACCTTTTCAAGTATACATACGTCGACGAGAGATTGATCGGGAAGGACCCTGTTAAGCCTTCTTCTTCTTTTTGTATCAATGCTCTGAAACTGTATTTTTTCTGACCAATATTTGGCTACCAACCAATATTTGGCAGGCAAACAATACAACACTATTGTTGGCCTCGTATAGATTCTGAAAACTGCAGGTGGTTCAGCAGGATGGCAGCATAGCAGGTCTCAAACTCTTAAACCTTATCATCTCTTGATACTTCTAGTTCACTTTAAATTCTAAGCTATTCATCTTCTACAGTTGCACCAAAATGGCTTGAAGAGCCAACCAACTCGTCTCTTCTTCTTGGCAGAAGAGGCACAGTATCGTGCAGTGCCAGTGGCTACCCGCAACCTCAAGTACACTGGATGAAGAAAGATGGTATGGCTTTATGATTTCACGTAATACGCTTACTAGGAAATAAGTTCTTATTGCACTGTTTTTGGTTTTAAAATGCAGTGTCACACACATCTGTTTTGCTTTTGAATCTACTTATATATTACTAACTATCTACAGCGGAATCACCCGCATATTTGTATGATTCTTTGAAACCGAGAGAATATCTCATTCATCTGGGCTAGTTTTCATACAATCTTTTTTGTGTCGTAAGCCTAGGTGCAAATGAGTGCTTTGATATATTTAGTGATCGGGGAAAATCAATATGCAAATAAAAATATTAAATTGAGAAGAAGAAACTAGGCTCGATTTCAAAGAATTACCCGGTTACTGATCCGCTCATTTTGGTCGTAGCATGATGTTACTTAGCCTTCCTTGACAAATAGGCTATGCAACACTAAAAAATATTCCATTCGAGCTAGTTATCCTGACATTAGCACGTTCAATCAAATAAAATCTTCAGTTCTATGCTTTTGAGCTTTTGGCTCTGGCTTCGATCGCATCCATAAAATATAGCCTATGTCACTCAGGAATAATGCAGCTTTCTATCGGTGAAAAAATTTTAGCAATCCGACCAGTGCTTCCAGACATTACCTACTACAATTAAAAAAAAAACTTGACCTCTTTATAATATTAGTGTAGATAATATATATAATATATACTATATATATATAGACTAGCTGTCCCCCACATTTCTGGTTATCCATAGACATAAAGAAACTGCAACAGGTTTTATTTCCAGCTCTTCTGGGCACTTGGCAGCCAGTCCTCGAGCTGGCTGGCGGTGGCATCCTCAGCCTGCCAAACGGAACCCTCATCATTGAAGAAGTGTCTCTTACTGACGAAGGATTATACTCCTGTAATGTGGAGAATGGAGTGGGCCAGCCTTTGAGCAAGACGGTGTGGATGAGTGTTAATAGTGAGTAGTGTTTAAATAAGAATAATGTAATCAAACAAGGTCATAAACTTTTGGGCCTTTTGTTTGAGCTGCGATAAGCTGAAGCAAAAGATCTCCGATCTTCAGAGGGGAGTGATATAGCGACATATGGCGTCACATAAGAACTAATCCTGCATCGCGCAATTAAAGTTCCCCGCGTGATTTGAACATTGTAGAACAGCCTGAATTCATCTGTAGGGCAGTTGCCCACCGTATATTACACCCGTCTGGCCGGAGAATCCTCCATTTTCAATGGAGGTATGTGGGACTTTACTCTCTGTTCCTCTTAACTCCAAACGGTATCCACGAAACTTGACCGTTTGTGACTATCATTAAGCAAGACAAGTCTACTGTCTTACTTGCAGTCACGTTGTCACGTTCAGTTTATAGTGCATTCATATAGACCTCTAATGTTCAAGTTTGCATGCTGCCGCATCAGTTGAAACTATAGTGTCACTAGTGACTAATGTTGACGCATTAACCATTCTAGTTCCAGACATACACAGTCCAGTTTACCGTCAAGTTTGCAGCACGCAGCGTCTAGATGATTTATTACTTGAAGTAAAAATTGAATTTTGATTCTGCAGCCTTTATCAAGTTTGCGGTATCATTTAAACTAGAATATTTGTGTGTTGCGGCATTTGAATTTACGATATCAGTTCTTAGCGTTAGATCTTTGGAACATTTGTTCTGAACTCTCCTTATTTTTTGTTTTCTTCAATGCATAAAAATGTACTACACCTGTTCTAATATAAATTTTCTCCACATTTCAGAGCCTGTACACTTCGAATCCTCTTCAACAAACGTAACGTCACGTCTCGGTCACCCCGTCACGTTGGAGTGCCGACCTCTGGGCGACGAGCCAATCAGAGTCACTTGGACCCATGATGGAAACGCGTTAGATTTTATAAGTCAGAGGTAATTACCATAATCTAAAAATTTAATCGATTTCCTATTGATCCAAAGCTCTTTATGGTCTCAACCATGAACAAATTAACAATATTTCGTTGGCTAGCATTATAGAAGTTTTGATTTTAAGAGTGAGATGCCCAGTAGAACCGATGCTTTGTAGGGTTGCGGGAATATTCGAAAGACTTACCGTTGCCTTGGAACGCAAAGGGTAACCGTAAGAACACAGGTGGATTTTACTCAGCTAAATTTTGACGCATAGAGCGGAAGAAGTTATTTGATGGGCCTAAAAAAAAAGGATATAAAAGCAAATGACCTAAAATTGACATTGCATCTTTAATGTCCTAGATTCTGCAAGTAGGTACCTGAAAGTTACAATTACGTGAGTGGAGTATAAAACATAATCAGGATAACTTCAGCTTACACCTAGTACAAAGAATTTCATCTAGCTACAGATTACATTTTCTTTTTTACCTTCCTTCACACATAGGCACAAACACCCAATCCTGGAACAACAATCTCCTAATAGTCTGATTCCCGGGTGCAAATATTTTTTAATATTTGTTCCATCCGGGAATCAAACCCGCAACACGTAACGCAGTAGCCCATTACTCTACCACTACGGCAACCATTCTGTTGAATACAATACATACCCATGAATTTTTTATGATATTTTTAAACCAGTAAGTTAATGCCATTGGAACCGAAAGTCCGAAAATCCTTGAAACTTATGATAACCAGAGTTATTACTCATTCCAGATCAAAAATATCGGAATCGAAGACATCTCTCGGCGTGATCAGCACCATCAACCTTCAGTACTCAGAAACAGCAGACGCGGGACTGTATCAGTGTAGAGCCACCAACCCATATGGAACTGCCAGTTTTAGCGTGCATCTTACTATATTAGGTATGCCTTTTTTAAACATTTATTTTAGTCCAAAACCTTACTTTCTTAGTAACTAAATGTAACAAGTGCAGTTAGTTGTGTATATGAATACCGGCCAAACCCGATTTTAGAATAAACTAATTTAGACTAGGCCAAACCAGTCCTTCCTACACGCGTGGAGCCCCGCTCCGCATAACTTCCATATGGTTGGAAAAAAATTTTGGTTGGTGGTTATAAAAAATAACCACGAAGGCTGAGGAGGGAGCTCCTGCCTTAGCCTTATAACCTAACCTGTCCGTGTCGGAGTATATTACGGGTTTGGCTAAGTCTAAACTAGTGTATTCTAAAGTCGGGTTTGGCCGGTAACATATAGACTTTGAACATACATATACCTGCTAGCTAGAGCCGACGGTTATTTTTTTTTTAATCAAGGAGGGAATTTTGTACCTACTCAAATTCTGGAAAACTTTCATATATTTCAATTTTATATATTGGCGCGCCAAATTAAAACGTTGCTTTAATGAATATAAAAGATCTACAAACGACAGCTAGCTTTAAAACTTAGCAAACTTTCCGTAGAACGGGGAAGTCTCGATGTATGATGAATGACCGCCCATCAATTTACTGACCTAGACGAGTGTTTAACCTCGAAGATCTACCCGAACCGGTCCTTAGTAATCATTAAAAGTTTGTAAATAGACTCTATTTTAATCCTTCTCTACTCCTTCTTTATTTTTCCTAGAGCCCCCCACTCCGCCATCAGACATACGCGTCGAGACAGTTCGGTCACGCACAGCCTCCATCTCCTGGCGCGACACGCTCCGTGCGCACGCGAGGCACTACACGCTACAGTACTCGCACACACACTACAGTGACGCCGTGTGGGAGCATGCTGCTACTATGAATGTTACCAGGTATGTAAGAGTGCACTGTGACCTCGGCACACATTACTACTTTCGTCTCAAAGATCCAATACGTAGGTAGTCAAATAAAAGTGGACTCATTGCAGACCCTTGATAGACCCCCATATTTACAATTAATTTTTGACTCAGATCAGTCGTTCTCCTTACTGTCATTAGTACATTATAGTATGCAGCTAATAAGTTTCGGGTAAGACATTCGAGGAGCTATCCTATCACAGGCGCTTGCCATACAAACAACGTGGCATTGGGTCAAAAGCCTTTTTAAAGATCTATAAAATAAACGTTTAGGTCATTTCAAGTAATACGATAATTTATTACTATTATTCTGACAGCTCGTGTTGCAAATCTCCATAAAAACCTCTAGCCATCTGGGCATCGAACTCACCATCACAACCTCATTATTAGCTCTTGCGGTAGTGATCAATATAAAAAAAAAACCACCAAGAGCAAGAGCTACATACCTACATACAAGGCGGTTTCTATACTTTTTGTCATTCTTTGTTATTTTTAATTCTCATGTTACAGAAAAGAACAGGAGCTCCGACAAACAGTGGAGTTGCAAAATCTGCGACCAGCCACGCCATATGCCGTCCGCGTTGCTACGGGCAACCAAGTCGGTGTGTCGATGTACACAGCGCCCGTGCATTTTACTACGCATGAAGAAGGTTGGTATTGATAGACTCTGTCTGATAAAATTGGACCAGTATGAAAATATCAGGAACAAATGTATGATAGAATGTATAGCACAGATTCAGTTAGCATCAATAAATAGGCCTGATTGGTTCAAATGATCATTGTTACATTGAGATCTGCAATGTAATGTCATGTGCTTTTTACGCTAATAAAAATTAGCATTATGGAGAAATGACATCGAATCTGCTTCTTTTCAAATTGGGTCCATCTCTCCAACTAGGATCATCTCCCGAGTTGAATTCATCTTTCTAGTTGGATCAGTGTATATGACAATTAAGCGCTATTACAATCGTCTTTAAGCTATTTATTCGATAGTTACTGAGATCAATAAGATATTAGACACTAACAACTTTATGTCTTCTCTTTAACTCCACGACTTGTGTCCTTCGGACTCAAAAGAACTTAAGTAAGAAATGTCATATTTATGCGCTTTAATTTGAAGATGTGGAGCTGGTCTTAGATTACATTGGTTTATATGTAATCTGCTGATACCTAATACACGTACATCGGAAAAGTGTACGACGACCGCAACATCACCCTTGAGATACAAGACACACTGTAGGATAAAGGTGTATTCTATTTTCCATCCTTCGACTCTTCAACTGATCAAAGGCGATCCACACATACGGCTATTATAAAATCCGCTCCACTTTCACATCCTGTAAAATTACCTTAACGTTTCTACTGCCCTCAGCTCCATCATCAGCTCCAGTGAACGTGCAGGTAGAGCAGACAGCTCTTCCAGGTGAACTGCACGTGTCATGGTCGGCACCGCTAAAGGAGACGCACAACGGCGTCCTCGTGGGTTACCATGTGAAGGCAGTGGCCCAGAATGTTGGCGCTGGTAAGTTTTTATTATTATTGATAGGATTTATTTAACCTTGAAAATGCATAAATAAAAATTTATTTGAAAATGCAAATATATTTGTTATTACTGAACTATTCGAGTTTGAGTACACTCTGGAAATGAGTATGTTGGAGGATGTTTGAATATGACACCAGTGACTGAAAAGTTGAAGGAGTCGTTTCTCTTGATATGGTCATGTAAAAAGGATGGTACGCCTGCTACTAAAAGAGTTATGAGTATACGTGTGGATGGACAGAGAGGGAGATTGAGACGAAAAAAAAAATGATGTATTGTGTGAAGAGTGATATGAAAGAAAAGGAAGTTAATGATATTATGATATGAAGACAAAACTTTTTCCAACATACTAAACGGTATGATTGAAACGAGATTGAATTGTGCTCTGAGGCCCTACCACGAACTCTTAACGCCATCCATTTGACGACCTAAATTGAACTGTTAAAGAGATGGAGCTATGATGGGTGTATAGTTCGAACCCTCTTTCTCGCTCGCACGACTGATATTTTAACACGTCATGGTAGGGCCCTTGAGGCCTTGAGGCAATCGTGTAAAAAAACTTGTGTTTAGTTTGCAGATTAAATCCATAATTCCATTCCCGCAGGAAAATGAAGAGTAGCCTAAGTTACTCTTTATATACGCTTTTCGTCAGCGAAAGTCCCTTCAAAATCGGTCCAGCATTTCGTAGCATAGCCAAAACCAACCGACAGGCAAATGGACAGACAGATAAACCAAAATTAAAAAAAAAAAACGCATTTTTATTATAACTATAAAATATTCATTTTAAGAAACTAACATCATACTAATATCATCTACACGTCTCTAAAGATCTCAAATAAACTTAATTTCTAAGATATCAAATGCACTTGAAACTAATTCGACTTTACCGTCCAGTTTCAGATGAAGCCGACACGCGAACAATCAAAGTTTCCAATCTATCTGGCAAGCAAGAAACTTTGTTGAGTGGCCTTATGAAGAACACCAGGTAGGTACTGTTCATTTTCACTTTTCGTTTTCAATCGTAATAGTTGTCTTAATTCACCTACTTTTTTTAGGTATGCTGTATCAGTATCAGCCTTCACAAACGCTGGTTCAGGACCATTCTCACTGCCAGTTTTCCAAGATACAAGAGAAGGAGGTAAGTTGCTAAAATAATTCCAGATTTATTGTTTTCATTATCTTTTGGACGGATACTTCTTTTGCTTCATTGCGATGGTGCAATTACGGTGGTGTTAGCACATTTTTCCACATTAGCAGCTTCTTCCAAGATATTCCCACTAACTGATATTATTCTTTATGCAACGTCTTGATTTTCTTAATCTGTAATATTGTGCAAATCCTTGTAAAGAATTTCCTAACTAATATTCAGTCTATCATTTATATCTCCTCTACCTCGACCTGGTGTCCTAGTTCTTTAAAAGACATGCCAGGATCTACAACCAACTCCCCGTTAAACTCGGTAAAACACGTGAAAAGACAAGTGACACCACTCGACGATTCAGCCTATAAGTGCCATGCAAATGCACCCAAGGACAACTTCCTGTTAGTAGGAAACCATTGCGACATATCTAAAATTATAATTCCCAAGATATGGACTATAGTTATGGCCCCATCGATAAAAAATAGAATAGGGTGACTTGCAGATCAATAAACAATATAATTTTCATCATCATCATTATTTCAGCCGATACGTTCACTGTTAGACATAGGCCTCCCCCTAGTGTCGCCACAACGATCGGTTTTGTGAGTTTCGCATTTAACGGACTCCCGTGACCCACAAAGGTCATCAGCACACCTTGTGGGAGGCCATCCAAAGCTTCGTCTTCCTGTGCCACTCTAAAACTTTTTGTCCTCATCGACCATCTGTTCTGTGAGCATCGTACCTTGCCCACTGCCACTTAAGTTATTATTATTATTTTAGGACATCATTTTTACCTTTAAAGACTCTGGTTTGATTTAACTTTCTACTTAAGTAATCGTTTTTATCTCCAGCGCCTGAACAAGCCCCATCGTCAGTAGAATGTACTGCAGTATCTTCGACATCTCTACGTATCGGCTGGCAGCCCATCGGTCTACCTGGACAGGGTAGCTCACTTGTGGGATACACTGTGTTGTTTGCTACAGATGGTAAGTCTTAGTCTTTTTGCCCTTTTCTTATGTTACTTGTGCAACTTGTTTTCTTGTTTACTTCCTCCTTATCAACTATTGACTTCTATTTCTTTAATGTTATTTATATTTGTAAGTAATAGTCTTAAACCAATAACGAGAAAAATAATAAAAGCAATCTCTTGCCCCGTCTAAGTGGATTCTTCTATGAGTCAGAACGGTCTAGATCGGTCTGCAATAGGAGACAAAAAATGCGAAAGGAGAACCACCAGGCTTAGCGAAAGATTCTTATTTACAGTTTGAACCTTAAAATCAAATTCTTCTTCACAAATCAGCGATGCGTTTTATCAAAATTGCAGTAATGCCATTCTTTGGATGGTTTTAAGATAAACATATTCTAAGAACTTACAAGTTTGAAGAAAACAATTTTATATTTTCTAATATAGTGTTCCTCGTTATGTTTATCATCATCATCATCATCATCAGCCTTATAATGTTCCCATAACTGGGACTCAAGCCTTCTCTCTAGGAGAGGGCTGTAATCCACCACGTGAGCCCAGTGCGAGTTGGTGAATGACACATGTCTTCGAATTTTTGGTTCTAAGACATGGCGGTTTCCTCACGATGTTTTCCTTGACCGTTTTGAGAGCCGTGGTAATGAAATAAATTACAGAAAGTGATGCGCCTGGCAGGGTTTGAACCCGCGACAGTCGGAGCTATTACTCACTCTCACCATGTTCATATTAAAATCAATTCCCTTAAATCTTTCAGAAGCGGCCTGGCAGAACCAGACATCCTTGCACTCGGAGCTCTACTTGCAAGGTCTCCTGAAGTACACCAACTATACAGTGAAGGTGGCTGGCTTCTCTAACTATGGAGCTGGACCCTTTTCTTACCCTATAGTGTGTGCTACTCTGCAAGATGGTGAGTGATATAGATGAATATTTTAAATTATAGTCACTATTTAACCTTGCCCGCCAATGTGCTAATTTGAGCTTGTTCTCACTGCTGTTGAGGTCAACGCTACCCACAGTAAGCGTTGCTAGGCGTCCGGAGTTAGCTGGACATGGTTAGACTTTTTGGTTGCGTGTCCGGCCAAATTAGGCGGAATACGGACTGTCCGGCTCTTGTTAGGCTTTTTAAATTAAATATTTTTTATTTTCATTTGTCTTTTATTTTCTGTCTCATCTTATATTGCTATCGCAAGCGAAGCGGACTAGCAACTATATCAGTTAATTTTATTGGAATAAAAATAATGCGGACAATAATAAAAAACCAAAACAGACAAAAAATTGGCGCCCATTTTATTCAAATATCCGTCTAGATCGGTGGATCTGTCCGAAATCGAAAAGTTTGAAGACCTGGCGACCCTAATCACAGCCAAAATAGATAGGTACAGAAGACAATCTCATGTATGTACTTCACTTTTTGTACCTACGCTCGGTGGACGAACACTAATGAGCGTTTGAGCCGGAACTGTTCGACGAGCGGGCCGAGGCGCTCCGAGATATCGTGTCCGTGAGCGGTGTCTATGTGTGCGTTGCTCGAGTGCGCTTTGTACGTAGATTGACTTCTGTACCTATCTATTTTTTGTCACAGCTGACTCTATTTCTGACTGAAATTAAGTCCTAGTATGAACTAACATGTGTTAGTTCTAATTTGGAAATCTGCAAAATTGCTTCCAATTTACCTAGTATGTTCTTTCCCAGTACCCGGTCCACCAGCCGACATCAAAGTCCTGGTACTATCATCATCATCATTGCTCATCAGCTGGAAGAAGCCTCTTCATCCTAACGGAGAACTGCTCCACTACACCGTCTATGTGAAGCCTACGTCCAGGTCAGTACGAATGTCTCTTAAAAAAAATTGTTTGGATTTACCTAGCTTATTAAAAAATCTCTGGACGATGGAAAACCTTGAAGAGGTTATTTGATTTTTTACTGGCCTACTTGAGGAGATCAGACTAATGGTGAATTGACCTAGGCGTATAATGATTGGCCTAGGCATTTCATGATTGGCCTAGGAGTTTAATGATTAGCCTAGGCGTTTATTGAATGACCTAAGAGTTTAATGATTGGCCTAAGCGTTGATTGGCCTAGGCGTTTAATTACCTGTCTAATTTAACGGGATGGTTGCGACAAATCTAAAAACCATTTAAATCAATAAAAATCATCTTTTCTAAATCCTCTAGATCCTTATCACAATTTCCATCAGTCTCCACGTACACCTAGTACAGCCATAAACCATTAACTGCAGCAATGGTCCACCGGCGACGTACCGCATCGAGTCGGAAGGTCGGTCCACCGCGGAGGTGAAGGAGCTGGTGTCGGGGAGGACGTACGAGGCGTGGGTGACCGCCAGTACTGCTGCGGGAGAGGGAGGCGCCACAAGGAGGGTGTCGCACACGCCGACGCATAGAGGTAACTAGTATTGTTATATTCTTTGGACATAATAGCATAGCATAACCAGGCTTTTTAATGTTCCCACTGCTGGGACTCAGGCCTCCTGTCTATGAGAAGGAATGGGCCATAATCCACCACGCGGGCTCAGTGAGGGTAGGTGAATGTCACATGTCTTTGAATTTTTGGTTCTGGGACATGCCGGTTTTCTCACTAGGTTTTTCTTCACCGTTTTGAGAACAGTTGTGATGAAATAAAATACACAAAGTAATGCACCTGGCTGGGATTGAGTCAGCTACATTCAACTCGTAAGTCGGGGCTGTTACCACTCGGCCAACACTGCTCTACATTCCTCAAGTGGTTCTTATGCATTACCTACTTAAATTCTACTTTCTTTTTTCCAGTGGTAGCTGGAGTAGCGTCTCTAGGAGGGACAGTATCGGTAGGAGTTGGCAGTTCCCTCCTGCTAGTCTGTCAATGTGTGGGAGCTCCACCACCACGCACCGTGTGGTATCACAAACATAACATCATCACTCACCATCCTCGGTTCACGAGGAACCACGATGATAGCCTACTTATTAATAGTAAGTACTTAAATTACCTTTCCATATCTGCTGCATGTCTGTCTATGACGAGTGTAGACTGGTCAAGTCTCATTAGACGTCTTAAAGCCCCCCAAAAAGCAATGGAAGTGGCTTGTTCGGAGTTTTCTTGCGTGATCACTTCTGAAACGAAGATATCTATAGGAAAACCAAGGCTAACGACATGGCTCGAAGAATCGTCAAACTTAAGTGGCAGTGGGCAGGGCACATTGCTGATAGGCTCAAGTTTGACCACTACTCTTGAAGACCTTTAGATTATCAGAAAACACAGATTCCGGCAGGGAATTCCACGCCTTAGCTGTACACGCAATGATTGTATTCTCAAAATGCATGTATCAGTGAGACGTCCATTATGTACCGGTGAAGCAACACAGTACGTCTGGTACGTCCGATGATGGAACGGACTTGGCGATGCAATTCCAATGCACACTTCTTGAAATGTAAACTATACAAAACCAACAGGCTAGCAACTGGGCATCGATGCTCAAGACTTTGACCCGATAAGTGCATCATTGCTGATGGTCTACTTGTCTCTCTTCTCAATTAACTCTAGTGCATCAAGTTTTCAAGTTTTCTAATGTTACAGCATTTAATCTTACTCTTCCATTTCCAGATATAGACCAATCCCTTAGTGGAAACTACACCTGCCTAGCCAAGAACCTGTACGGTTCGGACCAGGTGGAATACACAGTCATCGTGCTGCCTCTGCCCGAGGCTCCCATCCTTAGAGCCACGCCTTACAAAGACTCCATACTGGTGGAGTGGGAGCAGCCTTACTACGCTGTCAGCAATCGGAGTTCTAGTCAGAAGATAAGTAAGTGGGTTTTGTTTTTGATATTTTTAAAAGAAAAATTCTTTCTAAGGATCTAAAGCAGGGATGTCTAACCGGTCGATACACGTACGCCTTTCTCTCTTAGACTCTCTCTCTTCTTATAGTGAAGTTGCTTCACAATACGGGACGTAGCCCGCGGGTGAGGATCATCACCAGTCCAGAACAGCCGAAGTTTCACTGCACCGCCTTTGATGCAAGTTCACGAGGGATCCTTAGGTTGGTTTCAGTCAGCACGAGTCTGACAGACCCCTCGACCTGTGGAGGACATCTTTGAAAAAAAAAAGATGATTTTGTTTGAACAGCTCAGTTGCGCAGTGTTTGAGCAGTAAGCTGTTGCTCTGGAAGTCGCGGGTTTGATTCCCATGCGGAACGAAGCCCCGAACAAATATTTGTGTGCCATCATCATCTACATCATCATCAGTCTTTTTAATGTTCCCACTGATGGGACTCTCGTTTTACAGGTTACAGCCTAACCTGGAAAGAAGCCAACAGCCCTTGGCGAGAAGCGTGGCCAGCCAACAAGTTGCCAAACCTGTCAGGGGTGCAGAAACATGCCCTGACTGGTCTGAAGTGTGGCACTAAGTACTCTCTCAGGATCACTGCCACTAACAAAGTGGGGACCTCTCAACCGGCTTATTTGGATGTCAGTACTTTGGGAGGAGGTTAGTATTTTTATTCTAATGATATTATAGTTTAATCTGTAACTCAAATAAACTAGTGCACCAGACCATCAACGATTGCATCACTGCTTACCATCAGATTGGATCGCAGTCAAGCACGTTTATATCATTTAAAAAAAATACATACCCTTATTTACTGCAATTAGAAAATTATCTTATACTAGCTTTTACCAGCGGCTTTGCCCGCGTAATAGTAAGTTTTCCATAAAATGAGGGTATAACTTATTAGAAAAAACTCTCTTAGTGCCCACTAAGTCATTGTAGTTTCGGCTGTGCATTGGTATGTCAATCAGTTAGTTTGTCCTTTTCTAATATACTAGCGGGCCGTTCCGGCTTCCCATGGGCAATAAATATAGCCTATGTTACTCAGGGTGGATGTAACTTTCTAATGGTGAAAGAATTTTTGAAATCGGCACAGTAGTTTTTGAGTTTACTCATTACAAACATACACATAAAAATACAAATTTCCCCTCTATATAATATTAGTGTAGATTTAGATATTATAGATTTATATCATACATCAAATATTTATTACCTATTTTCATGTATTTCCAGTACCAATACCTCCAACTTCCAACGAATGGCTGTGGAGCAACTCGACGCACATATACGTGCAGCTGGCAGGCTGGGAACATGGCGGCTGCGCGCTGCGAGTGCTCGACGTGGAGTACAAGCAGCACGGCGCCAGGGCGTGGATCAGAGCGCATAATAATATGGTAATATAAAATAATACATGACAACACAGCGTAAAAGAACATAACGCAAAACAACACATTACCTACAACATAGCACAGAACAACACATTACAACAGAGCACAGAACAACACATTACAGCATAGAACAGAACAATACATGACATCACAGTACAGTACAAGGAAAGCAGTCATAAGTCATAAGTCATTTATTTCATAACAATGTAACATTGTGTTGAAAATAATAAAAAATAAACAATTTCGCCAATAGTTTGAAAGGGAAAAAAGAGAAAAAAAAAACATGCAAAATACTACAAAATCCTAATAAAATAACAATATTGGCAATAATTATTATACATAAAACAAATAAATAGAATATTTAACTATTATAAAATTATTTTGAAAATTCCCAAAAATTAAAAATCTATTAAGTACTTATAAAAATATCAAGAAAGTCACACAAAATAATGATACAAATTCCAAATTAAATCCAAAATATGATACAATCGAAATTTATTGAAAACATATATAAAATAATAATATAATAATTCAGTAATTTATAACAGAATTAATAAATTCACATAATAACAAACGAATTAACAGAACAATATTCCAAATTCCATTATAAAATCTTTAACGTCATAAAAAAAAATAATTAAAAAATCATGTCAAAAATTGCCAGCAGGGCCACCGACTCGCACTGGGCTTGCGTAGTGGATTACAGTCTTCTCCTAAAGAAGAAGGCTGAGTCCCAGCAGTGGGAACATTAAAAATCTAATTATGCTATGCTATCTATAATTGAGTTTGATAGCAAATTGAATTATAGATTCTTCACTCTCCCACAGCCCTACTCAGACCTCTCATCCTGGAGCCTGCCATCTCTCTACCAGTCGAAGATACCGACGTTCG
This sequence comes from Mythimna albipuncta, assembly GCA_929112965.1. Taxonomy (NCBI): domain Eukaryota; kingdom Metazoa; phylum Arthropoda; class Insecta; order Lepidoptera; family Noctuidae; genus Mythimna; species Mythimna albipuncta. The sequence goes on from OV815982.1 coordinate 14,557,475, forward strand.
CGATCTCCGACCTGACTCCTGGCACGTGGTATCAGCTCAGAGTGACCGCCACCAATGAAGCTGGTAGTGTCACTACAACTTATAGCTTCGCTACGAAGAATGAGGATGGCAGTAAGTTGATTGATTTCTTAGTTTATGTTTTTCTTAAATCCCAGTTTTTTGTTCAATTGTTGTCCATCCAGTATAGCCACCAGGATATCTGTCCACAGAAAAGATGAAAAAGGTTAGAAAGGAAATACTTTCCGATTTGTACTACAACGAGTGTCGCCGCTTGTCTCACACCCTTACGAAGGTGCATTACTCAACTAATAAACCACGCATACTTAGATAGCAAGTTTGCTATTGGTTGTGTCAAATATGGGCATGATCATGTTCTGTGGCATGTCTGTCATTCTAACTTCTTTTATCTTTTCTGTGGTTCTATCATTATTATATTATTATAGCCTTTATTAATTCCTTAATATAATTTAACATTTCATTAAATTAACATTTTTAAAATTTGATTAAAATAAATAATTTACAAATTCAACAATAATTATTAACATTCACATAAAAAAAGAAAACCAACAAATAAATACTTAACTTAATTTCAAACCATATTTGATACATGCATAAATAGAAATTATTATTTGATAGTTAACTAAAATTCATTCAATATTATTAGTTTATTTATTTTAAATTTTATAATTAATTAAGGACCTCGCAACGAGTAAAGGCCTCCTCCATTTTTTTCCAACTGTCTCTATTCTCTGCCTTTGATAACCATTTGTTTCCAGCCACTTCAATTATCTTGTCTATCCATCTCTCCCTTGGTCTTCCCTTCTTCCGTTTATTGGGTAGTCCAGGCCAAGTAGTTATTCTTTGAGCCCATTTATCTTTGTTCATACGAGCAATGTGACTAGCCCACTTCCATTTCAGTTTCATGCTATGTTCTATAGCGTCCAGTACTTTCGTTGTTTTCCTTATATCTGAATTTCTTATTCTGTCTTTTCTTTTTAGATTCAATGTACTACGTTCCATTGACCTCTGGCATACTTGTAATTTGTTTTTAGTATGTTTATTAAATATCCAAGTTTGACACTAGCATCGTTTAAATCATGGAAAACTCTGATAGTTTTGCTGCTGTTCAGCAAAGGAGTGACGCATGTCCTGTGACCAGTTTACTGATTATGGCATAGGTCATGGATATCATATAAAGATTTAGTCAGATTATTTCTACTGTGACCAACTTGGGTTCGCAATCAGTTAAGGAATTTGCAAATTGGCAACTTGGTTCGACATCAAGGATATCAATTGCAGTATCCGGGATTCAAATTATGCTTTACACAGTCGTGTAAAGAACACAATGGACTAATTTATGTTGTGATTGTGTATTATTTTCCAGGTGAAGTGGGGCCTCCATCAGAACTCTTCGACTTGAACATGCTTGTGATAATCTGCAGCTCCATATTGCTCACTATATGCTTGCTTAGCTGCATCTACATACTCGTGAAGAGACAAAGGTATGACTGTTGCTAGATTATAAAAAAAAGACGTGTGGCACTCGGGGACTGTCGCGGTAAAGCTATTGCATAGCATTTTTATCAAGTTATGCAATTAATAATAATAATATTCCACAACTATCACACAACGCCGTCTAGTCCCAAGCTAAGCAGAGCTTGAATTATAATTATATATTTATTTTATTTATGCAGTATTTCTTTTCCTTTGTTTTTTTTTTCTTTGATATTAATGGAAGTTACACTTTCACACATTGAATTGAATTTTGATTGATTGTTCACTCATTTGTTTTCTTATCGGTCACCACGCTCAAAAAACAAATGAGTGGGGGGCGTTAGGCTATTTTCGTTAAGGAATTTCTGGATTCGGTCTCCACGCTCAAGGCCCGCGATAGAAACTATGCAATAGCTTAAAAAAAATTACAGTTTAGGTTATAAATTATAATTTGGTTTTAATTTAAGCATACATAGGGTTATTTGTAAAACCCTAACAACCTTGCAAGACTGTATTACTAACATCATAAACAACAACTTTTGTTCTATGACTTTTTACAAAACATAATTCATTTACCAAAAACTAACCTTTTAAGATTTCGTTGTTCTATCTAACACATTTGAACTCTTTATTCTGCTATACCTATCTACGTCTGTATGACGTGACGCAAGCGCATCAAGCACTCCCGACGCCCGATCCCCGCTGCCCTCCGCTATCGTACTATCGATTGTTTCGCATAGACTTCATAATACTTAGAACGTTCAATTTAAATATTTTTATTTTTATATGAAAATCTGATGAATTAAAACTATAATACATTTTTAAATGTCGTAGAACAATTTTATAATGTTGGTAATTCTAAGATATAGCCACGACATAATTACATATGCATTGATATCACAACCAAATTAATTCACAATCTTTTGTTTCCAGAACCGGTAACCTAACAGAATACCGGGACTCGATAACAGTGGACAACAAATCGGAGAGCGGCAACTTGACGGCCAACACATCGCACACCAACTTAGCTAACGTCAAAGAGAACGCCATGAACGCACAGAATAGGATATACAGCGCTCCTATACATATGAGGAATAATAGCAAACACGGTAAGTTACATCGCTTTGCGTACGCATACATCGAAGAACTGGAACAATTTGGACTGGTGTCTTCAAGGCTGAAGTGAATAGGCTCTAGGCTCTAGGCACCCACTGTGGGTAACGATGCACAGGTTTCAACGACCTTACAGCCACTGGGCGCGTCATGTTTGAACTAACGCACCAAAACAATTGACTGGCTCTGATTGGTTCTAATTGATATGGAAGAGCAGAATACTGCGTCCTGATTGGTCGAGACATCAGATCTATAAGTCATACGTGTTGACAGACATGCGTCGCTTGATATTAGATGTCAAGTGGGTCGTTGATAGGTTACAAACACTGGGTACTTATAATATTACTGGCTGCTGCGAGCGGTTACCCGCGTAAAGTAGGAAATTATTCTAAGAGAGAGACACCATAATAAGAAATTATTTTAAAACAGGCAAACTCTGATTTAACTGTTTTAGTAAGCAAGTTGAGGTTATAGACAACTAGTCTTGTGTGGAAACGCTTGATAGAATTACAGTGGAAAATGGAAGAACATAGGTGAGTTTTAGTGACACGATTGCTCTTACCATCCTAAAGCGGGAGAATTCAATTCATCTTGTGGGAAGCCTTCCAACGCTGCGTCTTCCAATGTGATCCACCCTTTGCCACTAAAGTTCGGGGATTCTTCGTGCTATATCGGTAACCTTGGTTTACCTGCGGTAATCCTCGTTTCTGATTTGATCACGCAAGGAACAACCGAGCATAGCCCTTTCCATTGCCCTTTGAATGACTTTAGGGCTAGAATTATGGGTATTCTGATGAAAATCAATGACTGGATGCTCAATGCAAATTAGTTTTTTAATAATTTTCGGTGTGAACAATATATTTTACAAAAAACAAGTGAAGACAAGTGACAAATAGAAGTGTCATATTTTTTCATATAATTTAGGAAGCTTGCAAGAAGGTTTTATCTCCAACATTTCCCCGGGCGTTGAAACCAATGGTTTCAACCAGATTCTGAAGACACAGGCAAAGGGCAGATTCGGTTGAATGCCCGTCGAACGACTCCAGTAGACGTCCGAATGTCAGCTACACGGGCGATACCATCCGTTCCTGAATGAACAGCCACGATCCGTCCAAGTCTCCACTTCAACGGAGGAAGATCGTCTTCCTTGATCACCACCAAGGAGTTCAGCATCAAGCCATCCTTGCAGGAACGCCATTTGGAGCGTTGTTGCAATTCTGCAACATACTCCTTGCTCCATCTGCTCCAGAAATGCTGGCGAAGCTGCTCGATCCTCTGGTAACGAGACAGATAATTGGCAGAGCTATCCTGGTAATCAGGTTGCGGCAAAGAAGTAAGTGGCCGTCCCACAAGAAAATGTCCTGGCGTGAGCGGAGTATAATCTGCAGGATCTGAAGACAACGGCGTCAATGGACGAGAGTTCAAGATGGCTTCAATCTTGGTTAGTGTGGTGTACAGCTCCTCAAAAGTCAAGTTACAATTTCCCAACACTCTCTGAAGGTGATACTTTGCTGACTTGACACCCGCCTCCCAGAGTCCACCGAAATGTGGGGTGTAGGCGGGAATAAAATGGAACCTTATTCCGTCGTTTGCTGCACTTTCACCCAAGGACAAACTATTTAATTTTAAAAATTTGGAAAGGTCGTTGTATGCACCGACAAATGAGGTACCGTTATCGGAAAAAATATCAGCAGGTTTACCTCTCCGAGAAATAAACCGATACAAAGCCAGTAAATAACTATTGCTAGTTAAATCACCAACGAGCTCCAAATGAATGGCCTTGGTTGTGAAACAAATAAAAATAGCGACATACACCTTTACTAACCTACATCCACGGCCCTGGCGACTAGCACACATAATAGGGCCAGCGTAATCAACGCCTGTGCTTTCAAAGGGATAACCTGGACGAAGGCGTTCTCGTGGTAAGTTACCCATTAAGGGAGCTACAACCTTACCCTTCATACGGTGACACAAAACACACTTATGATAACAGGCTTTCGCCAACTTGCGACCTTCTATTGGCCAATAAGTTTCCCTAATGGAAGCTAATAATAATTGTGGGCCAGCATGCATCAGCCTTTTATGCTCAAAATTAAATAATAGTTTAGTGAAATCATGAGTGGACTGTAATAAAATAGGGTGTTTCTTACTATAAGCAAAATTAGAGTTATCGAGACGTCCTCCTACTCGCATTACATTATTATCGTCTAAATAAACATTAAACTTTAGAAGGGCGCTCTTTTTAGGTAAACTCTTTTTGTTCAAAAATAATTGGTATTCAGAAAATGACTGAATCTGACTCTTAATAATGACAAGAGTTAGTGCATCTTGTACCTCATCATGTGACAAGTATTTGGTTTTAGGGTAATGCTTTCTACATGACTTAATAAATCGTAATACGTAGGCAACAGATCGTACGAGCCGTGTGTAATTGGAATAACGCCTAAAATCAATTAAAACTTCAGGTTTCGAATCGTTTACAACATGTAATATGATTTTAGGTCGAGTCTCCGGTAACGATTGTAGTCCTGGGCTCGTAATTTGAGAAGGCCATTCAGACGAATCTAGTTTTAAAAAATCTGGTCCTTTCCACCACAGATCTGACTCCTGCAGATCACTAATATCCATGCCACGAGATATTAGGTCTGCTGGATTTTGATCTGTTGGGACGTGCCTCCAAGTACAGTTACCCGACTTATCTAAAACCTCAGCAACGCGGTTGCGCACAAAGGCTGAAGTCTGGTAGGCATCATCTGTAACCATCCCAAGACAATGGTTGAATCAGTCCAACAATAAACCCGACTGATCTTCACTCGAAGTGAGCTCATCACCTTCTCGTGAAGACGAGAACCGACTACCGCACCACATAACTCCAGTCGCGGAATTGTCGTAGGCTTGATGGGAGCAACTCGACTCTTTGCCATTAACAAGCGAGCCATGTACTCACCCTTAGCATTAACACTGCGAATGTAGACGCAAGCACCGTACGCGGACTCAGACGCGTCTGTGAAAATATGGAGTTCTAACTCCGTAAATGAATTGCAGACTACAAGTCGCGGAATGCGAACATGATTTAAAAGAGGTAAAGATTTAATAATAATCTCCCATTGTTTACAAATCTCATTAGGTAATGGTTGATCCCATGATAATTTATCTAACCACATTTTCTGTAGCAAGATCTTCATAGTAATAACAATAGGACCTAACAGACCTAAGGGATCAAAGATTCGCGCAATAACGGATAACAAGTCACGCTTTGTGTACCTAGTCGAAGATTTAGTCAGACCTATAGGAAACCCTATCTCATCAGTGCCGATATGCCAACAGAGACCAAGCAACTTTTCTGGCTCATTTTGTCCAATGTTCAAATCGTATGACGCAGGGACAGCATTCGACAATAATTGAGAATCATTTGACTTCCACTTTCTCAATGGCATACATGCCGACGCAAGCGCTTTGGTGACTTCAGTGCGAATGAACTTTACTTCATCTAAGTCATCCCCTCCGGTCAGCAAGTCGTCGACATAGAAGTCATGTTGGATGATTTCCGATATCTTAGGGTTCCTACAGTCGAGTCCTACTTGTTTAAGGCATCGTGTCGCAAGGAATGGCGCACTGGCCGTACCGTACGTGACGGTGTTTAATTGATAAACATTAATAGGATCACTAACATTATCACGCCAAACAATCTGTTGTAAATATCTGTCCGACGGGTGGACGACTATTTGTCTATACATCTTCTCCACATCCGCAGATAAAACATACTTGTGGACTCTAAAGCGAAGAAGTATAGACAATAGACCGTCCTGTACGGTTGGCCCAACCATCTGTAGGTCATTAGAGGACACTCCCGTCGAAGTAGAAGCACTAGCGTTGAAAACAACACGAAGTTTGGTCGTGGTACTCGACTCGCGTAAAACTCCCATATGTGGAATAAAATAACCCAAACATAAATTAGGTTTATTAATTTTTGTCATATGACCAAGTAACTCGTATTCTGACAAAAAGTCATGATACATTCTACTAAAGTTCGTCTTAACCTTTAATTTACGCTCTAAAGAATGTAAACAATGTGTGGCTTTATTAAAAGAATTTCCTAAAATTGAAGGATCTTTCTTAAGGGGGATGCGAACACAAAAACGACCATCAGACAATCGTGTCGTATTTGTAACGAAATTGTCTTCACACAATTTCTCTTCAGGCATATAAGAATTGGAAGACTTCGCATTCACCTCCTCTAATTGCCAAAACTTTGTCAATTCTGACTTGAGGTTTTCCCAGTCACCATCGCTGTCGGCAACCATTTTAGACATATTGCACTTTACGTCATTCGTCAGCAGTGAGATAGTATTCTGAGTAATTGGACCGGAAACTACCCATCCTAGACGGGTTTCACATAATATTGGTTTCCCGGTACCTAACTTTAGTCTTTGAGATCCTAACAAATCCCAAAAAAGATCAGCGCCGATTAAAATATCAACATCGGCAGGGTTATAAAAAGTAGGATCAGCTAAAGTAATATTCGAGGGTAAGTCGAAATCAGAAATATTTATCTGACGACACGGAACACTACTCGTAATGAACGGAAGAACAAAACAATTTAGTTCGAATACAAAGCTATCATCTAATGGCGTACCCTTAACCCGACATATTTTACCTACGTGCGAAGTGACGTTATTGATTCCAAGGATTGATCTATCTACCTGGCTAGTTTTTAAGTTAAGTTTATTGCACAACCTATCTGTTATGAGTGAAGACGTGCTACCACTATCGAGCACCGCGCGAGCGAGATGCACACACCCATTGTGGTCTCTTAATTTGATCAAAGCGGTTGATAACAACACATCTCGTTGCGTATGACCACACGGAGATGCAATGTTTGCGGATAAAGCTACGTTATTCGTTTCAGTCGTAGCAGACAAGTTATTCATCGAATTACCACTAGGTGTATTCGATACAGTGCCATTAGAATGTACGTGAACTAATGTGTTGTGCCTACGTTTGCATAGTTTGCAGCCTGGTTTTTTACATTTGTTAGCATAGTGTCCGGAACGAAAACAGTTAAAACATACCTTATAACTAGGTAATGATTTGAGACGGTCATCGTTACTCAATGCGAGAAACTGTGGACAATTATTTAATGTGTGATCGTTGTTATTACATTTAGGACAAGGTTTAGAAGCTGAGTCAGTGCTAGAATTGATAGGAGATTGTGCTACCATTGACTTGATCTTAGGACCTGATTTACCTGGTGATTGCGAATAATGATTGCGGGGGAGTTCCAGGGTCTCGATGAGGTCGGCTCGATTGCGTAAGAATTGCATAAATGCGTTAAACGTGATTAAGCCATCCTTGTCTATCCTACCTTTGCACTCCTCCCACTCACGATAGGTTTTTTGATCAAGTTTTCGTGTGACAATGTAGATTAAAAGTGTATCCCAGTGTTTCACAGGCTCCCCTAATGACTCTAAAGCTCGCAAGTCTTTATTTAACTGATCGATCAAATTCTTAATGGCAACAGAAGATTCTTTTGTAATTGATTCAATAGTAAATAATGAACTTATATGATTCTGAACCAGTAATCTTTTGTTGTCAAACCGATCACATAACAATGACCATGCCACAGAGTAATTACTTGAAGAAAACTCAATGGATTTGATAACTATAGCAGCTGTTCCCTCAAGTGATGCTCGCAAGTAGTGAAACTTATTGATTGCGTCTATGTCATCATTACAATGAATTAGGCTAGTAAAGGTGTCGCGGAATTCAAGCCAATTACAATATAATCCGCTAAACTTTGGTAACTGAATCGTTGGCAATTTAACCGGCTGCTTTATGCTAACACGAGTACTTTTACAACTTTCCATCGATTTATTATCTTTATTGTAGTCAGTCAGAATATTCTGGGCTCTAGATAAGGTTTTATAATAAATAGACTCAAACTCGGAACGCTGAGAATATTGTAAGTTGATGTCGTCAACAATGCATTCTAGACGTAACTGTACCTCATCATACTGCTCATACAACGCCTCTATCTTGCCCATGCGCAACTGCAACTCGGACACATCACAGCTAGATAGCTCCTTGTCCTTGAATGAGTCCAGAAAATTGAGGAAACTAGTCAAGCGACCTTTGAAGCTGCCTCGCTTCTTAATTAAATCCTTTTCCTCAGACATTCTGGGAGACGAGTGTTGTCAACCTGGCATTGATACAGGAATATAAAAATTAAAACAACAATATAATTTCAATAATTATACGCCTAGCTGTAGTCTATGCCCTTTCTGACTGCTAACTATAATTTATAACAATGACTTGTACTAATATCTAACACTCAAATATTTTTATTATGTCAAGATACTTGTTAAAATTAATACCACTGTTAAGTAGTTATGTAATTAGTTACAGCTTAATATAATGTAAGTTTAATAATGTAGCAAAATAGCTAACTATACTGTTAAAAGTATGAGTTTAAACTTAACATTGCTGTTGAATAAAATACTAATCACAATGCAACAAAGTACCTAATGATTTTACTCAAACACAATATAATTGGTAATTTAATAAAATAGTACTGACCTTAGTATGACTACTTATATATACTACCTGAGTGTTGGGTGACGATATTAGCGTAATTATAACTGTACACCACTAACTAACTTGCTTGAAATCAATCCAGTTCTCCAGCAGTGAACTCATGAACCTCCATTCAGCGTGGAAGTCAGTCTCTATTCTTTTTCTTGAAAATAATCGCTGATCTTCTTAATTATATTTCATCCGGCTCGTTATGGACCATGTGCGAGAATTATGGGTATTCTGATGAAAATCAATGACTGGATGCTCAATGCAAATTAGTTTTTTAATAATTTTCGGTGTGAACAATATATTTTACAAAAAACAAGTGAAGACAAGTGACAAATAGAAGTGTCATATTTTTTCATATAATTTAGGAAGCTTGCAAGAAGGTTTTATCTCCAACAATTATCTAAAATAAAAACTCGATTAAATAAAATAATAAAAATTTATAATATACCATTTTAATTAATAATTATAATATTATAATAATAATAAATATCTTGAGCCAGGATAATAATAATAATAGCCAAGAGCCTCGACCAACATCTGCGGAGGCTCTCGTTAGGCAGTTAGATCAAGGGCTTGATCCTGAAGGCAGTACTGTCAATAACGTGTTTGAACGGTCAATAACGCATAATAATACTCGTAATAATAGCTTTATTAACACCTTAAATAGATTTTATCTAAAGCCGCGTACAAACATCGCGAGGCGTGCGTCGCGAATGGTTCGTCTCACATGCCTCGGGCTGTGTGGACGAGTGTGCTCACAGTGAGCATTCGCGTCGTACGATCGTTGCGAACGCCGCCTCAGTGAGAGCCGTGCGCTCCGTGTGGACGGACAGATGTGGTTTGCGCTTTCTGTTGACGAACAATGTGCGTGGTGGTTTGCGTGCTCAGCTTGAGCATGTGTCGTTCGGGACGCACGCATAAATTTACCGTCGTATGCCTCAGGTTGAGGCAAGCCTGACGAACCATTCGCGGCGCACGCCTCGCGATGTCTGTACGTGACTTTTGGTTGTATTAGTACATGTTTGCTTATCCTAGTTTGTTAGTAGTCTTTTGTTTTAAGGACCGCTCTAGCGATGAAAGCCTCCTTCATTTCTCTCTATTTGTTTCCATCCCTTGTCAGTCTAGTCCAAGTTATTCCAGCCGTGGCAACTATGTCATAACGCTTAGCAACAAAACATATCCGTACCTATAATTTATCCCGTTCACTATACGTCATGAATATCAATTAGATTTAATTAAAATATTAATCTTTTTCCTTCGAAACTATGACGTAAATGCGGTTCGGACCTGGATCACATTGCTTTGTTATCAATGGACAATTTGCATTAATTTATAAAGATTTTCCTGAAACACATTAGGTGGTCCACGTTTCCGGCAGGATACTGTGGCTTCAATTCACGTGAGTAACGTCGCCGCACGTAGGCCACACGCCACAACCATTGTATGGGCCCTACTGGGGCTAAGGGTATATTTCTGAAAGGGAGGCCCGGCCCCGGTATGAAAGACAACGAAGGAACGGGGTGGGTTTCTTAGTCAGTCAAATTTGACACTATCTCCCGCTCCGCCATCTCATCTGGATGATTTCTCCCACCAAAAAAAAAGGTCATTGGTCCTCGTTGTAGGAGGCCTTCCGACGCTGCGTCTTCCGGTACATGGTCGCCACTCAAGAACCTTTCAGCCCCAACGGCCATCCGTATTGCGAACAATGTGTCCCGCTACATTGCCACTTAAGTTTGGCGATTCTTCGTGCTATGTCGGCACCCTTATTAACAGCGCTCTCGCCGCCGCCGGGATTCCGATCCCGATTTCCAGCCACCGTAGGCGCGGGCTTGCGAACAGTGAGCAATGGGTAGCTCACTGTCCGGCCGTCTGGTAACTGTCCGGACCAAGCCCAGGTCGTTGACAGCGCACGCTGTTCCCGCGCGTCTCAAGGAGTTGTCAGCAACAGCAAGGGCCCAGCCGGGTCGAGGCCTACTGGGGCCAGGGTTATCCGAAAGGGCGCTCGAGCCCCGGTATGTAGGCGGTTGTCAGTAAGAGTCTGACACTATCTCCCGCTCCGCCCAAGAGCGGGGGTTGTCATAAGATGATTTTTCCAATCGAAAAAAAAACCCTTACTAACAGTATTTGCAAAACCTGAAACATCTGTCTAGTATTATTATGTAAAGAATCTATGTACAAACAAAACTGTATTATGAAAAATCATAAAGTTATTTAAAGCCAGTTATGGTACCCGGTTGGCAACATAAAAACATGGTTACCGGGCTACCCGGATGGCTGAGGAGTTTTGCTTCCGCACTCAGCTGTTCGTTGGCTCCTAATGCCCGCTATGACCTGCCGTAACTGTTGTACTTTTTTTTCTTTTTCTTCTTCTTCCTGCCCTAGTCCCGTTTTATTTGAGGTCGGCGCAACACGTTTTTTTCTTCCATTCTGTCCTGTCACTCGTCACGCTATCACTAACTCCCTTTCCTTTCATATCACTTCTTACACAATCCATTCATCTTTTCTTTGGCCTCCCTCTCCCTCTCCATCCATCCACATGTAAATTCATAACTCTTTTCAACATGCTTTTCATCTCTCCTCTTTACATGACCATACCAAGACAAACGGATACGTCAACCCCATTGTACCTTATACTCTATTTCTTCTGTTAACTATATTTCAGTTTCTAAAAAACTGTTGTATATTATATATTTGCTAACTGTTGTATATTGTAAAATAAATAAATCTAACATGGTGAAGAAACTATTGGAATCCATTCAGTTACTGGATCCTGTGCGCTAAGTGCGAGTTGTGTTTACGTTAACGCTTTATTCAGGTTTTGCATAAACTAAAAATAATGTTGTATATTATTATCGACTTTTTAAATGACAATTTAAGTTTTTTACCTAGAATGGGTATTCTCATATTTTTACCTACAAGGTTTTTTCCTGAAAAGGCTCGATAGTAGTGTGATTACGTTTAGCTGTTGAAGCAATGTGTCAATATCATGACCCATTCGTCACACACAAGTAAAGTCTAAAGTTCAATATGTATACCTAGAAAGAACAATGACCTATGTCAATCAGTAACTTCAGTGACCTTGGTGTTTGGCCAATCTGTTTTAGCATATTTGGTGAATTAGGCAAAAGTAAATGTTGAAGGTCTGTTGGTAATACCTACCTTTTGTTTTGCAGTAGTGACCCAGCTTTTCAAAGAGTTGCTGACGCATCGGAAGCAATATATTCGGACACAGTGTCCGAATCGGCACATTTTATTTTAAATATTTTTTCACTGATGATTCGGACACCACCTTCATTGAAGTAACAAATAGAATTACACAAATTAATGCGCCTGCCAGGGTTTGAACACGCAACGCAAAGGGCAGATGAAGGAAAAAAGATGTGATTTCATTCAGCAAAAGCCTGACACGCCCTCTCGCTCTGCCCTAGAGCGATGAAAAAGTCATTATCTTCGCTTTAACCTTTGTATAACAGATATAACAGGTTAACATATTTTACTTGAATTGATGTTCAAGTAAAATATGCATGTACACTAATAATTTTAAGGAAAACCAATTGCAGATCAATTAATCAAATAAAATAAATTACCGTTTTGACGTATTCTGAAATTGTTGAAGATAAGGTTACAGAAATAAACTTTATACCAGTCAATTAAATTTTAGCGATAAAAAGAGTTACCTACTTGACGACATAATTCTACGTCATTTCAATACGGAATTAGCACGGAGAGATAAATCTAGAAACTAAGTAACCAGGGGAATTTAATTTTTGGTTAAATGGACTCATTTTGGAGCAGTGATGGCCGAGTGAGCAGTAGTGTCCGAGTGAGCAGTGGTGGCCAAGTGAGCAGTGGTGGCCGAGTGAGCAGTGGTGGCCGAGTGAGCTTTGGTGGCCAAGTGAGCAGTGGTGGCTGAGTGAGCAGCGGTGGCCAAATAAGCAGTGGTGGCTGAATGAGCAGTGGTGGCCAAGTGAGCATTGATGGCCAAGTGAGCATTGGTGGCCGAGTGAGCAGTAGTGTCCGAGTGAGCAATGGTGGCCGAGTGAGCAGTGGTGGTGGAGTGAGCAGTGGTAGCCGAGTGATAACGGCCCCGACTAATTATTACGAGTTGTAGGTCGCTAGTTCAAACCCAGCCAGGCGCATTATTTTGTGTAATTTATTTCATCACCACTGCTCTCAAAACGGTGAAGGAAAACCTCGTGAGGAAACCGGCATGTCCTAGAAGCAAAAATACGAAAACATGTGACATTCACCAACCCGCACTGGGCCCGCGTGGTGGATGGCGGCCCATTCCCTCTCATAGAGGGGAGGCCTGAGTCCCAGCAGTGAGAACTTTAGGGACTCATTTTATTTGTATTACGTAATTGCGCGTTCATAAATAAAAGTTGATGTGCTTCAGTATTTCTATGGCGACGATTATCCTATTTTTAGGTAGGAAATTATAAAATAACTTTTTCATTACTCATACTCTGAAAGTAGGTCTGAAGTTGCCTGAGGAGCGGGCTGAAAGTGATACTTTTCATCCCTAGGGAGTTTTACTTTACAACTGACAGCTGTCAAATTATTAAAAAAAAACTAGTTCTGTCTTCACATTTCTATTGAACCATGTTCCAATTTTCCATACAGCCAGTCAATCACAGCGCGATATAAAATTGAAATAACTTAAAGACAAGTGTTAATTATATAATGTTATATTTTAAATGATTTATTTGTTCAACTATTTCTTTTAAATACTTTATTTTTAAAAGATTACAATTAATTTCTAATTTTTCATTAATGAGGCTGAATAGCTAGCCGGTAGCAGAAAAAAAAAACAAAATGGCGGGGAAGTGGCTATCAGTCGTTTTTTTTTTTTGAGTTTCGTTTACATTTCCGTACAACAGAGATTTGTATTAACACGTTATGTTTATCAGATTATAATAGTGATTTAACGCCTAATTTCATAAGAGAAGAAGCTAAAGCAATAGTGGAATACTTTTTACCGCCGAAATCAGAAGAAAAATCTACTTAAAATCATAGGTACGACGACTCAGGTTTTACAAACTTTTTATTTTATTTTTAGTTTCCTCGTATTCGTAATGAAAAGCACAGTGTTTACCTCGGGGTGAAAGTAACCCATTTAACCCCTCGAATTAGCGACCTCGCTTCGCTCGCCCGCCAACTCCTTCTCGGGACGAAATGAGTTACTTTCACCCCTAGTGTAACAATGTACTATTTCATTACTCATACTCTGAAAGCAGGTCTGAAGTTGCCTTAGGAGCGGGCTGAAAGTGTTACTTTTCATCCCTAGGGAGTTTTACTTTACAACTGACAGCTTTCAAATAATTAAAAAAAAAACTAGTTCTATCTTCACATTTCTATTGAACCATGTTCCAATTTTCCATACAGCCAGTCAATCACAACGCGATATAAAATTTAAATAACTTATAGACAAGTGTTAATTAAATAATGTTATGTTATATTTTAACTATTTCTTTAAAATACTTTATTTTTAAAAGATTAGGTACAATTAATTTCTAATTTTTCATTAATGAGGCTGAATAGCTGGCCGGCCGCAGAAAAAAAAAAAACAAAATGGTGGGAAAGTGGCAATCAGTCGTTGATTTTTTCGAGTATTGTTTACATTTCCGTACAACAGAGATTTGTATTAACACGTTATGTTTATCAGATTAAAATAGTGATTTAACGCCTAATTTCATAAGAGTAGAGGCTAAAGCAGTAGTGGAATACCTTTTACCGCCTAAATCAGAAGGAAGATACCTACTTAAAATCATAGGTACGACGACTCAGGTTTTACAAACTTTTTATTTTATTTTTAGTTTCCTCGTATTCGTAATGAAAAGCACGGTGTTTACCTCGGGGTGAAAGTAACCCATTTAACCCCTCGAATTAGCGACCTCGCTGCGCTCGCCCGCCAACTCCTTTACGGGACGAAATGAGTTACTTTCACCCCTAGTGTAACAATGTACTATTTCATTACTCATACTCTGATAGTAGGTCTGAAGTTGCCTGAGGAGCGGGCTGAAAGTGATACTGTTCATCACTAGGGAGCTTTACTTTACAACTGACAGCTGTCAAATTATTAAAAAAAAAAAACTAGTTCTATCTTCACATTTCTATTGAACCAAGCCAATCAATCACAGCGCGATATAAAATTGAAATAACTTAATAATAAGTATTAATTAAATAATGTTATTTTTTAAGTGATTTATTTGTTTAACTATTTCTTTAAAATACTTTATTTTTAAAAGATTACAATTAATTTCTAATTTTTCATTAATGAGGCTGAATAGCTAGCCGGCAGCAGAAAAAAAAAACAAAATGGCGGGGAAGTGGCTATCAGTCGTTTTTTTTTTTTTTTGAGTTTCGTTTACATTTCCGTACAACAGAGATTTGTATTAACACGATATGTTTATCAGATTAAAATAGTAATTTAACGCCTAATTTCATAAGAGAAGAGGCTAAAGCAGTAGTGGAAAATCTTCCGCCTAAATCAGAAGAAAGATACCTACCTAAAATCATAGGTACAACGACTCAGGTTTTACAAACTTTTTATTTTATTTTTACTTTCCTTTTATTCTTAATAAAAAGCACAGTGCTTACCTCGGGGTGAAAGTAACTAATTTAGTCCCTCGAATTAGCGACCTCGATACGCTCAGCCGCCAACTTCTTCTCGGGACGAGATGAGTTACTTTCACCCCTACTGTAACAATTTAGTATTGATACTCTCAAGGGAATAAAAATTCATAGGGTACTTCCCATTGACCTAGAATTCTGAAACTTGGCATGAAGCATGGTCTCAAAGTGCTGCCACGCTGTTGTTTAAAAATGTTTATAAATGTTAGAAAACATTTGTTAAGAACGATCGCAATGTTAGAAAATGTTTTCATGTTAGGTAATCAGCGATGTGGAGTAGTACTTTGATGCCTGAGCGTACTTTGTCATTTTGTATTATATTTATGTAAATAGGAAGGTTTTAGCATAAATACTTTATTTATACGTAAACCCACGCACTCATGCTCACACATTTCGGATGTCATGTCTTAAATTTTTTTGTACATTTTGAAACGTATATATTGTATGTTTATTTACATAAGAAAAAAAAAATATTTTCCTATGACATAAGCAATGTTTTTCAACATAGAAGAGGAGATCTCAAGTTTTCTATTTACTGCTGCCTTCGTGGCTCCTCCGTATGTCCATAGAAAATTATTATTATTTTTTAAATTTTGTAACTATTTTTATGTTTTCCCGATTTTTTTGCTTCTTAAACATTTTGTTGCAGTAAAAGAGTTTGTCATTGCATTGTAACATCCAAATCATACATCATTTTTTTTATATCTATATATATAAATAAAATTAGAGTCTCTGTTTGTAATATTGAAATAACTGCTTTTCACTACATGCATATGAATATAATACAGTGCAAACACCAAAACAACATTTTTTACAATTTTCAATGTCCGGGCTAATCTCTGAAATAGCTGGACCGATTTTGACAGGACTTTTCTGGCAATTAGCTAATGTAACAAGGAGTAACATAAGGTACTTTTATTTTAGAAAAAATAAATTCAAAATCCTGTAATATAATATTCCACAACCATCATACAACGCCGTCTAGTCTCAAGCTAAGCAGAGCTTGTGTTATGAGTACTAGACATCAAATTTAAGCACAATCATTATGAACACTAACACATACACACACAATTGAATATAAATAATTATGTCATTTCACAAAGCACTTCCGCTCATAATCTTACAAATATAAGATTCATGTTAATCTACTGCAATGCGATTATATTTAAAAGGGTGTGAGCCTGAGATAAATGTAATAAATGGAGGCGAGGGCGAGAACTTGCACATTTCCGCACTAGTACGAAAGACTGCAATTTGCGTGCTTACAAGTGTTAAGGATAAGAGCGGTTTTTCGAAGTTTATACTTTTTTACATTACAAAATTTGTCGACCTACGTCCAAACCTCTACAATGATCAACTACTTAACAATAAATTGAATATCTACTTTCAGAACTGTACGAGATCAGCCCATACGCACAGTTTGCAGTGGGCTTCCGAACTTTCGGGCATGTGGAGAACCAAGACTTGCCTAGTCGACACGCGAAACATAGATACGACACAGGTAAGAACTACAGGACAGTCGCTGCAATTCTGGAACACAAGGGCCACTAGCTTAACGGCACGTTCACGACCTTGCCACTGTGAGCGCGGGGCGGCGAGCGGTAAAGACAAAAGTATGAAAATGTTTGAAGCACGCCACGAGACGTCACACAGAGAGGTAGAAGCTATTATGATGAAAACCCACCCAAAAAAAAAATTTTTTTTCGTGGGAACTCTTGTCTTGAAAGGTCTTTAAAAACAAAACGTAGTCTTATTGCTGCATAGGGGAAATGTTGCCAACGAGTTAATCAAGTTAACGATTAGAAAATTAATGGTGATCATAAAATGGTATTAAGTATATTATTATTATAAGTTCTTTTTTTGGGAATATGATTATGATTATTATTCTTATATCACGATTAAAAAATATTATGTTGCTTTAAAAAAACAACGAGACTAGCATAGCAGTTACTTATATATAACTTTTTGAAGACAATTTAATTTTTATAAATCCGTTAAAATAGATTTTATGATTTTTTTTCTCAAATAAATCGTCTTTAATTTACTTAAACATTTATACAGTCAAGGCAAGTTGGAAAGGAAAATATTCTTTTAATCGAAAGCTAGCATGTTAATCTATTTAATTAAATTAATAAATATCGACTTCTGACATATTTTTAAACTCGATTAAAATTAAAATATTAATCGTGACTTATTCAATCACGATTAAAATTTATTAATAAAATTAATCAATTAATAAAGTTATCGATTAAAAAAGTAACCGATTCATGCAAAGACTGCACACAACAAGTTGGCGTGGTCGAACTGTACTTACAGTTACTTTACTAGTCACTATGGACGAGATAATTCCATATCATTGAATGACTGTTGTTTCTAGCTATTCAAAGTAGGCCGTTTGTGACGTCATAAAGTAATAAGTAAACTAAATAATAGCTCACTTAAAGTATTACATGCGCTCCGTATATTAATTAAAGTAGATCTCTTTAGTCAAGCAATAATTAACTTAATGTAATAAATAGTTCAGGTGACTAAAAATAATAAACCCTCTCGGTTTCTGAATAGAGAATTCGATGTTAAAATCTTCACAAAATATACTTCTATAGCTGTAATTTGACAAGTTAACATGCTTATGTAGCGTTAGTAGATAATTACTTAAGGCTTATAATCCCTTGAACCAGTTGAGAAGATCAGCAGCATGGTTTCACCAAAGGACGTTGTACGACTGACGCTGGTGTCACATTATTAAAACATATATTTGCAGCGTGGGAAGAAACCCAAGATGCGATAGGGATTTTTTGTGACCTCTCAAAGGCTTTTGATTGTGTTAATCACGAAACCTTGCTTTTAAAGCTTGAACATTATGGGCTAGGTAAACTTGCACTCAGCTTGGTAAAATCTTACTTAATTGACAGGCAACAGCAAGTTCAGAAAAATGGTGTCAATTCTCCGGATTTGAAAGTCAAAATAGGTGTACCGCAAGGCTCAATATTGGGTCCTTTCCTGTTTTTAGTATATATAAATGATCTACCGCATCTATTAAAAAAAAAACCTCATATTGTATTATTTGCTGACGATACATCGTTAATTTTAAAAATCAATAGATGACGTAAATAATGCTCTACAGCAAGTCCAAAACTGGTTTACTGTTAATAATTTAGTATTAAATGAAAAAAAAAGCTAAGTGCATAAGATTTGCGTTACCGAATACTTAAAGCAATTATTCCGACATAGTATTGAAACGCGTTGCCAGTGATGACATATGGCTCCGAAACGTGGTCGCTCACAATGGGCCTCATCAGAAGGCTCAAAGTCACCCAAAGAGCAATGGAAAGGGCTATGCTCGGGGTTTCCTTGCGTGATCGAATAAAAAATGAAGATATCCGCAGGAAAACTAAGGTTGCCGACATAGCACAAAGAATTGCCAAACTTAAGTGGCAATGGGCAGGGCACATTGCTCGCAGAACAGATGGCCGTTGGGGCCGAAAGGTTTTGGAGTGGCGACCGCGAACCGGAAGACGCAGTGTTGGAAGGCCTCCTACAAGGTGGACCGACGACCTGGTGAAGGTAGCGGGAAACCGATGGATGCGGGACGCACAGGAACGTTCGATGTGGCGACGCTTGGGGGAGGCCTATGTCCAACAGTGGACGTGTATCGGCTGATGATGATTGAACAAGGAGAAAATCGAGTTCGTCGAGAGTACGGTTTTCCTAGGGATCACGCTTGACTCGAGGCTACAATGGGGTCCTCATTTAACATCTCTGGCAGGACGGCTTAGTTCAGCAGCATATGCTGTCAGAAAAATCCGCCAATTAACTGATGTAGATACTGTGAGACTGGTCTATTTTAGTTACTTTCATAGTATCATGTCTTACGGTATTTTGCTATGGGGACAGGCTGCAGACATAGAGTCTATTTTTATACTGCAGAAAAGAGCTATCAGAGCCATATATAATCTTCGCAGACGCGATTCTCTTAGGGAACTATTTAAAGAAATAAACATCCTGACGGTCCCTTGTCAATACATTTATGAAAACATCATGTATGTTCGGAAAAATATTCATCTTTTTACTAAGATAAGTGACAGTCACAATTTTAATACTAGGTATAGGAACAAATTAGATCAACCTCGATTCAGATTGGATAAAGTACGTAGCTCTTTCATGGGGTACTGTGTAAAATTTTATAATAAAATACCAATTGAGATTCTACAACTAAATGAGTCCAAATTTAAAACATGCATTAAACGCACACTATGTAGACAAGCATATTATAAACTGGAAAATTATCTCCTTGACAAAAATGCTTGGCTAAATGCTGGTCCTGCTCCACAACTACAGCCACTTTTACCTTCAAATTAGTTTTTTTAATTTTTTTTTAAGTTTTTGTGAATGTGAAGCACCATGGAGCATCTTTATTAGGTTACAACTTGTTTGACATTACGAGCATGGCAGTTGACAGTTTGTCATGCTCACCCAAATGTCTTGCTGGTGGTGGCACGTGTTATTGGGTCATTAGGTTCCCTTTAAAATGGTTGAGCTGAGTGGGGCTGATGCACGTGTCATGCTCGTGAACGTGTGCCATCGGTTGAGACTGGTCTTCTCTTGGCTGCCAGTGGCTTAATTCGGTTTCTATTTTTAATTAAATTAAAAAAAAAAGAGTCCATGGAGTTTCTTGCACGTTCTTCTCCATAGAGACCTACGTATTGGAACGTGCAATTTAGCTTCACTTTTCTTGGACTGACCGACATTTGACTATTCAAAAGTGCCTGCAAATGGTCTATTTGAAGTAAATGATTTTGATTTTGCTCTACAGTAATATTGTTTAGAGGTAAAGTATTTTTTTGTTTTTTTGGAAGTAATCTCTGAAAGTGCTGGTCCGATTACTAATTTTTTTTCACCAATAGAAAGCGGTTTTATTCCTGACTGACATTCGCTGTATAGTGTGACTGACAATTAGTGTACAATACTTAAACACGTGATTGTGCTCATGATAACAAACAATTTTTACTATGGAAGCAAAGCCGAAATCGCGAACAAATATCAGCTGTTCAGTACATTAGGCAACAATAAATGTACTGAACAGCTGATTTATTTTTATCAGAATCACATGTTTAAGTATCGTACACTAATTACCAGTCACCCTATATTTTATGAATGCGGGTGGAGCCGCGGGCAAAAGCTAGTAATAAATGTTTTCCTTTTTTTTTCAGAAACAAGTTTTCAAGTGTGTTCAGAGTCTGAAGATAGTGACAGTATATCAAAATCTACACTAAAAAGTGTTCCAAGAAGTGAGTACCTACCTTTAACCAGTTCTTAACACCACCATCTTCCTTTTTTTATTATTTATACGCTCGTGCTTGACTACTACCCATCTCACCTGATAGTTAGTGATGATGTGGTCGACGGAGCACGCTTGCCTAGAAGTAACCTATTCACTCTTGACTTAGAGACCCCTAGGTTATAGCTATCAAGAAAAACAGACTCCATGGGATGTCCATCCCTGCTGGAGTCTGTTTTTCTTAGCTGCACGTACAATGAATGTGTTCGAAAAACATCCTGATGTTGTCCTAATTTACTAGCTCCCTAAGTTACTTTTTAACTGTCTTTCTATCGTTCAGTGCCCTTTTCTTCATGTCAAGATACACACAAATACCCGGACATAGAATAAATCGTCACCCTCCCTGCTAACTGTCGTAACTAGCAATCGATATTTTTCTAGAGCGACCGTTTTACGGTCGGGAGTTACAATCATATTGCTGTAGTTGCGTTGGCTGTAGTGTATTAATGAATTAATAAGTTTTATATTAATCTTGGCATATTCTTCTAGTTAGTAGTGGCCCTAAAGCCCTAAATTACGGAGGTAGTGAGGATTTTTTTTACCTTCTTTTACTCTTCCGCAAAACGAAATACTTGAATATCTTCTAAACGGTAAATGGTACAGATATGACGATCAGAGAGAACTTATTCGAAATAATGTTATGAACACGTTGGTAACATCAGTGCAGATACGCCAGTTTGTGAGATACGACCGTTATGTGCTCATCACAAAAACATTTTTCCTGGGTGGGAATCGAACCCACAACCTCCGGCATAGCAGTCAGGGCCACTGACAGACCAAGTGGCTTGTCTGAAACAGATTTTCGTAGTGGTTGTAAATAATTTATGTGATTTAAATTAACAAGCTATATTTTCTCCTTCCAGAAGTCTGCAGAACCCCACATCACAGATAACTACAGAAGGAAGAACTTTCTTTTTAAGAAAAAATCGTCTCACAGGACTACTTACCATCACCACTATTAACAACTCACTCAAATTAATGACACTGCCAAAATCGAATTAAAAATAAGTAACACTTTTTTGTTTAAAAAAAACAAATTAGGTGATGCAATTGACTGTTTAAAATTTTTCAACCAATTACAGCTGCTTTCGACAATCTTCTCATTAATAAAGATTTTCTAAAATATCGTTCACCAGATGGCAGCACTGAGTCGTTAAGTCCGGCTCCCTGTCAAAACGCTTAAATTAATGACACTAGTTAAATTGACGTCCACGTCATGTGTACTTTTTAAAAGTACGTTCCACGCGCGCCTCAAAGAGATGTCAGCAAACCGGCTCAGCAGGGTCGAAGCCTACTGGGGCCATGGGTAGTGCGAAAGAGAACCCCAGGCCCCTGAAATGAAACCAAAGAAGGAACAGGAGTGGATTTTAGTTAGGAAAAGTCTGATACGCCCTCTCCCTCCGCCCAAGACCATGAGAAGACATTGGTATCATCATCATCATCATCATCATTTTAGCCGATAGACGTCCACTGTTGGACATAGGCCTCCCCCAAGTGTCACCACAATGAACGATCCTGCGCGTCCCGAATCCATCGGATTCCCACAACCTTCACCAGGTCATCGGTCCTCCTTGTAAGAACCCTTCGAACACTGCGTCTTCCGGTACGCGGTCGCCACTCCAGAACTTTTCGGCCGCAACGGCCATCTGTTCTGCGAGCAACATCGCCACTTACTTGGATTATTTCCCAACTAACAAAAAAATACCCCTCAGCTAAGTGGCGCCAACTGTTTTTGTGAATTTTCCTGAAAACCTTAACACCCTTTTTTTACCTTGTATGGTAATTTTCGTTTCAGTAAACCGCGAGTGTAAATTATTTCATAAAATAAAAATACCAAACGTAAATAATAATATATAATACGTTTTAGTCATTCAAACCGGCACTTTACTTAAGTACCTACTCATATTTTTATTTTCATTCAATGAGCGCTTACGCTATGACGTCTTTATGGCATTTTATATAATAATTTATTTTTAATAAGCAAATTATTTCGTAATGAATCACTCATTTGACAGATACACGAGGAAATAATATAACTTGCTTTAATAAAAACTAAAAGGTACATGAAACAATAAGTATAGCATTGCTTCAAAGGGTAAAATTAAAATAGCGGATATTTCGGTCAAAGTGTGAAATAATTTTAGTCAAAGCCACTACAAATTAATCTGTTACTGTGCCAAAAATAAATTATTTCTGTTTTATCGCCAATTACTTCCTTTTGAGTCTTAAAAACTTGTTTTGATGTTGGATAATCAATTTATCGAGGAAGGCAATGGCTGAGTACCGTGACGCTACGAGCAAAAGTTGTGGAGGAGTAACCAAATTCGGGAGTGAACCCTTCAGGGGTCAGGAGCACAAAATAGATAGGTACAGAAGTCAATCTACATACAAAGCGCGCTCGAGCAACACACACATAGACTCCGCTCACGGACGCGATATCTCGGAGAGCCTCGGCCTGCTCTTCGAACAGTTCCGGCTCAAACGCTCATTAGTGTGCGTCCACCGAGCGTAGGTATAAAAAGTGAAGTACATACATGAGACTGTCTTCTGAACCTATCTATTTTGTGACAGGAGGTCATTGGCATACACTATTTTGGATATTTTTTAATACAATATTTCTTATTATGTTATGTCGTCTTTATTATACCAAAATAAGCTAAGCTACGGGATGGTTCAAAATAATTACTAACACCCTCTAGGGTTGCGTTCTAACGCAAAGGGCAAAAGAAGGCACCCAGGTTGGTCAGTAGAAGTTTAACACGCTCTCTCGCTCCGCAAAGGAAGAACTTATTTAATACACCTCGAAAAAAGTTCCAAAGATTGATCCCACTGTTGGACATACTCCTTCCTATTAATTATTTTTACAAAATTTAATTTGTTACTTCTTTATTCATAAACGCGAATGTGCAGGAATATAGAAATTATATTGACTACCGCTTTAAGTGACTCACCATATATTCTCCAGATTTATCAAAATTTTACTATGCATTTATTAATAAATAATAGAAGAAAGTAATTTATATTTTTTTATTATTATTATTATTATTAAATGAGAGAGACTGACGTCTTTGACATATATTATTATGAAATTAATATTGCCTTGTAATATTTTCATGACCATAATTATCTCAAAGAGGTAAACAAAACCTACCGGGCAAAGTGCAATCCTTGATAGTGTGTTCTCCCGACCTCAGGTATGAAAAAAAAACGCAATTGGCGTCATCATTCTTAGTTTTGATGTCATTTACTTCAAAACAGGATAGAATATTATTCCAAAAATAAAAACTGATTTCTGACATGTTACATTAATATTTGTATTTGTATGTGGATATATTTTAGCATCTCATATTTATAATAAATAAATAATAATGAGGAACAATGTTTTCAGTTGGCGCAAAAACTGCAGAACCGATCCTGTTCAAATTTTCCATACATATTCTTAATAGACCTGTACCTAGGGGTACAGCACCCTTAGCCAAGTTGTTATTCTGCAATCGTTAACGCTATCGAAAAGTGATGAAACGTATGGGAATGACGTCATCTCAACGTAAAGTCGCGTGGTCAGAACAAACGAATAAACAATTCGTAGCCAAGTTCACATCGTTCTACAATGTTTAACGCTACATCCTTTGGTATACAAACGCTACATTGTAGAACGAGCGGCCGACTCAGGCGCGTCAACATGGCTACCAACTTATCGTTTTCTACAATTGCTGTCACCGAGGCGTTACCGATTAGAGAACGGAATTCGATTGTAACTTGGCTAGGGGGGCAGGTCTATTAAGATTATGTTATGTGAAGCCTAGTTGCTAATCTGCAATAGTTAACGCTTGTAGAAAGCTTCAAATGTACGGGAATGACGTTGTTTTAACGCTCTGTCACGTGGTCAGAACAAAAGAATTGGCAGCAAGGTAAACTCGAACCGCTCTGCGCAAGCGAAACGTTTTTAACTTGGCTAGGGGGGCTGGTCAATTTATAGGCTATAAATTATCGCGATATTTGTTATGAAATAATATTACGGTCTATATAATACGAAAACTGACAGAATATAGGTAATTTTGGGTTAGTAAAATTCTGATACTCTCTCTTGCTCCAACCAGAGTGGGAAGATTTCTCATCTAAAAAAATGGTCTGATCTCTTCCTAGCTCTAATCTTTATAGTAGCATAATATATGAAATCTTTAAATACAAAACGCATATTTATTAAGCAGTGTTGGTGATAAAGTCAAAGTCAAAGTCAAATATTTATTTGTTACACATAGGTTTATATGATAGCACATCATAGTGTTAGTTAAAAAATAACGTTTCACTATGTGTTGCCCTGCTGGGCATACAAATATTGTTACACATGGTACATAAAACATAAATTAATCAAATTAACGTTTTAACCATTAAGAAGTTACTCATAATTGACGATTAAGATTAATCAGATTAATGATTAAAAAGTTAATCATAATTGACGATTAAGAATTAATGGTAATCCTTTTTTTTGTGATTATGATTATTAATCGTTAATGACGACTAAAATAAATATAAAGATTCCAAGTCTTTTGGAAAAAAAATCCTCCAGTTCACTTCGACTCTGTTGCCGTGACAATGGCAATATGTATCAAGCTCTATTTATACATTTCTTTGATTCAAATGAAGGAAATGACCGAAACACAGGGGTTAGTCGACCCAGCCAAAATAAGGTGCTTCCGCTCAGTTGAGCATCATATAATATTATTTTGTTCAATATCTGTTCAAATAAAAAAAATCAAATCTCCTGTAGTATATACCCACCTTCACATATACTAGTTCCTTGCGGGAATTAGACCCTCAATACACATCACAGCAGCCTAAACAGCACGTTCATGACCTTACCACTGTGAGCGGTAGCTAAGCGCGAGGCGGGGAGCGGTAAGATCAAAAGTATGACAATGTTTGAAGCACGCCACTGGACGCCACTTATAGCGAAAACGCGCGCGCTCAACCACAGCGCTAACATGACGTCAATATTTAGAAAATGAACAAAAAAGCATTTTGAAAATGTAATAATAAATTATTTAAAAAGTCCCTGTTAAGTTTTGTTATGTATGTGAAATTTATTTTATAGAATGTAGTTGTTAATTAAAAATTTGTTATAAATTAGATATATATATTTTTTTTTCGAATTAATTATATCGATAATACCTACTGTTACAAATATTCACATATTTTGATTGTAATGCAATCTAGTCAAAATAAAGAATACCTAAATTTGCCAAAATCGAAACAAAAAGTGTTAAATACTGTTTAAAATATTCCAATATTCTGACTGTAATGAACTAGTCAAAATAAAGAATACCCAAATATGCCAAAATTGAAACTTAAACATGTTTCTACAAGATTTTTGCACTCTTACAAGTTGAGACTTGAAGGGTAAAAATATTTGTAATATTTACTGTAACAGACAAAATTCACTGGATATTAAGTTTTTTATCCACATTCGCCAGCTAATATCAATAATATAGCTTCATTAGTTTAGTTTAGCATAAAACAAATATATAGTATAAATTACAACGTGCCACTTTGCTTAGTATAACTTTGGGTAATGTACATATTAACTGGATTGTATAGTAAATGTTTAGTGGATTTTGTCTGTAATAGCATTTGCCCACCATTGCCACAGCAAAAAACGATGGTGAGCAGTTAGCATAAATGGCTTGGGTTTTTGAAGTTCGCTACAGACATTATTTATTGACCAATATATGAATAAACCAAGTATTGTATTGTTAAGGCAGTCTAGACATTATGCAGTTTTGTTCAATAT
This sequence comes from Mythimna albipuncta, assembly GCA_929112965.1. Lineage (NCBI taxonomy): Eukaryota > Metazoa > Arthropoda > Insecta > Lepidoptera > Noctuidae > Mythimna > Mythimna albipuncta. The sequence continues at coordinate 14,584,426 of OV815982.1, forward strand.
ATTATTGTGGCTTTGGAACACTAAAGGCAACTAAAAACATAAAATTCAGTCAGCAAAAGTTTGACACAAAATATGCTCTAGGCAAACTGACATTTTATCAGTGATACCTACAATATGTCAAAATTTAAAAAAGAAATGGGATTGACCTCGTATTATTTTGGCAGTGTGACAACGCTTGTCAATCAAAAATGACAAATAGCGGCTGTAGAAAATAGTTGTTATTATTACCACTTTTTCCGTTTAATGCCATCTTTATGTCTACAGAATAGACATCAAAATCGGTTGTACAGACAGTAAAAAAGGTTTGTTTATATGTCTAATCTTATGGAGTATAAGCACCTATAAATGTAATTCATGTCTAGCTATTTTTTCAAACAGTAATTACTAGTTCATACATCACACTTTTAAAAACCCAAGCTTAAAAAAAATGTAAATAATTGTCAATATAGTCATAATATTTAACGCTGTATCTAGTTATGTACTTTACTACTTATGAATGTTCGCTTAAGAAGTGACTACTCTCGACCGCGGTTAATGACGTACATTAACCGGTAAATGTGTATATTTCCTACTTTCGATAAAAAAATGAAAATTAGTTTAATTTTAATATTTTTTCATTTTCACGTGCCTCTGATTTCCATTTTCGATATTTTAATTCTATATTAATACCAGATAAATAAATATCAACCTTATGACAAAAATATTTAAAAAATAATATTGTAGCAAAATATGCTTTATGGGTAAGTTTTAAAGTTGGTTTTCAATTAACACACGTATGTTTACATATTTGGAAACAAAAGAATGACGCAAGCAGGTCGACGTACTGGTGAAAATCCCCACTTCAACGTCATCACATTACACTGTTCGTTTCACAAAATGGCTAAACGGATTTTGATGAAATTTTACAGGAATATAGCTTATATGTATGAATAATATATAGGTTATGATTTATATTATGAGGAAGTACTAATAGTACTAACGAAGATGCGGGCGGAGCCTCAGCCAGGAACTAGTAAGCTATATAATTATCACAGTAAAATTTTATCAAAATCCTTATATCTGTGTGAGCGTGGCTTGTATATTGTCGCAGCCATCTGGTTAAATTAGCCATCCAATTGGACGCCTAGGGCGTTCGTTAAACGCCGGCATCCAATTGGATGCCTAGGCCGATAGTTGTTTGAATTAAAATAACTCAAAGCTTAATAACAGCTTGGCGTATTGAAAGTTAGCCTTTCGAAATGACTGATCAAGACTCAGCCAAGTGATTCAAATTTAGTTCCGCTATTTATTGATTTAATAATATTTTACTATTACTTGGTGGATACTATTGCTAAAAAGTAGTTTTATATAATTTATAAACTCATAATGCTACTACCAAACTAAATGACTACACAACGTTCAGCTATCTGGTTAAACGTTGCGGTCAACGACTTGGCTAGTTGTTCTTCAGCCATTTTATTGGATGCCGGCGTTCAACGAACGACCTAGTCGTTCTATTGGATGGCTAATTTAACCAGACGGCTGCGACATATATATATACGTTCGCTTCTATTATAAATATTTTTGTAATCGAGTCTAGTACAAGGCATGTTGCATCTTCTAATATATCAGGTTAAATAGTGGTCAAAGGCGAGTCTATCAATAATAAAAAAGACGTGTGGCGCTCGGGAACTGCCGCGGTAAAGCTACTGCATAGCATTTTTATCAACTTATGCAATTATAATTATTTATTTATTTTATTTATGCAGTATTTTTTTCCTTTGTTTTTTTTTTTCGTTGATATTAATTGAAGTTACACTTTCAAACATTGAATTCAATTTTGATTGATTGTTCACTCATTTGTTTTCTCACGCTCAAAAAACAAATGAGTGGAGGGTGTTACGTTATTTTCGTTACGGAATTTCTGGATTTGGTCTCCACGCTCAAGGCCCGCGATAGAAGCTATGCAATAGCTTAAATAATCTTTCTATAATCACAACACCTCTCAATCTTTCAATAACAACAGTTACTAAATATTACATAAAAAAATCGTGTATTTTTATTCAAAATAATAGTCTTTATAATCATTTAACTAGACATTGGTATTTGTAGTATGAGATTTGCGAAATATTTTTCCTGTGATGTCATTGTTCTATGGTGTTATCATTATATTGTTGAGGTTACACAATGTGACGAAAATGATAAAGCAAAGCGACGAATGACGTGAAACACAGTTGACCATAATGATTTCTAAAACATAATATAATACATAATGAAATTCTATGAAATAATTTTACTTTAGTGGTTACTCATACTAAAGACGTTTTAGAAACAATATTTATTTATTTATTTATTTTTATCCCCAACAATATCCTTACAGACTAGTCCAAATCGATATTGAGGTTTCTTATTATTAAACTTACAAACTAGGTTCCATAACAAATTTTAAAAAGTGCTATCTTAGTGAATTCACTCAAAGTACAATAAAATATATCCACGTCATCCGCTATGAGTTTGAGCATATATTTGTTATACAAGGCGCCAGATAAACTTAAAATAAAATACATTGAACTTTTCTTTAACTAATTTAATTAACTCTTTTTTTTCCCCTTCTTTTTCTGTAGAAAGACAGGGGGCCAACATTACGGCGAAGGAACTTCTTAAGTGAAACGCACTGTAATACACTCGGCTTTCATACCTAGTGTCATTTTATCCCTACATAGCAAAACCTCAAAACATTTTTATTTTTAATAGGTTTTACCGTGACCACTATCTCACCTGATGGTAACCAATGTAAGCCTAATCATTGGTTACCATCAGGTAAGTCATTCAACAAGTTATTAAAATCATGAATAAATCCAAAAAAAAAATGTTTACCTGATATAAACTAGTGCTTGACTTCGATCCCACCTGATGGTGCACAGTGATGCAATCGTTGATGGTGAGGCGCAATAGTTTATTAAGAGCCTATTCACTCTAGCCTTGAAGACACCCAAATTAAAATCGGACGGGAAGACCGCAGCAGGCAAATTGTTCTAGTCCTTCGATATACGCGGTATTTTTTCTTATGGATCGCATTTATCTTTATCGTTTTTTCATATACTTTACCCCACACTAATAATGAATCACAAACATGTAAACTCACATACATAAGATACCCAGACATCATCATCATCATCATCACCAGCCTTTTTTTTTAATGTTCCCACTGTTGGGACTCAAGCCTCCTCTCTAGGATAAGGAATGGGCCGTAGCCCATAATCCACCACGCGGGCCCAGTGCGTGTTGATGAATGTCACATGTCTTTTAATTTTTAGTTCTAGGACATGCCGGTTTCATCAAGATGTTTTCCATAACCATTTTGAGAGCAATGGTGATGAAATAAATTACACAAAGTAATGCGCCTGGCTGCGTTTGAACCCGCGACCTAAAGCTCGTAAGTCGGGGCCATTACCACTCGGCTTTCACTGCTTTCTATACCTAGACATAGAACATTTATATTTTGTAGGCATAAAAAAATGTTTTGTTACTTGTCATAAGTCTTGTCCGGTTTCTTTAATAGTCACTTTTTAAGCGAACTGTCTTTATTTTAAGTCGAATTTTATAATATTGTAGCGATAACTGCTAAAAATATATCTACAAAAAGACTGATTATAATATTCATTTTAAACATGATATTGTTCCGTTTCTATACAATTTTGATCGAGTCAAGAAACGAATAAATGTTAGATAAATATTTTTTGTGTTTTATTATTATCCTAGCGATCCACCTCCACCTTCGCTATAGTCTGTCTAATAAGTCAACCGACTTAGGAATTTTGTGTAATAATTAATCATTTAAAAAATACTTATATTCGGTACTTTTTATAAGGTTCTTCTGTAAGTTAACAATGATCTCTATCTCTTAATCAACCTTGATTATTGAACCCGTGTTGTCTTCATCAGATTTCATTAAATCATTGGGATTTAATGAAATCTGATCTGAAATTACCCAAGTCGTTTAACTTATTAGACAGACTCTAGGAAGTTATAAATCTTTGAAATTCTTGACATTTTTTCCACTATAATATGCATGTATTATACAGTACAATTCACGAATGATGGCGGCTGTGAAGTTTGCGCAGAAGGCTGCGCAGTAACGTGTTTTAGGAACCAAATGGCGACGTGCATATGCGAGAAGAGTGTAGACAAAGGCTAACTTCACGGCCGCCATCATTCGTAAATTGTACTGTACAAAGTGGTTGACATCGACGCACAAATGAACACCATCGATCCCCCAATGGAGAAATCTTTTGTCATTTTTTTCATAATTAAAAAAAAAATCTTTACTATGTAAAATTGTTATTCTAAAATTGTTTGTATAAAAAATCAATGAATTAGGTACTTTTAAAATTAAATTGTCATTGAGATTGATTAGAACAACGATGTCATCTACCCCGATGACTTTTTATTAATTCATTTCTAGTTATTGTTTTTTTTTTTTCTAATAATATCATCGGGGTTGGTTAACTTACAAAATCGAAAACAATAAATTAGCAACATGTTATTATGAGGAATCGCTCTTGAATTTTTTTTTCACACGCCTTGATTGGTGTTTGCCGCGGTTATAGAGGGGGCTGCCGCGCGACCAGCCTGATGCAATAATTTCTTTTTTTTTATGGCCTCCGCCATAATTTATATGACGGAGGCTATAGACATCGTACTTTTCTCTATTAGTATGAAAAATAAATTGCATGCCAAAAAGCAGTAAGGATAGTAGCAGGTTTTTAATAAGTGAGTTTAAATAATTTTTGTTTGTAACTGTGTACCTAAAGAAATTGTGAAGAAACATACTAAAATTATCTTTAAGAATTTGACGAACCTTACCGTAATGAAAACAAGTATTTAGGATAATGAAAAGAAAAGGGACGATGAAAAGAAACACAAAAGATTGCACTTAAGTAAATAGTTTTTATTAAAAACTTTTTTAATATTTTTATTGCTGTTATTTTTTTTTTAACATTTTACATTTCAATAAATAACTTACAAATAATTTAACTATTTACAATATAGGAACACTTTTTTATGGCACACTTATAAAGCTCAAACAAGGAGCCAATTTGGCCAAAATAGGAACATTTGCAGCACTTTTTACAATACTATTTTACAGTCACAATATAGTTAAAATTTACGCTAGAATACATGGCATTGTTTTTCAGGAATTTTATTCCAAACTGACTAGAAAATAATCTAACTTATCCTGTTTACAGAATAGTTTTTTTATATATTTTATTTATTATTATTATTAACAATGATTTTTTTTCGTTTATCTTTAAAGTTGTTGTCTTTTTTTACATTTTGCTGGCTTACATCTAAGTTTATTTTAACAAAACATACTTTTTCTAACCAGTCACATAAAATTTTGCTAGGTAATTTTTATTTTATCTTTTCCTTTTTAAAGCTTTTTTTTAACCTCTTTTTTTCAGACTTTTTTTTTACTTAAATCTAGGTTTCTTTTACATGCCTTTTTCTTTTAAGCAATTTTTTTTCTCATAATCTCAAAACACGTTACTGGTGACTGGTGGATTGTGACAGCGATTGTGTAGAGTCTAAAGATGAGCGATAGAAGAATGGAGCACCCAGAGATGAGATGGAGGTACACAAACCAACTTGCAAGAAGGCAAAATCAGGACTTGTACAAAGCAATCACAGAATATCAAACTCATCGTATTCAGGCTTCTCATAGTTGCCGGCAAGCACGTCTTCGACCCATTGTAGGTGATCAAAAACATTGGTGTAAAGTCCTGGAGAGTTCTTAGTCCCACAGTGACTGTTCCCCGCACTAGTTACGCCCCACAGCTCAGCCTTATTCTTGAACCACACCAAAGGACCACCGGAATCTCCCCTGCAGGTATCAATACCCTCTTGACCTCCGGCACAGATAGCATTGTCTGGAATTTTCAAGGATTTGTATGCTGCCTCGCATTCGGCTCTATTCCAAATTGGTAATGGGATGATTTTTTTAGTACTGCTATAGTACCCTTGTAGGGGAATTTCACCCCATCCTGTGGCTGCAAAAACGACGTCTGGTTGCAGTTCGCCAGACGGCAGGCAGATCGGGCGGATGAAGTCTGTGGAAAAAGAAAGGTCGCATTAAACATACTGCTGTTTCAACATCTGGGGTTCAGGAGTCAGCATGTAAAAACAACTCAAAATTGGCTCATCTATTTGGAAGTTAAAAGGGCTTTTAAAAATAAAAGGACCAGTTTTCAACAAATGAGTGGAATTATCTGCCGGAGTCTGAGTTTCAAGTGGTCTTTAATTCATTAAACCCCAAGCGAACGCCGGCGTTCGCGCACCTATTGTCTTTCAATTGTGTCTGTAATTATCACAATTGAAAGGTTAAATCAAGAGTGAATAATTTACTTTTAGGCACGCGTGCTCCATCATCGACCACATCACCGCTTACCATCAGGTGAGATGGTAGTCAAACGCGAGCCTTTCAATAATTAAAAAAGGATCACCTCACTTATGTAGTTGAAAATTGGTCCTTTGATTTTTCTCTCTTATCCTTTTCCTTTCAAAATGGTAGTGACTGTAGTTTTGTCCAAAAATTTGAGAAAATTCTTACCCGTATACGGTGCATCTTCTGCAAGCCTCAGAACTGCGATGTCATGACTCTTTCCATCATAGTCGGGATGGACGATGATCTCTTCAACTTCAAACCTGAGGATGGGATCAGCGCATACTCCATTGACGCAATCTTTCTGATTCACCAAATCATACTCTCCAAGACGTGCCACTAATCTGAAAAGAAAGAAAAAAATTTTTATAATCTACAAGGCTTAAAGTCACCCAATGGGCAAGGAAAGGGTTATGCTCGGGGTTTCCTGAAGATATCTACAGGAGAACTAAGGTAGCTGACATAGCGCGAAAAATTGCTAAGCTTAAGTGGCAATGGGCAGAGCACATTGCTTGCAGAACAGCTGGGGCGTTGGGGCCGATAGGTTAGACCAGAAAACGCAGCGTTGGAAGGCATAATGGAGCCGAATGCTGCTATGACAAATATCCACGTATACTGAAATACGTCGTTTGATACGTTTTTCAAAGCGAAAAAATAAAGAAACGCGGATTGGCGCGCTACTCGTGGCTTTGCACCCAGCCTGATACGATACAGTAAATTTTGACAGAGGTGAGCTCGCATACTTTTCCGCACTAGTGTGAAAAACCGGTACGGATAAAAACCGTGTATTGAAAAAAATTTTGTGATAATTTGCCGTTCAAAAACAGGAATTCAGATCCATACAATCAAAACGATAGGCTACAAAGCGCATACTTTTAAAACATAATTTAGAGAAAATACAAAACAATGCTTTGGGAACACGGAATTCCCAAAGCCTATAACGTAAATACAACACATATTAAATAAGAGTTAACCACATGATTCAATAATAACGCTATATTTATATACATTTTATAATGAGGGAATTCCTAGTGATGTAATTTAAATAATATCGGTTGTATTAGTGACGTTGGCTTCAAAGATTCGAAGTATTATAGGTACCATATAATTGACCATGGTTAGAAATTATGATGAAAGTTTTGATAGTAATTATTATGAAATTTGCATATTGACTCATGCTTGGAATCCCATGACACTAAACCAATATTTCGATCCTGAAAGAACTCAATATCAAAGAGAGATTATTGTCGTAGGGGCAAATACAATAAAATTTTCGTCTTATTTACCTATAGAGATATCTTAAGGGCATACGAAGGCTAAATTTAGGCTATAAAAACTATTTTCCCGTTAAAAATCAAGGTTCTCATTTTTAGTTAATCAGCTATATATTGTTAACGGAAAATATCGAGTATTAACCTTCTATTATCAAAAAAAATAATTCCTTTTTAAGATTTCGTTATTACTATTTTATCCTCAGGATTTTCCCAAGCCTTTACGTATTTGTCCCGACAGATTTTGGTCTAGCAGATAAATAGGATAGGTTTCAAAGACTACACAAGGAAAGACTAGTTTTTCTCCCGATTATTTTAATAAGAGTGACAGAGAAAAAGAAATAGAGTGAGACTAGAGTGACAGAGAGAGATAGATAGGGAAAAAGATATAAAGACAGATAAAGATACAGATACCAAGACATAGAGATAGTTATAGAGTGACAGCGAAAAAGAAATAGAGCGAGACTAGAGTGACAGAGAGAGATAGACAGAAAAAAGATATAAAGACAGATAAAAAGATACAGAGACAAAGAAATAGAGGGAAAGAAACAGAGCAAGCTAGAGTGACAGAGAAAGATAGAAAGACATAAAAAGATACAGAGACAAAGAAATAGAGAGAAAGAGAATCAGAGACACAGAAAATAAACAATGTTTTGAGATAAGCTCGCCACATTTTTCCCAAAAACTGCAACTATTCATAGCCCTCATAGAGCCCAGCAGAGTTTGATCCCGCAAAAATATACAGAATTTAATTCCGAAGGAGTATTTACCTGCTAAACTTAGGAGTTTTGATGCAGTGGGCAGCTGTGATGAGATGCCTGCTATCAACCAGGCTAGCTGCACATCTGATGCCCGTTTTGTGGTCTCCTCGCCAATATTCGATGTACACCAGCCAAGGATTGTGATGAATCAGGTTGGAACTTGCTTCAGTGCCACATGTAGGGCCTAGAAATTTTTAATAATATTTAAAAACGAGTTACAAAAATTAAATTTGAAAAAAAAATACGCGCATGATGGGACATAATTCTCTTAAATATTTTTTTTTGTTTTAATTAATCAGTATTAAAAAAAAAATCTTGATTTAAAAATAAACAGAAGAATGGAATTTGGAAAAAAAAAATCGCATTGCTATCGAAAAAATCATTAAATATTTGAAAAAAAAAATCTTACCGTTTTTTAGTTTAAAAGCCAAAACGCCTACAGCACATGATAATAGTACTAATAATCGCAGCATAGATGAGTTTTAATTTAACGATTAATTTATAAATTAAATTAGAATTCTTATTACGTTCTTTTCAGTTGACTGTACCCTCAGGAATGATTCGTTATGACGCTATGTGTGGGTTTATATAGCAACGCGCGTTTATAGGGAAAATTTGTCCAAACCACATTTATAAGTTTTTTGAGGTGTATTCATGAATAAAAGTTACTACTATGCCAATGTAGTATAATTGAATGTAAGGGTTGAACTACCCTGTAAAGAGATTTTTGAAAATCCCTTTCGATTTTGAGGAATCCATCGCTGCCCAGGAATGCAATTGAAAGAACACGGCTACATTCACCTGTGTAGTGAAGGTGTGCCTTCTGGCTATACCCAGAGCAATAAAATTTACAGTACAGCCTCGCTAATCTATACCCCCGGTAATCAGTGCACGCTGTAATCCAGACAGGCGAAACGATCGCACGGTCCTCCCGTGCAGTCGCGGGGGAAACGGTCGGTGCAGGTCATAACGTGTTAATCATTTGCGCTGTAGACTCGTCTCGTTTTTTGCGTGTGGACAGCATTATGCTAAGCGTACGATCGTTTTGCTCAAACGTTGCATATATTTTTTTATTGTTATTTTGTCATGAAAAATGTATAAAATAATAAATATAAAAATGTATAAATGTAATATATTTGTCTTATGTTTGCGCATTTTCGGGCGAATAAAATGTTTTTCTTTTTTTCTTTCATTTTGTTTACGGTCAACTTAGAAAACGTGCTTTTGAAATAAAGTGCAAAGTGCGTTACTGTCTGTAATACAGACTTTTTTTAAGAATTAACTTTGAGTTTTTTTTTATGATGGCAAAATCATCTAAAGACAACCCCTGCTCTTGGGCGGAGCGGGAGATAGTCTCAGAGTCTTACAGACTAAAAACCCACCCCGTTCCTTCCTGCCTTCATACCAGGGCTGAGTTATCTCTCGAAACTAACCCTGGCCCCAGTGGGTTTCGACCCAGCTGGGCCCCTGCTGTTGCTGACAATTCCTTGAGGTGCACGGGAGCAGTAAGCACCGTCGGTGACTTGGGCTCGGTCCGGACAGTTACAGGACGGTCGGACAACGAGCTACCCATTGCTCGCCATCCGCAAGCCCGCGCCTACGGTGGCCGGAAATCGGGATCGGAATACCAGCGGCGGCGAGAGCGCCGTTGCCTGATGTGGTCTGCCTCCTCCTTTGCTAACATTACTGCTTCGCAGTAGGAAGCTACCGCCTGCCACTCCTTTTTTTCTTATTTCATGTTAAACAACATAATATATTAAGTAATATTTATTTAAAAGACTACATTGGTCTAATGGTTAAGTAGTAACAACTTATCAACTAAAGGGTTAGTAACATTTAAAAAACTTTAATTACTGCCACACCAGCAATCGCAACCAATAATTAATCACTGGCGCATCATGCTTATCGACTAAGGTTCGACAAATTAGGCGAAGTAGCAAGACCCTACTATATTGCATGACCTACCTTAAAAAAAATTTGCCTGAGTTTTAATTTATTTGCCTGAAGTTTAAAGCTGGTGTTGTGACGACTCCGTACCTTGGATAGCACATAAAATCATTGCTCTTGCGCCTGATCCCTGGTCTTTCAAGAATACCGTCTCATCAGACCATGTAAAGAAACCGAGAGTGCACCTGTGTTTGTGCACACGCTTGAGCTTTTTAACCGAATTCGAAAAGGAGGAGGTTCTATTTTCAGCTGAATGTATGTTTTTTGATAGAAAGATTATGCTTCCAAGTTGGTCCCATATAAACATTGTTATGATCTGATCATGAACTTCGAAGATATGGAACAGAACTCCTCACAGGAGCACAGCAAAGTTGTACCCATTGCTCGCCTTCCGCAAGCCCGCACCTATGGTGGCACAAACCTATGCATTCGATGCAAAAACCCCATCTCGACGTCACAGTAGAGATACGGCAATGGGGAAAAATTAATGTTTTGATTATTATTACATTTTATTACGGCAGTAGGTAATCGTGGTTTCCTTAAAATTAATACTTTCAGGAACTTAGTTAACCGTGTATTTAATTATTGCCCTAATTTAGTGTGGAAAAGGCTTAGTACATAAACGTAACTTACATAGAGTAATAAAAAAAAAAACATTTTATTTGGCCGAAAAGGCGCAAACTTAGACTAACATATTACATAATTTTTATATATTTATTTTATAGCATTTCATAAATAGTATGAAAATTGCTATAGTATGCTTTTCTACATTATCTTGTTTCCAGCCTTGTTGAGTACAAGATATAATTAACGGTATTTATTTAACCGTCTTCAAAAAAGGTTCTCACTTCGCTTGTATTTTTACCTCAGAACTCCGTCTTTTATGAACTAATTTTCTAATTTTTTTTGGGTCTCTAACGGAACTCCGAGAACCACACAGTCGATTACCCTCGCGCAGGGCCTTGGTACAAGGCCCGGAGCGAGGAGAAGTGGCAGGCGATCGCCTGTCGCCTCCTTCTGCGAAGCAGTAATGTTAGCAAAAGAGGAGGCCGCACGCATGAAACGACCCCCACTCTGACGCCGAGCGCTCAAGATCCGTTTTTCACCTCCTAAAGGGGTGAAACTTCGGAAGTATAAAAAAAAACCATAATCTTTTAATTTATTTTAATTTTGTATTTGATTTTAATTTATTTTTGTATTTGATTTTAATTTTAATGTATTTTAATTTCGTTATCGTTCTATTTTTAGAACTACATTATAATTGAATGTGATTAGTAATTATTTTTTTAATGATAGGCTCGCGTTCGACCACTATCTCTCCTGATGGTAAGCGATGATGTGGCCGACGTTGGAACACGCTTGCCTAGAAGTAACCTATTCACTCTTGACTTTTCAATGTAGTATAATGAAAATAGAAGAAGACACTGGCTCCTGAAATACAGGCACCTAGCCTAGCTCAGAAGTCAGGGTATCACTTATTTGTAGATGTATTACAACAATAAAGTATTATTATTAAAAACAACATTTATTTATTAAAAACAATATACATAGGATTTACATTTTTAAATATTTTTTTACAACATCATACAAAAAAAAAAACCGGCCAAGAACGTGTCGGGTCACGCTCAGTGTAGGGTTCCGTATTTTCCCGTCCGTCACAATAAGTGTTCCCACTTATGAGTTAAAAAAAAAGTTATTTGTTATGTTGACATACTAAGTACGGAACTCTAATAAATACGGAACCCTAAAAACCGGCCCACAAAGGATAGTGATAACTAAATCAGTATGCGAGTAGTAGAAATTTCAGCGATTGTGCACTCGTAAAATTACGAATATATTTAAGAAGCAACGATTTTTTACCACGGTAGTTCATGAAAGCACGGAAAATCTTAAATCCACTTTTAAAAAGATGACGTCATTACGTAACGCCATCTATCGAACCATTTATGAACTGGTTTTTACATAAAGATGGCGTTAAAAAAATAATTTTAATTTTGTTCTAAATTGCCTTAGCATGTTCCTGATAGAAGTTTTATTTAGTTATAAGAAAATACCGCCAATGCCAACTGAACAATTCGATAATACCCGACCCCATCAACTCAGGAAAAATCCTAACAGCGCGAACGCGAAATAGCCCAGCGCCATCTCTCGGGGAATTGGGTTACTAATTAATACATAGGTACCAGAAGAAGTTTTCGGTGGTAATTTTGGATTGCGAGAACCGATTTTAATAATTCTTTTTTTTTTTTTTGTTTGAAAGAAGATACGTTCAGGATAATAAAATATGTAAACGAAGTTAAAAAAAATGCTTGCATATACGATTATACTACAAACAATCCAGAAATTATTTTGTACAACCTTTTTGTCTTTTTTGTACAAAAACTGTTCTTTCCATCAAGTTCAAAATGATTTTCCTCGAAAGTCCTTACAAAGTTCTACTTGTCAGATTTTTTCATATTTTCTAAACTTATGGTTCAAAAGTTAGGGGGAGACACACTGTTTTTTACTTTGGAGAGATTATTTCCGAAATTATTGTCAATATCAAAAAAAGATTTTAGTAAACCCCTAATTATTTTTAAATACTTATCCAACAATATATCACACGTTAGGGTTGAAATTAAAAAAAAAAAAAACTTCCCACTTTACATATAAGGAGGCTAACCTAATAAAACATTTTTGTCCAATTTTTATTTTACCATTTTGTCAGTGTGATTAATATACATATTGGCACCAAATTTCAGCTTTCTAGTGCTAACGGTCACAGAGATTAAGCGAGGACGGACAGACAGACAGACAGACATGGCGAAACTATAAGGCTTCCTAGTTGACTACGGAACCCTAAAAAACATAAAAAAATATAAAATAGTAGCCCACCGGCATTGGGAACAGGGTCCAAGCTACCGGTGGTCAGGGCTCCTGAGAGAGCAACCTCCGGACAATACGCGCTGTATTCAGGAGTACTGCCTTCTGGATCAAGCCCTTGATCCAACTGCCTAACGAGAACCTCCTCAGAGGTCGAGGCTCTTGGTTATTAAGCCATTGGCCGGCACGACTATCGGCACAATGATTGACCCATTCACTTCCCACAGGCCTTATTATTGTTATTACTATCACACGGTCGAAGCCGCTGGCAGAAGCTAGTTCAAAGCAAAATACCAAAAATAAATTCCAGGAAAAATATCAACCGTACGTCAGAGTTCAGTTAAGTATGACTTTAAAAAAGTGTAACCCTTAAACTAACCTAATAGGAACATTTTAAAATAAATTACCAATAATAATTTCCGGGTAAAATATCAACTGCGTCAGAATTTGAACAGGTTAGGTGACTTGAAGTTTACGTAGGAATCGTGCAATCAATCACCTTGTAAGGAGCACCGGTATCTAATAGACCACTGACACCAAATATTTAGAACAGACTACATACAAATCGCGCTCGAGCAACACAGTTGGGTAAACCTAATTTCGAGAAAGAGGTCAACGGTCGAATCGAACTCGGCTGGGCAGCGTTCGGGAAGCTGCGCGGTATCGTCTCATCCAATATACCACAGTGTCTCAAGACAAAAGTCTATGACCAGTGCGTGTTGCCAGTGATGGCATATGGTTTCGGATCATGGTCACAATAGGCCTTTTTGTTCGATGGGAAAAATCATCCAATGACAACCCCCGTTCTTGGGCGGAGCGGGAGATAGTGTCAGACTCTTACTGACTAAAAAACCTCCCATCCCGTTCTTTCAAGCCTTCATACCGTGGCTCGAGCGCCCTTTCGGATAACCCTGGCTCCAGTAGGCTTCGACCCGGCTGGGCCCCTGATGTTGCTGACAACTCCTTGAGGCGCGCGGCAACAGTGCGCGCCGTCGACGATTTGGGCTTGGTCCGGACAGTTACCGGATGGCCGGACAGCGAGCTACCCATTGCTCACTGTCCAAAAGCCCGCGCCTACGGTGGCTGGAAATCGGGTTCGGAATCCCGGCGGCGGTGAGAGCGCCGTAGCCTGATGCGGTCGGCCTCATCCTTAGCAAGCATTACTTCTTCGCAGAAGTCTGCGACCACCTGCTACTCCTCCTCGCTCCGGATCATGGCCTCAACCAAGGCCCGGCGCGAGAGGTCTCCGCCGCCAATCTCACAATAGGCCTCATCAAAAGGCTTAAAGTCAACCAATGGGCAATGGGAAAGCCTATGCTCGAAGTTTCCCTGCGTAATCGAATCATAAAGGAAGATATAACCAAGAGAACCAAGATTGCCGACATAGCACAAAGAATTGCCAAACATAAGTGGCAATGGGCAGGGTACATTGATCGCAGAACGGATGTCCGGAGTGGCGACCGCGTACCGGCAGACGCAGCGTTGGAAGGCCTCCTACAAGGTGGAACGATGACCTGGTGAAGGTTGAGGGAATCTGATGGATGCGGGACGCACAGGATCGTTCATTATGGCGACACTCTCGGGGGAGGCCTATGTCCAACAGTGGACGTCCGTCGGCTGAAATTATGAGACTATGAAGACAAGCGGTACTGCTAATGTGATCCATGTGTTTGGTAGAAGTTGAGCTCGTCACACTGACTTCGCCTTTATACAACGTAATGTTGCGTAGCGTATAATGTGCTCTATCCTATGGTTCAGTCCATTATTTACATTATTTCTAGTATTTACAATAAAAGAAAAAACCCAACAATATTTTTCCGAACTCTAGTCTCGATTCCAACTACCAGACCACTAGACCGTCGTCTAGACAGCTCTGTCTAATCATTTGACTCACATATAAAATTAGAATGAATGAATGAGAACAGTGGTGGCCGAGTGGTAACGGTCCCGACTTACGAGCTGTAAATCGCGAGTTCAAACCCAGCCAAGCACACACTTACTTACACACACTTACTTTGTGTAATTTATTTCATCACCACTGCTCTCAAAACGGTGAAGGAAAACATCGAGAGGAAACCGGCAATGTCCTAGAACCAAAATTCGAAGACATGTGACATCCAACCCGCACTGGGCCCGCGTGGTGGATTACGGCCCCCTCTCCTAGAGAGGAGGCCTGAATCCCAGCTTTGGGCACATTAAAAGGCCGACCATGCTATAAAATTAGGCCGTCCGGGGACTGTGAATGCAGAACGTCATGCAATGTAAAGAAGGGACATTCCATAGAATACATACTGAAGTATTTGAATCATCAGTATAAAGGTGAATGATTTGACGTCAGAATAAAGTTTTATTGATTGAGTGGAATGAGTGAGTCCTGTCAACTGTGGGTGACGAAAACTTGATGACTACATAGCTTTAGGCAGGCGGCTTTGCCGACGTTTTATACGGAAATAATGTTTTAAAATCACCTAGTATAGGAGTCCGGGAGTTCACCTAAATGTAAAAAAATCTCATGTAAATATACACCACTAATTTTTAATTAGTAAAATACTTAAAGGGCTTATTAGAAAAGCCCTTGTTATTATTTAAGTAAAATCATAATAAATAATATTTATAAACATCAAAGTCATTAGCGTTTGTGTTTATCCCAAAATGTCACTCAATTTATGAAAATATTGTGCAGGCTATTGATTATTTATGAATGAATAAATGACGATTAAAATGGAAAAACACTTCCCGCAGTATTTTCTACTGGCAATTGTTATATATGATTGAATCTATGATGAATTTACCTTTTCGTTTTTCGGTTTTTTCTACTTTTGAATATAAAAATATGAGGATGGAGAGGGAGAGGGAGGCCAAAGAAAAGATGGATGGATTGTGTAAGAAGTGATATGAAAGAAAAGGGAGTTAGTGATAGCGTGACGAGTGACAGGACAGAATGGAAGAAAAGAACGTGTTGCGCCGACCCCAAATAAGATGGGACAAGGGCAGGAAGAAGAAGAAGAGAATACAAAATATGATCAGTAACGGGTACAGACACAGCCCCATATTTTTGTGTACTAATTAAAAAGTAGGGGTGTATAGGGTATAGGGTTATTATTTTGTAAAAAAACTAACAACCTTGCAGGACTGTACCTATTACTAACATCATAAACAACAACTTTTGTTCTATGACTTTTTACTAAACATACCAAAAACAAACCTTTAAGATTTCGTAGTTCTATCTAACTTCTTTTTAACTCTGTATTTATAATAATAATATTCCACAACTATCACACAACGCCATCTAGTCCCAAGCTAAGCAGAGCTTGTGTTATGGGTACTAGACAACTGATAAACATACTTATATATTTCTAAATACATACATATTATAGATAAATTACACCCAGACACAGAACAAATGATTATGCTCATCACAAAAACATTTGTCCTGGGTGGGAATCGAACCCACGACCTCCGGTATAACAGTTAGGGTCACTAACCACTAGACCAACAGGTCAGTCAGCGGTCAGTCAGCCGTCAGTGTATTTTGCTATAAATAATCACCTAGTACAGGAGTCAGGGACTTCACATAAATGTAAAAAGGTCTCATGTAAATAAATTAAGATTATTATGCGACCACAATAAATGTATAGGTAATAACGTGACTCAGACATCGATGTTTAAACTGTATGGAATTTAAAAGAGACTTACCTCTGAGTTTGTTTCGGTGTTTCTTCTCAGGGTAGTCAACTAGGAAACACTGGCGTCATCTAGTTTAAACTGACTGAAAACAAAATTTACGTGTGAAAGTGTTTTTTTTTTAAACCCATTTGCATAATAAAGATTTATCATTTATTTATCATTACAAAAAAAAAAGTAAGTAATTTGTAAAATATTCTGTCATATTATCGAGTTCCATCGTTGACCGCATCGTCGCTTTCCATCGGGTGAGATGGTTGACCTATCATCAATAAAAAAAATACTGAATAATAAAACTATTCAACAAAATGTTTTATTTAATTTGTTTTTACCTATTGTAACAACCCTATCAAAATAGGCAACAATTTTGCACGTTCTTAAGAAGCTTTGTCTCTGTATGGTTTATTTACTCATGTGGTAAAAGTTACAAAAAAAAAGTCTTTGATTAGTGATTTTTGCCAAAGTTTTAGTCATTTTTGGGAATTTAAGTACTAAGAAAGATCTGCTACGGCATCAATTATGATAATAATAACTTAAATTTCATTACAGTAGCGCCGTAAATAATTTTCAAATTAGCTTCAAATTATTAAATCTGGGATTTTGCATACAAAATCTAAAAATCTTACTAGCTCAAAAACTATTGAATATCGGTAGGACATTTGGTGGCTTAATTTGTTGCATTTTAGTCCTACCATGACGTCCTGCTGTTGCTGGTGAAGAAAAACCGACATGTCCTAGAACCAAAAATTCGAAGACATTTTATTTTATTTTATTTATTTATTTAGGAATAACTAACAGTTACACATTAGGTCTTATGAACTAACTAATACATACAAGTTCATCATACAAATCTGCAACTCACACCGTTATTCACAGAATACATTTAAAAACGTTATTCTGACCAGAAAGAGTATAAACAAGTAATCAATTAATATTATCCTGTAAATACAAAATTAAATTATTTTGGTGAATAAATTTATTTTTATTAATTTATAATTATTAATACAAATCTATTATCATCAATCTTTTCTTTATAAGCCTTGTATAGTCTCAATGAGGCTGTTCCGAAACCTTTTGATGGGCATTGCAAATAAGTCCAACTCAGTAAAAAGTTTATTAAAATCATTACAAATACGACGTAGAGGTGCGCGGGCTCCAGCGTAGGTTCGACAAGAAGAGACCGCGAAAACTGGTCGTGCGCGCACCTCTCGCCTCAAAACACTTCTAGGAACATAATAATGTACTCTATCAATAATTTCCGAGCAGTTGTACCTGTGATTACACACATCATAGAGGAATATCGTTTCAAGGTATAATCTTCTAGACTTAAGACTAGAAGACTATTGTATGACAAGTGACATTCTTCAACCCGCACTGAGCCCGCGTACTGGATTACGGCTCATTCTCTCTCCTAGAGACAGGGGCCTGAGTCCCAGCAGTGGAAACATTAAAAATGCCGACTACTATGCCATTACGTTCTGCAAGGAATACGTCGAGTTACCAGTAACCCTGTATCTACTAGGGTTACTGGTAACTCGACGTATTCCTTAGGTTTAACCAGCTCTGACGTTGGTCTTACCACAAAAACATATTTTTACGTACTTTTCCTACTTTCATCATTAAATAAGAACCTAATATTTTCGTTTCCTGCTGTTTCATGTCCGTATTTCCTGTTTTTTACATAACATAGGTATGTTATGTAAAAAATTCTCTGTAATTGTATTGTGTGTGTGTATTGTAACGCAGCTCAGCTCGTCAGTAGGCTCGTATAGGGATTCTTCTATGAAATTAAACACTTCGGGTGGCGCACTCTTATATTTTTAACTTATTTCAACGAATACATGCTATTCTTACAAAAACTTCAACACTGAAAAAACAACTGACATTCTTTTTTTCATCTAACTTTCAAACCTATTCTAGAACAGCATAATCCTTCGAATTATATTTTACAAGCCAGTTCGTTGGTTATATAAAAAAAGCAACTCATGCGATTTCCTTTCGATATCACAGTATTGTGGTACCTACCTATTTTATAAAATGACTAACGGCCTACCTACTTTCCTTGCTTTTTTTTAGTTGGGAAAATCACCTAATGGCATCCCCCGCTCTTGGGCGGGGCTGAAGATAGTGTCAGACTTCCAGTTTCTTCCTTGCCATTGTTCCAGGGCCCCGCCGATCTCTTTCGTATCACCCATGGTTCCAGTAGGCTTCGACCCTGCTGGGCCCGGTTTCTAAGAACTCCTTGAGGCGCGCGTGGATCACTACGCCTTCGCCTCAAATTTGTCATCAGATTTTCATACAATAATAAAAATATTTAAATTGAACGTTCTAAATGTTACAAAGTTGATGTGAAGCAAGCGATAGTACAATAGCGGAGGGGAGCGGGGAACGGTCGGTAGGGGTGCTTGATGTTCTTGCGTCGCGTCATGCAGACATAGGTAAAATAAGTGGTAATAGTAAATAGATGGATAATAAATTTTTGGTAAATGTATAATGTTTTATAAAAAGTCATAGTACAAAAGTGGTTGTTTAAGATGTTAGTAAGTAATACAGTCCTGTAAGATTGTAAGGGCCTAAATAAACGGACTATGCAGTCCGTCGGTTTAGACCCAACCGCCCGCACGCTCCGCCCTCCCGCGCATGGTGCAGTTCGGATGCAGTCGGTGTGCAGTTCACACGACTGCAATCGGACCGCACGTTTGGTTTGCAGTTCTATTGCAGTCGTGTTTGCAGTTCTATTGCAGTCGTGTCAACTGCATTCAAACTGCACTTAAACTGCAATTCGCAGCCGAATTGCAGTTGAAATGCAGTCCGTCTGTTTAGACTCTTTGCAGTTGAAATGCAGTCCGTCTGTTTAGACTCTTTTTTACAAATAATCCTGTATAAAAATCACCACTGCTCTCGAGACGGTGAAAGAAAATCGTGAGGAAACTGGCATGTCTTAGTACCAAAGCAGTTCGAAAACGTGTTACACCCACCTGCACTTTTTTTTGGGTGGGAAAATCATCTCATGACATCTCCCGCTCTTGGGCGGTGCGGGAGGATATTTCAGTCTTTTATTGGCTAAAAATCTACTCCCGTTCCTTTCATACCAGGGTCGAGTTTTCCTTTTAGAAATTAACCCTTGGCCCCAGTAGGTTTTGACCCTTTTTTATAGTGGGAAAAAATCATCCTATGCCATCACCCGCTCTTGGGCGGAGCGGGAGATCGTGTCAGACTCTTACTGACTAAAAGACCCACCCCGTTCCTTCTAGTCTTCATACCGGGGCTCGAGCGCCCTTTCGGATAGCCCTGGCCCCAGTAGGCTTCGACCCGGCTGGGTCCCTGCTGTTGCTGACAACCCCTTGAGGCGCGCGAGAACAGTGTATGCCGTCGACAACTTAGGCTTGGTACGGACAGTTACCGGACGGCCGGACAGCGAGCTAGTAGGTTTCTGAGCCCCTACGGTTTACTGACATCTCCTTGAGGCGCGCGTGGAACAGCTTACTCGCCGTCGCCGTCGATGACTTGGGCTCGGTCCGGGCGGTTACCGGACGGTTGCAAGCCCGCGCTTACGGTCACCAACCTGCACTGGACTTGCGTGGCCTATTCTCTCTTCTAGGGTGGCCTGAGTCTCTGCAGTGTGAACATAAGGCTGATTGTGCATATATGTATCGCTCTAAGCAAAATTCTGACTCCCATGACATTATAACAAGTTAAATACTATAAAAGAACTTGAGTCATCGCTACAACCTTTTCCTTAAAATTCAGCAGTAATGCACGGTCGTAATATTGTGCAATATTCAAAAGTTGGTCTTTGAACTCCGCCTCCTTACTGCACAGTACGGGGCAACACTGAAGGTTGTCGCCGACAAAGTCGACTCAACATTCAGGCCCCCAGACACACACACACACTTCCACACACAACATCAGGGGGTTGGTATAGTCCCTTGAACATCTCGCCGGAAATAAATGAACACTCGTGCGCGTGCACTCGGCGCGAGAGGTCGCTGCCACCGATTGCCTCCTTGAGTACACTGCGGTGTTCCATCCAAGCAGGGCACACCTCCACCGTAAGCTGCAGAATACAGCATGGTTTTAGCCAGTAAGAATCCTCCATCCTTCTCAAGACCAAGGACATTCATGAGAAATTCTACAAGCTAAAAAACAAAACATGTACCACTCTTCTTGTGATTTTTATATTATTTTGTTTGTTTTTTTTTTTTTTAATAACAAAAAAGATGAAAGAGGTTAGAAAGGAAATACTTTCCAATTTGTACTATAACGAGTGTCGCCGCTTGTCTCCCACCCTTCAACTACACTACAGGCAATAAACCAATCCGAACGCGCATTACGCAACTAACAGACCACGCACACTTAGATCGCAAGTTTGCTATTGGTTGTGTCAATTATGAGCATGATCATATTTTGAGGAAACGCCTGCCCCGCCCGCAAGGTCATTCTAACCTCTTTCATCTTGTCTGTAATTTTAATGTTATAACTCTGGTATAGTTGCCACCACGGATCTTGATTGCTCGGCGTCAGAGTGGGGATCGCTTTGCGCATTCCATACATTGGCGAGCCAATCGTCTTCGTTATTAGATACATGCAACAACGCAGTGAACGAATGAGGAGTGACGTTTAGGACGCGATGGCGCGCCCAGCCAATCACTGACACTTTCCGCCCCTGCGTCGCACTTCGCACCACTAAAAAGGCCGAATATTTGACTTCTGCGCCAGTGTTCAAGGTCCGTGATGGCAACTGTAATGTTAACTCCACAGATGGGGGTTCCTGGACGGTTCCGACCTTCAGTGTTTGTGCGGCGTCTCTCCGCAGACCAGGTCACACCTTCCATCCTGCATAACTTGCTCTGTTACCTGTTCACGCAGGGATCTAATGACAGCATCAGTGGACGGTATTATCGTGACCGAATTCTGGGCCAAGTAATGAATTTTCTTTCGTCTTTATAATATTAGTATGACAATATACTGCATGTGGTGTTAGCCTATAATGAATTGCTACACTAATCAATGAAGTTTCAAAGTAATATTCAATGTAATTGTGTAAGCAGTTGTTGGCTAACCAAAATAAATAAATATAGGTACGAGTACTACTCTATTGTTACATCATCCAAATAGTGGTGGGAATATAAATCTTCGACGTTATTATTGCAATACGTATGGCGTGTAATATCATAATTTCATTTTGTTTCACCACCTTTAATAAAATTTACTATCCATTACTGTGAACTGAAATGAAATTTTATTAATATAGTTTATTATTTATTTATTGACACACTAACGACTTATTCACTAGATTAATAGATTTTAAATATTTTGTTTAATTTTGTTGTGAAAATTAAAGAAAAAAAAATGTTGCAAATTTGTGTACAGCTTTTATTAAGTAAATAATAATAATAAAAAGATCTCTACTACATATAAAAAAATTCAATACATTGAAATAAACCTTCAATAAATAAAAAATTGCACTGAAATATATATATATATATTTTAAAAGACAATATAATAAATAATAATATATATTTGAATAATAATATAATTTTAATAATAATATGTATTTATTTTTTAATAGTTAAAAATTATAATTATTTTTAAAAACATTAGTTAACGTCAAATATCATAATAATACAACATTAGTTTTAGTATATACTAAACCCGAAACACGAGTCTTGTATTTTTATGTAAGTACAAAATTTAATAATTGTATCATGAAAAATCACCAAGTTATAAGCTTTTCATGTTACCTGGTGGTCCGCAAAATACATGGTACTGGGGTCATCCAGACCTTTTTTAAATATTTTTGGGAAAAATACAACACGATGAAAAAATTATTGGAATCGATTCAGTTACTGATTCCGAACAAACTATATTCTTCTCCTTTCCCTTTTTTCCTTTTTTTTTCTTTTTTCTTTTCCTTTCTTCTTCTTTTTTTTTCTTATTTTTTCTTTTTTTTTCTTTTTTTTTTTAGGTTGTCTGTAAGAGATCGCCCTGTGCGATAAGACCGCCCATTGTGCACTTATTCTTTTAAATTTTTGTCCTGTATTTTTGTTTATTTGGTGTACAATAAAATTCGGATTTCGCTTATACTAAAAATAATTAATAAGGTCTGTAGTATTAAAAGCTCACTCAAGCAAAGTACACTCCTATGGATATTCAGATAGCTAGACATACAAACAGGATTAATTCTGTGTGTTTATTACCAGAGGAGTAGAGTATTCTTACCTAAAGTTCATGGAAGGAAGTAACATAGAGTTGATGACACCTCCTTCAAATCGCGGAATCATAAACGTAACGAGTTAATTCCGGAATTTATGTTTAGCAAGACCTTTATGAGCAATATTTTGTTCGAAAAGAAATCGATATGTTAATTTTTGTCTCCAACCAGTTGCTGTTCTTGCATGAAGATATAACTTTACTGATACAAGACGCATCAGTTTTTTTTTTTCTAAAACAGATCGTTTTTTTTAGTTAGCAACACTCTGACTTGCTTACCAAAGGTCTCTACCAAACTATTTGTTGGAAGAAATTAAAAAAAATGTCTTCGTGGCGTTTGGCCACTGGCAGTAGTCGCCAAAGGCCTTCGCCAGTTTATTTCCAATTCTGGCCAAAAGCCTCCACTAATTTCTTTCGAAATCTGCTCAAAGGCCTAATTAAACTAATTTCTTTACGATTCTGACCTCCACTAATATTTTTCAATTCTCTCCAAAGGTCTTCAGAGACAATACGGCCTCTATTCAGATAGAGGCCGTATTATATCTTTGAAAAATTGTTGAAGGAATCTTCAACTATTCTTTTAAGATATAATATATTTTCTTAACCATTATGGAACACAGAATATTAGAAAAAATAGGAATAAAAGATATAACTTTCTTATAATTGCAATTTATTTGTGGCCGGTTTTTTTTTAATATTTCATTGATAATCTTGTTAAACTTTTTTTTATTTATATAACACGTATGACAAAGCAGTTCTATGAAATAATTTTAAATATAAACTTAAAATAACTCTCATCTGACCAGAATATTTTAGATCCCTTTTTTTAATTTAAATAAATATTTCTTAAAGGTAATCTAAATCTAGTGGATAAGAATCATTTTTCAGGAATAATTTAAAAAATATATATATATAAATAACACGCATGACAAAGCAGTTTTATGAAATAGTTTTAAACATAAACTTAAAACAACTCCCATCTGACCAGAATATTTTAGATCCCTTTTTTTATTTAAATAAATATTTCTTAAAGGCAATCTAAATCTAGTGGATAGAAATCATTTTTCACGAAAAATTAAAAAAAAAATAATAAACAATTGACTCACATTAGCAAAAAAATCTCAACTCAAAATAAATAAATGTAGTTATTCACAATTTTAAATTACAAAATAATTCATGCAAATTGCAAATACAGTCAAAAAAAGAGTTTGGCATGCAAGCACGAAAAAATTTTATAAGAAAAACATTTTTTTGTACAATTTATTTTTGTTACCTGCATACTAATTAATTCTTTCGTTAACAGTACCAGCTGTTAAAAACAATTAAAATACTTATAAATATTGTAATGACGATTTTATGGCAGTGTTAGTTCACAGTTTAGATAATAAAATCACTAGCTGTCTAGCGTAAACAAGGTTGAACTGGTTTCCAACCAAGGATTGGACAGTGGTGTAGTCCAACCACATCTTGTCTTAAAAAAAAATTAGGTCTAATTAAAGACCTTAAACAAGATGTAACGTAGCTAATTTACAATGTATTTTTTTTTTTAAGTTTTAAAGCATTACAGTATTTCAGACTATCTGACCAGCAGAATTAGCCTTATAATAAGTACATGCAATATTTATATAGATTTACCCTGTTTCGAAATCAGACTCACTCACTCAGAATACTTTGTACTTTTATAATTCTTCAGCTATGAGTGTTGTAGCATTGTGTATAATTATATAAGTAGTAAACAAAATTTACTTTTGAAACAACGGAAAACCGAAACAGTGTTTTTTTTAAATAATAGTATTTAATACAAACATGGAATGTCTTAAAAAAAAATAAAAGCAAATATTTCATTTAAGTTAAAATTCATTTACATTTAAATGTATATTTATAAATATAAATTAAATTGAAATATTTGCTTTTTAGAATAAATTAAGAGATCATTAGACAGTTTCTAAATCTTACTTACAACTTATTTTTTTTTTTACATTTTATCACATGCTGTCATGAAAGAATTATTGACATAAAATTAACGAGCCATTTAAACAGAGCTTTGATTAGTTTTCCACTGAGAATTCGAGAACAGTGTGAATCCAATCCATATGTTCAGCTACATTGGTATAGATGCCGGGAGAGTCTTTGGTTCCACAGTGAACGTTTCCATGGCTAGTCACTCCCCACAATTCGATGGTATCCTTGACTAGAGTCAAGGGTCCACCAGAATCACCCCTGCAGGTATCAATGCCTTCTTCTCCACCAGCACAGATGACGTGATCAGGGATATGGCTTCCCGGATAAGCGGCCGTGCATTCGTCTCTAGGCCAGTATGGCAGACGAATCATTTTCTTGACATGTGCGTAGTATGGTTTATTGGGAACTTGGCCCCAACCAGCGGCGTAGAACTCGGTGTCTTGTTTAAGGTCTCCGGTTGGTAAGCAGATCGGGCGGATGAAGTCTGTAAAGAGTAATGATTGGTCTATTAGTACTGGTGTACATGAAGCTTAAATAAAATGATGTAATTTTGATCACGTAAGACTTGGGAATTTAGACTTTTGAAAATAATTATTAATTTGGCGCCTAGCCCGAATTTTTTTTTACAAGATTTTCCATATGTTTTATATATATGATGTATATTATACTGTCATTATAATTCTATAAATCTTCTCAAAATTTC
Source organism: Mythimna albipuncta (assembly GCA_929112965.1). Lineage (NCBI taxonomy): Eukaryota > Metazoa > Arthropoda > Insecta > Lepidoptera > Noctuidae > Mythimna > Mythimna albipuncta. Next base: position 14,610,250 of record OV815982.1, read on the forward strand.
GTTTTTGCTGCTACAATTTGCTTAACTCTTTGAATGCCGTAATTAGAGACACAATAGAAAGACAATTGCTTATGTCGAACTGTGTAACATAAGACATTCAAAAGGTTAAAAGCCATACATTAATGTGGCCACTTGAAATTGTACTGTTTATTGGAATTTGGTAAAACAGCTTACCGGTATAGGGAGCATCTTCTTCCAGTCGCAGGATGGCAATGTCGTGTTCCTTATTAAATCTGTCATAATCAGGGTGCACGATGATATCAGCTACATTAATTCTGACAGTAGGATCAGCACACACTCCCCGAACGCAGTCCTCTTTAGAATATAGGTCGTATTCGCCAAGTCGGGCGACTAAACTGAAAAGAGATAGAAAATAATCGTTAGTTTGATTTGTAGGTACCTAAATATTTTTGTAGATATAGTTTTGTTTCGTTCTGTGTACCTCCTCAAGCAATATTTTAGTAACTTTGCTATTTAAGCCTTCGGTAATACTCCGGCCTTATCCTGAGCTGTGAGTGAATTACTAATACATTCCGACCGCAATAATTTTGCCTGCGTCAATAAAGTTTCGCTAATACGCATGAACAAAACCGTTTGCCTCAAACGTTAGCAACAGTTGTACATGTTTGATTTATCAAACAGCTTTGTTAAGAACGGTTGAAGGGCCTTCAAGATTCAAAATCAAATGATTCTTACCGGCTGAACTTCAGAGTTCTAACGCAGTGGGCAGCGGTGATGATATGCCTGCTGTCGATCAGAGTACCAGCGCATCTGATTTCAGTAGCACTATCGCCACGCCAGTACTCGATGTAGACCAGCCAGGGGTTGTGGTGGACCAGATTTGTGCTGGCTTCGACACCGCACTTGGCTTCGGCTGTAACAAAGAGAAAGTTCATAAGAAAAACGAAAAGGTTAAGAAGTATGAGAAACACCTAAGAAATACACGTTTAAAATACTCGTTAACTGAAAACAATTGAGGTTTCTGATATAAACACTTCGAAAAGTGTTTTCAGTTCAAAAGTTATAAGTTCAACAGAAAATCTAATAGACAAATGTTATTATATAAACGTGCAAATATTTTACTCAATATTTATTTATTTATTATAATCTTTATTGTACACCAAATAAACAAAATACAGGACAAACATTTAAAACAATAAGTGCACAATGGGCGGTCTTATCGCACAGGGCGATCTCTTACAGACAACCAATAACAATAATTTATTCTAATTAAATCAATACGTTATTATATCAACATTTATGCTATGCGCAAAAGTAACGACTAAGAATAGTATTTATGACTAATTATTATGTAAATCGGAACTAATAAGGGCTTATATATATATTTATGAATGAACTGGTTTCCAGTTAGGTATTTATCGCAATTTAATGAATAAAAAAGGGTCAATACCAAGTAAACAAATCCATTTATTGCAAAATAAAACTGTTTAATATATAGTTATTATTTAAATGTAATTGGTTTGATTATTTTAACTTCCTTCCTGTTCGTATCTACAATAATTTTTAGTTACGTACATAAATACCTACATATGAATGGTATATCTTTATATATGCTCAAATTGAAGGATTGACAGAATGCCTTTGATTAGGCTTAATACCGAATAAACTAGCAAAAGAAAATGCCTTAGTATCGAAGAGACAATTGCATAATTATATCATTAAGTTTAACACTAGTTTCTTTAGTAAAATTAGGCAGCTAGGTGGCATTTTTTATGTGCAAAGAAATCTTTTCTCCATTACTGCCCCCTCATAAATGTATATCGAATTTGATTTTTGAGAATCCACAAACCTCCTCAATTAAAGCAATGTACTTAATTTGTCTTACTCAATGGTTTTTCTTTTCTGAGGACCAATAAATTATAGTAGAGATGTATTCAAACGAATTACAGGAAAATGCGTGCCATAATATAATTGGCAGTGAACTTACGTCACTGTGGTAGGAAACAATAAAAACACCATGTTGGAATTTACAATGTGAGACATACACGTATGAGATGTAGCTATAATGCGTAAGCGGCTCTTAGCTTAATAACTTTACATATGTGTATCAATTCATAAGGAAAAGTTACTAATGTGACAATGAAGAAGTGAAAAAAAAACCAGAACTTAAGAAAGGTGTAATCAAAGAATTCTAATAATGCTATTCAATTCTTGCTCTAGATTAGTCCACGCCCATAGGGGCGTGGTATCATAAATTCAATTACTGTTACATTAGATTAAGGTCATCGTTTGACCAATAGGCGTTTGCAGCGAATTACATTATAAAAATATGTGGAATCATTGGTTGTTTGATTATTTGAATAATTCTTGATAACACAATAACATAATCTTATCCTACTGTTCTCTTTTCCACAAAATTCAAATTATTTGTCATCTCCACTTTTTATAATAAAGAGTCATCTTCAGTAATTTACTTACTAACTAATAAGCAATAAAATAATATAGTAGGTACTACTTTAATTAATGTACTCAAAATAGCAACTTTACATTTAAATGTAACTTATTTTCAATTATTATTATTATAGAAGTTTAAATTATAAAATAAGGGGTAAGATTAATAGTGAAATATAAATAAATAGTAAATAACTTTCTAATTAAATGTAAACTCTCTTTAAGTCTGTTGCTAATGCTATTCAGTATTAACTTGAGTACATTTATTAAAACGTTTCACACAAATTATAATTAATACAATTGATAACATACCTTTATTCCACCAAGATTTGAAGTTGATACTCTCCATTCCAGTAATCCCAGAAAATAAAACACACATCGATACCACAAAAAACACGTTGAACACCATTTTTACACGCTACGAAATTTCTACTTTGCATTTAAATGAAATGTAGGAACTTAATATCCTGGACCTTTGAAAAAGTCTAAAGGATGAAGAGATTGCCGGTTCAACTGCAAGGGACAAGCCTTGTATAGTTGACCGCACAATCCGAGGTGCGATGAGCGAATGAGCGTCCACAGCTAATTCATTCAGGTTTTATATAGCGCCCGCGCAGTTGCGGATTGTTGTTTTCCTTATATCAACACATACGTTAGTAAATTAGAGGATGCGTGTGTGATTTATCCTTCCAAATAATGTCATAAACATTAAAAATAATTAAAAAGAAACACAAAATTTAAAAAAAAAATGATTAAAATGTCACTGTCACTATATCACTGCTACACACAGGTCACTTTTATAAATCTTTGAAGAAAAAAAAAGAAAGAACTTTTTTTCCAGGTCAATACACAAAATACTGTTAGATAGGACGTCGAAAGAAATACTAACGCATCCAGGTCCTTAACAGTTGTATTTAAAACATCGGACAAACAACTCTATGACTGTCTACATAGAGAGAAAATATACGATGTAAACATTGGTCGATTAAAGTGAGAAGGCAAAACGAAAACAGGAGTAAGCATTACGTTTCAAATAACAGTTATTTTTCATGACATAAAACTAATAGAAATGGTGTAATCATCTGCTACACTAGAATTGTTATGATTGGAACAGTATATTTTCATTTTTTCTTTTAATATTTTTATTATTATTTTATTGATTTTTTATAAAATATTTTTAATTCAATATCTCTTCGCGTGACCAGAGGGCTGGACTCTTCTTCAGTCAACGAATCAGCATTGCCATCCAGCGTGGCAATGCTGCCAGCGTTCTGGGCACTTTTCTAAGGAGCAATTTTGTGATGCCCTCTACAAACGAAACTCAGGTTTTTCCCCGTTTTTCAGCCTTTTTTTACTCATTTGTACATATTATTATTTTAAGTTTGTATATATATACATAGTCATTATTTATTAGATTAATTGAATTGTATATTTTCATATACCTAATATTTTTCCTTACATTCATAAACTCCATATTTAAATATTATACAGGTACAATTTGTAATGGTAGAGCAGTGGGGGCCGAGTGGAACCAACCCTGACTTACGAGCCAAACCTAAACCCAACCTTTTTTTTTTTTTGGTGGGAAAAATCGCTAAGTCGGGACCATTACCATTTGGCCACCACTGCTCAAACATCATGTTAATAGTATCTAAATCTGACTTTTTTAACTGACATTTTTTTTTTAATCATTAACCTGAACTTACTGACTGTATATCACTCTTCTGTAAAGTTTATTCAAAGTTGCTTTTTTTTATTGTTGATAGGTTCGCGCTTGACCGCTATCTCACCTGATGGAAAGCGACGATGCGATCGACGATGGAACGCGCTTACCTAGAAGAAACCTATTCACTCTCGACTTAAAGATTCCCGGGTTGTAGCTATCAGGAAACACAGACTCCAGCAAGGAATTTCACTCCCTAGCCGCACGCGCAATGAATGTGTTCCCAAAACGTTTTGTGCGTGTTGGTGGGATATCCACCTTATACCGGTTTTTTTTTTTTTATGGTGGGAAAAAATCATGCAATGACATCCCCGCTCTTGGGCGGAGCGGGAGATAGTATCAGACTCTTACTGACTAAAAGACCCATCCCGTTCCTTCTAGCCTTCATACCGGGGCTCGAGCGCCCTTTCGGATAACCCTGGCCCCAGATATACCAGTGGCGCATAGCCGTACGTCTGTTAGCTTAGTAATTTTTGCCTTTTCGAAACGTCTTCCTCTTCTTTTCCTGTCGAAGCTCTCAAACTATACTTCTTTTGACCAATATTTGGGAACTTGTACAGCTCTATTGTTGGCCTCGTATCCTGAAAACTGCAGGTCGTTACGCAGGATAGGCAGCATAGCAGTTGGCTCATGTCTTGCGGGGAGGCTCCACACTGGCACTGTGTTAGTGATGGGTCGAGGAAACCCCATTTGGCCAGATGTCAAAGGTCAATATATATTTGAAACATGCGTTTTAATATATATTTTCTGAACAACTTATTATTTTAGAACAAAAAAAAATAACATTTAGATTAAAGACTATTAAATTCAACATTTCAATTATATTTTGTACGCCATTACGGCAAAACATGACAGTGACTAAACTGATTTTTATGTAACGTCTTGCATTAATATGTATACTCATTTTTAGCAAAATAAATAATCTTGAATCTTAAAAATTTGAAAAGATAAATTAAAAATTCCAAATATACGTATACGGAATATATTAGTGGGTTTTAGTCCATAAAGGTCTTACACGCCCTCTCGTGGCGGCAATCTCTCGTGCCGGGCCACCGAAAAACACACGCCCTCTCGCTCCTCCCTAGAACAGGAGAAGCCACTGGATGATTCCAACATGTTTACACCACAGGTCAAAAAACCAGTTCCGTCAAACTACAAGTTGTCATTTTTGTTACTAGTGATTGCATTATGTTTAGGTAACTGTCAAGACATAATGACTGTGAATGAAACACGTCAGATTTTATGAATGAATCAGGTGTTTTTGTTTACTATGCGCGTGAACACGTGGTAGCAATGTTACGGAATTGTGAACCTTATATTAATAAAGTTATTAACCATATTTGCTTAAATCAGTATGGAGTGGAGTACGAAAGCTTGGACATACCTGGGTGCTGAGTTTGAAATGTTTATACATCACCGCGTTCGAAACGTTTACGGCGTCTGGCTCTCTGATTGGCCAAGATCTTGAAGCGGGCCAATCGGAGCGTCGAACGTCATAAACACGAATGAATTCGTACGAACACTCTGTTAGGATCTGTAACTCCTAACGTGAGTCTGCATGCCGCCCAGCCGAACACACCAGTACACATCTCCCGCCTGCGACACGCCACAAGGGTGGAAGACATCGTGGAGTAGGTATGTGCGCCAAAAGACGAAGTTGGCACTGATAGTACAGTTGTTGGAGTCGCACCGTAACGTCAATTTCATGGCGTTCGTGGTGCGAGTCCCGAACACTTTCCTGCCCCTCATGTTGAAGAAAGGCTTTTGGCCGGAAGGTGTGGTGTTCCGTCGCCTACGGTGGATCGCCTTTGTCTATGTGCAAATCAGAGATGTTAGACAGTCTAATATAGTTCGAACTTATCTGTCGTCAACTTGATCAAAAGTACCTAGATCAGACAATAACTTCACGCCGAAGTGCTCAAACTTTATCAAGCGCAAGTTCGATCGTGTATGGAGTATTGCTCTCATCTTTGGGACGGATCTGCCCGATACCAGCTTGATGCACTTAAGGCAATTGAGAGGCGAGCCAGAAGGATAATTGGCGATGATACACTCGTCGAGTCGAGGCTTCAAAGTCTTCAGCATCTACGCCGAGTTGCTTGCTTGTTGGCATTGCACCGGTTGCATTTCGGGGAGTGTGCGTCGAAATTGCATAACCTAATTCCACCTAGCCCGTTTCTTCATCGGACTACCAGACGTACGGTGATGCGCCACCGGTACATGGTGGACATCCCACCTACACGCACAAAACGTTTTGGGAACACATTCATTGCGCGTGCAGCTAAGGAGTGGAATTCCATGCCGAAGTCTGTGTTTCCTGATAGCTACAACCTAGAAATCTTTAAATGGAGAGTGAATAGGTTTCTTCTAGGTAAGCGCGTTGCATCGTCGACCGTATCGTCGCATTATCAACAATATTAAAAACCTATAACTGCGCTAAATGATACGAGGATTGGGTTGCAATAACTAGGAAAACCGGACTATGTAAACTACTCGCATAGTATTCGCTTGTCTACGTCACAGTTTATTACAAGTTCTTAGGCTCAATCTTGATTCCTACGCCACAAAACTTGTTTCTCTACGCAGGTGGTGATACGGTAGTTATTGGATCTATTTTTAGCCAGCTGATTAAGCTGTCTACCATAGCATAGTCGGCCTTATAATGTTCCCACTGTTCTCAGGCCTCCTCTCCAGGAGAGGGAATGGGCCGTAATCCACAACACGGGCCCAGTGCGGATTGGTAGATATCACATATCATCTTGGTTCTAGGCCATGCCGGTTTCCTCACGATGCTTTCCTTCACCGTTTTGAGAGCAGTGGTGACGAAATAAATTACACAAAGTAATGCGCCGTTGCGAGGCCTTTACCACCGCTGCTCTCAAGCTGTCTCGTTATTTTGAAATATATCTGAAGGTAGGATTCCCCACGACGATTCCCGATTTCCGGCGCCGTGTATCGGGTTTCGCATAAGGACCTACTGAAACTAATATTGTATGTTTTTTTAAGAAATATGAATTTTCTCTGACGTAACATGCATACATACGGTGAGGCGTCGAAGTATATACAATGAGCTGGGTAATTTTGTGGCGAACTGTTGGGCATTGGCGATCCCACAGATTTATTTATTTATTAGAACTTCATGCAACACAAATGTACATAGGCGGACTTAATGCCTTAGGCATTCTCTACCAGTAAACCTAGAGTGGTGAAGAGAAAACATGGCAGGTGCATAAAAAAAGAGAGAGAAAAAAAGATTATAAAAGAAGGGTACAAATGTATATATATAAATAAAAAATACATACATGCATACTTAATATAATATATACCGACATATATATCATCGCATACAGATTCAATCTCCCGGGAGAATTGCGGACTAAGAACCTCTTCCTTTTTCGAAGTCGGTTAAAAAATACGAGACATTGGGCTTGAATCATTATTACTCATTAGAAAATAGTCGGTAAAAATGATTTAAGAAAAGTTTAATTTTAGAAATGTCCTGTTTACAAGTTAAAATACTGACGCAAAATTCACCAAGTAAATATTTACTTCTGTCAACAGTAAACAACATGACAGGTTACCATAACTTAGTCAAAATAAATGACCCACCCCGACTTTGGATATGTACTAATTATACCTATACATAAATATGTTCGCTAAGGCCATGCGTAATTTCTAAATAGGAAACCCGTATTAGAACGCAAAGAGCAACTGAAGGACACAAGTGTGCTTTTAGCCAATAAAAGACTGACACTCTCTCCCGCAACAGTGGTGGCCGAGTGGTAACAGCCCCGACTTACGAGTTGTAGGTCGTGGGTTCAAACCTAGCCAGGAGCATTACTTTGTGTAATTTATTTCAACAACACTGCTTTCAAAACGGTGAAGGAAAACATCGTGAGTAATATATCCTAGAACTAAAAATTCGAAGCCTGTGGGGCCTGTGTGGTGAATCACGGCCCATTCCCTCACTTAGAGAGGAGGCTTGAGTCCCAGCAGTGGAACATTATAAAGACTCCTTATCATGACTCCCTCCCGGAGTTAGCGGATATTTAATTATCTCACAGATGGTTTAAAAAGTAAACTATTCAACCATTTTAACTCCCTCTCGGTGCTCGGGAGTTAATTATATAAATTCCTCACTGAGTTCGGGATTTAAACTTTGCAACCTCATTATTAGCAACCTTGTTTGAACATGCCACCCACTATTAAAAGACACTGCTATAACACCTAGTCACATAATCTGCTGAATTAATAGGAATTCTCCGAATAACTTCTTAAGGAATTTTTCGAATAATAAATTCTCAACTAAAAATAAGGTTGTATATTGTCCAAGAGGTGATTTCTGAATTGAGTGAAGGTCTCAAATCCCTACTTTTGTGGTAGAGTTTAATAAAAACTCAACTTCAAATGCCAAACTGACAAATCGGGGGATATACCTGCGTGTATGAGTCAAGTTAGTTCTTAATAAAAACAAATGACTGTAACCAAAACATTTCAAAACAAAAACAAACAAAATTGTCAGAAGCCTTCTTCTCACCGCAACTTGCTTTCCTTCCAATTACCTATAATTGAAAATAGTGCTCATCATAGTTTTGTTGTTTGCAGTTAAGTCTAAAAATCCATTTACGTTTTAAAAGTTATGACGCAGCGATTCTATTAAAAAAATATTTATTAATCACTTTTCGATGACGAAAGATTCAAGTTTCAAATATTTAAAGATTCAAAGATTAAAGATTCAAACATTCAAAGATTCAAGATTCAAAGAATAAAGAATAAAGAATAAAGATTCAAGATTCAAGATTCAAGATTCAAGATTCAAGATTCAAGATTCAAGATTCAAGATTCAAGATTCAAGATTCAAGATGAAGATTCAAGATTCAAGATTCAAGATTCAAGATTCAAGATTCAAGATTCAAGATTCAAGATTCAAGATTCAAGATTCAAAGATTCAAAGATTCAAAGATTCAAAGATTCAAACATTCAAACCTTCAAAGATTCAAAGATTCAAAGATTCAAAGATTCAAAGATTCAAAGATTCAAAGATTCAAAGATTCAAAGATTCAAAGATTCAAAGATTCAAAGATTCAAAGATTCAAAGATTCAAAGATTCAAAGATTCAAAGATTCAAAGATTCAAAGATTCAAAGATTCAAAGATTCAAAGATTCAAAGATTCAAAGATTCAAAGATTCAAAGATTCAAAGATTCAAAGATTCAAAGATTCAAAGATTCAAAGATTCAAAGATTCAAAGATTCAACGATTCCCTCGACTGTCAAAATGTACGTTTTTGCCACATTAACCGAAGTAACTTTTTTTCTCGTTAACTTACAAATTTGATATTTTTTAAGCTTCAAGAGTCCGCAGACCTAAGTAGATAGTTTTAATTTCAACTCGATACCTCCAGCCGACAGACAGATGGACGGACAACAAAGTGATCCTATAAGGGTTCCGTTTTTTTCTTTTCGAGGTACAGAACCCTAAAAATTATGGTAATTGCACATTTAAAAGATCTCTATGGAGATGGATGTGCAAGAATCTCCATGGACACTCCTTTTAACCATGTAATATAATTACAATATCTCTGTTACATGTTTCTGCCTATCAATTCTCTGTCAAAGCTCAGTTCTATTTTTTTTTATTAGGTCTCATCGGGAAAAACGGTTCTTACCACATCATTATAAATAGAATAGCAATAAGCATTTATTCGACGCAAGTAGTACAAATAGGCAAAAAAAAAACACATTATCATTTCAACTGAAAAAGTTCACTGTTGTACAAAGGTAGGCCTCCCCCAAGAGTCACCATAACAAACGGTCCTGTACTGGATTCCCACAACAATCACCAGGTCATCTTCCACCTTCTGCGAGGCCTTCCAACGCTGCGTCTTCCGGCACGTGATCGCCATTCCAGAAATTTTCAGCCCCAACGGGCTGCGAGCAATGTGCCCTGCCCATTGCCCCTTAAGTTTGGCGATTCTTTGAGCTATGTTCTTAACTTTGGTTCTCCTGCGGTTATCTTCATTTCAGATGTGATCACGTAAGGAAACTCCGAGCATAGCCCTTTCCATTGCCCTTTGGGTGACTTTTTTTTTTTAATTATAATAATTTATTAGTGTCTACATGTTGTTACTACATTGTGTGTATCTACGAGTGTGTATGCCAAATAAAATAGTTTTCTTTCTTTCTTTCTTTATTTCTTTAAATCGTCTTACGAGGCCTAGGCTATATATGTTGTCTGGGGGTACAGAAAACCTCGTGGAGGCGATCAGCGGTGACGACCTCTCGCGACCTCCCTTGGTTCAGGCGATGTTCTACAGCCCGAAAGCCAGAGAGGGAATGGAAAGAGGTCATCTCCTTCAGACAGATGGGCGAGCTTGTTTTATAATATGTAAGAATACCTAAGGATAAATTACACTTTTTTTTCAAATAGGTTATTAAAAACACGTAAATTTTTTCATCAGTTTTTTTTTTTATTATTATTATTATCGATAGGCTCGCGTTTGACCACTATCTCACCTGATGGTAAGCGATGATTAAGCCTACAATTAAGCACGCTTGTCTAGAAGCAACCTATTTACTCTTGACTTAAATATCCCTAAGTTGTAGCTATCAGAAAAGACTCCGGCAGGGAATTCCAATCCCTAGCTGTACGCATAATGATAAGTTTAAACTAGATGAGGCCGGTTGGATGCAATTTTTTCGAGAAATTTCATTACGATAAGTACAGTGGCTTTCAACTCTACGTCACTAATCAAAAACAATAAATTTCCTATAACAGTGTATTAACAACAATCACGTTATAATATTACCTCTTGCAACTACGTCACCATTAAAAACAATTAATTTCCCATAACATGTATAATGACAACATAACAATAACGCAATATTATGTAGGCACCTACTTAATGCCACTAGTGTTTTTCATCCTCATCTGATTATCTCAGTTGATGACGTTCTCTCTATTTATTATTTACTCTGTTTCCTTCACGCATGGCCTCGCAAACCAACTTTATAAGCCCTTTTGTTTTAAGTGGCATAATCATCCAAATGAAATCTCACGCCCTTGGGCGGAGGGCGTGTCAGACTTTTACTGACTAAAAACCCACTCCTGTTCCTTCTTTGCCATTGTTCCAGGGTTCCTCTTTCGCATCACCCATTGCCCCAGTAAGCTTCAATTCTGCTGGGCCCCAGCATTTGCCAACAGCTCCTTAAAGCGCGCGTGGAACACTACATGCCGTCGATGACTTGGGCTGGGTTCGGACGGTTACCGGACGGTCAGACGGCAAGCTACCCATTGCTCACTCTCCGCAAGCCCGCACCTTCTGTGTTCGGAAATCAGGATCGGAATACTGACTGCTGCCTCCTTTGCTAGCATTAGGAGGAGGGAACTTTATGACCCCTTGATGGCCAATTCAAAGAGGCAGTAGCAGCTGTCGACTATTCTTCTTCTTCTCAGTCGGTACAGCCAGATACAGCCAGAGTGGTCGTGATCATCACTGTGAATCACGATGAGTAATCATCTTGGTAATACGGCGCCATTCATCGCGGACTGCAGCTTTCCGAGTTCATTTGTAAACCAAGCACTTAGTTGCGGCCTTCATCTGGTCTGTCCATCTCATTTTTGTCGACTATTAATGTGTCCAAAAAACTGGCAGCATTGCCATACAGGAAAGCAATTTTTAGCCTCTGTCCAGCCCTTGGGTCACGCCATGTTGGCGGACGGCGAGCAACGGGTAGCTCCCTGTCCGATCGTCCAGTAACCGTCCGGGCCAAGCCCAAGTCGCCTACGGCGCGCACTGTTCCCGCGCGCCTCTAGGAGTTGCCAGCAACTTTAGGGGCCCAGCAGGGTTAAGGCCGACTGGGGCCAAGGGTCTAGTTCCAAAAAGTAGCTCGGGTCTAGTTTCGAAGGAACAGAGTGAGTTTTTTTAGTCAGTAAGAGTCTGACACTATCTCCCTCTCCGCCCTAGGGTGGGGGATGTCATCTGGATGATTTAGAATTAGAATTGGTTTCCAAACCAGGTAAATGCTTTTCAAGGTCATTACTGATAAACGGAGATCGGAATTAGATACCTACAGTTAAATATGTACAAATACTGGCATGGATCTTGAGCGCTGGCTTCAAGTTGCGTAGAAATCAAATATTCGGTCTCTTTACTGGTACGAAGTGAGACACGGAGGCGGGGAGTGTCAGTGATTGGCTCGCTGTGGCATCGTGTCATAGACGTCACTTGTGATTCGTTCCCTGCCTTTACTGCATGTATCTAACAACGACGACGATTGACTCGCCAATGTATGGAATGGTCAAAGCGATCCCCACTCTGTCGCCAAGCGCTCAAGATTCGTGCCGGTACCGTACTTACACTGATTTAATACAGCGAAAGAATAAAGCGGATATTCCTCTAATCCCGAGATGTATTTAGATTGACTTCTGTCCTTAGTGTTCTGAGTCTAAGTTCTGTGACGTCCAGTATCTCTTCAGATCTACCTTTCAGCATCCCTCTCAGAATAAAACAAAATATACCAATCTCGTAGGCCTGCGGGATTGCGATATTGATGCGGGATTGGATTCCCTATCTGTAACCCATCAGACATTCTCAAGTCGTTGAGCTCCTTAGTAGTCCTGAGTTAATATAAATACTAACAAATGCCTACACTGACTGGACAGGTCTACTCAAATCTGTATGGTTCTTTCTTCAAAAGACCATCTTAGACAAATCTGCATGGTTCTCATGTGATTTTAACCAATACATATTTACTGAATGGATTTAAAAAGAGACTCTGACCCCTGAGTTTAATAATAATAAATTATTTATTATCAGACATCTTGGCCCATAGCTATATACCATAAAGACTAACATTTATGTAGAGTAAATACAACATATTGTTAGTAGATAAGAATTAGGATTATGTTAGTAACACTAAGATTATGATTGTGTTAGTTTCTTTTGGTGTTTCTTCTCAGGGTAGTCAGCTAGGAAATACCGGCCTCATAAAAAGACGTAAAAAAAAAAGACGTGTAAAAGTGTTTTTAAAACCTATTTTCAAAATAAATATCGTTTATATGCGTCATCACATCAACGAATCCTGTACTTCATGCATTCTGCATAGTACCAAATTCATTATGTAAGAGTTAGGTCATTTCCAAACCGCATTGAACAAAGTCGTCATGAATCAGATGAACGTACGTGCCTTCACAGTATAAGGAAAAACCCGTTAAAATTCATTACTTTGTGGTCGGGTATAATATGTTAATCATACACAATTTCCTATACAATTAATTAATGTGGTCAATCAGCGCTAATTAGAGAGTGGCATTGTCTAGCGCTTAGTGTCCTTCTTTGGAGAAATTATGAACGTCGTTTTTGCCGCGCACAATAAAATACTGGAACTATTTTATTTGCCTGCTGCGGTCTTCCCGTCTGACTATAAATTAGGTGTCTTCAAGACTAGAGTGAATAGGCTCTTAACACATTGAGTGCGATGCCAGCCCCCCTAGCCAAGTTACAACCGTTTCGCTTGCGCTGAACGCTTTGAGTTGACCTTGCCGCCAATTCTTTTGTTCTGGCCACGTGACAGCGTTGAGACGACGTCATTCCCGTACATTTGAAGCTTTCTACAAGCGTTAACTATTGCAGATTAGAAACTTGGCTTGAGGTGCAGGTGCGATTAAGAAAAGTATAGACTTCCTGGTCGTGCGGAAGGCAAAAATCAACTTGGTTCGGTGTAGGATTTTTATATGAAGCCAAAAATAGATTAAGGTTTCTTAAAAGTTACAGGGTTTATAAGCCTTATGCCGCCACAATGGAAGTTTTATTACCCTGGGCCTCAAGTCTGCTATTACAATAGTGTCAGAATGGAGTATCATTGCTTTCATAATTGTTGATTTTGACCAATTTTGGTAATCTACTAATATAATGGCGTCATTATGACTTTCCGATGGTCACCAACTAACACTCCATCAAAAGAAATAGAATAGAATGGCCATCTCGTACATAATGACAAATGAATATCTGACGTATGCGGTAATCTGCAAAAATTTGACAGTTCCTTTGATCAGTGACCTACCATTACGACGTCATTGCGCAATTAGTGCTTTTAATAAGCTCCATATTGTCGTTATAGTACAATTCTATAACAAGACCATTGACCGATCGATGATTGATCATTATGAATTAGCGGATTACAAACTTTTAGCATAATGACAATGGAATCGTGTTGGAATGACGAATTTATAAAAATAGCAGACTTATGCCCCAGCCATTTATAGACCAGGTATAGACCTTGCACACCAGTAATGGAAAGTATAGAAAAATCACTGCCGCAGCGAATATGTTCAGGCATATAGTCTCTTGAACATCATCATCGGCCGGAATTAAACGGACACAACACTCGTACCCGCCTAGGCGGCAGTACGAGTATCTGTATATTTAATTCCGACCAGCTGCGTCTAGATAGAGCCTGCTGGACTTTAAATCCATTTTCTTTGCAAAATATTGATTAATTTACACATTATGCTATGTTCACTTTTGTGTTTCTTTAGTCGTTGCAGTAAATCTTTTGAACAATCCTACCTACTATGCCAGTCAGCCACTATACAGATGGCTTATTTTGATTCAAACTATACCGAACTCTGAAATCGGCAAACTCAAAATTGAGCAAAAATTACTGTTTCATATTTAGGAATCACCAATCATATTTTTAAACTTGGCTTTATGAGAAACTACCTTCAACATCTTCCTGCCCTAGTCCCGTTTTATTTGGGGTCGGCGCAACACGTTTTTTCCTTCCATTCTGTCTTGTCACTCGTCACGCTATCACTAACTCCCTTTTCTTTCATACCAATACTCACACAATCCATCTATATTTTCTTTGGCCTCCCTCTTCCTCTCTATCCATCCACATGTAAACTCATAACTCTTTTTTCTATTCGTTTTATCCCTCCTCTTCACATGACCATACCAAGACAATCTATTCCCTTTCAGATTAGAGACGCTGCTGTTTTGCTGTAATGTTGGAATAATTGTAATATTGTACATTTATTGTGCGTACAGCCAAGGAGTGGAATTCCCTGCCGGAGTCTATGTTTCCTGATAGCTACAACTTAGGGGTCTTGTCAATAGTGAATAGGTTACTTATACTTAGGTAAGTGTGCTCCATCGTCGACCACATCATCGCTTACCATCGCGAGCATATCAATAATAATAATTGAATAAAAAAGTAAGTGGCATAATTGTGAGTAATAAGTTAAATATGGTACCAAGAAATCTTTATTTTCTTGCTTTATTGAAGTGTTACATTTTACTCTTCAATAAAAACAAAGCAATTGTTTATTCCTTTTATCTGACGATTGGGAAAATACAGATGTTATTAAATCATCATAATATGGGATTTCAATTGGAATTACTAGATTATCCTACATATTAGGTAATCACTGTTTTGATATTTACATTCAGCCACTGTACCACAGTAAAATTCCTATACCTACTTCATCTGTTTAACTAAATGTAAACAACCTTGAATTGTCTTTTGTCTAAAACTTTTATCTATTAATGTTTACAATTACAATTATCTTTGATGTCTTTTATATCATTTATAATACTAATACTATGAATAATAAATAAACAATAAAAAATAAATAATATATGTTCTATTTTTAATATATAATACTATTTATATAAATATAAAAATAATATAATATAATAATATATTTTAATATATTAATCTAAGTATATTAAATAAGTATTTTATTTTTATTTGTATATTTTTTAATATTATTTTTCCTAATATTATAAAGAGGTAAAGTTTGATATCAGCTCTTAGACAATATATACATTTTAATTTAAAACAAATATTATGAATAGTATATCTTAATCTTAATTGCAATTAAATCTACACTAATATTATAAAGAGGTAAAGTTTAACTTTTTTTGTTTGTAGGAGTTAATCTCTGAAAGTACTGGTCCGATTGCTAAAATTTTTACCGCGATAGAAATTTGCTTTATTACTGAATGACATAGGCTATATAAGCCGCAGGCAAAAGCTAGTTTTAAACAAAAAGACATATCAAGATTGTACACCTTTAATTAACTACCTAAACAGATTTAGAGAACAGGAGTTTAGTCATATTACACCAATATTCTAAAGAGAATTTGATCAACATACTTACCAATATGAAAAATATACTATGATATCTGAAGAGGTCCCAGACGAAACTGAACAACCTTCCAATTTTTTTTTTTCAGGAAACAAAAAAAAATCTGTCTCTCCACTGTCCAATCAAGTTTATAATTTTGTATGGTGAGGCGGTTTTTTGAAAAAAAAAATTGTTGAAGTTTGTTCAGTTTCGTCTACTGAGCAAGCCCTTAAAGTTTGTGGAGGGCTGTCCCTTACACCTTGTATATCTATCAATATGACCAACTTAAGTACCTACCAATTTGACCAATATACCTATCAAATTGACCAATACACCCATCAATTTAACCAATTTACCTATCAAATTGACAAATATACCTACCAATTTGATCAATATACCTATCAATTCGATGATTGTACCTACGAATTTGTTTTGAACTATTAATTAGACCACTCTCCCCAATAGTTTGAAATAATCTACCTATAAATTAGGCCATTTGAGTTGCACAGCTAAAGATAGTACTTACATAATACTCTACATAAATTTTAAATGTGAACTTCAATTTGGAAAGTTGGTTGCTTTCCAAATTAAAGTTATTTTATTTTATTGATTTGTTAACCCCTCGAGCGCCTGGAACCCCGTCACAGGTGAGGTGATCACAATGACCTGGAAAATGGTCGTTTTTACGTAAATCACAAAAAAAAAAATTTTTTCGGATTTTTCTACGAAAAACAAAAATCTAAAAACCATAACTTTCGGATAAATAAATTTCGTACAAACGTGTGTACAAAACGAAAATTAAGTTTTTTTCTTGGTCATTCAAGTTGTACAGACGTTAAAAATACAATCGGCGCTCGAGGGGTGGCATTTTTTTTAAATATTTTTTTCGTTTTGGGGTAAATATTATATAATTATAGTTTGTTAAGTATTTTATAAATCTAGGCATTATTACGCACAAGGAAAATATTTGACCATGTAACACATACTTACACATATTTAGGTTACTTTCAGTAAACCATTTCCGTGTAAACTTTCCCTGCATGGGTAGTTTAATTTACATCACAATGACGTCAGATGTAGTCAAATGAACGAGGACGTGTTTCCCTAGTTATTCGCGGATGCATCATCTTTTCAGACTCACCGCCAGTTTGTGCAGTTTGATATTATTGAAACAACCTACAAATTCAAAACGAGGTAACCTAGGTTCAATCCTAGATAAGTGTATTAGGTATTGTAACGCCGCTCAGCTGTCGGTAGGCTCGTATAGGGATTTTTCTATGAAATCAAACACTTCGGGCGGCGCACTCTTATATTTTTACTTACTTACTTGCGTTCAACGCACAATGCTTTCCTTACAAAGATTACAGAAAGAAACACTGAAAAAACAACACACATTCTTTTTTCTACCAACTTTCAAACCTATTCTAGAACAGCATAATCCTTTAAAGTATATTTTACAAGCCAGTTCGTTGGTTACATAAAAAAAGCAACTCATGCGATCTCCTTTCGTTATCACAGTATTTTCTAATCATCGCACTTTTGCCAAAATCACATTTTTACGCCACCCTTTTAAATATTTTGAAGCTCTATCGAATGCATAAACTCTTATGTGTTACATACGACGATATAATCGTCATTTGTTTACCAATTTCATAATCAACAATGTGCTTCTTAATAAAATACAACTTTTACATTTAAACTATTTTTTTTTACTGTCATACTACTTTTAATTGTAACTCACATTAGCAAAACTAAAAGCAAGAGCGGCTAATACCTTTATTTTTTGTTGTAGCTTGTGCTTGTATGTGTGACTCTTCACGACATACTGGCGGTCAGCCTCCACTAGATGAGACCTCTAAGGGAAGCCCAGCAGGAGACTACCTGCGGCGAATAAACAAAACTGAACCTGAACTGAACTGAACCTTTCAGATACCGTCAATTTGAGACACAATAGTAAAACAATAGATGCGCGAACGCCGACGTTCGCTTTGGGTTAAATGAACTAAATTATATTAAAACTAAATCAAATAAAATTCATGTCAAATCTATATATATAAAAATGAATTGCTGTTCGTTAGTCTCTCGAGAACGGCTGGACGGATTCCATACCTTAGTCTTGAAAAATGTTCGTGGAGGTTTAAGGAAGGTTTAAAAGGTATTTTTTTTAGGTTTTTTAAGTTTAGGTCTTTTATTTATCGATTGAGGCAGTACGAAGTCTGCCGGGTCAGCTAGTAAACAATAAAATTAAATTAAATCCATACTATATCATAATCAAATCCATATTAAATTAAAACTTAATTAACATCAAATAAATAAATTACTCAAATAAAACAATTACTCAAATAAAACAATTAAATTAATGTTTAAAACCAAGACAAAAGATAAACCATTGTAGGTCAATAAAATATTACATAAAAATTAACAATACAGTGCAACAACAGGTAATAATCGTTCAATATCACATTAGGTACAATAATAATTATGTATTTGATATTTTAACATATTTTTTTTTTACTGTCGAACAGATACGCCGAAGAATTCAATAGAACAAAAGAAAACTGCAGGTAATTAGAGTCTGTCTAAAGTCAAACGACTTGCGTTATTTTTAGGGTAAAATGAAATCTGATGTAGACAACACCGGTTCAATAATCAAGGTTGATTAAGAGATCTTGATCATTATCATTGTGCGGAGTCGTTTCAAAACACCCCTTCTGCTACTTTATATAAATATATATGTAGGTATATATTATATTAAATATATATGTATGTCTATTTTAGTTATATATATACATTTGCACCCTTATTTTTCTTAATAATCCATTTTTTTGTTGTTTTTTTTTTGTGCACCTGCCATGTTTTTCTCTTCACCACCCTAGGTTGACTGGTAGAGAATGCCTAAGGCATTAAGTCCGCCTTTGTACCTCTGTGTTGCATAAAGATCTAATAAATAAATAAATAAATAAATAAATAAATTGTTTACTAATAGAAGAACCTTATAAAAAGTATCGAATATAAGTATTTTTTAAATGATAAATATTACAAAATTCCCAAAACGTTTGATTATTGGACAGACTATACTTACAGTAATTTTGAAGTTTGATTACGTAATTAGTATGGTTGTGTGTGCGTACGTACCAATGCGCTACCAATTTAGGTAGTGCCCCCATAATTTGAATTTAAATAGGGAATTACCCATGAAATAAACAGAAAAAAATATTGATTTATTTATTTAGGTATTGCTCTCATCTACATGTATATTCAGAAGTCTTTTAGTAATATGCGCTTCATCCCTCCTCTTCACATGACCATACCAAGACAACCGATTTCCTTTCAACTTCTCAGTCACTGGCGCCACTTTAAAACTTCCTCTAATATACTCATTTCATTTAATATACTTATTTTCTCTCCATTCTCGTCACACCACACATCCATTTTAATATTCTCATCTTCACTACATACAATCCTTTTTACCCGACTACGGCAAAGCCAAAGGAGGGTTATGATTTTGACAGGATATGTATTTATGTATTTCATCCTTCTTTTTCACAGCGCAACGTTCTGATACATACAGCATCATCAGCCTTTTTAATGTTCCCACTGCTGGGACTCAGGCCTCCTCTCTAGGAGAGGGAATGGTTCGTAATCCAACACGCGGGCCCAGTGCGGGTTGGTGAATGTCCCATGTCTTTGAATTTTTGGTTCTAGGACATGCGGGTTTCCTCACGATGTTTTCCTTCACCGTTTTGAGAGCAGTGGTGATGCGCCTGGCTGGGTTGGAACCTGCGACTTACAACTCGTAAGCCTTTTTAATTATGTTAATTTTATATTTTTACCGCAGCCTCAAACTAAGCAGCTATTTAAGAAGTTTAAGCGAATGATGACTCCTAATCCAATCATTTATATTTGTACTAACAAAACATAAGCCACTGCCTCGCGGGGAAGACTCAAGCTGTAGGTACTTACTGTACTACGTCACCGCATGGGTTTGCCCAACGCAACGTCGAATTCAGTGGGTTGTGGTCGATCGCGCCTCTAAGTAGGCACCTACACCCGCGATTATCCTTTGCCGATTAATATCCGACGTAATAAACGCGCTACTAAGGTTTAAAAATGCTTACCTAGTACCAAAGCCAAAACTGGCTAGTGAATATACGTCGTATTTTCTTAGCTGTAAAGTTGAATTTTGTTTGACGGAGAAGTTTCTTGTATGTAGCTACGAACTAAACATTCAGTTGTAGCATGATAAATGATATTTATTTTGCAAATAGGTTTAAAAAACACTTTTACACGTTCGCGTGACCCAAGGGCTGGCTTTTACCTCGGACAGAGGATAAGCATTGCCATACTGCGTGGCAATGCCGCCAGCCTTTTGGGCACATTATCAGTCGACAGCGATGTGGAAGAGTTTTTTGATGCCATATTTTAGTTTGATTTTAGTTAGTTGTAATTAGTGTAGGGTTTTATTACTTTTTTTTAAATTTACTGTATTTATAGTTTTTAGTTGTGTTTGTAATAAGTTAAATTGATTTAAATAAATGACATCTTTTTCTGTTTGTTTCAATAGATGAGGTCGATGTTTCCTAGGATTACCCTGAGAGGAAACACCGAAACAAACTCAGGGGTCAAAGTCTCTTTTAATTCATTAAATCTCAAGCGAACACTCTCTCATTTTTTTTCCATTGTGTATCTAATTGCTGTATTCGAAAGTTTAAAGTCCATGTAGTAAATATGTAAGGTCAAATCACTTGAGAAGCACGCAGATTTGTCTGAGATGGTCTTTTGAAGAAAGAACCACACAGATTTGAGTGGACCTGTTTTTTTTTTTTTTTTTCGATGGGAAAAATCATGCATTGACATCCCCCGCTCTTGAGCGGAGCGGGAGATAGTGTCAGACTCTTACTGACTAAAAAACCCATCCCGGTTCCTTCTAGCCTTCGTACCGGGGCTCGAGCGCCCTTTCGGATAACCCTGGCCCCAGTAGGCTTCGACCCGGCTGGGCTCCTGCTGTTGCTGACAACTCCTTGAGGCGCGCGGGAACAGTGCGCGCCGTCGACGACTTGGGCTTGGTCCGGACGGTTACCGGACGGCCGGACAGCGAGCTACCCATTGCTCACTGTCCGCAAGCCCGCGCCTACGGTGGCTGGAAATCGGGATCGGAATCCCGGCGGCGGCGGCGAGAGCGCCGTTGTCTGATGCGGTCGGCCACCTCCTTAGCGAGCATTACTGCTTCGAGAGTGGACCTGTCCAGTCAGTGCAAGCTACTGGACAAATTCCAGTATTCGCAAAGCTCAACTCAGTACTACTAAGGAGCTCAACGACTTGTGAATGTCTGATAAGATATAGATAGGGAATCCAAACCTGCATCAATGTCACAATCCCGCAGGCCTAAGGGAATATTATTGTCTTGAGTTCTTTGCATTTTGCTGGTCACAGTGCCACTCCTGCAAAATATAAATGAAATGAAAAAAAAAAAAAAGTAAGATTCGCGATTTTTTTTTATCAAGCCAACTAATTTATATAATGTTTTGATTTTAGCCTGGCGGTTATAGTCAATTTTAATAAAATATGTTTCCATGGTATTCTCTTTTATATTTGTGGATTTCCAGAGGTTTAAAAGAGTTGAAAATGAGTAGAACCTCGCTTTAAGAGATTCCTTTTTCTGGACTCCTGACCACCGATAGTTTAGACTCTATTCGCGATACTGGTGGAATACTTTTTTTTTTATTGCCATATTTGAAAATATAATTTTATTCATCTATACATATAAATAAAATTGGAGTGTCTGTTTGTAATATTGAAATAACTGCTTTTTACTACATGCATATGAATATATACGGTACATACACCAAAATTTTTTTTTACAATTTTTGTCTGTCTGTTTTTTGTCCGGGCTAATCTCTGAAATGGCTGGAACGATTTTGACGGGACTTTTTTTGGCAGGTAGCTGATGTAATAAGGAGTGACATATTATGCTACTTTTATTAAAAGAAAAATTCAAAATCCTGTAGTCCACGGGAACGAAGTCGCGGGCACAGCTAGTGTACAATAGATGAATAAGGAGATAATAATAATTCAGTTTATTATGGTTAGAAATACGTTCATTAAAATATTAGCTATATCCTTGGTATTGTTTAAAAGTAATTTCAGAATTTAGAAGCGGATATGTATCAGGAAAACGAATATGTAACGAACAATCAAAACAAAAGCTGATTTAATAGTAGGTAACTAGGTAGGTATATTTCCACATTAAATCAATATCGTACAGGAATGCTAATTAAACACTGGTTTATCCTTATTATTTTTAAGACAAAAAGCGATACGCCTTGTCGTTTATACCTCGTACATTAAAAGACTGGAACAAATTTCCTGCTGCGATCTTCCCGTCCGATTGTAATTTAGGTGTTCTCAAGGCTAGAGTGAATACTCTTAATAAACCAATGCGCATCACCATCAACGATTGTAACCATTGATCCAGTCCAGTTACTGATTCTGAACAAACTATATTCAGGGTTCGCATATAGCAGCTAAAACAAAAAAAAAATATAACATTGAGTTCGTCACCTTACGTAAGTGTCAGTGGAGTGAAGAGGATTATTTCGCACACTTAATAAAAAAGACATAACTTCAAAAAAAGAGTATTTGATAATAGAACCTTATTTTTAAAACACGAGTTTTCAGATTTAAATACCCTCTTTTTGAGTTACGTCTCTTTATGATTAAACATGCAATTTGCTTGTTTAGAGCAGGGTTGGCCGAGTGGCAACGTACCCGGCTTACGAGTTGTAGGTCGCGGGTTCAAACGCAGCCAGGCTTACTTTGTGTAATTTATTTCATTACCACTGCTCTCAAAACGGTGAAGGAAAACATCGTGAGGAAACCGGCATGTCTTAGAACCAAAAATTCGAAGACATGTGACATTCACCAACCCGCGTTGGGCCTGCGTGATGGATTACGACCCATGGCTTCTCCTAGAGAGGAGGCCCGAGTCCCAGCAGTGGGAACATTAAAAGGCTGAATATGCCTATACAAGTTTATTTGTAAAACACAGGCATTCTCTTAGGCCTAGGTTAAAAACATCATAAACAATAACTTATGTTCTATGACTTTTAAAAATGTATCATATTTTAGTTCATCAGATCTTCATACAAAAATAAAAATAGATAAATTGAAGTATTGCGAAGTCTGTGCGAAGCAAGCGATAGTACAATAGAGGAAGGTAGCGGGGATTCAGCGGCGGGGGTGCTTGATTGGCTTGCGGCGCGTCATACAGACGTAGGTAGGTATAGCAAAATACAAAGTTGTAATGTGTTAGATAGAACAACGAAATCATGAAGGTTGGTTTTTGGTAAACGAATTATGTTTTTTAGAAAGTCATAGAACAAAAGTTGTTGTTTATGATGTTAGTAATATAGTCTTGCGATGTTGTTAGTGTTTTACAAATATAGTCTGTATAAAAAAGTCAAACAACTTGGAAATTTTGTATAATATTTAATATATTTAAAAATACTTATATTCGACACTTTTTATAAGGTTTTTCTACTAGTAAACAATAATCAAGATCTCCTTATCAACCTTGATTATTGAACCAGTGTTGACTACATCAGATTTCGATTTACTCTTTTTTTTTGTGGGGAAAATCATCCAATGACAACCCCCGCTCTTGGGCGGAGCGGGAGATAGTGTCAGACTCTTAATGACTAAAAAACTCACCCCAGTCCTTCAAGCCTTCATATTGGGGCTCGAGTTCCCTTTCAGATAACCCTGGCCGCAGTAAGCTTCGACCCAGCTAGACCCCTGCTGTTGTTGACAACTCCTTGAGGCGCGCGGGAACAGTGCGCGCCGTCGACGACTTGGGCTTGATCCGGACAATTACCGGACGGTCGAACAGCTAGCTATCCATTGCTCACTGCTTCAATTTACTCTAATTGCCCAAGTCGTTTGACTTTTTAGATAGAGTCTAACCCTGTGTATTACGCAATTTGTTTCGCATACCAATACATACAGTCACCAAGTGGGTATTTTACTATTATTTACTACATATTGGCCTAATTGGCTTGTATGTATTGAATGAGTGTACATTTTGTACCTATATATGAGTTAAGAAAATAATCCCACGCGCAACGTCATCCCAGGGTTATGCGGTGACACAGTTCATGGTATGATCACGTGCCAAGTTTTATCCAAGTCCGCTCAGCCATTTATTGATTTGACTGGTCTGTTGGTCTAGTGGTTAGTGGCCCTGACTGCTATGCCGGAGGTCGTGGGTTCACACAATGTTGAGATCTCATCTTAATTACAAGCAATCTTTTGTCATCCGTCTTTTTCACAACCCAACATTCTGTTCCGTACAGTTTGACAAGTCTTAGCATGGACTTGAAATCTAGCAACTTCCTACTCGGTGGAAAGGCGTGTGAAAATGCTACTACAAAGTCAAAGTCAAAGCCATTAATTTGCATTAAATGCGGTACAGGAGATGTAAGTAACTTAATATAATAATGCAGACACATTTTCCCATGAGTTGGCATGCAAATATTAAAAAACGTTATGTAATGCTCATAGTAAGCAAAACTACAATATTTGACACGAAATTTCCTTTTAAGAAAAATATTAAACCTAAAGGACAGTAAAATATTTTTTTTTTAAATATTGTTTCTCTTACAGAAACAAAATAAAAACTTTATACAAATTAATAATTTGAATTATTTTAAACCAATATTATGTTTAAAAACTATCACAAAATTAAATAACAGACTTTAAAATATAACAAATTACACAACAATTTAAATTAGACGCAATTTGGCTTAACAACAACATAAAAATGCAGTGGGTCCGGCAACAGCAAAAGCATTGTAATAGCCAAGGTATTGTAACATACCTTGGCATTGGATACATTTTGAAAAGTATGCACGGGATTTACATAATATGATTCTTGCCATCTCATTTTTACCACAGGACAACCCAATGTACGGTGAGTATCCACCCTTACGTTTTGGAAACCTCCACGGTCTAAGCGTTCCGTCTCGACGTTTATATCACGTACATCGAAGGCTGGAACAATTTGCCTGCTGTGGTCTTCCTGTCTGATTATAATTTAGGTGTCTTCAAGGCTAGAGTGAATAGGCTCTTAATAAACTAGTGCGCCTCACCATTAATGATTGCAGCACTGCTTACCATCAGGTAGGACCGCAGTCAAGCACTAGTTTATATAATTAAAAAAAAAATAACTCCTACCGTATGCCACACTGTGCTCTACGGGCGGTCCGCGCAGTGGTGCGACCCGGTGCTAGGCTGGCAGTGGGTTGCAAAGTGACTGGAAAAACGACACGGCTTCCTCACCTCACCCAGATTCGTACGAAAGAAACGCCCAGATGTCACCACTGCATGAACCGCCCAGAGGACATGGTAGAGCATACAACGATTGCAACGCTGCTTACCATCAGGTGGGATCTCATTCAAGCGCTAGTTTATGTCAATAAAGAAAAAACTTGCAGATTATCCTGTCCAAAGAAACAAAAACAGAACCCCTAGCCAAATTGCTAATCGGCAATAGTTAACACTAGTAGAAAGCTTTAAATGTACGGGAATGACGTCATCTTAATGCTCAGTCACGTAGTCATAACAAAAGATTCGGCGACGTGGCCAACTCAAAGCGTTCGACGCAAGCGAAACGGTTGTAACTTGGCTAGGAGGGCAGGTCAGCAAAGTCTCCCAAGTGTTACTGCACTGTACGTCATTTCATGTTTCAAACACTACGCATTTCAATGAACTATGGCCTTAAGATGCACGTTTGTTTTCAGTGCAAATGCTCTCATTTCAGACTTAGGACCAATTTCCTATTGGTTTTATGATAAACGATGTACAATAGCGTCAAGGAAGTAGGTAGTGTTTTGTCGCACGCGCGAGACACTAAGCGTTTAATGACGTAGATGATCATTGCGGCTTTGCCCCCGCGAGAATTTATTCTGGGCATTTGTTGTAAACAACATCACAGCAAGGTTGATGCCTATTGACAGGATTTGAATAAATCGACTTCAATGTAAAAAGAAACACTATAAAGTGCGAAATAACTTTATTTTCGTTATTTATCTAATTTTTTTTTTTTTCAAAAAGTTCAGAGATCGACCAAAGATTCGGTGTCTACCAGTTTCGGTGATAAAACTGGTTACGGCTTTCGGCAGTTCCAGCCATAAAGTGGCCGTATATTTGGCACAACCAAACCTAAAGTCTTTCAAACAACGGTTACGACAAAGGCCTAAAAACTGACTATCTCGCTCATCCTAGTATTCGGATAGGCTTTTGACTGCAAACTGTTCACAGTAAAAATAATAAAAAGATATTATACTTTTATCATTATTGATAGATTTGCATTTCAACACTGTCTTAGTAAGAGATGATGTGATCGACGATGCATGCTTATCTAGAAGTAAGCTATGCACTTATGATTCAGACTCCCAGGCTGCTGCTATCAGGAATCATAGCCGGAGATAGAATTCCACTTCTGGCTGTGGGATTGTTGAAAAGAGTTTCTGTGGCCTCAGACCGCAAAGGGCAACTGATGGAACACATATGAGTTTTACTCAATAAAAATGAGACTCAGGGCGTGAGGGCCGTTGCCTCACGCGTGCGGCCTCCTCCTTCGCTATCATTACTAAATAACAGAAGGGGGCAACCGCCTGCCATTCCTCCTCGCTCTGAACCATAGCCTGAATCAGAACTCGGCGCGAAAAGTCGTTGCCACCGATTGCCTTCACGAGAAGACGGCGGTGCTCTGTCCAAGTGGGGCACCTCTACCGTATGCTCCATCGTGTCTTCTGGGTGGTCCATACAGTGGTGACGCCTGGGCGTTTCTTCCGCCTGAATTCGATGCAGGATCCTCCTGAAATTATCATTTCCGGTGTGGACCTGCATCATGCGGAAAGTGAGGACTCAAATAGGGGACTTACTACCGCGATTATAGCGTGTCTACTCTTGCTTCACCTAGAGCAGGAAGAATCATTTTATAATTACTCAATTAGAAATAAAGAGAATTCTACTCGTGAGATCTATTTATATTTGTTAGTGAAAAGTCGTTATTCCTGTTAAATATTTGCCTTATAATGACGACAATTTGAGATGGGACAGCGTAGGATGAATACTTGTAATTCGCGAGACAAAACTGTGACCACTAATGAAATAAACCAGCTTACAATAAGTCGATTTTCCTTATACCGACACCTTAATTCCAATATGTAATGCATTTAAACTCAATTCAACGTAACAGAACTTCACGCCTTTGCCTTTAAAGGGGTTAATAGTATCTTAAAGCTACGTTTCCAACACTATTTTTAGTTTATATAAAACTTGAATATAGTTTGTTCAGTATCAGTAACTGAATGGATTTCAATAGTTTTTACACCATGTTATATTTTTACCCAAAAATATTTAAAAAGGTCACAAGTTGGTTATCACCGATATTAAGTACAATACAGGTTAAGACTGGTCATAGTAGGCATTAGGAGCCAGCAAACAACTGAGTTCAAGTGCAAAACAACCCCTCAATCGCCTGCATGTCCCGGTGACTATGTATTTTTGCTGACATAACAAGATTATAACTTTGTAAGTTTTCTTAATATAGTTATGAAATTTTGTACATATATTCTTTACATAAAAATACTAGACACGTGTTTCGGGTTTCGCATATACTAAAACTAAGTTATGATGAGCAGTGGTGGCCGAGTGGTAACGGCCCCGACTTAAAAGCTGTAGGTCGCGGGTTCAAACCTAGCCAGACGCATTCCTCCTCCCCTCCTTGCGTCGTATTCCTCAATGTTGAGGGTCGTGACCTCCCTGCTTCATCACTTACCAGCCACTTACTTATCCAGACGCATTACTTTGTGTCATTTATTTCATCTCCACTGCTCTGAAACGGTGAAGGAAAACCTCGTGAAGAAACCGGCATGTCCGAGAACTAAAAATTCGTAGACATGTGACATTCACCAATCCGCACTCTCCTAGAGAGGAATCCTGAGTCTCATCAATGGGAATATTAAAAGGCTGATAATGATTATAAGTTATAACACCTACATTAGGTTAACATAATATATCACGTATGTCCATCCAACCATCTATCACGACTCAATTTCTCAAGAAATGACCCCTTTATTTACTACAAGGTGATTCCCCAACTAAAAGTATACTTTTACCACAACTATCTCAGTTTCCTTACTTACTATTGAATAAAAATAATATAATAAATGCCAAGGGGACTTTAATAGAAGGGAATGAACCGAATGAGTAATATTATTGCTTACTCTTCAGTCAATTGTTTTTTATTTGGTTAGTCGTTTGTGTCAATATTATGACGTTTTGATGGGCTAAGTCATACTTAGTGGGAAGGAAAGGAATCAATGATTTTGAGGTAAATAGTTTTGTATTTAAAAATTGTTCTAAAAGTGTGTTTAAGTTCTGGTAGAGAAGAAAGAAGAAAGAAAACATGTTTATTCCGCCTAAATAGACACACAACTCATAAAAAGAAGAAGGTGATCTATGTGTAATTATGGTCAATTATGGGTTTAAGGCCCTAGCGCCCGAGCAGTGCCATAAAACAGTGACTTCCTGAAGCCTTCTTCTCGGCAACGGCTAGGTTAAGAAGTTTGAAAAATAAAAATTGGTAGTTAAATATTCTTCAAATTGAACATATCAACAATCAATTCTCAAACCATCAATCAAACAAAAAATGTTTTGCAAAGAAAATGGATTTAAAAGTCAGCGGGGCTCTATCCGGGCGCAGCTGGCCGGAATTAAATGCATAGATACTCGTACTGCTGCCTAGGTGGGCATGAGTGTTGTGTCCATTTAATCTCGGCCAGATGTTTGAAGGATTATAAGCCTTAATGATAAAAAGACCACTCGGGTGTCGGAAGTAGCAGGGCGAATTCCGGCCACCAAAAGTAACGGCATCATCCGGTAAAGACCAGGCCCGAGTTGCCGGTGTGTGATTCAAGTGCACCTCAAAGAGATGTCAGGAAAATAGAAGGAGCCTAGTAGGAACAATGCCTCCTAGGGCAGCAAAAACGTTTGAAAGAGTGACTGTGGCGCTAGAACACCCTTTGCAACTGAAAGACTCAGGTGGGTTTTAGACAGTAAAGGGCTGACACGCCTTCTCATCTAACCCTAGAGTCGGAAAAGCAATTTGATGATTTTCCGCCCCAAAAAATATAATCTATAAGGATTTTTAAGAATCGTGCTGTAAATGTGAAAGTCTATATTATGTTTAGAAGTAATCAATCACGCGTTGGCGATGGATTTTTATTAGTTATTTCTAACTATTTTCGATATAGTTATGCTTAATTATTTAGTTACAACTTCCATAAAATAAATCGAACAATTCAATAATTGTTTAAAAATTATAGCACATATCGACGAATGACACATTCAATTTTTAAGTATCTATTACAAGCGTTAGCTCAAAGACGTTAGTTTCAACGGTACCAAATATTCAGCCATCCTTAGGCCGAAACCAGTTTTTTTGGCCGAAACTGGCCGATACCGAAACCGAATTTTCGGTCGGTCTCTACAAATAAGTACACAACGAAATCGTAATCGGAATAGAAAAAAATCCTTAAACGGACGGTTCTTAAATACATCGTGAAAAAATTTAAAAATATTTTTTCTAATTTTTTATTTCATTAATTTTAATTAATTGATGTTTTATTTCATTGTTTTGTTGAAGATGAGTAACAAAACAAATGTAGGTCAGTCAGGGTGGGAAAACCGCCGCATGTCACACGCAGGGAAAATTATTTCCCTCCTTATGGAGATTCATTTGTTGCGTTGCACGTAGTTCTAAAAAAGTGTTGTCCAGACCTGGTGAATGCATGCACGATGCTTCTATTGCACAATAGAGCTGCATGCATTTTCTTGGTTGGCGCAAACTGGCCGCGCCGACATGGCATTCCAGTGAGGCACGGGCCTAAGTCACCACGGTCACTCTTGCAGTTGTGATCCCATCAGGAAATTGCCAAGTGTTTTAACTGTCGATATCTAACTGCAGGCAAGGCAGGAACTCTATACTCGAAGTTGTGTCCATTTATGTAGATCTAATTTCGAGTAAGAGAACCGTCGAATCCGACTGGGCTGGGCGACGCTCAGGAAGCTGCACTGTACTTCTCGTCCAACATACCACAGTGTCTCAAGACGAAAGTCTTTAACCAGTACGTGTTGCTAGTGATGACATATGGCATCAGAAGGCTTAAAGTCACCCAAAGGCCAATGGAAAGAGCTGTGCCCGGGGTTTCCTTGAGTGATCGAATAAAAAGGGAAAATATCCGCAGGAGAACTAAGGTTGCCGACATAGCACGAAGAATTGCCAAACTTAAGTGGCAATGGGCACCGCACATTGCTCGCAGAACAGATGGCTGTTGGGGCCGAAAGGTTCTGGAGTGGCGACCGCGTACCGGAAGATACAACATTGGAAGGCCGCCTACAAGGTGGACCTATGACCTGGTGAAAATTGCGGGAATCCGATGTATGCGGAAAACACAGGATCGTTCATTGTGGCGACGCTTGGGGGAGCTGAAATGATGAGGGCAGGAGCAGGAGTCCGATACGTTGGTCAGACCAAATCCGTGCTACACTGGAGATAACAGTATAAGACGACATCCATATCGCATATTCTTTGTATAATCATTGAAATACTAATTAATTCGTTAAACCCCAAGCGAACGCCGGCGTTCGCGCACCCATTGTCTTTCTATTGTGTCTGTAATTCTCACGATTGAAAGGTTTATAATAATTAATTAATCGTAATTAATCACAAAAAATCATACTTACATAATTGTGTTGTAATAAAGTTTCTATCGTCAACATCGAGCATGGTTTATAAGCTTGTTGCTTCATCTAATGCAATCCAACGCGATTTTTGATGAAGAGGCAACGCGAAAAAAGAGAGATAACGCCTGAGAACTCTGTTGGTATTCGGTAATTCCGTGATTTATACTTGAATATTTCACAAAAGTTGTTCCAGGAAATACGTGGTTTTTTTTAAACCTTAAGTTTTTCAGAAATTTATCGTCACTCAGAATCCCGATTAAATATGCAAGCCTTCTATTGATGTACTTTTTATATTTTTAATATTTAGGTACATTATGGAGGGCCTTTCACGTAAAATAGTAGATAGATTTTCAGAGTTCTTAACTAGATTAGTTTTACACTTTATGTTTTGATTTCTATAGAAGCCTAGATAATGTCCACAATATGGCTGTGTATCCAAAATATCTAATGAAAAATGTTTAATAACATCTAGTCACGTAAAAACGGTTGTATGAAAAGGTACCTCGAAAAGGACGCTCTTAATATTATTTATTTAATTCTTTATACACAAAAGAGTACAAAGGAGGAGTTTTGCCATAAGGCATTTTCTACCAGTCAACCTTTGGGTGATGCAGAGACAAATTGTGGTAGGTGCAATAAATATATACCATTACATATTATTAAAATACATTACATACATTACATACATTTTATATAAAATATATAATTATATTTACCTAAACTACAACGAAGAGAGAAAATAAAAATGGAAAAGAAGAATACACGAATCTAGTGAAACAATTGGTGCAAACAAATCATATTCAAACAAATTAGCGCTGTGATTATTAGATGTTTTTTTTTTAGTTGATATAAACTAGTGCTTGACCGCGATCCCACCCGATGGTAAGCAGTGATGCAATTGTTAATGGTGAGGCGCACTAGTTTATTAAGAAGCTATTCACTCTAGCCTTGAAGACACCCAAATTATAATCGAACGGCAAGAGCGCAGCAGGCAAATTATTCCAGTCCTTCGATGTGTGCGGTATAAATGACGAGGCGAAACGGTTAGTACGGAGGGTAAAGAAAAACCAAAAATTTCAAATATTTTTGACCGGAACAGGGGCGGGTCACTAATATATAAATAAATATTACTTAATTTATTAATGACATAGTATGACGTAGAGCCTTAATATTGGTAAATACAGCGTGACGTACCCACTTATTACGTAGAATTTATGCCTTTCCTTAAATCATCACAGTTGACGTGTT
This sequence comes from Mythimna albipuncta, assembly GCA_929112965.1. Lineage (NCBI taxonomy): Eukaryota > Metazoa > Arthropoda > Insecta > Lepidoptera > Noctuidae > Mythimna > Mythimna albipuncta. The sequence goes on from OV815982.1 coordinate 14,642,575, forward strand.
ACATGCAGCACATGGGCAGTTGAGCGGATAAATTTACTCGTACATAACAATTATGTAAATAATGTAATGTATAGAATAATATATATTCTAAGACTTGGATGATGTTAACCGGAATTTCGTTTCAGTGGAAACTCTAACCACATTTTGAAATGAGTTTTCGGAAATTTCATATAAAATCTCTTTTCGGAATTCTTTTTCGTACTGTACCTACGTACCATTCTCAGAAAGATGACGTCCAGCGGCAATTAAATATGCAAAAAGTACCTATGTAGGTATGTCTCCGTTTTGAGAGCAGTGCTGATAAAATAAATCAGATAAAATAAAGAGGCTGGCTAGATTTGAAACCGCAACCTACAACTCGTAAGTGACGATACGGCCGGCCTCCTCCTTTGTTAGCATTACTGCTTCGCAGAATGAGGCGACCGCCTGCCGCTCCTCCTCGCTCCGGACCATGGCCTGTACAAAGGCCCGGCGCGAGAGATCCCTGCCGCTAATCGCCTCCACAAGGGCAAGGCGATGCTCTGCCCAAGCAGGGCACTCTTCTACCATGTGCCCCGCCACCCTGAACTTACAATATCCGGTGAAAACCTGCGTCATGCGGAAGGAGAGGACGACGTAAGGTCTTTCCAGCTTCGCCTCAAAGAGGGGACTTAACGCCATAATTGTAGCGTGGCCAGCACTGGGTTGCGATAGTCGCTGAGGCCATTTCACTATGAGATCCTGCCGGAACTCTGTCCACCATGCTATGTCCTGTCGCGGCAGATTATTGATATGCTCGCGTTTGACCACCATCATGTTATCACAGATCTGGAACCCAAAAGGCTAGTAGAGTTAGAGCTAATATGCTGGCTCATAGGTTTGCACGGTGCTTGGAGGACGTGAAAATAACTCTTTTCATGGCATATTGCACGTCCATGTACACCAGCAGCTTATAAGCTAGCCACGCTTAGGGGCCCAGCAGGGTCGTAATGAGGCCAAGGGTCTGTTTCTAAAAGGAAGGCTCGGCCCCGGTTTGAAAGGCAACGAAAGAACGGGGTGGGTTTTTTTTTAGTCAGTAAAAGTCTGACACTATCTTCCGCTCCGCCCAAGGGCAGGATGAATGAATATGGATGATTTTTACCACCACCGAAAAAAAAACACTACAACACCCTTCGTGTCCAATTTAACCCGTTGTGTGTCTAAACGTGGATCCCCGCGAGACACAATGGCTTTTTAATTGTGTCTCTAATTACGGCACACGAGAGGTTAATAACGCCTTCAGGGCGGTGTTGGCTCTGCCTCGCTACTGCGGCGCTTCGGGTATGTGCGCATGGGCACACACTGACTGTTTCCATGCGACTATGCGGAAGCATTATGCGTCACTTGTGCGCAGAGTGCGGGCCAGCTCCAATACCGTAGTCATTTATACCGCGAACATCAAAGGACTGGAACAATTTGCCTGCTGCGGTCTTCCCATCCAATTATAATTTGGATGTCTTCAAGGCTAGAGTGAATAGGCTCTTAATAAACTAGTGCGCCTCACCATCAACGATTGCATCACTGCTTACCATCAGGTGGGATCGCAATCAAACACTAGTTTATATCAGATAAAAAAAAAACAATATTTTGGGAATACGCCCTACGCCGTGCTCAGGCACCGCCTTACTTACAGCACTGTAGATACGTTGATATACAACTACGTGTTTTGATACTAGTAAATAATAATTATTTAGTACAACAATAATTAATTAATTATTATTTAATTACCTACAGATGACAATGATGACCACATACCACACGTCACTTGACATACCTACAATGCATACAATTACAAAGTATAGTCTGTAGTGCTACTGTGACTGCTCGTGACGACACGGATGACGCGATCTGACGACAAATTATGACGCGACGAATGTAAGATCGTAAGGACTACGTGACTTAAAGCAGGTTTTAATATTAAGGCTTTTACTCATAATAGAAAGCAAAGTGAAAAGTCATATGATTTGTTTATTACTTTTACCCATTACGTCACTGTTATTTTTCTTTCTACTCTGACGTCTAAGGCTCAAATCATATGGCACAGAGTCGATCGCGACTCGTCATGTTTTTCACTTATTAAGCATCATTATCTTCATCATCAGCCTTTTTAATGTTCCCACTGCTGGGACTCAGGCCTCCTCTCTAGGAACAAATCAGGAAATCAGAATCAACAGTGAACGAATCAGGTGTGACGTCTATGACGCGATGGCGCGGCTAGCCAATCACTGACACTCCTCGCCCCCGCATCGCACCACTAAAGAGACCGAATATTTGACTTCTGCGCAATTGTTCAAGATCCGTGATGGCAACTGTAGATACGTCTTTACCACAAAACAGATAGGTATTCTATAGGTGTACTTCACTTTTCATACCTACGCTCGGTGGACGCACACTAATGAGCGTTTGAGCCGGAATTGTTCGACGAGCGGGCCAAGGCGCTCCGTGATATCGTGTCCGTGAGCGGTGTCTATGTGTGCGTTGCTCGAGCGCGCTTTGTATGCAGATTGACTTCTGTACCTTTGTATTTTGTGTCTGGACTTACAACATTAATAACCTTGAAAAACGCTTAATTGTCTTTTTGTACATACGTTTATACAAGTTTATTTGGCCGGAAATTTTGGTTTCTACAAGTTTGATTTGCCTAGAAAAATCCAGAATTTTATTTTGTTGATTTACGTAAAAACGCGGGTGATAGAATCCAGAATTGACATCTATTGATAAAATTAAATAAAGACCTCAATTAGTAAAAATAGATTGAAACTATCTCTTACTCCATTAAGGTAATGGAGTAATTGATTTGAAATCATCATACGACTCCTCCCGCTGTGGATAGAGCGTGAATTACTGATTAAAACCTACCAGATCTCCTTGAGTTGCTCTTTACTAGAATCATGGTGGCTCCTTCGAACAATAAGCTGCATCCCTGGTGGACATCGGTGCCGTTAATATGTGGCACGCGGCAGTGGTTTACACTGCGCTGAACGGGTCATTGGTTAGGTAATGAAAAAACGCCCAACCTAAACGGCGATTACTTATCTGTTTCTTGAAGTAAATTCTCAGGGGTGTTCGGCACCCACTGTTTATTTTTCGCTCGAGATGTTTATAAGTGCTCGATCCGAGCACCCACGGAGTCGGCGCCCCTGCACCCCTAGCCAATTTGTTAATCTACAATCGTTAACGCTAGTAGAAAAGTAATCAAATCTATGGGAATGATATCATCTCAACGTTAAGTCACGTAGAACAAAGTAATAGAAAATTCGTAGCCAAGTCCACATCGTTCAAAATGATAGAATGAAATTCTACAACGTTTAATGCTACATCCTTTGATAAACAAACGCTACATTGTAGAACGAGCGGCCGTCTCAGGTGCGTCAACATGACTACCCACTTATCGTTTTCTACAATTGCTGACACCGAAGCGTTACCGATTGTAGAACGGAATTCGACGCGATACGGTTGTAACTTGGCTAGGGGGGTAATCAAGCAAGGAGCAATCATAATACCAATTTCAAATGCCGAGTATAATTATTTAGGTAACTGATGTACCGTGTTCATCTCATCTGCAATACATTGGACTTCCCATACCAGCTCAGGTACCTAGTTATAAAATAAATAACTACATACGAGTAGTATTGTTTCCTTATATCACACAGATAAACAATATTTTGATGCGACAATGAATCTAATTAGAGGAAAAAATATTATTTTAATGATATAATTTATCCCATGGGATATTTAATGATGTAATGTTATTCTAGAAATATTTTATTTTATCTAAATAAGTTGAAATAAATAAATAATTTAATATTCAGTTTGTATTATCCCGCTGTAAGAATACCTACCTATGCCTCTTCTAGGCATTATTATTATTTACTAGCTTTTACCCGTGGCTTCGCCCGTGTGGCATTAAATACTTAAGGAATCGGGTTAAAAGGTAGCCTATGTTCTTTTCCATGTCAAAGGCTGTAGTACATCATCACTTACCATCAGGTGAGATAGTGGTCAAACGCGAGCCTATCAATAATAAAAAAAAAGTACATGCCAAATTTCATCTAAATCCGTTCAGCCGTTTTTGCGTGATTAAGTAACAAACATTTAAACATAGACACTTTCACATTTATAATATTAGTTAGGATGACACGGTTGGTTGAGCGATTGGCTGCTACACTGCGTCGTGGGTTCGATTCTATAGTCAAACATTGATAGTTAACTAAACAAACACAAAGCATACTAAACGTTTTGGGAACACATTCATTATGCATACAGCTAAGGAATGGAATTCGCTGCCGGAGTCTGTCTCCTGATAGCTATAACCTAGGGGTTCTTAAGTCAAGCGTGAATGGGTAACATCTAGGTAAGCGTGCTCCATGGTCGGCCACATTATCAAGTGAGATAGTGGTCAAACGCGAGCCTATCAATAACAAAAAAAAAAAAACTATATGTAATGGAACAGTGCAGTCCCTTACACGTGCATATTATTAGAAAATTTAAGCACTGAATTTTTACTTAAAAGCACTTAGGTAGTGTTTTTTTTTAAGAAATTAGATATTTAAATTGCTAAAAATATACTTAGGCATTGACACACTAGATTGGTAGCGAATATCTACGCACACCTTGTAGGAGGCCTTCCAACGCTGCGTCTTCCGGTACGCGGTCGCCACTCTAGAACCTTTCGGACCCAACGGCCATCTGTTCTGCGAGCAATGTACCCTGCCCATTGCTACTTAAGTTTGACAATTCTTCGTGCTATGTCGGCAACCTTAGTTTTCCTGCGGATATCTTCATATTTTGAAACCCCGAACCCCCGAACATAGCCCTTTCCATTGTCCTTTGGGTGACTTTAAGCCTTCTGATGAGGCCCATTGTGAGCGACCACGTTTCGGAGCCAATGTCATCACTGATATCATATGGACACACTGCGTCTTCTCGTACGTGGTTACCACTCCAGAACCTTTCGGCCCCAAGGCCATCAATTAATTTTATTGAAAAAAAAAAACAATGTCAAAAATAGCTGAAATCAATTTAGTAGTACTTTCAGGATGTTTATTATGATACATGTTGTTTACCTATATACATATATATATATATATTTCCATAGTATTTAGCAACATTAGGTACTTGGAAAGACCATTTTTGTATTATTCAGACATAACCGTGTATTTATATAAAATTATTTTAGATAAATACCTTTTTTTTTCGCGGTGGGAAAATCATCTGACATCCCCCGCTCTTGGACGGAGCGGAAGATAGCGTCAGACTTTTACTGACTAAAAACCCACTCCTGTTCCTTCGTTGCCTTTCGTACCGGGGCTGAGCTATCTTTCAAACTAACCCTGGCCCCAGTAGGCTTCGACCCAGCTGGGCCCCTGCTGTTGCTGGCAGCTCCTTGAAGCGCGCGGGAAAGACCTTATATCATCAGCTTTTAGGTATCATGTGTATGGTAACTTCATCTACATAAAACTAATATGATTATGATAAATGATAATGATATTTATTTTTCAATACACTTACTCGAAAACTGGGTCTTGTCGCATTATGAATAAGTTCAACATGGCATGTTATCAATGAACCTCGTGTTTTTTATTGAAATATATAGAAATATGTAAGTATGTTTATCAGTTGTCTAGTGCCCATAACACAAGCTCTGCTTAGCTTGGGACTAGACGGCGCTGTGTGATAGGTAGTTGTGGAGTATTATTATTATTATAATGGCCCTTCTTACCAAACTGTGACTCGACGTATTCTTTGCACTAGAGCAAGATAAGCGGCATAAAAGCATGAGCTAGAGCGACTTGAGTTTACTGCTACTGTTTGTTTGTTTGCAGTTTACACACAGGAAAAAGTAATGACAATTATACCTGTCTGAATAGCTGATAAGACAAGGATATTTTTTTGCACTGAACAATATTTTCGATTAGTGATATTTGCCAAAGTTTTTATCATTTTTGGACTTTTAAGTATTAAGAAAGATCGGCTACGCCATCAATAATGATTACAACTTACATATTTCAGTACAGTCGCGCCATAGTTTTCAAATTGGCATGATATTATTAAATAAGGGATTTTGCATAAAAAATCGGTAGAACATTCGGTGGCTTAATTTGTTGCGTTTTAGTCTAGAATCTCTTGATATTCATAAATCTTGTTAGAATATGTCGAGTTACCAGTAACACTTTTTTTTTATGGTGGGAAAAATCATGCATTGACAGCCCCCGCCCTTGGGCGGAACGGGAGATAGTGTCAGACTCTTACTGACTAAAAGACCCACCCCGTTCCTTCTAGCCTTTATACCGGGGCTCGAGCGCCCTTTCGGATAACCCTGGCCCCAGTAGGCTTCGACCCGGCTGGGCCCCTGCTGTTGCTGACAACTCCTTGAGGCGCGCGGGAACAGCGCGCGCCGTCGACGACTTGGGCTTGGTCCGGACAGTTACCGGACGGCCGGACAGTGAGCTAGAGTTACTAGTAACCCTGTATATCTTTATTGATGATAATAAAATAATTATTTCTTTGTGTTTTTTTTAACTATGTTTTAGCTCAACATTTTCTGTGCGTTTGAATGGATCGGAAGGTTATGCGATGTATCTATAAATAACTAAAGAGAAATTATGACATTTATTATTAAATTGTATGTACTTAATCTGAAATTAAATATATGCACACCACATGTAATGGTAGAATGTAAAGGGGCCTTAATATTATTGTTATGATCATACTACTTTGTATACCTACATTCTGGCAAATAAATTATTATTATTCCATTTATTATATATATATACATATTATTTACATTTTTAAATATTTCTTAAAAAATAACATTAAAAAAAAAACATTTAAAAATATAAAAAATAGTAGCCCACCGGCATCGGGAACAGGGTCCAAGCTACCGGCGGTCAGGGCTCCTGAGAGAGGAACCTCCGGACAATACGCGCCGTGTCTAGGAGTACTGCCTTCTGGATCAAGCCCTTGATCCAACTGCCTAACGAGAGCCTCCGCAGATGTTGGTCGAGGCTCTTGGCTATTAAGCCATTGGCCGTCACGACTATCGGCACAATGATTGCTCTATCCACTTCCCACATGTCGACAACCTCGCGAGCCAAGTCAAGATATTTAGTTTGTTTATCCTTCTCAGCTTTCACGAGGTTCTCGTCATGAGGGACCGCTATATCAACAATCATTGTGCGACGCTCCAGTCGATCTATCACCACTATGTCAGGCTTATTGGCAACAATAGTCCTGTCAGTGATGATAGATCGGTCCCAATACAATGTGACGCTGCCATTCTCGAGAACTGGGTCGGGCACATACCTATAGTACGGTACTTCTGATTCAACAAGATTGTATTTAATTCATTAAACCCCAAGCGAACGCCGGCGTTCGCGCACCTATTGTCTTTCAATTGTGTCTGTAATTATCACAATTGAAAGGTTAAGAGCAAGTTGCTGATGGATAATCCTGGCTACAAGGTTGTGTCTGTGCAAATAGTCTCCGTTAGCTAAATGAGAACACCCAGAAATAATGTGTCGGATTGATTCTCCGGGCCGGTGGCATGCCCGACAGATGTCAACCGTACCGTCCTTCACAATATATTTCCGGTAGTTGTTCGTCATCATAACTTCGTCCATAATTGCAAAGACAAAACCTTCGGTTTCTCCAAAGAGATTACCAAAGCGTAGCCAGGATACGGACGCTAAAAGATCTACATCGGGCCCATGTAAGGCCCGGTAAAAGCGCCCGTGAAGCTCCTTGCCCTTCCATACTTCCTTGCGTTCATTAGTATCCATTACTATAGGTTTGCGCCAGTTCTCGTTGGCCAAGGAGAGCGGGGTGAGGCCTTTGTCCACCGCCACTACATCTCGGTGCCTCCCCACGTCGGTTTCCAGGAAGTATTCCCTGAGACTGCATACCTCACGGTTGTGCAGGGTCTTGGCATTTAAGAAGCCACGACCCCCACACTTCCGTGGGATATACAGTCTCATCACCGATGATCGTGGGTGATGCATCCGATTTGCGGTAAGCAGAGTGCGGACCCTCCTATCCAGGGCGTCGAGTTCCGTCTGAGTCCATTTGAGTATGCCGAAAGAGTACATCAAAACCGGCATGACCCAACCGTTGAAGGCGCGCACCTTGTTCCCGCCTGATAAAAGACTTTTCAGTACTTTATTCAGGCGGCCAAAGAAGCGCTCCCTCAACGATTGTTTCACTTCAGCAGCATTGATGCCCAACGCTTCCGACATACCCAAATACTTGTAAGTTTCGGTTGAGCAGAGGGATCTAAGGTGTATAGAATCCGAGAGTTGGGTTCCCACGGATTCCATAATCTCCCCTCGCTTTACATGCATGACTGCACATTTGTCCAAACCAAATTCCATCCTGATGGCACTACTGAAGGTTTCAGTTACCTTCAGTAGCTCCATCAGTTGCAAGTTGTTGGAAGCAAAAAGTTTCAGATCATCCATGTAAAGAAGGTGAGATATGACCTGACCCTCTCTTCTCAACCGGTAGCCTATACCCGAACCCTCCAGCAGTGTGCTGAGAGGGTTCAAGGCTAGGCAAAACCACAGTGGACTCAAACTGTCACCCTGGAATATGCCACGCTCGATCCTTAACGGTTCGCTGTTCTCCGAAACCCGTCGACACCCTGGATAGTGAAGGACCGTCCTCCACTGCCCCATACATGACATCAGAAAGGTGCGCAGAGTTACATCAATTTTATATAGCTCTAGCACCCTCATGAGCCATGTATGCGGCACTGAATCATAGGCCTTCTTATAATCTATCCAGCATGTCGACAGATCTCTTCGAGAACGACGAACCTGTTGGCTAATGGCAACATCAATGAGGAGCAGCTCCTTAGTACCACGGGACCCGTTCCTACATCCATTCTGAGAAGCAGACATGATGGAATTTGTCTCAATATGATTATTAATTTTAGCTCTCAGGATGGATGTAAGAACTTTATAGACCGTCGGTAAACACGTAATCGGTCTATAATTTTTGGGTTCCGTAGTACTACCCGATTTATGGAGCAGGTGGGTTATTCCTGTCGTCAGGAACTGGGGCAGCGACCCTGACTCTAAGGTAGATTGGAATTGGGACGCCAAGCGAGCGTGCGAACTTTTAAACCATTTAAGCCAAAAGTTGTGCAGCCCGGACTGCACGAGCTACATCTTGGGGGCTGATGGTAACTGCCCCCATTTCTGGTATAAGTTCGCACTCTCGCTCGACCTCCCGAGTCCAATCACCCTCAGTGTGATTGACAGGCACCGACCAAATGCTGCGCCAAAATGAATACATGGCATCATCATCCGGTAGGCGCGTATCAATCACACTTTGGTCCGGTCGCTCCCAAGCCCTGTAAACCCACCTTTCGTTGCTTTGGAACGCGCGATTCTGGGTGTACCGCTCCACTCGCCGCTTGTATCGTCGTATACGGTTTGCCCATGCATAGACTTTCTGCCTCAGGAAGTCGATACGCTCTGTGATACGGGGTAGATAATCTCGTGGACTAATATCTGTCCCCGAGAACGCCCGCCTCACAAAGCGCATCACTCTAGGGCGAGTGTTGCCCTCCCTGAAGCAGATAAGTTTGCCGATGAGTGCTCTAGCCTCACCGATACGACGCTCGATCCTGCACTGCCAAGCTGGTTTAGCTGGTCGTGTAGCTCTGTCACTATTTGGAATTTTGACGTGAGCTACACGACACGCCGCTGCAGCCGCACAATACAAGATCGAGTGGGTATCGGTAAGGTCTTCGCTGCTATCAAAACAATTTGATAGCTGCGAATCTAGAGCACACACCAACGCCCTATTTTTTCTATGCATAGGCAAACGAGGCAGACGAGGTCTAAGCTCTGCGGGTATAGAGCGGTACTCCCGGAATGCATCCTCCAAAGCGCTCCTCAAACGTACATTGCACTGGGTACTCACGGATATAGCCCCGTCATCATCATCCTCACCAACGTGGTCAGGTCGCGGTGAAACACTGGGTTGACGTTGCACCGCGGCCTGTGGTGGAACAGGTGAGACACGACCATTCCGTGATTCTAGGCGCAGTCTATCAAGTACGGCGTCATCCAACATACGGTTACGCTGGATGACCCGCACCTGATCCGATAGTCTTTGGGCCGAAACGTTGACAGCTGGTTCAAGCACCTGAAACAGAGAGAGCATCCGACCACGGTACGCAGTCAGGTTAATTCCCCCCTCTGTAGCCCCAAAGTATGAGCGCATGACATTTTCATTAATGGATTGTGTCCATCGCATGCGCTGCACACTTCCACCGGCAGCGGGGACCCTGTCAGAGGCCGGAGGGCCTCGAGGTCCCAAGCAGGCCGGAGGTCGGCCTCTTCCTCGCCGACGCGCAGGTGGTGGTGTCGTCGGCGGCGAGAAGTATTCGTCGCTCGAGCTCGACGCAACTGCAGCTACCGGAATCTCTGGAGTCACGGCTGGCGCTGGTCCCGGCGGCTGCGAGGCGGAGCTGAGCGACGAACCCGAAGTTGTTAGCTGTGTGTTTAGTCGCTGTGCTCGGCTTCTAGTCAGCATTTATGTTGTTATATGCTCCCAGAGTCAATTGTCATTTTTGTTGTCATTTAAAGTCGTTGTAATATCCTCGATAAACTGATTTGATCTGCATCAGCTATAATACACTATTTGTGTATTTTTTTTTCCTTGTTCGTACTGTTGTTATATGCATTTTGTTGTAAAATTTGGTAATTATTTCGAAAAAATATTACAGGGAGAAAAATTTTGCTGTCACACCTTGACAGCCGAGCCACAGATTATTATTATTATCTATATGATCTGAAATAAAGGTTATTAACACAAATAATAAAAAAAATAAAACACACGTTTGGGGGACATAATATTGTTATAATTTTCACCATTTTATAATCAATTACATACGTATTTCTCTTAACTAGTAGTTTAATAAGTCGGAAGTTTATAGTGGATTTGTTTCAGTGGAAATTACTTTTTCAACACAACTATCCGTGAAGTTGTCTCGTCCTACTTGACTGTGATTGGCTGACACTAAAAACTTCTTGAACTTGATTGGTTGGACTGGTGGAACGGTATCCTCTGTATATAATTTTGTCAAAATAAATATCTTAAGGCGTATAGTCCCTTGAACAATCTGGCCGAAATTAAGTGAACGCAACTCTCGCACACGCCTAGGTGGCAGTACGCAAATCTGTGCATTTATTTGCGGCCAGCAGCGCCCGGAAAGCGCTTTAAATCCATTTTCTCTGCGAGATATTGATTGATTTACATATGCAATGTTCACTTTGAAGAATATTTTACCACCAATTTTTATATGTAAAAATGTTTCTAAAGGTCCAAGCCGTTTCGAAGGAGTAGGGCAAAGTTGCAAAATTGCTAAATATTTTTTTTTTTTTGACAAAAGTATTAATTGCACGAAAAAATCAAATGTTGATATTATTGTTCATGAATCTATAATAAACATATATTTTTTTCAAACCAATTGACTTAGCCGTTACGGAGGAGTAGGCCTCAGAAAATCACTGTTTTATGGCACTTTTCGGGCGCTTGGCCCTTAAGTGGAGTGGTATGGTGTCTAGGTGGTATAGTGTAGTGGGTGGTGTTTTATTTTTCATCAATCGAATCAAAACACATTCATGACTTTGTCGCTGTGAGCGGTCGCTAAGCGGTGCGGCGAGCTGTATGATCAAAAGTATGAAAATGCTAGAAGCACGCCACGAGACACCGCTCATAACGCCCTGCGCCCGCTTACCGATGCCCGCTCGCCGCGCCGGCGCCGCTTAGACCGAAATTGTGACCTATTGTCTGTTTTTTTTTTGCAGATTATAAACTTGGCTAGGGGTGCCTACTGGGGCCAGGGTTATCTGAAAGGGCGCTCGAGCCCCGGTATGAAGGCTTGAAGAAACGGGATGGGTTTTTTAGTCAGTAAGAGTCTGACACTATCTCTCGCTCCGCCCAAGAGCGGGGGTTGTTATAGGATGATTTTTCCCATCGGAAAAAAAAACTTGGCTAGGGGTACTCCTAGCCAAGTTGATAATCTGCAATTGTTGACGCTAGTAGAAAACTTCAAATGTACGAGAATGATCTCATCTCAACGCTCAGTCACGTAGTCAGAACAAAAGAATGGGGGGCATGGCCAACTCGAAGCGTTCGACGCATGGCTAGGGGAGCAGGTCATAACTGGCCCCGTAATTATTTTAACGCTCTGGCTTACCGAACGGTGAGCTACATATAGGCACCTGTCTTTCTCTATACCATAAAAGGACAAATCATTAAATTCAGCACCTAACCTAAGAAGTGAGTCACAGAGTTCAATGGTTTAATAATTGTAACTATTAACTCGATTATTTAAAATTTCCTTGAACCCGTGTTACTACGTCCACGTAAGCTTATTTAATTGTCTATTAAATTTTTCAACGTAATAGTTAATTAAGTAGTAAAATATGATTGAAACAAAGGGCCATAAAATAATCATATATGGATGTAATGAGAACTACATTAGACCGACGCACACGTGTAAAATGCCAACATTTGTACGAAGAACAACGTCGCGTGGCGTGGATCTAGTGTAGCTCTACAAGTCTAGTTGCCATGTAAAATGTATGGAGACCGACGCGACCAGATCGGCATGTGTGGCACACGTGCGAGCAGTGTAGTTCTACCTTAAGTATAATTGAAGTGTCAGTTTGTAGCCCACCAAATTTCGTATATTGAAAACATAATCAAATGTCTTTAAATTGAATTAGCTGTCAAAGAGCTGCTTATTAATAGGAAATATGAAATACTCTTCGTTCTGATAAACAAATATTTAAAAATATCTTCATCAACAACGAAGTTAAATAAAGTTTCAACGCTGCTAATAAGAAAGAGAAGTTCGACATGGTCTTTGACGTCAAAGGCCATGACACCTGTACGGCCGCCATAGAAAATGGCGTCTTGGCGAAAGTGACAGATATAAAAACATATTTTTAGTTTATGCGACTCCTGAATATAGTTTGTTTAGAATCAGTAACTGAGTCGATTCCAGTCATTTTTACACCATGGTAAATTTTTTTATAAAAATATTTAAAAAGGTTACAAGTTAGACACAACCGACACTAAGTCAAACACATATTACGGCAGGTCGTAGCGGGTATTAGAGGCCAGCAAACAGCTGGATGCAAGTGAAAAACAACCCCTCAGTCACCGGGATGGCCTGGTGACTATGTATTTTTGCTGACTTAACAAGTTTACAACTTTGTGATTTTTCATGATACAGTTATGAAATTTTGTATAAGGATTCTTTACATAAAAATACTAGAGACATGTTCCAAGTTTCACATATAATAAAAACTAATGTTGTATACGTGTTCTCTTTCTTTCTATTTTCTTTGTCATATAATGTTTGGAATTAATGCATAAGTTTCAAAACGCCACATTTTGGGTTTTCCAGTACTTACCTACCCAGACGTCAATTTTATATGACGCAAAGAGTTTTAGGAATCAACTTTTACTCAAGCCTTGTTACCTAACAGTGTTTAGTGTTAGCTTACATTAGTGGTAAGGACGGCACAGTTGCGCAGTGGTTGACGGTTTGGCTTCTGCACTGCGTATCGTGAGTTCGATAACCGACCTGAACAAATATTTGTGTGACCTACAGATGATTGGTCCCGATCTGGGTGTGAAAAAGCACCCACTATACAGGAGTAATTCTTACTGTTATTTTTAAAGGTGGAAAATCATTTAATGACTTCTCCGGCTCTTGGGTGGAGAGGAAAACATTTTTTAAACAAAAATGTAAAATACATTAATTATAATATTGTTTTTTTTCTGCCTATATCCTTCTGTGTTCATTCTGTGTGTGTGTCTGTGTGCTCAATATACGTATTTTCTTTCTGTCTAATGTAATTAGAGAGATCTAGAGATCTTGAGAGCAGTGGTGGCCGAGAGGTTAAGGCCCCGACGTGTTGTACAGTACAATTCACGAATAATGGCGGCCGTGAAGTTAGCCTTAGCGAACGTTCGTGCGTACTACACTCTTCTCGCACACGCACGTCGCCATTTGGTTCCTAAAACACGTTACTGCGCAGCCTTCTGCGCAAACTTCACGACCGCCATCATTCGTGAATTGTACTGTAAGTCGCGGGTTCCAACCCAGACACATTACTTTGTGTAATTTATTTCATCACCACTCCTCTCAAAACGTTGAAGGAAAACATCGTGAGGAAACCGGCATGTCCTATAACCAAAAATTCGAAGACATGTGACATGGGCCCGCGTGGTGGATTACAGCCCATTCCCTCTCCTAGAGAGGAGGCCTGAGTCCCAGCAGTGGGAACATTAAGGCTGATTAAGTTATAATCAGATGTAATCTCCACTGAAACAACCACTATACCAGGAAGTTAATTCGGTGACATTAAAATGGACGTTCATAGTATAATCAACTCAGATATGTGAACATCTACCCAAGACATCTATAGACACGCTTACTTTACATTACATACAAACTAGCATTCAGTACTGCTCGTTGCAAACTATTTAAAACATACACAAAAACAAACGAGCGAATAGTTTCTAAGATATATATATAAAACTATGTTTTTTATTTTTGATGAAATGTTAGCCTTCCGTCTTCGTCGGACCTCATATCGACTTTAAAAGCTATGTAGCAGCCTATAAAGTCGATTTTCCTGCACACAAGCAACCCATGTTTCTTGCTGAATCTTACATATCAATAAGCTATTTTAACCTTTACATGCAGCATGAAATCATTTCCTACCTAGAAAACTACAATATTGATCTATAAAACGCTATATTTAAATATATATGTATAATATATTATAAACATTGTGACATAATATGTATGCAACGATATTTATTTCACAGACACTCATTTATAAAGGTTGGTTTCGACAATGCGATTATGCGAACTTTAGCTCACTTTTCAGATTAAAAAGTGTCGTCAAGGATATGTGTATCAAAGTTCTGTTGTCTATCTTAATATACAAAGGTTTAAACTATGATTAAACTTCATAAAATATAACAGAATAATTATTAATTAGATTAAAAATAGTAAATAAAATTGTGCTCAACACAATTGTATCAAAATTGTTTGTAAATTATTCAAAAAAACACATAAATATGTGGCAGTTTTTAGTCGCATAATCGCATTAGTGAAACTCCATACTAAGAAGAGACATTTACAATTCAAAAAAGATATGTTGTTAGTGTATATTTTCTCAAAGAATTCTCACATTAGATAATAGTATACTACAAAATGTTAGAAAACACGAACATTGACAGATTCGGAAACGATCAATTGCTATTGACATATTAATTGAATTATTTAATTCAATTGAATTTAATTGAATTATTTAATTCAATTAAATTCTTTTATCAATTAAAATTGACGCTTCCATTCCATTACATTATACGGACAACAGTAAAGTCTATCAAATCGGTACATTTATTATTATTATTTATTTTAAAACAAAATTGCAAATAAAAAAACAGAATCGTTTCAATATAATGTTAACAATTGATATTATTTTCCTTATAATCTATTAATTTATATTTTGAAATCTTATACACTATTGT
This sequence comes from Mythimna albipuncta, assembly GCA_929112965.1. Taxonomy (NCBI): domain Eukaryota; kingdom Metazoa; phylum Arthropoda; class Insecta; order Lepidoptera; family Noctuidae; genus Mythimna; species Mythimna albipuncta. The sequence goes on from OV815982.1 coordinate 14,658,166, forward strand.
CCAGAACCCATTCGTTTTTTTTTATTGGGATATTTTACTGTGAAAACACGGAATACAACATTTTGGAAATATACGTTTCGAGCAAATTAAAACATAGTTCAGAAGATTAACACCAAAAAAAAAGATTGATACTGTTACGATTTTGCTGTAACGCTATAGGTTTACTAATTACAAATTAATCATCTAAAATTGGTCTTTGAAAATAACAGAATCATGTAACTTAGGCATTCTAGGTAAGTTACTGACTATGTACTATATAAACAAACAAATTTTACCCAATGTCTTATGTTTCCTGATAGCTACAACCTAGGGGTGTTTAAATCAAGAGTGAATAGGTTACTTCTAGGCAAGCGTGCTCCATCGTCGGCCACATCATCGCTTAACATCAGGTGGGTTACCTGACGTTCAAAGTAAGATTATTTCATTCTTATTTTAGTGTCGGTAAGAGATGGCGCTAGACATCAGATCAAAGATTGTTTTATTCTTATTTCAGTCTATTACCCACACTGAAATAAGAATAAAACAACTTTGATCGCCATGGTAACCCAGCAGGTGAGATAGTGGTCAAGCACGAGCCTATCCATAATTTAAAAAAAAAAACAAAAACCAATGTTTTAAGTAAGAAGGTACTTTTCCAAAAAATCGTATTCCATATTTCACATAAAAACCTTCACGTCTTATTTGTATAATATGTTTAATGTTTTTCGATATTACGAAAGCTTGGTAGCTTGGTTGGGTAGTACTCACTAGCATCCCATTGTCCGGTGATATTAATTTCCGTTGAATGTTGCAGCTTTTTTTGTTTTTAATTTCTTTTTCATTCCTGTGAACAATGTTTTGTTTTTATTAATAAAAAGAAATATAAAATATATAGGGTGACTGGCAATTAGTGTACGATACTTAAACACGTGATTGTGCTCATGATAACAAACAATTTTTACTATGGGAGCAAAGCCGAAATCGCGAAAATATATCAGCTGTTAAGTACATTATGCAAACATAAATGTACTGAACAGCTGTTTTTTTTTTTTTTGCCCATATAGCTGATATATAACATATAGCTGATACTCGCGGTTTCACCTCCGTGAAATTGATATTAAAGGTTGATACTAAAAAAAATGTCTGTTTTATTTTTGAAGTTTTTTTTTGTCTTGATATGATCATGTGAAGGAACGCATGTTGCTAAAAAAGTTATGAGTTTACATTTGGATGGATGTAGAGGGCGGGGGAGGTCGAAGAAAAAAAGATGGATGAATTGTGTAAGAAGTGATATGAAAGAAAAGAAATGATAGCGTGACAGGACAGAATGGAAGAAAAATGTGTGTAGCGCCGACCACGAATAAAACGTGACAAGGGCAGGAAGATGATGACGAAGTTGTCGAGTTTTCTCTACTATAAGGAAATGTATTACACATATTTAAACCTTGATCATGAATCACTCTGTCTATTGGTGTAAACTGCATGAAAATCCATTTAGTCGTTTTTTTTTTTTATTATTGATATTTATTAGAGATGCGCCGAATATTCGTTTGGTATTCGGTATACGGCGTATTCGGCATTTTTGCCACTATTTGCATTCGGCCGAATTATTCGGTTTTAGTGCCTAATATATTCGGTTTGAGTATTTCTATTTTCCTGGCTACATGACATGGAATAGAACTGAAAGACAAGCTTTTTATGTAAGATATGTATATTATAAGTTAAATAAAACTTGTGAAGAATGTGTTAAAAAGCTAATACCTGAATGAAAAGTGACAGCGCGGTGTATGCGCGGGTGGCGGGCGGCGAGCGCGTTTGAACCTGTTTAAGCGGGAAAGCAGTGAAATGGTAAACCGAATAATTCGGCCGAATATCCGGTTCGGTAAAGATTGAACCGAATACTATTCGGTATTCGGTTATTCGGTGAAACCACTATTCGGCGCATCTCTAATATTTATATAGTTTATAAACTAGTGCTTGACTGCGACTAGTTTATCGCGTTCATACAGACAGAGAGACAGACTTGATGAGAGACTTTATTTTTTTTATATGTATAATAAAATCGTTTGATTTTAGTGTAGGACATATTAATTAAATTATTAAGATATTTAGTCAGGATTGTTAAGAGTAAAGTCTATAATTATAGAGTGACTAAATATCTTAACATCTTCTTCTTCCTGCCCTTATCCCATATTACTTGGGGTCGGCGCAACACGTTTTCTTCTTCCATTCTGTCCTGTCACCCGTCAAACTATCACTAATTCCCTTTTCTTTCATATCACTTTTCACACAATCCATCCATCTTTTTTTCGGCCTTCCTCTCCCTCTCCATCCATCTACATGTATACTCAGAACTCTCTTAGTTATATGCGCTTCATCCCTCCTCTTCACATGACCATACCAAGACAACCGATTACCTTTCAACTTTTCAGTCACTGGCGCCACTTTCAAACTTCCTCTAATATACTCATTTCTCACTTTGTCCATTCTCGTCACACCACACATCCATCTCAACATTCTCATCTCCGCTACATGCAATCTTTTTTCATCCTTCTTTTTCACAGCCCAACATTCTGATCCATACAGTATGACAGGTCTTATGACGGACTTGTAAATTTTACACTTCAACTTGAGGGGCATCCGTGGGTCACAAGTTATTCCCGTGACCTGTCGCCATTTCATCCATCCTGCGTTGATCCGACGTGTTACGTCTCGGTCTACCTCACCATCCTCTTGGACGAGTGACCCGAGGTACCGAAAGTCGGAACAGATTGGTATGGGCGTTCCGGCGAGAGCTAAAGGCACAGGGTTGGAGAGACCGCCGAAATCGCAGAACAAGTACTCCGTTTTGGTTCTACTTACTTTCAGGCCAACACTTTCCAGTCTGTGCCACCACACCTCCAATCTGTTTTGAACCTCTAGGCCACTCTCGGCAACCAACACAATGTCGTCGGCAAACAGCATACACCAGGGAGCCTCTTCCTGAATGTCCGACGTAAGAGCGTCCATTATCATCAGGAAGAGGTAAGGGCTGAGAGCCGATCCCTGATGTAAGCCGACAGCCACATTGAAATTTCCAGTGGTGCCCACTGTGGACCGGACTTGCGTACTACATCGACTGTACATCGCTCGGATCAACTGCACATACTTCCCAGGCACACCTTTTTCCTTAAGGGCCCACCACAGAACCTCTCGAGGTACTCGGTCGTATGCCTTTTCGAGGTCAACGAATACCATGTGCAAGTTTTTATGCGCACCTCTGTATTTCTCGCACAACTGGCGTATAGCAAAAATGGCATCCGTCGTACCCCGACCAGGCATAAAACCGAATTGGTTCTGTGAAATTTCACTCTCTTCTCTCAGTCGCCTTTCAATAACTTTCTCCCAGGCTTTCATAGTATGTGACATTAGCTTTATTCCTCTATAATTGTTGCACTCAAGCACATCACCTTTGTTTTTAAAAATGGGCACCAAAGAACTGCTGCACCACTCATCAGGTATGGCTTCTTCCCGCAACAACTTATTGAAGAATAAAGCTAACCACGTCCATCCATCCACTCGCAATAACTTCCACACTTCAACGGGTATTCCATCTGGACCCATGGCTTTACCATTTTTCATTCCATTCACTGCTATTCTGACTTCATCCATACTAAACATTCTCACTAACCCTACATTCACTGGTTTACTTTCTAAAATTCCACTCCAATTATTTTCCTCATTCATCAGTCTTTCAAAGTAGTATATATATATAGACTAAATATCTTAACATATGGCGTCAAAAAATTCCTCCGCATTGCTGTCGACCGTGTGTGCCTTAAAACTGGCAGTATTGCCACGTTGTATGGTAATATTACTTAATCAGAGATTCAAGGAGCGAGTTAAAAGCCAGCCATTATGTAAGGCGAAGTTTTAGTTGACCAACCAGGCTTTTTGCAACCAAGTGGTATGCAAATAGCATATGACCACTTGGCCCCACGGCCCAAGAATTTCAACTCCAAAGGGCTCGAAAAAAACAAACATAATAAAAATATATATATAAATACTTCAATAATACAAAACATGTTGCGCAATTATTAATTCATTAAACCCCAAGCGAACGCCGGCGTTCGCGCACCTATTGTCTTTCAATTGTGTCTGCAATTATCACAATTGAAAGGTTAAGGCGCTGTTTGCAATATTAAAATGTATGAAGTAAAAAAACCGGCCAAGAGCGTGTCGGGCCACGCTCAGTGTAGGGTTCCGTAGTTTCCCGTCCGTCACAATAAGTGTACCCACTTATGAGTTTAAAAAATGCTTGCATATACGATTATACTACAAACTTAGTCCAGAAATTATTTTGTAGAACCTTTTAGTCTTTTTTGTACAAAAACTGTTCTTTCCATCAAGTTCAAAATAATTTTCCTAGAAATCCTTATAAAGTTCTACTTTTCAGATTTTTTTCATATTTTCTAAACTTATGGTTCAAAAGTTAGAGGGGGGAGGACACATTGTTTTTTACTTTTGGAGCGATTATTTCCAAAATTATTGACATTATCAAAAAATGATTTTAGTAAACCCCTAATCATTTTTGAATACCTATCCAACAATATATCACACGTTAGGGTCGAAATTTAAAAAAAAATCACTTCCCACTTTACTACCCAAATAAAACATTTTTTTCCAATTTTTATTTTACCACTTTATCGGCGTGAATAATATACATATTGGTACCAAATTTCAGCTTTCTAGTGCTAACGGTCACAGAGATTAAGCGAGGACGGACAGACGGACAGACAGACATGGCGAAACTATAAGGGTTCCTAGTTGACTACGGAACCCTAAAAACGGTAATGATATCTTAGCCGCAGAGTGAAATAATGTTGCAATATTTACTCAAACCCTTAGAAGAAGGAACTAGTCTTTTACCTATCCACTTAAAATTACGCCACAACAAGTCAAAGTCATTATTTAGCCGCAGAATAAAATAATGTTGCAAATTTACTTAAATGCTTGAAAGAGGAACTACTGTCTTTGTCCTAAAATTATGGCCGCAACACGTCGAAGTCATTATCTAGCCGCACAATAAAATAATGTTGCAATATTTACTTACTCAAACTCTTAGAAGAAGGAACTAGTCATTAACTTATCCACAAAAAACCTCAATTTTGTAGGTACTATCACTTGAATTGAAAATTATTGTGCAAATAGATATAACTCAATGTTGAATCACAATTTTTACTGTACTAGCTTTTGCCCGCAGCTTCGCCCACGTACATAAAATATAGCCTATGCTACTCAGGAATAAAGCTTACAAAATTTGTTTGTGTTTGTGAAAAAATTTTAGTAATCGGACCAGAAGTTTCAGAGATTACCTCCTACAAACCAAAAAACAAACTACCTCTTTATAATATTAGTGTAGATAGAATAGAATAGAATATAATAAAATAGAATAGCATTTATTCAGCGCAAGCAACACAATACACAACTGATATACAAATTTGTCCTGGGTGGGAATCGAACCCACGACCTCCGGCATAGCAGTCAGGGCCACTAACCACTAGACCAACAGGCCTGTCCCTACATTGGGCCACAGAACATTTGTCTTGGGTGGGAATCGAACCCACGACCTCCGGCATAGCAGTCGAGGCCACTAACCACTAGACCAACAGGCCTGTCCCTACATTGAGCCAAATATATATTACTAGGTCCAGGGCGGGTTGGTAGACGTGTCTTCAAAATTTGTTTCTAGTCCATGACATTTTCCTTAACCGTTTTACCCCATGACCTTCCTTATTAGAAACCACAGAAGACGATTGTTTTGTGACAAATCTACGTAAACACAGGAAAATGTGACATAGTTAGGTATTTATGACGTCTAAAATACGTAGTGAGCAGTTGTGGCGCAGAGGTAACGGACCCGACTTACGAGCGAACGGTCGTGGGCACAAAATAGCTAAGTACAGAAGTCAATCTCATGTATGTACTTCACTTTTTATACATACACCAGGCGATCGCGCTAGGGTTAGAGCGTTGCGCCGAACTGTGCAAAATCAAAAAAAATCAAAATCAAAGCATTTATTTCAAATAGACCACTTACAGGCACTTTTGAATAGTCAAATGTCGCTCAGTCCAAGAAAAGTGAAGCTAAATTGCACGTTCCAAAGAGTAGGTCTCTATGGAGAAGAACGTGCAAGAAACTCCATGGACACTCTTTTAAATCATATTATGTGTTACATATAATGCTTGGTTACATATTACTTGTTGCTTCTATCATGTGAGCACAATGTCGATAATGAAATAAAAATGTAAAATAATTAAAAGATAGAAACTGAATTAAGTCGTACGAGTGAGTGTGGCCGGGCGATTGATCCGAGATATCGTGTCCGGTGTCTGTGTGCGGTTCTCAAGCGCGCTATCAATTTTGTGTCGCGAGTGTTCGGTATTTTTTGCATCACCTTTCGAATACCGATTATATGTCTATAATATACACAATAGAAAGACAATCATCATCATCATTTCAGCCGATACACGTCCACTGTTGGACATAGGCCTCCCCCAAGCGTCGCCACATCGAACGTTCCTGTGCGTCCCGCATCCATCGGTTTCCCGCTACCTTCACCAGGTTATCGGTCCACCTTGTAGGAGGCCTTCCAACGCTGCGTCTTCCGGTACGCGGTCGCCACTCCAAAACCTTTCGGCCCCAACAGCCATCTGGTCTGCGAGCAATGTGCCCTGCCCATTGCCACTTAAGTTTGGCAATTCTTTGTACTATGTCGGCAACCTTAGTTTTCCTGCGGATATCTTCATTTTTTATTCGAGGCAAGAGAGAGAGACAATGAGAGAGTCTTTCTATTGTGTCTCTAATTGACACGATTGAAAGCTTAACGAATTAAAACGGTGAGGGAAAAAAATCGTGAGGAAACTGGATATACCAGTTTCTTATAACCAAAAATTCGAAGATATGTGACATTTACCAAACCGTACTGGGCCCGCGCGTGGTGGATAACAACCCCCTCTCCTAGAGAGAGGAGGCCTGAGTCCCAGCAGTGGGAACAGCAGGCTGTTTATGCTATGCTAAGCTATTACGTATGGCTTTGATAAAACTTTATTGAATTTTGAAAACAAACAAATTTGAGCTAGGTAAATGTCTACCCTATACACCTGTGGAATAAAGTTTATTTTTGTTTACAGTATCAGTTTATTATAACCGGAATGTGCTTTTGTCATGCTACTGTAGACTGTAATCAGCAAAACATTAAGTCAATTTTGGAATGGCTTTTGCATTATTTGCAGGGGATTAGGCGCACAATGCCACATTCGCAAAATGACATTTCGCAATATGCCACACTAGCAAAATGCCACATTAGCAAAATGCCACATTCGCAAAATGACTTTTCTCAAAATGTCACATTAGCAAAATGCCACATTCTCAAAATGTCACATTCTGAAAATGACACATTCTAAAAAAATATCTAATAATTATCGCATAATGTGCGATTTACGTAAATTAAAATAAAAAATTGTTAAAATTAGATTTACTTCTTGCACTGGACTTTATAATGGATGAGTAAAAATAATACCAAACAATTTTTTTCAGTATTTGATGACATTTATACATTTTTATTTATTTTAACATAAAATAAAAATGTAAACTAAAGTAATTATTAAAGTTTTTGCCAGGTGCCGATATAAATTTTGTCATTACACTGATGTTATTTACTCTGTGAATAAACTAATTAGTTTTTTATTCCAAATTCGCTCATTTTTAATAAAAAAAAATTAACTAGCACTTCACTGAATACTTTAATTCAGTGATATATATAATAAATTCAATCAGTGTATGATTCAATCAATGTATCTTGCAGGCTATACTTGTAATCAAGCAGTTATTAAGTTTTAGCCAGATGGCTTTTCATAAAAACATACTAACATCCAAATAAAAAATTCTGAGTTCGAAGTGACATTTTGGCATTATGCGAAAGTGGCATTTTGCGAAAAGTCATTTTGCGAATGTGGCATTTTGCGAAGATGGCATTTTGCTAATGTGACGTTTTGCGATATGGCATTTTGAGAATGTGGCATTTTGCGAATGTGGCATTTTGCGTCAATATGTCATTTTGCGAATGTGGCATTGTGCGCCTAATCCTTCGCAGGGTCTATTGAGAATATCACATTGTTGCTATGCTTTGGCCATGTTAATATCGACTCTATAACCTTAAAAATTAAGTCCATTTTGGAGTAACTTCACTTTTGGGGAAGCCCTAATTCCATTTTAATACAAGCAAAACTGATCTTTGTACAAATGCGATAAGGTTCACAGTCGTATAATATATTTTTAAATCGAATGTAATTTAGTGACGTTTCTATGGAAGTAATGAAAACAATACAATGACCAATTTCAGAAGAACTTGTTATTGTTTACCTAACTATAGGTATTTCTAGTTAAAATGATGTTAAATTATGTCATAAAAACACATTTTACGTATTTCATGAATGCAGGAATAGTATTATCTATAGGTATTCTATAAATGACTGGCCTGTTGGTCTAGTGGTTAGTGACCCTGACTGCTATGCCGGAGGTCGTGGGTTCGATTCCCACACAGGACAAATGTTTGTGTGATGAGCATAACCATTTGTTCTGTGTCTTGGTGTAATTTATCTATAATATGTATGTATTTAAAAATATATAAGTATGTTTATCAGTTGTCTAGTACCCATAACACAAGCTCTGTTTAGCTTGGGACTAGACGGCATTTGTGTGATAGTTGTGAAATATTATTATTATTTCGTGTATTATTATTATTATTCCATTCATTTATTATAATATACATATTAATCATATTTTTAAATATTTCTTCAAAAAATAACAACATTAAAAAAAAAAACATTTAAAAATATAAAAAAATAGTAGCCCACCGGCATCGGGAACAGGGTCCAAGCTGCCGGTGGTCAGGGCTCCTGAGAGAGGAACCTCCGGACAATACGCGCCGTGTCTAAGAGTATTCCTCTTAGCCTTCTGGATCAAGCCCTTGATCCAACTGCCTAACGAGAGCCTCTGCAGATGTTGGTCGAGGCTCTTGGCTATTAAGCCATTGGCCGTCACTACTATCGGCACAATGATTGCTCTATCCACTTCCCACATGTCGACAACCTCGCGAGCCAAGTCAAGATATTATTATTATTATCTCCTTTATTTATTTATTTATTATATAATCTTTATTGTACACCAAATAAACAAAATACAGGACAAACATTTAAAAGAATAAGTGCACAATGGGCGGTCTTATCGCACAGGGCAATCTCTTACAGACAACCTTTGGATGGACTGAGAGAAAGGAGATAGATTAAGGGTTGTCAGTGTACAAACATCAGATATAATACTAACAAGATACATTAACACAAATACATATATACAATACAAAAAAAAATACTAATAAATATCAAATATATAGTTGAACCAGGAGAAGAAAATATATCAAAGAGAAAGGTAATGCTCCTTCACCATCTTTTTAAATGTTGGTAGCTTTATTCATTTTTTTAACATGTTACATATATATTTTTAAATATTTCTTAAAAAACAATTAAAAAAACATTTAAAAATATAAAAAGCAGTATCCCACCGGTATCAGGAACAGGCCGGTCCAAGCCACCGGTGGTTAGGGCTCCAAAGAAAGGAACATGCTAATGGTACGGGCGGGGCGGGAATCAAGCCCTTGATCCAGTCGCCTAACGAGAGCCTCCTAAGGCGTTGGTCGAGGCTCTTGGCTATTAAGCCATTGGCTGACACAACTATCGGTACAATGATCGACCGGTCGATTGCGACTGTTAGTCCAGTAGATCGTGGCAAGGCAAAAAAATATAAATACGTAGACCAGACTGCGCAACGTAATCACCAACTGCTGCACGCGCATCATCTTGTATAATAATTTTTCAATCGCTGTTCCGTTACGGCAACATATGAGTCAGCATTTTCCAAGTTTTTAGGGTTCCGTAGCCAAATGACAAAAAACGGAACCCTTATAGATTCGTCATGTCTGTCTGTCTGTCTGTCTGTGTGTCTGTCTGTCTGTCTGTCTGTCTGTCTGTACGTCCGTATGTCACAGCCACTTTTTTCCGAAACTATGAGAGCTATACGGAACCCTTCATGGGCGAGTCCGACTCGCACTTGGCCGGTTTTGTTTAGTTTCACCTGTCCTGTCATCAAATCTTGCAAGTTAAATTTGACCCACTTCCCGGTTACCGATTGGGCTGAAATTTTGCATGCATGTGTAAATCAGATGACAATGCAAAATCGTTATGACGTGGAGATGATCTGATGATGCAACTGGAAGGTAGCTATAGGAACTTGGTAGTTAAACGACACAACCTCATCGAGTTTGGGTTCGTATGATTCGTCTTGACGAGCATTCATTATATAGATATACCGAGCTATAAAAGCTTGCTTTGAAAAAATGATTTTCATTAAAATCTTGTTTCTACTTAAAACAAACAAAAACTTATGACAGCCCCATATCATGTTCTGACAATTACTGTCTATTCCAGGTTGCCTGGAAGAGATCGCAGAATGCGATAAGGCCGCCCATTGTACGTGTTTTAGATATAAGTTTTACTTTGTTATGTTTGCATGTACAATAAAGTATATAATAAACTAATAAATTTAAATTTAAACAAATTTAAATTTAAACTAATATTATAAATGCGAAAGTAACTCTGTCTGTCTGTCTTTGCTTCACGCCTAAACTACTGAACCGATTTGTGTGAAATTTGGTACAGACATACATAGTTTGGAACTTGAGAAAGTACATAGGATAGTTTTTATTACAAAAAATAAAATAAAAAATAAAATTTATTCCGGACATACAGCGCCATCTATTAGTCAAGAGTCGGCATCAATTCGCCGCCGCTGCGAAGTCACTATTCCACGCGAACGAAGTCGCGGGCAAAAGCTAGTAATAAATAAATAAATGACTTATGTCCCGCATGACACAGGTTCTCACCGGACATGGTAAGTTTGGGAGATACCTGCGGATTCAGCCTACCGAGGCTAGAGCTGTCTGTCACATGACAGAGGACTTTAATATACCTTTATATGACTTCAAGCAATTCTGAGCTAAAATGCCAGGAATTTGTTACGATTTCAATATTCCAACAATTTATGCTATTTAGGAATTTAGGCATATTCATATTAATGTCTGCGGTCTATTGGGTTTAAAATTCCAAGAACTTTAGTCCGGTAAGTCCCCTCCTTCCGCATGACACAGGTTCTCACCGGACACGGTAAGTTCGGGAGATACCTGTGAATTCAGCCTCAGTCGATATGACAAACTTTTTGCACTTGCATCAATATGTACTATTATGAATAGCTTCTGCCAGTAGCTTTACCGACGTGAATGTAGGTTTCTGCGTTCCAACTTTGCCAAAATTCACCCTCTAAAGGCAATCCATCAGGGGCGCCGCCGTCGCCGGGATTCTGATTCCGATTTCCGGCCAACGTAGACGCGGGCTTGCGGACGGTGAGCAATGGGTAGTTCACTGTCCGGCCGTCCGGTAACTGTCCGGACCAAGCCCAAGTCATCGACGGCGCGCACTGTTCCCGCGCGCCTCAAGGAGTTGTCAGCAACAGCAGGGACCGAGCCGGGTCGAAGCCTACTGGGGCCAGGGTTATCCGAAAGGGCGCTCGAGCCCCGGTATGAAGGCTAGAAGGAACGGGGTGGGTCTTTTAGTCAGTAAGGGTCTGACACTATCTCCCGCTCCGCCCAAGGGCGGGGGATGTCAATGCATGTTTTTTCCCACCATAAAAAAGGGGTCTGGATTTGGAATCTCGTTTGAGCACTATCTCGCCTGATGAAAACGATGATGTGGTCGGCAATGGAGCACGCTGGCCTAGATATAACCTATTCACTCTTGACTTAAACCCCCTAGGCTGTAGCTATCAGGAACATGCAAACAACATAAAACTTTTTCCAAAAAAAAAAAATTACCGACTTCACTAATAAAAGCACTAAAACCATTAAAATAACTTTAATTTCGGAAGTCGTTGTTTCTCTATTGATATTGTTTGTTCCTTATTTAACACCGACTTCCGAAATTCAAGTTATTTTAATGGTTTTAGTGTTTTTTTAGTGATATAGGTTATTTTTTTTTTGTACGGATTTCCAGTGCCTGTCTTCCGGCTCCATCATCATCATCAGGTCACTTCGATGATACCATTTTCAACATACCTATTCAGAACAAAAATAATTTATTTGTATTATCGTAGTCGCATACTATGTTCATTGTGATATATGTGTGAGTATGAACTTCCGTTGGCCATTTCTGGTCTTCTACACCAGTTCCACTTCATCAAAGGCCATTTTTTGACTGTGCCTTTGATGAAAATACCAAAAGAACTATATGGTTGCCTATAATATTTGAGGAGTTCCCTCGATTTCGCCAAGATTCCATCATCAGATCCCGACTTGGTGACTATGGGACCATTTGGGAAGTATACCCTTTCCAACAAAAAAAGAATTTTTCAAATCGGTTGGCAAGCGACGAAGTTATGCCAGAACATACATAAAAAAAAAACAAACATCCGAATTGAGAACCTCCTCCTTTTTTAGAAGTCGGTTAAAAACAGACGTTATACTTTATAGTAATTTTAACTACAATAAACTCGGTAAAAACCCTAGGGGACTGGTTATGCTGCATAGTTTTAAAACATGTTTACTAACAAAATGATTCATTATAATAGTAGTTATGTCTGTTAGTCTATAAGGTATTTTGGGCACGCCATAATTATGGCGGTAAGTTCCCTCTTTGAGGAGTGACTGACAAGACAGCGTCCTTAACTTCCGCATGACGCAGGTCTTTATCGGACATAGTCAGTTCGGGAATTTCCTGCACCGGACGAAACGCCCGGGTGTCACCATTGTGTAGCAGCCCGGAGGACACGGTGGAGCATACGGTAGAGATGCCCCGCCTGGGTAGAGCACAGCCGTGTTCTCGTGGAGGCGCTCGGCGACAGCGATCTCTCGCGCCGGGCCTTGGTACAGGCCATGGTTCGCAGCGAGGAGAAATGGCAAGCGGTCGCCTCCTTCTGCGAAACAGTAATGCTAGTAAAAGAGGCGGCCGCACGCGCGAGGCAATGGCCCTTGCACTCTAGCCGCCGGGATGCTGATCCCGATTTCCGGTCACCGTAGGGGTTTGTGGATGACGAGCGATGAGCTCACCGTGTAACACGCCTGATTTGTAGGTAGAACGATGTCGCGTGGTGTGGATCAATAGTGTAGCTCTACAAATCTAGTTTGAGAGCCCGACGCGCCCAGACCGGCGTGTGTGGCACACGTGTGCGCAGTGTAGCCTGTAACCTTTTAAGTTAGAACTACATTAGACCGACACAAACGTGTAACACGCCCGATTTGAACGTAGAACAACGTCGCGTGGCGTGTATGTAGTGTAGATCTACAAGTCTAGTGTCCATATAAAACCAGACGCACACAGATCGACACGTGTGCGTAGTGTATTTTAATGTGTCATAAATGCTACAGTTCTAAAGTTCACCTGAACAAATTTACAATCATATTAGTCAGGCCCAAATGCATAGGGAATCACAAATCCCAAGTTAGTATCAAAAGTAAACGTCACTAGTTGATGCAAACGGTTACTTATGTAGGTACTTGACCTGTCATACTTATATATTATTTTATAATAGTGATAAATCTGCCTTACGCATTACGCTGTTTAGGTAGAGATGTCTAAAGGTGAACAATCTTGATGTCTTTTTATTCAAAACTAGCTTTTTCCCGCAACGTCGCCCGCGTATATAGAAAAGTCAAAATCATTTATTTCAAATAGACGATTTGCAGGCACTTTTGAATAGTCAAATGTCGGTCAGTCCAAGAAAAGTGAAGCTAAATTGCACGTTCCAAAGCGTAGGTCTCTATGGAGAAGAACGTGCAAGAAACTCCATGGAGACTCTTTTTAAAACATATTATGTGTTACATAGATCTTGGTTACATATTTCTTGTCGCTTCTAATATGTGAGCACAATGTAGGTTGATACGTAACAATAATAAGTTATTATTCTTTTTTTTTTTTTGAAAAGTAATTAAAAATAGAAACCGAAATAAAGTCACAATACTACATATATACCACAATACAATAATATATATAAAAACAATAGCCTATGTCACTCAGGAATAAAGCAGCTTTTTATCGGTGAAAAAATTTTAGCAATCGGACCAGTACGTCCAGAGATTACCTTCCACAAACAAAAAAAAATAAAAATAACTATCCCTCTTTATTATATTAAGTGTAGATAGATAGTGGTCAAACGCAAGCCTATCATTAATAAAAAAAAAAAGTGACAAATCTGCCTTAAGCATGAATTGCACTCGACTCGATTCTGTGGAATTTCATTTACCGGTGCATGGTGGACATCCCACCCATACGTACAAAGCGTTTTCCGAATACATTAATTGTGCGTACTATGCGTTCCAATTAAGAATAGGATCGATTGCCCTGTTGTAACGTCACGTCAAAATAAGAAAAAAAAAATAGTTGTGTTTTTTAATTATTAAAAAAAAAACAACTGTTTTCTTCTCTTTCAAAAGCTTCGTGCATAAAAAATAATTAATTTATATATATTGAATTTACATCAATATTTTTATTTAAATCAATACAGTTCAATTATTTTAATTCAACATTATTTATTTTAATTGATTAATTCAATTTAATTTATTAGAATTGATGTCTACTCAGTTCAGCTTAGTTGTTATTCCATTAGATTAATTTCTATTTAATTCACTTCAAATTAATTAATCTTTCTCCTTATTATTGCTTTATGGACAAAATATCCATAGCTCTTTTTATCGTCGTCGTTTTGTCGTTCAGCTGTTTGAGACCAGAGAGCAACTAACATACACACACACTCAAAGTCACCGAAAGAGCGATTGAAAGGGCTATGCTCATGAGTTTCCTTGCGTGATCACAACAGACATGAAGATATCCGCAGGAGAACCAAGGTTGCCGACGTGGCTCGAACAATCGCCAAATTAAAATAGCAATGGGCAGAACGGGTCTACCTTTTATGGCAGAACTTTTTACGTCATAATATTGTTTTGCATAACAACGGATAGCATAAACTTCATTTCGCAGAAAATCATTTCGCATACACTCAGTTGTCATACATTCAAAACTCATAATTTTGTTAGTCAGAATCATCTTTAGGCATAATGTTTATATCACTAATAATTAAAAAGCAGAACCATCATATCGCAGAAAATTCACAGTCAGAATCGTCTTTTGGCATACATTTTATATCGATAGTCATTAAAAGGCAGAACTGATTTTTTCGATATTACTCTATCTATATATAATATATCAAAACGCTAACCTAAATGCTAATTACAAAAATATTGTCGGCTTGGATGCATGTAGCATGCAAACAGGCATACAACATGCAAGCAGGCATGCAACATGCAGCATGCATGCAGCATGCAAGCAGGCATGCAACATGCAGCAGGCATGCAACATGCAGCAAGCATTGTTTCTGTCACGGCTCCGGCGCTGCGGGGTTTGGGCGGCGCCACGCGAGCTTATCCCACCGCCGTACCCCTCCGCGCCTACGCGGGTTTAAATTACACTCTAGGGGTAGGGCAGACAAGACTGCGTAAAGTCGGTTTCGCAGCGATTCGTTTCTGTCACAAAATTTTGCAGCACGACGTATTGACTTTTTATGACACAAATTTAATTTAATATTGAAAATGCTACCAATACATGCTATATTTAGAACATTCTATGTCACTTTTGCAGACCATTCGATTTTAAATACATTGCACGTAGGTTATCTAACCATTCGACAGCATAAATTTACTTTATTTAAATTATCAATTTTATTCCATATATTATAAGTTTTTGATGTTTTGAACACTATTTTTTACAAGAAGATACATCTATTTTAATTTTTGATGTTCAAATATGCACCCATACCAAATAATCGTATCTCTAAATAAATGTTATGCTAAACAAAATTATGCATAATATTAATTATGGCAAAGGTAATTATGCGAAACAAAATTCTGCCAAGATAAAAGTATGCCATTGTAAATTCGGACACGTAAATATTCTGCCAAACAAAAGTTATGCTAAATAATTTTTATGCCTTAAAAATATTCGATTAAATAAGATTATGCCATGTGAGTTATGCCAAATAAAAATCGGAGTATCAAGATTCTGCCAAATAGAAGGAACCCGGGCAGGACAAATTGCACGTAGAACAGATGGTCGATGGGCACGAAAGGTTCAGGAGTGGCCACCATGTAGCGGAAGACGCAGCGTTGGAAGGCCTCCAACAAGGTGGACGGATAACCTGGATAGGGTCGCGGGATTCCGATGGATGCGTGACGCACAGGACCGGTCGTTATGGCGACGCTTGGGGGAGACATCTTTCGGCTGATATGATGATAATGATGATACATACACACACCCATTCACAAACTTTCTCCCGTAACGCACATAGGGAAACTATAATAGATGACACATTATAACCTAATAACATTGTTATACGTACTATGACGCAACGAATTCAGACGAACGCACGTTAGCCAATTAGAACACGTTATGATGTGTTGTACTTCTGAATGATGTCCTCTGATTGGTGTATTCAGTGTCACGACATAGTAGGTTGTGTGACGGTCCATTTGTTTTTCGGTTAGTTAATCCTACTTTATGACGTAGCTATGTATTTATTATCATTGATCCTCTGAGGTAATATTGTCAATGTAAAAGTCTGTTCTCAGGGCATTATTCGACCAGTTGATCTACTTTTTTACACCACTTGACCGATAATGCCTTTTTATCTACACTAATATTATAAACAGGTAAAGTTTGTTTTTTTGTTTGTAGGAGGTAATCTTTTTTTTATAATGGATAGGCTCGCGTTTGAACACAATCTCACCTGATGGTAAGCGATGATGTGGCCGGCGATGGAGCACGCTTGCCTAGAAGCAATCTATTCACTCTTGACTTAAAGACCCCTAGCTTATAGCTACCAGGAAACACAAATGAATTTCAGGAATCTCTGAAAGTTCTAGCCCATTTGCTAGTATTTTTTCACCGATAGAAAGCTGCTTTATTCCTGAGTGACATAGGCTATATTTTATGTATGCGTGCGAAGCCGGGGACAAAATCTAGTTTGTCATAAAACCCGAATCCGGTGAGGGAACCTCCAGAACTGACCATTTCTGGTGAAAACCTCTGGTCTGTTAGTAAGTTGAAGGCATGGTGATTGAAATGGTTGACAGAATGACTTCTTCGCTGTGAACAAATATTTGTATGAACTACAAATAGATGTTCCGGGTGCGAATGACTCGTGTATGTTATGCTCTAGTGTTTTTTCTCTAATTGATATAAACTAGTGCGTCCCACCTGATAGTAAGTAGTGATGCAATCGTTAGTGTTGAGGCGCACTAGTTTTAAAAGAGCCTATTCACTCTAGCCTTGAAGACACCTTGATTATTATCAGGCAGAAAGACCGCGGCAGGCAAAATTGATATACGCGGTATAATTGATGCCGAGGCGAAACGCTTGGTCTTGCCCGTAGATGTTTCAACAACGTAATGGTGGATACTCGCCATTCGTCGGGTTGCCCGATGGTAGAAATGAGATAGCGGAATCAAGTCATGCAATTCTCACGCACACTCTCCAAAACGCATCCTGTAAAACACCGAAAGGCTGGCTACCCTACGCCTATGGTGGCAATGGTTTAAAAAAACATCGGAGACTAGTTCCGTAAGACTCTTGCGGGCTGCACACATTCCTGACATTATAATTTACCATATAGGCATGTTGATGTCAGCCATTCGCAATTTTATTGATGACGATTCGAAAGTGATATCATTGCGTGCGAATCACATTTTTAATTAGGCCATACAAATATTTTTCCCGGGCTGGAATCATTGACCACACGCACTAAAATAGTCATATATATAAATAGTTATGACAACAATGCGTTATCATTTAGAAGTGTGGTAACCACACAGGTGACCAGGAAGGAAAAGATTTGAGTATATTCGTAATTTACCTAAGATTTAAATTCGTCATCTACCCATTAAACTATGGGGTGATAGGAGAGCATATTTTTCCCCACCTGATGTTAAGCAGTGATGCAATCGTTGATGGTGAGGTGCACTAGTTTATTAAGAGCCTATTCACTCTAGCCTTGAAGACACCTAAGTAATAAATTGGTCGGGAAGACCGCAGCAGGCAAACTGTTCCAGTCCTTCGATGTACGCTGTAAAATTTGTTTTTATATTTTTTTTGTTTGTAGGAGGTAATCTCTGAAATTACTGGTCCGATTGCTAAAGTTTTTTCACAGATAGAAAGCTGCTTTAAACTAAAGTAACATCAACACTAATATAATAAAGAGATAAAGTTTACTTTTATGTTATTTTTTTTTTTGTTTTGAATTGCTAACATTTTGTCACCGATAGAAAGTTGCTTTATGCCTGACTGACATAAGCTATATTTTATATGCGTGAGCAAAGCCGCGGGCAGAAGCTAGTAATAAATATATATGACGAATCTGTACCATGGAGAGGCCCGTCCCATTGTACTTCACAAACGATAAGAAGGGATGATTGATGCATTGCCTACGTCATTGAAATTAAACATAGACAATCTTCTCCATACATAAATATGGGAATACCGAGTCAAACGAAAATAGTGTTGAGGAAAATGGGAAGTTACCGTTAATTTTGTTCTGTTTACATTAGAGTGGTTTACGCGCTTCATAAGGCTGACATCAGACGGTCTGCATCGCAGCAACCGCACGCAGTCCACATATTCAACTGCATGCAGTTTGATCTGACTTTGCGCAGTTAGCGCCACGCATCTAGCCCAGAAGCTTAGTGTATGATTTGATCTTTAAGTGCCTCAAAATAAAGTTGACAATGTACCTTTGCTCTTTGTAATTAACTGCACACTGATTGTTTGCGGCTAGCGATAGACAGTGTGCGTCGACACTACACGACTGTAGCCGCCCGCTTAAAGTTGAAGGCAAGACTTTGATATTGACTTCACTCGACTGCATCGGCTGCAGTCGAGTGAGGTCAATACCAGTTGATAGCATGACTGCACGAAGTCGAACGTACAACTGCATGCAGGTAAATACCGCGCGCGGTCGCTGCGATGCAGTCCGTCTAATGGCAGCCTAAGTTAAAAACAATTAAGTTAACAATAAAAATACCTATATAATATCATTCCTGTATTCTCCGAATGGTCTTCTTATGTAGTTAATTAATTTAAACATTAACGTGATTTACCCGAGGTCGGAATTAGTATATGTATGATATATGGATCTTCCCGGGATTTCTGATGAAAAATCCCGTGTGGAAAACAAAATTACAAATAAATTTTTATTAGTACTATGCGTTGAAAAATATCTCTCTACGTCAACTGAGGTGAGGTTAACAAACTTATACACTTCCTCTTCCTCGTCTTAAATGCAGGAAGCAATTTTTTCTGCTATATTTCTAATAGAGACATAAAAATATCTGCTCTTTAAAATTAACATGGGGTTTTGAGGCATATCCACGTTATTCTTTCGTTGTATGAAATCAGTATCAGTACTTATATAACTCTACTTGAATTCGACCTTTGGTCTTTTTTTCTTAACTTCTCATTAAATTACATTTTTCCGATGTTTCCTAGCCGATGCCTTGAGAAGAAACACCGAAACAAACTCCAGAGGTCAGTCTCTTTTAAAAAGACTTCAAATAAATATTACAAATAGTTCACAGGATAGATATGTAGCATATTTTAGGCGTGGGTCTGTCGTTGCAGTGCTTGTTATGGCGTAACGTTGCATGTAACATTATACTATTAAAACTAAGACAAACTATGATTATTCAATACCTTATCTTGGGTATCTTACAGTAGGCTAGTTGCCTTAAAAAATGTAATTAGTCCGTATTTTATATTTCAAAAATAAGGGACACGTATTTTTTTATTCGTAAATTAAACCAAAAATTATGGACGGGGTGACATCACACGTAACTTTAATGGGCTATATCTTTGTTATTTTTTGTTTAATCGAAAAAAAAACGTGTTCAATATTTTTTTATAATCTAAATTACGGACTAAATAAAATGTAATTACTTCGACCCTGAATACTACCCTATTAGGAAAAAATATACATAGAACAGCTATTTAATACATTACCTAGCGTATTCTAGGGGTAAATCTGCTGTTGCATATCCTGTTGCAGTGTAACGTTGCATGTAACGCTATACCATCACAATTAAGACATAATATAGTTACTGAATACATTACCTAGCGTATTTTAGGCGCAGATCTGTCGTTGCAGTGCTTGTTGCAGTGTAACGTTGCATGTAACGCTATACCATCACAACTAAGGCATAATATAGTTACTGAATACATTACCTAGCGTATTTTAGGCGCAGATCTGTCGTTGCAGTGCTTGTTGCGGCGTAACGTTGCGCCGCGTTTTATCTGCTCCATTAGGGACGTGTGGCAGATTCGAGGGTCGGGCTGAAAATATACAATAAACCATTAAGAATTTACAAATTGAACAGACTCCATAATAGCCGAATTTAGATCACCCATGAGACTCACCACCATATGCCATAGAAGAATATTTGTTTTCTTTGGCCACATTGCCAGAAAGAGAGGTGATACCCTGGAAAAGTTGCTTCTGACAGGAAAAGTAGATAGGAAAAGACCCAGAGGCAGGAGACCGTTACGTTGCTTGGTTAGAACAAATCCGTGTTATACTGGAGACCACAGTCTGCAATCCACATCGCCGAAGATAGGACAACATGGCGAAGTATAGTCTACAAAAACATTATTCGTCGAGATCACGACCCTCAGCATTGAGGATAAACGACGCAATGTGGAGGAGGTAATAATATAGGCGTATAGTATACATTATAAGCTATTACACTGCTGAGCATATTATACATTTTGACTGGCCTGTTGGCCTAGTGGTTAGTGGCCCTGACTGCTATGCTGGAGGTCGTGGTTTCGATTCCCACCCAGGACAAATGTTTGTGTGTTGTGCTTGATTATTTGTTCCGTGTCTGGGTGTAATTTATCTATAATATTATGTATGTTTTTACAAATATATAAGTATGTTTATCAGTTGTCTAGTACTTATAACACAAGCTCTGCTTAGCTTGGGACTAGACGGCGTTGTGTGATAGTTGAGGAATATTATTATTATTTGTTATATACAACTTTATTTTTAATATATAACCTGAAACACCTGTCTAGTATTTTTATGTAAAGAATCTATGTATAAAATTTCAAAACTGTATTATGAAAAATCACAAATTCATAAGCCAATTATGGTACCTGGTTGGCAACATAAATACATGGTCACCGGGTCACCCGGGCGACTGAGGGGTTGTTTTGCTTCCGCACTTAACTATGCGTTGGTACCTAATACCCACTATTCTCTGTGTGACCTGTTTCATACTTAAGGTGAGTTGCACCATTTAACTATAATGATAACAAAGCCGTTTCACGGCTGGTTATGGGTCAGTGGTGTCCAACTTGTGATCTTTTTTAAATATTTTTGGGAAAAAAATATAACATAGTGTAAAAATGATTGGAATCGATTCTTTTTTTGATTCTGAACAAACTAAGAGTATATTTAGGTCTCACATATTTAAACTAAAAATCATGTTATGTAAGCACTAAAGAGCATTGAAAATATTTTTTTTTTCTAGCCGTTGCTGTCCCACTGCTGGGCAAAGGCTAAGTCTTTCCAAACTTTCTTCTCCTGCGCCGTCTCAAACCAGTCCTTGCGGTACGCGTCCAGATCATCCCGCCACCTCTTTCTAGGCCGACCTCGACGGCGCTTTACTTCAGTAGGGACCCACTGTGTGGCGACGCTCGCCCAGCGGTCCCTATGCATGCGGCTGACATGACCCGCCCAGTCCCATTTGAGCCTGGCAGCCTTTTTGCCCACGTCTATGATACCTGTTATGGAGCGCAACGTGTCGTTTCGTATTCGGTCTGTTTATTGAAAATATAAAGACTAATTTCTTTTTGTATGAGATTTATTTAATAATAATAATAATAATCCATTTATTTCCAAGTATACGGTACATACAAAAACTTAATATTAAAAACGTCTCACGTACACTACCATTGCCGGTGTAGAAACATTGTTGAAATTAAAATTTATTTAGCACAATTTTGTTACCTACATTAATTATATTATTACAATGAAATGGAATGTCAAAACTATCACACAAGTATATTTATGTCAACCAAAAAAAATAAAAACAAAAATACAAGTCAATAGGTACACACACAAAATATTGATAAAAATGTAACGTCAAAAAAAAAAAATAAGAATAAAATAAAATAAAATTGTCAGTTTTAATAATGTCAAAAAAAAAAAATATGTCAAAAAAAAATATATAATGTCAAAAATTACTAAATAGAATGTCAAAATAATAATAATGTCAAAAACTTTGATTACGTTGATTGATTTAATTTTGATTACGTTGAGTCATCATCATCTTCCTGCCCTAGTCCCGTTTTATTTGGGGTCGGCGCAACACGTTTTTTTTCTTGCATTCTGTCCTGTCAATTTTGATTACGTTAAGTATGAGTAATTAAATGTGGACTAAACATGACCAGTCATACTCAACATGTTCATAATGTCCTATTTTGAATGGGAATCTCCCCTTTTTTCGCTACTCCGTCCTGGAGTTACACCTGAGTTTATTTCTGTGTTTCTTCTCAGAATAATCAGCTAGGAAAAACCATCTAGTTTCAATAGACGAGAAAATTTACACGTAATTTAAATGTGTTATTTATGACCCTGGGGACAGAAACGCCTGAACACTCAACATTGCAGTGCAGAGCAAGGGTCAACACTAATAAAAACCTACACGTTTACCGATTATTTTTCCTTCGTAATAAATATTTTCATCACATTTATTTAAATATTGTACCAGTTGCAGAATAAACGATTTTTTTACCTGTCCAAGGTTAAAAAGCTTTTATTCTGTAACCGTTATAATTAATTAGAAAATCAAAAAGTGCGACAAGCGACTTAAAAAAAAACTGCTAGAAATGAAGATCCTAATATCTAAATTTTTCCTTAAAAATTTGTTAAAACTTAATTTTAACTCAACTCCGATTGTCATCATCATCAGCTTTTTTAATGTTTCCACTGTTGGGACTCAGGCCTCCTCTCTAGCAGAGGGAATGGGCCATAATCTACCACGCGGGCCCAGTGCGGGTTGAAGTATGTCACGTCTTCGAATTTTTGGTTCTAGGATATGCCGGTTTCCTCACGATAAAGATGTTTTGACATGGTTCAATTTCATTTCTAGAATTCTGTACCTAAAGAGTAACAACAAGACCCTATTGCTACAACTCCCCTGTCTATCTATCTGTCAGCAGGCTGTATCTCAAGAACGGTGATAGCTACAGTTGAAATTTTCACAGGTCATGTATTTTTGTGGTCGCTAAATAACAAATGTGACGCGTGCGGGCCTTTGAGAATAAAAGGAGGTCGGAATTGGACCAAAAGCGCGACGACCTCAAGGCTAGACCACCAACAGCAATAGTGTATCATACCATTAATGGTGTTCTGACATGTCCGCTCTGTGATCGGAGTTTCTCGGCCAAGGTTGGATATGCAAGTCACATGAGGGCACATGACAGAGCAGCAGATCTGAGCTCACAACCACAATGAATAGCCAGGGAATGCGGTCGCTGTGGCCGAAATCGGCTAGATGGCATCATCATAATCATCAAATAACAAATATGAGACAAATGTGGGACTCCCAAACACCAAACGTGTTTTTTTGCCGTTTTTATTACGAAGGGTACAGAACCCTTCTCGCGTCAGTCCGACTCGCACTCGGTCGGTTTCTATTTTTGATCACATTGCTCACACTATACCTACAATTTTCTAGTAAAACAACAACCGTGACATAGCTATACTATGCCCTAGTTATTTTATGAGTCAAACTATAGTAAGATGATGTGCCAATAGTTTAAGTAAGTTGAAGACGGAGTAGGAATTATGCACAGTCATTACATGCGTAGACTCACAATAACAAGTATTTTTGAGTGTTCCGTATCTGTTTTCCAAAATAATAATAATAATAAGAAAGCAGTACTCCTAGACACGGCGCGTATTGTCCGGAGGTTCCTCTCTCAGGAGCCCTGACCGCCGGCAGCTTGGACCCTGTTCCCGATGCCGGTGGGCTAATATTTTTTATATTTATAAAGGTTTTTTTTTTAAGGAATATTTAAAAATATACTATAATATGTATAAATGCTAAGTAAAAGATAATAATAATAATATTCCACAACTATCACACAACGCCATCTAATCCTTAACAAAGTAGAGCTTGTGCTATGAATACTAGACAACTAAACTTACTTGTGTAGTTTTAAAAATTTACACATAGTCATTTATTTCCAAACTTTGGGGTGATACGTTTTTTTGTGTGGCTGTAATACTGGTTATAGTATGTCGTTTAGTTCGGTGTGCCTTTTGGCTTAGACCTCCTCCAGAAGTCAAGTAAGTAAGTCATAACGAGGATCAGTCATGATTTTTGTGGAGTATGCAGACTAAAAGCGTCAAAAAAAAAAAACAGTGAAGTACTGTGAAGAAATTATTTAAATCGGACCAAAAATGACAAAGATACACCAATTTTAGTGTATTAATTCCAGAAAAGCGCCCGAGTATGAAGCGACGCGACGCTGTGACGTCATCTGTCATGATTGGTCTCCACCGGCGAATGAATACGATCAAGCCGTTCGTCGCACGGATCATGACAGATGACGTCATCATAAACAGTCCAGCAAGAGCGCTCGTTTCTAAGTAGCCGTTTAGAAAAACTTTAATAAATCCACCATTTCTTGACGGATTTGAATAATTAAAAAACATTTAATGGTCAGTAAATTATTACACACACGATGTACTTAGTAAAAATCGGATTTACTACTATGAGATTGATCCTCATAACATTGATAAATAATAATCGTTAGTACCTGTGCGTGTTGGTTGATCATGTCACGCACGCTCTTGGCGCGCGTGGTCTCGAGCTGCCGCCGCTGCTGCTGGATGGTGGCCGACAGCTTGTCCAGGAACGCGGGCTGCACTGGGATCGTTCCTGAGAACAAAATCATACAGTTGCAGTGAGTGTTCAGGAAAATTCAGGCCACCAGTTAGTGCCACGTAGTCGTCAGGTCTGTTGCGACATCTATGGCGTCACATAACAACTAATCGTGCATCGCGCAATTAAAGTTCTCCGCGCGATTTAAACATATAAATCAGCCCGAAATCATGTGCCAAGCAGTTGCCCACCAGAGATGACACCCGTCTGGTCGGAAGAACTTCCCTTTTCAATGGTTTGCGAGACTTTACACTCTGTTCCGCATACCTCCTTTTCCTTTGAAAACGTACACATGACGTTGACGCCTGACGTTTAACCGTGGCGTTCATGTGTAATGTCATTAACATAAGCGTTTTGACAGGCGCCTGGAACTGACGACTCAGTGCTGCCACCTGGTGAACGTCATTTTAGAACATCCTCATTATGTAATTGAAGGCACGGTTACGGTGGCTGAGCGATTTGCTGATGCGCTGCGTGTCACGTATTCAATACCGCATGGAAACAATATTTGTATGGTCTACTACAGATCGTTGTTACTGGTCTAAGTGTTTAATGTATATGAGTTTATATGTTTGTGGATGCACCCGCGATACAGTAGTAACTTTTAGTGTGGAGCAAAATTAAAAAAGGAATCGTAAAATGGAATCGTCAGTGCCATCTTCAATAAATTTGCTTAAGTCAC
The DNA here is from genome assembly GCA_929112965.1 of Mythimna albipuncta. Classification (NCBI taxonomy): domain Eukaryota; kingdom Metazoa; phylum Arthropoda; class Insecta; order Lepidoptera; family Noctuidae; genus Mythimna; species Mythimna albipuncta. The sequence goes on from OV815982.1 coordinate 14,683,963, forward strand.
AAAATTCTTTTGACATTATGGGAAAATAAGACTTTTCTGATATGAAAAAGCTATGTCAAAGAGCTATTTATATTTTGGCGATTTTTGTAATATCTTTCTTTATAGGGAGCATTCTTTATATTTGTTGGAAACAAAATAAATAAATAACAACAATAATATTTAACAATATATCTGTCCGTTCTTCCCTTATAAAGCGACTACCTAAAATTCAAAATGTTTTTATTTCACATAGGCCTACATGGACACTTATAAAAAGACAGAAGTTGGAGCACGTGCTACATGGGCGATTCAATCGAATGCAATTGCTAAGAAAACCGTCTTCGCTTCACTCACCACCGCACCGCACTCACGTAGGCCACCACAATGGAGTATCAATTGTTAGTTCCGTTCGCTTTGCAATCGCGTTTGCACTGAATTGTATAGAATAGAATAGAAATACTTTTATTCTAATTTATTTTTTATTTTTATTTTTGGAATTGTCTACTTAGAAGACCGCGAAATAATCTAAGGCCTGCTGCAATTTCATAGTTTTGTATATAAGCTTCACGCAGGCGTACACCAATTGTATAATGACGAATACGCGTCCGTGAAAAATACGTCTAATTCTAATGGGGTGACACCAAGAGTCGGATTGATACGAAATGCACAGGACCTCACGATTTCGATTTTTGAGGAGATCGTGGAGTATATACGAGTCAAGACGTATTGGACTTTGAGAGTTGAGCAGTTGGAGCCACGCCATTATACTAATTTTAAGTCGTTTGTGGTGCGGGTGCCGACTCATCATTTGGACACCTTCCTCAGAGGAGAATTTTGGCCGAAGTGTGTCGTGTATCGACGATTTCGTGGAAGGATACCGACCTCGCAGCGGAACATGACGCCGTGACTTTGTGTGCAATAATCAATAACAATCATTTATTTAACAAAGGTAAATAGTCGTTCTTAAAATAGGTAATCAGCTCACTATAATTTATTTATTAACAATTTACTTGTATTTACAACACTCCATCCTAAACTAATGCGTTGGACAGAAACTAAGAAAAAAGAAAGGTGCTTGAGGCTATGTTTATTAATAGTGCATAGATTAGTTGTTGTTTCTTTTATTTATGTATTTTGTCTTTGGGCTTTAGTTCTCTGATAATAGTTCTGTTTAGTTCTCTGATTATTATTTCGATGACACACGCGTGGAAGCCTCCAGTGAAAGACGTCTTTGGGCTGAAAATATCATGATGAAAATGTGCGTAATAAACATACCTTTCCCTTTAGCGGGCGGGTCAGCGGGCGTGATGGTGGAGATGGCGCGGCGAGCGGTGCGCGGCGACAGCTGCGGCGCCAGCTTCGCGCTCAGGTGCGCGATGAGCCCGCCTTCTGGAACACACAACGGTCAATACGAACAGCCAAGTTTAAGCGCACTCACCACACTTTTCTCTCTACTCAACTCTCACCCCCCCCCCCTTTTCCCGTCCCTCCCCTCCCTCTTAACACCTCCTTCTTATTTTATATCACACTTATCATGTTCTTCTTAAGCTAAGAATCTGCGTTCTTTTAAAAATTTTCTACTACTTTGTCCTTCTCATAATTCTGATTTTGTTCATTCTTCCTTTCATTATACAATCCACAATTCTGTGGAATGCGCTTCAATAATAACACTATTTCTAAAATCATTATTTTGGCTTTGCCGTAGACTATAAAGGTAAATATTTCGTAAATGGAGCGCTTTTTTCACAATAATATTAATATTTTTCGATCATTATTACTATTTTGTACCTATATTGAACATTATTTTATACGTTTTAGTTTGATATGCTATGAAAGCGTGTTTTTTTAAACTATATTTATTTTTCACTTTTTAGTGAATAGCCACCGAATGTGATAAAAATATTAAGGAGATGAATATTAAGTCATGTGTGCAAGTCAAAAAGAAGGAATTGATTTAAAGAAATTGATGAATCCTGGCGAATTTAATTAGGATAATCGGATATTTTAATCGGATTATTGCATTGTCACCGGTATTTGATGGTTGTGCAAAGTTTGAAGAAAATCTGATCACCCAAAGTTGAGCAAAATCGAGCTCAAAGGCGGTGGTTACAAGCAAACAAACAAACAAGCAAACATACATGTGAATTTAATAAAAGCGTGTTAAAAAATGTGCCTCACGTTCGAGATGGTGCCTGTCGGCGCTGTGCGAGCGCGCCGCGATGTTCTTCCTCATGGCGAGAGGGCTCAGCGTGTCGTGTCGCGACATGTTGTTGAAGCCCGCTATTATTTCCGACGGTTGAGCGTAGATCGTATTCTGACCGTATTTCTTGTCTTGCTGCATTTTGAAGCCTGTTAAATACACATAATGTTGAGTTTTTTTCGTACAATCATTTCCGATCCTCACTATTATTAAATTTCCTCCATTGTATCTGTCTGTCTGTGTCTTGTTATTTTTTAATAATAATTATAAACCAGTGCTTGACAGCGATCCCAACTGATGATAAGCAGTGATGCAATCGTTGATGGCGAGGTGTACTATCAACGATTGCATCACTCCTTACCGTAGCGTAGGATCGCAGTCAAGCACTAGTTTATAAAAGATAAAAATATATATATATATATATTAGTCTGTAAGGTATATGTATAAAATATTTATGGGCCAAGATGGCTGATAATAAATTATTTATTTATTATTATTATATCAGAAAAGTTTATTTCAAATAGACCAGTCCCAGGCACTTTTGAATTGTCAAAATGTCGGTCAGTCAAACAAGTGAAGCTAAATTGTACGTTCCAAAGAGTAGGTCTCTATGGAGAAGAACGTGCAAGTATATGCGTATAGCGTATTGAATTACATGAACCTTCGTTACATATTTCTTTTTTGCTTCTATTGTGTTCACATCAATGAAGACAAGTAATAAAAATAGAAATTAAATAAGTCACTGGCAGCTAAGAGATGACCAGTCTCAACTGACGGCGCCTGTTCACGAGCATGACGCGTGCATCAGCCCCACTCAGCTCAACCATTTTGAAGGGAGCCAAATGACCCAATAACACGTGGCACCATCAGCGAGACATTTTAGTGAGCATGACCATCTCTCAACTGCAATGCTCGTAGTGTCAAACAAGTTGTAACCAAATAAAAATGCTCCATGGTCCTTCACAATCACATATAAAGACTATGTCATGTATGCTATATCAAATAGTTTTGGGTTTTCTTGAGTCCTCCGTCTGCAGTTTACGTAAATTTGTTATTTCATAATTGTTGACGTTATGCAAAAACTCACCAGTCTGCCCGTAATGTGACTCGTTAGACATCCTCGGTCCGAAGCTAGAGAACGAGTTATTTTCTCCGTAGCTTGGTGTGGAGGGAGACGAGCCGTGAGGGGAGCCACGACCTTCGCCGTATATACCTGTAAGCATTGGTACATTAACATTGTTTTTAAGGTTCCGTACCTAAAAAGGAAAAAACGGAATCCTTAGGGCTAACGCTGCATAAAACGGGCGCACACGCGATTGTAGTGTGCGGCTTAAATTGCTATTTAAAAAAAAAAACAAATTACCTATACATCTAAAGATGAAAGATCACGATCCATAATTTAGGTATATAAATAAAACAACCGGGCCGTAGGTAAGGCCACGGTCCAGAGCGAGGAGGATTGGCAGGCGGTCGCCGATTTCTGCGACGCAGTAATGCTCGCTAAGGAGGAGGCCGAACGCATCAGGCAACGGTGCTCTCGCCGCCGCCGGGATTCTGATCCCGATTTCCGGCCACCGTAGGCGCGGGCTTGCGTACAGTGAGCAATGAGTAGCTAGCTGTCCGGCCGTCCGGTAACTGTCCGGACCAAGCCCAAGTCGTCGACGGCGCGCGCTGTTCCCGCGCGCCTCAAGGAGTTGTCAGCAACAGCAGGGGCCCAGCCGGGTCGAAGCCTACTGGGGCCAGGGTTAGTTTCGAAAGATAGCTCGAGCCCCTAAAGGAACGGGGTGGGTATTTTAGTCAGTAAGAGTCTGACGCTATCTCCCGCTCCGCCCAAGAGCGGGGGTTGTCATTGGATGATTTATTCCCACCATAAAAAAGTGATATATAATGTATATAAAACAAAAAATTTAAAATTTGTTTATTTATATAATTTACTCCAATAATATAATTATAATAATAATATTCCACAACTATCACACAACGCTGTCTAATCCCAAACTAAGCAGACCTCGTGTTATGGGTACTAGACAACTGATAAACATGCTTATATATTTCTAAATACATACATATACAAACACATATTATAGATAAATTACAACCAGACACAGGACAAATGATCATGCTCACCACATAAACATTTGTCCTGGGTGGGAATCGAACCCACCACCTCCGGCATAGCAGTCAGGGTCACTAACCTCTAGACCAATAGGCCCGCCAGTGATTAATATTACCGTGTTTTTACACCCATTGTAGTCTTAGTAGTATACAAAAAGATTGTAGCCTGTAAGGGTTAAACCGTAACCGAACGGAGATACCTATAGAAGCGTTGCTTGTACTTTTTGTCAGGCGTTACCTATTTTCCTTATATTATAACTAGCTGTGCCCACGACTTCATTCGCGTGGACTACAGGATTTTGAATTTATTTTTTTCTAAAATAAAAGTAGCCTATGTTACTCCTTATTACATCAGTTACCTGCCAAAAAAAAAAGTCCCGTCAAAATCGATCCAGCCGTTTCTGAGATTAGCCCGGACAAACAGACAGACAAACAAAAATTATGAAAAATGTTACTTTGGTGTATGCACCGTATATATATATTACATACGCATGTAGTAAAAAGCAGTTATTTCAATGTTACAAACAGACACTCCAATTTTATTTATATATATAGATTAAGACGACTTCAGGACTTGTGTTCTTTGCAAACACTAGACGCCCCCGTACCAGGACCAGCGATAAATGCGGAACAGAGAGACGCAAAATAACTCATTAGAGAAACCGTGTAGTATTATAATTTAACAATGGAAAACTTAAAATGTCATACACGGAGTATTTTTGTGGGAGGTTCGTAGCTACTACGTACGCCAGTGCTGGCAAGGAACCGGTCTAACTCCTTGTCATCAGATATGTTGATAGCGTATAAGCAATCATATTATTCGCCGTGCCCTCGTGGGGGCGATCGGCGGCGGAGACCTCTCGCGCCGGGCCTTGATTGAGGCCATGGTCCGGAGCGAGGAGGAGTGGCAGGTGCGAGCCGACGCGTGCGAAACAGTAACAATAGCAAAGGAGAAGGCCGATCGCATTAGGCAATGGCGTTCTCGCCGCCGCCGCCGGGATTCTGATCCCGATTTCCGGCCACCGTAGGCGCGGGCTTGCAGACAGTGAGCAATGGGTAGCGCGCTGTCCGGCCGTCCTGTAACCGTCCGGACCAAGCCCAAGTCGTCGACGGCGCGCCTCAAGGAGTTGTCAGCAACAGCAGGGGCCCAGCCGGGTCGAAGCCTACTGGGGCCAGGGTTATCCGAAAGGGAACTCGATCCCCGGTATGAAGGCTAGAAGGAACGGGGTGGGCCTTTTAGTCATCTCCGTCTCCCGCTCCGCCCAAGAGCGGGGGTTGTCATTAGATGATTTTTTCCTACCATAAAAAAAACAATCATATAATGGTAAAATATAATGTCAAATATGCCAAGAAAAATGATAAAGAGAGACTAGGTCTCATCTACACGCTAGTAGCTGATTTGACTTCCTTTTCAGTTATCTTCAAAATGGTTGAGCTGAGTGGGGCACGCATCATGCCCGTGAACGGGTGCCATCGGTTGAGACAGGCCATCTCTTAGCTGCCAGTGGCTAATTTAATTCAGTTTCTATTTTTACAACAAATATATATTTGACAAGAAATAATTATGTAACCCAGAACTATAATGTAACCCATAATATGATTTAAAAAAGAGTGTCCATGGAGTTTCTTGCACGTTTTATTTATTTATATTAATGGAACGTGCAATTTAGCTTCACTTTTCTTGGACTGACCGACATTTGTCTAATCAAAAGTGCCTGTAAATGGTTTATATGAAATATTTTTTTTTTTATTTCATTTGATCTTATTTAAGAAATAATAACGCCTGATAAAAAAAACTGTAGCAATCTACTAAATAGTCTCCAACTCCGTTCGGTTACGGTTTGTAAATATGATTCTTTTGGCTAATGATTTCTCATTCAGTTGTTTAAGATATGGCCAAGGTTTCAACACTGGCGAAAAGAAAGAAAAAAACATAGAAGACAGACAGAGAAGGAATGTATAGCAAAAGTTTCATTTCCCTATAGAGTATCTACCTAAAAACAAATGACAAACTATAGTTAAAAATATGCCACTCACCAGCATTCATCAAGTCAGAATTCGAATTATTAAGACTATTCTTCCTCACATACATAGAATTCTCCACATACGCCATAATTCTATGCCCAGTTTGCCCATATATGGGATTCAAATTCCCCGTGCTGTTCAAACTTGTTGACGAAGAGAAGTTACTCTTGGCCTGTTGAAAGGTGCTTAGTGACGGTGTTGTTGGGGATTGTAGTTGTTGCTGTTGTTGCGGGCTGTTGTTGGAGTTGTTGGACAGTTGTTGCATGCTACGGCGGACGATGCCGGGGGATGCCGGCATGTGTTTTAGTTCGGTTAGTTGTTTTACTGTTTCTGCTACATTGATGTGTGCTGAAAGAAGGGAGTTGATTAGTTAATTTAAGTCTAGTTTTAAAATAACATTTAAAAAACAGACGTTTCCGTATTATTATTATTTTTTTAACAATAATAAACATTTGCTTATGTACTACGCGTTCCAAATGAGAATAGGACCGATTCCTATGTTTTGACGTCTCGTCGTACTGTCAAATCGAAGAAATTTTAGCAAAATTGAAGAACTTGGAGATGAGTAAAATTTAAGAATTGGATTCTGATTAAACTTTTTTCGTTCACAGTTCATAAATACATTAAATTTTTCGTAAATTAATTAATGTTTAAGTAAATCGTGACGTCACCACATTTTTTTTTTTATGGTGGGAAAAAATCATGCATTGACATCCCCCGCTCTTGGGCGGAGCGGAAGATAGTGTCAGACTCTTACTGACTAAAAGACCCACCCCATTCCTTCTAGCCTTCATACCGGGGCTCGAGCGCCCTTTCGGATAACCCTGGCCCCAGTAGGCTTCGACCCGGCTGGGTCCCTGCTGTTGCTGACAACTCCTTGAGGCGCGCGGGAACAGTGCGCGCCGTCGACGACTTGGGCTTGGTCCGGACAGTTACCGGACGGCCGGACTGCTCCTCGCTCCGGACCATGGCCTCAACCAAGGCCTGGCGCGAGAGGTCTCCGCCGCCGATCGCCCCCACGAGGGCACGGCGATGCTCCGCCCAAGCAGGGCACACCTCGACTGTGTGCTCCACCGTGTCCTCCGGGCATTCCGCACAGTGGCGACACCCGGGGACGTCACAACATGGCGGGCGATCCTATTCTCATTTAGAACGCATTGTATTGTTAGTGACCGCTCCGGCTTAACAAAAGTGTCAACTACATACATAAAACTTCCACGTTATGAGCGGCCAGCCCAAAATATCATTTCCATACCACTCTCACACATCTTTCTTAAAAAATAAAGAAATTGACACTACTACTAGTCCTGTTTAAAAGTAAATTTTGTAATGTTGCAGATTAAAGTTAAAGTGCGTTTAGCAAGCTCGTGGTTCGCATTGGTGCTTCGAAGCTTTTACCGCAGTGCACGGCATAAAAATCTGGTTGGAGCTCATAACTGCAGCCATCGACACTTTGACGGCAGCCACTGATCTTCATTTGTTGGAATGTAATAAAATGCGCCTGAAAATCAGCGCTGGGTGTTTGACGCCCAGCAATTGCTGAGTCGGTGACCCTTTCGGTTCAGGCACAGTCACTGCAACTGTATTGTATGTCTGTACTCTTTTTTTATTATTATTTTATGTTGTTGAATATTGTGTTGTTTGCGCCGAATAAATGCTATTCTATTCTATTCTATTCTTAATAATAATATATTTTTTGGAACACAACCATAAATCAAGTCTTAGTAACTAGAACAGAGACAGTTAATTTAACAAAACATAGGCTGCTGTCTCCCAGGCAAAAACTTGTATCTTGGGAGACAATATATTAACAAATTATTCGTTGTTTGGTTCATAGCACATGTAAGACGACGTAAACTGAAATAAAAAATAAGTTAAAATAATATAGGGTGACTGGTAATTAGTGACCGATACTTAAACACGTGATTGTACTCATGATTACAAACCACTTTTCCAAAGAAACTTTTCTTTTATAATAATTTTTTTGTTATAGAAAATGCTTGCGAACGAGCGCCTGCGGCCGATCAACTGTTAGTCGTCGTTTGTTATTAAATGGTAAATGATAATAAATGATATTTATTTTTGCAAATAGGTTAAAAAACACTTTTACAAGACAATTTTATTTTTTGTCAATTTAAGCCTAATGAGGCCGGTGTTTCCTAGCTGACTACCCTGAGAAGAAACACCGAAACAAACTTAGGGGTCAAACTCTCTTTTAAGATACAGAAAATATGTAATGGTCAAATCACATGAGAACCAGACATATTAGTTTGAGATGGTTTTTAAAGAAAGAACCATACAGATTTGAGTGGACCCGTCCAGTCAGTGCAAGCATTTTTCAGTTCAACTCAGGACTACTAAGGAGCTCAACGACTTGACGATTATTAAAAAATAAAAAATAATAACATAAAATGAATGAGTCAAAAGAAAAGTTTCTTTGGGAAAGTTGTTTTTAATCATGAGTACAATCATGTGTTAAAGTATCGGTCACTAATTACCAGTTACCCTATATATGTAATAACTACTTTTGAATTTTATATAATTTCTTATTTTGTGAATGCTGGTTGACCTGTACTAGGCGACTATGTAAAACTTAGGCCAATTGTTATCCATACTTATAATACATACGTAAAAAAAAAAACATAAAAAGTTTAAAGAAAATGTGTCTAAAATGTCGACGGCTACAGTTATCTCTGCTGTTGGTAACAAACAGCTCGTGTATTTGAGCTCCTAATGTGAAAACTATGGGCCGGCTATACACCAGCACTATAAACATCCGAGTTTATAGTGCTGGTTAGTTTGAAAATATTTGACGAACTAGAACTAAATCTGTCAGGAAGGAATCGCACTTTCCTATGGTTCTATCCTTTTCCGTCAATTAGAACTGACATTTACTAGAGTGAGAAAGAGAGCGTGTTGTCACCCGCATCGATTATGCGCGTATGACCACGAAAAATTCGATTCGGTGCTGACATATGTATGCTGCTGACTGTCTGTAGTCATACCTTAACTTTTCAGGTACTTTCCGAGATCTGGCTGATGGTCTGTGAGGACTGAGGGACCACACTTTAAGAGCTGTAGTTTTTAGTATACTTGTTTACAAATTTTCAGATTTGTTCTACAACTTTTTTGAGTCTACTACTAAATCCTATGATTTTTATTTTGCGACATACACTGACCCCTACTATATAACCCTAGATAGGTTGTTCCATAAGTTTTACAGCTAATTTTAGTGCCTATTTGATACACCACTCGCAAGCCTCTAGAGAACTAATTTTGACTTATAATGCAAATAGCTGCAGAGAAGTGTACAGTACTCTGAAATATTTTTTCATTTCGAATTAATTTCGTTCGAATTCGGTGTTTATTTATTTATTTGGCTCTTCAACAATGAGTGCACTATTACATATGTATAAAGAAAAAAAACAATATAATTTTACGTCTAAGTGCTCCATCACTTAAGGAAGAGCACTACATGCAGTAATTTGTACGCCTTAACAGATAATAATAATCATTAAAACACAGAATAAATAACAGTAAGAATAAACAGTATTTTTTTTTATTTTATTAAATCATGTGTTATTCTTGCTTCACGAATTATATAAAACCTATGAAAAATGAGGTCATTTGTAAGTAGCGCGCCATTATTATTTTTAGTACCGTGGACACTCTTCAAAACTCGTTACGATCTTTATTTTACAAATAAGTTTTAAGTAACACTTTTACACGTAGCTTTTTTTTGGTCAGTTTAAACTAGATGAGGCCGGTGTTTCCTAGCCGACTACCCTGAGAAGAAACACCGAAATAAACTCAGGGGAAATAATAGAGGTCAGTCGCGAATAATCCAGTGTGGTTCCTTAGGTCACATGCACATAGTTTATCTGGTAGAGTCTGTCTAATAAGTTAAACGACTTGGGTAATTATTACTGATGTAGTCAACACGGGTTCAATAATCAAGGTTGATTAAGAGATAGAGATCATTGTTTACTAACAGAAGAACCTTATGACAAGTATCGAATATAAGTATTTTTTAAATGATTAAATATTATTCCCTGCCGGAGTCTGTGTTTCCTGATAGCTACAACCTAGGGGTCTTTAAGTCGAGAGTGAATAGGTTACTTCTAGGCAAGCGTGCTCCATCGTCGGCCACATCATCACTTACCATCAGGTGAGATAGTGGTCAAACGCGAGCCTATCAATAATAATAATAAAAATAAAAAATATTATACAAAATTCCCAAGTCGGTTGACTTATTAGACTATATATGTCTTGTCTATTTTAAACTAATTGCTAGTAGTGCATAAAGGTGTCAATACAGTCATAATCACCAGCTCCTTCGCCGTCGGGCTGCAGCAGGAAGGCAGGCGGCGGCGGCAGGTTGTCCGCGTCCGACGAACACATCTGAGGGTTTTGTTGGTTCTGTGCAGGAAATAAGTTTACAACTGAGTCTTTCAAGGAAAAATACTTTACGTCAACAAGCAAGGCATAAAGGGTTATTCGTATAACACTGGCAGCCTTTCAGAACTATGTTACTAACATCATAAACAACAACTTTTGTTCTATGGCTTTAAAAAATCATCATATTTTAGTTCATCAGATTTCCAAACCAAACTAATGATATTTAAATTGAACATTCTAAATATTATAAAGTCTATGCGAAGCAGGCGATAGTACAATAGCGGAGGCGCAGATCGAGCCGTGGGGGTACTTGGTGCGCTTGCGTCGCGTCATACAGATGTAGGGAGGTATAGCAAAATACAGAGTTGAAATGTGTTATATAGAACAACGAAATTTTGAAGGTTTGTTTTTAGTAAATGAATTATGTTTTGTAAAATTCATAAGACAAGTTGTTGTTTCTGATGTTAGTAATACAGTCCAGTTGTTAGTATTTTGCAAATAATCCCGTATACTCAAGAAAATGAAGATGACAATGAGATTCGAATTAGGTTACCCTTGCCTTGTACTACTCTTTTATTTTCGAGGGGAACCTTCAAAAGGCATCTGAGTTTTTGGGGAAAACTCCCCAACTCCCTGTGTAGCAAGAACCCTTTCTCAGCTCACTGAAACCACCCCGGTTATCACCATCAGCAAGGAAGAAGGCCCCGTGACCTATATCCCTGATAAGACTGTTAAGGGATCTCCCATGAAGCTCACTGAGCTCAGGAGCATGTAATCACTGTCCCGCAGTCTATCCTGAAGTCACTCAGAGAGGGACAGACAGTTGTCAACTCTGAAAGCCCGTAACCCCGAAATCTAACCGTATGGTAATCGTCCAGACCAAGCCCAAGACGTCGAAGGTGCGTATTGTTCCACGCGCGCCTTTGCATCAGCAAACCGTAGGGGCCAAACAGGGTCGAAGTCACCAAGGATCTGTTTCTGAAAGGCAGATTCGGCCCCGGTAGGAAAGGGAACGAAGGAACATGAGTAAGTTTTTAGTCAGTAAAAGTCTGACTCCCCGTCCCTTCCTTACTATCGACCGCCCGCATCACTAGAACTGGCCGTCATGACAGCGCACGAGCAAGACGCGCAGGCAACGCCCCGCCACTCCTAATGGTGGAGTGCGCGCACACGCAAACAAACGCAAATAACCCATCTTGAACAATTCTGTGTAGTTTTCATTAAACCCATGTAAAGTATCAGTACATATTCGTTTGAATTCATATTTATCCTCAACACTGACACTATCTCCCACTCCGTCCAAAAGTGAGGGATGTCAGTGGATAATTTTCCAACCTAAAAAAAAACCTGCTATAAATGTTGCAGACCAAGGCGAAGGTGAAGACATGAGCTTGATAAGTACCGGAGGCACTAGCCCGCAATGGCCAAAGACAGACGTGTGTGGAAAAGGGAGAAGGAGGCCTTCGCCCAGCAGTGGGACATAAATGGGCTAAGTAAGTAGTAAAGTAAATATTGCATTTTAGGCGTTCAGGCAGTTGCCTCCCCGACAGCTCTATCAACGAGCGGGATCAGGCCTCACACGATCTCGTTGTCACAGATACTTACTTGCACATAAGGCGGTCGTTGCGGCCTCGATATGGACGAGGAGCGTCGCACTGGCGGCGGCGGCTTGCCGAGAGAGCTGGACGAACCGCGGCGAGACCATACTGTCGCTGTGGAGAATAGAAACGATATTAATATGCGATTGTAGAAGAAAATATAATAAAAGCTACAACTCAAGAACGAATAGATCACTAAGAAGTGATCTATTCGTTCTTGAGTTGTAGTTGTATGGCAAGCGTACTTCATCGTCGGCTACATCATCGCTTACCATCTGGTAAGATAGTGGTCTAATGCGAGCCCATTCATAAAAAACAACCCTACAATAAATGTTCTCAGTTCGTTTGGGCTGTCAAGGGAAAATCACAGTGAAGTATTAACAAGTAACTCCTGGCTTTATCAAAATAAAAGTAGAAAATTAGTCCAAAGGAACATACTCCCACAGTTAAAAGTATGCTCTGTCCTTATTCAAGACATGGTCTACTTCTGAGTAAAACTTCATTCAAATCAGTTTATATTTATTTATCATAGATATTTTAAAACTTCTTTTATATTTGCTTTCTAATTATCAAATAAAAAATTGCATGCTTACTCGTTATTAGTAAAAATGGTAAAAGTTTCGTTACGTGGCCAAGGTGTGTTTAATGAATGTATCAATAGCACTTGTGCATAAAGACTTGTATTAAAAATATTAAGAATAAAAACAATATCAAACAATTATTAAAAAAAAATCGTGCATAATAAAATTCAAGCTAACTTACCAAGTTTGTTTTGCAGCCAAACTTCCAGTCTAGACATTTTTGTCGCTAATTTAGAGTATTATAATTGTTAGAAACTTACCTTTCTTAAGAAAACATAGAGTTTTGAGCGGTTTCTTGAGTAATCATCACTGTAAGTTAGAGATAGAAGTCTGTAAATGTGTTACAGATATACATAATTATTTCCCAAAAAGATCTGACAAAAACGGAATCCTGTTGCTGTAACATGCCACAGCTTTCATGCAACATGTTGCAATAACATTTTTTTTTTCATCTATCTGGTAACTTTTTCCGTTCCATGTCAAGTTAAAGGGCGTCTCAGACTTATACTGACTAAAAGCCACCCGTCATCCTAGTTGCTCATTGAATTCCAGAGCACGGTAAATATTTCGAAAATTCCTGCAGCCCTATGTTGCTGCAACGGTGTTACGCCAAATTCATTTCAACTTGTTACTGCAACATAGTAACTTTTGTTCTTAGAACAAACGAGCAACTTTTGTTCTTACCTTGCAGCATTCTAAAAACTACTTTAAAAACTGGGTATCTGGAAAATCACCTGTCCATATTTGTTCCGATCACTACCACCAGCACCTTAGTACAATATCCTCACCGGTCATAGACACGGGCCTGCGCTTGGGCACGGCGGGCTTCTTCCCTATGGTGGCGAAGGCCGGGGTCTCGCTGGCCTCGTCCAACGACCTCACGGCTTCCTCCAGCGACCCCAGCGAGATGGAGAAGCTCTCACGAGCGGCCGCGACTGAGGCTTCGCTGTCACGGCGGAGGGTAACGATCTCGGACTCAACTAGTGGGTTGCATGCGAAGCGGGATTACAACAAAAATATTGAAATGAAAAAATTAAATTAAAGTGCTGTGAACGCTGGGAATTTTAAATGAAATAAAGAAATGTGTTTGTATGATTCTGTGGGAGATCACCCACGGCGACTCTTTGCAGCGATTCAGTCGCGATATAGTTGCGATGCTGTTGCTGCTTTTATACCACTCATGTAAGCACGATTCTACATCGCTACTATCGCGATGCAGCGTCGTGAGCTTAAGTGACTATGCATAGAAGCAGACGGGTGTTAGTAGTGATGTAGCATCAACGTAGTCACGTTAGAAGTAATGCAGCATCAACATAGTCGATACGTCGATACAATTTGAGTCAAAAGTAGCAATGCAGCAGTGTATTCAGGCATTACTGAATCGATGTAAATAGTCGTCGTGGGTGGCCTTATAGTAATAACTGTATGGGAAATGATAATAAACAAAAACAAAACCGCGAAATCTACGCAAGGCTGCTAAGATCTAATAAAAAAATCACACAGCACACTACTAAAAATCACTGACAACATTGAAAAAAAATAATGTCTAAAATGGACTGGTATATAGCGACAGATGTTATAATCATAATCATAATCATAATCATTTATTTGTTAAAACGTGGTAGGTATGTACATTACATGGTCTTAGGTTTAAACATTCAGTCTCAGCACGTTCTGCCACAAGGGCGTACAAATATTAAAGTTATATAAATAATTAATTACATTAAATTGTGATAATTGAAACTAGAAATGTCAAATAAAATCATACAAATAATCATTAAATTAATATGTCAAAGTGTCATTTAAGTAGTCATTTAAATTATAGTAACATTTATTACACAATAATTCTTTAAACTTTTTCTTAAACCCTGTCAAGTCTAACTCTCTGATCGATTTTGGAATTTTATTATAAATTTGCGGGGCTTTGCAAAATATGCTTTTTCGCATAAGAGCGGTTTTGGCTCTCCGTCCGCGTAGAGTATCATATCGCCTATTACGTTGGACCGTGTCAGATAGGTAAGGAAATAAATGTGGATTGGATCTTACAAATAAGGCAGTCTCATATATATACAAAGCTGGCAGTGTCAGAATTTTATGTTTTCTAAAATATGGCACACAACTGTCAGTTACTTGAAGTCCAAACATCGCTCTTATGCAACGCTTTTGCGCTTTAAAAGCAGCTTCTCTATTAGTAGAGTTGCCCCAGAATATTATGCCGTATCTTAGTATTGAACCAACAATTCCATGATAAGCTGTAAGTAGTGCATCGGGACTATTGGAGCAAGTTTATATAAGGCAAAGGATGAGCTACTAATCTTCTTGCATAATGTTTCGATATGATCCTTCCAGTTAAGCTGACTGTCGATTATAAGGCCTAAGAATTTTGCACTATGTACGTCATTAATATTATTATTTTGGAACTTTACATTCGCTTTAACATCGGATTTTCTATGGCCGAAGTGCATAATTTGAGTTTTACCTAGATTGATTTTCAAATTGTTATTACTAAGCCAAGAGATTATTGATATTAAAGCGTTATTAACATCTGCTTCATATAGGTCAGGATTATTACAAGCTACTGTTACTGTGCTGTCGTCAGCAAATAGTGTAATAGGGTAGTCTATGGCTTTAGGCAGGTCATTAATATAAATTTAAAAAAGCAAAGGGCCTAGAACACTGCCCTGTGGTACGCCAAAATGTACATTACGTTCATTAGACAGGTATGTAACTTGTTCTTTAGTTTTCAAATTTAAGTCAGTTATAGCAGTTATTTGCTTTCTATTTGAGAGATAAGTGCTTAATAAATCTAAAATGTTGCCTCGTATACCATAGGAGTCAAGTTTGTTTCTTAAAATATCATGGTCAACACAGTCAAAAGCTTGAGTCATATCACAGTACATAGCACAAACAGGAATCTTATTATCTATATTAGTCATAATTACATTTAAGAAGTCATATATTGCCATATTTATAGTTTTGTTTTTCCGAAACCCTTTTTGCTCGTTACAGAGAATCATATGTTTTTCTAAATACGCATACAGTTCATTATATATATATTTTTCGTAAATTTTGGAGAAAATTGGCAATAGAGCAATAGGTCTATAGTTTTCTATTAGGTCTTTATCCCCTTTTTTGAAAATAGGCTTTACAATGGAGACCTTAAGACGGTCCGGAAAAACACCGTGACTTATACATAAATTAAGGATATGGCTCAAATGGTTAGAGATTAAATCGGCAACATTTTTTATGATCTTAGTTGAAATATCATCATAACGCTATGGGTGTTTTTGAGACTTTTTATAATATTGAATATTTGCATTGGTTGACATGGAGCCATAAACATAGATTTTTGTTTGTTTAAAATGTGCGTAGTCGATTTTTTGCCTGCCCCCGCTATTGGTACAATTTTATCAATGAAATAGGCGTTAAACTTGTCAGCAATCAATTGAGGATTTTTTATTAATTTGTTGTCAGTTTTAATTGTATTTATTAAGTCATTAGGTAAATTAAATTTAGGGGTCTTTATTATTTTCCATGTCATTTTATTGTTAAATGATGACTCTTGAATCCGATCGGAATATCTGAGTATTTGTGGAGTTCCGCTGGCTATTTTCTTTTTTTTTCAATAACACATTCATAAAGAAAGTGCAGACTACGCCGAAAGAGTAAGATATTTCTTTTGAAATTATTATGGCACTTTTTTATTGTTATTACTTATCTACATTGTGCTCACATTATAGAAGCAACAAGAAATATGTACTTAACCAAGATTTATGTAACTCATAATGATTTAAAAAAGTGTCCATGGAGTTTCTTGCACGTTCTTCTCCATAGAGATCTAACGCTTTGACATTTTGATTCAAAAGTGTCAGTATTTGGTCTATTTGAAATAAACGTTTCTGATTTTTAGCGTGTCGATGGCAAAAATATTTTTTCTTTCAAGTTAAATTTCTTGTCTAGTCTATGTTCGGCCAATTATTGTACTGTAGACATTGCATCAGTTGCAAGCGTAATAAAGACATTTTTAAGAAGTAAAATTACACATGATTAATAAAACTTCTATTTATTACTTGAAAGAAGTATCAATACTACATTGTCATTCGTTTACGAGCTGCCCATTTCAGCTTTACACGCTGGTTAAAAAAAAAAAATCTCGATTTGTGTCTACTATAATATACATATATCATACACCTAAACCTACTCTATGAATCACTCTATCTATTAACGAAAACCACATGAAAATCCTTTCAGTACTTTTTGAGTTTATCGCGAACAGACAGACAGACGCGCAGATGGATATGCTTTAAAACAAAAAAAAACCGTATTACAATATTACTCTAACTTCTATCGTCTAATCTGTCGCCATAACAAAGTCCATTAACACACAAGTCACAACACATAACTACTCTAAAAACAACCCTACGCTACACACATAAGGATGACATTCGCTCACCATCTGCGTGCTGGACCTGTTGCTGTAGAGCGTGGTCTTCCGCTGCGAAGGCACCCTGACTGCCGTAACCGCTTGAGGATTCTAAGGATGATTCGCTGGCACTGCTTTCTGAGCAGACCTGGAATTAAAGAAAAAACCATAATACTCTAGAATGTGCTTCCCCTTGACTTCGCAAAATTTTAAAGTTAATTATCTTTCAAACATAAAATTCGGAACTACTACTTGGAAGACCTCTCAACCTTAGTTCGGTCTTCGTCAAAATTGTTATTAAGTTCTCTTAATGATATGATATTTTTCATAGTATTTATTATTTTAGCGTATAAATATATTTTATTTTATTATAAATAACTTATTTTACTTTTTCCGTTTAAAGTATCTGTTATTTGTTTATTGTGCAAACCTACCTGGTGTTGTCTTTTAAACCCCAAAAGTTGACTGGGAGAGAATGCCTTGTTGCATTAAGTCCACCTACATATGTACCACTACTGTACATGAAGTTGAAATAAATATAGGTATATAAGCATACACAGTATTAATCAGCCTTATAATGTTCCCACTGCTTCACCTCAGGCCTCTTCTCTAGGAGAGACAGGCTTTAATATACAACATCACTTGTCTTCGAAAATTGATTCTAGGACATGCCGGTTTCCTTAGGATATTTTAACCTTAAGAGTAAAAACTAAATACTTTCTTGAAATTAAAATTAAATACATACAACTAATACATTAATATCAGCTTGATGAGCAGTGGTTTTCGAGTGGTAACGGCCCCGACTTACGAGTTGTAGATCGCGTGTTCAAACCCAGCCAGGCGCATTATAATATAATATAATATAATAAAGCTTTTTATTTCAGTATAAAAGCGTTTACAATGCAAAGTATTAGTAAATTTCTTAAACTAGGTTAGTTTTTAATTATAATGTTTCTTTTTTCTCTTTTACATGAACCCCTTCTGGGTAAAAGCCTCCTCTAATTCCTTCCATTTATCGTTATTTTGGGAAAGTTTCAACCAGTCTTTACCTGCTATTTCTTTTATATCGTCAGCCCAACGTTTAAATGGTCTGCCTTTGCTTCTTTTTCCAGCAGGCCTTGCCCATTTAGTAGCTTGTAAAAACCATCTCTTATCTGTGTATCTTGACAGATGACCAGCCCATTTCCACTTAAGTCTCAAAGCTTGTTCAAGAGCATCTGAAGCCTGGTTTTCCTCCTTATGTCTTCACAGCGGATTTTTTTGTATTTTTCTTATTTTAAGCATGCTTCGTTCCATTTATCTAGGCATGTTTTAATTTTAATTTTTATTTTATTTGTGAATGTCCACGTTTGGCTGCCATAAGTTAGGCTTGGAACTATACATGTATCCATGACAATTTTCTTTAATTTTAAACGGTCATCTTCCTTCAAAATGCCAGGCGCATTACTTAGTGTAAATTATTTCATCACCACTGCTTTCAAAGCGGTGAAGGAAAATATCACGAGGAAACCGGCATGTTCTAGAACCAAAAATTCGCAGACATGTGACATTCACCAACCTATACTGGGCACGCGTGGTGAATTACACCATTCCCTCTCCTAGAGAGGAGGCCTGAGTCCCAGCAGTGGGAACATTAAAAGGCTTATATGGTTCGGTTTCCTCACGATGTTTTCCTTCACCGATTTAAACGCAGCATTACGAAGTGTGGTCCTTATAATACACAGAGGTCTTACCATGAAGTGTCAGAATGTCAGTCAAAGAAGTTTAACAGCTGCTCAGTTTAGGTCGTAAAATGGATCAGGTTAAGAGCTCGTAGTACCACTTAGTTAACAATTTATTTCGGCTAACAGCAAGAGCGACAGTAAAGGTTCCCAAATATTATGTGTGTATGATCAGGCATCTTCCCAAGACAAAATTCAAAAGGAATGTTAGTATATAATGTCATTGTGGCAAAGTTATACAAACAAGACTTATGTTTTGCGCGCGACGCACTTCGCGGCGTTGTATGGGTAGGTGGTATTTAATCAAATCAAAGTTTCCATGGCTGGAACAATGGTATGTACAGTAAAGTGTAGTAAGCAGTCGGATTGAAGGGTTTTGATACTTACTTTGAGCAATATACTACAGCAAAGTAAAACGCTACCACCATTAAAAAAAAAAAACTAATTAAAGAAATTAAATTACTTTAAAGTTTTTGATAAAACCGCCCGTTATACACTTTTATAAATGGTTAATAGTGGTATAGTGGTGGTTTCGATTGCATTCCGGAAGGTTTTTTTTTCTATATTTCACAATTATCACACGATGCCATCTAGTCCCAAACTCAGCAGAGCTTGTGCTATAAGTAGTAGACAACTAATAAACATATATATATATATACTTAAAAAAGGTGTAAGGGACAGCGCTCCGCAAACTTTAAGGGCTTGCTCAGTAGACGAAACTGAACTGAAAAAAAAAATCAGCCTCACGATACAAAATGATAAACTTGATTGGACAATTTGTATGGCGAGGCCGATTTTTTTATCGTTGGTCGAAAAAAAAAATTGTGGAAGGTTGTTCAGTTTTGTCTACTGAGCAAGCCATTAAAGTTTGCGGAGGGCTGTCCCTTACACCTTGTTACATACAAGGTGTATATTTATATCGTACTCATCTCACAAAAATTTGTCTCGGGTGGGAATCAAACCCACTAAACCACCAGACTAACAGGCCAGTCAAAACTGTTGACTTTCAAAGTGCAGATCAACGTGTGACTCATATATTGTACAGGGGCACCACACTCACATTGGGTATCTGACGGATCTTTAAAACCCCATTTTGCCAAGCACAGTTTACATTTCACGATAAAGTATAAACTGTTTTAATGACAACCCGTGTACGAAAATGAAAAAACAAACGAACATAAAAAGCCGATAGCTACGGTTCATTTGATCTTGATTAAAAAATCGAGAGAATACAAGAAATCTATGGTCTCATACAAGGCTCTAAGCAACCAGTGGTCATAAACGTGTTAAGCTAAAGATCTGCTATTAATGTAGTATCGGTCACAACTTAGAAATCACAAAACCTATTACATAGAATAGGCTATTTATTAGTGGATGCACAGATTTCCTTTAATATTTAAAAGCAGTCAACTTGTAAAGGTACAAGTAAGTTCTTAAGTTGGATTATGTCTATCTGTGATTGATAGATATAATATCACTTTTATCGTACACCAAACATAAAATTTCAATAGGAACTTAAAATTAATAGACTGCCACATGGGCGGTCTTATCACTAAAACTGATTTACACAACACACACACATTAATATAAATAAAATTGAAATATCTATTTGTAATATCAAAATAACATTTTTCGCGGTCACTTAGCACCCAACCTGATACGATAAATACAATGAATTGTATATACACCGCGTACATTTTCGCACCAGTGCGAAAAACATAAGACGGGTTTTCGAGTAAGTGTATTGAAAAGAAATTTGTCTAAGCCTATTGTTCAATCAGTGCAAGCATATGTTAGTAAAAAAAATCTTATAAAATTTCGAGACACGCAAGTATCAAGACCATTCAACCGCAGTACTCACAACGATTTCATTGAGGGCTAAGCAATATAACTCAGTGTCGCGCATTTAACGTCACGTAACAATTTGCCGGTCAGTCGTGTGCTATCGTGCTGTGAAACGTAACGCATTAAGATAAGTTTACGATGGCGACTATGGCGTTCAAGTTCTTAGTTAATTATTTGTGAGTATATTTTTTTCAAGTGCAGTTTCAGGGGCTTTTATGTTAAGCAAAGTGTGATATTTATTTATATCGGGAAGACATTTTGGGATCGCAACAAATAATTTAACACTTAAATCTAAAATCCTAATATTTTTCTTTTAAATTGATATAAACCAGTGCTTGACTGCGATCCCACTTGATGGTAAGCAATGATGCAATCGTTGATGGTGAGGCGCACTAGTTTATTAGCTTTGTAATTTATAATTAGCTTGAAATAAAAATAATAATAGAGTGTATGTGCATAGATGAGCTTAACTCAAAGTTGAGTTTTTTTTTTCAGCAAAACCTATAAGCGATAGAGAGAGCACAAGAGAGGGTAGGATGCAGTATACAATTTTATGACCACATTTAAATACGAATAAAATAATACATAATTATACCAACGCATACTACGTACATAATATGTCACTGTAAAAAGAAATGCATTTTAATTTTCAAAGCGTTTTGGGAGTACATTCATTATGCGTACAGCTAAGGAATGGAATTCCCTGCCGGAGTCTGTGTTTCCTGATAGCTATAACCTAGGGGTCTTTAAGTCAAGAGTGAATAGATTGCTTCTAGGCAAGCGTGCTCCATCGTCGGCCACATCATCGCTTACCATCAGGTGAGATTGTGGTCAAACGCGAGCCTATCCATTATAAAAAAAAAAATCCTTTTTATCGTACTTTCTCTTAAGGATCTAAATATCAATGAATATGTAAGCTTTTGCTAAGGCAAATAAAAATAAGTGACACGGTCCTTTTTTGAGGGTAGCAAATCGTTAAGTTAGAGCGAGAGGGCGTGTCAGACTTTTACTGTCAAAAACCCACCTGTGCCCCTATTTTTGGAAGTGGAAAACCATCCAGTCCGGTTAAGACTTTTTTCCGCCAAACGGAGCCAATTTTACCCGGCTCCTATACTCCGGGATGTAAACGTGCTGATAACCGACGGCCTTGAGCTTCTTGGGGTAACGTTATCAACTACCCTTAATTTCGGCTCTTACATTCAGGTAAAAGCACAACAGGCTGCTCAAAAACTGAGGATCTTAGCTAAGGTGAGGCGGTATTTCACTCCGGAACAGCTGCTCAACCTATACCAAGCGCAAGTTCAATCGTGTATGAGTACTGCTCTTATCTTTGGGATGAATCTGCCAAGTATCAGCTTGATGCTCTGGAGCCGATTGAGAGACGAGCCAAGAGGATCATTGGTGATGATGCGCTTGTTGAGTCAAAGCTCCAAAGCCTTGAGCATAGACGCCGAGTTGCTGGCCTGACGGTTTTTTATCGATTACACTTCGGTGAGTGTGCGTTGAGATTGCACCATTTAATTCCGCCAAGTTCGTTCCATCATCCCACTAGACGTACGGCGTTGCACCATTGGTACATGGTGGATATCCCACCCATTCGTACAAAGCGTTTTGGAAACACAGTCATTATGCGTACAGCTAAAGAGTGGAATTCCCTGCCGGCGTCGGTGTTTCCTGATAGCTACAACCTAGGGGTCTTTAAGTCAAGAGTGAATAGGTTACTTCTAGGCAAACGTGATCCATCGTAGGCCACATCATCACTTACCATCAGGTGAGAAAGTGGTCAAACGCGAGCCTTCAAATAATAAAAAAAGGACTTGTGTCATGTGGAAGGTGGGGACACCGTGGTGCCTGTCTAGTCAGTCCTCAAAAAGGGGACTTACCGCCATGATTATGGCGTGCCCACACCTGTGTCCCCTTCGTTGCTATTTACATAACTCTTTCAAACAATCCCACAGACCATCTCTAGGTCCATTGGTTGATGGATGAAAAGTTTTTTCTTTAAAGTAGAATCCTCGCCATGTTACCATGTTCGATGTTGGTTACAGTATTTCTTAGTATGTAGTGGTCACTTGTCATCGGTGTCAATTTACAAATAATGATAGGTACCTAACAGTATTGATCTTGGAACTTTGTTTCCAAACAATAGACAGTTATTGTAAGCAGGAAAACTGGAAAGTGATCATCTCCTTTTACGAAGCAGTCATGTGAGCGAAAGAGATAGCTGCAACTGGGAGGGAACAAATATCTTCACAACCCGTCGAAGTCACAGGGCGATTCCCAGCCATCGCAAGCGCTGGGCACGCCACAATCATGGCGGTAAGACCCTCTTTGTGGCGTGGCTGGAAAGACCTCACGGCGTCCTTACCTTCCGCATGACGCAGGTCCTCACCGGACATGGTTCGTTCGGGAGTTTCCTGCACCGGATTCATGCGGAAGTGACGCCCGGGTGTCACCACCTGTGCGGAACGCCCGGAGGACACGGTGGAGTACACAGTCGAGGTGTGCCCTGCTTAGGCGGAGCATCGCCGTGCCCTCGTGGGGACGATCGGTGGCGGAGACCTCTCGCGCCGGGCCTTGGTTGAGACCATTATCCGGAGCGAGGAGGAGTGGCAGGCGGTCGCCGACTTCTGCGAAGCAGTAATGCTCGCAAAGGAGGAGGCCGAACGCATAAGGCAACGGCGTTATCGCCGCCGCCGCTGCCGCCGGGATTCTGATCCTGATTTCCGGACACCGTAGGCGCGGACTTGCGGACAGTGAGCAATGGGTAGCTCACTGTCCGCCCGTCCGGTAACCAAGCCCAAGTCATCGACGGCGCGCACTGTTCCCGCGCGCCTCAAGGAGTTGTCAGCAACAGCAGGGACCCAGCTGGGTCGAAGCCTACTGGGGCCAGGGTTATCTGAAAGGGCGCTCGAGCCCCGGTATGAAGGCTAGAAGGAACGGGGCGGGTATTTTAGTCAGTAAGAGTTTGACAATATCTCCAGCTCCGCCCAAGAGCGGGAGATGTCAACGCATGATTTTTTCCCACCATAAAAAAGCCATCGCAAGCGCGGGTTTGCAGAAGACGAGCAATGGGTATAGCTCGTCGTCCACTCGTCCTATATGGACCTAGTCGAAGTCCTTGATGGTGCGTAGTATCACACGCACCCCTCAAAGAGATGTCGGTAAACCGTAGGGGCCGTAGTAACCTAGTATTGCCGATGCCTGCTAGAGCCATGGCGAAAGTATGACAGGGATATTCGTAGTCCTAAAACGCTCAAAGAACTTAGGTGTGGTTTTAGTCAATAAAATTCAGACAGAGAAGTCATTTGTAGATTTAGCACCTTAAAAACTAAACTTAATAACTGTCGGACTCTTTTTTGCGCGGAACCCTTCTTTTTTTTAATGATCTAAACTAGTGCTTGACTGCGATCCCACCTGATGGTAAACAGGTGATGCAATCGTTTATTCAATATTCAATTTGCCTCAGCCTCAATTTTACTAGTAGATAGCTAACGTTATAAGATATACCTTATAGCATCAGCTGCCTACCAGTAAGCTCCGTCAAAATCAGTACAGTCGTTTCGGTGATAAGCAGGAACAAACAGACAAAAAAGTTGTTTTTATCAATTTTTTTTGTATAGATTAAACTTACAAATGCATTTCGTAACAAAATGTTATTTTAATATTACAAACAGACACTTCAAATTTATTTGTATATGTTACCGTTAGGCATACAAGAACCACATCAGAAATCAGAAACGTTTATTTCAAATAGACCAGTTACAGGCACTTTTGAATTATCAAAATGTCGGTCAGTCAAACAAGTGAAGCTAAATTGCACGTTCCAACGAGTAGGTCTCTATGGAGAAGAACGTGCAAAAAACTCCATGGACACCCTTTTAAAATCGTATTGAGTTACATGAATCTTCGTTACATATTTCCTTTTTGCTTCTATTATGTGAACACAATGAAAATAAGTAATAAAAATTAAATATAATGGTAACAATAAAAATAGAAATTGAATAAGTCACTGGCAGCTAAGAGATGACCGGTCTCAACTGACGGCGCCGTTCACGAGCATGACGCGTGCATCAGTCCCACTCAGTTCAACCATTTTGAAGGGAGCCAAATGACCCAATAACACGTGCCACCATCAGCGAGACATTTTAGTGAGCATGACAATGACAAACATCTGCAGTAACATATAGATTATTGTTATAAGATCTGTTCCATGTTTATCTACAGTGGGAAGACAAGAAGAATAGTGGGAATACGAAGTCCTTCCTTGTAAATCTTGTGAACCTGATTCAATTATATTATCAATCAGTTTATAAACAAATTTTCAATATTGGGAAACCACTGATAAATCTTATACACCCATTCATTCATGAATGTGAATACAATATAAAAGCAAAATCAATTTATGAAAAAATAAACTATGTTTTACAAGACAAAGTTCCAATTCGTATTTTTAAATTCTATTTTACTTGAGTTATTACATTTCGCAAGTCAGTGTCAAGTTGTATTTTGATTTTACTACGATTACCGTCACGGATCTTGAGCGCTGGCCTCAAGTTGCGCAGAAGTCAAATATTTATAATAATAATAATAATTGGCTCGCCACGCCATCGTGTCATAGACGTCACTCGTGATTCGTTGCCTGCGTTGCTGCATGTATCTAACAACGAAGACGATTGGCTCTCCAATGTATAGAATGCGCAAAGCGATCCCCACTCTGACGCCGAGCGCTCAAGATCCGTTTCGGCAATTGTACAATTTGAAACATGTATCTATTCATGGAGTTATGATCGATATACCTCATCGCTTACCTTAAAGCGAGATATAAGAAAAGTTTGGGAATATTTGTGTCTGTGTTTCCTGATAGCAGGATAATTGTCGATTTTAAGTTATCGGACCACCAGGCGAACGGCGATGCACCACCATGGTTGGCGATGTAACATGGTTTTTTTTTTTTCGATGGGAAAAGTCATCCTATGACAACCCCCGCTCTTGGGCGGAGCGGGAGATAGTGTCAGACTCTTACCGACTAAAAAACCCATCCCGTTCCTTCAAGCCTTCATACCGGGGCTCGAGCGCCCTTTCGGATAACCCTAGCCCCAGTAAGCTTCGACCCGGCTGGGCCCTTGCTGTTGCTGACAACTCCTTGAGGCGCGCGGGAACAGCGCGCGCCGTCGACGACTTGGGCTTGGTCCGGACAGTTACCGGACGACCGGACAGCGAGCTACCCATTGCTTACTGTCCGCAACCGGTAACATGGTGGATATCCCACCTACACGCACAAAACATTTTGGGAACACATCCATTGTGCATGCAGCTAAGGAGTGGAATTCCTTGCCGGAGTCTGTGTTTCCTGATAGCTACAACCCGGGAATCTTTAAGTCGAGAGTGAATAGGTTTCTTCTAGGTAAGCGCGTTCCATCGTCGACCGCATCGTCGCTTTTTATCAGATGAGATAGCGGTCAAGCGCGAACCTATCAAGAATAAAAAAAGCAACAATCTAGGGGTCTTTAAGTTAAGCGTGAATAGGTTGTTTCTAGGCAAGCGTGCTCCATCGTCGACCACATAATCTCTTGCCATCAGGTGAGATAGTGTTCAAGCGCGAACGTATCAATAAAAAAACATATGTATAACAGAGATTTTTTTATGGTGGGAAAAGTCATCCAATGACAACCCCCGTTCTTGGGCGGAACGGGAGATAGTGTCAGACTAAAAGCCCACCCCGTTCCTTCCAGCCTTCATACCGGGCTCGAGTTCCCTTTCGGCTAACCCTGGTCCCAGTAGGCTTTGACCCAGCTGGGCCCCTGCTGATATAACAGAGATGTAAACCTTCTTTTGTTTTAAATCGGTTAGAAATAATAACAACAAAGTGACCATTTCTTACCTAATCTGATCGAATCATTTTTTTCTTTTCAGAATTGCAGTGCACATACAACTCATCGACTCATGGTGAGTAATAGTACTCATTTTATTGTGATTCAATTGATAAGGAACGATTACGTGTTTAAATGGAGTTTTAGTAATCGTATAGTTTGAGAACAGTAATACCTTGATCACACGTACCGAGTAAACGGGCGAGACAGTGCTCTCGGCCGAATAGTCGGTACGTATAAACAAAGCGCCGAGTGCTTGGCCGACCGAGCGCTTATCTCTACAGCTCGCTTACACCACTGTCTCGGCCAAGCAACATTTTTCTGTCTCGCCCGTTTACTCGGTATGCGTGATCAAGGCATTTATTCCTGAGTGACATAGGCTACATTTTATGCACGCGGGCGGAGCCGCTGGCAAAAACTAGTAGTGAAATAATTTTAAGCAAAACAAACCCGTTTTATTTAATCAGAAAATCGTTTGTAGTTTACGAAGCGTGTCTTTCGAAGTAATCATGACGCTATCGACTTTTATTACTGCAAACAAACATGTACGGAAAACCCCAATTGTGTTACGGATATTTACGTAAGGCGTATAGGCTGGGAAAATGTAAAGTCTATAAACATAGGAAATCTATACAAAATTAGTTTTAGGATTTGTTCCGTTTTAATACCACTCATCTAATACTACTGGTATTTGTTTAAACGTAATTTTATTACCTATTCTGAACGGAGACCACTCTTTAAATAATTAATTTAATGTACGAACCCATACCAGTGACTTGAATTTAGTACAGTCAACTCAAGTCAAACCTAATAAAATTTAGGTTTCCTAATATTTTTATACGATCGTAATATACAAAAACTTTCACTAACTAATCACTTTTTTTAGATATGTCTGAGGAAGCTATAATCAACCCTCAACATCTTGGGGGAAAACAGACACCATGACTTGCATAAAAAAAGTGGTGGCTTATTGTTATTTAGAGCAGGTTTGCAGTACACAGTTTATTATTAAACTAGACATTTGTTAAATAAATACGTTTTTTTTTGGATTTTATTGGAATTAAAGATCCTATACAAAGCATTTTGGCTAACTGTACTTTAGATCCTAGATCCTAGAGTTTTTTTTAGTATTAGTTGAAGCAATGGTATCCATTCGGAATAGACAATTTACACGGGTTCAAACAAATACCAGTGGTATTAGATGAGTGGTATTAAAACGGAACAAATCAATTTTAGTATATGCGAAACCCGAAACACGTGTCTAGTATTTTTACCCATAAATTTCATAACTGTATCATGAAAAAATACATGGACACCGGGCCATCCGGGTGACTGAGGGGAACGTTGTTTTGGTCCCGCACCCAGCTGTGCGCTAGTTCCTAACGCCTGCTATGACCTGCCGTGACCTGTGTCATGCTTATTCTCGATGGTGTCCAACTTGTGACCCTTTTCAAATATTTTTGGAAAAAAAATATAACATGATGAAAAAAAATTGAATTACTGATTCTAAAACTATATTTAGGTTTCACATATACTAATAATGTTGTAGATTGGCCTGTTTGCCTATAAAAGGCACCAGATAAACTTAAAATAAAGTAAATTGACCTTTTTATATATATATATATATATCATATATCAATATGGACCCTGTCAGGAAGAAAGTTAGAACTTTTAAAGGATCGTACTAACTTTACTAATTTTGCCAATTACCATTTCCTTGACTTAATAATGCTCCAATACAATAAAAACAAAATAAACTAGGAATATTGAGTTCAGCGCCATCTAGCGAGACCATGGCGATACTCGGGCTTGTAGCTTTAACCTCGAGTTTTTTTATCCGCTTACGTCAGATTGGTCCAACAAGTATTTTCATGGCCTATTCGCCAGTGTCGTGTATTTACTACTGGATAGTCTATCTCTATCAGCTCTTCAATCCCTATAGGTGACAGAAGAGCTGACGAGATGGTCGTGGATGTGCGAAACGCAAGTGTTTGTCCGATAGATGGATGATTAAAGGGTTAACGCATCAAACTAATCTAAGCCATCATCTGTCATTCCAGTCCCCAAGAACACCTCCTGCAGACAGAACTGAAGGCAGCATACAAGTCCGGAGAGATCTCCGACGGGCAGGAACCTCCGATAACACTGGACAAGATCAAGATCAAGCTGAAAGAGAGTGGGATCTTCAACTGGCAAGACCCCACTCTGACTGACATGGAGAAGAAGGAGATGAACAAGCTGTTCGATGCTGTTGAGATTATGGTGAGTTTTAATATTATAATGCCCGCCATACACGCTGGGGTATATCTAAGGCCTCTGCCTCGAATCTTGCGGGCAGCGGGGCGGCGGCGGTGGCAGCGCGGGAGCGGAGCGGGCAACGCAGACCCTTTTTCGAAACCAGCGGGCAAATCGCGCGGCAATATAGCGGCGTAGTGTGGTTTTCGTGGTTATATCGTCCAGATATTTGTTTTAATTCCTGAACAAAATGTCTAAACAACGGCGACAATATCTTTTTGATTCAAATTTATTCCTAACGGTCTATTTATGGTGAGCAAAAGAAGAAGTGAATGTCTACTATAGGACAAGGAAAAGGAAAGGCGAGTTGTATAAAAATTATGGAGAACAGAGACAATGTCCTGACAAATTCTACGACTAAAATGAATTGCAGAACACTGCAATGCAGACGCGCGGGCGGTCACCGCTTGACTGGCGCTCACCGCTCGTTGCCCGCCCCCGCTCCGCTGCCGCGCCGCTGTTTTCGTGAACCGGTCCATTTGATTTCACGCGTTAGATCCTACCGCTCCCGCGCCGCTGCCGCCGCCGCCCCGCTGGCCGCAAGATTCGAGGCAGAGGCCTAACAGCTTTACCGGAGCGTGTATGTTGCACAACTGTGTAGGTTTCCATACAAACTTATTTGACAGGTTTAAATGTGCAGGCAAACCTGTCCGATTTACCCTAGCGTCTATATGCTACCTTTAGGCTTAAGGATCTATTACACTACGCGTTATTCAGACTCGTTTTGTCTATGGTTCGACGTATCGCGCAGTGTAATAGGGGTTAGACTGTCTTTCTATGAATGAAAAATAGTACGAGTCGGAATATCGCACGCGATATTCAGCGCAGTGTAATAGGTCCTTTAGTTCCTTTACCAGATGTAAGAGCGAAACTGATTGATAGGGAGAAAATGTCGAGCAAGCTATTCCATATTGTTTAAAATACGATGGAAATTTGTTGTAAATATTGAATAGGTTACTTCTAGGCCAGCGTGCTCCATCGTCGACCACATCATCGGTTACAATTAGATATAGCAATGGGTAGCTCGCTGTCCGGCCGTCCGGTAACTGTCCGGACCAAGCCCAAGTCGTCGACGGCGCGCACTGTTCCCGCGCGCCTCAAGGAGTTGTCAGCAACAGCAGGGACCCAGCCGGGTCGAAGCCTACTGGGGCCAGGGTTATCCGAAAGGGCGCTCGAGCCCCGGTATGAAGGCTAGAAGGAACGGGGTGGGTCTTTTAGTCAGTAAGAGTCTGACACTATCTCCCGCTCCGCCCAAGGGCGGGGGATGTCAATGCATGATTTTTGCCCACCATAAAAAAAAAAAGGCCAGCGTGCTCCATCGTCGACCACATCATCGGTTACAATTAGGTCAGATAGTAATCAAAAGCGAGCATAACAATTATAAAATAAATAAATCAAACTACCGGGAACTACACGGCACTTCATTATTTTCTTATCGACGCGAAATAACTTAACGCTAAGCTAAATCTGACGATGTTAACCTAATGTTACGCTACTGCTTGCATATTAGTTGTAAGCTATAAATTGATTTTGTTACTGGTTATTAAAACTTTGTAAGTAAATAAAAAATGCAAACAATAATAAAAAAAACCGGTTAAAAATAGAAACTGTTGCAAAAACAAAAAAAAAAATGCAACCTGCATGCTTCGAATTTGGCCACCACACAAAAGTTGTTTTCGTGGGATTGTGCCGTATAAAAATTGTACACATCGGATTTGGTCACCGTATAAACGTTGTATACATTAAATTTGGCCATGTATAAAAGTTAATAATATTCCACAACTATCACACGACACCGTCTAGTCTCAAGCTAAGCAGAGCTTGAGTTATGAATACTAAACAACTGATAAACATACTTTATCTTTTTTATTTACTATTTCTAAATACATACATACTATAGATAAATAAATTACACCTAGATACAGAACGAATGACCGTGCTTATCATATAAACATTTGTCCTGGGTCGGAATCGAATCCACGACCGTCACTAACCACTAGACCAACAAGGCAGTCGAAAGACCAGAATGCTTCTCTATAAAAGTTGCACAGATCGGATTTAGCTAACCCATAAAGGTTGTACACATGGGATTTGACCACTCTACAAAAGTTGTACACATCGGATTTAGCTAACCCATAAAGGTTGTACACGTGGGATTTGACCACTCTATAAAAGTTGTACACATCGGATTTAGCTAACCCATAAAGGTTGTACACATGGGATTTGACCACTCTATAAAAGTTGCACACATCGGATTTAGCGAACCCATAAAGGTTGTACACATGGGATTTGACCACTCTACAAAAGTTGTACACATCGGATTTAGCTAACCCATAAAGGTTGTACACGTGGGATTTGACCACTCTATAAAAGTTGCACACATTAGATTTGGTCACCGTATAAAAGTTGCACATATTAGATTTGGTCACCGTATAAAAGTTGCACACTATACATCGGATTTAGCCATCCTACAAAAATTGTTCATAAACAGTTGTAAACGTCATCTTTACAGGTATCATCCCGCAACCGACAGCCATCTTCGGTCCAGAACATGTTCTCATCACTACGTCTGGTCGAAAGAGCGGTGAAAAAACAAGTCAAGGAGAGTCAGATATCTGAGACGCTCGCTTCGAAGTTCAACTGGGAGAAATTGTAAGTATGATTGATTGACTGTTGTTTATGTTGTTATGGTGCGTTTCACATAACAAGTTCCTTAGCCGTAATATTGGCAATACGGAAAAACAGTGTTGCTATATTTTAGGGACATTACTTTTAACAATTGCTTAATGATCTTCTTTTTTTTTTTTTCTTTTGAAAACTGTAAAAACTATATTTGAATTAAGTATACGACGCTAGGCTCCAATTCGATTGCAATTCTTTAAAATACCGAAAATGACGCGCCTCTCCATTAACACCTCACTTTTAGACCTGCTTTTTTTAGGATGGGAAAAAATGATCCAATGACAACCCCCACTCTTGGGCGGAGCGGGAGATAGTGTCAGACTCTTACTGACTAAAAGACCCACCCCGTTCCATCTAGCCTTCATACCGGGGCTCGAGCTGTCTTTCGAAACTAATCCAGGCCCCAGTAAGATTCGACCCAACTGGCCCATGCTTCCCTTTTAGACCTGCTTTTATTGAAATAAAATCCCATTCCTCTCATAATTTTCCAAAAAGTGGTGCGACTACCATTACAATCGCTTTCGTTTCGCCTTTTAGTAATTTTGCTAGAGTAGGCAACTCTTTTACTTTTTCTTTAGACAGACAGGAGCGCCAACATTACGACAAAGGAACTTCTCATGTGAAACGCACTATAATAATAAATCGTTTATTTCAGGTATTTTGGCCCATGGATCAGGATCTTACAGACTAACATATAATATATACAAGGTGTCGTTTTGAAGCTGCAAAATATTTCAGGAGGTAATTATGTTAGTGATTCTCGACCCGAATCAATAATAAAATGAGTAGATTTTTTTTTTCTTTTTTATGAAAATCGGTATGTGTGAACTACGTTTCTTAAAAAGCAGCCAGTCTGATACCTGCCTTATAACCGCGCTTTCTTTCACACACACAAACACGGAAAAATAAAGGGCGTTTTCACACACACTAACTCGCAACGATAGTTTCATAAATAATGTATCATCCAATCATCATCCCGCACGCCACACCCTAGCCACGCCCCCGCTGCCATCGATCAATCGAATTAGTTTAGTATAATTAAAAAATAAAATAACAAGTATTACTGATTATTGACCAGGTATCGTTTTTTCACATGATTATTTATGAGTTTTATTACAACCTCCTAAAATATTGTACAGTTTTAAAACTGCACCTTGTATAAAGTAAATTAAACACAATTTATTGTTAACAAATAAAACTTATGACTATGTTAGTAACACTCCACACTGCACTTATTCACTTTGTGCTGTTCTGTGGCACTTGTCCGCGGAAGTTGTTGAACTTGTCCGACGGAACACCACGCTCTGCGGCCAAAAGTCTTCCTTCAACATGAGGGGCAGAAAAGTTTTCAGGACTCGCACCACGAAAGCCTTAAAATTGACGTTACGGTGCGACTCCAACAGCTGTACCCTCAGTGCATACTTCGTCTTTGGGTGCACGTACTCCACAATGTCTTCCACCTTTGTGGTGTGATGCAGGAGGGAGATGTACACGGGAGTGTTCGGCTGGGCGGCACGCAGACTTACGCTAGAAGTAGCAGGTGCTATGCCGCAGAGATTCTTGTTGGTTCGCGTTCGATGCTTCCTCCTTTGCACCATAACGAAACCATCACTATTCTCTACATTGTTCTTTGCCTTGTCAGGCACTGGTTTCGAATTAGGAGCACTCGCGGTGACGGTAGCGAAATGCCTACAGGATTCGCTGGGGCTGCAAAAAGAGGCAGCGGGACGGGGCGAGCGACTCGTGCGGCGCTGCATGGAGGTGACCGGCACAGAGTTGCGACTCGGCAACCTCAGCAATCGATGTGTGCACTAAACGAAACTGCTGACGCGATTTCGGCAACAATATATCGAGGCCGGCTCCGTGACGCTTGTTTACGTTTAATGCATCGACTATTGCGAAAATCACTAAATTCCTTGCGCAAATCGGCGACGGTTTTCTGAAACGTATCTGACTTTGCTAGCACATCCGCGAGACTGGCCTTCAGAAAGACAATGTCTTTCAAAAGGCTTATAACATCGACGTGGTCGAAGGTGACTGGAGGGAGCTTATGCAGCTCCTTTGCCACAAACGTCGGCACGTTGTCAGGGTCGGTCTCCTTGAACAGCGTGATAATATCCTGCAGGCTTTTCTTAGTCCCGTCACGTCGGCGGGATGGCATCTGGTCGCGCTTATTCAGCACGCTGAACAGCAACAGCTTGGCAGCAGCTAAGTCCTCCTCGCTGAAGTTCGTTGCGCAGATCTGGCCTGCGGACACCTCGTCCATCACATTCAGCTTCTGCTGCAGGAACGCCAACAGCTCGTTCGCAACTAAATTCTCAGTCATGGCGAGTACTTACGAGCAACAGCTTGCGCTGCGCTAATCGGTATAAATATAACGTAAATGACACGCCCACATTGGCACGCGGCACAAGTGAGACTCAACTATACTTGTCCAGACGCCTCCTGCCGGAGGCTCTACGCGGGGATCGTTCGGTCCATGGCCCTCTACGGGGCGCCGGTGTGGGCGCCATCGCTGCAAAAGCGACCGGCGGCCATACTGAACGCCTGCCAGAGGGTCATGGCAATTCGGATGGTGCGGGGATACCGCATGATTTCCCGCGAAGCGGCGAGCCTTCTGGCTGGCCTACCACCGTGGGATCTGGAGGCAACAGTCCTTGCACACATGCACGACATGCGCGTGGAGATGCAACGCCGGGGTGAAAGTCCTCTGCCGCGACAGGTCGCGGCATGGCGGACAGAGCTCCGGCGGGATCTCATGGTGGAATGGCATCAGCGACTATCGCAACCCGTCATGGGCACGCCACAATTATGGCGATAAGTCCCCTCTTTGAGGCGTGGCTGGAAAGACCTCACGGCGTCCTTACCTTCCGCATGACACAGGTCCTCACCGGAAATGGCAAGTTCGGGAGGTTCCTGTTCCGAATTAAAGCGGAAGTGACGCCCGGGTGTCGCCACTGTGCGGAACGCCCGGAGGACACGGTGGAGCACACAATCGCGGTGTGCCCTGCTTGGGCGGAGCATCGCCGTGCCCTCGTGGGGGTGATCGGCGGCGGAGACCTCTCGCGCCGGGCCCTGGTCGAGGCCATGGTCCGGAGCGAGGAGGAGTGGCAGGCGGTCGCCGACTTCTGCGAAGCAGTAATGCTCGCTAAGGAGGAGGCTGACCGCATCAGACAACGGCGTTCTCGCCGCCGCCGCCGGGATTCCGATCCCGATTTCCAGCCATCGTAGGCGCGGGCTTGCGAACAGTGAGCATTGGGTAGCTCGCTGTCCGGCCGTCCGGTAACCGTCCGGACCAAGCCCAAGTCGTCGACGGCGCGCGCTGTTCCCGCGCGCCTCAAGGAGTTGTCAGCAACAGCAGGGACCCAGCCGGGTCGAAGCCTACTGGGGCCAGGGTTATCCGAAAGGGCGCTCGAGCCCCGGTACGAAGGCTAGAAGAACAGGATGGGTTTTTTAGTCAGTAAGAGTCTGACACTATCTCCCGCTCCGCCCAAGAGCGGGGGTTGTCATAAGATGATTTTTCCCATCGAAAAAAAAAAAAAAAGACTCAACTATACTTATGGAATGAAAATGTATGAAACCCGTCGTTGTGACGGCAGGCCTGAATTTCAAAATATGCTTTCTTATTATTTGTTTATGCGTTCTATACTCTGTTCAAAATAGATTAAGACATTTATGAAAATCATTTATCTTAGAATAATCACTATACGTTCAACCGATTTTGACCCATCATCGACCACATCATCGCTTACTATCATGTGAGATGGTGGTCAAACGCAAACCTATCAATAAAATATATATATATATATATATACAAGGTGTAAGGGACAGCCCTCCACAAACTTTAAGGGCTTGCTCAGTAGACGAAACTGAACTACCTTCCACAAATTTTTTTTTCAGGAAACGAAAAAAAAATTCGGCCTCTCCATACAAAATGATAAACTTGATTGGACAATTTGTCTGAATATGGGTCGAACCTTAGAGACGCTATAATGTATACATTTGTGCCCGTTTCGCTTGACACAGACATAGCCAGAATCGGAGTTTCAGGAAAATGCATACTCCCAGTTGGCGTTAGCTCCCGCTTCCAGCACCAAGAACGGGCCGTTAGTTGGTGGATAAGACGTTTCAGATTTCTCTAGTTTACTAAACTCATTGTTTACAGATCTAGCAGACAGAGGCGGGAGAAATCAAACTTCACTCTAGACAAAACTACTAAGATGAGAGTTTTTAATGTACATTAATAGGTACATAACTATTTAAGTTTACGATTAAAAATAAACTAGTGTTGTATCGTCTGGAATTAGGTACCTATTTTTAATTAAGCTAAATAATAGATATTTTTTAAATAAGTTAATCTTTTTGCAAATTCGGAGCAAAAAGTATCAATATTTTTACTAAAAACAAATGTTCACCTTCACAATGTCAATGTGATTGATTTATAAAGACCGTTCCACAATAACATACCAGTAAAATCATAGTTCTAGATTGATGCAAGTCTGTAATATAATATTTAATTTTTTTACTGATGTATGATATTTTTTTTACAAATAAAGATAGAAAGAAAATATGTTTTTGGTTTTATTTTAAAACTTCCATTTGAAAATCTGTTTCACTTATTCGAATTTTTGATTAGTTTTAGTAGTATTTCATTTGACGTCGTGACTCCTCCTCCAATTTCGGTTCCGATGGCAGTTCCAGTTCCGATTCCTGTTCCAGTTCCAATATCCGTTCCGTTACAGACCTAATCTGTACCTCTATACAAATATCCTAAAAGAATGACTAGTACATACCTTCTCCTGTTGTGGATGTTCAGTGTTGTGTTGTTGTTGCTGTTGTTGCGCGCGCGACGCCGCCAGGGTCGCCAGCTCCGACA
The DNA here is from genome assembly GCA_929112965.1 of Mythimna albipuncta. Classification (NCBI taxonomy): domain Eukaryota; kingdom Metazoa; phylum Arthropoda; class Insecta; order Lepidoptera; family Noctuidae; genus Mythimna; species Mythimna albipuncta. The sequence continues at coordinate 14,720,574 of OV815982.1, forward strand.
TGTTCACGTACAGGGCTTGAGGCATTTCTGAGGGGAAATTATTAATATTACTGAAGACTCAATAGTCTTAGCTAATTTTGTTTCACGTTTTTCCGCACTGAGCGAACTGCATCATCATTTTAGCCGATAGACGTCCACTGTTGGACATAGGCCTCCCCCAAGCGTCGCCACATCGAACGTTCCTGTGCGTCTCGCATCCATCGCGAACTGCATGATAACTGTTAAATATTTGGAATATCTAAACTTAATCTTATGGCCATTTATTTGCTAATTTATTATTTATAGACAAGGAGTCAGTTACTGAATTGAGAATTTGCAATTAAGAACAAAAATAAAAATCTTAGACCATCTATCCATTTTAGCCACTATTTTCGAATATTAGTATACCTTTAGTAAGATGCGGCGGTAACGACGAAGGTTTGCTCGGCTTGAACTCCTGTTGGCAAGTGTTGGCGTTGCCCGACTTGTTGGGCACCGCCGGACGCTCCAGTGATGAACATCTCTGTGGAAAAACCATCGAAATAATTGGGGGCTTTTTTTAATCATTTTTTAACCCCTCCTTCTCATTGGTGATACGTGGTGAGGTTTAACACTTATCCTCCCTCCTCCCCCTAACATCAAGTATATTTCTACTACCTAACGATTGCATCACCACTTACCATCAGGTGGGATCGCAGTCAAACACTAGTTTATATCAATAAAAAAAAAATACATTCCTATAGTCTATATGCGTAAAAGTAAATAGTGACTGATGTCAGGGCAACTGTAAGGTATATTCACCTGTTCAAACATTTTTATGACCCAATATTTTTAAATACAAATATTAAGAAATGACGTCTTAAAATATTTACTTATTTAGTACATGGTGGACTCTCAATTAACAAAAACAACAAAAAAGAAATCACTATCGAACATAATCAGATTCGTTAGAATTTTTACTTTTATTTTGATGAAAAGGTAAGGTATTCATTTTCTAAATTACTTCAAAGTTGAAGGGCTTACCCTTTCGAACGTCGAAAAAAACGTCGTTAGAAAATCCTGTTCACATTGACAAGTTTCAATGTGAACACGACTTTCTACTTTACTATGCTCTAATTGGCCAAGTGGCTAATCAAAGTGACAACAATAAGTTAGCAGCAGGTGCGGCACGCGGGTGCCCAGCGGAGTACTGCGGAGCGACACACATAACTCACCGTGGGCAGCGGCGGGCGCGCGTATATCTGGTTGTCTCGCGCCGACACCTCGTGCTCCGACACGGAGAACGTGTGCACGCTCAGTGCGGCGCGCGGGTGCCCGCCCGAGTACGCTGTGGACGAATAACATTGAATATTATTTTGAAAGATAACATGTTTTAATATAAAAATGCCGTTTTCTAGGTAACGGCATTATTGGTGGGATAGAATTCGACGTCTGAGGCTTTAACGAATTTCTTTTTCTAGTCTGCAAACGGGGGCGGGGGTCGGACGGAGCGTGTCGGACATAAGAACTTGATTAATAGCACACAGTGGACACGCGGCGCGGGGGCGACATGCGAGCTACTGGCGCCGCAGTGCGGTTGTAACCCGCATGGAAGCGGACATCTCTAACTACAGGCCGATCACGAACATTGGTCCTTCGAGCCGGATCAATGATCGCGACAACAAATCGTAGTGGAGTAAAATTAAAACTGATTGGACTGGACTGTTATACAGTCCACTCAGCTTTCATAATGAAATTACAATGTTCGGTTGAATATAGAAAAATTAGAAAATAGACGTTAAAAGAACGCGTAACTCCCAAGCGTGCGTGGAGGCGTGCAACAGCTGACTGGAAATCATCACTGCACGGTGATGTTGAGAGCGGCAGTCTCAACAATAGGCAAGGCCACAAGAAAGATGAACCAATGAAGTTCTCAAAGTGACCGGTCACAAATGGCGTACACTAGCAAAATATCGGAAAAATTGGCACAAACTGGAAGATCCTCAATCCGAAATTTCATCAGCCTTAAATACAAACAAAATAAGCTTTACCTGCTGAAATAGTATGAGGTCTGCCTCCCATGATGGCAGAAGCTGCCCTCTCGAACTGTGCTGTGTCTTTCAAATCTGGCCAAGTTGCCGATGCTGTGGAATTTAACCATTCAATCGTGATAATTACAGACACAATTGAAAGACAATAGGTGCGCGAACGCCGGCGTTCGCTTGGGGTTTAATGAATTAAGTAAATTCAAAATAAAATCGCCTATGTACGTTTTTGGAAATAAGTGTATAGCAAAGCATAGTTGGCCTTATAATGTTCCCACTGCTGGGACTCAGGCCTCCTCTCTAGGAGAGGGAATGGGCTGTAATCCATCACGCGGGCCCAGTGCGGGTTGGTGAATGTCAAATGTCTTCGAATTTTTTGGTTCTAGGTCATGTCGGTTTCCTCACGATGTTCCTTCACCGTTTTGAGAGCAGTGGTGATAAAACAAATTACATAAAGTAATGCGCCTGGCTGGGTTTGAACCTGCGACCTACAACTCGTAAGTCGGGACCACTGCTCTGAAATAAGTGTAATAATCCAAAATTAAGAATGAATTGTAAATTTTTGATGTGGAACGTAAGAAAGCGAATCATTGTCGATCTTCTAACCCGTAACTCTTGTTCGTTAACTCTGTAACGTTACTGTACTACCGATATGTACAGACTACAACTAGACTAGGACTGACCTGCATTGCTGATGACGTCACGCACATCGTCGGCCAACTCGTCCTCGATGTGGCTCTTCGCTTGGGTTATACATTCGCTGCTAACGCTCTGATTGTCGGAACCCTGCAATTTTAGCAAATAAACAATATCAAATATACACACGTAATACACGCATTTTTGAAACGAAAATGTCTTTAAGTGCGATGAAGTTTATTTTGTGAGTATACACCCTTAAATTTTGATCGTTATAATCCCGTGGAGGGTCGATCCGGTACACGAAACACTATCGATTTGTAATCGTCAGCTGAGCGAGTCCAATGACTTATAGGTAGTAGTCGGCGTCGCGTACATACTACCTACAGATCATTGGACTCGCTCAGCTGACGTTTTCTTAAAGAAATTAATTTCGTACATGCGTAAATTTTTTGCTTTATTTTTTAATGTTATCTTTACAAATCGATAGTGTTTCGTGTACCGGATCGACCCTCCACGGGATTAAAGCGATCAAAATTTAGCGGTGTATAATGAGTCTGAGCCGTCACGCTCAGCCATGTAACGCTCGTTCTTCAAAAAATACAAAAGTTTTTATTTCACATATGCCTACATGAGCACTTATAAAACGTCAGAAGCTAGTGCACGGTTCCCAATTGGTCGTTTCCTATGGGGAAGAACCGGCGAGAAACTCCATGGTTAGGGTAAGATCGGCTCGAGTCGACTAAGGGAGCGAGAAAAATATAGTGAACGCGTGATACTTTTATAATATGTAAGGGAGTGAAAACTTATTCAGGGGCACTGAGCACTATATTTCGTGAGTATTGAATGAGACCGAGTCTTCACGCTCAGATATGTAACGCTTGTTCGGCTAAGATCGGCTCGAGTCAACTAAGGGAGCGAGATAGATATAGTCAACGCGTGTTACTTGATTTTATAATAATGTAAACTTGTTTTGGCGCACTGAGCACTTTATTTTGTAAGTAGATATCGAATGAAACTGAGCCGTCACGCTAGCTCGGGTAAGATCGGCTCAAGTCGGCTAAAAATTACCCGAACATTTTCGATTTTGTATATTAATTTCGCGTCGATAAAATTTTGACATATGTCGTCTGGAAAAAAAATAAGTATCCTCAATTGAAAATGAGCAACGTTTTAACAGCGTAGTGCCATATAAATTGCATACACCGTTATATAATAACATCTTTTTTTGCACTAAGACATGGAAAAATCGATATTTAAAGTAGATACAAATTTTATAAATTAAAGAAAAATAAGCTCAAAACTCTAATTTATTCAATCAAACCTCTAACTATAATCTAATCAAGATTTAAAATGCAATAAACATTACCAAACTACTTTTTAGGGTTCCGTAGCCAAATGGCAAAAAACGGAACCCTTATAGATTCGTCATGTCTGTCTGTCTGTCTGTCTGTCTGTCTGTCTGTCTGTCTGTCTGTCTGTCTGTCCGTCCGTCCGTATGTCACAGCCACTTTTTTACGAAACTATAAGAGCTATACTGTTGAAACTTTGTAAGTAGATGTATTCTGTGAACCGCATTAAGATTTTCACACAAAAATAGAAAAAAAGCAATAAATTTGGGGGGTCCCCATACATAGAACTGAAACTCAAAAATTTTTTTTTCATCGAACCCATGCGTGTGGGGTATTTATGGATAGGTCTTCAAAAATGATACTGAGGTTTCTAATATTATTTTTTTCTAAACTGAATAGTTTGCGCGAGAGACACTTCCAAAGTGGTAAAATGTGTGTCCCCCCCCCCTCTAACTTCTAAGATAAGAGAGTGATAAAACTAAAAAAAAATATATGATGTACATTACTATAAAAACTACCAACGAAAATTGGTTTGAACGAAATCTAGTAAGTAGTTTTTTTTTAATGCGTCATAAATCGAAAAAAATACACTATTATTAAAACATCGATCAAAGTTACAACACATTACAAGAACTTTTATATTATGTTACTTGCTGCTACGGAACCCTTCATGGGCGAGTCCGACTCGCACTTGGCCGGTTTTTTACCTTACCTGCCGTCGTCTAGCCTCCTGGTGTCTGCCCAGTATTGACTTCATGATCAAGAATCCGATTTCAAATAACAAAAGAATGAGTACGGAAACTGCTAGCTTGATAATTACTTACCTACGACCTGAATTTCAGGTTATTCGTCTAATAATATTATATCATAGAATTAAAAACTTATTGAAATCGTGATTAACAGAAATAGTTAAATCTATAATGGTTGTGATTTCGTGATGTTTTTATAAAAAACATTAAGTTTTAAATCTTTCTACAGATTTGAAAATTGCAGGTACTCAGTAGGTACAGTTTAGCACAATAAAAAAAAATGGTGCATGGAACAAAAACACGTGAAGGCTTTTGTTTGATCTTCGGAAATAATCTGTTGATAGATTGACTGACTGATTGATTGATTGATCTACATTGGATGTTTGCTGCTCTGTGATGAGTCTGCTCACTATCGTGTGATTTTGAAACATCGAAATCGTTCTGATAAAAAAGTTTTTTTTTATTGATATAAACTAGTACTTGACTGCGATCCCACCTGATGGTAAGCAGTGATGCAATCTCTGATGGTGAGGCGCACTAGTTTATATGCCTATTGCTACTGCAGTCGTAAACACCATCAAGACCCATCCACCCCCCTGTAGTGCTTACGTAATACTTCAATGGCCCTTTGTACGCCGCCTGCCAAAATCCAGTGAGCACGCTATACCCTATGGTCGTATATATTCACACTGAGCACAGTGTACCCTATAATCGTATGTGTTTACACTGAGTACAGTGTACCCTATTAGTCATATGAATTTACACCGAGCACAGTGTACCCTAAGTAGTATGTATTTACACTGAGCACAGTGTACCCTAAGTAGTATGTATTTACACTGAGCACAGTGTACCCTAAGTAGTATATATTTACACTGAGCACAGCGTACCCTATAGTGGTATGTATTTACATTGTCAACGTAGAGCGAGCGTCGCACGAGCGCGTCCTGCGAGCGGAAGCCGGAGTCGGCGCTGCACACGCTCGACAGCCGGAAGCCGGGCTACGGGAATAATAGCAACATAACAAGTGTACAAGCAAAACAATAAAAATGTGGATGAAAACAAAAATCTATAAGGAACATACTTCTTTCCTATTGACAATCGATTATCACAGATCGACTGTCACATTAATAAATAAAAAAAAACAATTTATTGACCAAGTGAAAGAAAATAAATCAAATCTTCCATTGTGGTATTAGAATTCTCCACGCGATTAGAACATAAACAACAGTCTAAAATCAGTTATCGGACATTTCCCCAGACCAGACATCGTGTCTGATCAGGGCAACCCTGGTCGGAGAATCTACACTTTTGGTGTCGGAGGTTCTTTATTTTATACGGAGGTTTGCGGGACTTGACACCCTATTAAAATAGTATGTATTTTACTGATTAACATAAAACTAAATTGAGAATCTTAAAAACTTCAACCGTAAATACGATATTTACATACATTACTTTTCGAGGGAAACAAGTGACTGTCGGATAAAAAAGAAAAATGTTCCTTAGGTAAAAATAAACCGAAAATTGGCTAAGAAAAAAATATTAAAAGCTAAATTTCAATGTTTAAAGCAGTTGGAAAATGTCTGATCAATGAAGTTAGTATTACTGCAGACGTGAGATATATCCAGTCTTCCAAGCCTTGAGCACAGGCGTAGGTATTTCCACCATCGCGATTTACGGCGAGTATCCACCCTTATGTTGTTGAAACCTCTACAGTCCGGACTAAGCGTTTCACCTCGTCGTATAAACGACGTACATCGAAGGACTGGAACAATTTGCCTGCTGCGGTCTTCCCGTCGGTTTATAATTTGATCGTTCAAAGTGAATAGGCTCAAAAACTAGTGCGTCTCACCATCAGAGATTGCATCACTGCTTACCATCAGATGGGATCGCAGTCAAGCACTAGTTTATATCAATAAAAAAAAAACCTATTTTACTGTACTGTGTTTATTTTGTTCAACCGATTTTGACTTTTATTGCGTTGGTGGCATGACAAATGGTAGTTCCAGTAAATAGTCGGTATTATAACCACTTTTTTTTAAATAAAATATGCCTTAAGTATTTTGTACCGGCCAACCAATGATGGTGAAAAAAACATAATAAATGCATAACATTATGAAAAAAAAAAAAACTAAATAATCAGCTCTATAATTTTCCCACTGCTGGGACTCAAACCTCTTTATGAGACGGAATAAGAGGTTATTCGCGACGCGGAGCTATTTTTTTATTATATAAACCAGTGCTTGGCTGCGATCCCACCTGATGGTAAGTGTCTTCGAATTTTTAGTTCACAAAGTTTTCCTTCTCCATGTGTTGATGAAATACATAACAAAAAAAATACGTCTGTCTTCTACGATGTTTCTCACACCACTGAGCTTATCCAGTCCAGTTTTTCGTCCAGGCAATAGGTACAGGTCGCGCGATGAATCAAGATCGCTCGGCAAAAGTGGAAGGGGCATGCGCAGTATTCAATTTTAAGGTCTATTTGGCGACGTACGGGCGGGTGTGCGCCGTCGGCGACACGTCATTGGTAGATAGAGTCGCTCTTCAATTCCCGCGTTGCGTTCTCGCGTCTCATTGGATACTGTTGTACTTGGGTACTGTAGCGTACAGCCTGTGTTATCGTATTAGTAATACGTAGTCGTAAAAAAAAATGGTTAAAAATAAAGTTTTAAAACGGCTAGCCAGAAAACTGAAACTAACGAAATTATTATTTTTTATTTTTATTTATAAAAAAATATTTTTTCTGAATTACCTACTTCAAGATAAGGGAAAAAAAGGGAGTTAGTGATAGCGTGACGAGTAACAGGACAGAATGGAAGAAGAAAAAACGTGTTGCGCCGACCTCAAATAAAACGGGACTAGGGCAGGAAGAAGAAGAAGAAGATAAATTACAAGCAAAAACTAGTGTTATTATAAGTTATGATACTAAGGTTTAAACATACGAAATTAAAAATAAAATCCTAACATACTAAGAATTTCTGTGCGTAATTGTACACATGCGCTGATTGCCCCCACTACTTTCACCGAGCGATCTTAATTCACCACGCGACCTGTAACTAGGTAGTAGGAACCTAGATAAATATTGTCTATAACCGAATATCATCATAATATGTTGGAAACATGCTCCAACTGCAAATGAGCGTGGTATTACGTTTGTATGGAAATTCATCCGTCGCCGGCCCCTTAAGTCCGACTTTGTACAGTTTTATGTAGATATATAGAAAACCTTCTTCCTACAGACATTTTCCAACTGCAGAAAACGTAAAAGCGATACAAAACTCAACTTCTAAATGACTTCTACAAAATTTATGAAACAGCTAATTAACTCCAGTAAAGTCTATCACTCCACGCGACATATAAATATAGTATACCTGTGACAGACAGTGCTGCGAGTCACTGTTGGGCGCGGGGATGGTGCCCGCGGACGACGCGTTCGATATCGGAGTCGAGCAGCTCACTGTGGAGCTTGATACACCTGGAAAGAGAGGAATTTTATTAGATACTCTAGTTTTATATTTCGACTACTTCTATGATTATTATTTTATAGGATTCTATGGTTAAACTTTCAATCGTGGAAATTACAGACACAATAGAAAGACAATAGGTGCGCGAACGCCGGCGTTCGCTTGGGGTTTAATGAATTAATGCCATAATTTATTTTTAAATAAATGTCGGTTGGTTTTGAGGATAGGTAAAAAAAAGCAAAAGGAATTCGTGAAGTATTTTAGGCATTATAAATCTACACTACTATAATAAAGAGGTAAAATTTGTTTTTTTTTTGTTTGTGCAAAATGAAGTACATACATGAGATTGTCTTCTGTACCTATCTAATTTGTGCCAGTGTGTCGCGGCATACACTGAGGAACACTGCACTAAAGGACCATCTCGTAGTATCTTACCGTGCTGCTGGTCGGAACACTGCGAGTTGAGCGAGGATATGGACGTGAGCGACGACTTGCGGCTGCCGAGGCGGGACGATGTGGACGGCGAGTGTGGTGCAGAGCCGCTCTCAGCCCAGCCCGAGTAGCATGACTTTATGTCGCAGATTACCTGGAACATGGTGCCAAGGATGTTAGGATGTGGGGTCAAACTAATATTTATCATCAGTCTTTTTAATGTTCCCACTGGTGGGACTTAGGCCTGCTCTTTAGGAGAGGGAATGGGCCGTAATCCACCACACGGGCCCAGTGCGGGTTGGTGAATGTCACATGTCTATCATGTATGTTGCATGTCGAGGTGGAGAAGCTAGGAAGATGTTGAAATGATACCGCTGCATATAGGTTAAATTAAATAGATATATTAATCGGACCAAAGGTTTAGAAGTACTAAGAAGCGAGGGAGCACACGCGATGACCGCTGATCGTGTACTGAATGCTTAATAAATTAGTGAGTCCTAGCAGTGGAAACATTGGCTGATTTCCTCTTTTTGCTTTTAAAGCACCAGCCTTTTTATTGTTCCCACTGCTGAGACTCAAGCCTCCTCTCTAGGAGAGGGAATGGGCCGTAATCCACCACGCGGGCCCAGTGCGGGTTGGTGAATGTCACATGTCTTCGAATTTTTGGTTCTAGGACATGCCGGTTTCCTCACGATATTTTCCTTCGCCGTTTTGAGAGCAGCGGTGATGAAATAAATTACACAAAGTAATGCGCCTAGCTGGGTTCGAACTCGCGACCTACAACTCGTAAGTCGGGGCCGTTACCACTCGGCCACCACTGCTCTCAAGCAGTTTTAGAGCAATAAATGAAGATATTTACCTGTAAACTGGCAGCAGGTAACGTCCTAGGTTCCGCTGTGTGTCTAATGAGCTGCTCCGTGCCTTCTTGTAAGTGACCAACCTCCGCTAGCATTGCCACTTCCGATTCCTGCAAAAATGTTTATTGGTAAGCTTGAGAAAGTGATGATGACGTCAGGATGCAGTTAGAAGACTGCGCTGACGTTCATAGACGAGGGTCACCATTTAGGAAGAACATCAGCAAAGATAGGCTATATTAGTTAAATTACAGCACATGAACGCAACTCGTAGTTGCACTAAATCAGAAATCAATCACCGCAGCCAAAATCGGCTAGGGAGTTTATAGGGTGACTGGCAATTAGTGTACGATACTTAAACACGTGATTGTGCTCATGATAACCAACAACTTTTACTAAGGGAACAAACATGAAATCGCGAAAAAAAATCAGCTGTTCAATACATTTATGTTTGCCTAATGTACTGAACAGCTGATATTTTATATTTTACCGCGATTAAAATTTTGGTGCAATGCGCTTTAAATTTTTTAGCTCTTACGTGGCGTCATAATATCACTACAGGTGTTAAAACTAAGATCATAATAACGCCACAGCAATTTCATAAAGATATTCCTTTGATCTGTTTGAAACAGTTTATAAACGATTATACCACTTAGTTTATCATCAAGACTCACCACTACGGGGTTGAGCAGCGACACGAAGTGACAGAAGCGGCTTCGTTCCTCGATGAGCGCGGCCTTCACCGCCTTCTCCTCCATGTCTTCCAACTGCTGCTTGCGTTCCTGTATATCCTGAAAACCGAAATTCACTCAGAATGAGAGTAAGTGAGAGAGAGAGGAAGAGAAAGAATAGAAGGCATTAACATCTATACCTATATGTATATGTAAAAATGAATCCCTATTTCCTTGGTCACGCCATCACACGTGAACGGCTGGACGGATTTCACTAATTTTTTTTTGAAGTGAAAACTTCTTTAGCGGCGTTGAGCACTTTTTCTGTAATGGGTAAAAAATCTTAAACTCGCGTCAGGACACGTGACCTGATCGAAAAAGCGTAAGACGGATGGAGAGTATTTAATGTAAAATAATTGTAATAGTTTTAAAGTGTTAAATTTTTAATGTAATATAAATTGTCATGTTTGTGTACGATAGCGCAATAAATGAATATTGTATTCTACCACATAAATGATAGTAGGTACTTTTATACTGATAAAGCAATTGGTGCAAAATTATTCCCTAACCATTCCAAAATATCAAACATGCTCAACGTTAACAATCAAGTTTTCACTTCTGCCGGCACTCCCGGAGTGCAACCCGTCTTTTTTTTTTTTGTGTTTGTTATTGTGAGGTTCTCAAGGAATAAGGTGATTAAAATTAGGGTAGTATAGGGTAGAGTAGAGTAGGGTAGTGTAGGGTAATGTAGGGTAGAGTAGGGTGGAGTAGGGTAGAGTAGAGTAGGGTAGAGGCGCCTGAGCTCTGCTCAAGCACGCTTGCACTCCCGAGCGTGTTCGCGACTCAGCGCGCCGGTCGAGCAGGCGCCGCGACGCCATTCGTCGGCTCGCTCCAATAGAGCCGCAAAAATAAGAAGCATACCGGCCATGCACACGTCAGTACGTCGTTTAGCATCAGCCGGTGCCCTTCTCTTCTTCCTCGCATGCCGCTGAGCCTCAGTGACTCGGCGCCTGAGTGCTGCTCGAGCTCGCTTGCATTTCACTGCATGCTCGTGACTCAGCGCGTTGGAGCACTCAACGCGACGCTATTCATGTCTTATAGCTGACAGAAGCACAAAAAGAAGAATCATACCTGCATGCACACGTCAGCACGTCGTTTGGCATCAGGCGGTGCCCTCCTCGCCTTCCTCGCATGCCGCTGCGCCTCAGTGACTCGGCGCCTGAGTGCTGCTCGAGCTCGCTTGCATTTCACTGCATGCTCGCGACTCAGCGCGTTGGTTGAGCACTCAACGCGACGCTATTAATGTCGTATAGCTGACAGAAGCACAAAAAGAAGAATCATACCTGCATGCACACGTCAGCACTTCGTTTAGCATCAGCCGGTGCCCTTCTCGTCTTCCTCGCATGCCACTGCGCCTCAGTGACTCGGCGCCTAAGTGCTGCTCGAGCTCGCTTGCATTTCACTGCATGCTCGCGACTCAGCGCGCCGTTTGAGCACTCAACGCGACGCTATTCATGTCGTATAGCTGACAGAAGCACAAAAAGAAGAATCATACCTGCATGCACACGTCAGCACGTCGTTTGGCATCAGGCGGTGCCCTCCTCGCCTTCCTCGCATGCCGCTGCGCCTCAGTGACTCGGCGCCTGAGTTCTGCTCGAGCACGCTTGCACTCCCGAGCGTGCTCGCGACTCAGCGCGCCAGTTGAGCAGGCGCCGCGACGCCATTCGTCGGCTCGCTCCGATAGAGGTGTTATTAACGTGTCCATTAGGGCGCTGGAAAGAAGACAATTACAAGTTAAATTGATAGTTGATCACAAGAAGTTTTCAATGGCATCTTAGCCGAACCGTATCTGTAGTGCAGGAAAAGTTTTATATTATTTTATAGTAATGAGATACGATGGGATTAATGTCGCCGCGTTACGAAAATTACGTTTATAAAAAAAAATTAAATAGACGTTGGGCTGCAGGATTGATCGACAATGGTATAGTCAGTAAAAGTCTGACACTCCCTTTCAGAGTGATACTACTTTAATGTATCCATAGATTTGATACTGTATCTTTCAACTAGCTTCTGCAGCGATTTCGCTCGTGTGAATGCAGGTTCTTTATATAAACTTCAGACCCCTGTTTCATCCTCTCAGGGGCTTTTCGCTCGTGTGAATGCAGGTTCTTTATATAAACTTCAGACCCCTGTTTCATCCTCTCAGGGGCTGAATTTTGAAAAATCCTTTTTTAGTGGCCACCTACGTCATAAAAGGAAACCTTTTGCAAAATTTCACACTACTGGGTCTAGCCAGTTGTTTCGGCTGTGCGTTGATATTGTCAGTCAGTCACTTTATCCTTTTATATAGGGTGACTGGTAATTAGTGTACGATACTTAAACACGTGATTGTGCTCATGATAACAAACAATTTTTATTATGGGAGCAAAGCCGAAATCGCGAAAAAAGAATCAGCTGTTCAGTACATTAGGCAAACATAAATGTACTACTGAACAGCTGATTTTTTTTCGCGATTTCAGTGTTGTTCCCATAGTAAAAGTTGTTGGTTATCATGAGCACAATCACGTGTTTAAGTATCGTACACTAATTACCAGTCACCCTATATATCGTTCAGTCAACGATATCCATCGGGTCATATGGTTATGAAAAAAAAAACAATAATACCATATTAACTCACTGTTTCCACAGAAGACTCTAATAGCATTTAAAGGTTATTGTATATATCGCCTTTCCTTTAAGGTAAGAGTAGAAAGGCACGATAACGTATACTATTAAAAGGATATTATATCTCTGTCTCCGGACTGGGTCAAGTATATGTGTAGGCGGCATATAGTTGTTACTATTGCGTAATGAAATTGTCTTTTTTGGAAAGTTATCGTCGTAGATGAGTTTTCAAACAAATCGAGCCAAAAAATTAGATAAATTCCAGTACTCAATTCCTTGAATCGACTCTACTTAATAATCTCTATCCGTTGGTTGGTATTGCTCCACCTGATGTACGTAAGGATGACGCAAATGAAACGAAAATACAAGAATCCGATTCCCGACTTCGCCTCTTCGAACACAAAACAGCCCTAAGTAGGCTTAAGCGGATGCAACTCGACATACATTTCCACTGTTTCTCATACAACCGCTCTTACGCGATTATGATGTTATCACACATTTTTCTTTAGATATTTTGGAAACACAGTATCTTGGGGATATTATCTAGGCTTCCATTGAAATCAATGTATAAAATTGTGTTAAACTAATCCAGTAATGACTTCTGAAAATTTGCTATTTTTCATGAACTTCTATCTTCTTTTCTGGCTATTATAACATCAAGCTACGACCCATGGAAGAAAAGCAGTCATCATAAATGCACGTGACACGGCGTTTCGACAGCGGTACCCATACGTACAAAGCTTTTTGGGAACACATTCATTATGCGTACAGCTAAGGAGTGGAATTCCCTGCTGGAGTCTGTTTCCTGATAGCTATAACCTGGGGGTCTTTAAGTCAATCGTGAATAGGTTACTTCTAGGCAAGCGTGCTCCATCGTCGGCCACATCATCGCTTTCCATCAGGTGAGATAGTGGTTAAAGGCGAACCTATCCATAAAAAAAAAAACAGCAATTGTCAATACCTATAGAATATTTGATTAGACTCCGTGCCCTTTTCCATACAGGACAACTAGGTACTAAAAATAATCTAAGTACTGCATGTGTCCTTAAATGGAGGGAAAACCCTCAAGCAGTTGTTATGCAGCTTCGAAAACCCATTCTTATCAAGGTAGTCCACGTATAGTACGATCAAATAATAACAGCGAGGCCGCACAGAACGACAGAATATACATGTATTTGTGCAAATTATGTCAGATCTAGGGTTGCCAACTCTTCTAACAAGAAATCCAGGAGAGTCATCGATATATTACTGTACTACTACTACGCACTAGATTAGGCGTGCCGAACATTCACTTCAGTCGACTCAGGTGTAATGTCGTCTGTACATCTTGAACATTACACTATGTTGAACGAAACGCGTAAGTGACACCAAATTCGTGGCGCTTAAGACATTTTGGTCGCGAAAAAAGTATCCTCTAAAAGCTATCTTAGCACTGCATATTTTAATAGTTCTGTTAGAAGACATAATGCCAATGAAACGCTGCAACAAACTTTTGTTTTAACTTTTCAGTATTTTGACAAATAGTTTCCATGAAAGGGCTTGTCCACTAGAATTAAGTCGATGAGTAGAGTACATTAAAAGCACATTGTTATATAGAGAGTTTTATTTTTTACGAAACAAACGTTTGGTTGTTTTAAAATGATTAAATGTATTATTTGCAATGAGGCTATAGTTTTCAAAGATGGAAGTAAAGACAAATTATTCCAGTAAAATACAGAAAAATTATTTCATTTATTTTAATTCAAAATACCTAGAGTATCTTAGCGTACTCTATTGATATAGTATATTATAAAGTATGCCTTCTCATAAAAAAGTAAAAAATTAAAACACAACTACAACTAAAAAAGTATGAGACAAGATTTGTCTCGTCCTTGTTTATTTCAGCTTCCTGAAATAAACAAGGTACTTAACTGGAAAAAACAAGAAGAGTACAAAAAGAAAAGCCGCAGTCACACGTTATAGGTACCAATCAAAACACTTTAATAATAACAGTACATACATACATAGCCTGTCAAAATCATAGCCCTACTTTGGCTTAACCGTAGTCGGGTAAAAATTGAGTACAATACTCTATATTAGAGTATGGCTGGCAACCCTAGTCAGAACATACCAATGTAACGCAGCTAGACAGGAAAATACATTGTTTACATATTGTTTGTTGTCTGTAAAGTTCAAGAACTTTAATACCTTTTAACAAAAGTTTTGGCGAACACATACCTTAATTCATTAAACCCCAAGCGAACGCCGGCGTTCGCGCACCTATTGTCTTTCAATTGTGTCTGCAATTATCACAATTGAAAGGTTAAGGCGTATAGTCCCTTGAACCATCTGGCCGAAATTATGTGAACGCAACGCTCGCACTCGCCTAGGCGGCAGTACGCAAATCTGTCCATTTATTTGCGGCCAGCAGTGCCTGGAAAGCGCTTTAAATCCATTTTCTCTGCGAGATATTGATTGATTTACATATGCAATGTTCACATTGAAGAATATTTAACCACCAATTTTTATGTGTAAAAATGTTTCTAAAGGTCCAAGCCGTTTCGAACGAGTTGGGAAAAGTTGCGAAAAGTTGCGAAATTGCTAAATATTTTTTTTTGACAAAAGTATTAATTGCACGAAAAAATCAAATGTTGATATTATTGTTCATGAATCTATAATAAACATATATTTTTTTCAAACCAATTGACCTAGCCGTTACGGAGGAGTAGGCCTCAGAAAACCACTGTTTTATGGCACTTTTCGGGCGCTTGGCCCTTAAGGGGATGCTTCTCGACTTACATTTTCACTGTTTTTCATACAACCGCAATTACCTGATTATGACATTATTACACAATTTTCATTATATATTTTGGAAACACAGTATCTTGGGGATATTATTCAGGCCTCTATTGAAATCAATTTATAAATTTATTTAAAACTAATCTAGTAAAGATCTCTGAAAAGTTCGGCGGCGGAGACCTCTCGCGCCGGGCCTTGGTCGAGGCCATGGTCCGGAGCAAGGAGGAGTGGCAGGCGGTCGCCGACTTCTGCGAAGCAGTAATGCTCGCTAAGGAGGAGGCCGACCGCATCAGGCAACGGCGCCCTCGCCGCCGCCGGGATTCTGATCCCGATTTCCAGCCACCGTAGGCGCGGGCTTGCGGACAGTGAGCAATGGGTAGCTCGCTGTCCGGCAACAGTCCGGTAACAGTCCGGACCAAGCCCAAGTCGTCGACGGCGCGCCTCAAGGAGTTGTCAGCAACAGCAGGGGCCCAGCCGGGTCGAAGCCTACTGGGGCCAGGGTTATCCGAAAGGGCGCTCGAGCCCCGGTATGAAGGCTTGAAGGAACGGGATGGGTTTTTTAGTCAGTAAGAGTTTGACACTATCTCCCGCTCCGCCCAAGAGCGGGGGTTGTCATAAGATGATTTTTCCCAGCGAAAAAAAAAAAAAAATCTCTGAAAAGTTTGCATGAACTTTGAAACTTCATAATTTACTCAAAAATCTAAAAAGTCTAAAAAGTATAACAATAGAAAGCCAATTTTCTTCAAAAACTTACGCTTCCTTAACTTGGGTTAAAAAAAAAACACGTATTTACTGGAACAAGTTTTGTGAAATATTCGAGTAAATCATGGAATTACCGAATGCACAGGTGTAGTACTAAGTTAAGCTCAAAACCTATTTAAAAAAAAAAACCTCATTCTATTGTTTTGATTAATAAATAAACTGGTTACTAGAGGAAAACGTTGAACCGGTAAAACTTGCAAGTCTTACAAAGTACCGGTTTTGAAGAAGCTATGTTTTCCCCATAAACAAAAAATTCTTTACAAGTTTTTATGAGACATGTTTTGTGCCTACATACTTCGCGAAAAATATAAATAACAGAGCGTATTTTCCTTTACCTAAAGTGTCAATGTACAACAGTTTGTAAAATTTTGTTTATCGACATCTAATGACGATAACGTATGACTTACGTTTTCTCAAACGAAATGTGCACCTTGTGCGTATTGAAATACTGTTAAGTGCGGGTAAACTTTCGTGAATGCCTGTTGACACTTCATATTTTCACAAACTTTTATTACGCAAAAGTCAGGGTATTTTATTATAATTCATTTTTTATTTGGCATTTGATATCATAATGATAAATTTGTATTACATTTTTATTATTTTATCTAGCCTGTATATCACACACTGCTGACCAAACGTCTCCCCACATTTCCTCCATTGTAAATGTTTTCTTTCATTCCTAAGTAGTCTCGCCATCTCCTTCATGGTCTACCGCGATCCCGTCATGAGACTTAACAATGTTTATTTTTTGCACTGGTGTGTCACTATTCTGACGCAAAGAGAGGATCCGTTGAGACAAAATCTGCGTGACTTTGACGTCATTAGCGTTTAATGACGTCAAAGTTAAGCAGATTTTAAGGCTAACCACAACTTAGCTACCGTTGTAAAGACGTAGGTCGTCTACTGCGTCAATGTGTACCTCGATCTGAGATAATGTTACAATGTTGTATGACTACAAGGTATGGACCGTGGAAGGATCATTTATTTATACGTTTATCCTCCTATTGAAACGATTTACAGCAATCACATCAATTAGAGTCTACTGTCCACAGACGTGTAGCTTCATAGACAGGTATTTGTCATTATACGCTTGCTCCAGAAGTCAATCTCATGTATTTTACTTCAATTTTTATACCTACGCTAGGCGAGCACGCTAGGGTCGCGTTGCTCCCAACTGTACGAGTGCGACCGGGCGATTGAGCCGATATGTCGTGTCGGTGAGCGGTGTCTATGTGTGCATTGCTCGAGCGCGCTTTGTATGTAGATTGACTTCTGTAGGTACCTATTTTGTGGTCATAACGTCGTGTCATTGCCGCTTTAACGACAGAGTTTCATGGTGTTGTATGTAAGCTGTGAGCAGGCGTACACCAAGCGTATAATTTCGAATAGTCGTCTACGCATCCGGGAACAGGTAGGTCTTAGTAAACCTTGTTCAAATCAGGAATGAAGATGGATATCTGCACGGAAACCAAGCTTACGGACATAGCCCGAACAATCACCAAACTTAAGTGGCGTTGGGCAGGGCACATTGCTCGCAGAACAGTTGGACGATGGAATCGAAGGGTTCGGAGTGACGACCGTAAAGTGTGAAGTGTGGACTATGGTGTCGGTGAAATGATGATGCTTATGCAAATATCTTCTGCCTACGATCACACCGTAAGCGGAAGAGTGATGGACATCATATGGGCAGTGGGTCATGTCTTTGAGCCAAGTCTTCATCAACGCTCCTTTACGCAGCAACAGGCCATCTTCCTTTTGGTTACACTTGTAGACTAGCATATTTGGCAAGTCCTTAGAGAAAGTGGAGTTCCTTGCCGGTAATAGAGTTTTTTGCCTATAATGAACTTTATTCTTATTATCCACCAACCCGCACTGGGTCCGCGTAGTAAATTACGGCCCAATCCTCTCCTATAGAGGAGGTCTGAGTCCCAACAGTAGGACCATTATGAGGCTGACTATGCTATAATGGAGTTACTTGCCGGTTCTTCTCCATAGGAAACGACCAATTGGAACCGTGCGCTATCTTCTACCGTATTATAAGTGCCCATGTGAAATAAATATTTTTGAGTTTGAGTTTAAATTTTATGACAATATGTCTTTATGTGACTACAGAGCAGACAATTTAAAAAAGGATAAAATTAAGGAAAGTTGAAGGAAAAGTTGTACGGACCGCAAATAAACTGGTATAACGGCATGATTTTTTTAGTGAAAAAAGTGTAGGTACTGAAAATTATGACCCGGGTAAAGAATATAATATTTTCCTTAAAACAAACCGCAAAGACAGCGGTAATTATATTATTTTAAAGTTTCAGTCGTTTCTCTAATTAGACATACTTTTCCCATTTTGGCCTGACGGCCGGCGAAGACTAAATGGAGGATAAGTTTTTCAGTAAATCCCTTTATATTTTATAATATAAGAGAATGTTTATGATTATGTATGTGTGTAAATAAACTATAAGGTACAATGGGGTTGACGTATCCGTGTGGATAAAGACCCCTTAACAATAAAGAATTTAAAAAAAAAGTTTTTATGTCGCAAAATCACATACGTATCGGATACGGTGCTGGCTTATTTGTTAGATTAAATAAAAGGAAGAATATCCTTTGTCAGACATAACAATTCAGTTTCCTTCTAGACGTAATAGATATAATCCTTCTAGAAATACCTACATATGTTATATTTTAAGTTACTCAATTTACCTTATAAACGTCTTCATCCTGGTCTCGATGGCTCTGTGACGTAAGCAAACGCGCGTCAAAGCTGTGCCGATCTCCTTCGTAGCTCCTGGAAATAAGGAAATAGTTCGGTTAGTTAAAATAAACATGTGACTGTTCCTGAACGACCCTTGGCTCATAAAATTATCAGGGGTCATTCATAACTCCATGTAGGAAAATTTGGGAAAAATTCAAGTTTTATGAGTCCAGGGTCGTATATAACAGGCTAGTTGCCGTAAAAAATGTAATTAGTCCGTCTTTTAGATTATTCAAAAATAAGAGACACGTATTTTTTTATTTGTAAAGTTACGTGTAACGTCACGCCGTGCTGCATTTTTCCGCACGGGATGACGTCACATGTAACTGGGCTATATTTTTGTTATATTTTGTTTAATCGAAAAAAGAAAAAAATACGTGTCCAATATTTTTTTATAATGTAAAATACGGACTAAATAAAATGTAATTATTTTGACCGTGGAAACTACCCTACTGTTCCAACTGTTGCTGAGGTCGGAAACAGAAGAGTTCCATTAGCATTGTAACTTTTTCTACCTGTAGGTACTTACCCCATATTACTTGAGGTCGGCGCAACACGTTTTTTTCTTCCATTCTGTCACCCGTCACACTATCACTAACTCCCTTTTCTTTCATATCACTCCTCACACAATCCATCCATCTTTTCTTTGGCCTGATCCCTCCAGGCATTTACATTTATACTCAGAACTATTTTAGGGACATGCGTTTCATTCTTCATTAGAAAGCAACTCGACCGCTAGTTTGAAATTTAGAATGCATTTTGAGGTGCGGACTACGCAGTTAGTGTTACTGTTTTGGTGTACAATAAAGTTTATTCTATTCTATTCAGTTGGTAGTTTTAGAAGTAGTTATGTTAATTGAACAAAAATAGAATTAGAATTGTATGCAGACTTTATTTATTTACTAGCTGAGTCGGCAAACGTTCGATCTGACATATAAAAAAAATATTGGGTAAGGTAAAGGTTTTTTTAGTTGTGAGGCGGGAGGGCGTGCAAAATTTTTACTGACTAAACCCTATGCCTATGTTCCTTCTAAGCCTTGCGCCTCAGGACCCCGGGGTTCCCTTTCGGACACCATGGATGGAGGGTTCCGTCCTTGGTGTAGGAGGGTAAAATATCTTACGACCTATTCTCAGACCGACCAAATAGGTATACAGAAAGTTCCCTAAAAATTGGCCAAGCCGTTTCGAAGGATTTCGATAGCAAACATAATGACACGAAATTTTTATATGTCAGAAGATATAATAACTAGCGTTTGCCAGCGGTTACGCCCGTGTAAATATTCTATTTGCATTCCCAAGGCATATTTTTTGGGCCGGGTCCCCGGTCCCAATTTTCATCTATAAAAATAATATTTTTGAGTAGTATTGTGAAACCTCAAATAAAATAATCACAGATTTTTTGGTAACTGCACTTTAATGCCTTTTTTCTTGTGATAAACAAGATACTACAAACAAAAAAACTTATATGTTTAAGTGGATGTTGGGCCCGCGGTCCGGGTCCAAAAAGCCCAATGGGCCCAGTGACCAAACACGACTCGTATTTATAAAAAAAAAAAATGAAGATAAAAAATGTTATGAAATGGAATTATTCGTCGAATTGTATTGTAAAAACAGCTTCATAATTTATATTATATTCTTATTATTTTGTAATAATACCGCATGACACATTTTGCGGTCTGATTTGGAAAAACAATGGGTGGTCACTATAGGTAATTTCTTCGTGCCATCACGTATACCACTATTTACTGAAGAAGTCTATTGTTTCAGATAGTAGGTACCAGTTTTCGCCTGTCTTAAAAATAATACCCAAATAAATTCGTAAGACTCTTTTCAATACACTTGCTCATAAAGTGACTCTTATTGCACTGCACTTAGGTATATAATGGCCATCATTTTATAACATTTATCGTATCAGGCTGGGTGCGCGTCGGCCCCCACGAGGAAAGAAAAAAAAAATAAGCGCGCATATGAAAGATTTTTACCGCCACAAAAGTTTACTAGTTTTACAGTTATTTTCTTCACAAGTGTATTGAAAAACGTCATATGATACACGTGAGTAATTAATGATTACCTTTCTCGGCTCTCTTAAGACCATCGCCACGGCTCGGGTCTGAATACCGCCTCGACGGTAATCACTAACATTACACACTTATATCATAATGTACTATTTTGTCATCCGGTCCTGTGCATCTCGCATCGATCGGATTCCCGTGACCCTCACCATGTCATCGGTCTCCCTTGTGGGGGGCCTTCTAACGCTGCGTCTTCCGGTACCTGGCTGCTACTCCAGAACCTATCGTCCCTATTGACCATCTATTCTTCGACCTTGTGCCCACTGCCACTTAAGTTTGGCGACTCTTCGGTCTATGTCGGTAACCTTGGTTCTCCTGCGGATATCTTCATTTCTGATGTGATCACGTAAGGAAACTCCGAGCTTCCCTTTCCATTGCCCTTTGAGTGACTTTAAGTCTCAGATGAGGCCCATTGTAATCGACGACGTTTCGGTACCTACACAGCTATTAGTAGGTAATACAAATATTAGTTCCTTGCGGCAATCGAACCCGCGATACCCAGCGCAGCAGCCAATCGCTTACATACTGCGACACCCGTCCTATCAAAGAAGTTTGGACGTTATTTAAAACTAAATAGTAAACAAATCAAATCAAATGTAATCAATTCATCTTTATTGCGATCAAGATCTCACAAGTACCTAAGTAAGGTAAATAATTTACACATTTACATGAACTTCTAAATAAATAGTATTAAAAATAATGATAAATAACATGGTCATTAAAATTACTTACTTTAGCTATATTATTAATTTGTCATAATTTGTTTAGACAGTAGGTAATATTTAAATGCAATAATATTGAGCAATATTATTTAAGTAAGGATATTTTATAATGTATTATGTTATTTTATTATCCTTAACTTTGTTATTTCCTTTCTATCATCATAACAAACATACTGAATTATTATGTTACAATTAATTACACGGTGTCTGACATTGACGCACAAACAAATACCACGGGATCCAGTCTGGTACATGATTTTGGACACGTCAGTGTTTTTTTTGTTCGGGTGTCCAAATGACATTCCCCGCCCTTGGGTGGAGCAAGAGATAGTGTCAGACTCTTACTGACTAAAAAACCCACCCCGTTCCTTCTTGCCTTTCATACCGGGGCCGAGCCTCCTTTCGGAAACAGCAGGCTTACTCTCCAAATTAATTTCAATTTCAATCTAAAGTCAATCCGATTGCAATGTCAATTTTGACGTTACGTGATTTGGTACTCTTGAAAACAATATTGTCAACATATACGATTTCACTTAGTTCTCAAAATGGTCACGCAATTTTGAACCAATTTGGCGCTAGCAATTCAAGGGTACGAAACGTCACAATCTCAATGTCGACCGATCGGAATTGAACTCAAGAGTAAGCCTGCTGCTCTCTCTAGCGCAATCCTATAGAATCTCTAGCTTATTGTTTGTTATTCGGTATGAAGAGTTATTAGGAAAAGGTTATGTTATAGTATTGCTAGACAACCCTTTTAAAGTTTCTATAAGAATATTTTAATAGGGAATAATAAACCTTAGACAAAAAAACTATAGTATCAATACAAAACATCTGTTAATAAGTTGCAAGGTAGAAACGTGGAAGCATAGATTACCTAAGCAAGAGTTCAAGTCTTTGGAAGTTTTTCATTTTTTCTATGTAAACATCATCGTCATGGACAAAGGCCTCAAGTGTCGCCACAACGATAGTATGCGTCTCGCATCCATCGGATTTCCATGACCCTCACCAGATCTTCCAACGCGGTCTGCCGGTACGCAGTCACCCCTCCAGAACCTTTCGACGCTATCGATCATCTGTTCTGCGAGCACTGTGCCCTGTCTACTGCCAAGTTTGGCGATTCCTCGGTTTATATCAATAAGCAATTGGTTCTCCTACAAATATTCCTGATACGATCGCACAAGGAAACTCCTAGCATATACGTTAACTTCAGTTCGACTAGCCTTTTCGCAGCTGTGTTGGGCCAAATACCAGTCGATCGCCACTAAAATTTAACCGGGGCACATCTGCTGCATGTCACACCGATATTGGGCGAAGACAACCCCTAACTGGACCCGAACATCAGAAGCCGGCAATGTGGTAAGGTCAGAAGAAGATGAAGTGACGACTTGGGCTCAGTCCGGAGGGTTACCAGACATTGCTCGTCGTCCGCAAGGCCGCACCTATATTGGACGGAAATCGGGATCGGAAACCGCCTGAGGCGCGAGGGCCATTACCTCGCGCGTGCTGCAGCATTTATGTTTCACGAATGAGGCGACCGCCTGCCACTCCTCCTCGCTCCGGACCATGGGCCATGGCCTGTACTAAGGTCCGGCGTGTGTGTGTTTGTGTGTTAAGAGTGTTGTCAGATTTTATAGCTTCAATCTGTTTTTTTTTTTTGAGGGAAAAATCATCCAATGACAACCCCCGCTCTTAGGTGGAGCGGAAGATAGTGTCAGACTCTTACTGACTAAAAATCCACCCCGTTCCTTCGTGCCTTTCGTACCGGGACCGAGCTTTCCTTTCGGATAACCCTGGCCCCAGTAAGCTCCGACGCGCCTGGGCCCCTGCTGTTGCTGACAGCTTCTTGAAGCGCGCGGGAACAGTGCACAACCGTCGACGACTTGGGCTAGGTCCGGACAGTTACCGGACGGTCGGACAGCAAGCTACCCATTGCTCGCCGTCCGCGTCCATCTGTAACAACTGCCCAAGATCTACAAATGGCCGCCGCCGGGATAAACGGCATCGCGTGCTTTCTGAGGTATAAACATAACAAGTATAGTTAAACGTGTGTAGAAACATAATTAATGTAATTACTGTTAAATTACCGAAGCTGCATATCGAAGAAACAAAAACAGTTCCAATGGTTCAGAAAATCAAATTGTTCACAGTTACATTGTACCTACCGTTAGTAAAAAAATCTTGAAGTAATTGAGTAAGTAACTACTAGAAATCAAGTCGTAAAAAAATGTTTTTTTTTTCTTCTACGACTATTTATAAAGGGTCCAAGCTGGCACCACGCCCACGGCGACTTTTTGAAGCGAAGTAGTAGCGCATTTCGTAAAAGCGCGACAGCATCGCTACTAACGTACTTTAGTCGCATTTGCAAATCGCTGCAGCATCGCGACTATCCCGAAGCAAACGCGCGACCATGTTGGACAACATTGGGGAGCGAACGGAGAGAGGGTGGTGCGTGAATGAAAAATTCTTCATACAAAAACTTCATTATTTTAACCTTTCCTGAACTGCGTTTGCATCGCGACAGAAGCGCGACAGTATCGCGTTTGCTTCGCGGCTGAAAATCGTGGTATGGGCGAGGGCAATTAGCTAGCGACCCATCGATGACCCATGTAAAGAACATGGGTCATCGATGTAGCGACCGCATAGCTACTGTATTGGTATGAACGCGCGACAGCATCGCGACAAAAAGTCGCCGGGGGGGGAAGGGCTTAAGATGCACTCTGATCGTCCGAAAGGATATAATGGGAATCAGCAGATGTCTTTGTCAAAATGCCGGTCAGACAAACAAAAGTTAAGCTAAATTGTACGTTCCAAAGCGTAGATCTACATATAGATGGAGACGAACGTGCAAGAAACTCCATGGACACTATTTTCAATCACATTATAAGTTACATAAATCTTGGTTACCTATACACACAGTGTAGATAGATAAATAATGAAAAAAAAGGAGGGAGAAGTTAGTAAAAGATATAAGGAAATGCTACGTTTTTATTGGATTTACAAACAATACAGGTTAAACGAGTCATAACCGAAAAAATAAAGTCAACAATGAAGAAAAATCACGAAGAATAATGGTAGTACTACTGATGAATCAGCCGAAAGGGAAAATACACACAATAGTCACAAATCAAACAGAATTCTTTGTAATTTTCCTTTCTATTTAAAGATTTGTGTGACATAAAAGGAAAATATTGAAGCTTATTATTAAAGACTAGCTTTTGGCCGCGGCGTCGCCCTCGTACTTAAAATATAGCCTATATCACTTAGGAATAAAGCAGCTTTCTATCGGTGAAAAAATTTAGCAATAGGACCAGCTGTACTTCTAGAGATTACCTCCTACAAACAAACTTTACCTCTTTATTATATTAGTGTAAAAGTGTAGATGATTAATGAACAAGTCTATGTTGAAAAGGATGTGTGGTGTGACGAGACTGGATAAAGTGAGAAATGAGTATATTAGAGGAAGTTTGAAAGTGTTACCAGTGACTGACAAGCTGAAGGGGCATCTTTTGTCTTGGTATGGTCATGTAAAGAGGAGGGATGAAATACATGTTACTAAAAGAGTTATGAGTATACGTGTGGATGGGTGGAGAGGGAGAAAGAAAAGATGGATGGACTGTGTGAAGAGTGATATGAAAGAAAAGTAAGTTAGCGATAGCATGACGAGTGACAGGGTAGAGTGGAAGAAAAAACGTGTTGCGCCGACCCCAAATAAGATAGGACAAGGGTAGGAAGAAGAAGAACAAGTCTATGACTAGTGTGTGTTGCCAGTGATGACATAATATGGCTCCGTAACGTGGTAGCTTAGAATGGGCCTCATCAGAAGTCTTAAAGTCACTCAAAGGGCAATGGTCTATGGTCGGAGTTTCCTTGCGTGATCACATCAGAAATGAAGATATCCGCAGGAGACCCAAGGTTACAGACATAGCCCAGAGAATCGCTAAACTTGTGGCAGTGGACAGGGCACATTGCTCATCAAACATCGCGTTCGATTGCGTTAGATGAAGCAACAAGCTTTTAAACCATGCTCGATGTTGAGGAAAGGCGAGTGAAAAAGGAGCCTCTTAAGGCGTATAGTCCCTTGAACCATCTGGCCGAAATTATGTGAACGCAACTTTCGCACTCGCCTAGGCGGCACTTCGCAAATCTGTGCATTTATTTGCAGCCAGCAGGGCCCGGAAAGCGCTTTAAATCCATTTTCTCTGCGAGATATTGATTGATTTACATATAAAATGTTCACTTTGAAGAATATTTAACCACCAATTTTTATGTGTAAAAATATTTCTAAAGGTCCAAGCCGTTTCGAAGGAGTAGGGAAAAGTTGAGAAAAGTTGCGAAATTGTTAAATATTTTTTTTTTTTTTGACAAAAGTATTAAATGCACGAAAAAATCAAATATTGATATTATTTTTCATGAATCTATACTAAACATATATTTTTTTCATACCAATTGACCTAGCCGTTACGGAGGAGTAGGACTCAGAAAATCACTGTTTTATTTATGGCACTTTTCGGGCGCTTGGCCCTTAAAGGCGATTCTTCGGGCTATATCGGTAATCTTGATTCGTTTGTCTTCATTCCTGATTAAATCACGAAAATATCGAAATATACTCCGAGTATATTCGAAATCTATACTAGTTAGTAGTACGTACGTAATTAAAACAGTGTGTCTAATATCGGAACATGGGTTTGCGATTACTTTGCTGTTGATTGAGTTGTAGGGGCATAGGTTAAGCCGTGTTAACGAGCAATTATATTTGATTAATACACTTGTGCTACATAATATCAGTGTTAGGCGTTTTAAAATTACACGTTTTTTGTATAGAGCATTTGTTAAAATTTTTCATTTCGTCATTTTTGTAGTCAATGATAAATTATATTTATTTTCTAAATAATAACATTCCACAACAAAACACACAGCGCCGTCTAGTCCCAAGCTAAGCAGAGCTTGTGTTATGAGTACTAGACAACTGATAAATATACTTATATATTTCTAAATACATACATATTATAGATAAATTACACCCAGACACAGAACAAATGATCATGCTCATCACATAAACATTTGTCCTGGGTGGGAATCGAACCCACGACCTCCGGCATAGCAGTCAGGGCCGCTAACCACTAGTACAACAGGCCAGTCAAAAAAAAATACACTCAGACGCAGAACAAATGATCGTGCTCATCACACAAACATTTGTTCTTGGTGGGAATCGAACCCACGACCTCCGGCATAGCAGTTAGGGTCACTAACCACTAGACCAACAGGCCTGTCTAGACAAATAGGTTTTTCAAAGACACAGTTTAACATTTAGAATCCCGTAATTAGATATACTATAGAAAGACAACGAGAGTGAACGCCGGCGTTTGCTTGGGGTTTAATAAATTAAACTAGATAGGCCGGTGTTTCCTAGCTGCCTACTCTGAGAAGAAACACCGAAACAAACTTAGGCTTAATTATTTATTCGTATCAAGCTTTTATAGCTCGCTATACCTATATAATTAATGCTCGTCAAGACGAATCATACGAGCCCAAACTCGATGGGGTTGTGTCGTTTAATTACCAAGTTTCTATAGCCACCTTTCAGTTGCATCATCAGATCAGCTCCACATCATAACGATTTTGCATTGTCATTTGATTTACACACGGAACAGTAAATCATAAAAGCTTGTAAAATATATGTAGATATTCTCAAATTGATTTCTATTGGATATTGCGATGTGACTTGGACTCTAAAGTGTACCAACTGGACCCAAGGAAAGAGAAACGTAGGCAGACCACAAAAACGACGGGTGGATGACATATCGGTGGCAGGGAAAAACTGGCTCAGAACAGTACAGGACAGAGAGAAATTGGAGGAGGCCTATACCCTAGCCTGGGGTTTCTATAAAATAACTAGTGGAAAAATAATTATCTGCTTATACATATAAATAAAATTGGAGTGTCTTTTTGTAATATTGAAATAACCGCTGTTTACTACATGCATATACGGTACATACACTAAAATAACATTGTTTACAATTTTTGTCTGTCTGTCTGTTTGTTCCGACTAATCTTTGAAATGGCTAGACCGATATTGACGGGACTTTTTTGGCAGGTAGCTGATGCAATAAAGAGTAACTTAGGCTACTTTTATTTTAGAAAAAAATAATTCAAAATCCTGTTAGTGCACGCGAACGAAGTCGCGGGCACAGCTAGTTACTTATAAATACTTACTAAAACCAAACTAAGAAAGAATATAATGTGAATGTTAAGTTTTATAGGAAATAAAAAAGGCTTTATTTATTAAATTGAGATGTAAAATTAATCTGATTGGTATCTCAAGCGTCTGCACAATTGGACGATATGTGGTATCATTGGAATGGGCGCGATCTCTGTAAAAATGATGCTGAGAATTTTATTAAAGCTTGCCAAGACGGCCGACTTGGTATGCTTCGCAGAGATTTGTTGTTATTTCTTCATTTAAATGTTGTTGCTATAGTCTTTTAAGTTAGTCCATGTGATATTTAGCTGTTTACCCGAATCGCAAATAAACGTTATATCCGTATTCTATGGTAAACAAAGTAACTATATTCACACGAAGACAAGGCTTAAAGGACTAAGTATCCGAGCCAAAAACATTAAAAGTATAAATAACTAGACCGTAAACAAACACTAATATAGGAATGGTACATTCTAAGAAACTGTGTGAAGTCACAGCTAGACCAGTTCTGCTCACAAGTTCATCATCATTACCGAGTTACCACAAGCAATTAGCAGATGTTTGTGGAAGGAATAGAGGTTAGAATCGCTTGGATGGTTGCGGTGACTCGATGACCGTGCGCGATTGACAGTGGGTAAAACATATTGGGCTTTAGTTTGTCAGATCACAGTTGGGTTGACCACGGAACGGCTCGGACGGGTTGATGTGTTTGTGTATAATGCTGTGATATTCTCAATTTTAAATTAATAATGAATGTATTATTTTTTACTGTTTTCGCCGCGTGCGCCTGCTTCGTAAATGGACGTAAGTTTTTTGTTTTATTTTCTTATTAAAAGATCGAGTCTTACGGGGTTTTTTTTGAGGAAATCTGTGATAAAAACGTTTTTATGTAAATACGGATCATTGTTTGTGCGAATAAAATTCTTGCGAATTATAATAAATACATTTCTCGTTCTAGATTTTAAAATTTGCGTCTTACCCTACATTATTTTTTTATATATTATTCGTTTTACTAAAGTTTGTTTATAGTGTTTCTATTTAGTAATTAAGCTTTACATACAGTGATCAAATAATAAATGGTTTTTATCAGACCGGTGTATATAATGAATATACGTGATAAGTAACTAATTGATTATGTCATTATGGGTTATTTTAATGCAATTAAACAGGTGATTTAGTCAATGAAGATAATTTTATCGTTAACATTTTACACATTAAACAGTTTTATATTAAGTTTAGGTACTCAACTAGACGAATTAAATTCTAAAACTTTTGCATAAATATTAAAACTATGTTTGTAAGCTCAATCGTCAATAACAATATTGCTTACCTTCAGGTAAGACAGTGGTCAAGCGCGATGCTATCTACACTAATGTTTTAAAGAGGTAAAGTTTTTTTTTTTGTTTGTAGGAGGTAATTTCTAAAAGTACTGGTCCGATTGCAAATTTAATTATTAATGTGTTTCCATAATTAATGTGTTTCCAAAACGCAGCGCCTGTGTAGTGGAGAAGTCTGATAGACAGACGATCCATGTAACATATATTCAGCTGTACCAGGCTGGACTGGAAACCGAATCCATCACAGTTGAGGAACGGGAACTAGGAGGCATGGTCCCAGTAAGAATTTAAGGGTCGTAGATAAATTATAAAAGGTCTCTTAACCCATGTAATTGGCGGTTTGAAAAAGGGGTTGCTTTGAAGTGTTATATCTTTGGATTGATTTGGAATTGTTAGTTCAAATAAATTTTATATTAAAACGTCATTATTTTTTTGAAATTAGGTATTTATTGATTGCAATATGTTTTGTATTTTCTGTAATATTGCGGTATTTTTTATCCACGAAAGCTAATAAAAAAAGTTTTTTGTATTAAGAATTCTAACGTAGAAAATATGCATTTCAAAGGGCAAGCAATATCAATGATGTACACAACTACTTTCTTCTAAAACATATATAGCTAAGACTTAAAAGCAACTTTTTTCAAAGAATTGAAATTTATCAAAAAACAAAAAAGAACGGCAAGTCCGCAACTCGTTTCAAAAAAAGGCAATTTCGTAGGTAAAGACCTATTATTAATACTTGAAAGGTCAATGTTACAGATTGATAGTAATCGTGTACCTAAATAGAGAAGATTTAAATATAAAGGCCAACATCAGGTTATCGACAAAAATAGATCTGATTATGATTAGTAAAAACCTAGATTTTTATCTTTTATTTTATTACCGACAAGCTCTTGCCCGCAGCTTCGCCCGCGTACTTAAAATCTAGCCTATGTTTCTCAGGAATAAAGCAGCTTTCTATCGGTGAAAACATTTTCGCAATCGGACCAGTACTTTCAGAGATTACCTCCTACAAACAAAAAAAAAACATAAAAACAAAAAACAAACTTTAGCTCTTTATAATATTATAAGTATAGATGCAAAAAAATATCAAACAGAAGCGAAAACCCCGCTACCGCCATGTCAAGATAATCGATAACACAACATTATGAAAATCGATTTTTACTCAACACGACTACATCATTTAGTATTTGATTGAGCATGACCAGAACACGAGACGAATGGACGGTTATTTGCTGTTCTTTACCATTTTTATATATACTAGCTGCTACTAGCAACTTCGCTCGTGTGATAGTAGATTTATCGCCAAGTTGTATAAAAAATAGCCAACAAATTATTGTCAAACCTACACAAAAAATTTCATTAAAATTGGTCAAGTCGTTTCGGAGGAGATCGATAGCAAACATTGTGACATGTAATCTTTACATATTATGTTTTTTTAACGAAAAAGAAACAATCTAATATTATTTTAGCCGTTGCTTAGTTGACAGGTTGCGGGATTGTGCGTAAGGGTCAAAACACACGATGCGTTGCGGCCGGCAGCGGCGCCGCACCGCAAATATTTCGACCAATCGATGGGACGTACGATCGGGGTGGCGTTACTTGTGTGCCCGCCAATTCATCGAAATTCTTGCGGTGGGCGCCGTCGTGCGGTTTGGCTCTATGAGTTATCGTGACCCTGGAACGTAAAGAGGAACCAAAGGAGTACGGTCGGTAAAAGTCTGAAACCCTCTCTCGCTTCATCCAGAGTTAGTGGTATCGTTTCCTTCTGAGAGTGAGGGAACGTAAATCCTCACAACCCAGCCACTGCGACCGGAGACCCCGGACGTCGGGCCCCGCCGAGCGATTTCCGATCATCGTAGGCGCGCATTTGCGGTCAACAAGCAATGGGTAGCTTGTTGTCCGTTCGTCTTATAAAGACCGAGCCAGAGTCGTCACCGGCGCGTAGTGTTCCACGCGCGCCTCAAAGACATGCCAGTAAAACCGTAGGTGCCTAACAGGGTCAAAGCCTACTGGGGCCATGGATTGACTTCCGAAAGAGAAACCCAGGGTTCTAGCCACACCATCTCGCTCCAGTCAGGCGAAAGAAGTTATTTGATCATCTTCCACATAAAAAGAAACTGTAACCATAGTTCTTAAAACACGCACGGTACACAAAAACACATCGTTATTTAAAAACATTTTCATAAAATTGTTTACTTTTTATTAAATACTAGCTTTTGCCCGCGGCTTCGCCCGCATACATAAAATATTACCCAATATCACTCAGGAATAAAGCAGCTTTCTATCGGTGAAAAAATTTTAGCAATTGGACCAGTACTTCCAGAAATTACTTTGTGCATAATACAAAAATATTAGCTAATAATAAAAAAACAAACTTTACCTCTTTATAATATTAGTGTAGAAGTAAAAACCTCGTATTTAATTAAATAGATGAAATAATTCATTTTTATTACTTTACAATGGAAAAACAAATGAGACGGAATTAGATGATTTGGAAATTCCGTACATAAAATTTTACACACATCTAAACAGATTATTACATATACCTACATTGATAGCTTTTGATTCGTTTTTCTGTCAACCTTTGGGGTCTATACCTGATCAAGAAAGATTTATTGATAAGTTCACATAAGAGCTAAAACTAAAGATTAATAACAAACATTCATGGAGGAGATGGCCGAGTGGTAACGGCCCTGACTTACGAGTTGTAGGTCGCGGGTTCAAACCCTACCATTTCATCACCACTGCACTCAAAACGGTGAAGGAAAACATCGTGAGGATACCGACATGTCTTCGAATTTGGCCCGCGCGTGATGGATTACGGCCCATTCCTTCTCTTAGAGAGTAGGCTTGAGTCCCAGCAGTGGGAACATTAAAAGGCTGATTATGTATGTATGTATGTAACAAACATACAGAAGACGACAATAAGTACTATAAACACCCGGAGGCGACCGTTATTTCTACTGATAAACATTTTCACCAATCGATTTGTCAAGTCATTAATTGACTTTACACATCGCCAAACTTGTTACGCAGCTTTAATTCAGCAGCTTCAGTAATTTAGAAAACTTACAGATCTCCCGACCGAATTATAATCATGATGGCCAACACAAGTGCGCAAACATAGGTGCACTCTTTTTCTTTTACTCTCCTAATCCGATGGTGTGGCACTCGAAAACTAACGAAAAGAGAAAATGCGAAGGACCAACAGCTTGCATTTACTCTACTAGGTACGGGAGTATCACAAGACCAACACACATGTTTTGACAGGCCTGTTGGTCTAGTGGTTAATGACACTGACTGCTATGCCGGAGGTCGTGGGTTCGATTGCCACCCAGGACAAATGTTTGTGTGATGAGCACGATCATTTGTTCTGTGTTTAGGTGTAATTTATCTATATAATATGTATGTATTTAGAAATATATAAGTATGTTTATCAGTTGTCTAGTACCCATAACACAAGCCCTGCTTATCTTGGGACTAGATGGTGTTGTGTGATAGTTGTGGAATAATATTATTATTAACTCTCAGTAATTCCTATTTGAAAATAGTATTTTTTGCCCGACCCGAGGGTCGAACACAGGACGCCACGCTCAACAGTCGCAATTAATTCAATTTAATATTGTATACTACAAGAAATACAAAGCTTATACAATATCTACACATTATGAATCCTAGTACAATCACAAAATCAACTTTGTAAAAACGCGTATAATTGAATGACCCATCAACTTAATTTATTAGGTTATAATGAGCATAAGTGGTCAAAATTAATAAAGAATTATTTTTTTAAATATTTAATTCCATCCAGCCTATTCCATCATCGGACCACTAGACGTACGCCACCGGTATATGGTGGACATCACACTCAAAATGTACATAAACATTTTGGGAACACATTAATTATGCGTACAGTTAACTGCTAAGTGAAGGCCACTTAGGGGTGTTTAAGGAATAGGTCCTTTCTAGGCAAGCGTGCTCCATCGTTGACCACATCATCGATTACTATCAAGAAATAAATAGTAGTCAAATGCAAGCCTATAATAATAAATATAAAGAACGGGTCAAATGGATACACAAGTAGTATCTTTAATAAAGTAAACTTGTACTGACTGTTTACCTTTAAGCGGTTACTAACCGACGAAGGTCCTTTGATGATAAGTGAATATACTATAATAACTTAAGAGGAAATCCTTCATGACTGAAATGCGTCACTCTGATGATTAAACACGGCTACATTTAAGTGCAATATCCGCAGTCGAGTTCTGCACCGGTAGAGAATACAATACTCATCTCTCCTAATTAGCTTGGGTTTTTTTTTCAGTGGGTAAAAAACATCTGCACAGGAACGTTCGATGTGGCGACGCTTGGGGGAGGCCTATGTCCAACAGTGGACGTGTATCGGCTGAGATGATGAAAAAACATCCAAATTTAATGACATCCCCAGCCCTTGGGCAGAGCGTGAGATAGCGTCAGACGGGAATTAGCTTGGGGTCGATTTCCAGTCTAACCGGATGTGGTTGAATACCCGCGTAGTTTTACATAGAGCGACTGCCTATTAGACCTCCATAACCCAGTTACTGGGCAACAAGATACTCCTTGGATAGACTGATGGGCAGACATTCTGGCATCTGAATACCTGTAACGACCGTCAATGATCTACGAATGACAACTTGGATCAATAGATTTGCGTGTTATTAAAATGTCATCTTTACAAACAGGAAGACAAACTAGAAACCACTGATCTGCAATTATGTGCTGTGATCCTTCCAGTTTTGCCGGTCAACTGGGGTTGGTAAGAGTTCAACTCATTCCAGTATCCCTTTCTAGGCTTAGAATAGAATACTGTATACCCACTAGATTATCGTACGAATCCTTAAAACTGAAAAAGGTGACACAATGGACTGAAATTTAATTCACTTCAATTAAGTGCTGTATGTCCTATTCCAAGACTTAGTCTACCCGTGTGCCAAGTTTCATCCAAATCCGTTTGAATGTGAAGGGTTACTCTTTCAACAACAACAACTCGGACAACTCAACTAAAAGTATATGAAAATGTGCTGTGGTTATTAAAAAGACGAAGCTGAACACAAAATTAGAATCAGATTAAAATCTGTGCCTATAATTGATCTGTAGAAGTTTTTAGTTTTAAGTCGTGCGCGCATTACGTAGAATGTACGAAATCGATGTTAATGATTTTTATACATAAAATTTTGTGTAACATGACGTATTACTTAGGCTTTGTTTCATTGCAATCGGTTGACAATATCGTAAGATATACTACATTCATTGACTGTTCAGCAGTACGAAGTTCGCCGGGTCAGCTAGTTTGAAATAAAACTAGACTTAAAAAGAATTCGCAGGTGAAGAAAACCATAGGAAATAAATAAACTAGGATTTGCGAAGTTATAGACACACACTCAAACTACTCATGGATAGGTCAACGTAACTAACAACCTTGTCATCGTTCTATAACAATTTATAGAACGTACTAAATAGCTTTGACTTTACTAAATCCAGAAAGGTTTGATGTAAAACATTATTGCCTGACATCAAATCTTTGAGGTTGATTAAGGTTATCCTCAATGACTTCATAAAAACATGTCTGCAGCTCAACGACTTAGTAAAAGCAAACAATCTTGAATAAAATGCAGACAATAATTTTGCTCTAGACGACCATTTTATACACGTAGATCTTGCTTTATTTACTAACAATCTAAAGATGGACGCAACTCATAAAGATAAATGTAATGAAGAAGACCATTTATAGATACAAGTGGGTTTTCCCAAATTGTAATGAATATCTTGAAAGATAAAGAAACCGCAACGAACGTTAACTTGTATTTAGATGCTTCCTTCATATCGTAAGCTTTTGGTTCTAACTGTCATTTGTAGATTTGTGACAGTCATTACTAATAGACAGGTCAGAAACTCTGACACCAATCTTGTCAAATAATTCTTGATTAATTTTAGAACAAAAAATTACCTTTTTTTAAATAGCTGTAAATCGATTAAATAGTCGATTCTGAGTATAAAATGTTGTGTATGTAGATATCTACGACTCCGTTTCTAGGAAAAGTCATATATGTTACCCTAGGTTCAATTGATAAGCTAGATTTACGTCATAATAATTCACAGATGTCTTTAAATTCTGTAATCATTTCCGGATTTATTATCAACAATAGTGCGTAACACAGGTTTAAAACGAGAAATGGGAAACATTTGCTTTCGACATGGTAGAACACCAATAAACCTTTAAAAAAAACCGTTTTTATGAAGTAAAAAAAATTTTTGAAGATACACAAGATATAGAAGTAAATATTTATAAGAATGTCTGTGAAGATGCGAATATCTGTCAATAACTAAATATACATTTAAAAAATATATAAGCAGAAAGATTAATATTAACAGGTTATATGACTTTGACTAATAAATCGGAGACCGGTCCTAACAACATGATAAAGATGTAATTTTACGCGCGATTATGCTACGAATTTATGCGTGTATAAATGTGTGACAATAATGTATATCGAAATTAAAGCATTGTTTAAAGTAGGTAACGAATTTAATATGCGTATCAACGTAACGTCCAATTTATCGCTAACATGGGCTTTAAAGTTCTTGAGAGAGACATTAACACGATCACGATTTTTATGATTGTTAGACTTGGTTTGACGACTATCTCACCTGATGCTAAGCAACGATGTGGTCGACGATGGAGTACGCTGACTTAAACACCCCTATCAGGAAACAGGTTCCATCCAGCAGGGCTTATCAAGATTTTTTAATAAGAAACGCATTTTATTTATAGTTCGATGAATAAAACATATTTTAGAACAAGTCTCATCTTCAAGATAAATTAATTAGTCGTCAATGAAATATGAAACTTTGTATTACTTAAGGATACTTTTTGTTCGTGAGAAATCATCAAATCACTTCACAAGGTTTGGGTGCAGCGAGAGCAAGTGTCAGCAGTATTAAAACCCGCCTGTGTTCCTTCAGTTACTCTTTGTGGTCCAGAACCACACTGTTACTATTTAGAACAATCCTACAAGTCTCAGTGACTACAAACAAACATCCTTTTATACAAATTGTATTATATGGTCAAATGCAAGTTACAGAAGGTGAATAATTTCAAATAAAAGGCGGCCGTATAAACCACCATTAGTAACTACATACACAGGTTCTTATTAACTCATGCGAAATCTTAAACCGCTAAGAACAAAATTGATTTCTGTATATTTCTTGCACTTGACCATAAAATAAACACTGCGAAGTAAAAATGTAGCAAGAACTCGTCAAGCGTTAATAAACGACTAGTTACCCTTTAAAACAGGACTATTTGCAACTCGCTTTAACCCGGTATATGACGCAGGCATAGACACATATTTAACAAGAAGATAATGCAATCGACAAGGATGATTAAAATAGAATATGATGAAGCAAATGATGCAGCTGCAAATACTTAAACATTTCCAGAGTTGAATTGTCTTCTTCATGAAGATAAAAAATACGCACCAGCATAAAAAACTGGAACGTTTAATGATTACAATTTCATATAGTTTTTTGATGCAAACAGTGTAAATAAAAATGAAGCTGAGGAATTGAAAGCTAAAGACAGAAAATATAGTTCGGGCAAAGACGTTGTATCTTCACTTTTGACCCAAGGAAGGGCAGGTAGACATTACTTTGTTTTCAAATCAATCTCAAAGTATACAATTAAGTGTAAAAAAAAATGTTTTAACAAACAGAAAATGTTTTTGACCTCCAGGCCGGTCTTTAAGATGAACCACTGTCTTTAAAGTTACATAATATTTCAGAAAAATACGTTTTGCAAAATTTTTTAAATCCAAAATCTTATTCCGAAACTAGTCATTTAAGCGGATCTTGGAAAAACATGTTACAAGATGACGTTACCTTACATCATTGCCCAAAACCAGTTGCCATTTTGAGGCGAATAGGTCATATGAAAACATATCCATTACTAATACTTGTACTATAATACTCGTATGAATAAAATGATTGTAACATGTAATCAGATTTTTTATAAAAGATTGTTGGACGAATTATTTCAAATGCAGAGCAAAATGCAATTATATCTTGATAAGATTTGTTATATGTACTTATTACCAAACAATGAAGTGGAAAGAGTAAAAACAATGAGTTTTAAATTTATTAATATCAGGCAGTAAGTGAATTTACTATAGTACTTAGTTGATAAGTAACTAACAGTTAAAACAGGGAAAGAACTCAAACTAGGACAACTTGTAAAAGAACTAAAGAAATACTAATGATAGTCAATGAGCGATGACAAGACCTCATTGAATAAAGCAGACAAAACGCACAGTACAAACAAAAAATTACTCCCAAAAAGAACCCCAAAACCCGCAATCTCGCATCTACGCAAACATGAAACTTAATTCTTTAATTATGTGAAACATTATACGAGGAAATATAAATGAATGATTGTTTAAAAATTCAATAACCTCTCTTCTTAGAACTACGACTCATTCTACAATCAAATAAAGTGCTTGAAATGCATAAGAAACTGTAGAAATCAAATTATTATATGTAGATTATTCCAAAGAAAACATCATCAACAACACATGTATACGTATAGTATTTTAGACGACCCTTGAGCTATGACTCATTCAATTACGAAGAGACTGCGTTTTTTTTTTTTTGTTGTGATTAAAGAATATTTAACCAGTTCCAAAAACAGTTCATTTTTACTACAGTTTATACTACCAATCGATCACTATCTTGCGGGTGCGATATTTGATAAACAAATTAACCATCAATACAAACATAACTTTGCAAATCGTGACTCGTGTCGATTCTGCACGTCGATCCTTCGTTCACACATCACAAACTGACAAGGTGACCAGATATATATTTACGCAAAACAACAACAGTCGTAAAAAAAATACAGTCAAGGCCAAACATTGACGCCTTTTATCTGCTGAGGTTATAGACAGTTCAAAGATTGCAGGAAGAAATATAATATTCATCGAATACATTGACATCGGTCAAACATCATAAGGAAACTTGGATTTATAGTGAACAAGCGTACTGAGTAATGCTCATGCCTTGTCACAGCCCTTTGCTCTGCAGTAAGACTACTAGAAATTGGTATTAATATTGAACACATTACGATAAATATTCCCAGTATATGTTGACCTCATAATATATACGCATTCCGAACAATAAGATGTCATGCTTTCAAAATAAATAAGTCAACTGAATTTCCGTCCGTCCATGCCTCACTAACCGTGACTCTATTTTTTTCTAATAAGCCCCCGTTTTTATAGACCCATATGTACCTATTAATTCAACAGCTGATTTAAAACATTACCGTGTGTTCTATGGTAGACTTTCTATTGACAGTTCATCATATGGATAATAAACAAATGCTACGTCTTGGTAGTACTGCGGGTGAGTTTGTTAATGAAAGTATTTCAACGCACAGAAAACGCTTAGCAGGCACTTTTATTTTCGGGCACCATTAAATTTAAATTAAAAGTGACAACTCTTACAACAGTGATCGTTGCATTGATAACTTTGAAAGTGGCTTTGGAATCTCAATTCAATAACGTTTCTGTAGAAGGTTTTAATGTTGCTTTTTTCTCACCAGAACCACCATTTTATTCAAACGAATATTTGGATGACGGTGAGGCTTGCACTACATTTTTAAAATAATTAATCTTTGTAATACCACGTAATACGTAGCGAAACTTTCGTGTAATGTCCGTGGGTTTAGATACTGAGATGTTGTCAATCAGACCGAGGTAGAGATGAGAGTGGCGGTGCAAAGGCTGAGTGCCAAGAACGCCGCCCCAGGACCCGATGGCTTGCCTGGGAAAGCCTGGGTCCTGGCCATGGAGGCTCTCGGGCCTCGACTGAGAGGGCTCTTCAGCGCATGCTTGGAGAGGGGCCAGTTCCCACTTCGCTGGAAGACGGGGAAACTGGTCCTCATCGCGAAGCCAGGGCGCCCTGCGGACTCTCCGTCCGCGTACCGGCCCATTGTGCTGCTCGACGAGGTGGGCAAGCTCTTTGAAAGAGTGATTGCGAGCCGCCTCGTCGCGCGCCTTTCACGGGTGGGGCCGGACCTTTCGGACGGACAGTTCGGCTTTCGCAGGATGCGCTCGACGGTGGACGCCATCATGCGCGTGCGAGCCCTCACGACGGGGGATGCGGTGTCCCAGGGTAGGTGTGTCGTGGCAGTGTCCTTGGACATTGCCAACGCTTTCAATTCCCTGCCCTGGAGTACGATCCGGAGGGCACTCCGGTACCACCGGGTGCCCGAATACCTCTGTCGAGTAGTCGAGGCCTACCTGTCGGACAGGTATATTGTCTACCCCGGTCACCAGGGAGACTGGAAACGTCGGGAGATGTCGTGCGGTGTTCCGCAGGGGTCGGTACTAGGGCCACCCTTGTGGAACATTGGTTACGATTACGTGCTGCGGGGCGACCTCCCTGACGGGGTCAGCGTGGTCTGCTACGCAGACGACACGCTGGTTCTAGCGCAGGGAGAGTCATACCGGGCGGCGGTCGCTTTAGCGACACGCGGGGTTGCGATAGTCGTTGGTAGGATCCAGGAGTTGGGACTCGAGGTGGCGCTTCACAAATCCGAGGCCATGTGTTTCCACGGTCGCCGGTCGCGGAACGCGCCGCCATTGAGTTCCCAACTAACGGTAGGAGGAGTTCACATCGGTGTCGGGTCGACGATGAAGTACCTGGGACTCGTCCTCGACAGCCGGTGGAATTTCGTGGAGCATTTCCGACGTCTGGCTCCCAAACTCAACCGGACTGGGGCTGCGCTCAAGCGGCTCCTGCCCAACCTTGGGGGTCCAGACGCCTCCTGCCGGAGGCTCTACGCGGGGATCGTTCGGTCCATGGCCCTCTACGGGGCGCCGGTGTGGGCGCCGTCGCTGAAAAAGCAACCGGCGGCCATACTGAACGCCTGCCAGAGGGTCATGGCAATTCGGATGGTGCGGGGATACCGCACGATTTCCCGCGAAGCGGCGAGCCTTCTGGCTGGCCTACCACCGTGGGATCTGGAGGCAACAGTCCTTGCACACATGCACGACATGCGCGTGGAGATGCAACGCCGGGGTGAAAGTCCTCTGCCGCGACAGGTCGCGGCATGGCGGACAGAGCTTCGGCGGGATCTCATGGTGGAATGGCGTCAGCGACTATCGCAACCCAGTGCTGGGCACGCCACAATAATGGCGATAAGTCCCCTCTTTGAGGCGTGGCTGGAAAGACCTCACGGCGTCCTTACCTTCCGCATGACACAGGTCCTCACCGGAAATGGCAAGTTCGGGAGGTTCCTGTTCCGAATTAAAGCGGAAGTGACGCCCGGGTGTCGCCACTGTGCGGAACGCCCGGAGGACACGGTGGAGCACACAATCGCGGTGTGCCCTGCTTGGGCGGAGCATCGCCGTGCCCTCGTGGGGGTGATCGGCGGCAGAGACCTCTCGCGCCGGGCCCTGGTCGAGGCCATGGTCCGGAGCGAGGAGGAGTGGCAGGCGGTCGCCGACTTCTGCGAAGCAGTAATGCTCGCTAAGGAGGAGGCCGACCGCATCAGACAACGGCGCTCTCGCCGCCGCCGCCGGGATTCCGATCCCGATTTCCAGCCACCGTAGGCGCGGGCTTGCGGACAGTGAGCAATGGGTAGCTCGCTGTCCGGCCGTCCGGTAACAGTCCGGACCAAGCCCAAGTCGTCGACGGCGCGCGCTGTTCCCGCGCGCCTCAAGGAGTTGTCAGCAACAGCAGGGGCCCAGCCGGGTCGAAGCCTACTGGGGCCAGGGTTATCCGAAAGGGCGCTCGAGCCCCGGTACGAAGGCTAGAAGGAACGGGATGGGTTTTTTAGTCAGTAAGAGTCTGACACTATCTCCCGCTCCGCCCAAGAGCGGGGGTTGTCATAAGATGATTTTTCCCATCGAAAAAAAAAAAAAAAAAAAAAAAAAAAAAAAGATGTTGTCAATCAGACGTGGATTTCTTTTCAGATCAAAATACAATAGATGGTAATATTCTACTAACGTATTTACTTCACAATTGAAATTAACTAACTTATGATATTAATTGAGATTTTTAATGTCAGAACATGACTCAGGTGAAACACAAAGCAACGGTAAGTTTATTATATATTTTCTTATATTTGTGCTTGATGTTAATTAAGTTTACAGTTTAATTTAGCTTTAGTAAAAATATTATATTTTTATAATATAGTCTTTATGAATATGATATAATATGATGATATGAATGCAATCAAAAATAAATTCATTTTTTTACAGATGAAGAATTGGGTAAGTTGGGTATCAGAATTTTTGCATTATAGTCTTCTTTGTTGAGTTTTATTAAAGTTCAAAAAATGGAATATCAATATTATCTTTACTAAATTTGACAGGAGAAGATACTCTGGGTGATATAAATGGTAAAAATAGCTTTTATACTTGTGAAAAAAAATTGAAAATTTGCATGATGCAATTGTTTGTCGATCATGCAAAGATAGCAGGTAGGTACAATAAAGTATAAACATTCTATCTGAATATGAGAGCAAAAAGTATAGGGGTGCATTAACAACCAAGCTACAGCAAAAACTAGTCGTAGCTAAAAATAGGCCAAGGATGCGGCTTAAAGTCAGATGCGAGATATCACAAATATGAAACAAAATAAATTGTTTAATTAATCTATGTAGTGACTTGTATTTTCAATTTATAATAAAATAAATATTTTTAAAACATACAATTATCGCCTGTTTATTTAGTCATATTTTTGACAGAAATCACAACAGCCACAGTAACAGATGATACGACAATTAAAGGTGAGATTTCAATGGTAAATAAGAAACTATTATCACTAATTTATTACGTCCAATACAGACGAATAAACTTTAATATTCTGAAGATATGGCAAGACGTACCAAAACATTCATTGTAATAGACTATGAAGAAAATATATTGAGAATATCTACCTCACGACCCTGTGTTGTGCAAAAGACTATGTTGATAACATGGAATTAATATAACAATGTTTTATTTGACAGAGAAAACTTATAAATACTGGCCACAAATTGTAATCATAAGGCCGATGGGTGAGTTAATTGTCATATTAATTAGATGGGATATCTTCAAAAACTATTACGTTTATCTTGCTTATCAGGTGTGTCCTTTTGTCAACAGTGTGTTAAATCAGTTTCTTTCGTAGAAATTCTTCACTTCACTCTCGAAAAAGATGTCATATATTATTTCAAATTGATGTTTGACTTCATATGCGTTCGGAACTTTTGTCTAAAGCAAGTTTTCTTTTCGCAGAATCTTTCTCCAATTAATTTTGTAACTACAGAATGTTTTCTCTGCCGAAACAAAAATCTAATGAAAAAGATGCTCAAAACTGTTGTCTTTCGATTTTTAATCTTGTAATATTCTTTTTCTTTTGCTACCAGACTTGTATCTTTAAAAAAAGTCCCTTCGATCAAACTTGGTATTAAACTTTTGAATTGTTTTATAGGCATTATTAAATTTTCTGTTAATATTATTTGAATTTGTTTAAACAGCAAATCAGCCACCAATGTATGGCATAGGTAAGTCATTGCCAATTTTGTATTTTAATATTACTTACTTAATGTTCATAAGAGACTACGATCGTCCTTCTTTAGTAGTAAAACTATCTTTTACTTTTGGCAGGGAGTTTGGTTCCTAATGCTAAAGTCGAGCCATCATATGGTAAGTTTAAAAAAAATACTGATTACATGATTTACAGACATTAATAGTTGCACTAAAGAAATCGTTAAAAAAGATTAATAAAAGAGCAAAAAAGATGGCAAGAATTGACATGAAAAAATCTTATCGATAAATATGAAACAATATACAAATTTTGAGATTAGATTTCAATGCCACACCAAACTAGTCCTGCGTGGTAGATTGGCCATTCCCTCTCCCAGAGAGAAGACCTTGTCCCAACAGTGGCAACATAAAAAGGCTGATTTTATTGTTATTGAAGTATAACTTATTTTTCTTATTAATTAATAATTTACAGGAAAAAACAAATGTAAGTTACTTTTATATCGGCATATAAAATTGTCGGACTTTAGGCAAATTTTTATACGATTCTGATTATTTTTATTGACAGCTCAAAAAGGAAAAAACAAAAGGCCATCTACTCCTGCCAGTAAGTTCATAGGCATGACAAAGCATCGAACATTATGGCTAATGGCTTCTTAAATTTTTTACACATAATATGCACCAATCCTTGGCGCTACAAGATCTGCTAAAACTGGAACTATTAGTCACAAGCATCTGCTGATATTTTAGATTATTACAGTAACGATATAAATTCTTTCGACAGTGCATAGTGTGAAAACTGTAAAGCCGTCTAAGTTTACAACGTATACTACTACAACAACACATCACACATATAGTACGCATCGACCTAAGAGTGAGTTTTTATATTCAATTATAAATCATACATTATTCAATTACAAAGTTCTGTATCAAGAAATTATGGTAATGCAGCACAAAATTTCAATAGGACTCGACCGAATATATGATTTAGTAACGGTATCTATTAACAGGTCATGTGGACGAACACCTACCATCACCTGAGGCTAGGGGTGAGTTAGACGTTAATGATTTAGTTACATGTATAAAAGTAACTCAGATTGAACTCTGAATAGGCAAATATCTCCTTGTTCTTCTTCCTGCCCTTATCCCATTTTATTTGGGATCGGCGCAAAACGTTATTTTCTGTGCTGTCACCCGTCATACTATTTACTAACTACTGGATAGGTAAATATATGAGTCTACCATTTATACATAGCATTGATATAATACATAGATACGTAGAAATATACGAGTAGAATATGTGACTAAATTTTTAACATAAATATGGATAAATATTGGCGATGAATAAAGGCGGTGGTTATAAGCAAACATACAGGTGAATCTAATAAAAGCGTGTTAAAAATAAGAACAAAGGAATCGCAAACTTTGTGAAAACAGAGATGCAGGATGATGATGAAGATGATAAGATTTGCAATGGATATTAATTCATATACTTTATTATAACAGAACATGAAACTGATGAAGAAATTGCCGGTGAGTGATGATTAGTAATCGAATCTATTATAACCGTAGATATTTTTAAATATCTTTTGACAGAATCTAATACAAGGACAATATTAAGTTATGGTAGAAATATCGAATATCTAAAATAATCCCTAGTTATTGCAGCAGTAAAATACCAAAATACATTCATAAACGAAACTAAATATAGTGTTAACGGTTAATATGTCAATAGCACAAAAAGAGAAACAACTTGGTAAGCTACTACAACTAGAATAATGAATCTAATAAACAACGCCGCCACGCTCTTGGTTCTTATTCCGTTCGTATCCATCAACTCCTCTATGGCTAATATAAATTATGTTTCTCAAACTTCAGTATCAGAAGCAGAAACGAATGCTACAACTGGTGAGCTTTCT
This sequence comes from Mythimna albipuncta, assembly GCA_929112965.1. NCBI lineage: Eukaryota > Metazoa > Arthropoda > Insecta > Lepidoptera > Noctuidae > Mythimna > Mythimna albipuncta. Next base: position 14,765,511 of record OV815982.1, read on the forward strand.
ATTGAACTAGTGATTTTTATTGAATTTATCATCGTAAATAAATTGCTACAAAAATCCGACTCCATACGTACAACGAATGAAATCCCATACACATGCTTGCATGCGTGCTCCACGCACGAGTCCAAGCACATTCGCTATTCGCACTACGCTATTGGCCCTTGTCTCGTTCTTATCCATCAAATCAGCCTATAGCTGACCACTTCTTACATTACCTTTGGCTATTATTATAATATAATGTTTCACAAACTTTAGCATCAGAAGCAGAAAGTGAAGCTACAACTGGTGAGCTTACAATTAAACTAGTTTACTGCAGAATTTCGACTCCTTAAAACGTACAGCGATACATTCGCTACTTGCAATCCTGTCTATGCGCACCTACGAGTATTATGTACCTATACATATGCATATAAATGTACCTTATAAAATGTACCTTTAATCATTGATTAATTTAGATTAACATCAACTTCTTTTATTTTCGCCATAATTATTATTTAAACTTTATGCACTTTAGAATCGCCGTCAAATGAATTAGTACCTGGTTAGTGGTTCATTGAACTATTGTATTAGAATTTATCGCTACCGTAGCAGCTTTTTTGATCAAATTATTATTGAGATATATATACATATATCGATATAGAATCGCCAAACGCTAAAAGTAATGCTAGCAACCTAATAATCTAGGTAATAAGAATTTATTAATAAAGTAGCGTTATTTCATTTCTAATTTTACTAACATCAAGCAAGCGCAAGCCAACGACAGCCACATCAACACTTACCATCAGGTGAGATAGTGGTCAAACGCTAACCTACACAAAATAAAAAAAACTCTTGTCTTGTCATTAATAAACTTTAGAATTGGTAGAAAAAAAAAACATAACGGTAAGCTATTGGAACTCCTATCATAGCAGGGTGCAATATATTTAATTTCACAGTATCCTTACATGCACTTTCTTTCAGATTATGTTAATTATAAAAAAAACAACATTAAAATATCATATTAAATACGAAGTCAAGCCATATGACCTTTGACTTTTACATGATCAAACCCACAGGGCTGTGTTACTTAATAAATAAAAATATTAATATAAAACATACTTTTGTATCAACAGATACTGACACTCAGAGTACAGGTGAGTTATCTTTTGAAACTTATACCAACAAACTTGTTTCTTCTGAGACTCACTTCTGTTTAACTTTATTTTTATTTGTGTTGACATTTTATTTTATTTCAAGCTGGGTGTATGTTGCCTTACCATGAAAGAAATCATATCGATGAGCAAATCATGTTTGCAAAAGTTATTTGGCATTATTGGTAAATTCGTCTGTTTATATAATAATTTGGTTTTTATCAACGAATCAAATTTTGATATAACGAATCAAGTTTAGTCTAAAGAGGGCTGCACCCAGCATATCTAATAAAATCGACATGATGTTAAAATCTTCATTTCTAAGTTCGTTTACGTTTTAGAAACTTTCCGCAAACCGGACAAACTTTTAACCTTCAATTGTCATTTACCGTGTCAATAGTGTTGTTTTAATATGCAAAATACCCATATGCACTGACATTCTGTACGGATACAAGAAAAAGAAACTAATGGTTGACCTTTGGACAATTCTGTGACTTTACTGCTTTAGTAAAGGCACATTCGCATATCTCGTTTCCATCGTTGCTGTGGTGATGCTACACTAGCTTCGCAAAGACATAATTCTATTGAAGCTTACGTCTCGTAGATGCACCGTTCTCATTGTATTTTCAATGTTTGTCTCTATTCTTAACCTAAAATTGTTCGGGACAATTTCTTTTTTCATCGACCAAGGCAAATATTCGATCCACCTTTGATTGTGCTAATTAGAAAGATTTTTCCAAATATTGACTCGTTTTCTTATTGGTTACAGAAACAAATCCGTGCACTACTCCCAGCGGTGGTAGCGGCAACTGCGTATCGGTCTACAACTGTCAAGTGCTGCTAGACTTAGTCAACAAGAAAGATCGCACGAGCCAGGATATAGAACTGCTGAAGAAGTCGCAATGCGGGTACGATGGATCTGCACCGGCAGTAAGTATTGTTACTAGGTTCTTCAAAGATGGCTGGATCCGTGTTATTGTCGTTGATTAGTTGTTCGTCAGTTTTTTCGTTTTTAAGTTCCCTAAGTATACAAGCTCTGGTTAATGGATGGAGAACTTTTAAATCAGCTTTAACAATTTCATTTGCAGTACTCTCTTCTTCTTTAGCATTTATATTTTCGTACGTGTATTTTTTTCTTAAAAAATCGTGTTTAGTTATAATTAATAGGTAGATTGCACCATCTGTGGGATTTTACCGATTTAATTTAACCACATATAAGACACAACTAGTTATTCCAGTTTAAATAAATACTTGGGTTCTATCTTATTCATCCGCGAAGCTGAAATGAATGAATGGCAATAATGAACGTCATATACAGTTATAAATAAATCACTTATCATATTCTTGGTATTGAAGAACTATGACCACAACAGATGTTGTTGATGCATTTTCTCTATTTTCTGAATCATTTTAATAACTTAAATCAGAAAATGAAAGCTGTTGTTTCAAACACTCTGTTCATTGGTAATCAATTAATCATATACTGACTAGCCCACATTAAAGAAAACAAAACACTGAAAGAAACCTTTTCAACATTGATATCAATGGCATTCTCTTCAAAGAGACACCAATCAATTTACTGGCTGTCTACAAAACGCCACGTCTCTTGAGGGTAAGGCTGAATGAATCGAGCGTCATCGATTACACTTCTTAAGCAACCTTCTTTGATGTCCCATTCAGAGATTTCCTCGAATAAAAATCACTTTGAGAAGTTTTTGAGTGCTTTTATATATTATTAGTTTAGAATTTATTTGTTTTTCGTCCATATTGGAGTGAGGTTCTGTTGTTAAATCAATATGGAGGTTATGTTTGGCTAAAAAAACCATCAAAAGGAACCAGATTTTGTAGCAATCATCACAACATCTTAAACGAACACAGATTTACTAAGAGGCCTAAGAAAGATTCCTCTTTGAAGGAAACTTAATCTAAATATCAATTACTTAAAGACCAAAATGAAAAATAATAACAATATGATTAACTCTTCTTCCAGGTGTGCTGTCCGAAGAAGCAACCACAAGGGAACTGCTACACTCCTGAAGGCAACGTCGGACAATGCATCAGTTTGTACTCGTGCGCTCATCTCGCGGGCATGCTAAAGCCACCCGTTCCCCCTGAAAACATCGCCTATGTGCAGAATTCCAAGTGAGTGAGATCGTTCAAGTGTCGTGTATAGTCAAGGGTGGAAACTATCATCGTCCCAAAAACATAAACGTGTAATGGGTGCTAACGTCTGATAAAAGAGTCGAAGTAAACTTTTTAAATGCAATAAGCTATATTGCTTCTGAATGGGTAACTGGGGAATTTCTCAAAGTGGCTCAACCAGTCACAAAGAAATAATAAATTATGAACAATAGTCTCTTACAGTATGAATCATTTGGAAAACCACTTGCAAGTACAGACTCGTTGACAACAAACTTAGGGAGTGTACTATCAAGATGACATGACAGGGGAATCCTTAGTACTAGATAATGACGTAACCAGACATAATAACACGCTACATACGACACAAGGAAACATTACAATAAAAATTTAGAATCTTGTTGGACTTGTTGGCAAATGTCAAGGACTGTTTGGTATCTCCGTAAAATATCAAGAGTCTGAATGATGCATTTAAAAAATATATAATGAACTAGTTGAGAATATTGTCTCCAATCTTTTTTTTCAAAATCTTTTTTCTGAGAAGAGTGTACGTATTCTTCTAAGATACATCTTTATCACTTGTCGTCTCAGGGTGAATACCCTGTTCTAGCGATATTATCTTCTATTGGTTCATAGATCTTTCCATATTTTTGTCATTCACTTTCGTAGTTTAAACTATCTTCACAATATGACCCTCTATCTAATACCGTAATATCGTCGACTAAATTATTTATAACCATTTGCATTAACATTTCGCGCGTAAAACGCTCTAAGATAAGATCTACTAAAGAAGCAGACACGTTTTTTTTTTAATTTACATAGATGAATACTTTATGTTTATCAGTAACCTGTCGAGACAAGTTATAAAAAGACGATTGAGGAAAATCGTTCAAATAATTGTTTGTGTTGTAAGACTTGTATTACCATAAATGATTCATTATGTAATTAGATGCTTTAGGGAAATGATCTACAACAAATTACACTTCAGTTTAAAGTTCAATCTCATTGTATAGACAGACTTAAGTTTTACATCAAGAGGCTCCTTTTTCACTAGCCTATTCGATAATTCCGTGATTTACTAGAATTTTTTACAAAACTCGTATTTACGCGTTTTTTTAAAATCCACAAATTATGTCAAAGTTCATGCAAAATAGCAATTTTTCAGACGTCTTTACTGTATTATTTTTATAGAAATTTATAAATTGATTTCAATAGAAGCCTAGATAATATCCACAAGACACTGTGTCCAAAATGTCTAATGAAAAAATCGGTCTACAATTGACCGAGATATCGGTGAACACTAAGGACTTAACGATATGTAACCAATATTATATGTAACTCATATTCTGATTTAAAAGAATGTCCGTCCATGGACTTTCTTGCACGTTCTTCTCCATAGAGTTCTACGCTTTAGCTTCACTTTTCTTGGACTGACCGACATTTCTCTATTCAAAAGTGCCTGCAAATGGTTTATTTGAAATGTTTTTGATTTTGATGAAATCAAATTGCTTTTTTCAGATGCGAGGGAACTGAACAATACAGCGTCTGCTGCGGTCCACCACCAGACCGCAACCACGAGACCGTAGTTCCATCAGGAAACTGCAATGCTCTCATGAACGCAAACCCACCTGACCCACGCACGGAATGCTGCGGTGTCGATAGCAGAGTCGGCAACAAGATTGTGGGTTAGTATATTCGGTATTTTATGCATGCACCAAGAAAGACACTTGCGCCTGACCACCTCTACGTTCATTTTTGCTTGCACTCAAAGCGAAAACGTCAAAGGGTTTGGTTTGGCACCAAGCTGTAGGATTCATGCGTTTTTTTTTTTTAAATGATCAGGCATATGACCGCGATGGTACAGGAGTACGGACCTTCGTAGCTGCGGTGCGAACTACTGTTCTGTTAGAAGCTAAAATCGCTTTGAACCACAATACGATTGAGATTCCAGAACTTGCCTCTTACACTGAAAGAATTCCTTGCAAACTCTGGCAGCACCGAAGAAATAGTAAATTTTGATAAAAGTGGACAACGTTTGTTATTGCGACCGAGGCTGAATTCTAAGGAGCTGAGTAACAATGCATCATACGACGTTTTTCAATACACTTATGAAGAAATAAATAAACTCATGAGGGTAGCTTACCACCCATCATGATGCGATAAATGTAAAAATTCTAGCACTTTTTCGTACTAGTGCAAACAAAAAAAAAACACAGTAAATTGCGTGCCTAAAAGCGGTTGGGATAAGAGCAGCTTTTTGAGTATGAAAAAATCTTTTTGATGCCAAACCTGAGATCTTCTTTATTATAAGCTAGCTCCTTGAAAAATCTAAAATATTGACTTTACTTTTCCAGGTGGTAATGCGACAACGGTGGACCAGTACCCATGGCTGGTGATGATCGAGTACGTGCAAGGTACCATGACGAAGCTACTCTGTGGAGGTGTCCTCATTAGCGGCAAATACGTCCTGACAGCTGGTCACTGTGTCGCTGGACAAGTACTGACTATTGGAACACCGTAAGTTAGATAACTGTTATTTCTTAAAATAAGTCTTTGTCAAGCCTAATGCAGATCCTGATTAAGGTTTTTTGGACTCGTCTCCAACAATAAGTCTTTATTTAAGGATTACACAGCATCTTATCTGTGAATATGAATTTATTAAATTAAGTACAGAAAAACATTGAAATCAGCAAAACCGTAGAGGCGCAGCAGGATAGGCATCGGTGACTAGGGCCAGATGACTTCTGAATAGGTAACCCGTAGTCGCAAAAGGCAACTAAACGAACAAAGGTGTGGTTTTAGTCGCTAACAGTCTGACGCGTCTTATATCGAGAGAAGTCATTAGATGATTGCCCATTTAAAAAAAAGAAAGACCTCGTGGCTCATTATCATCATCAGCCTTTTTAATGTTCCCACTGCTGGGACTAAAGATTCCTCACTAGGAGAGGGAATGGGCCGTATTTCACCACGCGGACGCGGGCCCAGTGCGAGTTGGTGAATGTCACATGTCTTTGAATTTTTGGTTCTAGGACATGCCAATTTCCTCACGATGTATTCCTTCACCATTTTTTGAGAGCAATAAATTAGGTAAACAAAATAATTCGCCTGGCAGGGTTAGAACCCGCCCGTAGGCGCGGGCTTGCGGACAGTGATCAATGGGTAGTTCGCTGTCCGGCCATCCGGTAACTGTCCGGACCAAACCCAAGTCGTCGCCGGCGCGCACTGTTCCCGCGCGCCTTAAGGAGTTGTCAGCAACAGCAGGGTGGACCCAGTCGGGTCGAAGCCTACTGGGGCCAGGATAATCAGAAAGGGCGCTCGAGCCCCGGTATGAAGGCTAGAAGGAACGGGGTGGGTCTTTTAGTCAGTAAGAGTCTGACACTATCTCCCGCTCCGCCCAAGAGCGAGGGTTGTCATTGGATGATTTATTTCAACCACAAAAAAAAAAAAATGGTTAGAACCCGCGATTTACAACTCGTCGGAGCCATTACCACTCGGCCACCACTGCTCTAGTATTAATCTAACCTTAATATTTACTTTTGCAGTAAGCGTGTTCGTTTAGGAGAATACGACATTGCCCACGAAGGTCCAGACTGTGCAGCAGTCGAAGCAGGCGGCGAGGACTGTACCGACGGAGTCACCAGGATCCTCATTGACAAGATCATTCCCCATCCGCAATACAACCCTGTCAGTTCCTTGAAGAGGAACGACATTGCCTTGTTGCGACTGAAGGAGAATGCTCCATTTACAGGTTTGTTATAAAATATATTTCAAATTCAGACTAGGAAGTTTTGTGGAATTAAAACAGAGAAAACACTTACGAGTAACATGTAAGTTGCCAAAAGGTGCTTCCTCAGGGGAGCGCAAAGTCGAATCTATAATATTACACTCCCGGTGAGGAAGAACCTAAGGGACAATTTTAAACCTCCAAAAAATCACATCCGGTTTTTTGTTTCTTACAAAAATAAGAAACCGTTTTATAAACGGAGTTTCATCTTGGTGACTTGTGCTTAATAACTAGCGGTCACATGAGTCCGTCGTGGCCTGAATCGAAAAATTATTTCAATAATGCCACGCTGTAGTCACTATCAAATACGCTTGTATTTTTGACAAGTATGTATGTCTAAGTAAGGGATGTCATGTCGGTCACCATTGGCCGACGTAGCTGGAAGGGAATATTTACTGGCGGTCACCATGGTCCGACATGCCACCTAAAGTTTTGAACAGATTTTGAATGTGACTAAGTTGCAAGATTCTTGCAATCATCACAGCCTTTGTGATCTGGCCATCGTAAGACTATTCGTACAACGTTTCGTTATACTTGTCCAACACAGCCTTGTCTATAAAAGTTCAAATGTCCAGTCGTTTCTCTAAAGTATAAAGCACGACAGCCTCTAACAAGGTGGACCGATGACCTGTCAGGGTCGTGGGATTCCGATAGATGTGTAACACACAGGACGGTTGCTGTGGCGACGCTTGGAGAAGGCCTATGTCAAAAAGTGGACGTCTTTCGGCTGATATGATGATATGATGATGATGACGCCTCAACGATGTACTTGTTTTTTTTTTTCTCAGATTTCATCCGTCCGATCTGCTTACCAACCAAAGACCTGACGGCTCCCGAGAACGTCCCAGCCAACTTTTCGTTATACGCAGCCGGTTGGGGAGCGGTGAGCGACAAGAAATCTTACAGCAATGTCAAACTTCACGTGGAGTTGCCGTACGTTAACCCTGAAGTAAGTTATCGAGTCCTATAAGCACGTACAAAGTATTTTTTTTGGTAATACAAACTAGTGCTTGACTGCGATCCCACTTGATGGTACTCAGTGATGCAATCGTTGGGCGCACTAGTTTATTAAGAGCCTATTCACTATAGCCTTGAAGACATCTAAATTAGAATTGGACGGGAAGACCGCAGCAGCCAAAGTGTTCCAGTGACGAGGCGAAACGCTTAATTCAGACGGTAAAGGCCTTAACAATGTAAGGTGGATACTCACCGTACGTCGGGTCAACATCAGCATCTTGGCGGAATTAGATTGTGCGGAATTAGTTGTTAATAACCTTGTCGTTTCCAACAGAAATGCCAACCAGTCTACAGTTACCCTGGTCGTAGCGTGCCCCTATGGAAAGCTCAGCTGTGTGCCGGCGGTGTCACCGGAAAGGACTCCTGCAAAGGAGACTCCGGTGGACCACTCATGTACGAAGACGGCAGAACATACGAAGTCATCGGGATCGTCAGTTTCGGACCAGTTCCCTGTGGCATGGAGGGAGTTCCTGGAGTCTACAGCAAAGTATACGAATATCTTGACTGGATTAGGAGCACCATTGTCCCATAAATTGTTCTGAATTCGTTGTAGAGTGATCTAATTTAGTTTCTTTTTTTGGTACAAAACTGCCATCTGCTTTTCTAAATATAAGTCTCTTTTAAAATTAATACTAGCGGTCTCAATAGACGTTGTCCTACTCAAAAGCTAGTAGGTACGTTGTCAGAAAAAAAAAATTAAGAACCCGATCGCAGCGCCATCTACCGGGTATTTTCAAACCATGTAGAGACCCACTCAAATAAGTGTCATCCAAATGAGTCTATGATACACGAAAAGTTAATCTCAAAGCAGGGATCTTGATACATCATATTTAATATTAAGTTAACTTCTAATTGAATTAGATCACTTTACGATTTTCATTAAAAAAAAGAAGAAAGAATTAACCATGACTTATCACTAAGGAAGCCGCCAAATATACGTGGAATAACGGACATTGACCTTCCTTCATTGTATTAAGGGTATGCGTCTCGACACACACTTTCACTATTTTTCATACAACCGCTCTTATGCGATTATGACGTTATTACACATTTTTCATTAGATATTTTGGATACACACTATCTTGTGGATACTATCTAGACTTCTATGAAAATCAATTTATAAATTTGTGTAAAATTAATTCAGTTAAGACCTCTGAAAATCTGCTATTTTGCATGAACTTTGACACTTCATAATTTACTCAAAAAGTCAAAAAAGTACAAACATACAAGCCTAGCAAATTTTATCAAGATTCTAAATAATGACAATGTTTTTCAAAAACTTTTAAGGGTTTAAAAAGAAACACGTATTTCCTGGAACAAGTTTTATAAAATATTCCAATACTAACAGAGTTTTCAGGCGTTATCTCTCTTTTTTCGCGTTGCCTTTTCGTCAAACATCGCGTTGGATTGCGTTAGATGAAGTAACAAGCTTTTAAACCATGCTTGATGTTGACGATAGGCGAGTGGAAAAGCAGCCTCTTAATATGTATTCTCAATTTAAAAAACGGAATCAAAGACCAGCTGTCTTGAATTGACATCTATTGTAATCCTTTGCCTTTTCTGAAGAACAGTTAATTGATGGTGCTTCGGGTACCTTCGATATATGCAGATATTAGGAAAACGTCAATGTACTTTATTTTAAGTTTATCTGGCGGCTTGTATAGCAATATTACTTAACTTTCCTTCTTTAAAAATTGTTCTATCTTCATTATCTTTTATAAACGAGTATTTGTGAATCTTGCTGTTTTCTTGATGACATTGTTTTGCTCAATTATTTGTTATATAGTACAGTCAAAATTCGCTTTATATCAACTGTAAAATTAAGATTAACCTAGATTTAAAGTTCGGTAACAATAAATTATTGCAATAACTTCAATATTTTAATTCATGGCTTGTTGTTGGTAGCATTGGGATTGGCGATTGATAGTTCAATTATTGTATTGATTTACTAATATTATATAACTTTAATTTTGATTAGCATATGACGAAACCCATTAAATTAATAAAACTGAATTTCGTTAACTATCGTAAAAGGAATGTATTGTATGTGTTCTACCATTTTGGGAACACAATAATTGAGTATGGAATTCCCTGCCTGAGTCTATGTTTCCTGGTAGCTACAACCTTCGAATCTTTAAGTCAAGAGTGAACAGGTTACTTCTAGACAATTAACTAACTTTTTTTTTTAAATTGAGTATGGCATTCCCTGCCGGAGTGTGTTTCCTGATTGCTACAACCTAGGGGGGTCTTTAAGTCAAGAGTACCACATCATTGCTTACCATCAGGTGAGATAGTGATCAAACGCGAGTCTAACAAATATTTATATTAACAAAATTGTTAATCATACACTAAATATTGATAACTATCAATCTCATTTCTCCTCTGTATTCCAACACAAGTAATGTAAAGATCTCAAGGCCGTTAAACTGGTTCAGATCTAAATAGTTCGTAAGTCAAAACATCGACTATTGAGATTATTTTAAAAATAAATAATTGTGATTATTTTCACAACAAATCCTGTTTTTATTTTCATCGTGGTGGTGAATGTTATTAGTAATAGTGACCTAGACGAAATAATTGGTGTCGACACTGATTACTGCAAAAGAATCATTCACTTCATCATCAACCATTCCATTAAAGATAAATATGAACTAATTGAAACTATTGCTTACATACAACATTGCACTGAAGCACAGATCAATTTACAACTCGTTCAAAAGTTTTGAACTAAAATGTTTTCGGTAACGTTACTTCAAAAGAGTAAATACAAATTACGAGTACACTCACCCCTAGCGTTTGTGGCTGCATCTGCGATCTTCTGGAAGGCATCCAGGAACGCGGCAATCGCTACGAGGGCTGACCTGCCAAATAAGAAAACATGTTTGAGATTGATGTGGAGCCAAATTTTAGAAAAAAAAACATTATGAAATAAGTTACAAGTTGTAATCCATTAATTAAATATATTATGGCTAAGCAATGGCAGCCGCACGGGTAGATCTCCAAGGATAAGTAACTCTTATCGAGGTCGCTTTATGGATGGATGACCATCCTAACATAAGGAGGTTCTACCGTGCCTCTAAAAGTATGTAGAGCTCTGGGTAATAGTTGTTATTTGTACATCTTTAATAGTTTTTACAGATAGTCAGAAGCCAGGAAATGTAACACCAGTCTTGCGAAGGGGAATCGTGTTACTCAATTATTGGGTTGTGAACAGATACAAACTAAGCTAACACAGCAACAAACATAATAAGGCATTGACCACATAGACATAGATTGGACAGGTCAATGCTGTTGATGATGTTGTGTAGTATAGAGCGCTATTTTGAAATAATAGATAGCCATGAAGCATATCCTATTAATACCAGCCGAAATTACAATATCCCCCATTCACTCCTTACGACCCAATAAGGATTTAAGAATCAAACCAAATTCAGCTATGAACACAATCAATAGCATTGACCGGAGAATGGTCAAGGCTGCTGTTGATGTGCGGTCACTAGACGCTAAATAAAATGTACCTCCATTAGACCCGTCTCAAATTGATCTCACATTTCCAACTGCAGCCGAAACTTCAGCTGGATCCATTTTCAGACTAAGTGTTCCTATTTAATAGTCCAGTAAACTTAAGCTATAAACACAACATCACCAATAGCATTGACCGGAGACTTTTCAATGCTGCTGATGGTATACGGTCACCAGACACTAAATAAAATGAACCTCCATTAGATCCATCTCAAATAGATCTCACATTTCCAACTGCAGCCGTGACCTCCACGAATGAAATATTTACAACACAAGATACACAACAATAACCCTTTATTATCAGATCACATGTAGCTACATCATTGTCAATTTGCGAGTCAACGGCCACTCAATTGTGGCTAAATGGCAGACTGTAGTCGAGTTACGATGCATCGTATGAAGGTTAACTTTTCGTATCTAACATTTGAATAAGAGTCAAGAATTTTAACAGCAAATGATGATATATTTATGGCTTCGGATAATTGAAAAGAGAAGTATTTGATTGAAGCTGAATTCCGTAGGTCGTAAATGGACACACACAAAAATATAGATGGACTCAGGATCATATATATGGAAAACTCCTATATTTTTTTTTTAATGGAACAGTAAAAGCTAATAATTAACATGTGTATCTAGCTATTATTGGATAAATACGTTTAGCTTGAGTTCACACTTCTGGGAATCAAGCCTCTTCCTGAAGAAGGAATAGGCCGTACCATGTAGGCATGGGAGATAGGACAAGCCGGTTTCTGCACACTGTTTTTAGACCAGTGGTGGTGAAATTAATTACACAACGTAAAGAGACTGCCTGGTTTTAAATTCACAACGTACTTACTCGTAAATCAGGGCGATTAGGAGCGATTACTACAGACATATACGTACGTCCCTGCATTTATTGACTACTCTTTTTCTATAATGTAATAATAAATATCCATATCTATAATGTAAGAGAGTGATCGAGCCTCCATCATTAAGTTTGCCCTCATGAGTTAATCATATAACACCAATACAATTTCGATATATATAGATCTCGTTTGATGGCGCTGATCTTAACATTTGTAGTTTATTTTGCTTTGTGTGTTTGAATTTTTAATAAGCGAATTGGGATTTTATAGACCCGTCGGATACTACTCAATGTGAGTGCGGTGCTCCTGTTTAAAACATGAGCCACATGTTAGAGTGCCCTGTATAAAGCAGGTGTATGCACTATAGAGGATTTAACGAGTGCCAACGATGCTGCAGTGTTTGCGAAAATGAGATAATCCACTTTGTTGATCTTATTCAAATGAATGCCTCAAATAAACTTCACTAACTAAAGTGCTTGAAACACTATAAGAGGTCTTGCTCGCTTTCACCTTTAAACAGATATACAAATACAGATACCTGGTGAAAAGACAAGCATTCACTTAAGTTCCAATCGGAAATGATTCGACAGTACCTATTGCCGAAACTGCACCGGACGTGGGTACTTGTGTATTGAAACTTTGTGGAGGCGATTTTACTGCTTAACAAGAAACTATTAGGTAATGTGTCTATGTGTGAGTATGGATTCCACATTTAGTCGCATGCGCCGCCACATTTAGACCATTGTACGTGGGCTATGGCGTCCATAACTAAGGTTATGAGGAGGTGGGCTTATTCCAACTAGACCACCTCTCTCTAAAAACATGTTGGGCCTCTCAGGTTTTTCAGAGCATCATTAGGTGAGTTCAGGGATCCTAAGGTTTGTGTGCATAATACTGTAACACCTGTGCAGTAGATAATGTGTTCTATGATATTCTGTGCGGTATCTTTAGTTCAATATACTACAGTATCGCAAAATGAAATCCCAATGGTGTTGTCAGTGATGACATATGGCTCCGAAACGTGGTCGCTTACTATGCCCTACATCAAAAGGAAAGTCACCCAAAGGGCACTGGAAAGGGCTATGCTGGAATTTCCTTGTGCATCAGAAATCAAGGTTACTGACATAGCTCGAACATTCGCCAACCTTAAGTGGCAGTGAGCAAGGTACATTGCACACAGAACAGATGGTCGATGAGGACGAAAAGTTCTGAAGTAGCGACCACGTACCGGAACTCAGAAGACTCAGCGTTCAAAGGCCTCCCACAGGATAGAGCGATGACCTTGTGAGGGTCGTGTAGTGACGGTCGTTATGGCAATACTTGGGAGAGGCCTATATGCTACAGTGGGCGTCTTTCGACTGAAATGATGATGATGATGAATGTGTTCCATTACTTACTTCAATGCTGAGTGCAGTTTCGTCGCCTTTGATATAAATTCTTCCCACATTGGCGCGCTGTTCTGTGGACAAGAAGAAAGAAGTTTTAGTTAAACATTAATTATAATATTATTACTGCCACTGAAGTCATCAAAGTTTTACAACTTAATGAAGACAGATTTGTCATCAAATTGATACTTGTAATTATAATCTTTGCTTTTCCGACATGTTCGATGACGCTACACAACTGTAAAAGTTAGTTTTAATGTAGATTGTGACATTATTTGACCCAGTAAGTACTCAAATAAAAACTTTTTCAGCGACAGAGGACCACAAGACAGCTCACAATACAATATGTAAGTTTCTGATAAAGGACGTTGATTTTTTTTTTATTGATATAATCTAGTGCTTGACTGCGTTCCCACCTGACGGTAAGCAGTGATGCAATCTCTGATGGTGAGATTAGTCTACCCATTCTATCCAAATTCACTCAATTTTGAAAATAGGTTTCCTTTATACTGACTGTCTTACAATTTGTAATAGGTATGTTTTCAGATTAAATGTTAACCAGCTCATCATTAACGATAAACTCGAATTACTTAATAATACGAACGAAATCACACTCAAATTAAACAGTACTCCCAAAATTACTCACTACACAATACAACCATCATTGTGCAGTTGTTTGTGCATCAAGTTTTAATTTACTATATAAATAACTAGCTTGTGCCCGCAGTTTCGCCCGCCTACATACAATATATCCTATGTCACTCAGGAATAAAGCAGCTTTCTATCGGTGAAAAATTTTTAGCAATCGGACCAGTATTTCCAGAGATTACCTCCTACAAACAAGAAAACAAACCTTACCTATTTATAATATTAGTGTAGATTATAAACTGCCAATAGCATTTACTATCGCACTGAAATATCTCCAATATCATTTGATATATCCGAATCGTATCGAAAGTAGAGAACTACCAAATTATAGAGGATGAGATGTTACTCTGATTGATAGTAGCAATTTTGGGTGATTTGTCAATTAGATTGGGAAATCCAATGCATTAGTGCCTGACGATAATATGGGAGCAATCAATCTTAGTGTTGCGATGATGAATGTTGATTGTTTGTGAAAAAGCATCGGCGATTTATTTGATAATAATTATTTAATATATGGGTGATCATCGAAGATCTTGTCGCCCTGTTTTGTCGACGAGTCGGGAGTTGAAATAAAACCACCACGTACTCAGAACGAAGACATTTATTAATTTTCACCGAGGGGTTATATACAATCCTCGGTAACGAAACCATAGCGCGAATTTAAATCGGCCAACGCCATCTATCGAGCCAAGATGTACTAAAAATGGTTTTAGCTATTAGATTTAACCTAAATACAATATTACGGCGTGAACAATGGGGTTCTCATAGCTGAAAGAAAGAAAGAAAGAAAATACGTTTATTTGGCACATATGAGGTACACACAATGAGATAATAATTATTATACTTAGTATAGAAACTTAAATTTAAATATATCTACATGGTATGTCTCACGGCTGCGCCAAATGGGTCCAGTTCAGCATGATGCCAGGCCACTACGTAGCAGTTGCCTGACGCTGGTCTGAGGTCTGAGCTGGGTCTGAGGGCTCCTCTCTAGGAGAAGGAATCCGCCGTTATCTACCACGCCAGCCCAGTGCGAATTGGTGGATGTCATATTTGAATTTTCAATTCTAAGCCTTGACGGTTTCCTTACGATGCCGGTTTCCATCACCATATGAGAACAGTGGATGAATTAAATTACACAAAGTAAAGTGCCTGCCTGAGTTTGAGTCCACGTACAACTCGTAAGTTGAAGCTAGTACAATTAGGCCACTACTGAGGCCTTACTATGGCGTGTTAAAATGTAAGGCGTGTTAGCGAAAAGGGCACAGAAGGGCCATAGCCAGACTTTGGCTCTATTGGGCCCTGGCAATAGTAACTGCTTCCGAAAGAGAACCCCAGGGTCCTGGAAAGCAAGGCAAAAAAGGAACATAGGTGTGGTTATAGTCAGTAAAAGTCTGACACGTCCTCACGCTCCGCCCTAGAGCTTGCGAAGTCATTGGATCCCACGTAAAAAACAGACAACAGTAAAACATAGTTTTGACACACTCAAAATCATACATAACTTGTATAACCCAAGTTCCAAAATTCATACTCCTAATAACAACCTTCCCAAATTCAAAAGCAACTTCACTTTCAACTTTGTCACTCAGATCTTAAAATCCAAATTCACATACTGCTATAATTCTCAAGGTGTTCGTTGAATGGACGGACGGGAGCAATTTGTCTTTACATGTGAACGTCTAGAAGGTAATTGTTGTGCTGAACATATGAAGGATGGTCGCGTTTACTTGCCTTCTAACGTTACTTTTGAAGATAATAATCTCATATCCGGCTTCAAATTAGAAACTCAATAACATCATCAAGAACCATCATAGAGACAAACTTGCTTTCAAGAGGCTTTGCTCG
Organism: Mythimna albipuncta; assembly: GCA_929112965.1. Lineage (NCBI taxonomy): Eukaryota > Metazoa > Arthropoda > Insecta > Lepidoptera > Noctuidae > Mythimna > Mythimna albipuncta. The sequence continues at coordinate 14,781,823 of OV815982.1, forward strand.
CGTAATTCTCAAAAAATATTCCACGAGAAACGTACTGATGAAATAAACATGCCATGTGTTGAGAGGAGAGGCCTTAAAAACACCTCTTAAAGCTTTCAAAATTTCTTAAACATACACCGCACTGAATTATACCAAAAAAAAAAATCATTAAAAAAAAGTAAACCCCATCCTTGGGGTTCAAGCTAAATCCGTACCAAATTTCATAAAAATCGGTTTAATACTTTAACCATGAAAGCGTGACAGACAAGACAGGCAGACAAAGTTACTTTCACATTTATAATATTAAGTACTTATGGATTGTACCAATGTTTATAATACCAACTTATAATTCTACAGAAAGAACTTTTTTTATTATTATTATTGTTTGACCACCATCTCATCTATTGGTAAGCGATGATGTGGTCGACGATGGAGCATCTAGGCAAGCGTGCTCCATCGTCGACCTATTCACTCTTGACTTAAAGACCCCTAAGTTGTAGCTATCAGGAAACACAGACTGCAAAGAATTCCACTCCTTGGCTTAAGGCGTATAGTCCCTTGAACCATCTGGCCAAAATTATGTGAACGCAACTCTCGCACTCGCCTAGGCGGCAGTACGCAAATCTGTGCATTTATTTGCGGCCAGCAGCGCCCGGAAAGCGCTTTAAATCCATTTTCTCTGCGAGATATTGATTGATTTACATATACAATGTTCACTTTGAAGAATATTTAACCACCAATTTTTATATGTAAAAATGTTTCTAAAGGTCCAAGCCGTTTCGAAGGAGTAGGGAAAAGTTGCGAAAAGTTGCGAAATTGCTAAATATTTTTTTTTTTGACAAAAGTATTAATTGCACGAAAAAATCAAATGTTGATATTATTATTCATGAATCTATAATAAACATATAATAAACATATATTATTATTTTTTCAAGCCAATTGACCTAGCCGTTACGGAGGAGTAGGCCTCAGAAAATCACTGTTTTATGGCACTTTTCGGGCGCTTGGCCCTTAAAAGCAACTTTAACTTAATAACAAACCATCCAATATAGAGGTAGAGTTGTTTGTTATTCAAATCAAGTCTAACCTCCGATTGTTAGACAAAATTCCCGAACTATAGACAATGATTTGTGAGATTGCCATAATAATTGCGAGAGACAGCGGTTTGAGACCAAATAAGGATATCATTAATTTGCCAGGCGTAGTTAGTTCGTTATCATTATATTCAATTTAGGTGTTAGGTGAAACATTTTAGCGGTCATTAACTTGATACATCTCTTTCCTATTCTATTAATGTTCCTTCATTACATTTTTGTTTTTACATAGACTTATTATGTTGTTACTAGTAACGCTATACAATATTGGCTTATTTTAATTTGTTCATCAAAAATTTTATTCTTCACTAAAAAACACAAATAGTACTCAAATGGGGTGTATAGAAACCCATGGGTGACTAGAAACAAAACTAAAAAGGGTAAAAAAGTTTAAAGCTTAAAAGGGTTCAAAGGATATTTTCACGATGGCCACGGTAGGCGCAGGCTTGCGGACAGTGAGCAATGGCGCTGTCGGGTCATCCGGTAACTGTCCGGACCAAGCCCAAGTCGTCGACGGCGCGCACTGTTCCCGCGCGCCTCAAGGAGTTGTCAGCAACAGCAGAGACCCAGCTGGGTCAAAGCCTACTGGGGCCAGGGTTAGTTTCGAAAGACAGCGCGAGCCCCGGTATGAAGGCTAGAAGGAACGGGGTGAGTCTTTTAGTCAGTGAGACTCTGACACTATCTCCCGCTCCGCCCAAGAGGGGGTTGTCATTGGATAATTTTTTCCCACCGAAAAAAAGGGGTATTTTCACGATATTGGAATATTTTTAGCAGCATTTAACTACATCAATTATATAATAAATTGTTATTCTAAAAAGTCGATGCTTTGTTAGAAGCCGGTAATATGGTGTCAAAGTGAAAAACCAAACCAAAATTATATTTCTATTCACCCCTGCGTTTCTATTCACCCCGTTTTACGGTACCAAATATTATTGGACTTTTTACAATTCTGCATTATGGGACTTGAGGTACACCTAATCGGATATTTTATACATGAGGATGTCATAATTTGCCAGCCGCGTATATAGCTAGTCCGTTGTCATTATCTCTAATTTAGGTGCTAAATGTAACAATTTGACAGTCATTAATTTGATAGATAATCTTATAGTTCTGTCCAACCAGCCGGGATTAATGCCCGGTTCCCTCAGGGGTCAGTACTCTCGGCAACATTATTCTTGCTACATATAAACAATCTGCTTAAGACCTTTGGGTATGCTGATGATAGCACTGTTACTGAGAGTTACATATCCACCGCGCGAGCTAATGGGTCACAGATCCAGTCTCTCCGAGAGGCTATGGTTGAGCGCTTGAACTTGTCCTTGGAGGCAGTCTCCGAATGGGGTGATGCTAATTTGGTCAGGTTCTGTCTTTCGTTTCATATTAATGAACCTTTATTAGGTTTTGGTTTCTAGATTGTTTAAATTGTTACATTTATAGAGTGCTAAAGTGACAATATTAAATATTGGGATATTTTAAATTGTGCAACAAAAACCTTATACTTCACTAAAAATATTCGTGTGACCGTACGGCAACGTGACACCATAAAAAGCTGCTTTATTTCTGAGTGACATGGGCTATAACTTATGTGCGCGGGCGAAGCTGCGGGCAAAAGCTAGCAGTTAATACAAGGTGTAAGGGACAGCCCTCCACAAACTTTAAGGGCTTGCTCAGTAGACGAAACTGAACTACCTTCCACAAGACATTTTTACAGGAAACGAAAAAATAAAATCCGCCTCACCATACAAAATTATAAACTTGATTGGACAGTTTGTAGGAAGAGGCCGATTTTGTTTTTCGTTTAATGAAAAAAAAAAATTAGTGGAAGGTTGTTCAGTTTCATCTACTGAGCAAGCCCTTAAAGTTTGTGGAGGGCTGTCCCTTACACCCTTTATATTAATAGTTACCGGCAGCAAAATTTTACACAGCTCCCCATGTAAACTAGTCGATGATCCGTATATGATCTTGCAAACAGTTACAAGTCTAACTTGCGAGTGCAGTATGATCGTAACTCTTTTAGTGTTATGTGTTTCATAGATTTCATCCCTCCTCTCCGCATAGACAAACAGAATTCAAATTCCCCTTCAAATTTTCAGTTTTATTGGCTCCAATCAATCAAACCACAACATTCCAAGGATCTCTACAAATGTAAGCCTTGACTGTTGCACCGTTATAATTAAAACTAATGCCCAATTCACACCCATCTTTTAAGAATACCGAATTAATGTTGACAACACTCATGAACAGAACGACAAATGAATTAATGACGATTTTATTGATTACATTAACCAAAATCGTAGATGACGTGTCCGCATAACAATTCCATGGACTAATCAAATTGTTTGCGAAACAAAAACTTAGCTAGCAATCAGAATTGCGAATATCAGAGGAGATTGCATTAATTCGGTCATCGTTAATAATAACTAAATGAAGTCATGAATTTTAATAGCTGTAGACTATTAAGAGGGACCTTCCCCAGACGTCTATCGTGGTTTAAAAGCTTGTTGTTAAATCCAACGTTTGATAAAGAAACGACGCGAAAAAGTAGAGATAACGCCTGAACGCTCTGTTGGCATTCTGTAATTCTGTCACTTACATGAATATTTCACATTACTTGTTTAAGGAAATACGTCTTTTTTTTTTAAACCTTAAAAGTTTCATTCAGAATCTCGTTTAAATATGCAAGGTTTTTTTTTTTCGATGGGAAAAATCATCTTATGACAACCCCCGCTCTTGGGCGGAGCGGGGAGATAGTGTCAGACTCTTACTGACTAAAAAACCCATCCCGTTCCATCAAGCCTTCATACCGGGGTTCGAGCGCCCTTTCGGATAACCCTGGCCCCAGTAGGCTTCGACCCGGCTGGGTCGGTGGGTCCCTGCTATTGCTGACAACTCCTTGAGGCGCGCGTGAACAGCGCGCGCCGTCGACGACTTGGGCTTGGTCCGGACAGTTACCGGACGGCCGGACAGCGAGCTACCCATTGCTCACTGTCTGCAAGCCCGCGCCTAAGGTGGCTGGAAATCAGGATCGGAATCCCGGCGGCGCGGCGGCGAGAACGCCATTGCCTGATGCGGTAGGCCTCCTCCTTAGCGAGCATTACTGCTTCGCAGAAGTCAGCGACCGCCTGCCACTCCTCCTCGCTCCGGACCATGGCCTCGACCAAGGCCCGGCGCGAGAGGTCTCCGCCGCCGAAATATGCAAGGTTTCCATAGAAGCATATTTATTACATATTTATAAGTGAAGGGCCAAAGTTTAGACAAAATAGTAGAATTCTTTACTTGACTAGTTTTACACAAGATTATGTTTTGACTTCAAAATAAACTCAGGTCCCCAAGATACCTACAGGTTCTAACTAGTTTTGGGACCGTCATCTATGTATAATTCCTGATCATGTAATAAATAGTTTTAAAGTATTCTTTGTATATTGTAACAACGATCAATAAACATTGTCCTTATTCCTAATCCTTATCCTTAAATCTGTGGCCCTAGTGAAAAGGGGTATAAGTCCGATTTTGTCGAAAATGAGTTAAGTATACCAAAATGATCAGCAAAAAATGCTCTATCGTTTGGTGAAAAGAGATCTAAGCTAGCCCTAAAAATAAGGAAGTTACTTTGTGCAAAAGGATTCAACTGACACCAAAAAAACCACGCAAGTTGGTTTCAAGTCCATTTATATTGTTTTAAACGGAAAAATAAAAACTTTCTTTTGTGTTTTTTAATCTAAATTAACATAAATCAACCAAATTTCAATTTGGTTGGTGTTTATCGATACAACAACACTTAGTCCATAAAAATGGTTTAAGTTAGAAAGGATATTATTAGACTTATACCCGTTTTCACTGAAATAAAGAGAAAAAGAAATTCTTGCCAATAGGTAATTGGTTATTAAAATTAATTTCAAATGCGTATCCCTTTTCACGTGCATGAATTAATATTTAACTTATGGGAGAAAGGGTCTAACTTATTTTATACCCTTATGGAATTCATTTTGTGATTGGTATAAGTCACTATCTTAAAAACTATTAACTTTACATAAAAAATAACCCAATAATAGTAAAGAGCATAAATTGTTTACCTATAAAAAACATCACATGTATTTAATTTGGTAGCGGTTTGAATGACACACGAGGTCAAACACGAATTTGAAGCACGCAGAGTGTTTTTTACGTCTCCTGTAAAGTTGCATTTTTGGACTAAGATCCTTTTTCACTAGGGCCACAGAAATGTCATAAAAGCGGTTGTATGAAAATGTAACTTCACACTCTTAACACTTTTAAGAGAGGCTAGACTGTATTTGCTATAAAATTAATTAAGACATCTAGCTCAACTGGCTCTTCTCTGATTTATTTAACAAAAATGGTTGTACCCCAATTATAATAGTTCTACGACTCCGTCTCAATTTCAGTAAATTATTCATGGCAGCGAGCGTTCGTTTCAATCATTTTTAATCTAGTATAATATCTGATTATTTTCTGTAGCTATATTTTCGACATATTGTACAATATTGGCTTGTATTACCTTGTTATCTAACAGAAGCAAAGTCACTTGATCTTCCTTAGCCTTGGTTCTTGGTTGATACTTTTCACGAGAATTTTTCCATAGCACCACGACAAAACAAGTTAAATTGATATCTTTGGGACGGATCTGCCGTGCTTGATGCACTTGAGCCAGGAGGATTATTGACAATGATGCACTCGTCGAATCGAGGCTTCAAAGTCTTGAGCATCGACCCCGGTTCGCTAGCCTGTCGTTTTTCTACCGGTTGCATTTCGAGGAGTGTGCGTCGGAATTGCATAACCTAATTCCGTCTAGCCCGTTCTATCACCGGACCACCAACCGTACGGCGATGCGTCGCCAGTACATGGTGGACATCCCATTTTCACGCACAAAACGTCTTGGGAACAGATTCATTGTGCATACAGCTAAGGACTGGAATTCCCTGCCGGAGTCTGTTTCCTTATGGCTAAGTCAGGAGTGAGTAGGTTACTTTTAGGTTAGCGCGGTCCATCGTCGCTTTCGATCAAGTGAGATAGCGGTCAAGCGTGAACCTATTAACAATAAAAAAAAACTGAATTGATTGGTTGTGGATTTTTTCCATTCCGTTTACATGGAAACAGATGCCACTTTTCACTGCTCTTTTGTGCTCCAATCTGCGCACACCTTCGCATCATTAGAAATGCACCCTAAAAGGGGTGAAAAGGAAGAATTTAGTTTATATGCTAAACCTTATTCCGTGAGCATCTCAAATCATAAATAAACTTCTTATCTGATATAAACTAGTGCTTGACTGCGATCCCACCTGATGGTAAGCAGAGATGCAATCGTTGATTGTGAGGCGCACTAGTTTATTATAAACCTATTCACTCTAGCCTTGAAGACATTCAAACTATAATCGGACGGGAAGACCGCAGCAGGCATTTTGTTCCAGTCCTTCGATGTACGCGGTATAAATGACTTAAAACATCTTTGGCAATTTACATTCAGTTACCTATACCTAAGTTATATATATCAGGAACGTGGGCAGACAACCTTAATAACAACCGCCCACGATCTCCGATTCTTCCGTTTCGAACTAATTTCGTCTGAACCCGTGGGTGTCGTGAAAGTAGGGTTGCGAAGCGTACTCTAAAATAGAATATTATATTATATATCATGGAGGCGTACTCTATGGATGTAGAGGGAGAGGAAGGCCCAAAAAAAGATGGATGGATTGTGTGAGAAGTGATATGAAAGAAAAGAGAGTTAGTGAGTTTGACCAGTGACAGGACAGAATGGAAGAAGAAAACGTGTTGCGCCGACCCCAAGTAATATGGGATAAGGGCAGGAAGAAGAAAAGAGCACTATATAATCTACAACCCCTTATTTTTAGTATGTGCGAAACCTGAATAGATTGCTTCTAGGCAAGCGTGCTCCATCGTCGGCCACATCATCGCTTACCATCAAGTGAGATTGTGATCAAACGCGAGCCTACCCATTATAAAAAAAAACACCTGTCTACTATTTTTGTGTAAAGAATCTACGTACAAAATTTCAATACGGCGGGAAATGAGGGACAGGCCTTCATTGAAATTTATTAAAAATGACCTTTTGATTAATGTTAATTAACTTAGAGTTAGAATGTTTAAAGTTGAACAATTCCTTTAAAAACAATAAAAATTTGTAATGTCCCGAAAAAAAAAGCTAAAAAATAACTTTTTTTTTTTTTAATAAATTATACTCTTTTTTATAAGTCCGTAGGTACTCTTTAATCAGATCATGTGAAATCAGATATACTCTATTTTAGAAGAAATAGAGTATGTAAAAGTTGGCAACCCTGTTTGAAAACCTATCAAGCGATATCACAATACTAATATTATGACATGTTTTTCACGTCATAAGCATGTGTTAGACGAACATTTATTAAGCTACACTTAGTCTATTTCCGGATACATATATTTAAATTTGTAGGTCAGAAGATTATAGGACTAAGAGCTTTTGTTTTAGGTAGGAAAATCATCCCTGACTTCCCCCCGCCCTTGGGTGGAGCGGGAGATAGTGTCAGACTTTTACTGACTAAAAACGCACTCCTGTTCTTTCTGGCCAGGGTACATGAGGGCCCCTACGGTTTGCTGACAACTCCTGAGGCGCGCATGGGATAATACGCGCCGTCAACGTCTTGGGCTCGGTCCGGACGATTACCGGACGGTCGGACGGCGAGCTACCCAGTGTCCGCAAACCCGTGTCTACGGCTGGCCGGAAATCGGGATCGGAATCCCTGCGGCGGCGTGAGGAGCGTTGCCTAACGCATGCGGCCTCCTCCTTTTTCTAGCATTAGGTACTGCTTCGCAAAAGGACGACCGCCTGCCACTCCTCCTCGCTCCGGACCATGGCCTGTACCAAGGCCCGGCGAGAGAGATTGTCGCCGTCGATCGCCCCCACGAGGACACGGCGGTGTCCCGCCCAAGCGGGGCACACCTCTACCGTGTGCTCCACCGTGTCCTCCAGGCGGTCCAAACAGTGGTGAAACCCAGGCTAGGGCTAATGCTTTGATCACAATTCACACGTACATAATAAAAGGGCGAGACAGTAAAATGCTGCTCGGCCGAGAGAGTGATGTAAGCGAGTTTAAAGTTAAGCGCTCGACCGAGCATTATACGTACCGAATATAAGGCACTCGGTACGTGTGATCAAGGCATAAGAGCTAGATAATTCTTCAACAACTACAACAACACATACACACTAACTTCCGCCTTTAAATGTTAGTGCGATTTTTATCTATTCCTATTTCCCTGTATACAAAATTAAGATAAATAAATGAAATGTTTTGAACTTGACATTTTCAAAGGACTTCTGAAATGGCAAAATGAACATTATATACATCCTATGGATAAGAATCTGTTTGTTGGATAAAATACGCCATTTAGTTTAATGGACTGCCTTCAAAGACTTGTTACCTTAAGGCGTATAGTCCCTTGAACATCTGGTCGGAGTTAAAAACTCACATACTCGTACTGCCGCCTGCACCCGTATATAGGACCCGCTGACTTTTAAAACCATTTTATTCGCAAAATATTGATTGATTTACATATGCTATGTATATTCTGAAAAACACTTAACCAGCAAATTAATTTGTGTAAACATATTTTTAAAGATCAGAGCCGAAAAAATATCGTAGTTTATTTTTTTTTTTGCAAAAGTACGAATATTAGTCATACGAAAAATTCATATGTTTATAATGAATCTATAATCATCAACTGAAGTTGATGATATAGGTGTAAGGTAGAAATATCTTTGTCCCGTGTTATTTGGGGTCAGCGCAACACAATTTTTTCTTTCATTCTACCTGTCACCCGTCATGCTATCACTAACTCCATTTTCTCTTATATCACTATTCACATAATCCATCCATCTTTTCTTTGGCCTCCCTCTCCCTCTCCACCCATCCACGGGTATACTTATAACTCTTTTATTAACATGCGTTTCATCCCTCCTCATGTAAGAATCTATATTTTTTTTTCTTTATTAACCTAGCCGTTACCTCCTAGTAGGCTTCAGAATGTCACCGTTTTATGGCACTAAATGGGAGCAAGGACCTTAACGGACTGCCTTCAAAGACGTGTAACCTAACCTAAATAAGCCGAGTAGGTAAATAATAAAACAATTTTATTTTGAAATTTGGTAACGGTGATTGAATTACTGTTTCTACGAACGAATCGTAATAGCTTCTTGTTCATATTCAATTTATTTGTTAACCTTTATTTATACGTTTTATTGTAATGGAGATTTTATATTGGAGATAAAGCTGCGCAAACCGGCGAAGCCTTCGGATTTGTCGATATACTGCCGTCGCTTGGTAGATTGCCTCTGTGAGTCTTGTTCAGCTGAACCGACTCTACTGTTGCCATTGCAGGACTTAGAAAATAAAGACTAGTAAATTCTACAAATACAAACAAATAAAAACACAAATACACAAACAAAAACAACAACAATATACAGTACAAGTACCTAACAAATTATTTTGACATTTACTTAATAATTTATTTCGACTTCTTGACTTTGTTGTACCTATAGTAATTAAATAATGCAATCATTTAAATAATGAATTTGTTGTTTAATACGAGTAAATTCTTTATTTACATGTCAAAATTATAATTTATTATTTTTGTATGCCTATAATAGGCTGCTATCATAGCGCACTTTAATGTAAACATTACCAACTACTGTACCTATAAAATATTTCTGATTTCTTAAAAACTCTTCACACAAATACAAGTTTGAGGGTTTTATGAGGTAAATATCCAAGTCTTATTATTTTGAAGCATTTGAGGATCACATCTTAAAAATGCCTGCTGAAATTGATTGAAAATAAAATAATTTAAACAGTATTTTAGAACGAAGTAAGCGTGTAGTTTGGGAGCAAGCTTTTTTTTTGTGGGGCAAAACTGAGAGAGCCGAACGATGAATAAATCAGTAAACCTACATTTTTCACAAGTTCATAAATAAGAAATAAGTCACATCTCATTAATCACTATTGAATCGCATACGAAGCAGCTCGAACGATCTCTTGAGGGTGTTGTCCGAGCGGTGGGACCTGTCCCTGACACAGAGGTGGATGCAGCTTCATGTTAGCGGCTCTCCTCGTGTATTACGTAAAAGGAATTACGATAAAAATGAATTAACAAGTGCAGGAAACAATTGCAAACGTCTTTGGAAACATATTAAAAACATCACATATTTGACAAAACGGCGTGAATCAAATTCGAGTTTACTGCTTACTAATTCTACGCCACTCTTGTCAGCCAACCATGTTAACAACTACTTCGTGAGTGTTGGGAAAACTCTTGCTGAACAGATTTCAAAACATTGCTATGCTCAACCTTATTCCCCAAACATGCGTGCTAATTGTCCCCTAAAATCTTTCGGCTTGCTAGACACTGACGAAGACGAAATTACACGAATTATTTGTGCTCTCAAGGATGACTGTGCGGTGGGCTGGGATAATATTAGCAGTAAGATCCTTAAACAATTTAAGCATATTCTGGTACCTCCCTTAACGCATATATTTCGCCTCTGTTTTTCTGAAGGTATTTTCCCTAAATGCTTGAAAAGCAGTTGTAGTCCCCATCTTTAAATACGGAAACAAAGACTTAGTTAATAATTATAGGCCAATTTCGATACTTCCATCTATTTCCAAAATACTAGAGAAAATTGTTAACAGCAGACTAGTAAACTATTTAGAGAAAAATAATTTGCTATCATCTTCGCAATTTGGTTTTCGTACCAAGTTATCCACAGCCGATGCGGTGCACAACTTGACCGATCATGTCTCCGTGGAACTTGCTAAAGGAAACCAGACCCTAGGGGTCTTCCTTGACCTCGCGAAGGCGTTCGATACAGTATCTGTTTCTATACTCCTAAACAAGTTAGAAGCCATGGGAATTAGGGGAACACCGCTAAAACTTTTAGTCGACTATTTAGACGATCGATACCAATGTGCTAGGATTGACGATATCATGAGCGATGAACAAAAAAACACTAGTTTTGGTGTTCCCCAGGGAAGCATACTTGGCCCAACCCTCTTCTTGATTTATATTAATGATTTATGTGATTTGAAAATTAAACAAAGCAAAATTATTTCTTATGCTGACGACACAGCCTTAATTTTTTCCGCTAAATCCAGCAATGAATTATACGAATATGCTCAATTAGGTTTAAACAGTGTGACTAATTGGCTTCAAAGCAATTTACTAACATTAAATGCTGACAAGACTAAATATATTCACTTCTCCATGCGCGACCTTCAATTTAACACTACTAATTCTCATCTTTATGCCCACAAATGTGGATTGCGCTCAGTCAGTGCATGCAATTGTCCTTTTATCCTCAAAACAAGTGACATTAAATATCTCGGGGAATTGACAAAACACTCTCATTTAAACCACATATTGAAAGTTTAGTTAAAAGAGTGCGAAAATTAATCTTTATTTTTAAAAAATTGCGAACAATTGCAGACTCAAAACTGATCACCCAAGTTTATCTGGCACTCGGACAATCTGTAATTCAATATTGTAATACCTCGTGGGGTGGAGCACCAAAAACTTATTTGTTACCTCTTGAAAGAGCTCAGAGAGCCATTTTAAAAGTAGCCAATTTTCATCCGTTCCTCTATCCCACAGATTTGCTATATAAGTCCTGCAACGTACTGACTGTTCGCCAGCTTTTCATCATGCGTCTGGTATTAAAACAACACACCATGCTTTCCTACCACCCTGGAGTTACTAGTAAGAGAAGGAATGATATTGTATGCAATTCCAATACTTTTTCAAAATATGTCTTTGTAAAAAGGTTTTTCACATTTTTAGGCCCATTTCTGTACAATAGATTAAATAGAAAATTAGGTTTGTACAAATTAAATTATTATAACTGTAAAAAGATTATTGTGCAATACTTACTCAGCATCTCTTACAGAGAGACAGAAGATCTCCTAATAGTTTGTAAATAAAATATGTTTTGCTCTTATTTAAATTAAATGTATGTTATTTAGTATAGTTAATTTAATGATTGTTAATTTATTACTTGAGGTTATTTGTACTTTTTAGCCTGAAATACAGGTCTAACCTAGTTCAGGCAACAAATGCAATGTACGCGTTAAAATTGTTTTTGTATTTTTATTTAAATGTGCCACTTTTATTAAATAAACGATATTCTATTCTATTTTATTCTATTCTATTCTATTCTATTTTGACATTTGTGTGTACGTTTAATTATACTAATTTTATGATTGTGTGTTATTTTATTTTCTATTGTAATTTAATTGAATTTGTATTTTAATTTACTTTTTTTTTTACATTAGATGTTATATAATTTTGATAATTTGTAATGTTTTATTTAAGAATTTAATTTGTTTTTATGAAATGTATTTATGGACTACGTCTGAAATAAAGAGAATTTAATTAATCAAAATCTAATCAACGGTAAAATTTTGCAGTTAAAATACAATAATGTTCACATCCGAACATGGAAAGACAAATAAGCCCATTCAACTGTTTATTTTGCTCAAACCGGTGGTTTAACGTACCGACAATGTTAGCTACCGAACACACCGTGTCGGTGTTTAAGCTCCATTATAAATTCATCAAAAACTGCTGTTCAAGCGTATAATTCCGGCACGTCTTTTTTTTTCAAGTTAATGCTTAATTAAATGTTTTAAGTAATGAATTATAACAAATGACCTTTGTTATTGAAAGGCAAAATAAATTGTAAAAAGAGGTAAAGTTTTTTTATTTTTTGTTTGTTTGTAGGAGGTAAGCTCTGGAAGTATTGGTCAGATTGCTAAAATTTTTTTCACCGATAGAAAGCTGTTTTATACCTGAGTGATATAAGCTATGTTATATGTACCTACGCGGGCCGAAACCGCGGTCAAATTCTAGTGTATTGTAACAATGAAATGATAAGTCTTGTTTTCATCATCACCATCATTTCAGCCGATAGACGTTCACTGTTGGATATAGGCCTCCCCTAAGTGTCGCCACAATGATCGATCCTGTGCGTCCCGCATCCATCAGATTCCCGCAACCTAGTCTTGTTTTACTTTAGGAAAAACTTATTGTCGTGTTATACTGAGACTAAAAAGTAAAGTGCGTCTGATCTTTCTACCCAAATGTCCCGCTGAACTGACCGGTCTCTTTTTTATTATTGACTAACTTTCGCCCGCGGCTTCGCCTGCATACATAAAAAAAGCCTATGTCACTCAGGAATAAAGCAGCTTTATATCGTTGAAAAAGTTTTAGCAATTGGACCAGTACTTCCAGAGATTACTTCTTACAAAAAAAGAATAAAAAAACAAACTTTACCTCTTTAGAATATTAGTGTAGATATGCTCGCGTTTGACCACTATCTCACCTGATGGTAAGCGATAATGAGGCCGACGATGGAGCACGCTTGCCTAGAAGTATCCTATTCACTCTTGACTTAAAGACCCCTAGTTATAGGTCACGTTGTTCGCAACGAACACTCCATTGAGCGACTCGTTGTCCAGGGACAAGTGGAGGGGGGAAGCGGTCACGCGGGCGCTCACCTACGCGTTGGACAGACCTCATCAAAGCTGCAACACAAACCTCCTTAGTTCAGAGTTCTCGACACGCCGTAAACCGAGACAAATGGAAACGCATCGCGAGGGCCTCATTCGCCAAATGAAAATGCAACATTGTCAACCACGACCACTCTGTCAAGAGTGAACGACTATGTAGGAGTTATAGGTACTTGTTGTTGTGGCGTTTTGGTTTTAAGGCCTGACAACCCTAGGTGTGGGGCATATCAACAGATGCCAGCAAACTGACTGACAGCTTGACATATGTCAAACGTCCCATGGCTCGTGAGAAAAATCAACAAGGTTGTAAACAAATGTAAATTTATCTGTTTTTTTTTGTGTTATCTGCTGACCGTAACCCCTGGTAAAGGAGGCTATCAATAACGGAAAGACGGCAAGCGCTTTGTTTGAAGAACGGATAAGTTGTTCAGATTAAAAAAATGACCCCATTTTTAAGACAAAGATTGTCAACTAAATGGTTCGTTTGATCTACCGAAAAGTATAAAGAATGTAACAAAGATTCAAAGCATTTTATTTCAAACTAGCTTTTGCCCGCGCGGCTTCGCTCCCGCTCTACTCTACCCTACCCTACTCTACCTTACTCTACCCTACTCTACTCTAATAAACCTCACGGAGCAAATCAAATCAAATCAAATCAAATCAAAGCATTTATTTCAAATAGACCATTTACAGGCACTTTTGAATAGTCAAATGTCGGTCAGTCCAAGAAAAGTGAAGCTAAATTGCACGTTCCAAAGAGTAGGTCTCTATGGAGAAGAACGTGCAAGAAACTCCATGGACACTCTTTTAAATCATATATGTGTTACATATAATGCTTGGTTACATATTACTTGTTGCTTCTATCATGTGAGCACAATGTCGATAGTGAAATAAAAATGTAAAATAATTAAAAGATAGAAACTGAATTAAGCCACTGGCAGCTAAGAGATGACCAGTCCCATCTGACGGCACCCGTTCACGAGCATGACGCGTGCATCAGCCCCACTCAGCTCAACCATTTTGAAGGGAACTGAACGACCCAATAACACGTGCCACCAACAGCGAAACATTTGAGTGAGCATGACAAACTCTCAACTGCCATGCTTGTAATGTCAAAAAAAAAAAGTTGTAACCTAATAAAAATGCTCCATGGTGCTTCACATTCACATACTTGGAAAAAGTGCTTCTACATTATACAATGCAATTGTGTCTTTCAAATTAAAAAATAATAATATTAGTTTCCAACTAATCAACTAATTAGTACGCCCTAGTGGTAGTGGAGCTGGACCAGCATTGAGCCAAGCATTTTTATCTTGAATATAATCCTCCAACTTATAATATGCTTGTCTGCATAGTGTGCGTTTAATACAAGATTTAAATTTCGTTTCATTGAGTTCTAATATGTGGGGAGGTATTTTATTATAACATTTCAAACAGTACCCCATGAAAGAAGAGGCCACTTTAGCCAGTCTGAATCCTGGTTGAACTAATTGATCCCTATTTCTTGTAACATAATTATGTCTATCGCCTCTTTTGCTAAAAAGATGAAGATTTTTTCTAACATACATTATGTTTTCATAGATATATTGACAAGGTACTGTCATTATGTTAATATCTTTAAACAGTTCCCTTAAAGAATCGCACCGGCGGAGATTGTAAATCGCTCTGATGGTTCTTTTCTGTAATATAAAGATTGACTCGATGTCAGCAGCCCGTCCCCAAAGTAAGATACCGTACGACATGACACTATGAAAATAACTAAAATAGACTAGTCTAGCGGTATCAACATCCGTAAATTGGCGGATTTTTCTAACAGCATATGCAGCTGAGCTAAGCCGCCCTGCAAGAGAAGTTAAGTGAGGACCCCATTGTAGCCTTGAATCAAGCGTAATCCCCAGGAAAATCGTTTTATCAACAAATTCTAGTTTTTCATTATTCAATACAATGTCACAATCACTACTTTTGACATTCGGTAAGGAAAATCTTATGCATTTAGTTTTTTTCCCATTTAGAACCAGATTATTAGCAGTGAACCAGTTTTGAACCTGCAATAGGGCGCTATTTTCGTTGTCAAGATTGTTAGTTTTTCTATTTATCTTAAAAATCAAAGAAGTGTCGTCAGCAAATAACACCATATTAAGTTTATTTTGCAACAAATTGGGTAAATCATTAATATAAACTAAAAACAAAAAAGGACCTAAAATTGAACCTTGGAGCACCCCCATTTCAACATTCAATCCCGACGAATTGACACCGTTTATTTACACTAAGAGACTAAGAGACTAAGAGCCCGAGACCTTTCCAACGAATGCAAAACCGTGAAAATCGGTTCGTGCGTTCTGGAGTTATAGCGTCAGGAAGGAAAACCCGACTTATTTTTATATAGTAGATAAATCATTTACAACTACAACCTAGGGGTCTTTAAGTCAAGATGTGAATAGGTTAATTCTAGGCAAGCGTGCTCCATTGTCGGCCACATCATCACTTACCATCAGGTGAGATAGTGGTCAAACGCGAGCCTATCAATAATAAAAAAAAATACAGGCTACTGTTAAAATGTGAGTCAGAAAAATGATGGTAATTGCACATTCTAAAGCGTAGATCTCTATGGAGAATAATTTGCAAGAAACTCCATGGAAAAGGATAAGTCAAATTTCTGACACAAACTGTCATTATCATGCTTTCGAAAAGTCAAGTTCTTAAATATCCTAAAAAAAAAACGACTGCTACCCTTCTTTCCAGCCAGCAAAACATTTATCGTACTCTCCATTTCGATTCCAATATAACCATCTCCAATTCTCAATATCCCAAAATCAATAAATAAATAAGAACCCCGAAGGTAAATCTCCAATAATCGTTCCACTTTACCCTTAATAGCTTCCAAATCGCTCATAAAACAGTTTATAATGTTTGTTTGATCCCTAATCGATGTTGATTTAGGATTTGTGACGTAATTAAGCATGTCCCGATCAACCATGATGGTTCACGTCTGATTAATCATTCCAAGCATGTGTGAAAAGGTAGAACCATACACGTTGAATGGGCTTTTACATACGAGTAATTGACCTCACCACGAGGATGGTTTTGAATATGGGTAAATATAGGAAGACAGAAGTATCGATGGAATAATTGTGTTTTTTTTTTGTGAATATCGCATTATTACTGAGATAGAAAGAAATAAAACATATGTTTTCTGACCGAATAGACGCACAATGAAATACTTACAACAAAAAACAAAAACCAGTTTCCCTGACAGGTCATGTGTAGACCGGGCATAACTTTGTTGCACCATATGTATGACCATAGACAACACAGCTGTCTATTGTATCTCCACCGCTGGTCGGGACTGACACAGAAAAAGATAACATAATCTACATTCCTACCTGATGGTAAGCAGTGATGCAATCGTTGATGATAATAGGCACTAATTTATTAAGAGCCTATTCACTCTAGCTTTGATGACACCCAAATTATAATAGGACGGGAAAACCGCAGCAGACAAATTGTTTCAGTCCTTCGATGTACGCCGTATAAACGACTAGGAAAACGTCCTTAGTCCGGACCGTAGATGTTTCAACAACGTAAGAAGAGGATATTCGCCGTACGTTGGGTTTTCCGATCGTGGAATCAAGTCAAGCAATTCCCGCGCACACTCACCAAAATGCATCCTGTAAAATATCGAAAGGCTGGTTACCCTAAGCCTGTGCGTGAAGGCTTTGTAGATAGGACTTAACCAAATCTAGATATAATCTAAAATAGGTGGTTTTTTTTCTTCGCACAGGTCTTTTTTAAGGTTCTGATCCCGAAGTGTACCCAAACAGTAACCTAGAACTGTCCACGCACTTCATCTCTCTCATTTGCTGTTTCCTATACAGGTATTAAGTCACTATGAGCAGCAAACTCAGTCCATTTTGTACGTCTCGTATGACTTGCTCGTAGCGGTCATCAACCTAGCTATACGCTAAAGAAAAAAGTTTATAAGCTGCGGAGAATTATATTACGCCTATACTCAAACTGCCAAACTGAACCAATCGTATAGGTACTAATAGCCTTTATTAAAAATTTAATACACTGTTTTTAGTTCATAATAATTATTATTATTGTATCTAGCCCATACTGTCTCATCAGCAAGGAAGGCCTCTAAGTCGTCCCGCCATCTCCTTCTTGGTCTGCCGCAACCCCGTCGTGCGATTTCAGGGCACTAATTTTGCGTTTCACTGGCCCACAACTAGAACAGAATGCGACACACATGTCCAGCCCAGTCCCACTTAAACTGGGCAGCCTTCTGAACCACGTCAATGATTTGCGTTTTGGAGCGCAGTGTAATGTTTTGAACATGATCCGTTATTCCATCTAGTATGCTACGCTCCACAGCACGTGGGCAAACCTGAAGTTTGGACCTTTGAATGTTAGTCAAAGACTAAGTCTGTGCACTATGGGGAGAATACACATGTCCATTAGCTTACTTAGTTGATAATGAAATGTATTTATTTATTTTCCGACATCGGTTTTAGAAGATTGTTTTGCTTTAACATAGGCCTCCTCCATATTCTTGCACAGTTCCCAGTCATGGGTTTTCCTCTTCCACTTTGACCCCGATTCAGCCTGTATATCATCGTCCCACCTTCTTATCGGGCGTCCTCTCTTCCGTTTGCCTTCTCTGGGATACCATTCGGTTACTAATTTAGCCCATTGCTCCTTTCTGTCCAATCGTATACAATAACAAAATAACGTTAGGCTGTACTGCGTACAAAAGGTCGAAGCGTATTTTGGAAAAGGCGTAGGATTGAATGCGTTAAATGGAATTGATTTGACCCAACCTATGCCACTTAAAACATGAAAGCGTACCAAGGGACCGTATTACGTCAAAAACATTAATTACTTCGAACAGTCAGCCCACAACACAAAAATACTCGCCAAGCGGCACCGACAAAGACCGCGGAACAGAATTCTATTTTTAATCCAAACAATTAACCCTCTCAAAGCGAGGGTGTGTTCATACCCTTCGATATCCCGTAAACCACTCGCCGACCGAACTGTCCGCTTGTAGTTGAAGCGTAATAATGTCTGTGTCGCATGCTACCGGGTTTATAACGTACGATACGAGAACGACACGATATTAACACGGTTCGTGTTTGACTACTACCTTACCTGATGGTAAGCAATGATGCCATGATGTGATCGACGATGGAGCACGCCTGCCTAGAAGTAAGTAACTTACTTAAAATTGACTAAAAGATTTAGTTACTATATCTCAGAACCCTGGGATCCAGGGCCCTACCAAAGGCCGTGGGTTCCAGGGTTCTGGACACGTGGGGCCGAAGCCAACTCACAGGCTCACGCCGCGCCGCTCGCAGGAAACAGATATTATATTGTACAAGGCCTCCCTTAGAGAATCCTCCCTTACGTGATACCAACCGACGATCATGCCTGTACGCGCTATGCTAGTGCACCCAAATACAAACCCCGTTGGTGGGAAACTTGCGATATATGGAAAACAAAGATATAGGTTATGGTTTTTGGAGGTCTAAGATTTTATTTTTATTTTATTTTGTTTTATTGATATAAACTTGTGCTTGACTGAGATGGTGATGATGCGCGGTAACTAGTCTTGAAGTGGATTAGTTAACACGAACTATGTTAAGACTATATTTTTTATTATATTAGTATAGTGCAACGCGCGGTATGGTCATGTAAAGAGGAGAGATGAAAAGCATGTTGCTAAAAGAGTTATGAATTTACATGTGGAGGGGTGGAGAGGGAGAGGGAGGCTAAAGAAAAGATGGATGGATTGTGTGAGAAGTGATATGAAAGAAAAGGGAGTTAGTGATAGCGTGACGAGTGACAGGACAGAATGGAAGAAAAAAACGTTGGAAAAAAAAGTGTTGCGTCGACCCTAAACAAAATGGGACAAGGGCAAGAAGAAGAAGAAGAATATAGTGCAGCGCGCATAAATTGGTTATTGTAACAGAAATACCGCGAACGTCAAAATATAGATATCTGCAAAGTAATGGCGTCATGCTGTGTAATCACACATTTTATTACTATCACTATCAATATTTATGACGGCATCTTATTGCATCATTAGACACTTCTATTCCAATCAAACCTATTTTCCGAACATTCCGACATATCTTAACTTTTCGAATGCCGGTAATTAGAGAGACAATAGAAAGACAATTACTCATGTCGAACTGTGTAACTTAAGACATTCAAACCGTTAAAACGAAGAGAGTAGAGTAGTTACAGAAGATAAAATATAAGCAACCGTTATTTCTGCGATACACCTTTGCTAACTTTCGAGACGAGGCCGACACGATCTCACATCAAAAATTTACTACTTAAGTCCTGCTTTCTAGTTAACGACTAAAGTAGAAACGTTAGTGCTACATAAAGTAGTTGTCAAGGACAAGGAAAGTGGAGGCACCTAAAAGGGTGGGATCATCCCTTGTGTGTCCAGTTTTCGAGAAACCCGGGTCACAATTGGAGTCTAAAGCTCGTTCAGCCGTAATAATATCTGTGCGTCACACAACAGTCATTAGGCTTTACGATACGACAGCGGGCCGAGTCACGAGATGCGATGTCACTGTCGTTCTATGAATGTTTAGTTAGATATTTTGTTTAGCTTAAGAAAATCATTAAACCTTTAATCGTTTGCGTCGAATTGTGTCCTATTCGATAGGGTCGTGTCTTTGCGGCTGGGTGCTTCATCTCGTCTAGCTCTTCAATCCCTATAGGTAACAGAAGTGCTGATGAGATGGAGTATTTGGTCGTGGATGTGCGACCCTGGCGGTATCAACGCGAGAATTTTTGTTAGATATATCCAATGTACACGATTAAAAGGTTAAAAATTGTACCAATACACAAACATTAAGACTAGGACAAGGTAATACAGTAAAAAATTTCTCCGTCATAGGCATAGTTGATAGAACTTGTGATGCCAGGACTAACCAACGAGCAATCTTAAACAATATGTAAAGCAAAGAAGAAAAATAAAAAAGACAGAATGGTAATAGTGTCATCGAAAAAGACGACCATGAAGAGACTGGCTATCTTACTCGTATAATGCTTCTGGTCAATGTTCATCACAAAACAATTGAAAAACGGATAATATAAAAGTATAAATTGGAATACTACTCGTAATATGATTATAAAAAGGGGGAAGAATTTCTTGATTGTTTAAACGCGTTAATCTCTGCAACTACAAATAAAATTGAAAAATATTTTTGTATGGGATAGACCCATTCGTGATGAGGCTACAAAACATCACACTACAATCCACGAAAATGAAGCAGTAACCAAAAACGCAGGTGATAATGTGGAGACAGCTAATTAGAGAGAAACTGCAAATCAAAAATACAAAGCAACAATAAGCATGATTTGTTTACCTCACCATATGCCTGACCTAGTTATTATGAAAATCGCGCATCGCAACGCAACCGTAGCGTGTAAGTGATGCTATAAAAGTCAACGACCTGGCCGTACCTTGTTAGGGAAATCAACAACGTAGCAAGCGTTGGCTCAAACGGGGCTCTTTAACAAGGCCTTGATGTGAGGGTTAAGCTTTTCGCGTATGGTAGGCGATTTAGAGGTCATTTTGATGCTGAACTGTCGCTAGATAGTGACCTGCTTGCTATCTTTTTTATGATATAAACTAATGCTTGACTGTGATCCCACCTGATGGTAAGCAGTGATACAATCGTTGATGGTGAAGCGTACTAGTTTATTTTGAGCTTATTCCATATAGCTTTGAAGACACGAATTTACTAAGTTGGAGGTAGTTCACAGCGTTCATGTTTTCCTATTGTCGATTTGGACCAATTGTTTGACTATTTTAGTGCATGTATGTAGTGTATTAATTTGAATATATATTGTATAGCATAGCATAGTCAGCCTTTTTTTCAATGTTTCCACTTTTGGGACTTACACTATATTGTATAACGGTATATATTTATTCTATGGTCTATTGGTATATCTATTCTTGTATTCGCCTTTTCCTCACTCTTTTATTGCACCTACCACTACTTTTTCTTTGTATAACCCAAAGGTTGACTGGAAGAAAATGCCTAAGGCATTAAGTCCACCTCTGAATTCATGTGTGCATAAATTACTCATATTAAATAAATACATAGATTATTAACAGACAAGAAGACCACAGGCTAATTTTTTATTATTATATTGGCGTTTGTCATATAAAAGTGTATCATCTGGTGGAAAGTGTTATCCAACACCGGTGGCAGTAATTTCAGCAGATATCTAGTAATTATATTATTAATATGCTTATTTCTTAAACTTGTCAGAGTAACGACCAAGTTGGGACCAAGTTTCTGGTAACTTCATTAGGCTTATAGATAACGGCCCAGTCCCACTCTCAAAGAGCTGTGTCTAGCAGTAAGAACTTAGGACACAAGCTTTTAGGCTAATTATGTTTAAGCTTCAAAGTCACTTAGGTGCAAACACGTCATGTTTGTGAACGGGCTCTGTCAGCTGAGACTGGCCATTTTTTACTGCCAGTAGCTTATTTTAATTTCTATATTTTGAACAATTTATTTATATTGTGTCCACATAACCGAAGCAATAAAAATATGTAACCAGATTTTATGTAATTCATAAAATGATTTAAAAGAGTGGAGTTGGAAGGCATTTCTTGCACGTTCTTTTCCATAGAGATCTACGTTTTGGAATGAGTAATTAGGTTAATTTTTCTAACTAACCTTTTTCTTAAGAATTCAAAAGTGCCTATAAATTTTTTATTCGAAATAAATTAGAGATAATTTTAAAGTGTTTTTTATTATAATGGATAGGTTCGCGTTTAACTACTATCTAACTTGATGGAAAGCAATGATGTGGCCGACGATGGAGCACACTTGCCTAGACGCAATCTATTCACTCTTGACTTAAAGACCCCTAGATTATAGTTATCAGAAAACACAGAATCCGGTAGGGAATTCCAATCCTCAATAACCCATCATTTCCGAACCAAGCATTTCAAGTTGATTATTTCTCAAACTCTAATTTTCCCGGAAAACTTGTCCAAATTCGTCATTGAAGCAGGTTTAAGACGTGCTTAACGTATACTCAATTCAGAAATCCAGCGCCAAAGAATATTTATTTTACCTCTAAAATTCAGTACAATTTTATTTGGCGTTACAGAACCCCATCGAGTTGCCATGCTCATATCTCTCGTGAATACAGCTACAGTTTGAGGGAACGATACCTCTATAAAGACCAGACAACCGCCTGCATTAATGGTGCAATATAACATTATACTACCGTCTAACGTTAAGATATAATCTCTTGTTTATTGCAGCTTGCGACACACACGGAAGAACAGGTGCTGACCTATATTTAACTGGGTATCGGCTTGATCTGCTTCCATAAAATTTCGAATGACAATGCAAGGAGTTTTGAGACTGTTGATACAATCTTGAGGCTTTGCTTTGTAACGTACAATCGGAGCCACTTGACGGCATGGTGTTTTTTATAAAACCAAGACTTAGACCATGACGTTTAAAGTAAGATTGTTTTAATCTTATTTCAGTGTGTGTGAGAGATGGCGCTAGACAACCTGTATAGCTCTGTCTCTTACCTACACTGGAATAAGAATGAAACAATCTCACTTTGAACGCCATGGTAACCCCGCAAGTCCCCCCACTCCACCGTGTATGCTGTTTAAAAACAACCGAACGGATTTTTCACCAATAGAGAGTGAAGAATTCATAAGGCACGTTTAGATGCAAAAATACATTCATTATTATTTTTTCATATTAATTACACTAGTGTAAAGCCAAAGCCAGTGTCTCAAGGCGAAAGTCTACCAGTCTATGTTTCCAGTAATGAATACAAGACTCTGAAATGTGATCGCTTACAATGGGCCTCATCAAAAGGCATAAAGTCACCCAAAAGGCAATGGAAAGGGCTATGCTCGGAGTTTTCGCAGGAGAACCAAGGTTACCAACAAGCAAAAAGAATCGCTAAACCTACGTTGAAGTGGACTGGGAAAATTGCCCGCAGAACAGATAGTCGATGGTGCCGAATGGTTTTAGAGTGGCGAATGCATACCAGAAGAAGCAGGTAAGTCTCCCATAAGGTGGACTGGTGACTTGGTGAGGATCACGAGAGTCTGATGGATGCGTGACGCACAGGACAGTTCGTTGTGGCGACACTTGGGGAGTCCTATGCCCTGTATCTAATAGACAAACGTGTTTCGATGATGATGAAAGCCAAGTAGTCGCTAGTGTTTATATAACGTCCTGTTCATGACTTCGGTCTTAACGGTGAGCGGCGTCTCGTGGCATGCTTCAAACATTTTCATACTTTTGATTTCCCGCTCGCCGCCCCACGCTAAGCTACAGCTCACCGCGGCTAGGTCCTGATCGGGTCGTAAGCAAATAAGTAGCTTGCATTTTCCTTCTGAAATAACCAAAGTCAACATATTCCACAACCGCAATTCAAATTCACATCGCAGCCACGAATATTACCCAGTCGTAATTTCATAAAGTCTAAACAACCCGTAATAAAACCATTTCAACGATACGATAATCCCGCCAATATAAACTGTTTGGCCGTAACGTAAACTTGAAAGTCCGCAAACGTAAAATTGCGTAACCGCTGTACAGTAAACAGTTGCTGAGGTGTGTGCACAAGATGTTACCGTAATTGTGACTGTCTAATGGGCAGGTATATGTGAGGTTTGTGTTAGGAAGGTTCGTGGGTAATTGAACTACTAAATAACTATTAGTTGTAGTTAAACACTGCCTTAAAGTTGGGAACACTCTCCCACACTACCTTCGTGATAGCGTATCTCTGAATGTCTTTCAAGATAAAAATTAAATAGTATGATGATGTGTGGATGAATATATTGTGTCAGGCGTGATATGAAAAGAGAGTTTGTGGTAGCGTGACGGGTGACAACACCGAATGGAAGAAGAGAAGCGTGTTGCATCAACTTCAAGTAACAAGGAGCTGGGCAGGAAGATGATATTGTTGATGATTAGTTTACAATATTAGTTTTAGTATGTGCAAAACCTGCAACACGTGTCTAGTATTTTTATCTACGTACAATTTTTTTTAACTGTATCATGAAAAATCACAAAGATAAAAGCTTGTTATGTCAGGAAAAATACATAGTCACCGAGCCATCCATGCGATTGAGGGGTTTTTTGCACTTACACCCAGCTGGCGCTTAACACCCGCTATGATCTGCCGTAACCTGTGTTGTACTTAGTGTCGGTGATGTCCAACTTGTGATCCTTTTAAATATTTTTGGGAAAAAATATATCATGGTGTAAAAACTATTGGAATTCATTCAGCAGTAACAGAAATTCTGAACAAACTATACTCCGGTTTCGATGAACTAATAAAAATAGTGTTGTATATTCTTGTTTATTACTATGACTTTCTATAAATAGGTAGATTACTCATTAGTTCCAAACCGGCATATCCTTAAACCACAAAAATCGAAGACGTGTGACATTCACCAACCCGCACTGGGTCACCGTAGTCGATTCCCTTCCACAGAGGGAGGCCTAAGTCCCAGCAGTGGAAACAAAGCTGATTATGCTATTATTATGTTCAGGGTCAAAGGCATGACGATATGCTTTTCGCAGATGGTACAAATGGGCAAGTCTAAACGCTCGTTAAACATTGTATGAAATCAGCTAAGGTACCCATTCAATGTCTAGCGAATTTGTTTTGCCTATTCATCTGCCATTTTTAAAGGTGCGTTGATTTATGATTTGGCCAAGGTCATTGGACGCTTCTATTTGAAGAGCTAAAGGCTGAAGTATCTACACCTCAGATCGTAATTCTACGGTTTATGATTATGAATTTTTGCTAGGGTCGTCTGATAACTTAAACTCGATAATCCGTGGAGGCAATCGGCAATAACGACCTTTCGCGCCGGGCCCTGGTTCAGGCTATGGTCCGGAGCGAGGAGGGATGGCAAGCCGACGCCTCCTTCTGCGAAGCAGTATTGCTAGTGAAGGAGGAGGCTGCACGTATGAGGGAACGAAGGTTCTCACGCTCCAGCCGCCGAAATTCCGACCCCGACTACCAGCCACGGTAGACGCGGGCTTGCGGACGTCGAGCAATGTGTAACCCGTCGTCTGGCCGACCGGTATTTAGCCGAACCGAGCCCAGCCGTCAACAGCGCTCCTCAAAGAGATATCAGCCAATCGTAGGGGTCCAGCAGGGCCGATGCCCGCAATCTAGGACTGCGGGAATTTCTGAAAAGGAAACCCGTATTTCTATAACGCAAAGGGCAACTAAATGACACAGGTGTGGTTTTAGTCAGTAAAAGTCTGACACGCCCTTCTGCTCCGCCCTAAAGCTGAAGCAGTCATTGGATGATTTCTCACTTAAATAAATAAAAAAACTCTAATTTGCCAAACATCATCACGTAGTAATAACCCATCTACCTGCCAACCCTATTGCTAAACCAAATAAAACTAAACAGACACGTTATAAAAAGGCATAACGCTAACAAAACGATACAAGATTAGGTGCGCGTACGACTGTTTACTTTAAAGCACGTGCACAATTGAACCAATAGAGTTTGTTGAACTAACCACGTGTTTGTAGTGAGAATAGATAGGGAGATTAGGATTTGTTAGGATTCTGTTATAAAAAAATATATAAATGATCTACTCGTAAAATCAATCAGTCACGTTTTGGATCCTTTGATAGATAGATAGATTTATTCTTTATTGTACACCAAAAATAAAAATTACATGAGAAACTTAAAATTTATAGGGTGTCACAAAGGGCGGTCTTATCGCTAAAAGCGATCTTTTACAGACAACCTTTGATTGTTTTCTAAACATTACTGTCCTACTGCAGGGCAAAGGTCTCCCCCAAGTCCTTAGGCAATATTGCCGTGATGATGGATATGATGGGATGGGGATGATATATTGCCCGAAGTATGAATATTGGTGGTAATATTGCCAGCAATATTCCGATATTGCCGGCAACGGCACATCTCTACACCAGATATTCTTCTTGTGTAGGTACTACTATTCCTCGTGGTCGAACTTTATATAAAACACTAGCGTCTGCCAGCGGTTTCGCCCGCGTGAATGTCGGTTTTTCCATACAAATTTTGGAACCCCGTTTCATCCCCTTAGGGATGAATTTCGTAAAATCCGGTCTTATCGGATGTCTACACTCCATTAGAAACCTACCTGCCAAATTTAAAATTTTTTGTGTTGGTTTCGCTTTTATATAGACAGATAATGTGGACATAGGCCCAAAGGCAGGTTTATTTTGTCACCACTGCTCTCGAAACAGTGAAGGAAAACATCGTTAGAAAATCGGCATGTCCTAGAATCATAAATCCGATAACCTATGACATCTACTACCAAACTGCACTAAGCCTGCGTGATGGATACAGCCCGTTCCCTCTCTAAAGAGGAGGCCGGAGTCCTAGCAATAGGAACATTATAAGGCTGATTGTCCTATGCTTATGCTCAGAAGCAGTCCTTCTTGCGTCGTTTATCCTCAATGCTGAGGGTCGTGACCACGAACGAATGACCTTCTTTTGGACTATATTTCGCCATGTTGTCCTATCTTCAGCGATGTGGATGGCGTCGTAGACTGTGATCTCCAGTGTAACACGGATTTGGTCTGACCAACGTATCGGATTCCTCCCCTGGGTCTTTTCCCATTTACTTTTCCTGTCAGAAGCAGTAAGACTAGTCAAAATATAGAAGAATTCCAAATAAGTTCGGATGTCACTAAACATGCATTTGCATTTGCTGCAATTGGAACGGATTTCAGTAGGTAGAAGTAAAATCCGACAACGCATTATAACTATTTTTATAAAAGGGTGCATTGGCATTAAACTTGCGGTGCTATAACTCCTTCACAGAAATCTAAAGGCACAGCACAGCCCTTCAAACAACAAATACATCTTGCTACCATGTAACCGCATGAACCCACCTGTCGTTCTTAAACAAAACTGACAGGTTACACATATTTCATTTCAAAACCACAACATTCATGTCCAAATACAAAATTAACTCCCCTACCAATTAACGGTAAGGCGGGAATGATGTTCACTCCCCTAATAGACATGACTTGTGAAGCTTATAGAGAAAAAACTACAGGCAAGATAGCTACAGAAAGTGAAGCTACCGCTGCTACATGAGTTCACACAAACCGATAGGTAGCTTCAGTCAGTGATAGGAATTCTATATTGTATGTCTTTGTATGATGACAGGAACGGGCTCAAGATTATGTACTTGATGAAGTTAACTCATAATCATAATCGTGAGCCCGTTCTATAAGAAATTACTGCTACAGTAATGTCTTTTTTCTTTCGCTTAGACATTACTGGTCAAAGGCCTCCCCCAAGTCTTTCCAGACATTTAATTTGGTCCACCAACTCGTATGTGCACCCACTCTAATATGCGCTACTTTGTAGTGACGTAGATCAACGTGTAGTTCTTATTATATTATTAATCGACTCACGTTTGCCTATTATCTCATCCTGCATATCGCACGCTATCTAAGCTAGCGTGCTATTTGCAGGATGACATGTAGGAGTAACATGTTCACCCCATCAGGTTGTAGCTATCAGGAAAGTCAAGTCTCTGTTGGCTTTTAACTCTTTTTTTAGCTAGCATTCGTTCCATGTCAGGACAGCCGTCCCGACGTTTTATCAAGTAAAATTATGACATAAACAGGACATCGACACAAGCGTGACTGTATGCAGTTAAATCATATCTGATTTGGGTGCAGCGGTATCCATATAATTGTGTAGAATAGGGAGGTTTTTAGGGCACATATAAATTACTTATTATGTACGACGTAATTGGAAAGGACATGATATTTGGGGTCGGAGGGACTACACAAATGATGAAAATTTCGTGACCTGTTCGGGTTTGATGAAATTTTGCGAGGATATTCTTATTGTAAAGGAGAATTAATTTCGCCGTATGGCAGAGTCTACATTTTAATCAAAGTCAGTACAATCCCAAAATCATAAATAAAACTGGCCAAGTGCGAGTTGGAATCCCGTACGAAGGGTTCTGTACTGTTCTTAGGAAAAATCGCGATTGTTGTAAGAGGAGCCCCCTTTTTTATTTTATATTGTTTTCGGTATTTGTTGTTATAGCGGCAACAAAAATACATAATTTGTGAAAATTTAACTGACTAGCTATCGCGGTTCTTGAGAAAAGTCTTAGTGAGAACGGAATCCTAAAAAGAACTAAGTAGTTCATCTATCTCTATATTCTCACCATAATTAAAGGAGCAAGCACAACTAAAACAAAGTATTTCAGTTCCCCAAGAACCCATTAACGTTTCGAAAGCAACACTTGAAAAACTTAAAAGGGAACTTTTTTAACAAAAAACAGACTCTTCCCATGACTATTTTAGGAAGATAATTAGTTCAGACGCCGATCATGGGGACGTAATCAAAGATTCTTAAAATAGACTCTAAGTTAAGGGAACAGGAAGGAAATATCAACACATATTCAAAATGATTTTTTTTTTATACAGGAATGGGTATGAAAGCAGTCTCTTTGACTATACAGTTTTCATTTCAAAGCAAATTCCGAGACGAGGGCGGAAAACTTTTTAAATTTTAATAAGCTTACTTTTGCAGTATTCGGCACTTTAATTAATGCGCTACTAAAATATAATGCTTTGCACTTGGGTATGAGAGAAAAACATTTCGTAATAATGTTAAAATTTAACTCCGGGAAAGGGTCTAAAGACGAGAGAGAGCTCAAAAGATATTTCGAGCTTTGCTTAAGTACGCACTCACTTTTACACAGAGTGAAAGAAGGGAATATCAAAATAAGTGCATTATTTTTCAGAATTCTATGCTTTAAGTCAGTTATTATATTTTCAAATACTAGTCGAAGCGAAGATGCAATCTCAAGATAATCTGATAACCAGTAAATAGGACAAACCAGTGTTCCATCACTTCATCCACGAGATAAGAGATGAAACTGTGCCAATTGCATAGTTGTGCTTATATTGAAAGTAGGTGAAACTACACATGCATTAACGAGTGAAAATGATAGTGTTCTTTAATCCATTCCTACAGTAATTACATATACAGCTGTCGTAATATACTTTGATTACTGGGAAAAAGAATATACAAAAGACGGGAAGTATATTAAAGTATGATCAGTCTCCATTACTAGACGCTGTTACCTTAATATTAATATACGAATCATTTGAGATAATACGTTTATTTTGACAAGCTCCGGCTATTTTGAAAACAATGACATTGTAGTAGAGTTTACTAATATACGCTGCACTATAGTACAGTTAGAATTAGAAGAGGAATTTAATGAAATAAACAAACTGTTTAATGTTAACCAATAAACACAAACAAAACTAGACAATACAGAAAATAATCAATGAAAGAAACAAAATATCCACGAAGATGAGATGAGAACAGTCTTCAACAAACAGAGCAACCTGCTAGGAAATGAAAAAGTAAGACAATATTAGATTTAGGGGGAGCTACAGAAATAGAATTATGAGTGCAAAGTGAGGAAATATGGAAAAGGTATTGCGAATACTTCACGCTTTATTGCATGCGTTTTGTAAAGGGAAACTAGTTTATGTTGCTGCGAAAAATGAATATGGCTAGACTCGTGAAGGAGAAACCAATCATAGCACAGACAGATTCAATAACCTGTCTAGTTCCATGAGAAAATTGTATAGAACCATTTACTAACACTAAAAGACTGCTCAACACAAAAATAAACTTATAAACTTCTTGAAAATATCAACAAAAAGATATAAATCTCTGAATAAGCAAGATAGAGATGAAGAAGCTAATAATAGATTAAAATGCATCAAAAGATGTAATGTTAGCGACACGAAATGAGCTCAGCGATAATATCGAAGCATAACTCGATTTGAAATACGAAGGGTGCACTAAGAGCGCCTTAAATACGTTTAAGCCGACAATATTCTATAATAAAAAGGGAAAATGGCAGGAAATTCTAAATTTTTTCATCCTTCTCACTCAGTGCTGTTATTCTTATTTGTTTTAACAAACGATTTTTGAAATTGTAGAAACTTGTTCAAGATTCTAGTAAGGCCTAGTTCATTTCGTTTAAACGATTTCAAAATCTGATTTCGCAAGTATACAAGAATAAACCAGAGCTAGTAAACTAAACACCTCTATTAATTAACCTACATAAATTTATAGCTGGAGATTACATTCCCGGTGGTCTACACACTGTAAAAAAGTACGCTCTCAGCATTTTCGGCCTTATAATGTTCCCACTGTTGGGACTCAAGCCTTCTCCCTAGAAGAGGAAACGGGCCGTAATCAACCACGCGGGCCTAGTGCGGGTTGGTGGATGTCACTTGTCTTCGAATTTTTGGTTCTAGGACATGCCGGTTTCCTCACGATGTTTTCCTTCACCGTTTTGAGAGATATGGTGATAAAATAAATTACACAAAGTTACACGCCTGGCTAGAGTCTGACACTATCTCCCGCTCCGCCCAAGAGCGGGGGTTGTCAGAAGATGATTTTTACCATCGAAAAAAAAAAAAAAAAAAAAAAAAACCCGCGACCTACAACTCGTAAGTCGGGGCCGTTATGACTCAGTCACCACTGCTCACGTCCTCAACGCTCTCAGAACTTCACAAAATTATCCAGCCTACTTTCGGCTGGCTAAAAACGGTAACAAACAGTGCTAAAACACATAATACTCAAAACCCAGTAAACCCTGAACACTTTGACACATCGCAAAGAGCCCTTGCGCATACAATATTCACATATCACTCCAAAATTTTCCGCTGACGATGGCTTAACGTTAAGGGCGTTACGTTTAATCCCCGACCGCTCTCATTTCATACCGAGAGCCTCTCGACGTAGACGCAACTCCCACTCGTGGCAATTAAAAACAAAAACACGGATAGAATAGGGCTGCTAGATGAGAAATGTACGAAAAAAACAGCTTTTTTTCAGCTTTGGTTGTGAAATATTCAGATAATTTCTCCCGTTCTTGGTGGACAGGCTACAATTCCTTCAGATGCCTTTTGCGTTTCAAAGCCACGGTAACTCTTGTGAATATTCCTGCTAACCTGGGTTTTGATTGATAAATAATTGAAACACGTTATTATTCGGACCAAAGAAACTGAAGAAAGGATTTTGACAAAACTGACATGTGACATGAATGTATAAAACAACGAATAGAGAAAAGAAGACATTAAATAAGGTAGGAAGATAATGATAAAAGATCACAGCTTACCATCAGATAGGATCCCAGTCAAACAATGCTTTATATCATTAAAAAAAAGATTATTTTTCAGATAAAGTATAGACAAAACCACACAAGTTCCATAGTCCGTATCTATGCAACCACAAAGCATCTAAACGAAATTCTATATTTAAATATCAGAGTTCTGCACGCGATTAGAATATAATCGTCTGAAAATAATTTTCGGGCAATACTCGATTAGTCGAAGATTCCTCTCTTTTCAATAAAGGTTTATGTAAATCAACCTACTGACAATGATACCTCTGACTTCAAAGCGACAGCACGATAACATTCAGTCCCATAACAGACAAACAAATTAGTGACGGTAGTAGAAAGATGTCATAAGCAGATAGACGATAAGCATTCACCCGATTTCATCTCTCAATTGGGTCTTACGGCACCCTAGACAAGAGGGGTTGAGTTATTTTTAGATCAAAACCGTACAGACTGTTGTACTCTGAGTTATATTAGACGACGAGAATGAAGCTGTATCTGTTCTATTCGCTATAACTAATAGGGTTATCTCTGCAAATTCCAACACAGTAAATGAATTGAGAAAATCATTATTTATAAGTGGTTGATTTGTGGTCACCTCTTAATTAGTCAACTTCAAAACTAGTCACTATTTTAATTTATTATGTTAATTCAATTCTAATTTTAATTTATCGCTCATATTAATTTAATTTAAATATCTAAATATTTTGTTTTGATTATTTAGTAATGTATTTCCAGAATCTTATCTAATTTAAATCCAATATTAATTCAATTTATTAAATTATAATTTATATAATATATATATCAAATTAATATATCAAATTACTGTGGAACTTATTTACACAGAATTTTACCCAACACGCACTGGGCCCGCGTGGTGGATTACGGCCCATTCCCTCTCCTTGAGAGGAGCTTGAGTCCCAGCAGTGGGGGAACATTAAAAAGGCTGATAATGATGATGCAGAATTTAATGTCTATAAAATAACCTACCTTTATAAGAAATTGTTAATAATATGTCGTTGGTGTTTCTCATAATAATAAATAAATATTCAATCCTTGTCAACCCTGTCATTGCCAGGTCGGGTGACCTATATCGTTTGTAATATTTAAGGGTTCCTAAAAGGTAGACCCAAATTAATGAATAGGCATTAAACTGGAGCACTATACGCCGTTTTAAATTCAAAAGGTAGAACAAAACACTGATGGAAGTGAAATTAAAAATAAAATTACTGTTGAAGAGAATGCAAAGCATTCAGCTGAAAATCATGGTCGGTGTTACAAAGTGAAAAATGAAAAAGGTTTTGTCGAAATACAAACACGAGATTTTTTGCTACTGACAGTTTAATTAACGGAAAACAAAGAGTACGGTCTATTGGTATTTCCTGAACTTTATTTTTGTTAAACTGGTAGTAGACACGTGTATAATTTTGTCTAGGACAATAACTAATCATGTTTGGAATGGATCTGCAAAATGTCAGATTGATATGCTTGAGTCGACTGAGAAACGAGCCAAGAAGATCATTGGCGATGATGCATCCGTCGAATCAAAATTCTAAAGCCTTAAGCATCGATGCTTAATTGCTAGATTGTCAGTTGTTTAAATTTTGCGGAGTGTGATAAGTGATTGAAATAATAATAAAGAATCCTTGTACCATCGAAGACACTTCGCCGGACCTCCGCTAAGTTCATTTTTGCTTGCACTCCAAACGAAAACTTTAAAGGCTTTGGTTTGGCGCTGCGCCACCGGATTCAAGCGAAATTTTTTTAAGTGATCAGGCAGAAATTACCGCGATGGTACCATATATTTTCTGACACAAAATAATTAATCACACTCAAAAATTGCCTTTTCTAGAACACCTTGTTCATGAGGGTAACTAACAATAAAACGAGAAACATAAACATGATACATACAGGAATAGATTAATGACTCCGCTACAACAAAGAAGTGACAACGACAGAGAAAAATGAACGTCTATTGTTTGCGAGGTACGTGAAGACCTGAAAATTATGCTTCTTCAAGCTAATGTGTGTGAACCGTACTGGTTCAATTCTCAGAAGTAAGGACTTGGAATATACAAAACACTCGTTTATAGACTTTGAAGACCACTTTTATTACTAAAGTTGCAAGAGACTAGCACAGATGTCCCGATACCAAAAATTCCCCCGAGTCCCGCGTTTTTCACTCCAACAATCATCTGCACCGTTCCCGCCATTTTACTTGCTTGTGATTGGTCGAGAACTGTGAAAGTCTCGACCAACCACATGAAATCAATACAACTACATTTAATCTTAAAAGTTCATAGATACGATTTTAGATAGTCAACAAACATATATAAATTTTAGGTAAATATAATTTATAACATGTGTGAACTGTCGTAAGTGAGGATTTGACGTTGGTGTTCAATTATATTGATCCATTTTGTCTAATAAATACTTTAAAAGATCATCATCAGCCTTTTTAATGTTCCCACTGCTGGGACTCAGGCCTCCTCTCTAGGAGAGGGGAATGGGTCGTAATCCACCACGCGGGCCCAGTGCGGGTTGGTGGATGTCACATGTCTTCGAATCTTTGGTTATAGGACAAGCCGGTTTCCTCACGATTTTTTCCTTCGCCGCTTTGAGAGCAGTGGTATTGAAATAAATTACACAAAGTAATGCGTCTGGCGGGGTTTGAACCCGCGACCTACAAATCGTAAGTCGGAGCTATTACCACTCGGCCACCACTGTTCTATTACGAGTATAAAGATAAATGTGCTTAAAAAGTTTCCTTATGATCTAATCAGAAATGATAATATCCGCAGGAAAACCAAGTTCATGTGTAAAAAATACTGACATAGCCTGAAGAATCGACGAATTAAGTAGCAGTGGGTAGGGCCACATTGCTCGCAGAAAAGATGGCTGATGGCTGGTTCTGGAGTGGCGACCGCGTACCGGTAGACGGTAGACAATCTGGACCGACGATCTGGTGAGGATCGGGGGAACCTGATGTATGCGAGACGCATAGGACCGGTCGATCTGTCGACACTAGGAGGAGGCCTATATCCAGCAGAGGACGTCTTTCACTGAAATGAAGATAGTGACGATTGTTTCAAACGACATTTATACTAAAAAAAAGTACTAAAAACTCTAATGATGATTCCTAATTACTAGTCCGAATTTCACTTTCAAAGTAAATAAAAGTCTATTTATTGCATATAAAGACTTTCCACGTGTTCCGAATAAAAGTAGTATCAGTGGGCGATGTAAGCCAATATCCGACCGTAACACTCACATCATCTTTATCACTTTCAAGATAAGGTTCAGAATCGATTGTCACCATTTCGTTTATCAGTCAATATAAAACCAATCTTTATTATTACGCTATTTAAAGCTCAATATTGTTTGTCTTATTACCATAGTGAATGTATAGGCAGGCGTAGTGATGTAAACGTGACTAGAGTATCGATACAATAATACGATATTCTGATATCTTGACACGTATTTCGTGTGTAGAATGTGGGATTTTCTTGTTATTGAGATAAATGGTTTTGCAGTGGCTTTCGAAGTTTCGTTCTAATAACTGAAGTAGGAATTATAACACTTTCTTTTCCTCTCGTTCTGATTTGTTAAATTATTATTTTTCTCTATTAGATTTTATAATTGAATTAAACATTTAAAAAAGGGTTTGATACATCAATGGATTTTATATATAACCATCATCTGATGATAACACGACATGATGATTATTATGACAAAAATGATTTTCGAAAGATGTCCAACGTTAAACTTTATTTATATTACTGCAATTTGTTTGCCTATGTCCAACAGTGGACGTCTTTAGGCTGATATGATGGTGATGATGATGTCTGTAATACAATCATCATAATGCAATCAATTGTTTACAATTCTATAAAAAAAAATGCACTCACAGAGTCGCTTGACGGAAGATCGAATATAGTATCGTTTTACAAAACCCTTAATGAACTTCATTAAACGTAACCGCCGTAACAAAAAAGTAACCCACAACAGGTCTATTAAATCCAAAAATCAAGCAACACTAAATCATCGATAAATCTCCACCATCGACACTGTACAACCCTAGACGTCCTACAAGACGAGAAGGGCGTAGGTCGGCCATTGTGAAATTCGGCCCTTACCTCACAGATTAGACGATAGTCCCTTAATGGAGAAATCGTTGAACAAACACTTTTTTTGTTATTGTTTTTATTATTAACTAGCTTTTGCCCGCGGCTTCGCTCCCACTCTACCTTATTCCAACCTACTATACTTTACCCTACCCTACTATACCCTATTCTACCCTACTCTATCCTACATTACCCTACTCTACCGCACTCTACCCTACACTATCCAAATTTTTTTTTTATCCTTAAGAACCTGGTTCCCACAATAACAAACACAACAAAAAAAGAGTTAGCGAAATCGGTTCAGCTGTTCTCGCGATTTGCGCTTAGCAACACATTTAGCGATTTATTTTTATACTATAGATTTATTCATTGGAACTTTATGCACCTACAAAGGCGGACTTAATGCCTTAGATATTTTCTACTAGTCGGCCATAGGGTGGTGCTGAAACCTGCATGGTGTTTTTGGCTTGGATACTCAGTCCTTTAAGCCATGTGTTCGTATGAATACTTAATTTGTTTACCATTAGAATATGGATGTATACATTAAAAAGATTTATAGTATAGCATAATCGGCCTTATATTGTTCCCACTGTTGGGACTCAGGCTTCCTCTCTAGGAGAGGGAAGTAGTTTTTGCATCAAGTCAATCTTCTCGGCAAACTGCGCTGAGATACAATAAAATTCTCAGCTTCATTTTACTGAGGTCACGCCTGTTTCAATGATTCCACATATTTTCCAGTAGCGCAAACCCTTGAGGTACAAAACTACACCAATTTTACATCAAAATATTCATTACGAATCAATTTCCGTATAATTAAGACGGCCACAGAACATCACCACAAAATAGATAGGTACAGAAGAAAATCTACATACAAAGCGCGCTCGAGCAACGCACACATAGACACCGCTCACGGACACGATATCTCGGCTCAATCGCCCGGTCGCACTCGTACAGTTGGGAGCAATGCGCTGACGTGTGTGCGATCGCTTAGCGTAGGTATAAAGAGTGAAGTACATACATGAGATTGACTTCTGTACTTATCTATTTTGTGACATCACTCAGAGAAACCCCGCCAAAAACGTCTGAACAATCGCTAAATATTTCTCCGGCTGACTTTTTAAAAGGCTCTAACATTGAAATTGTAGTATTGTCTAGAAAGGTCTTGAATAATGGACAAAAAATAGACATGTTTTTATCTTACAAAATGAAGAAACGGGGAACAGGTTGAGTTGGGTTCTCGTTTTCAGATTATACGTCAATTAGGGAAATGAGAATCTTTGAAGATACATAAATTGTCTGTTAGTAGAAGCTGTACTAAAATTCGACCGCATGGCAGATTATTATGTGATTAAAGATTATAATCTTCTTTGTAAAGGTAAAATGGATCTGTCTAACTGTCCGCTTACTGTTTATAGGTTGTAGCACACGTATTTTTATTTATAATAAACGTTGCACACTAGGAATTACTGTGTCGTGGGTGCGCTCACGCAGCGTTGGACGGCCTCTCACCAGATGGCCCGACGATCTGGTGAGAGTCGCAGGAATACTATGGATGCGAGACTCACTGGATCGGTCGTTGTGGCGACGCTTGGGAGAAAACTATGTCCATCAGTGAACGTCTTTTGGCTGAAATGATGATGATGGGTGATACACAAGACATCCAGACCCGGAACAACTATCTAACTACAATACAATTACTTGTTCCGTGCAGGAATCGACCCCGCAACACGCCACACAGCAGTCGGTATGCTCAACTACCTCGCCATCCATGCCGTCTGATATATTAACTCGGAAACGGTTCATCACAGCCTCGACTTGAGCCGGTCTTTGTCTAATCCATCCTACTGTAACGCACGCTGGTATAACGGTATCGCGTCGCCTCGGGATAAGCTCGTGAAACTCAAGAGGTGCGTGGTCACCCCGCACGCTTCCCCCGCACGATCACTCACCGTGCCTACGCCTCGCCGTCCCCACGCTATAGTTTTGCCGGCGGTGTGCCCCACTTGCCATTCCAATTAAGAAACTTTAAGAGACGTTCAAGCTAGAACTACATTAGGTCAACGCACACATGTAACACGCTTGATTTATAGGTCGCGTGGCGTAGATCAAGAGTAGCTCTACAAGTCTAGTTTCCACATAAAATGCCCAGATCGGCGTATGTGGCACACGTGTGAGCAAGGTAGTCCTTTAACCACGGTACGATGTCAAACCGTAGGCACGGCGTTTCCTAGTTGACGAGAAGTCGGAGACTGACGCCTGATCAACAGCAAAAGAATAGCTGCAGCGGTGACGTTACGTTTCCGCGTTGATAAGTGAGCAGTGGTGGCCGAGTGGTAATGGCTCCGATTTACGAGTTGTAGGTCGCGGGTTCGATCCCAGCCAGGCGCATTGCTCTCAAAACGGTCAAGGAAAACATCGTGAGGAAACCGGCATGTCCTAGAACCAATAATTCGAAGACATGTGACATTTACCAACCAGCATTGCGCCCGCGTGGTGGATTACGGCCCATTCCCTCTCCTAGAGAGGAGGCCTGAGTCCCAGCAGTGGGAACATTAAAAAGGCTGATGATGATGATGAAGTGTGCGCTACCGTTTACTTCAATGTGCCTACCACACGCACAAGCTTCACCACAATTTTGCCTGCGCAAGCCGGTTTGTGCACGAAACCTCATGCGTGTAGATGGTAAAACTGATACAGTTTTATATTGTGTTCCGTCTACGCAGACAAAACTGTAGTGACGCCTATGCGTGTTCTAGGTCCATAAGGCTTTAACGTCAATTAGAATCAATTATAATAATAAGCAGTGAAAGGTAAAATTGAAAAACTCGATTAGTAATAGATCTTTATTTTTCGGTGAGAACCATTAAATAACTTCTCCCAATCTGAGTGGAGTGAGGCTTTTACTAAAACCTTAAGTTACCCTATGCATTCGAAAGCCACGGTAACCAACAATTCCGCAGCCAAAGCAATTAATCTTAACAGATTTACAAAGATTCAGATACCCTCCCATTGCCACTTACGGTGGCAATTTATATTATATGTACCACATTTACAACACTTGAGCTACTGAAGCAATTCCATATAACACCCACTAGCTCAACACACAAACAAAACGATCATTAGCCGTATCAAAGTTATGAAACAAGTTGTTACGCTGACCCACTTTCATTCACATCTGATTTGACCTTGAAAGAGACGAGACTTGCTCCATTGATTGTGGTGACTTGACATTTCTATTGTGACACTGCAACTTGGCTCTGATTAAGATAGAAGATAAATTAATTTAAGTATTGTATGTGTTAGCTACAAATATTGAGAAACGTGAGCTGTCAAGGAGGATTGATGTCAGTTTGTGCAAGTGCATTCGAAGATTAGAGAGGCCTTTTATTAGATTGCTGTATTGATCAGTAATTTTTGCAATATTTGTTTTTAATGTCATCATCTTCCTGCCTTTGTCCCGTGTCATTTGGGGTTGGCGCAACACATTTTTTTCTTCCATTCTTTCACGCTATCATTAACTCCCTTTTCTTTTACAATACTCCTCACACAATCCATCCATCTTCACTTTAATCTTCCTTTCTCTCTCTATCCATCCACATCTATACTCATAACTCTTTTAGTGACATGCGTTTCATCCCTCCTCTTCAGTTGACTATACCAAGATAACGATGATTCTCTTTTTACTTTTCAGTCTCTGGTGCTACTTTCTAATTGCATCTCATGTAGTCATTTCTTACTTCATCTATTGTCGTCAGACTACACATCCATCACAATATTCTCATCTCCGCTAAATGTAATGTATGCTAAGGTCATTTGTCTCAGACAAAAATAAAATTATCA
Source organism: Mythimna albipuncta (assembly GCA_929112965.1). NCBI lineage: Eukaryota > Metazoa > Arthropoda > Insecta > Lepidoptera > Noctuidae > Mythimna > Mythimna albipuncta. The sequence goes on from OV815982.1 coordinate 14,821,656, forward strand.
CAACTTTCTTTATCCGGAGACAAGGCTTCAATAGTTTTAGATATAAATGTAACAGCATAACCGTATTATTAAAAGTAGTTTAAGAACTTCAAAAGTAATTTCAAAGAAGACGTAATAAGCCAGGAAATGGAAGCACTAAGAACAACACTCAAAAAAAGATTGCAGTTTCATTCCGAGATGAAAGAAACTTGTAGATTTCCAGTTTCTAATCAAGATATTTTTGTAGATGACATAGCAATAGTTTAAATAAAAAGCAAACACAAAGGAAAAACTACGAACAAACAAGGAGGCACATCAAAATCAGCCGACGTCGATCATCAATGGGGTCAAGTATCCAAATTCATTCTTACTATAAGGGACCTTGTCTTGGATAGTTTTGGCCGACAGCCAGAACGCCCAGAACAAACTGGAGGCGGTTACAATGTTATATTTAGAAACTTTCGTTATAAAGAAAGAGAGTTTGTTTTTCAAGTCGCAGATCAGCTGTTTTTTCTGCAGCCCAAGCGGAGGAAACTATCCGATAAACTTGGGGCATTTGCATGTTGAAAGGCTTGCTCCATTAGTACAGACTCCGGACGTGAAGAGTTTGTTTAACAATAGCTGTAAAATTTTAGCAGTAATTGCATAAAATTTTCGCTAGAACTGGAAGAAAGAAGCGCAAACAAGCGAAAAATAGAAGGAGTAGTATATTTTTCTCCAGTGGTGATAAAAAGCCGGATAGCAAAACAAATTTACATAAAAAGCTTAATGGATGACATAATATTGAAAGACGATACGCAATTTTATTTGCGTCCTGGACCACGTTGGAATCATTTTCCTAAATAAAACAGCTTCACAACAAAATTAATAGACGAAGGAAACACATTTTTCCAATTCATCTTTTACTTCGAAGTACTTACTGGGATGTGAACAAACGCCGAAGTAAATTCCACTTTATTTCTGTTTATTTACTGCGAATTCTATCAATCATACTGAATCCATTCAATTACTAACATTGGCTTTTTAGAATCACTTTTCTTTTGTGTTTTTGACCTTTCGATCGGTCGAACCTCAGACCTCATGTTATTTAAATAATATAGCCAGAAACGGTCTGACATCACCCGTAAAAACTCCGACTACTTGATACGATCTCAAATCCCACTGACTTCAGACCGGGTCCTAGTCCTTTGGGCGCGCTTTTATTAAGTTCCCTCGAATCACGATCTGAATACTTAAAATTTCCATTTCTAGAGGCAAAACCTACTTTTAAGATTGAGTTAACTTATGGTAAGTGGATTCAGGAATATGTCTGTGTTTTATGGGTAGGGATCCTATGGGAAGTTTCTTGGGTAAATCTGGACCGTTGCCAATGTCAGCATTATTTAATGCTGCAGTTTGTACGATTATCGCTGTTTTCATTTTGATGATCGCTATTATGTTGAGTTTGTGGTTTTTGTAACAGCTGCTTGAAGCAGTTTTTCTTTTCTTTGATAAAAACTACTGCTTTGTAGTCTACTATCAAAATAGCTATAAAATGTAGCTGCTTATCAATCTAATTTAGGTCTATTTTCCAGTTTTCAGGTCACACTGGTGGATTTCCAGGTCTCGGCACCGGCGCCATATCGAACATTAAAGCCTAAGCTGAGCGCTATGCTTAAGGCATTAAGTCCGCCTTTGTACCTTTGCGTTGCATGAAGTTTTAATAAATAAAGGCCACAGCAGTGTGCTTTATTTACAAGTAGCTGCTACCAGCGTCACCGCCGTGATTGTAAAGTTTTCCCAAGATGTTCCTTGGGAAAACTCTCTCAACTCAAGGAATAAAATCTACTCTATGTGTAGACCAGCAGTGCTATTCTTTAACAAGAAAGCCTTGAGCTCAGCGCTGGCCGCAACGACGTAATCCAAATACGTCTTCTTCTTCTTCCTGCCCTTATCCCATATTACTTGGGGTCGGCGCAACCCGTTTTCTTCTTCCATTCTGTCCTGTCACCCGTCAAACTTTCACTAATTCCCTTTTCTTTCATATCACTTTTCAAATATACGTTATCCAAATACGTACATAGGATTAACAATCCTATGGAACTATACATACATTCGTCGTTCACTTGGTCGCTGCGGCCAGCACTGCGCTCAAAGCTGTTTTCTTAGATAATAGCACGGAAGGACATGGTCTACACGTGTGTCAATCCGTTCAACCGTTCGAGCATGAAGAAGTAACAAACAAGATTTTAATGGAAATCATTTTTCCATAGCAAGCTTTTATAGCTCGGTATACCTATATAATTAAAGCTCTTCAAGACGAATCATACGAGCCCAAACTTGATGGGGTTGTGTCGTTTAAGTACCAAGTTCCTATAGCCATCTTCCAGTTGCATCATTAGATCAGCTCCATGTCATAATGATTTTGCATTGTCATCTGATTTACACATGCGTGCAAAATTTCAGCTCAATCGGTAACCGGGAAATGGGTCAAATTTAATTTGCTAGATTTCATTACAGACAAACATCGGGACAGGTGAAACTAAATAAAAGTTTGTAACACACACACACTAACAAACTTTCGACCTTATAATATAAGTGTGTTTACATTTGTATACCACGTTGTGTTATTGAAAACGGCCAATTACTGTCTCGAGATATTGTCTTCATAGTCCGTTCGATAAATGGTTATCATGGAAACAGTCGTTCTAATTCTTAGCAAGAGGGGACCACCCAACTAAATGAAAGCAAGATATCAAATAACTTTTAATGTTTCTCTTGCCCTCTTTCTCTTCATTCTTTGTAGGTCAGAACGTAACTCAAGAATCTTTGATATCGGTACAACTAAGGACGAGGCTAATAATAGATATGTTATATAGACAACTAGCTTTCGCCCGCGGCTTTGCCGTACATAAAATATAGCCTATGTCACTCAAAAATAAATCAGTTTACTTGCGGTGATAAAATTTTAGCAATCGGACCAGGACGCTCAAAGATTATTATTATTATGAGCCCGTTGTGTCCTACTGCAGGGCAAAGGCCTCCCTTCCGTTATTCCACTCTTTTCTGTCCTTAGCCACTTCTGGCCAATCCTTAAGGTAGGAGTCCAAATCGTCGGTAAGCCCAGAAGGATATGGCTTGACCATATCCTTCTGGGCCTACCGCGTCGCCGGCTCCTGCTGTTCGGAGTCCAGTCAGTAGTTACTTTCGCCCAATTTTGTTGCAGCGTGCGGCAGATGTGACCTGCCCGGTTCCATTTTAATTTAGCGGCTGTGTCACCTACGTCTGCGATTTGTGTTTTGGAAAGAAGTATACTGTTCCTTATGCGATCAAAGATTACGTACTACACATAAAAAATAAAAAAAAACATTTACCTCTTTATAATATTAAGGTAGGTACCAGATAAACGTGGAATAACGGTCATTGACCCCCCTACATTTGTAGACATTCTTAATTTCAAAAACGGAAATAAAGACATAAAGCTGTCTTGAATCGAAATGTATCGTGATCCTTTACATGATCTAGCAATGAAAAGCAATCCATTGTTTGTTTTTCGGGTACCTACAGAGAGATATTAGGAAAAGGTCAATGTATTTTATTCCATGGTAATCTGGCGCCTTCTATAGTGTAAATAACGTGAGTAAGAATGACAATAAGCTATTTAATAAAATCATCATCATCATTTCAGCCGACACACGTCCACTGTTGGACATAGGCCTCCCCCAAGTGTCGCCACATCGAACGTTCCTGTTAATAACCGTGAATTGATATTGCTACTTCTAGACAAGCATGTTTAATCATTGCCCAAATCATCGCTTACCATCCATACCAACTCCACACTACCAATCCATATGGTTAAAATGTAATGGTTTAAGAAGTTTAACTACATACTTTTTGTATAATGGAATATTCAGACCACCTTGAACAAGACACAGGACTATACTATACAATCCTAGCATACTGCATACCTGATTGGGTACGGTCATCACGGCGACATGCATTGGAACGTTTGAAAGAGCGAACAAAGACTAGTTTGAATATTTATGGTGTCAGTTAGAGATGTATAATGTTAATTCACAGTTTTATAATATAGCTGCTGTAATAGTATCTCTAAAAGTTTCATATGACGTTGTGAGTTCTAATTATTTTAATGAACGATAAAATTATTGTATTACACTACACTGTGCTCCAAAATGCAAATCATTGACGTTGTCCAGAAGGCTGCCCAGCTTAAGTGGGACTGAGCTGGACATGTCCGCCGCATGTCTAACGAGCTGTGGGCACGTAAAACGCAGGATTCATGCCCGACATAGCAACACGGGGCCGCGGCAGACCACGAAGGATGGCGGGACGACCTGGATGGCTTCCTTGAGAATTGGAATGAGAAAGCGAGGAACCCTGATCGCTGGAAGGAGTGGAGGGAGGCCTTTGCCCAGCAGTGGGACAATATAGGCTAGCTATAATAAAAAGATTTTCCAAACTTAAGTGGCAGTGGGCAGGGTGCAGAATGCTCGCATAACAGATGCTTGGTGGGTCCGAAAGGTTCTGAACTGGCGACAGCATTTGCACGACGGCGTATTGGTAGTAATATGACGAAGTCCTTAGACTGACCCATCCCATCGGACTATTAGAGGAAAGGAACAGAGCGTGCTCCTGTTTGTGCACACACTAACGCACCTTAACATCTCTTGTGTTCCTACCTAATCTCTTTTCAATACGCTTATTCGAAAACCCGCTCTTAGGCACGCATAAGACTGTTTTCCGCACTAGTGCAAAAAACTGCAGGCTCTTACATTTATCCTATCTGGCTGGGCGCCCACGCGTCGCCGATCAACCCTCATTTAGATATTCATTTCTTCGTTAGTGTATTGAAAAAAAAAAATATTTGAGAGTGGTCACCAAATCGAAATTCGGTCGAGACGGTTAGTCTGACCAAGGAGTTACAAAGTCCGATACATTTGTACTTGAATAAATATTAATGTCGCAATAAAAGAACAGAGGGGTGTCACCATCACGTGTCGTGAGAACTACCGAAGGAAACCGTTCATTACAACAACGCTCGTAAGTCAAGGGCCTAGCTAGTACTACTTAAGACCAATCATCGCTAAACTAGCTCAGGACATGGGGTCTTAAAGTGACACTAATGCTGCGGTACCGACATTATATCTTTCAGTCTAGTAGTAGCCGTGCACGGCAGTACGAGATCATGCTGACATTGCCTTACCTAGGGTCACTCAGTAAGAAATCAAACGCGGTAAGAAATTCGACCGTTATCTGACGACAAGCTTTTTTAAAAGAAAATCAGCATTACTGTTTTATTTTTTAATGGATACGCTCGCGTTTGACCACATTCTCACCTGATGGTAAGCGTTGATGTGGCCGACGATGGAACACGCTTGCCTAGAAGCAATCTATTCACTCTTGCTTAAAGACCCCTAGGTTATAGCTATCAGGAAACTCAGACTCCGGCAGAAAATTCCATTCCTTAGCTGTACGCATAATGAATGTACTCCCAAAACGCTTTGTACGTATAGGTGGGATGTCCACCACGCACCGGTGGCGCAACGCCGTACGTCTTGTGGTCCGATGATGGAACGAACTTGGCGGAATTAAATTGTGTAGTAGTACACACTCCCCGAAGTGTAAACGATAGAAAACAGACAGGCTAGCAACTCGGCGTCGATGCTCAAGACTTTGGAGTTTTAACTGTAAGCTAAACAGCTTTGAATCAGGTGAGATAGAGATCAAACGCGGACCTTCCCAAATTGAGCCAAGCCGATCAAAGCAGACTTAACTCTTGATTTACGTGACCGTTTGTGGAAGAGGCTTACAGGTATTTGCCTGCCAAATTCAAATCCTTATGCCTTGATCACACGTACCGAGTAAAAGAGCGAGACAGTAAAATGTTTCGCGGGTTCAAACCCAGCCAGGCGCATTACTTTTTGTAATTTATTTCATCAGCACTGCTCTCAAAACGGTGAAAGAAAACATCGCAAAGAAACCGGTAAGTTCTAGAACCAAAAATTCGAAGACGTGTTACATTCACCAACCCGCACTAGGCTCGCGTGGTGGATTACGGCCCATTCCCTCTCCTAAAGAGGTGGGAGTCCTGAGTCCCAAAATGGCAACATTAAAAAGGCTGATTATGTATGTATTATGTAGTAAAAGGTTGCTCGGCCAAGTCAATGATGTAAGCGAGTTGTAGAGATAAGTCCTCGAACGAGCACTCGGCGCTTTGTTAATAGGTACGTACCGAGTTTCTTTTTTCGGTAGAGAGCAGTCTCGCCCGTTCACTCGGTACGTGTGATCAAGGCATTACTGATTTAGAATTTCTTCAAATCCACTAAAACCTGATTTGGGTAGATTCTTGATTGTACTTGAGCTCTTGTAGAAAACCCTTACAGCGAAAGTCGTAGGAGATCACAAAAGGTAACCCACCTCTTGTTTTAGTATATTTTTAGATATTTCATTCTCAAAAAATTTCAAGATGGCTGTACAATGGCCCTTAGCATTGTTCCCACACACACAAAGGGCCCAAAAACTTGAACAACAAAGTCAACAGAATATTGTATGAATATGCAATGGCATGTCACGGCTAACTTTAGACTGGAAAACTGTTATTTAGGAGACGACGATGACACGCCCTTCCTCTCCTGGAGAAGAGGCCCGAGTCCCAGGAGCGGGAACATTAAAACGGCTGATGATGATGATGATTTTGACGATACGTCTACGACATGAAGTTGGGGAATGTAGGAAAAACTGTAACTTATCTAGGTTTCTAAGGGCCATGGGTTGTGTGAAAATGAACCCCGGGGCCCTGGAACGAAGGCAAAGAAGGAACGGGTGTGGGTTTTAGTCAGTAAAAGTCTGACTCACCCTCGCGTTCAACCCAAGGGCGGGAGATGTCGTTAGATGATTTCCCACCTAAAGATAAATCTCGGTTTCTAAATTGTGAGTTTGATGATATGAACTTGTCAAGCTAAAATCGAATTTATCAATTTGTCAACTCCAGATGATCTACTAATATAATAAAGAGGTAAAGTTTTTTTTTTTTGTTTTTATGAGGTAGGTAATCTCTGAATACTTTCATTTCCTACTGGTCCGAAAGCAAAAATTTTTCACCGATAGAAAGCTGCTTCAATCCTGAGTGATATATAAAAATCAAACAATTCAATTCAATTAAATCAATTTATACATAAAAATCAATGCCACTTTTCGTTGTAATTTTATAATTGAGTTATAACGAACGGGCTCACCTATCCAAACCAAAATGTTTAGGCTTTGATCGGACTATTTAGTAGATGGTTTATGTGAAGTTTGGTAGGGTAGAGTAGGGTATAGTAGGGTAGAAAAGGGAAGAGCGGGAGCGAAACCACGCGGGCAATAGCTAGTAGGCTATATTTTATTTACGCGGGCGAAGCTGCGGGCAAAGGCTAGTATTAGATACTATACTAGGATATAGCTTTAAAATATTAGTACAGACTAGCATCTTGCCAGCAGCTTTCCCTGCGTGCAAGTACGTTTCTCTGTATAGACTTTAGACCCCCGTTTCATGCCTATAAGGTAAGGTTACCATATATCCCCGAGGCCTCGTCGGGACAGTTACAATTTGGTCTAACCTAACCTACCTTGCGGTTAGGTTAGGTTACCATTCGTCCCAATAGGTAACCCTACCTTAGGGGGTAAAAATCCTCTTAGAGCTCGCCTCCAAGGCCCTGCACTGCGCTGTAGGTTTGGTTGTGCGTTGATATGTCAGTTTTTCCTTTTATCTACTCACACTAATATTATAACGAAGTAAAGTTTGCGTTTTTGTTTGTAGATTGTAGGTGGTAATCTCCGAAAATACTGGTCGGACTCCTAAAATTTTTTCACCAATAGAATGCTGCTTTATTCTTAAGTGGCATAGGCTATATTTAAACGGCTAAGCCGAGGGCGAAAGCTAGTATATTATATAGATTAATATTCATGATTCACTTAGCTGATATTATTATTAGGCTCGCACGACAAACAACTGTCATTTAGGCTGACTGTCTAATATTCTTAATGTAGTCGATTTATATTTTTCCAACAAAAAAAAATAGAGAAGAAGAAACCTTGACACAAATGAGTTATTTAAATTAATGTTTGTTTGGAAAAACTCCACCGGTAACACGCGTATCCAACAGAATTTGTTTGACAGTTTATACTGTTTCCACGAGGTGATATTAATACTGATATTTTCATTAGATAACTAATTAATTTTGTGCTTCGAGAAGGAATTATGTCTGTGCAGATATGAATCCGACTAACGTAGTGTAGTGTTTGTATTAGGAGTATCTATACTTAAATATAGATATACGCTATCTCGGGCAAGCGGCGCTTATGTCAGCCACGGAGTTACGACTGCGCTGTGAGCGAGAGTACACGTGTTGTTGCGGCGCGTGCGCTTGCGAGCGAGCCAGTGTTTGTACGAGAACATTACAGTGGACAGAGGTCCTACATTTGGCGACGAGTAAAAAGGTATGTTCAGTATTTTATAATTATATAAATCAAAAGAAGGAAAGGAAAGTACCTACATTTTATGACTGGTAGCAACAATACTCGTAACGTTTTCTTAAGGGGATGCATCCCATGCATTTTCACTGTTTTTCGTACAACCGCTTAAGAGCGGTCAAATCTAATAAAAACAAATTCAAATCAAATCCAGTTAAGACCTCTGAAAATCTGCTATTTTGCATGGGCTTTGACACTTCATAATTTGCTCACAAGTGAAAAGTAAAAAAAGAAATACAACATAAAGGCCTAGCAAATTTTATCAAGATTCTAAATGGTGACAATGTTTTTCAAAACTTTTAAGGAAAAAAAAACACGCATTTGCTGGAACAAGTTTTGTGGAATTTTCGAGTAAATCACGGAATTACTATTACAGAGTATTCAGGTATTATCACGTTGCCTTTTCGTCAAGCATCGCGCTGGATTGCGTTAGATGAAGCAACAGGCTTTTAAACCATGCTCGATGTTTGCGATGGGTGAGTGGAAAAGCAGCTTCTTAGATATCAACCTACATAATATACGCCTTTCAACTTTGTAGGTACGAGTACATACCTACGGTTATTTTTCTATAATCCACAACGTTTTGTTTTGTATACCTTCGTGAAGACGTTATGTTGTTTGAGATATGTAGCTACACTGTAGCGGATGTACACTGTACGTATGGTCCGTTTCTGGGCTTGGAAATATAAAACAACGTGATGGCAAAATAAATATGGTGTACAAAGTTGCAATAGTGGTTGCGTTGTGGAGCACTTAGAACAAGGAAACATATTCTTCACTGCTTGAATAATTAACTGATATAATTTGAATTCTGATATTTGTACTTGTAATGGACGGGCCTGTTGGTCGTGGGTTCGATCCCCACCTCGTTGGCGAATGTTTGTGTGATGGACGCGAAGTGTGTGTGATTCACCTCCAAAGTGAATGGGTGTGTTTGTCGATCGTCTGGTGCCCATGACACGAGCTCTGCTTGGCTTGGGACTGGATGGCGTTGTGTGAAAAAAAAAGTCCTTTGTGGTTTTAAGATCTCCATTAAATTGGAAACATTTGCGATCTTAAAACATCCATTAAATTGGAACTTTCGTGGGTTTAAGATCTCCATTAAATTGGAAATACTTGCGATCTTAAAACATCCATTAAATTGGAACTTTTGTGATTTAAAGATCTCCATTAAATTGGAAATTACTGTGATCTTTAAATATCCATTAAATTGGAACTTTCGTGGGTTTAAGATCTCCATTAAATTGGAAATACTGCGATCTAAAACCATCCATTAAATTGGAACTTTTGTGATTTAAAGATCTCCATTAAATTGGAAATTACTGTGATCTTTAAATATCCATTAAATTGGAACTTTCGTGGGTTTAAGATCTCCATTAAATTGGAAATACTGCGATCTAAAACCATCCATTAAATTGGAACTTTTGTGATTTAAAGATCTCCATTAAATTGGAAATTACTGTGATCTTTAAATATCCATTAAATTGGAACTTTCGTGGGTTTAAGATCTCCATTAAATTGGAAATACTGCGATCTAAAACCATCCATTAAATTGGAACTTTTGTGATTTAAAGATCTCCATTCAATTGGAAATATTTTGCTCGCGAGAATTAAATGTTCATGTTCTCCTGTATCTATACACTTGTCATTGACAGCAGGGTACAGTTTAGAAATGACTTTTCAAGTTGCCACAATAGACCTCCTGAAGTCGATTTATCATCAATTTCCTAACGCCCGAAATACTCCATTTGGGCAATAAGTTTGACCGTGAGGTATTGTTGTAAGGACTCAGTTCAGTTAGTATGATCGCGATACATTATAAAAAATTGCCAATTTTCACGACGTAAGCAATTGTAATTTCAACTATCGTCGCGCGTTGGCAGATCTAATAGATACTGTTACGATTTCTTTTATGACAGTGCTTATTTCTCCGTAGAAATTTTGACATTGTTGACATTGACGTATCCCTGGAATATTAATCTGCGATTATTTCTGCGTTAAATCGAAATTGAACTATTTTATTATCGGTATGCTACAAACGCGTGTCACATAAAGTGCCCTTATCCGTTTAATTAACTCATCTTTGTAAAAGACGACCATAGCGGTCTAGCGCGGAACAATAAAAATAATGCGTGAGCGGGTAGATAGATAGATAAATCCTTTGATAGATAAATCCTTTATTGGCTACAGCACAAAACATGCACCAAAATACATAAAGCACACAGATTATAAAAAACTAAGCACATAGACAACAACAAAAGAAAGAAAAAAAAAATAATAACACATGTAGGTACCAAGAAAAAAAAAAGAGAAATAGCAATATAGACCCATAGTGCGGTGTGCATGTCGCGCTGCACCAATGGGAGTCTAGCTCAGCATGTGTCAGGCAAAAGTACCTGACGCTGATATTATGCTGGATCCTTGTGGTGATATTCGGACGCTCAGATGGTTTTGAGTGAAGTGTAGATAAATACATAAAGTTAATAGGCATAAAATAATAAGCAAAGTGAATAATTAAAAAATAATGTAATGTACATAGATATCGATATCCATGGTAATGTACGAGTATGTGTGTGTAATGGAGTAAAAAAGGTGAGGTATAGACAGCATTTTCAACATGTGTACCTATCAAACGTAAGCTACCAAGCGGAATATGTGGGTACGCCCAGCAGACTGTCCCGGAAACAAGGAACACGCAGACCAGCTATATGAAGGACGTATTCGAAATGAACATACCACGTTCTAGGGTAGATGAATTGTTGCGTGTAAATATTATTTGACCGAGTAGTTCAGTGTTATTTAGGTAGCTTAAGGTAGTTGTTAGTTAGGCAGGAGTAGTCGGCTAGGTAGGAAATCATAATATTTATATTTTATTGGACTACCATAATATTCATTAGAAACATTTATACGACAAAACAATATTTGCCGAATCAGCTGGTTTTCTATACTATTCTCGCGTTCAGAAGAAACTAGTCTTTGGACTACGGTTTCTTTGGGTGTCTTTTTGGTAAAATTATAAAGGGAATAAAATTAGTGTGCTGGTAGTTCAAAGTTGCTCGTTTTAAATGAAATTAAAAGTTGATACGAAACTAAGTAAACAATCTATTTCAAATTGTCATGATTTTTAGATATTGATATGTCGGAAAACAAACTAAAAAATAGTTTTACTAAAATGTTTTTTTTTAGAACTTAAAATAGTAACTAAAAAAGTTGAAGGAGTAAATTAAAAGTACCCTCAGTTTTAGTTACAAGCTGTGATTGTTACTGATATCAAATAAGATTTAATGTTGTGGTCCGTAGTAAATAACTGATATCACTGACTTAAACTATGATCTGTAAAAGAGTAAATAGAAGATTCAACGTTCAGAGCAATTTGCAATAATATTGTCAGGTTGACCGAGCGATGTATTATGTTGGTAATCTTACTAAAACAGGCTAGAGTTTATAGCCAACTGGAATAATATTAAATTATTGATTAGCCGTTTATTTTGAAAACAAATTGATGCCACTGAGTCAAAATGATTATGTTCGAACAGAGTACAGGTGAATATAGTTGGCGTGACTAGGCATTTGGCTTAATGATTCGCTGATAAACTATTAAGAGAGACGTCGGGAGACTTAATGTAGTTTTAAAAAATCGTTGTCTACAGCCGGATTTTCGTTAGATTTGGAAAAGTGAAAAAAAAGGGTTGTTTTGATAATGCAACTCGTGTTGCTAGGATATGAAATAAAGTCAAGTGGTGAAGTTAGAAGAAATAGGACCTATTAGCAGAAAACAAATAACGTACATTCGACTCTGCCCCTACTTTTTATCGTAGCTCAGTTAGAACAGTTTATAGGTCTAGTAGCTTACTCCTGGTGGTTTTTACCTAAGTTTTCTCGAGTATGGGGCCGTTCTAAAGACGATTTGACGTGTGGTAAAGTTTATTTTTTGGCAACTGCGCCACAAAAAATTGAATAAGAAATAATTTAATTTTTATGAAAGAGTCGGGTTTTATGATTTAACCTTTCGATCGTGTCAATTGGAGGCACAGTGGAGGGACGGTGAGTGCGCGGGCGCCGGCGTTTGCTTGGGATTTAATGAATTGAGACTCGCAAGCCCCTAGTCGTAGAATTTCATACTGATACCAGTTAGCGGGCTACCTCAAACGGGTGAAACCATAAGATATGACTGGACCCTAAGCGTACGTCCTGTAGTAGTGCCATACGTGACTTCTTATCGCGAAACTGTATCTCATTGCGTGATCGTAAAGTTAATTTACCGTCAGTTGGAAGTTGGTCAGAAGGTAAAGCTAAAAATAACTCTCTGGTAATTGGTAACGACACTGAAACATTGAAGGTTTTGATTAAAATTACTGGTAGTCTCATCTAAATAATTTAGAGTTCTGTGATTCAAGTAACATTGTCTAACACTTTCATCGCGACGGGACAAACCCGTGTGAATGAGGAGGACTAATATGAGATGTTCGTGTTAGAACCAATGCTAATAGCGACTGTAGAGACCAGGGACCATTTGTGGTAGGGTCCATTAGGCGAAGTCCAACTCACGATTGGCTGTACAGTTACAGACACTTAACCAAACGACGAACACTGGTGCTCCTTTGGAACTCTCGATAGGCAAGACTTCGTTTTCTCTGCCGTTGATGTCAAAAGAGGATGTAGAACCCCGAGGTTAATTTAAGTGCCATGATAAATGATGCGTTACGCAATATAGAGTACGTAGTAACTTAAAAAAAAAAAGTGTAGGTTTAATCAGGATATGAAAAAAAATTTTTTTTTTTTCTTCAATCTGAGACTTCCTAATGATTATAAACGGGCAGAGCAAGTAAACTAAGCTAGATCCATTTAAAGATTTGTTTAAAATAACGGAGATGAGAATTAAGGATCAGCTGTTAATCAAAAGTTTAAATCGATGTGGAAGGATATTTCTTTACTGTACCTTTGCTTCGAATTTTTTATAGTTTCTTTTTAATCTCAAATAAATATTTTTGAACATGAAAGGGATGTAGTGTTTGTATTAGGAGTATCTATACTTAAATATAGATATACGCTATCTCGGGCAAGCGGCGCTTATGTCAGCCACGGAGTTACGACTGCGCTGTGAGCGAGAGTACACGTGTTGTTGCGGCGCGTGCGCTTGCGAGCGAGCCAGTGTTTGTACGAGAACATTACAGTGGACAGAGGTCCTACACGTAGGATATTTTGTAACTCGTAACATGATTTAAAATAGTGTTCATGGAGTTTCTTGCATGTTCTTCTCCATAGAGATCTATGCTTTGGAACGTGCAACTTAACTTTTTTTTTGACAGACCGACATTTTGACAATTCAAAAGTGCCTGCTAATGTTCTATTTGAAATTAAGTATCAGATGTCTGATCAAATCCAGACAGTCGCTTTCATCGGGTTTCGGATTCATAATCATTTCAGCTGAAAGACGTCCATTCTTGGACATAGGCCTCCCCCAAGTGTCGCTTTACTTTGTGTAATTTATTCCAACATCACTGAAGTTTTGTACATGTGTACTATATTAAAAGTGTAGTGAAGGAGATCGTCAGTGATCTAAAACCAAAAATTCGAGGACGTGTGACACCCACCAATCTGCACTAGGCTCTCACATTGGATTACGACCCACTCCCTTTCCTAGAGAGGAAATTAGAATCCCAGCAACAGCATCTAGACATGTGTCAAGCAAGATATAAAAGCTTGCATCTCATTTGGTGCGAAAGGCGGTGTGAAAATAGAATTCCGTAACACCAGAATGGACTAAGAGATATTTCTACATAATGAAATACTACTATCACATGTTTGAATATCAACAGTATCGCGCATTATAAAGATCACAACGTGGCATACAACCACCCGACCTTCAAAAACAAAGTTGTGAACATCACAGAAATAATTATTATTGAAACAGATGATCAAAGAAACGTCGACGGGACTGAAGGCCTTCGATCTGCCAGACGTGCACGTAAGGCTTGGCCAAAACACTTTTGTTCTATCCTTAGGCGAGAACAGCCGTTTCTCTTGCGTCGAACGCCTCGAGTTGGCCACGCCCCCGATTCTTTTGTTCTGATGTGACTGAGCGTTGAGATGATGTCATTCCCGTATTTTTGAAGCTTTCTTCTAGCGTTAACAATTGCAGATTATCAACTTGGCCTAGGGGTACTGGTGTCTTAACACCACTCATTTTCCTGCTCCTGTCCCGTGTTATATGTGATCGGCACAAAACTTTCTTTTCTTCCATTCTTCAGTCCGTTTCATCATCAGTCCACAAGACGTATGGTGTTGCGCCATCCTCCCACCCAAACGTACAAAGCGTTTTGGGAACACATTCATTATGCTTACAGCTAAAACTCAGGAGTCAAGAGAATAGGTTAAGTACTTCTAGGCAAGCTGCTCCAGTGTCGACCACATCATTACTTACCATCAGGTGAGATAGTGGTCAAACGCGAAAAAGAAGGATGGAGCTATACACCGTATATCGCTCCATCCTTTTAACATTTAAGTTTAGGTCGTCAAATAGATCGTATTAAGGCCCAAGCGCCCGAAAAGTGCCATAAAACAATGACTTTCTGAAGCCTCCTCGGTAACGGCTAGGTATAGAGGTTTGAAAAAAATATATGTTTATAATAGATTCATGAACAACATTATCAACATTTGATTTCTGCGTGCTATTAATACTTTGGTCTAAAAAAAATAACTTTTCGCAACTTTTCCCTACTCCTTCGAAACGGCTTGGATTTTTAGAAAAAAAAATTACACATAAAAATTAGTGGTTAAATATTCTTCAAAGTGAACATTGCATATGTAAATCAATTAATACATTGCAAAGAAAATGGATTTAAAGGTCAGCCGCGCGCTTTCCGGGCGCTGCTGGCCACAAATAAATGCACAATTATATGCGCACTGCCGCCTGGGCGGGTGCGAGAGTTGCGTCCATTTAATTTCGGCCAGATGGTTCAAGGGACTATACGCCTTAAGAGCTCGTGGCAAGGCCTCTGGTAGGTATCGTTACGAATATTTAATACGTGGAAGTATCGATCCACAATGAGACCTCAAACCTTCCAAGTGTCAAGATAACGAGGGTCGATGGTAATATTGTACTCTACATCAAGTAAAACGACCCTCGTCTATTTCTTTACTGCGTCTTAAAATTTAACAGAAGAATGGAAGATAAATGAATTAGAAGCCAATTCTATATAGCTGTCAAGCTGAGGATTAAGAGAGTTTTGTGGAAGGAAGGGGTTGGAGGAAGGTAGCAACCGTCATACGCCCGGCTGACCTTTAAATCCATTTTCTTTGCCAAATATTGATTGATTTACATATGCAATGTTCACTTTGAAGAATTTAACCATTAATTTTTAGTGTAAAAATGTTTCTAAAGATCCAAGCCGTTTCGAAGAAGTAGAGAAAAGTTTCGAAAACTTACGAAATTGCTAAATATTTTTTTTAGACAAAACTATTAATAGTAAGAAAAAATCAAATGTTGATAATGTTGTTCATGAATCTATAATAATCATATTATTTTTTTTTCAAACCTATTGACCTGGCCGTTACCGAGGAGTAGGCTTCAGAAAGTCACTGTGTTATGGTACTTTTCGGGCGCTTGGGCCTTAAACAAAACGAGGAGCTAGGTACAATCGAGCTCATTTACAATCAAGCAAATATTTATCTTATTCGGAACACGTCGAGCTGTTGACACAGGTGGTACAGTCACGAGCTAGACTGGTAGGTGTAACTGTCGCTTTTAAAGAGCACTTTATGTATAGAATGATCACATTCTACGGTCACACTAGTATGAGGAATGAATGAAATGTGAAAATAACTTTTAGTAAATCAGTTGAGAATTACTCACAAACACAAATGAATTAATTGAGCAGTGAAAGAAAAGAAAGAAAGAAAGAAAGAAAAAACGTTTATTCGTGCCTCACACAATTATATTAACTAAAAATACACAATGAAAAGAAAAAAGAAAGATATAATCAGTGCGAGGCTAAAAAGGCACCTAACTCAACATAGCCGAGTCAGTGGTGGCCGGAGAGCAGTGGTGGCCGAGTGGTAACGACCCCGACTTACGAGTTGTAGGTCGCGGGTTCGAACCCAGCCAGGCGCATTACTTTGTGTAATTTATTTCACCACCACTGCTCCCAAAACGGTGAAGGAAAACATCGTGAGGAAACCGGCATGTCCCAGAACCAAAAATTCGAAAACATGTGACATTCACCAACACGCACTGGGCCCGCGTGGTGGATTACGGCCCATTCCCTCTCCCAGAGCCCTCTCGGCCTCCTGGCCTGAGTCCCAAGAGTGGGAACATTAAAAAGGCTGGTGATGATGATGATGATGACAAATGAATAAACTATCTGTAAAATACCAGTTCAAGTAGGAATGGCAAAAAATGAATAGGCAAATAACAAACAGACTAGTCAGTGACGTTACCACCGGTACATATACATACTTGTCAAAGATGATATTGTGAACTTTTTTCGAGGTGTGACATTTTTTTTTATGGTGGGAAAAAATCCGCCAATGACAACCCCCGCTTTTGGGCGGAGCGGGAGATAGTATCAGACTCTTACTGACTAAAACCCACCCCGTTGCTTCTAGCCTTCATACCAGGGCTCGAGCTGTTTTTCGAAATTAACCCTGGCCCCAGTAGGCTTCGACCCGGCTGGGTCCCTGACCTCATCAAGTAACTTATTTCTCTTTAGTGCTCGAGAGACTTTTAAAGACTAAAACCGTGTGGTTTTAATCTTTGCCCTACAGTTACCCTTTGCGTTTTAGAACCACGGGTTTTCTCTAGCAGGCATCGGCCCTGCTGGGCTTCTACCGCTTTGCTAACTCGGTCCCCTTGGATTCCTTGGTAACCCTTTCAAAAAATTCCGTAGCCCCAGAGGGTATTGGCCTTGCTGGATCTCAAGTCTTTGGGGCGCTTAGTCGACTGCTCGAACTCGGTCATTACTGGACGGGCAGACGGCGATCTACCCATTGCTCAACGTATCCATACATTTTGCGGTTTTAACATATATATATAATTTGTTGAGCTAAAACAGCGGTGTTTCGCTCGTGTACCTACACATAACTGTCTGGTGTGACAGATGGTAGTGTCATGCTCAATTATTTACACATCAAACATATGTCAGGTTTATTGTCTACACTGTGCTTCCTTACTCTTTGATGTCTTGAGCATGAAGCTGGAACGTTTTCTGGGTGTTGCACGGTCTTTGATATATGAAACGGTATTTTTTGTATCACTCATTTTAAATATTGCAGCTATCTGGTTAGATTAGACAGTTAATTGAATGCCTAGGCCGTTCATTAAATGCCGGTAGCTAACTAAATGGCAGAAGGACAACTAGCGAAGTAATTGAGCACAACGTTTAACAATGGTTACTGAAAGTCGTGTAGTAATTTTTTTTTATTGGATATTAGCCTTTGCTCGCGTACCTACATAAATTAGCATAGGACACTCAGGAATAAAGCAGCTTTCTATCGGTGAAAAAATTTCCGCAATCGGACCAGTACTTCCAGAGATTACCTCCTACAAACAAAAAAAAAAACTTTATTTTTGATGTCTGGTCATCCACCACATTACAACATAGTAGCTTATCTTTCAGGCGGGCAATCACCAAGTAACTTGAGGGAGAAGGAGTGTCAACTTACTGACTGAATTCCACTCATGTTCCTTCAGGGCCGCGGTAACTATTACGAACAACGCCACAGCCCTGGCAGGAATATATTAGTATCAGCTTTGCGTGGATTAGTTTTTGTTTAGAACTCTCTTAGCTAAAGTAATCGTTTTCACTCAAGACCTATATTAACTATAGCCTTCAGAAATATCAGCAAGCGCCTTTCCAGCGATTCAAATATTGGACTCAGCAAGACATTTCCCAAAAGGACAGTATCAAGAAACGTGCTGATAGGTGCTGTCTCTACTAATTGGAAGATGTTAACTAAATAACTTGTACCAGGAAAAACATTAATAGGCAATCAAAACAGGGAGCTACACTACCCCTAAGAATTCGTTTTCCTGCTTTTAATTATTACCTTAACCTTTCAATTGTGATAATGACAGACACAATTGAAAGACAATAGGTGCGCGAACGCCGGCGTTCGCTTGGGGTTTAATGAATTAATCTCTTACACGAGTCTCCATGAACTGACCTTGTTCTATTTTTATATACGCCAACGCTGTAGGAATATTTTTCACATAAAATATTTCTCTATCTCGTATTATTGTAATCATAGGAAATGTTCAGGTAACATTACCTTTACTGTTCTTGTTAGGGTCGACCCTTCCATAAACTAACAGAAATATGGGCATTTTCCAGGGTTCGGTTCCAAGGATAATAATAACAAGTTTGAAAATTCTAGTGAAGTCCTTTCGATAGCTCAAAGGGAAGAATTCCAAGTAGTTACGCTTTGATGTTTCGATTTGGAGTGTATCTGCTGGTTCCGAATAATTACGATGTGATGTAATTGGAAAATGAGAGGAAATTAGAATCTAAACAAATGTATATGGAAAAGCAAATTCAAGGAAAAGTCTAATAAAATGTAGCAAAGGTGTCTCGGCATCTTGGGTGCTGATATTCGGAGCAATGCTCGTTACTATTTCATTGGAAACCTCATACAAAATAGCAATCAGGATAAGCAATAAGCTCACTTTATAGTGTCTAGTGTAGTGTAACATAAGCAGTAGTGACACTAGACTACTGCTTATGTAGTAGTGACATTACTTTAATCTTTGCCCTCGATAGCAAATCTTATCTAATTAGACGATTATATACGTATCTCACTGCTTGGCAAAGGCATTTCCGTTTTGGACACACGCCTGTCTTATGCCATTGCGTTCTAGTCCCACCCATAATAATCAAGTATATCTATTCGCGTTCGTCTTGGTCTGCCGCGATATCGCCTATAGCAAATGGTTCTTGCAAAATACGTGATTATTTTCGGAGACTATTTGCCATTAATGCAATCTTATTCAACTATGTTTGAGCTGTAGAAATGACTACAAGCAGACTTTCTCAATACAATATTTCTATCATAAAGGTTATCAGTCATATGGAGCAATACGCTGTTGGTGGTCCAGCTATTGTGACTATGGGAAACAGTGAATTAGTTACACTTCATCATCTCATCAGAACGTCTCCCTGGACGCAAACTGCAGGGGCCTATCTGGATATCTCTTAACCGACTGCGGATTCAGGTTGACCGCTGCAAAAACAATATGGCTAAATTAGGTTTGCTCAACCCATTCCTAACACAACACCACTGTGCTACGCACATACGTAACCTGCTATGCTCACTACCTTGCATAACCACCAGCACTTTTCTGGATTTATACGAGGCCAATAACAGAGCTGTACCGATTGCCAAATACTGGAGCAGAAAAATTTAAGTCCATCGATACGAAAAGATTAATCTGTGTCTAAAGATCCCTTGTAGGCAATGTGAAGCGCCGTTCTGGTCAACGTGATGAAGACTATAGTGATACAGTGGGTACAGTGCAACATAAATCCCTTACACGGGCGCATAATTTCGTAATATTTCGGCAAGGCAGTGCGGCGTAACGAAACGGAACGGACATACGATTGCCTTTGCACACAGTAGCACTAAGTGCCCTGCCACACTACTGACATTTCAATAATTAGTATTGTATAAGACAAGGTTCCTGGTTACTAATGAGACCATGTCATTGTTTCCCGAAATGTCGTAATAGCGCTAGAGTAAGTACATGCAAATTTTTGTGCGTGGGTTTTCATTGCTGTTATTGTGTTCACGTGAGCAGAACTGTGAGGTAACAAGTACAATGATGTATCTCATAACATCTGTTTTAGATTTTGACAATTTTCTTCTAGTAAACCATATGATTGCAGCCTGTCATGTCTTCACTGGCGGAACAAATACTCGTCTCTGCACGATAGAAATCACATTTGAAATCAAAGTGTTCTATTTATATTTGAGCTTTGACACATATTTATTGTCATTTAAATTTCTTTAACTAAAATTAGAAACAGAGTCCCAGTTATCGACCATATAATAATATAGTTTATCATCATTCTCTTGCTTTTGTATTTTTTCTATCCTTCTCTACTACATAGTTGTCATCTTAGTACTCACCCTCATTATAGACATATCATTCGTGCAGAGAATCAGAATAATTTCAGTCCACAACCACTGTGTGTTAGCGCCCTTAGTGAAACTTCCATTAGCACTAACAAACGCCTCATCCTGTATGACGAAATTGATATTCAAGGGAAACCGGCTGGGAAGCGTTGTGTAAATTATATTCATAATACATGCGGTCACGGTACTGACTGACAGTTCCTTCGCATTTCTTGTAAGGACGAACGATGTTTTTACACGATAGGGGAAGGGAACGATTTTAAATAAATAATAAGTTCTACCTATTGTGTTACGCAGACACGCGATGCCTGTTTCGTTACGACACGGAACATTTTGACATCCCGAACCGAAACCAATTTCGTGACGTTTATAGGTCACGGCACTACTCTCACGTCATGTAGACGTCCCATCTATAATAAATACTAGTAGCTTACCTACCTACTGGTATATACCAGTACTCTTAGATATAAAATTAAACTAGGAACAATAATGATACCCTGAAGGATACCTTAATGAGATAATAATAGTAAATTACATTAATCTATTCAACGTATTATAAAAATATTTTTAATCAGTTATCAAGGACAACTTAACTTGCTTCTAACTGACGAAAACCAATACTGGAAACGTGTCAAATGCTTGTACAAAATCCAAAAAACCGGCCAAGTGCGAATCGGACACGCCCATGAAGGGTTCCGTAGCAGCAAGTAACATAATATAAAAGTTCTTGTAATGTGTTGTAACTTTGATCGATGTTTTAATAATAGTGTATTTTTTTTCGATTTATGACGCATTAAAAAAAAACTACTTACTAGATTTCGTTCAAACCAATTTTCGTTGGTAGTTTTTATAGTAATGTACATCATATATTTTTTTTAGTTTTATCATTCTCTTATCTTAGAAGTTAGAGGGGGGGGGACACACATTTTACCACTTTGGAAGTGTCTCTCGCGCAAACTATTCAGTTTAGAAAAAAATGATATTAGAAACTTCAGTATCATTTTTGAAGACCTATCCATAGATACCCCACACGCATGGGTTTGATGAAAAAAATTTTTTTCAGTTTCAGTTCTATGTATGGGGACCCCCAAAATTTATTGCTTTTTTTCTATTTTTGTGTGAAAATCCTAATGCGGTTCACAGAATACATCTACTTACAAAGTTTCAACAGTATAGCTCTTATAGTTTCGGAAAAAAGTGGCTGTGACATACGGACGGACAGACAGACAGACAGACAGACAGACAGACATGACGAATCTATAAGGGTTCCGTTTTTTGCCATTTGGCTACGGAACCCTAAAAAGGCAAAGTATTTTTGTTCGGGGTTTTTAAGGCGGATATCAGTAACACCGTTCTGATTAAAACTTTTTATCCCGCTCTCGGATTTAAAAGTTACACTTACCAAAGCGACGAGGAAACTTAACTACAAAAGCGACAACAATATCGCCTTTTTACAACATTTACCTGTAACAAAAAAGTGAAACACATTAATTTTACGCTCCTCCATTAATAAAAAGATAACAAAGTGTGTGGGAGTTTAACACTCGCTGAGTGTTCAATTTTCACACAAGCTATAAACTGGAAGGGAATCAGGTCAATTCGTTATTCATAGACGATATAGTAGCAAAATGAATTTATTTATTAGCTATAGAAATCTGTTTTAATGACGAATTGTTCATGTTGCAGAAAAACAACCAGTAGGTGAATCCTACAATCAATAAGTAATCCAACCAGAAGAAAAATCAATCAGACCAAAGACGAAATCGAGGGCAAAGCTAAAACATGGTTAATGTATGTAAATAGTAGCATGATTCTTAGTTAACAAGAATTAGAAGGCTTTAAGTTAAGATATAACACAGACACATTTGGTGAAAAATGACGAAGAAACCCGACCCTAAATAATGTCATAAAACTAGACAAAGATGGAGATGTTTGTATCATTGTCCTGCTGATGATAATATTCTGAGGTCAGAATTTAAAGCCTTTGAAAGCTTAGTACACTACAATCCGATTACTTACTATTGTTACAGCACCAACAATGCGAACTAACACGCTATCGAAACGACTTGATAAAGCTGAAATCGACAACATTCGAAGGTTCCGGAATATGGTAATTTTTATTGGACTGTACTTCTTGCTGTGTGAACTATTTACATTGTATACTAGCCTTTTCTCGCGTACATAAAATATAGCCTATGTAACTCAGGAATAAAGGAGCTTTCTATCGGTGAAAAAATTTCAGCGATCGGACCAGTACTTTCAGAGATTACCTCCTAAAAAAAAACCATAAAAACAAATAAACCAACTTTACTTCTTTATATTATTATAATGTAGTCTACAGTACACAGTCTATAATGTTTTCACTGGTAGGACTCAGAACTTTAAGGGAAATAAATTGTATTCTAGTACCTATAATACATATATGTCTTCACCCATTAGGGGTTTCGGTAGATTGAATAAAATTATTTAGATATAGATGTAAGAGAGAAATAACTAACATAGAATATACTAAATAAAACTAAGACATACACAGATTTTAAGAAACGTAAATTTGCTGGAAATAAAAGGCTTTTTTTATTTTATTCTTATTTTATATACTTACAGCGCGAGAATAATAAGATTAATTAAAATAAAATAAAAGAAAGCCTAGAATAATCTACCACATTTTATAGGCTTGGGTAGGGTTTAAAAGCATGACCGATAAATACACTTAAAGATAAAGCCACCACACAATTATAAACTAATCTACATTAAGTAGCGGTCTCTGTACATGCGGGAAGCATTAAAATAAAATAAGCGATGGTCGTGAACGTCAAATTGTGTACAATTATCTTCCATCGTGGTCGAAGCGATAAAGAGACAGCGATAGTGTGAATGTTTAATATAATATAATATTCCACAACTATCACACAGCGCCGTCTAGTCCCAAGCTAAGCAGAGCTTGACCTAGAACTCCGGCACAGCAGTCAGGGTCACTACCCACTAAACCAACAGGCCTGTTGGAAAACAGAACCAGAATAGCTTAGTAACCTTCGATGTCGAAGCCTACTGAGGCCAGGATTAGCTCCGAAAGGTAGCTCAGCCCCGGTATAAAAGGCAAGAAGGAACGGGATGGGTTTTTTAGTTAATGATAGTCTGACACTATCTCCCGCTTCGCCCAAGGGCTGGGTATATCATAAAGATGATTTTTATCCACCAAAAAAAGTAGCCTTCGATTAGCGATAAGGATTGACCAATATTCAAAACCATATTAGTAAGAAAGCGGTATATATTTGGACTTATTGACTGTTTCTAACGAAACAAGAAAATGCTTTTGTCTAATAACATTTGCATGCCTACCCTCTTTAATGAAAATCAAATAGAACAAATCAATTAATTTTAACATGTTCACAACGCTGATCAATATGTATTTGCAGAAGAATCTCCCAGACTTTATAATATGGGCATTGTAAATTCCGCTTACTTCTATATCTTGGACGCACTTGCAAAAGGGTCACAGCACCGCTATGCCAGCCTCGGCGGCGCCAAAGCGTCTGTTCGACCACGTACTACCGTTATACGTATTGCGTCACAGTCGAATTGTCAACTTTACTGACCGATATAAGGGCTTTATTTTGAATGGGACAGGCGAATGAGTAAAACGAGTTAAATATTCCCAATGGTATGAATGAATCATTTTATAATGATATAAAATACTGTGTCGGAAAGAGAGAATAATGAATATTACTAATACAATTTATCTATGGCTTAGAGTGATGATAAAGGTCTAATTTGGTTAATGAGCTTAATGAAAAGTTTTGTATTTTGCAGTTATGAGGTATTATTCACTATAAGTCCACGCTAAAGACATAAGTTGTTCCAGTTCCAGTTCGCACAAGACAAGAAGAAATATTTAATATTCAGTTAATGAAGCATTGATAAATAATTTGGAGATGTACAGAAAAAAGAAGTATAAACTTGAGATAAAGGCTATACAATCAAGCACGGTTACATAAAGCATCCATATCTTCCAGACGGGGTGATCTATTTAAAGTCGGACAAGATAGAAATGAATACCAGTTTACGTAAGCAAACTCAGATGGAATGGCGAATATTTATTTGTTACAACCTAAAGAGACACAATTTGTATTAGTCACAGGAATACATAAATTACGTGTCACTCTCGTTCATTCTTACAGCTGCAATCAATACGTATACAGATTAGCACATCAGCATTTCTCTAAAGCGTTTCAATATTTGTGCATGCTAAACACGTATTCCGTTTTAGAATTATCTGCACAGAACACAAAACAAAACGAGGAAAACAAGCCAATAAAGAAAACATTTAATTACATTCTTGCGTGCAAAACCCTTATTGATGCAGCAAACAAATATATTCCAAAACTGCCAATGAATATTTTGTACATCCGATGATAATTTATTTGAACTTCAATTGGCTATAAAGTGAGTTCACTCGTTAGCCTACCCAATACTTGCGCCTACCATGTCTGTAATAAATCTTAGTACCGACACCAGATGGTACGATCGACGTTATAAATCTGTTTTTAATCACGTAATAGTTTTCACAAGCTATATATGGAGTTACAACCGCGTATGAAATACCTAGCTAAACTCGGCGAACTTTAGTTGGCTGTAATATCGTAACAAGCTCCTGTGCGTCGTATTATAATAACTATGAAGAATTCTAAAGCAATAATGTGAAAGCATTATCACTTTAAAATCCTTCATATGAAGCGGAATAAGATTACCACGAGTCTAAATGAGAGTAAATCGAAAAACGGAAATAGAATGTTACCGTAAAACGAGTTCAAATGCAGATATAAAATAACACTTTATTGTTCACACGCCCCACAACAAAGCAACTATTACCAAGAAATTAATGTCTCCGTGAAACTCTTACAGAACCAAACAAGATTGAAACCCAAAAAAATAAAGCAGCAGATAAGGAACTTGTAATTCCGTTACAAGACAACTGTAAGCTTCCAAATATGGATTCCGAATGTGGACTAGCAATTAAATACATTGGGTCACACGCGGTTATCCCTTATGAGGGTAGGTAGAATGTCAGCAAACTTGAACGCGGCAGCACAGGCTGTATTTGAAGCTGGTTTATCGATCCCTAAAGAGGACGATGCAATTAGGTTCTGGATTTATAGAAGTTGAATGTTAGGTGGCAAAAGGTTAAGAATTTGCGGTAAGTCGTGAATCGTGAGACTTGGTGACAAATAATTTACCTGAAGTTATGTTTCATCCATTAAAATGTTGAAGATTGCAGCGATCTCTAGTAAAATCACGAAAATAACGACCAAATGATTTGAGACGATAAAATGCATCATAATGATTGATTAAGCATTAAAATATCAGATATTCAGATAATCATTCAACAGATAATCATCAGCATTCAACAATCTGATATTAACATAGCCATCATTCATTACAGCCAGTATCAAAGATATGATATACCTGGTCGTGGTCGTTTATCTGCTATTTCTATTAGCCGAAGAGGCAAGGTAAACCTCTACTAACCTAGCCGGATCGTGTCCAGTTTTCAATTTAGCAGCTTTAGCAACAAACAATATGAGATGAAGCAACTGTTGATCTGCTTCGTAATAAAGCTTTGACTAGACTTTGAATAAGCAGTTACTGATAGTATTTTTTATTATCAACGCTGAGGATTTAGAGTAACCAGCGCAATATATAAAACTGAAGAGACTAAAACTACATACGTGTGAAGACTATTTTGACGATAGAAAGGGCGAAAATAATACAGGTAAAAAATAATAGTAACTGTTCTGCTTCGTGATGACATGCATTGACTTCAAGATGAAACAGCAGTGTCACTACGGGTAATATAGAAGCCAAGTCAAAGGGCTACAACAGGATATACTCATAATAATGATGAAGGGCGAAGCTTTTAGACTTAACACACCTCCGAAACATAATTTAGATGTAGAGCCACAAAACAAAGGCGCCTCATTTTTTTCAACATCATTTACAACACAATTTGGCGTAACACCATCAGATGGGCACACAAAGAGTTACCGCGGTACGGGGACAGACGGGTGACATTTATTATTCAACACACGTCACTTACATTTGTTTGGCATCCATATTTCTAGGAATATTGTTGTTGTTTTAGTAGGTACCGCATGTGAAGTAGAGTTGGAGGTTCCAATTTTGGGGATCGATTAATATCTACGATATATGTATGTATTTCGAAAAAATTACCTTCACTTTTTTTTTGACTGACCGACATTTTGACAATCCGAAAACGCCTGTTAAAGGTCTATCTGAAATAAACGTCTCATTAGATTCTGAAGAAGTTCCATTGTTTCGAAATACTTATAAGAGAACTACTTTAATAACGTACTACAAACAACTTACTAGGTATCTTACAAACCTAATCCAGATCTACTTGTGTTGCAAACTATCAAATAAATTCGTAAAGACATGATTGATTAACAAACATCCAAACATATCGACTTTGCAATATTTGAAGTTACAGAGAGGCAAGTCTCGTTTGACAGGGTAAACTAATATCGATGCCTAACAGGGTTACGTGAACACAAATAACAACTGAAGGAAACAAGGGCAGGTGGGGTAGGTGTTATTAAGTAAGCTTCATCAAAAGAGGTAGAAGTTATTTGATGATTTTTCAACAAAACAAGTGTTTAGAGGTATGTGGAACCGAGTGTAATGTCCCGCAAACCTCTTTTGTAAAGGGAGTATTCTTCGACCAGTCGGTTGTTTTGTCTTACGTTAGAACATTCGCATTCGCATCGCAGTCGCAATCTATCAAAACTAGGTCTAATTTCCCTGCATTTCGACATAATTTTGATAATGATTGTCGTTGAGATGATATTGCAAGTCTACTCAAATGTGATCGTTTTTTTCAAGTACAAGAATTGGCTTTCTCGTCTTCATCACCACACCTAACCATTGAGTTAACAGTATCCTATACCCCACGACTGTCTTTAGGCGGACGAACTTCAAATATGATCAAAACTTCAAAAAGTTTGATTTGCATGCCATATTCATAACTGCTTCAAGCATCGTCGTCTACAAGTTTTTGTCTAAATCGGTTTGCTATATAACCTCGATCCCAAACTCTAGCTGTGGTGTAACTTCTCTGAACTAAAACTAAAGGCTAGTTCTATAGTTAGCCTCGTTCCAGTTTCTAAGTCCCTGTCATAGTATAAGTACATAAGTTTAAATTGGAACATCGCTGTTGCTTCTGCAGGCGGTCCGACGGCTGCAAAGCTTTGAATCTACTACCTATTCATTCCCCTTCTGTGTATTGGTAAATAGAGGTTTGAATCTTTGTAGTAATACTTGGAAAGGATTTCTTCTCATCTATTTAATATCTTGAATTTCCTTTAGTAAAGCCATAAACCTTATCTTTAGATTTAAAACTTCGATATTTTTTTTAATTTGGAATTCGTTCATTGACTTCTCCTACTTTATGGTAAACGAGAGGGCGGGTAGACTTTTACTGACCTGACTTTTAATACCTGTGTCCTTTTTGTGTTCTAGGACTACTGGCTTCCTTCCCGTGGTCCGAGTGTTACGCCTTGATCACACGTGACGAGTAAAACGGCGAGAAAGTAAAATGTTGCTCGGCCGAGACAGTAATGTAAGCGAGTTGTAGAGACACGTACCGCGTACTCGGCCGAGAGCATTGTCTTGCCTGTTTACTCGGTACGTGTGATCAAGGCATCACGGACAGTTACCCATTGCTCGTCCGCAAGCCCGCATCTACGATGTCTGAGGATCACCTTGGGACTCACGACACCAGAGACGTTTCTTGTGACAGCGACTGAGGCGCTAGCCATCCCTTCTCATTCCCTCTTACTCCGAACCATAGCCTGAACCAGGGCCCGGCGCCGCTACCGATCAAAGCTCAAGCTGAAGCAAGATCAAAAGCTCCAGTAAGCTGTTTATAGATTCACCGTACGTGTTCTTTTGCTCTCTTCAGTGTAGTAGCAGATTCTCTCGTATGTAGTACTACGAAGCGTACTCTCAACATATTTGTCACTTTGCCAAGTCTCTGTGTATAGATAGAGGTATAGCTGTTCATTCATCTTATGCAATACTGGAACGTTATTATATACTCGTATTATGGGATCGGTTCTAATAAATGTAACGTTTTAATTAGGTACTATTTATAGGTTTGCACTTGAAAGCTATCTAATCTGATGGAAAGCGACGATGTCGTCGACGATGAAGCACGCTTGCCTAGAATTTAACTATTCACTCTCGACTTAAAGACTCCGGGTTGTAGCTATCAGAAACACCGAATCTGGCAGGGAATTCCACTCCTTGGTTGGAGGCACAATGAATATGTTCTACATTTATAAAAATTTGTAAGTTCGGTTTTGATCTAGAAAATTCTTGATACACATTCTTAGGATAAAAGGTACTAAGCTCTCTAGAGTGTCAAAATCTCGAGAGGACCATAAATCAAATCGCTGTATAAGAAACAGTCAACAGAGGTCTTACCATGACGTGTTAAAATGTCAAGCGTGCGAGCGAGAAAGAGATGGAGCTAAACACCCTATATACTATTGCCGTCACAGATCTTGAGCGCCGGCTTCAAGTTGCGTAGAACTCAAATTTTCGGTCTGTTTAGTGGTGCGAAGTGAGACGCAGGGACTTGGAGTGTTAGTGATTGGCTCGCTGCCCCATCGCGTCATAGACGTCACTCCTGATTCGTTCCCTGCGTTGCTGCATGTATCTAACAACAAAGACGATTGGCTCGCCAATGTCTGGAATGCGCAAAGCGATCCCTACTCTGACGCCGAGCGCTCAAGATCCGTTTCGGCAATTGTTTGTAGCTCGAACCCTTTACAGTTCGTCAAGAGGATCGCGTTAAGAACTCGTTGCAGGAGCTCTGTGTTTGAAAACTGTTCGATAAAAATAAACTGCATTTGCTAGCCATATTTTATTATACGCTTAGTTTCCATAACGGATGCGAGCTGTCATCAATAAATGTCCCACGCAGAGTTTAGTCCAAGTCCACTACTCCCATTTTTATCAACAACTAGCTACTGCCAGCGCCTCTGCCCGTTTGATAATAAAAATGTCCTAAGGAAACATACTCCCAGGATAAAAAGTATCATATGTGCTATACCAGGTCATGTTATACCGGTGGCCGAATACTGGACCAGGACTGGAATTTAATTCATTAAACCCCAAGCGAACGCCTGCGTTCGCGCACCTATTGTCTTTCTATTGTGTCTGTGATTTCCACGATTGAAAGGTACTTGAAAAAAAAAAAAAACTAGTTTAGCCATCGACACGCTATGTCAGCAAAACCCTTAAACTTGTGTCTTTCTGTTACACTTTAAACTACTGAATCATTTTAATAAAATATACGGAGTAAGCCTGAACCCGAAGATAGGCTTTTTAGCGTAATCAGCCTTTTTATAATGTTTCCACTGCTGGGACTCAGGCACTACGCAGGCCCAGTGCGGGTTGGTGAATGTCACATGTCTTCGGATTTTTAGTTCTAAGACATGCCGGTTTCCTCACGATGATTTTCCTTTACCCGTTTTGAGAGCAGTGGTGATGAATTAAATTATACAATGTAATAGGCCTGGCTGGTTTTGAACCGACCACCTACAACTCAAAAGTCTGGGTCGTCGTTACCACTCGGCCACCACTTCTCACGTCCACAACAAACGACATCTACGCGGACGAAGCCGCTGGCAGATCCTAGTCTCGAATATGTTAGAGCTTCACACAGAGCTAAAGTCTCACCAAGCTCATCTACAATAGTGCTTTCGACACTTACATTTGACACTCAAAAGTATGAAAATGTTTAAAGTACGCCACGACACGCCGCTCATAGCGCCGCCGCCGTGCGGCCATTTACCGATGCCGCCCCGCTCGCCGCGCCGCCCGCTCGCCGCAACGCCTCGCTCTCCGCTAAGATCGAAGCCGTGAACAGGCCGTAAGAGCTTCACACAGAGCTAAAGTCTTACCGAGCGACCCAAGCTACGTGTTCAACTACAATAGTCCTCTCAACACTTACATTTGATACATAAAAGTATGAAAATGTTTGAAGCACGCCACGAGACCCCGCTCACAGCGCCATGCGGCCTCTTGCCGATGCCGCCCTGCTCGCCGGTAAGACCGAAATCGTGAACAGTACGTAAGAGCTTCACACAGAGCTAAAGCACAAAATAGATAGATACAGAAGTCACTCTCATGTATGTACTTCACTTTTTATACCTACGCTTGGCGATCGCGCTAGGGTCAGCGCGTTACGCCGAACTGTACGAGTGTGACCGGGCGATTGAGCCGAGATTTCGTGTCCGTGAGCGGTGTCTCATGTGTGCTTTGCTCGAGTGCGCTTTGTATGTAGATTGTCTTCTGTACCTATCTATTTTGTGGCTAAAGTCTTACCAAGCGACCCAAGCTACGTGTTCAAATACAATAGTCCTCTCGACACTTACATTTGACACTTTGCCAAGCCGCAAGTTGTCACCATTGTATCGCCGCCATTCGTAATGGCTTTGAAGAGCGCGTGCCCATGTTTCGTAATAAGTGGGGTGATGTTCGTTTATTGGGAGCGTGTTATTGGAGCGTGTTTTTTCCTCGGGAAGTGGTATTAATGATGGAAATAATAATAATACTGACCGACTTTCGGACACATTAAATACATAATCTCTTTGAACCTAAAGGCCCTCTTCCACGGCGACTTTTTGCATCAATAGTCGCGATGCTGTAGCGCGTTGGCATCTTTTCTATAACGCTAGCAAATACGACTAAGTACGTTAGTAGTGATGCATTCACGCGCTTACAAAACGCGCGACAGCATCGCTACAAAAAGTCGTCGTGTACGAGGGGACTAAGAGCTCATACACACGAAGGGCATGTTGCCAACGGCAGAGGTAACTGCAGCCGTCGACTTATAGTGGCACTCGACTTCAAAGTTGGAATGTCAACGGCCGCTATTGACGCGTCGACGGCTGTAGTTACCATTGGACCACATACCGCACGTGTGTATGAGCTCTTAGTCAGTAGGAGATTTACAACAGGAAATTCAACACCTGACCGGTACATAGCTTCATTATACTTATAGCGCAGCATTCTTTTGATTAATCTCTTAACGTGGGTGCCCTACATTCATCAGTCATCCCTGAACTAAATACACAGAAACTTAACGGCGAAGCAATCACAATTAGTGGCAAAGCTAACAGTAACTACTTGGACGAAATCGCGTCTGGCTCAGGTGCTGTTGACATAGTGCCAGCTTGCTGCACATACGGTATTATGTAGGTGATTGTTTAACGGTCGATTAGTTAGTTAAAATCGTTGAGCATATATTAATAGGACAAGTCAATCGAATTATGTTGGAATCGGCTTCCAGTCCAACCAGACGCAACTGGTTACCATTACTTTGCATAGAGTAACTGATCTCCATAACCATAGTTCCTAACTTTTGACAACTAAGTAGTTGTCTGACAAGATTAACAAAACATATAACCCAAAAACTACTGCACAGAAAGGGCCTCCAAATACAACACCAGTCTGGTTTGGTATATCTCTCGTTTACTGTAACTTTACCTCATCTCTCTGTCAAGCCTTTTCTCAACTTTGTTTAGTTCACCTTCTAGACTACCCGGATGCAGCTGAATAGCAGTATTTGCCATAAAGCGCCTGCCGATCTGTGACCTCCACAACCCAGTAATTAAGTAAAACGATACCACGCGGCAAGACTGGTGACCGATTTCCTAGTTTCAGGCTAGTCAGAAGCTAGGAAATCGGTAACGACTGTCAACGATCTACAAATGGCAGCCAGGACAAACGGCTTAACGTGCTTAGAAGCACGGAGAAGCCTCGGCAAGCGTTGTTTAACTTTTGAGACCGACCCGTGTGGCTGTTAGCCACGAGCTGTTCATACTCTGTTCTTGACATTTATGAGAAACCCTTCAAGACCACTAAATAAGACAGCGTCAGCCACATCCGCGATGAGTGCTACTACTTCCGTGACATCTAGCTTGGAGCTTCTATCACCTTCTGACTTCCTGCCTTCAGTTACACTTACAATTATAACATGAGCTTTTTTACTATTAATAGGCTCACACTTGCTCACAATATCACCCGGACGATGGAGCACGCTTGCCAAGAAGTAATTTATTCACTGTTGACTTAAAGATCCCTAGGTTGTAGCTATCAGAAAGCCCAAACTCAGGCAGGGGCTTCCACTCCCTGCCGGAGCTGTACGCATAATAAACCTATGCACCTTTATCCTGCCTATATACCTAACAAATCCCCATCCCTTTTCGGTGGGATCTCATTAAATTAATCCTCTCACTCTGGATGAAGTAAGAGCAAATGGCAGACTTTTATTGACTACAACCCACCTATGTTCGTTCAGTAAAGGGCATCCGCGGTAATTCTTTCGAACAATGAACATGACGGCCCAACACAAACTAGTTTAGCCCCCGAATCAATTCAGCGCTGACCTTAGACGCTGGGTGTTATTAACCTAAATTGAAGCGCCCATTAATTAACGCTTATCTACGAGCTCGCTTGAATGACATAATTCATTAAAACACTGAGCTTCTGTACGAACTAATGTGTTGATCTGATGACGTATTAAAGAGGGCTTTATTTGATAGATATAATAACGTGACTTTATAGTTCAAAGTGACCTTAAACCAGTGGCGATACTTCAACTTGGTCTGTAAGTACCTTGCTAACTGTACTATCATAAAACTTGACAGCTCATAGCAGCTTCTTGTTACTGATGTCCAAGCTTCTCATTAAACCTTTAGGCTGATGTCGATGAAGCCGTTGTTGATAAGGCCGTAATCTATAAACGTCATTGACCCAGTGCTTCGACTTAGATATATTTCCGTCTTTGGGTTGCCGTACGTTGTAGTAACAAGAACGGTTAGTTAAAATACCTGTTAAGTAAACGTTAAAGATTTCGGACTTATCATCGGTTTAGCAGGAATACGCTATGACTAACAATGGAAGTTTTTAGACTCATTTTTAGAGTTCTGTACGTCAGTCAGCAAAAATGGGACCTTATGGGATCACTTTATTGTCCGTCTTTTAAAATCCTTTTGCCTTTTGAGGTATCAAGCTGTAATTTATATCGAATATCAAGCCTGGTCTCACGGCACACATAAAGGAAATAAATATTTTGCGATTCGGAAAATCCTCTGAGACTATTTGCCTGCTACTTAAACAGTTTTTTTTACATATTCAGAATTTCAATTTGAAGTCACCTCTTAGAACTACAAATTACAACCATCCAATGCCGACTGACGAATGACACTGAATCCATTCACGTCTCAGGACAGTCATTGAAGACAACAACGCATACACACGAATTGAATGGTACATACATAACATTGCAATCAAAAAGTTGAAAAAAAAAATCTCTCGATATATATTTTCGGAAACAAAAGCGTCCACAGACCAATGCCCGAGCACAAAGCGTACTCACTCTCATACATCCATGCTATTGTGTCACCCTACGTCAGGACCATGCAGGAGGGGGACACTCCTACTGCACTGGCATATTGTGAAATGGTAGTTATAGGAAATGATGGGCAAATAGCCGTGACTGGTTTTTTGGTAAATTGGGATGTTACGCGTGAGCAGATACAAGCATTAAGGTGACTTGTTCATGAAATAGCCATTCAATAAGGTAAGACGAACTAAGAGGGTTATATTGATGGTTTGAATGATTGTACTTACAGTTATCATCACCATCATAATCATCTTATTACTTGGGGCCGGTGTAACACATCGTTTCTTCCATTCTCTTCTGTCAAATGTCATGCTATGAGTTTTCTTCCATAATTTATCACTCCTTACACTATTCATACATATTTTCTTTCCTCTACTCTCGCTCTCCTTCTCCAATCCATGAACTTGTATACTCATAATTCTTTTAGTGACTTCTCCAATCCATCCACTTGTATGTTGACGTACACTCCTAACTTTTTAGTGTTATGCGTTTCATCCCTCCTTTTCACATGAAATCATGCGTGCTCCATCGACGACCACATCATCGCTTACCATCAGATGACATGGTGGTCAAACACAAGCCTATCAAAAATTAAAAAAAATACAAAGTCATCGTCAGTGTGGGCTGTTATTAAATGAGTGCCATAAAAACGATACAAGAAGTATCATAGACATCTATACTGCAAAAGAAGTGCATCAATTAGTACAGTATCATTAACGACAATAACGAACAAATCACTCAAATAATGACAGATTACTAGGCCATGTAATTCAGCTGCGCGTACAAGCAGGTGATCTACATTCTTTTTTTACTACCAGATTATTTCAGAAGCGTGTTGAATCCGTTTTAAATCATCAATTAAGCAACATAAACATTATAGGAGTTGGCGGGCTAGACACAGTCCGGCGAGTTGGTAGCATAGAATAGAGGGAACACAGAAGGTCCATCCACATGATCTTGAGAAGTGTCGATGCCTTTCTTTCTTTTCGACTCGATGGTAATTTTTTTCAATTGTTTGGGTCCAGTAGGTGGCTACGTTAACTGCATCATTAAGTCCTCAAAAGTGCAGGTGTATGGGCACTTGGGGCACTCCAACGTGTGGTTCATATTCTGAACAGAGGCGTCCCACATTGGGTATCCGACGGGTCTATATCCCCATTTCGCCGTGTTTGCAGCTGCCTACCTGGGTGCCCAACCGATTTACTGTTTCCCATGTATGCCACCGCATTTGACGACCCAGGTAGATAACGATTCAAAGTTTACAAGAACAAAATATGCCTTGTAAGATGGGTAGAAAGTGAAACTAGTCTATATAATGTATTACTACTGGGTAAAGGCTTCCTTCTTCTCATTTCAAATCTCTTTATTTTGGGCGACCTATAGTCAAATTTGCCCCGCGAACATGACCAGGTGGGTTTGTAACTGATTAGCTGATCATAACACCACCGTCGAAGTTACAAATAACCCTGGTTAATTAACTCCGAGGTTGCCACTCCAATTGAATTATAGAAGAAAAACCTCCTATTAGCAAGTAACTCAAAGTCAAGAACAAAAGTTCTCACAAACTGGTTCACGCAAGTAGGCCTTAGGAGTTAACTTTCTGAATCCTCTTGCTTTATGGTTTCGGTCGTGATGCACGCTGTCACGCACCAACCACAATAGTGATGCTACGCTACGATGCGATGCCGTTACAAGAGTCCGATTCAAAATATAGTAATACAATGTTTGGAAATAAAGTAAACAAGCACTGTTTGTGTCCAAAATCAACGAGTTCTTAAAAAACTATAAATTGTGTAAATTGGATAGAAAATAAGATCATGAGATCGTACAATTTTCATTTTTCACCTGTAATGCAGAGGCTTAATACGGTCTATATTACGATAATACTCCCCTAGACGTGCCCTTTTCACTCGCCACTTTAACAACAAATAATAAATGAGACACCACTCAATGAACTATTCATGAATTCTTAATGCCATGCGTCTTGAAAGGTTAAAAAGAATCGATTATTGGACACACTGTAGCTTACCAAAAACTTACTCGCAATGTATTTTGTTTTTTTCGTGTGTTCGAGAGAATATCAAGAAATATCATCATCAATCACAATACCGTAGGCTCGGTCTCCGACAATTCTCCAGTAACCGTCCAGACCGAGACCAAGTCGTCGACGGCGCATACTATTCCCGCGCGTCTCAAGGAGTTGTCAGCAACCATAGGGGCCCAGCAGGGTCGAAGCCTAATGGGGCCAAGGGTCTGCTACCTAAAGCCGCTGTAGCATTACCATGACGTGTTAAAATATCAGGAGTGCGAGCGAAAGAGGAACGGAGCTATACACCCATCCATCTTATCAACGGTTCAGTTTAGCTAGTCAAATGATAGCTCGTAGTAGAGCTTCAGAACGCTAACACATTCGAGGCCTTCAAAATGTGATGCTACAGGAAGATACTACGTAACTTGTAGACGACACAAATATAGACACTGCAGAATAAAGCTTCTGAAATTCAAAACATGCCAAAGTTATCGAATTTGTCTCTGTTAGATTTCTAACTAATTTGGCCATACCAAAAAAGTCATTATACGCTACTTTGACTAAATTCGATCCTCCTTGAACAGTAACGGCCTCAGAAGCCGTGCATGTTGCTGACAGTAGAAGCAAACGTCTTCATCACAGTTGGGGTAGTAATTAAGCCATTGACTGCCGCGTTGTGAGTTGTGGATCCTATTCGCGTGCGGAACAAATAGATATTCCAAGTCTAGGTGTAATTTGTACATCACGAGCATAAGTGAAACGACACATGGATGAGTATTTGAGGTTAGTACAACAAGTCTTCTTCTGCACATTATTCATCTCTTTCAAGCTACTTCTCCCTTTACACAATCCATTGACTGTTTCTTAGATCTCTCTCTAAATATTTTCCCGCGCTAAACATTTTCTTTTCGAGTCATTTCATATTTCACAATTCCTAGATCGCTGCACAGCTTTTCTTTGTTTTATTTTTATCATATCAGTATCATGTTGATGATATAAACTATCGAATCCATCCCAACACTAGCAGGTCGTCGACACGGCGCTAGTTTTTGCTTCGTGTACACGCGCTTCCGTCAAGACGCAGCATCCTACAACTCTATCAACAGTTATGAGATCGTTCCGTCGACTTCCTGCTGACCAGATAAAAACAATGCCGTTATGGACATTAATGCCAACCTATAGACATCCTGTGTTAGGTCTTATCATTAATAATTATGGAATTAAAGCGCTTATAATTACAGGAATATACCCCTGACTGGATCCCAAATAATTGGAACCAGCGACGATGTGGTAGGCCCAGAAGGAGATGGCGTAACCAACGAGTTAGACTCGTATCTATCTAAGAATTAGTCTAATGTTACTTGGGCGAGAAAAACATGGAACAATGGAAGATAGACCTTTGTCCTACAGTGGGCTACAGCAGACCCATAATAAATAATATCCCTCACTACCAGTCTCAGCAAATAGGGAGAAACTGATGCCTATATTTACAAGGACTACAATCCGATGCAAAATTCGTACTCCCGTTGTAATGCTAGTACCGTTATCAGCATTCTCTTGTCCTTTTACCAATCTTATTTAGGTCGGTTCAATAAAACTCCTTTTTCCATCGTAACCATCATGTTTGTACCTCTGTATTATCATCATAGTCATCTCAATAGTCACCCCTTTTTCTTGCCATTGTGTTTCATACAGTCCAGCTGTAGATTCTTTCTTCTCTTGTTGCTGCCCACGTTCATACTTAAAACATTCCTCATGAGATTCATATCATTTAACATAATGATTATCATCATCTACAACCCAACTTCGCTTACTGCTGAGCACAGGCTTGTACGAATCCCTACGTTTCTGTGTCAATCTCATTCAAGTACTACCATGGCAACAATGTATGCGATAATATGTCCATCACCATCGGCCTAGTAATATTCCCACTGTTGAGACGCAGGCCTCCTCTCTAGGAGAGGAAATAGGCCGTACTCCATCACGCGAGCACAGTGCGTGTTGGTGGAAGTCACATGTCTTCATATTTTTGGTTATAGGACATACCGGTTTCCTCACGATGTTTTCCTTCACTGATTTGAGAGCATCTGTGGTAATGAAATGAATTGCACAAAGTAATGCGCCTGACTGGCTAACTTCTTGATTTTTACTATATACTCGTATTAGTTGGGGTCGGTTCAGCACTTTTTCTTCCATTCTATCATGTCAGCAGTCACGCTATCATCGATTGTTTTTTCTTTCATAACATTCACACAATCGCCTTATTCTATAGCCTTTTTTCCTGTCCATAACATGACCAATATTGTATTTATATCCATGATTTTTTAACCTAAAGTTGATTTCAAACGGCAGAAATTTTAGTGACTATCCTCTTATCTTCAATTTATAGACGGGTTTTACAACAGCAACGGGATGTGATTGGCGGTCTGAGGTTTTTGTCGACAATTACTATTATTATGTTTTTATTTATTTTTATATGAGATCATCTTGACGCTTCCTGTCTGTTGAAATAAAATCACTTCGATGTGGACGTTTTTATTAATGAATTTCATTACTATTTTAAACGCCAATTGTATATACGGTCATAGTCATGATTTACCCAACATTGTTGAAATCACAATCCAAACTAATATTATAAATGCGAAAGTAACTCTGTCTGTCTGTCTGTCTGTCTTTGCTTCACGCCTAAACTACTGAACCGATTTGTGTGAAATTTGGTACAGACATAGTTTGGAACTTGAGAAAGGACATAGGATAGTTTTTATTACAAAAAATAAAATAAAAATTATTCCGGACATACAGCGCCATCTATTGGTCAAGAGTCGGCATCAATTCAGGGAACTATGTGGGTAAAACCAAAAATCTGCCGGAAGTCACTATTCCACGCGAACGAAGTCGCGGGCAAAAGCTAGTAATATTATAAAGACGAAAACATTTGAGTGTGTGTACTTTTTCGCGCGGAACGGATTTCGATGAAACATGGTACATGGGTAGACCATGTCCTAGAATAGCACATAAGATACTTTTTATTCCGGCAATATATGTTTCCTAGGGACTATTTTCTAAATTCACATGAACGAAGCCGCTGGTAGCAGCTAGTTAATCATAAAACGATTTAAACACAACTGCCATGCATTGGAAATGTGGGGGAACGGTTCCCATAATACATGTGGATGGATGGAAAAAGAGAGGAGCCCAAACAAAAGATGTATGAATTGTGTGAGGAGTTATATAGAAGAAGTGACACCGTGGCTTCTGACTATATACGATGGAAGAAAAAATCGTGTTTTGCTAACCCGAAGTAACACAACACACAAGACAAGAGCAGGAAAATGGTATAAAAGTCTTAATTCAATCTTTTGTTATTTAGTCCATGGAAATCCTAATTTGGATTTTTTTCTAAATTGATATAAACTAGAGCTTGACTGCGATCCCATCTAATGGTAGAGTCTGTCTAAAAAGTCAAATGACTTGGGTAATTATCAGGGCAAAATGAAATCTGATGTAATCAACACTGGTTCAATAATCAAGTTTGATTAAGAGATCATGTTCATTGTTTACTAATAGAAGAAGCTTATAAAAAGTATCCAATATAAGTATTTTTTAAATGATTAAATATTATACGAAATTCTCCAAGTCGTTTGACTTTTTAGATAGACTATAATTAGTGATGCAATCTCTGATGGTCAGATGCACTAGTTTATGAGCCTATTCACTCTTGCCTTCTTCACGTAATTATATTAATGGCAATAAGCTTGCCTCCTCTATTAGGTGCTCCTCTGTGCTATATTAGATATTCCACTGTTGTAACTTTCTGAAAATTGATGGCAATAACCTCGCTCCATCTATTATGTCCTCCATGCTATATAACATGTACCTCTACCTTCCCTTACGAATAACAGAAACGTTTCTTGTCACCTTTAAAGACTTCAAGATCAACAACCGAACATAACGTTATCTTAACTTTTAATCAAACAAACTCCTAATAATTACAACCATTAACATCCCGTACAACAAGTACACATGCTTGACCTACCACTAGAGTTATCTGTTCATATATATGTGTGTCAAGACGATCTGTAACTGGACTTAAGTGGTTCAACTGAGGAAGGGCAATTACGTTCAGTGTGGAGTGTTGCATGACCTCCAAATACTATGCTATATTTGGTTACATTGTAGTATTGGATGAGACATGGCAATTTTAGATTTGAAGTAAAATAGAACAATAATGGAACTATTGAATGTGTGCAGTTGTCTGTCTGCCGTCAGTTATGTACGTCCATTTTTGTGGTGGTAAATCATCAAATACACTACCACACACTACGTCCCCGTCTGGGTAGACTGGAAAAAGTTACCCACCACCAGTATTCCTTCAGTTGCCTTTTGTTTTCCAGGATCGTGGTAACTCTTTTGAACAATTCCGCAGCACTGGCCGTGCGTAATGTTCATCCTGCAACTTGCAAATAGCTTCAACATTCTGATTAAATGACTGACTTTTTGACAATTCCAGTGTCCCTGTAAATGGTTTTTCTTCTCTTCAATTACAGAAAATGCTATAATGAATTCCTGATACTCATACTCACTTGCGACGACCAACTAGGTATAGCACCAAGCTTAGTGTACTAAGCCTGGCCTTAACAAGCGTGTCCTAGATCAGGGTAGTGTGGCTAAATAAGGAAGGATTTGAAAATGTGACCAACTTCTATAGTGGCATAAAAACTTTCTAACTCCTGTCTGGTTTTAAAAAAAAAAGTTTAGTAGTATTTGTAAAAGTATAACATACAAATAAACAAAGATTGGGATAAAACTCCACAAGCACACTAACGTGAACTGCCAAACGATTCGCTGATCAAAACTAACAAGCTACCCTGGCATAGGCACAGCCAATGCAATACAAAAAACTTCCCAAAAAGATAAGCTCGAAACAAAAACTGCTCAAATTTTCAATAAAAAATTGAGAGCCGAGCAACATGTTTTTGACAGAGGACAAATATCGGATTGCAATAAATACAAAATGACACGCAACAGTGGCCAATTGAATCGGTCTCGTACTATGAAAGCTTTACTCGAATCTACAATGAAACGCTTCACATATTTGCATTGGTTGCAGTACCTTGGCAGAGGGATTATGAAAGTTTCAGAATGCTCAGTAATTTAAATAATGAGAAATAATATACATTTAGAGGATCAATTTTTTTTTATGGGAAATCATCGGATGCGAAGAAATCATGAGTGCTGAGAAAGAAGGAACACAAAAGGAAAATTGGACAGGAAAACCCGGGGGTTTTCCTGTCCAGTTTTCAGATTTTCCTGTCGGATGCAAATCAATGGTGGCTTCGGCTCTGTTGAGCCAGAGAACACAACGCGTCGACAACGACTCGATCTCGGTCCAGAATATATAGAGAATACATTTTCCTTAATCAATTTTAATATACAGAAGAACCTATACTGCATTTTTATGAAAGAGATAATCTTTTTCAACATTCGTCTCGTCTCAACCAGAGTGCAACAACATCATGTCCATTGGCACAACTTGAAACCTCCTCCAACGCCAACGTGACAGGTGAAAGATCACGTCCAACTTGTAATGTAATAAAACTGGATTTTATTTTTCGTATTTTATTACTGTGTTCGGTCGGTATGCTTCACTTACTCATCGTCTGCTGTTTTCAAAGGGAAAACTTTTGTAATTTGAATTCCGAATACGTATTACCGCAGAGACACTCCAAGAAGGTGTACAAGTTCGGAAGTTTCGGCTTCCATAGATGACACAACGATATCTTTATGTTGAAGTCAGTTTAAGCTCCTAGGAATTTGATGCTATTTTTGGAAACATTGCAATCATCGACTTATATTCTAGTGATAGACAAGTACGTTCATGGAAACTGTTTGTCCAAATACTGAAAAGTTGAAACAAAATTTCGCTGCAGCGCTACATTGGCATTATGTCGTCTAACAGAACTATCAAAACATACAGAACTAAAAGATAGAGGATACTTTTTTCGTGACCAAAATATCGTAAGAGCCATGAATTTCGTGGCACTTACAAGTTTCGTTCAACATAGTGTAATGTTCAAGGTGCACGGACTACATTAAAGCTAAGTCGACTGAAGTGAGTGTTCAGAACGCCTAATCTAGTGCGTGGTACATATATATCGATATTTCGATGATTGCAACCATAGAGTTTCGCTCGATACGAACTCAATGAATTCATAGTTGGAAATCCTTCGTCTCAACCAGCAAAACAGTTGTTATCAGTCTCGAACAAAATCCTAATCGACATCACCCTGACAACCGCCCAATATCTCATACATATCCAAAGCATGTCACGACAGGCTTTCCCTAGCATTCGTGATCAAAAACAACAATGGAACCGAAAGTCACGTAAGCAATTGACAGGAGAATGATGTATAGGCAAGAAGAAAAATAGCTGCAGAAGGGCGAATTCGTACAGTGAGAGGAAAAGCACGCACGCATACGCGGTATCCTAAACTTAAACAATTGATATTATTATTCTATTGCGGCGACGTACGTGACGAACTACAAGTGGGTGTGGTATGGTGATGAGCGAAGCGAAGTGTTCGCGATCAGATGGTTTAACAATTTCGCACGAACTCTTGCGGTGCTGTGATTTGTTTTATACAAATGGCGGCTAAAGCGGCGACTTTGCACGTACGTGGGACAGAACTGCCGCGTCAGGTTGAATTCAATTGGACCGCATCGCTTCGCAACCACAATCGCATTTAATCGCCCATGTAAGACATTACGTGAGACACCATTCACATATAGCACAATTTTCGACTGTCATTTATTATAGATCGCCGTACGTTTGCGTCTACGTGTGCGTACACATGTTTTCAACCGTTGTATGAAGCCAACCTTCTGTAACTGTATATATAGTGACAAAGACATCCAACGCTTTACATTGCTGACGATTTACGAGACATACCGCACGGTTTCTATTCCTGAGAGACCGTGGATCGTGATCTGTTTTAAATTGTTGCTCGATAGGTAAATGGACGCGAACTTATGGAAGTTTATGGTGACAGAGAATTATGGCACTTTCGTCCCAAACCTTTGGTAGAATATTTTATGGGAGATAAAATTGTGGGTTCCGTAATTTATTTCGTTAGTCGTCCTGATTTAAATCAGCAGGCAGCTGCTTTTCTTCTGATGCTAGTTAAAATTGATAATGACAAATGTGCCAATAAAATATCAACAATGCAATGCCGAAATAGGTCAAGTGAAGTTTTCCTTTCCACGTGTATGGATGATTGTTTAGGTCGAGCATTAATCTAATTTTAGTGAATTTGTTAGACATTTTAGTCGCTTATGTGTCAAAAACATGGAATTATAGATAATATTAATAATACTAATTACCTCACTTGGCCTTGCTCATTACTAGTGTTTACTACTCAT
Organism: Mythimna albipuncta; assembly: GCA_929112965.1. Taxonomy (NCBI): domain Eukaryota; kingdom Metazoa; phylum Arthropoda; class Insecta; order Lepidoptera; family Noctuidae; genus Mythimna; species Mythimna albipuncta. Next base: position 14,865,215 of record OV815982.1, read on the forward strand.
AATAACTGTACTGTTGATAAGAACAAAATTCTGCTTTATACAAAACCTCATAGACGGCTTAAACTTAAACAATTCACAGCTCATTAGCCTAAAAAAAATCTTCCCACAAAATTCAGAAAAACAAAGATTTTTATCGTGATAGAAATGGAATAATGAGTTCGATGCTCCTAATACATATAATAAATCGGGTTTAACGTACCCAAATTCACTTGAGATAACAGCGAATCTTTCCAAATAACCCTACCTAACGTTTCTTGACAAATCGTATTACTTCGTTTTGAACGCAATTTCAAGGAGACAAAACATAAATATTAGAGTTTACGATTTCTTTAAAATCACGGCTTTGTTTGCCAAAATAATGGAGGCAGTAGGATACAACACAATGTATCTTATGAGACAGTCAGTGAAATTACAACGACAATTTGAAATTTAATTTCGGATTTCTTCGAATTAGTAAAGAAAAAGCGCTCAAAAGGAGACCTCTTGCTTGTAGCGGCTGAAATTACATATGTCGTGGTAAGATCTTACTTGCTTGAACACGTCATGATATAGTCAACTTAAACTGGCTAGATCGTTTAAACGTAAACATTTGATGATATGTCAATCCTCGTTTGGCGATATCATTGATGTAGGATCCTCTTTGACAATAAAAGGTCTAAAGAAAGTAGGTCAAACGAGGATTGACATATCATTAAACTTTAATGTTTAAAACGATCTGGCTAGTTTACTTGGCATGACATGAAGTGATCAATTTTAATAAGATTTGGCCACGACACATACTTACCTCAAAAAATTAATAGATAATTTGCGACAGAACTGAAGACAGAAATAATAGTCTAGTCTATTAACATTAATGCACTAAGAAAGATATTTCCGAGGCAAACGCTAACGCTGGCGACGTGGCAGAATTTTGTATAAATAAATCGATACGACGAAGAAGACAAAAACAACTTTACCTATCTAACAAATAAAAAGTTCCATAAAGCAATATCGATTTAAAACCAATGAGTAAACAAGTAAACCACAGGATTGTTTTCATAAAGATTCTTTCTCCGTAACCCGACCTACATGAACCTTACAAAATCAATGTTTTTCTTCATTCCGACCGTTTGGAACTGAAGGAAGCATTTCTGTTTACCCAGCGGACTGTTTTCTTCGTATTTTACAGCGCTATAAGCAGAGCTTGATTTTTATAGATTTTCTATTCTTGCTCACATGTATATGCTTTTTTGTATAATTAAAGATCTATCGCGTTCGGTAATAGAACTGACTTCAGTCATTATAATAAGAAGAGAAAACTTTGCAATTGTTTACCTTACGGAGAAATTTCTTATCATAATCATCTAAACCATTTTCTCTTAACTTTACACTTAAGTCATTATAAATGTCAGCTTTGATCTTAAGTGTAATTAACCGTTTAAGAAATAGCTTCTGTTTCTTCAAAGAATATTTCATCCATAACGTAATTAGCTGAACCATTTGCCAACTATGTATGTACATCACCTAATTTTTTTTTATTGATATAAACTAGTGCTTGACTGCGATCCCATCTGATCGTAAGCAGTGATACAATCTCTGATGGTAAGGCGCACTTATTTATGAGCCTATTCATTACCTTGAAGACACTCAAATTATAGTCGGACGGGAAGACCACAGTAGGCAGACTGTTCCAGTCCTTCGACGTGCGCGGTTTAAACGACGAAGCAAAACGCTAAGTCCGGACCGTAGAGGTTTCAAAAACGTATGGGTGGATACTCGTCGTTTTTGCTTCAAACACAACTAATTGATACTTTTACCAAAACAAAAGTAAAAGTAAAGTCCTCTTCCAACATCAATCGGAAAATTTCCAGATAAACACAGAATATCCTCAGTTTCCTTCACAAATGAATCCTTAATTGTACCTTTTCTAAGAGCCCATATAATGGAGATCGTCCGCGAAAAATTACTGGCTTATTTGTTCGAGTTCCAATTGAATGGGATCGCCTTGACTGAGCCTGATTGATTTAAGACTAAACGTTGTTTTGGGAGTAGTTGATAAATTTTATTAGGAATAAGAGCTCCATTTTGGTAAGCTTACTATCAAGAGGGATGAAAACCCTTGATTTAGGTTTAGGCAACGATAAGAAAGATATGATAAATAATCTAAAATAAATTACAGTTTGATTCAGTAGCTGAATTGAATTATAATTTTGTTCTTGTTTACTTCAACCACCGTCTTTATTCAACATTTTTGGCAAAAGCCTAGTTCCTAGATTATTCTGATTGATGGGTCCAGTTCAGATACAGCCTTCAACAAAGAACTATTGCTTTAAATCTAACATAATTTGAATATAGACGACCCAAAAAATAATTCAAAACATCAAAACACAGACATGTATAAATGACACAAAGAATTCTCCACTATAATGATTTTGATTACACATAATACCACATGGAGAGTTGGATAATATGAAGACACAAGAGCAGCATGCTAATGCCTACAAAGACAATGGAAAAGCGAAAGGACACAAAGGAATAGAAACTCATCCATTTAATATTACTATTTGTGTTCAAACACAAAGCTGCCATTTTGTTCGGATAAAACTTGAGTCGTTTTTAATGAAGGAGCTTTACTAGGGTATATCGACAACAGAATGTTACTGATAGGAAATAAAATCAGTCATGTCAAAGAAGTAAAAGTGAAAGTAATGCAGAAGAAGAAGACATGAATGAAATTAAAGAAAAGTGAGAAGTGAAAGTAAACGAAGTTAATGATAGCATGATGAGTGATACTGGGAATAAAGAAGAAAACGCATTGCGCTATCACTAAGTAACAAGGAACATGTTCAGAATGATGGAGGCAATAACAGAGACAAAAACAATAGCGAAAGTGCACTAGTAAGCACTGACGATTCCATTATTGTAACAGATTATTTGTTTAACAGCGCTTTTGGTCCCAAGTGCTACTGCCGAATATGGGGTCCTGGATTCGATTCCTGAGCCGGCAAAGAAATGTTATTGGTTTTCATCAGTAGTGGTTGCCGTTTTATCGGACTATAGAGAAAGAAGAAAAGAAAGAAAACTATTTTATTTGACAAACACACTTACACTATGACTACTATATTTTATATACTTAAAAGCCTAGTTGCCATTCTATCGGACTATATACTTAAAAGAAACAGATAGTGAACCTGTGTTGTTGCACACACTTGTGCATTATTATATCTCCAGCGTGTTTGGCTAATCTCCGTTAAGATTGGCTACCCTGACGAATTTCCGACGGTAGGTTTATTGTAAGGGATTAAGTGACCAAAATTGTGAACAAGGAGAAGCATTTTCATGTGGTGCCCATCCTTTCCAATTTTGTTAAGAAGTATGTTCGCTTTCATTCAATTACTTGTTATGTACTTATTCAAAGTATATATGCCACAAACCCATTACTAAAATTGTTTCTGAAAATTTTTGATCACCTTAATGGACCGCTCAAGTTACAAGGCCACTCTTCAACGAGAGCGTTCCTAACTTTCATATTGGCACATTAATCAATCAATTCGATCTCGGCCCTAACAGATGCAGTTATATCAGTATATTTTCAAAGAACGTAATAAAATTCTAGCTGTTTCTATGAATTCTTAAAACGGCAAACAAAATGGTCGTTGTTTTCGAGGTCACTTCAGTACAGTTGCAATATCTTTGCATGAGAATGACCCATAAAAATAAATTAAGCAAACTGCGACTGGAAATACATCGTGCTGATACTAAAAGCCTCGAATCTATGTTGCTTTTAAAATTTATTTGAAATTCATGTTACTTTATTGCTTGCAAACTTCAAGTTGTGGAGGTCAGATGGCAGCAATTCCGTGTAAAATACTCAACCGACTATGAAAAGGATCGAAAATTGAGAATGCTTGGGAAATGTTAAGCGAACAATTTCTGCATCAGCTTTACCAAGAATTATGTTTTGACAGAAAGAAACACAGTTAATTGTGTACATCAGTCAGTTAATCATTATCATCGTGAACTTGATAAACTTGACATTAGATTGACCAATATTCTAAAACATTGAACCAACATATTTACATATTTTAGTTCGTGACCCCGGATTTAATCATCTAACCTAACTTTATAAATTCTCCCTGCTACAACAGCTTGAGCAAAATCCAAAGTATCAAATATCAGAAACTCGTTGATATCAGTCCCGCGGTTTGTGGTCGGACGTGGCTCAATTGACTCCTACTATTGTTACCGCTGCGACTTCCATACCAACGCATTTGGAACGAAAATACACGATTGACCGAGAAAGTGTATCATGTATATCAAATGTTTGTTAAACTAGTGGATATAGACGCGTCCAGTTTTGTGTTGGTGGTATTTGATACGTGCGTTTTCATATAACGGTTCTATACTGAGGTCAAGTCAGGATCGATTTTCAATTCAGTATCATTCTTAATCAACTGACTACATAGACAATTGCAGTATCGGTAGCACCCATTAAGTCCTCTAAACTGCAGGTGTAAGGGCATTTGGAGTACTCCAACGTGTTAAGACTTTATTTGTGTATTCAAATTGATTACACTTGGGATAAACACCGTATAAAAAATTGAAACCCTCTTAAAACATAGCATGCCAGAAATTCCATCTTGTAAAAAGCTACATTTACTCTGAATAAGAGCGCCCTATTAGTTCTGCAAATTGAATCCAACCACATTTGAATATCGGCAGCCCGTATTAAGTCACCCTCAAATTGTCCCCTTGACATCTTCGACCAAGACATGAGATTCATCGCCTTCATATCCTGCACTTTCCCTACTCGCCGATCGAATTACCAATCAAGGAAAGTGGATTCACATCCCAAGTGTCTTTTTGTCATATCCTTATAGGAATTTAAGTCTTATATGTTGTGGTTAAAGTCGATATTACGACGGGATTTTAGTATTTGAGGCGGCGTGATTTGCATCATTTGGGTCCGCATGCACGATCGAGTGTTGACGTATACGAGACTGTGTTTGAAGTACGTAATCACACGGATCATGGAGGCACGAGTTGCTTGTTCAGATTTGTCAATTTGTTCGATGAAGGAAAATTATATTTTGGACACAAAATCGTGAATGGACTAGGGAAAAGGATAAAGAAATGGTTAGGTAAACGAAAAGACGACGATTCAACTTCGAACTACGCTTTTATTTTCAAGGATAGCTGATAGAAAGTTTTAAAACTAAGCAATTTATAAAGACAAAAACTCCAATAGTCACGCCAGTTGCTATATACCACGGAATTCGTAGTCGTGGTCTTGGCGTAATGTACAAAACTATTTAATATCTCGTGGAAATGGTACGATATATGGACATAAAACCACGGAAGTTATAACCGCGAGGAAATTGAGACCGTTCATAGAACATTAAATAACGTTGAGAACATTGGAAAATTATCGTTATCCAGATACTTATGAGGCTATTATTTTAGCACGAGAATTCATAAATGAAACCCGTGATTTAGAAGCTATGAATTTTGTTGTTGTTTGATATAATGATTAAATAGTGAAGATTTTGTTAGTATATCAAGAAATATTAGGCAACAATAAGGCAAAAGAAGGGAAAAATGAAGGGAACAGAACCATCAGATAAATATTATTACGAAAAGGATATGGGTAAACAGAGACGGGATATTTGAGAACATAAATAAGCAAAAAATGAAAAAACAAAATTAAACTAGAACATGCTAGCAGCTAATACATATCAAGGCACTCGGGTATAGTTACCTAGATCTACTGTACCGTAGGATTAACAAAGGAGACTGGATAAAGTCGCCTGCCAGTCTAGAGAGATCCCAGTATCCATCTACATAGTAGATTATATAGCTAGGTCGCATCAAGTAGAGTATAAGTTATACGGATATCAACAAAGTCAAGAGCGGCTTTCAGTTGCATTATAACGAATTGCGTTATCCTATGTCTTTTTTTGTTTAATATTTTAACAATTGAATGGAACCATTTTCAAAATTGGTCAGTTATCGCAGCATAAATTATTAGCATTTCAAGCATGGACATGAGGAAGAGTGAGGGCGTGGTGGAAAACTGGAAATATCGCATTATCTTTTTTGTACACAAGTAACCTAATGATGGTAACGGTGAAACATTTCAGTGTGTGCATCGTTATTGCGTTGCATGACAGTTTCAACTTCCACCAGATTTGAACGACGCCGACGTTCAAAATCACTTAGCTTGTTAATGGTTAATATTATAATTGGTTTGGTTTTTACTAACTTTTTGACAAAAGAAAAACCTGAATCATTTATCCGATTCCAGTTCCACGTTGTTTCGGAGTCGTAAAACTGCATGTCAGTGAAGTATGAAAACCGTAACTACTACGGCATAAAAATGCAGTCAATTATAAATCGGTTCTACGGACGAGCGGTGGACTGTACTAGGATTAGATTAATTCATTAAACCCCAAGCGAACGCGTTCGCGCACCTATTGTCTTTATATTGTGTCTGTGATTTCCACGATTGAAAGGTTAAAGGTGCGCGCCGTGAAATGGACGCTGTGGAATCCTCGGGAACGATGGCTTTGGTTACTATTACATTGGACAGATTTTAGAATGTTCAGCGCGTAGACGATTCACAAAATTTTAAAACATTTTGTTTTTTGAATGAATAGTTATCTGCAATGGTGGAATTTATATGTAAGCTTGCAGTCATCCTTCTTTAGTTTAAATACCATGCAAAGACACACATTAAGATGGGCATACTAATCAACAATACCTTACACACCTTACCTTACTTACAATTATACCTTAGCTTACATCAACTGCTGTAATATCTTAAACTAGCTTTTGCCCGCAGCATCGCCCGCCTACATAAAATATAGCTAATATCACTCAAAAACAATGCAGCTTTCTATCGGTGAAAATATTTTAGCAATCGGATCAGTACTTTCAGAGATTACCTCCTACAAACAAAAAAGAACAAAACAAACTACCTCTTTATAATATTTATATTTATTAGCAAATAAAGTAATAAATAGATATGAGATATATAATCTCACACCCCTACCAAACAACCCAAGTTTTGCACATTTATCCTTACCAATATTATACAAACGAAAGTTACTTTATCTATCTCTGTTTGTAAAGTCTTCATGTCTTAACGACTAAACGGGTTTGAATTTAATTTTCCACTCGGGTAGTCCTTATCCTGGAAAAGGACATAAGCTTTATCCCCGGGAGTATGTTCCTAAGCATCTTTATCTTTTCGGGTTACTCCTTCTCCTTGCGTCGTATTCCTCAATGCTGAGAGTCGTGACCTCCCTGCTTCATCACTTTTAACTTTGTGATATTCCTCCATATGTTTCTGTGTCTGGCGGTGTACTAGTTAACTCCTAAAATTGTTTGGACCCAGTAGGTGGCTACGGTAGTTACAGCATCGATGGCATTCATTAAGTTCTCCAAAGTGCCCTTACATTGAGTACTTGAGGCACCCCAACGTGTGGCTCATATTTTATGGGCACCTTATTAACATTGGGTATCCCGACTGGTCTGTAAAAATCAAATTTGCCTAAGCTAGAGGTAGCTTTATAAGCATGCCGAGCCATAACGAATTATCTATCATTAGTAGTATGTATATCAACCCTATTTAGAGAATGCCGTAAGCGATAGATTGCGTTATGTGTGTCTGCAATTAAAAAGTATTTATGACAACATAATTCTAACTTATTATTCATATAACTATAGACCTAATAGAATGGTTGCTACTAAGATATTTTCATAAATACTTTTTAATTATGGAAGTGATAACCCATTTCTGTAAAAAAACGCAAATTATCGCTTACGATGTTCTTCCTGAAAAAGATCAAAATATCATGTTTCACTTTAAAACAAGTAAAAGAGACAAAAATTTCTAAAACGTGCATACATGACCAGTGACCGTAGTTTCTCATAGTCGACGTAACAAAACAATTTAGCGTGATTAGAGAATGGAAGACGCGTGTGAAATTGTCATTGACATTGATTTAACTGAGTCTGCACGCGACGAGATAGATGGATTGATGTAATCTCACTTTAATTGTTTTGGTGAAATAACAATGGACGTTGGGGGGATTTTTGAATTATCGATTTATCGAAATCTGTGAATTTTCCATCACTACAGTGCGGGCTAAGCCAAGTTAGTTTTTCATTGTGGTACTGTCTACGCCAGGTCGGTTTTTAGGAGGAAAAATCTATAAAGAAGCTTTTGAGCAACACGTCTCTACTCATACCCATGGAAAAAGAAATCGTTTGATCAAATTCGTCTTAAGAACATCTTACAAATTCCGTTGAGATGTAGGTAGTAATACAGGGAAATGCGTTACCTGGAACAAGAAAAAATAACATTAGACACAATACAAATATAGAATAATATTAAAAATCTACACCGATCGTTGTACTAAGTTCCAGATTACTTTAAACTGTACATTTAGACCAGAATTGCGTCAAATATTAGATGAGACGTATGGCGTTGCGTCACCGGTACATGGTCCCATATGCATAAAAAGTTTTGGGACAAGCATTAAGCTAAGGAATGGAATTCTCTGCTGGAGTCTGCTTTCTGATAATTACAACCCAGAGCCTTACCATGGTGTGTTAAAATGTCAGCCGTGACTCGTGACACTTGGGAGCGACAAAGAGGATGGAGCTATACACCCTATATTCCTTTTGACAGTTCAACTTAGATCGTCAAATGTATCGCGTTGAGAGTTCGTGGTAAGGTCTTTAGGTGAGGAATGAATAGTTTACCTCTGAGCTGTTTACATTAATTACATATTCATCTTTTGGGTTGTCGTTGCTTTTTATGTGAGGTAGTGGTCATACGCGAGTCAATCAATAATAATAAAAGAGCTAAGAACTTTCGTCGAAAGAGACATAGCGTTCCTGCCTTTGTAGACCGCTTAGAAAACCCCACCATTTAGGCAATTCATTAAGCTTGCCTAAATGGTGGGGTTTTCAGAATGGTGGGGCTTCCATCGGAGATGCCTATTTTAAGCTCACGCAATACAGATTGCCAAGTAACAGAAAATTAGAAGAGAGAAGTTGATTACTAAAAACCGATTCTTGAAAAAAACATACAGCTGGTTGATAAAGATGGTATGATTATGACCCATATTACAATAAATCTTGACTTTATTCTGGGGAGGGACCACAACCAAGTTTTTTAATGGAGTGTAAATAATTGAGTTCTATGCTGGGGTCGACGCGTCGCCGTCGTCGCGTCCAGCAAACAAGAAAAGTTCATAAATATCTACAAAGACACATCATATTTCACTTTGAGACGATAAAAATCTGAAGAAAATACACGAATGGAAAAAAACATATTAGGGACGATTTGTTTGCTAAACACCTGTTTAATTTCGTGTTGTAAAATAGTATTTAAAGCGATTTAAACACGGTTTTAAAGGTTTGTAATTTATACGGGGTAACTAAAAGTTTACGGAGCATTTAAGATTTGTTTACGATTTAAGCATCAGTGTTGTTAAAAGTTTGGTTTTTCTTTTGAAGTGGGAATAGTTTCCTTTTTAGAAATTCCCAGTGGGCCTACCTAGCAAGCATCTAGTCCAAGATCCCAGGGCCGTCAGACGTCACGTATTTTCTGACGAACGAAATGTGGACGATTGAGTACTGTTAGTATGTACTAAGAACGCATGCCTACCTGCTAGCTAGCTTAGACGGCCAATTTTCAGATATCAGGTAATTAAGGTACATAAAATCATTCCTTACTTACTTACGTCTGGTGAACATAATATAAAAATCAAGCATTCGTTCGTCAGAAAATACGTGATGTCTTGCGGCCCTGGGATCTTACTCTAATCGTCCTTGCTTGAATTCACCTCTGTACACAAAATTAATCATCAATACACTTTTTTGTGATGGGATTTCATCCAATGACTTAACGCTCTTGGATGGAGAGCGAGGGCGTTTACACAGATGTCTTATGTCTTTTAACTGCACGTTGCGGGTTTCCTTTTCAGAAATTCTCCCTTTCTTTCAAAAAATGGTGCCTAGGGTTTTGCTGAGATCTGTTTGAAGGCGCGCATAGGACACTATAAGACGGCGCTTTTGACGACGTGGGGCTCAGCAAGGACGGTTACTTTATAGCTGGACGACGAGCTACTCATTGCTCGTCATCCGCAACTCCGCACAGGGTTTGGATGTTCGTTCCCTGACAGATACCAAGTCTCTGTTGCTACTAAGATATTTTGATGGAAAAACTCCACAGCACTTTCCCGGACTGCCAATCATTACTCCCTTATCACAATACTTCCAAAAATAATCCTGAAAGACCATTTACTCTCCCGAATCGATCTCAGCCTCCCATAATTCCTGCTCTCACGATAAACGATATTTTTGCTTAAAGTGACTTGACTTAATTACTTTGAATTTCTCATTCACAAAGTGGTATGGAACAAAGTGGCAATTTGGGCGTAATTAAGGCGATATTAAAGGTACCTTCGGCGTTGGGAGGATGAGTAGCTACCGGGTATAGATGGGTGTAATGAAATGAAGACCCTTACATAGTACAGGGGAAATGTCAGGCAGAAGATGATGAATAGATTTTGCTGTGGAGAAATTCTTTAACACGTATATTAGTAGAATTCCAACATTAGGGTGAGTTAAGGCCATCTCAGACCCTTTTTTAGGGTTCCGTAGTCAACTAGGAACCCTTATAGTTTCGCCATGTCTGTCTGTCCGTCCTCGCTTAATCTCTGTGACCGTTAGCACTAGAGAGCTGAAATTTGGTACCAATATGTATATCAATCACGCCGACAAAGTGGTAAAATAAAAATTAATAGGGGTTTACTAAAATAATTTTTGATAATGTCAATAATTTCGGAAATAATCGCTCCAAAAGTAAAAAACAATGTCTAACTTTTAAACCATAAGTTTAGAAAATATGAAAATCTGTAAAGTAGAACTTTATTAGGACTTTCTAGGAAAATTATTTTGAACTTGATGGAAAGAAGAGTTTTTGTACAAAAAGACAAAAAGGTTCTACAAAATAATTTCTGGACTAAGTTTGTAGTATATTCGTAGCAAGCATTTTTTTAAACTCATAAGTGGTTACACTTATTGTGACGGACGGGAAACTACGGAACCCTACACTGGCCGGTTTTATTTTATTGGTATAAACTTGTGCTTGACTGCGATCCCACCTGATGGTAAGCAGTGATGCAATCGTTGATGACCCTACTTTAAATTTTGACAGCTTTTCAGGCTGAAGTCATCAGAAGTTTTTTTTTGCATTAAAAAAATAAATGTTGCCATACACTAGTTACGGTTTACTTATCGCACAAGACCCCCAGACCCGGGACACGCAGCGCAGAAGCCAATCGCTCAACCATTGCACCAATCGTACCGATCATAAGAATCTAATCTAATCTCAATGACGGTACTTCAATTAAAAAATAAATGAAAATTTTAAAATAAAAATAAAAACGCGTATTGATGATCAAAACCGTACGATATTAAAATATTAAAAACACTTCAAAGGCCTAATCGACATTCAATACGTTTCTTTGCAAAGTTTACACTTATGAATAATTAATTATTGAAACTATCGCGTTACTCGATCAAACCTCTCAACTACAGAGAATTAATCGATAGGTAAATTCACTTAAACTCTCGTTTGAAATTAATTAATACTTACTTAAAGTAAGTAAGGAAACTCAATGACGGTTGTTTACTAAAACATAATTTGGCAAACGCTTTTCACGTTGTAACTATGAAACTAAAGCGAAGCCAATGAAAAGCCCAAGTTTCCGCAGTATGATGTAATCAGTGCTACGCTACGACCGACATGGTGTTCTTAAACCTCCTAATCCTTACGACACAGGAACTATTTTTAGAGGAAAAGTAATTGAAACTTTTCTCTGTAGTTACCTGTACCTATAAGTTTTTTTTTTTTTTACTTAGTAAAATAATCAAATAACTACTCCCACTCTGGGTGGAGCGAGAAGGAGTGTACTCTTAGTATAACCTTTACTAACCAAAACCCACTTTTTTTAGATGGTAAATCATTCAGTGACTTCTCCCTCTCTAGGTCAAAACGACAGGGTGTGTCAGACTTTTAATGGCTAAAACGTGTTGTGATTCCTGACCCGACCACGACATGGAACCGATATTTTACTATGGCACAAATTGGTTATTTTAATTGTGTTTTATTGTGCCACTGATCCCAGGAATTTGTGCCTTGTACTTTTTGAGTAATAAGAGTTCGATTGTGGTCGGGCTGGGGATCACGGTTCCCGACCCGACCACAACCAGATCTAATAAAATATCAATAATGTGAAGTTACTGATGATGCCAAAAATATGTGCCAAATAGTGCCTCAGTATGGTCTCCGCCGCCGATCGCCCCCACGAGAACAGGACGATGTTCCGCCCACACCTGTGGTCCTTCAATTGCCTTTTGCGGTTAATGGCCATGGTAACTTTTTCGAACAATCCCGCAATCCTAGCAAGCATCAGGCCCAATGGGCGTCCGTCATTTTGCTGACCTCTCTGAAGCGCGCGTGGAACACAACGACGTCCTTACCGGACGTTAAGCTACCCATTGTACGCCATTTGCAAACGTACGCCATTTGCAAACATACGCCTACGACCGGGAATCGCCATATGACTCCCTAATGCCAGGAGCGTCTCCTAGAGGCGCGTTTCCGCCACCTCTTTCACTTACATTACTGCTTCGCATAAAGGCCTTCGCCCAAAGCAACTTTTTGTAACGATGCTATAGCGCGTTTGCATCGATACAGTCTTGATGCAGCACGTTGGTATTTTTTCTATAGCACTTGCAAATGCGACTAATGCGCGTTAGTATAGTAGCGATGCCGTCGCGCGCTTACCAAACGAGCGACAGCATCGCTACAAAAAGTATGCGTGGGCGCGGGCCTTAACCTTTCAATCGTGGAAATTACAGACACAATAGAAAGACAATAGGTGCGCGAACGCCAGCGAAACATTTTTACACATAAAAATTGGTGGTGAACATTGCTGTAAATCAATCAATATCTCGCAGAGAAAATGGATTTAAAGCGCTTTCCGGGCGCTGCTGGCCGCAAATAAATGCACAGATTTGCGTACTGCCGCCTAGGCGAGTGCGAGAGTTGCGTTCACATAATTTCGGCCAGATCGTTCAAGGGACTATACGCCTTAAGTATAATTACTATGGTAACAATACAATATAATAACAAAACCAAAATCTAACCCGCTCTCACTGAGAAGAAACATACGCCAGACGCCATTTCTCGTAAAATAATTCATACAATTTATGACCACACCGGAAGTTTTCTGTTTACAAATCTTGGATGCTATCCAGAAATAGTAAGAATGTTTTGGATCGCTATAGATTGAAGTCTGGTTTTTTTCGAGTGGTAGATATATTTATGCGTAGATAATTATGTGGCGTAGAAATTTACGTGTGGTGTGTAAGAGACATTAGTCGTCTTGGGATGTATTTTTGTTTTCAAGTCATTAATGCTGGTTGTAGATTAAAAGACTTAGTGTGCAAGACAGATTGGTCCAGCTGTTAATGAATTACAAACGCTACAGCAATCTGATTTTGTAACTAAACAATTATTGTAGCTTTGATTATGGATGATTTTACATCTTTCAAAAATCTTGGAGACCAGATCTAGACGCTATTGAATACGGGATTGTCCGAAAACGTTTTCGCGGTTCTGAAACGCAAAGAGCATCTGGAAGTTCACAGATGGGTATTAGTCAGCAAAAGTCTGACACTGCATCTTGCTTAATCCAAAGCATGAGAAGCACTGACCTCTACTATTTATCACACAAGAAAAGATATTCGATGATTCCAGATTTAAAAACCGACCAAGAGCGTGTCGGGCCACGCTCAGTGTAGGGTTCCGTAGTTTTCCATCCGTCACAATAAGTGTACTCACTTATGAGTTTAAAAAAATGCTTGCCTATACGACTATACAACAAACTTAGTCCAGAAATTATTTTGTAGAACCTTTTTGCCTTTTTGTACAAAAACTGTTCTTTCCATCAAGTTCAAAATAATTTTCCTAGAAAGTCCTTATAAAGTTCTACTTTTCAGAATTTTTTCATATTTTCTAAACTTATGGTTCAAAAGTTAGAGGGGGGGGACACATTCTTTTTTACTTTTGGAGCGATTATTTCCGAAATTATTGACATTATCAAAAAATGAATTATTATCCAACGATATATCACACGTTAGGGTTGAAATTAAAAAAAAAATCACTTCCCACTTTACATATAGGGGGGCTACCCTAATAATAAAACATTTTTTTCCAATTTTTATTTTACCACTTTTTCGGCGTGATTGATATACATATTCGTACCAAATTTCAGCTTTCTAGTGCTAACGGTCACAGAGATTAAGCGAGGACGGACAGACAGACAGACAGACGGACAGACAGACATGGCGAAACTATAAGGGTTCCTAGTTGACTACGGAACCCTAAAAAAAGAAGTGCCATTGCGCATAACCTAGATGTATTGCATACATTGACAAATTAAAACAGATGGAGCAGTAAAATATTGTAATTAAAATACAAAATAAATATCTGTAATAGCAGTTTCAATAACTACAAAAGTTAAAAGTAATCTATCTAGATGTGTCTAAGTTAAGAAAACTACAACAAACAGTTGCGAACTGCAAACGGCAACAACTGTAGCAACACGCCACCGCAACCCACTTACCGACTAACTGACGACAGGGTAGGGCCTCCCCCTCTGTCGAAACGAGGAGGAAACTGTTGCCTTAAACTGGTTTATTTTCTAACTAGCTTTTGCCCG